>OX246753.1:205494032-207994032 GCA_945910035.1 Brachypalpus laphriformis
TATTACAGCGGGGGCAAAATAGTTTACTACCATACCTAGTCAGAATATGGAAAGCTAGTTTCGCATTGGGATACATATATTCCGAACGAGTGGAGACGGGCGATAGTTGTGGGGTTAAAACACTCAACACAGCCGAAGTCATATATACCAATGAGCCTAACACTGTTTCTTCTTTAAGCAATGAAAAATGCCGTTGATAACTACTTCAGGGAAGATGTACTTGATATGTACATCGTGTGTGTACATCGCCATTATGAGACTAGTCACATATGGAGCGATAAGGGAAGGTATTGGAAAGGAAAAGTGCATTAGTTCGAGAGAATATAATCCACCTCACCTTCCCAGAGACGACAAAAATTTGGTATGAAGTTAAGTAACGAGAAAGATTGGACCAACGAATCCACAATATACGGATTGATCAATCACACAATAAGACGGTTGGAAAACTGAGGAAGGAACAAGTGTACGTGTGCTTTCCAAAAATAATCTACGCATCCTAACAGACTTCCTAATGGAGCACTGCAAACGCAGAGAGTATTTAAGGAGACTAGACATAATAGATGAAGACCTTTGCAAATTCTGCAATGAGTCTAGCTTGACTCCGGAACATCTTCTGGAGTCTTGTGGGACATTGACCCATACAATGCTGAAATATTTGAGCAAATACCAACTATCAGATGAGGATATGCCTACCATAAACCAACTGCTCATTCTAAGATTCCTTAGAGAAACATTAGAGATTGGAGAGGGTGTTCTAGGGTGAACTATTCTCGTCAAGCCAAAATAAAACTGCAGGACCCTCAAACACAATTCCAAAGGATTAGTAATGCGAGGGGAACTCTATTGAGGAAACATACCCCTCCAAGGTATTAGCAGGGGGCGCAATAGAGCATTAGGTCGCAGTGCAAGATAACCCAATACCCAACCCAATAAAAATGTCAGTACCCCAAACTATAATGTCAACCATATTCTACGACAAGGATAAATGGGACTTAGTTAAACTGCTATTAGCGCCATGTTATTGGAACACATTTATCCACTCTAATATCCCAACAATTTCTTAAAACATTTGTTAACCACGGCCATCTTCCGCTGGCTTAAGTCTTTCACTAACACGTGCGCCTATTTTTAAATAATTTTTTAATAAATCTTCTTAACCTCAGTTGGAATTTCCCCTCTAGGCAATTTCAGAGGTCTTGTGTAAGATAAATAAATAAATCGATATCACCTGTGAAGAAAATCTAATAAAATTCCCATTTATATAATCGCTTTCAGTATCTAACAAATTTGTCATCGTTTAGATCTGACAAACATTTCTAATTCTTGTGTATTTGTCTTTTTACTGAGCCTACTCATCATTAGCATTTCCAAGCCAAAACCCACTCGAAACACAATCACCTCTCTTTAAAGCAAACACAACACATTTGTCAAACCCTAATGCTTCAGAATTGCATTAGACCAAAGGCATACCCATAACTCTCTGTGTGTGACTTTTGTGTGAAGATACAATGAGTGAAAGACAACAACGACAGTGGCGACGAAGACACATGACAGAAAGGCGACAAGACGACAAGGCAACTCTAACTAACACACACTAACTACTGGAACAATGCGACCATAAATAATGACGAACTTACTTCGTATTTGACAGGGATTAAGTCGTTTTTACCATTTATCTTATCGCCGTCATTGATATTAATTCCTATTAATCTGTCATCGAGCTGTACACAGTCGTCGTTGTTGTTATTGTTGCTAGTTGTGAAGCAGCACCCTGTTGCAATTAAAATGCAGCATTTGTCAGAGAGTGTACTCACGCGTATTTCATAGTATCACCGTGATGTGATTTTGTATCGCTTAGCCCCGCCGAGATAATCCCGTGTAAATATGCATGCACAACGACGACCGACATCCACAAACATTTCCACACACATAAATCTCAATGAAAATTTATGACGATAATTGTTATGGCATACATACATGTTTTGGCCATGTTTGGCAGAGTGCGATACGACGACGTGATATTCGCTACCACAATGGAAATTAATTAGCTGAATCAACACCAACACTACCCCCGCGCACTACAGGGGTGTTATTTCTTTCCAAAAATAAGTATCTATGTGGATTAATTTATGTTTGATTTTTGCTTAGATTAGGGCACACCCTGTAATGTGTAATTAGGAATCGATTGTTGGTGTTACTTTATGATAACTGGTAGATATGGGAGATTTATTTAATTGGATTGAATATCAAATAGAGATTTCTCTAGGTATGTCGCCTACTGTGTGTAAGAATCTGTGGGCGGTGGGCTTAATTGCAGCGGCCTCGTCGTTGTGAAACTTAATTGAGACGTTGGCTTAAATATGTATATGTAGGTAGGTGGTCGTTTGAAATTCATCAATTTGATAAGAAAGAGTTAGGGCGACTCAGATGGTAGTAAAAAAATGACGGGCGATTTGTTACCAGTTTGTTCCATCCTACGGGTTCGTGAATGTGGGAGATACAAGCGTTTTCACACAGCCTCCTACTCTTGTCAATAGCCCATTTGATATACATATGCAGCTCGGGTGCTTAATATCTATTGTATCATTGAAGCGTATTTCCTTTCATCCAGACTGCAATAAAGAACTCTTCGGATGAAATCAACAATGACCCCTGCAAGCCCAGCAGCTTGATCTAATTAATAAATACCATAAATGAGCTATTTTGATCCATTGAGACTTACATATCAGGTCAGTGAGTACTTAACGTGCTATCCGACTACAGTATATTGATTTTAGAACATAGTTTACAATAGTGGGCGCAGTGGCTCAGTGGTTCTTGCGCTGGACAACGGACACAAGATTCGAATTTCGAATCATAGAAAACACCTTAGTTTTTTTTAACAGTTCCAAGCAGCCGAGCTCATTAATCTCTTCAGAAAACTTTATAAAGCGGTTCGTATGTCCTTTCCATCAGTACCAAAACTTTAGCACGAGCAACACGAATGACTGCCAGAAACTAGGTCTTAGAACCTTCAAGGGTTGTTTGCATAGAATATATGTTTATATTTTGTGGTTGTTCATAGAGAAAAATTGGTCTTAGACTATAAAATGATCAAGATCAGTCAAGTTTGGTTAGTCATGTTCGTCCACGCCATATTTTATTCACTTTCTTTGCGATTCTAGGTATAAGCATATTTTTTGATTATTTGGCATCTGATCACAACACACAATCACTTTAAATGTGGAGCAGCTTATATCTAAACCCTATCCAATAGGTCTTATCGTTTTCTATTCATCAATCAAAAAGGCAATCCCTTATCTCAAGGCGTCCACCATTTTGGCTATAGAATGACGTCACATACGTTATCGTATTCTACTCGTCAAACTCTTTCATTTGATATCCGTATCAAGGGCGTTGTGAAAAAAAGTAATCCGCCATCTTGGAGCGTCTACCATATTGGATTTAGAATGATATTAAATATACAGCGCCCAGTGATGACATCTATTGTAGTGCCTATATGCAATCCATTAAGAGAAATCAAATTCTTAGAGCGTTTTAGATCGAGCTTCGAATCTGTTTTGAAGCTAGACATGTTGGTCCACTTGTCCACCTGAGATTTGTACTCTCGATAGCATGCAGCTTAAATTTAAGTTTGCAAGTAGCGATTGCTATACCTAAGGTGCCTCTGTCCGGCAGGACAGGTGTAGATGTGCCTATTCTGGCGAGTTAATCGGCCTTACAATTTTCCGGAATGTCCCTATGCCACGGTGCCCAACACAGATGAATATTGAGCTGGTCTCCGTAAGAGACGATCGGCAATCTAGAGCTACTAAGGAATTTATAGAGGTCGATTCCGATGCGGATATCTCACGTTTTCCTTAAGTTTAGATAAGACTTCTTTAATCGCCATTATTTTCGCCTGGAACGCGCTACAATGATACTGTAGATGGAAGGAGAGCTTAAGATTAAGCTTGTCAGAGAAAACAACCCCACCAACTCTGTCTTTGATTTTTGAGCCGTCAGTATAGAAGTGAAACGATTCATTTTCTAAAAATGTATCATCCTCTTAGGGGAATGTAATGAAGCAACAGCAACAGCTGTTTAAGTACCAGGGTCTAGCTTTTCGGAACCACTCATATTGTGTGTGTTACATTTTCCACACGAATGGAAGGGACCTACAGTTTTGTGCCGTAGCCGAAGGACAATTTTTTTTTTAAGAAGCTTTCTCGAAACAACAATACTTTCGGATTTTTGTCAGCCGTTCGCGAGAGGTGGGACCGTGGAAAAACTTGTTAGTGTTTTCTGGGATCCGAACTTGGAATCTCACGCGTAGTAGTCCGACACACTAACCACTTACGCCATGATGCCCACGTGGGATGGTGAGTCCGTGTTTTCGGAAGAGATTTTGAATTTATTCAGAATAAAACACTGTCAAAATTCGTTTTTTGACCACTGTAAAGTAGCTTCAAGGCGAACGGCTGCACTCGCTGACATTTGCTTGGTAAATATGTTAAGGAGTATCAGACGAAACATAATGTCCAGTGCCGATGAGGGAGTTGAACGTAGTGCTCCGCTTATGCACAGACAAGCTGTGCGCTGGACCTTGCTTAGATAATCGCGATTTATACCTTTTATACCTTTTTCTAATGCTGTTCACCAGAAAATCACCCCGTATGTTAGTATCGGTCTAATGACCGAAATATAGGGCCAATGAGTTATTCGAGGTTGTAGACCCCATCTGTTCCCAATAGATGTTTGCAGGAAAAAAAGTGCTACTGTAGATTTATCCACTACCCTTTCATGAATGTAAAGTTTCAAGCTTAAGTTCCTATCCAGGATAAGACCTAAATATTTTGCTTTGTCAGAGAAAGGTAAACTTATACCATTAAGAGAAGGAGGATCGACTAATGGAATTTTATATTTCCTAGAGAAGAGTACCAGTTCAGTTTTGTTGGCATTTACACCCAAACCACCAAACCGCCCAACTAGCTAGCTTATTTAAAGCGTTTTGTAGATGCTCTATTAGAGATCGCGGTGTATCCCTCGCCTTCCAGGATTATCAATAGTTCGCTGACCACTAAATTCCAAAGAAGGGGGGTTGCAGACTAAGGGAGAATTTCTGAGCAGAGAACGGACTGGGAACTGAAATTCCCCATGGATTATGAATAAACACCAGCACAGCTTCTTGTGGAATGCGAAGGATTAAGACATAACAGAAGACACCACCAAAGAACCTGTCTTTTACTAGAGACGGATCTAACTTCACTGGATGTACTTCAAATAATCCGGTTCATCAAATAACTTGGATTAGAGGAAGTACTCTAATTCCGATATCTCAGCGACTTGAGCCCTAGTTTGGGGCAATGCACCTACACCCCATCAACCACACATCAACTGTTTTCAAAAATTATAGCTTCTCGAATTCATGTTCCTGATAGCTTTTGAAAATCTTTTTCAAAATTGTCCACGATTTCATATATTTTAAGTAGTGCCTCTAAGCCTGGTTCTGGTATAAATACTCACCTTAAAACGCCGAATCGCAGTTCTGCATGCAAATATTTTAGTTCCATTAACCACATTGTCCCAGTTGCTCACGCCTTCAAATTAAGGCTGCTCCTTTTTCTCAGAACGCGCCCAGAGTTTTTTTTTTAAATTAAACCATCTGTCGTCAGTGATACATATATTCATTGCTTATCCTATTAAGCATTGAAAACGTATTTTCGCATACATTTCATATATCGTCATTACGACCAGTGTACGAAGGGGATTTTTCTTTAAACTTTCGTCTGATTTTAATAAAGTTCACAGGAATAAAATAAAAATGATGATAGTTCTATGCAGCATCCTATGAAAGTGGTGCTGAACAGAAAAGCCTATGAGAAGGTAGAGCTGAGTGAACCTTACCTACCAATTTTATGTAAATTTAAAATCTCTAAGGTCATTGCTATGTAATACAATAATTCCTCTTGGAACAATTACTTCTTCTTTTGCTGATTTTCATTCATTGATTCAATTAGTTAAGATTATAAATATTCATATCGCTAAGGTGTAATTGACAACCTCCAATTCATTCAGTTATAACCATAGTCTAGACGCACAAGGACAGTTCTTGCAAGTCTCGCAAGTTAAATGTAAAGCAACACCACCAAACCATGTTAGAAAATAATTACAAAACTTCTTATTATCCTTGTGATCTGATTTCCTGTCATGCTACTGTCGCAATTTTTTATAACGATTGTGTGGGCGCGCTGCAGTAGCATTATGTACGTACACACGACATCACTCGAAGAAGTATATTTTCATCATTTTATATTTTTTTATGGAGAAATAACGACAATTACATGAGACTGTGGAAACAGATGCAGGCAAGAAAAAGTAATAAATTCCATTCACAGAGACCAGACATTCAAATTAATTAACGGTAATTAAAAGATGAATCATGACTTGTATCTGATTTAACACCTTTTGTTGAAGTTTCTTCATTTCCATTGGTCATTGTGTTTCTTTTGTGAACAAATCAGGTGCAATCAAGGAAAATTTATAATGAATACCATTAAGTTACAATTCCCCGGAATATCCCTATGCCACGGTACCCAATAATGAATACCATTAAGTTAAGCAGAATTTACAGGGTGGCTGAAAACCGGTAGATGATTTCGTTTTCTTACTTTCAATGAATGGCTTGTTATAAATTTATTTTAAACTTATTTATAGTCATTTATTGTAATCATGATAAATGAGAGAAAACAAATTCTATGCTATAGTGTGACATGCATATCTACATAATTTTATGCATTTTTAATTTCCGAAGTGGTATTAATATTCCTAGCAAAAAGTATAATCGAATTTGACTTCAATCAATCACAGTCTGTGGTGTGTGCAGAATGCCAAGGTTAACGTTCTTTTAATTCGCGCATTCCATTCGAGTCGAGTGTAATAAATCATTGGAAATATTTGCATGCCGCACTTAGAGCAATCAACCAACCCACATCATCGTAAATATTGTTCAATTAGTATGAGTTCCTCCTGCGCGCTATGAATGAGACCATACTTTGAACAAGAAAAGGTACAACTGTTGGCTCATTTGACACCTACATTGATAGTGTTTGCGAATAACACCCGTAATAGTGTTAATTAGATGTCATTCAATTTAGAAAACATTTAACTCGAATTTATGAGATTTAAAGTTGAAAAAAAAGAAATACAATACGTTCTTGTCATTCGTACATACTATCTACTTAGTACTTATATATACATAGGTACATATGTGTACTGAAAATGCTTGACAATCAAGGAAATATTTATATATCATGTATGCTATGAATACCATATGGAATGCTAGGCTCGGCTCATCATTTGTAACAGGTTTTTCGAATAGGCGTTGTAGATCTTTGAATGTACCCAACGTTTAAGGTTATGTTAATTTTTTGTCGTCATTTCTTGGTAAACGTTGTCAGTAAGACTTAAGGGTACATAGTTCAGTTGCACACCGAGTAGAAATTATTCGAATTCATAACCGAAACTCGCTTTCTTTTCGACAAACGTTTTCTAATTTACGTGAATTTTTCAGTTAGAAAGATCACTTTTAGCGACAAAACTAATTTTTAGTTAAATAGCTGCGTCAATAGACAAAACTGTTGAATTAATATAGCAATCTGCGAAAGAACTTAGAGTGTCTATTGAAACTTAGAACGGGGGGAAATTTCGAGTGGTTATCCAACTCGGTGATCGGCCCCTTCGTCTTCGAGAATGAGCTTAGGGGATCGGTAGCCGTCAATGGCAAAAGGTATGGCGCCATGATAACAAGCTTGTCAAATAATCGACTTATTATCTGGAAACTTGAGAGGTGCCATAAATTCGCGAAATGTTGTTGATGCCAAGAAACATGAGCATCACTGTCTTCGTGATGCACATTAATTCCAAGCACTTTCAGAATGTTCTTCCAGTTCGCAGGGTTGAAAGCGGTTTAAATGTCTAGCGGGAATACCAAGCGATGGTAATATCCCTCTATAGCTCTTTCAGCTACCACTTGGATGGCGTTTATACTCGATCGTGACCTATTGCAGATGCTATGTCCTTGGTTCTTACTAAGCGAAACAACGGATAATTTCTCGGGACATTTCCTTTCGAAAGTGGTACCAATGTTTTGAGGGCGTGCTCACGAACGTGAAATAACACCGAGCGAAATAAGCCCGGGTTTCAAATTTCGGGTAATTGGCGAGCTTCGCCCGATTCATTTATTTAAACTCCGCTTCCGGAGTGGTTTAGCCGCTCACGCGACTTCGTCGCTCCGCTAAGGGTAAGTCAACTATCAGGCAGGCGCCTGGGGCTAGGTCTATTCGAGAACGATGCTACCGGTGTGGAAATATGAAAACAGGTACTTCTGTCTAAATCTATATACATATGTAAGTAAAAATGAAATGCTGTTCGTTGGTCATCGCATCACTTGAAAACGGCTGGACCGATTTGGCTCATTTATTTTTAAATGTTCGTAATAGTCCGCATAAAGTTTTTACGGAAAGAAAACTTGGAAAAGTTTCCCGGAAAATTGGAAAATTCGGGAAAAACTGAAAGTGCTTTTTTTCCATGGGAAAATATTTATGTACCTATGTTTGCATGCTATGGACTCCGAAACCACGAAACCGATTGAGCTCAAGTTTTCAGATAATCTTCGATATTGGCCCGGGAGTGTTCAAGTGAAGTTTTGTCAAAATCGGTCCACTACTATATTACTATAGTACTTTAGTACTAAACAAAAAAATTGTTTGTTAGCCGCAGCAAAGCACGTCGGGTACCGTCGGTCGGTCCAGCACTTTGCCCACTATTTTAGTGTTATAGTACTTTAGTATTTAATTTTTAATTTTGTTATATAGTATATATTTAAGGTTAGACTTACTGTTGGCCGACATAAAACTGTTCTCTAATAGACTTAGCCCCAGGTGCCTGCCTGACAGTTGTTTATTCATTTTTTTTTTTTGTTAGGCGTAGCAACGCACGCCGGGCGAACCCCACATGCGGATCAGTAGAAATGCGGTGAAGTGGGAGGGTTGTGATCCCTTGTTTTCGGATCATAGCCTCGCTGATAAAAGGAAGAAGAAGTAGAAGAAGAACGCACGCCGGGTACCCGCTAGTGTATGTATAAATTCAAAACGTAATAACGCCGACTCGGCTTTTCAATTTGAAAATTCGTCTTTATTTCCCATTACGAAAGCGAAATAAAGCCGAATTTTGCAATTGGGCCTTATTTCGTTCGGCGTTATTTCTCGGCACCCTCACGAACATATTCTGGCGAGTTTTAATTGGAGCTAAGTTTTGTATACTACTTTCTAGTCCAGGTGCTTTTTTTGTCTCAGAGTCTACGAGTATTACTGATATGATAGCTATTACTTCTTGCACTGTAACCTTAGGAATTGCGCGTAGTTCTTCCTCTAGTGTAGTTTCATGTTGCCATGGAAAAAGTCCGGACAGGTGGCAGCTGGTGATAGACTTCATTACATATATGCTGTTTCTTATTTTGTATCGCTGTTTGGAGTATTTTACACAGTATTTTGTATAGCTCATGAAGATCTGAAACGTTGATAAAATTTCGTTGATGACATTAAGTACACAACAGAAAAAAACTTCTGCTTATGTACAATAGGTGATCATCTGTTTCGACCTGTGGTAAGCTGAACCCGAGAGCGTTAAGTCTGTGATCATAGTGATCATAGTAAGAACGACTCTTCGTCGAAAGTTTTCTGTTTCCATTCTTTGTGTAATTTTCTTTGGCAAGTAACCTTGACGCCTTTGTTTGATTTTAATCGCATATTCTTTCACCCCATTCCGTGGCCCATGCGTTGAAGTCTCCGGTTTTTGCCTCGGGGATTCTTTCTCTAATATCGGTGCAGTCTGTCCTTTCAAGATCCTCTACCAATATTCTCCAAGGTGTCTACATCTATTTCTTAAAATGAGCGTTTACCGCAGGTACAGATCGCGGCTGTGGTTTTGATGTTACTTATTCAGGCAGTTCTTTTCTGTTTCGTAGGCAAATGGTCAAACGTCAAACGAGCTCAGTTAAGCCATTTGACTAAGTGTATCAAAACTGTGCAAATACTACCAAACCGTAAATTTGTCAAACGTCTGTATGAAAATATGACGATTTGGCCCTAATCGCCAGCGGAAATGATCAAATGTGCGACCATTTGTCATAAAATCGGAGTGTATTGTAGCTTCTTAATATAGCTAAATTGATTCATAGTTTGCATACGAACTGTGATAAAAGGGGTTTTGTGCACGAATTGTAAACTTTGTCCAAAGGTTTGTTCAGGATTTTTTTTTTTAGAGTTACGAGTTTGTATTTGAGATTTTTGTCATTTGAAATTATTTTTTTTTTTTTTTTGTAAGATTTCGTGGTAACACCGTTCAACTACCTTGTAAATGCAAGATCCTATCTTGACTGAAGTATTATGTAAAGATAATTTACAACTAGTACTGGTTGCCCAGAGTGCAGGGTGTTGATGATAGCGACATGCGCTAAGTATGTTATGTAATTTCGTGCTATCATTGGGATCAGAGAACTGCATGAATCCACTCATTTGCGGTTGTGAATCATTCGCTAAAACACGAGCCGTCCACAGTCTCACACACACTAAAATCACACAAGTACGAATCATGTAAGAAATGATAACCAAGTTCACTTTGCACACTCATGATTATTTGAATGCGTAGTAGGCTTGCACTCAAAGTATTCATTCAATTGTGAAAGTGATTCACAAGGCTTCGAATGGTTTCAAGTAGCTCGTATTGAATAAGTGTATGATTTTCAGGATGCATATTATGGTCGCACAATTAATGCTACAATATTACATTTTATGATTCTTCAAAATTAAAAAAAAAATGAAATAAATTATTTAGCTACATATACACAGAGCACTACAAGTATGTACATAAAAGATCGCACCAGCCGAGCCACTCGAAACATTAATTGCCTTATTCAATACAATGTGAGCTCGTTTCAGATTCTTTATACGAGAAGCAATAATGTGTGAAGGTAGCTAATCATTTCTTGGAATGAATGTGAATGTTTCGAGTGGTTCATAAAACGAGCTACTTGCTGCAGTTCTCTGATTGGGATACCGCATAAAACATTTGTTTCTGTTTCATTCTGATGCGCCTCGACGACCATATGTCTAAATGGAGATCAAGAATTTAGTTGTTAGTGAATTAGGCATTATTTCACGGAAATAAGCTCCAGTCCCGCTTGTGTGTAGTTCTAGATTTAATGTTAAATAATGAACCATCACAAACAGCGGCCAGAAATAAAGGGAGTTCTGAAAGAGTAATGCAATTTGATACAATTGTTATGTATTTCAAAATCTATTTTTGGAGTGAGTATTGTTTTATATCTCACAACTGCTTACCTTAGTTTTAATCGAATTTTGTATGCGTACTCGTATGTAAAAGTTGGTTTTGGTCAACATAATTATTATGTGAAAATGGGCGGTATAGGTACGAGTATATGCCACGCCTACGTTTTATAAAAGTTAGGTAAATATTAATTTCACTTCTAACATGTGTAGGTAATTGTCCTTATTTGCCCAATTATTAAGAAATCAATACACGTTAGTGTTTGACTTTATATTCTTTCTAAGGAGTGGGCCATCTGAAAGTTTCTTTTTAAAATTGCTATAGAAAAATATAGCTTACCTACACTTTCCGATTATTTATGGAAAATAATGTAATTTAAATGGCTGCCGCGTCTGGCTTGTCAGTAGCCGATTCATTCAACTCAATCTTGCAGAATCTTTTCGATGGTTTCGGGTTCTGTTTTTTTATGAATAGATCGATGAATGTTTTTGTAAAAACAGTCCTCAATAGTTTCCCATCGAAAAGTCTGACGGCGTCAAATAGCAGTTCCGCGTAGGCCAAGCAACATTACCAAAAATGTTGATGACACGATTATTGCACTAATGATTCTCGGACGAATATGAAGATAACTTGTGTTATTAATTAGCATGTCAATCTCACCAACTTTCATCACAAACTTGTATACAGCAGGAACGTACGGTTGGGGCATTATTTGAACCAAAATTTATTCTCAAAATTCGCACTATTTCCGCAACACAGCACTCATTGTAGAAATAAGTTTTCAGTATTTCTCAACGTTGTTCAAACGTAAATCTACTCAATTCGTATCGCGGAGATATGGTACTGTAATTTGAGTGCAAAAGAACTATCAGTGTCAAAATAACATGTAATTAAAAATACCAGCAGATAGCCCACCCGTTATAACATTGTTCCCCTATTTGACAATATAGCTTCCATTTCTTCACTCTGAGTCGTAATCGGTAATTCTACTTGAAGTTGCCGCTTAAAAAATATCTGTAATGAAAAAAATGCGAATATGTTCGTTACGATCTACATTCGCAATACATCAACTTTTTGTTAAATCACATAAAACTTTTCTTACAAAAAAAATAAAAATCTATTAGGGCTTCTGTAACAGAGTTGGAATAAATTTACATAAAAGAAAATTTGAAGTTCAAATTTAAATTACTCGTTGCATCGGGATCGAGTAGGCTTTTAAGAGGACTAACTTACAGTGTTGTATTGAAGTCATCGAATAGAAAGAAACGCTAAAAAAACAGTATCATCAAACTTGTGTATGGGGCTAAGTACAATGGACCAGTTGCATCTGAGTGCTTCAGTCGAACGTTTCCTATCTCAACAAAAAACTGTATGGTGCTGACATTATGGTAATTGTACACATAAAATCTTATTTTGAATCCATCCTCGATCATAATACAGCTGGAATGTTAACTCGTAGAGATTAAAAGTGCAAGTGGGTAGCTCTGAAACTCTGCCTGTTTTTTGCGGTTAATTTGTGCAATTGTAAAGGCAACATTGTATTACTGAACCTATCCCCGATCTCAAAATAAAGAGTATAATGACTCGAAGGTGGGCTGCAAAATACACTTGTAAACACTTCTATTGCCAACAATATTTCTTGGCGTTATTTTAATATATCTTTAAGGATTTAACTAGCTCAAGGAGTAGAAACCACCCGAATAGCTGCTTTTCTCTGACTTACTTGACTTCTATCGTCTTCTATCGTCACCGTTAAACCCCCTTGACGATACATCGCATTTGTTATTCCGACTACGCCGCATGGCATGTCGGTTCAATTTGTACTGCAAACGAATACAACCTGTAACAGCAACATAGACCTATTAAAAAAAACGTAACATTAGACGTAAGAGATGGCTATTGGCATGTACTCGTAGATTGGATGGACATGAACGCTCGGGTCCGTAGAGTCTTCGAATCCAACCCAGGGGGACGATGGAGTAGAGGGTCTCCTCGCCGTAGGTGGCCTGCACAAGTTCAAGGTGATCTCAATCAATTTGGAGTGTGCAAATGAAAGCAGTTAGCTAAAGACTGAGCTAAATGGAGAGACTTGTTTATTGAGGACCAGGTTGAGCCCGAACTAAAGCGCAACCTAAGTTAGTAAGTATAGCTGACGCTTTCCGCTGCTTTACTCGTTATTTAAATTCAATGTTGTTTTTTTAAATATATACTTAAAAAAGAAAGGTACTGTGTATGGATTTGACTAGAATACGTGGCTTATATTACAATGTATATTAATGGTATTTATTATTCTAAGCGATGGCGCGATGCCTTTAAAACATCGTTCAACATAATGCAACAAATCTGTATACCCATTTCTTAGGCGATCTTTTGTTAAAGTTCCATGCATAGAGTGTATTTGCGAATGGCCCAATAGGGTCATATCTGCAAATGAATATCCATCTTAGTATTTAACGACTATTATTCACTAACTATCCTGCAGTCAACAAATACCGCCACCAACTACAGAATTCACTATTCTAAGCATTAATTTATTTCGCATTTCACATTTTGACAGACAGACCAACAGAGGCCCGCCTCTTCTCACAGAAAATGTTTCGAATATCCAGACACAGACATACACATAGCCCTCGGGGGAAGAAACTTCAATTGCTTGATGAAAATTCAGCTGGCGCGCAATGAAAAATCACCTTTGCACGAGACTGTGTTGCAAGGAGCGAGGAGGCCTTCCTTTTGCAACAAACAGCCCACGTGATTTTCCAATTTCTCCGCCTCCCTTTGGAATCTGGGCAAATTAATACCCTGCACCCTCGGTGCCAAAGAGATGGGATACCGCTGTAAGTTGATGCAGTGCGGTCTTGAGAAGGACCGCTCTCCTTTAAAGACCGCACGAATAAATTAATAAGAAAATACTGCGGTCGGCTGCCAACATTGGATACATAGACAGAGCGATGCGGAGGGCCTCAGTTAGATACTATAGTAAATCATTCAATTTCTGCTCGAGTTCAGTTCGAGCTGATTGCATGTTTTTTTTTTTTTTTTGCCATTTGTAACATTCGCTGAGGTTGTAGTACAGAGTCGCACACAATGACTTTTCAATGAAATCAAAATAAAAAGGGGAAATCTCTTAAATGCTTAAGGGGACAATTGTTTGCGTGGTGGCGGAGTATCTGCATGGATATGTGAAGTTGTGGATTGGGTGTAGCAGCTGCAAAGGGATAAAAAGTTCATTCGCCCATGCAAAAATGTCTATGACTCGTAGATGACAGATGAAATTTAATTGAAAATTATTGGAAGGAGAGCCTACCCGAAGGATATAATTTCAATTTGGATCTTGCGCCTGTTTGTGGGATTGCAATGAAGTGAAGAGATTTGATGTTGCTGAAGAAGAAGTGTTGCAGAAGAATTCTGATAATGAAATGCATTCAAGAACGGTAATGGCAAAGAAATGCCTTGACAACGGCCAGAAAATTGGTATTGGAGAACCGAAAGCGGATAAGGTTCACAATCAACACAACGTAAGCTACTTACGACTAGTAAGAGTGATAAAATACGTACCTATACTCGTACATCAATTTTAACATACTGTTTGTAAAATAAAGAATAAATTAAAATCGTTGGTGCTCATTACAAGAGTTACAGGACTTACCTCTTTTCAGTGCTGAAGGCGCACCTTTTCACGAGTTCCCTATTGCTGTATGTCTGTTATGTGTACTTTATCCCGTATAGTTATAGGGATTGTGTTTTCTTCGCCATATATATTCTTTGACCAGCTCAGCTAGTATTACTATGTTCAAAAAAGATATCATTTAATCCCCGTTAAAGTCCCAATATCAATGAACGTTCCAAGATATCGCGAAAGAAAGGCAGGCCTATAAACACCTGGATCACACAAATGCAACGACACCAGCATTTAGTTTGCCTCAGTAACGAAGTGATCCAAAATCGGGAGGTCTGCCGATATTTTCCGAGGCGGGATCCCCACAGGCGGGAAATGCAGTGAAGTGGGAAAGTTATGATCCTTTGAGTTCAGATCACAATCTCGCATAAATAGGAAAAAGTATATTCTGCTTTGAGGTTCAAATAGACCTAGTCCATTTATCCAGATTCTATAACCCTTTAGCTTTGCTAACTGAAGAAAAGGAAATCAAAAACACTTCGTACATTTGACACATTAGCTAGATGGTAATCTAATGGGCTTGGTGCATTGAATTACTAAGTACAATATGGATTAACAAGTTGCACTTGTTGCATGCTATCTCTCTCCCACACATCATAAAGCTAATTGCTGACAACATGTAAAATAAGGTTAAGGTAAAATTAATGATGACCGAATTAAGGAAAGAGAAAGGGTGCACTGCAAGAATATATGCATTACAGTCCAACTACAAATCATTCAATAGGGGCATTGACCATATTGTCCATCTATTATCTCACTTAAATGTAAATGTAAGTGAAACCATCACTAACATGTGTAGGAAGCTATAGCAAAGTTTATTGAACTCAGTATATATTGAATATAAGATCAACTGTAATTTGTATTGTACATAGACACAGAGGTTTAATTTAACGTAGCTCAAAATAATTTTGTCACTCTTTCTTTTCGATTTACCAAGAAATGTATCAAATGTCACAATTAAAGCAAGATTCAAACGAATAAAACTAATTATTGCGAAGACATCACGAGGCAGGCCTATAAACGCCTAGATCACACAAATGCAACGACACCAGCATTTGATTGGCATCAGTAACTCAGTGATCCAAATTCGAAAGGCCTGCCGAGATTTTCTGAGGTCAATTAGGTGAACCCCACTGGCGGATCAGTAGAAATGCCGTGAAGTTGGAGGGTTATGATCTCTTGTATTCGGATCATAACCTCGCCGAAATAAGAAGAAGAATTCCGATCAATTGCAAAAGCTTGTGTGTAGACTACTGCGAAGGCATAACACTGGCAGTAGCTTGGTCATATGGCTTGAAAAGTGGTTCGCTCTGTTGGATGATTGATATACCTATGACATCGGTAGTCCGGGGAAAAAATACAGTAAATTAGAAACAACAAAAAAAAAAAAAAATTAGAAAAAATCTCCCCAGTAATCTGAACTAAATTTCAGATCACTACACCAATTCTTTCTCTCTCTTGATCTTTCCTTTCCAACGCCTTTAGTATGTAAAACAAACATAGATATGTATATAAACATCAGTTTAGGGAATTTTGAAAGCTCATTCTAGTGCTACTTCGTTGATCATTTTCATCATCATACTCGTATAAAGGATATTCATAACCCTTTGAGTGCGCGCAAATTATAAAAAAGAGTCTAATGTGATTTGTGAAAGTTTATACGAGTAATCACATTGATTATCATTTTTGTGACGATTTTAGTGTAATGCTGTTTTGGCTTAACTTTAGAGCATTACCCTCATTAATGCCTTTACTTCTGGAACATTACAATTCTTTGGTTTAGATACTATACTAACTTTACTCTACTGAGCGGTCCTCCTTCACCTTAGTGTCGCCTGGAGATGGGAGTGTCGCCACATCAGAACATCATGGTCTTTCGATTCAGTCTAGATCCAATTAGTGAATTCATCAAGACATCACCGGTTAGTAGAAAATATTGACGGACACAGAATCTTGGCTTACGCATTCATTTGCTGGCTTAGGTCATAAGGGTCACCATTATAGAGTCCTTTTCAGATGTTCTGTATCCATCCCTGTCAAACCCACTTCCAGGGTTCCTCAGGGTAGTCATCTCGGACCCCTGATCTTTATCCTAACTATTAATGACATTGATTCCATCTTAAAGGAGTCCGACCTATCTGTGTACGCGGATGACAAAAAAATCTTTAATATAATTGCCTCCCCTTAGGATTCTCTCCTACTTCAAAGCGACCTGAATCTGTTCTTCACATGGTACAAATTTAAGTTCCCAGAGCTGAATGTGAGTTAATGCAAGCTATTACCTTTTCCCGTAAGCGTGTTCCTCCCTCTCCTAGGATCTACTTCTTCGATAACAAACCCATTCCCTCAGTCAATTCAATCTGCGATCTAGGTATTATTTGTGACCGAGAACTCAACTTTAATTTGCACATTGATCACATAATTAACAGAGCCAACTCCACCCTAGGATTCATCAAACGCTGGTCTAAAGAATTCTCGAATCCTTATGTCACGAAATCCCTGTATGTTACCTTTGTCAGACCCATCCTTAAATACGCTAGTCAAGTTTGGTCACCCCATCAAGTTACGCATGCTTGAGAATTGAAGTTGTCCAACGAAGATTTATCCGGTTTGCTCTACTTGATCTCTCTTGGGATGATAAATATAATTTTCCTCTATACGAAGATCGGTTAAAACTGATTAATCTACAAACTCTTGCAAATCGCCGTCATCTCGCTGACACACTCTTCGTGCATCAACTATTAGTAGGTTCGATTGATTCTCCCGCTTTACTACATACGATCTACCTAAATACTAACCCTCATAACCTTAGATCTGTACCCCTCTTTCGCCTCGCTTGTCACCGGACCAATTATGGCCACTTTGAACCCATGTCCAGAATGTTGCCTTTGGCCAATAGCGCACATATGACCTTTGATTTTCATCTCAGCCGATCCTCCCTTAGGAAGCTCCTTCACACCTCCTCATAATTTTCCCCACACTTTCTTCTTGGTACATTAAGTGTTCAAAAAAAATTTAAAGTAAGGCCCTTTAGCTTAGTTATGTAAGTTCTCTCTGTTAATTTTTAAGCTTAGCTTTAAGTTAATTACCTGTAAAATAGCTTAGTTATGTAAGTTCTCTCTGTTGGTTTTAAGCTTAGCTTTAAGTTAATTGCTTAGAAATAAATAAATTAAAAGATGTAAAAATCGATCCGCAAATCAATGTAATTTTCTTTATTTTTCTTATATTTGTGCATACATATGTATGTTGAAATGTTTATACATTTACTAATTTGACTTACGGAAAAATTATAAATTAATTTTTGTTTATATTTTTTCAGGTATGTTACGAAGAATGTGCTACTATGTATTTCAGTATGTAAGTACCAATTTTAAAATCACCAAAAATAGCTGTTTGGTTGACTTCGACTGAACATATTTCGTCGACAGAAGTTTTCTATGCAGGATGATTTCAAGTTATGCAGGTTCATTAAAGCATTGGATTGTAACACTTCTTAGCACTGTCTTACAAAGTTCCTCGTTCTCGTAAAAAGAACAACAGCAGTTTAGGGAATATTGAAAGCTCATTCTAATGCTACTTCGTAGATCATTTTCCATCTGCGCCTTAAAACAAATTGTCTCCAGCTATGTTTCAACAGAAAATACTGTCTGAGACCACGCCCAAGAGCAAAAGACTTAAAGCTTCCGCTTTCGTCTCAGTTAAGCTGCCTTTCTCTTTGGTACCCGAATTAACTTCGTATATTTTCGTCTTGATCTGAAAAGATTCGAGTCCCGCTCTAAATTTGGCTTAAGTGATATGGTTTCTTTCATAAGACGTTCACTTCAGTTACGGACTCCACGACTGCAGTCTGACAGAAAAACATCAAACAGAACTCTCCAATTGGTGATCGAATCGAAATATTTCTTAGATAGATATAACAAAAAGCGCTCAATTCAGCAACCTTCTTCGGGGTAGGGCCGTTATTAAATCACAAGGGAAACAAGCTGATGCAATGATGAAGGTTTTTACTCTCCATTTGTTTTGTAAGTTCTATCTACAGCCACGTAATTGTCGAAGCTTAGTGACTATGAGTGCCTCTAGGTCTCTCAGGCCGCTCATCATAGTGTACAACATACAAATAACACCACCAAAACTACATGCGTTTTTCTCATTCATTGCTCCTCGATGTGGTTTCTTGCACGTACCACGAAAAGCCTCCCTTTAGAAAGATCAGTAGCAGTCATATAGTTGTGAAGCTTAATCTGAGTGGATTTTGATGTTTTAAAAACACGCATGCAGAAGGAAGAGCATAACGGACGAAGCGGATTCGTTGCATTACTCTATTTTGTGATAATCAGGAGGCGCTGCAGCTAATAAGCCTTATCATTTGCAATCAAATTAAATACAACCCTCATAAATCATTTAGATTCCATTTAAAGCTTAACGACATCACTAGGAGTATAGTTTGTGCTGCTCGCCTACAAAGGTGCTGTAAATGTTGTAAGAACCAGAAGCAAGAGAAGAGCTAAAGTGGTAATCCGTCTTCAATTTACATAAATACCCCATTGAAGCGACTTAGTACCGAACTTCGGAAATCAGTCCAATCGTTTACCTTCGGAGTTGCTTCTATTCATTGTTGTTTTAGTTGTACAGCTTAGTCCAAAATAAATTTCAACAAAAATTGTTAACTATGATCTATGTTTTGCTTAAAAATAAATTGCTAATAAAACAGTTCTTATGCATCGCCTATAGAAACGTTCTTACGAGATTCAATTCGTACGGCATACCATATTCAAACCCTATTTTGCGTTAATCAAGACAAAGAGTCATTTATCACGAACATTTTACTCCTTGCGCTTTGGTGTTATATCACTTCCAATATACTTAACTTCCCTCTACAGTATCCAAAGTTGCTTACTTAGTTACCGGTGATCTAATCTCAGTTTACAATAATTGGCTTCATTATACGATCAATTACTATCTATTACGCTAAAGTCATTACGGGATAAATGCTGTTCCTGAGAAACTTTAGAAAATCCGTTTCAACTCAGTGATTTACATATTACGCAAAGGTTGCAGCATATGGTATATAGTTTTTTTTTTTTATTGGGAACAGATCAGAACAGCCAACAGCCAATTTAAAGTTGATTTTGCATTATATCATTAGTAGCTCTAATCTACTATACTATTTAGATTAGAATATATCTACTATACTATTTAGATTAGATTATTATCTAAGATTTATTTCAAATTTATTTATAATTCAGATTACATGAGTAATAAGACAACAACCTTTTAAGGTTCCTCCTTAGTTCCCTCAGAAATTGGACAAACTCCTAGAATTGGACAAATTCCTAGAAAATGCATTACATTTTCTCTTGCCGACATATTACATAGCGTACATTGTACAAGTTAATCGTCTCGATGTGGTACATTATTCAGAGGTAGAAGTTCTCCTCTTTCCACTCAAATTATGTGCAAGCTGGTAGTAAAACTCTCTATAAACCGAAGACGTTGTATGATCTCTAAAAGTGAAATAAAGCTTGCTATCTAAGTTTTTTAAGATATTGTACAGATCCGCCCTGATGTTGTGCACCATTTCTATCTCAATATTTAGATCATATTCTGCTCCATCTGGCAACTCCCTCCATGTCTCAAAACAGGATATTCTTTTATTGAATGCATTCGTAGCGACGATTCGGGGAAGACGTGTTACTTTCACATTGAAAACTTTTAAAATGTAGTCGAAATGCATTTTTAGGGTTGTGATGAACATCGCTGGCAGCCCAGTTTCAATATGTAGCATATAAGTTGGAGTAGTCATTGGTAGCCGGAAAATTCGTTTTAGGAAGAAACGTAACAGCTGTAGCCCATACTTGGGACGCATATAACAATATGGACCTCGCTGTGGCCTCAAATATTTTGTATTTCGTTGCGTAGCTGATGTTTTTGTTTGAGAACCACTAAAAATAAAATAAAAAATAAATATTTGGCGCAACAGCTCTTTAAAGTGCCAGGGCCTAGCTTCTCGCAACCACTCATGTTGTGTGCGTTATATTTTTCACACGAATGGAAGGGACCTACAGTTTAATGCCGATTCCGAACGGCGATTTGAGAAGCTTTTTCGTGACAACAATACTCTCGGATGTTTGTCAGACGCTCGCGAGAGGTGACACCATGAAAAAACTTTTTGGTGTTTTCTGGGATTCGAACTTGGAACCTCATGCGTAGTGATTCGACACACTAACCACTTACGCCACGGCGCCCACCAGAACCACTCCCTCTATGAAATGTTGATTGATTTTTCGGCTTCCTTCAATTTTCGTTTCAAAAGTAAGTTATAGTTATTTCGTGGTGTAAAGTAACTCCAAGATACTTATACAATAATTATTAACACATCCGTATGTTATCACAACTATTCGTACACAAGATCAAAGTACTATCTCTCACACATTGCGCCCGCTGCGGCTAAACAATAACAAATTAGGTTGAACTTATGACATCATAGGCGAAAATCTAAATAACAACAGCCAATTATACAGTCAAGAAAAAAAAACATTAAAACCCGTCAACAATAGAGCTCCCACAATAAGCTCCTAATAATAGCGGAACGCACAATAGCGTAACACCTGCTAACAAAGCTTTTTTTGTGTTGTTGTTACACTTTTAATTGTTACTATCACATTTTGTCACAAAACATTAAAAGTTGGAACAAAAAATATGATCGTTAGCAAAAATCCAACAGCAATAACAAGTGTACATATCTAGGTTCCATACATAGTAACGAACGTGCCAAGCCACTATAATATTATAGCACGACAGGGTGCATCTGCGCTCCTGTAGCAACCGCATTTTTTAGATTTTTTTTTTGTTTTCTCTCTCTCTCTACCTCTTCTATGCATTTCTATCTATCCAAAGTGCACTGCAAAATGTTCCACAATTCTTGTCAAAAAAACGATACAAAGACATGACGCTGCAGTTAACTTGAATTTCATAACTTTCACGAACCAAAAAAGAAATTAAGCAATATTTTTCGAAATTATTCTCATTTCGCGAGGGAAAACTGTCAATTTCCATCCAAGTACCTCGTCTCCTTAGCAAATTGACAAGTTTCTGTACAGTCCAGGGTGATGGGACCGTGAGAGTTGTGTGGGTGAGAGATCTGCGCAAAGTATCTGCACACAGAAGAACGCGTATCTCACGGTTAGTTGAACAAAAACAAAATGTCGCAACAATTATGTCATTCGATTATCTGTTACGTTTCGCAGTGAGTCGAAAAAAGACACGAAGACGTCGACGACGTCAGTGTAAGCTTACTGCCTGCTTCTCTGTTACGTAGACGGATAGTAATACCTAGTAGCTTCATTTTAAAGTTGAAGAAGTGTTGATGGTGCTGGCAAAGTCGTGCCCCGGTGGTATTTTGAATTATGTCCGTAATATAACATGCGCACGGTTTTGCACGAGTGTCGTCTTCGTTGTTGGAGAGGCGAGTATCTTTTATTTATTTTGAATCGATCGCTCCTCTGGTTGGTCTGGCTTATTAAATTTATTGTTTGTTTGAGTCAGGTGCATTTCACGGCTGTTTGGTTTGTCTTTTGTTTGATGTGTTAGCGCACATATCAGTAAAATTATACGGAAGTTAAGCGTCGTGCAGTGCGTGAATTTAAGTGGGTCTGCCCGTGTAAGCTTACGCTGGCTGGTTAGCTAGTAATGTTTTCTAATTCAGCGAAGTTGTTTTGTTAGTAAGAGTGATGGGGTGCAGTGTAACGAGATATAGTTGGTATTTGATTTAGGGAAACGAATTTGAGATATTTCCTAGTCGCAGACGTTCGATAGTGTTTGCGTTTCTTGGAATGTCTTCATTCCGTTGCAATCGTTATGATACTATTTTTCAAGGGTCATACAGTGTGAAGAGAAGAACACTTCACTAATCGATTACAGTTGGAACATTCAGTAACTGCTGGTATTATGTATGTACAGTAAACAAATATTTGATTAAAATAAATAATTAAATATACATACATATTTAGAGGCGAGGTGCTGTATCTAATAAGGGATGAAATATTTATTTATCTAGCGTTTGGCAAGATATACATTTAACATTTAATTTTAAGCATAGTTATATGAATATTTAGTATAATGTATTTAACACAAAATTACATATATATCGGTATATTGCAAAATGATTCTCAAAGTGGATGCCTAATTTTGTAGCCAATAAATATCAGCTTGAGATACACTGATGAAATCGGCCTTGGTACTTTCGAAGGGCACATTCGGTAGTGACGTGTTTAATGTTCTGGACTATGTTTCCGCCATCGAAGAATTGTGTTTGGGCCGCTCCCCATTTATAAAGAGTTACACACATCTGCCATCACTTGTTCGCATTTCGCAAGTTTAAATTGACCCATGTTCTTCTATGTAGGTTGTAGCCAGCAGGCATAGAAGTCAGGGCATCTGTGCGAAATATGAACATACTTGTATATCGTTCGTAGAGTTAGAGAGTCACTCGCTCTTTCAATGCTTCGTTGTATTAAAGTTGATATCTCTAAGGTTTTCCGCCAGTTTTAATGGTAGGTGCCGGGATTTTAATTGATATATTGCGCTATACCCGATAGCGTTGTGGATTAGTAGATTTCGAGTTAATTTTATCACATTCGCACAGAAATGGGTTTTAACATCGGAGCTTTGCATTGTGTATATTGCTTAATACGGGAAGGAATCTAGTTGGCATGAAGGTGATTGCCGGCTTAATACATCGATGCGTATAATCTCACGGACAGTCTCTTTTATTCGTGTAGGTGGTATTGAGCCAGACAGGGGTGCAGTATTCAGGAGCGGAAAAAACTAAGCCCAGGGTACTGAATCGAAGCGGTTTTGCAGAAACTCGCCATATTTCTAAAGCTAGTTTCTGAATTATGTTGTTGCGGGTCGAAGACGCACTCGATACCGAACAAGCAGGTTTCCGCTCTGGATCCTCCTGTGCCGACCACATCAACACCCAGCGGATTATCATCGAACAGTGTGTTGAATATCGATCGCCACTGCACCTGCTGTTCGTCGATTTTGAGAAAGCGTTCGATAGTGTCAACAGGGAGTTTATTTGACGTGCCTTACGCAGGAGAGGCATTCCCGGTAAACTAATTGCTATTATCAAAGCTACATATGAAGGCTCCAAATGTCACGTCCTGCACAGGGGAAGGTTGTCTGAGGAATTTGAGATCCAAAATGGGGTAAGACAAGGCTGTATCCTTTCACCAATATTATTCCTATTGGTGATTAGCGATGTGCTTCATGCAGCTTTGTCGACGGGAAATGGAGGAATTCGATGAACTCTTACATCCCAACTGAAACATCTTGACTACGCAGACGATGTATGCTTACTCTCCCACAGAATTATGGACCTCCACCAAATGACAGCAGATGTGGAGAGGGAGGCAGGTGTCGTCGGGCTGAAAATTAATACGGCAAAAACTAAAACTATCAGCCTTGGAACAAACTCATCGGCTCAAATATGCATTGCTGGACAACCGGTAGAGAGAGTAGAGGATTTCCAGTATCTTGGGAGTATTGTCTCGACCGATGGTGGAACCGAACTGGATATAGCCAACAGGATCGCCAAAGCAAAGTCCGCGTTCGGGATGTTGTCCAAAATATGGCGAAGCAATGCAATCAGTTTGAGCACCAAAATAAGACTGTTCCGCTCCAACGTTGAATCCGTGCTGCTATATGGTTGCAGCACGTGGAGAGTGATCACTACTATCACCAGAAAGCTGCAAACGTTTATTAATAGGTGCCTGCGCAATATCTTATGGTTTTTTGGCCCAATCGTATCTCTAGCGAACACCTTTACGAGAGAACGGGTCAGGAACCAATAGGCACAACCATCCAACGGCGGAAGTGGCAGTGGATTGGTCACACGTTCCGAAAGGGTGACAGCTCCATAGCGAACCATGCTATGCAATGGAACCCTCTAACTCACTTTACTACTTACATAAGTAAGTAAGTAAATTACATGACCAGTCATCCATTCACCGATACGATGATTCGACCCCTGGCTTAGCCTAATAATTTACTTTCTACTAGATGGCACTTTTTCCTCCGAAATCAACTGAAAAGGCAAATGCTATTAAAATATCTAGTCATTTGCACGACTACATATCAAACGCCATCAACTAAGTTAATAGTTTTGTCTTATACTCCATTAATATCACGAAACCTCAATCTGTCACCTTAATCAACTGAGCACTGCAGTAGACCCTATAACTCATATTGCCATATTAAGTCAGCGAAAAGACGTTGTCCTCAATACGTAATCGAAAATCTTTCCCATAAACTTAAAAAAAATTCTACCCCTCGAGAGTTCGAATAGAAAAAAAGCAATTTAGCGGTGGCCTTTCATGTCACAGATAGAGAAAACGGTCTTAATTTTATGTTTATTATTTCGGCCGACTCAATTCACACACGCATAGTACACCACCGTGTCGTAAGGAATTCATTCCGATGACCTGTCTCAATATTAAACCCCAGACCAAGAGCACTTCGTGCAAGGTATACCCGTTTCATACTTATATGTGAATGCTGGTACTGAGGAACCTATCGGATTTTGATATCAATTATTTGGCAAGGTAAACGGGTGTCGGATTCTGCGGTCGTGGTAACCCAGTGAAATTGACAACTTGACATCTGGGATGCTGGTTTTTTTTTTGTTTTTTCTTCGATCTCCTACTTACTACTCGTAGCTATTGATTTTCATGCTGTCAGATTTTGTTTATTTTTAGTTTTTATTGCGATATGTGTACAAGTAAGAAAAACAATTTCAAGTACACAATCTTTACGCATGATTTTTTGATTGATATACGTAAGTTGAAATTAGTCTTATGATAGATAGGAGGGTCATTAGTAACGAATTGTCCATCAGGTGAGCTATAGCTGAGAAGACGTATCAATGTCATGGTCATAGGTGATTACAGTATTGTCTGCACTTTTATTAAATGTTTGGGTTGGATTTAAGATTTGAAGGGAAAATGTTACGTATACGCCGCCGTGGGTTCTCTTTATCTAAGAAAAATTAAACAAGATAAGTTAGGTGAATGTTTGTGCAAGCATTCATGGTGCTTGTAAAAACAGACACGTACTATTTTCTTTATTGAGCTCTGCAGCGCAATTGGTGCCCTAATTATCGTGGGTATTAGTACACCTATTTTCGTCGTTTCTTTCTTAATACTCTCTAAAGCTTCATTGACGTAATCCAGTTTTTGGTGCATAAGCGACCATTTGTAGAGTCTCGCATACTCCATTCTGGCGCCTATATCTTCGGATGTGTCTTTGGTCAGATCATCACAACTGTTAAACCAACCTGCGTTACCAACGTGTTAAACCAGCGCTGCTGACCAAGTTTTGATGGCGAAGTTGGAGGGTTCTGAATATATATTCAGACTCGAAAGTATACGTGTTATACAACGTAAGCAATGTTGATGGGGCGGTTACCAAATGAACATGACGGGTGTTGCCCCAGAATCGGTTCAAGGTTGAGATGCAAAGGTTAAATTCCTTAAGATCCTTAGATTCCTAGATTCCTTATTTAATTGGGTTTTTTTTTGTAGGAAATATTTTTCAAAAAAATGTCTAGGTATTTATTATCCCATTTGCATTTGTGTTTTCGGTGTTGAAAGATTAAGTTCAGATTGCTTCGAATGGAAGTAGAACTGGCTATATTTTTCGCATAAATTCATCAAATATGAAACTCAAAAATTATGTAGTCCCTAGAGAAATATTTTATTAGAATGAGACAAGCTTATCGAAATGTCACAACGAATCTTAAACGTTAAGTAAATAAAAGCGAAACTGTGAACTCGACTACATAACCCAGGTTTTTTTCTTGTTTTTGCACACTTCCGAATTCGAACTCGACCCTGCTAACAAAGTGTGGCGAGCTTGACCATCCGAGTTGGTCTTGGACGCAACTCGGTCTGAACTCCTCAAAAATGCGGGTCAGGACCAACTCGGTTGAGAGTTTATATGAGAGTGTGAACCTCTCATATAAGCGAGGTATATATCTCATTAAACACATGTGTGCACAATTTGACTGATATACGTTTTTATACAACAACTTTATGCAACTACACCGTAAGTTTGATTGAAGGGTTGCTGAAACTGTTGTTGCTCTAGCTCGCATAGGCTTGTGGAGGCCATTGGCTACTCTGACTTTAGAAGAAGGAAAGAAAAAACACACCAGCGTTGTTAGTATGGGGAGAACGGGACAGTGAAGATCAAAACTGCACCACTCATTTAGAATAAGAACTTCTCTCATCCTGATTTGGCATAAAACTTTTTTTTTCGCTTACGGCAAGGGATGTGTAATCTTTTATAGATAGCAGTAGTCCGGGCTATTGATATGCACGATTCGCAAACCCGAATATTCGATGCCAGGAATACACCCTACCCACTTCAACCACTCTCTCCGCCGGACTAATCTTAGGTATTACTTCGCGGGGCTGATTAGCAATTTATGCAGAATTATGCAGAACTTAAGATGGGAGAGGTATGTTTACGTGACCTCAAAGCTTGAGGCAACGGTATTTGACTCCTATTCTTCGTTTTAAGAGATTCGAATCGTATATTCCCAATTGAATTCTAAGTATGGGGTCATGTAGTCAGTCTTCAATAAGTAGCTTATATAAAACTAGCTGATCAGTGCTCGCCTTGCTTCGCCCGCATTTTACTTGACGGTTATTAACTTGTTGAAATATAATTGCCAACTGAATACAATACCGAAAATGTGTAAACTCAATTATAACTTCCCCCGTGGGAATCCCAACAGAGCATACGCAAACCCGCTTCTAACACACAATTTATTTTAAATTCATTAAAACATTCTAAAATGAGGACAAATCCAACGATCACATCTGATCTAACAAAATAGAAAAATATTGCAATAGTTCTATGTTTACACATGCATATGCATGTACATATGTACCTACGCGTATATTCCCAAGTCTCTTAATTGCATGAAGTTTTGAAAGCACATGGATATCTTAATTAATATAATTTTTAATATCTTAGATTTGGCACTGATAATGTTTTTTTTTTTTCAATTTTAACTCTAGAAGAGATCGCACACTAAAGATCAAAACATAATCATGGGATAGCGCGCCCATATACTCACACACACATACTATTGCAACGATAGCCACTGCTGCATGACTGGCTGGCCGTGGCCTCCGCTGAGGGAAAATTGTGGGCGATGATTTGATTAATTGTTTTAAGCATTGCTCAGCTTCAGGACAACGCAGAAGGATGTTTTATACCTTAAATGAATTAACGGCGCATTTACTAAATTCACCTATTCTTAATTTCTTTAATCCGGAGAGCCAGTACTGAGCTACGGCTGTGGAATCAATATTTACAGATGGAAAATTCAATCTCAACCCCATTTATGCCACTTAGACCTTGAATTTCGGAAAATCCCTCCTTATCGCCAGAAACGGTGTTGACAAGGAAAATCAACTTTGCTTTTATAGTATTTAAGATTATTACCTGATTAAGTATGTTTAGAAAAATTCCACTGCCGATAAGCAAATGTCAAATGCATACTTTTCCAAAAAAATATATTGAATTTTAGCATTCTCATTTTAATATCGGAACTTTAAAGTTGCTGAAAGTTGGTTCCATGGCGCGGTGGTTATTGCTTTGGACTACCCCGAACAAGCAAGGATGTGCAACCCTCGAAAAAAGAAAAAAAGGATCTCGGCAATTATCTGACAAAGCATTAAATAGTATTAGCTATCATGAAGATTGCATGTGCTGTTTC
This sequence comes from Brachypalpus laphriformis, assembly GCA_945910035.1. Lineage (NCBI taxonomy): Eukaryota > Metazoa > Arthropoda > Insecta > Diptera > Syrphidae > Brachypalpus > Brachypalpus laphriformis. The sequence continues at coordinate 205,522,832 of OX246753.1, forward strand.
CCCTAAATATAGAGTTTTTCAATTCGGACGCCTCATTTTTCCAATAGGGTTTCGGCTATGTATAAAGTTAGCTGCCGATTTGTTTGACGTTTTAACTTGTCTATACTTGCCACTTAATCACGGAAAAGTACGGATATTTCCTTCAACAACGTTCGCAACATATACCTACCCACTGAGTATGCATATTCATGCAAATCATAGAATTCAGGTGCATTTTTTGAGCGGTAATGCTGCTCTAGCATGAGCAAAAGGCATTCAAAAAATATTCAATACGGAGGTGTTTTTTTGTTTTCTTTTTTAAATGCAACCACATTTATGAGATTTTTTAGTTCTTTGAGGTCACATGTTCTGGAAATAACGCGCTGATCACACGGCGTCACAATGGAATTAGCCATGATTAAACTATTGCGGCGTCAACATTATCGTTCCGAACGACTCATAAAAATTCAGAATATTAGCTTGAACACTTTAAAACGAGGATATCACGGAAAAAAATGTTTATCGAATTTTAAAAATGGCGAAAAATAAATCATTAAAGGTCAATGCGTGAAAAACATTTTTTACTAAACAAATTATATCGTTTACAATTTTAAATTTTTTTTTTCATGAAATTTTAAGGTGATACTCTTGAGATATGACACTTTGAGGAAAAAGTAGGGAACTTCAAAACACTGTTGACTTGAAGTTGCACTTGGGGTCATTTCGACCAATAGTGACCTCGAAGCGTTAAGTATCACCTAGAACAGATTCTCAAATAGTTGCAAAAGGTTTCAAGTTGTTATTTTAAATGCCCAAGCCAACACCAAACGCCTCTCTAAAGCCGACATGCAATTCACGTAGTTACTTCACTTTATAAACCAAAAGTAAACCGTTACCGCTTAGACTGCATTCTGGTTCCGTTGGGTTAATTCATTGAAGCCATCAAGAAAATTAAATGAAAATTGTTAACACTAATAAAATCACTTGACCCAAGCAAGTATATCGTGTAGTCGTCTCGTTGTTCTCCTTTTAAATTGAAATTCCAATTGCCTTAGCGCCAAGAAGAAAATATCTGCGCGCACAATATTTCCCAAAAAGAAAACAATAAAACGAGATACATCTTTCATTCTTTAGAATTTCCGCTTTCTATCAAAACCGTAAAATCTCGTGCCAGGGTAAAGCAATCTTTCGCTACAAAGCGCGCGCGCTCTCGTTCGTCCACTGAGAAAGAGAGAGCATTTCCTCATCCACCTCCTTGTCAAGTGTGGTGATTCTGTGCGCTGGTTCTTCAGCACTCACCTTGTCTTTGGCGCATTCCGCGAACGTAATACTTCTATGCCTTACAGTGGTTACCTACTTATCTCCTGAAGGCGTGGATAGCAATGTCTAGAACGTAACTTGTTGAAATTCCAATTGAGTGTACTACAAGTCGTCGCCATCGTAGTCGCCGTCGGTTGTTGCAATTCGGTTTGGTTTGGTTTTGTTCTTGGTTCTCGCTTTGAACTTGCGTCTATTTCTGCACCTTTTGGTTATTGCTGTGGGTATATCTATTGCGACGACGACCGACGACGATCGGTGAATCAATCCTTTGACTGGTGCCCACTACTACCACGGTTAGCTATGCGCGGCGTGTTGTGTAATCAAAAGATAACGGCATTTAATGATTTGCGGATGAAGATGATGATGAGGATGATGATGATGATTCAACAAATGAAAATCTAGTGGCAGTGTACGTACATATACCAAATGCGATTTAAATGCCGGCGACTTGTATAGCGGTAAGCGGCGAATTGGCTTATATTGAAATGTCATGTCTTTGGAACAAATTTGTAGGATTGGGTTAGCAGATTTGAAGTGTACCCAAAGAACGTTGGTTACTTTGAGTTGACAGTGGAGCGTGGACATTTGAATGCGAATGCATTTCGCATTGTCAATAGATGGGTTCAACAACTGTAAGATGATTTACATTGCATGCGATTTCAGATTGCAATGAGCAAGTTGTATAGTTTGCTCTCATTTCAATCGACTAATAGAGAAACTTGGAGTGCGGAACTGGAGGCAATTAGCTAAAGACCGAGCCAAATGTTGATTGAAGCCCAGGTTCACCCGGAACAATAGCGCCAATTTAGTAAATAAGTAATAAAGCATTCAAGACAAAATAGACTGTAGTTCATGTGTCAAGTAGGGACTTTGGAAGATATTTACACAAAACTAGTTGAACTCAGCTTCGCGGGACACACCTACTTTTCGAAAAACGAATGGTTTACCTTTCATTCATACTATGTACCTGATCTTGGACCAAGGTACTAGGCACCCAGTGGTCACCACGTGGAGACTGAGAGTGGGAGTTGGTAGACCTCAGCTAAGTGAAAACGTTTATGTTTTCATATAATCGCATGCATTACCGTTTGACCATTAAGCCCACCTTTTAGACGCGTTTTTTGAAAGAAACTTAAATTTCGAGCTAGAGGATTGAAATCATAAAAATTAGTGTTAACAAAATATTTATGTTTTGCTCTCTTCTATAATCAGTCCATACATTATATAGACCCGCACTTTTTGGAAGCGTTTTTTTGTTTAACAAAATTTTAATAAAAAACTCTGGAAAGAAGAAAGTTTTAATTTCCCAACTCCGCGTTCGCATTAATATTGTATCATACGATCTGTTTCAGATGGGTTGTTACTATTCTGTATGAATCTTATTTAACTATCTTTGATAGTTTATCCAGAGTACGAGTAAACAATAGAAGACATACGAACATCTTTTTTCCTTTTTTTTTTTACTTATTTCACTTTTATCGTTGCTGTCCAGCACTTTTTCATGAAACGCGATGTTGCATACCCAATATTTCACGAGGAAGGGATTCCCTCATTCTTTCCCCCTATGTGTACCACAATGGGTCGTAGATGATTTTTACATTCTACGCCAAACCACATACCTAACCTTACCTATGTATTACCCACTTTATTCCAGATCCAACGCCTGGCACGTCAGTAAAAGTTTCATCGCGTTCAGCTAAGTAGTTTTTGAGTGAAAGTGTTATAAGTAACCATACAGACATTACCTTATAAGGTACTAGATTTAATTTAGTTGTGAACTATTAAGAGAGAATTACAATATTAAAAAGAAACAACGTTTACCAAAAATTATCAATTACAATTTGGAAAAAAAATATTTATTTAGGGCTGATTGTTTATTGTTGTTCTCGTTCCTGTGTTGCGGTTATCAACACCAGACCCACACATTTAGGGAACAATATACCAAGTCCACAACTTCACCACAACAGTCAGCACAAGCGTACCAGTGATTAGAAGTGTTATCTTTACCGGCAAAATTCTTGGAATTTAGTTGCATGCCAACCCAGAGATGAGAAACCTAAGTTAAGTTAAGTTACATGGTTGCTGAAACCGTTGAAGAAAGAAACCAAACAAGAAATCTACAGAATTTCATACATATGTATATGTAAGTCTTCTATTAATCGCAATTGTTGGTTTCATTTCGATAGGTTTTATTTCTAATTTTTTAGTGTTAAAATCTAAGAATGTTGATTGCATATGTGAGCTTTAAGCTCTTGTCCATTCCTCCTATTATCTCTATAGGATAGTATATCGACCAACGGGCTCTTCTAACACGATTCATATTCAATAGAGTGAGTTTAACCAATTGCTGTTTCTGGTTGTGATAACTACCGTTCAATCAAGCTGATGTCACACACCATGAAGATCTTTGAACGGGTATTAGGTGGTCGACCGCGAATAATAATACGGCTATCTGATGATCAGTGCGGGTTTATCATGGGTAAATCAATCACAGATGCAAGCCAAAGTATAAGGATCGTAATCGAAAATAAACATGATTCCTTAAAGGATTTGCATATTGTATTGGTTGACTTTGAAAAGACAATCGACAGACAACCACGAGATCTGATACGGGTGGCGCTAAGACATAGAGGGGTTCCAGAAACCTATGTAAAGATGATCATGGACATGTACAAAGGAGCAAGGACAAGAGTAAGGTGACCCGCTGGAGTAACCGAAGAGTTCGCAATCAAAATCGGGGTGCACCAGGGAAGCGTTTTAATTCCTTTGCTCTTTATTACAGTCCTTGATTTTCTGCTGGAAGGTAAAGTGACGGACCCCGAGGTACATCAGTTATTCTTTGCTGACGATGGAGCCATTATAAGTGAGGATCCTACATCCCTGCAACGAGCACTTGATGTGTGGGTGGACGTTCTGGAGGGAAATGGGTATCGCATTAGTTAAAAAAAGACAGAGTACTTGTGTTGCCCGTTCTCTGATCCACTCAGGCCTATTGCAGTCATTTATGTGAATGGAACAGTGCCTCCCAAGTGCGAAAAGTTCAAATATCTGCGATCTATGACCAATAGCAAATCAACCTGTGATGACGACATAAATCATCGCGTAACCGTAGGGTGGATGAAGTGGCGAGAAAACTCCGCTATCTTCCGTGACCGAAAAATGCCCCCTAAGTTATGCGTCCAGCGATTCACAATGTTGGACGATGTACAAGAAGTATGAGAGTAAATTAACGGCAGCTGAGATGAAGATGCTTTGCATGACAGAAGGAGTGACAAAGCTTGATCGAATAGGAAGTTCGAAGATCCGTGGAAGCTTTCACATCAAGGAAACCATCGTACAAAAGATAGATCGCGGGCGGCTCAGCTGATATTGGCACGTTCAAAGAAGAGATCATTTGAACCCTGTTAAAAAGTCAATATCAATGCACGTTCCAAAGACATCGCGATGTAGGAAAAGCAGGCCTATAAACGCCTGGATCAGACAAATGCGACGACATCGGCATTTCATTGGCCTCAGTAGCCGAGTGATCGAAAATTGGAAGGCCTGCCGATATTTTCTGAGGTCAAATAGGCGAACCCCACAGGCGGATCAGTAGAAATGCGGTGAAGTGGGAGGGTTGTGATCCCTTATTTTCGGATCATAACCTCGCTTTAAAAGGAAGAAGAAGAAGAAGCTGTTTCTGGTTACATGTTCTGTTTTTTATGTTTCTCTTAACAGCCCAGGAACGGCAGTCTGGGGCCTGTACCACAAAACTACAGTTTAACAAATCTACAGTCACTTGTCAATAATGCAGATTTAACAACTAACTGTAATTTCGGTGTCACAAAAGAAAACACTACAATTGTTAAATATGCAAATTTCCCTTTTTAGTACAAGTCAGTTGTATAAGTGGTCTCGTGACGGCTAGACAATTCGTAGACGAATAAGCGTAGAGAGGAAAGAAACCGTTCTAGCGAGAATAAAATTATTCTTTTTTCTGCAACGGTAGCCAAAGGCAAAAAAAAAATCAAAACCAAATTTTGACAGTATTGATACAGTACATGGTGAATTTGTACGTGAAAATCGAAAATTGTTTTCAAAATTGATGCATAAGTAGAACCAGAGTAACTAACGTAATATCATATAAAGAAAAATTATTTAAATTTTCATTTAAAACATCTTAAAAGCCAACTTGTAACGACTTAACAATTTTCAATTAGTACGTTAAGTTTTTTTTAACAATGCTTTGTTAAGTTTTGTCTACGCTGTGGCTATGCGGTACAGAATGTGGGGAAATTGCAAAGTTCTCACTTGTTTAATTTGCTTGTATAGTTGTTAAGTGTCAAGTTGACTTGTAGCTTTGTGGTAGACTAAGCTCTGTTATTTGTTAAAATTCACTTCTTGTACAAGACTTGTAGTTTTCTGGTACAGGAGATGCAAAAAAACACTGTTAGAGTATCAGTCGGGGTTGACCGTAGACCGCCTGTGGTGCCTATACATGCCGTGGTTTGTACCTTATTAAGTTTGGTTATATTATAGACTTTTTTAGATCCGGCCGCCATACTATTGACCCTGGTCATAATCAGGAGTTATTTTTATCTGGAAAACATATTCTTATCTTTGACCCATAGCTTTACATTCAAGCACACAACACACAGTCCACTACGCCATTGCCAGCTTCGTTCACGGAATTATGACTCCTTTCCCAGCACATTTTCAAATTGATACGTCAAAATCATCACATCTGGTTCCAACCTTATCTCATCGAAAACAATTCTATTAAGATAAAGTGATTACCTTTTGTGTGGTGGTCAATGTACTCGTCATTTAGCACCTGCAAGATCTTATCGCAGCTTGCGTCGCGGAAATAAATGTCCACATGCATTTTTACGAACTATTCCCTTATGAACAACAAAAATGTTGACAAAATCACAGATTATAAAAGCCAGGAAAGAACTTACGACCTTCGTTTGGGGAATTGGCGTGGTTACTACCAAAAGACATTACTTAGTGGGCAATTACTTTTAAAATGCCCTCTTGACGTGTAAAGAAGGCATGTACTATGTTGTGGTAAAACCTTCGGCAAAAAATGAAATGGGTACTGCAACAAAAATTTACCTTATGGATGTACACAGCCGTGGTACGACCAATTCGCACCTTTGGGTTAATAGTATGGCGGCCGGGTCTAAAAAAGCCTATAATATAACCAAACTTAAGAAGGTACAAACAACGGCATGTATAGGCACCACAGGCGCTCTACGGTCAACCCCGACTTATACTCTAAGAGTGTTTTTGCATCTTCTACATTTAGATCCACACATAATAACATCACGGTATGGTCAGACTCTGGGAGTCTGGGTGCTGGGTTATGAAACCCCATGGGCATAGTAACATTCCAAACTTTCTGAGGACTCATTTTGCCCACAACAGACTACATTATTTTTTTTTTTCGAGAGTAGGTGAAAATCTTCAGCAAGACACTATGAGGATGGACAGCGCGTGCTCATAGTAGTGTGGGATTCTTACCCACTAAAAAACCTCGCATCAAAACAGACTTGTTTTTTTTTTTTATTTTTACTACAACTAAGTATTCGACTTATTAAGTAGCTTCCATTTCACAAAATAATGACGTTTTGCAGGTACCTTCCCATTAGAAGTTCCTGCTAGCTCCGCAGCTAATACGCGGTTACTTATCGCGCTAAGTCTAAAGGTTTGGTTCTTTGTAGACGGCGTAGTAAATTTCTGTGATCCAAAGCTTGGAGGACTGTAATATTAACGTGACTTTTATGCTTTCTCGCGTAGTTTTTGATTTCGTCTTCGAATGTTTTAATGCCAAGATCTCTGTGGATATCGGTGTTTCTGATATACCATGGTGCATTAACAATACCTCTTAGCACTTTGTTTTCGAAAGTTTGTAAAATTTTAATAATACTTATTTTGGTACAACCCCAGAGTTATATACCATATGTTCATACGGGCATTAGCAGTTGCTTATATAAAAGCAGTTTGTTATATATATTAAGCTTGGAATATTTTCCAAGTAACCAATTCATTTCTCTATATTTACAGACTACATTTTATCCAAATTAGTTTTCACAAAGCTTTTCGACGTTCATTTCCCTACAAGATTAGAATGGCAAGATGGACAGGTGATTAGGGATTTCGACGTAACAATCTACACAGATGGTTCAAAAATGGACTGTGGAGTCGGTGTGGGTGTGTTTTCCGCATCCCTAAGCATCTCTTAAACATAGAGGCTTCCGGATTTTGCCAGTGTGTTCCAGGCAGAATTGGTCACTGTCCGGGAAGCCTTTCGCCAGATTACAATAAAATACACACTAATATAACGCCAAGTCAAAAGATCGCTATCTTTATTAATAGCCAAGCAGCCATCAAAGCCATTGCCTCGGTTACTGCATCCTCCAAGCAGGTGCTTGAATGCCAAAATGAGCTGGCCTTGCTGGATGGTCGATTCAAGGTAACCCTGATTTGGGTTCCAGGGCTTAATAACGTTTATGGAAACGGACTTGCTGATGAACTGGCTAGGCAAGGCTCAGCCGTCCACAGCTCATTTGTCCAGATTCCGCTTGGAGCAGTCAAAGCAAAATATCATCTTAATTCCTTGCTAGAGCCAACCTCAGCTGGACTAGGCTGAAAAACAGTGTCATACCTAGAAAGATGTCGCCAAACTATATAGGTAACAAAACAAAAACAACCGACTTCCTAAATATCGCCAGAATAACAGCAACCACCACGGGTAACTGGCCTGTAGGAAACCATTCAGTCAAACTAGGCATCCCACACACACACTGTCGCAATTGAGAAAGAAACCCGTATCCACTTTTTATGCGCCTCTCCAGTACGGATTAGGACCAGAACACGAGCTTTAGGAAAACCTTTTTTTCAATTCCCTTGAAGAAGTCTAAAAGAAAAACATTTAAGATTTACTAATCTTTTTAAATTCCACAGGTTGGATCTACTAGATACTTTCCACCAACACACTTTCACATCCAGGTTACACGAGTTTTTGGTATCAAAACGGGACCTAGTGCTAATGTTGGGCGCAAGTGGTTATTGTCCTGGACCACTACGCCCGAGGTTCCAAGTTCGAATCCCAGAATACACCAAACAGTTTTTTCGCGGCCCCACCTCTGGCGAGCGTCTGACAAACATCCGAGATTATTGTTGTCACGAAAAAGCTTCTCAAATTGCCCTTGGGGTACGACACTAAACTGTAGGTCCATTCCATTCGTGTGAAAAATATAACGCACGCAGCATGAGTGGTTATGAGAATCTAAGCCCAGGGACTTAAAGCGCTGTTTCGCCAAATATTTATTAATTTATTTATTGTTTTGTATGATTTATTTATTTTTGTAAAAAAATATTCAGCTCAGGTAAAGAGGAATTTGAAGAAGATCGAACCTATGCAAGAATAATTTATCAATGAAACTCCGTAATCGGTTGGTCAATTCTCTGCAAAGCTCGATGTTTAGGAAAGGAGATGAGTGCGTTAAACTTTTATATGTTTGTATCATCATACTCTTAGCTAGGAAGCTTACCAAAGACCAGGAGCAAATGCTGGAGATATTGAGCACCAAATCGATTTTTGAAACCTTTCATCGACTTCAGCATTGACTATGGTAAAGCTTATTTTAGGCCAACTGTACAATGCCATTTCTAGTTTTATATTACCGCACACAATTATTCCTGTTTGTGCCAGATGATATCTACTTTCAAAGGTTCGAATACATTTAAAGAGGTACAACGTGTAGACGTAATAAGACAAAAGAAAAATGCTGGCAGTTTAAGAAAGAAGACGGCTGAGTAGTAAGTCAGACATTTTTTGTCAGAAAAATGTAGAAGGGGAAATATGTAAGAAAGCAAGATAGGCCAAAAGTGGCAAAATAGATCACATACTAGGAACGGAAACGCGTTAATTTCCACCTGTGTCCAGCAAAGCAAACAAACAGAATGGCAGAGTCAAAACGATCCGTTGCTTGGACATTATATGTTCTCAATTCTTCTCTATGCCCGTGCACAAATCTGTTAATTCAATGACGCCGAAGATCAAGCGTTTACACTCACAAATCTTCTGAAGTGCATCTCAGAATGCAATTAAGACTGTAAGTGTAAAACGATGAAAATATAATACCTCACTCTACAGGTTTTCTATCAAGTTACCAATGGTATGTCAATATCTGCTCGACCTGTATCTCTTCTGATTTTCTCTCCTCCAACGAAAACTTCTTAAAGACTTTGCTAATAAGCTCCACAACCAACACCCCTGCCTATTAATAATTGCAAATTATTTTTAGCTACGAAGTAGTGCAACACCTCCATTTCGACTAGTTGAAAATGTCAATATTCCTGAATAACCCGTCAATCGGGTACGAAACGCTAGTCAAATGCCAAGTGAATCCACCTTCTTTTTGGTTCTCTCTTACGTCACTACCACTAAATCTATGTCAATTGCAATCAACTCTACCTCTCATCATTAATAAACAATTTTCCACTTCGCGGATCTGAGAAAAAAAATTCTTCTCCTCCTACGAGGAGAAAAAGTCGCTGGCAAAAGTTGATTTAAGTAACACGCGCGAGCCGCACTACACCAGCCAGCCAACCCAGTCCTACCACCATCATCAACAACCTGCTTCCTAAAATCTCGTTTCCAAACACCTCAACCAGATTATCTTCTGTGCTCCTTCTCCTCCTCGACGTATAAAATTTTCACTGCAATTGGCTTCCAGTTTTCTGCGTTAGATCCTAGCACTGCGCTGGTCGCCAGCGCATTTAGCATTCTGCTGCAAGGCGCATCATAAAACCGTACATAAGGTACAGCACAGCATATTGTATGTATTCCAGCGCACAATCTTAAAACACTGATTCACTATTGTGGCCCAAAGGCAGCATCGGTGGGCTTGTTGCTTGCCTGCTTGCTACAGCTGCTGGGTGAGCCTTCGCGAGAACAAGTGCGCTTCTGCATCAAAAGGTAGTTGAAGTAATAATAATAACTATAATGGTCTTTCGTTTTGAATAGCAACAGTGCCAAAGAGGAAGGTAGGAAGGAATTCCCTAGGCCACTGTTAATAGCGGTTTTGTAACACATTGATGGACAGTGTGCGTTGAGGATAGGAGCGATCATTCATTCTACATGAGTACTGGAGTGCTGGGAGTATTCACCACAATAGTCCTGCCGCCACCACCGACATCTTTAAGAAGAATTAAAAATTACTTCCTGATTATCACCGGGAGTGGTTAGCTGCCTGTTGAATTACCACCACCACCGGTTCTTTTTGTAAAGCTCAGGCGCATGGAGTGCTTCTATGATGTAAGATCTAATTTTTTTAATGGATTGCCTCTGAACACAACTACTGATGATGAGGTTGATGCTCATGTCGGGCATGCTCCGAAGTATCTATGACTTTATGTAGCCCATAATTTTGTATCTGCTGCAGCATAGTGGGCACAGGAAACATGTTAACACAACGCAAAACTGATGGTTACGCACGATTGAAGATGCAATTCATTGGCCATTGGTATGTTGTGGAATGTTGTGCAATTGGTTAACTGTTGTTATTTCCAAAATTGATTTCTGATTAGAGCCCGACAATTGAGTACCACACCCGAATATCTGAAGTGAATGGGTTCACGATTTCAATGAAAAATCAGTTAAATATGCATGACGGGGTGACTAAGCAGCAGATGAGGTGATGTTGCAACATTTAAATGTGTTTTTTTGCACTTGGGTGCTCCGATGCAGGAAATTGGACAGCGGCCAACTTAGGGGAACGTCAGGCTGTTCACCTCGCACTGTGTGAGTGTTATTTTTGGGGGGAAATACGTTTTCGTTCTTTTGGCAGAGGAATTTGTACTGTGTGTCATGTAATCTATTTTCAGCCGATCGACCAACGACAGTGTGTCCATTTGACCGAGTGAATTTATGGAATTTGCTCGAAAGGAATTTATAGAAATCCCCACTTGGGAGGGTGCCTAATTGTGAGGAAATGTTTCTTCAGTGACTTTAGGTATATTTGGATTGTCTTCATCTTGTGTTGATGAAATTCTTGGAATCAAAAACGACAACACGGCTGTGGACGTGAACAAGATAGTTTAAATGATAGTTACGTGCCACGAGTAGGAAATCATTGGAAAGTGGGATCAAGCAATTGAAACGACAAAGCAGATTACTGAATAGATCAGCTCTCAGCTCGAGAGAGGAAATAAGTGACCGCGCATTTAGTGAGATTCATGTTGTTGCACGGTTCACTCAAGAATATTGACAGTTTAACTATTTGAAATCAGTAGGGTCTATAAGTCGTTTCTTAGTGTGAAAAATTAAGAGAAGGGAAAATGGTTACAATGTAATATGAGAACATTCAATTCAATGTTGGTAATTAAACTCAGTTTTTTGTTTGATAAGCGTGATTTGTTAAGCCATTCGTGTAGTTATATATTTGATGGTTTGTAAGTAAGAAAACATAGCAGGACATACTTTTGCGCACTCGAAGCATGGAAGGAATTTAAGGAGCTTATTGCGAGAGTCTGTCCGAAAAAAATGTATTCGACTTTTTTCGATTCTATTGTATTAAATTAATTCACGTTATCGCGTGGCGCAATTGAATATGGTATTGAATTGGTGTCGCATGGCGCAATTGAATATATGCCGGCTCAATGTTTGAATCCCAGCAAACACCAACAGTTTTTTCACGGTCCCACCTCTCGCAAATGTTTGACAAACATTCGAAAGTATTTGGTGCGTTTTGGTGAGACGTCGCTTCTCAGTGAAGTAAGATTTATACTCCGTAAAACAAAAAGTGACTTGGAACCACTTTAGCTTTTTTTTCTCAGTCAAAACTGAGTTGGGATGTTCGCGCTCAATTCAATCACCAATCTTCAAACAATAAAAAAAGTTGTATACCAGATTGAGTTGGGATCGTTTTGTGGAGAAGCTTTCACTTTGCTTTGCATAATTCTCACCAAAACGCGCCAATTATTGTCACGAAAAAGCTTCTCAAAAACAAAATAGAGATTGCCTTTCCGATACGGCACAAAACTGTAGGTCCATTTCATTCGGGCGAAAAATATAACGCAGACAATGCGAATGGTTGCGAGAAACTAGGCCTAGGCACTTAATGGGTTCTTGCGCCGTATATACTCGTATACATATATTTTTGTGGAGGAATCAGAGATAGTGCGGCGAGCTGACATTTTATCGGTACAAGAGAAATTGAAGAGAGTAGTGTAACGCGAACCGAGGAGACAGCGGTGAGCGAACAAGGACCAACATATTCGCCAGGCAGATATACCATCGAACCCGTACAAACAAAGATCGATGCGGTGAACGAGGCACAGTCAACGAACTGAATTACAGATGAGTGGTTTATTATATTATACATAGAATATACCTACAGTTTAGTTCATAAATATAACCATTTATAGTAACCATTGAAGTAGTTTAATCCCTATGGATGAAAATATGTAAGGAGATATATTTCTCTACTAAAATTTACTGAAAATTCGTGCTCTTACAAGTTTAAAAAACTGTGTTGACAATGACTAGAACCTTGCTCTTGTGCAGTCAGCAGTAGATAATTAATTTGCAACGCGTTTACAGAGGTTGTTACATCCCGGACGTTGAGGAGGATAAAGGGCACTTAATATGTCATTATCCAGGCATCAGCAGACTCCGTCGAAACGTAGTAGGTAAACCTTTCTTTGAAGAATTAGGGGAATTGGCAGACATAGCCATATCGATGGTCGTGAATTTCTCTAACAAACCCGGTTGGATAAGACTTCTATTCGAGACGGGCTCAAACACATCGAACAGACAAGTCTAAGTATCATATAACTCTATGAACCTTTCTTTCTATCCCTCGTTCGCTAAGCATCCACGTAGACCTATGCAACCTGCTTAACTTAACCTAAGTGGATCAAGTTTCACACTCACGAGTAAAATATGTGGAGGCCAAATTGTTCTCAAACTGGACTTCGGGACACTGTCGGTTGCATCGATGGAATGCATGTCAAAACAAGAAACCCCATGCTATTTATTAAGGTCTTTAGAATACTACATTGTACTGCGCCTGCGTTCTGCGTTTTGCAAACGCCTTAAACCATTTCTTACCAGTGATGCGTCCCGCATACACAAAAATGATGCATGAACGCATCATTGGGAAAAAATGGGTCAAGCGATTAGCGGATTTTTTCCATGAGGCATGCCAATTTTTCCATTTGTTGCTTACAAGTAATTTTTTTTTTTGTTTATATAGAAATTTGTTTTTATTTGAAAATAAATCAAAATACATACTAGATACAAAAGTCGACCAGAAATTTCTGATAGAATTAAGAATTCTATGAAAAAAAAAAAAGAAATATCGATGCAATACTTTCCAACTACTTGGAAAGTAGCAAAAATAGTGTCTATTCCGAAAGCAGGCAAACCTGCTGATAGGCCGGACAGCTATAGGCCGATCAGTTTACTTAGTAGCTTGAGTAAAATTTTTGAAAGGGTGCTTAGGGAAAAATTATTAAAGATAATTGATGAACAGGAAATATTTCCTAATGAACAGTTCGGTTTCTGGCGTTATCATAGGGCATGCCATCAAGTACTTACAATATGCAACAGTATCAAGATTAATCGTACTATAGGAAAATCGACGGGCATGATACTCCTCGACATAGAGAAAGCATTTGATTCCGTCTGGCATAACGGACTTCTAAACAAAATGCTAAGTTTTAATAATTCCTGCTTTTCTCTGCAAAATTGTCCAAAGTTGTTTGTCAAATCGTTGTTGTAAAGTCCGTCTAGCTTATTAAGTGTTCCCGCTGGTGTCCCCCAAGGCTCAGTCCTCGGATCAGTTTAATACAACGTATATGCATCCGATTTTCCAAACTTACCAGGATGCGAATTTGCAGTATATGCTGATGATACTGCAATACTTTCTTCACATGAGTTCGGTCTCAACATCGAGATGAATCTAAAATGGAAAATTAAATTGAATTCGGAGAAGATACAAGCTATCTTTTTTAGCAGAAAAAGAAAGCATTGTTTTCTTCCACCTAACCAATTAATTGTTAATGGACAACAGATAGCTTGGGAGTCAACCGCAAAATATCTAGGAATATATCTAAATAAGAAATTAACCTTTCAAGAACACATAAGGAGAACATTGCATAAAATAGGTATTGCCACTAGGATGCTATATCCTTTTATAAACAGAAAGTCCTCATTATCCGATGAAAATAAAATAATCATACATAAAATTATATTTCAATCACTCTTACTCTACGGTTGTCAAGTATGGGGTAGATGTGCTAGGTTTCATGTTAAAAAATTACAAATACAACAAAATAAACTTTTGAAAATGATACTGAATCTTCCTTGGCATCACTCCACTTCCAATCTACATAGCGTAGCTAATGTTGATCTGATCTCCGATAGAATACAAACGCTTATCAACACATTTGTGATCAGATGCGACCTACCTGATAACTTTCTAATAAACGAATTAAATGTCAGTTACCACAGGTTGGAATAACATTGTAAAAGTTCCACATGTTCTTGCATACCTATAGTTTTAAGTTCTTTATTTGATATATAGGTATGTTCATTTATTAATTCTGTTTGTATATATTTGTTAATTTATTTATTTTATTTATTAATATTTTGATAAAATGTTTATTGTTATATATTATATGTTAATATATTTATCTTGTTGTTCATTTCATATTTATATATTTATTTATAGTAAATAATACTTGTAAGATTATTTATTTATTAATTTATTTTTTGTTTGTTTACTTACTTTTTTAAATATTTATTTGTTAATTTATTCATTTGTTAATTTTTTTATTTGTTAATTTATTTATTTGTTAATTTATTTATTTGTTAATTTATTTATTCGCTAATTCATTTATTTGCCAATTATTATTTTTTATGTTAATTTATTTATTTGTTAATTTATTTATTCGTTAATTCACTTATTTGTTAATTATTTATTTGTTAATTTATTTATTTGTTAATTTTGTTAATTAAATCATTTACTTTATATTTAAATTCATTCATTTACTTTATACTTATTTAATTCTTAATTTATTAACTTAATTTTATTTTATTTAGCAACAAACTTTAATATATTATATTTGTGCTAAGTAGCTATTTCCTATAAACTTATTATTGCCTTAATGATGCAACTTATTCATTTTATCTACTTAACTTCTTTTTTTCTTTTTCAATCAAATGAGGGTTTTTCTCGTTGTTTCCCCTCGAATAATAAATTTATCGTAAGAAAATTGTAAATAATTTAAAATTTTAAAATTTTTTTTTTTTTTTTTGCAGGGGGTAGTGGAAAAACGCTAATGCGCACGGGAAACAGTCCCACTCTGTTTCTAGTAGTGTGAGACTCACTACTCACTAAAAAGCCACCCTTCTTTCTACTAGACACCATCCATTCCAGAACCGCTTATCGCATTACTTCAGAGTGGTGTCGTTTTCTTTCCCCTCTGGGGACCGGCTTTTTCATATTCGGCTCCTGGTGCGGGTTTATACATTCTTGCCGGTAAGGCTTTTATCTACTTTATGTAATTTGTGAGGGAATGTTAGCGTCTTCCTCTCTCTTTTTGGATCTTAGTACCGTCTCGATAAAGGAAGATATTCTATTCCACGTGTCGGTACTCGAGATCATCTTGCTTATAGCATTTTCCGGGGAAAAATCGCCTTTTTCCGACTCCATTCTACTCCTCTGCTCTGTCCATCTGCTACAGGCGAAAAAGGTGTGGAAAGCGTCGTCTTCCGCTGAGTCTCCATATTGGCAGGCTGTGCTCTCTTTTTTACCCATTTTGTGGAGGTATCGGTTGAAATACCCATGTCCGGTTAGGAATTGTATGTCTGTCTTTACATCGCATGTAACTCTTAATGGCAGGACGACTTGTGAGTAAATTCCCGGAGGCGATTTTGACAAATTTCATATTTTGTTTAGTTTAGGCATATGATATCAAATAACACTCTAGATCTTTCGCGGAAAGATGAAAGCATGACGGTATTTTAATTATTGACCATTACGGCCAAAGATTTAATGCCACCCAATTCCAAAGTTCCTGTTTATTCACTCTTTCTTGCAAATGTCTTATCTTTTTTCAACATTCATTGTTTACCGTGACTCATAGCTTTTATTACAACTTAATGACACCCCGCACATTCCTTTACCCATATAATCCTTTAACCTCCTGGACAATAAAACTACCATCTCTTAATTTTACGACTTTAAACACAATCTCACACCAAATACTATCAGCAAGTCAATTAAATTGATCCCTTCTCGTGATAGGTTTTCCTTATTGCACACTTAATGCTCATAACCTAATTTTTCCATTACCCTCAATCGGCACAGTACCCACATAATAACAAAGAAAATATCTGAAATTTTTCTTTGATTTTATGGCCATTAAAACCACAAAGAGAGAACTCTAACAATAGGTTTATGACGATGCGGTGGTCTGAATGCGATTCGATTTGGTGATGTTTATTGAACAAATATTAAAAAGCAATAAAAAGTGCTATAAAACTTGTGTAAACTAAATCTTTTCCCTACCAATGGTATTGTGCAAAATAAAATTTATAACCGGGATAAATCCTGGGGATGAATGATAGGGATTTTTTTTATGATGATTGAAAATCCATAAGCTGCACTTAATGGACCGTGCCTCTGGCTGAAGGACTATGACATGATTATTGAGTTTGATTTAAAACGGCTGCTACATGATGAATCAAACTTTGGTCATAACAGCCATTTAATATATTTTCGATGATACTATATACGTACATACGTATACCATATACGTTTATAATATTTTTTTTAATGCTTATATACAGGTATATAATTTTTGCTTATGACTAAATCACTATTTTATCGTCTTAATTTCAGGTACGGTACTCCGCAATTTATAATACAACTGAGTAAGATTTGGTTAGATTTTTAAATATACATGTATTTACAGAACTTAATTATGGCACAGTGTAAAGTGTTACACATATAAATGTTAAAGGGAAAATGATGAAATAAGCATGTTTGTTTAAGCGGAGTTTACGTGTGCTACAGAAATGCGTTTGTATTGCTTTTCTCAAACCCCTATATTTAAAGATTCGGTTCTCCCAGCTGAATATTTAGAATCAAGCAGTTGACGATGTCCAAACGTAACATTACGACCTAATCGATTCTGTCATCAAAACTGGTGTATGCGCCCGAAAGATGTATCGCCATTTATTCTCGTGTATTTGAAACGATCTACAGTCAAATCCACTTCAAATGACGTATTGGTATCTAAGTTGCGAACTGTTTTATTAAACTACCGCATTCGAAAAAAAACTTAAAGCTGAATGGTTTGCTCACCAATGGATCTAAAAGACACTCTAACTATCTGCACAGCATCTAAAGTAAACTTCAGAAATTACGTCACTGACAGTTTTCCATCCGGTGTCGAATGCGAAAAGTCCTTTGCTCTTTATTGCAGTCCATGACTATCTGATTGAAGGTAAAGTGACGGACCCGAAGATACATCCATTATTCTTTGCTGACGATGGAGCCATCATAAGTGCGGTTCCTACGTCCCCAGTCAGGCATATTCCAGACATTTATTTGAATGGAACAGTGCTTCCCAAGTGTGAAAATCTAAAATTTCTCGGATCTATGGTCAATAGTAAAGCAACCTGTGATGACGACATCAATCATTGCGTAAGCGTAGGGTGGATGAAGTGGCGAGAAAACTCGGCTTTCTTCTGTGACTAAAAAATGCCCACTAAGTTGAAAGGAAGGCTCTACACCGCAGTTGTGCATCCAGCGCTCTCATACGGTTCACAGTGTCGGACAATGTACAAAAAGTATGAAAATAAATTAACGGCAGCTGAGATGAAGATACTTCGCGTGACAGCAGGAGTGACACAGATTGATCGAATAAGAAGTTCGAAATCCGTTTAAGCCGTCACGTCAAGGAAACCATCTCACGAAAAATAGAGCGCGACCGGCTTAGTTGGTATTGCCACAAAGAAGAGATCATTTGAACTCTGTTAAAAAAGCAATATCAATGAACATTCCAAACACATCTTGAGGCAGGAGAGGCAGGCCTATAAACGCCTGGATCACACAAATGCAATGACATCAGCATTTGATTGGCCTCAGTAACCATTCATTCATCCATTCATTCATTTTCAATGGCCCGCTAATCCTTCATGAGGGTCGCGGGGTTAGGATGCTCAGGTGGACTCTCCATCCTTCTCGATCATCCGCCATTGACTCCAATTCATCAGGAGGAATCCCTAAGAGGCTCCAGGAGAGATGTCGGACTTGATCCAACCATCTATTTCTAGGCCTTCCGCGAAGTCGCCTACCTGATGGCACGGCAACCATGGCGCGTCTTGGAAGCCGGTCTGGGGGCATACGCACTACGTGACCAAACCATCGAAGCATAGATCGTTCCGTTCGGAGAAGTAGCTGCTCAACATTGAGCGCCTCGCGTACTCTGGTGTTGCGCACTCGATCCCTACGAGTTATTCCAACAACACCGCGAAGGAACCTCATTTCGGCATCTTGTATCCGCGATCTTATTCTTTCGGTCACTTCCCAAATTTCATGACCATACGTGAGAGTTGGAACATACACAGAGTTAAAAACCGATAGCTTAGCTTGAACACTAAGTTCAGCCTTCCTTATAACAGAGTGGCCAAGCTCTCTCAAAATTGATCCAGCCTGACCAATTCTACAGGATAACTCGGCATTGCTCCTCCCATCACTCGTGAATAAAACCCCGAGGTACTTAAACTTCTCCACCTGCTTCAGTGGGACTCCACTAATATGCAGAGTGCACTGAATGGGTTTTTTGGAAACGACCAGTACTTCCGATTTGTTCACGTTGATCTTCATTCCAGCATCATCACAAACGGCTACAAACGTTTCGAGTGCGCGCTGAAGTTCGGTTTGAGAGAACCCAAGGATGACCAAATCATCCACAAAGAGCAGATGACTAATCCTTAGGTCTCCCACTTGGAAACATTCCCCGCCACGGCTGCGCTGTAACATCCAATCCATAATGACAAAACGCACCCCTGGCAGAGTCCAACGCCCACAGTGAAAGGTATTGATTTAACACCGTTTATCCGAACACAGCTTCTACAGTTTGTATATAAAGACTGAATCGCCCTTAACAGGGAACCAGCAATTCCATACTCCTGCAGAACACTCCAGAGTTTGCCTCGAGGAACCCTATCATATGCTTTTTCCAAATCCACAAAACAAGTCTAGACAGGTTTGGCATAATCCCAGGCCTTCTCAAGAACCATTCTGAGAGTGAACAACTGTTCGGTTGTGCTTCTACCGGGACGAAAACCGCACTGCTCATCCCCCAAACTGTCCTCAACCACAGCTCTGGAACGCTTTTCTAGCACCTTAGCGAAGACTTTTCCAGGGAGACTTAAAAGAGATATACCCCTATAGTTGGCGCAATCTCTTTTGTCCCCTTTTTCAAAAAGAGGAACTATCACCCCCATTTGCCAATCACCAGGTGTTTCACCGCATTCCCAGGCCACTTTAATGATACGCGAGAGCCATTGAACTCCCTCTTTACCTAAAACCTTGAGCATTTCTGGCCGAATTACATCCACACCAGCAGATTTGCCAACTTTTAGCGCTTTGATCGCCAAAGTTACTTCCTCTACCGTAGGACTACTTTCCGCCCAACTCTCGACCATAGGTCTGTCATCTTCGGTGCCCTGTTCGGGATTGAGCAATTCTGAAAAGTGCTCGCTCCATCTGCGTAGGATGTCCTCCTCATTGGAAAGAAGTCTACCGTCTTTGGATTTGACTCCTTCAACGATATTCAACTGTTTTCCTCTGAGTCGGCGGACGGTCTGCCAGAACATCTTATTTGCAGATCTGTGGTCACGTTCCAATTTCTCGCCAAACTTCTTCCAAGACTGTTCTTTCGCTGTTTTCACAGCTAATTTACAAGTTCTTCGCGCCTCAGTGTACCGATTTCGAGAATCGGAGTTCCCCAAGTGAATCCACACCTTAAAGGCTCTCTTCTTCTTTCTGATGGCTTCTTGAACTCCGGGCGTTTTAAACCAAGCAGTTCTTTTCTCACCACCAGCCGCCACACCAAGCCGCTTCACTCCACAAACATCTTCCGCAGAGGCAATAACCGCTGTTGAAAACAGTTGCCATTCTTCCTCTACATTTGATGGAACAGTTGGAATTCGTTCAAACCTCTCAGATATTTGCCGCGCAAATGTCTCCCGTATCTCATCATCCTGTAACCTCTCCCATCGTATGCGTGTAACCATCCTTGGTTTACGCTTTGGTAGGGGAGGCACTCTCTCGCTAAGATACAATTTGCACAGCACTAAGTGATGATCAGTTGACAGTTCGGCCCCTCTCAGTAACCATGTAAACCAAAATCCGGAGGCATGCCGATATTTTCTGAGGTCAAATAGGTGAACCGCACTGGCGCATCAGTAGAAATGCAATGAATTGGGAGAGTTATGATTCCTTGTTTTCGGATCACAACCTCGCCGAAATAGGAAGAAGAAGTAGAACTCGAGTGGGAAAAAGCGAAGTGACCTTTAACCGATGGTTCGAATATGGACTGTGGGGCAGGTGCGAGGATTTTCTCTGATACACTTAATATACGTACATGAAAATCAAACCGGTTACCAGATTTCTATAAAATCTACCGGCTGAAGATATTGCTAGAATGATTGCGACTGGCCCATTGGTATCCACAAGGCCAGAGTAGGCATTGCAATCTATGCACATTGTCGCAGCTACAATATTGCTAAAGCGAAAGAAGCAATCTACCATTCCCTTCGAAAGTGTACGGCTCTAGATAGAGCCAGGCTGCGCACACTATGTAAACCCTTCTTTGACAATAAAGATATCAGGGGAGAGTATCGAAGGAGTAATCAGCTTTCTTAATGACGCAGAGTGAATTTAAGGACATTTATTTCGTTTTCGCTTATCTCCAAGCTTAACACCCTATAGTGTCTCGCAAGTTATGGTATTAAAATGCCGCTAAAACGTAATTAGTATCAGCAGAGTTTGCTGTTACAGCCACTTCTACCCACCTACCTACGTAGGTTTGGTTCGCTGATATTGAGATGTTCTTACTGGAATGGTTTTTCAGAATGGAAGTTGGCTGCACAGTATTACTACAACTCTTCGGCTGCTGCTAGACAAAAATATTGTCAGTCTATAAAAATATGCATATTTTGTATTTTTGGTTCTATGATATCCCCATAAACGCTTACGTTTTCAAAAGAAACTATTTATTTGGAATTGAAGGGGCTAATTCATCTTCAAATTTTCCAAAAACTCTGCTCATAACTCTTCGTCCCTGTCTCTAACCGTTTGCGAGAAAAACTAAGTACTCGTATATACTTTTAAATTTATGTCTCCACATATTACACTCACTCTGTCGTCCATCTTGAAGTCCGTTAGAAGTTTGCGCTGAAAAAATCGATTTATATTCCATAGTACAATACTTCACTCAAAAGATTGTAAATAAATCATAGTAAGAATACCTTAAGATATAGAACAGAAAATAAGTCTGATTTAATATGTTACAAGTAAATATTTTTCAATGTATGACATTCGAATTATACATGGCTTATGTTCAACGTAATCCGAGATTGATTTTTTTGTATTTGTTTGTAACTCATAGATTCGGAAAAATTAATTTTGGTACAAAGGTTGCAACATAGATAAAATACTAAAAACAGAATCATGTCTATCCGTCTGTATGTTCTTTCGAGCTTTGAGTTTCGAGCTAGAAACAAAAAGTTTCGCAAAATAGTTTCTAAGAGCCTGAAGAAATACAGATGTAAACGTTTTTGTTTTTAGTCCACCCGCTTAATTCGCACTTTTCGAAAAATGCTATAACAAATTTTATTAACAAAGTGATGGATAGGGTATCAAATGATCTATTTCAGTTGGACTAAAACCATTCTATATGTTTAGTTATTTTCTTCTTTTTTTTTGCACTATGTTTTCAACTTAACAGTCAGTATTATATTGAATTTCTTAAGGGGTTACAACTATACATTTCATTCAAACAATTGTGGTGGAAATACTGTTATAGAAACGCTAAACATTTCGGCAGTGTTCCAACGAAGGAATATGGCTACATTGTGTTGACTGTTTATGGATCAATATGCGTGCTTTCGCTGACTACTCCAATATGTTATAAGATCTCCTGCTCAAATATACGAGCTGGATTCAGGTTTCGAACAAATATAAACTTTATAGTCAGTAGCCAAGTCTATGGGAGCGAAAATCGTTCGCAACTTAGCAGCGTCGAAAATCTGTTGCTCACAATGAAGCTCCTACATGCATACCAACCATTGATGATATTCGTCAATGTCTACTCCATTCATTTTTAGTTTGTTCACATTAGTGACGAGAGATAACACTGCGTTTTGACGCGGTTTTTGGCACCCCAATTGATGATTGCATTATTATCAGAAGACTTCCGCTTCCGCTGAGGCTCTACAGCTTGGGGTCCTTGCCATGGAGTCGTCAAAAAGTAAACGAAGGTAAGAGGTTTTTTTTCCGTGGGTAGGTGAAAATCCTCCATAGACAGTATGAGACTTTCAAGCGCGTGTTTATAGTAGTGTCAGATTCTTACTGACCAAAAAACACAACCCTTATAAATGTAACCTTGTAACCCTGTAACCCATATAAATTTGTTAGATACAGGGATACCTCGATTTACGGCGCCTCGATTTACGTTATTTCGATTTACGTTGTCCGGTTTTTTGATTCTCAATTTCGATTAACGTCGTTACAATTTCGATTTACGTCCTTCCTTGAAACACAATTTTCTCACGAAATTCCCTCTTTCATCATTCTTATTTAACCGAGATGCACATCTCACCGATTTCGTGCACAATATCATTCGGAGTAAGTCTTTTTCAATCCATATGGACTGTACGAGTGTTGGATAATTTTATTTTCGATTTACGTTGTTTCGATTTATATCGCATTTTCTCGGTCCCGAAAACGACGTAAATCGGGGTATTCCTGTATTGCAAATCAAGCAATTTTTCTATCGCGAAATAATAACGTTTGGCAGGTTACTTTCCACTGAGAGATCCTGCATGTTCCGCAATCTAGACGCGGCTAATCCTTATCGCGCCAAGTCGAAAGGTTTCGTCCTTTGTAGACGGCGCAATAAATTGTTCTCATCCAAATTTGTAGGACTTTATTGCTGACATGTCTGATTAGTCGGTTTCTCTTCTTTCTTGTGAAGCTTCTTCTTTCAGCTTCAGATTGTCGGAGTTCCGAGATCCCTGTGGATATCGTCGTTTCTAGTATACCACGGTGTTTGGATTATTTCTCTTAGGACTTTATTTTGAAAAGTTTGTACAATATTGGCATTTGTTTTCATGGTACAATCCCAAAGTTGTATACCATACGCCCAGTTTGTTCTCAGTACTGAGCTGGGAATATTTTCCCAGTAACCAGTTCATTTTCCTACATTTGATTTCGATTTCTTTACGTTTCATTTTCACGTGCGAATTCCATTTCAGCCTTGCGTCGAGTGTCATTCGCAGATATTTGGCCTCGTTTGCAAAAAGTATTCGGGCCAAGTTTGGCAAGTCATTAGTTTTCTTATAAGTGAAATTCGCATAAACATATTTAGATTTATTGAGGGCGATCCGCCAGTCCCTTGTCCATTCATTTACTTTATTCAGTGCGTTTTGCAGTTTTGCAGTCGTTTCTTCGATTGTTTTACCTACTGCTAGGATAGCGGGGTCATCGCAAACGTAGCAAGGATAAAGCCATATTATTTCGGTATATTACGAGTATATAGCAAATAGAGAAGCGGCGGAACGACATAGGTAAGACTTTGAGAATTTCTCCCGTGATCAAGTCATAACCAGGAGCTTTCTTAAGTGTTAGATTCTCTATCTCATGTTTGAGTTCCCTTGTGAGTGTCAAATCGTCAGATGGTAAATTCTGCCTATTGATGTTGTCGTAAACTATTTCACCGTAAGGACGTCCGCTTTTTCTTTATCTTCCTTTGCCTATTCATTTTGATTTTGGCCTTTTGGTGCCTTTTACAGCTTTCCAAAGTGAATAATTGGAATCTTTTTTCGCTGTTAAACTTTCAAGGTAAGAGCCTATTGCACGATTCTTAAAATCCTTAATAGTCTTCTTCAACAAATTGCACAGACGATTCAAGTGTGCTTTATGCTACGGAGCACGACTCTGTTGCCATTTTTTACGCGCCTTTCTTTTTTCCTTGACCAATTCTTTTATTTCCGGAGGATATCGTAAACCGTATCTGTCGGGCGTTTTCCTTGGATTGGGCGTATTATTCCAAGAGGTGAGCTGTACGATCTCAACGAAGCGATCAACTTCAACCTCAAGTTCATAGGGTGTCGTAAGTGGAACGCTCAGTTCAACATTATCTTCAATTTCGTTCCTAAATCCTTCCCACCCAGTTAGTTGTTCGATCAGTTAATCTCGCCGGCTCTAGGTTATAGACTAGTTTTTCGCTGATTGTTAAAATAACTGGGGAATGATCAGACGACAGATCAAAGCTCTCTTTGACTCTTATGTGGTTGCTAGATATTCCTTTCACAACGAAAAAATCCATCAGGTCAGGCATTTTCGAAGTATCAGTTGGCCAGTAAGTCGGTTTACCCGTCGAATGGAAATCACAACTGTACTCCATACCTGCCCCATAGAGCATTCTACCTTTTTTCGAGCTGTATCTTGAGCCCCAGAACGTATGTTTCGCATTAAAGTCGCCGCCGATGATAAAATTAGGTTTCAGCGATTCAAACAAGTTAGAAAAATCAAATTTTTCAAGCGCGGAACGCGGTGGACAGTAAACAGATGAGATTTTAAGAGTGCGCTGACTATTTTTAACTCGAATCGTGCACAGTTCCAAAGTTTCAAGTTCTATCTTTAGGTCTTCGGATTGTTCGATGCAGTCTTTAATAAACAAGGATGATCCGCCTCTCGCTTTTCCCGAAGGGTGACAAGCGTGGTAATCATTATAGCCTTTTATTTTTAAATGCGATTCTTTTTTTACGTGGGTTTCAGAAATCAAGCAAATATCAATATCGTTTTCACGCATGAATATTTCCAATTCGTCGAGTTTTTGCAAAAGTCCGTTTGCATTCCAAGTACATATTTTAAACATTCGTTTGTTATTCATATTCTAGTTGAAGTACGCGTTTTCTGAGAATTTTTTTCAAGCTTAACCAGCCTATCGAGAATGATTTTATTTATTTTGCTTTGTTCTTCAAATTTCTCGAGAATAACCGACAAAACATGAGAGACAGGGTCCGTCGAAATTTCAACGTTTTTTGGCTTTTCGGATGCCGCGGCCTGAGCGTAAATCTGCACTCCTGCTATCCGAGGGCCATTACTTGGCGGCTTTTTCGATGTTAGCTTTTCAGTACCGTTTCTTTTAAGAGCAGAGGTCGAGGACTTTTCTGTTGTCACTCTTTCCCTCACCTTTTCGCGCTCTGAACCCGGTAGTTTTAGTTTAGCTAGTTTCTCCTGTACATTCTTACGCTTTGGCTTAGTTTGCAGCTTAGATTTTGCATTTAGAGGCTTAAGGAGCACGTCTCTCCGTTTTGGCAACGCCTTAGCTACTTCACAGCCTTTATAATTTGCCGGGTGCTTTCCCTTACAATTAGCACATGTTGCAGAGGTTTGTTTGTTTACTCCACAGACTTGGGAGAGGTGATTTCCGGCGCATTTCACACATCGCGGTTCTTTTTTGCAGTACATTTGTGTATGGTTAAATCCTTGGCAACGTTTGCACTGCGGAATCATCCTTCAATTTCTACGCATGGGCTCGATTTTGACCACGATATTTAGTATAGCTCTAATTCGGTAGATATCGTCGATATATTCAGACTTATCGAAGGTAAGTATAAAAAGCGGAAGTCCACGCCCTACCAAGATGTCTTTATCTATTTCCGTTTGTTGCTTCTCCTTCTTGATGATGAAGGTAAAAGCAATGTCATCTGCGAATGAATGGATTGGATTGCGTATAAAAGAGAGAAGGATGGTGGCAATGGTGCAGTGGATAGTTTACTTACTCTTTAACCGATATGTGGAAGTTCAGGCCCCATCGAGGAACAGCAGTCATCAGCCACCTGAGTATAAAAAGGAAATCGAATAACATCGAAATTTTTCCACTCACGCACTAAAGTTCCTGTCCGTTAGTACAATGGATCGGAGAATCTGAGTGCTCTGGGATTTCGGTTTCCTTTTAAAAAAGCATACGGAGAAAAATCATTGATAAATAGATCAAACAAGATTTAAAATATGACTAAGCCCTAGAGTACGAGGTAGAGATTTATCCAATTAGCAATCTGTCACCACTGGAGATCTTAACCGATCATACCAACAAGAGATTTTTCTACAACTCTCAACATCTAGCCACGGCTAAATCTAGTTACGTGTTTTTGTCCTTAGATATGTATATATTTATCATAGATAGACCTCTTCCGATCTAATGCATTTTTATAAACGTACTGAAGCTTATCGAGATTATACAGGTCCATAAGTTCATCCTATCATGCACGCATCCATTTACTCAATTGTACTTCTGAATCATTGTCGCGAAGCGAAAAGCAGTTGTGCACTCGTTTTCAAGGATCTTCCAATTGACAAAATCACTACTCTTATTAGATACACTTTCAGCGATCTAAATTAGTTCACATATACATTATGTGGCCCATCAACTAATTGAATCCATCAATTTCCATAAACTAGGTTATACCCACCCGAAGGCAATCAGAAGCGAAAACTGTTTTTCTGAGAAAAATTTCAAACGCATTTAATTTACTTAACAAAGCAAATTGCACTTCTGCACGTTGAGTGCAAAGCAAACACAATGTAGTCGGTACGAGCTCTGAACGCCAATTTAAACAGAACCTAATTTCCCAAGGCATTTTCCATATGTGCCCACATCGTCCCAGAATATACACACCATATAAACAACAATCTCTGGTTAATTTAATTCGCTTATTCTGGGCCGCAAAAAAATTAGGACACACTTAAATGGATGCATGGTTCACGTACTTTGCGACTTAAGTGCCCTATGATTCATCAGTATCTGTATGGAAATTAGAGGCGATAAAGTGAGTCCATGATCTTGATCGATCGCTTGAATGATGAGGCTGGTTAGACTGGGTCAACTGAATACATCTTATCCTCAATTGCATAACAAAAACAAATTGAAGTCGCAGCACTTGAGTAACTATCAACATTATGGGGGACATGCTGCATCAAGATGACAAAAAGCAAACAATACTTAATGGCAGGAAGTGGGACATTGCAGTAAAAAGATGCATTCAAGCAATATTATTGTGTCACCACCACTACACAGTGTGTCCTCGAAAGTGAATAACAATGAGTTCAATATTTATCTGGGTTATTAACAAATTAAAGTAAACGCACTTGACTGGCAAGAGACTCACGTAATAAAAACAGGTGGCACGGCAGTTTGCTGCGAACTTCAATTTAACGAGCCGTGAAATTGTTTTCGAGCAACAGACCTGGCTACTGTTGGGTATTTGTAATTTTTTTTTTACCGGTAGCTAAGAGGGATGGAGGGGTAGGTCCACTATCGCTTCTCTTTTTTGAAAGTACATAGCGCTGGGAAAACTTATTTTGTGTATATATAGGTACTTACTTACTTAGGTGGCGCTACAGTTTGGGGTGAACCTGGGTCTCAACCAACAAGCCTTTCCATTTAGCTCGGTCTCTAGCTAATTGCCTCCAGTTGCGCACTCCAAGTTGGTCGAGGTCCCCTTGAACTTATGCGCGCCACCTACGGCGATGATTCCCTCTACTGCGTCGTCCCTCGGGGTTAGATTCGAAGACTCTGCGGGCCGGAGCGTTGGTGTCCATTCGCTCTACATGTCCTAGTCATCTCAGACGTCCAAGACGCAGTTTTTTTGACTAGGTCGATGTCGCTGTACAGCTCGTATAGTTCATGATTGAATCTTCTCCTCCAAAACCCGTGAATACAAACGGGACCGAAAATCGGTGTTGGCTTTTCCTTCTTATTGACAGCATATACTTGGTTTTGCCCTCGTTTATCGCTAAACCCATTTTGGCCGCTTCCGCCTCAATGCTTGCAAACACACCGGTGACAGCCCGCTGAGTTCTTCCGATAATGTCTATATCGTCGGCGTATGCAAGCAGTTGTACAGACTTGTAATAGATTTTGCCTCCGGTGTTGGCTTGTGAGTTCCGCATAATCCGTTCAAGTACAATGCTAAAGAAGTCACATGACAGCGCGTCACCTTGTCTAAAACCTTTTTTGACATCAAAGGTCTCGGTGAGGTCATTACCGACCTTGATGGAGCACCGAACGTACTCCATCGTCAGCCTGCACAGACGGACAAGTTCGGCAGGGATGTCAAAACTAGACATGGCTCTATAAAGCTCTTCTCTATAGATGCTGTCATAGGCGGCCTTGAAATCGATAAAGAGGTGGTGAGTATCGATTTGGAATTCTTGGGTTTTCTCCAGGATCTGCCAAAGTGTGAAGATTTGATTGATGGTGGACTTTCCTGGCCTGAAACCGCAGTGATAGGGTCCAATCAGGCTGTTGATAAAAGGTTTCAGGCGTTCACACAATATCGCAGAAAAGATCTTGTATGGGATGTTGAGGAGACTGATGCCTCTATAATTGGAGCTCGATCTCCTTTCTTGTGGATCGAGCAAACGATGCTGTGATTCCATTCATCAGGCATACACTCATCTGACCAAATATTAGAAATGAGTTGGTGTATGCACTCTACCAATTCATCCCTAGCTGCCTTGAAAAGTTCGGCCGGTATGCCGTCAGGTCCAGCAGCCTTGTTGGATTTTAGCTTGAATATTGCAATTCTCACTTCGTTTTAGTCAGGTGGATGGAAATTTTGACTATCATCGTCTATGTTGAATGGTTCATTCTGCCCGACAGCGGGATGTTGGTCTTCGTCGCCGTTCTACAGTCTGCAGACGTAGTTTTTGCATATTCTCAGCACCGACTGTAATTCTACTACGAGGTTTCCATTTTCGCCTCTTCAGGCTTCTGTACGGATATCGCTCCTCTGACACGTTCTTTTTACCTTTTGGTAAAACGTCCGTACATTGTTCCCGGAGTATAAACTCTCGATATTCTCAAACGCGCGCTTCTCATGCTCTTTCTTCTTCTTTTGGAGAAGTCGATGTTCTTCCCGTCTCCTTTGCTCGCAGGGCTCACGAGCAGCTCTCGTTTTCCTTCGCATCGCCGCTTTGTATGCCTCTTGTTTTGCTGCATGCACTCGCCGGCATTCTTCGTCAAACCAGGGGTTTCGCGGTGGTGGGCGAGCGAGACCCAGCACATCAGTCGCGGCGTTTCTGATGGCATGTTGGCAGCGTTGCCACTGGTCTTCGGCACTTGATGCTGGCGGCATAGGGGTGATTGAGAGATTTCGGGATACGCGTTCAGCGAAGAGTCTGGCGGTCTCTTGCGATTATAGCTTTTCGACGTTAAATTTTCTTACAGTGATACTTCTTTGTTGCTCAGATTGGAATATCCGCATTCGTACCTTGGCTACAACAAGGTAATGATCCGAGTCTATGTTGGCCGCTCGGAAGGTCCGGACATCCAGAATACTGGAGGCATGCCTTGCGTCGATCGCAATATGATCAATTTGGTTGATCGTTACATGATCATTGGACCGCCATGTCTGCTTATGAATATCGAGATGAGGAAACCATGTGCTTGCTATGGTGACATTACGCTCTACAGCGAAATCAATTAGCCTTAGTCCGTTATCAGACGTGTCATGTAGGCTATGATTACCGACTGCTCTACCAAAGACGTCCTCCTTTGGTGGCAGGGTCCTTTTCTTCCGTGGGGGAATTATAATAGCGAATTTAGCCTTGATTCGGATAGTCATAATACGCTCGCTCACGTGTCGGAAGTTTAAGACTTCTTGCCTAAGTCTGCCGCGTATGACAAATCCGCATCCGAATAAGCGTTGCCTGTTGCCTCTGTAGCAATTATCATAGTAGATGTCACAGTTTTTCATTCTCTTTTTGCCCAGCCCATCCCATCGCACTTCCTGAATGGCGGTAATATATGCTTTATAGCAGTCTAGGGCCTCTGCTAGTTGTTCGGCTGCACGTGGTCTGTAAAGGGCAGAACATTCCACGTACAGGTCCGAAGTTCGTTGTCCTTATTTCGTTCGCTGGGGTCGTCATTAGTTGAGTCATCCTTATCCGAGGCTTTTGGTTGTTTTGGAACCATAGATTTTTTACGTGGTAGGGCAGTTACCCCGACGGCACAACCCCCAACCTGGAGGGCCAGTTCCTTAATTATCCCCCTATGACGAGGGGCCGGGTATACCGGTGCCAGTAGTCCACTACGGGAGTATGAGCGCTGCCGTTGGCCCATTAAGGGCTCCTCCGCCACCATCTCTATTCCAATGTCCTGACCAAATTGGAAATTCCTTACCGACCTGTGATCCGAATACGTCGAAGCAGCTCGCGCAAGGTATTCACTAAGTTCAACCTAACTGGAACTATAGACGCCACCGTTGACTCCGTCTAGGGAATTCGTCCGCTGCCGCCTGGAACAGGAAGAAGAGCTCTAGTGAGAAAACACTCTTCCCCCTCTCTCATCTGCTGCCGCCAAGAATCCTCCAAACGGGGTTGGTTACTCATTTCTTGGATTAAGGTACTAGGCACCCGGCTGTCACCGCGTGGAGGTTGAGAGTAGGAGTTGGTAGGCCTCAGCTGAGTGAAAACGCATGTGTTTTTATATGATCGCATGCACTACCTTTTGACCAGCCCGTATATAGGTACGTACTTTTAAAATACAATTGAAGACAATCGAGGGTATCCCAACACATAACAGAACACAATACTGAACGACTTCAGCGCTTTGGCTTGTCTACATCCGTTCACAGTTGACCACCGATTAAGGGATACAGTAGCAGCAAATTCTCGATTTAATTCAGCTTGTCGCTTTATCCAGTGCTATTGGGTTATTCTTCGCTAGCATCTAACCCTCTCTCAAGTGATCCAGCGCATGAAGCATAGCAACCATCTCAGCTTGCCACACTGACATTGTTGTCCTCAGACAGGACATATTTGAATCTTCTGCGAAGGCACTTGCCATGGCTCTATCATCTGACATAGATCCATTCGTGAAAATAGTTATTTTCCCAAACTTTCTCTCCGGAACTGTTCCATTCATAATAAAAGTTCAGTGATACCTTTTAGTAAAGCGAACTTCTTTTAATCTCATTCTTGATGAGATTGAGAATAATCCTATATCTGTAGATGGTACAGGCAGGGTACGACTGTTATCGAGCCGGACATGATGACTCTCTTATATGTTGATATTACGCGTACCTCAGAAAGCATAGTAACCATATGGTATGATGGCGTCAATGAAAGGGAACTTTGGTGGATGAAATAGGCTAAAAGAAGAGAAGGCCAAACCAATCCCAAACAATAACCCACATTGAATACAAAATAGAGAATTCTAAATCTCATTCTTCTTCTTCTTGTTCTTCCTTTTATCAGCGAGGCTATGATCCGAAAACAAGGGATCACAACCCTCCCACTTCACCGCATTTCTACT
This sequence comes from Brachypalpus laphriformis, assembly GCA_945910035.1. NCBI lineage: Eukaryota > Metazoa > Arthropoda > Insecta > Diptera > Syrphidae > Brachypalpus > Brachypalpus laphriformis. The sequence continues at coordinate 205,554,755 of OX246753.1, forward strand.
GATCCGCATGTGGGGTTCGCCTATTTGACCTCAGAAAATATCGGCAGGCCTGCCGATTTTGGATCACTCGGTTACTGAGGCCAACGAAATGCCGATGTCGTCGCATTTGTCTGATCCAGGCGTTTATAGGCCTGCCTTTCCTACATCGCGATGTCTTTGGAACGTGCATTGATATTGCCTTTTTAACAGGGTTCAAATGATCTCTTCTTTGAACGTGGCAATACCAACTGAGCCGGTCGCGCTCTATTTTTTGTACGATGGTTTCCTTGATGTGAAAGCTTCCACGGATCTTCGAACTTCTTATTCGATCAAGCTTTGTCACTCCTGCTGTCATGCGAAGCATCTTCATCTCAGCTGCCGTTAATTTACTCCCATACTTTTTGTACATCGTCCAACATTGTGAACCGTATGTGAGCGCTGGACGTACAACTGCGGTGTAGAGCCTTCCTTTCAACTTAGGGGGCATTTTTCTGTCACAGAAGATAGCGGAATTTTCTCGCCACTTCATCCACCCTACGCTTACACGATGATTGATGTCGTCATCACAAGTTGCTTTGCTATTGATCATAGATCCCAGATATTTGAACTTTTCGCACTTGGGAAGCACTGTTCCATTCAAATAAATGTCTGGAATAGGTCTGAGTGGATCAGAGAACGGGCAGCACAAGTACTCTGTCTTTTTTGAACTAATGCGATACCCATTTCCCTCCAAAACGTCCACCCACACATCAAGTGCTCGTTGCAGGGATGTAGGATCCTCACTTATGATGGCTCCATCGTCAGCAAAGAATAACTGATGTACCTTGGGGTCCATCACTTTACCTCCAAGCAGATAATCAAGGACTGTAATAAAGAGCAAAGGACTTAAAACGCTTCCCTGGTGTACCCCGACTTTGATTGGGAACTCTTCGGTTACTCCAGCGGGGCATCTTACTTTTGTCTTTGCTCCTTCGTACATGTCCATAATCATCCGTACATAGGTTTCTGGAACCCCTCGATGTCTTAGCGCCACCCATATCAGATCTCGTGGTTGTCTGTCGAATGCCTTTTCAAAGTCAACCAATACAATATGCAAATCCCTTGAGGAATCACGATGTTTTTCCATTATGATCCTTATACTTTGGATTGCATCTGTGGTTGATTTACCCGAGACAAACCCGCACTGATCATCAGATAGCCGTATTATTTTTCGCAGTCGGCCACCTAATACCCGCTCAACGATCTTCATGGTGTGTGACATCAGCTTGATCAAACGGTAGTTATCACAGTTTCGTGTATCACCCTTCCCTTTGTATACAGGGAGAAGGTAACTTTCCCTCCATTCATTCGGCATTGGATCACCTCTCACGAATTTGGAGATGAAAATTCTGAGCCATCTGAACCCGATATCTCCCATCTTTTTCCAGAACTCAGAGGGTATTTCGTCTGGCCCAATCGCTTTTCGTTTTTTGGAGTATTTGACCGCCTCACTAACTTCTTCGACTGTAATGTCGGGTATTTCTTCACAGTTAGGGGTGGCTCTTGGAAAGTATAGCCGGGGAAACTGTTCATTCAAAAGCTCTTCACAATACTGCCGCCACCTCTGCAGAATTTTGTCGTCATCCACAAGAAGCTGGCCATGAGCATTGCTAATGTACTTTGGCGAACGAATCTCCTGAGCATTATTCCTTCTTTGGGCGGCTATTTTGAAGATAGTGGCACTCTTGTTCATATTGTGTCTTCGCAGCTCCTGGATAGCCTGGTTTGCATCAGCAACCGGGGAAAATATTTTCTCCAGCTCCCGATACAGGCCCTCCGTACTCTCTGCTTGAAGCTGAGCGCACTTCTTCTTCGCTTTTTTTTTTTTTTTTTTTCTTGCAGCATCTGTATTCCATTTCGAGGCGAGCTTTTTCGTCACTATTATTAGAGGGGCACTTTGACCAAGCTTTGAAAGCCGCTTTCTTCTCATTTATCACTTTCTTAGCTTCATCACTCCACCACCATGTTTCTTTGGCGTGTTGATGGTGGCCTTTTGAAGCTCCTAGCAGTGATTTGGCCTTCTTTAAGCAAGTTCGCTATAGGGAATCCCACATATTTTGTGCTCTGCACTCTTCATCCTCAGCTCCGTTGATGGTGTGAGAGAGGTAATTTTTCATTACGAAAACAAAAGCTTCGCCTTTTTCTTTGTCCAGATTGTACCACTTGATTTTCTCAGAGACCCTTGTTTGTTTGCTTTTCTTTGGAGTTTTCATAAAAATTTCTGTTAGCAGGAGACGGTGTTAGCAGGGAATTCTAAATCTCATCCCATGGTAAAATGCTTTACATTGGGGAAAATGTGTTTATTGCAGGAGAGGGAGATGTTGAGGTCTTTTTTTTTTTTTGTCACTCCTTCAGATTTTGTTAAGATGGGATCTCCAGCTTGAGTTTATTAAATTGTGTTCAGTATCAACCATTTCGATTGATTCATGATCCCTCAATACGTAGCCAAATTCATTCGCTTAGTATCGCCGCAATGTTGGGTACTAAGCGATCCTTCATCTTAATTTTATTTTTTTCTATAAACACAACAAAAATGTTCCCATTGTTTGCCTTACGGTAATCCATAATTTGCTACTATTTGTTGAGGGCAGCGTCTATTGTTACTTCACTCGAGGCAAAGTCGACTCGACCGTTTTCAATCAAGTTTCTGACAGCTCTGTGTCAATGTATCTTTCGACTTTGAATGGGGGAATTTTTTCTCTCCGCACGAAAATGAAAAAACTCGGGTAGTAACATAGTCATTATTTATTGGACAATATGCACTAGAAAGAGTTGGTTCGACGTTGCACATTCAACAACTGAAGTTGTTTCGAGCCATGTAGGCTGTAAACAATCTACGAGTATTACCGCTCGCTTCGTCGAAATATGATGTGTACAGACTTCTGAGCAGCCGTTCTTACAAGAAGCACTTTGACCAGAAAAACATTAAAATGATATGACTTACTTACTTATGTTTCGCTACGTACGTTAGCTGCCTCCAGTTGCGCATGCAAAGTTGTTTAAAGTCCCATTCATTTGTTTGCGCCACCTACCGCAAGGTCGTCCCTTACTGCACCATCCATCCGGGGTGGATTCAAAGATTTTCCAGGCTGGAACATTGGACTCCATCTGCATGACCCAGCCATCTTAGTCGCTGTATGTGAAATTTTCTGGATAAGTCGATGTCCTTGTATAGGCCAAATAGTTCGACGTTGAAACTTCTCCACCACTCGCGGTCTATGCAGATGAGACCAAAGATCTCTCGAAGAACTTTTAACTCAAAGTTACCAAGGGCATCCTCATCCGACACCAAACTTGTTCAATTAAGCATCAGTCTAGTCATATATTAGGCTTCCCTCCTATAAACAAGCATTTTAATAAATTTGTCTTCAGATAGTAGATACTAGTCCGAGTTTTTGCTGTACGGTCAAAATGCAAGCTCAAAATCACCGAACACTTCACAAAACATAGAGTCAAATTCATGCTTTAAGATAAATTCCTGAGTATCCAATATACTCGTTAATAACACTTGTGATGATCTATCGAAACGAAACTGGATTCCAGCATGTCCATCTAACTTAAGAATAATATCTATGCAGGTACGTCATAGCAACAGTCAACTTGAAGACTTGTTTTTCATTTTTTTAGCTTTAAATAAGAAAAAAAAAAAACTTCTAACAACCTCCCTTGCAACAAAATTAATTACACTACAAGACAGTCATAATTGTTTTTTTTTCACATCCGTGAAGGTTAATCAAACTGACCCGCCTGCACATCTTGTTGTACATATTCTTCGTGATCCGTGGCTATAAATCAAATCAAAAAAATAGGAACCTTTCTTCAAAACCACAACAATCAGCACATGCGCCTGACAACGAGAAGAAGAAAGCAAATTAAAAATTCAACTTCCACATCATATGTGTATTTGTATACCTCTTCCGAAGAATGTTAAACGTTTAATTATAAATCTGACATGAAGTGTGGGTATCTATTCAGAAAGGTTATTGTATCTCATCAGTGAACGGGTGTTCTCTTGCTTTACAGATTCGTATGTTGTAGGAGTTACAGAACTCCTTTTCCAAATAAGCGTGCGTAATTCAATTAGCAAATTATATTTACGACCCACAGCGCACACGCATCATGCTGGGTATGACGACTTATAGCCAATGTTCTATCCTTTTCTAGCTTCAGATATAATATAATATGGAATGTAATAAGCATCTGTGGCTTTCATGAGCCAAAAATAAAATTGGTCATAGAAACCAGCGAAAAAATAGCACATTGTCCGGAAAAATGTGTTTGTAGTTTCACTACGCGCTTTGGAGCTCTATGCACCATACATGTACAAGGTAGCTTGGTAGTAAACCTGAATACTTCAACTGTTGTTTGTTACCACTTTAGTAGTGAGTCGCGGTGGGTATGAGGTCTATGCTGGTTTGATTATAGCCGGAGGCTAGTCTTAAGAACCATATTTACTGAAAAAAGAAAATATGTAGATATGATACTTCTAACAGTTGACGTAAGTAAGAAACTACTCTAAATGAATGATATTCTTGGTTTTGCTTCCGGAACAAACTTGGAAGGGTGTTTAATGTTACAAAACTGAAGACCGTAACTAGCTTACCGGAATGATAAGTGCTTGATCTACATATATGGACGTAAGCCTTGTCGACGACAGGGTCCACTTCAGACCTTAGTGATGACCTGAACAACTTTAATTTTAAAAATGAAGTAAAGAGAGAGTAAATAAAGTGCACGACTTGGTCGCACATACTTGCACTGAGAAATGAGCAATTTTTCAAAACCGGTTTAAAACATTTTTTCACGGTCCCTTGGGTCTGTCATACTTACTTGCTTACTAGTGGCGCTACAGTTCGAGATCAACCTGGGGCTCAACCAACAAGCCTCTCCAATTAGCTCAATCTTAAGCTAATTGCTTCCAGCTGGGCTTTTCAAGTTGATTGTGGTCCTCTTGGACTTGTGCGCGCCACCTACGACGAGGATGTCATCTACTGTGTGGGCGGTTGTCCCTCTGGGTTGGATTCGAAGACTGTGAGCCAGAGCGTTAGTGTTTAATTGCTCTACATCTCCTAGCCAACTCGGACATCTCTAGATCGAAGGCGCTGTACAGCTCGTATAGTTCGTTATTGAATCTCCTCCTCCAAAGTCCGTCAGCGCAAGCGGGACCGAATATACATTTTGCGAAGAATTATTTTCTCAAAGTGATCAATGATATCGAGATTCGCCTTCAATAAAGTCCATATTTCAGTGTCGTAAAGTAGGACTGTAATGATTAAAGTCATAAAGTCTCCTTACTTGTTCGGTATTACACTTAACTGCCATCTTAGCCCAAAGAAAATGTGATTCGTTTGATTTCTGCACTGATGTTGCAGTCTGATGTAATAGCTGAGCCAAGATAAACAAAGCCCCTTACTACCTCGTCCACCGTGACATTCTGTCCGATACGTCGCTTCATGCTGACAGCATATAACATACTTATATACAGTGACGCTGGGTTCTGCCAATAATGTCAAAATCGTCGTTGTATGTAAGTAGTTGCACAGACTTTTGAAAGATTGTGCCTCTGGTGTTGGCTTTTAATTTTTGCACAATCCTTTTAAGTACGTTTTGAATAAATCTCACCACAGCGCGTCGTCCCGGTCTTTATGAAGCAGCGATCTTTCTTCATCGTCATCTTTCACAGGCGGATGAGTTTGCCAGGGATACCAAAACTAGATATGGCTCTGTATAGCTCGTCTCTATAAGTGTGAAAATTTGACCGATTGTGAACTTTTTTAACCTTAAACGGCTTTGACAGGGCCGATTAAGCTACTGATGGACAATATTTTTTTTTTTTTACGCTGGGAGGTGGTAATCTTCAAAAGACGAAACCGAGCCCGTACTCCGTAACAGTGTGGGATTTTTACCCATTAACCCCTTCTCCCTTCTTCCCGTTTTCCCTAACGCCATCTTAGCTTTTCATCGGGGGAGGAGCGGGGAGCAGCCAGCCTAATTGCGATCTAGTCACTTGGACTAATAAGCAATTTTTTCCTGACATCTACGTCTTTGAATGAGATCCACCATCTGGTGTATCTTTTTTTTTTCGGATGTGCTATGTTATGCATCTATATATGTATACTTCTTTCTTTTTTCTTATACTTCTAAAGTTAAGTTAAATCGAGAGGTTTTATCCTTTTGAGCCTTCGTAATTGATTTTCATTATTCACAAGTTTTCTCGCATCTATGTTTATATGCTCCTCTACCTTTTCTTTGTGTTTTTTTGCATGTTTAAGGATTTCCGAACTTACACTTTCTATCTTCAAGTCTCGATGAAGGTCAGTGTTCCTTATGAACCAAGGTGCATTTACTATACTTCTAAGCACCTTATTTTGGAATCGTTGTATTATGTCTACGTTTGTCTTTTTGGCGCAACCCCATAGTTGGATTCCATATGTCCATGTTGGTTTCAGAATTTGATTGTATATAAGCACTTTATTTCCAATTGATACGGTTGAGTTTCTTCCTATCAGCCAGTGCAATTTTCTATATTTCATCTCTAACTCTTCTTTTTTCTTTTTTATGTGCTCTTTCCATCGCAGCTTAGCATCTAGTGTCATACCTAAATATTTCGCTGTATTAGCGTATGGAACTATTTTTTCGTTGATAATGATTGGTATATGTTCAACCTTTTTGTTTGTAAAATCAATATGGACTGACTTGGACTCATTTAATTTGATTCTCCACTTTTTAGTCCATTCACAGATTTTGTTTATTCCTATTTGGAGTTTTTCTGTGGATTCTTCATTAGTTCTCCCTTCTGCTAGTATTGCAGTATCATCTGCAAATGTTGCCATAGTGTGGTTTTCTAGTTCCGGAATATCACTAGTATATAATAGGTATAATATAGGGCCCAGTACACTACCTTGCGGTACGCCGGCCTTTATTTCTCTTAGTTTTGAATAAGTATTCTGTTGTTTTATTCTAAAATGTCTTCCACCTAGGTAAGATTTAAGAATGGAAGCATACTGATTTGGCAGCATACATCTCAGTTTATAGATAAGTCCTTCGTGCCATACTTTATCAAAGGCCTGCGCCACATCCAAGAATACAGCCGAACAGACCTTCCTTTCTTCTAATGCTTCTTCGATCTTATCCGTAATTCTATGTACCTGTTGTATCGTAGAGTGCTGCCTTCGAAAACCAAATTGATGGTTCGGAATCAGCTTTTTTCTTTCAATTATTTTATTTATACGTTTAGCGAGCACTTTCTCAAACACTTTTGATATCATTGGCAATAGCGATATAGGCCTGTAAGATGATACCTCATTTGGCGGTTTACCTGGTTTGGGAATCATTAGGACATCAGCAATCTTCCACAAACTAGGGACAAATTTTAGCTTAAATGAGGCATTTATTAAATTTGTTATTTTTATTATTGCCTTCATGGGTAAGTTCTTTAATACGTAACCAGATATAAGGTCATATCAAGGACTTTTCTTTGCATTTATCTCATGCTTGATTAGGTTGCGAATTTCGTTAGGATTTGTGGGTAGAATTTCTTCGGTTTCCTCTTCAGATGGTTATAATAGCATAGGTTGTCTGTTTCCATTTTCATCTGGTGGTTTAAATATCTTTTCTAGGTAGTCTGCGAAAAGAATGGCTTTATCCTCATCGCTTCTTGCCCAGTTTCCATCAGGTGCTTTGATTGGAGGTATTTGCACAATAGGTTGTTTTAGTCCTTTTGTAGCTTTCCATAGAGAGTAATTTGTAGCGTATTCAGCTGTTAATCCTCCGAGGTACCTGTTCAATGAGTCCTCTTTAAATTTTCTAATTTCTCTTTTCAGTTGTTGGCTAAGGTTGTTTAGCTTTGTTTTATGTTGTGGAGCTCTTGATTTCTGCCATGTTCTTCTTGCTCGTCTTTTATCTGCTATTAAATCCTTTATTTCTTTCGGGTAGTTTCTTCTCATGTTCTTTCTATCTATACCGGGAGTGCTTTCCCAGGCCGATTTCTGAATATCGCTGACCAACCTATGTGTTTCTTTTTCTATATCATTTTTGGATATAAGAGGTGTCAGTGAGTCTATTCTATTTGTTAGGTTCAACTTGAAGGCTTGCCAATCTGTTCTTTTATTTGTTAAGGTTTTCGCATTTTTATTTTGAATTACATATTCACTAATTTGGAGAATTATAGGTGAATGGTCAGAGCTTAGATACTCAAATTCATCTATGTGTATGTAGTTGCTCGACAAATTTTTGATTATGTAAAAATCTATTAGATCTGGTATCTTATTTTTGTCTGTAGGCCAGTACGTGGGCCTTCCTGTCGAAAGAGTTTCACACTGATGTTTTTGAATTGCAGCATAAAGTTCTCTTCCTCTCGTTGAAGTTAATCTAGAACCCCAGTTTAAGTTTTTTGCATTAAAATCACCACCAATTATGTATCTGTTTCCTAGTTTTTCAAAAAAATCAGAATATTCTTCTTTTTTGATTGAAAGTTTTGGAGGACAGTAAATGGCAGCAATATTAATTTGTTTATGTTTAGTTTTTATGCTTTCTGCTGTAGCTTGTATTTTCTCTGTAGTGTATTTCAACTCCTCATATTGAGGACAATATGGCAAATAAAATTTTGCATGCGATGCGGAAACTAACGCCTGTGTAATTGAAGCATTTGAGGGGGTCTCCTTTCTTGTGGCCTAAGGAAACGATTTGTTCTTTCATTACTCATACTTTCATCTGACCGAATTGTTGAAATAAGTATGCTCGCTACCAAATCATTGCCTACTTCTTTGATTAACTCGGCAGGTAAGCCGTTAAGTCGGGGCTGTGTAACCGCCGCATTGTGAATAGAAGGCCCCTTTGGACACATCTTACCAGTTTTATAGCATTTGATTTCAGAGAGCAAGAGTGAACGCTTGCTTTTGTGGGTAGAACACTAATCATTTAGCATAAAGAAAGTCACTACTTACTCAGGCCATGACGGTTTACTTCTTTTTACCCAATTACTTTCCATTACCGAAGAAGTTTCTGATATAATATAAAGTAGTCCTAGATCACTCCCTAATCTCTTCAATCATCTGAATCCTTTCTACTTCACTGCAATTACTTGGCATAGCAACTCCTGGACTAATGTTACTAATTCTGTATGTTCAATGCATGTAAGACTTTTACAAATTTATCACGAATTCCGCTCCCACACACTCAAATATACATGTATTCCGCTGTATGCACTTCCTTCATGAATGTATTCAAAATCAGATTTCCCTCTAATTGATATGCAAATCGCCCACCCTTCCTCCTGCTTCTCTCCAATTGAGTGCACTCTCTCCATCTCACTCCCTTCTCACACCGTCTGTGCGATCAATTATTCTTCAAGTGAATTGAGATCAGTTCTCATAAATAAGGACAAGATGCAAAACTTCATACATAATGCAAGCAACGAAGGTGGTGCTAATAGTAGAGTAAGTACTAGTAGTGGAACAAAATATTTACCCCGCACACAAGAACAATACGAGCACCTCCTCCTTCTTGCTTTGGGGAGAGGGTGGGCATGTAGGCAGGAGGTACTTAATTACACCATCATCGTCGTCATCATCTCGCTATGCATCGTCTTTAAGAGCTGTGTGCACACCTTAGGCCCACAATGTGCATCTCTCACTCACAAAAAGCCATCATCATCTCTCGGTATCAACCATCTGCATCCGATGGATGTGCAGTAACATTCAGCATCATCCCACAGCAACATCCCATTATTCACCTGACATATTTGCATTTTGCACTCGATGCTAATTTATTAGCAAAGCGAATGTTGATGCTGATGGGGCATAAGTGGAAAGCAGTCACACACCCATATTTCAATATTTCGTCGTCGTCGTGCTGACTCTGTTCATGCATCCGAAATATGAACTCGATCAAATACTCGTATCTCATGGGACGAATGTGTTTACTGAGACATTTGTTTAAATTAGTTCGCAGTAAGTGTGCACTGCGCCGCGGCTGAGGACGACTCTGGGTATAAATCATGCAATCATCCGTTCAGACTTTGAGACGAATGGCAAACATTCAACATAGAGCGACTCACAGGCAGGCAGACAGATAGACACACAGACACAAAGGTTGTGGAATATTTTTGCATTTTGGAACGTTGGTAAAATTATTGTTTGCCAAGCTAGATGTATGGCGCGTTGCGTTCCGCTGTAATCTGACAAAAGTATTCAAAAATGGAAATTACCCCTTACTACCTCTCCTCGCACCTACGTACATACATTGTCGGCCGATTTATGCAACAGCACATAGGCTAACTGCAAGCTAAAACACCACTAGAGGTACTGATTTTGTTTTCTCTTCGCGCGTCGAAAATTAATGCGCGATGTACATGTCTCGGGTAATTATAGTCAATTTTTGTTCGCGGGTGAAGGGCGCGTTATATGTGTTGCTATGGCATGTCATCCTGCTCTTGAGCTGAGTAGTGTCTCAGTCTTGGGGAAGGCTAATTTTGGAAATGCAAATGCAAGCTTCGATTTCATTATTGATTTATGAATAAATAAACTGATTTGACCGGGTTTGGGCGCGCGAAACCAATGGAATTATTGTTGTTGCTTGGAATGTAGGTACTCAGGATTCTATTTTTGTAGGTCTCGAGCTCAAAGAGTGTAAAACAATACCCAGACAGTAAATAAGAATGACATTGACGCGGGCGTCTATCCTGTCATCTATCAGCTTTGATGGAGTAGCTAGGTATGTACACACATTAGTCTTAGCTTCTATCTAATGGGCGTTTGTTAGGCTACGATATTACTCATTTTGTCATTCAACGAATATATCCACAACAGATGGCAGTGCAACTGAGGAACACCAGCATGCTAGTAGAATTCAATTTGATTCTGTCAAATACTACATGATAAGGACACCAGAAAGTGCTTAACAAGCTCAGATGTTTGAGTATGGATTGAAGCATATGTAAAGAAATACGATGTATCAAGTTCATAGCGACATAGTTTATGATTTGTTGGGGCTATGTAAATTAAGTTCACAGCGTGTAAATGGGCACACATGCAATTCCTATTCTGAAGTTGTTAACCTTAGGCTAGTCTTTATAATTACAATGAATCATAATATTATAAGCCACAAATTTTGAGTACTGCACAGAAAAACACATTCCTTACATACAACTTCAGTCCTACGTATGTAAATATACATTTTTGGAACAGTCTGTTGCATTTACACTTCATCTTTCCAGAATGAAGTATAGAACTCCAATGAGCTACAATTAATTCTGCAAATAAAGAAATTGAATTTTCATTTACTGCTGCAAAGTGAAAAACGCATTGAAGTTAATTTGCGCACTACTTTTCATGCTAAGTACTTACCTATAGGTACAAACGAATTTCATTTGGGTGAGACAATAGTTTTTTACTTCTTCTTTCTCTCTTATGGCACTTAAGGGGATTGTGGGTCCTAGAGCCTTTACTAGGCCTATTCGCCATCGGATATGGTTTCTGGTAATATGCCTCTCCCTAACTTTTCCTCAACTGCTGTGCTTCTTTCTGGACTCTTCTGTGGCATTTTCTTCTCGGACTGCCAGATATTCTGCCATCCTGGGTTAAAAGGTTCCTTGCATAGCATGGTTAGCTATGCAACTGTCACCTTTTCGGAACGTGTGACCAATCCGCTGCCGCTTCCTTCGTTGGATGGTTGTGCCTATTGGCTTCTAAACTGTTCTCTAGTATTGATGTTCGTTAGAGATGCGGTTGGGCCAGGAATCCTTAAGATGTTGCGCAGGCACCTATTAAGAAATATTTGCAACTTTCTGGTGATAGTAATAGTCACTCTCTACGTGCTGCATCCGTATAACAACATGGACTCAACGTTGAAGCCCAACAGTCTTAGCTTGATGTGTTCAATCTGATTGCATTGCTTCGCCATATTTTAAACAACATCTTGAACGCGGACTTTGCATTGGCGATCCTGTTGGCTATATTCAGTTCAGTTCCACCATCGGTTTAGACAATACTCCCAAGGTACTAAAAATCCTTTAGTCTCTTTACCGGTTGCCCAGCAATGCATATTTAAGCCGATGAATTTGTTCCAAGGTTGATAATTTTAGGTTTTTCTGTATTAATTTTCAGCCCGACGACGCCTGACTCTCATTTCATTTCATTTTTTTATTTAATCTCTCTCCACATCCGCTGTCATTTGATGGAGATCCATAATTCCGTGAGAAAGTAAGCATACATCGTCAGCGTAATCAAAATGTTTAAATTGGGATGTACGAGTCCATCGAATTTCTCCGTTTTCCATCGACAAAGCTGCAGGAAGCACACCGCCAACGAGCTGTAGCTTTGATAATAGCAATTAATTAATCAGGAATACCTCTTCTATGTATGGCACAACATAAACTCCCTGTTGACACTATCAAACGCCTTCTCAAAATCGATGAATAGCAGGTGAAGTGGTGATTGATATTCAACGCACTGTTCGATGATAATCCGCAGGGTGTTGATGTGGTCGACACTGGAGGATGCAGAGCGGAAACCTGCTTTTTCGGTATCGAGTGTGTCTTAGAGATATTTTTAATTCGCTTTCTTAGAAAGTTTAACGATCATTCCCGTTTTCCACTCGTCAGAAAAGGTCTCAGCTTTCCAAGCTCTCTCTATAAGTGAAAGCAGTTGTTGGCGCTGCTCGTAAGAGCTCTGGGGGAATACCTTCAAATCCTACCGCCGCCTTGTTGTTTTCAAGTGCTTTGATCGCAGAAGTGGTCTCATCCTTACTGATGTTCGTGGTACGTATTTGGGCATTTCTCACCTCGGGCACTTTATTCTGATTTGGGAGCAGAATGTTCGCTTGTGAATACACGGTTCAAAACCATAACAAAATGCTCCTTCCATCTCTTGAGTGGGTCCTCCTCCGAAATGAGCAAGGAACCGTCTAGACTTTGCATTGGGTGTTGGCTGGAGCTGCGACCACGTGTCAGCTCTTGGTGATTCTGTAGACAGTCCTGCTGTAGCACCTCCTTGCAGCTTCTTTTGTTTCTGTAGCCATTGTAGTTGTGCTCTTCGGGTATCCTCGACTTTTGAACGAACAGTTTCCTCAGCTATACTTTCGAACCCCTAACTATGAAAAAATACCTGACATCACAGTTGAAGAAGTTAGTGAGGCGGTCAAATACTCCAAAACACGAAATGCGATTGGCACAGAAGAGATACCCTCTAAGTTCTGGAAAAGACAGGAGACATCGGGTTCAGGTGGCTCAGGATTATCATCTCCAAACTTATGTGAGCTGATCCAATACCGTATCAATGGAGGGAAAGTTACCTTCTCCCTGTGTTCAAAGGGTAGAAGGATACGCGAAACTGTGCTATTTACCATTCGATCAAATGATGCCAAACTTCATGAAGATCGTTACTTTATTTATTTATTTATTTAGCTTAATACAAGCAAGCTTAAATCTAAACTTAAGAACTAACAACGAGGGACCTTAACTCTAAGCTTAACAATTTTTTTTTTTTTTTTTTTATTTTTTATTTTTTTTTTTTTTTTTATTTATTTATTTTTTTTTTTTTTTGTTTTTTTGTTGGGCCCCAGGGGGCCCACACATTTTTTATTAAACTAGGTCTTAAAATCTATCTTAAAAACTAGAAAGGGAACTGGGACTGTTCATGAAGAGGTGTACAGGGACTTTCTAAGGGCGGATAGACTCGAATGAAAGTCTAGGGTGTTCTGTGAGTTATTTGCCAGGCGTAACATTCTGGAAATTGGTTCGAAATTTCCGTAGTTGGTGCGGTGGTGAGGGAGAAGAAAGAGCGGTACGGACCTGAGGTTTCGAGGGTTAGTGCGAAGGGAAATCATTTCCAGTAGTGCGGTGGAATCGATCATACCGGTTAATAATTGGTGCACGAAAAGTATGTCAGCGACATCGCGACGTTTTGTAAGGGTTTGCAGGTTAATCAATTTTAGCCGGTCTTCATAGGGAGGTAAGATATAGTTGTCGGCCCATGGGAGACCGCGTAAGGCAAACCGGATAAACCTACGCTGCACAGCTTCGATTCTAAGGGAGTGTATGTTGTGATAAGGTGACCAAACTTGGCTGGCGTATTCCAGGAGTGGTCGGACAAAGGTGATATAAAGGGATTTAGAAACGTACTTACTTGCTTAGATGGCGCTACAGTCCGGGGTGGACCTGGGCCTCAACCAACAAGCTTCTCCAGTCAGCACGGTTACAAGCCACCCGCCTCCAGTTGCGCATGCCAAGTTGGTTGAGGTCCCCCTCCACTTGTTTGCGCCACCTACCGCGAGGTCGTCCTCTACTGCGTCGTCCATCCGGGGTGGATTCGAAGACTTTCTTAGCGGGAACGTTGAGCTCCATCCGCTCTAAATGACCCAGTCATCTTAGTCGCTGTATATGAACTCTTCTAGCTAAGTCGATGTCCTTGTACAGGCCGTATAGTTCGGCATTGTACCTTCTCCTCCACTCACCGTCTATGCAGACGGGACCAAAGATCGCTCGAAGAACTTTTCTCTCGAAATAACCAATGGCATCTTCATCCGGCTTTGTCAAAGCCCATGCCTCTGTGCCATACAGCAGGACTGGGATGATTAATGTCTTATAAAGAGTTACCTTAGTAGTTCGAGATACGGCTTTGCTACTCAATTGCCGTTTTAGCCCATAGAAACAACGATTGGCAAGAGCAATTCTTCGTGTGATCTCCCTACTGATGTCATTTGCGGAGTTCGCCATATAGCCTAGGTAGACAAAATCCTTAACTACCTCAAAATTATATCTATCTATTGTGGTGTTCTGTCCAAGACGCCGATGTTGGATGTCCTTTTTTGTAGACAGCATATATTTTGTTTTGCTTTCATTGACCGCTAGACACATCTTTGCTGCCTCGATCTCAATACTCGTAAATGCCCCATTGAGTTCCACTGAGTTCTTCCGATTATGTCAATATCATCGGCATAAGCGAGTAGTTGTACAGACTTATAAAAGATTGAACCTCCAGTGTTGGCTTGTGAGTTTCGTACAATTCTTTCAAGTACTATGTTAAAGAGATCGCATGATAGCGCGTCACCTTGTCTAAGACCTTTCCTGACATCGAATGGTTTGGTGATGTTCTTACCGACTTTGCTGGAGCAGCGAGAGTTCTCCATCGTCATTCTGCACAAACGAACGAGCTTGGCAGGGGATGCAAAGACTAGACATGGCTCTGTATACCTCATCTCTATACACGCTATCATAGGCAGCTTTGAAATCGATGAAGAGGTGGTGCGTATCGATTTTATATTCATGGGTTTTTTCCAGGATCTGCCGTAGTGTGAATATTTGGTCAATGGTGGACTTTCCCGGCCTGAAACCGTACTGATAAGGACCTATCAGGTTGTTGACGATCGGTTTTAGGGGTTCACATAATACGGCAGACAGGATCTTATATTCGATGTTGAGGAGACTTATACCTCTGTAGTTGGCGCAGTTCAGAGGGTCTCTTTTCTTCAGGATCGGGCAAACGATGCTGAGGTTCCATTCATCGGGCATACTATCGTCCGACCAGATTTTACAGATGAGCTGGTGCATGCTCCTTACCAACTCATCTCCTCCTGCCTTGAAAAGTTCAGCGGCAAGGCCATCGGCTCCAGCAGCTTTGTTGGATTTGAGTTTAGATATTGCTATCCTCACTTCATTCTGATCGGGTTGACGGGAATCTTGACTGTCACCACTGTTGAATGGCTCATTCTGCCTGACAGCGGAATATTGATCATCATCGCCGTTTAACAGTCTACATATCCTTAGCACCGACTGCGATTCTACTACTATATTACCATTTTCGTCCCTGCACGCTTCTGTTCTGGCTTTGAAATCCTGGCATGTTCTTTTTACCTTTTGGTAAAATTTTCGAACATCATTCCTGCAATAAAGTCTCTCAATATCCTCGATCGAGCGCTTCTCATGCTCCTTTTTCATGAGGAACGTTAAGCGGGTGTTAAGTGGCCGACTGCGGAAAATAATACAACTAACCGATGATCAATGCGTGTTTGTCAGGGGTAAATTAGCAACAGATGCTATCCAAAGTACAGGGATCATGATGGAAAAACATCGTGATGCCTTAAATGATTTGCGGGTTGTATTGGTTGACTATGAAAAAGCATTCGACAGACAACCAGAAACCTACATATTTGGCGATGACTATGGACATGTCTTAAGGCCTTTTTCCTTTATTACAGTCCTTGATTATATGCTTGAAAGTAAAGTGATGGACTGCAAAGTACATCACTTATTCTTTGCTGACGATGAAGTCATCATAAGTGAGGATCCTACGTCCCTTCAACGGCCACCTGACGTTTTTTTGGAATTATTTCAAAAAAGACTCTGATCCCCTCAGGCCTATTCCAGACATTTATTTGAATGGAAGAGCAAAAAGTTCAAATATGTGGGATGTATGATCAAAAGTGAAGCGATCTGTGATGATGACATCAATCATCGCGTAAGCATAGGGTGGATGAAGTGGCGGGAAAACTCCGTTATCTTCTGTCACTGAAAAATGGTCGCAAAGCTAAAAGGAAGGCTCTACACCGTAGTTGTGTATCTAGTACTCACTTACGGCATGTTGGACAAGATAAGGCTCAGATGAAGATGCTTCCTATGACAGCAGGAGCAACAAATCTTAATACAATAAGAGGTTCGAGGATATATGAGTCAAAGAAGCCATCCCACAAAAATTAGATTTCGACCGGCTCCGCTGGTATTGGGCATATAAAGGCAATACCTGTGAACATTCCACTCATATCGCGAAAGAAAGGCAGGCCAAAAACGCCTTGATCACACAAATGCAACAACACCAGTACTTGATTTGCCTTAGTAACGAAGTGATCCAAAATTAGAAGGCCTGCCGATATTTTCTGAAATCAAACAGGCGAATCAGTAGAAATGCAGTGAAGTGGGAGCGTTATGATCCCTTCAGTTCGGATCATAATCTCGCCGAAATAGGAAGAAGAAGAATACCTTAACGTCATTATTTCCAACTAACTTTTATTTTATGCGACTATATTCTCCAAACATAAACAACTAATACATTTCCTTCGTGTGTAAAATTTAGAAATTCATATGAGCTTGTGTAAATATACCGTTTCTACAGTCCACAAATGAACCTCTTCAGTCAATGCGAGTCTTTGTCACTTGCGTATTCCAGAAAACATTTTTTTGTGGTTTGAAACGCATGGGCTGCAAAAGTTGACTGAGAGCCAACATTGTTAATGACCATGCCAAACGACAGTATAAGGTCAAGGTGGTGTTGCATTTGCTTCTACCGCAGACCGTATTCTGAGCATTAGCAGCAACATATAACAAGTCACATCTGCCGAGTGTCACAATACCCTAGGAGTTCGATGGTGATGCACTACCGAATCATTGGGAAAGTTGATACAACAACGAAAGTTTTCGTTTCGTAGCTGGTAGCTGCAGTAATGACATCCTGATCACAGAATTGTTCAATCTTATTCGCTGCGAGAAAACCAGACACAGTAAAGCAAGTTATTTCTATGCCGTTTAGACCGCTCATGGGAACGTACCGTTACGCCGCAAACACCACCAAAACTTCAGATGTGTTTGTTTCGCATTTATGGCTCCTGGACAGATGTGAAGCGTTTGATCCACTTATCCTGCGACAGACTTCTACATTCGTATGTGCAGTAAAAAAATATTTTAAGTATTTTCCGGAGGTGCAATTGGTCACAGGCGCCTAACACCTATGACAACAATAAGCAAGTAAATTGATTTAGAACTTTTAACGTTGCCAGTTTTATATTTTATGCGGCGAGAGATTGGTATCATTGAGCTAAGGTAATAGAATCATGTCCACAATTTGGATTACTAATGCTGTAATAAGCATTGGATGTTATTTGGAATTTTGTTACATTGAGTGTATGATATAACCTCACACACAGAGCCCACTAAACTAGCAAAACTAGTAGGCGCTACCCTCCTTTATTGTAAAACGTAAGCAGTGATTTCAAAATTCGTCACTTCTCACCATGTGCAACGTTAAGTTCAAAAATTCCTAGTGCATCCAATCAAAGCACTTATTTTTAGTCCTCTCTGTTGTATCTCTAGCGCACATATCTACCGTGACAATTATTATAGAATCTTCTTCTCCCGTCGTCGCCGCATTGCATAAATATACTGCAAATTGCTAATAAAACTGTCTAACGACAGCCTTAATTGAAGACCTATCAATAAATCACAGAAATTCACATTTTATTGACCTGAATTATTGGCAATTTAAATTGCTAATGGAAATGAAGTGAACAAAAATTTCACATCCCACAGGCAGGGGCATTTGTCTGTCTGTTTGCTTACCCTACACTCCATGAGTTTGATCAACTCTATGCAATGAAGCTTCAAAGAGCCAACAACTAAGATTCCGATACTCGATATATTATTAAATGGCTTCAACCATAAAAACCATAAACCACTTAACTTTCTTCTCAATTACAAAATCGTATTTAGAGTGCATTTGAAAAACTTCTTTTTTTATTTCTTTTTGTATCTCTCAGATACTTAAGACAGTACTTCAGATATGTATATTCATTTTTTCCGAGCCCCTATTATGAAATAAACTATGGCCGTGGTAGTATTACCAGTAATTAGATACATTTACCGATAAGCTACCCCAAAAGCCGCCATCGGACTGTGGATTATATTGCAATATGATGACTGCTAAACGTATTACTACAACGCGAATGTGCTGCGCTGTGCATTATAGAATCTCAGTTCCCACCGATTCGCGGCCGGCTGTCCCATCATCACCGCCCCTATCTGTCTGCGGCTGAAGGCATTTTGCTATGGATTTTCCGGTGAAAACTAAACAAAACGTAATTCTCAAAGGAAGCAAAAAAAAAGTTGTTCACCACACAACTGCGACAGTAATTATTTCTTAATAATTACGCGCGCATAGCAGATAGCATTACCTCTTTCTGGTATCTCCCTCTCGATAACTATGATTAGAGGTATACTTTTTGTATCTGCAGCTCTTCTCATGTGAAATGTAAACCGACACTGGATTCACGTAACTCACGTTGGTCGGTCGCGCGATAGGGAGTTGAAAAACTATGGGAATATCTCAGGGCTGGCCGCACTTGTATTTGTGTGACAGCTTTTTGCGCCCCGCGCCGTAGGTTAAATAAAATTCTCTGTGGTGACAAAAGAAAATCTCATTAGAAAAGCATTCGTAGATAGAAATGTGACGGTGTAATTGAATTAGAGAGGGGTGCTGCACGAGTTTATTACGGAACAAAGGACTAGGAACAGAATACACTGCTGTAGAGCTTTGAATAGGCACTGTATCAAGTGCATAATTAAGTTTTGTTATGCAGCTCAGTAGAACGAGTGGGGTTCTATTAGTTACATAGTGCCAATTAAGTGTTCTAATTTATACTTGACCTTAAGGTGGGTAACTGAACCAGTGAAATGGACATAATTTGATGCCGTAAGAATGGACGACTAGGAGAAAGGGAATTCAATGAATCATAAGTTAAGTAGAATTTAATTATTTGTACATACATACATACATATGTATATATGTCAGCATTTTACCGTCGTACAATTCTAAGTACAATTTTTCGTTTCTTTATTTTGTTATGAAACGTATTCAAAATCGGAATATTCGCCCCTTTACAATTGCAGTAAGCATATCGTCTTATACGACAGCATAATACTTTTTCAGCGCTTCTAGATCAGTGCTAAATCTTTTTCTCCATGCGATATTAACCCACACTGCACAGGTACATCCATTCTTAAATTATAAACAAAAGTAATTAAATAAATAAAGTTCCTTATACCATATAACAAGAAATTGCCCTCGAAGCCGAACATATCTTAGCTCTGTCAGGGACAAAGTAGGAAAAGACAAACACCCTATTCTTATTCTCTTTTGCCATGACTGGAAAAAATAAGCTAACGGTATTAAGATTTAGATTTTGAATACATAGACAGTTGTATGAAAATTGTTCCTCACTTAAATTCAATTTTCGGAAGTGTGTGTACCTTTCAGCATCCCTGCGTATGCTACGGGATATCCTAGAAAGGTCAAACTATGAATACTTGTAGTGTAGACTAAAGACATCAACCTAGAATAGAACGCATTTACGATTTTTGCGATCACGGATAATAAAGACATTTTTTTTATCTTTTTCTTACATGCAATTGTCAAATGAATCCGTGTATTCCCACGTTGCTATAGAAACTCCATGCTGGCCTTCAACATCGAATCTTCGTGAAATTATAGCGCGGTATACTTCATGTTATTCACTAGTTAGATACTAGTTTTTCAAAGTGCAGATTTGTTTGATTCCATAAAACGAAACATCTCTTTAACACACTATATGGTATTCCGACAACGAAACCCTTGGTACCGTCAGTCTCGCCCCCATTGCCCAAATTATAACCCGGCGCGGCTCTAATATATTAAGTTACATTTAGACTCTTAGAGAGCGTAAAAAATTCATCATACGAGTAGTTAGTTTTTCAATTAAGCTTATTTAAATGTTTATCACTTTTGGTTAGAAAAAAAAAATTTCGGGAGCACGGAAAGGTAGGCAACCCTTAGAAAGCTATCACTACACTTGCCTAAGCTTATTTCTAATATTTTGGATCTGATCTGGTTTTTTTTACGTTTAAGTGTAGTGTAACTTGTTTTTTTTTAGTTTTTTTTTCATCAGTCCAGTCTTAGGTTTAATTTAAAAAAATCAGATTACAAAGTACATACAGTTGGCCGCAGTGTTCCCCTTCCAATTGAGACATATTGGCATACTGCAGGTGTACTTTGCGCACTCCTCTGAAGTTATTTTCGCCCACCCCAACTCGATAAGAGATCTTAATTCCAACAGATTTCGCGGAGTCTTTCTCAGTAATCCTTAATTTTAAAAGGGACCAGATGTTTTCAATGGGAGACAAGTCGGGGTTCTGCGGGGAGCCATTCCAGGCTATTGATGTTGTTGTCTTGAATGTATTTTAAGACGATTTTTGCACGATGAATTGGGGCATTGTCCTGTAAACTTTTGCCCTTCAGCTATTATCACATCTTTTAAAATATTTAAGTAGACTGCACCTGTATTTTCCCGACGTCGTTAGAGCAAATGCATTCCCACATCATAATTCCTTTATCTTCTTTCTATTTCGGTGAGGCTATGATCCGAAAACAAGGGATCACAACCCTCCCATTTCATCGCATTTCTACTGATCCGCCTGTGTGGTTCACCTATTTGACCTCAGAAAATATCGGCAGGCTTCCCGATTTTCGATCACTTGGTTACTGAGGCCAATCAAATGCTGGTGTCGTTGCATTTGTGGGATCCAGGCGTTTATAGGTCCCTGCTCCGCGATGTCTTTCATAATTCCTTTATATTGACCTTTAGAAGTTGCTTTAATGCATTTGTATGCGGCTACTTCCTCCTTTTTTTTCGCCAGACGTAAGTTCGGCCATGACTGTTTTAATCGAATCATTGATTAATTCGCCCAGAGCACTTCATCCCAAAACTCAATGGGCTTTAAAACGTTATCTGTGTCTTTTTACCACATGTTTGGTTCGATGGAGGCGTTGTGTCCGTATTTTGTAGGATAGCTCTTATTTTTGGCACTGAGAACGAGGGATCCGCATTGGAAATTGATTTATTTTCTTGTTCTGCCGTTCTGAAGTAATTCTGGGACGACCAGCCCTAAGCATTGGATCCGTTCTCTTCTCATTTTTAAATACTTTAATGACTTTGAAAATTTATGCGGATTGATTAAGCTTAATAATTAATTTTCTTTCCTCAACAGCCAAGTACTTCAAATAACCGATTTTCGCGTTTTTTTTTTTTTTTTTTTAAATTTCGAAACTGGGTTCGGAGGAGGAAATAGAATAAACTTTCCTCTTAATACAATAATCTGATTAAAGAATAAAATAAACCTAAAATCATATCCCTTAAATTCGTCCAATCAATATTGGTAGTATAAATAATACTTTTGTTTGAATTTTAAAAGAAACTCAGGGACGCAAAAAGTGTTAACCTACTTTTGGCTTAACACAAACTGATAGTACTACGCTAAGGCTTTTCTCAATCGTTAAGATGCGTTTGACCTAACGGTATTTCTTGTGTTTGAGTGAGTAATTTTGTGGTCCTTAAAATAAAAGGGATGCGTTGTAAAATTTGCTGCGCTATTAACAAAAAAATCGGTTAAACCTTCAAGTCTCTGCATGTTAACCTATTTATGGTAGCATGTGTATGTATGCATAAGAATACCGTATGGAACAATTATACAAAAGGTTGTACGTAGTTTTCAGTCTTTTAGCGAAATTACTACTGCTTCGGGCTACTGTATTCATGTGCATTTTCAAAACCTGCATGTTGCGGCTCATGAGTGTAATAGAATCATAATCTTCTTACTTACTCGTAGACTCTCCTATTATAAATGGCACCAGTCTCACCTTCACTGATAACGCAAAATACCTGCGTCTTATTTTAGATAGGAAATTCAACTGGAAACCCAATCTACTAGAACGCGTCAGGAAAACCAATGTAGCTCTCTATACCTGTAAAAAGGATTTAGGTAGCATCTGGGGTATGAAATCTCAAATCACTCATTGGCTGTACGTGTCCGTTATCAGGCCTTTACTACTCTATGGCGTGATCGTATGGTGGGCTGCTCTTGACAGGGCTATTCACCTCACTCAACTAGCTAAGGTGCAATGATCTGCATGCATTTGCATCAGTGGTGCACTGAGAACTACTCCCTCCGCTGCACTGAACATTTTGTTCAACCTGCTACCCTTAGATATGTTCGGCCAACAGATTGCTGCCTGCGCGGCCATCCGTCTAAAAGCCTTGTCTCAGTGGTCTAGCTATCGCGTTGGCTACCTCCCGATCCTTAATATTCTCAACTTTAAGCACGAAAACACGGACTACACCCCACCGAAACTGAGATTAGACCGTAACTTCCGTACGAGCATCTCTCAACGGGATAAATGGTACATCTCCCCCCTGTCGATGGTAGTTCAGTTCACTTCTTTATAGATGGCTCTAAGACCGAAGGTTGGGTGGGTTGTAGTGTTTTCTCCGAAAAGCTCAATCTGAGCATCTCGTTCCGCCCTGTTCTGGCTGAAATGTAATGTACTATCTATCAGGGATATTAGCATTTTCTCTGACAGCTAAGTGGCAATCAAATCCCTGGAATCGTGCTCCTTCACTTCAAAGACCGCCTTAAACTGCCGTTTATCTCTTAGAGAGATGACAGAGTAGTTCAACATTCACCTATGCTGGGTGCTAGGCCACAGGGACATTCCAGCAAACTGCAGGGCGGACTAGCTCACCAGACAGGGTATTACTCTAAGGATTCTGTCCGATAGGCAAGTCCTAGGTATGCCCCTCGCTACATGCAAGCATCTCCTAAAGCTGAACGCTATTAGCAAGACCAACCTCAGATAGGAGAACAGCTGAACGTGTCACATTTCGAGACGGATCTGGCCTAGGCATACCAAAAACGTAGCGCCGAGTTGTTCAAGCTAAAGCGATCACAGATCAGCTGCGTTGTCGATGTTCTCACTGGACACTGTCTTATAGGCCAACACGCCAAAAGACTTGAGCTCTTCTCCAACGACTTCTGTAGAGCTGTAGGGAAACCATTCTTCACCTTCTATGCACTTGTCCAGCCCTATCGCATAAAAGAATGCTCCATATAGGGTCCCCCTCCTTGGCGACCTCGGCAATCTAGCGTCCTTAGACGTCATGTACATCCATCGCTTTATCAATAGCTCCGGTTGATTTTGTTAGTCCGTGAGTGGTCTAATGGTTAATTCATGGTATCACAAAGGGCCTTCACTGGTCTAAGTGTGTCTGCACTCTCGTGTGAACAGCCAACCTAACCTACTTACTCGTATAAAAAAAAAGGAATTTTTCTAGCACTTTCTAAGTTTGCCTTTAATAATCTTACAAAATCAGCCTTATTTGGGTTCACGTCATGAGGCAGGTAAGGATCTTGACATGTTAATATCGTTTCTTTTCTAGCTACGACTCAATACAAGTTCATCAGATGTCTCATCCGTTTTAGTTTAGGTATACATATGTTTATTTATTTCTTTTTTTAATAATTTGCGCGCACTGAAATGGTTATGAATACCTTTAACATGTTAACACACAATGCGGGTGTTGGAAAGGATAGATAGAGAGAGAGAGGAAGATTTTTGGTATAGTGGTTCTTGAAGCTCAGTTGTGTATGCTTCAGAGATTCTCCGCGGGTGGCGTCCAGATAACTTGGGAGATTTTTGTTATTTTTTGTCATTAATTCTGATTCACAGTACTTTTTTCCCGATTACCGATGTCAAGGCCAAATCACCATCCAGAGAACGAACAATTTTTCCAGCCGCATGACCAAGCTACTGCCAGTGTTTCGCAGTAGTGTTCACACAAGCTTTCGCAAATGATCGGACTGACTTTATATATTTTATGAGAAATAAATAAATGCTTCCTGACATCAGGATTTCAACCATCAACCATTTGCGTTGCAATTGATGGCGTTACCGCTACACCATTGCCACCCGCACTTATATACGAGTATAAGTCGTTGTACTTTGTCAAGACTGATAATTACTTAAGACTTCGGTTTTCATTTCGTTTTCGTGGTTTTCTGGCGTATCCCTAAGAGACAAGCCGGTTCAATCCTTAATACGTCGAGTAAGGTTTTGAGCTGCATTGTAGCCTTTAAAAGTTATAGTAAAAATATTGCTTTGATTGAAGTTTAATAAATTTTTTTTATTTTTTTCAGAGATGGCAACGAAGGTGGTTTGTGCTGTACGACGATGGAGAACTCACATATTCCGTGGACGAACACGTAAGTGCTTCCTATTTGATGGTCATTTCTTTTTTAAAAATTAATTGATTTATTCATTGACTACCATTCACCGATTAAGTTGCAATAGCATATCCGTAAAAGATCGTAAATTACTGCCACACCACACCTGTGGCCGGTTGCCACTCCAGTAAGCACAGTGGATGGCGACTAATTACCACCGATCGTCCAGTGTGGTCGCAATTATTCATTGAAAATTCGCCCGATCAGGATTTCGTCTTCGTCTGCCTTTCAAATTTAGCGATCGTTGTTGTAACCCATAATTTAACCCTCTTCTTACAAAGCCGAAAAAAAATTCCACCTAATTATCCGTGTTACCCCGATATACTCGTTTCGTACAGCAAGGAGATCGAGATTTTGTTCGCCATCCTTGCCGTCGTCTGACCACTTTCGATTCTCCAGAGCTAAAGTGAATTCCAGCATCACCCGTGCGGACGGTTGGTCGGTCGGCGGCTATGCATTACCAGATCTTGGACATGCGATAACTGCGGGTTTAACTTAATTTCGTGTATCTGGCGATTTCCATTTTTCATGTGAAGGAAACGCACAAAGTTTTAAGTCTGCGCTGTTGGCTGCACGTATTATTGACACATTGTGAATTATAGCATCGTGGTAATAATTTTCCACATGTCAAAAAAAGTGGGAGTGGCTTAGATATATTTTTATGTATCCCTAGGTATGAAAATAACGACCTAAACATGCGATAATTTACACGTTTTGTACTACGCGCGCAACGCAGATACTTATAGTCCCGCGCGCATAGAACGACCGAAATCGAGGGAGAAGATATGGAATAAGGATGTTGCCACTAATTGGCACCCTACTGGCCACGCTGTCATAACTGTCCGTGTTCTTATGTTCCAAGATAGTGTAGCGACACGAAAATAAATTGCAGATTTTAGCTGTGGTACGCGAAGGATTTTCATAATTTTTCCCTCCAACAGCCCATAAAAGACTGGTGGAGACATTTGATATTGGATCTCGAGGTTCAGGTGGTTGCTCCTTGCACAGGGTACCTATACGAGTATTATTTTTAAGTCGTATTGAAAAATGGAAATACTAAAGGCTTAGCAGTGGAAAGTGTGAAAATATGCAAATAGATGACTTGTTGTGCATGTTGGATAACATGCGATCGTACATACGAGTATCAATTTGTTTAACATTAGGTTGTGTCGCTATCTAGCGAACGAGGAACTTTAGAGGTGTTGTTATGTTCAAGCTGATTGCATAATTTCAACAAGAGCTGGTCGCGAATCTTGGCAGACTTAATCCTTTTTTTTATGTTTGCCTTTTATAATGTTAACAATCTGCAGTGACTGTAGTGCGTTTGCTGTTTGCTAGAATGTGGTCTTGTTTATGGTAGTGTTAATGCACACATCAAAAGGTGCTAAACTGTAAACAAACTTCAAACACATTCTAATTGTAGATACGACATTGTAACTAAAACCAACTCATATTTTAGTTGTCAGTACTTACTGACAGCCAAAAAAAGCATTCATCAGACAATTAACTATGTTTTGGTCAGAAAAGTTTATAAATGAATAATTAAGTGCAACTGCGCTACGGAAGTAAATAGTACAGCTTAGTCTGTTTCATTTATTTGCCATGAATTTCGCAGTAGTTTTTGAATTAGACCTACCGAATATCCGGGATAACCACGATACCGCGGCTTAGTAACTCTAATTCTTGGCTCTAGAGGTCATTCGTATTAAGGGGTTATACGCAGTTGCAAGGCCAAAAGAGTTGTTTATTTACGAATTTTTTCTGAAAAGGGGTTTTATTTGACAAATACAGAAAGTATTGACATATGTAGTGGTAACTTTTAGCTTTATATCGGCATATCTCATTTTTAAAAATATTGAGTTACAGTGCTCCTGTAGACGATCTCCTGAAAGTCCTCCAAAAAATGGTGTCTGGCGATGAACACGATATCTCCGGTTTGAATTATTTAAAATAAAAAAGCCAAAAAGATTCTATTAGTGGATAGATAAATCTGGGGCCTCGCTAGATGGCCAATGAACAGTAAACCTAGTCTGGGTTCCAGGTCACAGCAACGTTGATGGCAACGAACATGCTGATGAACTGGCCAGGCAAGGCTCAGCCCTCCACTGCTCACTTGCGGAACAATTAAGACAAACATCTCCTCAATCTTTCTTAGAAAGGCTAACCTTAAATAGTCTAGGTTAACGAACGAAATTGTGGGCGCCGTGGCGTAAGTGGTTAGTGTGTCGGATCACTACGCGTGAGGTTCCAAGTTCGAATCCCAGAAAATACCAAAAAGTTTTTCACGGTCCCACCTCTCGCGATCGTCTGACAAACATCCGAGAGTATTGTTGTCACGAAAAAGCATCTCAAATCGCCGTTCGGATTCGGAATTAAAACTGTAAGTCCCTTCCATTCATGTGGAAAATATAACGCACACAACATGAGTGGTTGCGAGAAGCTAGGCCCTGGCACTTTAAAGAGCTGTTGCGCCAAATATTTGTTTTTTTTTTAACGAACTGCGTCATATCCAGAAAGATGTGGCCCAACTACAACAAGACTAAAACAACCGCTCTATTAAACGAACCACGCAAAGACATTGCCAGAATAACGACGATAATGACGGGACACTGGCCGGTAGGAGGGCACGCAGCCAAACTAGGTATCCCATATAATACACACTACCGCAGTTGCAACATAGCCACCGAAAAGGAAACAATCATCCACTACATGTGCACTTGCCCGGAACTAGCCAGGGCTAGACATCAAGCATTAGGCAAACCCTTCTATAATTCACTTGAGGAGATCGCGGTAAGAACATAAATGAGCTAATCCTCTTTTTAAACTTCACAGGCTGGCTCTAGATTCTCCTCACCAACACATATCAACATCCAAGGTCACATAAGTCGTGGTATCAAAACGGCAAAACTGTGCTAATTGTGTTTTTGTTTACAGAACCACCACTTCTACCTACCTACCTACCTATCCCCGTCGAGAAAATTGAATATGTTTCAAAACGTCCCCCGACTCTAAACTATGTTTACACTCTGTTCCTAGTGTTTTGACATACCATATTGCTCGTAATTTTTTTTTTTAAACTTCTCTTGGGAAACCTATAACGCTGAGCGGGCGCCTCAAGATCCCTGCAGATGTCTGTTGATTCTGCGTTCAGATTGTTGACAATAGTTTTCTGGAAATATTTCTGGAGTGAGTTCCAAAGATTGCTTGCCCGGTAACAAAAGAATTTAGGTAGAATGATGTTCTTCCTGTTGCCAGATGAACATGAAAGTTGCGTTCTCTAGTGGCCTGTCTGTTAGGACAGTAAAAGGGCAAGTTTCTAGGGATCATTCTACTGAAATCTTCCGAACATCTGCCATGGTAGTATCTTAGAACAAGCATAAATCCAAAGGCAGGTTGGACGTAAGTGCTGGATCTACTATTGAGCGAACTGTTCGCGTCTGGATGCTGTTAAGTAGACTTAGATAGTGTTTCGGAGCCGAGCGTAAGTGGTTAGTGTGTCGGATCACTGCGCATGAGATTCCAAGTTCGAATCCCAGAAAACACCAAAAAGTTTTTTCCCGGTCGCACCTCTCGCGAGCGTCTGACAAACATCCGAGGGTATTGTTGTCACGAAAAAGCTTCTCAAATCGCCGTTCGGATACGGCACTAAACTGTAGGTCCCTTCCATTCTTGTGAAAAATATAAAGAGCTGTTGCGCCAAATATTTTTTTTTTAGTTTTCGGGGCCGAGCTCCAAACATGAGAGCAGTACTAAAGCCCCGTTTTTACTTGTGCTTGGTATAAAAGAAGAAGTTGTAGCTGTGTTAAAGTACTTCTTAGCTCTGAAAAGATAACTCAACTTCATGGGAGCTGATTTTGTGATGTTGGATATGTGGTCATGCCCTGTTACCCCAGAGTTTACTGTGACGCCAAATAAATACATTGTATTCTTGGGATCGACGATTTGGTTATCCATTTAAAGCTGGGGAACAGTGGATGGATTTTTTTCTTGAAAAGGTGGTGCATTATGTTTTCTTCGCGTTAGACTTCATAAGATTTGCTTTTCGCCATTGTAAGATTTTCTGCAGATATTCGGTAAATGTGAGGATTTGTTCACATCTCTGACTAGTGACTCTGACTCTGACTCTGACTGATAAGACGTATTGGGACTAACGGTCCTGTTGTTTCAGCAAGATGCTTCTAAAGTGCTGTCATCGGCGAAACTAAAAATCTTATTATGTTTTAATCCTAATCGAAAGAATGGATCCTTGAGGTGCACCAGCATTAATAGCAAATATGTTGGAAGACACACCGTCGAAATCAACTTAAATTGATCTGGCCTGAAGATAATTTTCCATCAATCCATCCATAGAGAAATAATAAAGATTTTTTTTATTGAAACGTTATAAAAATGTATTACACCTCATAGTACTACAACTAGTTTATAAGCAATCTAACGAGCAGTTTTTATTTAATTATATAGTATAAGCTATATAATTAAGAAAGGTAATTAAATATTGAGTGGATTTAAAAAAGTTAATTTTAATTTGATTAATTAAAAAAAATGAATTTAATAAGATAGGTACTTTGGTGTTTTAGGGTACTACCAAGTCACAAAGTTTTTTTCGCTTCAATCTCCGATACACAGCTGCTTGATT
Organism: Brachypalpus laphriformis; assembly: GCA_945910035.1. Taxonomy (NCBI): domain Eukaryota; kingdom Metazoa; phylum Arthropoda; class Insecta; order Diptera; family Syrphidae; genus Brachypalpus; species Brachypalpus laphriformis. The sequence continues at coordinate 205,584,262 of OX246753.1, forward strand.
GAGTCTTGATGCCTCCTCATTTACGTGTTGGGTAAGTCTTCTTTTGTGGGCCGTCGCGATGTTGCCGATGGAATCGTGGACAGTTGCTATCCCCAGATCCCGGTGAGGGTCGGCATTTCTAACGTACCATGGCGCATTTACGATGTTTCTTCAAAGTTTATTTTGGAATCTTTACATTCAATAACACTGGGTTCTGCACATCCCCAAAGTTGACTACCATAAGTCCATACGGGTTTAATTACTCGATTGTGAAGCAAAAGCTTATTTTGGAAAGCTAGTGATGAGTATATACCTATTAGCCAGTTGATTTTATTAAATTTGTTGTTTAGTTCGATCCTTTTCTTTTTGATGTGTTCTTTCCAACGTAGCTTTGTGTCCAGGGTCATGTCCAAATACTTTGCAGAGTTTGAGTGTGGGATTTGCGAACCAAAGATGGTTACTAAGTGGAGGTTTCAGACGAAATGTAACCAGTTCCGAATTGAGTATGTTTTTGGGCTAGACAGCTTTTGGTCAGTCTTCATAAAATTATTTCTCTAACTTAAGTTCTTAACAGTGTGTATCAAGCTTATTATACTCTGTGGAATAGAAGAGTTACAATCCGTCTGGAACGAATCTGATATCCTTTCTCTTATCTCTTAACGTGACGTGTCGTGGTTAAGTAAAAAGTTGCTCCTTATATACTCGTATAAGTTTATTTGCTTCGATTTTGCACAAGTTATATAAAATCATTGCCATTGTATACATTCAAAATATTGACAACATTAACATTCCTATAGTTCTATCGCCAACGTTCGTAGTCTGTAAGTGTAGGTAAAACTCACTAGTGCAATCCGACTCCATTGACAAAAAATATGCACTTCTCTCGACTCTGACAGGCTTATTGCGAGAGTCTATTAAAAAAAAATGCATTGGACTTTTTTCAATCCCATTAAACTAAGTCACGGTATCGCGTAGCGCAATAGAATATCTGAAATACAATGGAGTTTTTGAAATCGAAAATACAAAGCTCTCGAGACGAGCTATTAACTCAACTGTCGAACTAGTATAAAGTTGCATTTCTTTTTGTTTTTAGTTACAATAATGAGCTATCTGGTTTTACATCTTCGATGAGGAACTAGAGGAGGTTTCTCGGGCTGAAATTTTATCCACATTTCGACACAAAAGAAATTTAAGAGTGTACTTTAGTCCCCTAGTTTACCCGATCCACAAGAAAGCAGACCACCCCAACTGCGCCGATTATATATAGAGACATCAGTCTCCTCATCATTCCATATAAGATTTGCAAACCTTTTACTAAAAGCAAAATTGGCCCCTATCAGTGCGGTTTCATGCCAGGAAAGTCCACGTTCGATCAAATCTTCACACTTCGGCAGATCCTGCAGAAAACCCAAGAAGTCCAAATCGATACTCATCATCTCTTTATCGATTTCAAGGCCGCCTATGACATCGCTGCCAAACTTGTCCGTCTGTGCATGATGACGATGGAGAACGCTCGCTGCTGCATTAAGGTCGATAATGACCTCACCGAGATCTTTGATGTCGAAAAGGGCTTTACAAAAGGTGACGCGCTGTCATGTGACTTTTTTAATATTGTACTTGAAACGGATTGTGCGGAACTCACAAACCAGCACCAAAGACACAATCTATCAAAAGTCCGTACAACTGCTTGCATACGCCGACGATATTGCTATTATTGAAAGAACTCAGCGGGCTGTCACCGACGCGTTTGCAAGCATCGAAAGAGAAGCATCCAAAGTGGGTTTAGCGATAAACGAGAGCAAAACCAAGTATATGCTATCAACAAGAAGGGACAATCAATACTGATTAATTGGGCAGAACATCACAGTAGGCAGCTACAACTTCGAGGTAGTAAGGGACTTTGTCTACCTTGGCTCTGCTATTAATTCTGAAAACGACGCCAGTTCAGAAATCAAGGGAAGAATAACTCTTGCCAATCGCTGGGCTAATAAGGCAATTCAACAGTAAAGCCCTATCTCGAACAACTAAGGAGACTCTGTATAAGACCCTGACCATCCCAGTCCTGCTTTACGGCGCTTAAACATGGACTTAATAGAAAGCAGATGAAGATATCCTTGGTCGTTTCGACAGAAAAATTCTTCGTCGATATTCGGTACCGTTTGCATTGACGGTTTTTGGAGCAGAAGATTCAACAACGAACAATACAGCGACATCGACCTAGCTAAAACAAATTGCGTATTGGGCGTTTGAGATGGCTAGGACATGTAGAGCGAATGGACACCAACGCTCCGGCCCGCAGAGTTTTCGAATCTAACCCAGAGGGACGACACGGTAGAGGGCCTCATCGCTCTAAGTGGCGCGCACAAGTTCAAGGAGACCTCGACCAACTTGGAGTGCGCAATTAGCTAAAGGCCGAACTAAATGGAGAGGGTTGTTGGTTGAGGCCCAGTATATACACGGAGGGACTAACAAAAGTTCGCTTAGTTGGTGTCAATTTAGTAGTTTTTGAAAAAAAAAGTGCATTTCTGTGGCTTATAATATAGCACTATTTATTTCCGAATTTCAGAACAATTGGTAAAAATGGAGACAACAAAGAGAAAAATTAGTGACGTAAGCTCGGTTGAAGTTCCACCGCCAACACAAGAAGAAATTCGTTTTTCCATTCTCTTCGGATTTTAAAATCAACTCACGCCAGTCAAAATTCTGCACGAATGCCAAAATGCATACGGAATAAATGCACCATCCCTTGGTCAAAGTGGTTTCGAAGATTCAAGACTGGACATTTTTCTGTGGAGAACGAATCTCGTGAAGGTCGGCCCAACTCCTCGACCGACGATACAAATGTGGACCTGGTGAAGGCTAAAATTGACGAAGATGCCAGGATGATACAGGAGATGATAGCGGATGAACTGGGCTTGAATGCCATGGCTGCGTCACGAATTTTAAAATTTTTAGTGGAGAGTAAAAAGAGGCTCGTATTCGTTTTGTTCAATATTTCCTGGATAAGTTTGAAAATGGAGAATCAAGCTGCTTCAATAAGATCGTTACTGGTGATGAATCTTGTTTGTACAAGTACGACTCGGAAACCAAACAGCAGCCCATGGTATAGAGCCCAGAAGGTGCAAATCGTCCAGTGAAGGCCAAACAACAAAAGTCAGCGACAAAAGTTATGATGTGGATGTTCTTCACCAGGGTGAAAATGGTCGCCGTCATCCCACTTAAAACCAGTCAGACAGTCACTGCTAATTGGTATACTGAAACTTGCTTACCACAAGTTTTCCAAAATTTACTAGGAAACCGACAAAAAGAGGAGCTGTGCCGCTACTTTTTGCACCACGACAATGTGCCTGCGCACATTGCTGAAAAACCAACAACTTTCTTGCGCTCTCGGGCATCAATGAAATTCGCCCAGCACCTTATTCTCTGAATTTGGCGCCGTGTAACTTTTGGCTGTTTCCGAAAATAAAAAAAGATTTGAGGGGAAAAATCTTCACATCTAATGAGGAGATTATTAATGCAGTCAATGTCGAAATCGAAAAGCTCCAAAAAGAGGATTTTGAAAGCCGTTTTGAAAGATGGATCTATCGGCTGAAGAAATGTATTGAAATAAATTGGAATTGTGGATAAATTAAAAACAGATGAAGATTAAATATCTGAAATTAAAATTATTTTTGTGTTTTATTATTCAATCAACTAAGCGAACTTTTGTTAGTCCCTACGTATATATGTAGTACATCGGCAGCTTTTCTACGCTTTTCAAGAAATTGCATGTTCAGCAAATTCAGACGATGCTCGTAAGGCGGTAGGTTGAATGTTCGCGAAGAGCAAAACGGATGAACCTGCGTTGAGCACACTTAATTCGATACGAATGTGTATCGTGATAGGGAGACCAAACTTGGCAGGCATATACTAGAAGTGCTCTTACAAAAGTGAAGTACAGGGATTTTGTGATGTAAGGATTTGAGAATTGTTTGGACCAACGTTTCACATAACATAGCGCAAAATTTGCTTTTCTAGTAATATTATCAATATGGCTAGGAAAATTAAGCTCTCTGTCGCATATGACACCCAAATGACGCAGAAAACAGGGTGGGAACAGCGTCGTCGCAAATCACATACTTTCTAGGAGCTGTCTGAAGACCCTTCCGGGAATAAGTAAAATAATATTTAATAACGCCGTCAGCATCATTAACTGACAAAACTTCTTACAATGTTCATCTGCCTCCTACCTTTTGCAAATGCTTCAAGCGATTAGCGAATTTCTTCCATTAAGCATGCCAATTTTTCCATTTATGGCTTGTTTACTAGTAAGTTTTAGTATTCGACTTCAATCCTTTTGCGAATATTAGACTCTCGCAATAAGCCCCTAAATATAAAGACATTTTTAAGTCTACTTTTTTTCTGTTCAAAAAACGCTTACATAAATTCTATCTATTCTGACTTAATGTGTATTTATTTTTGGATATTTGCAGCCCGAAACCGTCCCGCAGGCCAGCATTGATATGACAAAAGTTCTCGAGGTGACCACCGCCGAGGATGTCACCGGCCATACGAATTCAGTTGCCATCACAGCACCAGATCGTGTCACTTTCGTTAAGGGTACTTGTCCTGAGGAGTCTAAATGGTGGTTGAATATCTTGGCTGCCTTTCCCAAATCCAAGGGTCGTCACAAAAGGAATGCCACATTCCCGGGTGGTCAAGCGACAACGATACTACAACAGACCAGTGCCACACCAGGTTGCGGTGTGGGATCACGTAATCGCCATAATTCATACCATACGGATGCCTTAACCAGCGTGGGAACTCCTGGAGGTGTTAACTCTTGGGATTTGAACAAGACCGCTGACACTGTCGGCGATGAAATGGACGTTGTGGAGGATGTTAACGATGTAGATGATGGGGGCGGTGGCGGACCCTGTGGTATGGATCGTAATCAGTCCTCGAACGGTGGACAAGACGAGAACAATAAGAATGCTGGTAACGAGATCACAAATCGTGGTAAGCTCTTCAAAATATTATATACTTTTGTTACAAATAAGAAAAAACTAAACAAACAGCTAGACTTCAAAGAAACTTATAGACCCACTTATAAAATCCGGAGACCACCGAGAATGATAGCCCTTTGAAATTATGATAGGATTTTCTCGGAATATGATCATCTTTTGACATGACTTCAAATTTGTTTTTTTTTTTTTGCCGAGGGTAGGTCAAAATCTTCACCAAGACACTATGAGGATCGACAGCGCGTGCTCATAGTAGTATGGGTTTCTTACCCATTAAAAAACCTCTCTTCAAAACAGACTTGTTTTTATTTTTACTACAACTAAGTATTCGACTTATCAAGTAGTTTTCCTTTCGCGAAATAAGGACGTTTTACAGGGACCTTCCTGCCAGCTCCGCAGTTTAGACGCGATTGCTTATCGCGCTAAGTCTAAAGGTTTGGTTCTTTGTAGACGGCATAGTAAATTTCTTTCTTCCAAAACTTGGAGGACTCTAATATTTACGTGACTTTCTAGTCGACTTCTATGCTTTTTCGCGTAATTTGAATTTCGTCATCTATAGTTTTATGCCAAGATCTCTATCGCTATTTCTGATATACCATGGCACATTAATAATACCTCTTAGCACTTTGTTTTCAAAAGTTTGTAAAATTTTAATATTACTTATTTTGGTACAACCCCAGAGTTGTATGTCTATATTTATTATGACTTCAAACATGAGAAAGAGATTTATTCCAAAGAAGTGAATAATTAAATTATTTCCATACGACAGGAAGACGACGACGACAACGACGGGACGACGCGAATATGTACGAGTATCTGTCACACATTTTGAATTCAAAGTAAACTTTGACATATTGCCTGTGCAGTTGAGTTTACATTACAAAGTGTAATGTTAAAATGAAATACCTTAATTATTCTTGGCTCGAAAAAAAGATGACTTATTGTCTGAGCTCATGAATTATTCACCACGACCACCTCACAAGACTTGAAATTTTGTGAAAATCACTTTTCTTTCGTTTGTCTTACGCTCTCTCATGACAAGCCTTTGGAATGTCTTCATGTTAACTGTGTGCATACATACATATGTGTAACGAATTCAGTTGCGCAATAAACGATTATCGAATGAAATCGAGAGTGAACCGAAACGAGTCCACTTCATAGCTGGTGACCTTCTCCAGCTTTATGCAGCTTAAACACACAAATTATGCGGTGATTATGTAGTGAGCGGAGGCCATTTACCTATTGCAACTTGTTACACGTGTTAGGTAGGCATGACTGGATGAACGAGTATTTGGTCTTAAAGTTGGATTGGAACTTTTAGACTCTGCGTCTACATTCGAAAGATTCCTATGCTGTGCTACGTCAATTTCATAGTCTCAAACAATGCTGTGTATCCAGAATTCTTCTCAAGGAGCTAGGTGTGCCTGGATATGGTTTGTTTAGGGATCATAATGATAAGCTTTTCTCAAAAGCATTTGGTTAGACAATACACGATGACGTCTTATAACAAAATGGCTGGGCATATCGACTATGAAACAACAGCTTCTGTTACGATTTGCCAACGCTAAGTTCGTGTAACATTTTGGCTGCTTAGCATTTGGCGCAAACAGCCCATGAAAGGTCTAGGGCCAAGCTTTTCACAATCACTCGTGTTGTGTGCGTTATATTTTTCACAAGAATGGAAGAAACCTACAGCTTTATGCTGCATCCAAAGAGCTTGTTTTATTTTTTTAGCTTCTCATGACAACAATACTCTCGGTTGTTTGTCAGACGTTCGCGAAAAGTGGGACAGTGAAAATAATTTGTTGGTGTTTTCTAGGATTCGAACATTGAACCCACTCGCAGCGGTCCAACACGCCGCGCCGTGGTCATTAACGAGAAGAGCTCCAAAACTAAATAATCTTCTCTTAATCGGGGCTGGACAAGTGCAGAAGAAATGGAAGAAACCCAGAGCACTGAGACGCCATGCGATACATAGGCAAAAACCCCTTTTACTCATATGGGTTACTTTGATGTCATTCGTTTCTCTATATTTTTGGGTAACTATGGGTTGCTGTTGCCTGCAAACATAATGGATAGTGATATATGTATTGTATGTAGTCCATTCCTATTTACATTGTCACATGCGGCTTTCAAATAAATAAATAGATAGTGAGGATATCAATTGGTGTTCCAGTGTCTTCTTTACCCATCAGTAAAAGTTGTGGGCGTGCTTCCATAGCTTCGGTCATGTTCATATTTTTTGTTCTCTTCTTGATGTGTTTTTCGTCCATCATTTTCTGCTCGTATAGCTGTTTACCAATTCTTGTATATTTTTGTAGCGCACCTTTGTAAGCTTCCATCTTTTCATCATTCCCCTACAAACAATCAGCACCAAACCGGGGGTTTCGAGCAGGTGAGCGAGTGAAACCTAGGATTTGAGTTGCGGCACTTCTGGTAAGTAGCTTCGTACTTAGCATTACCGCAATAGAACTTCCATCAACCATGTGTCGCCCACAACAGCAATGCAGAGCTTTCCAGTGCTCGTATCAAAGATGCCATCCTTTCGTTTTTTGGTAGTCCCTAAGTTAAATTTGTACGTACATTTTTTTCGATCTGTTGTACTTACTTACTTACATAGATGGCGCTACAGTCCGGGGTGGACCTGGGCCTCAACCAACGAACCTCTCCAGCCAGCACGGTTACGAGCCAGCTGCCTCCAGTTGCGCACGCCAAGTTGGTTGAGGTCCCCCTCCACTTGTTTGCGCCACCTACCGCGAGGTCGTCCACTACTGCGCCGTTCATCTGGGGTGGATTCGAAGACTTTCTTAGCGGCAACGTTGGGCTCCATCCGCTCTACATGACCCAGCCATCTTAGTCGCTGTATGTGAACTCTTTTGGCATTGTACCTTCTTTTCCACTCGTCTATGCAGACGGGACCAAAGATCGCTCGAAGAACTTTTCTCTCGAAATAACCAAGGGCATCCTGATACGGTTTTACCAAAGCCCATGCCTCTGCGCCATACAGCAGGACTGGGTAGATTAGCGTCTTATAAAGAGTTATATTAGTAGTTCGAGATAGGGCTTTGCTACTCAATTGCCGTCTTAGCCCATAGAAACAACGATTCGCAAGAGTAATTCTTTGTGTGATCTCCCTACTGATGCCATTTGCGGAGTTCACCATAGAGCCTAGGTAGACAAAATCCTTTACTATCTCAAAATTATATATCTCTATTGTGGCGTTCTGTTTAAGACGCCGATGTTGGGTGTCCTTTTTTGTAGACAGCATATATTTTGTTTTACTTTCATTGACCGCTAGACCCATCTTTGCTGTCTCGATCTCAATACTCGTAAATGCCCCATTAACGGCCTTCTGAATTCTTCCGATTATGTCAATGTCATCGGCATAAGCGAGTAGTTGTGCAGACTTGAATAAGATTGTACCTCCGGGGTTGGCTTGTGAGTTTCGTACAGTTCTCTCAAGTATTATGTTAAAGAGATCGCATGATCGCGTCACCTTGTCTAAGACCTTTGCTGACATCGAACGGTTCGGTGATGTTTTTACCGACTTCGATGGAGCAGCGAGAGTTCTCCATCGTAATTCTGCACAAACGGACGAGCTTGGCAGGGATGCCAAGACTAGAAATGGGTCTCTGTAACTCGCCTCTATACACGCTATCATAGGCAACTTTGAAATCGATGAAGAGGTGGTGCGTATCGATTTTGTATTCATGGGTTTTTCCAAGATCTGCCGTAGTGTGAATATTTTGTGAATTGTGGACTTTCCCGGCCTGAAACCGTACTGATAAGGACCTATCCGGTTGTCGACGATCGGTTTTAGGCGTTCACATAATACGGCAGACAGGATCTTATATGCGATGTTGAGGAGACTTATACCTCTGTAGTTGGCGCAGTTCAGAGGGTCTCCTTTCTTCAGGATTGGGCAAACGATGCTGAGGTTCCATTCATCGGGCATGCTTTCTTCCGACCAGATTTTACAGATGAGCTGGTGCATGCTCCTTACCAACTCATCTCCTGCTGCCTTGAAAAGTTCGGCGGCAAGGCCGTCGGCTCCAGCAGCTTTGTTGTATTTGAGTTTAGATATCGCTATCCTCACTTCATTCTGATTGGGTTGCCGGGAATCTTGACTGTCATCGTCACTGTTGAATGGATCATTCTGCCTCCTGACAGCGGAATATTGGTCATCATCGCCGTTTAACAGTTTGCGGAAGTGTTCCTTTCATATCCTCAGTACCGACTGCGATTTTACTACTATATTGCTATTTTGGTCCCTGCAGGTTTCTGTTCTGACTTTGAAACCCTGGCATGTTCTTTTTACCTTTTGGTAAAATTTTCGAACATTATTCCTGCAATAAAGTCTCTCAATCTCCTCGATCGAGCGCTTCTCATGCTCTTTTTTCTTCTTTCTGAGAAGTCGATGTTCCTCTTTTCTCCTGCGCACGTAGAGCTCGTAAGCAGCTCTAGTCCTTCTATGCAGCGCCGCTTTGTACGCCTCTTGTTTTGCTGCATGTGCTTGCCGGCATTCCTCATCAAACCAGGGGTTTCGTTGTGGTGGCCGAGAGAAACGCAGTACATCAGAGGTGACATTTCTGATGGCTTCTTGGCAACGCTGCCACTGGTCTTCCGCATTTGCTGCTGGCGGCATAGGACTTAGATTAAGATTAGAAGAAACTCGATCGGCAAAGGTTCTGGCAGTTTCTTGCGATTGTAGCCGCCCGACGTCAAATTTCATCACAGTATTTCGTTGATTTGGCTCCGTTGTGGATATCCGCATCCGTACCTTGGCTACAACTAGGCAATGATCCGAGTCCATGTTGGCTCCTCGGAAAGTCCGGGCACCCAGAATACTGGAAAAGTGCATTGCGTCGATCGCAATGTGATCGATTTGGTTGACAGTTTTTCGATCAAAAGAGAGCCATGTTCCCTTGTGAATATCGAGACGCGGGACAAAGCTACGACAAAGTTTCGTCCCGGCGCAAAGTTGACTAGCCTGAGTCCGTTGTCGAATGTGATGTCGTGCAGGCTGTGCCTTCCGACCACGCTACTAAAGACGTCCTCTTTTCCTAGCTATGCGTTAAATAATTTTAACGTCGTGCCTAGGGCGTATGCGCAATGCCCTTTTCCAAGAACTGGTAGAAGTGATCCTTTGTCGCGTCGTCCATCTTCTCGTGAGGGGCGTAAGCGCATGTTAGGCTAATGTTGGCAAATTTTGTCGTGATACGGATAGTCATGAGACGTTCGTTCACATGCCGGAAACTCAAGACATCTTGCCTAAATCTGTCTCCAATGGCAAATCCGCATCCGAATAGACGCTGTCCTTGTTGTCTGTAGCAATCCCCTTAGTAGATGTCGCAGTTTTTCATACTCCTTTTGCCCGGCCCATCCCATCGCACTTCTTGGATGGCGGTGATGTCTGCTTTGACACACTCTAGGACCTCCGCATGTTGTTCGGCTGCTTGTGGTTTGTAGAGGGACCTAACATTTCACGTGCAGACACAAAGATCGTTGTCCTTTTTACGTTTGCTTAGGTCGTCAACAGTAAAATCATCCGTAGCCAAGGCTGTTGGTTGCTTCGTAACCGAAGGTTTTTTACGTTTTATGGAAGTTAACCCGACGGCACAACCCCCAACCTGGAGGACCAGATCCTTTTTTTTTACCCCAAGGACAAGAGGCCGGATACACCGATGTCAGTAACCCACTTCGGGGATATGAGCGCTGCCGTTGGCCCATTAAGGATTCATCCGCCACCATCTCGTTTTCGGTACCCTGACGCAGTATTGAAAATCCTTACAGACCTCCAAATATGTCGAAGTAGCTCCAGTAAGGTATCCGCTGGCCTGTAGACGTCACCGTTGATTCCATCGAGGGAATTCATCCGCCGCACGTCCTCCTTCTGAGGAGCTCTTGCTACACTTCTGAGACGCATATTTCAGCCAATCAGGTCAACAAAAGATGCCTCGTCCGGCTTAACATATGCGCGCTGAAGTTCACCCAGATGTGCTTACGCAGGTCTGAGTGTTCAGTTACACATATATCGTCAGACTCAGCATACGCTCTTGTTAGTTCGCTTTCAGATAGCTACCCAGCGGGCACCGCGAGGAGGTGATGATGCGATTTTGCCACACCAGTCTGTGGTCCTATGTCTATTTTATTTTGCATGGCCGTGATGCAAACGGAGCTGATGTTCTCGAATTCTACCCTTGATGCGGATAGTCATCATTCGTTAGCTTACCAGCGTAGTGGTAAAGATAATTGCGAAGCCGCATTCAACCGATATTTGTCGCCGCCCATGGCGATATCTCAGGTCTTTGTTTTCCCATTAAGGTCCCAAGCTGATCAGCTGCTGAAATGGCTCGCCAGTGCAGTCCGGCTAGACACGTGTACCGGACACCAGTGCCAAAGATGCAAACATCTTCAATTTATTCCTTGGCTTAGGTGGAGGCTTGTTGGTTGAGGCCTAGGGTCACCCCGAACTGTAGCGCAACCTAAGTAAGATAGGTGGAGTGCTTGGTTGAAAAACTGTTGTGCGAAACTAGAAACAAAATGTTAGATATCGATATCGTTAGATTGGATTTGCCTGAGACCTGCATATGTGTACTAACTCCTAAGTTAGGAAATAAGTGAGTGGCCGTCCTTGTTGCTGTGAAATATATATAATAAAGCATAGTTCTGATCCTGAAGACTATGATCTAATTGCTAGGACTGATTGACTGACAGCTTTCTTGTCGTGAATTAGGCTAACCCTATTTCGTCATAATATGTAAACAGATTATAATTCCGATGCGCTGTGATGTCGACAACTGATACATTGCCTAGATATAGCCCTTGAAATCCGCGCATATACTCATATGTTGATAACGAAGTCAACAATACTTTCTCAGTCCCGATAAGGCTTATGCCCGAAATTGGGAAATCCAACAAAGATAACCTTGAAAACATCAAACATACCGTCATTGCGCGACTAGCTCTAACTAATTACCACCCTGTATTGCTTTCTACAACAAATACTATAAAACACGTGCCAGCTTGAGGCCTACCATACAATTGCGGCCTCTTACACTCTGTCACAACTCTGCTACAGATATACCTACCAAAACACTCTTCAAGCAAATTAGCCGACAAAAAAAGTATGTCAATACGAGTATCATTATCACAACAAATATCTGCTCGCTTTTATTTCCACAGCCTTGTTTTAAATATAAAATTTAAACTACACTATTTCCATGCGCCGTTTATTCGGCTAATAGGTAATTGTATTCTTTCTTTTTTCTAAGCAGTTAATTACAGTAGATTCGTACTTCAATGGAGATCCGCAAATATCGCTGACCTTGAAGAAATTTGCATACATATAAATACCATGAATAAATTGCTTCACATAACGATCTTTCCCGTATCTCCACCTGTTAGCTAGACCTTTGCAATGGTTCACTTGAACCATGGTATGTATTTTTTTGTTATTTTTTTATTGGCAGTGTACACTGTATACACATATGTATATAATTAACGAAACTGTTGACATTGACCGGTGTAAGAAGAAGTAAATGTCGTTGTCGTTGAAGGACTCAATTTAGTGGGTGGGCTCAAGCAACAGTGACTGTGGTTTAGGTGGTTGTTGCGGAAGGTGCTTGAACTTGACGGTTTGTTACTTACCCAAACTTGCCCTTGGGAGCTGTATGGATTTTACTATAGGGTGTGCATATTGTTTGGAGAATTCCATTTCGATATTATGATGGACATTAAGTGTGTGTGCATATGAAAATGAAGTATTGGGGAAGTACATGGGCTATTGGGTTTTAAGTGTTATTGTGGTAAGAGAAAAATGGTTCACAAAACAGAAGAGAGATCATGGTAATGTGTTGTGAAGCTACAGTGTAAGTGTATATCAGCTTTTATTTATCGTTTACTCTTAACTTATACGAACCCTTTGCTCTTACGTACTTGTAGGAACATGCGTATTTTTACATATGGGCAAGGTTATTCTATGTCTTACGCCGCAACCATCATGACGAAGCTGACCTGCAAATGTGAACTTTAATTAAATGCTTTATCGATTCCATGTAGAATTTAAATGGAACCACATTTCACTAATAGAGAATCTCATATAACATTAAAATCATTTAGCTGTCGAACTATTTTCGACAAAACTAGAGTAAGGTCAATAACCTTTTACTGAGCCGATACACTTGCTAAAGATCTCTCGCTGAGTACATTCAACGAGTTGTTAACTTTATTAAATGGTGCAAAATTAAAAAGAAGTTTAGACAAAACCTACTGTATTTATGGTCTTAAATCACTTTTAATGCGAAACAGATGACTAAATTGGTAAGACCTACACCATTGGTGGCCGAACTCTCCCGCTAAATCAGACGGTATAAGTTCCCCATTTGATTTTAAGACAGTCGAATTTGTAGAGCAAACGCAGGTTTTTGCGATATCAGCGATTTTTCAATCTATCCGTGTGGTGCAATTGAGATTTCAATCCCGAAGTTAATTTTCAATCCCGGGATTCCGGGATTTGGAAAAATGAATCCCGGGATCCCGGGGTATCCCGGGATTGGACAGAATCCGATAAACGGGTCAAAAAATTGATAAGTCATGTTTTTAACAAAAAAAATCAGCTTCCGATAATTGCTCACAAAAATGTAGAAATTAATTATAATTGCCTTATCTTTTTAAATAAAAAACAGCGTAACTATTATGCTCTGCATTTTCTTTTTATTATTAAAATGAATCAAAAGGAATATAATCATCCATTTTCAGTTTAACCGGTGGTCCTGCCGTTTGCTTCTCTCTTGATTGTCGACTAGTCGAAGCAATACTCAGTTCACCTCCCACTTTGGATTTATGAATGGCTAATAAGTGCGTGTGTAAGCCTTTAGTTGAACCTCCCAAAGTCTTCAGGACAGCCTAACATTTTTTACAATGTGCACTTTTTCCATCTTTTGATGTGTAAAAATGATGCCAAACTGATGGCGATGGGTCAGATTCACAATCTTTTTTATGCTTGGTAAAATGAGTTTCACTTGACATTTTTGAAATCACACAATAATTATAGGGACTAGTACTTTATTTAAAACGCGTGCGAGAACACCACAAACACAATGGAAACTAAACCATAACTACACTTGTTTCACGTACAGTGACGCACTTGCAACATCGCTCACTCTTGTTCGAAAATACTTGTTTCTCTTTCTCCTTTAAACAGGTAACAAGCACTGAAGAAACCATAATACTGTTACGCGAGCGCACAACCGACACGGAAACATTAACAACCGAGAAACATATCGAAGCTGTCAACCCAAAGGTACAAGAACTTTCCAGATTCTTAACGGGTGGAATTCCAGCGGCGAATTGGAAATTTGGTTATTTGTCTGGAAAGCCAGAGCCAAATATATAAGGAGGTTGACAGAAGTCCAATGGGAAGTTCTTTGTTGGCAGCAGTGAAAATGATCACTAGAGACGTGCAGTTCTCAAACAAACAAAAATTGTACTAGATCTGTTTGTGGAAAATTTAGTTTTTTTGTACAATCATTTATTTGACTAAAAAAAGAAGTTCACCCTCTCGGGAACCAGAGTACTTGTGTTTTTCCTCCAGCTTCCGTCCAAACCTTGGAATTTACGGCGTAATCGGCGATTTTTGTAACAATACAAATAAAATAGATGAACGCAAACCTTGATTTGCGCTTCAACGGCTCCAGATCTGTCAAGCACTACCGTAATCTAACCTATTCTAGATATGTTTCTTTTCTGTACATAATTTTTGGAAAACGGCAAGGCAAAAGTTAATTTCCACACAAAAAATTAATAATCTAAATTTTAAAAATCAAAAATTACTTAGGTATTTGCTTCAGAGACAGAAAGTATCAAATAAAATCAGCTTTCAATCCCGAAAATCCCGGGATTGGTGACTGGCAATCCCGGGATCGTTCAAGAGCAACAAACGTCCGGGATCCCGGGATCCCGGGATTCGGGATCCCGGGATTGATTTGCCTAGGTGCAATGCTTCAATGGAGTGTATCAACTAAAATGGAGTGCATGTATCATAGCCTTGCATAAGTGGGGACAAATGCTAGGCAAATTTTTTAATTACTAGAACCGCTCGGGATATCAAACATTTTTGTGTATCGTGCTATCAATCGATTTTTTGAATCTTGTCAATTAGCAGACAGACTAATAAGTAATCGTCCGCGCGTTTGCAAAAGCTGTACGCGAGCGAATTCAAAGAAAATTCCTTCTTCTTCGAAAGCAAAAAATGCAAAAGACCCCACCGAAATTTGGAGAGAATTGAAAGTGCTTTAACCACAGAACCATATTCCATAACCCTGAAAACCATGCGTTTCGCTGTAGCACAGTGGCCACATCGTTTGAGCGCCTGCATTAAAGCAAAATACATACATTTTTTTTAAATGCTTAAAATTTAAGCAAATAAATTTGGTAAATACTAATCCAAAATGTTTTTTGTTAAATTTTTAAAACGTTTTGCACTTGTAATAGAACTTATGGCACGACTAGGTATATCTCTGAGCCAACAATAAAACAAACTTTAACATCTACACGAATCCTGAAAAAGATAAACGAATTTTAAGTCGAAAGCCACTTATGATCGTTTAGAGCCATACAAATAAACAGCTGAGTGTGCAGTCCTGAAAAGTGAAATGTGCAGTGTACCATTCGAAAATAGTTCTTGCAAGTCTCTAATCTCTTGCTGGGGGAGTAAGAGAACACTTTCCGTATTTTTCTATCTTTCGAGCTGATGGACTGTGCAGATAATTCCGAGATTGTCGCACTTTTTCAGCAAACCCTGGTAAACAATCTGCAAAGCTCTCATCTAACATTGGTGTTTTGTCACGCGTCGTTGATTTTGCGATACTTGTATAGATGTGCCTTTGTGCTTAATCGCATCATTATAATACTAATGCCTTCCGTTATACGTCTGTTTATTAGCTACAGCCTAAGGGCTCTTGAAGTAATTTGCTTGTCGCACTTGCTTTAAACAAAGGCGTGTTACACACGAATGTTGGAGGAAGATAAACGGGTTATAAGAATTCAGAATTTTTTTCCAAATTGTTTGTTTCTCTTGTATATGTATATGATATTTTTTGATGTACATATTTGTATCTCCACTCGGTGTTATAGTATGGGCTAGACCACATCTATACGACTTTTACAAGCGACAGGCTTCGTTACATTGTCAACTCCCATACGGCTTATAGACACGTGAGATTATTGATGGTATACATTGCATGTCCCTCACAAGATAATCTCCATTGAACTTGCTGAACTCCAGGGCATATCTCATTGTACAATATGCACTTACTTTACATTGATGTTAAAAAGGGGGTTGAAGTTACATTCTTCTCTTACAAAGCGAAAGCCTTTGTCTAGTAAAACAATACGCTGTCAGCCATGAGAAATTTTATTCGATCTCACAGTTTGTAAAAATATAATAAAACCAGCATCTTCTGCTCATCAGTGTGAAATCGATTCGTCCCTTCGCATCCTTCTCAATGGCGAATGAAAAAGCCACATTACCTATTTCAAATTCCACCTAGGATCACTATCACTCCCAATAACACTCATATTCGTTTCCACTTAACGAAACAATACAAAAATGTTCCCCCTCTCTCACATTGCAGTGTACACCGATCAACCGGTCTCATCGAAGTCACCACCCACACGCGATAAAATCCATCCCGAAACGAAGGCTCAAGTTCGCATCAGGAATCGCAATCGGACAGCACCATCATCGGTTCAGGTGCAACAGGATGACTCCGAGTTAGGTAAGTGAGAAATATATTTTTACATGGATACGTGCATGCGTATCCTACGGATACATTCATTTATTTTTGAACTTCTTTTGATTGCCTATACTATTCCTTCAACGTTGGCTGAGTTGCATTTCGCCTCAGATTTTTGCGCGCGCGTTGCATATGTCAAAAGAAATATGCATTTCATCGGACTTGTAACGTGCATACACAGCACATCGAAGCCAAACATCAAAGCGGAGGAGACTCTTCACTCAGGCACCATGACGACGATGATGGCGATGACGACGATGATGACGATGACGACGACGACGGAGTGCATCCCATGTACATGTGTTGTGTGGTACTTGAGTTGATTGCACGGGTCTATTATTATCTGGAGCATTCCTAGAAATCTATTTTCAAGTTCAATAGACGCAGCAATGCTAGTGATGGCTGCAAGGAACGAGGTGTATGATGAGGCACCATTGTGGGCTGGTCGCATCGACTAATGTTGTATGTGGAGCTCATCAAAGATGCGTGCGAGGCTAACTACCGCAGGATAGTGTTCTTCTTATTTCTTATTGCAAAAAGGAGAAAAAATCAAATCCTATTCAGCGTTGATGATTAAATTATAGGTTAGGGTACTAGTCAAGTGGAGCATAAGCAATTCATTTTGATCAGCCGAGAAGGTTAGGCTGTGCCTTGAACTTTAGATGTTTATATATATATTTTTTATATGTACGTACATATACGAGCACATAATGTGCCAACTTTATGAGATCGATCTAAAGTTTCAAGCAAATTCATTTTGTCTGTTAATTTACATAAATTTAAAGAATTTAATTGGAGAACTAGAGATGTACGAGTACGCGTACTTCAGTCAAAGAACATTTTATTGACACTCAGCACACCCATTCAGACGCCACTTCACGCAATTTATTGATGCTTATGTGGCGTAGCATTTATCTGTTCGGGGTTTAAAAAAGATGAGTGATCTAAAGAGATTTGATGTTGGGATGATCCAACAAAATGGTCGTTAATTGATCATAACGTTCAAAAGACTTGATGTTGATAAATGGTCAGCCAATATTTTCGTGAAAGCTGGAAGTGGCATATTGGAGGGCGAATCTTAGATAGCATTACGAGGCGGAAGTTGTAAGTATTTCTATGAAGAAAGCATGAATGTCCAGACAAGGCTAAGGAATTGAGCAGAAATATACTCCGTTTAAACCTCAATTAGTCCTTTCCATTGCAACTAGCTGTTTTGATTAGCTATTTTGATTAGAATTTTGTCCTACGAATGATTGTCTTGAGTTGCTTGGTCAGTGTATTTTTCTGTTAAATTGTTCGCTAAAATGATTGAGAAGAATTAATCGATTGGCTTCTATACTGATTGGATCATCTACCCCCGCAGAAGGTTTTTTTTTTTTGTGTTAAGAAGTATAAATCTTTCAAAAACAGAATGTGCCCATAACCTGTAATAGTTACTAAAACTACGTCCTCTCCTTCAAAACCATATTCCCTGAGGTACCTTTACTGTGGCATTTACTCGCAGGTAGTTCTGACTTAAACAGTCATACATAATAATAATAAAACGGTTAGGCTTCTTAGTGCTTTAAGAAGATGATTTGCGATAGCTAAGGGATGGAAGTCGATATGTATAACTAGTGTGTGTTAACATGGGGCGCATATAGTAGACGAAAACGAAACCACAAGGCTAAGACACTAGTTGTAAGCTTTGTGCTAAAACCTACAAAACGAGAATGTTGTGGGCATGTGTGAACCATTACTAACTGCTTTTGTCAGTTTCTTCTTGCATCTATAAATAAGGGGGAAGTATAATATATTGGTATCGTGAAAATGTTCGATGTCGAGATTTTGAGATATTGTGTTCTTTTTTCGAAAATTGGTTATTTCTCGGCTATCTCTGAGATACCAAGTTTTCAAACGTTTTGAAAGTATTTGTTAGAAACGAGAAATCACTGAACTTCAATGAAGGTAAATGATATTGGTGATGATTGTTTTTTTTAATTATGACCTCCTAGTACGAGGAAAGGGTCTACTATACACCGGACAAAGATTTCTGCTGCGCGTTTCAGTTCTTTCCAACCCATTCCCAGCGTTCTTGACTCATCCTCAAAAATTCTATGCTACGCCAAGGCGACTCGCTCTTCTGTCAGCCTGAGTAAATCGATTCGACTGCATAGCTTTTCTGCGCGCCGCGAGACATGACCAATCCGCTGATTTTCTTCACCGTATGTATTGGGATATCTATATATTCCTGACCCGTACTCGTATACAACTCTTTATTCAAGATGTGGTTCCGTCAACATATCCTGGATGACGTGAATACGTGTAGTAATGACGGCTTGCGGCTTGCGATTGACGATAGTAGATACCTTCACAACATACCCCGTTAACAAGGCAAGGTATAGTGCAAATGAATCACTCAGAAAATCATGAATTTTATCTTCTGCTTCTACTTTTATAGTACCTCTTTATTGCTTGAATGTATTCGATGAGCTTTTCCTATCTCTATCTACGCTTATGTAATCCCTTAACTCTTGCTCATAAAATAAACACTCTAGCCCGAAACAATACCAATTCTAGGCCACACAAAGAAGTGATAATTACACCACCGGTACTGTTTTCCTACGTAGCGCCCAACCGCTTTCGAAAACCAATAACCGAAAACTTGTTCAACTTATCTACCGCCTTTAAATTAATAAAAAAAAATGCTTTAACCAAACATTTCCCAACATTGATACAGACCTCAACTGGACCAAAAGCATTCCGACGATGACGATCGGTCGCCACCACCTCTATTGCCTCATGGAACAAACCGCGGAGTTGTAAAACTATTGATTCGCGCCCCCCAAATAATAATCCGCCAGTGGTATGCCATACTCAGTCTGCCACAAGTTCAATTAACAATTGAGCAACACCTGTGTGAGAAATATTTGGGCTCTGGCAGCGTGCTCAATTTGACGCTGATATCGTGCCACTGATTACACTACTCCATGGAAGCCGACCGACTTACCAATTAAATTCCGTAAAACCCTCTCTTTCGCCCACCACCCAACCTGAAAAGCTTTGAAATGATAAATTGATTTGAGCCGACTTACACTGGTCCGCCGAAACACTGCCTTATAGTAGGAAGGAAAGCAACAAAAGCAATGCTGTGACGCAACACCTGTTCCGCCCGGTAACGCTTTTCCAAACCAGTCCGGTTTGGGCCACATTCCACCATTGGGACATATGGATAAATTATTAATAGTCCGCTGCAGGGATATGAACACAGTTAACTGCTCGCCGAGGGCATCAATCAAATTAGACCGTAGGAGAGGCGCGATTGGGGTATATCTGCATCTGTAGGCCGCTGCTTTGTTGAGTGTTAACTCAGGGTCATCAGGTCGTCGTTTTCGGTTATCCAAAGGAGTCTTTAGTGGGACAGGTGATGGTAGTAGTAGTGGTGGAGTGTATATTTCATTGCTACAACGATGATCAATTGATTTTTCATTTTCGATTTGGGAAACACATTTCCCACGCTTGTTCGCCTGTTTTGGTACTCGACTCAAGTCGTGAAGCTATGAAAAGCTGTACCTGGTTTTATGTTAGCTACTATGCAATAGTAAGGGATGTGGAATGCTGTCGCTGCTGTCGCTGCTTTTGCCTATTGTCTTTTGAAAGACGTGTTCTTTTTGTTACTGGCTATTACGGCGGGTATGTCTACTGTGTAGAGAACAATTGCAAAGCTGGGGTTATGTAAGCGCAGTTGCATTTGCGTCCAGTTGTGAAGTGCTTTGTCTGAGGCTGGTGGTGGTAGGTAGCATGGTTGTGTTAATTAAGTTGATCGTTACTGTTTTGGGAAAAGGAACATAATCGGTGGTAATATAGGTAGATACAAAATTGGGAAACTTTTTTCTATGCAGAAGGCGCCATCGAATACCGAAGCAGAAATAGTTTAACGAAAACAACTGTCACCGCGGTTTCAGATGGATAGATCTTGGCAGCGCAAACCATTTGCTGTGTTGACTATTTCATTCCTTTATAGCTTCTAATTCGTCTTACATTTTTCCCATCCTACGCAAATCTGTACTTCTTTATTCATTAGGTGTGCTAAAAAATGAAACCAAATGCCATGAACTGCTTAGGCACGAGTCTTGTGTCCGTACTGAACACTTTCAAACCAACCTAGTTAAGTATTCGTATCCCTTGAATTGGTGATAAGATGAATAGTCACACCCGTCGAGTTCAACCGTCTTATTTTGTTACGTCTTTACTTTCCAATGAGTGGTCCGAACATGTATTTCATAGTCATTCTGCGAAAGAAAGGTGGGTGTGCATTATTATGATATCTATGATCACTCTACGAGTACTCTTTTCAGCCTGCTTTTCCATTTCAACTTTGTTAACTCCCAGTCCTTGCTGAGAAGTTCTGGAATGTAACAGGGAATCTATGTGCCTTTCTTTGGTAGATGAGGCACAATTCCTTGCGTTTACAGTACAGTAATTATTTCTTTGAGTGTGAATTAGCTTGGCTTAACTGGGTTTCACTAACCTTCTATCTGGCTTAACATAGACCAGTCGAACACTATCTAATCTCTATACCCATTCACATATTTTATATCTGTTGTGGAGAAATCTTGTGGTTATGTCTACCCCTCTTGGATATCCCACAACAGGCACATGCTTGTTGTGATTCGGTCACCAAATTTTTTAATTGTCCTTCTTAAAGCTTGCGCCTTAAAGTAAATTGGCCTGGGCTTTGGTGTTAATCTTAGTTTCTGCTTAGCTGTACCTACGAATGTTTTTTTTTACGATTTAAGATTACATTTTCAAGTGAAAGTTGTGTACTCTAGCGGATGAAGTTGCAACTTCATGGAAGCTGAATTTGCGATGTTGGATATGTTGTCGTGCCATATTACTCCAGCATGCAAGGTTTGATTATTTGATTTATCATTTGAAGCTGGGGAACAGTAGATGTATTATTTGTGGAAAAGTTGGTGGACTAAGTTTTCTACGCATTGAAATCCACAAGGTTTGCTTTTCCCCATTGCAAGATTTTCTGTAAATCATCGTTAATTGGGGGACGTGCTCGCATCTCTGACTATATGAGGTACTGGCGTTCATGGGCATGTTGTTTGAGCAAGATGCTATTATGGTGCTGTCGTTGGCCAAGCTAAAAATCTGACTATTTGTTGATCCTAATAGATCATAAATATGGAGCAAAAATAATGTTGAAGAAAGGACCCCTGAGTTATACCAGTATTAATAGTAAATGTATCGGATACACACCGTCGACAGCAACCTGAATTAATCTGTTCTGAAGAAAAATTTCCATCAATGCGCAGAATTGTTGTGGTAGTCCATAGGAAGCTAGTTTGCTTAGTAGAGTCCTAGGGCAGACTGGAGCAAACGCTTTTGGGATGTTACGTGCAACCACTCTTGATTCGCTATGTTGTTCAAGGTCCATAGATGGGTTACGTAACTCACCAGGTGTCCTGTTGAATGACATATACGAAAACCATACGGCCGGTCACTTATTAGTCCATGGTCCTCTACATATTTGAAATCTTGTCTTTTGGAAAGTATAGATAGTAGGGCTAGGATAGGTAGGGTTATTTTGCCATGGATTTATGATCCCCATTTGTGATCCCCATGAAAAACTACCTTTAGAACCGATTGGAGCTTGTTATAAAGCACTGGAGGCTGCTGTTGTTGGTGTAAGCCAATTTGACTAAACTGTCGAAGAAATATGCTCCTAAGTACAATCTCCTACGAGCGGAGAGAGCCTGTCACGTACAAAGGAGGTGTATTATAATTTCTTCCTCTGCCTCGTCAATGCAGCTTATACGGAAGTCATTTGCGAGGAGGCCTAGCAAACCAAATACTGGTGTCGTTGCATTTTTGTGATCCACGGGTATTTAGGTCTGTTTTTCTTCCGCGATATCTCTGGAATGTTTATTAATATTGACATTTTAAGGGGGTTCAAATGATCTCTTATTTGAACATGACAATATCAGCTTAGCCGATTGCGCTGTATTCTTTGTGATGTGGTTTCTTTGACGCTTCAACGGATCTTTGAACTTCTTATTCGATCAAGCTTTGTCCTGCTGTCATGCGAAGCATCTTCATTTTAGCTGCTGTTAATTTAACCTCATTAGTTTTGTACACCTTCCTTTCAGCTTAGGGGTCATTTCTCGGTCACAGAAGATAGCGGAGTTTTCCGCTTACGCGATGATTGCTGTCATCGTCACAGATTACTTGATAACAGATTCCAGATATTTGAACTTTTCGCACTTGGGAAGCACTGTTCCATTCAAATAAATGTGTCTAATAGACCTGAATGGATCAGAGAACGGGCAGCACAAGTACTCGCTCATTTTTAGACTAATGGAGTACCCATTTTCCTCCAAAACGTCCACCCATACGTCGCGTACTCGTTGCATGGACGTAGGATCGTCAAATATGATGCATCGTCACTTTTGAATCCGTCACTTTATCGTCAAGCAGATAGTCAAGGACTGGAATAATGATTCCACAATAGTCGGTAAAAGCTATATGTAATGCTATCACTTTTTAAAGCTGGCCAACCTTAGGTGCAACAGGCTGACTAGCTGCGTCATATCATGGAAGATGAGGACGAGCTACAACAAAGTTAATGAACTACTAAGCAGATCAAGACCTAGGAATATGCATGTTCGCTAAGTAAACAATAACTATAACTTTTACAAGCTAACGATATCCGGGATAATAATAAGGTCAGCTGTGATAAAACAAAAATTTGCCTGTATCCAGGTTTCCCTGGGATTGACAAGCAGCTGTCTCCTTTATTATTAAGGAGATATGGAGTTTCTTGTCACGTTTTATACTTGTATTGTGAACGATACAATGTTGAAGGATACAATCTTTCAACTTGAGGATTCATTACAAGTTGCTCTGAATGCCTTATGTGCCACGTAACTGCCTTGAATTAGCAACAATTTTTGTATTTCCTGCTCACGCGCATTTTGCATTTTTGTGTTCCATCCTCCTAATGCGCATTGGGCCTCCCATTGTACGTTCTATGTCTGGCGCTACACGGCAAATTGAATCTTGATGCTAAGAAGATAACTCATCGTCTGCATCAATTTTCCCATAACCACAACACTAATCGTTACAACAGCTTCAGCATTGCGTCCCAGGCTTCCTCCAGAATGCAAATCCCCAACGCAATAAGGAAGAAATATGATAAATTACCCTCAACTTGCAATACACGGGTAGAATTTTCATGGGAATAAGGAGGCGACCCGCTCGGGAGTCTTTGTGTTACAAATGACGCTCTGGTGTTTTGTTCCTTGGCCCATAATCATCATCGACATCACATCGACGTCATGATTACCCCAGCGCGCGCGAGACAGCGCACACATAGGATGAGAAGATATCAGATGAACTCGTTAGCTGCCCATCAATCTCACTCTCTTGACTCTTGTTGTTGTTTAGGATCTATCCTTTGAATCTATTATGCAATTTGCGACTCCTTTGCACAGAACATGCCTTGGCATGATACCCCCAGTCATAGTGGTGCTGCTGGTGGATGATTTCCATTGTCTTTCTTTTGCTGTCATGGAAGTCATTTCCGTAGAGCGCATTTATTATTGTTTTTGTCCGATTTGGTAGACCGATTGGTCTATGTCTCTCAAAAGAGTGATCTAGAGTGGGATGATTGGGCGTACTTGAACTTGATTATGTCGTGAAATCGAAAGGTTTCACGAATATTTTCGCAGTCGGTTGTTCCCTTGAGTTTGGAGATATTTTTCAAATTGCGTTTCAGCTGAGCTAAGCCGGACTACAACTATATTTTGAGGTTGGAATGTCACGTGATGATTACGTAATGTGCTAGAATTTATGTTAGGTAATTTGATTCGTGATGTAATGCAGACAAGGGGTTTCTTACAGTCTAAGTGTGAATTGTCTATATTTTTGTAAGAAAAAGTTTCTTTTCTTACTTTAAATTTCGCAACAGTTCAGGCTGGACACAGGGGCAAGAAGCACCAAGCCTTTCAAGCAGCTCAGTTCGTTGCGTCTAGTTCCGCATACCAAGTGGATCTGTGTCTCTTTCTAAAGAGTACGCGTCACATATATTGCGATCGTCGTATACGGCTGTCAAATTGGGGAACCTTCTTGCATTTACCGAGAGTTTGTATTTTCGTCGCCCTGCATGACCACTGACTTCGATATAGCCTACTTTCTATTTACATAAGTATAGATCGAGCAAGGATTTCCTGGAATGTTCATTGGACTTTTCCCTCCAGTTCAGCAAGGAGTGTAGTATTTTATGCTCTTGAGTAAAAAAGATACGCTAAGCCTTGATAAGTTATCAACACTCGAGTTCAGAGGTATTAGTCACTCCGGCCACCTGTTTAGCGGGAGCCAATGGTAAAATGTTGGGTGTTGTCTGCGAGAACTTTTTGTCTGCTGATAGCAACATTGTTTGCAATGACTACAATCTTACACGCTTTGATAATTATTGCTGGGCCCAGGGGTTTCATCAGGGATAATCATGTAGCCAGTCAGTGTATATTAGTACACTTAGGAATTAATTCGAACCAGTCTTAACATCACTGCAATCTGGTACAAACTTATGCACAATAGTTGCATGCTAAGACCAGAAATCATAACAATACATCAAGTGATTTGCATCGAGGTAACATCCATATATAAATGAATATATGTATACTGCTGAAATCCTATTGCTCTCGCTCGTTCATACGTCTTTCTGCTTGTCACCTTACACCTCCTAACCTGTAAACGATATTTAATATTTTAATTTTTAATTAATTTATGTGCATCATTTTAACACAGTTTTTGATATAGCAGGCGCCATTTTCAAATATGTAAGCCTTATTTTGAAGGTGGCTAAAGGGTACTCAAAAGGAGCTGCCAACAAATGTGAGCCCTTCTCTTTTCGCTCAATCATTTGACCTAAAAATCTGAAAATAAGTCATAGGGCATCTTGTTTTCAACTACAACCCCAAAAAAGCGTGTTCAACGGTCTTTCATCCGAAGTCAAAATATACAACAGAAGAAATGCACAATTGGAACTTACTTACTTGCCTTGTATTCCCTTGTGGGTCCTACGACCTCTACTGCGCCTACGCGCGATCCTCTACCCAACCGCCGTGCCTCCTTCTCGACTGTTCTGCGCCATGTACTCGTTGAACCGCCAGGTTTTTTTGCCATCCTGAGTTAAAGGGTTCCATTGCATAGCATGATTAGATATGGAACTGTCGCCTTTTTGGAACGTGTGACCAATCCACTGCCACTTTCGTCGTCGGATGGTTGTTGCCTATTGTTTCCTGACCAATTCCCTGGTAGTTCGTTAGAGATACGGTTGGGCTAAAAAAAATCGTAAGATGTTGCGTAGGCACCTGCTAACGAACGTTTGCAACTTTCTTATGATAATAATGGTCACTCTCCACGTGCTGATTGCATATAACAGCACTGATTCAACGTTGGAGCGGAACAGTCTTATCTTGGTACTCAAAGTTATTGCATTGCTTCGCCTCACTTTGGAAAAAATCCCGAACGCGGACCATCGGACAAGACAATACTCCTAATATTCTGGAAATCCTCCACCCCTTCTATTGGTCGCCCAGCAAAGCATATTTCAGCTGATGAGTTTGTTCTACGGCTGATCATTTTAGTTTCTGCCGTATTCATTTTTAGCCCGACGACTCCTGCCTCCTTCTCCACATCTGCTGTCATTTGTTCGAGGTCCATAATTCTGTGAAAGAATAAGTGTATGAGAGTAAGCATATGTCAGCGTAGTCAAGATGTTTTAGTTGGGATATAAAAGTCCATAAAATTCCTCCGTTTTCCGTTGACAAAGCTGCACGAAGCACATCACTAATCACGGGTATGGTACAACTCGCATTCTTTATTTGATTTCTGTTATTCCGTTTTTATCATTTCGCATTTTGTTGTTTTGATAAACGATAACTCGAATTTTCTTCAAGTCGTTTTTGATTATTTCTCAAATTTTCATTTACTTTTGTAATTAGTTCATATTTTGCTAATATATGATATTTCGTATTTGATTGCTCCTCAAATTTTTATTTACTTTTATAATTGGTTCGAATTATCATCATTTCATTTTAGATTGTTTCGCTCGAGATCATTTTGCTTTTATTTTGATAAGAATATGTCCATTTTGGTTGGGTGTCAAATCGCCCAAAACCAAATCGCCCAAATCGGAAAAATGTCACATCGCCCAAAAATTATGGGCGATATGACACAACGACACATCGCCCAAAAATTAAAAAATGACAAAACGCCCAAGAAAGTGGGCGTTTTGTCAGAATTCATTAATAGCCTTGCTTCCGATCGCCCAAAATGCGAAAAAATGCAGAAAAATGTCAAATCGCCCAAAAATCTTTTTGGGCTATTTAGCATACTGTCAAATCACCCAGAAATATAACAGATTTTGGGCGGATTGGCATTTTCGTTAAATTGGGTTTAAGACTGCATTCAAAACGAATTGTAACAATTACATTAGCGGTCACAGCGCTTTCACGTCGCGTCCGCGCGCGAAGGACGGACGGACACGGCGCGGTTACCGTTTCGCGTCGCATCGCGTTGCGCCACGCAATACAACTTTTGGGGGATTGTTCATTTGGGAGTTTTGGGCGATTGTACGCATAACATTTTGACATATGTGGTTTCACTTTTGGAATTTTGAGCGATCTTTCACTATGAAGAATAGCCCAACATATAAAAATGCGTAAACGCTCAAATGAAAGTGAATATTTGGGCAACAAATTTTAAGTTTTTTTTTGGCGATTGTTCATTTTTATAATTTGGTGGATTTTGTTTTGGGCAGTTATTCGCACAGCCTTCTTTAAGTCTAAGTCAACCGCAACAAAATAACTAATTACAAAACAATAGATATACATAGAGAGAAAACGAGAAATAACCGTTTTACGAGATAAAATTAGCCTAGGTAAAGCATAGACCACTCAACGAAAACACAGAACAAGTAAAAAGCACAAGAAGAAATGCAATATAATCGGGTAAAGAACTGATCGCGAAACAAAGTAAAAAGAAAAACAAAAGAACTTTTGCAATGTGAATAAAATTGATTGTAACCAAAACAAATGATAGTTAAGCCAAATGAAAATGGCGAGATAATAGGCACCCTACTAGTCACCTTGTCTTACCCCTCTTTGGATCTCGAATTCTCAGGCAGCATTCTTTTGTGCAGAACGTGACATTTGGATCCAATACTAATTAATTTATTGGGCATACTTCTGCGTAAGACACTTCATATAAACTCTCTGTTGACCCTACCAAACGCGTTCTCAAAATCAGTGAACAGCAGGTGAATTGGAGATGAATATTCAACGCACTGCTTGATGATAATCCGCAGAGTGTTAATGTGGTCGACACAGGAGGATCCAGACCGGAAGACTGGTTGTTCGGCATCGAGTGTATCTTCTAGATGTTGTTTGATTCCCTCTAGGATGATTTTAGCTATTATCTTAGCTACAGCAGGAAGCATGTAGATACCCCTAGAGTTTTAGCACTGCAATCAATTTATTTTCTTAGCTCTCTCCATAAGTGGGGGCAGTATCGATGTGCTGGCTATATCGGCTGGAAACAATCGATATACGAAGGGCGGCTGATAAGTTCGCAGCCTAAGGCATTAAGTGAAAGAAGATATCCGATAAAAAAATATTATTTCTCGTTATAATCACCCACGAGTGAAATGCATTTCTCACATCGAGCATACAGTGCCTTAATACCACCGAAAAATATTATTTTTCTTTGACTTCAAAACGACTCCTTTTTCAAATTGGAAAAAAATGAATTGGTGACCGCAAGTCTCATCTACAGTTACGATTCGGTTGCAAATTTCGTCGAGATTGTCTCCGGCTAACTCCAAAAAAATCTTTGGAGCACTCGAGTCGTCATTGCTTGTCGAACGACGTGAGCATTTTCGATACCTAGCGCGCACAAATTTTGTTCGTTTTTGAATGCTCGTGAAAAATTTCTCCAATCCATTCTTTGCTGATGTGTAACTCCTCCACTGTCTGCCCCATTTTTATTCTTCATTGGGTCAGAACTAATTTTTCGACTTTTCCGATGTTTTTTTCAATGAACACTGACACAGGACGTCTTCACAGATCTCTCGCCCCTAATAAGCGAGCCCATTTCCTGCCATGGCATACGAAGGCCCAGAATCCTGAAGAGTCAATGACATGCCCTCGAAAATTTCTTTATGTGATTTTCCTTTTTTCATGATGTACTTTATCACGGCGCGGTGCTCAAAATTGCGAGAATTTCCTAATTCCCCTGACATGGTGATGTTTAACCTACCACAGATAATAACAAAATTATACTTATTATTATTGAAATTGAAATGATTATACTACTAAAGAATGCCGCAGACAGTGCTATCACTAATGAGAAGATGACTCGTTGTTGAGTATCTCAGTCCGCGAACTTATTAACTGCCCCTCGTATTTTTAGAGAAAGGTGGACTAAATGAGTGAACCGATATTTGTCGGGCATCAATACTCCACAATGGTAGCATCCAGTTCGATGGGTGATGCCAATCATTATCGAGAGAAGTAAGGCCGAGGAGGAAGGTCACCAGATTAAAAAGCTCTTTTGCATAGGGGCTAGTATTACTTGTTCCTGCCTACACCAGCACTAAATAATAAGCGCTCAGTTCCTCTGGTTTTCCGCGCTTAATGTTAGTGGCGTTCGCCTTCTTGAGAGTTTAGAAAAAAAAAATTTTTTTTTTTTTTTTCCCGAGGGTAGGTGAAAATCTTCAACAAGACACTATGAGGATCGACAGCGCGTGCTCATAGTAGTGTGGGATTCTTACCCACTAAAAAACCTCCCTTCAAAACAGACTTGTTTTCATTTTTACTACAACTAAGTATTCGACTTATCAAGTAGTTTTCATTTCACGTAATAAGGACGTTTTGCAGGGACCTTCCCATTAGAAGTTCCTGCCAGCTCCGCAGTTTAGACGCGGAGTCTAAAGGTTTGGTTCTTTGTAGACGGCGCAGTAAATTTCTTTCTTCCAAAACTTGGAGGACTGTAATATTTACGTGACTTTCTAGTCGACTTCTATGCTTTCTCGCGTAGGTTTGAATTTCGTCTTCTATAGTTTTAATGCCAAGATCTCTATGGATATCGCTATTTCTGATATACCATGGCGCATTTACAATACCTCTTAGCACTTTGTTTTCAAAAGTTTGTAAAATGTTAATATTACTTATTTTGGTACAACCCCAGAGTTGTATACCATATGTCCATATGGGCTTTAGCACTTGCTTATATAAAAGCAGTTTGTTCTCTATATTAAGCTTGGAATATTTTCCAAGTAACCAATACATTTCTCTATATTTATTATCTAGTTCTTTGCGTTTTTTCTTAACGTGCGTTTTCCATTTCAGCTTTGTATCAAGTGTCATTCCAAGATACTTAGCCTCGTTTGCAAACGGAATTTGAACTGAGTTTAAAAAGATCGGCAAATTATTTATTTTCCTATAAGTAAAATTTACATGAACAGATTTGGTCTCGTTAAGCGCGATTCGCCAAACCTTTGTCCATTCATTTGTCCAAAGCTTCTTGCAGTTTTTCTGTACTATCTTCGACCGTTTTACCTACTGCCAAGATGGCAGTGTCGTCGACAAATGTAGCTAGCTCAGTGCCTTCTACTTGCGGTATATCACGGGTGTATAATAGATACAAGACTGGACCAAGAACGCTTCCTTGCGGCACCCCAGCCATTATCTCCCTGAAATCCGAATATTCATTTCCACATTTGACGCGGAATAGTCTATTCGTAAGGTAGTTCTTCAAAATATTATATAGGTGCTCTGGCAGAACTTGTCGTAATTTAAACTTTAAGCCTCCGTGCCAGACCTTGTCAAAGGCTTGAGAGACGTCAAGGAATACGCTTGAACAAATCTTTTTTTCTTCAAGTGACTTTTCGATTACATGTGTTATTCGATGTACTTGTTCAACTGTAGAATGCTTACTTCTGAATCCGAATTGATGATCCGGAATGAGATGCCTTTCTTCTATTACCGGCTGTATTCGCCTAATCAATATTCTCTCGAACATCTTGGATATAGTTGGAAGAAGCGAAATCGGTCTATAAGACGTTTTTTCATTGGGCGGTTTTCCAGGCTTAAGGACCATTATGATCTCGGCGACTTTCCATTGACTGGGAACATATTCTAGTCTAAGTGCGGCGTTTATAATGAACAGAAGCTTAATTAAAGCTTTTCTTGGTAGGGCTTTAAGAACCTCTCCCGTAATTAGGTCGTATCCAGGAGCCTTCTTAGGTCTAAGTTTATTTATTTCTTCCTTAAGTTCGGTAAGTGTTGCATTTCTTATTACGCTATTGGCTATATAAGACGTATTTAAATTTTCAATAAGAGCTTGTCCATCAAACGGTTTGAAAGTTTCTTCCAGGTGGGTGGCAAAAACTTGCGCTTTCTCTTTATCATGCCTGGCCCATTCGCCTTGATTTTTCCTAATTGGTGCGGCTTGAATTTGAAGTTTTTTAATACCTTTTATAGCCTTCCAAAGCGAGTAATTAGAATCTTTTTCTGCCGTTAAGCTTTCTAGGTAAGTTTGATTTCATTATTCTTAAGGTTTTTAATCGAACTTTTTAGTGAGTTGCACAAACGGTTAAGATGCGGAGCCCGAGTTTGTTGCCATTTTTTGCGTGCTTTTCTCTTCTCCTTAATCATCTCTTTTATTTCCTGCGGATAAGTTTGAATGTAGCATGCCGGCGTTTTCTTTGGTTTGGGAGTATTCTTCCACGCGACATTCTGGAGGATTTCGACGAAGCGATCAACTTCAACTTCAAGTTCATATGGCGTTTTAAGTGATACGCTTAGCTCAGTATTTGCTTCAATATCTTTTTTAAAGTCATCCCAATTAGTTTTTGCGCTGGTTAATCTGACCGGTCCTACTTTTTTAATCAGATCATCGCTTATCGTCATAATGATTGGAGAATGATCAGAGGAGAGATCAAAGCTTTCTTTAGAAACATTATCCTCTGTTTCAGGATTATGATTTCACATAAAAAAACTATCTTATAAATTTACAATACTTCTCCAGTCACTCTCACTTTTA
The DNA here is from genome assembly GCA_945910035.1 of Brachypalpus laphriformis. NCBI lineage: Eukaryota > Metazoa > Arthropoda > Insecta > Diptera > Syrphidae > Brachypalpus > Brachypalpus laphriformis. The sequence goes on from OX246753.1 coordinate 205,616,138, forward strand.
TGCCAACAACTGTCAGGCAGGCGCCTGGGGCAAAGTCTATTCGAGAACAGTTTTGTTCCAGCAAACAGTGGGTAAGTGGAGCGCTTCGCGCGATTCATTTATTTAAACTCCGCTTTCCGAAGGGGTTTAGCCGCTCACTTTGACTAGAGCCTACTTTGACTCAATAGAATGTATTCCTTTTTTGAATTTCAAAGTCAAGGAAGAGTTTAAGAACTTTATGCAGAAGCTTTAAAATTATGCATTTATCACTTGTTGGTTGCTTCCCAATATATTATAATATTAATAAACCCACAGATTGCCTATGGCCGGCGGGCATAAACTTAACACAATACGACATCAGAACAGAAGCAAAATCTAAAAGTCTACCCGCAGCGAAGTACAATTAATCCACATTCCACCTGAACTAATTAAAATTCTCCAGCAGTCATTTCTGGATGACGCATGATCCTGAGGTCGTGCAATTACAAAACCGGATGCCTTATCTCCGGTCTTATTACTCTTTAATTGCAAATAATTCTAAACGAAATTAAATTTTGTATCTTATTCAAGCTACTCTGATGATGATGATGATGATGATGGCGATGATGATAATGATTTACCCACGAGGCATCGAACATCCAGTAAAAAGAATGTCGTGCGATCGTGATTGTAATTTACACGGACCCACCTTTATTCTTCGAAGCGATAGTGCTAACAATCCTATGCAAAACTAACACGAAGATCTGGCCGCCGCCAATGATATCTAACCGCGCACCGTCCCTTCCGCCCTCTCATAAGGAACATCGCCTATGTGCACAAATGGGAGGAATTAATTTTCATAGATCTCAGCCCGCACTTGGCGGTGACTAATTGCCTTCAATCAATAATCGGAATGGCCCTTTAAATGAGCCAATTTATAACTTTGCCCTGTCTTCACCTGATGACGACCTCTCTGTCGTCTATCGCCTCGCACTGGCTTAAAGTAAGAGAGCATGGCAGCAGATATTTTATGTGGAATTAAATTTTGCACGTCGGATCTCGTGGTGGGTATGGGACGTCTAACGCCAGCGAATCCGCACACGCATATACACAACGCTATTTCTACTTTTCATTTCGACTGAAAGTGGCGGCAGTAGGAAGGCAGACGCAGGAAGAACAGCGACGACAAAGGAAGAACTTCTCGAGGGTAAATCGAATATAAATTAGCCCAATCCATTGGAATACATGGAATTCACCGTCGTCATCGTCGCCATTATCACCTCGGGCCATCGACATCGATGCATCGAATGTGAGATTGGGATTCCTTAGCATGGACACACACTAGCGTGCAAAAGCTTAAGGGCCAAATCCAAAGACAAATTACACAGCGTTGAATATGGTCCACACACAAAACCGAGCGAAGGTTGTTAAGGATTCCAGCTGGAATTTGACAGGAGACAATTGCTCCTGCAGCCGATTGCAGCACAACGATGGCGAAAGCAGTGCGAGAGTGGAGGATCATCTTCGAGGATGTATTGTCTGCCGGAATGAAAATTATAACTTTGATAGTGCGCGAGGTTCAATTACAATCCGAGGCGCTTGTTGCCGCATTGCTGCTGACGATGATACTGAAGTCTGCGACGAGTGAACGCAGCAGCAGCCCGCAAACAAAGTGAAGATAATGATTATTAAAATTTATATCTGAGATACTTTTAGTTATGCGTTGACCCGAGGAAAGATTCTAATTTAAAACTTGGCTTTTGTAATAAGAGGAGCAAGATCTGGCGAAATAAACCTCGTGTAAACTGGTAGGGATGATACTAGAGTCGATCGGTTTGGGTCTATCTGAGGGCAGAAGAACAGTAATTGATCTTTTCATTTATTCTGAGAAGTCGATTTTGTGTTGTGAAGAAATATAAGAAATTGGAATATGCTCGCGATAGGAAACTTATTTGCAGTGGATTGTATGTATCGCAGCACTGCATAAAGCCATACATAGATGGCGCTACAAATTCGTGTAGATACCTACATGCAGAGATGTTGCTTTCGGTCTATGATATCCTCCTGAGTTAATTTCTCAAGTGTGTCATTTTTATGGATTTACATACAACGAACAAATAATTGGCAGGCTCAGACAGAATGCAATCTGAAGGAACTATTGTAGCCTCTGTTTGCATTAGTCGAGGCCGTTTACGACTGAAGCACCTCGAGCGCCTTAGTGCCCAAAAAAATATAATAACCTAGAGCGGATCTCTCGTTTACCTGGTGGGGTTGCGGTCAGTTTCCGACAATTTAGATTTACATTAACCTACATAATATGTGTGGCCTATTTGTACCTAAGCAGCTAGTTGTGTTCGGTTATTGATTGCAAATATACCCTATGCAATCGACCATATCTAGTGTATACTATAAACGATCCATTCCAGGTTTTCTATATGTCTGTAGCTATATTGCATAAAGAATGCATCCGTAATCTACATAAACTCAAAAAATCGAATGCACAATTTTCATTACCTCGGGAGGATATAACGCACTGCAATGGGGCTATGCCCCATCTTCAAGGAGCATAGAAGAGCAAATTTTGAGAAAAACGTTCTCACTAAAAATGAAATTATTGCGATTTTAAACGGAGCATTGCAATATTTTAACAAATTTTGTACAATAAATCAGCATCAAGATACAGGAAACATATATTAAATGAAAGCTTTTAGAGAATAACAAAGCGAAAAAGTATAAATTCGTTACTATCTAAGTACACTATGTACAGGCAGAAAAACTCTGCGTACACCCATGCAGTTCGAACTTCATTCCTGAAAAAAAAAAAATGCTTGCACTTTCTAAGTAAACTTCTAATATATTACATACATACATTTTCAATGGCCCGCTTATCCTTCATGAGGGTCGCGGGGGTAGGATGCTCAGGTGGACTCTCCATCCTTCTCGATCCTCCGCAATAGACTCCAATTCATCAGGAGGAATCCCTAGGCGGCTTCAGGAGAGATGTCGGACTTGGTTCAACCATCTATTTCTAGGCCTTCCGCGGAGTCGCCTACCTGATGGCACGGCAACCATGGCGCGTCTTGGAAGCTGGTCTGGGGGCATACGCACTACGTGACCAAACCATCGAAGCATAGATCGTTCCGTTCGGAGAAGTAGCTGCTCAACATTGAGCGCCTCGCGTACTCTGGTGTTGCGCACTCGATCCCTACGAGTTATTTCAGCAACACCGCAAAGGAACCTTATTTCGGCAGCATGTATCCGCAATCTTATTCTTTCGGTCACTACCCGAATTTCATGACCATAGGTGAGAGTTGGAGCATACACCGAGTTAAAAACCGATAGCTTAGCTTGAACACTAAGTTCGGCCTTCCTTATAACAGATTGGCCAAGCTCTCTCAAAATTGATCCAGCCTGACCAATTCTACAGGATAACTCGGCATTGCTCCTCCCATCACCTGCTTCAGTGGAACTCCACTAACATGCAGAGTGCACTGAATGGGTTTTTTGGATACGACCATTACTTCCGATTTGTTCACGTTGATCTTCATTCCAGTATGATCACAAACGGCTACAAACCTTTCGAGTGCGCGCTGAAGTTCGGTTTGATAGGACCCAAAGATGACCAAATCATCCGCAAAGAGCAGATGACTAATCCTTAAGTCTCCCACTTTGAAACATTCCCCGCCACGGCTGCGCTGCAACATCCAATCCATATATACAATGAAGAGAAGAGGTGACTAAACGCAGTGAAAGGTATTGATTTAAACCGTTAATCCGAACACACCTTCTACAGTTTGTATATAACGACTGAATCGCCCTTAACAGGGAACTATAAATCCCATACTCCTGCAGAACACTCCAGAGTTTGCCTCGATGAAGCCCATCATATGCTTTTTACAAATCCATAAAACAAGTGTAGACAGGTTTAGCATACTCCCAGGCCTTCTCAAGAACCATTCTGAGAGTGAACAACTGGTCGGTTGTGCTTCTACCGGGACGAAAACCGCAGTGCTCATCCCCCAAACTGTCCTCAACCACAGCTCTGGAACGCGTTTCTAGCACATTAGCGAAGATTTTTCCAGGGAGACTTAAAAGAGATATACCCCTATAGTTGGCGCAATCTCTTTTTTAAAATGAGGAACTATCACCCCCATTTGCCAATCACCAGGTGTTTCACCGCATTTCCAGGCCACTTTAATGACACGCGAGAGCCATTGCACTCCCTCTTTACCTTATGCCTTGAGCATTTCTGGCCGAATTTCATCCACACCAGCAGATTTGCCAACTTTTAGCGCTTTGATCGCCAAAGTTACTTCATCTACCGTAGGACTACTTTCCGCCCTACTCTCGACCATAGGTCTGTCATCTTCGGTGCCCTGTTCGGGATTGAGCAATTCCGAAAAGTGCTCGCTCCATCTGCGTAAGATGTCCTCCTCATTGGAAGGAAGTGTTCCGTCTTTGGATTTACTCCGTCAACGATATTCTATTTTTTTCCTCTGAGTCGTCAGATCTGCAGATTTGCAGATCTGTGGTCACGTTCCAATTTCTCGCCAAACTCCTTCCAAGACTGTTCTTTTGCTGTTTTCAGAGCTAATTTGCAAGTTCTTCGCGCCTCAGTGTACCAATTTCGAGAATCGGAGTTCCCCAAGTGAATCCACACCTTAAAGGCTCTCTTCTTCTCTCTGATAGCTTCTTGAACTCCGGACGTTTTAAACCAAGCAGTTCTTTTCTCACCACCAGCCGCCACACCAAGCCGCTTCACTCCACAAACATCTCCCGCAGAGGCAATAACCGCTGTTGAAAATAGTTGCTATTCTTCCTTTACATTTGATGGAACAGTAGGAATTCAAACTCAGATATTTGCCGCGCAAATGTCTCCCGTATCTCATCGTCCTGTAACCTCTCCCATCGTATGCGTGTAACCATCTCGCTAAGATACAATTTGCACAGCACTAAGTGATGATCAGTTGACAGTTCGTCCCCTCTCAATACGCGAACATCGCAAACCATTTTCTTCAGGCACGATGGTACCACAAAGAAATCGATCAGCGACTTCTGCTGAAGACTCTGACGGTACCACGTGTATTTGTGAATGGCTTTGTGTGGAAAGATAGTGTTCATCATGGATAAGCCATTTTCACAACAAAAATCCAACAACCTATCTCCGTTCGCGTTTTGATCAGGATCACCGTTTAACCCAATCACACTCCCCCATGTCATAACATCTACACCCACATGAGCATTGAAGTCACCCATCAGGACAAAAGAATCAATATCTGCAACCTTTTCAAGGGCAACATCAACTTAATCTAAGAAAGCTGCGTACTCTGACAGAAGGTTCGGTGCATACACCTGCACCAATGCCAGAGTTAATCTTTCAAGCTTGAGCTTTAAGATCGCAACTCTCCCTCCTAATGGTATCCACTCCAATAATCTGTCTGTCAACCTGGGACTTGTGAGTATCCCCACTCCCGCCCGAGCAGACATTGAGGGTGCGACTCCTGACAGGAAGAGCTTACACCCATCCGAAAGGCCCACAGTTTTAGAACCTCTCTGCTTTGTTGAAGAGACGCCAACTATATCTAGTCGACTTTTAACAGCCTCCCCAACAAGCTCAAGAACCATCCCTGTGAGCGATGAGACGTTCCATGTGCCTATCCTAAGTCGATGCCGTTGTCGAAACTCAGAGTGTCCATCTGTGCCCCTATCGGTGCACAGCGCGCTCACCCCTTGACCCCCGTAATGGTTCGCGAGACCATTGGCAGGAAGCTCGTAGCCATTTCGGGTTTGACCGGGCCGGCTGCCGAACGGGCCAGGCCGACCACCAAACGCTCGCATACTGACACCCTTCAGGCCTGGCTCCAAAGGATACCCTGGTTTACCAGGTTTGGCAATATCCGAGGCCCGTTTCTGTCGTCTTGTCACCATGGGATGTGCGCTTTGTTAGCCGTGACTGGATTGTATGGTTGGGAATAACAATTTAAGTTACCCCATCCGCACTCCCAGTCACGTTGCCCGCCCCCCACCGCGAGAAGTAAAATTTACTTTGAACTGTTAAACATGGTCGTGGTGGAAAAATGGTGTGGGGTATATGGGGAGTACTGGCGTAGGATAATTTAACTTAATAGAATGTACTATGGATAAATAAGTATATTTAAACGTATTAAAACGAAACCGAATAACTGGGTCTTAATCATGAGTATTACTTTATGCATGATTATGATTCCAAACAAACCTCTGAAATTTGCAAGCTCCATTTGGAACGTTGTAAGTTCCAAAACACTTATATTCACTGCCCCAATCGGCAATATATAGAGCATTTGTGGAATTTACTTGAAAGAAGTATTTCCCAGAGAATTGTTCTCAAAGGATATGCTCAAAACGGCTTTAAAAAAGTGGAAAACTTCAAACCAAGTCATCAATCAAGAGGCCTACCCCAAGATACGAGTATACGTTTTTATTTATTTGCTTTTACCAATCTTTTACAAGTGTACGCAGACTTCTATGTATTTTTCCTCATAACCTTAATTTCCATGTGTTGTTTTTGGGTATCGTTATGTTTGGATTTCGTTGGTTGATGGAAGAGTGTTATCTGAATTCAGAACACGAATTTGAGATATTACAATTTTACTTAGAAAGTACAAGCAACTATTTTTTCCAGGAACCAACTTGTACGCAGACTTTTCTACCGAGTGTATAAACGCCCAAATAACGACACCCCACCCAAAAGTGAAGGAAGAAATGGTAGCAAAACCCAAAGATGTATAGACTGTAGCCATTTGAAGACTGCAGTTAATTGACTAAAAAGACGTATTTTATAAATCTTTTGACTTACTCGTTGAATTTAAGTCACCAGGTATGCGAGAGGAATACCAATATTGACTTTGTTCGGTGTAATCGATAAGCTAAGATAAGTACCCTGCCTGGCGAGTGCATGGGCCACGGAATTTCCTGGAATGTGTCTGTGTCCCGGCACCCAAATGATGTGAATATTGAATTGCTTAGCCATCTCGTTAAGAGACTTGAAGCTGACAGATTCCAAGGGATTTGATCGCAGCTTGACTGTCAGTAAAAATGGTGATATCTCAATTAAACATTACATTTTACCATAGCCACAATAGGGCTTCCCTTATCACCATAATCTCCGCCTGAAAAACGCTGCACTGATCGGGAAGCCGGAGAGAGATACTTACGTTAAGATTATTAAGACACCCCTCCTACTCGCGATTCAGTTTTGGATCCATCAGCTTAGAAACATATGGATCTTGTGGGAAAAATTCGAAATCGTTAAGAATAGAAGAGTGCCCGGTACTTAAATTTGACCACTGAGATATAGCCTTCATGCGAGCGGCTGCACGAGCTACTACTGGTTTGTTATAGATATCTAAGGATGTGAGATGAAACGGAATGTCTAGAGCCATTGTTGGTGTAGTTCTTAGTGCTCCGTTGATGCATAGGCAAGCCGACTGTTGCACGCGACCAAGATAAGTTAGGGAACAGCTTATGATTCCATGAATTTAGATCATAATCTCAGAAGATTATAGGAAGCCAAATGTCCGCGGATAGCTCAATGTTGCATTTAAGAAATTCATCCACGGTTGGTTAATGCGATTTTGATAAATGAGCCGATCGCTTTATCTATCCTACATATTGCATTGTATATGATTCCCTATTCATCTTCTTTCATTTGCGACACATTCTCCGCTTTTATTTGAAGCTTTAGAGATCGACATTCCTCTACTATAATTCAGCTTTGTTGGGACATGTAGTTCTTCCTCTTGTTCTTGTATCATAAGGCTTTGATATCAGTAGAGGTCTTGGGCTTTGTAGAACTTGCGACTAACCTCAGGTTAGGAGCAGGATACATTGCGAATGGATCACATGTACCCGATAATGTATTATATACAAGTCGCCACATTGAAAGCACCTCTAACAATCTCGTCGGTTATATTCGTCTTCTAAGAAGAAAGCGAGAATAATTATGATCTTGATCATATACACGAGAAAAGTATAGAGCATTCAACGGTTTCAACTATAAATAAAGGTAAAGCGATGGAAGTGTTAAAGAAAACCATGCGTGCCTTTAGTACAACAATGTAGTCATCCATTATTACGTTCGCTAAGTCTTTGCTTTAAACACACCCAGCATTGTTGCAATAAAATCGCACTCGGACTGTAAGCTCACTATAACTAATCACAGCTATATTGTGAATTCCTCCCGCCAGTTAATGATTGCAGGAATATCCTTCATATAAGCTGAAAACCTAACAACTTAACATGTAAGATTGTCACTAGGAATCAGCAATAAATTTCCCCTCGACTTCCTTTTTCTCTGTTTTATTTTCATCCAAATCGTAACCCTAGTCCGTCGTTCGCCATGCATTCCAGTCATAAGGAACAATGCATGTATTCTTATCCTAATAAATTCGAAAACTATCTCAGAGCAAACCTCCTGAGAAATGATGTTTATGAAGTACATAAGCATTGACCACGCGCGGTGAACATTAAACGCAACACACCACACATTGCATTTTGTACTTAGATACATTTTCTTTCACAGAGTAATACACATGTTACGAGTATATGAAAAAGTTTGGTTGAACTTTGTGGGTACGGCATGACACTTAATAATCGAACATTGTAGTCTCGCATGACATATTTTTCGAATCCATTAGTTCGCAATAGATATCTATTTGAACAGATGAATGTTGTGGATGCTTATTGTTAGCTTACTTGACTATCTTATGAGCGTTTTTCTCTGTCTTAATACCACAATCATCAATTATACTCGTAGTTTTTAGCTCAAGGCAGGCTAGCTCAAATAAAAGAGACGGTTGGTCGACAGTTTAATGCACTTGTGAAGCAAATACAAAAAAAAAATTTCAGACAACATCTGTGTGGTGGTTCTAAGCTCTCCCCACATACTCGCACCACAAAGTGGCTGCAATTATTCATGGTGAATGAGACCTTAATTAAGCCTAATGTGCAATGGAATTGCAAATTTATTTGTCTTTATGGCTTTAATCGTAGGTAATGTGTGTCATTGAGTGGTGGGAGTCATGCTGTTGCAAGTTGTTAGAACTGCCTTCGCTGCAAGTTGTTTTCTTTTTTCTTATAAGTGGTATAGTGGAGGATGATTTGCATATTCAGGTGCAGCGAAGATAGTAAACAAGGTTATCTAAAGGTATTTGCTGTGTTTTTAATAAGAATGCTTTAGGAAGAATTATTGCTTTTGTTACTGTAAACATTCAATAAATTCTGGAAGTTATTTGTCATTTGGTAGATAAAGAAAATGCAAGCGTTAAACAGCTGGCTTAAACTTCTGCGAGATCAATGGGGACAGTAGTACACGCATAAAGTAATTGTGGCCGAATTTCAAAATTATTTCCACTTGTTCTGCTGCGGGGTCTTAAGAGCCTGTGTATGATATTTCATCTTCCTAGCTCAAAATTTAAGGCAGATATGTATATGTCATTGACATCTATCGGTTTGTGTCATCATGCAAGTTTCCTTCGTACTCGCCACATTGAATACGCCGTCTAAACAGTTTTGAAATTACTATTGATAGAGCTACAACTATTTTGGAAGAGTCACGGCTTGAGAAAAGTTGCAAAACTACCGGTTCCGATGTGATTTATGTACACATGCGAGGAATTCTGCCAACACGTCTGCAGACTGAAAATGAAATCTTTGCGCTCATCTGAATTGTATCGTTTTCCTTTCAGATAAATGGAAGGAAGCTTCCTTTCTTTATTTGTTGAGGTCCAGGCTCAACGCAAACTGTAGCACCACTTAAATAAGTAAGCGAAATTCCTTTCTAATCATTTCAGGTGTTCTCTTGCATCTGGGACAAAGATTGTTAAGGCCTTGTGCAACGTGGATAAGGAGACACACGCTGAAGCTTAGCTCTTCTTTTTTTCGTAAAGAGATGATCCGTATGATTGATGTAAACGATACCAAACATGACATGCGGACATGGTGTCATATATCCGAAGTCTCTGTTGTCTGTGTTAGGATATAGTTATTTTGTTCTACAGATTTCTAATGAAGCCGTAATCGTCAAACTCTGAATAAATTCTATGAGGCACATATGAAACATTCCACCTCTTTCAATCTCATGCAGTTTATTTATCTCAACGTCTTTAGCACGAACCGTCGGAACTTAAGTAGTAACAATTACAAGTAAGTTATACTTATACCTGACCTTGACAGTGATCACACACCCCTAACAATCGCACATTCACCGAACACAAGCAATATCACAGCGGTATACAATAGCGATTACGTACCTAACCTAGATAGCTATTAAATAACATCAACATCTAATGTTTTATAATGTTTTGTGTTTTACATCGCCAAACTGAGTAACAGAAAATGGACGGTCGAGGATACAATAGAATCACTTAAGACACTACGCCAGCTAGTCAGTCGGACCTGATTCATTCTGGGAAGGGAATCAATATTTTTATTGAACCTCACTTAAGTGCACGAGTGTGATTTCATTTAAAAGTAGTAATACATTCGAATTGGATCTCATTATCACGGGAAAATAATTTTTCGTTATCTATCGTGTATCTACAAATCTGTTGCTAACGACTTTTAGCCAATGCCAATCAAATTAGCAGCGCAGTCCAACGAAAGAGATTAGGTAGATAGGTACCTGGTGTCTGAAAGAGTTTTTTTTTCTGACTACGAGTATCTACTTACATTTGATTGAGTGGGAGTGGCACCGTTCATCCTACTTCAAATGACTCAATTAACAACGTAGATACTTTGGCGAAATGTGAAATCGTGTATATCGCGAATTTTTCATTTGGAATTGGTTCTGTGGGGGAAGATGATGGAGGCAAACATCATGGGTCTCAACCCAATGACCATCACAGTTGTATTGCAGAAAGAACGATGAAAATGATAAGTAAAAAATAAAATGGGAGTTCTCTCGTCTGTTTTATGTGTGATCTTCATTTCATTTTCGTTGATACGCTTTTATGGATGAAATAAAATATAAGGAAAATAATAAAAAAAAAAAAAAAAAACATGAAGCGTGGAGTGTGTACTTTTGTTGTAATTTCGATAACAAATTACCACTGAGCTATAAAAGTAATTGGACGTAAAGACAAGGTCTGTGCTCGAAATTATGGTGTCTTGTGAGTGCTGTTTTATTTGTTTGCATGTGTTGTTGTGCTACCATAGATGGTCAGAGTTCAAGGTTATGATAAAGAAGAGCGAAGCGAATGCGTGAACCGTCTGTGCCTACCTACTACATTGGTTGAAAGGGCGATCGTGATTTTGGAATATTAATTTAAGCCGACCAACTTAATTGGATAAATAACATGTGTAGAGTCGTTGTTAAGTGGAGCGTGCTTATAATTCGAGTTTATTGTGCTTTTGGGAAAGTATTTTCGGCTTATGGGCACTTATACGAGTTTCAAATTATGTTGCGAGCTATTGTGTTGGTATTTGGAGCAATAAAAGCTATCAAAATATTTTTTTTTTTTTTTTCATTATTGCAGGCCTTATGTTAAAAATTAAGTGGGGAGAAGTTTATTGTAATGCTCACAACATTTTGATCTTCGAGAAATATTATGTTCTATCTGTCTTTGTTAGGAGCTTCTCTTTTGCACTTACTTACTTGCCTAATGGGCTCCCGACCCATGTACAGTCTTTGCCTGAAACACAGCATCCTTCCATCATAGTCGATTCCGAGCACGCTGCTTTCACCTACGCAGAACAAGTTTTCTGGCATTCAAAAGTTTTCTGGCTAAAAGCAAAATAGTCGATGCTAATTGCAACACAGGAGGTACTGCAGAGGGCGGTTGGGCACTGAAGTTGAGTTTTGAGAAACATATTGGAAAGCTTCCTTATTTAATCGAAACCTTTTAACAAATCTGTAAATAAAAGTACTATGTAGGCACTGAGTTCTAAAAAGTAATTGAAATTGTTCATACGCTTTGTGTGGTAAGGAAACTGGACTGTTGGTATCCCGCAATATTCGCAATATTTTTTCACCAGTTTCAGTCTCATCTCTTGAACTGCGATAGAATAGTAACACCGGATCCATCTCCTTTAGATGAAAATTATTTAATTTTGCCGAATTACACTTCCAAATGACATGTGTTCGAATCTTAAGCTACTGCAATTCCAAACCTTCATCTGGTACAACCAGCATATCAAATTGGAAATTACGTTCCGTCTGCTTTCGTAGGCATAATCCCAATACATCCATTCGTACTACTTATGACGAAATTTTTCTTCGTTCAATTGTCGATCCGTTTATGAAGGACGCGATTCGACCCCAGGTTTTGTGAGAAAAGTTTGTACAGGACACCACCATTCCTTTTGTGGCATGCACTTTGGAAGCACTCTGTTGAGAACATGTTCTGCAATTGAAGAAGTTGTGAACATAGTCTTATAAAATTTGCGGCGAATTATACGAAAAAAATTTGTTTTTTTCTGCCTCAATACTAGAAATCAGCTATGATTTTTGCATTCAATTCTGATTTCTAGTATTAAGGTGATAATTGATAGTATCATTCAATTTGTTTATTACTACAAAACTTGAATACGATATGGAATAGATATTGCTTGTACTTGACAACCTACTATAAATACTCAGTAACTACTAACTAGGATATGTACCGATCTGTTTTTTTGAATATTTTATGAATATTAGCCGTTTGTGTACTACCTACCATGACGCTGCAATTTTGTTGAAGTTATATGCTAACGATTTTGTAATTTTAAGTGGTTAAACATGTACATACATGCATACATATGTCCATAATGGACATGGTCAACCATGGTCAACCATAATCAAATGGTTTCGTGACTATAGTAAAATTGGGAAAAATTAATTCGGCCAACCCCCTGATTATTGAATTATATATGCAAGTGATGTATACATGAAATAAAAAAAAGCAGCTTTGATGGGAAAATTCTGAGAAGGTCTGCATTCATCCCAAGTATTTGATATCACGACTATTCGACATACTTTTAGGTGATATTTCTCCGATATATACCCCACATCCTTTGATAGAAGTACAAAACTTTTTATCAATTTATCAACCAATATAGTTATCTTATTTCATAGCTTTCTCCCCTTTTGTCTCTTTTCAGTTGCACCCTGCTTGCTGATCGAAGACGTCCGTCGTGATGAAAAATTAAAGGACATTGCTAACACAATTACAAATCTAAGTCAATCATCGAATCGCTGGAGTACATCAAATGTAAGCACTAACACTGCTACAACAACAGCAGTTAACAATGCCCTAAATAGTCAAACACAGGGCCTAAACGATGAGAAACCTACCCGCGATGAAACCGACTTCCCCCACTATAGACCATCACACACGACTGTAGTGAATCTGAGACCAAAGTCATTGCCGCTGGCATCGAATTCAACGCCTGCCATCGTATCAGCCATAGTCAAGAAAATACCGCCTGTTCTAGACCAAAAGAGCGGCAGCAATAATAAATCTAGTCCAAGACTGCAGCAGCAGCTGCGTATTCTTCAGCAACAACAACATCAATCCCAGTCACAGGCCCATGAGCGAGGCGATCCCGATGGTGGCTGTAATCTAGACGATTTGTCAACGAACTACTTGGCCAAGACATCAGAGCTGAGAGTTAACCTACCAGCGGAGGAGATCCTGAATTCAAAGAAGGGTTGGCTCATGAAACAGGATGGAAGGACAGGTGAGTGGACGAAACATTGGTTTACGTTGAGTGGGGCGGCATTGTTTTACTATCGAGATCCAGTGTCAGAGGAGCGTGGAGTACTGGATGGTGTGCTGGATGTGAACAGTTTGACTTGCGTCAGTGAGGTGAACGCTTCGAGGAATTACGCCTTTCAGTTGACCACCTGGGATAAAAGGCGATTGGTTCTGTCAAGTTTATCGGCAAACTCACGTAACAGTTGGATCACAGTGTTGAAGAACGCCGCAGGTCTTCAGCCAGAGCCGAAGCCAGTGGATGATTGTGTTCCAACAACGGAACTTATTATTAAGGACAACACCAGCGATGATATCAAAAGCGAGATAGAAAAGGACTTCATTAAAGCCCAGCGAAATCAAGAGTTGATTCTGAATAATAACAACAACAGCAATAGTAAGTTGTCTCCAGAATCAAGTCCCGTAATCGTACAAAAGGCGGTGACAACACCGGTCACCCCTCTGACTCCAAAGAATACAATGTTCTCTTCTGATGAGGAGTACAGAACCGCTTCAGAAGGTGGCCGACGTGATAGTGTTGATTGGGGATCACCACTATCACCATCGCCACCGATTCCAATCGCACTATTCCGAGCGAAAGAGCGTATGAGATCGCGACCAGGAAACTGTCCGAGGCTGCACAAGCGCAGTAGGTCTTCGCCGCCAAGTTCTCGGAGAAGTACGGTAGACAGCGTTGGCTCGGACGAGTTGCCCATCATTCACTCAGTTCAGGAAGAGCTCAACATCGATAAGGAATTGCAATTCCGACTGGGGGCGGCAGAAAAAGAGCGGGATATCCTTCGCGATGAAGCCAGAGAGCGTGAGGCACGAATGTCGGAACTACTGACAACGTTAGAACGAACGGAACAAGAGTTAAATGCCCGTATTCGTGAAATGGAAGAAGCCCGAGACAACCTCTCCAGTCAGCTAGATGAAGCCAAGAGAAATGCAGAGAAAATTGTAGATCGGCTGACAATTGAGTTTGAGGAGAGTCAAAAGAAAATCAAAGACCTTGAGGATCGTCTATCACGGGGAATCGAGGAGAATGAAACCCTCTACAAAAAGTTACGTGAACTGGAAAGCTGCAGTCCTTCCAGCTTTAGCAATCTCAACCGACACAAACTGAAGCGAATGGACTCGTTGAGCGATCTGACACAAATCAGCGATATCGATCCTTACTGCTTGGACCGCGACATGCTGGCCGACGAGTACAATGAGCTACGATCCAGGTTCGAGAAAGCTGTAAACGAAATCAAAGCCATGAAACGGGAATTGAAAGAATCACAAAACCAATTTGACAATTTAGAGATATCCTATGCCTCCTTGAAGCAGGATCTCGATCGTCAACAAATCGAAGATCGATCGCAGCTACAGATGATGGCTGAGCGTATTCAAGATCTTACGCTGAAGTACAGTGGTTCTGAGAGGCAAGTCCGTACTCTGAAACAAAAACTGGCAAAGTCAGAACGCAGGCGATCACTTTCGCTCAAAGGCAAGGAACAACTGACCGTTTCTAAGGAGCTTGAGATCAAGGTTACCGAACTTGAGTCCAAGATTGATGAGTTCGAGAAGAAATCACCAAGCCCAATGAGAACTACACCATCTTCGAGTAAAAAATCAGCTCGAAGACGTTCATTAGAAAGTTCGGCAAGCACTGACTCGCTGCAGTTTATGGTACGCGTTAATGATTTAGAGAAACGTTTCGAAGGCGTCACATCACCCTCGGCAGCATCGACATCAATATCTTCTCCAGGTATTGACATCAAGCGAAGCTCATCTAGTCCAAAAATGTGCGAGCATTTGATTGAGCGTCTAAAGTGCTTGGAAGGAGTATTGATCTGCAGCAAAGATCGGCTGGAGCAGAGTCTACACCAATTGCAAACCCTACGATCGTCATCACGAACTCGTCGGTCAGTTTCCCCAATTACTGATCGCAAAGACTCGTATAGGTTTGTTGAACGCTGTTTAGCTGAAGTAGTCAAGCTGATCAGAGAGTCCTGTGAAACATGTGTAGTTAGTGAGAATCTATCAGTACCTGGATTGATCCTGCTACCCGAGACGAATCCAATCAAGATCGCTCTGATGCAGTTAGAGGCACAACTTCGCAGTAAGTTGGGTGATCTTCTCAAACAAAGGCGAGTGTTAAGAGAACGTAACGAGCTAACAGCCCGAAAGGACCTTGAACTGCTGGCCGAGAGAATTGCTTTCGAGAGTGTATGCTTTGGAAAGTTGCGGGAGTCCATCACACGGGCCGAGAACCCAGAACTTTTCGGACAGCGCCAAACACGTGCTGAGATCGCTGAAACATCGCAGCTGATGTCAATGCTGAAGGCGAAGCTTAGTGGGAAATGTGCCTTTAAACCCAGCGGCAGCCTAGACGTCTTGGCCGGGGTTTTAGCGCGACGCCTAGTGCTCTCCTCATTCCGTAAGGACAAAACGAAAATGCCTGAAATGGAACCCGTCGAACCAAAGATCCTAGAAGAACTTCTTCGTCAACAAAACGAGATCAACCTGATTGCGAAACGGTACAAAAACAACGCCATGGAGAATTTGGCGTCGGGGCTAGCAGCTGAGACGCTTAGCTACATAAGTTCAAATGACCTCGTGCAAGGTGCAGTACAAGAAGCTTGGCGGCAAGCACAGGAGACGGTGAATGCTGAACTTGTGCAATCGGAGATCGCCCATATCATGATGAGGAATGCAGAGCGGTTCGAGGGCTCGATAACGCCGTCCTTTGGGTACACACTCACCGCAGAAGAGCGGATTACATTTGAGTCATTCGCTGATGCGGTTCACGAAAGTCTGCGTAAGGAAATGGACCATGCCATCGAACAGCTATCACAGTGCTATGAGGAAGCTCTGCAAAAAATGAAGCGTGGCCAATGGAGGCTGCACCTTGAGCAAGAACGCAAAGCGAGTGAAGGGCGACAGTTGCTGGCGGAATTCGCGGATATCGTGGCTCACAAAGCACTGGTAGATGCTAGGATAGCAGTACTCCGAGGAGATTACACAGCATCTGATTCCTCGAACCAGTTGGTTACAGTGTCCAAAGGGAACGCGTTTAGCGTGTCCACTCTGCAAAAGTACGAGAACCTTTTTGAAGAGTTGTCAAACGATCTGCAAATCTCGAATCCCGATGACATCCTTGCGGAAGCTGACTTTGAGTTCGTGTACAAGAACCGCACGATAGACTTCTTAAGTGACCGTGTTGTACTGAACGAGATCGCGAGTTTCTTGAGTCAGCTGGATCAGTCTATTGGTAATCTGAAACGTGCTGTGCACCCTGACTCGTCCATTGAGCACACATCTATGGAACTCTACACCCTGAAAGATGTCTGCCAGAAATGCAGTGAGTTACGCGCTCGAACCGATGGTCTACTAGAAGACGTCCAACATCTAACCTCTTCCTGCTCTAGCTGCACTCAACTGCAAGATACCATCTGCAATCTGCAAGTACAGCACGAATCCAAAGTAATGCGTTTGCAGCAAGATCATGCCAATGACATGACGATGCTGATGCAGCAAGTTAATAGCCAACGCCAAACAATCGAGGGTTTGGAACGGGAGCGCAACTCATTGCTCGATGAGATCCACCAGCAGTCAAATTTGGTGGAAGATCATGAGCGAGAGTTGGCCGCAATCACAATGAAACTGAAATCCAAAGAAGAGGAGTGCCATCGCAAGGAGAATGACAACTTGGATCTTATGGATCGGTTAGAGGATCAGAACGAGAAGATTCGTGACTATCAAGCCGAACGAGATAGCTTGGAACTGAAGTGCTCCAGACAGGATGAAGAGTACGCGGTTCTTTTGCAGGAGCGTGACTTCATTCAAGCCGAGTTGAATAAAGAGCGTGAACGCTGCCGCCGGATGGAGAAACGCTTGGAGATGTTAGAAGTAGAGCACGGAAAACAATTGGAGTGCCTGCAGGAGGCATACCGTGACCAGATTCTTTCACATTGTTCAGACTTTACGAACATTGCCGATGAGGAAAGTTTTCGTCAGCGATATCAAGGCGAGATCGAACAGTTGAGAGTGAGTTGTAGTAAAAGTTTCTAGGTGTATCCAAGTTGATTAAATTTCCATTTTATAGACACTATGTGAGAAGGGTCTTAGCGCAATGGAATCATCACATCGTCGCATAATCAATGATTTAGAAGATAAACACCGAAAAGAGATCGATAGGTTACTCATCGAAAAGGAAACAGCGTTAGCTGAAGAGACTCAGGTATATCAATGGACGGAAAGTTTGAGGTGAAGGTATTGCATTTTGCTAATTTTATAGGCAACTCTGGCTGCTCTAGATGCCATGCGTAAGGCACACCAAAGTGAAGTTCAACGAGAGGTAGCACGTTTTAAGCAGGAATTTCTCAGGCAATTCCAAAGAGGTGAACACTCCATGGACTCTACCAAAATTAAAGAGTAAGCATTTTGATAGACAAATTTCTGTATTTGAGTGAGACAATCTTTTAAGCCATTTGGTGCACGCGTCTTCTCTATCATTTTACAGAGAGGAACTCGAGGAATTAAGGCAAGAGATTTTGTCCTTTTCCGAGAAATACTCTATTAAGTGTGTAGAGAATGCAGCCTTGGAGGAGAAATTGCGATCGGCTAACCAAAAATTGAAACACTTTCAACAGATGCAGCAAATTGAGTTGAGGTGAGTATTAAAGTTAATATTCTGAAACACTGAATATTCAGTGTCTTCTTAAAGCCTAGAATTCGGTTTTGTTCTAATTCTGTCGATGTTCAATGCTGTCTTCTGGTTCAAGCGAAACCCAAACCCTCACCATTATCAATGAATGGCACTTGCATCTCCGAAACCGAATGACTTTCCATTTTCGGTATGTGTGTTAACGACAACCTCATATTTGATGTCGCCAAGAACGCTGCGAAAAGTTTAAGTTCCTTAAACGTTGCAAGGAATACGTTACCCCCTCTGATCTAGCTGTGATACAACGTATAAGACATACATTCGCGCCAAGCTCGATTATAACGCTCATGTTTAGTCTGGTGCACCTACTATATCGGATTCAAAACTGTGCGTTAGAACTAATAGGGGACAAAAGCATTGCGTAGTTAATAGACTCGTCAACCAACAAGCCTCTCCATTGCGCGCCACCTACGGCGAGGAGGTCCTCTACTGCGTCGTCCCTCTGGGTTAGATTCGAAGACTCTGCAGGCCGCAGCGTTGATGTCCATTCGTTCTACATGTCCTAGCCATCTCAGACGTCCAATACGCAGTTTTTTTTTTGACTAAGTCGATGTCGCTGTACATACAGCTCGTATAGTTCGTTATTGAATCTTTTCCTCCAAAACCAGTCAACGCAAACGGGACCGAATATCTTACGATGAATTTTTCTCTCGAAGCGACCAATGATATCTTTAAGTTTATGTTTCAGCGCTGTAAAACAGGACTGGGATGATCAGGGTTTTATACAGATTCTCCTTAGTTGTTTGAGATAGGACTTTACTGTTGAATTGCCTTATAAGCCCAACAAAGCAGCGATTGACAAGAGTTATTCTTCGCTTGATTTCTGCGCTGATTGTTGTTTTTCGAGTTTATAGCAGATCCAAGGTAGACAAAGTCCCTTACTAACTCGAAGTTTGTAAAACGTTGATCCAAGGAATTTTCGAACCCATATGTCACCAAATCACTTTATATCACCTTAGTTGGACCTATCCTCGAATATTCCACCACAGCTTGGTATCTACACAACACTATCCACATAAGACGTCTTGAACCATCCAGCGCAGATTTATCCGTTATACCCTACGCGGTAGATACAACTTGCCTTCCTACTCTGATCGTTCAATGATCATCAATCTCCAGTCTCTCGAAAATTGTCGCGAAATTGCCGACTTACTCTTCCTTCATCTGCTAATTAATGGTCACATTGATTGCCCCACGCTTCTTGAACTAGACTTGACTTCCACTGCAGCAGAACCACCCTTCGAAACAACCTTCAGTATCTCTTCAATTCCGTCTAGCGATGTCTTGATCTCTTGCCAACCCCCCTTAGGTAAACGTGCTTGCATAATTCAGTTTTCAGGTGGGGCTATAATATATCATTTTTAAATTTATTCTAATCATTTTCAGTTCAATGGAGGTGAGCTTTGGCAAAGTTTAGCCCCGCAGTTCGCATTTTTGGAGTCAAACCTGGCTATTTTTCGTGGTCTTCTGGCGAACAATTCAAAAGAATTTAACCTTCTACTGACCGTTCTGTTGCTAAATTTGTTATTGGTTATTTCATAAAACTCGGAATTTATTTCTTTAGCCGATTTTGTTCTCTCAGCGGAACATAATTTTTTAATAAGTCCGGCCTTTCTGGAAGTTGTCTTTTTGTTTTTCTTACCAGTACCAGACTTTCTCTTTGACGAATCATTAAGTGAAATTTTCTTAGTCATTTTTATTACAGTAACATGGCTGAATCCTATCTTAATCTTATACAGGGTGGGCCAACTACAAGTTTCTTTTTAAAAATGCAATAAAATGAACAAAATAAATTTTTTCCATGTATTATGGCTTTATTAGTAAGAGCAAACATTCCTATTAATTATGGAACACAACGTCGTTCAAGTGGCTGCCTCGGCTGGCCTCGCAGTAGCGCATTAAAAAAATAAATATTTGGCGCAACAGCTCATTAAGTGCCAGGGCCTAGCTTCTCGCAACCACTCATGTTGTGTGCGTTATATTTTTCGTACGAATGGAAGGGACCTACAGTTTAGTGCCGTATCCGAACGGCGATTTGAGAAGCTTTTTCGAGACAACAATACTCTCGGATGTTTGTCAGACGCTCGCGAGAGGTGGGACCGTGGAAAAACTTTTTGGTGTTTTGTAGGATTCGAACTTGGAACCTCACGCGTAGTGATCCGACACACTAACCACTTACGCCACGGTGCCCACAGTAGCATTCTATCACTCCAATTTTCCAAGACCTTGTTGATGGTTTCGGGCTGTAGCTCACGGATTGCTTGGATGATATTGGCCTTAAGTGCTTGAATCGTTTCCGGATTGTTGGCATAACATCGGTCCTTCACGGTTCCCCACAAAACAAAGTCCAAAGGGGTCAAATCGCAGCTCCGAGGCGGCCAATTGACATCGCCAAGACGGCTGATAACACGATTTGGGAATTTGGTGCGCAGAAGACCGATTGTGGCATGGGTTGTGTGGCATGGCGCGCCATCCTGCATAAACCAGAGGTCGTCCAAATCCATGTCTTCAATTTCAGTAAAAAAAAAGTCGTTAACATCGCTCTGTAACGCCCACCGTTGACCGAAACGTTGTTCCCAGCCTCATTTTCTAAGAAAAATGGTCCAATGATGCCACCACTCCACAATCCACACCAAACTGTCACTCTCTGTGGATGCATTGGCTTCTCGACAATAACGTGTGGGTTTTTCGAGCCCCAGATGCGGCAATTTTGTTTGTTAACGTAGTCGCCGGGATGAAAATGTGCCTCGTCAGAAAAGATGATTTTTCGCCCAAAATCTTTGTCCAATTAAAGCTGCTCTAAGGGCCAAACTGCGAAGCGATAACGAAGCGGATGGTCGTGCGCTTTCAATTTGACTTTGTAAGCGAATAATCCCAGATCTTTGTGCAGAATTCTCCTCAGGCTAGTGCGTGAAATGTTGAGCTGTTGAAATTGATGACGAGTTGATGTTCGTGAATTGAATCTCACACTCTCGGCTACAGTAGCCACATTCTCGTCTGTGCGCACCGTACGACGACGGGGACCATGACTGTTGTCCACTAGCATACCAGTCTCACGAACTTTTTGCACAAACTTGCGTACAGCAGACGCGGTGGGTGCTTCATTTCGGCCAAAACTTCTTTTCAAAAAATGCACTTTTTGGGCTACACAGCAATCACTTTGGAAATAAGTTTTCAATATTTCCCAATGTTGTTCAAGCACAAAGCGACTTATTTCGTTGCACGGAGGTATGATACTGACTTTCTGTCAAGATTTCGAGCGGGAAACAGCTGTCAGTGTCAAAATAACCTATGATTTAAAAAGAAATCACTAGATGGCCCACCCGTTATATCTTAAGTACTATAAAAGCAAAACCGATTTTCTTTGTGCACACCGTTTCTCGAAAACTACTTGACGTATGTACTTGAAATTTTGCACAGTTATTCCTTATTTTGCCTAGATGCGAGATAAGAAGGGATTTTCCGAAATTCAAGGTCTAAGTGCCATAAAGGGGGTTGAGATCGAATTTTCCATTTGTAAATATTGATTCCACAGCCGTAGCTCAGTACTGGCTCGCCGGAATAAAAAAAATAAAAACAAGTGAATTTAGTAAATTCGCCGCTGATTCATTTAAGGTATAAAACATCCTTCTGCGGTGTCCTAAAACTGAGCAATACTAAAAACAAGTAATCAAATCATCGCCCACAATTTTCCTTCAGTGGAGACCACGAACAGCAGTCATGCAGCAGTGGCTATCGTTGCAATAGTATGTGTGTGTGAGTATATGGGTGCGCTATCCCATGATTATGTTTTGATATTCAGTGTGCGATCTCTTCTAGAGTTAAAATTGAAAAAAAAACCTTATCAGTGCCAAATCTTAAATATTGTAAATTTTATTAAATAAGATATCCATGTGCTGTCAAAACTTCATGCAATTAAGAGACCTGGGAATATACGCGTGGGTACATATGTACATGCATATGCATGTGTAGACATAGAACTATTACAATATTTTTCCATTTTGTTAGATGAGATGTTGTTGATCGTTGGATTTGTCCATATTTAGAACTTAAAATAAATTGTGTGTTGGAAGCGGGTTTGCGTATTCTCTGGTGGGATTTCCACCGGGGAAGTTAAATTGAGTTTACACATTTTCAGTATTGTATTCAGTTGGCAATCATATTTCAACAAGTAACCGTCAACTAAAATGCGGGCGAAGCAAGGCGAGCACTGGTCAGCTGGTTCTTTTCTAAATTGACCTTGCTGATAAACCTTCTTTGTGTAAAGCTTCAATAAGAGCTTTTTGTTCACTTATGAATTGACGACCCATACTGACTACAAGAAAAAATAAGACTAAGCATAAAAAATTTGCGATAAAGAAAAAAAAGCAGGACCAAAGATAACGGGAATTAGCAGACACACAATTTTTATTTGAAAACAAGTCGATACAGTAAATTGCGACTTCAAATTACAGACATAATTTGAAGTTTTTGATAAATTACAGGGTGGTAACTTTTATTAGTCCACTACACTGGCCAATAGTTTTTGATCTGAGGATTATCAATAACAAACTCTCTGAGCTTTTCAATTTGCCTTAAATCCTTGAAATTTATTAGAATTAAAAATCATTTTTGTTTCCATTACAGAAACAAACAATTCCGTGCACATTTAGCATCTGAAGATCCATCGAGCGATGTAAATTTCGTGCAGGGACTAACGTCATCAAAAGAAGAACAGCCATGCCCAGACAGTGAGGTGAGTTTCAATATTTTCCAATATATGTACAGTATTCTTAAGTGTGGTTGCACGGAATTTTTCAATCAATACGCATTTGTATATTATTTCATTTTAAATTGAATCGCTTTTTTTATTTTGATTTCGTTACTAAAAAAAAAAAAACTTTAATTTATAAAAATGTATAATACTAAAAAACAAAAAACAAAACAAACAGCATGCGCTGGAAATTAGTCACACAACACTAGCACAACAAGAACATACTAAGTCAACACAACAACAGCAAGCCTCGCCCAGCAGTCAATTGGATCTGCACACAAATTCCAGTCACCTGGACGAGGGTCCTCCATTACCACCACCACCCTCACTACCTACATCTGGTCCACCTGAAATCGATGACGAGATAAATCGTTGCTATAATCCGTGCTACAAACTGAATGGTGCATTCCATTACACTGCGAGGAACTCTATAGAAGGTAAAGACCAGTACAGGAAGTGAAACTCAAACTGGAATTTGTCCTTTGATATAAACTCTGTTCTACACCACACTGTCTATATACACTGTCCCTCTATTAAGCTTTTGTTTTGTCTGTAATGTGTCTTGTCTAATTTGTTGTGCTTTTGTTTGCAAAACCTTTTTTGTTATATTTATAAGGAATATCATTTCATTATTGAATGTGTTGAGTGGTTGTCTTAAATAATTTGCAGGCCTAAAGAACTGAATTAATTTAAATTTAGTATATATTTTATGCCACGTACCCACCTACGGCTGCACTCGAGATCTTCCTGTATCTCTTACCATTAGACCTACAAATCAAATTTCAAGCGGGCAACACTGCGCTTCGGCTCACTAACGTTGGTCTCTTCAGGACTAATAACATAGGACACAGCTCCATTCTCAAGGAATCTTTTCCCGGAATCCCTGACGAATCGGACGATATACTTGGCACCTTAGACTTCGACACACCATACGAAGTACTGTATCCTATTAGAGAGGACTGGCGAAGGAAGACAGTCTCTGTCCGCAATGAGATTGCAATATACACAGATGGTTCTAAGACCAGTGAGGGCACGGGGTCAGGTATTTACTCGCGAGATACGAACCTACAGGTGTCCCTGAGACTTCCGGACACATGCAGTGTGTTCCAAGCAGAGGTTCTAGCTGTACTTAAGGCTGCGGAATTACTTGAGATGGGATCAATATCCGATAAGAATATCGCCATCTACATTGACAGTCAGGCTGCGCTAAAGGCGCTAGAGTCCTACGTCACCAAATCTGAATTAATCAGGAATTGCCGCACAATGCTTAGGGTATTATGTACGCAGAACCGAGTCAGATTATGTTGGGTACCTGGACACTGCGATATCGAAGGCAACGAGCAAGCCGATGCGCTGGCTAAAAGAGGAGCGGGGCTCCCACGTAGCGATATAATTGGTAGTATTAAACCACCAGGATGCGTGGCTAAGGGAATTATCCGGGATAAAATCATTGACACGGCTAATATTAGATGGTCAAACTTAGATGGTCACAGGGTGTCTAAGGCCTTGTGGCCTGTGTTAGATCGCAGGAAATCTGGGGAGATAATTAAGTTAGATAGATCGAGGCTAAGAAGAGCGATAGGAATACTCTCTGGCCACTGTCTCCTAAAGAGGCATGCCATGAGACTAGGATTATCCGATACGGATGTTTGTAGGTACT
Organism: Brachypalpus laphriformis; assembly: GCA_945910035.1. Classification (NCBI taxonomy): domain Eukaryota; kingdom Metazoa; phylum Arthropoda; class Insecta; order Diptera; family Syrphidae; genus Brachypalpus; species Brachypalpus laphriformis. The sequence goes on from OX246753.1 coordinate 205,640,932, forward strand.
GCGATGACCTACATGTCTCAGAGGATATAACTCATATACTTGCCGTGAAGGTTTCCTAGGGATCGCGATGGGCCCACTTTGGTGCCTAGTGTTTTATGACAACCTCATAACCCTACCTAACCTAACCTAACCTAACCTAACCTATGCCACGTACCTCAACTGTGTATGAAGGTTTAAATTGAACAAGAATTGAACAGCAGATAGGTACGGTTGGGTTTTGAAACACTAGGCGGGTTTTTTTTAACCTTACTAGTCAGTCTTTCATATAAACTATTCCTACTCAGCATGACGTTTTCCTCGATAGTTTTGTTTAAATTTAATATCTGAGTCATGAGTTTATATGGCATAACATTTTTTCCCTAAGTAAAAGTGGTATCACTCTACGAACATGCCCTGCAGAACCGGAAATGATCGCAATTATACACAAAATTTATTCAAAATTTAGTACAATCTTGAGTCATTGATCTGCAAAGCCTGTGTGGGCTTATCTGCAGACAGAAGATAGCGTTTTAGAGCTCAAACGTGCTTATGGTGTGAGTTAAATCTTAACATGTTTTAACGCATACATAACATTGAAGAGTGTTATCAACAGTATCAAAAACTCAATTTAAAAGAAGAAGAAAGTATAAAATATTTAAAGAGGATCGTTTAAAATTTTTTTAATAGGTTTTTATACAGTTTTCTCCGGATGCGTTATATGGATGGTAAAGCAGAGCAAACAGTGCCTTTTTGAGATCGGGGCGAAGCTCGTCTATGTACCTATCCCATCTGACGTGGCTCTCGGGTACTTGTAGCTTTCATCCATCTCGATGACCTGGTCTGTGAGAGCACTTTGGCAAGTATTGCTGCGAAGAAGAAATTAATAAAGTGGGGCTATTAGCCCCGTGGCGAAGTTACAAAACAGTTCTTAGCAAGTTGCTTTTGATTAAAGCGAAATTTAGGCGTCGCGTCGGTTATTGTATTTGTTTAACATGTACAATTTTAAGTTTAAGCCACCGCCTACCTACCTGGATTAAAAAAAAAATCTTCTAATAGATTTATATTATACTAGGGAATCTATGTTATCCAGTGCCCTCTGAAATTGATTGAATCGCACAGGAATCTATGTTATCCACTGCCCTCTGAAAGTATTGACTCGCACAGGACCTACTATATAAGAAGAAAGGCAAAGCAGTAGTACATCGCCTTTGCTGGTACTAGAACTTCTTTTTGAAATATTTCAACAATATAAAGCCTCTTCGCCAAAAGGATACCTACTGCTTTTAGGGAAGATGGAAGAAACTTAACTTGTGTCTTTTATTCAATGATATTTTTGAGGACATGTCTTAGAAATGTTGTTTCTTTTCAGGAGATTCTGTGTTAATAGTTTCTAACTATCACTTAGTGCTGAGCCTTTAAAATCGGCAAATCTGCTCTTGGTAGATTGCTTTAAGAACTCCACGTTCACGACAGGGATCTAATAGCTGAAAAATAAGCCAAACTCTACCGCAGTTTTCAATCATTCTACATATGTAGTTCGAAAAATATATTACGATTCAGATTATAAAGGATGTCCAGCGAATAATTTTTAAGTTTAAAATTAAATACAAAAATAAATACAATTTGTGTGTTAATATTTATTTTTATAAATTTGTGTTAACAATGTGGATTTAATTTTTTTAAAACAACATCGTCTAAATGACGACCGTTCTTCCAAGGCATTCTTGCAGCCGAACCGTTAAATTCGCAAATATGCGAGAGAAAAGCATAGGCGCAACTTCATGGCAGATATTTTCCTGTTGGGTTTCGTTCAAGGATTGTCATTGTAAGCCTTTGACTTGAGGTATCCCGACAAAAAAGAGTCGCGTGGTGTGAGGTCCGGCGAGCGAAGAGGCCAGGGAATTTCTCAATACTTGCTAATTAATTTACTCGGAAAAATTGCCCTCAACTGGCACCGTCTTGCTGAAATAGCGTTCTGTTGTTGTACCCGGGAAAAAGCTCTAGCTGTGGCAACAGAAACTCGTTGATCATTTGACAGTACACTTCAGCATTCATTGGCAGAACCCTGGTTAAAAAAAAGAAGGGTCAATTATCCCTCGGGCAGAAATCGCACACCACACTGTGGCTTTTGGACATTGTAAATGTTTTTTATGGCATTCTCTGTTTATTCACATAGTTATCGATATTAAAATGTGCTTCGCCGCTGAACGGCATGTTTCCAAGTGGTTCCAAAGGTTCCAGCATTGTTCTACGAACTTTAATTTCATTTTCAAAATTATGTGCACTTTTGATTTCTTAATTCCAGTGTAGGTCTTATCGATTTAAGCGGATTCCCCGTAATTTGGCTTTAAACTTAAGCCACATGTTTTGGCGTCGCTGGTGACATTGCTGGCTCCAGAGTTCTTGTCTGAACCTTTCCACCCACAACCAGATCAGTTGCATGCTTTGCCCATCACTAAATCTACGAATATTGAAGTGAGTGCAAAAAGGGTGACGCGCACGAATCGCTTTTCAAATACATAGGTATTACTTGACCGCAAACGCGCGGTATGGTCCCGACCAGTGACTCATGGCGACTATTTAATTCGCAAAACATACGCTTCAAACGGTGCTTCCCCCGCTAGTTTTTGAACAGTTGATCATTTTCCACTTAACACCCTTTATTTTACTCAACTTGAGAACTTTCTTTTCCATCGTTGCCAATTAAAGAAATGTTAAAAAACACTGATACGTACAATCGCATAGATATTTTTCTAGCATCGCTGCATACTAAGCCATCATCGATGTATAGGTATACAAATTCCGAAAATCGAACGAGGAAAGAAAGTAAAAGAAACAAATTATTAATAAAGCTGATGTTCCAATATTCTTCATCTAAGTTTTGCAGATACTATTATATCTTGTGCAGTTTCCTGACTTGGTTTCATGAATCTGTTCGTTTTGGTTTGATATGGTATAGTGGTAATGTGTTGTCGTTCAAGCACTAACCATATCCATCCAATTTTTCGTATAATTTAATTAAATGATGCGGTCACACGCTAAATATACAGGGTACCCCACTTAAGCAGTATAATCCTTTAAGGGGAGATACCTGAAGTTCCACCGAACAACAAATTGTATGGCAGGGGGGGGGGGGAGGGGGGTCTATTCTCACCACATTTCAAGTTATAGCCCATCAAAGTGGGTGACCTCTTATTTGGAGGTGTAACCACTTTAAACGCTATAACTTCTAAACTATTATAGGTACAAAAATAGTTTTATATATTTTGAAAAGACAATTTAGTAGCGAATACAAGTTTTAAACACATTGGGTACAGCTGTGCAGCTACAAAAAAGTGATGGCTCCTTAAACTCTAAATAATGAAAATTTGTTGTTCCATTTTTTCACTTAAAATGCATTTGACTCAAAATTTTTACTTAATTTTTTTTTTTATGAAATTGTTATCCCTAAAAAATTTCCTTAAAATTATGTTAAGCAACTTTTTTTACGTACGATCAACAGAAGTTGTAGTAAAAGCCATTTCTTTCAGACAAAAATGGTCAAAAAGAAGTGTAGGTACCTACTGAATTAGTCTAAAAACAGAAAAGTTTATGGAATGTTTATAGCAATTGTTCGAATTGCGTTCCTTCCATTTGAATACACGCTCGGGCGCGTTTAAGCATTTCGGATGGCAGATTAACGAGCAGCAAACTTCTTCTCATCTCTTCTGTAACGGTACTAATTTTTTATTGGAGCTCTTCCAGACTCGACATTTCTCTAAAATAAACTTTTTCTCTCATAGCACCCCAGAAGAAGAAATCCATAGTAGCGTTTAAAGTGGTTACACCTCCAAATAAGAGGTCACCCACTTTGATGGGCTATAACTTGAAATGTGGTGAGAATAGACCCTCGCCTGCCACAAAATTTGTTGTTCGGCGGAACTTCAAGTATCTCCTCTTAAAGGATTATACTGCTTAACTGGGACACCCTGTAGTAACTAAACACGTGGGATAAATTAAAACAAAGCCTATACGTCAAAACTCTTTTCTCATTTCCAACTTACCGCAAGTAAATTGAAAGTGGGAAATACACGATACAACCGTCGTACCGCATCGGCCCAACTGTTGTATGCAACTCACATATACAATCTATGTACGATTTATTTTATTTTTAGTAATTTTAGATTTTATTCATATAATTTCCATACAAACTGTGCATGTGAGATGTGACAGCGGTTCTACAGTCAACGGGCGGTTATGTGGATACACACGATGCAACTATCGTGTACAACACCAAAGCTGTCAAACCGTTGGTACAACTGTTGTATCGTCTATTTTCCACTTAATACGTAAGTTACATTGTGGTTCACTGGCAAAATAGCAGATATGATTGGTTGGACTGCTTTTATGAAGAAGTATTGTTCTCGATTCAGGCGAAAACGACTAAGATTGGTAGGAAATACTAAGAATTGTAACTGAAATGATTTCGAGCTGGATATCTAATGGTTTTTTTTAGATTAATCTGTATACCACAAATCTCAAAGTCAAACGAAGAATCTTAATTGAATTAATTGCTCACTATCAAATAATTGCATTCGCAAGAAGTTCTTCTGAAATTCCTTAGCTAGACCTCTACATAAAACAGGAAAGATTTTGTAGCAGGAAATGTAAGCAAAATAAAAACGAACGTCACGGAATAAAATTGCATGTTATTCAAAAAGTTTAACACAAGTTTATTTTTTCTGAAAATTTAAAACATATGTATCACCTCCCGATTAAACTTAGTTTGCATTGCTGCATCCATTAAGTCCAATGACGGGGTTAATATCTATCTATTCGTTTGATATTTCCGGAAAAAAAAAATTCAAATGAAACAGGAGACTTACCATATAATGTAGACCTCGAAGCAATGCACTCAAAACGCAGTGCAGGTATGGCCTCGATTTATGCACGGTTTTCACTGACATGTAAATTTAATAGGCAAAAGCTGTAATGAAATTTTACATGCATACATAAGTAGAATATGACGAAAATTATACTTGAAGTGAAATCCTTACTGACGTATTTGGTGATCCTCAGTTGCTCTTTAAATACCACATACTGCAGGGGACACGTACGATGTACGCAAGTCAATACGTATTCAATTCCAAATTTCAATTTTAATTGAAAAGTCAAAATTGCCCTTTTTTTTTTTTGTCGGGATAGGAAACACTCGACTGTAGCACTCAGACACAACTGGTCCATTGTACTGCCAGAGAGCAAACCCTGATTTACTCATTTTACTGGAATTTCCTTGACTTTCGAAGAAAGCCAAGCAAGCACTTCAGTGATGAGGAGCTTACAGTACCAGCACTCACCACATCCGCACCGAAGATCTGCCACCTGATACGAGCAAAGGCCGGACACTCACAGAGATAATGTTCCGCGGTGTCGTCGCTCTCTCCACAAGCGTCGCAGATTGCAGCGTCACTTAAGCCTAACACGTTAAGGTGCTTGGCAAAAGCGAAGTGGCCTGTCAAGACGCCGATTAGTTGTCTACAGTCTTTTCTGCTGAGAGACAGCAAGAATGCCGCTGATTTCTTACAGACGTCCGGGAGCATGCGTTTAGTCAACCTGCAACCTGGAGAGACATGCCACACACAATTGTGCTCGTGAGAGACCCAATCGTCAATGGAAGCCCTAACCGAAGACACTGGAAGACCCAACGCGGGTTCGGGACCTGAGAAAGCCTCCTCTGAGCCTTGTCTAGCAATCTCATCGGAGATCTCGTTCCCCAAGATCCCAGTGTGACCTGGGACCCAGATAAGAGACAGAGAATTCAGCCTTGCGACCGAGTTCAAAGAGTTTTTGGTTTCACGAACTATTTTGGAAGTGGTTAAAGGGTTAAGCAAGGCCTTAAGCGCAGCCTGACTGTCACTACAGACACAAATGCTACGTCCCTTCCACCTGTTTTTCACAACATAGTTCATGGCCATTAGGATTGCATAAGTTTCCGCTTGGAAAACAGACGCATATTTGCCTAACGAGAAGTGAAGTCTAATGTTGTCGACTTCCACGAAGACACCAGCGCCAGACCCTTGTCTGGTTTTGGAACCGTCCGTGAAAATACGACTACATTCCATTCCCGGCTCAGACTCTGACCGAAGCCAGTCCTGGACACAAGGAAAGTCGACTCTGAATTTGCGCATCAGCTGGAGTTCTGGTGTCATTGCATCAGACGGCATATCCATAAGACCGGAGTCGTAAGATAAGTGTCGCGCAAGTTCATCAAAGTTCCAGTGTGGAGTATACCAAAAACCGCCTCGCCTAAGACGATGGATGGCTTTGATAGTGCAACCCATGATATAAGTATCAAGGGGAGGTAAGTTCAGCAAAGCGTCTAGAGCAGAGCCAGGCGTACTCGGGAAAGCTCCTGAGCAGCCGAGACAAGCCGTTCTTTGGAGTTTCGCACAAAAGGCAACCACATATTTACGCGAGAGCCCCTTCCACCAAACAACCGACGCATATGCGAGGAATGGTCTTATCATAGCTGTGTAGATCCAGAGAACCTTATTCGGTGATAAGCCCCAAGTCTTGCCAAAAGCACCCTTACACTGCCAGAAGACTGAGAGCGCCTTGGATGTTTTCGACTCGACGTGTTTGGACCAATGAAGTTTCTTATCTAAAATCACTCCCAGATATTTGGCTTCATTGGAAATGCGAATGGTGACGCCTTTTAGTACTGGCTGAGTCAGACCGGTCAAAATCCTCCTTCTCGTAAAAAGAACAACCTCAGTTTTAAGAGGATTCACCGAAAGCCCACTCCTAGTACACCATTCATCGATCATGTCCAGCGCCGCCTGCGCGTTAGCACAGACCGTCGCCAGGCATGGCCCGACAGAAAGTACGGCGACATCATCCGCATATGCCTGAGCGTAGACGTTAGAACTATTAAGAGTGTTCAACAGAGAGTCGACCACCATGCACCATAACAATGGAGACAGAACGCCACCTTGCGGACAGCCCCTGTTTACCCCTGTCATAACATATTGGCCACAATCCGCATCCACTACCAAAGTTCTATTCATTAGCATTGCTTTAATCCACAACACTAATGTTTCATCTACCCCGTGTTGTCTGGCAGAGTCGCACATGCAGTCAAAAGTCGCATTGTCAAAAGCACCCTCAATGTCGATGAAGATACCCATCGCGTATTCTCTCCTATCAAGCGCGCATTCAATTCTGGCCACTAGATTTTGAAGTGCGGTCTCACAGGATTTCCCACGCTGATAGGCATGCTGCATCTCCGATAGTGGATGCAGTTTCAAAGCAACTTTGCGCACGTGAAATTCTACCAGTCTCTCCATACTTTTCAGTAAGAAGGATGTCAAACTTATAGGCCTGAAACTCTTGGGGAGCGAATAGTCTTCCTTACCAATTTTCGGTATGAAAGCTACTCTGACTGTCCGCCAAGGTGTAGGAATATATGCCAGCGCCAAGCCAGCGGTGAAAATTCTTTTCAGAGTTGGCAATAGCTGATCTATACCCTGTTGCAGCATAGCTGGATATATTCCATCGGTGCCAGGCGATTTGAAACCATCAAAAGATGCCACAGCATATTTGATGGCCTCATCTGTTACCACGGCTGATGCAATATACCAGCTGCGCCGAGTTTTCTGACTTAGATCAAGCTCAGCCTGGGTAAGCGGGCCAAGCTGCGACCTAGTGATTATCCGATTGCCAGGAAAGTGAGTCTCCAGCAGAAGACTAAAAGTTTCCGCTTTCGTCTCAGTAAACTTGCCATCAGATTTTCTCAGTGACTCCGGTTTGGTCGGCTTGCCCCTTTTGAGAACATCAACCAACCTGCTGGTTTCACCGAGTGTCTCGATCTTTTCACAAAAATCTCTATAAGAAGCACTTTTCGACAACCGAATTAACTTCTTGTAGTCTTTTTGCTTCGATCTAAAAAGATTCCAGTCACCTTCTAAATTTGTCTTGAGTGACCTATTTAGAAGTTTTCTGGATTCCTTCCTAAGTCGCTGCAGTTCCGGGCACCACCAGGGAACCGGAGTTCTGCAGGGGGTTTTTGTCAATGGGCACGTCAGTTCAAAACAGCTGGTAAGGACACTAGTCAGGTTTTGAACAGCATCCTCTACCTTTCGCTTCGTTCTGAGTTTAGTTGGAGTTTTGACAGATCTGTCTAGCTCTTCCCTAAACCGCACCCAGTTGGTTTTCCTCGGATTCCTCCTCTCCTGCAAAGTTATGGCCTCGCATTCGATTTGGAAAACGATGTATCTATGGTCTGACAAGGACACCTCCGGCAGTACCCTCCAGTTAGTAATTGACTTGAAATACCTATTAGATAAAGTCAAATCAATTACCTCCTGCCTCCTTGCCGTAACAAAAGTTGGCTGGGAGCCAATATTGTTAATTACCATGCCAGACGATAGTATAAAGTCTAGGAGATGGTTTCCTCGTGTGTTACATTTGCTGCTGCCCCAGACTGTATTCTGAGCATTCGCGTCGCAACACATGGCTAGTCCCATCTCCCGAGTGTCACAGTACTTTATGAGTTCGGCAACCGCCTTCGGTGGTGGAGGCATTACCGAATCATAAGGGAAGTAAGCCCACGCAACGACGAAGGTTTTCCAACTTCCGGTCGTTTCGTAGCTTACAGCTGCAGCAACCAGGTCCTGTCCACAAAATTGTCCAAGCTTGGTTACTGAGAGGAAATTCGGCACAATTAGACAAGCTCTCGGTCTTTCAGATCGCTCGTCACATAGCTCCGTTACTCCACGAACACCCCCAAAACCACATATGCGCTTGTTCCGCACGTATGGCTCCTGGATAGATGTTATGTGGGGTTTTGCACGCACCACGGAAAGTCTGCTACTTAAGAGAGCGGTAGCAGCCTTTGAGTGGTGGAGGTTTATCTGCGAAAATATCAAAGATATAGTCGCAGTTTTATTAGCAGAACGGCGCGCACCAGGTGCGCACATGCTTCCGGCGAGGCGATCGCCCCTACCCGTGGCATTGCCTGCGTCAGCCATTTTCTGTCCACTAGTGCTGGGACCTTTAGGGGTAACAGCACCAGTATCCACCAGATTTTGTGCGCAGATAACGCCACCGGTAAGAGTGTGCCCGGCAGAAGAGCGCGCATCAGATGCGCACACGGTTCCACTAAGGAGAGCAGGCGAAACTTGCTCCATCAGATAGGACCTGTTCGAGCTGACCGAAAAGGAGCCAGCGTTAGGTCTGAGGGATTGATCGGCTCCAGTTGGAATACTTTCTGCCGACCTATGCTTCTTTCCTGTCGCTACTGAAGGATGACTGCTTTCGGCGCTTGTGCCTTCAGCTGACTCTGCAGCCTCTTTGCACCGCGCCATCGCCGCCTTCCTTCTTCTCCTTTTCAGTTGACTCTTAGTCAGGAGCCCATCGGAGTGCGCCGCTTCGGGAGCTCGTTCAGCCTTATTGGTTTCCCGAGTCAAACCGTCACCGACACAACTTCGACCAGCTACCCTTCTATTGAGACAGAGATTAGACGTTCCAGCCGAAGCCTTTCCGCCACTTTCTTTGCCATTCCAGCCCAGTCTACCAATCGAGTCAGAGACAGAGCTGCAGGAGTCTTCTGAAACAAGCGTCGCTACTACTTCTGATTCAACGCCAGAGGCGGGGGGTAAAAGTATGATGGTTGGGACCTCCAGAATCCTCGTCCCGGCCGTAGTCAAAAAGACCACGGGTGGATTATCGTTTTCACGAGTACCACCTGGAGTAGATACCGTACAAGTTTCTTCCATCATACCTTCAACAAGTTTTGCGTCACAGTCAAGACGTCTTCAGCCTTTAGTTCGATGTCTCACCTAGGGTCATTGACTCTTAAGCCGTTCCGCCACGTCAAGGCAGCTGAAGAATGGGAACGGGGAAAAAATTGCCCTTAATTCATAATTTGTATAAATGTTGACCATCACATCAATCTAACCCATTTCATAATTTCATTTTCATTTCATATATCACTTACCATAGCTTTTCTGTATGTATAATGCATTCTCAAACTTAGTAATCATTTGGCTGTATGTAGCTCCAGTTCAGCAGCATTATGACAAGTCTGACTTATATATATTTTCTTCTCCCAGGTTTAAGGACATCATCATCGAGCCCTATTTACAGCAACGTACCGAGAACATCGTCAAAAAATCGCAACATTGATAAATCTAATGTCAGATCATCACCCTCCTCCCAACAGCCTCTCACTACCACTATAGCTTCATTAACACTGCAAACACACAATCTACAACAACAGCAGCAATTGTCAACCAAAGCATTAACCCACCATCAGCAAAGTAAAGCATCCGCACCGAAAGCGATGATGATGACGACGACAACGACGACCAAACCAGTGGAACAACCAAAGAACATTAATTTATTAAAAACTCTAAATCCAAATTCAATTCAAATGAAATTAGTTAATAATCTTAGTAACGATAATCTTAGGCTAAGTGGTAACCTTATAAATAGTAGTAATAGTAGTAACGATGACACTTCACCTAGTAATAGTACCAACAACACCAGCATGCGCAACTGCAGTCGATCAAGTCATCGCAGCATGGGTAGCGGCACCAGCGGTGGCATCCAGAGCAAGCTTGCAATCAGCTTGGGAAGCTTTAGCGATATCATACGTAAAACAACGGCAGTGGATACTACCGCTGATAGCGAAGCAGTGGCAGTGATGCAAAGGATCAGGGGTGATGATCACAGCAACAATTCCGCCAACGACAGTAGGAGAATCAATGTTACCGATGATGATACTGACAAAGCGGCAAGAATTGGCAACGAAGGTGCCTTCAGCGAGTCGTCAGCACATCCAACGACCATCAACAAACAATATTCAACTTCAAATATCAGTGGAAAGCTATGCTCACCCCCTCCCTTAGGTGGGAGGGACATTGAGCACCATCGTGCGACCTCACACTTGAGAAGATTTGAGTTGGAAATATAAGTAGAAACGAAAAAGCAGAGTAACAACTTACCTACAACTGCAACCCCAATGTCATCCCGGACATCGACGTTTTTGTTTATCCACACATTTTTATGTGTGTGTTAGGTTAGGTGTTGTAAAGTTTTCATTTTGTATTCATTTTTTTCCTCGTCTTATGCTTTATTTTTGAATTAGCTAACAATTTTAAAAGATTAATCTTGAATAATTAATGTAAATTATTATCGTAAGAAAGAGTTTTAAAACATGCATATTATGAATTATATAAATATATAAATATACCTATATATAGAAAGAGAGAAAAGTTATTAGTCGCATTAGTGTATGTTTTTATTTTATTTGTTTTGTTAACCTTCTCTATTTTATTTTACTTTTTCTTTTTTTCTCGGAACATTTTATGAGAAATTCTTTATTTTCTGGAATAAAAACAAAAGTTCAATTTAAGTCGTATTGTGTTTTATTTTAAGATGACGGAAGTCGTACATGCACATGGTAAGTAATGTCACAAACATGGGAAAAATAAACACATGCACGGTCTCTTAAGGAAATAATGAAGATACTTCTTGGCAAAACTGTCTCTAAAACTTTAAGTGAACTCAAATATCTTGAATCATGGCAAGCAAGATGCACAACTTTATACAGCCCACAACTTAATTAAATGTCTGATTGTAACATTAGTATTGGGTGATTTTTGAATGTCTGTTTAATGTTAAAAAATTTGCACCAAATGCAAAAATTTAGTTGTCAATGCAATTTCATTCATTGGTCGGCACTTGTACCCATCTCTCAAGCAACTCACTAAAAAACATGTTTGTTTTTGACAAAAAAAATACCCCAAGGCTCTTGGACATTATTCCGAGACAGTATCGTTTTTCGATTTCAAAGAGGAGCCCATTTGAAGATTTTGGGGGGGGGGCATGAAAACACGGAGACAATGCGAATGCGATCTACCTGCGAAATTTGGAAGACGTGTCACATGCCCAACCATGAATCATAGTTCGTGACATCCGAAAAACCAAAAAACGTCGAAATCTCGACCATGTCTCTCATATTTTGTCGGTTATTCTCGAGAAATTTGAAGAACAAAGCAAAATAAATAAAATTATTCTCGATAGGCTGATTAAGCTTGAAAGTAATTCTCAGAAAACGCGTACTTCAACTAGAATATGAATGACAAACGAATGTTAAAAATATGTACTTGAAATGCAAACGGACGTTTGCAAAAACTCAACGAATTGGAAATATTCATGCGTGAAAAAGATATTGATATTTGCTTGATTTCTGAAACCCAAGTAAAAAAGGAATCGCATTTAAAAATAAAAGGCTATAATGATTACCACGCTTGTCACCCTTCGGGAAAAGCGAGAGGCGGATCATCCTTGTTTATTAAACACTGCATCGAACAATCCGAAGACCTACAGATAGAGCTTGAAACTTTGCAACTGTGCACGATTCGAGTTAAAAGTAGTCAGCGTACTCTTAAAATCTCATATATCTACTGTCCACCCCGTTCCGCGCTTGAAAAATCTGATTTTAAAAACTTGTTTGAATCGCTGAAACCTAATTTTACCATTGGCGGCGACTTTAATGCGAAACATACGTTCTGAGGGCTCAAGATACAGCTCGAAAAAAGGTAGAATGCTCTATGGGGCAGGTATGGAGTACAGTTGTGATTTCCATTCGACGGGTAAACCGACTTACTGGCCAACTGATACTTCGAAAATACCTGACCTGATAGATTATTTCGTTGTGAAAGGAATATCTACCAACCACATAAAAGTCAAATAGAGCTTTGATCTGTCGTCTGATCATTCCCCGGTTATTCTTCCATTCAGCGAAAAACTAGTCTATAACCTAGAGCCAGCGAGATTAACTGGTCGAACAACTAACTGGGAAGGCTTTAGGAACGAAATTGAAGATAATGTTGTAGTCGAAGTTAGAATATTTGCTCACATTTTATTATATTTGTCCCACTGTAGTAGTGTACATAATGTGACGACAAGCGGTCTACCAGATGCGCTTATGTAATGCATTTCATCGGACCATCTGATCGGGTGATTAACCCGAAAACTCCCCGCTTCTGCACATGCATGGTTTCTAATCATAAGTTGAATTACAAGTAGATGTTAAATCAGTCAATAAACGATCTTTGTGAAGGGTGGACACATCGTCTTTTTTTTATATGCCTGCAGTCTCAGAAGTGGGATCGTGTGTTTAAAGTACCAAAGTGGTCTTCAGCAAAAATTGATACAGTGTTTTTTCTGAGTGAAAATTTATTCGGCCGTATTCTTTACTTGCATAATTTTAAACGATGGTTGAAGAGTGGGCGCAGTTTCTTTCAAAAGTGTCCTTAGATCGTTAAAGTTGCAAACCACGGGTACGAGAGCAGAATTAAAACTTCGAGCTCAAAAAGCAGTGGAAGATTTTCAGGAAGACGATCTTCGAAAATTAATACAAGATCTCCCTTCGAAAATTGGGGAGAACGGTACTGATGACTCAATTCTACCTGACAACCATGTGTCTGATAACGAACGTGAATCTTATGTTACGGAGGACGATCAGGAGGAGCAGGAGGAGCAGCTAGATGAAGAGTTGGCAAAGCTGCAAAGGATGTGTAAGAAAAAAGAGGAAATAGTGAAATTGAAGGAGCAACTTCGTAAGCTACAAGCTACACTGGAAACGGGGCTCATCCAGCAGCCACCCGCTTCCTGCAGTTTTAAGGACATCGAGCACTCGTTACCGGCATTCAGAGGAGATGATAACTTCCCAATTCAGCGGAGGATCGAGCAATTCGAGGAATGTTCGGAAATCATCAATCTCAATGAAAGCGCTAAATTCATGTATGGCAAAAGGCTTCTAACGGGTACTGCAAGGTTATTTGTAAGAGCAGTTAATCTTAAAAGCTGGGTCGAGCTAAAAACTGCATTGAAACGTGAATTTCGGAAAGTTGTAACTAAATCAGATGTTTACAATGAACTTCGAGGAAGAAAGTCTTACCCAACGATAGATACGTCATTGCGGACATTGACGGTCTGCAGTTAACTCGCTTGCCATACAAGGGAATATCTTCACCAAATAATATGAGGCCTTATAAGGTGGAGCCGACGCAGTTAAAATACGATGATGAGGTGGCCGTAGAGCATTTCGAGGAACTTGATTCATCGGACAATCTTTAAACATTTTTTTCCTTAATGCGCAAACCTTACTTTCAATAAGACTCACTCAAGTTTAAAATTATAAGAATATATTACTATATAACAATTTGTTTGTATTCAAAACATATTTAAGTATGAGCTGATTTTATTTGGTGCACATGTGTTAAGAAAGGAGACACTCGTGTAATCGGGTCGATCACTCTATCAGGATGGCCGAACTGTAGTCGAAGTTAGAATATTTGCTCACATTTTTTTATATTTGTCCCACTGTAATGGTGTACATTATGTGACGACAAGCAGTCTACCAGATGCGCTTATGTAATGCATTTCATCGGACCATCTGATCGGGTGATTAACCCGAAAATTCTCCACTTCTGCACATGCACGGTTTCTAATCATAAGTTGAATTACAAGTAGATGTTAAATTATTCAATAAACGATCTTTGTGAAGGGTGGACATATCGTCTTTTTTTTATATGCCTACAATGTTGAACTGACGTTCCAATTACGACTCCCTATGAACTTGAGGTTGAAGTTGATCGCTTCGTTGAGATCGTACAGCTCGCCTCTTGGAATAATACGCCCCATCCAAGGAAAACGCCGGACATATACGGTTTATCATATCCTCCGAAAATAAAAGAATTGGTCAAGGAAAGAAGAAAAGCGCGTAAAAAATGGCAACAGAGTCGTGCTCTGCAACATAAAGCACACTTGAATCGTCTGTGAAATTTGTTTAAGAAGACTATTGAGGATTTTAAGAATCGTGCCATAGGCTCTTACCTTGGAAGTTTAACAGCGAAAAAAGATTCCAATTATTCACTTTGGAAATCTGTAAAAGGCATCAAAAGGCCCAAAGTCCCCGCGCCGCCAATCAAATTAAATCAAAGTGAATGAGCGAGGGAAGATAAAGAAAAAGCGGACGTCTTTGCGGCCCACCTGGAAGAAACCTTTAAACCCTACGATAGTCAAGTGGTTTACGATAACATCAATAGGCCGGATTTACCATCTGACAATTTAACGTTCACAAGTGCAACGCTAAGGGAACTCAAAAATGAGATCGAGAATCTAAAACCTAAGAAAGCTCCTGGTTATGATTTGATCACCGGAGAAATTCTCAAAGTTTTACCTTGAAAAGCACTGATTAAGCTTCTCCATATTGTATTGCTGCGCTCAGATTAAAACACGTACCGAGCCAATGGAGAGTTGCGGAAATAATAATGGTTTTAAAATCAAGAAAACCGCCAGTAAAAAGTAAAGTAAAGTAAAGTGAAGTAAAATCGTATAGACCAATTTCGCTTCTTCCAGTCATATCCAAAATTCTCGAGAGGATATTATCAAGGCGTCTCCAGCCGGTTATAGAAGAAAATAATCTTATCCCTGACCACCAGTTTGGATTCAGAAGTAAGCATTCGACGATTGACCAGGTGCATAGAATTACTGACGTAATCGAGAAAGCACTTGAAGAAAAAAAAATTTGCTCAAGCGTATTTCTTGACGTCTCGCAAGCCTTTGATAAGGTGTGGCATGATGGCTTGAAATCCAAACTACGACTAACTCTCCCTCTATGCTTATACGATATTCTCGAATCATATCTCGGGAATAGACTCTTTCGTGTTAGACATGGAGTCGAATACTCCGAGCTCAAGGAAATTTCGGCCGGCGTACCGCAAGGAAGCGTTCCTGGGCCGCTTTTCTATTTGCTGTATACTCGTGATATACCGAACGAAGATGGCACTGTCCTTGCTACGTTTGCCGATGACACCGCTATCCTAGCAGTAGGTAAAACAATCGAAGAAACAACTGCAAAACTGCAAAACGCACTGAATAATGTAAATAAATGGACGAGGGACTGGCGGATCGCCCTCAACGAATCTAAATCTGTTCACGTGAATTTCACTTACAAGAAAACTAATAACTTGCCAATTTTCCTAAACTCGGCCCGAATACCTTTTGCAAACGTGGCTAAATACCTGGGAAGGACACTCGACGCAAGGCTGAAATGGAATTCGCACGTGAAAATGAAACGAAAATAACTCGAAATCAAATATAGAGAAATGAACTGGTTACTCGGAAAACATTCCCAGCTCAGTACTGAGAACAAACTGCCAATATTTTACAAACTTTTCAAAATAAAGTGCTAAGAGAGATTGTCCAAGCACCGTGGTATATTAGAAACGATGATATCCACAGGGATCTCGGAATTCCGATAATCGAAGCAGAAACTAGAAGCTTCGCGAAAAAGCATAGAAACCGACTAATCGGATATGTCAACAATACAGTCCTACAAATTTTAGATGAGAGCAACTTATCGCGCCGACTACAAAGGACGAAACCTTTCGACTTGGCGAGATAAGGATTAACCGCGTCTAGATTGCGGAATAAGCAGGATCCTTCTGTGGAAAGTAACCTGCCAAACGTTTTTATTTCATGCTAGAAAAATTGCTTGATAAGTTAATAGTTAGTTGCGATATCTAACAAATTAGTGTAAATTATGTATGCAACGGATACTGGTTCATTGCAAATTTAACTTTAAAATTTGGGGAGCCTTTTTGATTTATGGGGAGCTCAGTTCTAAATAAAGGAGCCAAAAGCTCCTAAGAGCCCTTCCGACAGCGCTGTTCCGAGATCTACAGTTTCTTTTTTTTTTCATTAAGGAATGCTGAAATTAAAAACGTCCAAAAACTGTACAGTGTCGCGGGAATACAACAGACTTTTTGTTCCTGTTGCCCTGCACAATTTATTTTGACATTTATGAACAAGAAAAACAAAAACACCAAATTAAGCATTAGAATTGTAATAAACTACCTTTCATCCACTTTTTACACAAATTAATTTTAGTAATAAAAGCTAACGAATCTGTAACAAACAAACAAAAGCTTATCCAAAACTAACGAAAGCAACAATGAAGCAAATGTTGCGCAGGTTGCGCTAATGTTGTAAAAAAAACTCTTAATTTGGGCAGCGCTGTCAAAATATTTCTTTTTTGAAAGTGTTGCTTTAATGTTGCCGCAACACTGCATTTTTGAATTGGGCGAAGTTTTACAGACTTCGGAACAAGTGAAAATCGAAGGTGCTACTTCACGAGAATAAGGCGGATGCACCATTTTTTCCCAACCGAACTCCTGGAGTGGAATCCTCTAAGGTGGTAGTTGATTGTTGACGATCACAATCATCCCTTTTGCTCTCTCTAAGGTGACCATCAGCGTGATTATCAAATTTTTGCGATCGTTTTTGTGTGACAGCTATTTAGGTGTAACTTCCATATAGAGCCATTCTGTTTTTTTACGATTATTAGTAAAGAAATGCTATTTGCGAAGTGCTACGAAAATGTTGATCTCTCTGTAATTATTTTATAAAGCAAGTGCTGATGAACATAATTTTAATGTATAACTGCTTTGATCTAACTTCAGAAATAGCTCAAATATTTTGGAAGTTCCAAAAAATAAATAAAGTTGAAGTTCCAAATCCAATGGAAAAAAAATTCCTATTTTTTGTGTCGTCAAGTTTGTTTTATTTTTTTAAGTTTTGATTTTTATGTATGTCTTGCGGTTGTTGGACATTGTATGTTATGGTATATTTCACATATACTAAATGTAATAAAAGAATTACGTGAAACAAATAAACAACTACAACTGCGACCGGCGCGCGATACCACTGGCAAGAAAATGACAAAAAGCTGTGCTGCTAAGTTTTAAGTAATTCATTGCGATCGTTTTGCGGAGAGCTAAGAAAGTGTGATCATCAACTTTGACTATCAAAAGTGTGACTATCAACTATCACCTTAGAGGATTCGACTCCTGTATTTATGTGCAGGTGGTCCTAGCGAACGAAATTTGCAAACTGAATGAGACAGTAAAATACTAATTTCAATAACAGTTTTGGCATTAAATTGGTTTCAACTAAAATTAAGGAACCTTTGAAAACGGTTAGTCAGAGTATACGAGTAATGTCAATTTTAAGAGATTCTCACCACCGAACTTTCCATACGCACATTAAACACTCAAAACCTCGATAACTTCATTTAACAGCTTTCAATGCCTCCTTACGCATAACCGGACCTAAAACTATGGAACAACTAGTATGGTGGTGAGTGGATATTAGATTGGTTCGGCTTTTTTCGAGGAAAGCGGCGTAGAGACGCTCTAGATTGGGACTTGTAAAAAAGTCTTAAGATATATGGTCTTGAATTGAGAAACGTACATATGTTTTATAGTTGCATCCAATCCATCACTCAATATGGCTACGTTACAAAACTTCTTGGGCAGAAAATCATAGCTTCTAATTCTTAAGCTTCAGCAAACGTCGGATATCATCCTCCTCTAGATGACAGCTATCTTCAGAAGTTATCTACATTTAGTAAAAACTTTTTGGCTGTGGGTAGAGGTGAAGCTAGACTTCATACCTTAAGCGCCTAAGCGGAAAATGGTCCTTTGCGGTGTGACTGCTTATTATTATTACTTTTAACGTCTTCGGGAAAGGCTGGGCTATTGCGCTGCGACAGCGCCCTAAGATGTCTGTTCGTGTTGATTCTGGCTTTGAAAAACTGTAGACTAAAAGAAATATTTTTTCCAGGCTGTGAGTTTCATAGCTTGCTTGTTGAGTAAGAAAAGGAATTTTGATAGAGGGATGTTCGCGCGGTAGCCAGGTGAATATGGAGGTGGCGGGCTTTGTGGCCTGCCTGGTAGGATTTCCTGCCTTGTTGTATTTTCAGGGTTTATTTTATTCAGTTTGTTGGAACTCATGAATCTTCCATGGTAGTATTTCTAGTACATGCATAAGTCGGCAACCTGTCTTCAATGGGATAACGCAAAACTGGGGTCGAATCGCGTCCTCCGTCAACGGATAACTGGTGACGTAATTTGTATTGCGTTGTTGGTAGATCTAGCAACAACAAACATTCAAATTACGTGACGAGTTATCCATTCGCGGAGGAAGCGATTCGACCACTGTTCTTAGTGTTGCATCTTAAATTTATCGCACCGCTAGTTTCTCGATGCTATCGTGTAGACCTAAGTTATGCTTTGGGGCCGAGCTTAAAACATGCGAGTAATTATTACGCTTCAGTCTTACTTGTGCTTTGTACAAGAGAAGGAGTTACGCCGATGTGAGGTACATTTTTGCTCTTGTCAGGGACCTCAACTTCATGGATGCTGATCTGGCGATGTTGGATATGGCCGTGCCTTTCTACTGTTGACTGTGCCACCAATAATATTTATGTTTTCATTGGTAATCTTTTATAATTCATATGCAGTTAAGGTGTAGTGAATTTATCCCTTATGAAACGAGTAGCAGATTGGGTTTTCCTTGCAATGATGATATTTTATCTGTACAAAAGTGTACATCACCAAAGATTCACAATGAGTGGCTTACAAGCCAGGCATTAGGCGTAACCAAATGAATGTTATAGATTTTACTCGAGCATCCCATAGAAATTCCTGGTTTGATACAAATTGCTCGCTCACAACACGGGGCTGAGAGGATGAAAGAAATGAAGTCGTATTATATTAAGAACCAAATCCGGAACTTTCCTGAAAATCTATAAAGCCGATGACGCAAGGTTTCGAAATTTATATTACACTTAGATGGGAGAAAGAGGGGAAACATTTAAGGAAACACTGAAAGTGCTGAGAACTTTAGTACATACTGGTACGGACAATATACTATATAAGTTATTGGAGATAATTGTTACGACTTTTAACATGTAAGGTTTCAGGTATTTTCGCATTTGGTTGTGGCTAAATTGTCTGAGGTCTGTATACCATAAGTATAGCTTTTCAGAAAAAGCATTATGCTATTAACATTGTTCGCTTAATAATATGTAAACTTAAGCATTTAATCTAAATGCTGGTTGGTTGGTTAAGAGTGACCCCTAATGAGGTACACTTAGCCTACTGAAAGAATTAGAACCATTTGCATATTACGTTCAAAGGGTATAACTTAACCGTGCGGGCAATGATGACATCATTTAGAGCACTAAAGGCGTATTTACCTTCCTAACATTGAGGAACACATGATACGGCCATATCAAATGTGGAATGTTTTCCCCTTTTTCACATCCGCAGCTGCTGCAGAAATCATTACATGGAATGCCCGGTTTTTGAACACGCCTACCTATGGCACTATGTCCTTAGATTAGATTGGTTAGTTTAGACAGGGTTGTCCACCTATATCTCAGAAATCCCGTACATCTTTTCCATCTGATTTTGACCTAGCGGTATTGCATTGGTCTAGTACTAATTGCGTCCATCCACGGTTCGCCATATTCACCGCCTCAGAGTGACTGAGGTAGGCCCATTTCAAAAATGCAGGGGGCTAACCATGCACTTCGCCGCGAAGCGCATTTTCATGCGAAATCGCATTTGGGTACTACGCAATTCGCTGACGAACACTATCGCACTTCGCTCTTCTACATTCGCGCAACTATGTAAATGCTAACGCAATTCGATTGACTTCAAATGCGATAGATATTTTGATGGCGGAAGGGTTGTTGGCGGTGGATTTTCAACTGAAAATGTAAATAAATGAAAAACAGCAAAAAAGAGTGGTTTCTGAGGTGCCGTGAACTAAGGCCATATGAACTAACGCCATAATGGTGCTAATTCATTTTCAAATGCGAATTAACGCCATAATCCACTTATGGCTTTAATTCACTTTCAAATGAGAACTAAAGTCATATGGTGTTAGTTCGTTTTAGAGAGTGGCCTAAGTTCTCATTTGAATGTGAATTAAAGTCATATGAAGTTATTTCTCACCTATAAAGGTGGGTATGAACTTTACTTTCTTATGGAAACTTGGTACACACTCGAAAACATGAAGAGGGAAGTAACCTACAATAACTAATAATGTATGTTTCTTTATACATAATGATTAAAGAATAATGAGAAACATGGTGAACACCATTCGTTATTGTAACGGAACTACTAAAACTTCCATTGATATTCACTACTTGCGTCCTATCTATAAAATAAATACGAAACCAATCATGAATTACTCCCCTAAAACCAGCATTATGCAGTTTATTAAGAAGCAATTTGTGAAATACCACGATAAAAGCTTTCGTTATATCTATGAAAAGAGCCATAGTAGATTTGGAATAATTAAAACCTTCATACAATTGAGTACATAACTTGAGAATAGCATACTCGTTGGATTTACCTGACCTGAAACCAAACTGATCTTTTGAAAATAAATTCTGTTCATCCAAAAAATAAACCATACGAGATTTTAGTAGCTTCTCAATGAGCTTAGTAAAGGTCGGAAGCTGGGATATAGGTCTATAGTCGCGAACATCTTTACGATTAACCCCTTTTAAAAAGCGGTATGATTTCTGTGCATTTCAAGGATTGCGGCAAATATCCACTACTTATGCTATGATTAAATAAGTAACATAGTATATCACTTATATTAAAGGCAATCTTCTTCAAAAACACATTTGTAATACATACCATCACTTGTACAAGAACTTTTATTTTTTAAGGACGCTTTAAGTTTAAGTATTTCTAGAGAAGAAATTGGGTTGAAAATAAAGCTATTAGGCTGCCTTATCGCAAACATGTTAGAAGAAGTAGTACAATTGCAAGTGTAGATTGATTCTGCAGAAGGCTTTAGCCTCTCTGAAATTTCAATGAAATACTCATTAAGTTTGTTCGCTATGCTACGTGAATCAGATACAATAACGTCATTTACTCCCAAGACATCGATTGATTTGGACTTTATATCATTACCTAAGATATTATCTACAATTCTCCACTCTTCCTTAATATTGCCTAAAGCATTTTGCAACTTATTGACATAGTAATCCCTGGGGCCGCGCTTAGGCTACCAGGGGGGTCAGCAATGTGGCGGATAGCTGAACGGCCTTCAGATATGTAGGCTAGCTGCGAATAACCAATAAGCAGTCCCCGACCACGAGCGGCAGAATGGAGGGTGTGAGGGAAAAAATCACATGAGCCCTGTGAAGTATCTGTGACAGAGCGAGTAGACGCCGCTCTTAAATAAGTGTCCTATCCCGAAGGCAAGGTGTTACGCGACCCGTGCTGAGGCCTGAATGGTGCTGGGGATGTAGAATCAATATAGCATCTCTAACGGAGCCCTCCAGATACCTGGTAACCTCTGGTTGAAATAAAGCCTTACCACGCTACAGGGGGCTATGACGTGGTCGATATCAATTCCCTCGTGGGATTCAAAATGAACAAACTTAAACAAACAAAAATAAACCAAATAAAAATATCAAAAGAAACGGAAAAAACCAAAAAAATGGGGAGCCAAAAACCCCAACCATAGAAGACCCATTTCGAAGGGGAGCACTATTGGCTCGATCGCCAGTTGATACTCCGCTTGAAAAGGAACAGGCGGCGATAATATCGCCCCAAATCGTACGCGTGGACACTGCTACCATAGCTTTAGCTGAGGTTCAAAACAACCCACGCTCCAATGAAGAGATAGGCAAGTGTGATTCGATGACTGTACTGGCAAAAAAAATAGCCGAACTTGCTGAATTCATCAAGGATAAGAACAACGTGCATCACGAGATTCGTAAACTGGTGAGTTCTATTCGTACCACGTATGAAAAGGCATTGGACCCTGAAAACGAACGACAAGAACATTTACACGTTGAAAGGCAGGATAAGACTACATAAACCATACAGTCAAAACCGTTAAACTACCGAGCAGCAGTCCTGAAGACCACTGAGGCGTCAAAGCCTGCGGTAGATAGCTGTGAGATACGACCACAAATGCCCAAACGCAGGAGGGAAAGCAAAATTACGAGCCAGCAGCTCCCAGCCGCGAAGAAGAAAAAGACCGTGGTCCCGATAAGAAAAGAAAAATCTGTCCAGGTGGAAACTCATAACACGAAAGCCGAAAAGTGGGAAAAGCCAAGAGGAAGTACCAAAAAAAGGCTGAAAGCGCACCCAGATGCTTTAGTGATTAAAGCTAAGGATGGTCTCTCTTATGCAGAAATGCTGCACAAGGTAAAGGACAACACTGAATTGAGAGAGCTCGGCCAAAAGGTCAATCAAATCAGGAGGACGGCCAAAGGTGACCTACTCTTAAAACTAAGGAGCCTCCCAACAACGGAAACGACCAAGCTTCATGCATCCGTGGAAAATGCCTTGGGAACAGAAGCGGAAGTGAAAGCATTGAGAGAGCTGAAAAACCTTATATAAAGATAAAACAGCTCAACCTCAATCACTGCGAAGCTGCGAACGATCTCCTCATACAATCTGTGTGCGAACAAAAAGTAGACGTAGTAATCCTAAGTGAGCCCTACCAATAATTCGATGCAAACGCGTGGATAACGGACACTACGGGAAAAGCGGCGATATGGAGCTGTGGGAAAACCGCCTTCCAAGAGAGAATGCCAACATCAGGAGATGGTTTTATATGGGCAAAAATCGACGGCATATATATTAATAGCTGCTATGCACCACCAAGCCTCTCGATAGCAGAGTTCGAAGAGCTGCTGGACAAACTCGTAAACGATGCTTTAGATCGAAAACCGGCGATCATTGCTGGCGACTTTAATGCATGGGCCGCTGAATGGGGATGCAAAGAAACGAACAGACGAGGAAGATCCCTACTGGGGGCTTTTACAGCCCTAGACGTGGTACTAGTAAACAGCGGAAATAAACCCACGTTTTGCAGAGGAAGCGGCGCTTCGATTATAAACATCACGTACGTAAGTAGCTACTTGATAGGAAGAACAAAGTGGGAGGTCAGTGACCTCTATACTCATAGCGACCACCAGGCGACAATATGTGAAGTATTGCCGGAAGCAAAAAGACAAACACCGCTAGCCAGGCTACCCCAGAAAAAAGGCTGGAAATCAGACTCTTTCGACGTGGAAGCATTCACATGTATCTTCAACAGAAACGCAGTACTGACGGGTCGTGCAGGCCATAAATGAGGTAACACGGGCATGTGACGCCACAATGAGGAGAAGAAGGCTATGGAACATCGTCCCCCAGTTTACTGGTGGAATGAAGAAATCGCGCAGCTACGTACCAAGTGTCATCGAGCGAGAAGGGCGTATACGCGATCTAGAGCGAAGCCCGTCTCCAGTGAACTGCAAAAAGACTACAGGGTGGCTCGAAAGGAACTAAAAACAGCCATACTAAAGAGCAAACGGAAGTGTTTCGCCGAGCTGTGTGATGAAGCTGACGAAAATCCAAATCGTCATGAAAAAATTGAAATGGTGCCAGCCACAGATTTCCACCTGCCCAGAGTTCTTACACAACATCGTGGTCGGACTATTTCCTCATCAACAAGAGAACGCATTCTCGGATGATCCAATAGTAGAAGCACCAACAATCCGAGAGCTAACCATAGAAGAAATTATCGAGATTTGCAATAAAATTGGAGATAAAAAAGCACCTGAACCAGATGGTATCCCAAATATAGCACTCAAGACAGCTATAAAAGTAGGCCCAGAAATGTTTATTAACACTTACAACTCGTGCCTGAAGGAAGGAGTCTTCCCGGATCAGTGGAAACGGTAAAACTTAGTACTTCTTCCCAAAGGTAAGAAACCACCAAATGAACCATCATCATACCGCCCGCTCTGTATGTTAGATACGGCTGGCAAAATATTGGAGCGAATCATCTGTAACAGGGTAGAGGCAGCAATTCAAGTATCTGAGGGTCTTTCAGAACACCAATACGGTTTTCGAAAAGCGCGCTCAACAATCAATGTGGTACTTAAAACGGCACAAGAGGCTATACAGGGAAGAAGATGGAGAAGCGGTTCCTAAAAGTGCTGCTTGGTTATAACTCTTGACATAAAAAACGCCTTCAATACGGCAAATTGGAGTCACATCTTACAAGCGCTCAGAAGGATGAGAGTTCCACAATACCTCATAGACGTTATTGTTGACTACTTCAGGTGCAGAATCTTGGTATACAATACAGACCGCGGCCCCAAGGAATATAAGATCACAGGCGGAGTACCACAGGGCTCAGTCCTTGGCCCTTTGCTCTGGAATATTATGTACGACGGTATACTGCGACTTCATATACCCGAAGAAACAAAAATAGTGGGATTTGCTGATGATATCGCCATTATTGTCACTGCTAAACTGTTGGAGGAGGTGGAACAGATAAGCAATGCGACAATAAGGATAATACGAAAATGGCTCACCTCAGTTGGTTTAACACTGGCGGAGCATAAAACTGAAGCAGTCCTGATAAGTAGTAGGAAGAAGGTAGAAACTCTCACCATTATAGTCGGCGGCCATGAAATCACATCTAAACCGCATATAAAATACCTAGGTATCATGATAGATACGAGACTTTCATTTAGAGATCACCGTAAGTATGTAGGCCGAAAAGGTGCAATAGCAAGTGCTGCACTCGCGCGTATCATGCCCAACATAGGAGGACCAAGACATAGCCGTAGCTTACTGCTGGCTAGAGTGGTTACGTCTATAATCCTATACGCCGTACCAATTTGGGCCGGCGCCATGGCAATTAAAACATACAGATCACATATCATATCAGTGTATCGAATATGTGCATTGAGAGCTAGCTGCGCATTTCGCACTACTTCTAGCGATGCAGCCTGAGTGGTACCGAGAATGCTCCCAATAGATATCCTGGCAGTAGAACAGCAACGTCAGTACTGCGCAAGAAGAGAAAGAAACGAGGCCAGCGAAAACCGGCTCTATAGAGCAGAAAGCCTAAGAGAATGGCAAGAACGCTGGAATGCTTCTGAAAAAGGCAGGTGAACCCATAGGCTCATACACCAAATCGAGCCATGGTTCGACAGGCAACATGGAGAACTTGAGTTCTACTTAACGCAGTTCCTAACGGGCCATTGATGCTTTCGTTCGTACTTACATAAGTATAAACACGACAATAGCCCTTACTGTCCGCATTGCGCTGACTGCGTGGAAAACGCAGAACATATGTATATTTTTTGAATGCCCAAGATTCCTCGACGAAAGGAATGCACTAAGGAGTGAACTCGGCCATCCACTGACGCCAGAAAACATCGTTGGCAAAATGCTCAAAAGCCAGGAGGCATGGGACGCAGTCGCTGGGAGCACAATGCGCATAATGAAGATTCTAAGAACCCTAGAAAGAGAAAGGAAAGAATTAGACTGGCGAAATACAATAAATGCTGAGCAGGAAAATGCAAACATGCACTAGTCGAATACATCAGACTAAAACCCCCCCGCGATGAAATGCTTGACGGCAGTACCGCGGGGAATGGGGCGGTCGTAGGAGGGGGGTTAAGTGGGTAAGAGCCCCACACTGTTACTCAGGACGTACTGAGTTTCGTCTTTTGAAGATTACCTGTCCCAATCAAAAAAAAAAAAGCATAGTAATGATCGCGTGTTATTATCACTTCTTTATTTACATCTTTGCACAGATTGTCATAGTATTTTTTTAGCCTAAGGTTATGTGGATGTTTTCTACATTTTGCTGCATTTTTTTTTTCCTTCTTATTTTCTTTAAGAGTTCAGTAGTCATCCAAGGTTTGATGTATTTTTTGCTATACAAATCCTGCATAGACAAAGATGTGCAGTTCTCTACATGATTTTTTTAAAATCAAAAAAATAAATCATAGGCAACCGAACGATTATTCTCTGCATAGACTGGTTCCCAAAATTCATATCTAAAATATTCATTTAACATGGCATAGTTTGTACGAAATTTGTTCCGGAAGGAGATATTTGCATGAGAAGGGCTAGTAAAGTTACTTTTGCTAAGAGTTACCATATGGTGATCTGTTAATCTGAGGTCGTAAACATTCTCACAAAAACAAATTTTATTATTTTTATGTATTCGGGTGAAAATATGGTCAATACAACTCACAGTTGAGTTAGATACACGAGTTGGTTCATTGATAACACTCTTGAGACCATACGAGGACATTAAAAACAAGTAGTTCTTGGTGTCTCTGTCATATTCATTCAAAATGTCGATATTTATATCACCTAGGGCAATTAAGTTTTTAGCTTTAGTTACACTCAAAATAGAATTGAAGTAATTAATAAATATACTCTTATTAAATTCATGCAATCTGTAAATACGCAGAATTGAATAGGTTTCACGTCTATATACAAGGGATAACTTCACTATATCGGCACTAGGAATATTAATCAACGAACAATCACACGTATAACCAGATTTGATATAAACTGCTACACCACCGGCTGAGTACGAATCATTACAATTGCCAAAAAGCAAATAACCCGGAATATTATAAGAATCTAACTGATTTTGATAAATCCAAATCTCACTCAAAACAATTACTACAGGCAAATTCGCAAGAGTTTCGATATGTGCTAACAATATACGAACATTTTTTCTTAAACTACGGATGTTCTGATGTAAACAAAGGGCATCAAATTCATCGACATTAGAGGAAGGAAAAGATACGAATTGGGTGCATTGGGGAGACGAGTTAGAAGTATTTATACCAACTGGGCTCATATTTTCTCTAAATCAGCAAAACAATTTATTTTAACTAATTCATCGCCTTCCTTCATTCGCATATAAACCGTATACATATTTGACTAACTACATAAATAAAAACTATTAAAATAGGAAGATACTAATTTCACAAGAAAAATATAGACAAAAAATGATTATACTTGGGCTCGTCCGGGATTTGAACCCGGGACCTCCCGCACCCTAAGCGGAAATCATACCCCTAGACCAACGAGCCAGTTATTTCGATTGATCTTAATATCACTTTCTTGCTGGTTATCTATGCCCCCCTAGACCAACATACCAGAAAGTTAAAGTTTATTTTAGTATCACTTTGTTGCAGGTTGTCTGTTCTTAATGACTTAAAATTTTCTTTCATAAATTTTATTCACATGTGCTGCGTGAGTACCACGTCTACATTTACAACTCTATTCACGTCACCACATCTCGTACAATGGCATACTAAAAGCAGTGTTCAAATGAGTTGCATAGTATTTCTCTTTCGCTACATAGGACTCTTTACTATCTCCAAAATATGTAAAGAAATAAATCATTAGAAATTCAACCATTCAGTAAAAATTTCTAAAAAGAAAAACTTTTTGCACGATGTTGCAAGATTGTAGCGAAAGAACTTTTTCTGTGCTACACACTTATAATCTTCCTTCTCTTTAGCAATCTTTTTATGTGCATTTACATTCTAATAGCTCCATCGTTCATCGATGAACCCCCAAGGAACCTTTTTCAATCTTTAAATTAATTAAGGTTGCTGCTAATTAACCGCTAACCTAAGGAGACTTTCCGCACATTCTCATAACAGATACTTTCTACTGCGATAACATGGTGTTTCGTCCGCTTTAATTGTTATGAATTCCACTTCGTAAATCTCCTTCGGCGAAAACACGAACGGAAAAATGGCATACAAGATCCCCACTATACATACATATATAGTACATATGTATAAGACCGCTAACGAAGACGCGACTTTACCCGGCCAATTAGCTGACCGTTTAATTGCACTACGACATTTAATATTTAAATTCCATTTGGCATAAATTTGTACGCGATAATTGTCTTGGAAATGTACCTTCGTACCTCCGTCTATCGTCTTCGAAAGAATGGAGCCAGGATCCGAATGACAAAAAGCACTAACTGTTATGAATAGCACCACATAACTCTCTTTGGAAATTGCCCAGCGTCAAGATGAACAATCTAATTAGCCAGAATCGAAGCTGGCTCATTTGAATAATACCATCATAATAATGAAGCCAGCGGTAACCGCTAAGGTACATGAACATCTAGAAGAATAGCCAGGGGATGCATGGCGGATAGAATGGAACACGATGCTGGCCGGCGCGCTCCAATGTGGAAAATGTACACACATGGGTTTTGTTTATCGCACCAGAGGAGCAGATGGTTCTCCGGTTTAGTGCTTTCTATTCATCTTCATCGATTGGTCCTCCTGTAATTACAAAAAAAAAATCTAGTAAAAGATCATGAAGCTGATCATATTGTGCTAATTTGTGCACAATTTACTCATGCACACAAACAAATGACACGACTGGACTTGGCGGATGTGGAGCTACACAAAAAAGTTGATGTAATAAAAATTAATTGCTTTTGATCGTATTACTTTTTATTGCCTTTGATTGCTAGTGAAAGGGTTTGATTGATTTCCCTAATACAAGATGCAAAAATACATACATGTCATGTAGGTGACTTTTAGAAAAAAAAAAAAAAAAATTAGTTGCACCACAATTATTGCCGCAGTGTAGTATCCCCAACAATAAAACCGAAAGTCATTTCAAATTATATTTGAGTTCTCCACAATAGGACCTTCTTAGCTCACATAAGCATTTCATCAAGAACGTCATGTTGTACTCAGGGCTTTTGTTTTGGCTGTGTTTATTTTTAGCCCTTTCAGTCCACTTTGTTTGCCTCAGCTTCTAGATTATGGGCCATCAAATGAAGACGCATTATCCGATGTGAAAGTAGGCAAGCGTCATCAGCTTAATCTAGGTGTTTAAGGTAAGATGTCATGGTCCAGCGAATTCCATAGTTGCTTTCCATCAATGCTGCATCGAGTACATCGCTGATAAATACCAAGAACAATAGTGGGGACAGTATGCACCCTTGACGTACTCCACTTTGAACTTCAAAATCCTCCGATACCTTGCCATTGTGTAAGACGTGACACTTTCCGCCCTCATATGTAATCTTGGTAATAGTTATAAGTTTTTCTGGGATACCTCTCCTGCGCAAGGCCAACCAGATAGCATCTCGATTCAAGCTGTCGAAAGCCTGCCGAAAGTCGATAAACAGCTAATGTAACGGAGATCTGTACTCAACGCATTGTTCCATTATGATCCGTAAGGTGTTTATGTGCTCGATGCAGGGTGATCTAGCACGAAAGCCTGCTGGCGACGACGTTTGATTCGTTCCGGAATTATTCTAGCTGTTATTTTGGCTACGGCTGAAACAACTCAAATATCTCTCCAGTTTTTGCATTCCGTCAAGTTTCCCTTTTTCGGAGGTTTAAAGTATCCCAAGCTCTCCGTATTAGGGGATGCAGCAAATCTTCCGATGTATTTGGGGTCGCTTGAAATAGCTCGGCAGGGATGCCATCAATACCCACCGCTTTGTTCTTCTTGAGGGACTTGATTGCTGTTATTATTTCGGTTTTTCTCGCAGGTACGGTGCGAATTCGGGAATTTGTTGCTTCGCACTGCTCATTCGAATTCGAGATCATACCGCCATCGTCTAAGTGGTTTAGCACTGTAGCAAAATACTCTCTCCATCTAGTGAGCTGGTCCTCATCCGAGACCAGAAGGTTACCGTCTAGGTTTTTCACTGGGTGTTGTTTGGAGTTCCGACCACCAGTGAGCTCCTTAGTGATTCTATAAATACTCCTACTGTCGCACCTGCTCGCTGCTTCTTCAGACCTTGAAGCCAGTGAGTTGATATGCTGACGTTTGGCACGTCTCACACTACGCTGCTCTTTCTTCTTCGCATGGTATTGGGCTTCTAGCTCGGTTCTCTCTAATGCTGAGGCAGCTGCAGTCCAATCGATTGCTGTCCGCTCATCAATTGATAAGTGAAGAAAGGTGTTAATTTACACATCTATGTACCAGCTGAGTTTTTATCTCGAGACATCGAAATATCTTAGAAATACGCATTGTACGAATTTAATTCCTACTTACTTCCTATTTTGGCGATGTTATGATTTGAACTCAAAGAATCATAACCCTCCCAGTTCATTGTATTTCTACTGATCCGCGTTTGATCACTTCGTAACAAAGGCAAATCAAATGCTGGTGTCGTTGCATTTGTATGATATAGGAGTATTAAGGATTGTCTTTCTTTCGCGATATCGTTAGAGTGTTCAAATCTTCTTTAATACAAAAATACCAGCTGAGCCGGTTGCGCTCTATTTTTCGTGAATGGTTTCTTTGACGTGAAGGCTTCCACTGATCTTCGAACTTCTTATTCGACAAAGCTTTTTCACTCCTACTGTCATGCGAAACATCTTCATCTCAGCGGTACTTATGTTCAAGACGGACCCAGGTGTTCAGAGATCGGCCCATTTTTGTGCTTCTTGAGTGGAAAACAGCAAAAGGGGAAACTGTCTCAAAAAAGGGGAAAAACTCAGTAAACACATCTTTTCTACATTTTTTTTTACAAAACTCAATGTCGAAAAGCAGTTTGAGGACGTAAAGAATCGCCTGATATACACTCGAATCGAGTTGACGTTGAAGGCTCTTGTTGATTATTTCATGAAAAAGGAGTATATCGACAGTATTGTAAATGTTTTTGATATTGACTTAAATGATAACGAAAACTCTTTACCTACTTAGGAAATATATGTGGAGCTTTATTTTCCCCAAAACTTTAACTTACTTAAACTGAAGTAAATGATTTCAGGAGTGATTGTAGAAGTTTTTCATCAGATCTTGAAAATACGTTGTGTAGCGTTTCAAGTGTTTAAGTTACTTCAAATTATAAATCCGATCGTACTAAAACATTAAACTTTTTCTCTTGCCCCTTTGTGAATATTTCCCAAAAAGGTTTTCTGGTACTAATAGGAATAAACTTGATCTCAAATACAGTTTTCTTAGAAATTTTACCTTGTCTTACATTTGTTAAAAAATGTAAATGTACAAGAATTTCGGAGGGATATTCTATCAACAAAAGTAGGTAATGAGAAGGATGTATTTCAAAAGCTTAAGAAACTTGTGGAACTTGTGCACAGTGGAGCAGGAGCTAAACGGGCTTTCTCTGTTGTTAATTTAAACTAAACTAAATTCAGAAATAAATTGCAGGGTCCCCGCACTGTGTAGGATTCTGTATACAAAGGCATTGCATTGAATTTGAAGAGGTCGTCCAGGAGATTTATTTTTGAGTGCAGAGGCTCTTTCTCTAAAGCTTGACACCCAAAGGTGTATTGTGTTTTCATCATCGCGTCAATCGAGTGCGAAGTGTATGCGAAAAGCACGCTGCGTCGTTAATTTTTAATAAATTCTTCAACAACAAACGCACAGTGTACTCCCGTCCAAACCATTATGAAAACTGAAAACCGCACGATTGCCACTGTCTATCGCCACCTCCCGCTCTTTGCTATCCCCACCCTAACCATATATGGTA
The DNA here is from genome assembly GCA_945910035.1 of Brachypalpus laphriformis. Taxonomy (NCBI): domain Eukaryota; kingdom Metazoa; phylum Arthropoda; class Insecta; order Diptera; family Syrphidae; genus Brachypalpus; species Brachypalpus laphriformis. The sequence goes on from OX246753.1 coordinate 205,673,089, forward strand.
TATGTTCTCTTTAAATTGGGGAGTTCTTTCTGCCCCACCCTGTATTTTGTTTAGCTTTCATTGACCGCTAAACCCATCTTTACTACCTCGATCTCAATACTCACAAATGCCCCAATGACGGCCCGCTGAGTTCCTCCGACTATACCAATGTCATCAGCGTAAGCGAGTAGTTGTACAGACTCCGCTATTGGCTTGTGAGTTTCGTACAATCCTCTCAAGTACTATGTTAAAGAGGTCGCATGATAGCGCGTCACCTTTCCTAAGACCTTTCCTGACATCGAACGGTTCTGTAAGAACATCGCTGAGTTCTCCATCGTTATTCTGCACAAAAGGGCCAGCTTTGCTCTGTATAACTCGTCCCTACACACACTATCATAGGCAACTTTGAAGTCGATGAAGAGGTAATGCGTATCGATATGAATATATGTACATGGGTTTTTTTTTCCAAAATCTGCCGTAGTGTGAATATTTGATGGTGGACTTTTCGTGTCTGAAACTGCACTGACAAGGACCTATCAGGTTGCTGACTATCGGTTTTAGGGATAATACAGCAGACAAGATCTTATATGCGATGTTGAGAATACTTATAGTTGGCGCAGTTCAGATGGTCCACCACTGATGTTTATTAACAATAGTTTCATGATAGCAATAAACTATAATTCTGATGAACTCATTAGCTCATTCACTAATTGAATGCCCATAAACAATAATAAATTGGAAGTATGTCGCATCTTCGAAACCCCTTATAGCACGAAATCCAGTATAAATAAGGAAGGTACTCGTAGTTCAACCCAACAGCGCAGTTCTAGTTTAAGTTGCTCCTTCGTACAAACAAAGATTTCTCCCCATCAGTGGTAAGAGATCTGAGGTTTGAGCGCAGTCGAAATAAGGATGAAGACTGAATAAAGATTTTTTAGACTGAATGAGCCTTCGGGGGGGAAACAATAGAGAGACGATTCATTTCTCACTACCAGTTGACGACCGACTAAGAAAACGATTTGGTGACGACAGAGTAATAAACTAATTTCTTAGTTTGTAGGTGTGATCCCACATCTTGTCACAATGTGCTTGGTGGTAAAATATGCAAAACCGCTACTCATGACATCATCATCCAAGGAGCTGGCAGAAATGTTTCATATCCTAGGCCATTTGATTATTTGATATTTTCCCGCATTCCTGGTGAGAAATTTGTTAACAATTGAAAGTAAGTAAGAAATAGTTAAGAACAATACATCGTCCTATATGTTGCTGGGGGTCCTTTCTAATGAACAGTCAGTTAAACGAGAAAAAGAAAATATCCCAACAGTTTTATTAATAACATCTTCTTTGGTATTTTGACAACTCAGTCTTTCAATGTCATTGGCAGTGATCTAATCTCTCAGTAGCCTACTGCGCCTGTCTCTTTGTTTCAGACGCCTCACTTTCGCGTAATCTTGGAGTTTCTAAAATCTCAAGTCGTACATCATTAATTCGCATTCACAGAGAGTCCTCGTTTTCCACGAATCACCATCATTAATCGCGTATCGATTACATTCCACTTTAGCACAAGATCACACAAATTTTCCCTTTTGATGCTGTTGTTGCTTGTTGGCTTTAACTTGCACTAAGTACCATCGTCCCTAACATCGTGTGCCAGCGACCAGCAAAAGTTCTTCTGTCGTCCACCTAAGGAAGCCATCGCAGATAACATTTTTATTTATTATTCCAGTCAGTGAAGAAGGATTTTGTAACCAGCATCGGGAGTAGTAGTGCCTACCTAGATGGTGTGTTGCGGTGTATGCCCATTCGAGCCTATCATTTTTGATTCCCAGATTGAGCAATGACCGCCGTACCGCCACCGCACCACTATGTGCCCAGATAAGGAGCCTGGTAACAAACGATGAACTAGGCGCGAAGAAGATAGATCCCCTTCTCTGGGTACACACTCTATGAACAAGTGTAGTTACATAAGTTAACGCGTAGTGCTGGTGATGTCTTTTGAAAGTAGTGGCCAACCTGGACTCTCGCGCTCTCTGGAGACTTGCGGTAACCTGTTGGAACGTCTTATTCCCAATAATGCTGTGTTTTCTACTCCTGCAAGTACTGAGGAGTGCATAAGGGAGAATCCATTTCGCTCCAAATTGCCATTGCATGCTGTTTCCAGCTTAGTAGGGATTGTCAGGTTTGCTTTTGCTTTTTGTTTCTCTTCATAATTTCGTCTGCTCCAGGAGGAGTTCCTAGCTCGTTAGCCATATCAGGACTGCATATGGGAGGCTAACCACCGAACAGATGATGCTCTGGATCAGAAAATTAGAATTCTGATTTATGATTTCGATTGTTCTGAGACGATGTCGGGAGTGTAGTCGCCATCATCGTTGTCGAGTTGTGTCCAGTATTTGTACCAGACAAATGGGCAACGATCGCAAGCACCTGGGAGGGCGACAGTGCTGCAATGAGACCTTGATCGGGCTCATTAATTATTGCGATGGGTATGGATCGATGGTTGTACCTATTTTAAAATGTTGATTAGTGAGTGTAGCGACTGAAGGTGACCGACGCACTTGACCTTTGGGATGGTTATCATTGAATCTGTTTTATATCGGAGTGTAGTGAGCACGTAGGGACTTTGAAATCCAAGATTAAAGCGAGTAGTGAACTGCCAAGTCAAGTGTAAAATGCAATTTCTTATCAGATATCACTTTCCAGCTTTGATTCTTAAGGTGTTGAGAGTGCTGGAAAGACGATCCTGGGTACATCTTTGACATGGGTATCAATTCTATGAATCCCTAGTGGCTATCTGTGAGCATACGAGTACATTTAGTTGCAGCATTATTAAATTCGCTGAAATTATTTCAAGCTTATTAATCTAGATTCGAAAGACCATAGCTGTTCATCGCAATGATCGCGATTTCTTCATTGTCTTTTGCAAATTTCTTGCATCAAGTGGCCCTTTCTTATATTAGTTTAGAAATTCTTTCGCGGCGTGTACCTTGTGATTATTATTATTATACCGGCAATGCAGGTGAGTAAGTTAATACTTAAATGGTTTTCTGTGAAGACAGAAACACGTATATGATGAGGAATGATTTCTTCACGATGAGGCCACGGAGGACCCCAAGGCTCCTTTTGAGGACTTTGAGGGAATCCCCGAAAATCAAACAAGGTTTTCACTGCTGCATTTATAAAATTAACATTCTCTTGAACTTCCTAATGGCTGTGACATGTACCGGTTTTTATTTTAGCTATGCGAGCAAAACCATTGTGTTTAGTCGATTAAATGCGTTAAGAGTCGACGTAGATGCTGATACAATAGAGATAAACATGAACTTGAAAGAGAAGCATCAAATCAGCCAATAGTTTTATGAGATCGGGGAAGGGTTCTTAAGGGTGGTCTTAGAAGGTAGAAATCCAACATGTAATTGCATCCATATCGTACAAGTGTTTACCTTCTTGTAGGATATAGGTTCACAGCTCAAAACAAATCTATTCAATTGTTACTTCAGCTACATACTTAAAAGCAATCAGTTGTGTACTTGTTTGACTTGAGGTATCCTATTAAATAGCAATCGCCTACACAAATATGTACACACTTTATAAAGGGCGAGGTATCCGGTCTAGAACTAAGATGGCGCAACACTTTGGCGTGAACCTGTGCCTCAACCAACAAGCCTCAAAACTAAGCTCGATCTTTAGCTAATTGACTCCAGTTGCGCACTCCAGGTAAGTTAAGGTCCACTGTACTTATGGGCGACACCTACGGCAAGGATGACCTCTACTCCGTCATAATTTCGACTGAAATTTGAAGACTCTGGGACTAGAACGTCTGCTCTGCATGTCCTAGCCTAGTTTCTTTAAATAGTTTACATCGTTATACAGATCATATAACTCGTCGTGAAATCTTCTCCTCCAGAGCTCATAAATGGAACCATGTCACAGACAGAATATTTTGCGAAGAATTTTTGTTTCTCGAAGTAGCCAACGATTCACATTTAATAAAGTCCCTGTTTCAGTGTAATAGGTAGGACTGAGATAATTAAGGTCTTATATAGAATCTGCTTATATGAGCTTTACTACTAAATTGCCTTCTTAGCCCAAAGAAACAACTATCGGCAAGAGTTATTCTTCGTTTGATTTCTGCGCTGAATGCCGGAGCAGACAAAGTCTCTTACTACCTACTATGATGTTTTGTCTGTTTCGCCGATGTTATCCTAATAATAACTTATCCCAATAAGTACTTCCATGTTCACTGTTAAAATATAACTAAACGTTTTATTAAAGCTATTAGTTATATAATACAATGTTGTATGTGTTATTGAATATAAGTAAAAGTTGGGTTGCCTATTGAGTCCACTTCTCTTTTCCCTATACTTAGATCACCTGACAACATTTTTATCAGCAATAATCGTGTTTAATGGACTTCGTACAAAGCTCCTTGCTTACGCGGACGACATCGTTATCTTAACGTAATCGCCAACAACTATGTAAATGATGATAGGCTACATCAATACTGCGTGCTCTGGAAGCTCAAAGTCAACACAAGCAAATCTAAGATAATGATGTTCCGAAATGAATTTGGGCGGTATTGAGGAAAAATGGACTTGGGAAAATGAAGAACTCGACGACTTGAAGGAGTATAAATGGGGATAATCATAACACCTCGATTATCATTTAAAAATCATCCTAGACAACAATTTAAGGAAGCTAAAAGGGCAATAAATTGCAACTGGAGGTATCTGCTAAGTAAAAGGAACGTTGATCCGAGCGCTAAGTTTAAAATTTTCGAAGTCCGCGGTATCGCGCAGTATGAAGAGGTGGAGAAATTGCTCAGATACTTTTTAAAGTAAATGTTTCGTTTTCCTCAAAACACGCCGAAATACATTCTACACTTAAAAACTGGACTGCCTCCTTTGTACATCTTCACTCTTAAACTGCATTTTCTTTAAATCTTGAAAGTAATGCCGCTTTCCAGTTACTGCCTCCCATACATTGTTGCAAAGCACTTAATACATCGAAAGCCGCAAATTTTTAAGGAATGGTTCAGATTAAGCAACCAGCATAATGTTTCGCTACCAGATTATAATCCAGAAGTTTGAAAAAGTACACTGCAAAAGCTATTGGTTGCTATCGAGGAGTCTTCGCGAACCTTAAGACGAACAACTACTTTCACTACCATAACGGCTTGGATAAAATTTCAATAATTTTCAAGGTCAGAAGGGAGCTGCTTCATCTAAATTGTATGCCGCATAGAGTTGTGGAGAATGCAGAGTGCACACTATGGAACCTGCGCTTGAAAGAAGATGTAATCTACTTCATCGGAATATGTCCAATTTTAAACACTATTAGGCGGACTCAGTGGGAAAATATATGCTCTCGGAAAACGACGTCATCCTTATCCTAATGAATTATTTCGTAAAGCAAAAAAATGAATCTATATAGAAATAAAAACACAATTCGTAATTTATCTAAAATCTATAAGAAAATTGCCTGCGTTTAATAGCATCTTTATTTAGAATTGTCACGTTATCCACTGTTCCCCGCATTGTAGCTTGCCGATTTTAACGATTCCACTATCCATTTTTCGAACCAAGTTCGGCAATCGTAATGACTATAGCGAACCCAAATATAAACTTTGGTTAACACTTCACTAAGTTAACTTGCGAACTAGAAAAAAAAGTAGTATAGTGCTTTGACTGGGCCCATGGTCTGTAAAGTTATCCCAATAAGTACTACCGTGTCCACTGTTAAATCCGAACTAAACATTTCATTATATTTAAATGTATATATCAACATGTGTTTATGCGTTTGTGTATGTAATCCTATTACTTATATAATCGAATTTTGTATTTTATGTATTTCAATAGGTGTCCCTTCTTGTTGACGGTATATGGCACCGGTGATGGCAACAGTAGTCAGTCATTTAACTCCTTTTTTGTCTGGTCTTTAAAAATCCGTCATTCAACTGGTTTATAGAGTTTTTAGTTTTTTCTAAATGTTTGGAATGTGTAGATTGGAAAATGCTAAAATTATTAATTCAATTTGCTACCTACCCCCTTCGGGTAGGGGTTAGAATATACCCGAGGTAGGCATGCCTGTCGTAAGAGGCGACTAAAATCCACCCTTCGTATACCGGGCTTAAAGTGTATACAAAAAAATGCAATGAGTAAAGCGAAAAGATTTAATACCCCAGGTGGCAGTCCAGGTCCACTGGAAAATCCACCCTCTTCGGAGGTAGGCTCTACGGATTCTGGGGAGAGCCAATTATTGCAATTGATAAATCCCTTTATAAAAAGTTCAAGGGTACCTCGGTCTCCACCATCAAGACCGAATGTCTCCGGGAAAAAAAGTCCGCCGGAAGTGCAAGCGCACAAGAAACAGGACTTAGAGAAATGTAAAAGCTTTGAGAAGGAAAATAACGAACTTCGCAATAGGCTTGATGAAATGGATCGGCTCTACCAAGAGCTCAAAAAAGAGGTAGATATGCTGAGAGAGGAAAACAAGCTTCTAAAGAACTCGCTTTTACAAAAAGAACGCGAAGATTCCCCTCCCCGCGCAGCTAATCCACAATATCACACGGACGAAGAAGAGCTTGCACGCGAAACGAATTGCGTCTTAAAGAAAAGACCTAGCAAAAAACGCAGAGCCGGCTCTTCGCCCGAAATCGAGCCGCGAAAAGAAGACAAGCAAATTGAGTCGAAGCCAAAACAAACTCAAGCTAAAGCACGTCCTCCGCCTGCAATAAACGTCGTTGGCATAACGGACTGCAGTAAGCTACATTGCCTTCTTAAAGGTACGACGACATCGAAATTCAAGGTAACGTCACTCAGGAACAATGCGTGGAAAATTAACGTTGATGACTCCGATGGCTACCGAGCAATATCACAAAAATTAAACACGGAAAAGATCCAGTGGTATACTTATGAAAATAAGTCAGAAAGACCACTGCGTGTTATAGCAAGGGGTCTCCACCCCTCGTGCACAAAAGACGACGTAATGAACGACCTCAAAGCTAAAGGTTTAAAAATTCTTAATGCCGTCAATATTCTCAAAAAGGTGAAGCAACAAACGGAACAAGGCCAGGAAATCATGGTCAAGCATGGACTTCCGCTCTTTATGCTTACCTTTGACAGGAGCGAAAATGTAGACGATATTTATAACGTTAAAACTATTCTGAATATCGTAGTCAAGATTGAGCCTATGCGTACGAGTACGAGATCGATACCTCAGTGTAAACGCTGTCAAGGCTTTAATCACACACAGTCGTATTGTCAAAAAGAGCCGAGATGCGTAAAATGTGCTGGTAACCATCTCTCAGAAAAGTGTGACCTAAATAAGCAGGCCCCGGCTATCTGCATTAACTGCAAAGGAAAGCACCCAGCGAACTATCGAGGTTGCGAAGTGGCAAAAGAGCTTCAAAAAAGGCGAGACACATTTAAAAATATTCAACGCCAGAACGCAGAACCGGTTAAAAATAGTCGTGAAATCGCTAGCCAAGGGTAACGACCATCAATAAACACGTCAAACTTAAGACGAGAGTCGAGCAAAGTAAAGTTCCTTCGGCAAAATCAAAGGAAAAGCCACAATCTCCAGAGATGGTAACATATGCCCAAGCTGCGTCGCTAGAAACCAAGCAAAGCGGTGTTACGGTAGACCCAGTCTCCCAAGTCTTCTCTATAATTCTTGCGAAACTTGAGGAGCAAACGAAGGTAAACAAAGTCATATTTGATAAATTAAGCAAGCTCGAGTTAAAACCTCGCCAAAAAAGAACTCCCATATGAATATGAATCAGTTACTAAAAATGTTAACATGGAACGCAAACGGCCTTCTACAAAAAAAACGCCGAATTAGAAGTATTCTTACGGAATGACAACATTGACATTTGCTTGATCTCTGAAACTCATTTGACAAAGGAATCCGGAGTAAAAATAAGAGGGTATCGTGCTTATCACGCATACCACCCTTCCGGAAGAGCTAGAGGCGGATCCTCCTTATTCATTAAAGACTGCATTGAGCACTCCATAAATACGACGATTGAAATCGATACAATGCAAACAAGCTCAGTTCGAGTTAAGAATAGGCACTCGTATTTCAACATCGCGTCCATTTATTGTCCTCCGCGATGCACGTTTAGAAGTAACGACTTTGTACGTCTCCTTGACTCACTTGGACCGAATTTCATTATAGGTGGCGATTTCAACGCAAAACACATCTTTTGGGGTTCCAGATCCAATTCACGGAAAGGCAGACTTCTGTACGAAGCCGGTATGCAATTCGGGGTTGATTTCTTTTCGACGGGGAAACCGACGTATTGGCCCTCTGATACATCAAAAACACCGGACCTAGTAGACTTCTTCGTAGCGAAAGGAGTATCTTCAAATTTTGCGAAAGTAGAGGAAAGCTTTGATCTCTCCTCAGATCACTCGCCGGTAATCTTGACAATAAGTGACCGACTAATGACAGTAGAAGGTGTGCCTAGATTAACTAACAAAAAAACTAACTGGCGCGACTTTAGAACTGATTGCGAAGAAAATATTGTCTTAAATGTATCGCTCAAAACACCCTTCGAAATAGAAGATGAGCTCGGCAAATTTATTGAATCAATACAAAATTCCGCGTGGAAAAATACACCTTTAAGGAGGAAAGAAGTCCTATGCAATGAAGCTTATTATCCGCCGGAAATAAAAGAACTTATTCGAGAAAAGAGGAGAGCACGCAAAATATGGCAACAAACTCGCGCTCCCCAACATAAAACCCACTCGAATTTCTTATGCAATAAGCTTAAAAAAGCGATCCAAGACCTAAAAAACCGAGAGGCTTCACCTTATCTTGAAGGTTTAACCGCCGAAAAAACCACTAATTACTCGCTCTGGAAAGCTGTCAAAAGAATTAAAAAACCCCAAATACATTCGCCACCGATAAGAAAAAACAACGACGAATGGGCAAAAGGTGACAAAGAAAAAGCGGATCTATTTGCCGAACACTTAGAAGAGACTTTTAAGCCATTTGATGGAGAAACATTGGTAGACGATTTTACCGGTACGACTACGACATCTGACAACCTTAGAATAAAAAGTGTGTCACTTATAGAACTTTGCCAGGCAATAAAAAACCTGAAGAACAATAAAGCTCCTGGCTATGATTTAATAACCGGACAAATCCTCAAGGAATTACCAAAAAAGGCACTATTAAAATTGCTTTATTTAATAAATGCTTCCATTAGATTATGTTTCGTTCCAAATCAATGGAAAGTCGCAGAAGTCATAATGGTTCCGAAACCGGGGAAATCTCCAAATGACAAAAAATCGTACAGACCGATATCGCTACTACCAATAATATCGAAGGTATTTGAAAAACTCCTTCTGAAACGGATTCTTCCGGTCATTGAAGAGAGACATCTAATACCTGACCACCAATTCGGGTTCAGAATCAAGCATTCCACAATTGACCAGGTTTATAGAATAACCGACGAAATTGAAAAAGCCCTTGAGGAGAAAAAGATTTGTTCTAGCGCTTTTCTTGACGTTTCTCAAGCCTTCGACAGGGTTTGGCACGATGGATTGAATTATAAGCTAAGACGAATCCTTCCGGAGCAACTTCATAAGATCTTAGAATCGTACCTTAAAAACAGACTTTTTCGTGTTAAGCACGGAACTGAATATTCTGATATTAAAGAAATCGCCGCCGGAGTTCCGCAAGGAAGTGTCCTTGGGCCTATCTTATTCTTGCTGTACACTCGGGACATACCTCAAACTGAAGGCACTATTGTAGCTACGTTCGCGGACGATACGGCTATTCTGGCAACGGAAAGTTCAATCGAGTCAGCAACCATAAAACTCCAACGAGCCTTGGATAAAATCTGTGAGTGGACAAAAACTTGGCGCATTGTTCTTAACGAGACCAAATCGACGCATGTTAACTTCACTTACAAGAAAATAATCAACCTTCCCGTTTTCATTAACTCGGTACAAATACCGCATGCAAACGAAGCTAAATATCTGGGAATGACACTAGACGCGAAACTTAAATGGAAACCTCACGTTAAAAAGAAACGTGACGAAGTCGAAAATCGACTTAGAGAAATGTATTGGCTAATTGGAAGATATTCCAAACTAAGCGTATATAACAAACTGCTTCTGTATAAGCAAGTGCTTAAACCCGTGTGGACGTACGGTATACAACTCTGGGGTTGTACCAAACCAAGCAATAGGAATCTCATACAATCATTCCAAAATAAAATTATAAGAATAATCGTGAACGCTCCCTGGTATATCAGAAACAATGATATCCACAGAGACTTAGGGATAGCTACCGTGGAGGACGAAATAAAAAACTTCGCTCGCAAGCTTCGTATTCGTCTTCATGGCCATTGCAACTGTGCCATACTCCAAACTTTGGATGTGACAAATCTTACGCGCCGACTTCAAAGAACGAAACCGTTCGAATTAGCGCTATAAGACAAAAAGCCGCATGTCATGACGGTTTCAGCAGGTGCTTTTATTGGAAATCTACCTGCCTCACGCGAATATAAATCTGAAGCTTAAACTACTTGATAAGGTCAAACTTAGTCGTAGTAAACAAAACGAAGGGAAGGGTGTTTTTAGTCAGTAGAAATCTGACACTACTATGAGTACACGGTCTCATAGTGTCTCATGAAAATTTTCACCTACCCACGAAAAAAAAAAAAAAAAAAAAAAAAATTTGCTACCTAATGCAAACTATTAAAAAAAAGAGCGAAGTAAGCGGGATTCTGGAGTAGTCCGCCCCTTCGTTTCCAGTAGTCGGCCATGTGAGAATCCATTACCATTCTCTTACCAACAATAAAAAGCAACTTACAAACAGCGTTTTATGTTAAATAATAAAAATAAATAATGTGAACAAAGCGGCTTTCAAAGCTTGGTCAAAGTGCCCCTCCTATAATAGTGGCAAGAAAACTCGTCTCGAAATGGAATACAGATGTTGCAAGAAAAAAGAGATGAAGAAGTGCGCCCCGTTTCAAGCAGAGAGTACGAAGGGCCTGTATCGGGAGCTGGAGAAAATATCTTCTCCGGTTGCTGATGCAAACCAGGCTATCCAGGAGCTGCGAAGACACATATGAACAAGAGCGCAATCATCTTCAAAATAGCCGCCCAAAGAAGGAGGAATGCTCAGGAGATTCGTTCGCCAAAGTTCATTAACAATGCTCATGGCCAGCTTCTTGTGGATGACGACAAAATTCTGCAGAGGTGGTGGCAGTATTGTAAAAAAAACTTTTAAATGAGCAGTTTCCCCGGCTATACTTTCCAAGAGCCACCCCTAACTGTAAAGAAATACCCGACATTACAGTCGACGAAGTTAGTGAGGCGGTCAAATACTCGAAGAAACGAAAAGCGATTGGCCAGACGAGATGCCCTCTGAGTTCTGGAAAAAGATGGGAGACATCGGGTTCAGAGGGCTCAGAATTCTCATCTCCAAATTTGTTAGAGGTAACCGAATGCCGAATCAATGGAGGGAAAGTTACCTTCTCCCTGTATACAAAGGGAAGGGTGATACGCGAAACTGTGATAACTATCGTTCCATCAAGCTGATGTCACACACCATGAAGATCGTTGAACGTGTATTAGGTGGCCGACTGCGAAAAATAATACGGCTATCTGATAATCAGTGCGGGTTTGTCGCGGGTAAATCAACCACAGATGCAATCCAAAGTATAAGGATCATAATGGAAAAACATCGTGATTCCTTTAATGATTTGCATATTGTATTGGTTGACTTTGAAGAGGCATACGACAGACAACCACGAGATCTAATATGGGTGGCGCTAAGTCATCGAGGGGTGCCAGAAACCTATGTACAGATGATCATGGACATGTACGAAGGAGCAAAGACAAGAGTAAGATGCCGCGCTGGAGTAACCGAAGAGTTCCCAATCAACGTCGGGGTGCACCAGGGAAGCATCGTAAGTCCTTTGCTCTTTATTACAGTCCTTGATTATCTGCTTGACGGTAAGGTGATGGAACCCAAAGTACATCAGTTATTCTTTGCTGTCGATGGAGCCATCATAAGTGAGGATCCTACGTCCCTGCTACGAGCACTTGATGTGTGGGTGGACGCTCTGGAGGGAAATGGGTATCGCATTAGTTCAAAAAAGACAGAGTACTTGTGCTGTCCGTTCTCTGATCCACTCACGCCTATTCCATACATTTATTTGAATGGAACAGTTCTTCCCAAGTGCGAAAAGTTCAAATATCTATGATCTATGATCAATAGCAAAGCAATTTGTGATGACGACATCAATCATCGCGTAAGTGTAGGGTGGATGAAGTGGCGAGAAAATTCCGCTATCTTCTGTGACAGCAAAATGCCACCTAAGTTGAAAGGAAGGCTCTACACCACAGTTGTGCGTCCAGCGCTCAAATACGGTTCACTATTTTGGACGATGTACAAAAAGTATGAGAGTAAATTAATGGCAGCAAAGATGGAGATGCTTCGCATGACAGCAGTAGTGACAAAGCTTGATCGAATAAGAAGTTCGAAGATCCGTGGAACCTTTCACATCAAGAAAACCATCGTACAAAAAATAGAGCGCGACCGGGTCAGCTGGTATTGCCACGTACAAAGAAGAGATCATCTTAACCCTGTTATAAAGGCAATATCAATATTTGTTTCCAAAGACATCGCGATGTAGAAAAGGCAGGCCTATAAACGCCTGGATCAGACAAATGCGACGACACCAGCATTTCATTGGCCATAACCTCGCTGATAAGAGGAAGAAAAAGAAGATCAGTGATATGTGCTTAAAAATTAGGTAAATTGCACAAAAGGTGTTCTATAAAAAGTTGAAACTTTTCTGGTTTCATTAAAACTTGATTCAAATGCACCCACGTCAGCTGGTTTGGTAATGTATGAGTCGCTCAGCTCCATTGCGTGTGACTTGTGACCATTGACTAAAAACAATACTGGCTGTTTGATATTGTTTTTAGAAAGCCAGTCATTAAAACTATTGTCCACGTATTTCAAAAATGTTTCCGACGAAGAAAGATTTTGTAACCAGCATCGGGAGTAGTATTGCCTACCTAGATGGTGTGTTGCGGTGTATGCCCATCCGAGCCTATCATTTTCGATTCCCAGATTGAGCAATGACCGCCGTACCGCCACCGCACCACTATGTGCCCAGATAAGGAGCCTGGTAACAAACGATGAACTAGGCGCGAAGAAGATAGATCTCCTTCTTTGGGTACACACTTCGCATCCAGTCACTTTCTGATCTCCCTAGTACTAATTCATCTGGCATACTTTTAACCACGGCTTGAGGAGGACGCTAAGAGGGAAACACAACCATAGGTGGTAATGTTTGCCCATTAGTATTGAAAAGCAGTAGTACAGTTATTGCCTTTGTCGCGTCCACAAGTGACCTTATACAGGTTCTTCCACCCCTTAGGAGCCAAAATAACCCCTGCATTTGGAGACAGACAGATAGACTTTTCATCCCCATTGATGATTCTAGAAGGGTCTTTCAAAATAACCGTTGCATCTGTTTTTCGTAAATGGGACCGGACCCGGGACCACTTCCTACCCGACTTTTCTGTGACAATCGCTCGTCCTTCAGCTGTTCTTAGGGACAATTCGGGATGGCGGTTAAGAAAACCGTAATACCAAGATTTGGCGGGTAGGCTGTCTTTGAAAGGTGTCATCCGTTTGTCGTCCTGGATTAATTGTTGCTTCGCATTCAGCAGGTCCGTTGGTTTTTGTGGAAATCCGCATTTCGCAAGATCAATCAACCATTTGGCAAGAGTTTGCTCTTCGGTTGCACTCAGAACGATTTCGGGCTCCATTTTTCTTGGCTTTTCGACAACTCTACCATGGATACAGTCTTGAAGAATGTCTCTAGGGATCATAAATTCCTTACTTGCTTTTCCTTTGGGCCACTTATCTTTACGGATTTTTGTTAAAGCTTCAGGAGAATCATGAAAATAATGTCTCCTAAGATTAACCCCCTTATTATTATTTAACAAAAAAATAATGTTCAATATTTTTTCTCAGAAAACAAGAAAAATAAACTATCTATAATATAAAAACAATCACAAAATGTACTTACCTTCAATATATTAGTAATTGTAGCATATGTATATATTAGTAATTTTGTATAACACCCCTGTCCTGCACTGCTGACAACCTTAAGCAAATGTTAATGTTTTAACGCTGAAAGTAGTAGCTGTATCGAGTAATTTTTTGCACACAGACAGAAGAACCGTTATTCTTATAAAATATATGTTTAGCTGGAATCATGACAAAAACATTTACTATTACGCTGCGCTTTGTGCTGCAGAGGCTGACCTTACATGCCATCACCGTATACAGTAAAATTTGTGAGTAGTGGAATGCTTCAGTGCACTTTTTTTTCTACTACAACTCGCAACATCTCAAATATTCGCAATTTTTTTCACAATCGGCAACCATATTTCCTTTATACATTTTTAATACATTCCACACACACACATGTACAACTGAATCAATAGGCGACCAATTTCGTTATCACGAAGTTTTAGAATACTCGTAGAGTGAGACCCACACGGAAATAAACAATCACAGTATAAAAAATTTTCGGAAATGGTAAAAATGCCGACAAAATGTAAATGACTTTTCGCACATACATTTCTCGATTCTGCTATTGAAGAGTGAATTTGCATGGGAAAAAGATTAAATCAATGCAAAAATGTTCCATTATTCAGATTTCGCAAGATTCCACTAAATACCATAAGAGTGAGTTTGTATGAAGAAAATCAAAGTTGGCGAACAAAACCCCTACCCAAGTTTCGCAAGATTCTTTTATTAGCAGATTCCACTATATACAAGTTTTACTGTACTTTGTTTTTTCCTTGTTTACCTTTAAACCCATTTTGACCGCTTCTGCTTCAATACTTGCTAACACACCGATGACAGCCCGTTGATTTTTTTTCAATTATGCCAATATCGTCGGCGTACCCATACAATCCATTTAAGTATGATGTTAAAGACGTCACATGGCAGTGCGTCTCCTTGTCTATCAAATGTCTTGGAGTGGTTGTTACTGAACATCCTAGAGCAGCAAGCATTCTACACTGCCATCCTGTATAGCAGGAGGAGGGTAGGGGTGCAAAGCAATGTCTAGCTTTGGCACCCTTGGCCTTCCAAGCGGGCGATAAGCAGGGCAGACAAATGAGGTACTCAGAAAGTTGACAGTCTTCTGTTATATATTGAGTTATTGGCTTCATTGGCCAATCCAAAGCTTTTAATTTTTACTGGTGATAATAAATCCCTTTCAGTTAAAAAAATTGTATATATTTATATATGTATATGTATACGTATATGTATTCAAATCGCAGTAATATCTTTTACTCCCCTTCAATTCATCTTCCCCAGACACTATCATTTCCCAGTCTTAACAACTTAATGATAATATTTCCAATGAAGGGTTTATCCACGTCTAGTAGCAGTGGCGGTTGCTTCTGCCGCTGGACTGTCCTTATAAATGATTTATGTCGGTTTGTTATTTTTATGGCGAAGTTTACAATGGGCGACAATGTAGCATTGTGTTTGCACTTCTGCTGCATGCTGACGTCGTCGGGGAGTCATAAAATGCTCCCCGACAGGGGGAACGGTATGATATCCTTTCATATCGTCGTCCACCTATAGCGAGTTGCCCCTGGCCACCGCCACCACCACACACCGCTCATCGATCTTATTGAGTACTTAATAATGAAAATGTATAAATAATTTATGGCATGCGTATTGTTTATTATTTATTATTTTTCCAATTGTTTTGATGAATGGGTCATGGCTGGGGAGGTGAAATCGTTTTTACTTTGTTTTATCGCGCGCTGCTCAAAGGATATTTTAAGGATAATTTACGATCAAAATCTGTTACAGAGGAAGCCGCAGAAGTGGTAGTGGTGCTGTGATTAGTTTGCAATTATTGGGTTGAAACATTGGTAACACAGACAGGCAGGAGGAGTCCTTCTTCTCTTGCTGTACAAACTCTGCGCACTGCAGAATAAAAAAAGCCTGTACTAATTCATTTTCATGATTTATGCTTTGATTTCATTTTTGCAATGGACATATAAAAAAGTTCATATGTATATATATGCAACTAGTGGTTAATTGCGAGGAGCTGATTGAATACGGAGCAGATCTTGATTAAAATAATTGTCTCTAAATTCAGAAGATATCTGGCATTTAAACGGGTGGGGAATTAAGTGAACATTGTCAAGAAGTGATTCAGTTCCAATTTCAGAGAAGAATATTAATTAAGAAGAGAAAGGAAACCAGCAAATATTCACAAAAAGTGTGTCTTATGAAGACAGCAAGAGAGCAATTGGCAATAACTTTTACTTTGTATCTCTGTAGTGATCTAGATAGCGGAGTTTTCTCGCCACTTAATCCACCCTACACGCTTACGCAATGATTTATGTCGTCATCACAGGTTGCTTTGCTATTGATCATATATCCCAGATATTTGAACTTTTTGCACTTGGGAAGCACTGTTCCATTTAAATAAATGTCTGGAGTAGGCCTGAGTGAATCTGAGGACCGGCAGCACAAGTACTCTGTCTTTTTGAATTAATGCGATACCAATTTCCCTCCAAAACGTCCAGTCACACATCAAGTGCTCGTTGCAGGGATGTAGGATCCTCACTTGTGATGGCTCCATCGTCAGCAAAGAATAATTGATGTGCCTTGGGGTCCGTCACTTTACCTTCAAGTAGATAGTCATGGACTGTAATAAGGAGCAAGGGACTTAAAACGCTTCCCTGGTGCACCCCGACTTTGACTGGGAACTCTTGATTTACGCCAATGGGGCATCTTACTCTTATCTTTGCTCTTTCGTATATGTCCATGATCATCTGTACATAGGTTTCTCGAACCCCTCGATGTTTTAGCGGTAGTGCATGCGATCATATGAAAACACAAGCGTTTTCACTCAGCTGAGGCCTACCAACTCCTACTCTCAACCTCCACGCGGTGACAGCCGGGTGCCTAGTACCTTAATCCAAGAAATGGGTAACCAACCCCGTTTGGCGGATTCTTGGTGGCAGCAGATGAGAGAGGGGGGGAAGAGTGCTTTTCTCACTAGAGCACTTCTTCCTGTTCCAGGCGGCAGCGGACGAATTCCCTAGACGGAGTCAACGGTGGCGTCTATAGTTCCAGTTGAACTTAGTGAATACCTTGCGCGAGCTGCTTCGACGTATTCGGATCACAGGTCGGTAAGGAATTTCCAATGTTGGTCAGGACATTGGAATAGAGATGGTGGCGGAGGAGCCCTTAATGGGCCAACGGCAGCGCTCATACTCCCGTAGTGGACTACTGGCACCGGTGTACCCGGCCCCTCGTCCTAGGGGAATAATTAAGGAACTGGCCCTCCAGGTTGGGGGTTGTGCCGTCGGGGTAACTTTCCTACCACGTAAAAAGCGCATGGTTCCGAAACAACCAAAAGCCTCGGATAAGGATGACTCAACTAATGACGACCCCAGCAAACGAAATAAGGACAACGACCTTCGGATCTGTACGTGGAATGTTCTGTCCCTTTACAGACCACGTGCAGCCGAACAACTAGCAGAGGCCCTAGACTGCTATAAAGCAGATATTACCGCCATCCAGGAAGTGCGATGGGATGGGCCGGGCAAAAAGAGGATGAAAAACTGCGACATCTACTACGGTGATTGCTACAGAGGCAACAGGCAACGCTTATTCGGATGCGGATTTGTCATACGCGGCAGACTTAGGCAAGAAGTCTTAAGCTTCCGACACGTGAGCGAGCGTATTATGACTATCCGGATCAAGGCCACCAAAGAGTGTTTCTACCAGCTCCTCGACAAAAAATACGAGCAATGTCCTAAATACGACGTTAAAATCGTATTGGGCGATTTTAACGCCAAAATAGGAAAGGAGGACGTCTTTGGTAGGGCAGTCGGTAAGCATAGCCTACACGACACCACGTCTGATAACGGACTAAGGCTAATTGATTTCGCTGTCACCATAGCAAGCACATGGTTTCCTCATCTCGATATTCATAAGCAGACATGGCGGTCCAATGATCATGTCACGATCAACCAAATTGATCATATTGCGATCGACGCAAGGCATGCCTCCAGTATTCTGGATGTCCGGACCTTCCGAGCGGCCAACATAGACTCGGATCATTACCTTGTTGTAGCCAAAGTACGAATGCGGATATTCCAATCTGAGCAACAAAGAAGAATTACTGTGAGAAAATTTAACGTCGAAAAGCTACAATCGCAAGAGACCGCCAGACTCTTCGCTGAACGCGTATCCCGAAATCTCTCAATCACCCCTTTGCCGCCAGCATCAAGTACCGAAGACCAGTGGCAACGCTGCCAACATGCCATCAGAAACGCCGCGACTGATGTGCTGGGTCTCGCTCGACCACCACCGCGAAACCCCTGGTATGACGAAGAATGCCGGCGAGTGCATGCAGCAAAACAAGAGGCATACAAAGCGGCGCTGCAAAGGAAGACGAGAGCTGCTCGTGAGCTCTACGAGCAAAAGAGACGGGAAGAACATCGGCTTCTCCAAAAGAAGAAGAAAGAGCATGAGAAGCGCGCGTTTGAGAATATCGAGAGTCTATACTCCAGGAACAATGTACGGAAGTTTTACCAAAAGGTAAAAAGAACGTGTCAGAGAAGTAATACCCGTACAGAAACCTGTAGAGATGAAAATGGAAACCTCGTAGTAGAATCACAGTCGGTGCTGAGAATATGGAAAAACTACTTCTGCAGACTGTATAACGGCAACGAAGACCAACATCCCGCTGTCAGGCAGAATGAACCATTCAACATAGACGATGATAGTCAAAATTTCCGTCCACCTGACCAAAACGAAGTGAGGATAGCAATATCCAAGCTAAAATCCAACAAGGCTGCTGGACCTGACGGCTTACCGGCCGAACTTTTCAAGGCAGCTGGGGATGAATTGGTAGAGTGCATACACCAACTCATTTCTAATATATGGTCAGACGAGTGTATGCCTGATGAATGGAATCTCAGCATCGTTTGCCCGATGCACAAGAAAGGAGACCCCCTCAACTGCGCCAATTATAGAGGCATCAGTCTCCTCAACATCGCATATAAGATCTTTTCTGCGATATTGTGTGAACGCCTGAAAGCTTTTATCAACAGCCTGATTGGACCCTATCAGTGCGGTTTCAGGCCAGGAAAGTCCACCATCGATCAAATCTTCACACTTCGGCAGATCCTGGAGAAAACCCAAGAATTCCAAATCGATACTCACCACCTCTTTATCGATTTCAAGGCCGCCTATGACAGCATCTATAGAGAAGAGCTTTATAGAGCCATGTCTAGTTTTGACATCCCTGCCAAACTTGTCCGTCTGTGCAGGCTGACGATGGATAACGCTCGCTGCTCCATCAGGGTCGGTAATGACCTCACCGAGACCTTTGATGTCAAAAAAGTCTTTAGACAAGGTGACGCGCTGTCATGTGACTTCTTCAA
The DNA here is from genome assembly GCA_945910035.1 of Brachypalpus laphriformis. Classification (NCBI taxonomy): domain Eukaryota; kingdom Metazoa; phylum Arthropoda; class Insecta; order Diptera; family Syrphidae; genus Brachypalpus; species Brachypalpus laphriformis. The sequence goes on from OX246753.1 coordinate 205,692,549, forward strand.
TATTGTACTTGAACGGATTGTGCGAAACTCACAAGCCAACACCGGAGGCACAATCTATTACAAGTCTGTACAACTGCTTGCATACGCCGACGATATAGACATTATCGGAAGATCTCAGCGGGCTGTCACCGGTGCTTTTGCAAGCATTGAGGCGGAAGCGGCCAAAATGGGTTTGGCGATAAACGAGGGCAAAACCAAGTATATGCTGTCAACTAGAAGGGAAAACCAACATCGACGAATTGGACAAAACGTCACCGTGGGCAGCTATAACTTCGAGGTAGTAAGGGACTTTGTCTACCTTGGCTCTGCTATAAATTCTTCTAACAAAATCAGTGCAGAAATCAATCGAAGAATAACTCTTGCCAATCGCTGTTTTTTTGGGCTTATAAGGGAATTCAACAGTAAAGCCCTATCTCGAACAGCTAAGGAGACTCTATATAAGACCTTGATCATCCCAGTCCTACTTTACGGCGCTGAAACATGGACTTTATTAAAAGAGGATGAAGATATCCTTGGTCGCTTCGAGAGAAAAATTCTTCGTAAGATTTTCGGTCCCGTTTGCGTTGACGGGTTTTGGAGGAGAAGATTCAATCACGAACTATACGAGCTGTACAGCGACATCGACCTAGTCAAAAAACTGCGTATTGGACGTCTGAGATGGCTAGGACCTGTAGAGCGAATGGACACCAACGCTCCGGCCCGCAGAGTCTTCGAATCTAATCCCGAGGGACGACGCAGTAGAGGGAATCATCGCCGTAGGTGGCGCGCACAAGTTCAAGGGGACCTCGACCAACTTGGAGTGCGCAACTGGAGGCAATTAGCTAAAGACCGAGCTAAATGGGGAGGCTTGTTGGTTGAGGCCCAGGTTCACCCCGAACTGTAGCCCCACCTAAGTAAGTAAGATGTTTTAGCGCCACCCATATCAGATCTCGTGGTTATCTGTCGAATGCCTTTTCAAAGTCCACCAATGCAATATGCAAATCCCCTAATGAATCACGATGTTTTCCATTATGATCCCTATATGTACTTTGGATTGCATTTGTGGTTGATTTACCCGCGACAAACCCACACTGATCATCAGATAGCCGTATTATTTTTCGCACTCAGCCACCTAATCGTCACCAAATCGTCGTCCCATATTTTTTTCAGAACTCAGAGAGCATCTCGTCTGGCCCAACCGCTTTTCGTTTTTTAGAGTATTTGACTGCCTCACTAACTTCTTCGACTGTAATGTCGGGAATTTCTTCACAGTTAGGGGTGGCTCTTGGAAAGTATTGCCAAGAAAACTGTTCATTTAAAAGCTCTTCAAAATACTGCCGCCACCTCTGCAGAATTTTGTCGTCATCCACAAGAGGCTGACCATGGGCATTGTTAATGAACTTTGGCGAACGAATCTCCTGAGCATTCTTCCTTCTTTGGGCGGCTATTTTGAAAATTATTTTATACCATCGTTATATTGATGTATTTATGTACGAAAGCATAGGTAAGCTAACGAAAAAGTATTTATTAGCGTTGAAAGTATAGCAAAGACCAAATAGTTAAAAGTAGGTACATATAAATAAAAATCGGTAAATCGGAAACCATACCTGATTTCTATTTTCTGTGGTCAATGCAATTGGTATAAATATAAGCAGAAATGAATAAATGTATATTATATAAGACATAATCGTAGTTTCGAAAAATCGCACAACGTTCATTTTGCAAAATAAGGAAGCGAAAGGAGTAAACTGTATAATTTTACACAAGTCATTTAGAACATTTTGAAAAAGTAAAATATTGACACCATTTTTACAGGATAAACTGTATTATAGAACCTGCTGATCTGATCGAAAATGTATTTACTTGCATTCAATTCCGGAGAAAGGCAATTAATTTACAAAAGAATTCGTTCAAATCGGTGCAGTTTTACCCAAGTTATCGTGAACGAGATTAACGGTGTTCTTGGAACTGCTGATCCGATTGTAATGAAAATCGTCTAGCTCGTCCACTTTTTCGTTTCCGGAGATATCCAAGTGTGGTGGTGTCCAGCAGAGGGTCACCTTGTTGAAAGCTGAAGCCTCGTTAAGTTTTGTTTCACACCGTTTTACAAGTTTGGATTTTTCCGATGTTGATTGCAACGCCTTTATGGCTGCTTGACACTCAACAAAAGTATATGCTGAGTATTTTTTCTAAAATGTATCTACTACGGCTTGAGAGACGCCACAGCTATCCTTTAGTCTAAATGAGTGCTTTGTATCTATAGACTCATAGTACAGGGTGGCCCAAAAACACTCACCCAATGTTGTTTTGCTATATCTTTAAAATGAAATGACATAACTTCATAATTTTTCTTTCTAAATGTTTACCTGGATCTTAAAGTTTTTTTTTCATTGCCCTTTGTAGATGATGTTGGTCAAGTGGGCGCCGCCATTGTTGATGAGCATTTGGGCTGTTTTTACCGCATATTCAATCGTTTTGGCGAGAACTTCGGGCGATAAGTTCTCGCACTCTTGTTGAATATTCTCTTTTAGAGCTTCCAGAGTCTGTCGCTTGTTCTTATAGACCCGTGACTTAAAAAAAACCCAAAGAAAGAAGTCTAGAACGGTCAAATTGGGCAATCTTACCGGCCAGTGCAAATCGTCAAAACGAGACATTAGGCGACCCGGAAACGAATCCTTCAAAATGTCCATTGTCGCGCGAGCTGTGTGTGCGGTTGCACCGTCTTTTTGGAACCACATGACCTCCAAGTCCCAATTCATTATTTTGCGGCAATAAAAACTTGATCATGGTTTTGTATCGCTCAATAGTCACAGTAACCGTGTTGCCCATGACGTCTTCAAAAAAAATGAGGCCCGATGACACCTCCGGTGTAAATGGGGCACCAGGCAGTGACTTTAGGTGGCTGTAATGGCTCTTCGTGATAGGTAGATTCTCAGTGCCACAGGCGTGACCATAAGGATTCCCTATCCAAAGACAAGCGGTCCTTTGTCTTAGCACAGTCTTAGCCGCCAAGCGTCCACAATATATAGAAAAGACAGAGAGAAATATCGTTGCAGTTGTTTGAAATTCAGATATAAGGTTAAAACAAATTTCGAGGATAGTGCCCAGATAATTGGGGATTTTTGTTTTGTTATTTTGGCTTTACTTCTGATTCACAGTATATTCTTTCCAATCATCTGATGTCATAGTCATATCAATCATTCAGCATGCCGAAACATTTTCCAGCCATATGATCAACCTACTGCCAGTGTTATGCCTTCGGGATAGTGTCGACGTAACCTTTCGTATTTAAACGGACTGACTCTTTGTCTATTTTATAAGAGAAATAAACAAATAAATGATTGCGGATACCAGGCTTTGAGCCATGAAGCATTTGCGTGGCAATCGATAACTAAGCCGTTCACCAAGCACGAGAAGGAAGTTTTACAATCTCGTCAACTACTACAAGCCATATGAATCGCAATATGGCTCCGTCTTTGGGGGCACATTGCACACTCTGCCATTCACATCTCCTAGAGTGAAATTAATTACGAAAGTACTAAGCATATGCACAATCCATCTGCATATACCCGGATTGTTTGGGCCATTGTATTGTTAAAAGCCCATTAAATGTCGAGGATGGCATCCAGGGCGTATTCTTTGACGTTAAGAGTTCTTTCAATCGTAAAGATTACCTGGTGAAGGCATTGATGTTGTTTATTTTACGCGACTTGGGTCTAAAACATACACCCATCTCTCGCCAAGATTTTGGATTCCACACCATCCGTAAATGTACTTAGGTAATCAATAAAATGATAGTTTCCCCTGATTTTTGTAGCATTACAGGATGTTTCTGGTCAAATCCGAATACTTTATAAGGTGCATTGAATCTTTTCCAGTTAGCCCCCCCGAGTTTCGGAAAGCCTTGCTGCCAGGGGCACATGAAATCAAATAGAAGAGTATCCAACAATAGTCGGAAAATGCTTCTTTGCCACTTTCCAATTCAAAATTTTCGCGGAGCTATTGTCAGATAAGAATGTTATAAATAGAACCTCCCTCTTATTTGTTGTAATAGCGATTGGTGAAGTGCCACGGCTACATATAGTTAGCTTACTACTTTAAACGTAATTGAACAGACCCCCGCCTTAACTGCCAGTATCTGGGATACCCCAAATAGAATGATGGACATTAACATCATAGCTCTTTACCTTACTGAGAAATTGTTGCTAGTGCTTTTACTTTTCCGGAAGGGACATCCTTTCCTACGTCGTAAAGTAAATATACAGACCCCAGCGTATATGTGATGTCTTCACCTTATACCTTCACCCCCGTCTGATTACCTAAGCTGTAAGTGGATAGAATGACTTGTAGTACGTGAAAACGTTTCCTATTGTATTTTGATGACAGTTACTAATGTGAACACCACGAACTAGTTTAACTCAATATTAATTCACATCTTCGCTAAAGTTCATTGGTCGGCAATCTGGAATCCGAAAATAATTAATAAATGACTCAGACTACTTAACAGTAAATTATCTTCTCATCTGAAACTCCCACCACTCCACAGATTATGTATCTTTTTTAAACACACGAAAATAAAAGATAAATTCTTAACCGGTCAACAATTATCTTTACCAATTCTATCTACAAACCCATCCCGCAACAATGTGCCAAGCAAAACAAACGAGTTCCCATGCAAATTCATCACTTGTCTGTCATATTCTATTTGCTTTCAAAAGAATTTGAACAAAAAGAGAACAACCAAGCAAAAAAAAAAGACTCACTCTCGATTATCATCAGGAATTCACTTCGCAGAACATAACCACGAGTCACCCGACCATTCACGCATTCGAGGTGACAATAAGAACCATCAGGGCGAACAAACGATTACGATTCTGAAGCCTGTCATCATCATCATTCTCTTCGTGGTCGTCCTCAAGAGGTGACGTACCCCAAAGTGAATTACATCATCATCATCGAGCGACCACGTTCCCAGCGGTGGAAAAAAGCGAATCGAAGAGAAATTGAATTGAATCGGAGCCCAAAAGAGGAAGCGCAAAAAACATTCCACTTTGACCGCAAATAACCCCAAAAAGTTTCCGCAAAGGAGATGAACCAATCCCCATAGCGACGACCACTTCTGGCTGCTTCTGCCGCAAAGTCGGTGTCTAAGGTGTAAGACGTGATTTATCAAAGGATGCTCCCCAATGTGCGCGCACGGGTCTCGTCGTCATCGTTGCCACTCGCTAGATCAGCCGCTGGTCGTGCGCTTTTATAAGGTCAACTAGGAAGTATATGTGGAGATGTTTTCTGGCTTCCTCGATAGGATGTTCCATGGGAACATTTTCCACACACGAAACCCACTGATATGCCCTACTCGCGGTATAGTACTTTGCACTTGATGTGTAACTTTAAGATGCACCATTGGAGATTAAGCCAACATGTGATGGCAAGTGACAATTGTCACCGGGGCGCCACATAATAATACAGATGGTGTGCGGTGGACCACTGAGACGAGCTATATCACTCCACCAGCACTTGTCTGTTGCCCACTTGCTGTGTGACGCAATGAACGCTGAATGCTGCCAGCTTATCTTTATCACTGTTGCTTGCAGCTGAAATAAAATTAACTTTGTAAGGCCACCGCGATTTCAAAGAAAGAAAAAATCTGAAAAAAAAAAAATAAAAAAAAGAAGTTGTCTCTTGGGCTCGTCCGGGATTTGAACCCGGGACCTCCCGCACCCTAAGCGGAAATCATACCCCTAGACCAACGAGCCAGATGAATATTCTTTGACAGAGTACATACTTCTATTTATAAGTGTGCAATGGAATTATTAATAGATGTTATTTTTATAAATTATGCGTCACTCGCGAATGTAGCTAGAAATAGACTGATAGAAAGAAGAGGTGACTGGTTAATGTTATACTTTTTTGATTTTAAAACTATTTTCAGCAGTCAGTCGATCTCATATACACATGTACACTTGCCACTTTTTCACATAATCTTAATAATTAGGTTCTTTTAGAGGCGCGAAGAACTTGCAAATTAGCTGTGAAAACATCGAAAGAATTGTATCGAATGGAGTTTGGCGAAAATTTGGAACGTAACCACAGATCTGCAAATAAGATGTTCTGGCAGACCGTCCGCCGACCCAGAGGAAAAAAGTTTAATATCGTTGAAGGAGTCAAATCCAACGGTACAATTCTTCCCAATGAGGAGGACATCTTAAGTAGATGGAGCGTGGCAGATGGAGAAGAGGACACCGAAGATGATAGACGTACGGTCGAGAGTAGGTAGAGGAAGTAACTTTGGTGATCAAATCGTATACTTTTGTACACCTAAAAAAAAATTGAGGAATTAATACCTACCGTTTTTATTAGCATAGAGAATTTCTTAAAATGGGCCTATCAAACACGCCCACAAGCACCTACAATCAAGTTTACATTTTGATTATTTATTTATTTAGCTTAGTACAAGCAAGCAAGAGCTTAAATCTATACCTAAGAACTAACGACAAGAAAACTTAACTCTGAGCTTAAAAGCACTTTTTTTTTTTTTTTGTTGGGCCCCTAGGGGCCAACTCATTTTTTTTAAAACTAGGTTTTAAAAACTAGGGAGGGAAAAGAAAAAGGTGAGGGAAAGGCGAAGACTGGTTAATGGAAATAAGAGAAGAGAGGTCATGAAGAGGTGTAGAGGGACTTTCTAAGGGCGGATATACTCGAATGAAAGTCTAGGGTGTCCTGTGAGTTGTTTGCCAGGCGTAACATTCTGGAAATTGGTTCGGAACGTCCGTAGTTGGTGCAGTGGTGAGGGAGAAAGAGCGGCACGGACCTAAGGTTTTGAGGGCTAGTGCGAACGGAAATCATTTCCACTAGTGCGGTGGAATTGATCGTACCGGTTAATAATTGGTGCACGAAAAGTATGTCAGCGACTTCGCGACGTTTTGTAAGGGTTTGCAGGTTAATCAATTTTAGCCGGTCTTCATAGGGAGGTAAGATATAGTTGTCGGCCCAAGGGAGACCGCGTAAGGCAAACCGGATTAACCTACGCTGCACAGCTTCGATTCTAAGGGAGTGGATGTTATGATAAGGTGACCAAACTTGGCTGGCGTATTCAAGGAGTGGTCTGACAAAGGTGATATAAAGGGATTTAGAAACGTAAGGGTTTGAAATTTCTTTAGACCAGCATTGTATGAAACCGAAAGAAGAATTGGCCTTGTGTACAATATGATCAATGTGGGAACGGAAGTTTAGCTCCCTGGCACAAATAATACCCAAATCGCATATAGAGGAGACTGAGGGAACGGGCTCGCTAAGAAAGTAATAGGTTCTGAGCGATGGGGGGAGGCGTTTACGAGAGAATGTTATGGATTGACATTTGGCGACGTTAAGTTCTAGAAAGTTTTTGGGGCACCATGTGTGAATGCGTGAATGAATTTAGATCGTTTTGAAGTAAGAGAGAATCGGTGGGGGTAGATATTACCTTAGTGATTTTCATATCATCCGCGTAAATAGACAGATCAGAGTCTTTTATGATGTGACCAACATCGTTTATAGTTAAGACAAAGATCAGCGGACCAAGATGACTGCCTTGAGGAACCCCTGAAGTGGCGTTAATGGGGTCAGATACTGAAAATCTGAAGAGAACCCTGTCGTTTTGGCGTTTTTCTAGGTACGATCTCAGCCATGTAATGAAAGAGGGTGGGAAACCGAGGGCTTTAAGTGTAAGGTAAATTTTTAAGTGACAGATGTTATCAAAGGCCTTGCTGAAGTCTGTGGTAATGACATTCACTTCATTACCTTTCTCCAATGCTTGTAGTGTTTTGGAAACGAATTCGGCCAGGTAAGTCGTTGTGGACCTACTTTTTAAGAAACCATGCTGTTGTGGGGAAAAAATGGATTTGCAGTGGAAATACAGTGAGTCGTAGACAATGCTTTCGAAGAGCTTAGGGATAGAGGAAAGTTTGGCTATGGGTCTATAGTTAGGAATGTCGTTTTTACTGCCTTTTTTATGGATAGGGAAAATAAAGGAGTCCTTCCATAATTTTGGGAAAACGGCTTGAGAGAGTGAGAGACGAAATAGAGTTGGTAGCGGCTGACACAGGACATCTACACATTTCTTTAGTAAGATGGCGGGCAGACCATCGGGACCAGGGGAGAAGTCATCTTTGAGCCTATTAATTTTTTCTCGCACAATATCAGACCTAATGTCGACTGAAGCTAGAAAGGTTTGAGGACAGTTATGCAGGTAGGAGAAAAAATCTAGGTCCAGTTTGTGTACATGGTCACTATACGATTGGCTGAAAAAGGTTGCAAAGAGGTTGGCGATTACTTTAGGGTCAGCAGATGAAGTATTAAGTAATTTTAGATTGGAGGGAAAGCCGTCGGACTTTCTTTTGACGTTGATAAATTGGTAAAAGCGCCTAGGATCAGTGATTAGACTTAATTGCATTCTATCGAGGTATTCGAGATAGAGGGATTCGCCGAGGATGGAAAAGCGGGAGCAAGCTTGCTGGTAGTATGCATAATCTGAGGCAGATTTGGATACCAGGTAAGTTTTCCATAATTTGTTTCTGACATTGCGAAGAGTACGCAATTCCTTATTATACCAAGGAGGTGATGATGAGCAGTTTTTTCGAGGCAAGGGGCAGATTGGAGAAGACAGTCAAAGATTGCTGTGTAGAAGAATACGAGAGCGATATCAATGGAGGTGTTAATGTTTAGAAAGAGGCTGAAATTTATGCTATTGAGTAGGTTGTTAAGTTTAACGAAGTCAGCTTTGCGGAAGCTGAAAGAGAGAGAGTTCTCTGAATCAACGGTAATGTTGACGTTTTCATACGAAAAGGCAAGAGCGAGTGGGGGGGTGATATTGGTCTAGGGTGCAGAGAAGATGGTTACTCGCGGTAACCAAGGAATTATGGGGGTCGGATGAGAAAATGAGATCTAGCTGCCTACCTCAGTTGTTGGTAATGCCACTAATCTGAAAAATGCCGGAGATAAAAAGACGATCAGTAAGGAGGATTTCCTTTTCTGAGGAGTAGTTAGTAGGAACAAATGATGATTCGTCCTCCGATGGAGACCATTGTAAAAGGGGAAGGTTGAAGTCACCAACAATTATAAAATTGTCATCAGGATCAGGGGTTTCACGGTGTTGGTCAGGCGAAAACTGGCGCATCAGGTGCGACGTTTCTGATGGCATGGTGGTAACATTGCCACTGGTCGTCAGCTCTTGAAGCTGGCGGCCTAGGTTTAATTGAGAGGTTTTGGGATATGCGTTCAGCTAAGATCCTGGCGCTCTCTTGCGATTGTGGCTTTTCGACGTCAAATTTTTTCACAGTTATTCTTCACTGTTGTTCAGTTTGGGATATCCGCATTCGTACCTTGACTACAATAAGGTAATGATCGGAATCTGTGTTGGCCGCTCGGAAGGTTCGGACATCCAGGATACTGGAGGCATGCTTTACGTCGATTGTTAAAACATGGACATGGACTATCTTTCGACCAAAATTTAACCAAATTGGGTGTGCAGTTTTTGCGATAAAAAGGAGCCCATGTGCTAATCAAAGACGTGGAGTATACATGAACCGATACCGCTCTCCAGTGGCGGTGACTGCACTTTCATCTTAATAGTCCAAGAAATAACTAACAGTGATCTTCTCAGATATAATGCCGCACGATACCTTATATTTAACGGGGTTCAATTGGCTTTGGTGAATGGATCTCGGATTTTCTGTACCCCAAACCTGCTTGTTAACAAAGCCATTCAAGTGAAAATGAACTTGATCGCTCATTATCCGATTTTGAATAAGGCCATTTTTACTTCCTTTTTCAATTATATTATTCTGGTTCTTTGTTAAATTTTAAATCTCTCCATTATATTTTTTCCAGATGTCATGCATGCAACTTGGAAAAATAAAAAATAAAAAAAAAATTAAAAATTTGTATTTAAATTTGTGAACGCTATTGGGACATACCACAATGTATGAAAAATCCTGTGTTTGAATTGAAAACGTGATCTTCGTTGTCTTTGTGAATTTAACTACTGAGATGACTGATTCTTTAGCACAATATGAATTTTAGTCACTAAATATTATATATTAAAGCTATGCAACTTGACGGAAATAAATATACACTAAAGCACAGTCTACATACAGCCCCAAAAAGTATGAAAACTAAGGACCAGGAGATAATTCAGTTATTAGGCAGCCAATATACAATATTGTTAAACTAAGAGAAGAGAATAAAAGCCACAGTGTAATTGCAAAATGATTGGTAAAACTCGCGCAACAGTCCAATCCATAAAAAAAAGATACGGTGATAGGGTAATGTCTAAAACCAGCACTTCAAAATTGGCTCAAAGTATCGGAAATAGGAAAGGCAAAGAAGGTTATCCTGAAAAGGTTCAAAATGCCTAAAGGATTTTACGGAAGATATCCCAGAAAAGGCCCCCGAATCGACAAGGCTGTATTTCTGAAGGTCACGAGTTTCGGAGCACGGCACTATTTACTGAAGAAAGTAAGTACAATATTTTCAGATGCGATGGCCGGGAAAAAATATGGCTTCGACCAAACCAAGAAATGGTATGCAAAATTTGATGCCAACAGTGAAACAAGGGGGAGGCAATGTTATGGATTGGGGGTGAATACTGGCCGCGGGAGTGGATAAACTAGTGTTTATTAAGAGCATTATGGATTACCACCAAGACAATGAACCAAAGCACACGGCAAGAACAGTTAAGGAATGGCTGCAGTACCGTGTGGCTAAACAGTTGCATCCACCACCAATGAGCAGATCTTAACGCTATCGAGCACATTTGGAATGAATTCGAACGCAGAGTCCGTAAATGCACAATCAGCAACAGAGAGTTCCCTAAAGAGCGCTTTACCGAAGGCGTTGTCCGAAATAAAACCGGGTGTTACTCAAAATCGTATTCTTTCGATGCCGGGAAGATTGCAAGTAGTCATAGAAGCAAATAGAGGGCCGACAAAATATTAAATGCCATTTGCAGATTTTTAGATTAATATTTATTTATTAATATGTGTTCTTGTACTGTATGTAGTGTTTTGTGCGGTCAATTTATTTGTTAATTTAACTTTCTCCTTCTATTGTTGTTTTTTTCATTAGTTTTCTTACTTCGAATGTTTTTTGTGAATCAATCATTTTTTTTCGAGGGTAGGTGAAAATCTTCAACAAGACACTAAAAAAAAACTCCCTTCAAAACAGACTTGTTTTTACTTTAACTACACCTAAGTATTCGACTTATCAAGTAGTTTTCATTTCGCGAAATGAGGACGTTTGCAGGTCCGTTCCCATTAGAAGTTCCTGCTAGCTCCGCAGTTTAGAAGCGGTTTCTTATCGCGCTAAGTCATAATAGGTTTTGTTCTTTGTAGACGGCGTAGTAAATTTCTTTCATCGAAAACTTGGAGGACTGTAATATTTACGTGACGTTCTGTCGACTTTTATACTTTCTCGCGTAGTTTTTCATTTCGTCTTCGATTGTTTTAATGCAAAGATCTCTGTGAATATCTCTATTTCTGATATACCATGGCGCATTTACAATACCTCTTAGCACTTTGTTTTCAAAAGTTTGTAAAATTTTAGTGTTACTTATTTTGGTACAAACCCAGAGCTGTATACCATATGCTGTATACCATACGGGCTTTAGCAACTGCTTATATAAAAGCAGTTTGTTCTCTATATTAAGTTTGGAATATTTTCCAAGTAACCAATACATTTCTCTATACTTATTATCTAGTTCTTTCCGTTTATTCTTTACGTGCGTTTTCCATTTGAGCTTTGTATCAAGTGCCATTTCAAGATACTTAGCCTCGTTTGCAAACGGAATTTGAACCGAGTTTGAAAAGATCGGCAAATTATTTATTTTCTTATAAGTAAGCTTTAGTGGGCGCCGTGGCGTAAGTGGTTAGTGTGTCGGATCACTACGCGTGAGGTTCCAAGTTCGAATCCTACAAAACACCAAAAAGTTTTTTCGCGGTCCCACCTCTCGCGAGCGTCTGACAAACATCCGAGAGTATTGTTGTCTCGAAAAAGCTTCTCAAATCGTCGTTCGGATACGGCACTAAACTGTAGGTCCCTTCCATTCGTGTGAAAAATATAACGCACACAACATGAGTGGTTGCGAGAAGCTAGGCCCTGGCACTTAAAGAGCTGTTGCGCCAAATATTTATTTTATTTATTTAAGTAAAATTTAGATGAACAGATTTGGTCTCGTTGAGTGCGATTCGCCAAATCTTTGTCCATTCATTTACTCTATCCAAAGCTTCTTGCAGTTTTTCTGTAGTATCTTCGACCGTTTTACCTACTGCCAAGATAGCAGTGTCGTCAGCAAATGTAGCTCGCTCAGTGCCTTCTACTTGCGGTACATCACTAGTGAATAATAGATATAAGACTGGACCAAGAGCGCTTCCTTGCGGCACCCTAGCCATTATTTCCTTAAAATCCGAATATTCGTTTCGACATTTGACGGAAATGGTCTATTCGTAAGGTAGTTCTTCAAAATATTATATAGGTGCACTGACATAACTTGTCGTAATTTAAACTTAAGCCTTCTCGCCAGACCTTGTCAAAGGCTTGTGAGACATCAAGGAATATGCTTGCACAATTCCTTTTTTCTTCAAGAGATTTTTCGATTACATGTGTTCTTTTATCCACTTGTTCAACTGTAGAGTGCTTACTTCTGAATCCGAATTGATGATCCGGAATGATATTCCTTTCTTCTATAACCGGCTGTATTCGCCTAATCAATATTCTCTCGAACACTTTGGATATAATTGAAAGGAGCGAAATCGGTCTATAAGACGTTTTTTCATTCGGCGGTTTTCGGGCTTAAGGACCATTATGACTTCGGCGACTTTCCATTGACTGAGAACATATTCTAGTCTAAGCGCGCCGTTTATAGTGAACAGAAGCTTTATTAGAGCTTTTCATGGTACAACCTCTCGCGTGATTAGGCCGTATCCTGGAGCCTTCTTAAGTTTAACTTTCTTTATTTCTTCCTTAAGTTATTGTTGCATTTCTTATTACACTATTGTCTATATACGACGTATTTATATCTTGAATAAGAGCTTGTCCATCAAACTGTTTAAAAGTTTCTTCCAGGTGGGTGGCAAAAAAGCTTGCACTTTCTCTTTATCATGCCTGGCCCATTCGTTTTGATTTTTCTTAATTGGTGCGGCTTGAATTTGAGGTTTTTTAATACCTTTTATAGCCTTCCACATTGAGTAATTAGAATCTTTTTCTGCCGTTAAAATTTCTAGGTAAGTTTGTATTTCATTGTTCTTAAGGTCTTTAATAGATCTTTTTAGTGAGTTGTACAAACGGTTAAGATGTGCTTTATGTTGCGGAGCCCGAGTTTATTGCCATTTTTTGCGCGCTTTTCTCTTCTCCTTAATCATATCTTTTATTTCCTGTGGATAAGTTCGAATGTAACTAGCCGGCGTTCTCTTTGGTTTGGGAGTATTCTTCCACGCGGCATCCTGTAAGATTTAGACGAAGCGATCAACTTCAGCTTTAAGTTCATAAGGCGTTTTAAGTAATACTCTCAGCTCAATATTTGCGTCGATATCTTTTTTAAAGCCATCCCAATTAGTTTTCGCGCTGGTTAATCTGGCCGGTCCTACTTTTTTAATCAGAGCTTCGCTTATCGTCATAATGATTGGAGAATGATCAGAGAAGAGATCAAAGCTCTCTTCAACTTTTATACAGTTGCCAGATATTCCTTTAACAACAAAGAAATCGATCAGATCTGGTATCTTATTTCTATCAGTCGGCCAATATGTTGGTTTACCCGTCGAGTGCAAATCACAACTGAATTGCATAGCCGCATTATAAAGCTTTCTACCTTTCTGAGAGACGTACCTTAAACCCCAGAAGGGGTGTTTCGCGTTGAAGCCAAAGCAAAACGTCCATTTCTAACGCGTAACGTGCTTACTTGCATTGCTTCTAATTCAATATTTATTTCTGCTGAGTGTTCGATAGATTTCTCATCTTTCCGATGGGTGAAATGCGTGATAGACGCTATATCTCCTTATCTTAACATTCGATTGTTTTGTTAGATGAGTTTAACAGACCAAGCATACATATATCAATATCTTTTGCTCGTACAAATATTTCTAACTCGTCGAGTCTTCGCATTGGCGTTCCATGTAAGAATTTTAAGCGTTTCTTTCATGTTCTGGTTGAATTGCGCGTGTTATGAATGTTGTTTTCTAGTGCAACTAGTCTCTCGAAAATTGGTTTGTTTGTTTTCCACTCTTCTTCAAGTTTCGCAAGAATTAGAGAGAATACATGGGATACATGATCTTGTGAGCTACCTCTGTCACCGTTTTCCAATATCGCAACTTGAGCAGGAGTCTTTGCGTTAAAGTTTGGATGGTTTCTTGTTTTGATCTCCCGTGAGTTGTCGGTCATATACTTGCCATTAGCTGTCATCGCCGCTTGAGCATAAGAATGCACGCTAATATTCGAAGATTTTGCTTCTGTCACCTTTTCTCTACTACGTTTGGGTTTTTCTTCATTACCCGATTTTAAGTCAATATTGACAGATTTCCTTTCTTTCGCTGCTTTTTTCGAAGCCATTTTGGGTCTGTTCTTAATTGGTTTCGGATTCGGCCGCACGGAATTTTTAAGCATATCGCCCCATTTTTAGAGCTCTTTCACCACTTCGCAACCTCGATAGTTCGCAGAATGTTTTCCTTTGCAGTTTATACAAGTGGCTGGGTTTGCTTATTTAGGTGCTACTCTTCCGAGAGGAAGAGTATCACCTAAAGGTAAACACTGCGCATTTGACGCATCGCGGTTCTTTCTGGCAGTAAGTCTGCGTGTGATTGAAACCTTGACAGCGCTTACACTGCGGGATCGATCTGGAGCTCTTACGCATAGGCTCGATTTTGACCACGATGTTTAAAATAGTCTTAATACAATATATAACATCTTTATTTTCGTCTTTATCGAAACTTAGCATGAATAGTGGAAGTCCACGCCTCACCAATCCTGATCTCCCTCCGACTGTTGCTTCTCCTTCTTGATAATATTGACGGCATCAAAAATTTTAAAGCCTTGGTCTTGAAGGTCGTTTATAACATCTTCTTTGGTGCACGAGGGGTGGAGTCCCCTTGCTACAACACCCACTGCGTGTCTAACTTATTTTCATAAGTATACCACTGAATCTTTTCGGCATTCAATTCTTGGGATACTGATCGATAACCGTCGGCATCATCGACATTGATTTTCCACGTATTGTTTCACAGAAATGTCACCTTAAACTTCGATGCCACAGTTCCGTTAAGGAGGCAATGCAACTTATTGTAGTCCGTAATTCCAACGACGTTTATCGGTGGCGGAGGACGTAATTTTTTTGTTGTTACTTTTCTTGCAACTCCTTGCGCTTTTCATCTTTTTGTGGGTCGACTTCCGGTGAGGAACCAGCTTTCCGTTTTTTGCTAGGTCGTTTCTTTTCGATCCAATTCGTTTCACGTGCTAGCTCCTCTTCATCCGTCTGGTATTCGCGACTAGGTGAGCGATGTGGGCTAACTGTATTTTCTTGTTGTAGATACGTGTTTTTTAGGGCATTATTTTTTTGCCTGAGTAAGTCTAACTCTTTCTTAAGCTCACGATAGAGTAGCTCCATTTCGGTAAGCTGGGTACGGAGTACGTCGTTTTGCTCCTCAATGCTTTTAGATTTCGCTGAGTCCCGTTTTTCACGCGTTTGCGCTTCCGGCGGACTTCTTTTTCCGGAGACGTTCGATCTAGTTGGTGGAGATCGAGATACCCTCGTACTTTTTGAGAAGGAATTTATAAGGTGCAATAAATGGCTCTCTCCAGAATCCGTAGAACCGACCTCCGAAGAGGGTGGATTTTCCAGTGAACCTAGGCTGCCACCTGGGGTAATAGATCGTTTTGGTTTGTTCATTACATTTTTGTGTATACACTACGCTCGGTATACGGAGGGTGGATTTTAGTCGCCTCTTACGACATGCATGCCTACCTCGGGTATATTGTAATCCCTACCCGAAGGGGGCGTGAATCAATAAATTATATAATTAATCTAAAAACCGGCTTAAAATTAAATTTCAATTAATTAATTGAATCAATAAATTATATAATTAATTAATTGATATTCAATTTTAAGCTGGTTTTTAGACTCTGCACTTTTCAAGGCTGTATGTAGACTTTTGTGCTTGAGTGTATGTATATTTTTATCAAAGCTGAACTGTTAATTCGAAAGCTAGATTTTCGTCTGATCTGCAGCTGTTGTGAAACCCCGCTTAGCGCTCTAATTGTAGTCTTTATCAAAGCTTTCTTCTGTTAAAGTCGCAATTAACCTTCCCGTACATATGTACATTGATACTTTTTAAAACTTCAGTACGATCATAGGATTCCAAGTGCACATATTTTCTTTAGCAATCATTATTTTCTCGTCCACGGTTGGGCGGCTATACTAGACCTCTACAGCAGTCCTATAACAGCTGTAACATCAAATTTTCACGTTTCGGAGAACGTGTGTCATAAAATAATAATTTTCGTATCGCCAATAAAAGTGTGAACATGGTAACCATTGCGCACCGTCAACCATTTGCGAAAAGTGATCTCTCATAGAGTAACTTCTCATCTCCTCAAGAGTACAAACTAGCAACAGACAAAAAAACATAAACCAATCCAATTATGGACAAATGACCAAATAAGTTCTGCTTAGAAATTTTTCCAACAAATATGGTCATACGGATCGGTTCCTTATGGGAATCTCAAGCGTGTATGGTCATTGGCATTTGATGCAGAGTGCGCGTGCGCACAAGAACAGGAACAATATCCCATGCAGGAACATAGTTTAACCCACTCTGCCGCTTGGCCAGAACAAAATGCAATCAGATTCAATGGCCAACAAGTACTCCGCCCCGTCATTTATTGCTCCAATAATGAAAATTACTACACACATCCGATCATTGTCGATCGTTTTCCTTTCAATGGATGCATTCATTTGCTGTCCGCGATGTGCCTGTTCCTGTTCACAATGACGATGATGATGATGACAACGAGATGTTGTCGTTGGAACAACGATCGTCATCCAGTTGAATTCGTGTTGGATTCCACTGGTTGAGGAAATAAACGCTCGCCGCACTTAAATAACCACCATCGAAGTTGTGCTGAATTCTGGATAAAATGCGAGCATTGGTACGGAATAATAGCGTTTGCGTGCGGTGGTGGTGATAATAGGGTTTAATGGCTATCTGCAGTGGTAACAGATGTTATATGCTGTATGGGAAACGATATAAAGCAAAGACAATCGGAATAGTACTATAGGAAATCATTTGTATTTCCAATTTTTACCGCACCTACATTACATATATACAACTATATGGCAAGAGTTCTTGTAGTGAACATTTTCTCAAATTTATATTTCTTGTTATTAGTTACTTTTACAGAGAAACTCAAAAAAGTGGGTCTGTTGTCGGTCTGTATTTATGTAAACTCTACTGCAGGCTAAACGGATGGGTGGATTTACTTCAAACACCATGCCAGGGGTCTGGGGATTACAATTCGAAGCAAAATGAGAATAATGCTTTAGAAAAGATGTGGTGACCGTCTACTGACGAGCCCAACCACCGCATTCGGACGAAACGCATTTTTTGAAGATATTCCCACAAATTCTACAGTAATTTTAGAATTTTAGAATACGTACTCTTTTTAAAATCTGCTTGACAATTTTGTTCAAATTTCATATAGAATTTTAGAATTTTAGAATACGTACTCTTTTTAAAATCTGCTTGACAATTTTGTTCAAATTTCATATTAAGAAACTAACTACTGGATATCTGCATTGCGATTGCTCGCGAAACTATTGACTGCTCCAAATGTGGCTTATGCTAGTAGAGCTAGATAAAGTGCTTGCTTTCCCTCCTACTAGTGGTCCCCGGACAACTATGCGCCAACCCTTATACGTGTAGGCTGAAATTGTAAATGAGGTTTGCCTAGGTCCTTAACCCTCTAACGGGTAATGCTGCCCTGAGGCAGCTATTACATAAACTTTATTAAATTCGAATCGTGAAACATTTCCTGCTCAATCAATATTTACAGCTTTCTGGGAAATATATAATTTCATAATTTTACTCGTTTGAAAGTTTTATTCTGATGCTTTTGGCAGCAAAAGTACATTCTATGTGACAAGTCAGTCAGTGAAGCGAACAAAATTATTGATGATATGGTGTAAGATTAAAAATTTAATATGTCGATCATATTTCTAACTGTCAGATTTTAGGAAAAATAAATGTTCGCAAGTATTAAACATATATATTTTAGTGCACAATTTGTATTTAGTGTGAACTGAATTTGCATAGGAATTTGCCAAGACAGTTTTACGAAATACTAAAATCCTCTATTTCAGATCGAGTTTTTCGGGTTCGATACGAACAAGAATATTCGGAACTAAAGAAAATTGAAGCAGGTGTTCCACAAGGAAGTGTCCTAGGACCAACCCTGTATCTGTTGAATACTAGGGACATTCTGGTGGACAACAATGCATAATGGCTACTTTTGCAGATGACACTGCAATATTAGTACCTGATAAATGCACTGTGAAAGCAGAGAAACTGCAGAATGCAGTCAATAGAGTAAGCGATTGGACGCAACAATGGCGTATCAAACTCAATGAAGATGACCAATTTATAAGGAAATGTACAGATGAAATGAACTTTGCAGAAACAAGTGATGTTCTCTTACGAGCTATCTGTTAGATATATGAAAAGTCTCCGTTTTGTTTAGGTCTTTATTTCACAACTATCGTATCAAGACTGTGTTGGATTAGAACTGATAGAAGGCTTATATAGAGTATATAGAAGTATTACAAGAGTATTAGTTAATAATATTGGTAAAGAATATTATTGGTATAAAAGAACATTATTTTAGATTGTATACATATACATGTATCAGATATCATAACATCTCCCTTTTTCAGATGGCGATATTAAACTCTTTGTAATTCATGTTTTAAAATAAAATAGATAATAAAGATAATTTAGAATATGCATTAAACTTTGTAGTTTAACACTATAATATTAATTCAAATTTACTTTAATCCAAAAACTATAAATATCATTTGTAGTTTAACAATATAATATTAATTCAAATTTACTTTAATCCAAAAACTATAAATATCATTTTAGATTGATATCTTTTATTTAGGTATGCAAAATTAGATTTATACAATTCTATTTGACACCAATGACTTTTACTTAAGATTGTCCATTATTATAGCTAAATACTTTAGGTGGTACCACTCTTCTCCCATACCGAGTTACGAACTCATCCTTGTTTTTATTGTGGTTTTGTACCTGGGGATTATTTAAATTGTTTTGGTCATTATCAATGGGAATACTCATGTCTGATGGGGTTTCACTTGTTGTCTGATTGTCTACGCTTTGATCCTGTGTAGTTTGGCTTTTTTCAACATCGTTACTAGTTACTGGGGATTCTATAAGATGTTCACGGTTTCTCCTGTAGTAATTTCCACTTGAATCCGTTACCAAATAAGAACGTGGCTCGTTGCATTTTGAAACTATTTTTCCCGGACTCCAAAAGGATTGCGGGGTCTTTTTATAATAAATGCACTCACCATCTTTAAGTGGTTTCAACACCCTGGTGCCTTTATTGTAAAATTGTTCAGACTTTGCCTTGTTTTTAGCAATAGCTTCGTTATGTTTAGATATATTGACCAACTTTGGCCTTAGGTTTTCTTGAACTATGGGTAATTTTGTTCTTAAAGTACGAGACATCAAGAGCTCGGAAGGTGAACAAAGATTTCCTTTCGTGGTTGTCCTGTGTAATAGGAGAGCAATATAAGGATCACTACCAGTTTCGTCACACTTTGTTAACAATTTTTTAATTGTTTGAATGGATCGCTCCGCAAGTCCATTCGACCGAGGTAAATATGGACTCGAAGTATAATGGTCAATATTCCATTCTTTAGCAAAGTTACTGAAAAATTCTGAATTGAAAGGTGGGCCGTTGTCGGAGATCATGATTTGTGGTATGCCATGGCGAGCAAAGATAGATTTTAACTGAGTTACTACTAATTGACCTGAAAATCCTGAATTGAGTTTGGCTATTTCGATAAATTTTGAGAAATAATCGACGACTAAAATATATGTGCTCTTCTTGTGCTCAAACAAATCGACCCCAACTTTGAACCACGGCAATGGAACTACTTCATGAGACAGCATTGGTTGTTTACTATTTGAATTTTTGTGACGAATACAAGATTCACAATTAGAAACAATATTGTGTATATCATGGTTGATATTTGGCCAGAATACGTTCAGCTTGGCTAAGTTTCTGCATCGCTCTATTCCCATATGCCCTTCGTGAAGAAGCTGAAGCGTACGACGACGTAGTGACTTTGGTATGATAAGACGATTGCATTTAAACAATAAATCATTAATAACTTGTATATCATTTCTAATATTGTAGTATGGCATTGCTGAGCTTTCGATTTTGTTTTTGTTACTCGGCCATCCTTTTTGGCAATACTCTTTAACTTTACATAAAATTTTATCATTATTAGTTTCATTTCGAATTTCATCTAATTTTGAATCTGATACTGATAAATTTGTAACAAGTAAATTACAGTGCAGATAAAGTTCCCTATCAAATTCAGTTAGAGCATTTTCAGCCAAAGGTGCTCTTGACAGAGTATCAGCAACATAAAGGTATTTACCAGGTTTGTACGAAACGGACAAATCATATGTTTGCAAACGGAGCATAAACCTTTGCAACCTTGTTGGTATTTTGTGCAAAGCCCGATTAAATAAAGGTACAAGTGGTTTATGGTCTGTTTCCACTGTTATATTTCGGCCATAGACATATTGGTGGAATTTTGTGCAGCCAAAGAGAATAGCAAATAACTCTTTTTCAATTTGCGCGTAATTTTGTTGACTGGAAGTCAATGTTGCAGAAGCATATGCAATCGGTGATGATCCATGAGAAATAACAGCCCCCATTGCATTTTTGGAAGCATCAACCGACAGAGTTAATGGTTTATCTGGATCATAATACGTCAAAACAGGAGCCTTAGAAATTGCCGCTTTCAAATTATTAAATTCTTGTTCATGTTCTGAAGTCCAGTGCCAAGCGATTTCCTTTTTAAGAAGCTGGCGAAGACTTTTCGTTTCGATTGACAAATTCTTAACAAATGACCCTAGATAATTTATCATCCCCAAGAATCGCTGTAGGTCACTTACGTTTTGAGGTGGAGGCATGTGGCAGATGGCCTTAATTTTACTCTCATCTGGACGAACACCATATTCACTAAATACATGACCAATAAACTTTATTTCAGTTTGTAAAAATTTAGATTTAATTGGGTTTAGTTTTAACCCAATTGATTTTGCTCTCTCCAAAACAAGTTCAAGAGTTTTATAGTGCTCTTCTTTGGAAACGCTGTAAATTAACAAATCGTCAATATAAATAATAACATTAGGTATATCGCTAAAATGTTTAACCATTTCCTGATGAAATATCTCAGGCGCTGACTTTATACCAAATGGTAATCTCAAAAAACGGTACCTTCCAAAGGGGGTGATAAAAGTTGTTAATAAAGACGATTTGTAATCAAGCGGACAGACCCAAAACCCCGAATTTGCATCTAATGTGGTGAAGTATTTAGAATGACTTAAACGAGCTTTGCATTCCTCAACTGTGGGAAATTGATAATGCGGTCTTAAAATGGCCTTGTTAAGATTCCTGGGGTCAAGGCACACACGTAAACTACCATCTGTTTTTTGTACGATTACAATTGAACTCACCCATTCAGTTGGTTTTTCAACTTTTTCAATCACTCCTAGATCTTCCATTCTCTTTAATTCCTGCTGCAGTTTATCTCTTAAACTAAATGGTATACGGCGTGGACAATCAACAACAGGCTCCACATCTGACTTGATTTTTAGATGAATTTCATATTTTAAACACCCCAGACCACTGAAAATATTTTTGTAATTATTTAAAAAACTCAAATTTTTGTCACTGATATCAAAATGACTACCTTTCGATTTAGGATTATCAGATCTTATATAAGTAGCTACATTATAAATTCTTTTTATTAAATTTAACTCAATGCAAGAAGGTAAACCTAGTATTGTGCGACAGTCAATTTGTGCCACAAAAAACTTTAGAAAAAACAGTTTGTTTTTATACACGCACTGAACTTTGCATTCACCAACAATGGGAAGTTGTGCTTTACTAAATGTTAATAACCTGGTTGCTGACTGCACAATTTTTTTTTCACTGAGCTGCAACTGTTGAAATCTGGAGAATGAAATTACATTAGCCTGAGCGCCGGTATCCAAAAGGCATTTAACACATTTATTATTGATTTTAATTGTAATGTCCCAAGATATTGTTGGTGATAACGGCGATGCTGAAGATGACGACGGTACTGATGTCTGCTTTTGCGTCGGCGGCGATGATAACGGCGATTTCGAAGTCGATGGCAATAATGATTTGTGATGTGGTGATTGTGTTAGAAGACCCAAAAACAATGAATCATCGTCAGAAGATTCTTCCAAATTTTGTTCCACGTTTCGTATGCTAATGGTCGCTCTACACATTTTTGCATAGTGGTTTCTTCTTCCACATTTTCTGCACATTGCTCCAATCGCAGGACACTTGTATTTGTGAATCTCGCCACATTTTTGACATATTTCTGTATTGGTTTGCTGCGGTTTTTGATAACTGGAATAGCTGTTGTTGTATTTTCGACCATTAGATGACATGGGAATAGATTTGTTGTAGTTTTGACTTTTTTGGTTGTATTGTGAGCCGATTGGTCTATTGTTGTTGTACGGAGAGTCGGTTGATTTTAATGCTCCAATCATAGCGCTGTCGTTTTGCCCTTGCAATTGTTGAGCTTGTTCCTTTGTTATTTCTAATGTTCTAGAAATTTCGATAGCTTTGTCTAATTTTATGTTTCCTTCATTTAAAAGTTTTTCCTTGATATGCATATAATTATCATTCAATCCACAAATGAAAATATCCCGAACCAATTCCTGTCTTAAGGTGCCAAATTCGCATGATAAGCTGAGATTTTTCAAAGCGGTTGTATACACATCAATGGACTCATTCGGTTTTTGTTTCCGTGAGAAAAATTTATGACGTTCCATTGCGATGTTAGCCTTTGGCAAAAAATGTGATTTAAACAGTTCTACTAACTCTTCATATTTTACTGCGTCCAAATTGACATTGAATGAATTAAATATATCCAAACAATCAGGTCCCATTAAGTGTAATAACAAGGCAACTTTACGAGAATCATTTTCTGACTCTAAATTAGATGCTCGAATATAGATGATAAATTGATTATACCAACTTTTCCACGTTGTTGACAAATTTGAAGATTTCATATTTAATGGTGGTATTGACGATGAATATCCCTGACTGTTTTGAGATTCTGCACTTGTTTGTTCATTTGCAGCACTTGGTTTGGCCTCGTTAACCATTTTTACACTTTTTTGTTTCACTCTTAATAAAGTACTTGATTTAAATTAACCACATCTGACACCATGTTAGATATATGAAAAGTCTCCGTTTTGTTTAGGTCTTTATTTCACAACTATCGTATCAAGACTGTGTTGGATTAGAACTGATAGAAGGCTTATATAGAGTATATAGAAGTATTACAAGAGTATTAGTTAATAATATTGGTAAAGAATATTATTGGTATAAAAGAACATTATTTTAGATTGTATACATATACATGTATCAGATATCATAACACTATCAATTTGTCTGTTCTATATAATCGGCCGAGCTATCAATTTGTCTGTTCTATAATTCAGCAGTAGCGACTTCCACAATCGCACCTGTAAAAGCACCGATTGAAACCTCTGAAACAGCAACAAAAAAGTTAGCAAACGTGGCAACAGGAACAATAACAGCACAAGAGGCAAAGGTAATAATACAACCATCAAATGCATTCATTATCCAACCACAAAAAAGAAAACGATCGCCATTACCCGTTGTCGAAAATACTGGCCCAAATATCGCACCATCTGCTGGTGGTTTTATTGCGTCCGGTATGTTATTAATTTTTTTTTTAACAATTACCTTTATTATATACTTATTATATGACTATAAACATCATTTTTGCTTCAAATTATTATTGAATCTATATTACCTATAACAATTTTCCATATTTTCAGCATTGCATGCTATCAGCAAGCGTTCTAAGGAATAAATTGCGTGCTGAAAAAAAATGCAATAACACGTAAACGAGGTGGCATTTCGAGAAAACAGTAAACTGTCCCATTTAATTAAAAATCGGAAAATTGCAATGGAGGTTTTTAAATATTTTGTTAGCATTAGATTAGTAATATGATTTCTGAAGAAACAAATCGAGCTGCTAATACCGAAAATATCAACATCCAATTTACAACTACCGTTGAGGACAATTATAGATACTATACATGATGGCTTACCATAACCCTAATTTGGAAAGCTAGTGGGGAAAAATATATTCCAGCCAATGAAAACAACTACGCCATTGAAAAAGTTTATTAAGATGCAACATATTTATCATTTCAGGCTGAAACTGATCGCATTAAAAAAGGTCAGCCAGGATACGATCTGCTGCTTCGTATCCTAAAATTATCAAATAAATTCAACAAATTTTTTTGGCTTAAACGGGCAAGGCTGCCCTGAGGCGACATTACAATTTGTTTACCTGGTGCCTAAATTATAATAATTATCTTTTTTTTACCTCGTCACTAAATTCGTGATTCTTATACCAATAACTCAACTAAACAAAAATTTTGCTTTACCTTCGTAATTATTTTAACTTTACCTGTTAGAGGGCTAATTCTAGACTAGGTAACTTCTTCTTCTTCTTCCTATTTCGGAGAGGTTATGATCCGAAAACAGTGGATCATAACCCTCCCACTTCACCGCATTTCTACTAATCCGCCTGTGGGATTCGCCTATTTGATCTCAGAAAATATTGGCAGGCCTCCCGATTTTGGACCACTCGGTTACTGAGGCCAATCAAATGCTGGTGTCGTTGCGTTTGTGTGATCAAGGCGTTTATAGGTTTATAGGCGTTCATTGCTATTGCCTTTTTAACAAGGTTCAAATGATCTCTTCCATACCAGCTGAGCCAGTCGCGCTTTATTTTTCGTAAGATGGTTTCCTTGACGTGAATGCTTCCATGGATCTTCGAACTTCTTATTCGATCGAACTTTGTCACTCCTGCTGTCATGCGAATCGTCTTCACCTCATCTGCCGTTAATTTACTCTCATATGTTTTTTATATTGTCCAACATTGCGAACCGTATGTGAGCGCTGGATGCACAACTGCAGTGTAGACCCTTCCTTTCAACTTAGGGGCATTTTCGGTCACAGAAGATAGCGGGGTTGTCTCACCACTTCATCCACCCTACGCTTACGTAATGATTGATGTTGTCATCATAGGTTGCTTTGCTATTGATCATAAATCTCAGATATTTGAACTTTTCGCAATTGGGAAGCACTGTTCTATTCTATTAAATGTCTGGAATAGGCCTGAGTGGATCAGAGTATGGGCAGCACAAGTACTCTGTCTTTTTTGAACTGATGTGATACCAATTTCCCTCCAAAACGTCCACCCACACATCAAACGCTCGTTGCAGGGATGTAGGATCCTCACTTATGATGGCTCCATCGTCAGCAAAGAATAATTTTTGTACCTGGGGGTCCGCCACTTTACTTTCAAGTAGGTAGTCAAGGACTGCAAGGACTTAAAACGCTTCCCTGGTGCACATCGATTTTGATTGGGAACTCTTCGGTTACTCCAGCGCGGCATCTTACTTTTGTCTTTGCTCTTTCGTACATGTCCATGATCAACTGTATATAAGTTTCTAGAACCACTCGATGTTTTAGCGCCACCCATATCAGATCTCGTGGTTGTCCGTCGAATGCCTTTTCAAAGTCAACCAATACAATATTAAAATCCTTTAAGAAATCACGATCCTTATACTTTGGATTGCATCTGTGGTTGATTTACCCGCGACAAATCCGCACTTATCATCAGATAGCCGTATTATTTTCGCAGTTGGCCTCCTAATACCCACTCAACGATCTTTATGGTGTGTGATATCAGCTTTATCGAATGGTAGTTATTCCACTACTAGTTCTAGACTAGGTAACGTAGATAAGCAACTTGTGTCACTGAAAATGATCCGCTATGGAAACCGGCATTACGGTTCGGATAGGGAATGATCACATGTTGACGACTTTTGGCTATTATACTCGGACAAAGATAGGATTCTGGAATGTAAAGACGCTCCTCGACTCAAGAAGCGGCCGACCTCACAACGACGGATTTCTTCAAGTATAGACTAAGTGATATAATGTGTAAGTGATATAATATGGTTAGAAGCGGACACGTATCAGTTCCCAAAGCGTAACACCGTAGAACTCCATTCCCGAAAAACATTTTAATTTAGCCTTATTCGCAGTTGCCGATTTTAGCTATTATTGTAGCTACAACAGGGAAAAGTTGGGGAGAGCTGAGGCACATTGCCAGAAACCGTACACGATGGCGCGTAGGTGGAGAAAAGGCCCTGTGACCCTCAAGGGGATACAGAATATAAGAAGAAGAAATTCTGACCCAAATAATGTCAAACGGCTTCCCCAATTTCAGTGAAATTAATTTAATTGCTTTTCGAGTATTTATCGCCAAAGAATTGAAAGCCTTGGATCATTGTCATATGTTGTTCTAAGACTGAGAATTAGACAAATGAATATGACAACCATGATGTGTTTTCAAAAAGCTGGCAGAGCTATGATTGTATGTAAATAGCTGGTGTATAATAAACCTGTTTTTTAGTTTTGTGTATGCTTGTCCTCGCATCACTAACAAACTATTGGACAAATGTTTATCCGGTTGTTAGATTGTACAGCTTAGGGCCAGTTGCACCAAAGTAGCTTAACTACAAGATCAACTGAATCAACTGACTGTGAACAAATGATGAAAACGTTGTACGAACGGAGTGCAGAATATGGTCTAGTTGACTACAAATCAGTCAAATATTTCACATAATAGACAAGTACATATTCAAAAAATAAATTTTTCAATGTTTGTCATCTGACTACGTATTTGGTGTATTTTCGCGTAATTGCACAACTCGTTACTACATATGTACATACATCAGGAATGAAAAATGGGCTTTCACCAACGCATCGTATTGAAAGTTAAAAAAAATTGTATCGAAATTGTAAATAAAAAAAAAAAATTCTTTATTAAACAACAAAACAAAAAATAGGAACTATTTTTATTTTATTAAATGAAAACAAAAATAAAAATTATACTGCTCTTAAACTTTAAAAACGATAAACGTACATTGTTTTGAAACTTTC
Organism: Brachypalpus laphriformis; assembly: GCA_945910035.1. Taxonomy (NCBI): domain Eukaryota; kingdom Metazoa; phylum Arthropoda; class Insecta; order Diptera; family Syrphidae; genus Brachypalpus; species Brachypalpus laphriformis. The sequence goes on from OX246753.1 coordinate 205,719,903, forward strand.
TGAAACCAAAATTTGTTTGCAGATTTGAACTCAGCACATGCAGATCCAAATCCGATAGGAGTAAAAAAAAACAACAAATGATTTTTTCGAATTCTTCTGTAAAGTAAAATCTAGCCTTGATTTTATTCGAGAAGCTCGTATTGTTTAAGAAGATTATTTTTAACGTTTTTTAAAAATAGGTATATTATTGTCTACCTATGTATTAAAACGGTGACAGGAATTGTTTTAAATTAAATTTTGAACGAGTTAGAATAATAAGTTGAAATTTTTTTTTTTCGTGGGTAGGTGAAAATCTTCATGAGACACTATGAGACCGTGTTGGCTCCAAATGTCACGTTCTGCACAGGGGAAGGTTGTCTGAGGAATTTGAGATCCAAAGTGGGGTAAGACAAGGCTGTATCCTTTCACCAATATTATTCCTATTGGTGATTAGCGATGTGCTTCATGCAGCTTTGTCGACGGGAAACGGAGGAATTCGATGGACCCTTACATCTCAACTGAAACATCTTGACTACGCAGACGATGTATGCTTACTCTCCCACAAATTTATGGACCTCCACCAAATGACAGCAGATGTGGAGAGGGAGGCAGGTGTCGTCGGGCTGAAAATTAATACAACAAAAACTAAAATCATCAGCCTTGGAACTAACTCATCGGCTCAAATATGCATTGCTGGACAACCGGTAGAGAGAGTAGAGGATTTCCAGTATCTTGGGAGTATTGTCTCGACCGATGGTGGAACCGAACTGGATATAGCCAACAGGATCGCCAAAGCAAAGTCCGCGTTCGGGATGTTGTCCAAAATATGGCGAAGCAATGCAATCAGTTTGAGCACCAAAATAAGACTGTTCCGCTCCAACGTTGAATCCGTGCTGCTATATGGTTGCAGCACGTGGAGAGTGACCACTACTATCACCAGAAAGCTGCAAACGTTCGTTAATAGGTGTCTGCGCAATATCTTAAGGATTTTCTGGCCCAATCGTATCTCTAACGATCACCTTTATGAGAGAACGGGTCAGGAACCAATAGGCACAACTATCCAACGGCGGAAGTGGCAGTGGATTGGTCACACGTTCCGAAAGGGTGACAGCTCCATAGCGAAAGATGCTATGCAATGGAACCCTCTAACTCAGGATGGCAGAAGACCTGGCGGTCCGCGGAAAACATGGCGCAGAACAGTCGAGAAGGAGGTACGGCAGGTAGGGAAAAGTTGGGGAGAACTCAGACACATTGCCAGAAACCGTACACAATGGCGCGTAGGCGTAGTAGAGGCCCTAGGACCCACAAGGGGATACAGGACATAAGTAAGTAAGTATGAGACCGTGTACTCATAGTAGTGTTAGATTTCTACTGACTAAAAACACCCTTCCCTTCGTTTTGTTTACTACGACTAAGTTAGACCTTATCAAGTAGTTTAAGCTTCAGATTTATATTCGCGTGAGGCAGGTAGATTTTCAATAAAAACACCTGCTGAAACCGTCATGACATGCGGCTTTTTGTCTTATTGCGCTAATTCGAACGGTTTCGTTCTTTGAAGTCGGCGCGTAAGATTTGTCACATCCAAAGTTTGGAGTATGGCACAGTTGCAATGGCCATGAAGACGAATACGAAGCTTGCGAGCGAAGTTTTTTATTTCGTCCTCCACGGTAGCTATCCCTAAGTCTCTGTGGATATCATTGTTTCTGATATACCAGGGAGCGTTCACGATTATTCTTATAATTTTATTTTGGAGTGATTGTATGAGATTCCTATTGCTTGGTTTGGTACAACCCCAGAGTTGTATACCGTACGTCCACACGGGTTTAAGCACTTGCTTATACAGAAGCAGTTTGTTATATACGCTTAGTTTGGAATATCTTCCAATTAGCCAATACATTTCTCTAAGTCGATTTTCGACTTCGTCACGTTTCTGTTTAACGTGAGGTTTCCATTTAAGTTTCGCGTCTAGTGTCATTCCCAGATATTTAGCTTCGTTTGCATGCGGTATTTGTACCGAGTTAATGAAAACGGGAAGGTTGATTATTTTCTTGTAAGTGAAGTTAACATGCGTCGATTTGGTCTCGTTAAGAACAATGCGCCAAGTTTTTGTCCACTCACAGATTTTATCCAAGGCTCGTTGGAGTTTTATGGTTGCTGACTCGATTGAACTTTCCGTTGCCAGAATAGCCGTATCGTCCGCGAACGTAGCTACAATAGTGCCTTCAGTTTGTGGTATGTCCCGAGTGTACAGCAAGAATAAGATAGGGCCAAGGACACTTCCTTGCGGAACTCCGGCGGCGATTTCTTTAAAATCAGAATATTCAGTTCCGTGCTTAACACGAAAAAGTCTGTTTTTAAGGTACGATTCTAAGATCTTATGAAGTTGCTCCGGAAGGATTCGTCTTAGCTTATAATTCAATCCATCGTGCCAAACCCTGTCGAGGGCTTGAGATACGTCAAGAAAAGCGCTAGAATAAATCTTTTTCTCCTCAAGGGCTTTTTCAATTTCGTCGGTTATTCTATAAACCCGGTCAATTGTGGAATGCTTGATTCTGAACCCGAATTGGTGGTCAGGTATTAGGCGTCTCTCTTCAATGACCGGAAGAATCAGTTTCAGAAGGAGTTTTTCAAATACCTTCGATATTATTGGTAGTAGCTATATCGGTCTGTACGATTTTTTGTCATTTGGAGATTTCCCCGGTTTCGGAACCATTATGACTTCTGCGACTTTCCATTGATTTGGAACGAAACATAATCTAATGGAAGCATTTATTAAATAAAGCAATTTTAATAGTGCCTTTTTTGGTAATTCCTTGAGGATTTGTCCGGTTATTAAATCATAGCCAGGAGCTTTATTATTTTTCAGGTTTTTTATTGCCTGGTAAAGTTCTATAAGTGACACACTTTTTATTCTAAGGTTGTCAGATGTCGTAGTCGTACCGGTAAAATCGTCTACCAATGTTTCTCCATCAAATGGCTTAAAAGTCTCTTCTAAGTGCTCGGCAAATAGATCCGCTTTTTCTTTGTCACCTTTTGCCCATTCGTCGTTGTTTTTTCTTATCGGTGGCGAATGTATTTGGGGTTTTTTAATTCTTTTGATAGCTTTCCAGAGCGAGTAATTAGTGGTTTTTTCGGCGGTTAAACCTTCAAGATAAGCTGAAGTCTCTCCGTTTTTTAGGTCTTGGATCGCTTTTTTAAGCTTATTGCATAGGAAATTCGAGTGGGTTTTATGCTGGGGAGCGCGAGTTTGTTGCCATATTTTGCATGCTCTCCTCTTTTCTCGAATAAGTTCTTTTATTTCCGGCGGATAATAAGCTTCATTGCATGGGACTTCTTTCCTCCTTAAAGGTGTATTTTTCCACGCGGAATTTTGAATTGATTCAATAAATTTGCCGAGCTCATCTTCTATTTCATCTTCTATTTCGTAGAAAAGAAATCAACCCCGAATTGCATACCGGCTTCGTACAGAAGTCTGCCTTTCCGTGAATTGGATCTGGAACCCCAAAAGGTGTGTTTTGCGTTAAAATCGCCACCTATAATGAAGTTCGGTCCAAGTGAGTCAAGGAGACGTACAAAGTCATTACTTCTAAACGTGCATCGCGGAGGACAATAAATGGACGCGATGTTGAAATACGAGTGCCTATTCTTAACTCGAACTGAACTTGTTTGCATTGTATCGATTTCAATCGTCGTATTTATGGAGTGCTCAATGCAGTCTTTAATGAATAAGGAGGATCCGCCTCTAGCTCTTCCGGAAGGGTGGTATGCGTGATAAGCACGATACCCTCTTATTTTTACTCCGGATTCCTTTGTCAAATGAGTTTCAGAGATCAAGCAAATGTCAATGTTGTCATTCCGTAAGAATACTTCTAATTCGGCGTTTTTTTGTAGAAGGCCGTTTGCGTTCCATGTTAAAATTTTTAGTAACTGATTCATATTCATATGGGAGTTCTTTTTTGGCGAGGTTTTAACTCGAGCTTGCTCAATTTATCAAATATGACTTTGTTTACCTTCGTTTGCTCCTCAAGTTTCGCAAGAATTATAGAGAAGACTTGGGAGACTGGGTCTACCGTAACACCGCTTTGCTTGTTTTCTAGCGACGCAGCTTGAGCATATGTTAGCGTCTCTGGAGATTGTGGCTTTTCCTTTGATTTTGCTAAAGGAACTTTACTTTGCTCGACTCTCGTCTTAACTTTGACGTGTTTATTGACGGTCGTTACCCTTGGCCTAGCGATTTCACGACTATTTTTAACCGGTTCTGCGTTCTGGCGTTGAATATTTTTAAATGTGTCTCGCCTTTTTTGAAGCTCTTTTGCCACTTCGCAACCTCGATAGTTCGCTGGGTGCTTTCCTTTGCAGTTAATGCAGGTAGCCGGGGCCTGCTTATTGAGGTCACACTTTTCTGAGAGATGGTTACCAGCACATTTTACGCATCTCTATAGCCAATAGCGTAAAAAGAAATACAACACTTTCCGAACTTAAGGTAGAAACAAAGAAACTTTGACCTAAGAAGGCTCCTAGATACGACCTAATTACGGGAGAGGTTCTTAAAGCACTACCAAGAAAAGCTCTAATTAAGCTTCTGTTCATTATAAACGCCGCACTTAGACTAGAATATGTTCCCAGTCAATGGAAATCATAATGGTCCTTAAGCCCGGAAAACCGCCGAATGAAAAAAAATCGTATAGACCGATTTCGCTACTTCCAATTATATCCAAGGTGTTCGAGAGAATATTGATTAGGCGAATACAGCCGGTAATAGAAGAAAGGCATCTCATTCCAAATCATCAATTCCGATTCAGAAGTAAGCATTCTACAGTTGAACAAGTACATCGAATAACACATGTAATCGAAAAGTCACTTGAAGAAAAAAAGATTTGTTCAAGCGTATTCCTTGACGTCTCTCAAGCCTTTGACAAGGTCTGGCACGAAGGCTTAAAGTTTCAATTACGACAAGTTCTGCCAGAGCACATATATAATATTTTGAAGAACTACCTTACGAATAGACTATTCCGCGTCAAATGTGGAAATGAATATTCGGATTTCAAGGAAATAATGGCTGGGGTGCCGCAAGGAAGCGTTCTTGGTCCAGTCTTGTATCTGTTATACACCCGTGATATACCGCAAGTAGAGGCACTGAGCTAGCTACATTTGCCGACGACACTGCTATCTTGACAGTAGGTAAAACGGTCGAAGATAATACAGAAAAACTGCAAGAAGCTTTGGATAGAGTAAATGAATGGACAAAGGTTTGGCGAATCGCACTTAACGAGACCAAATCTGTTCATGTACATTTTACTTATAAGAAAATATATAATTTGCCGATCTTTTCACACTCGGTTCAAATTCCGTTTGCAAAAGAGGCTAAGTATCTTGGAATGACACTTGATACAAAGCTGAAATGGAAAACGCATGTTAAGAAAAAACGCAAAGAACTAGATAATAAATATCGAGAAATGTATTGGTTACTTGGAAAATATTCCAAGCTTAATATAGAGAACAAACTGCTTTTATATAAGCAAGTGCTAAAGCCCGTATGGACATATGGTATACAACTCTGGGGTTGTACCAAAATAACTAATATTCAAATTTTACAAACTTTTGAAAACAAAGTGCTAAGAGGTATTGTAAATGCGCCATGGTATATCAGAAATAGCGATATCCATAGAGATCTTTGCATTAAAACTATAGAATACGAAATTCAAACCTACGCGAGAAAGCATAGAAGTCGACTAGAACGTCCCGTAAATATTACAGTCCAACAAGTTTTGGAAGAAAGAAATTTACTGCGCCGTCTACAAAGAATCAAACCTTTAGACTTAGCGCGATAAGTAACCGCATCTAAACTGCGGAGCTGGCAGGAACTTCCAATGGGAAGGTCCCTGCAAAACGTCCTTATTTCGTGAAATTAAAACTACTTGATAAGTCGAATACTTAGTTGTAGTAAAAATGAAAACAAGCCTGTTTTGAAGGGAGGTTTTTTAGTGGGTAAGAATCCCACACTACTATGAACACGCGCTGTGGATCCTCATAGTGTCTTGTTGAAGATTTTCACCTACCCCTGGAAAAAATAAAAAATAAAAATTGTATCGACTTTTGCAACCCTGACATACATGCGTATTTGGCGCAACAGCCAATGAAGGGCCTGGGCTTAGCTTTCCACAACCACTCGTGTTCTGTGCGTTATATTTTGCCTTTCTTATCTGCTTCTCTGCGACTCGATAGGACCGGAAGCGGCTCTCTTCTTGGATTCCGGTGTAACTGCACGGGTTCTGGTTCTATCCGCTGTCGACTTCTCTGGTTCATTTGCAGCTGATCAGTTAAGTCAATTTTCGACGTCTCGTGCTTAGGTATTTCTTGTTGCAGGCTATACGGAGCGGTTTTCCAGAGACTCTTTAACGATTCTATGATGTCTAAGGATTCTTCAAATTCGGCCAGGCCATTCTTGATCTTCAGACTGACGGTCGGTTGCCTGCCGGTCGCTTCACTCATCTTTTTGATAGTGGCCTTGCATTTCTGCAGCTCTATTTTCACCTTCCTCCTGTTCCTCTCGACTTCGCTTACAACGGTGGTCTGCCGTGGCGGTTTCCATCGCAGTTTGGTAAACTTTCCTTTCCGGAGTTGTCGTATTATCGCAATTCCCTACTGGTTCGGGCGTAGATTCAGCTTCAGCTACTTTAGCAGATTTTAATGATGCTTGCCTCGGCGAGTCCCTTGGCCATGATAGGGATGTGCAAGGTTGCACTCCTTTTGGCTTTTCCAATATTGGAGTGCTCCTGAACTCCTTACACTATTCTACTACCACTTCATTGCTAGTTCTTACCGGCGGTGAGCATAATAGTCCAGATCGTCTTCTGTGACCTCCTGGTGCATCGATTTGTTTTAATTTATTTTTTTATTTTTTTGTACATTTTTTGATTTTCTGTTTTTTTATATTTGAATCCCACGAGTAAGGCCGAAATGATGTCCACCACATCATAGGGCCCTGTAATGTGGCAGGGCTTTGCTACAACCAGAGCGCTCCGTTCACGATGCAGTACTGATTTTACGTCCTCAGCACGGGTTGCGTGACACTTTGCCTTAGGGACAAGCAAGCGCTTGATTACAACTTGAGTATTTCGCGATAGAGCCGGTAGCCAAAGTGCTTAAACAGCTTAGTAGTTTCTCATAATACAGGACTTAAGGGATATCTTAGTAAAAGCCTTTGAAATTCGTACTGACTGTATTCTATGCACTTAATATCTCAGTATATTCTTTTATGCTGTGCTCACACTTGCCCGGAAGTCTATTTCCTATCGGAATGATCGCCAATGAAGCTAGTGGATTATTAATATTTCGCAGAATTTGTTTGACTATCTTCACCTCGCTACTTTTCGATCCCAATGGAATGGGAAAGTCATATATGTGTCCTAGAAAGATGTTATCATCAACATAACGTTTATAGTAAGTATGAAAATAATAATTTAGATGGTTTACTATGGGAAAATTGATTTAAGTATCTGGCAAAACTAGTCAACGGGCTTAAAATGACGTGACCTACTAGCAGTAGTTACAGAATTACATAATCTCAAATTTTAAATTTGATTGTGAACAACCATCAGCTTCCAGTCATAATATCATTCCATCGGAATCTAGGGACAAGACTTCTGTTTATTGTTTTTAATTTTTCTTTTTAAATCTAGGTTATTGGACTAGTGACCCAAGATGGGAGCATGATGACCTCACCTTACCGACTTCTATCTAATTGCGTAGTTTCCATCCACCAGTCGTCTCCGTACCTCGATCGCTGTAGATCAGCCCTTTTTTATGGAGGTCCAACCATCACGTCGCAAGATCTTCACAGAAGCAATTGTCGGTAGTCGTATGCACTTGGAGTAATTACACGTGAATCGAGATCCAATTTTGCCTCACCGACAAAGAGAAAAGTCGATCACAAGAAGAAAGGAAATTACAACTCTCCTCTACGGCCCATTTCCGAGACCTGACCATAATCCATGTACGCCAGAGTGGTTAGCATGCAAGTTTATTAGATGCCCACCGACAAATTGGTCGCTGCTAACCATGAAGTGAGCCCAACATAACCGAGGCCAGGGAAAAGACGCCGCCGCTCCAACGTCAGCGCCTGGTTTGGATATCTGTTTTGACTCTAGCTATTGTCACGGACGAAAGTAGTGATTAACAATTAGAGGAGAGTCGTGATCTATAACGATTGCTTCACCACCTCCACCCGGCGGGAGTCCTAATTTTCATTGGAAATCACTTGAGTCAGTGAGATGGTCAGGTGGTCACGGATTAGCATTTCACTAATAAATCGCTGCAGAGACAGAACTCAAGAGGTGGAACAGAAATTAATTAGGCTCATGAAAGATGAAGGGAGCATTTCATGACGATAATATTGTTGTTTGAGTCCACCTGTTTGGCATTCAAGTCGTGTCGATTTCGCATGAATATTGCAAAGACTACGTTGTCGAGGGGACATTAGATCTTTCTAGGAAAACACAAAACTGTGTACCTGTTAGATGCACCATAGTTGGACAGAACAGCAGCACTGAACATGTGTGCCGCACATGGGCGGAACACGTAATCGAAAGTAAGGCGGTCGGGAGGACCACTTTTAAATTCTACGTGCACTTGCTGTCTTTGTTACATTGTACTAGCGAAGCAGAATAAGGAGGGTCTATGAGTGGGTAAGAACATATCTTAGAAATGTCATGTTGCCTGCTTGTTGTTTGTGTGATGATGATGGATCAGCTTGATGAAGACTTGGGTCTGTAGATGTTTAATTCATATCGAGTACGTCATCAGTGCTTCCTAGTTGGCTAGCGTAGAAAGTTTCTCATGTTGAGTCAATGTTTTATGATGTTTCTCTCGAAGCCGGGATAATTTGTGCATATCCTGGTAATGTGATCAACGCAACGCAGCGTGTGCGACAAATCAGGAATATGCTGTTTTAATGTAGATGTGTTATTATTGTCGATGGATACGAGTAATTTGTGGGGCAGAAGTACATAGTTACTATTATATTAGGTAAAATGATAGCAATCTATTCGCTTAGTTTAAGTTTAATTCAATTTCTGTTTTTTGTCTTTATTAAAAAAAAAAAAAAAAAAGTAATAAATGGTTCGTGGAAAATGCTTTATCAATTATATTTTATTATCACTGGCGGCACTAACGGGTGGGCCATCTAGTGATTTCTTTTTAAATCATAGGTTATTTTGACACTGACAGCCGTTTCTCGCTCGAAATATTGACAGAAAGTCAGTATTATACCTTCACGGAACGAAATAAGTCGCTTTACGCTTGAACAACATTGAAAAATATTGAAAACTTATTTCCAAAGTGAGTGTTGTGTAACCCAAACAGTGCGATTTTTGAAAAGAAGTTTTGGCCGAAATGAAGCACCCACCGCGCTTGCTGTACGCAAGTTTGTGCAAAAAGTTCATGAGACTGGTATGTGAGTGGAATACACTCATGGTCCCCGTCGTAGTACGGTGCGCACAGACGAGAATGTGGCTGCTGTAGCCGAGACTGTGAGACTCAATTCACGAACATCAACTCGTCATCGATCTCAACAGCTCAACATTTCACGCACTAGCCTGAGGAGAATTCTGCACAAAGATCTGGGATTATTCGCTTACAAGGTCCAATGGATTCAGCAATTGAAAGCGCACGACCATCCGCTTCGTTATCGCTTCGCAGTTTGGCCCTTAGAGCAGCTTGAATTGGACAACGATTTTGGGCGAAAAATCATCTTTTCTGACGAAGCACATTTTCATCTCGGCGGCTACGTTAACAAACAAAATTGCCAAATTGCAATTTGACCCCTTTGGACTTTTTTTTGTGGGGAATCATGAAGGACCGATGTTACACCAGCAATCCGGAAACGATTCAAGCACTTACGGCCAATATCATCCAAGCAATCCGTGAGCTACAGCCCGAAACCATCAACAAGGTCTTCGAAAATTGGAGTAATAGAATGCGCTACTGCGAGGCCAGCCGAGGCAGCCACTTGAACGACGTTGTGTTCCATAATTAATGGGAATGTTTGCTCTTACTAATAAAGCTATAATACATGAAAAAATTTCATTTTGTTCAATTTATTGCATTTTTCAAAAGAAACTTGTAGTTGGCCCACCCGTTATGTACGACCAAAGGACTTGATATAATTGTTATAAAGTCAGTCGAATATCGACTGATTTGCAGTGAAGTCCCAATCAAATTGGTCAATCACATGACCTATAGCAAACGCATTAGAAATTGTCTCTTTAATATCCGCAAGAGGCTCTGAGCCCAGAATCACTTTATGGTCAGTGTTGACGAAGTCGTCAAAATCAGTCAGATCCTGGATAGTCGCTGGATTGCTAGAATTGAACATGTCACTTGAAGGAAAATACATAAACTGACTGCATAATATGAACTTCGTATGTCTGGTGCCTTTAATTCCCTGTCCATTGTCCTCCTCTTACGAAATACTCGTAAAGGATATGCCTATCGACTGTTCTGCGCCATGTTCTCCTCGGACCGGCAGGTATTCTGCTATTTTGAGTTAAAGGGTTCCATTGCATAGCATGTATAGCTGTAGAATTGTCACCTTTTCGAAACCTGTGACCAACCCACTGCCACTTCCGTCATTGGATGGTTGTGCCTGTTGGTTCCTTACTCGTTCTCTAGTAGAGGTGTTTACTAAAAATACGGTTGGGCTTTAAAATCCTTAAGATATTGCGCAGATACCTGTTAACGAACGTTTACAGTTTTCTCGTGGTAGTAATGGTCACTTTCCACGTGCTGCAACCATATAACAACACAGATTCAACGTTGGAGCTTGTTGTTCAAACTGATTGCATTGCTTTGCCATATTTTGGATCCAAGCTTGACGATCATTCCTTTTTTCCACTTATAAGGAAATCTCTCAACTTACCAACCTCTCTCTATATACATAAGTGGAAGCAGTATTTCAGCCGATGTTGTTGACGCTGCTCGTAAGAACTCCGCTGGAGTATCGTTAAGTCCTACCGCCTTGTTGTTTTTCCGTGCTTTGATCTCGGTAGTGATCTGATCCTTACTGGGGGTTATGGTGCGTATTCCGGCATTTCTTACCTCGAGCACACCAGTCTTATTTGGGAGCATATCGCTAGCGAATGCATGGTTCAAAACCGCAGCAAAATGCTTCTTCCATCTCTTGAGCTGGTTATCATCCGAAATGAGTGAAGAACGTCTAAGCTTTTCAGTGGGTGTTGGCTGGAGTTAATACCACCTGTCAACTCTTTTGTGATTCTGTAGATGGCCCTGCTGTCCTTCTCCTTGCAGCTTTTTCTGTTTCTGTAGCTAGCGCGTTCATATAGTTGTGCTTGTCAGGTCGCACGCAACGCTGAACTTCTCACATCTTCATTCGATATTGGGCTCTAGTTCGCTCCTACCTGCGATCGACCGACAATTTTTTTCAACACCCGATGTAAAAACATTTTACCCGGCACACAAGTGGTCTTGGGTGGTTGCGAGCAATGAACTGCCGATTGCTTCCACACCTTGCTAAAGGTGCTCGCGTATTTGTTGGCGCACTGAGGGATCACTAAGTCTGTCGATGTTGAACCTGGGTATTCTTCTGTTGTTGTGGGATCTTCGAACTACAGCAGCGCGTCATTGGACAGTAGCTATCGTTAGATTGTGATCTCGTACTACCCCCACATCTGTCTCTCACCTGTTTCGGACTTAAGGAGAGTACTCCTTAAGTGGTGGCTGATGGCAAAATGATCAATTTGACTGGATGTTGCTTGCCTGTCGTTGGAAACCCAGCTGACTTTGTGACAGGTCTTGCGCTCAAACATAGTGTCACATATTACAAGGTGATTGGCATTGCAGAAATGCGCAAACTTTTGGCTGTTGTCATTGTGATTGCCTAGTCCATGCTTCCCGATAGCGTGTTTGAGCCCTTTGTTGTCCTACCTTAGCATTCAAATCACCAATAGAATTAGTCCTAATTTTCCGATACAAAATATGTTTCCGAACGTATATTTACTTTAAACTTACAATTAAGAATGATGTATCCCATGAGAATACGTAGGAAGTTGCCGCCGAATGATCTTCACAAGTGTGTCATAAATTTAAAGACTATTGATGTCCCGCTGCAGTGATTTTTTCCAACGCACACACATCTTCATCGCATCGCATCCTCTCTGGGTCAAGAAGTAACCGCACAGCAAAGCCTCAATTAGGCGATTGATCTACAGAAACTACGATTCCATATAGAGCCTTCTCCAATCGACAAACGGCTGATCATACACAACAGACAGTAGGCAACGTCAGAGACGATCAATTTTTGATCACTTCAATTATATCTGCCAGTTCCTACTGCGCGGTATACTCCTGTATACTAACAATGGTTCGATATGTGCAAGTTGCATATGTGGAGTGTTTCCACATCGGAACAGTAGTAAGTCGATGGGAGATGGGAGCGCATAAATCTCGGTACCAATAAATTTTTCCTCAGAACATGAATTGGCGCACACTGTGAAGCAGGAGATGAAGATCATCATCGTCAACAGTGGAAATAGTCGCAGATGATACTGGGGGTGCTAGCAGTGCTAGTGGTAGTGATGGCCCACAGATGTTCGAATAGATTAGAACTCGCGTTCGAAGCCAATACTAGGTGATCCTTCGACTTGAGGTAGATTTATCACTTGGGTTGCAGATTTATTTTTCTCCTGTGTGACAGTGAATTTTGGAAGAAGGTAAGTAAATCTTCCTTTTTTTTGTGTCTCTCCAACGTGAGAGGGAGAGAATAATGAGGACAATAGCATGATTCCAACAGAAATTGGAGCATTGTCGTTATCACGGCGGCAATCGCATGCTTCCAATCGAGGTTCGGCAGTAACAGAAACAGAAAAGGAGAACGGTGCAACCTGGCTAAGAAAAAAGGGAAAATCTCTTTTCGATTTCGCTGCATATGCACTGGCTAATTGAAAATCAATCGTAGATGTATCGAGACACAGTGGCAATAGTTTCGCTCTCCCAGGCAATGGATGACCTGGATTCAGGTCTGCATATGTACTTGTATGTAGTTGGAAAAGATGCTGAAGATAGTGGTGGCAGTGGTGTCTTCCATCGACAATTAAAAGTGACTTTCAATTTTGTGAACTTGACACACCATATGTACGAGTATACATATATAGAGCTGGGTTTATAAATATGTTATGGACGATTGTGATGGGAAGAAGAGTTTCTTTAAGTCTGTATCAGGGAGAACAAAACATCATAGTTGGTGAGAATCATTGACTTTATTTTAAATTTTGCCATTATTAGCAACTGTTATACTTTATGCCCTTGCACAATTTGTAAATTTGATTTGTCCTACGATAAGGTACATATTGGAAATTGTTTTCTACCAGTTTTAGGCCTTGAATAGACAATCTAGTAAAGCAATTCCATATTGACATTGTTTGCTGGATATAGTAAACTAACTATTAATCATTGAAATTATGTGACAGCTGGATCAATAGATTTGAATTCCAATTAAGTTCTACCTAGGTAAAGTTCGAAACATACTTCAAATAAGAAAATACACTATAAACGATTTAGGGGTTCCAATGGTATTATTATTTTTATTTGTATAGGGTTATTTTGCACTGCGACCTGGTGGTCTATTGTGCCCCCTGCTAATACCTTGGAGAGGTTTGTTCCCTCGTTAGAGCTTCGCTCGCATTGCAATTCCTTCGGAATTGTGTTTGGAGGTCATATGTATTTACTTTGTCTTGGCGAGAATAGTTCACCTTAGAGCTCTCTCTGCAAACCAGTTTCTTTTAAGAATCTGAGAATGAGAAGTGGGTCCATAGTTGGCATATCCTCTTCTGATACTTGGTATTTGCCAAGTATTTCAATCTTTTGTCTGTCAGAAGGTGTTCCGGACCTGGGCCTCAACCAACAAACCTCTCCAGCTAGCGCAGTTACGAGCCAGCTGCCTTCAGTTGCGCACGCCAAGCTGGTTGAGGTCCCCCTCCACTAGTTTGCGCCACCTACCGCGAGGTCATCCTCTACCGCGTCGTCCATCCGGGGTGGATTCGAAGACTTTCTTAGCGGGAACGTTGGGCTCCATCCGCTCTAAATGACCCAGCCATCTTAGTCGCTGTATGTGAACTCTTCTGGCTAAGTCGATGTCCTTGTACAGGCCATACAGTTCGGCATTGTACCTTCTCCTCCACTCACCGTCTATGCAGACGGGACCAAAGTTCGCTCGATGAACTTTTCTCCCGAAATAACCGAGGGCATCCTCATCTGGTTTTGTCAAAGCTCATACCTCTGCGCCATACAGCAGGACTGGGATGCTTAGTGTCTTAAGAGTTACGTTAGTAGTTCGAGATAGGGCTTTGCTACTCAATTGCCGTTTTAACCCATAGAAACAACGATTGGCAAGAGTAATTCTCCGGTTGATCTCCCTACTGATGTCATTTGCGGAGTTCACCATAGAGCCTAGGTAGACAAAATCCTTAACTACCTTAAAACAATATCTGTCTATTTTGGCGTTCTGTCCAAGACGCCGATGTTGGGTGTCCTTTTTTGTAGACAGCATATATTTTGTTTTGCTTTCATTGACCGCTAGACCCATCTTTGCTGCCTCGATCTCAATACTCGTAAATGCCCCATTGACGGCCCGCTGAGTTCTTCCGATTATGTCAATGTCATCGGCATAAGCGAGTGGTTGTACAGACTTGTAAAAGATTGTACCTCCGGTGTTGGCTTGTGAGTTTCGTACAATTCTCTCAAGTACTATGTTAAAGAGATCGCATAATAGCGCGTCACCTTGTCTAAGACCTTTCCTGACATCGAACGGTTCGGTGATGTTCTTACCGACTTTGATGGAGCAGCGAGAGTTCTCCATCGTCATTCTGCACAAACGGACGAGCTTGGCAGGGATGCCAAGACTAGACATGGCTCTGTATAATTCGTCTATATACACGCTATCATAGGCAACTTTGAAGTCGATGAAGAGGTGATGCGTATCGATTTTATACTCATGGGTTTTTTCCAAGATCTGCCGTAGTGTGAATATTTGGTCAATGGCGGACTTTCCTGGCCTGAAACCGCACTGATAAGGACCTATCAGGTTGTTGACGATCGGTTTTAGGCGTTCACATAATACGGCAGATATGATCTTATATGCGATGTTGAGGAGACTTATACCTCTGTAATTGGCGCAGTTCAGAGGGTCTCCTTTCTTCAGGATCGGGCAAATGATGCTGAGGTTCCATTCATCGGGCATACTTTCGTCCGACCAGATTTTACAGATGAGCTGATGCATGCTCCTTACCAACTCATCTCCTCCTGCCTTGAAAAGTTCAGCGGCAAGGCCGTCGGCTCCAGCAGCTTTGTTGGATTTAAGTTTAGATATCGCTATCCTCACTTCATTCTGATCGGGTTGACGGGAATCGTGACTGCCATCGTCACTGTTGAATGGCTCATTCTGCCTGACAGCGGAGTGTTGGTCATCATCGCCGTTTAACAGTCTGCAGAAATGTTCCTTCCATATCCTCAGCACCGACTGCGATTCTACAACTATGTTGCCATTTTCGTCCCTGCAGACTTCTGTTCTGGCTTTGAAACCCTGCCATGTTCTTTTTACCCTTTGGTAAAATTTTCGAACATTATTCCTGCAATAAAGTCTCTCAATCTCCTCGATCGAGCGCTTCTCATGCTCCTTTTTCTTCTTTCTGAGAAGTCGATGTTCCTCTTTTCTCCTGCGCACATAGAGCTCGTAAGCAGTCCTTCTATGCAGCGCCGTTTTGTACGCCTCTTGTTTTGCTGCATGTGCTTGCCGGCATTCCGCATCAAACCAGGGGTTTCGTTGTGGTGGCCGAGGAAAACCCAGTACATCAGAGGCGGCATCTCTGATGGCTTGTTGGCAACGCTGCCACTGGTCTTCCGCATTTGCTGCTGGCGGCATAGGACTTAAATTGAGATTAGAAGAAACGTGATCGGCAAAGGTTCTGGCGGTCTGATGCGATTGAAGCTTTTCGACGTCAAATTACCTCACAGTTTATCGTTGATTTACTACCCTGACGTAGTATTGAAAATCCTTACAGACCTCAGCTTCAAATATGTCGAAGTAGCTCCGGTAAGGTATCCGCTGCTCTGTAGATGTCACCGTTGATTCCATTAGGAGAATTCATCCGCCGTACGTCCTCCTTCTGAGGACCTCTTGCTAGACTTCTGAGACGCATATTTCAGCCGACAACAAGAAATACCGGTCAACAAGAGATGCCTAGTCCGGTTAAACATATGCGCGCTAATAAGCATCACTTCCAATACATAATAACCTTTTGTTTTTTGTTTTTTAATTTGATGTATTCTACTGTGGTCCAGCTCTTGGAGCAAACAAATAAAAACCTCACGAAAGATTGAAATATTTGGGCAAGTAGCAAATATCAGATGAGGATATGCCTACCGTGGATCCACTTCTCATTCTCAGATTCCTAAAAGAAACTGGTTTGGAGAGAGAGCTCTAAGGTGAACTATTCTCGCCATCAAACACAATTCCGAGTAGGAATTGTAATGGAATTGTAATGCGATGGGATCTCCAACGAGGAAATAAACTTCTATAGGTACTAGCAAGGTTTACAATAGACCACTACGTCGCAGTGCAAAAATAACCCTATACAAATATTAATAATACTCGTAATACATCTATGACGAGCATTAAACTGAATAGAAACACCAATAACCCTCCTGCCCCAACACTGACATGGATAAGAGAGCTTTTTAGTTCCTGAACTGTCTCTATAAAGCTAGAATGCCCATTAAATAATCTACTTGTAAGGTTTTAAGGAATCAATCTTGTTATATGTTTTATTTAATTTTATCATTTTGTGTCATTTTGTTGGTCATTTTGCTATCTAAATGGTATTATGAACTATTCTTTTCTAGCATAACAGATAAATAATATAATAAGTAAATAAATAAATAAATAAATAAATAAATATGTGTGTACGTATATGTCAATAGTTTTTGGGCTTCGATTTTGAGCTAGGACTTTTTAGAACCTGAAGCAGTATGGGCATAAAATTTGTTCAAATCCGCCCACTAACTTGTATCTATTGTATTTCTTTGAAACTGTTTCGGATTTAAGATAAGGACAACATTTTTAAGACATTATTTTTTGAAAAACGAATTTTTCGAAAACCTTCTAAAACTTGGTATACCTTAACCATAGCATATGCCAAATAATGTGAGAAACGAAAAACCGAGGAATTGCTTCGATTAGAAAATAGATCAATGATTAAAGTTTTGTTTCTAAAATGCTGGTAACTCATGTTTTAGCAAGTCTCTCAACAAATCTAAATATTATACTTCAACAAAACCGTTGAACCCTTTTTGAGAAAATCTACTTTTTTCAAGACCGACCCTAAGTAAAGTATCATCACTCTGAGGTTATAATAAAAATTCAGAATCCGCCTCTCATCGTGATCCTATAGTTCGTAGATTTGAAATTTGAAACAAATCTGTCCAAGCATTTAGACTGAAGTCGAGCATATGACTACATCATATGTATATATGTATGTCAATATGCACATATACAATATGCATATGTACGTATATGTATATATACATATATTTTCTAGAAAGGATTCTGTCTGGTAAATATCCTTATTGATTGTGGAAAAATGAGAAATTTATACATTTAGTTCTTTCTCTCCCTCTCTATCTGTCCTTTCCAACGCGTGTGTAAACATGTTAAGAGTACTCATAACCCCTTGAGTACGCGCAAAATATAAAAAAAATAAAAAAAGGTATCATTCTGTAGTTATCTCTATTTTTAAAATAATAAATGAAATAAATAAATAATTAATGAAATGGAAACAAAATGTATTAGCAGTAATTGTGATTTTTATTTAACAAAAGTTTGGTCTGTTACAATAATTCACAGTAAATGACATTGGCAATTGCCGTCAGCCGAAAAAAAGAGAGAATTCTAATTCATATTTATAATTAATAACAAATTTTCCAATAAAATAAAAATACAGTTTTGGTTTTGGTTTTATGAATATATCTAAAATGCTTCGATTAGTATTTGTTGACTATATTTTGATGCAGATCTAATATAGGTGGCTAACAGATTTCAGTCTTGACCATTTAATTGCGCGATAACCTCATTTTCTGCTGGTGTATTTTTCCCCAAGTAGACTCTAATCTCCTTTAACACGGGACATATTCAAATAAAGTGGAGAACGTCTTCTTTCGCACCAAGGTTGCATATAGTGCATTCCTAATTTCCATCGCTTACGTAGGGCAAAGTTTAGGCGAAGAAGTTCGCCTCTGGCCTTGAAGATGGTGGAAATTGTATTTAGGCTGTTGCGATCGTGGAAATAATTTCTACCCCCCAGATCATGATCAAGTAAACGATAAGTGATTCTCGTCTCGCTATGCTGCGCTTTCATGCCGCTCGGGTGGAATCTTCAATATTCGTCAACAGCTCCTGTAGGGTACGCTTGCATGTCTCCGTTCTATTTTTCTATATGGGGAGATTGTATTCTCTGCTTAGTCTAGACCATTCGCCGAAAAATTGCTGTTTTCGGTGTATCAGGAGTTTTGCGATAATATGGAGAAGGCGATGGCGGGGGAGCGCCATAACTTTTAGAATGTAAAGGAAGTGCAACCTTAAGGTAAAGACATATAAAGGTGGTAAGCCTGTTTCTAGATGCAGCATATAATTCGGAGTATTTTCCGACAATCTGAAAATCTTTTTTAGAAAGTATTAAAGTAATCCTTCTACTTCCTCATACTGAGAGATACCCCAAACTTGGGCAGCGTAGCACATGATCGATCTTAGAGTTGCTTCAAAAATTTTGAATTTAGTGCTTTGCGGTACGTCTTTTTTTCCGAGGATGCCCTTCCAGCTGCAATTCATTGCCCTTTTCGCTTCTTTGAGCTTCTCTCAGATGTGTTTTGAACGACGTTTGGGGGGTAATAATTACCCCAAAATACTTATATTCCTTCACAACTTTGAGTAATTCATTTTGCCAGGTCCATTTTTCCAGCCTTGAATACCGTCCAGTACCATTTCAAAACACCATTATTTTTGACTTATTGGTATTCACTGAGAGATTCCATAAGCTGCAATATTGTTGTAGCTTATTAATTATCATTTGCAGCATTGTTGTGGATTCTGCCAGAATGACAATATCATCCGCGTACAACAAAACCTTTATATGAACTCCATCAAACACTAGTCCTCCCGGAAGAAACGTTGTGAGGTCATCCAAAAATATGGAGAAGAGGAGAGGACTCAAGAGACAACCTTGTTTTACTCCCATGTGCGACTCAAACCAGTTGGACATTTTGTTTCCATCCCATACTGCGATCTTATTGTATTATTTTCATAAAGGCTTTGTATTACTCTAAGCACTTTCGTTGACACTCCTAGAATACTCAACTTATGGAAAAGAGCGTTCCTGTCAATTGTGTCGAAAGCCGCCCTGAAAACGACAAGGAACGCGTATTTTTTGCCCCTATCAAGGTATGCCTGGGCAATGCTTTTTAGTGTAAAGATGTTGTCTACAGTTGAATATCCTTTTCTAAACCCCGCTTGGAATTCACTCAGCAAATTGTTTTCGCGTACCCAATCCGTCAGACGCTCTAGAATAATTCCAGCAATATTTTTGTTACTGAGTTCATAAAGCATATTCCTCTATAATTAATCGGATCGCTTATGTCTCCTTTCTTAAACAGGGGGAAAATTATACTCCTTCTAAAATTATCTGGCACCTCACCCATATCAAAAATATAATTGAAGGCTACCGGAAGTTTTCTGAGGAATTCGTTGCCGCAAATTTGAAAAATGCGTAGGGGATACGATCTTCACCAGGGGGTTTCTTTGTGCAGCATCTGTGCAGCACTTTGTAGAGTTCTTGGACAGTAATTGTGCGGTCTACTGAGTCTACTGTTATGTAAGGTAGGGAGTAATTCAGTTGACTTATGCTACTCGGTGGATTGAGCAACTGCTCGAAGGGATTGTTTTACAGTTACAGAAATATTTCCTTCAAAATAATTATTGTATCAAAATAAACAAATGAATTATTTCCCTCTCGATGGACATCACATCAAACGAGATTTGCCCATTACAGTAAACATTATATTTGAGAAAAAAATTACTCGTATATGTATTATTCAATAATAATTCAATTCACTTCTGAATAGTACAACTAAGAAATAATTTGCGAGCATGTGTTTACAAATTTTAATTTTAATACACTAGCAGACTTGACCGGATTTATCGGTGCACTAAATCTTTTATTAGTTGCAAGTACATATCCGTACACATGAGTACAATAACTTCCACAGCTTTAGTCTAAACTTCCAAAAATAAATTTTGATGTGCACTTTTAATCAGCACGAAAAACTCTTTTAAGCAAAGTGGCAGATATCCCATAAGAGCCTTGCCCCGCTAATGGCCACGCGGCCATAAACCCACAAAAGGGTACAAAAGGATAGTATGTCTTCTTAGGTGCGCGATAAAAGTAATATGACTGTCATAAAATACTGTTACTGAGGGTTTTTCAGCATGACTTCCTTTCATTGACACTATTCATCAAATGCAAGATTGCAGTTAAAAAGGATACGTATTTCAGATATTCATCCTGTTCATATAACCGCTTCTAATTTATACACCCATCAGAAAATTTGAAACGCCTTTGAGAATTACATTATTCTAGAGAATCTATGAAAGAGCCAATTAATATACGTACTTCTGGGAACCTTTTTGTGGCTTAAATATCGTCTCTAGACCACCTCTGTGTCGTCTATTAAACTACAGGATATATTGAAACAGATACCATAAATGGGCATATTCCAGAAAACTGACGGTAAGAATCAGTTGTACTCATGCATAAGTATATGTATGTACAACCAGAGCTGTGTAAAAAAAAAACAAAGATTCATGCATAAAATTCTCCTCGGGTAACATTTGTCTACGGATACTATGTGATACGGTCTAATCGATGTCACACTAAAGAAAAGGCCTTCAAATTTGTACCTCTCCAATGTATGCGGGCTCCATTACTTTTGTGTTTTTTTGTCTACTATGCCATCAACACATCTTCTCCTTCTCACTGTGTACGTGGACAACAATTATGCCGCAGGACATTTTCGCATAAACAAAATCAAAGGTATACAGCGGACAAACAAAAAGTGAAACCCCGCAAAAAAAAATTAAGTGCACGGCTGGGTTGTACGCATTTGCTCTACTACAAGTTCTCATGGTCTCACCAGCATCCAGTTGATAAAAAATACCCTAGAAGAACAATTTAGCAAAACAAGAATGCTAACTACTATGATCTATATTCGTTCTTCAGGGATTTTAACTGGTCCCTGTGCTTCTTCGACAGGTGAAAAGTACTGCAATGTCCTAAAGAGAATAAATCTTCTTTCACCAAAAGAATTAGAGGAACTGCCTTATCCACCATCAAAATATAACGGACCCCCACGAGAAAGCTAAACTCCTTGCTACAATATGCGCAACGAATTCCACCCTACCAAATACTTCTCTTCTTTCACCTATACTGAATCCAGTTCAATATTCACCAGGACAAATATTTTTCCGAACCCGTTCCGTAGTTAGAGTCCTCAAAGACTTCAACCACAATAACTTTCAGGGTCGAGATGGAATTTCTCCCCTTGCTTTGAAGAGGTGTTCTTCTTCCCTACCGAAACCTCTACGCAAGCTCCTTCATCTGTCGTGCTTCACAGGTATATTCCCAGATAGGTAGAGCTTTCCATATGTCCACTTTATTCTCAAAGACGCGATAAAACATTCCCTTCGAACTTTCGACCCATAGCTTTAACGTCATAGCTTTCCGAGGTCATGGAGTTTATTGTCAGCTACCATCCTGAAAAAAAACATCTTTTAAATGAGAGGGCACCTTATGGTTTACCTGGGCGAAAAACTGAATCAAAGCTTTCATCACCACGGTGAATATCGAGTAGTACCTTTTTATATCTCCAAAGCTTTGAATAGAGTGTGGCACATTGCCCTAGTGATCAAGTATTAGGTAGTCAATCCATGCAAGTTTTATCGAGTGGATGTACTTCTACCCTCTTCTCAATGCTGGTAAACCCCAGGGTTCAGTCATCTATCCGATCCTGTTTTTGATAGTTATCAATAACCTTCTATTTCTCAATCGAAATCCAATGCATTTCTTCGCGGACGAAGCACTCTTGACTTCGCCTATGCTTTAACGTCTACACGGCAAGGGTCCCAAGCTTTGGAGTCCCAACGACAGTGAATGTCTACCGAACTCAACTCTGATATTGATGAAATTATCAATTGGGATTTCCAAAACCAAGTAGTGTTCATCTCGTCAAAAACCCAGTGCTGTCTCATATCTCTAAAGCGTAGCCAAACTAAAAAATGAATGGAGTTGATATTCAGTAATCTGATAGTTTGTCAATACTTGGTACACGCTACTCCGGACCTTTGCTGAATAAAGCAGATTACCGAGGCTGTGAAAGGTAGAGCAAGATGCCTCGGATTTCTTAAAATATGTAAACGTTTCTTCTTTCCCAAAGACTTTACCACTATCTACGTATATAAAGCATTCATTCGTCCGAAACTTGCATGTTTGAGCAGGTGCTCCCGCAAAATATATAAGTTTACTAGAACGTGTTCAGCGGCCGCACCGTGAAATTCAAAAGTTGGTTCTTATCCGCGCAACACGAATGTGAAATGATTTAACTTCATCAGCGAAAATCTAACAAAAAATAACATTTTAATATATGGTACATAAATGAAAGAGCGGACTCGAGGAAAATAATTTTTTTCTGCAACTTCGACGCCATTAATTGCTTCCGATTTCGTTTTTTATTATGACTCCACAGACCTTAGATATGAAGTTTTAAGCAAATATGTCTGTCGACAGTAAATACGTCGACAAAAACCCACTTTCTTTTGTTCCTATATAATACGATTAGTAACACCAAGTTTGATCGAAAACTCAAAGAAAAAACTTTCCATGAACCCAATACTCGTCCTTATAGGTGCAAATTAAAAAGGAGGGTCTCTTAGTGCAGATAAGTGCACAGGCTACAGAAGATAGGTCGGAGAAAAGATATTCCTCCATCTAGATTCACTCATCGAGTGTGTTATTATGTGAGAATAATAATAAAAACAAGAACTCCGCTGCCTCCTGCTCAATTGGTTCTCTATCTTATGCACGAGGGGCGCGCAGCTTCTTGAGTTGATTAACAAAAGCGCAATGTAAATTACCAACGACAACAACAAGGACGCGTCGTTAAACGACACGAAAGACAAAATGCGGGATGTGAATGGGGCGGGCTAGTTTTTGTGGCTTATAAACATAAATATCTCGCGGAGGAGGCGGGGGCCTATTGGGGGCACGCATTCATCCAAAGCCAGTTAACCAGACCCAGATAACCACTCTCGAGTCTCAAGGACAACCAAAATTGCAGTTCTACCGTCTCAAAGATCGCGCTGAGATAAACGGTTGGCGATAATCGAAACACGCGTGTCGCTTTTTATTGCATAAAAAAATTACACGCGTGTATGTAAAAAAAAAAGAATACATAAAGAAGAAGGAGAGCAGAAACAACAATGCGACAAGGGGATGTAGTTCCTGTTTGCCATGCTGGATTTTAAGTAAGTGACCGCAGAGAGCGCGTTGAAGACTTGTTGTTGACCAAAAGACCAAACGGCGAATTAAAGTTTATGCACAACATAAACTTTGGTGTTTCTTATGAAGATAGGGTGCAATCGCCTTGCCGGGACTACACTTGTCGAAATTACTTTGTATCTGTTTCGTGGTAAAGGCACAATAACGGGCATAAGGATACATTAACAAACGAAGGAAGATACAGCATCGCATGTGGGGCCGATATATGGTATGTATAACCGTCAATATGCCTAAATAACTTCAGCAAAATATTACACATACCATATAACTTTTTTTTTTTAGCCTCGCTTACTCCGGAATGATCCCGTGCAGCCGCAAAAATTGTTTATTGAAGTTTACCGCAGCGTATTTACGTGATAGCCCATTCCACCAAACAACCGACGTGTATGCATGGAACGATTTTATTATAGCTGTGTAGATCAAAAGAACGTTGTTCGGTTATAAGCTCAATGTCTTGCCGAAAGTGCACTTACTTACGTAATAAGATGCGTTACAGCTCGGGGGGCCTTTGCCTCAACCACTAAGCCTTTCCAGCGAGCTTGGTCTTCCTCCAGTTGTGCGCTTCAGCCTCTAGCTCAGTTGAGGCCTTCCTCTACTGTGGATTTGAAGACCTTCCGGACCGGAACTTTGGGGTTTTAAATACCAAATGTTATTAAGGAAATCTAGTTATTAAAGTTTTGTTAATTTCACAAACCCTAGAAACAAAATGGCCTTGTGTTTTTCTTCACACTGTGCACTATCACACTTTGCTTGCTTTGCTTTCAACACAGTGGTGAAGAATTTCATCTACTTTCACTATATTGTCGGTCCTTAAAATGTTTGGCGCGTACCGCGGAGGAAGAGAAAGGACCGTGTGTTCTCGACGTTGGTTCAGTCAACATAAGTCAACAGCTGATTTTGTTCAAAGTCACCATTTCAAGAATACTTCTCATATGCAAGGGCATGCGTGGTTTTGGAAGACTTTGCTTTAAAAAAATAATAATAATAATTCTTAACGATTTTGCTTGAATTTCAGAACGATGAATCAGTTGATTTCTGGTCAGTTGCAAACGAATGCCATACAGGGGCAAGTATAATACTTTTGACGGATTCGTGTTGTTTATATAATATTTTGGAAACATATGTCCCTGTGCCGAAGGCAGTGATGGATTTATATATAGCCACACTAGGCACTGGCCTAGGGCATCACCACAAAGGGGGCACCGCAAAAAGAGATTACTTTTTTTCCTAGTTCCGGTTATTAGACATCTGATTAAAAATAATATGTTTGCACAGGACTTGTAGCATTTATGATGACTTCATTATTGTTTCAACACTTTTTAATGATAAGAATTATAATAAAAACTTATTTCACCCACAGGCGGATCAGTAGAAATGCAGTGAAGTGGGAGGATTATGATCTCTTGTATGCGGACCATAATTGCCGAAATAGGAAGAAGAAGAAGAGTGCAATATTTGCAAATCGAGGTGAAAACAATGTTTTCTATTTATTGAGACGTTATCTATATCTATGTATATACATATAATTAAATAATAACTAGGGTTGGGGATGGGCAGGTACCGCGCACAAACTACATCACAGATGTTAACAAAACTTTGGCGTTTTATACCTTAGGATATTGGTCCTTATATCCAATAAGAATTATCACGATACTTTTTAAGGGGATTAATATATTTAAAGAAATAAATGCAGAGATAAGAAAAAACAGACAAAACCAGGCATTATAAAACTATACATTCGGAAACTTTGAGAACTTCTGTTTTTGTACATACTTTTGGGTGCAGTATAAAAAAAGTAAACACATTAATTTCCTGTTGGTTGAGGCCCAGACTCACCGCAAACTGTAGCGCCTTCTGAGTAAGTAAGTGCTTTATTTCATTGCCTACCTATAGGCGCAAATTTATAGCTATGGTACGCACATACATTCTTCTGTTAGCTAAATACATACATATGCGGCGGTTAAAGTCATGCTGGTGTAAATCAGGTCAACGCTGACCTGAGTGTGGCAGAGAGCATTTCTCCCTACCACCCCACATATCTAATTTAACCTAAACTAAGTCATTTCTCAAAAATATTGGTTTAAGTCCATAAATGAATACTACTACTATACGTTAAACTGTTGCATGAAAATGTGAAGTGTATTAAAATGTTACTTGTTGTTAGTTCAACAAGAGATGGTAGCACAAACTTGATATACAATATAAAGGAAAAGCTGATATGTATTGTTGAAAATTACAGCGGTGAAAATCGTAAGTTTTTAAACTAAATATGACTTACACCAGTAATTTTAAACGCCATAAGTTATTCTGAACCACACAGACAAAGTTGCGGGTAACTGCTAGTACATAACGTAATGTAAATTGTGCAATGGCCAAGTCTCGCCCTGGGGGAACCGCCTTAGTGATCACGGTAGCCCCTACGCCAGGTAAGTATGTATAAGTATGTATAGTAAAATACGACTTCGATATGGGATGGTAGCAAACTATCCAATTGGTTCGACTCGCATACGAGAGTTAAAGAGGGTTGCCTATTGAGTCCACTTCTATTTTCTTTATACTAAGATGACCTCACAACATTTTTATTAGGAGGCATCGTGCTTGATCGTGCTGTACGTGCTTTTCGTTGATCTAAATGCAGCCTTTGATACAGTCTGATTCGCCTGAGAGACTGCAGAGAATGATAAACAGGCTGCAAAAGTACTGTGAAGATTGGAGGCTGTCGGTAAATGTATCGAAATTGAAGGCAATGATTTTCAGAGGAGGAGGAGGAAGATATGCGAGAGGCGAACGTTGGATGTTTAATGAACGGGAAGTAGAGATTGTTAAAACATACAAGTATCTAGGTCTCAATATCACCAGCAACATGAACATGGAACATCACCTAAGGGAGAAGCTAACAACAGCGAAGACAGCCATCAGCGCAGCATATAAAAATTGCCTGGAAGACAAAAATATAACTATGAAAGTAAAATATCTAATATTTCAAGCAGAAGCAAAATCCACACTGGGGCTACAAATCGTACGAAACCGTCGAAAAACTTCTTCCATATTTCCTTAAACGGATTTTCAGACTACCTAATGCACACCAAACAACATGTTGATTGTTGAACCTGGCCTCCCTCCGCTATATATAGATACCCTAAAACTCCACGTCGACTACATTTGGAAATCATTAGCAACGGGCGAAGAGAGACTAACAAAGCGAATTGCGATATACACACGTGATAATGGCGAAGATACTCTGGCTTGATGAATGGCAGAAGTTGGCTGAATCCTGTGGACATACATACCTTCACTTTAAATCTAAATACGGTGCCGTAATAACATTGGACGTCAAAAATGCGTTCAATTCTGCGAATTGGGGACTCATAGTGCAATCGCTTAGGTCAATGATGGTGCCATGGTTCTTAATTAAAATAATACTGAGCTACTTCGAGAAGAGGTTTCTACTCTTCGATACCGACGATGGAGTAAAGCAGTACCACATATCTGGCGGAGTTCCACAAGGATCGGTATTAGGCCCTATCCTTTGGAACATTGTGTATGACGGAGTTCTAAGGCTTGGAATCCCAAATGAGGGAAAAATCATAGGCTTCGCCGATGATATAGCAATTGTCGTGGTTGCAAAACATCTAGAGGAAATAGAGGATATTGCAAATGAATGTATCCGAAAAGTCAAACGGTGGATGGCAGCAGTCGGGTTAGAGCTCGCCGAACATAAAACAGAGACAGTATTGGTAAGCAGCCGGAAGAAAAGAGAGGAAATCACCATCAGAGTAGGAGATCATAATACGACATCAAAATCGGTTATCAAATACCTAGGTGTGATGATCGACGCGAGGCTCACTTACAAGGAGCACCTTGAAAGAACGTGTGACAAAGCGGCTCGGGTGAGCGGTGCCTTATCTAGAATAATGATAAATATAGGAAGACCTAGGCAACAAAGGTTTTCTATCCAGGGTGGTGCAGTCCATCCTTATGTATGCGGCACCCATATGGGCCAAAGCTATGATGAAAAAGACCTACGCAAGAAGGATAAACTCTGTCAACAGATTATGTGCGCTGAGAGTATGCTGTGCCTTTCGTACGGTGTCAGACGAGGCAGTATGTGTCATCGCGGGAATGCTACCAGCGGATATCTTGGCTATCGAGCTACAAAGGACCTACGACGCCAAAATTCAGGAACGTCAAGCGTCAGACAAAAATATCAAGCTGGAAGAAAGACAGCGAAGCATTAGAGCATGGCAGGAGCGATGGAACCAGTCCTCAAAGGGAAGATGGACCCATCGACTTAAACCAGATATCCAAAAATGGATGGACCGGAAACACGGAGAGGTAGATTTCTATCTTAGCCAGTTCCTAACCGGACATGGCTGCTTTCGAGCGTATCTCAACAGGTTTGGGCTCGATGAATCTCCCAACTGTCCAAATTGCGGAGAGGCCTCAGAAGACGCTCAGCACGTATTTTTTCAGTGCCCACGTTTTCATATAGAGCACAGAGAACTGGAGGAAAAAATTGGAGAAATACCAACCCCCGAAAACATTGTGCACCATATGATAGCATCGAATGCAATATGGGACGCGGTGAAACAAGTTGCAGCGATAATCGTGCAGGAACTTAGGCGTCTGGAAAGAGTCAGAGAGAGCAACCAAGTCCAACCGGCAACACCTTTGGAACAAGGAGCGGAAGACAGCGAATGAAGAGCATAAATAGCTAACCAGCCCCGCGAAGTAATACCTAACGGTAGTCCGGCGGGGAGAGTGGTTGAAGTGTGCAGGGTGTGGTTTAGTACGTAGGCGTATTCCTGGCATCGATTATTCAGGTTTGCGAATCGTGCATGCCAGTAGCTCGGGTATAGTATTTGGGGGTAATCATAACACCTCATTTAAAAATAGGCGTTAAACTTAAGGGAGCTGAAAAGGCTAAGTAAAAAGAACGTCCATTAGAGCACTAAACTTAAAATTTTCGAAGTCCGCGGTATCGAACAGTATGAAGAGGTGGAGAAATTGCTCAAATACTTTTTGATGAAAATGTTTCGTTTGCCGGAAAACACGCCGAACTACATGCTACACTTAGGAACTGAACTGCCTCCTTTGTACATCCTCACTGCATTTTCTTTATATCTTGAAAATAATGGCGCTTCCAAGTTACCGCCTCTCATACTTTTTTGCAAAGCACTTAATACATCAAGAGCCGCAAATTTTCAAGGAATGGTCCAGATTAAGCAACCATGTCCCTCTACCAGATTATAATCCAGAAGTTTGGAAAAGTACATTGCAAAAGCAATTGGTTGCTATCGAGGGGTCTACGTGTGTTGTTTGTTTTAGAGTGAAAGCACAGCAAAGCGAAGCTAGGATTACATATCGAATACTAGACCATGATCTTAAGACGAATAACTACTTTCGCGACCATAACGGATTGGATACAATTTCAATGATTTTCAGGGCCAGAGGTGAACTGCTGCCTCTACATTTTATGCCGCATAGAGTTGTGGAGAATGCAGAGTGCACAATATGGCACCTGCAAGTAAGATTTTATCCACTTCAATGGAATATGTCCAATTTTAAACACTATTAGGCGGTCTCACTGAAAATCGCCTGGAAATACCGACAGCAAATAAATAATGAAGCCTTTTAACAAAACACTGTATCAATATACCTAATGAATTTAGCCCAATTTTGATAATTCTGTAAATTTTGTTAATTCCTGTAAATTCTTCATACATATCTTTATGTATTTAACTAAATATCTCCCTTTTTTGGCTGACGGCAAATGCCAATGACTATTATTCTATTATTCCGAATTATTTTGTAAAGCAAAAAAATTACTATATAGAAATAAAAATACAATTCTTAATCTAATCTAATCTATCCTAATATAAATTTGGCGCAACAGCTCATCAAGTGCTTAGGCCTAGCTTCTCTCAACCACTCGTATTATGTGCGTTATATTTTTAGCACGAATGGAAGGGACCTACAGTTTAGTGCCGTATCCGAGGGGCAATTTGTTGTGAGAAGCTTTCTCGTGACAACAATACTCTCGGATGTTTGTCAAACGTTCGCGTTGGTGTTTTCTTAGATTCGAACTTGGAACCTCACGCGCAGTGTTTCGACGCACTAATTACTGTGCACAAAGATGTTATTACCAATGATAATATTAAATATAGCTTTATAGTATAGTATATATATGTATCTAGAAACAACAAGAGATAATCTAGGGCACAGTTCACTACAAAAACCTAGGGCACCAAAAAGTTAAATCCCGCTCTGGCCGAAGTGATGTAAAATACACTCATACCTCGGTTAACGGCCTAGATTCGATCAACAAAAACAAGACGTAAAGCGAAATGCCTTATAACGAGTCAATTTTTTCATACAAACCCATACAAAATCCATTAGATTGGCTCCAAATCTTCAAAAGCGTAACCAAACAATTTACGATTGTTGTCATCTCGTATACGAGCGGCTGTAGGCTCAAAATTAACCAGCGTTGGTTGTTTCGCTTTACTTTCAATTTTTTAGCACTGCGTTTTTCATCGGGATCGTTTTGATTTAAAATTTCCAATCCCTCTTCGAAATGATGCAGACGTTCACACAAATTTCTTGATGACAACTGGCGACTCGTGGAAGGCTCAGGCTCAGACTCTTGATCTGATCCCTACTGCATGAACTATTCATTTGAAAGCGGAGCTCTGTTGGCGTTAGGAAGACTAGTGACATCGTGCTCTTCTAAATCCTCATCAATCATCGTTGTTGATTTTAATTCATTCCAAGACTCACTTATGTTGTAAACGGCATCTTTGGTGTTGTAATTCTTCCAAAATTGTTTAATAGAGGATCTTCGACTTTGTTGTTGAGATACATACTCGTACATACTTTTTTGGTATGGAGTAGACACAGATTGAAAGTCAAGAAAGCAACCAAAAAAAATTCGCGACGTGAAGTAGACAAAGTAGGCAAGGTACATCTTCTATATATATAAAACTACGTGCCAAAATGTGTATGTTTCTCTCTACCGCCCGTAATTTTCAACCAGCTTAGTTATTTTTTTTTTTAAATGTAGATAATTACGGTACAAAGGTGATAGGTAAAAAAAATTACAAAAACATTTAAAAACATAAAAAAAGACTTAGTGATTTTTGTGTGCCTGGGTAAGCGGCATTCTATATTCTTGCATTGTAAGAACATTTAAAGGAATGTAATTTTTTTTTGGCCGTTGCAACGAAAAGTATTGGCCGTAAAATGGAAACAAAGTCATAAAAAAGAAGGCCGTTCTAACGAAAGGCCGTATAAAGAGCGGCCGTATAGCGAGGTATGAGTGTATTTTAATTTTAATTATAAAAAAAAGAAGCTTCTACACCATTGTTCTTTTTGTGACAGCTCAAACACTCATAACATTTTTTTTAACTGCTCAAAATAGTCCCCATGCGGACTCCAAGACAGTGAAGGGTATTCAGGTCTGGAGCGAGTACACAACACTACTTCAAATGGTTGGTTGAATGCATCGGAGAGGATGACTAATCTGTTGTTTTGGAACAAGCTGAAACATTTAAAGGTCTGATATTTAGGCCCTAATCACGGCCCTGTCCAGTACGCGAAGCGATATAGTATTCGAGGAGAACAAGATCACCTTTGTTGTGTACACTCTGACTTTTTTGATGTTGATCAAAACGCTCTTTCCAACTCTGCTGCGCTTCTTCACTGTAATACATAGCCTTTTCTCATCTTGCTACTACATCTAGTTTTTGATTTACTTGTGAACCTTGCAATAGCTGTTTGTCCGTTTACAGTACTCGTGAAATATTCTCGAGATACTAGTATATAGCAGAACCTCGGATTTACATGTTTTATTTGAGTGAACTTGATGAATCGGTCGACAATTACTAACGCGTTTCCGGTTTTGCTTCATCCAAAAGGACAGTGCTACCATAATGAGTGTAAAGCTAAAAGGTTTGTGTTTCGGATAGATTATGATATCACTATCCGTATGTGCATATTACTAAGATCAGTGTCTACTACACAGCTGGGCTTCACTTATTGTCGTTACCGCCAGCTTGCGCTGATATAAGTGGACAGCAGCCTAGATAAAGTTACATTTCAAAAGACGATGTTGATCAGCACACCCTTAATATTGTACGCATTGCGGAAGAGGAGATTTTTTTTTTTATAAAAAAAGGCGCGCACTCAAAGGGTTATGAATACCTTTAACATGTTTACACATAATGCGGGTGTTGGAAAGGATAGATAGAGAGAGAGAGAAAGATTTTTGGTGTAGTGGTTCTTGAAGCTCAGTTGCTTATGATTCAGAGATTTTCCGCGGGTGGCGTCCAGATAACTGGGGAGATTTTCGTAATTTTTTGTCTTTGCTACTGATTCACAGTACTTTTATCCCGATAACCGATGGGCAAAGGGCAAGGGCAAATCACCATCAACAGTGCGAACAATTTTTCCAGCCGCATGACCAAGCTACTGCCAGTGTTATGTCTTCGCAGTAGTGTTCACACAAGCTTTCGCAAATTATCGGACTGACTTTATATATTTTATGAGA
The DNA here is from genome assembly GCA_945910035.1 of Brachypalpus laphriformis. NCBI lineage: Eukaryota > Metazoa > Arthropoda > Insecta > Diptera > Syrphidae > Brachypalpus > Brachypalpus laphriformis. The sequence goes on from OX246753.1 coordinate 205,752,102, forward strand.
AATAAATAAATGCTTGCTGACAGTAGAATTTGAACCATGAACCATTAGCGTGGCAATTGACGACGTTACCACCACACCATTGCCACCGGAGGTATTGCACTGAGCACAATAATGGACATTTAAAAAATCCAGAAGGAGAAGAGGGTACTTCATCAATGCAAACAGGTATGCGGACAAAGGTGAGGAATCCCGCCGAAGTCAGCATACTTGATGTATACGAAGATAGCTAGACCAATTATCTCATACGCGTCAGTTGTATGGTAGCAAAAAGCCCCCCTGAAAACTGTAAAGATACATCTGGATAGGGTCCATTGTCTGACTTGCTTAGGGATCATTGGTGCAATACGGATGACATATGGTATACATACGTAATGGAAGTGATCCTAGGTATTCTGCGTTAGACTTATTTATTAAGAAAGCAGCGGCATCGACGGCTCTTCGTCTGCACCGAGATGACAACTCGCACTCATGAAAAACGAAATTAGGGAGTTGAATATGCCCATGGATGGATTGAAGAGAATGCGTGTTACCGAAACTTACTTACTTACTTAGATCCTTTAACCCCTCGGGGGGCATAGGGCGTCAACCACGCCTGCGCGCCATCGTGTTCGAAGTTCTGCAACGCGTTTGAGCTGCCTCCAACTCATTCCTAAAGAGCTCGATTCCTCATCGACTGTTTTGCGCCACGTTTGCCTAGAGCGTCCCGCTATTCTGCCTGCCTGGGTGAGCGGATTCCACTGCATGGCGTATTTCGCAATGGAGTTATCTTCGCGGCGTAGGGTGTGTCCAATCCATTGCCATTTTCTTCTACGTATAGTAATGCTTATAGGTTCTTGGTCCGTTCTCAGATAAAGTTGTTCGTTGGAGATGCGGTTCGGTCAAAAAATCCTCAAGATGATTCTTAAGCATTTGTTTACGAAGACTTGCAGCTTGTGTGTTTTAATGGTGTCCACCTTCCAAGTACTGCACCCGTAAAGCAGCACTGATTCTACGTTGGAGCGGAACAGTCGTAGCTTGGTTCTTAAGCTGATAACATTGCTTCTCCAGATTTTGGATAGCATTCCGAACGCAGCTTAAGCCATCCCGATTCTGCTGCACACAGCAAGTTCGGTGCCACCGCGATAAGCCGAGACGACACTTCCTAAATATAGAAAGTTATCATTTTTCTCGACTTCCTGTCCGGCAATGTTAAGTTGAGCGCGGGTATTAGAAGTGCTCAGGGCTTTTGTTTTGGGTGTGTTTATTTTTAACCCCACTTTGTTTGCCTCAGCTTCTAGATTTTGGGCCATCAAATGAAGATCCATTATCCGATGTGAAAGTAGACAAACATCGTCAGCGTAATCTAGGTTTTTAAGATAAGATGTCATCGTCCAACGAATTCCATAATTAGCTTCCGTCAATGCTGCACGGAGTACATCGCTGATAACCACCAAGAACAATAGTGGTGACAGTATGCACCCTTGACGTACTCCACTTTGGGCTTCAAAATCCTCCGACACCTTACCATTGTGGACGACGTGAGACCTACCGCCCTCGTATGTAGCCATAATAATAGCTATAAGTTTTTCTGGATTGCTTCTCCTGCGCAATGCCAACCAGATAGCATCTCGTTCAAGCTGTCAAAAGCTTTCTCGAAGACGATAAACATTAAATGTAGCGGAGACCTATACTCAACGCATTGCTCGATTATGATCAGTAAGGTGTTTATGTGGTCGATGCAGGAGGATCCAGCGCGAAAGCCGGCCTGTTCGACATCGAGAGTTGAATCAAAATGTTCTTTAATTCGTTCTAGAATTATTCTAGCTATTATTTTAGTTACAGCTGAAAGAACGCATATACCTTTCCAGTTACCGCACTCCATCAAGTTTCCCTTCTTTGGAAGCTTAATGATCATCCCCCTTTTCCACTCCTGTGGAAATTGTTCACTATCCCAAGCTCTCCGTATTAGCGGATGCAGCAAATCTTCCGATGTATTTGGGGCCGCTTGAAATAGCTCGGCGGGGATGCCATCAATACCCACAGCTTTGTTCTTCTTGAGGGACTTGATTGCTGTTATTATTTCGGTTTTACTGGGAGGTACGGTGCGAATTCGGGAATTTGTTACTTCGAACTGCTCATTTGAATTAAAGATCATACCGCCATCGTCTGTTACCGAAAGGTATCACATAACTCTTTGCAGGAATGAAACACTTCCTGAAAGGAAGATTAGTAATATAATCGTCTTTACGGAAGGATCCATGATGGATGGTAGAGTGGGGCAGGCAGAAGAACTAGAACTAGCCCCTCATAATTTGGGGAAATGTACATCAGTTTATCTAGTCGAGATGATTGCCTTGTTGCATGCGTTGGATTACCCGAAAGATGGTCAGGTTGTTAGTAAAAATATTGCTATGGCACTGGATAATAATCAATTAGTGATAAAACGCATGAAAGAAACAGATATCAATACATATCATTGGAATGTGTTCAGAAACAGAATAAGTGCTCACTTTGAAAGGAAATGTCGCTGCTCTGGGTGAGAGCACGTAGAGACTAAGGGGTATCGAAAAGGCGGACTCTCTAGCAGCGCAAGGGTCAACCTCTGAGTTCTCTAACCCGAAACCATTTAATGCAATTGGCAGCGGAATGGCAGAGCAACTGATCAACAACTGGGCCGCGGCGAAACACCAGAGAAGGTGGACAACCGTAGAAAATTGCATGCAGCGCAAACATGGCTGTTAAAATGTCGACTGGCACCACTCGTAGAGAAGTTCTAAGCCTGAAGCGAAGAACACTGATATGGGTGGTGGCATATGGAAAATGACACCTGTGAACTATGTCTGGAGGAAGTTTAGAGGGCGGTGCATATATTTTGTCAATATTCGGAACTAGACAGCAGAAGAAGGGAGATCTGGGGGCGCCACTGGGTAGAAACCCAGAAGATGAACCAGATGCTAGCGTTGACACGAGAAATCAAAGTCAGAGAAGAACTGTAAAGAAATCCAGAGAGCCTCTCTGGATAAGATGGATCGTGGTAGAAAGACGAAAAGGGACCAAACACGGTGGTCTTATTTGAAAATCTCTCGAATTCTATATGTAGCACATCCTCAAATCCTTCTGTATAATACATATGACATCTAACTTGCCAGGAATTTAACAGTTCACCTCCCAACAATCGAAAAAAAAAGACTAATACCCTAGTATTACTGTTCTGTCTTAACAATACAGTCGACACTAGATCACATCAGCAGCTGGCAACACTCGTACAAAGAACAGAAACAACAAACGCATCTCGGGCGGGAGATGAATGCAATAGGTGGATTGTTGCAGATTTTTTCTCTTTCTCTATTAATAAACAAAACGGATTTGATTTGTCAATAAGCATCAACTCTGTCTTTATTTTGCTTACCACGAAGCAGTGGTCATCCAATGTGATTACTTAACATTAATCGTTTAAAGAGGAAACCCACCAATCCTCAACGCTGTCGAATTAAAATGTAAATTTTACGTGCGCAAAGAGCTGCGACAACTATGTTTGAGAAAAAATCTACATAAACATAAATTGGCTTTTGCTATAGAGGATCGCTCTGCTTAGAGCCTGGGATATTCCATTTTATAGACGCGTCACATAAGTGGTCAGTCAGCCAATTAATGGGTATCTCTCTGCATAGATATTGCGATTAAGGGAGGTGCAAGGCATATGCTGAGAGTTCCGAAGGTCACACACATATCCAATGGCCCAGAAACTTTGTGGATATCACAGCTAAGAAACTGAAAACGGGCATTTTTATTGGTAATAAGTTGTGAAAATCCGAGGATGTTGTGGAAAAAAAGGACACAGACAAATTGCAAAGGGCGAGCGTTTTTAAATTAGCCGAAGATTCTATTTTAAGAAGTTTCGATAAGTGAACACGCAAGTTGTAATAAATTAGTGTTTTTTTTTTTTTTTATACAGTTTAGTTACTTTGTATTACGGCTGGAGGTAGTAAATATAAGATATTATGACCTAACTATCTAATAAAGTTGATAACAGCTTTGCTTATGTTAAAGCTAGATGGCAATCATGCGATGTACGAGTATGCACAGCATACCTTTGTAAGGCAAGAACGCATACATATGCATGCGTATGACTTGCTTATGTATTACCATACCACGTATATTAATGCAAGTTAACACATCGCATTATATTTTAATCAGCATGGAATTAATGCAGACGTAAGGATATTAGCACTCATAGTGGTATGACATCCTGTGGGTGGCCAATTCAACACTTCTCAAATCTGAAATCAAAACCTTTTGCTGTTTATGAATAATCATATCAAATTGCAAGTTTTATTGATTTGATAATCACTAATTATGGAAATTGAATACTGTTCCTTGGACTGTTAAATATAGAATTAAATAGCCGATTGGGGAATGTGAAACAGTACAGTTCGCCACGATTCAGGCAAAAGTAAACCATTTTTTTTAAATATTAATGAATAAGTGAGTTTATTAATTGCTCTATGTGTGTAGAGGCACCCTCCAAGTGGGAGTTCTATCACCACTTTTTGGGTACTGGTAGTAAATGAGGTACTCAAGATAAATTCAGAGTTGTAGTGTATGTGAATGACATAGGGATAGCCATATCGAGAAAATTTCTCTCAACAATAAGAGACCTGATGGATTCGGATTTCAAAAAACTTGCTAAGCGGACGAACACAGTTGGTGTTGGTTTAACCAGGTCAAAACAGAAAAAATTATCTTCACAAGGAAATATAAAATACCTTCCATTACTCCACTAATGTTAAACGGCCTTAAATTCACGGACAATGCCAGATATCTAAGATTAATCCTGTATAAGAAACTCATCTGGAACCAGAACACACAAGAACGCGCCCAAAAGGCATCAGTCGCCCTATACGTCTGTAGGACGGCTCTTGGCCCGAAAGAAAGAGTACTTCTATAACGCCCTAGACGACCTCTCAGATCTGGACATCAGCAAGATTAGCAGTCTTGTCTTCACGTCAATTTTTTCACTTAATGAAAGACTGTACCACACTTGTAAGGTCAAACACACAAACATGAGTTTTACACTTAGTATACTCGTACAATCACATAAGGATTATTTTCATTTTTAGTTATGAGTACCGGAGGCTCCGGAATACTTACAAAGCATACAACACGCATTTTTGAGTTGGTACCTAACTTTTGCTTTACATCGTTTAAGGGGGTTTACACTTGTATCGATCCCACAATAAGGGATGCGGTCAACATAGGTTGTGTGTGAGATATCAGACCGGCAAAATGGTACCACAATGGACCTACTGATTGGTCTAAGTATGCCCTAGCTTTAGCTTGGGGCAACCATTCTACCTAACATAATCTACATAACTGCTTTAATAATTGAATTCTTATTTACGAGTATTTTAAGTGCTGTAGGTATTAAGACACAATTAATTTGGATCTACATTGTCCACCCCGGATTTATGGGTGACATACTGACTTAAAAGATTAGACTTTATTTTTAATTCAATAAGTGGAAGTGCGATGCGGCCCATCATGTTTATTTTGGTTACCCATCAGGAGGCATATGACATCAAAGTGACTTCGCAAGAACTACAATATGCATTTTTTTTTAATTAGGTACTAGTATGCAGTATCGTTCGCGATCTTAGTGGAACGGGGTTCAAATGATCTCTTCCTTGAACATGACAATACCAGCTCAGCCGGTCGTGTTCTATTTTTCGTGAAATGGTTTCTTTGACGTGAAAGCTTCTACGGATCTTTATATTTCTATTCGATCAACCATTGTCACTCCTACTTTCATGCGAAGCATCTTTATTTCAGTTGTCGTTAATTTATCATCATGTGTTTTGTACATTTTCCAAATGAAGACAGTCGAGTTTTCGCACCACTTCATCCACCATTCGCTTACGCGATGATTGAAGTCTTCATCAAATGTTGCTTTGCTATTGATCATAGATCGCAGATTTTTTACCTTTTCACACTTGAGAAGCACTGTTTCATTCAAATAATGTCTACCGAGTGAATCAGAGGACGAGGACCACAAGTACTCGGTTTTTTTGTGATAGCCATTTCCGTCCAAAAGCAGATAGTCAAGGACTGCAAAAAGAGAAAAGGACTTAAGACCCTTCCTGCTGTACACCGACTTTGATTGGGAACTCTTCGGTTACTCCAGGGGGCATCTTACTCTTCTTTTTTTTATGTTGGAAGCAGTAATCTTCAAATGAGAAAACTCAGCCAGGACTGAGTAACAGTGTGGGATTCTTACCCACTTAACCCCTCTCCCAAGGCCAGCCATATTCATGACAGTACTGCCATCAAGCATTTCATCGCGGGGTGGGTTTTACGCTTACCATATGTGTTCAGGATTGGTGGCTAGCCGAGCTTTCTTCGTAGTGTTTCCCCTCGTCGACGAAACGTGGACATTGGAAAATCACGTGGTCGGCCTTTTCTATACAGTCAATGCATCGCCCATGCATGTCCCGGTTAGGAACTGGGTTAGGTGGACTTCCAGATCCTCTTGGCGCCTATCACTATATAGCTGGATTTCTTATATAAGCCGATGTGTCCACCTGCCTTTCTCTTGCGTTCCAAAGTAGTGGGCCACGCTCCAAGCCTTGTGGTACGCAGCTTATAACCTTATACTCCTTAAGGTCACTGTTGGACTTGTATACTAGAATCCTACGCCTAAAGTAGTATGTCACCACTTCTATTAGGTATTTTAGTATTCACATGTCTTTGAGCACTTGTAAGACGTGACTCCAATTAGCTGTATTATACGCATTTTTTATGCCAAGAGTAATGACAAGGCAGTCATTTTGGAACCCCTTCTCCATCTTCTCCCTTGCTTAGCCTATTGTGCCGTTTAAACTACTACGTTAATTGCGTCTGTTGTGAGCGTGCCTTTCGAAAACCATGTTGGCGTTCTGAGAGCCCTCTTTTGTCTTGAATTGCTGCTTCTATGCAGCAATTGTCGTTTCTACTTGCCGGGGAAAACTTCTTCCTTGGGGAAAACTTCTTCCTTTAGGCACGAGTTGTAGAAATCAATAAACATGTCTGGGCCTGCTTTGAGTACTATGTTCGGAATTTCCAATTTTGTTGCAGATCCCAAACATTTCTTCTATGATGAGCTCTCGGAAAGTTGGCGTGGTATACAAACGCAAACGATTGCAAATTGCAAATAACAGGAAGCAAATTCTTTTCTCTTAAATGTCAATCTGGTAGACGGCCTATGGGCCAAACCAAATAGACTAAGTAAAATATATTGTAAGCATTACATTTTTGAAATATAATAGTTCAATAAATAAAATAAAATAAAATAAAATAAACAGGAACCATAGCGCAAGGCTCTACCCACAGGCGGATCAGTAGAAATGCGGTGAAGTGGGAGGGTTGTGATCCCTTGTTTTCGGATCATAGCCTCGCTGATAAAAGGAAGAAGAAGATAGCGCAAGGCTCTCAAGCTTCATTTCCGGATCCTACATTCTGAATGTCGACTTCATAAGTTTATATAACTACAATATTTTATTTATTTATTATTTTTATTCAATTTTTTTAAATGCTACTAAAAGTTACACGCAAGGAGATTACTAACAATTTAAAACGAATAAATAGGCATCTATCTATAGTACTTGAGTGACTAGAGGCGAGGTATCTTTCAATTAAATTAAACACAGTATATTTTGGATTTTATGTATTTTCAGCAAAAACATTTTTAAAAAATTCAAATTATAACAAAAATAGAATAATAATGAAAATAGACTACATTAGATACATTACAAATATAGTTTATAAATCTCAGAGAGGAGTTTTTAAAAAAATGTTGACTGCAGAACTACCCGTACTAAAAATAAAGTTTTTTTACCTTCGCTTAAGAATATACAAGCATTGGGTTGAGTTATTTATCGTAATTCGCATGATAGTTTGTTAAAATGCCTTGTTAAGTAAGATGAAAACCAATTACATATTGCGCCTCTTATTCCAGCTTTGTATAATTTATTTGGCAGTATATCATGATTAACCATATCAAATACTTTTGTTATATAAATGAAGAGAACAACAGCTGCCTTAATATTTCTCCACATTACCCGCGGGCGTATATAAATTGGCAAATGAACTGCATATAAAAGAAAAAAGGGCTGCCCCCAATCGCATCTGCTCCATCCATCAAACCCCACCATCTCTTATCAGGAAATAATTAACTTCAATGCGGTATCTGCATTTCTTACAAACGAAAATCAATTAGGAACGCATTCACATCAAATCCGCCAGTATATCATCAACAAAGCGAACAGCATTCCCACATTCACATCCTTTCCCATTGCATGCACCCCCTTTCGACAACTCATATTCAATTAACTAAATGCTGTAACCATTAGTATACGCATACACAATACATGCGGATAACTGACATCCAAGCTCACACACACGATCCTAATGAACCTTGCCAGCAAATTCATCGTCGTATCTCATAATTTCTGACGTAATAAATTAAAATCCCTGCACTGTGCGAACCTTTGCGCTTAATCAAAACGTTGCTGGACAACAAAAAACGAGGGAAACACTCTAACTACGAATAATTGAGTGTAAGGGACTCGAAGCCCCAGGTCCAGGGACTCCATAGGATTGTGGCACATGGAGGAGCCCATTAAAAAGAATGATGGTGGAGATTTTTATCGAGCACTTTTCCAATTTTCACGGCCACGGGTATAGGGAGGATCATGCAACTCCTCCATTGGCCATATGGAAATGATGTGAGGTGGTAGTAGAAATACTAGAAGCCAGACTTACAGCAGATACATACCTCATATCTTGGTGGCGATCGTTGTGGGGTGCTTTGAAGAGCAGCTATGTGACAGCCTTCGGGAGTGCATCAATTTTTCTTTAACGTAATGACAAGCCAACATATGAGTAGGTGCACATTTTAATTACGCATTAACAGATCTCACTGTTCCTACCCGCGCGCGCGCCGCCTCTGACGGAATATTGAGAGCGGTGTTCATTGTAAGGAATTGGAAGAAGAGGAAAGGTGGGGAAGTTTAGATTTGCGGTCCCTTTGCATGCTTAAGGTCAATGGACTACGGAGTTCGTTGCATGCTCACATGATTGGATTTGAAGGGGCATTTCGTATTTTCGTTGATGTGGAGGTGGAGTTCGAGTTGCTGAGCAAATTTATCACTCAACGCAAAATGTAGGTGGAACCAGGAAGATGTTTGTTGAATGGTTACCTGTAAATTTCGAGCGATGATTGAGAAATGGACAGTTTCTTCGGGGTAATTTAAGCCTAAGTGGGTATAAGCGGTGTCGTAAAAAAGTATTATGTATAAAAAGGTGAGCTTTGACATTTATTTATGGCTTGAAGGAAAAGCTAGTAGGCACCGGACTGAAATAGGTTCTTGGTCACAAATTTTATGGTAAAATATTTGACACACAGCTTCTGAGAACTTATACTATCTTTCAAGAGATAATATGCACATAAGGACATTAGCGTTGACATAATACAGAATATTCCCTATGTCTACTTCAATGCAGTATAATTAAGTTAAAAGGTCGTGGGCCAGAGAAAATGAGGAAGTCAGAAAGTGATCCCGGTAAGGAACTTTACATCAAGGTAAAATTCTATAATATTAGCTTTATATGTTATCACGCCCCTCATATGAAACAGACGATGTGACCAAAGATTGTTCTAAAACCTATTTGACAAGACTTGCAAACAATGGTCACGTTATGACGTTAAAATCGTAGGAAAGGAGCGCATCTTCGAAGGTACTGACTACACCTCATCCCGGACACGGTTCGTTGACTTTGCGGTGAGGCGAAACATCATGTGAACTAATACAAAATACCGCATCTTGACATTTATAATATAATAAGGAGACATGACGCTTTACGGATCATAAATATAACAACCAGTTTTATCACTCCTTCAGTGTTTAAGTCATTCGCGATCTTCCATTGGCCAATATGCTACTCTGACGACAAACTTATTGCTTCTAGTACACATTCAAATATATTTAACAAATAACGTGCGTGGTGACAGGAGAAATCATATAATGCTTTTTGCTGAACAGGCTAAAAACCACCAACCAGATACAACAGCGGAACCGGCTACAGAAGGGCTTGGCCTGACGCAGAGATAGCGTTCCAATCAGCATCAGCAACAATTTATGTTTCCTGCCTGGGTGCACTTCTCATTAGTTCGTATGACAAGTTTCAACTTATTCTCTCAAGTAGTTTGTTTACACGAATTTTTGCAGTAGATGTCTTGCGTGTTTTTCGTTAAAATAGATAAACCTGAATATCGTGCGGTCATAAGATTCTTCATTTTGGATGGGTTAACCCCTAAGGAAATTCATCCAAAGTTGACAAAAGTTTACGGTGACTCTGCTCCTTCCATGTCAACCGTTAAAAAGTGGGAAGCTGTATTAAAACGAGGTCTCACGTCCCTCGAAGACGACCCATGTGAAAGACGGCCAAAAACCGCAACCACACCCGAAACCATCGAAAAAGTGCTTGATATCGTGTTGGACGATAGCCGACTGAAGGTGAGTGAGATAGCTGAAGCTGTGTGTATATCGGAAGAGAGGGTGCGAAACATCTTGCACAAAAACTTAGGGATGCGAAAGCTTTGCGCAAGATGGGTGCCGCATTTTGCAGAATGCCGATCAAAAGCAAATGCGCAAACGATTTTCGCGGCAATCTTTGGACCGATTCAATAGGGATCCGACCGATTTTGTGCGGCGATTTGTCACCATGGATGAGACATTGGTCCACCACTACACGCCAGAAACGAAACAGCAGTCGAAGCAGTGGGTGGAAGCCGGTGGTTCAGCGCCAAAGAAAGCGAAGTCGATCGCATCTGCCGGAAAGGTCATGGTCAGTGTGTTTTGGGATGCGAAAGGGATCCTGTTAATTGATTACCTTGAGAAAGGCAGAACAATTACAGACGAATATTACTCCAACCTTCTTAACTACCTGGATGCCAAAATTCGCGAGAAGAGGCGAATGACGAAATTTGTTTCTGGGAAGCGCTTCGCATCCAATGCAGAAGTTGAGAGGGCCGTAGATGAATATTTTCCAGACTCTCACTTCCGAGAAGGAATACTGATGTTAGAGAAACACTGGACTAAGTGTGTTGAAGTTAAGGGAGATTATGTAGAAAAGTAAAGTCATCTTTTAACTGAAAATCGCAGTCTTTCATTGTCAGGCCGAGAACTTTTCACCATGCCCTCGTATTACCATTTTCATCTCTGCAGGCTTTTACATGTTGTTGTTACCTTTTGGTAAAATTTTCGAACATCATTCCTGCAATGAAGTCTCTCAATCTCCTCGATAGAGCGCTTCTCCTGCTTCTTTTTCTTCTTTCTGAGAAGTCGATGTTGTTCCTTTCTCCTCCGCTCGTAGAGCTAGAGAACAGCTGTAGTTTTTCTGTGCAGCGCCCCTTTGTACGCCTTTTGCTTTGCTCCATGGCTTGCCGGCATTCCCCATCAAATTAGGGGTTTCGTTGTGGTTGCCGATAAAAACCCAATACATCAGAGGCGGCATCTCTGATGGCTGCCACTGGTCTTCCGCCTTTGCTGCCAGCGGCATAGAACTTAGATTAGTATTAAAAGAGACTCGACCGGCAAGGGCTCTATCGTTCTCTTGTGATTGCAGCCGTCCGACGTCGAACTTCCTCACAGTATTTCGTTGATTTCGCTCTGCTCTGCATATCCGCGTCCGTACCTTGGCTGTCCGTACCTTGGCTACTAGATAGTGATCCGAGTCCACGTTGGCTCCTCGGAAAGTTCGGATACCCACAATACTGGAAGAGTGCCTTGCGTCGATCGCAATGTGATCGATTTGGTTGACGGTTTTTCGATCGAAAGAGAGCCATGTCCCCTCGTGAATTTTAAGGCGTGGGAACCACCGCGTACTGGCTACGACAACGTTTCATCCACCCGCAAAGTCGACTAGCCTGAATCCGTTAGATGTGATGTCGTGCAGGCTGTGTATTCCGACCACGCTACTTAAGACTTCCTCTTCGCCTAACTTTGTGTTAAAATCGCCCAGGACAATTTTAGCGTCGAGGATATGGCATTGCTCATACGTCTTATCCAAGAGCTGGTAAAGGTCATCCTTCGTCGCGTTGTCCATCTTCGCGTGAGGGGTGTGAGCGTGTGGTCTGCAGCAATCGCTGTAGTAAATGATGCAGTTTTTCATCTTCATTTTGGTCGGCCCATCCCATCGCACTTTTGGATGGCGGTAATGTCTGCTTTGCAGCAGTCTAGAGCCTCCGCAAGTTGTTCAGCTGCACGTGTTTTGCAGAGGGACCTAACATTCGACGTGCAGACATTAAGATCGCTGTCCTTTTTACGTTTGCTGGGGTCGTCAACGTTGGACACTTATTCCGCATGTTCATTAAATTTCAGCTCGTTGTCGATTACAACTCCCAAATACTTTATTTACTGGACAGTAAGAGTACCTTCACCTCCGTGGTTATTTGACATCCCACGTTGACCATATTTTTGCGAGACGACCCACATACTTGGAAAAACGACTCTTAAACAAAGTACCAAAAAAGACAAGACGTACCTGACCAGCCCACCATCTGCCCATCAGCACCAGTGTTAGGGGTACCCAGGAGGCCCAGCCTGGGAAATAGCCTCGACAACTATCGTGACTTACCTGACCGTTGATCATGCACCAGTTGATCAGCACCAGCGCCAAGAGTACCCAGAGGTCTTCAGAAAGGGAAATAAACTATACAACCGTCAACGTTATAGAAGATGAGTATCTCCGGTCACTATCTGAAAAAAAAAAAAACGGTAAAACAAAAGGACGCGAAGTCAACCCAGGCGGAAGTGTGTAAAGTAACACATGACATGCGGCGCGTGAACGAATGAGCAGATACTGAAGCTACGTGGATTGCAGCTGATAAGTGCCGGCCACCTGGTTACGGTGTTTAGACGGAAGGAGACGTGCAATAAATAGGAACGCAATTTTTCCAGCATCCCTAACATGCGATCTCTTAAAAGACGCCAATTTTCATGGGGTTTTAACTGGTACTCTCAGTAATATTGCCGCACCTTATGTCAGGAAAAAACACTCTCTGACTATAGAGTACTGTAAGATAAGTGCAAATACAGACGTACCCATGCTGACATCATGCCAAATCCCACAAAAGGCTCCGATTAAGGAACCCACCGCCTAGCTAAAAAATCTGGTCCAAACAAATTTTGACCCTCTCAATTCATAGCAAGCCAAGTGGAGCGAATCGGCACTTTCCCACAACACCGGGATCATTGATCCGATGAAACAAGACCCCAGCTTCAACTTACCAAGAAGAACCTGAAGGACCATCAACCGCATTAGAACGGATCACCGAAGATGCGGCAGTTTCCTTTACAAATGGGGAGCAGTTTCAGATTCTGCGTGCGACTGTGGTGCAGCCAACCAAACAATCAAGCACATTGTTAGTGAATGTCCTGCTCAATGAGGTAGAAGTTTTCAAGCTATACAACTCTTCCAGACTTGCATAAGATTACCGTGGAAGGGTAATTGATGAAAACTAAAATCTAAAAAATCAAAAATCTAAATCGAATACTATATTATGGTAGCGAAGCCCTTATAACAGCGTAGCCCTCAACATCAAACAAACTGGAAAAGGCACAAAGCAAAATCCTACGTTTAGTCACAGAAGCAGTAAAAACTACAAATACAAACGCGCTTAGATTGTATACAAAGAACACAAAGATTACCACTGAAAATGAGAGAGAGCCTGCAACTGAAACTGAAACTACCATATCTCGGAAGCACGTCCCAAACCGACTTAAAGCCCACCCATCCTTTACTCATAAGATTCACTCACTCTGCGAGGAACTTCAATTTGTATGTAAAGGAGACCCCAAGATTCCGCAACTAAATCCAGCTGAATTCATAACAGCAGAAAGCAATACAAACATTGGCAACATAGGGAGAAAGTCAGAACTACAACAATGTATAGGGTGGGCCAACTACAAGTTTCTTTTTAAAAATGCAATAAAATGAACAAAATGAAATTTTTTCTACATATTATGGCTTTATTAGTAAGAGCAAATATTCCCATTAATTATGGAATACAACATCGTTCAAGTGGCTGCCTCGGCTGGCCTCGCACTAGCGCATTCTATCACTCCAATTTTCCAAGACCTTGTTGATGGTTTCGGGCTGCAGCTCACGGATTGCTTGGTTGATATTAGCCTTAAGTACTTGAATCGTTTTCGGATTGTTGGCATAACATCGGTCCTTCACGGTTCCCCACAAAAAAAAGTCCAAAGGGGTCAAATCGCAACTCCGAGGCGGCCAATTGACATCGCCAAGACGGCTGATAACACGATTTGGGAATTTGATGCGCAAAAGACCGATTGTGGCATGGGTTGTGTGGCATGGCGCGCCATCCTGCATGAACCAGAGGTCGTCCAAATCCATGTCTTCAATTTCAGTAAAAAAAATTCGTTAACATTGCTCTGTAACGCCCACCGTTGACCGAAACCTTGTTCCCAGCCTCATTTTCTAAGAAAAATTGTCCAATGATGCCACCACCCCACAATCCGCACCAAACTGTCACTCTCTGTGGATGCATTGGCTTCTCGACAATAACGTGCGGGTTTTTTGAGCTCCAGATGCGGCAATTTTGTTTGTTAACGTAGCCGCCGAGATGAAAATGTGCCTCGTCAGAAAAGATAATTTTTCGCCCAAAATCGTTGTCCAATTAAAGCTGCTCTAAGGGCCAAACTGCGAAGCGATAACGAAGCGGATCGTGCGCTTTCAATTGTTGAATCAATTTGATCTTGTAAGCGAATAATCCCAGATCTTTGTGCAGAATTCTCCTCAGGCTAGTGCGTGAAATGTTGAGCTGTTGAGATCGATGACAAGTTGATGTTCGTGAATTGTGTCTCACACTCTCTACAGTAGCCACATTCTCGTCTGTGCGCACCGTACGACGACGGGGATCATGAGTGTTGTTCACTAGCATACCAGTCTGACGATCTTTTTGCACAAACTTGCGTACAGCAGGCGCGGTGGGTGCTTCATTTCGGCCAAAACTTCTTTTTCAAAAACGCACTTTTTGGGCTACACAGCACTCACTTTGGAAATAAGTTTTCAATATTTCCCAATGTTGTTCAAGCGTTAGGCGACTTATTTCGTTCCACGGAGGTATGATACTGACTTTCTGTCAAAATTTCGAGCGGGAAGCGGCTGTCGGTGTCAAAATAACCTATGATTTAAAAAGAAATCACTAGATGGCCCACCCGTTACACTGAAAACACTCAACGAAAGATACCCAAAAGACGAATGGCTACATACGAGTATCTATACGGACGGATCTTAATTGAGTAAAAGCGAAATCGCTGAAGCAGGCGTCTATAGCGAACTATTTAGCCATTACATTCCCCTAGGAACAAATAATACTAATACATAACGTACAGAAAGTAGTAATACTAATAGACTCGAAAGCAGCAATCGAAGCGATAACGTCAAACTCACAACCAGCGGACAGAACGGTAGCAGACATTAAACAAAAACTGCGATTTCTTAAAAAACCAGAGAAAAATTTTTGTTCTACAATGGATGCCATCGCACATCGGAGTAACCGGCAATGAAGCAGCAGATGGTCCAGTAAAAAAAGGCAGCAAAACAGCAGCAACTACAAGGAACGAAGCACCATTCCACGGGATTAGAGCAAACATACTACACGTTTTCAACAATAAGGACGAGGAAGAACACCAATCAGCAGCCATGGGAACAAGATGGAAGCACATAACAGAACTCACGAAAGCAAACCAACAAATATCAAGAAATCAGGTAGTAGCATTCTTCAGGCTATATACAGGACACGACTGCCTTGCTCATCATCTCTACCGACTCAAGATATGGGCAACAGCAGAGTGCACTCTCTGCGACTCAAACCAGCTGATGGACGAAGATCACTTAATGACATGTAAAGGACTATCTACAGACAAGCAAAACAATAAAGATATTTGTGCTTTACATTGGGAAGCAAGAGGGAAAATGAGCTAAAATTTAACCCCAGCCATTAGAAAGAGACTTTAAAGATGACCACAATTATCACAAGACAGCGATAATCGGTTGTAAGTCGATGTCTTAAAAAAAACATTTGCAAGTGTTCTTGCCAAACCGATTATTAGATTTCGGGTTACTACTTAAAGTTTTGTTTTACCTCGCTTAAGGAGGTTTGCACTTGTATGGATCCCACAATCAAGAAATGAGGTCAACCTATGAGGTGTGAGATATCAGACCAACCAAACTTGCCTAACCGTATCTCAAATAAAGAACTATTTAAGAAAACGGGCCAGGAACTAATAGATTTGATTATACAGGAGAATAAAAAGCACTGTGTGTAAACATGTTAAAAGGTATTCATAACCCTTTGATTGCGCGCAAATTATAAAAAAAAAAAAAAAAAAATGTTCACACTCTCCGAAAGAACTACAAGTCCATTGCAGGTCAAGCTATGTAATGGGTGAGCGGGTCGTTAGTTATCTGCCTGAAATTAATTATACATTGTATGTGCTATGTATCATCTCAATACAATATCAGAATGCTTTGTTATAATCAAAATAAAGGCAGAATAGCTACATCGATTTCAATTTACTAGTATCGCGTGTCTTCGAAATTCGACCGAGTGGAAATAAACAAACAGCGAGAGAATCAACGCTATGTAGTTGTTCACATAACTTTTTTTTTTTGTAATATTATCCCGTGCAAAGGGATCTAGGCTCATACAACCATGAGCGTGATCAAAATGCTTTCATTTAATTGGTTAAAGCGTTTTGTATGGGTAAATCATGTGTGTATGTTCACTTCATTTTACCTGATATAACGGTAACATACGCACATGAGTTTTTTTTTCTGCACATCTATGGCACAGTACCTTTTGAATACTGTAAGTTTCATCCCCCTCCTTTTGTAATAAATACTAAAAAAACGTACGATAAAATTTGCCCATGGCTTTTAATCTCTAGTTCATATATAAGGTTTTAAGCAAGTAAGAGAAAAAGATAGATAATGAGTTCAATTCATGAGATTTAGGGGTGTCCTCGATTGAGTTCAATGGGCACTCAAGAATGGTATTTTTCGAAACAAAGTCTTTATACATGTGTTAATAGTGTAATACT
The DNA here is from genome assembly GCA_945910035.1 of Brachypalpus laphriformis. Taxonomy (NCBI): domain Eukaryota; kingdom Metazoa; phylum Arthropoda; class Insecta; order Diptera; family Syrphidae; genus Brachypalpus; species Brachypalpus laphriformis. Next base: position 205,769,246 of record OX246753.1, read on the forward strand.
TAATTAATATAATAATTAATAGCAACAAAATAATTAAATGACACCTAAACATATATTAATATTACAATAAATGTACTGACTCGATTTAAAAATTCGCATCTTTAGAATCACACTATAAACAACGCACAATGTCACACACGATTGGAGAAATTAGTTAATTTGAGACTGATTCCTAGTCAAGACATACTTAACTCTTGAGGCATTCTAATTTTCCTCAGTCATATAAATTATTGTTCGCGTAACGAGGCTTTAAGTGGGTGTCCTCAATTGAGTACAGCGGTCGTTAACGAGTTAATATATAAGATTATCAAATTATGAAATGTTATTGCTTAGTGCATCCATCGCCAAAAATTGAAGGCCATATCATATTCGTGCGTTGTCCTGAATCTGTGAAATAAACAAAATATACGGCAAGCATGTATTATTTTGATTTTAAAATAAGGGCAGACCCGCAAGTACATTCCTATTCATAATGCTAATGCTCATATTAGTGTCCGACCGAAGCTTCGGCTTCGGCTTCGGCTTCGGTCACATTCGGCTAAAAAAAACTACAATCGGCTAAACCTTCGGCTTCGGCCAAAATAGGCTTCGGCATCGGCCGAAGGTTGTTGTTTAGCCGAATATTCGGCTTCGGCTTCGGCTAGAAATCGACCTTCGGTCGGACACTAGCTCATATTCTAAATCCGGCTGTCGAAATTCAGGAGAAAGATGTGTGAATATTGATCTGAATGATTAAGAAACGGAACGTGTTGCTCATTCCGCATTTTTCCCCTTCTGACGCAATCGTAAAAAAAAAAAATGTTTACAGCCATCTGTTTACTCAAACCTCCTCCTAGGCTATGCATATGCATAATAGAATACGTTACCTTTTCTTGAATATTTAAGCTGCTAAAGCCAATAAGGTCAGTATAATTTTGCTGTACTAAATGGGTTGGAATAGTAGTACTTCTTCTTCAGGATTGCTGAAAAACGGCAAAGTCTGAAGTAAGTCATTGTCAACATCATGACTATCACTATTTTTCTTAATCTCTTAGCCTAACACACATGAAAGCGCAAATATGTGCTTTCGTCATGGTGTGTCTCATAACTTCCTAGATAATGTTTGAGTATGCACGTTCCTCTTGTCATGCATTCGCTTCCGTCTGCCGTCATTCGAGAAGTCTACGTATATATTGTTTGCTCTCGGAATTGTTATTAATTACACAGTACGTGCGCGAAACTTCTCCTCCTTCTTCGTGTACCGTGCAGATATTTTCCATCAAAGTTAATGAGCCGCAAGTGTCGCCCCCCTTTCAACTTTGGGGCGGGCTGGCAAACTCGAAGACCATAATGCACTGTCAGAGCCGAATTGCTGCTGCTCATCGGTCGCACCTTGGTGTGGCAGTACGTGAATACATACTTGCAGCAAATAACCGTTAGGCAATTATTTTCACATCTCTTAGATACAGTCGCCGAGTAGTGTTGTCGCATTAATGTTGTCGCTTAAAAGCGTAGTTGTCTCTTCATGGTTGTAATCAGGTGCATTAAAGGGCAAAATGGAGGAGTGTGCCCTGTAGGCATTCGGCGTGTGTAGTGCTTTAAGTTTTATAATGCACATTACGGTACCAGTACTTAATTCGCGTTGATTTCCGGTACCCGCAGGCGAGACATATTGCGTGCAATAAACGTTTTCGCAGACTAATTTGCTCACAGCAAGTCTTGCGCGGGAAATTAATTCAAAAAATGTATGGCATCTAAAGATACCAGATAATGCTGAAATTTTGAAACATCTCCATCAAGCAGCTCTCTTCAATATTTATTATACCAATTGCATTGAAAAAGCAGTAATGCAAACCACACTTTCCAAAGTCTCTTTCTCGCTATCACCACAGTAGCTCCTTTCATCCTTTAAAACACTCTTAACCTGGCCCATTGGCAAACTAAAATATATCAAAGTAATTAATTTCTCAATTAAGATTTAATTTGAGTCATAACTTAGCCGAGGCTCTGGCGATCTTTGTCCTTAAAGAATGAGATTACGTTCGGAAATGCTTTAGAATTAATTCACTCTAATTTAGAGTAAATGCGTTTCCATTAAGAAAATATACCAACTTAACACTTTAATTAATTATGTTAATAATAAAGGCTGGGAGTGCGATGAACGGGGAGAAAAGGACACCTCTCGTTCGGCTATTATGGTTTAGTTTCACTGAACTATTTCATTTGAATTTACTATCAGAAGTTGGGTGAGGGTAAATTAATTGTTACTGCCAGTGTGGAGCGGATGTTGTGTTTTATCCGTGTCTACGGTAGCACAATGGAGATGGTTAATAAGAAATACTTAATTACCCTGGCAAATGGAATTGGAGTCGATAAACGACTAGGGGCATGCACTGGAAGGAAGTGGACTCTAATACTCATCACACTGGTGAATAGGTTGGTCTAGTGCATTTTATTTTTCGATAACACTTGGACATAATATACGTATTAATTGGAAATTCGCAAACAGTATATGGATGTGTAGTGGGGTTACGACTGCATTACATGGCTTGCACAGTAGCTTTGGCTTTGCATGGTTGTTTACGTTGGGTGGGTATATACCATATTCTATTATTGATGGGATAATGAAATTGGTATGAATTGGCATATTTAGTGGAACACATTGTTGGGTTATTACTAGTCATATACGAATATGTCTGTAAACAGTTTTTTTTTATATATTATTTGCGCGCACTCAAAGGGTTATGAATACCTTTAACATGTTTACACACAGTGCGGGCGTTGGAAAGGACAGATAGAGAGAGAAAGCAAGATTTTAGTGTAGTGGTTCTTGAAGATCAGTTGTTTATGCTTCAGAGATTCTCCGGGGGTGACGTCCAGATAACTGGGGAGATTTTTGTTATTTTTTGTCTTTGCTTCTCCACAGTAATTTTTTCCCGATAACCGATGTCAAGTGCAAATCACCATCAACAGAGCGAACAATTTTTCCAGCCACATGAGCAAGCTACTGCCAGTGTTATGCCTTCGCAGAAGTGTTCACACAAGCTTTCGCAAATGATCGGACTGACTTTGTATATTTCATGAGAAATAAATAAATGCTTGCTGCAGATCAGGATTTGAACCATGAACCATTAGCATGACAATTGACGACGTTACCACTACACCATTGCCACCCCTTCAACTGTTTGGCAGGCAGTTGAGTTTGCGATAATGTTAGTAATACACCAAAGGATTTGACAGTAAACGAATAGATGACAACTTTGTCTAGGTTATCTACTACGGTCACTCCACTTTAAAGGATGATCCACACGCTATTGCGAACGATTAAACAAACAATGCATCAGTTGAAGACTACACTCTAGCAATCCTCTTTAATATAGGAGGATCTTAATAATGTGGGCATTGAAGTGCACTGGTATTTAGGCTTATACGTATATGATGATCTTAATTATTACACAGGTCTACAAAATAAAAAAAAATATTTGGTGCCGCTGAGACTTCAGGGTAATTTGAACACATAGTATCTGGCAATACTCTCAGTACCGTTAATTTGTCAAAACTACGTACAGGTTTTGAGCTTCACATATTTATCGCTGTAGTTTGTTTAATTAAAAATGTGCGTAAATAAGTTTTTCGAGATGTTTTCGTCAAAACGTTCTTGTTTAAATGATCCAAATACATTTTGTTATGTTTGTGGTGAATATACGATAAAAAAGTGTCGAAAACTTATTACTAAATCCATGCAAACTGTATATTTCTGTTATTTTAATATGAAAATAAAAGACGTTGATAAACACTGGATTCCAAACATTTTTTGCAAAATGTGTAATGATCATTTAAGGCAGGGGAATAAAGGAAAAAGACGTCAATTAAAGTTTGGTATGCCTATGGTTTGGAGGGAACCGAAAAATCACTACCATGACTGCTATTTTTGCTTAGGCATGTGGTGTTAACCGAAAAAAATGACCTATCCCGATCTGGAATTTGATAAAAGACAATTGCCTCAATCAGAAAATGTCCATGTTCCTACATTAGGTGACCTATCAGATCCCTCAAGCACAGAATTCAGTGCAATCGAATGTAACCAAGGTAGTACAACCAACGAGAAAGACAGTGATTTTGAAGCAAGACCATCAGAACCTGTACTTTTTACTCAAGCCGCTTTAAGTGTAGATACCTTGACTTTTCAAAAGACACTTGGATGCCATATGAGCATAAAAGTCCGTTTGGATAAATTTCCTGAAAATATTGGCTCCTACAGTGAGGAACAAGGAGAGCGATTTCATCAGGATCTAAAAAATATGGAAGAACGGTACCAGGGTCGCTGGGATAAACATATGATGGCTGATTACTGCTGGAGTAATAAGTGTGAGTGCCTTGAAGAAATTCACTCGAAGAAATAAAGGAAAAGCAGTTTTCTTCATGTTCAACTTAAATAATAAAAGGTTAAAAACATGACAAAAACGTGTCTTTCTTTATGAAAAAAAATATATATCACAAGAATCAGCATAACGAGCACATTCAAAAAGAGTTCTAGTCTTTCCGGCACCAAAACCACTGAATACCTGTGTTATTACAATATTAATGAGAAGAACTAAAACTCAACCAACGTCACCGCATTCGCGGTAAGAACTGGGAACTTGGTCGATTAGAAAGCTGGAATGGGCCCAAAGTGAAGACATAATATGTATATTTATCCATGGCGGGCTGTCTGTCACCTTCTTTCATTCCTTAGTACTCTAAGCCTACCATCGAAGCGATTTATGCTTCTTAAGTAGTAATTCAAATAAAATTAGTCAATATTCGTTCCCTTAGGTTAGGTAAGGTTAGCGCTGGTCAAACGGTAGTGCATGCGATCAAATGAAAATACAAACGTTTTCACTCAGCTGAGGCCTACCAACTCCTACTCTCAACCTCCACGTGGTGAGAGCCGGGTGCCTAGTACCTTAATCCAAGAAATGGGTAACCAACCCCGTTTGGCGGATTCTTGGCGGCAGTAGATGAGAGAGCGGGGGGTGCGTCCTCACTAGAGCACTACTTCTACTTCCAGGCGGCAGCGGACGAATTCCCTAGACGGATCCAGGCTAAATTCGCTAACATACGCCTAATATGTGTTCATGCACCCACGGAAGAAAAGGACCCTGCCACCAAAGAGTGTTTGTACTCCTCGACAAAACATACGAGCAATGTCCTAAATACGACGCTAAAATCGTATTGGGCGACTTTAACACGAAAATAGGAAAGGAGGACGTCTTTGGTAGGGCAGTCGGTAAGCATAGCCTACACGACACCACGTCTGATAACGGACTAAGGCTTATTGATTTCGCTGTGGAGCGAAATGTCATCATAGCGAGCACATGGTTTCCTCATCTCGATATTCATAAGCAGACATGGCAGTCTCGACGCAAGGCATGCCTCCAGTATTCTGGATGTCCGGACCTTTCGAGCGGACAACATAGACTCGGATCATTACCTGGTTGTAGCCTTGGTACGAATGCGGATATCCCAAACTGAGCAACAAAAAGAATCACTGTGAGAAAATTTAACGTCGAAAACCTACAATCGCAAGAGACCGCCAGAGTCTTCGCCGAACGCGTATCCTGAAATCTCTCAATCACCCATATGTCGCCCGCATCAAGTGCCGAAGACCAGTGGCAACGTTGCCAACATGCCATCAGAAACGCCGTGACTGATGTGCTGGGACTCGCTCGCCCACCATCGCGAAACCCCTGGTTTGGCGAAGAATGCCGGCGAGTGCATGCAGCAAAACAAGAGGCATATAAAGCGGTGGTGTAACGGAAGACTAGAGCTGCTCGTGAGCTCTACGCGCAAAAGCGACAGGAAGAACATCGGCTTCTCCAAAAGAAGAAGAAAAAGCATGAGAAGCGCGCGATCGAGAATATTGAGAATTTATACTTCAGGAACAATGTACGGAAGTTTTAGCAAAAGGTAAAAAGGACGCGTCAGAGAAGCAATACCCGTACAGAAACCTGTAGAGATGAAAATGGAAACCTCGTAGTAGAATCACAGTCGGTGCTGTGAAAATGGAAAAACTACTTCTGCAGACTGTATAACGGCGACAAAGACTAACATCCCGCTGTCAGGCAGAATGAACCATTCAACACAGACGATGATAGTCAAAATTTCCGTCCACCTGATCAAAACGAAGTGAGGATAGCAATATCCAAGCTAAAATCCAACAAGGCTGCTGGACCTGACGGCTTACCGGCCGAACTTTTCAAGGCAGCTAGGGATGAATTGGTAGAGTGCATACACCAACTCATCTCTAAGATTTTGTCAGACGAGTGTATGCCTGATGAATGGAATCTCAGCATCGTTTTCCCGATCCACAAGAAAGGAGACCCCCTCAACTGCACCAATTATAGAGGCATCAGTCACCTTAACATCGTATACAAGATCTTTTCTGCGATATTGTGTGAACGCCTGAAATCTTTTATCAACAGCCTGATTGGACCCTATCAGTGCGGTTGCAGGCCAGGAAAGTCCACCATCGATCAAATCTTCACACTTCGGCAGATCCCGGAGAAAACCCAAGAATTCCAAATCGATACTTGCCACCTCTTTTTCGATTTCAAGGCCGCCTATGACAGCATCTATAGAGAAGAGCTTTATAGCACCGTTTGTGCAGGTTGACGATGGAGAACGCTCGCTGCTCCATCAAGGTCGGTAATGACCTCACCGAGACCTTTGATGTCAAAAAAGGTTTTAGACAAGGTGACGCGCTGTCATGTGACTTCTTTAATATTGTACTTAAACGGATTGTGCGGAACTCACAAGCCAACACCGAAGGCTCAATCTATTACAAGTCTGTACAACTGCTTGCATACGCCGACGATATAGACATTATCGGAAGAAATCAGCGGGATGTCACCGGTGCGTTTGCAAGCATAGAGGCGGAAGCGGCCAAAGTGGGTTTAACGATAAACGAGGGCAAAACCAATTATATGCTGTCAACAAGAAGGGACAACCAACACCGACGAAGTTCGAGGTTGTGAGGGACTTTGTCTACCTTGGCTCTGCTATCAACTCGAAAAACAAGATCAGCGCAGAAATCAATCGAAGAATAACTTTTGCCAATCGCTGTTTTTTTTGGGCTTATAAGGCAATTCAGCAGTAAAGCCCTATCTCTAACAACTAAGGAGACTCTGTATAAGACCTTGATCATCCCAGTCCTGCTTTACGGCGCTGAAACATGGACTTTATTAAAAGAGGATGAAGATATCCTTGGTCGCTTCGAGAGAAAAATTCTTCGTAAGATTTTCGATCCCGTTTGCGTTGACGGGTTTCGGAGGAGAAGATTCAATCACGAACTATACGAGCTATACAGCGACATCGACCTAGTCAAAAAACTGCATATTGGACGTTTGAGATGGCTAGGACATGTAGAGCGAATGGACACCAACGCTCCGGCCCGCAGAGTCTTCGAATCTAACCCCGGAGGACGACGCAGTAGAGGGAATCATCGCCGTAGGTGGCGCGCACAAGTTCAAGGGGACCTCGACCAACTTGGAGTGCGCAACTGGAGGCAATTAGCTAAAGACCAAGCTAAATGGAGAGGCTTGTTGGTTGAGGCCCAGGTACACCCCGAACTGTAGCGCCACCTAAGTAAGTAAGTGAAGCTAGATCAGTACAAGTCCCTTGTGAAATGCGCCGCACTAACTGGGTAGTACAATTGACTCACTGATGGCGATAGGTTTTAACTAATTCGTAAGTGGAGCGTGTTAGACTAAGTAAAACCTTTTCCATCTATCCGAGAATATTAATTTATATACCGAATTCTAGGGAGTACTCGTTTTTATTCTAGACTTTAAGCTGGATGTAGGCAGAGAAAAAGTGTTTATGTATACGGTAGATATTAAAACGGAACGCACCATCGGTAACAAGTCAGCTGCTGTGACACGTATATGATATACATAGATATCACTGGTCGTCCCCAGGACGCTGTCATGGAAGCTATGTATTACGGCACTGGTGATGGAAAATAAGTTGGATTTGATGTTAATGACGCAGCTGTCCGCTGTCAATGATGAAATGTCATTACTGATAACTATAAATTTAAAAAGAAGTTAACGAGGGCAGCTATCTCATCTAAAGCCCACTTATGACACCTGCGGTACTGTACATAGTTTAAGGGTCCAAATTCTTCAAAAACGGCTGCAAGAAAATAATCTTTTATTGCCATCTTAACATAGAAGTCCAATCTTAAAAATAAATAACTTTTTTTTTGTGTTTTTGTGATCTCAAAAGTTTAGTAGCAATATGCGTTTGGTGAGATTGTGTTAAGAACTACCATCCTATTCGCATACCATCTGCCATAAGGTCAAAAGGATCAAACTTCTACTCACGAGAGAAGAACCAAAGAAAAAAAAATAAATGAATCTAACCATCTGTAGAATCGTCCTCTAAATCTGCTTCCTTACAGTAAAGTGGAACATCTACTCAAAATTAAATCTCTGTTTTTCCCCATATGGGCATACACCAGGATCGGGTCAAATGGTCAGATGGTCTGCATACTACACGCACAGATGTTATGCGAACAATCAACTCCAACCATTCGTATCTGGAACAACAATCTTTTCGAATTCTTCGTTCTATGTCTTATCCGCGCTCACACATTAGGAAAACCTGAACCTTCAGCACAGTTTTCGGCATGTGAGGACAACAAATTTCAAGCAAATCAGAGGCAATCAGCAAACGAGGTGAACCAAATCAGGAGCAAATCGCAAGACCCGCTAAACCTGTCTCCCATGCCAATTTATTTCAAATCAAATTGCAAATTCTCCTTCTCCTTCTATGCCAATTTTCCGGTGGTGGTCTACATGTGCCACAGCGCATAGGCGCCGTTGTCTCATCTAGCCCCCGTGTGTACCTTGGGATTGCTCTCCTCTTTCAGATCAGTGATCTTGTCGTAGATAAGATCAGAATCTGACATACGTTGGCTTGGCGTCCCACCGCTCGAGCCGCAACTTATATGCAATCTCTGGACATCTAAGAAACAACTTTGACGTGCGGGTAATTATTTGAAATTATTTCGAAGTCCAATTGATGGAAACGCATATTAGAACCAGGCCATCCATGGCATATCCAGAGCAGCAAGCAGCAGATTGGGTCGCTCACACATAAGTAGTAATTATGCACGTTCGATGCGGAGGGAGATCCAATAACCATCTAACCACATTGTTGATGATGGCCATTCATCCACAAACCACTGTCGAGAAGGATTCGCAATGAGAGGAAATTTTCGGATCAACGTGTATCCGTCAATTGGCATATTAAATTGTCATTCATTGCGGCATAATTGGCGGGGTGTGTGTGCGCGCGCGCAGTGTCTATACTCGTCACGGTGTAAACAACGGATGTAGGTGCCATTATCAATGTCCGTCGTCCGTTCGGTTTGCCAATATACGCACCTGATGATTCGTTCGCTCTAGGAATGGCCTCTATTACTCTCATTGACAGCTTCTTGTAGTCGTTGTGGGTTCGGAGAGAGGTTGGTTGTCAATCACGCATGGAGCTGATGTCATGAGTTCCTTGGTCGATTGAGTGACTGGAGTGCCAGGAGGAGGAACTAGGAGTATATGTTTATCTTTATGTGAGTCGAGTAATGGCGATTAAACAAATTAGAATCGGATGCGTATAGTTTATGATATAATTTGCTTGCTTTCAGTGATGGATCGTAGCAACTTTGTCCCATACTGGTGGACGACGCGCGCTATAGTGGCAAATATATCCAATTTACGATGGTTGATCGTAAAAAGGTGATAAAATATCGATAAAATTAAATAAGATAACGATTTTTATGAATCAGGGATCAAGAATAATGCACTCACGAAGGGTGAGTGAAATTTAATCAATTGATTTAGAGATAGCAATTCGCATGGTGCACTTCGTTGCATAAGACGGCTTGATTGCATATATTCCAGATTGTTTCTTCATGATGGTTCGATGGTAGGCTTAGCTAGGAAGGTCGTTAAGGTAGGGAGTATTTTGCTATTAAGACCAAGGACTGAGGAATTTGCACATATGTACGTACACAAATGCATACACATGTTAGTATGCATGTGGAACTTTGGAACCCTGATTAGACAGAATGCGGCCGATCAATTAACACACTCCTATAAAGTAAGCTCGTTATATGAGGAGATGAAAGGGCGGGCCTTAAGAGATACGTACATCACACATCTGGCATTCAGGCTGCTACGAATGGTGGATGTATTATGACAGCAGAACGATTCTAGGATAGTCATTGATATCAAGATGGCCAAGATATGAATGATAGAGTTCGAGGATAGAGGAGCGACCTATTGGTAGATGAAGAAACCCACCGATCAAAAAAGAAGACAACACTTGGGCAAGCAGAGCTGCTAAAAAGTATTCGGGAAGCACCTAGAAGAAACATGTCTACCTCTTCCCAGACAACATCGGATGCAAATACAATAGTTACTTAAAAGATCGATATAGTAGTTCTACAATCTATAACTTTGAAGCAAAAGTGCCAGGATATGATTTAATTACAGGCCAAATAATAAAGGAATTGCCTGAAAAAACTACAAGAAACTGCTTCATATACTCAATGCAGCTCTTCGGTTGCATTTTGTACCGAGGCAATGAAAGATACCGGAAGCCATCTTCTTCTTCCTTTTATCAGCGAGGTTATGATCCGAAAACTAGGGATCACAACCCTCCCACTTCACCGCATTTCTACTGATCCGCCTGTGGGTACCGGAAGCCATCATGACTCCTAAACCAGGTAAACCGCCAAATGACAAGAAATCATATCGACCCATATACCTACTTCCTACAATCTCTAAAATATTTGGAAAAATATTGTTGAGAAGACTCCATCCTATTATAGATGCAAGAAATCTGATTCCCCCACATCAATTTGGATTCAGAAGTAAACACTAAACTATCGAGCAAGTACACCAAATAGCAAACATGGTACAATCTGCGTTGCAACAGAAAAAAAATTGGTTTGCCATATTCCTGGCAAACTACGAGAACTCTTGCCAACATAATTCTATCTTATACTAAAGTCGTATTTATCTAAGAGACAGTTTCGTATAAAATATGAAAACGTGTATTTTCAATTACGTAAAATAAATGAGGGGTTTCCCAAACTAGTATTCTGGGTTCTTTCCTGCGGGATATCACGCGTGTAGTGTACATATAGAAGTCGGCCAAGGACACTTCCTTGTGGGACTCCGGCCGCAATCTCCTTGAAGTCAGAGTAATTATTTCTGTGCTTAACACGAAAGAGTCGCTCGGTGAAGTACGATCGTATGACTAGAAAGAGTTGCCGTGGCAGTAGGAGTTGCAATTTATACTCCAAGCCTTCGTGCCAAACCTTATCGAAAGCTTGTGAGATGTCAAGAAATACACCATAAAAAATCTTTTTTTATTCGAGAGCTTTCTCAATCACTTCAGTTGCTTTGTAGACTTGGTCGATTGTAGAATGTTTGATTCTAAATCCAAACTGATGTTCAGGAATGAGACGTCTTTTGTCGATTACGGGTTATAGACATTTAGAAAGTAGTTCTTCGAATATTTTTGAGATAACCGCCGGTAGGGAAATAGGCCGATATAATTTCTTCTCATTCAGAGGTTTGCCTGGATTCGGGACCATTATAATCTCGGCGACTTTCCATTGTCTCGGAACGTAGGGCAATCTGAACGGAGCTTTGATCAAATAGAGCTGTTTGATAATAGCTTTATTCGGCAATTCCTTGACCACCTGCGCCGTTATCAAGTCGTGACCCAGAGCTTTTTTCGTCAATAGATTTTTAATCAATTCCCTCGTTTTTTACTTTAAAGTTGTCAGATGTCGTGACTGGGGCGTCGGACGTTAACAAAGGGCGTCGAACGGCTTAAATGTTTCTTCTAAGTGCAAAGTAAAAAGTTCTACCTTTTCTTTGTCGCTCTCGGCCCAGTTTCCATCGTTTCTCCGAATTGGTGGCGCTTGGATTTGAGGTTTCCGGATGCCTTTTCCAAAGCGACTAATTTGATTCTTTTTCATCGGAGAGATTTTCAAGGTAGGTCGCTGTCTTTTCGCTTTTAAATTCCCGAATACTAACAAAGGGCCGCCGAACGGCTTAAACGTTTCTTCTAAGTACAAGCAAACAATTCTGCTTTTTCTTTGTCGCTCTTGGCCCAGTTTCTATCGTTTTTCCGAATTGGTGGCGTTTGCATTTGAGGTTTCCAGATGCATTTTACCGCTTTCCAACGCGAATAATTTGATTCTCTTTCAGCGGAGAGATTTTCAAGGTAGGCCGCTATCTTTTTACTTTTAAATTCCCGAATACTATCTCTAATGCGATTGCATAGTCTGTTAAGGACCGTTTTATGCTGCGGTGCACGAGTGATTTGCCATTTCTTTCGTGCTTGTCGTTTCTCCCTCACCAGTTCAATGATTTCTCTGGGAAACTTTTCGTTGCGGTTCTTCTTATAGCATCTAGAAGGAGTGTTTCTCCACGTCGCTCTTTGGATTGCTTCCACGAAACGATCAACTTCATCCTCCAGTTCAGAAGATGTTTTAAGTGATACACTTAAGGCGATATTTGTTTCGCAATCATTTAAGCCCTCCCAGTTTGTTCTATTGCTAGTAAGTCTTGGAGGTCCTTTTTTCCTTATCAACGCTTCGCCAAGTAATAAAATTACCGGCGAGTGGTCAGAAGAGAGATCAAAACTTCCTTCGACTGTAATAAACTTCTCGTAAATGCCTTTCGTAACGAAAAAGTCGATAAGATCGGGAATTTTTTTTATGGACATGTACGAAAGAGCAAAGACAAGAGTAAGATGCCCCGCTGGAGTAACCGAAGAGTTCTCAGTCAAAGTCGGGATGCACCAGGGAAGCGACTTAAGTCATTTGTTCTTTATCACAGTCCTTGACTATCTGCTTGAAGGTAAAGTGACGGAGCCAAAGGTACATCAATTATTCTTTGCGACGATGGAGCCATCATAAGTGAGAATCCTACATCCTTCATCATGGAGGGAAATGGGTATCGCATTAGTTCAAAAAGAGAGATTACTTATGCTGTCCGTTCTCTGATCCACTCAGGCCTATTTCAGACATATATTTGAATGGATCAGTGCTTTCCAAGTGCGAAAAGTTCAAATATCTGGGATCTATGATCAATAGCAAAGCACCCTGTGATGACGACATCAACCATCACGTAAGCGTCGGGTGGATGAAGTGGTGAGAAAATTCCGCTATCTTGTGTGACCGAAAAATTCCCCCTAAGTTGAAAGGAAGTTTCTACACCGCAGTTGTACGTCCAGCGCTCACATACGGTTCACAATGTTGGACGATGTACAAAAAGAATGAGAGTAAATTAACGGCAGCTTAGATGAAAATGCTTCGCATAACAGCAGGAGTGACAAAGCTTGATCGAATAAGAAATTCGAAGATCCGTGGAAGCCCTCACGTCAAAGAAACCATCTTACGAAAAATAGAGCGCGACCGGCTCAGTTGGTATTGCCACATTCAAAGAAGAGATCATTTGAACCCTGTTAAGAAGGCAATATCAATGAACGTTCCAAAAACATCTCGAGGCAGGGGAGGCAGGCCCATAAACGCCTGGATCACACAAATGCGACGAGATCGGCATTTCATGGGCCTCAGTAACCTAGTGATCCGAAATTGGGAGGCCTGCCGATATTTTCTGAGCTCAAATAGGCGAACCCCACAGGCGGATTAGTAGAAATGCGGTGAAGTGCGAGATTTTCGGGCCATAACCTCGCCAAAATACGAAGAAGCAGAAGAAAGTGGTATTCTTTCCGACTTTGATGGAACAGCGAAAGTCGGATCTAGCGCCGTGTGACTTTTGGCTGTGTCCGAAAATAAAAAAAGATTTGAGGGAGAAAATCTTCACATCTAATGAGGAGATTATTAATGCAGTCAATGTCGAAATCGAAAAGCTCCAAAAAGAGGATTTTGAAAGAATTTTTTTTTTTTCCGAGGGTAGGTGAAAATCTTCAACAAGACACTATGAGGATCGACAGCGCGTGCTCATAGTAGTGTGGGATTCTTACCCACTAAAAAAACCTTCCTTCAAAACAGACTTGCTTTATTTTTTTTTATTTTTACTACAACTAAGTATTCGACTTATCAAGTAGCTTTCATTCCACAAAATAATGACGTTTTGCAGGTGCCTTCCCATTAGAAGTTCCTGCTAGCTCCGCAGTTAAGACGCGGTTACTTATCGCGCTAAGTCTAAAGGTCTACAAAGAACGTACACGGCGTAGTAAATTTCTTTCATCCAAAACTTGTTGGACTGTTATATTAGCGTGACTTTCTAGTCGACTTTTATGCTTTCTCGCGTAGTTTTTGATTTCGTCTTCGATTGTTTTAATGCCAAGATCTCTGTGGATATCGCTATTTCGGATATACCATGGCGCATTAACAATACCCCTTAGCACTTTGTTCTCAAAAGTTTGTAAAATTTTAGAGTTGTATACCATATGTCCATACGGACTTTAGCACTTGCTTATATAAAAGCAGTTTGTTCTCTATATTAAGCTTGGAATATTTTCCAAGTAACCAATACATTTCTCTATATTTATTATCTAGTTCTTTGCGTTTTTTCTTAACGTGCGTTTTCCATTTCAGCTTTGTATCAAGTTTCATTCCTAGATACTTAGCCTCGTTTGCAAACGGAATTTGAACCGAGTTTGAAAAGATCGGCAAATTATTTATTTTCTTATAAGTAAATTTACATGAACAAATTTGGTCTCGTTGAGTGTGATTTGTCAAATCTTTGTCCATTCATTTACTCTATCCAAAGCTTCTTGTAATTTTTCTGTAGTATCTTTTACGTACTGCCAAGATAGCAGTGTCATCGGCAAATGTAGCTAGGTCAGTGCCTTCTACTTGCGGTATATCACGGGTGTATAACAGATATAAGACTGGACCAAGAACGCTTCCTTGCGGCACCCCAGCCATTATTTCCTTGAAATCCGAATATTCGTTTCCACATTTGACGCGGAATAGCCTATTCGTAAGGTAGTTCTTCAAAATATTATATAGGTGCTCTGGCAGAACTTATCGTAATTTAAACTTTAAGCCTTCATGCCAGACCTTGTCAAAGGCTTGAGAAACGTCAAGGAATACGCTTGAACAAATCTTTTTTTCTTCAAGTGATTTTTTGATTACATGTGTTATTCGATGTACTTGTTCAACTGTAGAATGCTTACTTCTGAATCCGAATTGATGATCGGGGATGAGATGCCCTTCTTCTATTACCGGCTGTATTCGCCTAATCAATATTCTCTCGAACACTTTGGATATAATTGGAAGAAGCGAAATCGGTCTATAAGACGTTTTTTTCATTCGGCGGTTTTCCGGGCTTAAGGACCATTATGATTTCGGCGACTTTCCATTGACTGGGAACATATTCTAGTATAATCGTGGCGTTTATAATGAACAGAAGCTTAATTAGAGCTTTTCTTGGTAGTGCTTTAAGAACCTCTCCCGTAATTAGGTCATAGCCAGGAGATGGATCTATCGGCCGAAGAAATGTATTGAAATAAATGGAAATTATGTGGAGAAACTTAAAAAGATGAAGATTAAATATCTTAACCCTAGAAAGATAACCTTATTTTATAATACTGAAAAGATAAACATGCGCACAATTTTAAAAACCGATTTATTTTACAAATTTAAATAATTATTCTATTTTTTTATAACTTTAATGAAGTGTTACATTATTAATAGGTAAATAAAATACAAATATATATTATTATTGTTCATTTATAAGAAAGTTATGTACGATTTTATACGCGTGTCGGTTAACAGATGACAGCAATATATCTGTGACGCTGGCGCCTCTAAGGCGCACGTTATCTTTCTAGAGTTAAGTGAAAATTATTTTTGTGTTTCAACTAAGCGGACTTTTGTTAGTCCATACGTATGTATATATATATTCTAGTTATGTAGATGCTGATTTAAATTTTTTTTTTTTTTTTTGATTATGTCCTGTATCCCCTTGTGGGTCCTAGGGCCTCTACTACGCCAACGCGCCATCGTGTACGGTTTCTGGCAATGTGTCTGAGTTCTCCCCAACTTTTCCCTAACTGCCGTGCCTCCTTGTCGACTGCGCCATGTTCTCCTCGGACCGCCAGGTCTTCTGCCATCCTGAGTTAGAGGGTTCCATTGCATAGCATGGGTCGCTATGGAACTGTCACCCTTACGGAACGTGTGACCAATCCACTGCCACTTCCGTCATTGGATGGTTGTGCCTATTGGTTCCTGACCCGTTCTCTCGCGAAGGTGTTTGTTAGAGATACGATTGGGCCAGAAAATCCTTAAGATAATGCGTAGGCACCTATTAACAAACATTTGCAGTTTTCTGGTTATAGTAGTGGTCACTCTCCACGTGCTGCAACCATATAACAGCACGGATCCAACGTTGGAGCGAAACAGTCTTATCTTGGTGCTCAAACTGATTGCATTGTTTCGCCATATTTTGGACAACATCCCGAACGCGGACTTTGCTTTGGCGATCCTGTTGGCTATATCCAGTTCGGTTCCACCATCGGTCGAGACAATACTCCCAAGATACTGAAAATTCTCTACTCTCTCTACCCGTTGCCCAGCAATGCATATTTGAGCCGATGAGTTAGTTCCAAGGCTGATCATTTTAGTTTTTGCCGTATTAATTTTCAGCCCGACGACACCTGCCTCCCTCTCCACATCTGCTGTCATTTGGTGGAGGTCCATAATTCTGTGGGAGAGTAAGCATACATCGTCAGCGTAGTCAAGATGTTTCAGTTGAGATATAAGAGTCCATCGAATTCCTCCGCTTCCCGTCGACAAAGCTGCATGAAGCACATCAGTAATCACCAATAGGAATTATATTGGTGAAAGGATACAGCCTTGTCTTACCCCACTTTGGATCTCAAATTCCTTAGACAACCTTCCCCTGTGCAGAACGTGACATTTGGAGCCTTCATATGTAGCTTTGATAATAGCAATTAGTTTATCGGGAATACCTCTCCTGCGTAAGGCACGCCAAATAAACTCCCTGTTGACACTATCGAACGCCTTCTCAAAATCTATGAACAGCAGGTGCAGTGGCGATCGATATTCAACACACTGTTCGATGATAATCCGCAGGGTGTTGATGTGGTCGGCAGTGGAGGATCCAGGGCGAAAACCAGCTTGTTCGGCATCGAGTGTGTCTTCGAGATGTAGTTTGATTCGCTCGAGCATGATTTTAGCTATTATCTTAGCTACAGCACGCAGCGTGCAGATACCCCTCCAGTTTCCGCACTCCATTAAATTTCCTTTCTTAGGAAGCTTGACGATTCTTCCCCCTTTCCACTCGTTAGGAAAGCTCTCAGCTTCCCAAGCTCTCTCTATAAGTGGAAGCAGAAGCTCAGACGATGTTGTTGGTGCTGCTCGTAAGAGCTCTGCTGGAATACCGTCAAGTCCTACCACCTTGTTTGTTTTGAGTGCCTTGATCGCGGTAATGATCTCATCTTTACTGAGAGTCGTAGTGCGTATTCGGGAACTTCTCACCTCGGGCATCTCAGTCTGATTTGGGAGCATATCGCTAGCGAATACACGATTTAAAACCGTAGCAAAATGCTCTTTCCATCTATTGAGCTGGTCCTCATCCGAAATGAGCAAGGAACCGTCTAGGCTTTTCGCTGGGTGTTGGCTGGAGCTGCGACCACCTGTCAGCTTTTTCGTGATTCTGTAGACAGTCCTGCTGTCACACCTCCATGCAGCTTCTTCTGCTTCTGTAGCGTTGATGTAGTTGCGCTTGTCACGTCGCACGCTACGCTCAACTTCTCTCATGTTCATGCGATATAGGGACTCTATGCCAGTCCTCCCTGCTGCTGGGGTAGCTGCAACGCGAGCTTTCAGCTGTTTTCGTTAGTCAATCCGTCTCCAGGTATCCTCGGAAAGCCACGCCCTATTTCTTCCCTGCGATCGACCGACAATTCTTTCAGCACCAGATGTAATAACATTTTTCACAGCACAACCAATGATCTTGGATGGTTACAGGCATTGAGCTGCTGATTGCTTCCACACCTTGCGAAAAGGGCACCTTTAATTGTTGGCGCACTGAGGGATCACTAAGTCTATCGACGTTGAACCTGGGCATTTTTGTGTTGTCCTGGGATCTTCGAACTGCAGCAGTGCGTAGTTGGAGGGTATCTATCATAAGATGGTGATCACATACTATCCCCACATCTGCCCCTCGCCTGTTTCGGACGTCCAGGCTAAAGAAAAATTACAGTCCCTTCCGCTAATATCTTTGATTGGAGGAGACGGGATACATGCAGATGAGGTGAGAGATCGTTACCTTTTCGTTTTCGCCCAGCCACTTTCTGCTGAAATCGATTTAGAAGAAGCCTGGCGTACCTGGCAAGGATGGCATTCTATTTTCCAATCTAAACAAAATTAATACTTGTACGAATATTGGTGAGAATAACTGCACATGTTTTTTTCTAAATACTCATAATCATGGTCGGAAAAAATATAAGGCGTAACATATAAATAAAACCAAGAAAAAAAAAAAACCACGTCAAATGCAGAAAAATTCAATTCCATCAATCTGACGAATCACAGAAATTGTAATTGGCAAAGTGATTCGTTCTACGCAGATAAAACATACAATACACCGCGAGACAGGATTCACCGAAAATATGAATTTGCTAATTTTAAAATATCTCACTGCCGCTCCGAAGCTTGTGGTCGTCCAAATTAAAAATACGATTTTCGCGCTGGAAGATGTTCTTTTTTGAAGACGATTCCATTAAAAATCGGCTCCTGTCACATAAAACGTCTGCTGGGCACTACGTTGTCCTGTCCGAAGTGGGAGATTATCTCGTTTGGCTACGAGACATGTCCATCGACCGGGCACTTACAAGTAGGATGCAAACGAAACCGGTTCTTTTTTTTTGTTCATTAATAACAACTTTTTCACCAACAAACAATCATATTCATTCGAAATTTTACTTTGGTAGATGAATTCATTTCAAGTCTTGTGATTGTTATTCAATAAAGCCGGAGCAGACAAAAATCTTGTCTCGATTGCCAAAAACATAAATGGCGGGACTGGCGAATGTGATTTGTGTGCCAATTTTTTGGATGCTCTTTTTGGTGTGTTCGGGTGTGCTTTTAAGGGAAGGATCTAATTGATTGGAGGGGGCTTGTAATTAAAGTGCGAGGTTCCATGTCAATGAAAACACTGAATTTTTAAAGAATTATTTCGGTTGTATGCGCTGGAGACCATTTGTTGAATACTTCCTGTCTGTCGTACTTGTAAATTCTTTTCTGGCAAATTGACAAGTCATGTCCTACCTACACCCGCAATGCAGGGATCAACACCATCGTATGCCATTTGTCTATCAATTCGAGGTCAAGACAATCACTTAAAACTATTCCTCCAGGCAAACGAATAGAAACTGACAGTCAGTCTTTTTTGTTTTTCTCTAAATTCCATTTTAATTACCAAGGAACTTGCAGCAGCAACTCTGTGGCCAGCTGCATCAACTATTTTTTTTTTTTACATATGTATATACGCACTTTGGCTATTCGAAAATAATAAACTAAGAACGTCGCGGACGAGGAGTACAATTTCACTTCTAACACCAAATCCCACTTTGACGCCCTACTAACGCGCCAAGCACACACGCGTAGACACTCGCAATGTTTGCGCGCACGCAAAGGCGACGCGCTATTCGTTTCTAATTTTCTTATGCCCAAATGGACATTTTGATAAGTGGGTCCGCAAGTGGTCATCTAGTACAACACGATCTGCAAGATATTTTCGTGTGACGCGCACCAAACAGATGCAATGGATTCTGACTGGACAGCGATGTGTACACAATGCCAACACGCCTTGTGGTGACATTTGTTACGCTTTCGCGTTGGGTTTATCGGGTTGAGCGCCAAGAGTATTCTAGCAAATAGATCATGGTTTCATAAATGCCCCAGATTCGAAGGAAGCGGCAGGCGTGTGAGCAATTAATTTTCGACTCGGATATGTGGATGGAAATATTTCCTCAAAGTTAATTACGCCGACAGGTGTTCTTCGGAAATGAGTTATTGACTTGTCATAGATGACCAGGAATGTAATTGGAATACCTTTGGGAACGTTTAGTTTTGAAGTGTGAAGACTGTCAAGCAGTATGATTGTGGAATTTGTCGGTTTTTCGTTGTATTGGAAGTAATGCAAGTTATTTCGCCTGTTTGATGTTCTGTTTTAAGGCATTTGCCCCCTAACAGTAGTAGAGTGGAGTCCGATATACCACCTCTGTCTATATTCGCGAAAGCTCGGACGAAGAATCAGTACAGTTCTCATCTGTAGGATGAGTGCCCTAACGTCCCCGTAAAAATCGTCAAATGTCTCTTGGGGTTGCTGCTTTCTATCTATAATTTCTCTAAAGATCTCATGGTCTCTTTTAGTATCTCTAAACTGCCAGATAAGTTCTCTTTTGAGGTCGAATTAGTTCAAGCCTTCAGCACCTTTATTTTCCTCGAGATACTGCCAATACCATACCTCGGCAAAACCTGTTACTAGATAGTGGAAGTTCGTTAACATTTGCCTATTGGTCAGGCCTTTCATCTTTTGCAGAGAATCGATGCGGAAAATGAAATTCTCAACAGGTAAGGGTTTCGGTGCCCTGTTAAAATTTATTCCCCACTTCTGTACGTCAGTCTCCTTCTCATGAGGGTTAGACGGCTCGCACAAAGTTCCTATATCGGGGTTGGGACTTTCGTACTGAAACGGCGGTATTGGAAGGTCATTAAGTCGTTCGGCAGTCTGTCGAGGTGGCACTTTGGGGTGGACTGCGGCAACTTCCAATAGCAGACGTTTTTCTGCAGAGCTTGCACTTTTTCTTGGAAGTTTTTCATCAAATCGCCCATACTATCTGCGAATAGCGCCAACATCTCTTTCTGGCTTTCGCCTTCCGCCGAAGATACCAATTCTTCTACGTGTAAGTTGAGTAGTTCGTCGTCGTTACGTAGGTTATTTTCAATTGCTGGTGGGCGAGTGCTACACTGATCCAAAGAGAACACATCATTAGAGATTGCCCCTAAGTTCTTATTACGTCCTACCAATATTGGTAGAACCCACTAAAACTAACTTTCTATTAGGCAATTAATTTTTTTTTTTTTTTTAGTGAAATTAGCTCAAACTAAGACGAAAAGTGAACAAAATTGTAATAAACTCAGATTAGGCCTTTCCACCTTGACGCGTTCTTCATCTCTTCATAGACCTCCGACTACCTCACAAGATCTACTAGCAACAGGCCTGTAGATTGGACAGCCGTCTTCAGTCTATGACGAAAGAGAGGACCTAAACAGCCCTTGAACATGGGAAAAGGATAGAAAAGTAAAAAAAAATAAGAAAACTAAAATGGGAAGCAGCTGCTAGTCCAAGGTGACAGCGGGCTTGCGACGTTCTTCTAGCCGGTTAAATTTGTCAAACGTTGAGGTAAGATACCGTCAGGTGTCAATATTAGACACCATTGCAACGTTGGTACGTTTCGTTCGTTGGGCGCCATTGTTGTGAGTAACGGCAATATGAGTAACGCTTATTATTCATAGGAGCATAGGAGCGACAAAACGTAAGAATTTTTTTGAGGAATACTAAGCATTTGCCTTTGTGCCATCAAATTTTCGAGTAAATACATGCATATCAGGCGTTTTTAATCTACCTTAAAGTTGTCGTGAGACGGCTGTCTATAGATTATCTCTCAGAAAATACGAAATTTTACTGAGGTAGGGCCAACGTCGTTCCTGGAGACTGTTCTGCGTTAGCATTGGAGAGTCCTCGAAAGTTTCAAGGTTACAAAAAATTGTGTACAAAAATCCTTCAACAGACAACTACCTGATGCATCCAGATGCCTATTGGACCACCTCTAACAAGGAGTCCGTTGAACTCTTTCTGGATACACACTTTCCTGGTAGCTCCCCTCTTGCTGTTCTTTAAACAGAAAACACTTCACCGTGCAGCAACTTCCTGGTTATAGTAAATACGGAAAAGATCTTTTGTATGCCCTGCTCTTGATAGGGATGTTCACCTCACTCAATTAGCTAAGTTGTAAAAACCTGCGTGTATGTGTGTGTATGGTGGTGCAGTAAGAACTACTCCTTCTAGAGATTGTGCATTATGTTTCATATGCTGTCCCTAGATATTTTCGGGAAACAGATTACTGCAGGTGCGGCTATTCGACTAAAATCCTCCTCGCAGTGGTGGAGTTATCACGTTGCCCACTCCTCGATCTTTCATCTTTTTACCTTTACTCATAAAAACACCTACCACTCCGCCGAAACTGAGATTTGACCGTAACTTGAATTTTATAATGCACCCCCTGCGGACGGTAGTTCACTTCTGCACAGACAGCTCCAAAACCGAAAAAACGTTGCTTTACTGACCAGACTTCACAAATTTCATATTTCTGGGCCTATATTGCCAAAATTTGATATTTGAAATATGTTTGGAACATGAAAAATTAAATAGCTTTTGTTAAATTCAATGGAGATAGAGTCAATACGTTTTCGTTTCCAAACCTAGCCCTGCATTATCTCGTACAAAATATTAAACTGAGAAAGAGATACCATTTGTTGTATAAATTTGCTGAAACTTATGACACCATCTCATATGGCAACACTCATAAAGTGGATCATACAACTGTCGAATGAAATTGTGCAATACTGTATCACATTACGAAACCACCAGCTTAAATCAATGTTATGAGAGTTTGTCCTTCAGTTCAAGGTATCTAAACCCAGGCGGCACCACCGAAATATTAGAAAATTCGCATACCCATATTAATTCACTGCTTTTCGGCATTTTGTGTTTCGATATCACCATAACAAGCACTATGTTCCAGCTCCCATTTGGTAAAAGGGAAATTCGTAATTAATCAGCTTTCATCAAGATATTTACTGCGTTGCAGCATTCTTAACACCCCTGTATTAAAATATTCCCTTCTTCTTCATTTCCTGCTCCAAACAAGGACTACCACTAGCTCCTCTTCGTCGGACAATAAAAAAAAATGTAATGCGCCGCTAAAACTACATTTTCACGCTCGACAAAGCGAAAAATTGTGCGCACTCCCGAACGAACAAACCCATGCAAACCAATCACTCACTCACATATCGCCAGTTGTTCTTGCTCTTCCTTGCACGATCATGTCGGGAACTGCATCCCCGCATTGTGCGATAACAATCAAAAGAGGGCGTTCTACATGTCTCTGACTTGACTGACGTTTGAACAAATTTCTGATTGCGATGATTTATGAGCGTGCTCCGCGTCAGAAATGCATGAGAAGCGCGACTTCCTAATTACTATCCCATCATCCATAGCATAACCCGTCAAAACGCACACCCTGTACCCGTCAGAGAGTTGGATGCAAACGAATGCGAAGGAGGACGAGCATCGTCGTTGCTATACTCCTATTGGGCTGGTTGCTCCTTCTGTACAGTGGCATTATACGCTTGATTGATTTCGATTAATTTTATGTGTCCAGGAAATCGAAACTTAATGACAGGCCCTACCGTTGCGGCGGAATGCAAAAATTGCCATAGGCAGTAGCTCGTGTCTCTATCGCTGGTCAGCTATTACCATAGAACGGCTCTGGTGATCTGCAGAGACTACAACGTGTGTCTTGAACAACGAAATTTAAGATGCTGGCATCCCGGTTGCATCATTATAAAGTACCCACCAACAACAACAGAGTAGCAGCTCTCTGTGCATGCGCAAGTGTGGGCCTAAAGAACTTTGACTGCTTACGAGTCGTGGTCTCGTGTCCGTCATCGGATTCGAGGCAAATTGCCAATGGGGCGTTGATTATGATGACGACCAGTGATGCTGTTGGCTGCCATTTGAATTGCATTTTGATATCTACCTCGCGTAGAGGTGAAAATTTGAATTTAATTATCTGACACTGCCACTGCAGTCGTTAGCAGTAGCGCAGTGGTAACGGGCATCATCGATATCTGGTGGCGGTTTGAATGCCAATTTAATTGGCCCAATCATTTGGGAGTTTTATTGATGATGATGCAATGCTGCAATGAGGAAGTATCATTGGGTGACTTTTGTTTTGCGTGGTGTACATACGATGACCTCTGTGGTAATAGGCATCATGTGAATTACCCTCAGGAGTAGATAGATTTCTTACAAATCGGTTCTCCGATGTTTTGCATCTTAGAAGTGATGTTTGAAAAACTTTTTAAATTGGTTAAGCCGTGTGTATGTTGTTTTTTTCATTATTATTAAAATACGATATAGTATTGTATAATAGTCAACGAAAGATCACGAAGAAACAGCTCTCAGAAAAAAAATTTAATTTCTACACGATCATCTTGACATGGGTTCATCATTATGAGCCTGAGTCCAAACAAGACTCTATGCAGTGGCGATGAAGAAGTAAAGGACGCAGTTTCGGTTTACCTTTCCGACAAAGACAAACCATTTTTTAGAAGGTACATAAACTAATCGAAAGATCAAAAATGTGTTAGGGTAGCAGGTGAATATATTGAAAAAAAAAAATTAATAATAATAATAATAAATATTTTTAGATATAACAAATTGGAAGTTAAATTTGTTAAGTTGGTGTGTTCCGAAATGTTTTTTGCTCAGTTTTTTAGGGTTACTGACCACTGGCAGGCTAAGGAATTCTATAGAACCAGAGCACGTTGTTGTTAACGAATACTTGGAATCGGATCGTAGAACGGAAATACCTCAAAGTTTACATTGCAACATTGCCGTAAGAGAACAAGCCAAGTTATAATTTATTCATCATATCAGCACCTTACGGATCATTAAGCTAACAAAGCGAATCAGTTTTTCATTGATTTTTAAAGGCTTTTCGATGGTATGAATAGAGAGTATACGTACGTATTGTTGTATCCAACCTTCGCCGCTGAACGCCGAGGAAGAGTTCGAAAAATATACGTAGAAGAAAATGTTGGTGAAAGTTCGAAAATGGCGCCAAAGTCGAAGTTTCCCATGTTCGACAGATGGAGAGTGGAAATTAACTGGAAGCGGGAAATGGGATATAAAAAGCCGCTGCATTGAGGAGTAGCGAGTTCTTTTTTTTTTGAGTTTTCGTTTCGACATACCGAATTAATTGTTAAAAAAAACTATTTCTCTTCTAATAAAATTTCAAAACCCTGTGGAGAACCAACCTAATTTTTTTTTTTTTTTTTATTTAAATTTTTTTTTTCATAGCTCTTGCATATTGGCCATCGCGCTTTCCCCCAGACAGTCGAGCAGTCGAGGCCTACTTTTCTGGCAATTTTCGAAGGCTAGCAGCAGCATAGCGCCCCATAGAATTACAACTGTTTTGCGCAGTAATGGTATCCAGGTGCCAGAGCTAAAAATAAACTGAATTTGTAAATTTGGCTTTGTTTCATATTCAAAAAATTCAAAATTCAAATTTCGGCGATCGGTTTCATTGCTTTTGGGGAAAGTAAAAAAAAAACTAAGACCTTCTCATCCTTTTTATGCATTAACATTTTTCATTCCTGCACCACTTAACTGTATTAACTTTCACTTATAGATATTTTGTGTACAACTTTATGTAATACTACTTTAAATCAAGTTTAATTCTTTCGCAATAAATTTCTAATACAACTTTCAAAAATTCCCAAATGTTAATTAATCTGATCTTAATTTAAACATTTTATGAAGTAGAAGCTTACATTTTACTTTCACCGAAATCTAAAATTAATTTAATCAAAGTGAAAAAGATCGCGGATACAAGCTGCCGAAATGAGGTTCCTTCACGGTGTTGCTGGAATAACTCGTAGGAATTGAGTGCACAACACCAGAGTATGCAAGATGCTCAATGTTGCGCAGCTACTTTTCTGAATGGAACGATCGGCTGTGCGAATAACCGCCCAAAGGATAATCGTCCAAATTCCAAAAATTAACAATCGCCAAAAAAAAACCTGAAAATTTGTTGGGCGAATATTCACTTTCATTTGGGCGTTTACGCATTTTTATATGTTGGGCTATTGTTCATAATGAAAGATCGCCCAAATGCCAAGAGTGAAAATATGTCAAAATGTTATGCGAATAACCGCCCAAAACAAAATCGCAGAAAACTCACAAATGAACAATCGCCCAAAAGTTTTTAAGCAATACTTTGCAACGCAGATCCAAAAAAAAACGACCATAGACCAAAATAATTATCCTTTGCGGAGCGGCGCAGGGACATAAGCGGGACATAAGTCCCAAAATAAAAATTTGGACTTATGTCCCACCCCATCGAGACATAAAGTCCAACATTTTTTTGACGAAAATGGGACATAAGTCCAAAATTTTCGGAGAGTTAATATCTACATATTAAAAAAAAACTGTGGATTTCCATTAGGTGTCGTATTTGAATGAATATAATATGAGCGCAGGGACATACATATGTCAAGATTTTTTTTTTTCAAAGATGGCGCATACATAAGTCCACAATGCATAAACAGTGCAATGTGTATAGGGGGCATGCGACGCTCCTGCAACCCCTCTGCTTGGGGTCACTGTTGGGTTTGAGATGGGTGCGAGGATGGGCGAATGCAAAGTTTCTCTATAGCCATGCTTCGCACCCAACACCATACCTGCCGCAAATCCAACAGTGACCCCAAGCAGGGGGTTGCAGGGGGCACCATGCCCCCTATACACATTACACTGTTAATGCATTGTGGACTTATGTATGCCCCATCTCATTTGGCCGTTGTTTTCCTTGAAAGGTTTCCCCATGGTTTTTCGCAAATTGCTAAATAGTAACTGTATTTTAGTTGTAACTTTAACTAATGCGAAAAACTAGACCAAGATAACAGAGCAAAAACCAGTTTGACTGGTTATATGTACTTAATTGTTCCGTGATCTTCTGCGTATTTGAATTCTCTAAGGATACCTGCCT
Organism: Brachypalpus laphriformis; assembly: GCA_945910035.1. Lineage (NCBI taxonomy): Eukaryota > Metazoa > Arthropoda > Insecta > Diptera > Syrphidae > Brachypalpus > Brachypalpus laphriformis. Next base: position 205,796,129 of record OX246753.1, read on the forward strand.
GACAGTTGTTGACATACCCTTAGCGGAGCGACGAAGTCGCGTGAGCGGTTAAAACCCTCCGGAAAGCAGAGTTTAAATAAATGAATCCACTTACTCTTAAGTAATCCAACTGTTCAACCGTTTAGACGTGTTTTCATTTTCTCCTGCTTCGCGAGTCAATATTTTCGCCAAATCACTCTAAACCGCTTTTTCGCCAACTAAATATTCAGTGCATTACCCCAAGTGTCGCCCGGTTTTGCAATTAATTCAATTAAGTGACCCACTGTCTGTATTCAAGTGCGTTACCCCAAGTGCTGACATTCGCCCCACTTTCATCTGACTTTGATAAAAGTGTTCCCATTAAATTGTTTGCATAAATCTGCAGTAATTATCGTGCTCTGTGTCACTGTGCCACCAATTCCATTCACCCCACTTTCGCTGACGCGCTTGTTCACCCTATAATTCGCCATGTCTTGCAGTATCATCAACTGCCCAATCACTGACAACAATGACGACTGGCTTTCAATTCAATTCAATTCAATTCAATTCAATTCAATTTTTATTCTCAATGTACAAGTAAGACCGTGTCTTTTATAGTACTAACAATGCTTAAATATAATTATATCTTAAATACGAAAATACAAAAAAGAGTATAAAGAGAAGTGTTTAATAGATACTAGAGATAGGTACTCGTAGAAGGATAGATATACATAGATGGAAATAAATAGGAAGTATAAATACTATTTAATATCGTACTAACGCTGTTCAGATAAAAACTTGAATATTCTATTTTTAAATAAATTAGAACTACTTATTCGTTTAATATCAGTTGGCAGATCGTTCCAAAGCTTAGTGGTGCATACAAAGAATAGACGTGATGAGTTCAGGTATTGACAATTTGGAACAATAAGGTTTGAAGTCCTTTGAGATTGCGCAAACTGCAATTTTTCAAATAGATATGCAGGTTTTTTTGTAAACATTATATTCAGCAGAAAAATCAATTTTCTCGCGTTTAAAAACTGCGTTAATGAGCAGCCTAAGGCACGTAAGTTATATTGCGTAATATGATCATATCTACGAAGATCATATACATATCGAACCGAATTATTAAATGCAACTTGGAGTTTATTTTGCGACGCCGAATCCAGCTTACAATACACGGTTTCAGCATAACATATGAGTGGAATTATAAGCGTTTTAAACAGCTTCAGTCTAGTTGCTTGAGGAGTGAATGTCGCCGACTGCCATAATTTGCGAAGACCACCATAGATTCGGCCAACAATGTAATTTATGTGGTTACTGCAGGATAAGTTACGATTTAACTTAAAGCCAAGAGTGGTGATATTATTTCCAAATAAGAGCCTGTTGTTTGATAAGAAAATCGGAGGTATAGTTTCGGTATCAAAGCTGCTACTAGAGATTGCTATTAGTTGAGTTTTGGCTGCATTTAATATAAGTCCATTAGCAATGGACCAGTCATATATAGCCAAAAGATCCTCGTTGATTCTGCACACTAGATCCTCAATAAGACCAGGTGACCGCTACAAATAAAACTGTACGTCATCAGCATATAAATGAATAGAAACATTCGTGCATATTTTTGGCAGATCATTAACATACATGCAAAAAAGTATGGGACCCAAAATAGATCCTTGCGGTACGCCCGAGCGGACATCTTTAAGACATGATTGATTACTTCCAACAACCACTCTCTGCAATCTATTACTCAAGTAATCTTTTATTAGATTAACAGCTCTCTGGCTGAAGCCGAAATAATATCGCAGTTTGCAACAAAGAATGTGATGGTCAACTCTATCAAAAGCCTTTGAGAAGTCTAGCAAACAAAGTATAGTCAAATCACCCTTGTCAAAATTGACCCTGATATCGTCCATAATCTTTACCATAGCCGTAGAACAACTGTGATTTGTACGAAAACCGGACTGGAGCGGATACAGTAGGTTTCTTCGATCAAGATGACCAACAACCTGTTCTGCCATGACTTTCTCAAAGACCTTTGATAAACACGGTAAGATAATAATCGGACGGTAATCACCAGGTAACGAGGCTCGTGGCTTTTTCGCGACAGGTGTAATTTTTGCGACTTTCCAATTGTCAGGGAAAGAGGATGAGGTAATACAAAAGTTAATGACATGTGTAAGAGAACTCAGAAAATATGGAGCTATTATTTTTAAAAAACGAAGTGACAAACCGTCCTCGCCGATAGCATTTGACTTTGAAGTGCAAATAATTCTCGCAATGTCACTGTCATTAACTGTTTCAAACTCAAACTCAAAGACATTAAAGAGTTCTGGATTAGGATGAAAATTTATGTTAGTTCCATCGTCTGGAGTGAAACAGACATTAAGAACATTGGGATCTATCGTACAATTGAAATTATTTGCCTTGCCTATCCCAATTTTGCGTAGGTTATTCCACAAGTGCTTGGAACCGAGTCGCGGTTGAGCTTAGACAAATAATAGTCCTTCTTAGCTCTTCTTGTAGCCCAAGTAGCAAAATTGCGGGCTTGACAATATATTTTCCAATTTCTGTCACTACGCAGCCGTTCCCATATTAAATACTTTTTCCTGCGAGATTTAATTGCATCAATGACTTCCGTTGTATACCAAGGGCATTTCTCATTACGCACTCGAACAGTTTTCAGAGGAACATGTTTATTAAAAAGATCAAGCATTAGCGATTGCACGAAATTTAACTTTTCATTAGCAGAGGATAAGTACCAACAATGGTCCCAACTAACCATACTTGCCTCAAGAGCAAGGGCAGGAATATTAATTGAATTGTAATCTCTGTATTGAAAACTCAATGGGCTACAAATACGAGAAAATTCAACATTGTATGTGCAAAAAATTAAATCATGGTCTGAGAAACCATCCAGCGAAAGCTGATCAAAAAGGAGAACGTCAGAGAAGTCGGACACTATTAAAAGATCGAGTAAACTTGGGATGGAGTTAGGAGCATACCGAGTAGGGTAAGAGTTAGTTACGCATAATCCAGATAGAGAAACTAGATTAAGTAGTTGATCTGACCTACAATTATTTTTTAAAAGATCAGTATTAAAATCTCCACATACGATAATATGCTCATAGGTCGAAGGCAACTCAGCAATATCAGAGAAAAACGGTTCATGTGAGTACCTTTTGTTTGGATTATATGCACACGACACAATGCATTTTATGGCACCTTCAGACAATTCTAAGATAAGATATTCAATCCCATCTTCATCTGATTTCTTAACGACTCTGCAATCAAGCCCTATTCTACAGTAAACAGCAATACCACCACCAATTGTGTCAGTCCTCCGATCGTTGCGATATAAATTGTAGCCAGTTATTTCATAACGACTGTCTGGAGTATCCAACTGAAACCAGGATTCAGCTACACAAATAATATCCACAATTGAATTATCAATAATATGTCGCATAAAATCTAATTTCGATGTATTAAAACTGCGCGCATTAAAATAACATATTTTAAGCCCTTCATAAGCATTCGATAGAACTTTAAGCATAACGCACGTTGATACATTGCTTGCACCACCAGATGCCATGATCTACTTACGAGTATATATGTAAATTAAAGAGCGCTTAACGATATTAATAGGAAGAGAAGAAAGAAGAAAGATATATGTAGAAAAAAGAGGGAATAAAGATTAAGAAGTTTTAAAAAATTTTAAAAGAGGAAAGAAAGAAAAGAAAAAAATAACAATGAAAAATAATAATAATAAAGCATATATGTATATATTTGACTATAATATTTAGATTTATTATGGTGCTGCTTCGAATCTGGTGTTTCTATGGTGATTTGTGGGCTTCCAGCGCCTATGTAGAGCTTTCATACAAGCCCGTTGCATGATGTTTGTTCGATGGTGAAGCTTTTCTGTCATCAGCGGTTGGTGTCCCCGAAGAGCTTTGGATGTTGGCAGATGAATGTTGATGATGCGTTCCCATGATGTTGGAATTTGAATCAGCATTCACGATGTCAGCAAAACATTGAAGAGAAATTACACGCAAAGCTTCCGATTTTGGGTGTCTCCTCACATAAACATTTCCACGGTATGAGAACACTGAGGCAATTTTTGCTTTCTTCTTTAGAACCAATGCATGTTTCATTAATGCGTGGTTTTGTTTCGTAAGAGACTCATGGATGTATATAGAGTTATCAGAGTCTATACCCATGTCATGTAAACAGAGCTGAGTCTCTTTCTTCTTGCAATACAGTGCAACTGACTTTAGAAAAAAGTTTTTGTCGTAAGAAGAGTTGAATTTGATCATTATTGGGGAATGATAAGTGTTGTTTTTAGAGCCTATGCGGTAAATATTTTTCAATGGTGAAGCTTTTATATTTAGTGTAAGGCAAAGGTTATTAAACATAGCTTTGAGGTTTTCTTCAGAAGAGTATGGAACCTTATGGATTAATGCATCAGCTGCAACGGCTCTGTTCTCTTGAGCATAAACTATTTTTTTTAACTCGGATATTTCACATTTAAGAGCATCAAAAGCAACAGCAGTTTGACTAGTTTCAAGTGAAGTTACTCTTTCCTCAATTTTAGCAATATCGGATTTCATGGAAGTTATTTCTCGATCAATATGTTCGATTCGGTTTAAAATTCTTTGTTCGGATTCAGCTATTTTTGACGACAGGAGACTAACAATCAACTCACTTTGTTTAGAGCACTGATCAATTGGACTTTCCATCTTGTCAATGGTGATCTTCTTAGCAGTGTTTATGAAGGCCAGCCGAGGTGAAGAGCGAGATGAACAGGGAGAGAGTTTCTTGTTGCGAGAGTTCGATCGGAGTGTCTTTTTGTTTGACATTTGAGTAATTTATTTATTTTTATTGTCCAAATCGAAAAGTTTACAAAACAATTTTTAAAGACAACGAAAAATGCCTTTGTTTTTACCAGTAGGTGTAATTGATTTTCAATTCTTTAACACCAAAGAACTATTTGCAAAATGCACTTGGAAAAAGACTGAACTGTTTATTTGAAAAAACTAAGGAACACCAGGAGTCGAAAAAAACCACGTCTACTCGATAGCTAACATTTGCTTTTCTTGTAAAGGAATCTGCTCAAAATCTTTCCATGCCATTTGTGTCGGTCTCAACAAAAGAAATACGGTATATGTAAAAGCATTCAACCTCCTTTTCTTTTGTGATGAGTGCAAGAATATCTCACTCTCGCACGTTCTCCTTGCGATAAAGTGCCTTAGTGACTAAAATGACTCCCACCGAAAAAATTTGTCTAACAAGATTACGGGTAAACTCTCCAACTTAGAAAGCAGCGTTAGATGTGTTGACGATTTAGGCAACTTTGTTCAGAACTCAACCGAGCAAATCAAATCCAAACTCTGTAACATAAAAAAAAAAATTGCTGGTCTTACGGAGTTGTTTCTAACCAGTCCCATGAAGGAATAATCCACCATGCACCACCTCAACAAAGTGTTTAGTGATCTCAAAGCAAATTTTACCTCGCAGATCAGTTCTTACGACAAATTGTGCGAATCTGTTAACTCCCTGCGGGAAGACTTTGACATCCTCTTACAATCGTCAAGCAAGCATTCATCTCCCAGGCAGCCTGATCTAATGCTCGACATAATTTTCGATCGAATCAATGGTGTCGGTGACGAAGTCACTGCAACACGCTCAACCATTGTGAATGGAATTGAATCGGTATGCCACAAAATCGACGACCTACCTATCCATACCCAACATAACCCAAACGTCCACTACAACACATCAATTTTGGATGAATTATTGGATGCCGATGTCGACTCACGCTCACCTCCACCTTCCCTTCTACTGCCGACGGACGAATCATCAAAATCTCTCGCTGCCCCTACTTTCCAAGAGTCCGAAACTCCTCCCGTCGCTGGCCCCCGGAAACTCATCAAGCATTTTCGAACAACCTGGACACCTTCTGAGTGGCAGCGTAGGCTGGATAAACTAAGTCCTGATATAACAAATCCACTATTTCAAACAATGGACCTAGCACCCAAATATGTGGGCCCCCAGGGGCCTAACAAAAAAAAAAAAATACTTTTAGGCTTAGAATTAAGTTCCCTTGTTGTTAGTTCTTAAGTTTAGATTTAAGCTCTTGCTTGCTTGTACCAAAATAAATAAATAAATATATAAATTACCCGCTGTTGGCCTGCACAAAACTGTTCTCGCATAGACTTAGGCCAGGCGCCTGTCTGACAGTTCTTGACATAACCTTAGTGGAACGTGTTAAGCCCACCGGAAAGCGGAGTTTAAATAAATGAATCAATAGGTTGGCTCTGAATGACGCTTTGACAAGATTAATGTAACAAACAACACAGCTTGTTTACAATTTAGGAAATAACAGTTATTTACTCTTATCGACAATATACAGGGTGGGCCAATTACAAGTTTCTTTTTAAAAATGCAATAAAATGAACAAAATGAAATTTTTTCCATGTATTATGGCTTTTTTAGTAAGAGCAAACATTGCCACTATTTATGGAACACAACGTCGTTCAAGTGGCTGCCTCGGCTGGCCTCGCAGTAGCGCATTCTATCACTCCAATTTTCCAAGACCTTGTTGATGGTTTCGGGCTGTAGCTCACGGATTGCCTTAAGTGCTTGAATCGTTTCCGGATTGTTGGCATAACATCGGTCCTTCACGGTTCCCCACAAAAAAAAAGTCCAAAGGGGTCAAATCGCAGCTCCGAGGCGGCCAATTGACATCGCCAAGATGGCTGATAACACGATTTGGGAATTTGGTGCGCAAAAGACCGATTGTAGCATGGGCTGAGTGGCATGGCGCGCCATTCTGCATGAACCAGAGGTCATCCAAATCCATGTCTTCAATTTCAGTGAAAAAAAAAAGTCGTTAACATTGCTCTGTAACGCCCACCGTTGACCGAAACGTTGTTCCCAGCCTCATTTTCGAAGAAAAATGGTCCAATGATGCCACCAGTCCACAATCCGCACCAAACTGTCACTCTCTGTGGATGCATTGGCTTCTCGACAATAACGTGTTGGTTTTCCGAGCCCCAGATGCGGATATTTTGTTTGTTAACGTAGCCGCCGAGATGAAAATGTGCCTCGTCAGAAAAGATGAAGAGAAGAGATGATCAAGCTGCTCTAAGGCCCAAACTGCGAAGCGATAACGAAGCGGATGGTCGTGCGCTTTCAATTGCTGAATCAATTGGACCTTGTAAGCGAATAATCCCAGATCTTTGTGCAGAATTCTCCTCAGGCTAGTACGTGAAATGTTGAGCTGTTGAGATCGATGACGAGTTGATGTTCGTGAATTAAGTCTCACACTCTCGCCTACAGCAGCCACATTCTCGTCTGTGCGCACCGTACGACGACGGGGACCATGAGTGTTGTCCACTAGCATACCAGTCTCACGAAATTTTTGCACAAACTTGCGTACAGCACGCGCGGTGGGTGCTTCATTTCGGCCAAAACTTCTTTTCAAAAAACGCACTTTTTGGGCTACACAGCACTCACTTTGGAAATAAGTTTTCAATATTTCGCAATGTTGTTCAACCGTAAAGCGACTCATTTCGTTCTGATTGATTGTTAGTGTAAATTGCAATTTCGATTTCCGACATTGGATTCATGGGCAGCCTGATAAACAGCGCCATTGATGGTGGACTATCTTTAGTGATAGCCTGTATTACCAAAATTTCTCACGCACAGGGCAAACAGGTTGTTCTTAGGCCGTCTGCCAATTGATGATTAAATTTCAGATGGTGGGTAAATTTTAACACTACTCCATTTGATATTCGTTTTCTTTCTATTAATTCTTCACTCTTATAGAGTCGAAGGAATGTCAAAGCTCGTCCTTTGTTCCGCCCAATGTAACATTTTCACCATCATGATAAATATACCGAAAGTTACAAAAGTTGTTACGTGCATGAGGTCACTTGTCAGTATACCCATGGGCCGCAAATAATCTGCAGGTACCTCGTAAAACAAATCAAAAGCCTACACCGCCTGTAAATATCATGCCTGTCAGGTACAGCAAGCAAGTGTTATATGGAGTGTAAATTAATAGCAGAGCCACCACACATTATCTGAGTACAAAATCATGACACAGAGTACCCAAACAATGCTAACACTCAGTACACATACCTGAGATCCATAATCACACAGCACAGACAATTCCCCAAAACGATTAAATTTCACATTCTATTGCTCGGAATACTAATGAACTGCCTCTGACATGGCCAAAGACCAGACTATCCGACACGGACCGTATCTATCGCACGATTTATATTTCTCATCATCTAATCACCAACACATCGCAGAACAGAAAAACAGCGAAACTTTGCACTTAGTCGCTAAATTCTAACAAACATAACCTCCTCGCCAGCAAGATGATCGCACATATCCCAACTTCAGACAGACGAAACATGACAGTGGAACTCGGTGAAATTTATAACTCCTGTATGGTGGCGTATTGTAGCGAAGAATGTACTTCTTCATGTTGGAATTCTAACGATAATATCACACGTACATATTTAGCACCGCTCCCATTTATTCTAATTTCTGACTCGAGCGGGCTCGCGCGTACTGTCTCGAGTAGTAGCCGCTCAGATGACCCCGCAGCACAGAAGTTGTAGGCTCGGTCATGTGCAATTAAAACACAGGCACAGTACTGGCTAATAAAACATCACGAGTGTTACGATTGTTATCTGTGGGGACGCGCACAGCACATGTGTGGTGCTCTTTTAGTGCTCATAGACTTCGCAGCAAATTAACCGTAAAAGAGTGTTAATTCGCCGTTCATTATGGTTGTTCGCTTCGCATGTGGCATCGCTGGCTACCAGGACGATTCGTTTTTATTTTTGATAGGTGACGGCCAACATGCTTTCTCTGGCATTGCCAGGTCTCGGTGTTGGAGATAGCCGGGGCGCTCTCATCGTAACTGGCCATAAACATTTTGACATATTTACGATTGCATCTCTCGGAACGAAATGCTGCGCTGCGTAGTGTGACTAAGTGCGTTAGCTGGCATTCATATACTTTATTATAGCCGGTGTTTTGTCAACGTAATGACTTGTTCATGATGTAGATGGTTGGCAGTCGTAAGATATGTTAGTTAGTTTATTTGATAGTCTAGGTTTGCGAAAATGTAGGTAATATTCTTCAAGCTGCATATTGTTGCGAATTTTTACGAGGCATACGTATTTGAAGTTGGCGTCTTTGTAGGTACTTTGTATTGGGATTGTATAATATAATGGTCAAGGCAGTGGAATGTTAATTTCAAAACTATTGCGAGGTGTATTTTACAATTTTTAAACGCTCCACAATTCGACTTCATTTGCTTGCAGATTTATCTGAAAGTCTCCATAGAAAGAGGAGGCGAACATTTCTCCATGACAAACAAGAAAGCTGTTATTCTGGCCTTGCCTAAGGATAATAAAAACTATCTCTCAAGGCCTACATCAAAACTAAGAATGGCCGAAACCAAACCCCACCTACTCGGTAAAGCAGTAGAAACATAGGCAAGAGACAGGACCACCGCGAAGTACGATTCCACTACCGTCAGCTGGGAGGTAATCGAGGAAGATAACTCCAAGAATTGTTTCATCACATTAATGAATGTTTCGGCGCAAAATACCAATGCTGGTGTATTCTATCAATAAAAGCAATGGTGCCTGGACTGAATCCCATCAGGACCTGCTGGGCTTTCTAATGAGCGCACATTTCTATGGCTGCACAGATTATAACAAAGGGGAATGATATTGAGGAAGCTTTTTAGAAAGTAAGTACTCGTAGGTTCTCTCACCAAGCATATGACTCCTCATGGTAGACAAGCTTTTGGGAGTATTAGAGAGAAATGGCTCGAAAGTTAACGGCGGCGTCATCTTGGTATCAAGTAAAGTGATTCTAGTTCTAACCCAAAGACTTAATTACGCACTACTACTCTTTAATAGTTGGGTCAGTAATCCCGAACAGGGTGTTAATTCTTCAACGAGATATATTGTTAAAGAAAATATCAGATTCATAAAGATTAGAGGAACTAAATTAAACCTCTCAAGCTCCCAATCCTAGATTCCGAAGTTTTGACAGGCGAACATTAATGATCGCATTAACAAAATTTGTAGCCTTACAAAAGGTTAGGTTATGAGACCAATTCTAGAGAATAATTTGACCTGGTGCAAGGCATTTTAGAGGCAATACCATCTTCCAAACCCGAGCGAGATCCGTAGAGAGCGTGCACATGGTTCATTTGATCTATTAGAACAACACATACATATAGCAGCAATTGACAACAAGTTAAGTATCTTTCTAGTGGAGCTGTAACAGTATGACGACAGAAACTATGCTCAGGATGAGGGAAGCGGAAGAGTGCTTTCTCACTATAGCACAACATGGATGAATTCCCTAGACCGAGTCAACGGTGGCGTCTATAGCTCCAGTTAGGTTGAAATTAGTGAATACTTTGCGTGAGCTGCTTCGACGTATTCGGATCACAGGTCGGAAAGGAATTTTCGATGTTGGTCAGGACCTTGGAATAGATATGGTGATGGAGGAGCCCTTAATGGGGCAACGGCAGGGTAGTAGACTACTGGCACCGGTGTACTCGGCCCTCGTCCTAGGGGTATAACTAAAGGAACTGGTCCTCCAGGTTGGGGGTTGTGCCCTCTTTAATTAATGGTATCGCAATAACCAAAAGCCTCGGATAGGGACGATTCAGCTGATGATGACCCCAGCAAATGAAATAAGGATAACTACCTTCGGATCTGTACGTGGAATCTTCTCTCCCTTTACAGACCAGGTGCAGCCGAACAATTAGCAGAGGCCCTAGACTGCAGATATTACCGCCATCCAGGAAGTGCGATGGGATGGGCCCGGCAAAAAGAGGATGAAAAACTATGACATCTAATACGGCGATTGCTACAGAGGCAACAGGCAGCACTTATACGCGGCAGACTTAGGCAAGAAGTCTTAAGCTACCAACACGTATGCGAACGTATTACGACTATCAAGGCTAAATTCGCTAATATAAGCCCAATACGTGTTCATGCCCCCACGGAAGAAAAGGACCCTGCCACAAAAGATGGTTTCTACGAGCTCCTCGACAAAACATACGAGCAAAGTCTGAAATACGACGTTAAAATCGTATTGGGCGATTTTAACACCAAAATAGGAAAGGAGGACGTCTTTGGTAGGGCAGTCGGTAAGCATAGCCTACACGACACCACGTCTGGTAGCGGACTAAGGCTAATTTATTTCTCTGTGGAACGAAATGTTACCATAGCAAGCATATAGTTGCTTTATCTCAATATTCATAAGCAGACATGCCGGTCCAATGATCATGTTACGATCAACCAGGTTGATCATATTGCGATCGACGCAAGACATGCCTACAGTATTCTGGATGTCCGGACCTTCCGAGCGGCCAACATAGACTGGGATCATTACCTTGTTGTAGCCAAAGTACGAATGCGGATATCCCAAACTGAGCAACAAAAAGAATCACTGTGAGAAAATTTAACGTCGAAAAACTACAATCGCAAGAGACCGCCAGAGTCTTCGCTGAACGCGTATCCTGAAATCTCTCAATCACCCATATGCCACCAGCATCAAGTGCCAAAAACCAACGGTGCCAACATGCCATCAGAAATGCCGCGACTGATGTGCTGGGTCTCGCTCTCCCACCACCGCGAGTGCATGCAGCAAAACAAGAGGTATATAAAGCGGCGCTGCAACGGAAGACGAGAGCTGCTCGTGAGCTCTACGAGCAAAAGAGACGGGAAGAACATCGGCATTGCGAGCTTATACTCCACGAACAATGTACATACGTTTTACCAAAAGGTAAATAGAAAGTGTCAGAGAAGCAATACCCGTATAGAAACCTGTAGAGGTGAAAATGGAAACTTCGTAGTAGAATCACAGTCGGTGCTGAGAATATGGAAAAACTACTTCTGCAGAATGTATAACGGTAACGAAGACATTCATCATCAACATCCCGCTGTCAGGCAGAATGAACCATTCAACATAGACGATGATAGTCAAAATTTCCGTCCACCTGACCAAAACGAAGTGAGGATAGCAATATCCAAGCTGAAATCCAACAAGGCTGCTGGACCTAAGGGCTTACCGGCCGAACTTTTCAAGGCAGCTGGTGATGAATTAGTAGAGTGCATACACCAACTCATCTCTAAGATTTGGTCAGACGAATGCATGCCTGATGAATGGAATCTCAGCATCGTTTCCGACATCCTTTTTGTACAGCGACATCGACCTATTCAAAAAATTGCGTATTGGTCGTCTGAGATGGCTAGGGCAAGTAGAGCGAATGGATACCAACGCTCCGGCCTGCAGAGTCTTCGAATCTAACGCAGAGGGACGACGCAGTAGAGGACCTCCTCGCCGTAGGTGGGGCGCACAGGTTCAAGGGAACCTCGACCAACTTGAAGTGCGCAACTAGAGGCAATTATCTTAAGACCTAGCTAAATGGAGTCGCTTGTTGGTTGAGGCCCAGGTTCACCCCGAACTGTAGCGCCACATAAGTAAGTAAGTAAGATAGCCTGTGGCGGGTACCAAGTGTAACGTTGTGTATGTTTTTCTAACGGTACCATTAAGAATATGAAGGGGATAGCGAGAGATAACTTCGTTCATAGTTCGGCGATGTTGTCCACATGTACTATACATTTCAAGTGATATATCAAGTAGAGAACGTTTCCTATGAGACGCATTAACATCCATGCACAGGGTGATCGACAATAGGTTAGGCCACGATATACGAGTGTATGTCAAAACTATATTTATGATGAGCACAACATAGACGAAATATCGATGATGCTAACCCAACGCGGAAAGATCCTTCATCTAAACTACAATATATTCCACGTCGTAAAGAATTACTTATCTTATTTACTATCATTATTGCAAAATACATGTAGAATTATTTTATCATAAGCGGGTAATATTCAAACTTTCTTTGAGAATTCTAAAATTAATAATTAAAGTGATTAAAAGTATTTAATAAAAAATAATTATGATTGTCGCCAATCTGGTAGACGGCTGTACTAGGTTCATTTTTTTTTTTTTTTTTGTAAGTTAAATATGTATATAAGCATTGTATGTACAACAAGCATAGTATCTGCATCTAAATCAAAAATAAATAAATTAAATTCGTAGTTAGACCAAGGGATGTTAGAATCTGGAAGCGGTATCTAAAGGGTGTATCAAGAACGTTATGCTGAGCATCGTGAGAAAGTCAAAGCAACACACGAATCGTCTCTGACATCAGTACAACAAATCCCAGGGCAATATCTTTTGCCAGACAAGAGACGTAAAAGGTTATACAACGGTTTTCCAAAAGCAAACTAGCTGTAGAGCTTTTTTCAACCAAACTAGCTGTAGAGTCTTGTTGAAGATAGTGTCTTCGATGCTGACATTAGCCCTACTCGCTACCTTCTCCAGTATGAGATTGAAGAATACGTACTCGAATTAAAGAGTATTCCCCTTTCTTGAATCCCGTCTGGAACAAACACCGTCTGGAACAAACACCGAGCAGGTAGGGAGTTAGATGGGTGCCTTGTGATATCAGTCACTGCTTACGTAGACCATCAGATGTGTCTCTTGAGCCCATTTCTACTCACCCTAGACCTATAAAGATAAAACTACTGATTTAGTCTTTCACAGGTCTTTCACCACAATTTTATTTAAGTCCACCAGCTTTATGAAGAAGGAACTGGCAAAAATTCTCATATTTCTGTCGACGGTGTCAGGAAATTTACACAGCTAGTGACGGACGATGTTCAATTTCTTCATCGTCCTTAGAATTTCTGTAGTAGCTTATAAAATACGAGTACGGGAACCTCACTAAATATATGTTGCCCACAAATAAGCACATGTCCACTGGCTAGCCCATTAGTAGGATCCCACCGAAGAACGAACCTAGGAAACCGCTGCTGCTACCGTTTAGCAATTTAAGTAGCCTTAAAAAATGTAACTCGAAAGACAAGACAGAGATTCTGCGTCAGTCGGTAGCACGCTAGATAATTGCGGCAATGGCCTTGTCAAATAGCTCAAAAAAAAAAAAAAAAAAAAATGACACTTTCATTGCTACCAATGATCGAAAAATGGGTATTAACATCAAACATATTGTCACTTACTTTTTAGATGAATTCAGCTTACTTAGCAACTTTGTAAATATTCCGAAAAAGAAAAGAATAAGAAATACTATCGCAATCCAAAACCCTCACAATCTGAACATTGACAGTGTTTTTTTCCGAGCGAAACACTTCAGTATTTAAAAAATTAGCAACTATTCCATTTTGACTTTTGGAATTTTTGTAAATTAAACACTGCCTGAGTTTATCATAATTCCACTTACATATCCACACTCCTGCTGTATTCTAACTAACTTTAAAGAAGAAGAAATCTTCGGATTTTCCAAATTCTCAGAATTCCTTAAGCCCTTTGACCGACTACCTCTTTGAATAACAAACTGAACACGCTTCATGGCAACAGCTCACGCACCAAAACAACATTCAATTCGCCTTACATAACATCCAATTAGCGATCTTATTCTTACACTTGATTTATCAGATTTTTTCCTGCGAAGTCCCAAATTCACGGCTACATGTATGATACTCGTAAGCCATGCTGTCCATCTGAAGCAAATATGCGGACATCATTGTCAAAAAAAAGTCGAACAAATAACCGAATTCCAAATGTGATTGCATGCCCTCGGACTTGATGCCCAACAAATTTGACTGATGTGTTGAGGATCCATCGCATGCCCAAATACGATATGCTGTAGTTTTCCAAGGAAGTGCTCATATTAATAACATTTTTTGCTGTGCTGCTCCTCGTTCATCTCAGGCTCTGCTTAGTCCCATACACTTGTCGAATACCTTAGATCACGGCACAGAGCAGGATTTATTTGTGTATTCAGAATTAAGGTCACACAACCTCATATCAATTCCAATTTGTTTCCTCGCCCATAATCCTTGACATATGGGAGTGGTAAAGTGAAAGATTTGCCATGCACCTTCAGGTTAGCAATTCCGGAATGAACTGAAATTAAAAACTCCACTGGAGGCGCATATATCAAAATTGCACTCCTGTCATGGTTGCAATACCTTATCCATCCAACGAGACACACAAAAACAACAGCGCTAGATCCAAATTCAATTTGTACATCATTAGTTCCGCCTTTCGCTACGCACTTTCACAAAACCTGCCCCGATCATCATGGGGAGCCAATGTCTGCTGTGCATCCACCAGCCAGCAAGGAAATCACGTCCTAAAACGTGTAGAGCCCCGTGTGGTTGTTTGTTGTTTGTCGATCTCTAATCAGGTTTGTAGCGCCATCAAAAATGAGTCCCATCTACAGCCTCCGTGCCATTAGATGCCAAATAAAACTAAACCAATTGGGTGAAGGTGAAAATATCAATTAGCGGGCCGACGAACTTCAAATGCGCTCTCACAGTGGTGCACCATAAGTCTTGCAGCGAATTAGTACCATCGCACCATTAGTGAGTGGATTGCACCAGTGCAGCTGCTATACCTAGAGACGTACGCGTATCTAAGGATCCAAGTGTCAGTGAATGTGCGTGCACTAGGCATGGTTAAAACTGCAAAGCGCGTGTCCTAATGTAACATAATTTCCAATTAATTAAACTAGTCTGAGGATGGAGTGCGTCGTGCTGCTCCGCTACTATCAATTGCAAAACTTCCACGTTTGCGCAGATTTTGTATTTCCTGTGTGCAATGACAGTGATGTGGCAATAATAAAGTAATCCATACATTTTGCTGACAAATCTCAGCATGTGAGGTGTGATTGTATCTGTGCTAAGCTTCATTAAATCTTAGCAGGGCCTTATAATGCAACATAGCATTACGACATGAAGATACAAAATGTTTTTGAGGTTTTGATTACATGCGAGACAAATTTTCCAGTACAATATGCTTAGTAGGACAACAAATTATTATACAATTGAAGTTGCAAACGGCTAGTTTCTGACCTAGACGTCTTGTGTAATGTTCAATGAAGTCTATTGCTTCTTCTTATTTTAGAGGGCGCATAAACGATATGAATTGTCTGTCCGATTTAATCTATCTGACCGTCCTTTTATTTTATTGCTACAACAGTTGTACCATCAGTCGCATCAGTCAACCATCGAACAGGCTATACAACGCCACACACGTTAAGATCGGTTTGACGGACATGAAAGTCTGCCCAACAGTCGGTTGTGGGTGAAGTGAATCACTTCACCGTATGCAAAAACGGTGCTTAGAAGGCTGTATAAGACTCCTCTGCAATCTTCGCGATGAATAATCCAGAGTGACCTTTGTAGTAATTCAGAACGATTTGAAAGACTTAATTGCCACTTGCCGAAGAGGACCATTGTCAAATCACCCAACTGCTTGTCTGATATATTTAGGAACATCAGATGAAATATTAATGTTTCTACATACCATCGCGAAGGGCGTGGATCTTATATTTATATTAGAAGAGTCTACACGTTGAACCTTGTATTTTCGAAGAAACTGTAACTACCGCTATTCACATTAAAAGTAGCGATGCTCTAGCCACAGCTTTAAAATTGTCCTGGGTGATTTTAACGCAAAGCAAGGAAAAGACGAAGCCTTTAGTAGCGTTGTCGGAAAGCAAAGCCTGCACGAAACCACATCCGATAACGGATTCAGGCCAGTCGCCTTTGCGGCGGGATAAAACGTTGTCGTAGCCAGTACGCGGTCCCCACGTCTTGACATTCCCAAGGGTATATGCCTTTCTTTTGATGGAAAAACCGTCAACCTAATCGATCACAATGCGATCGACGCAAGGCACTTTTCCAGTATTCTCGGTGTCCGGACTTTCCGAGGACCCAGCGTGGAATCGTATTACTACATAGTTATAGCCAAGGCACAGATGAGGATATTCAGAACGGAGCGAAATCAACGGAATGCTGTGAGGAAGTTTGACATCGGGCGGCTACTATCGCAAGAGACCGTCAGAGCCTTTGCCGATCAAGTCTCAAGGGGAGAAAAGAAGAACGTCGACTTCTCGGAAAGAAGAAAAAGGAGCATGAGAAGTGCTCGATCGAGGAGATTGAGAGAATTCATTACAGGAACGATGTTCGAAAATTTTACCAAGAGGTGAAAAACATGCCAGAACAGAAGCCAGCGGGGACGAAAATGGTAATATAGTAGTAGAATCACAGTCGGTGCTGAGGATATGGAAGGAAAACTTCTGCAGACTGTTAAACGGCGACGATGACTTATATTTCATGGTCAGGCAGAATGAGCCCTTCATCAGTGACGATTATAGTAAAGGCTGCCGTCAACCCGATTAGAATGAAGTGAGGATAGCAATATCTAAACTTAAATCCAACAAATCTGCTGGAGCCGGCGGCCTACCCGTCGAACTTTTCAAGGCAGGAGTAGATGAATTAGTAAGGATCTGTTAATTTTTTTCGAAAGGAAGTATGCCTGATGAATGGAACCTTAGCATCCTTTGCTCGAGTTGAACTTGAATTAACTAATGTGTGAAGAGCCGTTGCTATTGGTATTTGTATTATATCCTGTATACTGTTTTACCTTTTATCGAGTGAAAATCACCACACTCCGCAGAATATGAACAGAGATAGCAATTCTGTTTTATCGCAGTGTTTGTTAGCTGTTTTTGCTATTTTTGTCCTATTACCTAATTAGCAATTTTTTTTTTTTTTTTATGGTAGAAGTATTTAGCAAGGGTGGGTAAAATCGCATCATCACCTCCCCGTGGTGCCCGCTGGATAGCTATCTGATAGTGAACTAACGATGAGCGTATGCTGAGTCTGACGATATATGGGTAGCTGAACACTCGGACCTGCGTAAGCACATCTGGGTGAACTTCAGCGCGCATATGTTTAACCGGACGAGGCATTTCTTGTTGACCTGATCGGCTGAAATATGCGTCTCAGAAGTCTAACAAGAGGTCCTCAGAAGGAGGACGTGCGGCGGATGAATTCTCCCGATGGAATCAACGGTGACGTCTACAGGCCAGCGGAAACCTTACCGGAGCTACTTCGACATATTTGAAGCTGAGGTCTGTAAGGATTTTCAATACTACGTCAGGGTATTGAAAAAGAGATGGTGGCGGATGAACCCTTAATGGGCCAACGGCAGCGCTCATATCCCCGAAGTAGGTTACTGATATCGGTGTATCCGGCCCCTTGTCCTAGGGGTTGGGGGTTGTGCCGTCGGGTTAACTTCCCTACCACGTAAAAAACCTTCGGTTACGAAGCAACCAACAGCCTCGGATACGGATGATTTTACTGTTGACGACCCAAGCAAACGTTAAAAGGACAACGATCTTCGTGTCTGCACGTGGAATGTTAGGTCCCTCTACAAACCACGTGCAGCCGAACAACTTGCGAAGGCCCTAGAGTGTCTCAAAGCAGACATTACCGCCATCCAAGAAGTGCGATGGGATGGGCCGGGCAAAAGGAGTATGAAAAACTGCGACATCTACTACGGCGATTGCTACAGACAAAAAGGACAGCGTCTCTTCGGGTGCGGATTTGTCATTGGAGGCAGACTTAGGCAAGAAGTCTTGAGTTTCAGGCATGTGAACGAGCGCCTTATGACTATCCGTATCAAGGCTAAATTTGCCAACATTAGCCTAATATGCGGTTACGCCCCTCATGAGGAGAAGGACGACTTCTACCAGCTCTTGGACAAGACGTATGAGCAATGCCCTAGCCACGACGTTAAAATTATCCTAGGTGATTTTAACGCAAAGCTAGGAAGAGAGGACGTGTTTAGTAGCGGGAACGTTTTTAGTATGAGAAATGCCGGCAAGCACATGCAGTTAAACAAGAGGCGTACAAAGCGGCGCTGCATAGAAGGACTAGAGCTGCTTACGAGCTCTATGTGCGCAGGAGAAAAGAGGAACATCGACTTCTCAGAAAGAAGAAAAAAGATCATGAGAAGCGCTCGATCGAGGAGATTGAGAGACTATTGCAGGAATAATGTTCGAAAATTTTACCAAAGGGTAAAAAGAACATGCCAGGGTTTTAAAGCCAGAACAGAAGCCTGCAGGGACGAAAATGGCAACATAGTAGTGGAATCGCAGTCGGTGCTGAGGATATGGGAGGAACACTTCTGCAGACTGTTAAAGGGCGATGATGACCAATATTCCGCTGTCAGGCAGGCAGAACAGTGACGATGGCAGTCAAGATTCCCGTCAACCCGATCAGAATGAAGTGAGGATAGCGATATCTAAACCCAAATCCAACAAAGCTGCTGGAGCCGACGGCCTTGCCGCCGAACTTTTCAAGGCAGGAGGAGATGAGTTGGTAAGGTGCATGCACCAGCTCATCTGTAAAATCTGGTCGGACGAAAGTATGCCCGATGAATGGAACCTCAGCATCGTTTGCCCGATCCTGAAGAAAGGAGACCATCTGATCTGCGCCAATTACAGAGGTATAAGTCTCCTCAACATCGTATATAAAATCCTGTCTGCCGTATTATGTGAACGCCTAAAACAGATCGTCAACAACCTGATAGGTCCTTATCAGTGCGGTTTCAGGCCGGGAAAGTCCACCATTGACCAAACATTCACACTACGGCAGATCTTGGAAAAAACCCACGAATACAAAATCGATACGCACCACCTCTTTATCGATTTCAAAGTTGCCTATGATAGCGTGTATAGAGACGAGTTATACAGAGCCATGTCTAGTCTTGCCATCCCTGCTAAGCTCGTCCGTTTGTGCAGAATGACAATGGAGAACTCTCGCTGCTCCATCAAAGTCGGTAAGAACATCACCGAACCGTTCGATGTCAGGAAAGGTCTTAGACAAGGTGACGCGCTATCATGCGATCTCTTTAATATAGTACTTGAGAGAATTGTACGAAACTCACAAGCCAACACCGGAGGTACAATCTTTTATAAGTCTGTACAACTACTCGCTTATGCCGATGACATTGACATAATCGGAAGAACTCAGAGGGCCGTCAATGGGGCTTTTGCTAGTATTGAGATCGAGGCAGCAAAGATGGGTCTAGCGGTCAATGAAAGCAAAACAAAATATATGCTGTCTTCAAAAAAGGACACCCAACAATAGACAGATATAATTTTGAGGTAGTAAAGGATTTTGTCTACCTAGGCTCTATGGTGAACTCCGCAAATGACATCAGTAGGAAGATCACACGAAGAATTACTCTTGCCAATCGTTGTTTCTATGGGCTAAAACGGCAATTGAGTAGCAAAGCCCTATCTCGAACTACTAATGTAACTCTTTATAAGACACTAATCATCCCAGTCCTGCTGTATGGCGCCGAGGCATGGGCTTTGGGAAAACCGGATGAGGATGCCCTTTGTTATTTCGAGAGAAAAGTTCTTCGAGCGATCTTTGGTCCCGTCTGCATAGACGGTGAGTGGAGGAGAAGGTACAATGCCGAGCTATACGGCATGTACAAGGACATCGACTTAGCCAGAAGAGTTCACATACAGCGACTAAGATGGCTGGGTCATTTAGAGCGGATGGAGCCCAACGTTCCCGCTAAGAAAGTTTTCGAATCCACCCCGGATGGAGGACGCAGTAGAGGACGACCTCGCGGTAGGTGGCGCAAACAAGTGGAGGGGGACCTCAACCAACTTGGCGTGCGCAACTGGAGGCAGCTGCAGAGGTTTGTTGGTTGAGGCCCAGGTCCACCCTGGACCGTAGCGCCATCTAAGTAAGTAAGTAAGTATTTAGCAAGCTCGTTCTACTTATTATTTCCAAAGTACCTACTTAACTTAGTTATAGTAACAAGAAGGGAAGGATGTTTTTAGAGTAGAAATCTAGGTGTTTTTAGAATAGAAATCTAGACTAGAAATCTAGATCTAGACTTTCACATACAAAAAACAAATCCTAACACCATTTGAATTTACTGCCCGTATCCGCACTTTCTTTTTGATACGATTTTTTTTACAAAAGCATAAAGTTACACGTTTCTAATAACTTAGACATGGAAGCATAGTATATTTAATTTAAGTGTAATGATGTCATAATTCGAGGGAAAGCCATATCTATCAAAACTAAAACAAGATAAACAAAACTCTAAAGCCCTTTGAACACGAAAATCTGTTGTTTTTTTAGAAAATTAGTTTCGCAAACATTTTCGAACTCGAGATTTAGACCAATCTTAGTGCTACTACCTATATAATGAAATGCAAAAAGTGGCTTGCACAATTCTGTCTGACTGTATTTTTTTACGCATTTTTATTGTTTAATTCACGGATTCCTACGTGCTAACAAAAATGATTAAAATTAGCTTAACTAACTTAACTATCTAATTCTCAAACGGTTCTTAAAGAAATAATAAATTGTAACGAGTTGAACGTGAGTATCGGATTTAGGAAATCAAAAGTCGTATTTGAACAGAAATCTAGAAAAAAGGCACACAAAATCTAGCCTTCTGTTCCTTCATACTGCTAATACTGCCAAAACCAATAATAGGCGGCGAATTGAAACTGTCTGTAGATTAAAATGCAAACATGCACGAGGCGTGCAGATGAAGTTCGACCCTGCCTCTGGCCCATTTTACACATATCCCACATAAGATACATGGCGCGGGATACACGGATTTTTGCAGTTTTCACACATATCCGATGCCGTATACACGGCGCCGTCTATCCGGTTCAAAGCATACGGAACTCAATGAGAGCGAAAACACTTATCCGGCACCGTATGCACGGCATCCAAAATTCGTTTGATTTATTTCACAACATAATAGGCATGTCGTATCCGATGCCGGATGACTAGCGTGAAAACTGTCATTTTGTTCTGTACACTTCGATGTATCCGGCGCTGTGTATCCGGCATCCGGTGCCGGATAGAGCTGAAATTCGCCCGGTAGAAAAAACGTCGTGTACTAAAGCTGAACGCTAACCTCACGACCAACCAACCTCAGATGGGAAAACGGTTCAACGTGTCACATTTCGAGACAGATCTGGCCTAAGCTGGATCAAAAACGTAGTGCTGAGCTGGTCAAGCTAAAGCGAACACAAATCATCTGCGTCGTCGGTGTTGTCACTGGACACTGTCTTATAGGCCAACACGCCAAAAGACTTGGCCTCTCTCCAACGACTTCTGCAGAAGCTGTAGGGACGAGGAGGAGAAGGAAATCATCCTTCACCTCCTCTGCACTTGTCCAGCCCTGACGCATAAAAGAATGCTCCATCTAGGTCCCCCCTTCCTTAACGACCTCGACGATCTAGCGTTCTTAGACATCATGAGCTCCATCGCTTTATCAAAAGCTCCGGTTGGTTTTGTTAGTCCCTGAGTGGCTTAATGGTTTTGATCCATGGTACCACAAAGGACCTTCCTTGGTCTAAGTGTGTCTGCACTCCCGTGTGGACAGCCAACCTAACCTAACCTAACCATCCGGCATTTATGCCATGTATCCAGTGCTGGATATATGTGAAACGGGCCTCAGAATGAACTACTTATTAGCTATCCTACTAGAAGGAGAGAAAGTTGGTTAAAATCTTTATAAGATACATAAGTCGACTAATTTAAAGACCTTCCGCTTCTCATTTTTCGGCATTAGTTAACAAAAACACGCAGTTTTATTGCCACTAAAGAGCAAATTATGTACACTTCAGTGACACACACCGCTGAAAATTTTCTGATTGCCACGTATTGCTGTAAATTTGTCACTTTCGCTGACTGAAAACTTTAGCGTACACGTGTTTTCGAGCGTTCAAAGTATACGGGAACAACTACCAAAGCCTTTGATATAGTAGACTGCTTTTAAAGTTTGTTTGCACTGCAGTGACCCTTCACTTGATTTCAAAAAGCGGATAATACTTCGTACATCATTTCGACCAAAGAAGCCTTGAAATGTTAATAGAGTATGAATAAGGCATATGGTATGAACATAGAAACAAAAAGCAATCATATGAGAAGAAACCGCTCTCCACCCCAAATTTCGAATTTGATTGTCCTCCATTTCATTAATATCTACATATGTCAATGAGCTTTTCAACGGCCCTGAGCTTATCATCGCTCTAATGCTCGCAGACATATTAATTTCATGACCCAGTGAATCCCCTATGCAAATAACACGAAGATGCATCACACGATGCACAATTGCATGATTCTATCGAACACGAATCAAAACATATCATTAGCTGCCAATTTTCGATTGCGTGATGAGCCTCGAACCATTGTAACTCACCCCAGCTCTCACCACCATTGCTGCCTCATTACTTTTAATGGTCACAGAATTCTTACCAAAGCCAATATAGACATCATGAAAATCGCGCGGGAAACAAGTGGTAAATTACATAATTAACATTTCGTAATGGGGTCCATACACAGCCGCAAATCCTCAAGGCAGCCATAGCCAGCACTTTCAGATTCTCCACCTCATCAGTCAGCCGACCAACCATGTCACATGAGGACTCACAATGGGAATTCCATTATTTATTTGGTCATCTTGGTCAATTTGAAGACAACAACGACAACGAATGCGACAAGAAATGCATCTGCAAGTGCATATCCACGACTTAATGGCGATCGTTGTTGAACACCGCTGCCAAATGGAGGTCACTGTAGTCATGCGAGTCCATCGGAATGGTACACACACTGTTAAACTCTTATCGCGGTGACATGCAAATGGCAAAGTTTAGTTGCATCACGATCCAAAAAAATGCATTGCGATCCGATTCGTGAGACACTTGTTGCGGCCAAGAGTTGGAGGACTTGAGCTGCATCCCTGTGGAACACCTTGTGGGTGTGGACATAAAATGAGTTCTCTCATCGTTTTCGGATTTTTTTTTTGCTGGAAAATATCTTTAAACCAACAAAATATATTAATCCATCATTCTCTTCGTCTGTAATCCACCCGTGACCCACAATCGTATGCTGTGATCCCGCAGAAACAATTAAAGTTGATTTTTATGGGTCAGTAATCGGAATTGTTGACCGAAACTCGTGAATCAGACGTCAACGCCCCAAGATAAACACATAACCACACAAAATACCCAAACAAACCTTCCTGACCGAAATCTGTGTCGAAATGCTTTTAGAGTGGCGGTGTAGGAGGAGGATCGTCGCGGTACGATCCATGACCAAATGTTTACATTGTTACCATCACCACCACCACCTTCCACGATAGCAGCATCGTCTTCTGTCCGCAATATGATTTTAATAAATCTCGAAACCTCCGGGAAAGGCTTTGGTGTAACCACAATCCTCATGTTCGTTTTAATTGGAAACTGGGAACCTAGTGTTCCCGGTTACGTGATTTGTACTTTAGAATACGAAAAGAATTGGAATCGGGGTCGTCCGTAATTGTTTTGTTAAATTAATATTTGACGAAAGAAGTTTATTGGAAATTTTGGCAATGAAAGGGCAAGCCCCTCATGGTTAATCATTAAATTTTGAAACCGGCTTTATTAGGTGGCAACCAAAGTGAGAGCTGTCTTGTAAACATAATTAGGGTTGGTCCGAGTTAATTTACACATGTTTTTGTATGGAAGTTAATCATAAGAGTCAGTCAAAGTGTTGGAATATAAATATAATTGCAGAAACATTCTTTATTACCCCATACACTAATCCCACAGCATTTCCACCATGGCGCACAGGGACCTCCTTTTTCAACTTTCCATATTAATGGACTATATTATAGATCGAAATAAGGAATAAACTGTACTAGAAGGCGGTCATATTAGTCTAAGGTACCTAACCGATTCAAACACTTATTAATTTTAAATGCTAAGGTACGATAGGTCAAATGAAATGTGCCTTTCTATCACTTTTCTAAAAAAAAATAAAAATACGTATAGTACGAGTATGTAGTCGATATCGTACGTTTATCTCCTCTCAAATAAATTGGCACATATGTATCTATCCATGTATATTTAAGGGAATAAGCGTATTATTACCATGACCGCGCACACCTAAGTAGACAAACTAGGTATCATTGGAAGGGTTTCGGCTCGGAATTCCCGAAATCCGGCCAGAGAGGCATGGTTTTTATAGCGGATGTCATTATGTTTACTCCAAAAAGATCGAGTTACTCAGCTAAGCTTACGCTTTGTCATGCATACTCACATTTCTTTGTGTTTAGGAGATCATATTGTCAAATGTAATTTTAAGAATTAATATTAATCCTTAAAATTGTATTGCACATTTTTTTCTCCTTTATTGCAGAGCAGTTCTCCGCCTAACAAATTTTCATTTTGAGTAGCAAATTCAAATGGTGGAGATTAGTTGCCAAACAGAAATCCAAAAGTCTTATTTGGAGAAACACCGCCATTTTGGTTATTCCTCGTTTTTCTTATAATTTGCGCGTGCCAAAGGGATTATTAATACCCTTATACTGGTTCTCAGGGCACAAATTTGTAGGGAAACTAAAAGCGCTAACTCTACAATATTTCCTTTTATCCCTTCTATTAGTTCTAAGTAGGCCGAATACTTTTATCCCAACCAGCGTTGTCACTTTTGCTACATACATATGTAGCAAAACTGCTTCATTTTGGAGTGCCATGCTACATATTTCTGAAGTGTTTACCTAACTTTTTTTTTTTTTTTTTTGATTTTGCTTCTTTTCTTCATCTTCTTCCCTTTTCAGCGAGGTTATGGTCTAAAAACAAGGGATCATAACCCTTCCACTTCACCGCATTTCTACTGATCCGCCTGTGGGGTTCGCCTACATATATGACATCAGAAAATATGGGCAGGCCTGTCGATTTCGGATCACTCGGTTACTGAGGATAAATGAAATGTCGATGTCGTCACACTTGTGTGATCCAGCCGTTTATAGGCCTCCCTCTCCTGCCTCGCGATGTCTTTGGAAAGTTAATTGATATTGCCGTTTTCACAGGGTTCAAATGATCTCTTCTTTGAACGTGGCAATACCAACTGAGCCGGTTGCGCTCTATCTTTTATCGATGGCTTCCTTGACGTGAAAGCTTTCACGGATCTTCGAACTTCTTATTCGATCCTGCTGTCATGCGAAGCACCTTCATCTCAGCTGCCGTTAATTTACTCTCATACTTTTTGTACATCGTCCAACATCGTGAACCGTATGTGAGCGCTGGATGCACAACTGCAGTGTAGACCCTTCCTTTGATGTCTTTATCACAGGTTGCTTTGCTATTGATCATAGATCCCAGATATTTGAACTCTTCGCATTTGGGAAGCACTATTCCATTCAAATAAATGTCTGGAATAGGCCTAAGTGGATCAGAGAACGGGCAGCACGAGTACTCTGTCTTTTGTGAACTAATGCTATACCCATTTCCATCTAAAACCTCCACCCACACATCAAGAGCTCGTTGCAGGGATGTAGGATTCTCACTTATGATGGCTCCATCGTCAGCAAAGAATAATTGATGTACCTAGGCGTCCGTCACTTTACTTTCAAGTAGATAGTCAAGGACTGTAATAAAGAGTAAAGGACTTAAAAGCGGGGCATCTTACTCTTGTCCTTGCTCTTTCATACGTGTCCATGATGATCTGATCATCTTTCTGGAACCCCTCGATGTCTTAACGCCACCCATTTCAGATCTAGTGGTGCCAATGTTGTAAATTGCATTAAAGCTACATGTGCCCATTTTGCACGTATCCCCAAGCGACAAGGCCAGTTCAAAGACTTTCAAGAACATTTGAATTGCGGCATGTAAGAACACATTGGCTGTCTTTGGAAGCCGTAATAAATAGAGTGTTAGAACGATGGAGTTCCTTGTTTCACTATTTCACATTGGCATCATTTGAGGACGAAAATGAAAAGCTTAGTTACGATTTTTGTATTAATGGGGAGAATAAACTTTATTTACTGCTTTTATCGTATTTATTAAAAAAATTTTAATAAATGTTTTCAAACAGAAAAGGTACAAATACATTTATTAAATAAATAAGTAACAAATTTACATATTAATCGAAATATATCAACATTTTATTAAGCCTCAATATTTAAATATAGATATCGATTTTAAAAATAATTTTTCTGAGGAGTTGGCAAGGTTTTGTTTAAATAAAATTTCTCGATTGCAAATACATTCAAATTAAGTAAAAATGTTTGCTCCACTTATTAGTATTCTCCTTTTATTTAATATATATTTTAGATATCTACTTCTCTGTACAATTGAATATGTATTGAATTAGCTTTTATTTTCTTATTTAATTTTTTTGTTTTATCAATGAATTCCTACTATTATTTATTCAATGTTATAGATTTGTGATTTATAAATGAATTTACTATTTTTGTTTTATGTTAATTTTATTATGTTAATGGCTTTTCTTATGTTATTTGTTATTTAATGTTTAAACTGAATGCTATGTCTAATAACGCAAAAATAAAGAAAATTAACAAAGCATTTTCTTATGCTACATTTTTTTTAAATGCTACATTTTTATTGTCAGTATGCTACATTGCTCTGGATAAAAGTGGCAACGCTGATCCCAACTACCCTACTTGCCCACAGGCTGCTGTATATTGTACTTTACAAACTGAGAATGCTTCACATTCTATTCTGCTCCGTGCTGTTAGAGTAAGAGTGGGTAATATGGACTACGCGGTCAATATGGACTACCAGCATTTCTCGCAACACACAAATGCAGTTGAGGTGAAAACTGTTTACATTCATGCGCAAGCTCCTTAAGCATACCTCAGCTCAATTTCAGCCGCCGCCGACGAGAACGCGTTTTTGAGTTCTGTGCAGTTTTTGAAAATTGGAGTTGTTGATTATTTATTTTTTTGTAAAATCATTGTTTTTTCAACATCAAGTGATTTGGCTAATATGGACTACCATAGGGTAGGCTAATATGGACTAGTGGTTAATATTATCTGCCGTAATATTGGTAGAAAACAGATTTATTTCATGCCACGAACAGTGGGCTGTGTGTGTAAAAACAATATTCACTTGTGAGTTTTGTACTTCCTAAACAGTTCGGGTAATATGGACTAGGTTAGGTTAGGTTAGAGGGAAGTGCACTTTACTTACTTAGGTGGCGCTACAGTTCGGAGTGAACCTGGGCCTCAACCAACAAGCCTCTCCATTTAGCTCGGTCTTTAGCTAATTGTCTCCAGTTGCGCACTCCAAGTTGGTCGAGGTCCCCTTGAACTTGTGCGCGCCAGCTACGGCGATGATTCCCTCTACTGCGTCGTCCCTCGGGATTAGATTCGAAGACTCTGCGGGCCGGAGCGTTGGTGTCCATTCGCTCTACATGTCCTAGCCATCTTAGACGTCCAATACGCAGTTTTTTGACTAGGTCGATGTCGCTGTACTGCTCGTATAGTTCGTGATTGAATCTTCTCCTCCAAAACCCGTCAACGCAAACGGAACCGAAAATCTTACGAAGA
Organism: Brachypalpus laphriformis; assembly: GCA_945910035.1. NCBI lineage: Eukaryota > Metazoa > Arthropoda > Insecta > Diptera > Syrphidae > Brachypalpus > Brachypalpus laphriformis. The sequence continues at coordinate 205,824,410 of OX246753.1, forward strand.
ATTTTTCTCTCGTAGCGACCAAGGATATCTTCATCCTCTTTTAATAAAGTCCATGTTTCAGCACCATAAAGCAGGACTGGGATGATCAGGGTCTTATACAGAGTCTCCTTAGTAGTTCGAGATAGGGCTTTACTGTTGAATTGCCTTATACGCCCAAAAAAACAGCGATTGGCAAGAGTTATTCTTCGCTTGATTTCTGCGCTGATGTTGTTCTCAGAGTTGATAGCAGAGCCAAGGTAGATAAAGTCCCTTACTACCTCAAAGTTATAGCTGCCCCCTGTGAGGTTTTGTCCAACTCGTCGGTGTTGGCTTTCCCTTCTTGTTGACAGCATATAATTGGTTTTGCCCTCGTTTATCGCTAAACCCATTTTGGCCGCTTCCGCCTCAATGCTTGCAAACGCATCGGTGATAGCCCGCTGAGTTCTTCCGATAATGTCTATATCGTCGGCGTATGCAAGCAGTTGTACAGACTTGTAATAGATTGTGCCTCCGGTATTGGCTTGTGAGTTCCGCACAATCCGTTCAAGTACAATGTTAAAGAAGTCACATGACAGCGCGTCACCTTGTCTAAAACCTTTTTTGACATCAAATGTCTCGGTGAGGTCATTATCGACCTTAATAGAGCAGCGAGCGTTCGCCAACGTCATCCTACACAGACGGACAAGTTTAGTAGGGATGTCAAAACTAGACATGGCTCTATAAAGCTCTTCTCTATAGATGCTGTCATAGGCGGCCTTGAAATCGATAAAGAGGTGGTGAGTATCGATTTGGAATTCTTGGGTTTTCTCCAGGATCTGCCGAAGTGTGAAGATTTGATCGATGGTGGACTTTCCTGGCCTGAAACCGCACTGATAGGCTCCAATCAGGCTGTTGATGAAAGGTTTCAGGCGTTCACACAATATCACAGAAAAGATCTTGTATGCGATGTTGAGGAGACTGATGCCTCTATAATTGGCGCAGTTGAGGGGGTCCCCTTTCTTGTGGATCGGGCAAACGATGCTGAGGTTCCATTCATCAGGCATACACTCGTCTGACCAAATCTTAGAGATGAGTTGGTGTATGCACTCTACCAATTCATCCCTAGCTGCCTTGAAAAGTTCGGCCGGTAAGCCGTCAGGTTTCAGGTGAATATGATTTCGACAAGTGCTACACGCACTCGATACCGGACAGAAGTGAGTGGGCGCAGCGCAATGTCCTTTACAACGAATCGCTGTCAGTCTTCATGGACGGGTCCAAAACCAAGGACGGAGTCGGTGCCGGAATTTTCTCGGAAGATCTGGACATACACCTCTCCTTTAACCTTCCAGACTACTGCAGCGTTTTTCAAGCCGAAATCACCGCAGTTCGCAAAGCTGCTGACTGGCTGGCCTGATATTGTTATTTATGTCGACAGTCAGGCAGCCATCAAATCCCTCGCATCCAGCACTACGAGATCTAAGGCAGTGAAAGACTGTCACATATCTCTTAACGAGATAGCTGGTCAGTACAACCTCACCCTTTGCGGGGTACCAGGTCACTGTGACATACCGGGGAATTATGCAGCCGACGAACTAGCACGACAACGCTCCTCTGGTACAGATAGCATAAGCATCACCGAGATCGAAGCGCCAGCGTCTTATGTTAAGTACCTTATTCAAATTGATGCCGAGAAAGTAGCAAATCATCGATGGCAACATCTAGACCAATGTATCGGCTCTGGCCGATACTCAATAAATCCAGGTCCATCGGACTCTTGAAGCACAAGAGTGAAACCCTCTCAAAAATAACAAATGTCCTCACTGGACACTGCGTCATAGGAAGACATGCCCAGATATGCCTGATAGTGGGATGATGGTCTTCGTCGCCGTTACACAGTCTGCAGAAGTATTTTTTCCATATTCACAGCACCGACTGTGATTCTACTGCGAGGTTTCCATTTTCATCTCTACAGGTTTCTGTACGGGTATTGCTTCTCTGACACGTTCTCTTTACCTTTTGGTAAAACTTCCGTACATTGTTCCTGGAGTATAAGCTCTCAATATTCTCGATCGCTCGCTTCTCATGCTTTTTCTTCTTCTTTTGGAGAAGCCGATGTTCTTCCCGTCTCTTTTGCTCGTAGAGCTCACGAGCAGCTATCGTTTTCCTTTGCAGCGCCGCTTTGTATGCCTCTTATTTTGCTACATGCACTCGCCGGCAGTCTTCGTCAAACCAGGTGTTTCGCGGTGGTGGGCGAGCGAGACCCAGAACATCAGTCGCGGCGTTTCTGATGGCATGTTGGCAACGTTGCCACTGGTCTTCGGCACTTGATGCTGGTGGCATAGGGGTGATTGAGAGATTTCGGGATACGCATTCAGCGAAGAGTCTGGCGGTCTCTTGCAATTGTAGCTTTTCGACGTTAAATTTTCTCACAGTGATTCTTATTTGTTGCTCAGTTTGGGATGTCCGCATTCGAATCTTGGCTACAACAAGGTAATGGTCCGAGTCTATGTTGGCCGCTCGGAAGGTCCGGACATCCAGAATACTGGAGGCATGCCTTGCGTCGATCGCAATATGATCAATTTGGTTGATTGTTACATGATCATTGCAGCGCCATGTCTGCTTATGAATATTGAGATGAGGAAACCATGTGCTTGCTATGGTGACATTTAGCTCCACAGCGAAATCAATTAGCCTTAGTCCGTTATCAGACGTGGTGTCGTGTAGGCTATGCTTACCGACTGCGCTGCCAAAGACGTCCTCCTTTCCTATTTTGGTGTTAAAATCGCCCAATACGATTTTAACGTCGTATTTAGGACATTGCTCGTATGTGTTGTCGAGGAGCTCGTAGAAACACTCTTTGGTGGCAGGGTCCTTTTCTTCCGTGGGGCATGAACACATATTAGGCTTATGTTAGCGAATTTAGCCTTGATCTGGATAGTCATAATACGTTCGTTTACGTGTCGGAAGCTTAAGACTTCTTGCCTAAGTCTACTTCATATGACAAATCCGCATCCGAATAAGCGTAAGAGAGAGGCAACAGGCATCTGTAGCAATCACCGTAGTAGATGTCACAGTTTTTCATCCTCTTTTTGCCCGGCCCATCCAATCGCACTTGCTCGATGGCGGTAATATCTGCTTTATAGCAGTCTAGGGCCTCTGCATTCCACGTGCAGATCCGAAGGTCGTTGCCCTTATTTCGTTTGCTGGGGTCGTCATTAGTTGAGTCATCCTTATCCGAGGCTTTTGGTTGTTTCGGAACCATAGGTTTTTTACGTGGTAGGGAAGTTACCCCGACGGCACAACCCCCAACCTGAAGGGCCAGTTCCGTAATTATTCCCCTAGGACGAGGGGCCGGGTACACCGGTGCCAGTAGTCCACTACGGGAGTATGAGCGCTGCCGTTGGCCCATTAAGGGCTCCTCCGCCACCATCTCTATTCCAGAGTCCTGACCAACATTGGAAATTCTTTACCGACCTGTGATCCGAATACGTCGAAGCAGCTCGCGCAAGGTATTCACTAAGTTCAACCTAACTGGAGCTATAGACGCCACCGTTGACTCCGTCTAGGGAATTCGTCCGCTGCCGCCTGGAACAGGAAGAAGTGCTCTAGTGAGAGAACACTCTTAGCCCCCTCTCTCATCTGCTGCCACCAAGAATCCTTCAAACGGGGTTGGTTACCCATTTCTTGGTTTAGGGTACTAGGCACCCGGCTGTCACCGCGTGGAGGTTGAGAGTAGGAGTTGGTAGGCCTCAGCTGAGTGAAAACGCTTGTGTTTTCATATGAACGCATGCACTACCGTTTGACCAGAAGTGCACCTATGTAGGTGCTTTTCACAGAATCACACGGTCTACTGTGTTTCCCGTTTTGTTTGTGGAACCTGTCAAACTCTTTATCTTTCGGTCGGTCCAGTAGCGAACCAACCTGAGCTCCTTATGAATCGTATCATATTCTTTAGTGGAACTTGCACAAGACCTATTTCGTTGGTGTTGGCGGCGGTTCTGTAGATCTGGAAAGTCACACAGCAAGTGTTTGATACTATCTGTCTCTTGTCGCGCTGTGTCCTGAAAGTGCACCTATCAAGATGCGTATTTTTTTTTTGTTTATTACCTGCAGGCTTTTAGTTCTTCCTTCATTCAATACCAGCTATAAACTGCGAGATATGATACAGTCGCCTCTCGTAATCCATTCGGGGCTGATCAGCTCTCTTGTTTTGATGGCGATTTTCATTTTTAGTATACCAATAGGAACATCTATATATGTCTCAGTGATATAGACTATGTCGTCCAAATTACCCTCCATTTTTTTATGTTTTGTGTTACTTTCTTATTATATGTGTGTTATATTTTTTAAACCTTAAATTCAGTTTTTGTTATTAGCTATGTATTATAATTGTCCAGTCTAGTTCTTATAATGAATAGCAATGTAAAAACTTACATTTTCTGCATTTTATTAGCAAACATAAGATTGGTGGTCCATACGTACCTCCCTTACTCTATTATAAGTGTATCCAAAAGTGTTCGGAGTAATACGAGGGCAAGGTGAAAAGTTCTCGGCCTGACAGACTGTGAATTTCAGTTAAAAAATGATTTTATTTTTCTACATAATCTCCCTTGACTTCAACACACTTAGTTCAGCGTTTCTCCAACATCAGTATTCCTTCTCAGAAGTCAGAGTCTGGAAGGCTGTGAAAATATTCATCTACGTCCCTCTCAACTTCTGCATTGGATGCGAAGTGCTTCCCAGAAACCGGCTTCCACCCACTGCTTCGACTGCTGTTTCGTTTCTGGCGTGTTATGGTGGACCAATGTCTCATCCATGGCGACAAATCGACCCACAAAATCGTTCGGATCCCTATTGAATCAGTCCAAAGATTGCCGCGAAAATTGTTTGCGCATTTGCTTTTGATCGGCATTCAGCAAATGCGGCAAGGTGTTTCTCTTGTCCGATATACACACAGCCTAAGCTATTTCACTTACCTTCAGTCGCCTATCGTCCAACACGATATCATGCACCTTTTCGATGGTTTCTGGTGTGGTTGCGGTTTTTGGCCGTCCTTCATGTGGGTCATCTTCGAGGGACGTGCGACCACGTTTAAATTCAACTGCCCACTTTTTAACGGTTGACATGGAAGGAGCAGAGTCCCCGTAAACTTTTGTCAACTTTGGATGAATTTCCTTAGGGGTTAACCCATCCAAAACGAAGAATTTTATGACCGCACGATATTCAGGTTTATCCATTTTAACAAAAAACACGCAAGACGGCTATTATTTGATGTCCAAATAAAATGTTAAAATTGTGCAGCAATTGCCGTGTGTGCAAATTTTCTTTTCAGGGTTTGGAAGGTACCAACAATTACTTTCACCAATATCTCATTATATCTTGTTTCTATGAATAAAGTGCTTATTACGAAATTACGAGTAAGAAATATAAAAATCATTACTCACGAAGGATTAGCCCGTAATTGAAAATAATGATGATGATGATGGTGAAAAATCACAAAAAAAACCTTCCAATAGTTTTTTTCATGTCAGCAGCAGTTATGTAAGATGTTTTGAACCAATCGATTTAAGTACCTTTTTACGTACTATGCCGTAAATCTAAGAAACTATTAACCCTTGACATGCCTTCTACAGCAACAGCTTCAAGAGTTATTACATAACATAACACAGTAAGCAAACACCAAGAGAAGATAAAGATAATTAATTTGCAGCATGTTTGCAGAGGCTGTGTCGACCCGGACGTTGAGCAGGACACCGGGCACTTCCTATGCGACTACCCATCTCGATGATCGTGAAATTCTGCTACAGATACGGTTGAACAAGACTTCTATTTGAGACGGGCTCAACCACATCAAACGGACAAGTCTAAGTATCATTCAACTGTTTAAAAAAAAAAGCTCTCTTCTCTTCGTTCAATCAAGAGAGAAACAAGCTGCAACTTGCTGAGCATCTTTAGAAGCTGTTCCGAAATTAATCCTCCAAAGTCCCCGAACATCACAACTGGGCAATCGGTGGTATTTAGCAATTGTCGCTTTATCCTATTATAATTAAATAGCAACCTAGAGTCCTAGTGACATATTATACATATCTTTCACTTTGTGTTTTACGCATCACTTTTTCGTATCAGCATTGTATACAAAATCAAATTAGAATGCTTTCAACAACCAAAGCGTATTTACTGCTCATCAAGTTGCGAAAACGAGAATTGCTAAATAAGGTGCTATAACGTCTTTAAATTCTCTACCTGCTAGAATATTTGGGTATTTTTTTTTCTAAGTATTGCTTCTTAAGTTTTTCTAAACATTAATAAATGTTTATGTTTAAGTAAAATACGTTTTACGTAAATAGTGGTACACATCTATTTCAAGTGTCTGACATATTTACAATTTACGTAATGACGTAAAAGTCGTCAAACTTAAAGACATTTTAATTAAAATTAACTTCAATTAATTCAAAACTGTTAATTATAATACAATACGTATATTTACCTGAGATTACTTATTGGCATATAAATTGTACAACAGTGAAAATTTTGTCAAAATCCGTTTAGTGGTTTTTGATTCCAGGCGGACGCCTACAGTTTTATTTTTTGCTAATAATAATTTAAGGTAAATAACACCCTAGTTGACATTCTCATAAAAACGCCGCCATTAAGCAGAACTCCAACTTCCTTAAATTTTTTTAAATGTGGTTCTTTTTACAAGCTGACAGCTTAACTGGTTCATAAACTCTCAGGTCCACCTATCTCCCGAGAGGTATCCAAATAGTTCAGGGTTAGCAGGGTACCTGAACTAGATGGGATACAAAAAAAAAGCCAGAACTCTTCGTCGAGATGTATAATGAATACCTAGAAGAGGAGGCCTTTCCAGAGCAATGAAAGAAATAACTTAGGGGTTATTAACACCAAGGTGTTAACGAAAAAAATGTGCACGGACTCGGTTCGTCTTTGGAAGATTTAAGCCTTCCTATGTAAAATAAAAAAAAGCTCCGGATTTAAAGTAAGGAAGGATCAGCCAACCATCAGAGATAGTGGATCGAAGTAACTACTTGACCCAGTAATTTGACCTGCTGAGGCTAGTTCGCCACCAGATCCATGACGCTTCACATCACAGTTATTACATCATTCACCAGATCTGCGATAAACAACGTTTGTCATAACGAGCATAGATTTAGGAATTCATGGCGCCACGTTCTAAAACAGACACTCTTTTGAGGCCCACCTATCACAGCCATGTCTTTTAGTGAGAGTCTTAAAGGCAAATGCTCCTTACTCAGATTGATTACATTGCATTGCAGATATTCTACTAACTAAAAAGTACAATAAGATGCATGCACCATTGCTAAAAACTCCAAGAAAATAATTAAAAAAGTCAAAGTCGGTGCAGAAACAGTTGGGAAAACGCCTCAGGAAATGTTCATCAATTCGCCCATCGTGTACAAATGATTTTACTCTTCGTCGATTTTAAAATGTTAAGACCCTCATTAAGTATAAATTTGTTCTATAGCCATTTGGGGAAGAGTCCTTTCTCACTAGAGCGCCTTTTCTTGTTCCAGTCGAACATATTCCAGTCGAAATAAGGACAACGACCTTCGGATCTGTACGTGGAACCTTCTGTCCCTTTGCAGACCACGTGCAGCCGAACAACTAGCAGAGGCCCTAGACTGCTATAAAGCAGATATTACCGCCATCCAGGATGTGCAATGGGATGGGCGGGGCAAAAAGAGGATGAACAACTGTGACAACTACTACGGTGATTGCTACAGAGGCAACAGACAACGCTTATTTGGATGCAGATTTGTTATACGCGGCAGACTTAGGCAAGAAGTCTTCCGACACGTGAGCGAGAGTTTTATGACTGGCCGGATCAAGGCTAAATTCGCTAACATAAGCCTAATATGTGTTCATGCCCCCACGGTAGAAAAAGACCGTGCCACCAAAGGTTGTTTCTACCAGCTCCTCGACAAAACATATGAGCAATGTCCGAAATACGACGTTAAAATCATATTGGGCGATTTTAACGCCAAAATAGGAAAGGAGGAGGTCTTTGGTGGAGCAGTCGGTAAGTATAGCTTACACTACACCACGTCTGATAACGGACTAGGGCTAATTGATTTCGCTGTGGAGCGAAATGTCATCATAGCAAGCACATGGTTTCCTCATCTCAATAGTCATAAGCAGACATGGCGCTCCAATGATCATGTATCAATCAACCAAATTGATCATATTGCGATCGACGCAAGATATGCCTCCAGTATTCTTGATATCCGGACCTTCCGAGCGGCCAACATATGGTAGACTCGGATCATTGCCTTGTTGTAGCCAAGGTACGAATGCGGTTATCCCAAACTAAACAACAAAGAAAAATCACTGTGAGAAAGTTTAACGTCGAAAAGCTACAATCGCAGGAGACTGCCAGAGTCTTCGCTAAACGCATATCCCGAAATCTCGCAATCACCCCTATGCCGCCAGCATCAAGTGCCGAAGACCAGTGGCAACGCTGCCAACATGCCATCAGAAACGCCGCGACTGATGTTCTGGGTCTTGCTCGCCCACCACCGCGAAACCCCTGGTTTGACGAAAAATGCCGGCGAGTGCATACAGCAAAACAAGAGGTATATAAAGCGGCGATGCAAAGGAAAACGAGAGCTGCTCGTGAGCTCTACGAGCCGAGACGGGAAGAACATCGACTTCTTCAAAAGAAGAATAAAGAGCATGAGAAGCGCACGATCGAGAATATTGAGAGCTTATACTCCAGGAACAATATATGGAAGTTAGCAAAAGGTAAAAAGAACGTGTCAGATTAGCAATACCCGTATAGAAACCTGTAGAGATAAAAATGGAAACCTCGCAGTAGAATCACAGTCGGTGCTGTGAATATGGAAAAACTACTTCTGCAGACTGTATAGCGGCGACGAAGACATCCATTATCAACATCCCGCTGTCAGGCAGAATGAACTATTCAATGATTATGATGAATTGGTAGAGTGCATACACCAACGCATCTCTAAGATTTGGTCAGATGAGTGTATGCCTGATGAATGGAGTCTCAGCATTGTTTACCCGATCCACGGAAACCCCCTCAAGTAAGCCAATTATAGAGGCATTAGCCTCCATAATTGTCTTATAATATCTTTTCTGCGATATTGTGTGAGCACCTGAAACCTTTTATCAACAGCCTGATTGGACCCTATCAGTGCGGTTTCAGGTCAGGAAAATCCACCATCGATCAAATCTTCACACTTCGGCATATCCTGGAGAAAACCCATGAAGTCCAAATCGATACTCACCATCTCCTTTACGATTTCAAGGCCGCCTATAGAAAAGACCTTTATAGAGCCATGCCTAGTTTTGACATCCTTGCCAAGCTTGTTTGTCTGTGCAGGATGAGAATGGAGAACGTTCGCTGCTCCATCAATGTCAGTAATAACCTCACCGATACCTTTGATGTCAAAAAAGATTTTAGACAAGGTGACGCGCTGTCGGATCACTACGCATGAGGTTCCAAGTTCGAATCCCAGAAAACACCAAAAAGTTTTTTTACGGTCCCACCTCTCGCGAGCGTCTGACAAACATCCGAGAGTATTATTTAGATTAGATTAGATTAGATTAGATTTTATTAGTGAATTCACTTAATTAACATGCATATATAAATGTAATACAAAATCATTTAAGCATGGCTTTGCCGTCTGCCTGGTTGACAAATTCAAAAGAATATAATACAATAATAATAATAATAACAATTCTTGAAGTGATTTTTTAAATTTCTTCATATAATCAAAAATACTAAACTGAATTAATTATTTATTTAAATTAAATCAATTAAGGCATGTAACTGAATCTTTAAAAGTTTCCACTGTTAATCCTGTCACGATATGCTAACGCTATTTTGCAAAAATTGTAGAGTTTCGGTACATTTAACTCATTGAGGAGGGCCATAACTTGGCCATCTGATAAGAAGTAGCTGCCTAAAAAGTGTTTTCTTGTTTCCCGTAAAGTTGGACATCTCCCAACAAAATGAAAAACGTCTTCTCTCTCTGCTAAATTGCATAAACTGCATACTATTGGCAGGTCCTCTCTGTGGGGCATGTAATTTAAACGAATTAGTTCTCCTCGCAGCTTCAATATCATAGATATTTCATTCACGCTGTGCTCATCGCAAAAGTAGTTTATATGCAGGGAACTGTGATTTAGTCGGCTGTAGATTAATCTGTGAAGTGATCCAGCTGCATCCGCTTCAAAGCTCAACCTGTATCGTTCGTCAACTCTGGCGATGAGTTGGTATAGCGTAGCTTTCCAGTTTCTGTAATTAGCTAATTCCATCCACTCGTGGTACCAACTTGTCTTTTCCGTAATTGCTTTGAGAGCTACTTTCTTCGGGAGTCGGTCATTCGGCATATTTAAAACTCTTATGATAAAATCTACTTGTAGTTTTAACGTCTTTATAAACAGTGGTGACAAACCCGTCTCTAGCATTATCATGTAGTTGGGTGTGCTGGGTGGGAGGTGGAACGCTCTTTTGACAAAGTATCTTAAAAGTTTCTCAACCGTATCATAATGTTTGCAACCCCAAACTTGCGCGGCGTAGAACAAAATTGCTTCAGATACTGCTGTAAATACCTTGTACCTGCTACTGTGGGCCACATACTTGTTGACAAAGCACCTTTTCCAAGTCATATTAATAGCAGTTTTGGCTGTTTTGAGCTTTTCGGTTAAGTGCTTCTCCATACTCAAGCTTTTCGTAAAATGAACTCCGAGATACTTGTACTCCTTAACAATTTCTATGCCTCTGCCGTCATAGTACCATTTTTCGTTAGCGCAATACCTTCCTCCACCTCTTTTAAAAATCATCACCTTTGACTTTTCCAAGTTTACCACAAGATTCCATAATGTGCAATATTCATGTAGCCGATTTATCATGAGTTGGAGTGTTTGAGGTGAATAAGAAAGTAATACTATGTCATCAGCGAAGAGAAGAGTTTTGATGTTGACCCCTGCATACTCTATACCTCCGGGCAAACAATCGATAATGTCCTCAATGAAGAGGGCAAATAAGGTTGGACTAAGTGCGCATCCTTGTCTTACACCTGATTTCGACTGGAACCACTCTGACTTCTCATCTCCATTCCACACTGCTGCATGTGTGTCATCGTACAGGTTGTGTATAACTCGACCAAATTTGTGAGATAACCCCATTCCATACAGTTTGTATAACAGCGCACTGCGGTCAATTGTGTCGAAGGCTGCCTTGCAATCGACAAAAAAAGCATATAATTTTTTTCCACGTAAAAGGAAGGACTCCGCAATACTATATAATACGAATACATGGTCTATGGTGGAGTATCCGGATCTGAAACCTGCCTGGTACTCCTTCATTAGATTATTGACGCCAATCCACTCAGTTAGTCGTTTCTGTAAGACTGCTGTAAATATTTTGTAGGATCCGTTGAGAATTGAAATGCCCCTATAATTTGCCGGGTCAGTTTTGCAACCTTTTTTTAAAGATGGGGAAAATTAGGGCCTCCTTAAACTGCTGTGGTATCAGCCCACTTATCAGAACATTGTTAAAAACTTTCGCTAGTTTGGTGACCAGTTGTGATGTTCCATATTTGAAAAACTCGACTGGAATCCTATCAGTTCCTGATGCTTTCTTATCTTTTAGATGGCTTAGCGCTTCGACTACTTCCGTGATGGTGATATCTGAGTCCAGTATTTCATTTCTAAAACCAGGTACAGCATATTGAAATTGATGTCTCTCAAGCCTCGGGTTCAACAACTCATTGAAATGTGTAAGCAAAATACTTGAGCTGAGCTCTGCGCTTATTGTGTACTTTTTCCCATTGAGTTTTGCAGCCAATTTCCAGAATTCTCTTGAATTATTACATCGCCCCAGATTAAATGCTACAGCTTCATAGTACGACTGTTTTTTTCTTCTACACACTGACTTGTATCTGCTATTTGCTTCAATATACAGCTCCTTAAAACGTCCCTCTGACGAATTGCGAAACGATCTCAGCCACGCAAATGATAATTGTCGCGCTCTTCGACACTCACTATCGAACCACGGCTTCATAAACTGCTTCTCATTATCTCTCCTTTTCCTAGGCGGTAAGTACGATGCTTTGATGGCTTCTTCAATTTCCGTAAGACTTGGATCCTGTTGTGCTTGTAATAACAAGTCAAGCTTTCCTCTGTATACAGCTGCAACGTCATCTCTCCATACTAATTTGGGACTGAGCATCAATTTCCTCCTTTCTTCATTATCTGCTTTTTCAGTCTCAAATGTTACATAAATTGGTAGATGATCCGAATACGGAACTTGCCCTACCTCGAAGTCAACAACATATGAATTCCAATCACCTCCAATAAGACTGTAGTCTATAACCGACGTTCCTTGCAGTCCCACGAAGGTAAGCTCACCATCTGTATCTGAATTACTTGTTCCGTTTTGAATTCTAAGTCCAAATGAATTGCAGCATTCTAATAATTTGACTCCTCTGCTGTTAAGCACCTTGTCCTTAGATTCACGATTAATGCCAGCGCTGATATTTTCTGCTCCTACTTCTTTTCCAATTCTTGCATTTAGGTCGCCTATTACTAAGATGTTCGGATTATCGCAGTTTATCAAACTCTCATTAAGCTTCTCAAAATCGTTCTCCCAGTGATTATAATTGACATACGTTGGAAATATGAGAAAACTCTTGTTGTTAAAACGCAGGTTTAAATAAGGAAGTTCCTCTGATGTTCTAAACTCGCAAATTACATCCTTAAGATCCTTTTTGTACCCGAAAAAACAGCCTCCACTAGGTCTTCCCCTTGTATGCATTCTAGTCGCTGGTATCCATTTAAATTCAAAGTTTGCAAATTTATTCTCATAATATGAATACTTAATTTCCGTTACGAAAGTTTCAAATAGGAATACGAATTCAAATTGATTAATATAGTTATAAAACTCTACATACATGGATTTGTTACTTAAGCCTGATATATTATATGATAAAATTCTAAATTTAATAATGTTAGCTTTTATATTTCTTACTTTTTTACTATAAACTTCACAGACGGCACTAGTATTAAAAATAATGTTTTTTGTTTCCCCTAACAGTTTGGAAGCTACTGTTGATCACTCCACTTGTGCTGCCACCATTAGGATCTATCCGAGAGTATTATTGTCATGAAAAAGCTTCTCAAATCGCCGTTCGGAGTCGGCATTAAACTGTAGGTCCCTTCCATTCGTGTGGAAAATATAACGCACACAACATGAGTGGTTGCGAGAAGCTAGGCCCTGGCCCCTTTAAAGAGCTGTTGCGCCAAATATTTGTATTTTTTGACGCGCTGTCATGTGACTTATTTAATATTGTACTTGAACGGATTGTGCAGAACTCACAAGCCAACACCAAAGGTATAATCTATCAAAAGTCCGTACAACTGCTTGCATACGCCGACGATATTGGTATTGTTAGAAGAACTCAGTGCATTTGCAAGCATTGAGGCAGAAGCGGCCAAAATGGGTTTAGCGATAAACGGGGACAAAACTGTGTATATGCTGTCAACAAAAAGGAACAGTCAACACCGACGAATTGGACAGAACATCAAAGTGGACATCTATAACTTCAGGGTAGTAAGTGACTTCGTCTACTTTGGCTCTGCTATAAACTCCAAGAACAACATCAACGCAGAAATCAAGCGAAGAATAACTCTTGCCAATCAATGTTTTTTGTTTTGGGCTTATAAGGCAATTCAACACTAAAGCCGTATCTCAAACAACTAAGGAGACTCTGTATAAGACTCAGATCATCCCAGTCCTGCTTTACGGCGCTGAAACATGGACCTTATTAAAAGAGGATGAAGATATCCTTGGTCGCTTCGAGAGAAAAATTCTTCGTAAGATTTTCGGTCCCGTTTGCGTTGACGGGTTTTGGAGGAGAAGATTCAATCACGAACTATACGATCTGTACAGCGACATCGACCTAGTCAAAAACTGCCTATTGGACGTGTGAGATGGCTAGGATATGTAGAGCGAATGGACACCAACGCTCCGGCCCGCAGAGTCTTCGAATCTAACCCGGAGGTACGACGCAGCAGAGGACCTCCTCGCCCTATGTGGCGCGCACAAGTTCAAAGGGACCTCGACCAACTTGGAGTGCGCAACTGGAGACAATTAGCTAAAGACCGAGCTAAATGGAGAGGCTTGTTGATTGAGACCCACGTGCACCCCGAACTTAAGCGCCACCTAAGTAAGTAAGTAAGTAAGAACTTTAAGTTGTTCTTCTTCTATGATATACACTGAAGCACAAAAGTGTACATACAGCCTCAAAAAGTATGAAAACTAAAAACCAGGAGATAATTCGATTAATAGGCGCTCATTATATATCTTCTTATTACCCAGTTAAAACTTTCAGAAAAACAAAGTTAACTGTAAACACGAAAATTACAAAGAAAAGCTAAATACAATAAATAAAAAAATCCCTCAGCATACAGCTGCATTTTCATAGAAACTCCAACGAGAACAAATAAGGTAACGTTCATTTTTGCAGTGCTGTGGAACTTTTCGCTATTTTCTTAGTCTCGTGAGTAATTTAGTGTGTACTGGGTTCCTTTCTTAATATAAACAGATTCTCAAAATGGACAGTAGGAAAAATTCCGTCTGAAATTTAAAATTTAATTGTTAAACTATGAGAAGAAAATAAAACCCACGGAGTAATTTCAAAAATGATTCTTAAACTCGCTCAACAGTCCAACCCATAATAAAAAGATCCTATGACAAATAAAAGTTGTTCTGGGCTTCCGAAAACTTAGATGTTCGGGATGTTTCGACCATCGTACGTAAAATGGCAGCCAATCCTAAAATCAGCGCTCCAAAATTGGCTAAAGATACCGAAAATACGACCGGCAAAGAAGTTCATCCTAAAACGGTTCGAAATGTTTTAAGATCCGAATTATTTTATGGAAGATATCCCAGAAAAAGTACCTCGAATCGGGAAGGTCAACCAACATAAATGCTTCGAGTTTGCCAAACCCTGTAATTCTGAAGGTCACGAGTTTCGGAGAACGGCACTATTTACGGAAGAGAGTAGACAGATAGATTAGATAGATTTTTATTTCAGAACAAAAATCAATAACGAGTAATAGGAAGGTACATATTAACGATCCTTCGACAACTTACTTTTTTTTAACCCTTAAACAAAATACTCTAAATGCCTCTGCGTTTTATCTAAAGAAGTGGAGCTTTCACAGCAGTTACCTGCTCTAACAGCTTCTTCTCTCCTAATATGGCCATCTCCAGATGAGGATGGGGTTAAGGGATGTGGCTCGTTATCAACGGCAGCAGCAATGATCGTCTGGAGCCAATGATAAGGTAATGTGACTTTTCGAAACATTGACACGACTATTACAATTTTTTCTTATACCTTCAGGTTTCAAATTCTTTCTTGTATTTGTTCGTAAGAAGCGTGACCTTTTTTGTTTTTAGCAATGAGTGGTAGCCGAAATCATTAGCATTTTCACGAGAAAATTCTGTCAGCATACGTATATAAAGTTTTTTATGTGGTGAAAAGCTACCGAGCCCCCCTGGCAGCTGACCTCCTCGTGGTGGGGGGCGGGCAACGTGACTGGGATGTGCGGATGGGATAACTTAAATAGTTATTCCCATCCTTACAATCCAGTCACGGCTAACAAAGCGCACACCCCATGATGACAAGAAGAAGACGACCGGCCTCGGATATTGCCAAGCCTGGTAAGCCAGGGCATCCTTTGGAGCCAGGCCTGAAGGGTGTCAGGATGCGAGCGTCTGGTGGTCGGCTTGTCCCGCTCGGCAGCCGCCCGGGTCAAACCCGAAATGGCTACGAGCTTCCTGTCAATGGTCTCGCGAACCATTACGGGGGTCAAGGGGTGAGCGCGCTGTGCACCGATAGGGGCACAGATGGACTCTCTGAGATTCGACAACGGCATCGACTTAGAATAGGCACATGGAACGTCTCATCACTCACAGGGAAGGATCTTGAGCTTGTTGGGGAGGCTGTTAAAAGTCGACTAGATATAGTTGGCGTCTCTTCAACAAAGCAGAGAGGTTCTAAACTGTGGACCTTTCGGATGGGTGGAAGCTCTTCCTGTCAGGAGTCGCACCCTCAATGTCTGCTCGGGCGGGAGTGGGGATACTCACAAGTCCCAGGTTTACAGACAGAGTATTGGAGTGGATACCATTAGGAGGGAGAGCTTGAAAGATCAACTCTGGCATTGGTGCAGGTGTATGCACCGAACCTTCTGTCAGAGTACGCAGCTTTCTTAGATGAAGTTGATGTTGCCCTTGAAAAGGTTGCAGATATGGATTGTTTTGTCCTGATGGGTGACTTCAATGCTCATGTGGGTGTAGATGTTATGACATGGGGGAGTGTGATTGGGAGGAACGGTGATCCTAATCAAAACGCGAACGGAGAGAGGTTGTTGGATTTTTGTTGTGAAAATGGCTTATCCATCATGAACACCATCTTTCCACACAAAGACATTCACAAATACATTCACTAAACCAAGGATGGTTACACGCATACGATGGGAGAGGTTACAGGATGATGAGATACGAGAGACATTTGCGCGGCAAATATCTGAGAGGTTTGAACGAATTCCAACTGTTCCATCAAATGTAGAGGAAGAATGGCAACTGTTTTCAACAGCGGTTATTGCCTCTGCGGGAGATGTTTGTGGAGTGAAGCGGCTTGGTGTGGCGGCTGGTGGTGAGAAAAGAACTGCTTGGTTTAAAACGCCCGGAGTTCAAGAAGCCATCAGAGAGAAGAAGAGAACATTTAAGGTGTGGATTCACTTGGGGAACTCCGATTCTCGAAATCGGTACACTGAGGCGCGAAGAACTTGCAAATTAGCTGTGAAAACAGCGAAAGAACAGTCTTGGAAGGAGTTTGGCGAGAAATTGGAACGTGACCACAGATCTGCAAATAAGATGTTCTGGCGGACCGCCCGCCGACTCAGAGGAAAAAAGTTGAATATCGTTGAAGGAGTCAAATCCAAAGACGGTAGACTTCTTTCCAATGAGGAGGACATCTTACGCAGATGGAGCGAGCACTTTTCAGAATTGCTCAATCCCGAACAGGGCACCGAAGATGACCGACCTATGGTCGAGAGTAGGGCGGAGAGTAGTCCTACGGTAGAGGAAGTAACTTTGGCGATCAAAGCGCTAAAAGTTGGTAAATCTGCTGGTGTGGATGAAATTCGGCCAGAAATGCTCAAGGCTTTAGGTAAGGAGGGAGTGCAATGGCTCTCGCGTGTCATTAAAGTGGCCTGGGAATGCGGTGAAACACCTGGTGATTGGCAAATGGGGGTGATAGTTCCTCTATCTAAAAAAGGGATAAAAGAGATTGCGCCAACTATAGGGGTATATCTCTTTTAAGTCTCCCTGGAAAAGTCTTCGCTAAGGTGCTAGAAAAGCGTTCCAGAGCTGTGGTTGAGGACAGTTTGGGGGATGAGCAGTGCGGTTTTCGTCCCGGTAGAAGCACAACCGACCAGTTGTTCACTCTCAGAATGGTTCTTGAGAAGGCCTGGGAATATGCCAAACCTGTCTACACTTGTTTTGTGGATTGGTAAAAAGCATATGATAGGGTTCCTCGAGGCAAACTCTGGAGTGTTCTGCAGGAGTATGGGATTGCTGGTTTCCTGTTAAGGGCGATTCAGTCTTTATATACGAACTGTAAAAGCTGTGTTCGCATAAACGGTGTTAAATCAATACTTTTCACTGTGGGCGTTGGACTCCGCCAGGGGTGCGTTTTCTCACCTCTCCTCTTCATTGTATACCATATATGGATTGGATGTTAGAGCGCAGCCGTGGCGGGGAATGTTTCAAAGTGGGAGACCTAAGGATTAGTCATCTGCTCTTTGCGAATGATTTGGTCATCCTTGGGTCCTCTCAAACTCTCACCTATAGTCATGAAATTTGGGTAGTGACCGAAAGAATAAGATCGCGGATACAAGCTGCCGAAATGAGGTTCCTTCGCGGTGTTGTTGGAATAACTCGTAGGGATCGAGTGCGCAACACCAGAGTACGCGAGGCGCTCAACGTTGAGCAGCTACTTCTCCGAACGCAACGACCTATGCCTCGATGGTTTGGTCACGTAGTTCGTATGCCCCCAGACCGGCTTCCAAGACGCGCCATGGTTGCCGTGCCATCTGGTAGGCGACTTCGGGGAACGCCTAGAAATAGATGGTTGGATCAAGTCCGACATCTCTCCTGGAGCCGCCTAGGGGTTCCCCCTGATGAATTGGAGGCAATGGCGGAGGATCGAGAAGGATGGAGAGTCCACCTGAGCATCCTACCCCCGCGACCCTCATGAAGGATTAGCGGGCCATTGAAAATGAATGAATGAATGAATGAAAAGCTACCGATTTTGTGATCTTCGCGATAGTTTCATCTGTGAAGTCTACTAAATTTTCATTTTTACCACTAAAAACACACTTCTTCATTTTGATTTAATTGAAAGAAAAAAAAAACCGGAAGATTATTTCCAGAACTTTATTTTGAATCACTGAAGCATGCAAACCGATTGGGTTCAAATGCTTCTTTTTGCTTTTTTAATACGATATAGTGCGATGAACAAGCAGCCTATTGATCATTAGTAATTACAAGAACAAAATGCATCAGTACATTGTTTTAATATATTGTGCGATGAGTAATTAGAATATTTGTTTGATGAGATCTCTCAACTTTTTGTGGGAGAACGTTCCATATGGTCACATACAGAACGTGTAAGTCGCGCGCCAAAAATCGTGGGTTGTCAATTTGTTAATCGTAAGACATCAGGTTTAATTTGGTATTTGTTCCAACTTTCTTTTTCATGCCTATAGTCAATCAAAAAAAAATGGACGATTTAAAAAAGGGTTGTCGGGGGTTAGTGGCCGGATGGGAGCTGCCAACCCAATGGGTTCAAGTAGTATTTAAGGTCTTCTATCGAATGGTTACTCATTCATTATTCTTTTGAATGCCTTTTAAAATCGAACAAAAAAACGTACCGGAAGTTGCCACTTTTTTTTTATTCCTGGGCAAAAAATTCAGCCAACCATTGACGTTTTGTCTACGTCTACAAGCAAGCTTTCATTTTATATTCAACTGATCCTTGTTTTTAATGCCTTAGGACATCGCGCGGTCGGCTCTCCTACTATAAAAGTAGATTCTCAGAATCATACGCAACTTTTACAATCGGGCAGTAAATTGGGCAGTCAGCATCGAATTTTTGAATAACTTTACAGTTTATCTTCATTCGAACATACGAGTATGTATGTGGCAACTCTGCGCACACGCGATCTGCTTTGTCTGTACGGAGGAGCTTAAAACCATTCAGAGAATAGCTGAACGTTATTATTGCATTTCTGCAGAAGACTTGTAGGGCTTTGACATCGCCTAGCGGAACACTACCATTGCCGAGATGGCTAAGATGCTATGTTCACCATTCTTCCCTAGGTGATTGCACTTTTTTTGCTGATTTTTATTAATTTGTATTTCCCAATTACCTATCAATCAACAAATTAGCCGTACCAATCATCGTCACTGACGGAATATCAATGTAAAGAATGATTATTTTTGGAGAATTGATTAAAGAAGATTGTCAGTAAAGATGATTGACCATCTAACTATATATACCATCTATTAAATATACTTATGCACCAATTATAATAATCAAAAACTCACCAAATGCCTTTAGACTTTCCAATTTAGGCTGAAAGTTGCCGACAGTAATTCCTAAATTCCGTTCGTTGCTCATAATGGATGCTTCAATCTCACATGCAATAAAAGGTTCCTAGCAACCATTTTAATGTTTCGTAATTGATACCTCTGTCGGTAAGAAGTCAGGGCAGGGGCCTTTGGCACACTTTTCTAGTTGAAAACCAATATAATCTCATAAAACCAACAAACAACTATCAGTCAACATCTCTCTGCGGTGAATTGTGCAACTGTAAGCCAAAACTATTTGAAAAGTGGAGCAAACAACAAGACACTAATTTTGGACTATAAATCGGCTGCGCGCGGGTAATCTTCTGGTATTCGCCCATTTCCTTCATTCAGCGCTCTCCATCTTACTTGCGATGATCCAATTTAGAAGTTGGTTACTACTACCCGCCCTCTTCGATTATGACAAGGTGCCACACCACTGCTGCTCTGCACGCGAATTTATCGCCGCTTTTATAATAGGAACTATCGCGCGCGAGTGTGGACGAACGCGCGCGCCTGCTTTTATTATCGTCTTGGCAATATTATAAAATTCAATTAAACTGACCACTGTCTACTGCCACTGAGTTGAACTGAGTGAAGTGACCGTCGTAGAGCAGATTTCACCTGCACAGAGGCAACAATTCGCTTAGGGCGGTGCTCGACCGCACCAACTTCAATTGATTTCGATGGCAAAACGCTACAATTTGTAAGGCCGGTCGGTCATTCAATTCAATCGCTGGACGCGCTCTAAAACTATTTACCTGACTGTGGGCGGTTGCAGAGGTTTGGTTGATACTACAACTAGGGGCCGTGAGGTTATGTGGCTAAGAGCTTGCTCACTGGAATGTCCTAGTTTGTAAAGCACCACATATGCTCCATAGCTTGTCCAAGTGCAAGTGAAAATGACTTAGCTATTAGAGTTATCATTAAATTTTAATTGAACCCTAGGTATGATTGTGGATTTTGTTAAAAAACCACCAAACATTTCTTAACCGACTCTGGGTGGTTGTTTGGGCTGCTCCATATGGCAATTAAATTTTCAATTTTTTTTTAGATGGCTAGTAAAGGAAATTGACTTGCCTGTGGATCCGGCCGATACCATTTAATGGGATATGGTAGCAGTACTAATAGAAAGGAATTATTTGTGCAGTTGTTTTGAGTGCCTTCGATTATGTCATATACTTATTTAACCATTTATGCGACGGCGAAAGGACACTAGATTTTAACGACAAACTGAACATATGGCATACGATTTTATGCAATTGAGGGACATACTTTTTAAGGGAGCCGGAAGGTAGCCAGGGCTAAAGCTAGAATGCATTCTAACCAAAACATCTAGAGTGACTTATTCCCAAATTTCAATATTATTAAAAATTGGAATGGAAAAATCACCCAGGTAGGAAGAAAAAATGTTCATCTGTAAGAGAGTCTTTTTCCGAATAGGCAGATTAAAAAAAGTAAACCAAAGTTATTACAGATGGTGTGAAAGAATCAACTGACTGTCTGTGACTGCGTATTAAAAGAAAGTGAGGTTGGGTAACCATAATGTTTGTGCTTGGTGTTGATGAACTGCCAACATTTATTTAGCCTAGGTTTAATACTATTTTGTATATCGTTTATATGAACTACATAAGTGTGATGATTTGGATTCCGACTTAAGAATTTTATACAACATGTAATCCTCATTCGCCAAACTATGAACTTTCGAATTGCAAGGTTTTTGATTATCCCAAGGACATGAATCTACATTACTTACCTCCTTAGGTGGTGCTATAGTTCAGGGTGAGTCCTCAACCAACAACCTTCTCTATTTAGTTCGGTCTTTAGCTAATTGCCTTTAGTTGCACACTCCAAGTTAGTTGAGGTCCCCTTAAACTTGTGCCCGCCACCTACGGCGAAAAGGCTCTCTAGTGCGTCGTCCCTGTGATTTAGATTTGAAGACTCTAAGACTGGAGACGGAGCGTTGATGTCCATTCGCTCTATATGTCATAGCCATCTCAAATGCCCAATACGCAATTTTTTTGACTATGCCAATGTCGCTGTACAGCTCAAATAGTTCGGCATTGAATCTTCTTCTCCAAAACCGAATATCTTACGAAGAACTTTTCTCTCGAAGTGACCAAGGATATTTTGATCCACTTTCAATACAGTCCATGTATCAGCGCCGTAAAGCAGGAATGGGATGATCAGGGTCTTATATAGAGTCTCTTCAGTTGTTTGATTACATTATGATGCATTACCTTATTAACCAAAAAAAAAAAAAAAACAGCGATTGGCAGGAATTATTTTTCGCTTGACTTCTGCGTTGGGGTCGTTTTGAGAATTTATAGCAGAGCCAAGGTAGACAAAGTCACTTACTGCCTCGAAGTTATAGCTGCCCACTGTGAAGCTTTGTCATATCCGTCGGTGTTGACTGTGTGTTGTCGACAGCATATGGTATATTTGATTTTGCCCCCTCTAAACCCATTTTGGGCGCTTTTGCTTCAATGCTTGCAAACACACCGGTGACATCCCGCTGAGTTCCTCCAATAATGTCAATATCGTCGGCGTATGCAAGTAGTTGTAAGACTTTTGATCGATTGTGCTCTGGTGTTGGCTTGTGAGTTCCGCACAATCCGTTCAAGTACAATACTAAAGAAGCCACATGACAGCGCGCCACCTTTTTTGAAATCTTATTTGACATCAAATGTCTCGGTGAGGTCATTATCGACCTTAATAGAGCAGCGAGCGTTCGCCAACGTCATCCTACACAGACGGACAAGTTTAGTAGGGATGTCAAAACTAGGCATGGCTCTAAATAGCTCCTCTCCATAGATGCTGCTATAGGCAGGCTTGAAACCGATAGAGAGATGGTGAGTATCGATTTGGACTTCTTGGGTTTTCTCCAGGATCTGCCGAAGTGTGAAGATTTGATCGATGGTGGACGTTCTTGGCCTGAAACCGCACTGGTAGTGGCCAATCAGAATGTTGATGATAAGTTCACACAAATCACAAAAAAGATCTTGTATGCAAGGTTGAGGAGACTGATGCCTCTATAAGTTGAAGGGGTCTACTGCCTTGTGGCTCGGGCAAAGGATGCTGAGGTTTCATTCATCAGGCATACACTCGTCTGACCAAATCTTAGAGATGAGATGGTGTGTACCTACTTACTTACTTAGATGGCGCTACGGTCCGGGGTGGACCTGGGCCTCAACCAACCAACCTCTCCAGCTAGCACGATTACGAGCCAGCTGCCTTCAGTGGCGCACGCCAAGTTGGTTGAGGTCCCCCTCCACTTGTTTGCGCCACCTACCGCGAGGTCGTCCTCTACTGCGTCGTCCATCCGGGGTGGATTCGAAAACTTTCTTAGCGGGAACGTTGGGCTCCATCCGCTCTAAATGACCCAGCCATTTTAGTCGCTGTATGTGAACTCTTCTGGCGAAGTCGATGTCCTTGTACAGGCCGTATAGTTCGGCATTGTATCTTCTCCTCCACTCACCGTCTATGCAGACGGGACCAAAGATCGCTCGAAGAACTTTTCTTTCGAAATAACCAAGGGCATCCTCATCCGGTTTTCTCAAAGCCCATCCTCTGCGCCATACAGCAGGACTGGGATGACTAGAGTCTTATAAAGAGTTACATTAGTAGTTCGAGATAGGGCTTTGCTACTCAATTGCCATTTTAGCCCATAAAAACAACGATTGGCAAGAGTAATTCTTCGCGTGATCTCCCTACTGATGTCATTTGCGGAGTTCACCATAGAGCCTAGGTAGACAAAATCCTTTACTAGCTCAAAATTATATCTGTCTATTGTGGCGTGCTGTCCAAGACGCCGATGTTGGGTGTCCTTTTTTGAAGACAGCATATATTTTGTTTTGCTTTCATTGACCGCTAGACCCATCTTTGCTGCCTCGATCTCAATACTCGTAAATGCCCCATTGGCGGCCCGCTGAGTTCTTCCGATTATGTCAATGTCATCGGCATAAGCGAGTAGTTGTACAAACTTGAAGAAGATTGTACCTCCGGTTTTGGCTTGTGAGTTTTGTACAATTCTCTCAAGTACTATGTTAAAGAGATCGCATGATAGCGCGTCACCTTGTCTAAGACCTTTCCTGACATCGAACGGTTCGGTGATGTTCTTACCGACTTTGATGGAGCAGCGAGAGTTCTCCATTGTCATTCTGCACAAACGGACGAGCTTGTCAGGGATGCCAAGACTAGACATGGCTCTGTATAACTCGTCTCTATAAACGCTATCATAGGCAACTTTGAAATCGATGAAGAGGTGGTGCGTATCGATTTTATATTCATGGGTTTTTTCCAAGATCTGCCGTAGTGTGAATATTTGGTCAATGGTGGACTTTCCCGGCCTGAAACCGCACTGATAAGGACCTATCAGATTGTTGACGATCGGTTTTAGGCGTTCACATAATACGTCAGACAGGATCTTATATGCGATGTTGAGGAGACTTATACCTCTGTAATTGGCGCAGTTCAGAGGGTCTCCTTTCTTCCGGATCGGGGAAACGATGCTGAGGTTCCATTCATCGGGCATACTTTCGTCCGACAAGATTTTACAGATGAGCTGGTGCATGCTCCTTACCAACTCATCTCCTCCTGCCTTGAAAAGTTCAGCGGCAAGGCCGTCGGCTCCAGCAGCTTTGTTGGATTTGGGTTTAGATATCGCTATCCTCACTTCATTCTGATCGGGTTGACGGGAATCCTGACTGCCATCGTCACTGTTGAATGGCTCATTCTGCCTGACAGCGGAATATTGGTCATCATCGCCGTTTAACAGTCTGCAGAAGTGTTCCTTCCATATCCTCAGCACCGACTGCGATTCTACTACTATGTTGCCATTTTCGTCCCTACAGGCTTCTGTTCTGGCTTTAAAACCCTGGCATGTTCTTTTTACCCTTTGGTAAAATTTTCGAACATTATTCCTGCAATAAAGTCTCTCAATCTCCTCGATCGAGCGCTTCTCATGCTCCTTTTTCTTCTTTCTGAGAAGTCGATGTTCCTCTTTTCTCCTGCGCACGTAGAGCTCATAAGCAGCTCTAGTCCTTCTATGCAACGCCGCTTTGTACGCCTCTTGTTTTACTGCATGTGCTTGCCGGCATTCCTCATCAAACCAGGGGTTTCGTTGTGGTGGCCGAGAGAAACCCAGTACATCAGAGGCGGCATCTCTGATGGCTTGTTGGCAACGCTGCCACTGGTCTTCCGCATTTGATGCTGGCGGCATAGGACTTAGATTGAGATTAGAAGAAACACGATCGGCAAAGGTTCTGGCGGTCTCTTGCGATTGTAGCCGCCCGACGTCAAATTTCCTCACAGTATTTCGTTGATTTCGCTCCGTTCTGGATATCCGCATCCGTACCTTGGCTACAACTAGGTAGAGACCCGACTCCACGTTGGCTCCTTGGAAAGTCTGGACACCCAGAATACTGGAAGAGTGCCTTGTGTCGATCGCAGAGCCATGTTCCTTTGTGAATGTCGAGACGTGGGAACGGCGTACTAGATACGACAAAGTTTCGCCCCGCTGCGAAGTCGATTAGCCTGAGTCCGTTGTCGGATGTGATGTCGTGCAGGGTGTGCTTTCCGACCACGCTACTAAAGACGTCCTCTCTTCCTAGCTTTGCGTTAAAATCTCCTAGGATAATTTTAACGTCGTGGCTAGGGCATTGCTCATACGTCTTGTCCAAGAGCTGGTAGAAGTCGTCCTTTGTCGCGTCGTCCTTCTCCTCATGAGGGGCGTGAACGCATATTAGGCTAATGTTGGCAAATTTAGCCTTGATACGTGAAGGTGGAACCTACATTTAAAAGGGGCACGTGAAAAATCACAAAACGAATCTTTGTAATTATAAATTAAATTTGCTCCTTTAACGCAATTCGACAAAGGTTCTTTAAGATCATAATTAGTACTATGCAGATGTTCATAGAAAATTGATTGGTCGCTCAAAGTTTTTGAGAGGGAATGCAAATTAATAAGAAACAAAAAATAGAGCGGTACCGGCTCAGCTGCTACTGCCACGTTCAAAGAAGAGATCATTCGAACCCTGTTAAAAAGGCAATATCAATAAACGTCAACGACGTGCAAAGACATCGCGAAAGAAAGGAAGGCCTATAACGCCAGGATCACACAAATGCAACTATACCAGCGTTTGTTTTGCCTCAATAGCGAAGTGATCCAAAATCGGGATGCCTGTCGATACTTTCTAAACTCAAACAGGCGAACCCCACAGGCGGATCAGTGCAAATGCAGTGAAGGAGGAGGGCTATAATCCCTTGTTTTCAAATCATGACCTTGCTGAAATAGGAAGAAGAAGAAGAATGCAAGATGTAGAAGCAATAGAAGACATATTACATGATTACGTTAAAAGGTCTCTAGTAAATATTATGAAAATTTGCATTGCTTCTCAAGTGACAATAAAACAATTAACAAACACATGGATTTCTAAACAGGCATCTTTGTTTCCCAATGTACTTATAATTTAAAAAAAAATGGTTCGGAAATTGCTAGAAGATTTGTCATTGGTGCAACTAAGGAAGTACTGAGTAGTGATGGGTCTTGAGTTGACTTTTACTCGAGTAATTCGAGTAATTTAGTTTCAACTCGTACTCAAGTTATTTCATTCGAACTCGAGTAGCATAACTGATTTCAGTGAAAAATTCAAAATAGCATCACTGTTATATTATATTCACGGAAAAACGCGAAATTGCTTAGGTACACCTATGAGATCCACGCAAACAAATGGTTACAAAACGAAAACGCAAGTTTTATAGATATTGGTATTCGTTTTCCATAATAGATATTTGATAGCGGTTAGCATTTAGATTCTGTTTCTTTCTGTAAATTGTGCAAAAAAGAATACAAATACTTTGGAAACACCTCCAATTTGATTTCGCACATGAAAAATAAGCATCCACTGCATTTATCAAATGACAACAATGAAGAATGATAGTGCTGCCCTAAGGAATATTTAGTTGATTTAGCACTATCAACAGTCGCTAGAGAACGACAATTTCAAAGTTTTCTAATTCAATGATTGTCGAATAAAACGATTTGTAACCTTGACTTACAGTCATGTAAATTGAGCCGCATTCTTACTCGAGTAGAATCCGATTATTTTCGTAAATGACACGAGTTACTCGAGTGAAATAAAATCATTCGAGTCCCATCACTAGTACTAAAAAAATTCGACGAGCAAAATAGGAAATTCGAGAAGCTAGACAATTTTTTGGATGAGCAAAATTAGAAGTTCAATGAGCAAAAGAACTTTCTAGATACCAAGCTCGATGAACAGAATAAACAATTTGAGAATTCTCCGCCAAGCTCGATGAACAAAAGAATTCTCTAGAGCAACAGCTATTCGATCAAAGGAGTGCTCTCGAAAGCAAATTTGACGAACAAAATAAAAGTTTGGAAACAAGATTCGCGACAATTGACGAGAAGATTGAAAATGTAGAGGCCAAAATTGAGAAATTTGAAGCAAAATTTGAGAATGTTCAAACAAAAATTGAGGCTGTTGAAGGAAGATTCAAGAGTTTGGCAAAGAAACTCGAACACGTGAAGAAACAGAAAGTTCGGGAGTATTCAACCGACTGCCCGAGAAGGAAAGAGATGCAGTCTCCCGTCTTCGATGGCCAGACATCATGGACGATATATAAGACGCAGTTCGAAGCTGCGGCAATGACGAACAACTGGAACAACTAAGAGAAGTCCATTGCCCTCAGGTTTTTTTTTTTTTTGCCCTCACGCTTAAGCTTAGAGGAGTAGCTACAGAGCTCAGATGAAGGGTGAGACGATCCAGCAATTACAAGCAGATATCGAGCGGCTGGCATATTTCCAATATTATCCAAACTCCGCACCGGTGAAGAAATCATTAACGAAATGGCAACAGAAGCATTTACCCATGCCATAGCCGATGCAAAATTGCAAATGGCTGTAAGAATGGCTGGAAAGAAAACGCTCGCCGAAGCTTTGGCCTTTGCTCTGACAATGGAGGCGGCAGACTAGGCCTGTCAGGGAATCCACCGTGTGAGGGAACTAGCAGCCGTCGAATGCTCTTTCCAGACCATCGAAGACCGAAACAACGCTACCGGAGGGCAAATTCGTTCTTGGAACTAAAAAAAAGAGCACCTACAACGGCAATGCAGAAATCCACCCAGACCGGAAACTGTCCACATTGTGCGAATAGGCGACGCAACGAAGAATCATCCAACAGGGACAACATCCATCCAGCAGTCGGGAAACTCCCAAGAGCCAGCTTCGTGGGACAGAAGTTGGCTATTGGAATCGACCCCTCCAAGACCACCATCCAGCTCTCCCAAACCAAACGATGCAACAAGAATCTAACATTCAACGGCAAAAACAAGTGCGTGGCTACTATCGGTACCGGCGCCACGGCTTCCATTGTAAGAAGAGATCTCGTCCGGATGTCATGGCTGCACAACACCAGCTGCTACTGTCTTAAGACTGCAACAGGGGAATCGGCGAAAGTATATGGAGAAGTTCGCCTCACGTTACAACTAGCAGGGTTGGCCTTTTCCCATGCGTTCCTGTTGGCCGACATATGTGATGAATGCATCATCGGAGTGGACTTCATTAGCACGTTCGCGGACAGTTGTTGTTGTTGTGTCATAACAAACCACACAAAATTAAGCGGCATATGCCGCTCTGTCCGCGAACGTGTTAAAGAACATGACGTTATCATCGACATCGGGAAGCACCGGAACGTACGAACGATTCTCAGCAAGGACGACGTCTTACCATCATCTTCCGAGACTATCATTGGGACAAAACTAGAGGGTGATCCTGGGAGCCACCGATCTATCTATTGGAGCCAGATTTAGAAAGGGATTCCCCGAACTACATCGTTGGAAACGTTTTAGAGGATCCAAAGAACAGCCTGGTTCCAGTAAGACTCCTGAACTTAAAGAACTACAGCATCAAACTAAAACAAGGGGAGGCTATTGGTAAATGTGTTCGGATATGTTCAATCTCGACAATAACTAAAAAGGAATCTGCGAGGCCTGTTTCATCAGCCAGGTTGTAGGTAAGGGACACGATCCTCAAGCACTGTGAACTGGATCAGAACCAGCGAACCATGGCAGAAAATCTAATCGGTGAGTACGCTGATATGAGGATGGCGAGTACGGCCGAACACATCTGGTGCAGCATCGCATAGAGACTGGAGATGCCAGACGACTACCATTGGCAAAGCAGACGGTTGCGGTTGCGGAGATTGTGTAAACGAGGGAGAAGGAAGGGCTCATCGAAAGCACTAAGAGTCCGTGGGTCTCACCCGTTGTACTGGTCAAGAAGAAAGACGGCAGCACTTGATGCTTCGTGGACTACCGGAAACTTAATGACGTCACCAGAAAAGATAGCTACCCTCTGCCACGGATCGATGACACATTAGACACACTCTCAGGAGCTCAATGGTTTTTCACCCTTAATTTGAAGGAAATGGGCTGTGGCAGTTTACAGTAATGCCAATTGGATTGCGCAACGCTCCGTCAACTTTTAAAGGCCTAATGGAACACGTAGTGCATGGACTGACATGGAAACGGACGACGTCATCGTGATAGGAAAAACATTCGAGGAACATCGCACCTGAAGAATGTGCTAGAACGACTCCGAAGTGCTCACCTGAGGCTGAACCCAAAGAAATGTGGACTCTTCAAATCCGAAGTCAAGTACCTGGGTCACGTTATCTCATCAGAAGGAGTGCGAACCGATCCAGACAAGGTGGAAGCTGAGAAAAACTGGCCAGTTCCAAAAGACTTTTTGGGCCTCACCACGTACTACCGACGATTCGTAAAGGACTATGCCGGAATCGCAAAGAGCTTACACCAACTGATGGAAAAAGGAAGGCAATTCAAGTGGTCAGGTGAGTGCGACAAAATCTTCAAGAATCTTAAGCAACAACTATGCGAAGCACCAATACTAGCATACCCCACTCCTGGAGAAATGTTCATCGTGGATGCAGATGCCATTAACGTCGGTGTCGGAGCGGTTCTTTCGCATATACACAACGGCCAAGAGAAGGTAGTAGCATACTTCAGCAAAGTGCTCCCCAAGCTCGAAAGGAACTACTGCGTGACCAGGCGAGAACTTCTGGCGCTGCTTCTGGCGACAAAACGTTTCCATAAATACCTCTACGGCCAAAAGTTCATTTTGCGCATAGACCACGCGGCTTTAAAATGGCTGCTGCAGTTCAAGAATCCGGAGGGCCAGGTCACAAGATGGATTGAAAGATTGCAGATGTACAACTACGAAATACAGCATCGCAAAGGGAAACTTCATTCCAATGCGGATGCCTTATCCCGGCGACCATGTAAGATCGAATGCAAGCATTGTGTGCGGCAGGAAGAGAAAGACCTTCTCTCCATCCAAAGGGTAAGAGCTGAACCCATCGCCGATTGGAGTGCAGAAGAGATTCACAACGCTCAAAAAGAAGACCCGGACATCGAGCCGATATTAGCGTGGAAGGAGTTTATGGAAAAGCCAAAAGGACAGG
This sequence comes from Brachypalpus laphriformis, assembly GCA_945910035.1. Lineage (NCBI taxonomy): Eukaryota > Metazoa > Arthropoda > Insecta > Diptera > Syrphidae > Brachypalpus > Brachypalpus laphriformis. Next base: position 205,854,575 of record OX246753.1, read on the forward strand.
ATATCTCGGACAGAAGCCCCACTCTCAAAGCATACTGGGCTCAGTGAGACTCCCTTCATGTGCAAGATGGTGTGCTGAAAAGGAAATGGGAGCGGCCGGACGGGAAAGATTTCATAATGCAGCTTGTCTTGCCGCGATCAAAAGTACACGAGGTGCTACGGGAAATGCATGATGAAGCATCCGGAGGTCATTTGGGTGCAAACAAGACGCTGGAGAAGGTGCGAAAACGTTTCTATTGGCTTAGTGCAAGAGAAGACGTAGAAAATTTGTGCCGAAAATGCGTCGTATGTGCAGCCAGCAAGGCGCCCAGAACGAAAACGCGAAGCAAGATGCATCAGTACAACGTGGGCGCACCCTTTGAACGGATCGCCGATGACATCGCTGGTCCATTTCCGGAAACCGACAATGGCAACCGTTACATCCTAGTCGTCATGGACTACTTCAGGAAGTGGCCGGAAGCGTTCGCCATCCCTAACCAGGAAGCGAAGACCATCGTAGAACATATCGTGAACAACTTGGTGAGCAGATTTGACGTGCCTATAGAACTGCATTCTGACCAGGGACACAAAACTTCGAATCGAAGATATTTCAAGAGGTATGTCAACAACTAGGAATTAAAAAGACGAGGACGACTCCGCTTCACCCACAATCCGACGGGATGGTAGAGCGCTTTAGCAGAACCTTAAACGAACATCTCTACAAGGTCGTAGAAGACCACCAGCGCGATTGGGATCGACAAATTCCTCTCTTCCTGATGGTCTATCGAAATGCAGTGCACAATACTGGACATATTCCATCATCCCCTAACGATGAGCCCAAATGCGAAAAGGACTACGTGGCAGACCTCAGGGAAAGGATCCGAGACATACATCAGAGAAACAGGACGAGGATAAGGATAGCGAGTGACAGTATGAAAATCAGGTACGACACAATGGCAACAACGTCGTCCAGCCTTCATGACCTAGTATGGTTGTACAACCCACACCGACAAAAAGGGGGGTCACCTAAGCCGCAGTAAAACTGGGAGGGCCCTTATGACCACACGCATCAATGACGTTGTCTATCGGATCCAGCGTGGAGTAAGAGGCAAAATGAAAATTGTTCACCTGGATCGTCTTCATCGTTATCATGGCAATAACCAAGATGATCTTGTTCGGGACGAACAAGTTTAAGGGGGGGTAGTGTAGCATCGACTTAAAGCACTGCATGGTTTGTGTACCAAACTGTAAGTAACGTTACTTATTCGCCAAACCTGTTAGCGGCCAATATTCCCACCATATTTCACCCATTCGTCGCAGTCATCAATTCACCCCTAGCGATATCTAGCATGTTCTAGAACTTCTTGTATTTTGTAGAATTACACCGACCACAACCACAGTCCATACAGTTGATAATAAAGTGAATACAGCGATTAAAAAGAGACTCGACCAGTGGTGAAAATAAGCGACATTGTGATTGAAAGTAAATCTGTAGAGACGGTTTAATTTGAAATAATTAAAAAATAAAGTGATTTGAATATTGTGTTAAAGTAAAGTTGGTAATTGCTAATAAATAAACAGTGGAAATACACAAAAGACAGTTTTATTTAAACGAACCCCAGCAAGAATATTAAAATATATAATAACTTGAATGCGTATGAATCACTAAATTTTCTGCTATTTCTCTTTCAAAAATAGAAATCCTCTGTATGTATATACATACATGTTAAAAACTTATTTGAAATATAGGATACAATATATTATACCTATAATCAATTACACCATTATCAATATTATTTACATATAACTATCATCAGTCCAAACATACATGAAAGTAATTTCTTGCAACACAATACAATCTAATTCTGAATATCAAAAATTGCATTCGTTGTAAATAATAAAACTCTCGTCACCAACCAGCACAACCTACGTGTGAAACATCTGTACAATAAGTATTTGTCACAACCAAAAAAGATAGGAAATCTGTCGTTGAATTCTTTTAGCATGTACACAAGACAATGAAACACAAGGCTACGACACCATAGACTCCAACTGAAATCTGCCAACTGCTGCTTTCGCCACCCCGCGGTAAAAAGACTCGTTGTTGTGTAATCAAATACTCTCACCTCGAACCGGTTCACCACTCTTTTACCGCTAATGGTTTATGGATATGATAGCGCTATGCCACAGGCTTTGCAACTTCTGTGTTGTGTTCTTCCTAAGACATTTTAGAAACTCTGGTTCTTTGGAAGAAAAATATGACATAGATAAAGGAATGATTGCCTACGTTGGGGCAGACAATTAAATACGCCCAATTTAAATCATGTACACTACCGTTCATAAGTTTAAGATTAACTCTACTTCCTTGAAGTAGGCATACACAACCTTTGGGGTTGTGGTGGACTGTAGGGACTTAGATGTGGCGTGGATGTCGGCGACGGTCATGTCCACGTTGGAGGAACCAGAATGTGGCGACGGTCGGGTGACCAGTATGTGGCGTCGACGTACTCGCGTTGGTGTGGCCCAATATAGCGAGCGATGAGTCGCCAATTGTTGAGGTTCGTTCGTCGCGGGAATGATCCAAAAGAGACAAATTCCAATATGAAATAACAATTACTTTATTATAAAAAGTTCAAAGGGAAAAGACAAATGAGTCTTTCCGATGGCGGTGAACAATGATCGAAGAATGAAGAATGATCAGGAGAGGAGAAGAGGAATGGAAGAAGAAGAAATTCTTCTCCGTACGTCGGATGAGGAAAGCGTTGGTGCAATTGACGTTAATCTGGACAATCTTTTTCTGGAATCAAGCGACACTTGCTCCATTGCCAGTTCATCCTTCTCCAATATTTAAACATCCTTCAAGCGCTCAAAAAATTGCAAGTTGACAGTCCGGAGATTAGGGACAAAGAAATGGGAGGGGTTAACGGAATGCGAGCGGAAGAGGCTCCATAACGCACGAGCCTTCCTGCAGGAACAGTCCTTGGCGGAGTGTAAGCCTATTGCTAGCCCTCCAAAAAGAACAGTGACGGCGGAAGTCCCGAGCGAGGAAGGGTTGATGGGACCACCTAAGTCTGCGACAAGCCTTAGCCAGTCAGGACGCAAGGTGATCTCATCGGCTAATCCGGAGCACAATCGTGATTCAGTGGTATTGCAAAAGCCTACCGATAAAGCCTCTGACTCGACGACTGGGATAGTCCCAGTGTTAGGTGAGAGTGCGACTCTGGAGGATGCCGCGGTCAAGATGGACACTTCCAGCGTGTCAAGCCTCAGCTACTCACACGGGAAGGATACGTCAACACCTCAGCAACCTGGCGAATGCCGTCCTGCTGAGTCTAGGATTGACTCTTCTGCCTGCAGCTTTGCGACGGTAGTTAGCTTAGGTAGCCATGGTTTGGGACTAGCCCGACCACTCAAAATAGGGAAGACCAGCGACGTAAGCGTCTACCCAAGACAGACGACGGTACGAAACCGTATACGCAACGCTATCCGGTTAATACGGCGGCTTAAAAGGCGTGATCCGGAGTCCTACACGGACAAGGAAAGAGTGGCTCTGGATAGAGCCACCAACACGCTTAAGCTGAGAGGATCCACCCGACAAGACAGGACGGGCCGTAAGGTAAGAAGTTCCCTCGCGGCGGGGGCGGGAAGCCTCTTGCTACCCGCCTCAGCCGCGAGGAGACTTCGGCCAGTTACCGACTCAGACTCAACCCCTGAGCCGGTTGTTGGCTGTTCCAATAAGGCGATTACGTCACGGAACTCGACCACAACAGAAACGGGTGTAAGACTGACCGCGGCGAGGAGGGAACGCCTCTTGCCATTTACCTCAGCCGGGAACAGACCTAAACCGCTTTCAGTCGATCCAAGCAAAGACGCACAGTCCAAACCTGGGTTGACTGCGAGGCGTTTTGTTGCTGACTCAGGCAATAATCGACGTAGCATAGGGCAGACTAGGGGAACAGGCAGGAGACTGTTCAAGTCGAGGAGGGAAAGCCTCTTGCCATCCACCTCAGTCTCGGACAGACTCAAGCCCCCGCTAACCGTTTCGGATGGGGCCACAAGGTTCACGGCCGAGCCGATTGCGGGGTGTTCCAAAAGAGGTAGGCACGACGACACGACATCGCCGCCAACACGAAGAATAAGCAAAAAAGCCAAGATGGCATCTCAAAAAGAAAAAGCTAATCTTCAGGTGGCGATCGACGATTTCAATAACCCTGACCGCAAGCTATCCGGAGACCAATGGAGGCTGGTGGAACTGCGTATACTCGACGGAGTAAATGCGCCATAGCCAAGAATCAGGGAACTATCCCTTTCTTTGACCAGCTCACCACCTTCAAAGGCTTCAAGGTTATGTCGTCTGACAACGAGACAACACTTAATTGGCTCAAGAACTTTGTAATCAGCACGCAGGCTCCTTGGGCGAATGCCGACCTGCGATTCGTGGAAAAAAAAGATCTGCTGGAATTCACTAGGCCTAAAGGGCGCATTCTCATTTCGGGCCCACATATTCCTAGAGAACGGCTGGAAAGAAACCTCCAACACCTCAACCCCGAGCTCTATAGCGAAAACTGGGAGGTGTTAGAAGTGGGTGCCCATACGGAAGCCGGAACTGAGATAGTGGTGTTGCTCAACCACAAGTCTATGCCCATCCTAAGGAGATACCATATAACTATAAGGTTCGCATTGGAATTACCCGATGCAAGGTCAGACCTTTAGTTGGGATGGACGAAAAGAAAAGAAGGAAGGCGGGTGGTAAGAAAAATCAATGATGGAGATTGCTCAAATAAAAAGTCACCATAGCATAGCAGCTAGCGCCAACCTCATCTATCTGATGGGAGATAAGAACATAGACATTGCCCTAATTCAAGAGCCATGGATCTCCCGTGGCAAAATACAGCATCGAACCGCTATACGCGGAATGTAAGACCAGAACGTGTATCGTAGCTAGGAAAGGCTTGAGCGGAGGGGGCTTTCCCCACTGATTCTATCAGCCGTCTACATGCCTTTTGATGCCAAGGAGGGACCGACATCCACACTTACCCGCTCTCTTGTGCAAAAAGCGGAACAGGAAAGATGGGACTTGCTGCTGGGATGTGATGCCAACTCTCATCACTCTCAATGGGGTAGCAGCAACATAAACTTACGCGGTGAGTCTTTGTTTGAGTTTATAATTGAAAATAACCTTATTGTAGCGAATAGAGGTAACGAACCTACTTTTGTAGTAAAGAACAGGCAAGAAGTTATAGATGTAACTTTAGCCAGTAACTCGAGTACCCTAACTATTGACAAGTGGAACGTGATAGGAAAAGAATCCTACTCCGACTACAAAATGATCGAATTCCTCATGGGTAACAACTATGACTCGCCCAAACCTTACAGGAACCCCAGGAAAACCAACTGGGATCTCTTTAACAACGAGGTAAGGAAAGGTATAAGATCCCTGCAGGATAGCAACTGGCTCGGACCTGCTGACATTGACCGCAAGGCAAAGGATATTACATCCATCTTTAATGAAGCCTATGTCAAAGCATGTCCAGAAACCAAACGAAAAGATACAAAATTATCGCCTTGGTGGTCATCTGAACTAGCTAGAATTAGGAGAGTAACTAGACACCTTCTAAATGTGGCCAAAAGAACTATGCTAGAAGCGGACTGGGAACAGTATAAGTCCAGTCAGAGAAATTTCAAAAACAAGACACAGAAGGCCAAACGCCACCCTTGGCAGCACTTCTGTAATGAAATGAAGGGTACGACAGAATCTGCGAGACTGAGAAAAATTCTATCCAGGGAATCAAAAACTCTTGCATCTCTCAAGGAACCCGACGGAAGGTGGACTGAATCCTGTGCAGAATCGCTTAGCTCCCTGCTAAAAGCACACTTTCCGGGTTGTACGACCCATCCAAATAATAACATCGTAACTAACAGTAGTTTTGTAACGGAAACTCCGACGGATTTTATCACAGAGGAAAGAATTGAGTGGGCAATCGGATCATTCTCTCCCGACCCGACGGGATTATCCCGATCATGCTACAGAAAACAATAACCACAATCATCCCGGTACTTAAAGAACTGTACCTCAACAGCCTCATGTGGGGGTATATACCTAGATCATGGAAAGAGGTCAAAGTGGCCTTCATACCCAAGGCCGGTAAAGCAAGCCACACTACTGGAAGGACTTTAGGCCAATTAGCCTTACCTCCTTTGTCCTAAAGATCTTTGAAAGACTAGCTGACATATACATCCGTAGTAAACTACGCCCAGGTGATATATCCCCAGCGCAGCACGCTTATACGAAAGGAAAAAGCGTAGAGACAGCGCTGCACTGTGTAGTCGGCTCAATAGAAAAATCACTGAAAAACAAAGAATATACACTAGCCGCTTTCCTAGACATTGAAGGAGCCTTTAACAATGTCAAAACGGACGCGGTCAATAGAAGTCTAACGAACCTTAATATTCACAATTCCGTGATAAAATGGATCGTCAATATGCTAAAGGAAAGACATATCAAAGTTGAACTCGGAGGTACTTAGCTTGAAGTCTATGCCTCACGAGGCACCCCTCAAGGAGGGGTTATATCCCCACTACTGTGGGTAATTGTCCTGAACGAAGTCCTCTTAAACTTAGAAACAGCGGCGTCAAGGCCATAGCATATGCGGACGATGTTGTGCTGCTAGCAACAGGTAAATTTCTCCCGACCCTGAGCGAACAAATCGAAGGGGCGCTGGAAATCATTGACTCCTGGACGGAGAGATGTGGGCTGGCGGTTAATCCCCAAAAGACAGAGTTAGTACTATTCACTAACAAAAGAATAATTCCACAATTCGTAACTCCTTCAGTAAGGGGTACTCCCCTGAGTATCTCCAGTAGTGCGAGATACCTTGGCCTAGTGCTCGATAGGAAACTGAACTGGAGACTAAACATCAACGAAAGAGTCAAAAAAGCCACAATAGCTTTTTACTCGTGCAATAGAATATTCGGGAAGACTTGGGGACCGAGCCCCAAAATCATCCTATGGGTGTATACAGCTATAGTAAGGCCAATACTAACGTATGACAGCCTTGTATGGTGGCAGGCAGCCAGCAAAATAAATAACTTAGCTGCTATCACAAAAGTACAAAGACTAGCGTACATCGCCACAACCAGTGCGATGAGAACGACACCTACAGCAGGACTCGAGGCCATTCTCAATCTGCTTCCGCTAGACATCTTTATACAAGTATCGGCGGCTTATAGTGCCGTAAGATTAAGCCAAACAGATAGCTGGAGACCAAATGCAATGGGTCACACCACGATCCTGCAGAGATATCTAGGCAGTGTCTAATACAGACTACTTAACGCCTTACCTAGACTTCATAAGAACATTTTCTAGCACCTATTCGAGCAGGGAAGACTGGAAAAATGACAGGACGCCTAAAGAGCGATCCTTAGCTGTTTACACCGATGGATCCAAAATGGAAATAGGTGTGGGCGCAGGCATCTTCTCTGAAATGCTTGGCCTCTTCATGTCAGTTCGGCTTCCGAACCACAGCAGCGTTTTCCAGGTGGAGGTCCTAGCAGTTACAATAGCAGCTCGTGAGACTGCGATGAGGGCAATACCACGAGAGGATATCACCTTTTTCATCGACAGCCAGGCGGCGATAAAAGCAATATCTGCTATAGAAATAAAATCGAAGCTTGTGAAGTGTTGTAGAGAAGAGCTCAAGGTTCTTGGAACACAGCACGAGGTAAAGCTCTGCTGGGTCCCTGGTCATGAAGGCATACCAGGGAATGAGAAAGCCGATGAACTGGCTAGAGGAGGCTCAGCACTAAGCTCGGACCAATCCTCGGTGTACATCCCGCCTTGCGCCCTTAAGCTCGAAGCAGGAAACAAAGCCATAACGGAGGCTAACAATAGGTGGACCTCGTTAGATACTTGTGTCACCACGAGGAAGCTGTGGCCTGCATTTGACAGAGTAAGAACCAATAGACTCTCTACTCTAATAGGAGTCATTACGGGGCATAATACCATGAGGTACCACATGAAAAAACTACGTGTGACTAACGAAGACCTTTGTAGAGGCTGCGGCGACGAGGAGGGTCAGGAGGACATCGCCCACTTTCTCTGTCATTGCCCAGGCCTCTATTATTTGAGAAATAAGATCCTTGGACAACACTTCTTTGAGGATCTAGAAGAGTTGTCCAACAGACCAATAAATGACATCGCAAACTTCATCAAATCCTCTGGATGGCTTGTATCTAGGACACAGTGAGTACTAAGTTCTTTCTTTAGGATATTTACAAAGACGGTATTTTTCCACGAGGAAGGGATTCTCTTTTCTATCTCCTTTCCCCCCATGGGTATCACAATGGGTCTATACTGACCTGGGTAAGTTCGTTCCAAATTTGTCTTCTTTATGCCATCCGTTAAACGAACTTCTGAAATCCCAAACAGATTTTATTTGGACTCCAAGTCAAGAAGAGGCTTTCAAGAAATTGAAGCAGGCACTCACTTCAGCACCGATTTTAAAAGTCTACGATCCGGCACATAACTATTGTATCGTCAGATGCATCATCTTTTGGTTTAGGAGCAGTTCTTCTGCAAGTAGACTCGGGTGAAATCCTTAAACCTGTGGCGTACGCATCTCGAACCTTGCCCAGAAGTGAAAAAAAGTACGCGCAGATCGAGAAGGAAGCTTCGGGTATTACTTGGTGCTGTGAGAGATTCAGTGAGTTCATTACTGGGATTTAATTTACAATTGAGACGGATCGGATCACAAACCGTTGATTTCTATCTTTACAGTCAAAAACCTTGATGACCTTACTCCAAGAATTCAACGGTCCCGCATGAGAATGATGGCTTTCACGTTTAACATAATCTACACACCTGGAAAAGATCTGGTGGCGACGGATGCACTGTCACATCATCCTACACGAGAAGCAGGAAAAGAAGGCGAAGATGAAGGGATAGAGACATTCGTCAACAGTATCATGAACGAGCTACCAGCATCAGCAGATAGGTTAGTCACAATTAGAAGAGCACAACTGGAAGATCCAACTATAGCGAAGGTCATCGAATTTTGCGAAAGAGGGTGGCCTCACAAACCTAAAGTGTCTCCGGAAACGAGGCAGTACTACAACGATCGTAATAGACTTGCAGTCAACGACCAACTTTTGATGTACACCAAGCGCTTAGTCATCCCACCCCTTTTGCGAAATGAGATCATAGAAGCGATACACAGGGGTCACCTGGGAATCGTCAAATGCAAAATCCGCATGCGCCAATCAGTATGGTGGCCCGGCTGCTCCAAGCAAATGGAAGAGTTCATTCGACGCTGCACTATTTGTGTTCAATTCGAGACACCGAGACATCAACCACTAATTGCGTCACCAATGCCAGAACGCCCTTGGCACACAGTCGCAATGGATATATGCACTTGTTTTGGTAAGACATATCTTGTCCTAAGCGATTATTTTTCTAGATTCCCGGAAGTAGTCAGATTGGAAAACCAAACATCACGTTGCGTCATCGAAAAACTAAAGCCCATTTTTGCAAGATTCGGCATCATAGAGATTGTCAGGACTGACAATGGTCAGGTTAACACATCGGAATTTCGACGGTTTGCTAATTCATGGGGATTTAAGCATATAACGTCAAGTCCTCGCTTTCCCCAAAGCAACGGATTTATCGAGTCGGTTGTTAAAGTGGTGAAAAGGTTGCTGAAGAAAAATGAAGATGACCCACAATAAGCATTAATGGAATATCATGCTACACCACTAGCAAATAGTTTCATTCCAGCAGAATTGTTAATGGGTCGTAGAATTCGATCAAAAAAACTAATACCACAGGATCATCTGAATCCACAAACCATTAACAGAAACCAAATCTATAAGAAGGACGAAAAGTACAAACAGCAAAAAACGGATAACTATAACCACGGTGTTTACGATAGACATTTTCAAATCGGCGACGTGGTTTGGATTCGCGACATCAATCAATGGGGACGAATTCAAAGAAGACCGGAGACACCCCGTTCATATCTCATCGCAACTGACACTGGACTCTACAGAAGGAATTCGTTTCGCTTGAATAATGCTCACAAAACAGGTGTACCACACAGACCACAAGAAGCAGTAGAAGGAGCTATACAGCCAGAATGCAGTGCTGAAATTTCAAAGGCGGAGATGAGTAACTTAAAGTAAATCTGACGTCAATTTATATGTTTATATTTTTATCACATACCATGAAATTGTTAAGTTAGTTCATAAGTCTATAATGGTTTGGCCATTGGCCGTCTACCAGATTGACAATTTAAATAAAGTTTCTAACTTAATAAGATCTAGTTATGTTTTTTACAAAATAGTACTTATATTCCCTAAACGTCTCCCTCAATAATTCGTTTTCTGTAGCATAGTGCAATTGAAGTATATTTGTACAGTACATCCCAGCCTTGATCTCCGTTTAGGATGCTCATAGCTTGCTCTAACTCCAGAGCATGCGAGCCAAAGAAGCAAATGCGAAAGTCCTTCAGCATAGGGCATATTGCTAGAAAATGGAATACATCCTCTCTCACTTTCATGTTGCACAGATCACACAAGATCGGGAGTTCCGGGCGATGTAGCATGTAGTGCAGGTTTATAATTTCTCCTCTTATTCGAAAAATCGTGCTCATCGTGTCCGCTGTGTTACAGTTTAAGAAATAAGACTTTTCCAGAAGATTGTGCCTCATTCTGCTACAATAGCATCTATGCAACGACTGCTGTGCTTCCTTTAAGTTTTTCTCGTAGAGTATGTGTCCCAATTTCTTCAGAAGAGTGTTGAATTGGATTCTTAAAGATGAATTGTGTTCATCGGGCGCTAAACGTAAACTAAGATTGCAGTCTGAGGCTAGTTTTTCCCACTCTTGAACAATGTTTCCTTTGGTTGACAAAACGTGGTTTAAAATCAACCTTGGCAGCCTATCTTCTCCCATCGCCATAACTTTTACTATATAGTCAAAATGCATTTTCAAGGTTTCTAAGAATAGAGGATGTACACCTGTCTCTAAGTGCAACATGTAGTTGGGGGTGCTATTCGGCAACCGAAAGATCCGTTTAAGGAAATATCGAAGAAATTTTTCAACCGCAACATAAGAACAGTATCCCCACACTTGTGCACCAAATAGTAGTATTGAAGCAGCAGTTGCCCGAAATATCTTTTGCTTTGAAGAGTGTGATATGGATTTGTTTTTAATGCAGCGACCCCAAACAGAACAAATAGCGCAGACAGTTTATTCCCTAGATGTTTATTCATGTTGAGGTTTGCTGATATTAAGACTCCCAGGTATTTATATTCGCGGACAATTTCGACACGCTCTCCTTGATAAAACCACTTTTCGTTCCGTGAAAATCTACCTCCTCCACACCTAAATATCATAATTTTTGATTTTTCCAAGTTGACAAACAGATTCCAAGAGTTGCAGTACGCCTCAAGCCTATTAATCATCAACTGTAAGCCATCCACTGTGTCTGCTAGGAACACCATGTCGTCAGCATACATCAGTCCACGTATTTTCTTCCCGCCAAGCGTAATTCCGCCGCCTATAGAATCTGTGATGTCATTTATAAAAAGAATAAATAGCAGCGCGCTTAAAATACAACCCTGCTTCATCCCCATGGTTGTTGAGAAGTCTTCAGATATGCAATCTCCATCCCACACATATGCTACATTTTCTTCGTACATCGCTCTTAAAATATTTATTGTCTTGCTTGACATCCCAATTTGATAAAGTTTATAAAAGAGAGCTTTCGAGGTATGGAATCGAAGGCTGCACGGAAATCAACAAAAATAGCATAAAGTTTTTTATTTTTCCTTTTATATGACTCAGCAATATTAACGAGAGAAAAGATTTGGTCCACCGTTAAATAGTTTTTTCTGAACCCCGTCTGGAGTTCATTTAGTACTTTTTTATTTTCTACCCACAGTATAAGCCTGTTATAGAGCAAAGATGCGAACAATTTAGACGAAGTGTTTAGGAAGGATATACCTCTGTAGTTATTTGCATCGTCGTAAGCTCCTTTTTTGTGAAGTGGGTATATTATCGATTTCTTAAAGCTTTTTCGTACATCAGCGGTTTCAAATATTCGATTAACTCCCTTGTTAGTTCGGCTATAAACTCTGTTGTACAGTTTTTGTAAAACTCAAAGGGAATTCTGTCGTCTCCAGGTGCTTTTCTCATTTTTGCATATTCAACGGTTTGTTGAACTTCAGATGTGGTAAACGGGGCATCCAGAAAATCGTCGCAAAGTAAAGGGGCTGCATATTGAACTGCTGGGGATGTTTGCACGGTGTTGAGCAGTTTATTGAACTGATCCCGGAGTTTTGGTGCTTCCAGAGATGAGGCGATGACATTAGGCTGTCTATTTATCGATCTTATTGCTTTCCAGAACTCAACTGAGGATTTTGACCTATTTATAATAGCAATATTTTGATTCTCGAATGCTATCTTCTTGGTATTGCAGATACGTTTAAAGTTTTTGATCGCTTCGCCATAAAGAGTTTTAAAAATGTCTGAATTGTAGGATCGTAGCAGTTTTAGTAGCGCAAACGACTTATTTCTAGCAATTAAGCATTCAGCATCAAACCGTTTTTGTTTACCAGAAACATTTTTTCTTGTTAACCTTTGTGGAGGAATAGCCTTCTTGATGATTTCTGTAAGATTATCGATGTGGGACGGTATACCTGCTTCATGAAGTTTGGAGAGCTCAACATTAAGGTTATTCTGAAACAAATTGCGGAAGCGATCATTCCATAATAGTTTTGGTAATAGACCCATTTTTGTCGTAGTTTTTTCTGCCATGGAACAGCCCAACCTGCATTCGACTTCTAAGGGCATGTGATCAGAAAACGTCTCCAACCCTATGCAAAATTTGTCCAGAAAAGATTACCAGTTGCCGGAGATGAAGCAGTAGTCAATAACTGAACAAGCTGTTCCTCGAATGAATGTTAACTCTCCTGCGCAATCGCCTTCGCAGTTTCCGTTAAGAACTCGACAATCTAGCATATCCACGGTTTCAAGAATCTTAGAACCTTTTCCATCGCAAACTTCATCTTTGGAGTTGCGGGTGAGATTTAGCGCGACTGTGTTATAACCACTAACAAAACTGTTTTGAGACAAACCAATTCTTCCGTTGAAGTCGCCAATGAGCATTAGATCGGTTGACTCAAGATTGCACAAGACTTCTCTAAATTTTTCAAAATCACGCTGCCAGAAACTGTAATTAAGATATACGGGTAGTATACACAAAGCGTTATTTTCAATTTTTAAATCCATGATGTACATCTCATCTACTGTTTTTATGCTAACAGTTACTCCCTCGATATTCTTGCGGAATCCGATCAGTTCACCACCGCTTGCTCTTCCAAAATATTTGGATTTTACTGCAGAAGTAAATTCTAGTTCGAAATTCGGGAAAAAATTCTTAATTCTATTTTTTTCATTTTCATATTCATTTTCATTAACGTTTCCATTTTCAATTTAATTTTTTAACACTACATGTGTTTCTTATAATATAAAAATATCAAAACTTATAATATAATTAATAAAATCAACAAGCAATAATTTATTTTTCAAGCCATTGATATTATAGCTCAAGATTCTTAATTTTAAAAAATACGCTTCACACCGGTAGACAGGCAAAACTCATTCAGAACCATCGAGTACATGCGAGACAGCATGTCCAGAAGCAGCGGGTTGATGTGGTAATGTGTTTCCACCCAAGTTAGATTCAGCGGCAGATGAGGATACACCCTCTGTTATTTTGACACTTCGGCTGTCACGAGCTTCAGTTGACATTTGAAATTGGTTTTAAACATTTTAGACCACTTTCTTCACCATGTTTCAACCCCTCCGAAGCATCCCAAGTAAACAAATTGTCCCCAACAAAGAGTCGGTCATCTTTTAACACAACTTTAACCTGTGGATTTACCTCGCGCAGAATCTTCATGAATGGGCCCAGTTTGGCTCTTCTTTGCCGTACATTGTGTGGGAGGTCTTTATGTACACGGATATTTGTTCCTCTGAGCTTTTTTGCATTACTCAATACCTTCCAGACATCATTTCGGGATTTCATTTTTAATATTACTGACGCTGTAGATGCATTACGACGACTTGAAACACTATACGCGGAGTCGATTATGGTTTTTACATCAGCGTCAAGAAGACCAGCACAAACATTCTCCAGATCGATGACTTTTTCTGAAACTTCCTCATGTTTCGTTCTTAAGCTAGCCATCTCAGAACAAATCAATTGGAGGTCAGCTTTCGACGCGAGTTTTTTTACGAGGTCTTTATTTTTTTATGCCCGAAATCGAGTCCATCGTCGCCGCAGACACACCTGGTACGCTTAAGTTAGGACTAGGACGGCGTTTTTCGTTTTTTGGGTGGTTTTGCGAAGTTTCGTGTAAGCCTCTTTTTTTCATTTGAGGTTAGCTTTCTTGTGAAAAATTCAATTCCTCGAAGTGAAGGACTTAAGTTCTAGGACTTACTCGAAATTTGTTTCCAATTGAGAAAAAACTTGTTTGAAGATATATTTTTATCAAATTTTGTAATTGTTTCTGCTGTATATTCAATGTTTCACTTTATTTTCGTGAGCTTAAATTTCTTGCGACCACTTTTGACAGAACAGAAATGTCAATCCAAGAATTTCCAATCCAAATAGTTAACTTTAAAAGGGGAGATATGGAATATGTATATCTTTGATATCTCTCCATTAGTTCTCTCTTTGAATACTTACACAGGATTATGCACATACATATATAAGTAAAATATCTCTGATGAGATAGTCAGTCAACAGATGGAGTTCAACTAGAAAACGTGTTTTAATACGTTGTGCGAACACTACAACTATAAATTCAGCAAACAAAATCAGTGCAGAAATCAATCGAAGAATAACTCTTGCCAATCGCGGTTTTTTTGGGCTTATAAGGCAATTCAACAGTAAAGCCCTTTCTCGAACAACTAAGAAGACTCTATATAAGACCTTGATCATCCCAGTCCTGCTTTACGGCGCTGAAACATGGACTTTATTAAAAGAGGATGAAGATATCCTTGGTCGCTTCGAGAGAAAAATTCTTCGTAAGATTTTCGGTCCCGTTTGCGTTGACGGGTTTTGGAGGAGAAGATTCAATCACGAACTATACGAGCTGTACAGCGACATCGACCTAGTCAAAAAACTGCGTATTGGACGTCTGAGATGGCTAGGACATGTAGAGCGAATGGACACCAACGCTCCGGCCCGCAGAGTCTTCGAATCTAACCCCGAGGGACGACGCAGTAGAGGGAATTATCGCCGTAGGTGGCGCGCACAAGTTCAAGGGGACCTCGACCAACTTGGAGTGCGCAACTGGAGGCAACTAGCTAAAGACCGAGCTAAATGGAGAGGCTTGTTGGTTGAGGCCCAGGTTCACCCCGAACTGTAGCGCCACCTAAGTAAGTAAGTAAGAACACTACAACAACGGCTGGTCAAACAGTAGTGCGTGCGATCATATGAAAACACAAGCGTTTTCACTCAGCTGAGGCCTACCAACTCCTACTCTCAACTTCCACGCGGTGACAGCCGGGTGCCTAGTACCTTAATACAAGAAGTGGGTAACCAACCCCTTTGTGGAAGAGTGCTTTCTCACTAGAGCACTTCTTCCTGTTCCAGGCGGCTGCGGACGAATTCCCTAGACGGAGTCAATGGTGGCGTCTATAGTTCCAGTTAGGTTGAACTAAGTGAATACCTTCTGCGAGCTGCTTCGACGTATTCGGATCACAGGTCGGTAAGGTATTTCCAATGTTAGTCAGGACCTTGGAGTAGAGATGGTGGCGGAGGAGCCCTTAATGGGCCAACAGCAGCGCCCATACTCCCGTAGTGGACTACTGGCACCGGTATAATCGACCCCTCCTAATAGAGGCATAATTAAGGAACTGGCCCTCCAGGTTTGGGGTTGTGCCGTCGGAGTAACTTCCCTACCACGTAAAAAACCTATGGTTCCGAAACAACCAAAAGCCTCGGATAAGGATGACTCAACTAATGACGACCCCAGCAAACGAAATAAGGACAACGACCTTCGGATCTGTACGTGGAATGTTCTGTCCCTTTACAGACCACGTGCAGCCGAACAACTAGCAGAGGCCCTAGACTGCTATAAAGCAGATATTACCGCCATCCAGGAAGTGCGATGGGATGGGCCGGGCAAAAAGAGGATAAAAAACTATGACATCTACTACGATTATTGCTACAGAGGCAACAGGCAGCACTTATACGCTTGCGGATTTGTCATACGCGGCAGACTTAGGCAAGAAGTCTTAAGCTTCCGACACGTTAGCGAACGCATTATGACTATACGGATCAAGGCTAAATTCGCTAACATAAGCCTAATATGTGCTCATTCCCCCACGAAAAAAAACGACCCTGCCACCGAAGAGTGTTTCTACGACCTCCTCGACAAAACATACGAGCAATGTCCGAAATGCGACGTTAATATCATATTGGGCGATTTTAACGCCAAAATAGGAAAGGAGGACGTCTTTGGAAGGACAGTCGGTAAGCATAGCCTACGCATCACCTCGTCTAATAACGGACTAAGTCTAATTGATTTCGCTGTGGAGCAAAATGTCACCATAGCAAGCACATGGTCTCCTCATCTCCATATTCATAAGCAGACATGGCGGTGCAATGATTATGTAACGATCAACCAAGTTAATCATATTGCGATCGACGCAAGTCATGCCTCCAGTATTCTGGAAGTCCGGACCTTCCGAGCGGCCAACATAGACTCGGATCATTACCTTGTTGTAGCCAAGGTTCGAATGCGGATATCCCAAACTAAACAACAAAGAAAAATCACTGTGAGAAAGTTTAACGGCCAAAGGCTACAATCGCAAGAGACCGCCAGACTCTTCGCTGAACGCGTATCCCGAAATCTCTGAATCACCTCTATGCCGCCAGCATTAAGTGCCGAAGACCAGTAGCAACGCTGCGAACATGCCATCAGAAGCGCCGCGACTGATGTGCTGGGTCTCGCTCGCCCACCACCGCGAAACCCTGGTTTGACGAAGAATGCCGGCGAGTGCATGCAGCAAAACAAGAGGCATACAAAGCGGCGCTGCAAAGGAAGACGAGAGCTGCTTGTGAGCTCTACGAGCAAAAGAGACGGGAAGAACATCGGCTTCTCCAAAAGAAGAAGAAAGAGCATGAGAAGCGCGCGTTTGAGAATATCGAGAGTTTATACTCCAGAGACAATGTACGGAAGTTTTACCAAAAGGTAAAAAGAACGCGTCAGAGAAGTAATAGCCGTACAGAAACCGGTAGAGATGAAAATGGAAACCTCGTAGTAGAATCACAGTCGGTGCTGAGAATATGGAGAAACTACTTCTGCAGACTATATAACGGCGACGAAGATCAACGTCCCGCTGTTAGGCAGAATGAACCAGTCAACATAGACGATGATAGTCAAAATTCCCATTCCCCTGACCAAAACGAAGTGAGGATAGCAATTTCCAAGCTAAAATCCAACAACGCTGGTTGATCTGACGGCTTACCGGCCGAACTTTTCAAGACAGCTAGGGATGAATTGGTAGAGTGCATACACCAACTCATCTCTAAGATTTGGTCAGACGAGTGTATGCCTGATGAATGCAACCTCAGCATCAGCATCGTTTGCCCGATCCGCAAGAAGGAGACCCCTTCAACTGCGCCAATTATAGAGGCATCAGCCTCCTCAACATCGCATACAAGATCTTTTCTGCGATATTGTGTGAACGCCTGAAACGCCGCAGTAGAGGGAATCATCGCCGTAGCTGGGGCGCACAAGTTCAAGGGGACCTCGACCAGCTTGGAGTGCGCAACTGGAGGCAATTAGCTAAAGACCAAGCTAAATGGAGAGGCTTGTTGGTTGAGACCCAGGTTCACCCCAAACTGTAGCGCAACCTTCCCGACCTAATTACCACACCTCGAAAAATTTGCGGAAGCGAATAGTCAACAACTAGAGTGAATAAAAAAATAGAAAGAAAAAATCTAAAGTTTGACGTAAATCCCAACTAACTTCTACTATTTCGGGGAGTTGAGAAAATCCAAAGTTTACCAACTCTGGATTTTCGGAGCTTCTCAACTACCCAAAGTTGAGCGAGAAATAAAAGCCATTTCTCAAGTTAACAATAAAATTCCCCAAGTTGTATTCAACTTCGAGTGAATAAAAGATTAAAACGGCACTCTAGTGCAATCGGAAGTAAAGTAAGATCTTGAGGCAAAAAATTACTAATATCTGACAAAACTCATGAGACTTGTGTTGATGTACGAGGGCGAATTGAAAAGTTTGCGATCTAACAAAGTAAACAAACTGGGAAGCTTACAAACTTCTTCTATTTTTCCACCTTATCTTCCTTAATCTCAATACACTTCTTCAAACCGGTCTCTAACGCCATTATACCAAATTTAAGGAAATGTTTGTTCAAGGCCTTCAAAAAAATCCCAATTTAGAATTAAAAGTATTTCTATGGTAGGCTGCATTTCGAGGGATGCGCGGCGATCGCGTGTGCAGATGATATAGAGATACTCTAAAAGAACTTCTACAAAACGCTTTAAACAAGCTCAGTAGATGGGCAGTTCGGTGTGATTTGGGCGTAAACCCCCACAAAACTGAACTTCTACTCTTCTCCAGGAAATATAAAATTCCGTTAGTCGACCCTCGAAAACACGGACTACACCATCCCACGTCTAACAAGAACTTCCTCGTCACCATCCCCTCCAGATCACTCTGGAATGATGACACATTTTTAGAAGATGGGTCAATCCACTTCTACACTGACGGCTCAAAATTCAAGGACAGAATTGGTGGAGGTGTTTTCTCTGACAGGCTTAATCTTAAGCTCTCCTTCCGTCTTCCGAATCATTGTAGCGTGTTCCAGGCGAAAATTTTGCCGATTAAAGAAGTCTTCTGGGCGCGTGGCGTAAGTGGTTAGTGTGTCGGATCACTACGCATGAGGTTCCAAGTTCGAATCCCAGAAAATACCAAAAAGTTTTTTCACGGTCCCACCTCTCGCGAGCATCTGACAAACATACGAGAGAATTGTTGTCACGAAAAAGCTTCTCAAATCGCCGTTCGGATTCGGCATTAAACTGTAGGTCCCTTCCATTCGTGTGAAAAATATAACGCACACAACATGAGTGGTTGCGAGAAGCTAGGCCCTGGCACTTTAAAGAGCTGTTGCGCCAAATATATATATATAAAGAAGTCTTCTCTTGGTTTAAGAAAAACGTGATATCTTCTAGAAATATCCACATCTTCTCAGACAAGCAAGCAGCAATCAAATCCCTGGAATCGACCTCTATAAACTGATTATTAGTTCTAGACTGCCGATCGTCTCTTGCGGAGATGGCTGAGCAGTTCAATATTCACCTGTGTTGGGTGCAGGGGCATAGGGACATTCCAGAGAATTGTAAGACCGATGAACTCAACAGAATAGGAACAACTATACCCATCCTGCCGGACAAAGGCTCCCAAGGTATACCAATCGCTGCTTGCAAACTCAAATTTAAGCTGGATGCTATCAAGAGTACAATTCTTATGTGGGCAAGTGGACCCACATGTCTAGCGACTAAACAAATTTGGCCGAAGCTAGATCTAAAACGTTCTAAGAATTTGATTTCTCTGAACGGATTGCATATCGGCGCTATAATAGGTGTCATCACTGGGCACTGTCTAATAGGTAAGCATGCTGCAAGGCTAGGCGTTTTTGCGAACGAATTTTGTAGAAGCTGCATGGACGAAGAAGAGGAAGAAACTATTCCTCACCTTCTTTGTTTCTGCCCAGCTCTCTCCCGTAGAAGAAAGCTTCACCTAGGAGACCCCCATTACAACTACATAGGCGAGCTACAACATCGACCCTCCTACGCTTCATAAGAAGCTCAAAATAGTTTAACGCGTAGGTAGGAGAAACTTTCTCCCATGATCCGTGTGGTATTACAATGGATCTATTATTGGTCTAAGTGTGTTGGCGATTTTCAGCTGGCAGCCACTTCAACTTAACCTTACCTATGGTCATAGGCCGCGAATTCTTCAATCCACTCCCGTATGAAGTGTGGGGAACAGCTGCAACTAGATAAGACGGTGTACTCACAGTGTAGCTACCATCTCAACCCGTTGAAGGAACCTTATTTGAATCATAATTTGGTTCCCAAATGTTTTCATCCAGCAATCAGCTGTAACCTTTAAGCGCTTTTGACTATAAACATGGTATTAGCACAGATAATAAACTTTATTATCTGTGGTATTAGGTTGCTCTAAAACTCAATAAACATAACCTATAAATAACTCACATTAAGATAACGACAAGTCTTGATCTTGAAGGTCTGTTCACTCTCCTTGCTCCTGTATGATACATGGTAATCAACTTTTTCATATAAATTAACAGCGACGAACATTATTTCATACCCATAAACTTCTGTATGACAGTTTCTCTGACATTCATCGGAAGATATGAAACGGGAATTAACGTCCTGCCTCATCGCAATCATTTCGACGTCGGCACACAATCGGCGCGATTAAATGTGATTAAAGCCAACTTAAGTGACGCTTCGAATGGTCAAAAAGACAGCAGGGTAATGCGAGTAAGCTGAGGAGTCCTTGAGAGAAATACAGTCGAAGGAATCTTGTTTTAAATCCAACCCAAAACGACTAACCGGCCTACAATACGCTCAAGCTGACATCATCAGGCGGAAGATGAGGCACATAAACGGCACGGCGAATCAAGTTAAATCCCGTTCGATACACTCGTAATTTGCAGCTTATTCGCACACTTCAAGAACTGGTCTAAGGCAAAGAAACACGACAGGCCGACAGACGTCTTGCATGAGCCTGCTAACTGCCAACTTCAACTTCAAATGCAAAATTATTATCATCTCTCTTTAAGACTGTCTGCTGAAGACAGTGAGTTTGACTTGCTGGACAGTTGGGATTAACTCCATTGCATGGTTGCGCCTTAGCCGTATTTTGTTTTTTTTTTTCGTGCTCTCGTTTGTCCTTTTACTAATGTTCTTGCTTGCAATTTGCGTATGGCCACACATAGGGAGTTCAGGAAATCCCATTGGCATTTCACACGACATTCAGATATTTCAATCAATTCAAAGGCACAGTGGCGGAACACTTTTTTTTAGCAAAGTCACTTAAGCAAGATTGTACTTCATACATATATGGATCTACTGTAATATTCTTGCTGCGGTTCTTAACAAAAAAACCGCCTTCGGATCACTTTATTCTTTATTAATCTCAACTTAAACTGTCTCTACAAATGCATTACAAATGCAATATCGTTTATTCTCAACACCAAATAACTAATTCTCACAGTAATCGCACTTGTTTATTGCTATTTTCACTTCTATCGACTGTGTTGGTGTTTGGTGTATTTAAAACAAATACAAGAACCTCTAGCACATTTTCGAACATTCGAGATGCCACTAGGGGTGAATTGTGGAATGTGAAATGTGGAACAAACTGATGTGCATGATGGCAATTTTGACAGGTGGCGTAAAGGTCCATTCATAGCTTAGCGACCTGCGAATGCCAATGAGAGAATATTCGCCAATTTTGACATTTCATTCACAGCTGCTTTTTTATCTGGTCGCGGCAATCCGTCCGCGAATTTCACTTGCCATCATTTTGTAACTAATTTCCTAAACATGAAAAATGCATAAATACTCGTTCAAAGCGTAGCTTTCATTCAGAAGGCAATATCTTACCTTCTTTCGATAAATTTAACCACGATCTTAGCCACCAAGAGCAAAACAAAAGAATTGTGAGGTTAAACTCTCGCCAATATTTTGGTCGCGGGAATGTGGATTGCGTCCTACATGTGTGGAATGTGAATACAAGTTGACAGTTCGCAAAAAGCATTCAATTATTCGCAGTAAAATCGGCGAATTGTTAATTTCTTCGCAGAAACTAATTGCAATTAACCTGTTTTTTTATATGAAGCGATAGATAAATTACGTTCCGTTCTTTTGGAATTGTAAAATTGCCAATGGAGTGCTTATCAATGTGCTAAAATCAGTTTGTTCGCAGGTCGCTGAGCTGGTAATGTACTTTTAGTGTTGCCATACCATGGTCGCTGATAGTGCAATGCAAAAAGTACTCTCTGAGAATGCTATAGTACTATCATTTACGATGTTAGTGTCGGAGGGGAGGCACTTAAGAGCTTTATCTTATTTTATAAGAACCAGCAAATATCGCTCCCGATTTCTAGATACGTATCTAACCGAGGAGCATTGAACAATTTTTAAGCACTTGCTTAATCCCAATCCCAAGTACCTTCCCCAATATGTATTGAATAGCTTGCAACCTGGAAAAAACCTATTCCACTGGAGTTTATTTAGAGACCTTCACAAACTGCTGGAAAGGATTACCGTATTAACAATAATCCAAGCAGGAGTTGGAAAAAGAAGCTAAGAAAACCCTGTTAAGTCGTTCCCGCTTCTGAAGGACATGGTCGGTCAAGAGACCGACTAAAAAACTGAACCTAAAGGAAATTCGACCAACGAAGGCCAGGTTATATGATATTTTATGGTCGCATTTATTTATGTACATATGTATACTTAGAAAGCAAACAAAGCAAGCAAACAAACAAGGGTCTCTGAGAAAATCAAGTGGTACAATCTGGACAAAGAAAAAGGCGAGGCTTTTGTTTTCATAATGAAGAATTACCTCTCTCACACCATCAACGGAGCTGAGGATGAAGAGTGCAGAGCACAAAATATGTGGGATTCCCTACAGCGAACTTGCTTAAAGAAGGCCAAATCACTGCTAGGAGCTTCAAAAGGCCACCATCAACACGCCAAAGAAACATGGTGGTGGAGTGATGAAGCTAAGAAAGTGATAAATGAGAAGAAAGCGGCTTTCAAAGCTTGGTCAAAGTGCCCCTCTAATAATAGTGACGAAAAAGCTCGCCTCGAAATGGAATACAGATGCTGCAAGAAAAAAGCGAAGAAGAAGTGCGCTCAGCTTCAAGCAGAGAGTACGGAGGGCCTGTATCGGGAGCTGGAGAAAATATTTTCCCCGGTTACTGATGCAAACCAGGCTATCCAGGAGCTGCGAAGACACAATATGAACAAGAGTGCCACTATCTTCAAAATAGCCGCCCAAAGAAGGAAGAATGCTCAGGAGATTCGTTCGCCAAAGTTCATTAACAATGCTCATGGCCAGCTTCTTGTGGATGACGACAAAATTCTGCAGAGGTGGCGGCAGTATTGTGAAGAGCTTTTGAATGAACAGTTTCCCCGGCTATACTTTCCAAGAGCCACCCCTAACTGTGAAGAAATACTCGACATTACAGTCGAAGAAGTTAGTGAGGCGGTCAAATACTCCAAAAAACGAAAAGCTGTTGGGCCAGACGAAATACCCTCTGAGTTCTGGAAAAAGATGGGAGATATCGGGTTCAGATGGCTCAGAATTCTCATCTCCAAATTCGTGAGAGGTGATCCAATGCCGAATGAATGGAGGGAAAGTTACCTTCTCCCTGTATATAAAGGGAAGGGTGATACGCGAAACTGTGATAACTACCGTTCGATCAAGCTGATGTCACACACCATGAAGATCGTTGAGCGGGTATTAGGTGGCCGACTGCGAAAAATAATACGGCTATCTGATGATCAGTGCGGGTTTGTCTCGGGTAAATCAACCACAGATTCAATCCAAAGTATAAGGATCATAATGGAAAAACATCGTGATTCCTTAAGGGATTTGCATATTGTATTGGTTGACTTTGAAAAGGCATTCGACAGACAACCACGAGATCTGATATGGGTGGCGCTAAGACATCGAGGGGTTCCAGAAACATATGTACAGATGATTATGGACATGTACGAAGGAGCAAAGACAAAAGTAAGATGCCCCGCTGGAGTAACCGAAGAGTTCCCAATCAAAGTCGGGGTACACCAGGGAAGCGTTTTAAGTCCTTTGCTCTTTATTACAGTCCTTGATTATCTGCTTGAAGGTAAAGTGATGGGCCCCAAGGTACATCAGTTATTCTTTGCTGACGATGGAGCCATCATAAGTGAGGATCCTACATCCCTGCAACGAGCACTTGATGTGTGGGTGCACGTTTTGGAGGGAAATGGGTATCGCATTAGTTCAAAAAAGACAGAGTACTTGTGCTGCCCGTTCTCTGATCCACTCAGGCCTATTCCAGACATTTATTTTAATCGAACAGTGCTTCCCAAGTGCGAAAAGTTCAAATATCTGGGATCTATGATCAATAGCAAAGCAACTTGTGATGACGACATCAATCATCGTGTAAGCGTAGGGTGGATGAAGTGGCGAGAAAATTCCGCTATCTTCTGTGACAGAAAAATGCCCCCTAAGTTGAAAGGAAGGCTCTACACCGCAGTTGTACGTCCAGCGCTCACATACGGTTCACAATGTTGGACGATGTACAAAAAGTATGAGAGTAAATTAACGGCAGCTGAGATGAAGATGCTTCGCATGACAGCAGGAGTGACAAAGCTTGATCGAATAAGAAGTTCGAAGATCCGTGGAAGCTTTCACGTCAAGGAAACCATCGTACAAAAAATAGAGCGTGACCGGCTCAGTTGGTATTGCCACGTTCAAAGAAGAGATCATTTGAACCCTGTTAAAAAGGCAATATCAATGCACGTTCCAAAGACATCGCGATGTAGGAAAGGCAGGCCTATAAACGCCTGGATCAGACAAATGCGACGACATCGGCATTTCATTGGCCTCAGTAACCGAGTGATCCAAAATCGGCAGGCCTGCCGATATTTTCTGAGGTCAAATAGGCGAACCCCACATGCGGATCAGTAGAAATGCGGTGAAGTGGGAGGGTTGTGATCCCTTGTTTTCGGATCATAGCCTCGCTGATAAAAGGAAGAAGAAGTATACTTATTTATTTTTAGCCAAATCAACTGAAAATTTGCGGAGAAATTGTCAATCTTCGAAAAACGGCCAGTCTATTTACTGTACCGTTACTTATACCATTTTTGTTTACTTAGTAAAAATCGGATGCACCACCTCATGATACATGCATGTATCTCAAATCAGGTTTCAAAATTGCCCTTTAGTTGTACAAGTATTGTAAAAGGAACACAGTCAATCAACACTCGGGCTGATACAAATATCTGCACGGGTGTGTATGGGCTAAGATTTAGTTGCTCGAAATTTCTCAAAACTTTTCTTATTTCCCCGGTGTGAAATCCCACAAGGGTTGGTACTTGGTACTTAATTGTGAAATATTATTTACAAGGAAGCAACAAAAATTATAGGTTTTCCATTTGGCACTGCTTTGTGGTGTTTGCAAAGCTATGAGTAATGAGACGAGCTTTGTTGGATCTCTAGGTCCTTCAGATAATTCAACTTTATCTGATTTTGATGAAGGTTGAGTTTTTGTTTTGTAGGAACTATTGCCGGGTACAGGATCCTAACCCGCATACTGGCAAAATGATTAAAGCCGTTCATGCTGGAAATATATACCACTTTCATCAAAAAGTTCCCGGAATTTATTTAGAAAATTAAAAATACAAGTTTATTCATCTAAATCTATATTGTCCCCTTCAAAGTAATCCCCATCGACTGCAACACACTTATACCAGCGCTTGATCCAATCTTCGTATGTCCGTCAGTGCTTCCTGCGATTTTTCCATTACTTCCTCTCGGCTACTGAAACGCGTTCCCCGTAATGGTTTTTTAACTCGATTAAACAGAAAGAAGTCACAGGGAGCCAAATCAGGTGAATTCGGTGACTGTTGGATGGTATTTGTTGCATTTCTCGTCAAAAAATCATGTCTTTTGCGACGTCAACACGGCCTCTTTTTTGCATGAAATTAAGGTCTTTTGGCACCAACTTTGCTGCTACACGACGGAAACCCAAATCATTAACCAAAATGTCTTGGACGGATCCATAGGCGGATCCATAGACGGATCAAGTCCTCCGCTATCTCTCTGATGGTTAATTTGCGGTTATTGACCAACATTTCTTTTACTTTATCAATGTTTTCGTCGGTTTTCGATGTTGATGGTCTTGTATAACATACATATATACCATACATGGTATATACCATATATTTGGCTCAACAGCTCTTAAAGTGCCTAGGCCTAGCTTCTCGCAACCACTCGTGTTGTGTGTGTTATATTTTTCGCACGAATGGAAGGGACCTATAGTTTTGTGCCATATCCGAAGGGCAATTTTTATTCTGAGAAACTTCTTCGTGACAACAATAATCGAAGGTGTTTGTCAGACGAACTCGAGAGGCCGAATCGTGAAAAAAACTTGTTTGTCTTTCTGGGATTCGAACATTGAATCTCAAGCACAGTGGTCCGACACACTAACCACTGCGCAACGGCGCCCACTATGCTGGAAATGTCCAAATGAAATAAGATATAAAGCTCTTGAAAATAAAGTTCGGGGTAGCAATAAGAACAGACCCCTGGCTCAGGCAGAAACTCTTTACAAATGAGGACTACAGAGTATGTAAAACGGAACACCTAAATACAACACATAGATATATTTTAATTGCTTGGATGCGTGGCCAAAGAGTAGGCGTTTTTTAATACTCCTACAAATATATTGGACCTTTCTCGTTTATTTGTTCTTTAGGCACGCATCATTATCAGTAATTTCGAAGATAGTCGTATGCTACGTACCCACGGAACCCTTATCGGTAACTCCACTGACACAACAGCATTGACTAGAAACATTCAGACGGAGACAGCAAGGATCTTCTCCCTTTCAACTGACATGCATAATAAACATGACGGACTTACGAGTAAATGCTAAATAATATAATATACTGTTCGTCCGTCTGTCCAGCTGTCTGGCATGTCTGTCCGTTGGCCTGTCTATTTGTCCGCATCCACGTCAAAGCTCTGAATTATTTCGTCCAATTAATCCAGGTGAGATGCACACATTGTGTATTCCCATCACTGGCCATCCGCCACTTTGACTCCACACTCCACTCAACTCCACCGTCAGATATACTCAAGAGATGCGCCATCTCATGCGTGTGCTTGACTTAGCTCTCCTTCGTCAGACCGGACACATATACTCGTATGTAGGAAAAGATCCTGTTGTATATCGCTGTCTAATGGATTTGGGTTTGCTTTTGTGGTCTTGGCCTTTTGTCAGTTCTCAAATATACATATCTTTCATTTCACCATATCATTGGTCATGTCCGTTCGTATTACCCTGTCATGCTGCGTTTGTGCGGATGTGCGTTCGGAAGGATGAAGGTTGCTTCGGCTTGGTTTGGTTTCTTACTGCTGTGGCAATCAGTGTGCCAGAGGATTCCGATATATTAAATGAAATTGTCGGCATCACCTGGGCAGACAGATAAATCAATTTCGAGTCTTGTAGTGAGGTTCTTCTTATTCCTCTCCTGATTTGGTGGTGGGTTCGGTTTCTTTAGCTGTTGATGTGAGTGCGCATTGGGATGGAATGGATGATGGAGAGGACTCGTTTCGTTCGGGGCAGATGGAGATGAAGCTTACAACAAGATATTTTCTGTATTTCTGACAGCTTGACGTTTATCTTAATGATAAATGACAAACGAATTCGGTAGCTATAAATGGAAATTTAATTGTGTTGTGAGATTCCACTTTTTTTTTTATTAATTTTTAATTTTTCCTTCTACTTTTGTTGGATGTTTTTGGGTAAATGAATTTTGAAGAAGACTGATTTTCGAGGATAGTTTTATTGGATTAAATGAAAAATTGCTTTGTTTTATATTTACTGCTGAGTTTCGTAGCAATGCAGTTGGTCTTTAAAGCAATTAAAAGTTGCACTTATGTGCAAAAGGTGGTCCATCAGTTCAGTTAGTCTCTTTCAAAGCAGTTACTAGCTAAAGTCAAACCAAAATGCTGATTGCTTTCGTGGTAGTATACAATCACATTCGTCAAAAAAGGTCCGATCAGCTCTTGTTCAGTGGAAAACTGACTGTCCGAGAATGGACTTCATAAAGGATAATCTAAAGGACTTACTGCTGTGTTCTTCAAATAGTCTGTAGCTAGAATTTTCGCGGTGCAGGTATGTGCAACGATTGGTCGCGCTACTCTACTTTGAAACACAATTAGTTGTCCCTTTCAAGTTAAAAAAAAAAATCTTTAAAGAAATATTGGTGGTATCAGCTTAAAAAAAGTTTATGAAATTCATCCCCTTTCAATTCTGAGTACAATGCCTTCGAAAAGTATAGTGAAGGTTCTTACTATCCACATACTTACAGCCACAAACGTACTAATTTCCTCTCTGTCAGATTATACGTTTATGTAATTGCTTCAGCGAGTAACTTATGCTGTCTATATTGGCATAGAGTAGACATCCATTAATATTTAGAACAAAACGAACGTCCATCTAACAAAAGACATCTTCACCGAAGTGTACACCTAACAGAGGGTACTATTGTCATCGCTCTGGCAACGACAACAACGGTGACACCACAATTTCACTGCAAATAACTTGAGCGCAAAACGAAGACTAAAAATTCAATTATATCGTCCTTATGCACAGAAGCAATTAATTTTACGTTCACACCTCGTAAAAGAGAGACTCTATGTCGAAGCTGTGTATATCCTTGCAGTTGGCGATTCTGTCAAGAGCGAGTAAAAATTATTGTTCGCCGAAGGATGCAAGAAAAGAAGCCAAAAAAGTCATTTCCCATTTTTCTTTTTCGACGTCGGAGACATTGCCATAGCGAACAATAGGTACCATCATACCCACATACACTTGGTTCCAGCATACATGGTATTATGTATATCTCCCGAGGTCCTGTCACTGGATGTGACATCTCCGTTTAATAAATTCCGAGTGCACATTCCTTTCTCATATTTCTAAGGGGATTTTTAATTGCTTCCGTCGAACTGAGATTTATAGTGTCTGGGGGCGCATTATACACACCCAATCTACCCGATTTGTCAGCTTTAATAGAGAACAACAACTCGGCGTTGTTTATAGGGAAAAATTTCCAACAATAACAGGTTTAGAAATTGGTTAAGTTTGTATAGGTCGATAATGCGTTGCACTAAGAAGTCTTGAAATGCTCTACTCTGATATAAAATTCTTATTCAACTTCGTAACCAGCTAACAAATCTTTAAGATTCAAAAACACGTTCAACCCCAAACACAAGTACACCTTAAAATGTCCTCCCTTGATTACCACATAAATCAAAATTACAGCAGTACTATGTATACCTATCACGAAATCTCAAAGCAGCAGCACGCTTTATTCGAGTAAAAACAGAAAAGAACACGACGAGGACTTCCACAACCACCACAAATACAAGTAAATCCTTCATGAAACCCAACTGACAGCTTAATTACCTAACGCTTTGTCATTTCCCGAAAGCCATGTCAGTGCATGTCAGGCAGGCAAATAAATTTCCCACCCACGGCTTCCTGCCACTCTCATTCACTTTCGTTGACATTTGCATCCAACATGTTGCCCCCATCCACCACAATCACAGAGTGGTGCCTCACCTCTTTACACCCGGGGCTGGCATTGTACTTTCAATGTCAGTTGGCTGCTGGTTCGAGGACAATTTATGTCACAGAGCCTGGGACAGGTGGCACAACCCCTAAAATCCATCCCTTGATCTGGCAACAACCTGATTTATTTTGCCGCCTATCACAACTTTCAGTCACTCCCATCCCACCCGAGTTGGAAAGGCAGACATCCTCTGAATGCACCAGCAGTGGAATAATATTTATTGGGATATGAACGCCATACCAGGCTCCACTCAAGCATCCAGAAAATAGAAATATTTCACGATGGCAAGGATATGCGCCGTCCAGAAAAGCGTTCTATAGAGAAGCTTCTTCGACTTTGTGCTACATCTAGCTATTCTTTGGGGGCATTTTGGCTCGTTCGCCGTAAAGTGCGAGAACTTCTGATAAAAGTAGGAGGATGTGAAAAATAGCGCTCGGCTTGTTTGTTTGGCCTGCCAGGTTATCGTTGCTGCAGGGTGAAGTGGAGTGGAGGGGGAAATTGAAATGAATGTCCTTCTATGTGACCATCTCGGGGAGATCTTAAATTATGTTCTCATAAATCTTCTCTCACTTGGCGGGCGAAATTAATTCTCTCTCTCTCCTTAAGTGAAGCTATTTTTCGTATCTTCCGCATCCCTTATCCCACGGATTGTGGGTCGCTTCCTTTTTATCCTGTAGACACTCTGTGTGCCCGGTAGTTTATGTCATGTCCTTTCGTCGCCTTCGATTTTCTGTTTTTCTCGGCGATTGTTAGTTATTGGTAAACAACTGATAAAGTGAATTGCTTAAGGGAAATTTATTGACCAGACACACAGGCTGTAGAGAGGTTGAGGATGGCCTTAGGAAGAGCTTCGCATTTGTTGAGTGCTGAAGGTCAGTTGAAAGGAAGGAGTTCTTAATAAAAGAGTTGGGAGGCCCTTTGAATTATGCATTCATAAATACTACGGTCAACGGGGAGAGTTTTAGCCGGAGTATGGAATTGGTTTGAGTCTCTGAAGAATGTTGTTGCTTATTAAGTCCTCAATAATTGATTTTAAAGATTATTGTTCTTTTTTTTTATGCAGATTAGAATTTAACAATGGATAAACTCGACTCTATGGATACTTTGCGACCCGCTACATTGGATGGCAGCCCTACATATAGTAGAAATAACCTGTCAAGTAGCTACGAGCCAGGCCTCGCGCCAATAGCTTCCGGACGATAATTTTAAATGATTGGTATGAATGTGATCCCGAGAGCTTACAAATTCAATCTTTTTTTGCGTATGGTACTTATTTATAACATATGTAGTTATCAACAAATGTTATTTTATTGGATACTAGCTGTTTGTACCCGCTTCGCATGGTCTTTAAAAATGCGATTTCAAGTACACTTCTTTAGAGCACTCTCCGTTTTGTCATTGAAATAGTTCACCCGCTAATCCTTTATGAGGGTCGCGGGAGTGCGATGATTAGGTACACTGTCCATCATTCTTGACGCACTACGTGACCAAACCATCGAAGCATAGATCGTTCCGTTCGGAGAAGTAGCTTCCCAACATTTAGCGCCTCGCATACTTTGGTGTTACGCACTCGATCCCTACGACTTATTCCAGCAACACCGCGAAGAAGCTTGTATCCGCGACTATAGATGAGAGTTGGAACATACACCGAGTTCAAAACCGATAATTTAACTTGAACACTAAGTGATTGACCAGGCTGTCTCAAAATTGATCCAGCCTGACCATCTCTTCAGAATAACTCGACATTCCTCTTTCCATCACTCGTGAATAAGACCCAGAGATGGTTAAACTTATTCGCCTGCTTCATTGTGACTCTACAAATATGCAGAGTGTACTGAGTAGACGTACTGGAAACAACCAATACATCCGATTTGTTCACAATTACTTTCATTTCAGCATCATCACAAGCGGCTACAAACCTTTCGACCTTTTTAAGAGGACCCAAGGATGACCAAATCATCCGCAAAGAGAGAATGACTAATCCTTAAGTCCCCCACTTTGCAGCATTCTCTGCCACGGCTACGCTGCAGCATCCAGTCCATATACCATATACAATGAAGAGGCGAAGTGACAAAAGGCACCCTTGGCAGAGTCCAACCCCCCCAATGTTGGGTGTGTTGATTTACCGCCATTTACCCAAACAGAGTTTCTTTAGTTTGTATATAAATACTGAATCACCCTTAATAGGGAACGATCAATCCCAAACTGTTGCAGAACACTCCAGAGTTTGCCTCGAGGAACCATAACACATGCTTTCGCCAAATACACAAAACAGGTGTATACAGGTTTAGCAAACTCTCAGGTCTTCTCAAGAATCATTCTGAGAGTGAATAATTTGTCGTTCCTGGTTCTACCGGGACGAAAAACGCATTGCTCATCCCCTAAACTATCCTCAACCAAAGGTCTGGATATTTAAAAGAAATATACCCCTGTAGTTGGCGCAATCTTTTTTGTCCCCTTGTTTAAAAAAGGGACAATCACTCCCATTTGCCAATCACCAGGTGTTTCACCGCATTCCCAGGTCACTATAATGACATGTGAGAGCCATTGTACTCACTATTTACCAAAAGCCTTTATCGTTTCTGGCCGGATTTCATCCACATTGGTAGATTCGTCAACTTTTAGCCGATTTGATCGCCAAAGTCTCTAGCAAAGGTCAGTCATCTTCCTGATGACATGGCTTGTTCGGGATTGAGCAATTCTGAAAAACGCTCGCTCCATCTTCATCGCTCATTGGAAAGTAGTGTACCGTCTTTGGTTTTGACTCCTTTCACGATATTCAACTTTCATCCTCTGATTCGGCGGACGGTCTGCCGGAATATTATATTTACAGATGTGCAGTCACGTTTTATTGAAATAGTTTATTACATTTAAAGGCAGAAAATAGATTTAAAGTATAATACACTGCCGACCCCACCCTGTTAATAATTTATTTTAAATCTATTAAAACATTCTAAAATGTGGACAAATCCAACGATCAACAGCATCTCATCTAATAAACTGGAAAAATATTGCAATGTTTCTATGTCTGTACATGCATACATATGTATTATATGTATTGTACATATGGGCGCATATATTGCCAAATCTCTTAATTGCAAAATGGTTTGACAGCATATACATATTCTAATTAATAAAATTTCAAATGTCTTCGATTTGGCATTGTCACTGATAATAATTTTTTTTTTATTTTTACTCCAAAAAAAGCACACTAAAGTTCAAAACAGCGCGCCCATATACAATATGTACTCACATACACACACTATTGCAGCGATAGCCTCTGCTGCATGGCTGCTGGCAGTGGTCTCCACTAAAGGAAAATTGTTGGCAATGATTCGATTAATTGTTTTTAGTATTGCTCAGCTTTAGGACAACACAAAAGGATGATTTATAGCTCAAATCAATCTTACACAAATTTATTAAAAAACAGTTTCTTTTGTTTTTAATTCCAATAAGCCATTGTTGAGTCAGGACCGTGTGAATTTAATGTTAACCCCCTTTCTGCCACTTAGACCTCGAATGCTCAGTTCCAGTAAATTGTTGAGCAATTTTTATTACAATCTTCCCCGGGAAATGGAGATCATAATAGTGAAAACCGCATCCAAATCCCTTCAGTGGTTCTCGAAATTAGCGCAGTTATTCACGTTTTGGGGACTTCCTTTTATACGATTTAGTTTGTTTGATGAACATGAATATGCGTGCATTCCACTGGTGGGCCATTGATTGCAATGACCCACGCATGTCTGTGATATATTTATATCTCAAATAATTATATTTTTGATTATTACTTCTGTTATAAGAATCACAGAATAATGATTTATACTTCAATCTCTTCAGCAGGAAATGTACTAATCGAGGAATGAAGTCACGTTTAAATCGGTTCAGCCATTTTGTAGACATATGGTATGTATGTGTGTAAAGCATAGGAAAATAGTTTTTGTCAGTTAAGAAAACATATAAAAGGAGTTTAAAAGCCCGATAACGCATTCAGGATACTTTAACTACTTCTAAATTATACATTTTCTCACGACAAATCGATTGATATATACATATATTGTTGAGGTAGCGTTACGTACCTAGTCCCTATTCGCGGACAAACAGAAAAAATGTGTTCTCTTTTATAGACTTAGAGAAGATTAGAGATTACTTTTTAAATGATCAGAAGTCCAAAGATCCGTGGAAGCTCGACTAGTATTGCCACGATCAAAGAAGAGATCATTTGGACCCCTTTTAAAAGGCAATATCAATGAACGTTCCAAAGACATCCCGAAAGAAAGCCAAACCTATAAACTCCTGGATCACATAATTGCAACCGTATCAGCATTTGATTTGGATCAGTAACGAAGTGACCCAAAATTGACGGGCCTCACGCCTTCCAAACATCGGAAAAAGCCAGAGGCGGATCATCCTTGTTTATAAAAGAATGTATCGAACACTCAGCGGAAGTGGCAATGGAGTAATGGTAACGTCGTCAATTGCCACGCTAATGGTTCATGGTTCAAATCCTCATGTCAGCAAGCATTTATTTATTTCTCATGAAATATATAAAGTCAGTCCGATCATTTGCAAAAGCTTATGTGAACACTACTGCGAAGGCATAACACTGGCAGTAGCTTGGTCATGTGTCTGGAAAAACTGTTCGCTCTGTTGATGATGATTTGCCCTTGACATCGGTTATCGGGAAAAAAGTACTGTGAATCAGAAGCAAAGACAATAATAACAAAAATCAAACAAAAATAAACAACGGAGCTTCAAGAACCACTATACCAAAAATCGTTCTCTCTCTCTCTCTCTGTCCATCCTTTCCAACGCCCGCAATGTGTGTAAACATGTTAAAGGTATTCATAACCCTTTGAGTGCGCGCAAATTATAAAAAAAAAAAAGTAAAGATTGAATTAGAAGCAATACAACTAAGCACGGT
The DNA here is from genome assembly GCA_945910035.1 of Brachypalpus laphriformis. NCBI lineage: Eukaryota > Metazoa > Arthropoda > Insecta > Diptera > Syrphidae > Brachypalpus > Brachypalpus laphriformis. The sequence goes on from OX246753.1 coordinate 205,888,955, forward strand.
ACGCGTTAGAAATAGACATTTTGCTTTCAACATTTCGTCTATATATTGTCCACTGCAATGTAAACTTGAAGAAATTGATTTCACAAACATCTTCAACTTCCTTAAGCAAAAGTTTATTATTGGTGGCGACTTTAACGCGAAACACCCCTTCTGGGGTTCAAGGTACGCCTCTCAGAAAGGTAGAAAGCTTTATAATGCGGGTATGCAATACAGTTGTGATTTTCACTCGACGGGCAAACCAATATATTGGCCGACTGATTGAAATAAGATACCAGATCTGATTTGAATATCTGGCAACTGTATAAAAGTTGAAGAAAGCTTTGATCTCTCCTCTGATCACTCCCAATCATTACGACGATATGCGATGCTCTGATTAAAAAAGTAGGACCGGCTAGATTAACCAACGCGAAAACTAATTGGGGTGACTTCAAAAAAGATATTGAAGCAAATATTGAGCTGAGCGTATCACTTAAAATGCCATATGAACTTGAAGTTGAAGTAGATCGCTTCGTCGAAATCCTACAGAATGCCGCGTGGAAGAATACTCCCAAACCTAAGAAAACGCCGGCCAGCTACATTCAAACTTATCCGCAGGAAATAAGAGAGATGATTAAGGACAAGAGAAAAGCGCGCAAAAAATGGCAACAAGCTCGGGCTCCGCAACATAAAGCACATCTTAACCGTTTGTGCAACTCACTAAAAGGATCTATTAAAGACCTTAAGAATAATGAAATACAAACTCACTTAGAAAATTTTACGGCAGAAAAATATTCTAATTACTCGCTTTGGAAAGCTATAAAGGGTATTAAAAAACCTCAAATTCAAGCCGCGCCAATTAGGAAAAATCAAGACGAATGGGGCAGGCATGATAAAGAGAGAGCGCAAGTTTTTGCCACCCATCTGGAAGAAACTTCCAAACCGTTTGATGGACAAGCTCTTATTCAAAATATAAATACGTCGTGTGTAGCAAATAGTCCAATAAGAAAAGCAACACTAACCGAACTTAAGGAAGAAATAAAGAAAGTTAAACCTAAGAAGGCTCCTGGATACGATCTGATCACGGGAGAGGTTCTTAAAGCACTACCAATAAAAGGTCTAATTAAGCTTCTGTTCATTATAAACGCCGCGCTTACACTAGAATATGTTCCCAGTCAATGAAAAGTCGCCGAAGTAATAATGGTCCTTAAGCCCGGAAAACCGCCGAATGAAAAAACGCCTTATAGACCGATTTCGCTTCTTGCAATTATATCCAAAGTGTTCGAGAGAATATTGATTAGGCGAATACAGCCGGTAATAGAAAAACGGAATCTTATTCCGGATCATCAATTCGGATTCAGAAGTAAGCATTCTACAATTGAACAAGTAGATCGAATAACACATGTAATCGAAAAGTCACTTGAAGAAAAAAATATTTGTATTCCTTGACGTCTCTCAAGCCTTTGACAAGGTCTGGCATGAAGGCTTAAAGTTTAAATTACGACAACTTCTGCCAGAGCACCTATATAATATTTTGAAGAACTACCTTACAAATAGGCTATTTCGCGTCAAATGTGGAAGCAAATATTCAGATTTCAAGGAAATAATGGCTGGGGTGCCACAAGCAAGCGGTCTTGGTCCAGTTTTATATCTGTTATACACTCGTGATATACCGCAAGTAGAAGGCACTGAGCTAGCTTCATTTGCCGACGACACTGCTATCTTGGCAGTAGGTAAAACGGTCGAAGATACTACAGAAAAACTGCAAGAAGCTTTGGATAGATTAAATGAATGGACAAAGGTTTGGCGAATCGCACTTAACGAGACCAAATCTGTTCATGTAAATTTTACTTATAAGAAAATAAATAATTTGCCGATCTTTTCAAACTCGGTTCAAATTCCGTTTGCAAACGAGGCTAAGTATCTAGGAATGAAACTTGATACAAAGCTGAAATGGAAAACGCACGTTAAGAAAAAACGCAAAGAACTAGATAATAAATATAGAGAAATGTATTGGTTACTTGGAAAATATTCCAAGCTTAATATAGAAAACAAACTGCTTTTATATAAGCAAGTGCTAAAGCCCGTATGGACATATGGTATACAACTCTGGGGTTGTACCAAAGTAACTAATATTAAAATTTTACAAACTTTTGAAAACAAAGTGCTAAGAGGTATTGTTAATGCGCCATGGTATATCAGAAATAGCGATTTCCATAGAGATCTTGGCATTAAAACTATAGAAGACGAAATTCAAACATACGCGAGAAAGCATAGAAGTCGACTAGAAAGTCACGTAAATATTACAGTCCTTCAAGTTTTGGAAGAAAGAAATTTACTGCGCCGTCTACAAAGAACCAAACCTTTAGACTTAGCGCGATAAGTAACCACGTCTAAACTGCGGAGCTGGCAGGAACTTCTAATGGGAAGGTCCCTGCAAAACGTCCTTATTACGTGAAATGAAAACTACTTGATAAGTCGAATACTTAGTTGTAGTAAAAATGAAAACAAGTCTGTTTTGAAGTGAGGTTTTTTAGTGGGTAAGAATCCCACACTACTATGAGCACGCGCTGTCGATCCTCATAGTGTCTTGTTGAAGATTTTCACCTACCCTCGGAAAAAAAAAAAATTAAAAAAAATTGACCGGCCTGCCGATATTTTCTGAGGTCAAACAGGCTATCCCCAAAGGTGGGTCAGCAGATTTGCATTGAAGTGAGAGGGTTATGAGCCCTTGTTTTCAGATCATAACCTCACCGAAATAGGTAGAAGAAGATTAGTTTTTAAAAGAGATAATATTGTTGCATAGAATTTTGAAGATAGTTTTACATCATATTTTCAAGTTCAAAACTAATACACTCCATCAATTGTAAGCTCGTGTATATGGGCATATTTACTGCAAACGACCTTCGCGGATAGTGCGATGAGATAGATATGTTGCATGGTCTGTCTGGAGGCACCGGAGTCACAAGCGGTACTTCGCTCCATTTGAAAAGCAATTCAGCACATCGGCCGTGGTTGGTGCTCATGCAGTTTAATCTCGTCTACAGGTAGCGGAACAAATTCTGGCCGGGCATATGAACACATGGTTTTCTATTACAATGCCATTTGATGGTGTAAAGTTCCTCCACTATGTCTTTCATGCCTGCCTAGCGCAGTTGGAAGTTTGATTCTTTAAGCTTTACAGCAGTACTTATAGACAGCCATTAAGGTCCTGATACACGGGAAGTGCAGGGTTCGTGCATATTTTTTTATACAACCTTACGAATGGCTGTATCTTTTGTTGGAGCGTCAACAGACGCTCGAACTACGGATTTCGCACAAAAAGTGGAGAAGATCCTGGAAAGAAATGCCAAAGTCAGAACTGTGACACATGCTGTCATAATAGAGGTGAAGGAACTTGATGAAATCACGATCAAGGAAGAGGTCACCCTAGCCCTCACGGAGCAGCTGGAACTACATAAGCCGATACCAGAAACTGTAATAAAGTCTATGAGAAAGACTTATGCGGGGACGCAGACGGTAGTAGTAAGTCTGCCAGCAGGCATCGACAACAAAGCGCTAGCGATTTTAAAGATCATAATCGGTTGGGTAAATTGCTGATTACGAGGAAAACCGAACCTGAAAAGATGCTACCGCTGCCTGGGCTATGGACATCTTGCAAGGGACTGCAAGAGCGAAGATCGTTCCGAACACTACTACTGATGCGGTTCAAATGGTCACAAGGTAAATGATTGTTCCTCAGAGCTAGAATACATGCTCTGTTTGGGAACTAGGCGTAACCTTCTCAGAAGCCAACATGAAGGTTATTCAATTAAACCTTAACCATTGCGAGGCAGCTCAGGATCTACTTACAAGTCGGTCCGAGAGTACGATGCGGATACCGCTATACTCAGCGAGCCTTACAAACAGCTGAATGAGAGTATACGGACGGTGGACACTTCAGGCAAAGCCGCGATATGGATATGCGGCCATCGAACCTTCGAAGAGAAAATGATGATGCACCAGGTAGGCTTCGTGTGGGTCAAAGTTAGTGGCATTTATTTCTTTAGCTACTACGCCCCTTCCAGCATATTACATAAAGAATTCAAATGCATAGTCGACAAGATCGCAACCACTGTAAGAGGGAGAAGCCGCGTCGTCATTGCAGGCGACTTCAACGCGTGGGCGGTAGAATGGGGCTCACGTACCATAAACACCAGAGGAAGAACTCTCGTGGAGGCATTTGCATCGTTGGACTTAGTTCTCGTAAATTCAGGAAACGAACTGACCTTCAGCAAAAACGGAAAAGAATCAATAGTGGACATCACTTCTATGAGTACGTGTTTGGCAAGAGATGCAGTGTGGGGAGTAAGCAAAAAATACACGCACAGCTATCACCATGCAATCAAGTTTCAGTTACGACCAAGTCATACAGGAAATAGAGGAGAGCATAGGTGACAGATCCAGGATAAGCGGTGGAAACCTTACACCCTGGACGTCGAAGTACTCCAGCTGATGATGGAGGATACATCCCTCTGCGGACCTGCTGCCGATAAAGCAGATCTCGAGAGGAGTGACAAGAGCTTGTGATGCTTCCATGCAGCAGAAAATAGGAAACTTGGAACGGCCGCTAGTATACTGGTGGAATGATGAGACTGCGCGCAGAATGCCACAGGGCGCGCCGATTGTACGAGCATTCAGGGAACACAGCAGCCACGGAGAACTCCACGAGAGATTTACAATTGCTCGGAGAAACTTAAAAGCTGCAACTAAAAACAGGAGAAGCTTCGAAAAACTGTGCAAGGAAGCCAATCAAAACACGTGGGGAAAAGCCCACCAAGTGTTTATGATGAAGTTGAGGGGTGGTAGAAAACCCTCGCCCACGTTCACAGTGCTTCTCGAAAACGTGGTCTCTGCGCTTTTTCCACAATAACAATAAAATAGGAGAACTAACGGAGAGGAGAACCACGACGTGGGCGTTACCAATACCCCTCGTCATAGCAGCAGAAGTCCTACAAGTCGGCAAAAACATCAAGGACCAAACAGCACCTAGAATCGATGGAATCCCAAATATTACATTAAAAGCAGCAATTATGTCATTGACACCCACACCTTTGTAGACGTATACAACGCCTGCCTTAGGGAAGGGGTATTTCCCGATCAGTGGGAGAAGCATAGACTACTCCTCTTACCAAAAGGTAATAAACCACCACAGGATCCTTCATCGTTTAGATCTCTATGTATGCCGGACACCATGGGTAAAATACTGGAGCACATAATACGTAAGTCACAGATTGGAAATCGCATGCGATGAAGCGGGAGGCCTCGCAGAGTGCCAGTACGGCTTCCGTTAGGCACATTCTATGATTCACTTTACATCACATTTCTACATGCATTAAAAAAAGTAAAATTAACTATTTATCACATTTTCAATAATACCCTGCTATGAATTATAAATCTCTTCTATCCGGCTGACGGCAAATGCCAATGCTGTATTTTGTGAGTTTTATGAATTTTGTAATTATTTTTTTCTTATTGTCCAATAAAATCACAATTATTACTTATTACTACATTCTACGATTGACGCTATCGACGAACTCCTAAATAAAGCGAAAAAAGCCGTCAAAGGAAGACGATGAAAGGGCGGAAGTAGACAGTACTATGCAGTCATAATTCTCGATGTTAAAAACGCCATCAACACCGCAAATTGGAGTAACATTCTGCGAGCACTTACCGCCAAGAGAGTACCGGACTACCTGCTGAAAATAATGACAGATTATTTTAAAAATAGAACACTGCACTATGGCATGCACGACGGAAAGCGGCAGTATAACATCACAGGCGGTGCCCCCAAAGGTTCCGTACTAGGTCCACTACTGTCAAATCTAATGTGCGATGACATCCCGAGGTGATCGAAAATAATTGGCTTCGCCGATGAAATAGCGATCGTTGTACTGACCAAATTTCTTGAAGAGTTGGGGCACGACTGTAATGAAGCTATCGGGGTGATACAGGACCGACTAGTAAACATGGACCTTAAACTAGCAGAAGCAAAGACCGAAGTATTGCTCATCAGCAGCAGACGAGTTATGGAGACTATAAGAGTAACCGCGGCCGGTCACGTTGTAGTTTCCAAACCAGAATGAAGTACCTTGGCGTTACTATAGACCCAAGGAAAACCTAAACAGAAGAAGAGACTGTTCTTAGCAAGAGTTACGACGTCGATGTGGCTTTACAGCTTCACAATATGGGCAGGTGCTTGGTCTTCATCGGCGCCGTTCGAACAACCTTCTACGACGCGGCATGCATAGTGGCTGGAATGGTGCCAATAGACCTCATCGTTAAAGAAGTCGAACGGAAATATCGTGTCAGCAGCACAACGGTGTCAATAGCGACGAGTACCACCAAGAACAAGACTCGAAGAATGGCAAGAGAGATAGAACCTTTCTGATAAAGGCAGATGGACGCAGAGATTGATCGCCAATATAGACCCTTGGATCAGTAGGAAGCATGGAGAGCTGAACTTCTACCTGGTGCAAATGCTTACTGATCATAGATGTTTCAAAGCCTACCTCCACAAATTTAGACACGAAGACAACCCTTATTGCCCAACGTAACTTGTTGGCGAACAGACTGGGTGTGAAGTTAACACCAGAGAACATCACCAGACAGATGCCGAGTCCGCAAGAAGCTTGGGAAGCAGTAAGCGAAACTATGGCTACCATCATGAAAGACCAACAAAGACAGGAGCGATAGTGAAACGAGCCTCAGACGGCTGCCAACACGAACAAGCCAGTAAGTAGTAACGAAGAGTATGTAAGGCTGAACCCCCTCTCGCGATGAAATACTTGACGCAGTGCCGCGATGACCAGGGGTAGGAGGGCAGGCGGGTTTAGTGGGTGGAAATCCCACGCTGTTACTGAGTATGGGCTCAGTTTCGTCTTTGAAAGATTCCCACCTTCCAACGCAAAAAAAAGGCTAACCAATGTGCTTGAACATAATCTTATATCAGGTGGCGCAACATAGTACAATCCACGGAATAAAGGTAGATTTTATTGCTGCAGATATTGATCGCATGGTCATGTTGGCTGTACATTTTGGTAAGTACGCTGTTAGTCCATACTGATGAGCCATACTCCGATGTTGAAAAGACTTAGCCCAATGCGACTATGCGGAGCGTTGTGGGTGACGTTCCCTAAGTTGTTGACACAAGATTTTGAAGTAGTGTGCCTCTTTTTTATGTTTACGCGCAAAAGAAGCATTTCTTGCTCCGTGTTTGTCTGCATGCAGGTTAGGTGGATATCCTAACAAAATATCTAGCTAGTTAGGCCTAACTTCTCACTACCACTCGTTTTGCTCATGATATACTTTCCACAAGAGTGGAAGTGACGTACAGTCTTATCACGTACACAAAGGACAAAATTGAGAAATTTTCCCATGACAGCAATATTCTCGAATGTTTGTCAGATGTTCGCAAGAACTGGTACTGTGAAAAACTTGTTGGTGTGTTTTTTTTTTTTTTTTTTATTCCAACATTGAACCTCACACGCAGTTGTCCGACGTTTAAGTACTGCGCCATGGCGCCATCTGGTATACTTTTTACTGGATGTATAAATTATTTGATATTTACTGCAGTTTAGTTACGTTTCCCGTACGTACATAACTAATACAATTTTTCGCGCACCGGCACACACCGGTAAAATTAGAAATGTCATAACAAAAGAATTTAGGGTCGATTGCACCAACATTCGTCCATATACGGACACGCTTATTCCCATAAACCAGTTGTTTTGGCACTTAGCGAAACACAGGTAGTCGAAGAATCGTCTGATTTAAAACTGCCTGTATATAACTTAGTACCATTACTCTTTCCCTATCGCAGCCTCGCCATTTTTTCCGTAGTGATATAGCTTACCAAGTTCCATCACAGTATGGCCACTCTTACAATCCGAAATTTAATTACAAATAGCTAAAACTTACCGTCCGTAAGCAAATAAATCACGAATGCTTTATTCCATCACACGAATTGTCTTCCTATATCCTCATACTGAAATAGTCACTGCGGCGATTTTAATATACACAATTCATATTGGCTTCAACATTCTGGCCAGACAACACCTGAAGGAAGATATGTTGATGGCTGTAATAGACATAGAAAGTCATTCCGTATGTTTAGCGCATCTAGGCCGACATGACCACAATATCGTATTAGCTTAATTCTCGTACTCTGGCCACACAGTTAAAGAAAAACCACCCCAAAAGAAAAGTATGGCGCTACGAGAAAGTGAACTGGGATGGCTTTAATAGGTCCTTTAGAAGATTTAACTGGTAGCTATGCTTACTCGATAGCGGTGTGATAGCTTAAACTAGAGTTTAGGATGCTTGGAATCGACATCGGGTATGTATCACGTCCGAACGGTACCGCCGTAACGATGAGCGGTTCACTTGAGGAGGCTGGAAGTACCTAGTCTCTCGTATCGAATTAGCACCCACCCCAACTCTCCACTTACATGTAAGGACGCTGGCAGGCATTAAGGCTACGTCAAGCATTCGGCCGATTACATGACCACTGCAGTAGGAAGTATAGGTCAAATTTTGGCCAGGAGCCAAGCTAAAGGTAGTGGACCGAAGCCAAATACCCCGCCGGCCGAAGGCAAGGGTCTGGGTTCCACTCGGACTTGTTAAGCCAGCCAAAATCCTCAGACTCGTTACGTTTCAGAACCTGGAACTACCAGTCAAATACTGGAAGGTAATCAAAGGGCCGACGTGCACTGAAAAGACGGAGACTGATACGGAGAGAACCGGCCGCTCGCTACCTATCTCTTTAACTGCCGAATCTCTTCCTTTGCTCCACGTGAAGGACTTTAAAATCCGATGTAGTCTCAAAGTAGTAAAGATGAGGCTTTTCGTGACGGACCGCATCGCAGGTTCCTCCAATCCGGCGACACCCGCTCTTCCCCGTGTTCCGATTCCTGATGATGAACCATCATCCCCCGAGGACTTAGACACTAACGTCGTGGAGAGGTCTGTACGAACTGGTAATGATGCTCAAACGAATACAGATTAACTTCTACCATTCCACCTGACTATGCGCTAACCTGATACTTCGGCTTATTGCCCACATCTAAGGACCTTGGATAAGAGATTACAGCGTCACAGGACTGAGGGTTCCAGGATACACTTTATACCACGCAAAGGATGCAGCCAAAATCCGAGTTCGCATTCTTGCTAAAACTTTCTTAAATTTAACTTTTCTTTCTCACTGCAGTACGAATAATCTAGCAGTAACACTGCTAAAATCAACAAACACCACCATCTAGCTGGCGTCAGAATACCAACCCTACGAGGACTCCGAGTCTGCTCCACTCAAGTAAGTGAAAGCAGCGGTAGAAGAAGCAAGAAGGAGGAGAGAAAGTATCACGCTGGGGTGCGACACCAACGCGCACCATGACTCATGGAAAAGCACCGACACTAACCCCCGAGGTAGTTGCATTTTCGACTATTTAGCATGTACCCAACTAGAAATTGACCCATTCATTGAAATTGAAACTTTGATGATTTTAAGCCCCAGATATAATAGCATTTTAATTGGTGGCGATTTTAATGTAAACTATCTAGTCAGCAATAACAAGACTGAACTATTTAAATATTTCTGTGATAAAACTAGTCTTCATGTTGTCAATTCTCGTTGGCCCACCTGTTTTTAGTCTAGTAGTAACCCATCCTTGATTGATACGTTTTTGACAAATTCACGACGCACTGTATTGGGAGACGATCAGGTTAGACCTACATCAGACTTTATTCACGATTTTCTGTTTTGTTCTATTAAATATAACCATACTGTCCCAACTAATGACAAAATAGTTAATTATAGACCCTTTCAACATTTTAATTTCACTGACGTACAAAGAAACTGCGACTCTCATATTTGGGATTCTATTTATTTTACACCTAACATAGATAATAAAATTAGTATTTTTAATAATTTATTATATGTACTGTATGATGTTTGTGTACCAAGGGTGACTAAGATATTTAAGCCCAAGCCCTGCCCATGCTATAACGATTTTATTAAACAGCAGATCCGGGAAAGAGGACGTTTTTTTAACTTTATAAACGAAATTCCTCGGACTACAATAAACGACAATATAACGTTGTTCGGAATAAGACAGTTGCCATGATTCGCTTCCATAAACGGGCATATATCGTTCAAAAATTTGACCCTAAACAAAGTTCTAAAGAGTTATGGAAGAGTTTGAAAAACCTTGGAGTGGCTGCCGAGAAGAATTTAGCTGAATCTTCTTTTAGCCCTAATACAATGAGCTCTGTTTTTGTTCCTCTCTCTACAACTCCGTCAATACTTCCAGCAAGCTTAGAGGACTCAAGTGAAGATTTTAATTTTGAATGTGTCCAGTCAATTGATGTTCATGATGCGATTCGTAGTATTAAATCGAATGCTACTGGTCCTGACTGTGTGTCGCTTAAGTTTTTAAAGTTAGTCTTCCATATATCCATATACATATGTTGCATGCCTTCAATTTTTTATATTTATAGCAGTCGATTTCCCGAGAATTGGAAAGAATCCGATCCCAAAAAACTTAACTCGTCAGCTCCGTCCGATTGTTTTCCAGCTAAAGTTTTTGAAAAGATTATGGCTAACCAAATAAAAAGGTTTTTAGACGCTGGTTATCACATATCCAAGTGGCAATCGGGGTTTCGCCATAAACAAAGCTGCGAATCTGCAGTTATCAAAGTAACTACAGATTTGCGTATAGGACTTGACTCAAACAAAATCGGGATTATGGTTCTACTTGACTATTCCAAAGCCTTTGACTGTATTGACCATTCAATTTTAATTTCTAAGCTGAAAAATTATTTTGGTTTTCACAGTGCGTCACTTAGACTACTTGCACAATATCTAAGCAATCGTGTACAGGTAGTTAAAACAAACCTGGGAACATCAAGTTATATTTCCGTTAACTCAGGTGTTCCGCAAGGATCTGTGTTGGGCCCGTTACTGTTCTCTGTGTTTATAAACGATCTTCCAGACTCTATTGTAAATTGTCAAGTGCATATGTAGGCGGACGATGTACTTATCTATCTATGTCAGTCTGTTGGCTTAATAGAAGATTGTGTAGGCCGTATAAATGAGGATCTTGTAAATATACAACCATGGTGGATTTCAATAATCTTAGACTCAATCTTTTAAAGACTTTGGGAATAATTTGCTCACGGCAAAAAATTGACTCCTCTGATTATCCCGCCCTTGTTCTAAACGGAAACATTATTCCATATGTAGACAAAGTCAGGTATCTAGGATATCAAATCAATAACACCCTAACTTGCTGTGATGCCGTTTCGGATACTGTCAAAAGGATATATTTTGGTCCACGCGGGCTGCGGTCTTCGTCGTATTCACTGCCTATAAAAATCAAATGCCGTTTAGTTAAAAGCTTACTTACTTACTTAGGTGGCGCTACAGTTCGGGGTGAACCTGGGCCTCAACCAACAAGCCTCTCCATTTAGCTCGGTCTTTAGCTAATTGCCTCCAGTTGCGCACGCCAAGTTGGTCGTGGTCCCCTTGAACTTGTGCGCGCCACCTACGGCGATGATTCCCTCTACTGCGTCGTCCCTCGGGGTTAGATTCGAAGACTAGATTCGAAGTTAAAAGCTTGTTACTCCCATTTTTCACGTATAATTGTTCTGTGTATCCTTGTCTTGATTGTAAGCGTAAAATGAATGTAGCCTTTAACGACTGTATTCGGTTTATTCATAATATTTCAAGGTATAGAAGTCTTTCGCATCTAAACGCGTCACTGTTAGGTTTAAAACTAGATATATACCATCATTTTAGAAATATTTTAAGGCTTTTTAACATTATTCACGGTAAATGTCCTGAATTCTTGCGTGAAATGCTACTTTTTGCTCAGTCGCGCAGAGGATTGAAGTTAATAATACCGCGTTTTGAACATACTGTAGCATTGACTACAGCATGGTTTGTGTACCAAAAACTAAAACACTGTATCTCAAACTGTAGCAACGACAACTATTGCATAACCTGTTAGCAGTAAATATTCCAACCTGATGTGCTTACGTTCCACAATTGTTCCACACAATATCCCAATATTCCAGGATCCTCGATTCACCCGCAGAAACATCTAGCATGTTCTAGAACCCCTTGCGATTTCATATAAATACCCATACACCAACCACCGTGGACACAGTTGTTTATAAGTGCATACAGCGATTACAAGAGGGAGACTAGATCAGTGTAGCGACAGTTTAATTGGAAATAAATAAAGAATAAAGTGATTGAATATCGTGTTGAAGTAAAGTTGGTGTTTGATAATAAATAAACGATTAAAATACACAAAAGACGGTTTTATTTAAACGAACCCTAGCAAGAATATTACATTGGTGTCAGAAAAGTGGAATAAAACAAATTTTGTGCATTGCTTATTGTGCAAGAAAAAAAAAAAATAAAATAAAATAAATAAATAAAAAATGGTTCGGAAATTGCTAGAAGATTTGTCATTGCCGCAACTAAAGGAAGTATTGAGCCAGTGGGAGCAACCTGCGACTGGTACGAAAAGAGAATTGATTATTAAGTTGCGGAAAATAGTGACGGACGAGGGTGCAGATCCTGAAACAGCTTTGTTTGACGTCGAAGGAGAACAAGTAAGTACGACGAGTGACATGTCGGCTTTAATGAAATTGCTATCTGAAAAATTCGACGATCAGAATAGAAAATTCGAGAAGCTAGAGAATTCTTAAGACCAGCAAAAGAATTCTCTAGAAGCTAAGATCGACGAACAAAAGAATTCTCTAGACGCCAAGCTCGATGAACAGATCAAACTATTTGAGAATTCTCTAGAAGCTAAGCTCGATGAGCAAAAGAATTCTCTAGATGCTAAGCTCGACGAACAAAAGAATTCTCTGGAACATCAGCTATTCGATCAAAGGAGTGTTCTCGAAAGCAAATTCGATGAACAAAATAAAAGTTTGGAAACAAGATTTGGAACAATTGATGAGAAGTTTGAAAACGTTGAGGCTAAAATTGAGACATTTGAAACAGCCATTGAAGGAAGATTCGAGAGTGTTGAAACAAAATTCGAGGCTGTTGAAGGAAGATTCGAGAATTTGGCAAAGGAACTCGAATGCGTGAAGAAACAGAAAGTTCGAGAGTATTCAACCGACTGCCCGAGAAGGAAAGAGATGCAGCCTCCCGTCTTCGATGGACAGACATCATGGCCCATATATAAGAGGCAGTTCGAAGCTGCGGCAATGACGAACAACTGGGACGATGAAGAGAGGTCCATTGCCCTCGCGCTTGCGCTTAGAGGATCAGCTGCAGAGTTACTACAAACTATTCCCGAGGACAAACAACGCAACTACGATAGTCTGGTGAAAGCCATTGAGATGCGATTTGGGGACGACCACATGCAGCAAGTATATAGGGTCCAGTTGCGCAGAAGGTCCCAGATGAAGGGTGAGACGCTCCAGCAGTTACCAGCAGACATCGAGCGGCTGGCACATTTGTCCTATCCAAACGCCGGCGAGGAGATCATTAACGAGATGGCAACGAAAGCGTTCACCCATGCCATAGCTGATGCGAAACTACAAATGGCGGTAAGAATGGCTGGAAAGAAAACGCTCGCCGAAGCTTTGGCGTTTGCTCTGACAATGGAGGCCGCAGACCAGGCCTGTCAGGGAATCCACCGTGTGAGGGAAGTAGCCGCCATCGAATGCTCTTGCCAGAGGATGGACGTCGAAGACCGAAACAACGCTCGCGGAGGACAAATTCGTTGCTGGAACTGCAACAAATTAGGACACCTACAACGGCAATGCAGAAATCCACCCAGACGCGAAAACTGTCCACATTGTGCGAATAGACGACGTAACGAAGAACCATCCTATAGGGACAACATCCATCCTGTTGGCCAGGCTCCTCGAAAACCAGGAGTCGGGAAACGCCTAAGAGCCAGCTTTGCGGGGCAAAAGTTGGCTAATGGAATCGACGCCCCCAAGACCACCATCCAGGTCTCCCAAACCAAACGATGCAACAAGAGTCTCAAAGTGGAAGCATTCATCGGCAAAAACAAGTGCGTGGCTACTATCGATACCGGCGCCACAGCTTCCATTGTAAGAAGAGATCTCGTCCGGAAGTCTTGGCTGCACAACACCAGCTGCTACTGTCTTAGAACTGCGACAGGGGAAGCGGCGAAAGTATACGGAGAAGTTCGCCTCACGTTACAACTAGCAGGGTTGGCCTTTTCTCATGCGTTCCTGGTGGCCGACATATGTGATGAATGCATCATCGGAGTGGACTTTATGAAACAACATGACGTAATCATCGACATCGGGATGCAAGCTCTGCGGTACAGGAACGTAGAGATTCCAATGATGTACGGGAACGAGAATGCAGCACATTTAAGGACAATACTCAGCAAGGACGAAGTCTTACCACCATCCTCCGAGACTATCATTTGGACAAAGCTAGACGGTGATCCTGGGAGCCACCGATTCTACCTATTGGAACCGGATTCAGGAAGGAATTCCCCGAACTACATCGTGGGAAAAGTTTTAGTGGAGCCAAAGAACAGCCTGGTCCCAGTAAGGCTCATGAACTTAAAGAACCACAGCGTGAAACTAAAACAAGGGGAAGTTATTGGTAAATGTGCGCCGATATGTTCAATTTCAACAATAACCGAAAAGGAATCTGCGAGGCCCGTTTCATCAGCCAGGTTGGCCGAAGTAAGGGACAGGTCCTCAAGCACTGCGAACTGGATCGGGATCAGCGTGCCATGGCAGAAAATCTAATCGGTGAGTACGCTGATATATTTGCCTCACAGGATGGAGAGTATGGCCGATCACATCTGGTGCAACATCGCATAGACACTGGGGATGCCAGGCCAATTCGTCAGCCTGCCAGACGACTACCATTGGCAAAACAGACGGATGTTGCGGATATGGTGTCAACGATGGAGAAGGAAGGGCTCATCGAAAGTTCTAAGAGTCCGTGGGCCTCACCTGTTGTACTGGTTAAGAAGAAATACGGCAGCACACGATTCTGCGTGGACTATCGCAGACTTAATGATGTCACGAAAAAGGATAGCTACCCTCTGCCACGGATCGATGACACATTGGACACACTCTCAGGAGCTCGATGGTTTTCCACCCTTGACTTAAAGAGCGGTTACTGGCAGGTACAGATCGATCCAAAGGACCGAGAGAAAACTGCGTTCACTGCAGGAAATGGGCTGTGGCAGTTTACAGTAATTCCATTTGGATTGTGCAACGCTCCGGCAACTTTTGAGCGCCTAATGGAACACGTCCTACGTAGATTAATCTGGAAAACTTGCTTGGTGTATCTGGACGATGTGATCGTGATAGGAAAAACATTCGAGGAACATCGCGACAACCTGAAGAATGTGCTAGAACGGCTTCGAAGCGCTCACCTGAAGCTGAACCCAAAGAAATGTGACCTCTTCAGATCCGAAGTCAAGTACCTGGGCCACGTTATCTCGTCAGAAGGAGTGCGAACCGATCCAGACAAGGTGGAAGCTGTGAAAAACTGGCCAGTTCCAACAGACAAACACGAACTCAGGAGCTTTTTGGGCGTCGCCACGTACTACCGACGATTCGTAAAGGACTTTGCCGGAATCGCAAAGAGCTTGCACCAGCTGACGGAAAAAGGAAGGCAATTCAAGTGGTCAGGTGAGTGTGACAATAGCTTCAAGAACCTTAAGCAACAACTATGCAAAGCACCAACACTAGCATATCCAATTCCCGGAGAAATGTTCATCGTGGATGCAGATGCAAGTAACGTCGGCGTCGGAGCGGTTCTTTCGCAAGTACACGATGGCCAAGAGAAGGTAGTAGCATACTTCAGCAAAGTGCTCTCCAAGCCCGAAAGGAACTACTGCGTGACCAGGCGAGAACTTTTGGCGCTGCTTCTGGCGACAAAACACTTCCATAAATACCTCTACGGCCAAAAGTTCCCTTTGCGTACAGACCACGCGGCTCTATAATGGCTGCTGCAGTTCAAGAATCCGGAGGGCCAGGTCGCAAGATGGATTGAACGGCTGCAGATGTACGACTATGAAATACAGCATCGTAAAGGGAAACTTCATTCTAATGCGGATGCCTTGTCCCGGCGACCATGTAAGAGCGACTGCAAGCATTGTGTGCGGCAGGAAGAGAAGAACCTTCTTTCCATCCAAAGAGTAAGAGCTGAGCCTATCGCGGGTTGGAGTGCAGAAGAAATCCGCAACGCTCAGAAAGAAGACCCAGACATCGAGCCGATATTAGCGTGGAAGGAGTTTATGGAAAAGCCAAATGGACAAGATATCTCGGACAGGAACCCCACTCTCAAGGCATACTGGGCTCAGTGGGACTCCCTTCATGTGCAAGATGGTGTACTGAAAAGGAAATGGGAGCGGCCGGACGGGAAAGATTTCATAATGCAGCTTGTCTTGCCGCGATCAAAAGTACACGAGGTGCTACGGGAGATGCATGATGGAGCATCCGGAGGTCATTTGGGTGCAAACAAGACGCTGGAGAAGGTGCCAGAACGTTTCTATTGGCTCAGCGCAAGGGTAGACGTAGAGAGTTGGTGCCGAAAATGCGTCGTGTGTGCCGCCAGCAAGGGACCCAGAACGAAAACGCGAGGCAAGATGCAACAGTACAACGTGGGCGCCCCCTTTGAACGGATTGCCGCTGACATCGCTGGCCCATTTCCAGAAACCGACAATGGTAACCGTTACATCCTAGTCGTCATGGACTACTTCAGCAAATGGCCGGAAGCGTTCGCCATCCCTAACCAGGAAGCGAAGACCATCGTGGAACAGATCGTCAACAACTGGGTGAGCAGGTTTGGCGTGCCCATGGAACTGCATTCTGACCAGGGACGAAACTTTGAATCGAAGTTATTCCAAGAGGTATGTCAACAACTAGGAATCAAAAAGACGAGAACTACCCCGCTTCATCCACAATCCGACGGGATGGTAGAGTGCTTCAACAGAACCTTAAACGAACATCTCTCCAAGGTCGTAGAAGACCACCAGCGCGATTGGGATCGACAAATTCCTCTTTTCTTGATGGCCAGCACAGCACTACTGGACATACTCCATCCGAAGTCTTGTTTGGTCGAGCAGTTCGGCTGCCTAGTGAGGTGAAGTTTGGATCCCCTAACGATGAGCCCAAATGTGAAGAGGACTATGTGGCAGACCTCAGGGAAAGGATCCGAGACATACATCAGAGGACCAGGACGTGGATAAGGATAGCGAGTGACCGCATGAAAACCAGGTACGACACAAAGGCAACAACGTCCAGCTTCCACGAGGGAGACCTAGTATGGCTGTACAACCCACACCGGCAAAAGGGGAGGTCACCCAAGCTGCAGCAAGACTGGGAGGGCCCTTATAAAGTGGTCACACGCATCAATGACGTCGTCTTCCGGATCCAGCGTGGTGTAAGAGGCAAGATGAAAATTGTCCACCTGGATCGTCTTCATCGTTACCATGGCAGTAATCCAGATGATCTTGTTCGGGACGAACAAGTTTAAGAGGGGGGCAGTGTAGCATTGACTACAGGATGGTTTGTGTACCAAAAACTAAAACACTGTATCTCAAACTGTGCAACGACATCTATTGCCTACTAGTAGTAAATATTCCAACCTGATGTGCTTACGTTCCAACCTGGTGTGCTTACGTTCCACAATTGTTCCACACAATATCCCAATATTCCATGATCCTCAATTCACCCGGAGAAACATCTAGCATGTTCTAGAACCCCATGCAATTTCCTATAAATACCCATACCACAACCAACGTCGACACAGTTGTTGATAAGTGCATACAGCGATTACAAGAGGGAGATTCGACCAGTGGTGAAAACAAGCGACGTGTTGAAAGTGAATCTGTAGTGACAATTAAAATAAATAAAGAGTAAAGTGATTGAATACTGAGTTGAAGTAAAGTTAGTGTTTGATAATAAATAAACGTTTAAAATACACAAGAGACGGTTTTATTTAAACGAACCCCAGCAAGAATATTACAATACTGTAGCATTGACTGCAGGATGGTTTGTGTACCAAAAACTGAAACACTGTATCTCAAACTGTAGCAACTATTGCAAAACATTCTAGCAGTAAATATTCCAACCTGATGTGCTTACGTTCCACAATTGTTCCACACAATATCCCAATATTCCATGATCCTCAATTCACCCGGAGAAACATCAAATATGTTCTAGAACACCTAGCGATTTCCTATAAATACCCATACCACAACCATCGTCGAGACAGTTGTTCATAAGTGAATACAGCGATTACAAGAGATATTCGACCAGTGGTGAAAGCAAGCGACATTGTGAAAATAAGTCTGTAGCGACCGTTTGATTTGAAATAATAAAGTGATTGAATATTGTGTTAAAGTGAAGTTGGTATTTGATAATAAATAAACGATTAAAATACACAAAAGACGGTTTTATTTAAAACGAACCCCAGAAAGAATACTACAATACGTTTGTTATACTGGAAGTAATGAGAAGTACATAAATCATAGAACTAAACTCGTGCTAACACCTATTAACTTAATTACACAGGAAACAGCTGCTTCTTGCATCTCTGGCAATCTAACGCCTGAAATAGGCTAAATCTGGCTTGAGATAAATTTATTCTTAAAATAGAATTCGTTTCAAGAGAGCTATGGGCGAAGGGAAGTATCAAAAGTCCGAGCGAAGTATCTACCTTTACGTACGACTCGAATGCAGAATAGGGCGTAGTCCTCAAAGTTTATATGGAACACTCGCCATTACGTGCTCAATTAACCCTCTAAACCACATCTTTCTTCCAGGCTTTCGTAGTTGTTTACATTTATAAAGGCATCCAGGCGGCAGGCAAAACCGTCTCATGCAATAGTCATATCGAAACTATAATATTGTATTAAAACGTTTTCGAGACAAGCCAAAGCTTCTTAGTCACAACGTCACACTTCTAGACCAACCCACCTTCAAATAAATGAACTCCATGCTAAGGAGCCGAATGATTTCCCAAAAATAAGGCAGTCATCGGCATTTATTACAGTCATTCAAATTTATCCTATGGGGATGTTCTGTCCCCTCTCCTGTGGATTATTGTCGTAGTCATTTTTCTACACGACCTTAAAACAGATGGTTTCGCCCCGGAAAGCCTACGCAGTCATTATCATTAGAGACAACTAGAGCTCGGAAATAACTCAGCCTTTTGAAAGGTTTTTAAATTACTTTTAGTTGCTGAGATTTTGAAATAACATCACCTAATAACCGATTAGTATCACCGTACTTTTTTTCTCTCCTGGCCGGAAAGAAACCTTTATTTCAATTTATTTTCGATTCTGGTTATTCACTGAGAAAAAAAAATTGTCGTTTAAATATTTTCACTAACTATGTATTGTCGCCTAATAATTTATACTTTATAAAATTTGATTAGCAGAGCTTTTTCTTAGTTATTCAAGAAACAAATACAACACACTGCGATGATATACCAATTAATCAAGTTAACGAGGCATTGGCATGATGACACCTGTATTAAGACAGCATTGAAGATGCGAATCGAAGCAGTGAGATCAACAGAAGTAGCGAGATTTTGAATTAGCGTACGCTTGTTTGCTGTTAGATACCAATATCCTTTTATTTTTTCACAAATTAAAGCTAAAATTCTCTGATATTTACTCGTATGAATTCGCATTGGTTGTGCGATTTCAAAGTTACCGATGATAGTTTGCATAGAGACGAGTTATACAGCGCCATATCTAATCTTGGCATCCTTGCCAAGCTAGTTCGTATGTGCAGGATGACGATGGAGAACTCTCGTTGCTCCATCGGAAAGAACACCACCTATCTACCTTGTGATCTCTTTAACATAATACTTTAAATATTTGTACGAAACTCAGAAGCCAACACCGAAGTACAATCTTTTACAAGTCAGTACAACTACTCAGTGGGGCATTTGCAAGTATTGCGATCGAGGCAGCAAAGAATGGTTTGGCGGTGAAAGCAAAACAAAATTATATGCTGTCTACAAAAAGGGATAACCGGCGTCTTGGACTGAACTCCACATAGATATAATTTTGAGGTAGTAAAGGACTTTGTCTACCTAGGAGCTATGGTGAGCTCGGCAAATGACACCAGTCAGTGGGGAGATCAAACGAAGAATTACTTTTGCCGACCCCTGTTTTTATGGGCTTAGAAGGCATTTGAGTAACAAAGCCCTATCTCAAACTATTAACGTAATTTGTATAAGACACTAATCATCTCAGTCCTGCTGCATGGCGCAGAGGCATGAACTTTATCAAAATCGGATGAGGATGCCCTTGGTTACTTTGAGAGAAAAGTTCTTTGAGTGATCTTTGGTCTTGTTTGCATAGACGGCGAATGTAGTAGAAGGTACAACGCCGACGTATACGTAATATACAAGGACATCGACCAACCCAGAAGAGCGGATGGAGCCCAACCTTCCAGCAGGGAAAATCCTTGAATCCACCCCTGATGGACGGCGCCGTAGAGACAGGTGGCGCAAACAAGTGGAGGAGGATCTCAACCAACTTGGTGTGCGCAACAGGAGGCTGAGGGTGCGGTATTGCAAGAAATTTCTAGTCCGTACTCCAGGTAACGGTGATCTGTATACGACTGTCGGATACAGTCCAGGTGGAAATCACAGGGTAGATATTTTGAGATGCAAAGGTGATGTCAAGCACCTCTTGTTGGGTTTTGGTATCAAAAGTAGGACTATTTCCTCTGTTGCATATTTCTATTTTTTATTTCTATATACAGGGTGTCCGCCGGAAAGGTATACTACTTTGTTTGTTTATAATTTTTGATTAAATGAAAGAGAATGGATCTTATATTGATAAATGTTTTATTTAATGTCGGCAATTATGTATGGAGTACAATATCAGGTAAATGTCCGCCTCTGCTAGTCTCACAAATGCGAGCCCTTTTGAGCACATTTTTCATTACATTCTCACGCATTTCACACGGTATTTCATTAATTTCATCACGAATATTTTGTTTAAGTCGCTCAAGCGTTTCTGGTTTGTTTGCATAAACCTTGCTTTTCAGATATCCCCACAAAAAGAAGTCAGGAGCAGTCAAATCAGGCGACCGTGGAGGCCAATCAACATCACCATTTTTTGAAATAACTTGTTGTGGAAAGAGGTCTCGCAGTAATTCCATTGTAATCCTGGCTGTATGCGATGTGGCACCGTCTTGTTGATACCACATGTTAATCAAGCCCAAAGCATGCAGTTGTGGCGTTAAAAACAACGGCGGCGTAAATGGTCTTCTTGAAGAAGCTCTTGTGTCAACTGTATCTTAAATGGAAACAAATGCAAATCCTTGTGCAAAATTATGGCCAAAGTTGTTCTTTGAAGACCAAGCTCCTGAGCACGGCGTCGAATTGAGGTTGATGGATTGTTTTGAACACTTCCTTGAACAGCAGTAATGTTTTCAGCCGATCTTGCAGTACGTTGTGGCCCATGCTTGGGCCTATCACCTACAGACCCTCTTTCTTCGAAATCATTCACTACACGATAAATAGTGCGTTTTGTTGGCACGTTGTTTCTCCCAAAAATTTCACGTAACTTTCTCATCGTCACAGTAATCGATGATTGATTTTGATAAAATGTTTTAACGATTAAAACACGTTGGTTTATCGAATATTTTTCCATAATAAATTTGCCACGTGTCTACTTCACGACTGCCAAATATGAACTGTCAAGACTAATGTTTACCAAAATGGCGGCAAAACAAAGTAGTATACGTTCCCGGCGGACACCCTGTATATATTATATTAAATTATTTTACTGGATACTACAAGATATCTTATCTTTAATTAAGTATCTAAAATTAAGATTACAAATATGTAATTTAATCAGAAAAAAAAAAGAAAATGAATAATAAAAATTAATAAAAATGTACGCTTTACAAACATAGCATTCACGCGGTTGTTAGCTCCGATTTGTCAATGCTAAAAATAATTTTCTGCGAAATGTGGCTGGTGATGTAGTGCTTTGCAATTCCTGTGGAAGGTTATTCCACAGTCGAATTGCTTGGACAAAGTAGGACCGCTATCCAATAGTATTGTAATATTCTTGCTAGGGTTCGTTTAAATAAAACCGTCTTTTGTGTATTTTAGTCGTTTATCTATTATCAAACACCAACTTTACTTCAACACGATATTCAATCACTTTATTCTCTATTTATTTCAAATTAAACTGTCGCTACACTGATCTAGTCTCCCTCTTGTAATCGCTGTATGCACTTATAAACAACTGTGTCCACGGTGGTTGGTGTATGGGTATTTATATGAAATCGCAAGGGGTTCTAGAACATGCTAGATGTTTCTGCGGGTGAATCGAGGATCCTGGAATATTGGGATATTGTGTGGAACGTAAGCACATCAGGTTGGCATATTTACTGCTAACAGGTTATGCAATAGTTGTCGTTGCTACAGTTTGAGATACAGTGTTTTAGTTTTTGGTACACAAACCATCCTGAAGTCAATGCTACACTGCCCCCCTCGTCCCGAACAAGATCATCTGGATTACTGCCATGGTAACGATGAAGACGATCCAGGTGGACAATTTTCATCTTGCCTCTTACGCCACGCTGGATCCGGAAGACGACGTCATTGATGCGTGTGACCACTTTATAAGGGCCCTCCCAGTCCTGCTGCAGCTTGGGTGACCTCCCCTTTTGCCGGTGTGGGTTGTATAACCATACTAGGTCTCCCTCGTGGAAGCTGGACGTTGTTGCCTTTGTGTCGTACCTGGTTTTCATGCGGTCAGTCGCTATCCTTATCCACGTCCTGGTCCTCTGATGCATGTATCGGATCCTTTCCCTGAGGTCTGCCACGTAGTCCTTTTCACTCTTGGGCTCATCGTTAGGGGATCCAAACTTCACCTCACTAGGTAGCCGGACTGCTCGACCAAACAAGACTTCAGATGGAGTATGTCCAGTAGTACTGTGCACTGCATTTCGGTAGGCCATCAAGAAAAGAGGAATTTGTCGATCCCAATCGCGCTGGTGGTCTTTTACGACCTTGGAGAGATGTTCGTTTAAGGTTCTGTTGAAGCGCTCTACCATCTCGTCGGATTGCGGATGAAGCGGAGTCGTCCTCGTCTTTTTAATTCCTAGTTGTTGACATACCTCTTGGAATATCTTTGATTCGAAGTTTCGTCCCTGGTCAGAATGCAGTTCCATAGGCTCGCCGAATCTGCTCACCCAGTTGCTGACGATCTGTTCCACGATGGTCTTCGCTTCCTGGTTAGGGATGGCGAACTCTTTCGGCCATTTGCTGAAGTAGTCCATGACGACTAGGATGTAACGGTTACCATTGTCGGTTTCCGGAAACGGACCAGCGATGTCAGCGGCGATCCGTTCAAATGGCGCACCCACGTTGTACTGTTGCATCTTGCCTCGCGTTTTCGTTCTGAGTCCCTTGCTGGCGGCACACACGACGCATTTTTGGCACCAGCTTTCTACATCGTCTCTTGCGCTGAGCCAATAGAAACGTTCTCGCACCTTCTCCAGTGTCTTGTTTGCACCCAAATGACCTCCGGATGCTTCATCATGCATCTCCCGTAGCACCTCGTGTACTTTTGATCGCGGCAAGACAAGCTGCATTATGAAGTCTTTCCCGTCCGGCCTCTCCCATTCCCATTTCAGCACACCATCTTGCACATGAAGAGAGTCCCACTGAGCCCAGTATGCCTTGAGAGTGGGGCTCCTGTCCGAGATATCTCGTCCGTTTGGCTTTTCCATAAACTCCTTCCACGCTAATATCGGCTCGATGTCTGGGTCTTCTTTTTGAGCGTTGCGGATTTCTTCTGCACTCCAACCCGCGATAGGCTCAGCTCTTACCCTTTGGATGGAAAGAAGGTTCTTCTCCTCCTGCCGCACACAATGCTTGCAGTCGCTTTTACATGGTCGGCGGGATAAGGCATCCGCATTGGAATGAAGTTTCCCTTTACGATGCTGTATTTCATAATCGTACATCTGCAGCCGTTCAATCCATCTTGCGACCTGGCCCTCCGGATTCTTGAACTGCAGCAGCCATTATAGAGCCACGTGGTCTGTGCGCAAAAGGAACTTTTGGCCGTAGAGGTATTTATGGAAGTGTTTTGTCGCCAGAAGCAGCGCCAGAAGTTCTCGCCTGGTCACGCAGTAGTTCCTTTCCGGCTTGGAGAGCACTTTGCTGAAGTATGCTACTACCTTCTCTTGGCCGTTGTGTACCTGAGAAAGAACCGCTCCGATACCGACGTTACTTGCATCTGCATCCACGATGAACATTCCTCCGGGAATGGGATATGCTAGTGTTGGTGCTTCGCATAGTTGTTGCTTAAGGTTCTTGAAGCTATTGTCGCACTCACCTGACCACTTGAATTGCCTTCCTTTTTCCGTCAGCTGGTGCAAGCTCTTCGCGATACCGGCAAAGTCCTTTACAAATCGTCGGTAGTACGTGGCGAGGCCCAAAAAGCTCCTGAGTTCGTGTTTGTCTTTTGGAACTGGCCAGTTTTTCACAGCTTCCACCTTGTCTGGATCGGTTCGCACTCCTTCTGACGAGATAACGTGGCCCAGGTACTTGACTTCGGATCTGAAGAGGTCACATTTCTTTGGGTTCAGCTTCAGGTGAGCGCTTCGAAGCCGTTCTAGCACATTCTTCAGGTTGTCGCGATGTTCCTCGAATGTTTTTCCTATCACGATCACATCGTCCAGATACACCAAGCAAGTTTTCCAGATTAATCTACGTAGGACGTGTTCCATTAGGCGCTCAAAAGTTGCCGGAGCGTTGCACAATCCAAATGGCATTACTGTAAACTGCCACAGCCCATTTCCTGCAGTGAACGCAGTTTTCTCTCGGTCCTTTGGATCGATCTGTACCTGCCAGTAACCGCTCTTTAAGTCAAGGGTGGAAAACCATCGAGCTCCTGAGAGTGTGTCCAATGTGTCATCGATCCGTGGCAGAGGGTAGCTATCCTTTTTCGTGACATCATTAAGTCTGCGATAGTTCACGCAGAATCGTGTGCTGCCGTCTTTCTTCTTAACCAGTACAACAGGTGAGGCCCACGGACTCTTAGAACTTTCGATGAGCCCTTCCTTCTCCATCGTTGACACCATATCCGCAACATCCGTCTGTTTTGCCAATGGTAGTCGTCTGGCAGGCTGACGAATTGGCCTGGCATCCCCAGTGTCTATGCGATGTTGCACCAGATGTGATCGGCCATACTCTCCATCCTGTGAGGCAAATATATCAGCGTACTCACCGATTAGATTTTCTGCCATGGCACGCTGATCCCGATCCAGTTCGCAGTGCTTGAGGACCTGTCCCTTACTTCGGCCAACCTGGCTGATGAAACGGGCCTCGCAGATTCCTTTTCGGTTATTGTTGAAATTGAACATATCGGCGCACATTTACCAATAACTTCCCCTTGTTTTAGTTTCACGCTGTGGTTCTTTAAGTTCATGAGCCTTACTGGGACCAGGCTGTTCTTTGGCTCCACTAAAACTTTTCCCACGATGTAGTTCGGGGAATTCCTTCCTAAATCCGGTTCCAATAGGTAGAATCGGTGGCTCCCAGGATCACCGTCTAGCTTTGTCCAAATGATAGTCTCGGAGGATGGTGGTAAGACTTCGTCCTTGCTGAGTATTGTCCTTAAATGTGCTGCGTTTTCGTTCCCGTACATCATTGGAATCTCTACGTTCCTGTACCGCAGAGCTTGCATCCCGATGTCGATGATTACGTCATGTTGTTTCATAAAGTCCACTCCGATGATGCATTCATCACATATGTCGGCCACCAGGAACGCATGAGAAAAGGCCAACCCTGCTAGTTGTAACGTGAGGCGAACTTCTCCGTATACTTTCGCCGCTTCCCCTGTCGCAGTTCTAAGACAGTAGCAGCTGGTGTTGTGCAGCCAAGACTTCCGGACGAGGTCTCTTTTTACAATGGAAGCTGTGGCGCCGGTATCGATAGTAGCCACGCACTTGTTTTTGCCGATGAATGCTTCCACTTTGAGACTCTTGTTGCATCGTTTGGTTTGGGAGACCTGGATGGTGGTCTTGGGGCGTCGATTCCATTAGCCAACTTTTGCCCCGCAAAGCTGGCTCTTAGGCGTTTCCCGACTCCTGGTTTCGAGGAGCCTGGCCAACAGGATGGATGTTGTCCCTGTTGGATGGTTCTTCGTTGCGTCGGACAGTTTCCGCGTCTGGGTGGATTTCTGCATTGCCGTTGTAGGTGTCCTATTTTGTTGCAGTTCCAGCAACGAATTTGTCCTCCGCGAGCGTTGTTTCGGTCTTCGATGTTTATCCTCTGTCAAGAGCATTCGATGGCGGCTACTTCCCTCACACGGTGGATTCCCTGACAGGCCTGGTCTGCGGCCTCCATTGTCAGAGCAAACGCCAAAGCTTCGGCGAGCGTTTTCTTTCCAGCCATTCTTACCGCCATTTGTAGTTTCGCATCAACTATGGCATGGGTGAACGCTTTCGTTGCCATCTCGTTAATGATCTCCTCGCCGGCGTTTGGATAGGACAAATGTGCCAGCCGCTCGATGTCTGCTTGTAACTGCTGGAGCGTCTCACCCATCATCTGGGACCTTCTGCGCAACTGGACCCTATATACTTGCTGCATGTGGTCGTCCCCAAATCGCATCTCAATGGCTTTCACCAGACTGTCGTAGTTGCGTTGTTTGTCCTCGGAAACAGTTTGTAGTAGCTCTGCAGCTGATCATCTAAGCGCAAGCGTGAGGGCAATGGACCTCTCTTCATCGTCCCAGTTGTTCGTCATTGCCGCAGCTTCGAACTGTCTCTTATATATCGCCCATGATGTCTGTCCGTCGAAGACGGGAGGCTGCATCTCTTTCCTTCTCGGGCAGTCGGTTGAATACTCCCGAACTTTCTGTTTCTTCACGTATTCGAGTTCCTTTGCCAAATTGTCGAATCTCCTTCAACAGTCTCGATTTTTGTTTGAACATTCTCGAATTTTGTTTCAAATGTTTCAATTTTGGTCTCTACATTTCCAATTTTCTCGTCGATTGTCCCGAATCTTGTTTCCAAACTTCTATTTTGTTCATCAAATTTGCTTTCGAGAACACTCCTTTGATCGAGTAGCTGTTGCTCTAGAGAATTCTTTTGTTCATCGAGCTTGGCGTCTAGAGAATTCTTTTGTTCATCGAACTTTTTCTTTTGCTCGTCTAAAGAATTGCCTAGCTTCTCGAATTTTTCATTTTGAGAATTCTTTTGCTCATCGAAAGAATTGTCTAGCTTCTCGAATTTTCTATTCTGATCGTCGAATTTTTCAGATAACAACTTCATTAAAGCCGACATGTCACTTGTCGTACTTACTTGTTCTTCTTCGACCTCAAACAAAGCTGTTTCAGGATCTGCACCCTTGTCTGTCACTATTTTCCGCAACTTAATAATCAATTCTCTTTTCGTACCAGTCGTAGGTTGCTCCCGCTGGCTCAGTACTTCCTTTAGTTGCGGCACTGACAATTCTTCTAGCAATTTCCGAACCATTTTTTTTTTTTTTTTTTTTCCTTTCTTTCACTTACACAATAAGCAATACACAAAATTTGTTTTATTTCACTTTTCTGGCACTAATGTAATGTTCTTGCTGGGGTTCGTTTAAATAAAACCGTCTCTTGTGTATTTTAAACGTTTATTTATTATCAAACACTAACTTTACTTCAACTCAGTATTCAATCACTTTACTCTTTATTTATTTTAATTGTCTCTACAGATTCAATACGTCGCTTGTTTTCACCACTGGTCGAATCTCCCTCTTGTAATCGCTGTATGCACTTATCAACAACTGTGTCGACGTTGGTTGTGGTATGGGTATTTATAGGAAATTGCAAGGGGTTCTAGAACATGCTAGATGTTTCTCCGGGTGAATTGAGGATCATGGAATATTGGGATATTGTGTGGAACAATTGTGGAACGTAAGCACACCAGGTTGGAACGTAAGCACATCAGGTTGGAATATTTACTACTAGTAGGCAATTGATGTCGTTGCACAGTTTGAGATACAGTGTTTTAGTTTTTGGTACACAAACCATCCTGTAGTCAATGCTACAGTATATACTTTAGCATAGACTCAAACCACTGCATTGTTTGTGTGCCAAACTTAAACACTGTGTTCCAAACAGTAAGCAACGCCATCTATTCGCCAAACCTGTGAGCAGCAAATATTCCCACCAAACCTAGGGTGCCATTGTTCCACAATTACCACACAATGTTCCAACTATTCCACGATCATCAATTCATCCCGAGAGACATCTAGCATGTTCTAGAACCTCTTGTATTTTGTATAAATACACATACCACAACCACCGTCGACTCAGTTCTTAATAAAGTGAATACAGCGATTGAAAGAGAAACTCGGCCAAGTGGTGAAAATAGGCGACATTGTGACTGAAAGCAAATCTGTAGCGACAGTTTAATTTGAAATAAATAAAGAATAAAGTGATTTGAATATTGCGTTGAAGTAAAGTTTGTAATTGATAATAAATAAACAGTTGAAGTATACAAAAGACAGTTTTATTTAAACGAACCCCAGCAAGAATGTTACAATACTTAGTACTGAGATAAATTCTGTTACAAAACTTCCAGCGCAAACTGTATGAAGACGACAAAAGATATAGTATCGTTAACTTTTTTCAGAATACGCACTAAAAGACACAATAAGTATCATCCATGTTGGTTTCAGCAGCTCATCAGTTATCATGGGAAGGTGCATGAAAGAATATCGCATTGCTGTCCAGCGAAGCATAAGTGTGGAAACACGCTAACCAAGTTTTTGAATTACTCAAACCACTGGGCGGTTAAAAACGGTTTTGTACCGTGCTGTTGATCGAGTTGTTGAATCGTCTCAATTAAAACACATACCAAGAAGTGGTCGTCTGCACGCTGCACAAAAGCCAAAACAGCGCAGCGGTGGTTTAGAATCAATATTCCTGCTTTTATTGCATCCGAAGATTGGCCTTCAGGAAGTTCAGCGGCGTTGTCCAGACCCCTGGAAACCGTGTGTGCCGCTGTAGCTCAATGGACACACATTTTGAGGACTTGCGTTGCAGCAAGCAAGCAATGTTCGAATAAACCGCCTTTTTTAAATACATTTTATAAATACTAATCCAATGTTTTGCCGTTTAATTTGTAAATTCGCGCGAATTTTCACTATTAATTTATCTAATGCTCAAAATCTAAATATCTTTTTTTTTCAATCTAAACTTCAGGTTTTGAGTATTAGATAAAGTAATAGTGAGAAATTCGGGCGAATTTATAAGTTAAACGGCAAAACATTGGATTAGTATTTATAAAATATATTTAAAAAAAGCGGTTTATTCGAACGAGTAATATTTTATCGAGTGTTACGAAAAAAGTGAATTATGAAATGTAAGCCCCCTTTTTTTTTGTTTTTTATTTCTGAATTTATTGTTAAAAGCAATAATAATAAAGTAGGTAGCAGGCGCGAATGCAGTTTGGAGAGCCTGTAGAAGGTTACGTTAGCCTTCGGTTTTCTGGAGAATTGTTCGATATTTTAATTCCAGACTAAGAGCGAAGAAACACCTGCAGGTCAAAGCATATATCCTCTCTGCAAACCACATCAACATCTTTACCATCAAAACGGGATAGAGTAAAGGTTAATGACGGCACACGCAGGACAAGAATTAGACAATCCACGGCCATATGACAGAATTCTTAAATCTACTCCTCAAGTTCGCAATCTTAGAATTTTTATTCCCTTAATTGGATTTTTCCGAAAACGTATTGTAGAGATTCAATAAAATAAATTAATGGTACGTACGATTAAAATACTTAAAAAAATTAAACGTAGATATCTAAGACTTTGCAATTAAAATAGTTTATGGCCACGTGCGAAGCCAGGTGGGTCAGCTAGTATATGTTGAATACATACATTTTTCACGATATGCAATTACCTGAGATGATGCACGATGTACAATACGTAGTCAGTCAGTACCTACATACACATGCATATATTTAAATGAATTATCACCGGAACTGCTACAACCAACTATTAATCTATGTATGTATAAACATCTTCAGCTAACCGGATACCGTTTATTTACTCCTTAATCAAACTACAAACTATCAATTTCAACATATGTAATAATTCTTGAGTCCATTTGCAAATCAACAGCAATCGCCCGCATCGACCGATATTCCGAAATCAATTTGTCATCGTCCACAGTATTCTACCCCATCTGACAGTTATGCCCATGCCAACACACTGACAATCTACGACGATGCCACGGCTATACAATATCCTTCGACGTGCCGAAGACAGGAGCAACAACAATGCAATCATTGACATGAAAAATTACTCCGACGGAATAAAATAATCGATTCCTCCATCATAGTTGTCGGTCGATTCGGCAAACAGATACACAATAAACAGATTGTGTGTGGTGTGTGTGCCTTCAATCAATTTCGAATAACGGACCGATCATAAATCGTAATTATTATTGATATATTATGCACAAAAATAAAAGTTCTTTCCCGCAAGCCGAACAAACATCATCGCAGTCATTAATCAAGCAAGCGAAATTGTTTTCGGGGTTTTGGCCCGCCACCGAGCAGAAGAAGGAACAATTTTACCAAAATAAGTACATACCTACGTATAGGTATATGTATGTATGTATGTATGTCGCCTTTGGCTACATGGATGACGATGATGATTTGTGGCGGCATAGTGACAACTAGGGTGGGCCTCTCACCGGAATATTGATAAATGAATAACCATCAGTTTGGCCTTGAGGAGTAATTAGTTAGATTAGATCGGGAAAAATATTCGTTCGATTCGTTTGGATGACAGCGCCCTGAAGTTTTTTTGTCGGTATGGAAATCAACTCAATTTATCAAAATAGGGGTCATCATATGTTTGCTGAACGGCAGTGGGCAAGTGAATGGAGTGAAATTTCTTCACTTCACTTATGGTAGTCTTGAGAGGTAACACATTAAATACGTAATTTTTTAAGTCTGTTACAATTCATTTTTAATTTAAAACCCTTTTTTATTCGAAAGACAAATTCATGAAATTAATACATATTTAAAAATAATTGTGGGCATTAACACAGCACCACGGCTGTTTGTACATGAAGTGTATTCCATCCGTATGTCACAAATTAAGTGAACAACGTTCACTGGCAAGACGTCAATTGTTATACTGGTTTATCAGCATAAACCATTGACTTCACTTAGGCAAACGGGAAATAATCGAGAGGTGTCAGATCCCACGATTTTGGAAGCCAATTCACTGGTCCATTTTCCAAAATGAGCTTATCGTTAAATTGTGATTACAATAGGTAAGTCAAGGGGGAATTTTCGGTCACAGAAGATAGCGGAGGTTTCGAGCCACTGCATTTATCTTACGCTTACGCTACGATTGATGTCGCCATCACAGCTTGCTTTGCTATTGATCATAGATCATAGAATAGAACTGCGTGGATCAGAGAACGGGCAGCACAAGTGCTCTTTGACTTTGATTGGGAACTCTTTGTTTACTTAAGCGGGGCATCTTACTCTTGTCCCGGGGTGTACGATCGTACCACGCAGCAGTACTAATACTCGTAACAACAATCACAGCGAATCGGACCCCCTGCGGATTTGGTAACACAGGATAGAATAGAGTGGACAATTAGATCATTCTCCCCTTTTAAATACCCAGGACTTGATGGGATTATACCGATCATGCTGCAAAAAATGCACCAACAATTATTCCAGTACTCAAAGAGCTATTTACTAGTAGTCTTAAACAATGTCACATATCAAGAACATGGAGGGCGGTAAATGTGGGTTTTATACCCACGGCCGGCGAGCAAGGCTAGCCACACAACCGCAAATGACTTCAGGCCAATAAGCCTTACCTCTTTCATCCTGAAAACAGTTGAAAGATTGCTCGACATTTACATACGTAGTAGAATACGTCCGGGGGACTTATCCCCTGCCCAACACCCATACACAAAGGGCAAATGCATGGAAACTGCCCTACATCATGTTGTCGGCTCTATCTACAGAAAAATTAATTAAAGATAAAGAGTTCACACTAGCTCCATTTTTGGATATTGAAGGAACCTCTAATAATGTTAATACCGAAGCGGTTAAAAAGGCCTAAGAAACCTAAGCATCGACATCAGTCTAATTAACTGGATTGTTAGCATGCTCGAGGAAAGACAGATAACAAGTTATGTTCAAAAGGTTCAAAACTCAAAGCATACGCCTCTAGGGGCACCCCTCAAGGCGGGGTAATCTCCCCACTGCTTTGGGTCATTGTTCTTAATGAGGTACTACAGCAACTAAGGTACAGTTGTGCTGCTTGCAACCGGAAAATTCCTGCCTACCCTTAGTGGACAACTCAGCGGAGCCCTAAATACTCTTAACATATGGGTCAGGAACTGCGATCTAAAGGTTAATCCGCAAAAAACTGTGCTTGTACTTTTTGCGAATGTTGCCACGTCTGGCAATGCCGTCCAACTGTACTAAAAATGACAGCTCAGTATTTGATGAGTAATTCACGACCTCTTTTCCGGAAAGATCGCCAACCCAACAAGGAGGAAAGAAACATCGCCAGTCCAACGAGGAAGGAAACGAAACGTAAGAAAAGGGAATTTATTAGAATTAATATAAATTACATATTGTTAATTGTAGAAATTTTAAGTCTCCCGCACAAGGGATTAATAAAAATTTGGAGAACAAAAATGATTCATATCCTTTCTCACCGGGGCGATTACAAAGCTTAAAATTTGTTTCCACGTGGTGAATTGCACACAATTTAGACGTAAAATTGAATTGGACAAGTATTCCGAGGTCCAAGGATATAACCTCATCAGAAGCAACAGGTCGGCATTATCTCTTTCATCCAAACTTTGCCACTTCGTCGACGGCGTCCAAATTAATCATCTATGGAAGGGCAAACACCCGAAGATTTGCCGCTGCTGTCGTCGTTGGACATTCGCCACGCCGCCCCCATCGCAATCCACTGTTCGCTGTCGCCGCTCAACCACGAACACTTCAAGACACCATAATCCTTCGGATAACTACATTTCCTGGAACTTCGCAATCGTATTTCCGCACACCAACAACACATGCAATAAGTCTACGGAAGCCCAAGGTATTTGTACTTCACGCTAAAGGTAAGCGATGTCTCAGTCTGACTCAAATATATTTGATACATCAAAAAGAACCGCGCGATCCCCCCCGCCAATAGTAGGTAATTTAGGTGTAAAATCTCACAACCCCTCGTCCTCCAAATGTCTCTCCAACTCTGAACCAAGCAATTGCAAGTCATGCACTCTGCCCGACAACCTTTATATGGTGCAGTGTGATAAATGCGACGATTGGCATCACAATAAGTGTGTTAACGTTAATGACGACATCGCTAACCAAGATTGGATTTGTCCAAAGTGTGTGCAGATACATGACGACGAATCGATTTCGCAATCACCACAGGTAGCCCCTCCCGTACAACAGGTTCCATTAGGGTCGCCAAACAAAGCAGTCGTACTGGCGGGGGCACGTCAGCAAGTCACAATGACTGTACCCGGGAAAAAACAATCAAGTGGACCAGCCGATAGGGCAAGATCAACAGACTCCACAAGCTCAGTTAAACTGCAACTGCGACGACTGGAGGAGGAACGGCTGTTGAACGCAAAGAGAGATAAAGAGTATCTCGATGAAAAGTACCAGATTTTGGAACAAGCGTCCGACGATGATACCGGAGCAGACTCTGTCACTGGTAACGACCGGTTTGAAGACTGGGTATCAGAACAGCATGTTTATAGTGGAAACCCATTACGTAAGGCTGGCATTAAGTCGATTATCAAGCACAATCCAAATGTGCCCACTAATCCATCGGAAAATGCTATCCCTTTTCGCAACAACGTCGATCACTTGCTTAAACCAGTTTTGAATCCAAATGACACTTGGATTGGAGCCCGCATTCCAAATGCGTCGGTATCCCCTTGTCAGTCAGCAACGCACACGAATAAAACAAACCGCCCCGTATTTACCCATAACAGCACTTCGAATCTCCAAGAGAATACTCAAATGTATAGCCACAATTACGATCAAATCACATCTGGTAATTCACCTAACTTGAACGACCGTCAACTGGCTACGAGGCATATAGTGCCCAAAGATCTACCGAGTTTCTCTGGTCAGGCCGAAGAATGGCCATTGTTTATAAGCTGCTATACAAATACAACGCGATCGTGTGGTCTTTCGAACGACGAAAATCTTATTCGTCTTCAGAGAAGTCTAAAAGGGACTGCATTGGAAGCGGTCAGAGCTAAGCTGATGTATCCTGACCAAGTACCCAGCATTATATCAACGTTACGCATGCTGTACGGTCGCCCTGAAACCATCATCAATTCATTAATAGCCAAGTTAAGAGCTGAACAGCCCCCAAGAGCTGATCGATTGGAATCGTTGGTCCACTTTGCATTATCCGTTCAAAATATAGTTACCACTATGGAGTCCCAGGGATTAGAGTCACATCTTAATAATCCATGCTTGCTGCAAGAGCTCACTGAGAGGCTACCATACCAAACAAGATTAAATTGGGGTATGTACAAGATGGGAATAGGGCCGACAAATCTTTCCACGTTCAGCAATTGGTTGTTCCAAGTAGCTCAAGCCGCATGCGAAGTGACGGGGACGACACAGCTGAAAACATTAGACACAAGAATCGAACGAAGACGATCAACAAACAATCCAGTCTTGAACGTACACCATGAGTCATTGGTTTACTCAGATAGCAAGAAACAAAAATCATGCATAATTTGCAATGGCAGCTGTAAGTCTCCAGAACACTGTAGCCAGTTCATCGGTCTGAATCTTAAACTTAGGTGGGAGAATGTGAAGCGACATTCGCTTTGTCGTACATGCCTTGTCAACCATTGCAACCACAGATGTACATCAAATAAAAGGTGTGGGGTGAATGATTGTACATATAGACACCACCGCTTACTGCATAAATATGAAGAATCGTCTAACCCTGATGCAGTAGTCCAAATTAGCAATACTCATTTAAGCAACCAACCTAACATACTTTTCAAAATTCTGCCTGTAACCGTTTATAATAAAAATATTAAAATAGACACTTACGCCTTCCTTGATGACGGTTCCTCCGTCACACTTATGGAAGCAAGGTTAGCTGATGCACTAAAATTGGAAGGAGAAAGCGATCCGCTATGTTTGAGATGGACCTCTGGTACCCACCGGCTAGAACATAATTCGAAACGCGTTAGTTTACATATCTCGGAATACCAATCATCAAAAAGGTTTCCCCTGCAGCAAATACGAACTGTCGAATCACTCAATCTACCGCACCAGAACATGAACTTAAAGGAAATAAAACAACGTTTCCCATATCTAACAAACATTCCGGCAAGATCGTATAAAGATGCGCAACCCCTT
Source organism: Brachypalpus laphriformis (assembly GCA_945910035.1). NCBI lineage: Eukaryota > Metazoa > Arthropoda > Insecta > Diptera > Syrphidae > Brachypalpus > Brachypalpus laphriformis. Next base: position 205,924,388 of record OX246753.1, read on the forward strand.
ATCCTAATTGGACTGGATCACTGCAACCTGATAAACTCTCAGCGAGTCTACGAAGCTGATGCTAACAAACCAGTTGCCAGTAATACTCGGCTGGGTTGGACAGTGTTTGGGTCATACGAAGGCAGTGGATCAAAAAACGCAGAGTACTTGCACCATACTAGTTACTCTATATGTGGGTGCCAATCCGAAACAGATAAACGGCTTGAGGAATTAGTCAAAGAATATTTTCAAATTGAGAACGTTGGCACAAAAGACATAAAGCGGTTGATGAACACAAGCGACCTAAAAGCGCAATCAATGTTGGAGAGCTTAACTAAACGTATCGGTAACCATTTTGCGGTGCCCTTGCTATGGAAGGGAGATATTTTAGAGCTACCCGATAGTAGACCGACTGCCGTACGTAGATTGGCATGCTTGGAAAAAAGGCTAAGTCGAGAACCGACGCTAAAAACCAAACTTAACGATCTGATTTCATATTACTTAGACAAAGGCTATGCTCGAAAGTTATCCACTAAAGAGCTTGAGAGTAAAATGAACAAACGTGTATGGTATCTGCCTATATTCCCGGTGGTCAACCCAAACAAGCCAAACAAAGTGCGAATTTTGTGGGACGCTGCATCTAGGGTCGCTGGAGTGTCACTAAATTCACTGCTATTAACTGGACCCGATAGCTTATCTCCTCTCTTTGAAGTCCTCTTTCGTTTCCGGCAACGAAAATTTACCATCTGTGGAGACATCAAAGAAATGTTCCACCAAATAGCAATTATTGAAGCCGATCAGAACGCCCAACGGTTTCTCTGAAGAGACCAGGATACAGGAAAGGTTGAAGACTATATAATGCAGGTAATGACTTTCGGCTCCACATGTTCTCCGTGCTGTGCACAGTTCATAAAGAACAAAAACGCTGAACAGTATGCGTCGGAATTCCCAAGAGCCGTGGAAGCCATTACGAAGAACCACTACGTCGACGACCTTCTTGACAGTTTCGACTCGGAAGAGGAGACAGTGCGTGTAACAAAGGACATCATACATATTCACCAAAAGGGTGGATTCGAAATTCGGAATTTCATGAGCAATTCGGAAAGCGTACTGCAACAACTTGGGGATAAATCGACATACTTTGAGAAAAGATTTGAAAGTCGAACGAGTCTAAGCGAATCCGAAAAGATACTGGGTATGTGGTGGGCACCCGCCGAAGATTTGTTTTCCTTTCATTGTCATTCGCGAAAGCTTAGCACTGAGGTGATGGGAGGACAGCTAGCTCCAACAAAAAGAGAGGTTCTAAAGACGCTTATGAGCATTTTCGACCCCTTAGAACTCATTGCGAATTTCATGATACTCTTAAAAATTCTTCTGCAGGAAATATGGCGAGCGGATATTCAATGGGACGATCAGATTCATCCCGAACACTTTCAAGCCTGGTGTCAATGGTTAGCCCTTATACCGAAAATCAGAATGGTGAAAATAGGAAGACCTTATCTGAAAGAAATAAATTTTACTGAAGACTGTCGCGTAGAGCTGCATGTCTTTGTTGACGCGAGTATGTCTGCGTTTGCCGCAGTAGCGTATCTACGTGTAGTACGAAAAAATCACATTGAATGTGCCCTAGTTTGTTCCAGATCTAAAGTTGCCCCACTAAAACCAACTTCGATTCCACGTTTGGAGTTAGAAGCCGCAGTGCTCGGTGTGAGAATGGCGAAATCTATTATAAAGGGTCACACTATTCATATTCACAGACGATATTTCTGGTCGGACTCGCGGACAGTTCTATGCTGGATAAGAAGCGATTGTAGGAGGTTTAAACAATTTGTAGCATTTAGAGTTGGTGAGATTCTCGAAGAATCGAAATTTAGCGAGTGGCGGTGGATACCAAGCACTGACAATGTTGCCGACGAAGCCACAAAGTGGAATACAAAACTGGACTTTACTTCAAATAGCCGCTGGTATTTGGGACCTTCCTTATTATACCTCCAGGAGAATAGTTGGCCGGTTGAGGATCCGGGGTACTCGACGATGAAAGAAGCTAGACTATTGACCCATCAAATTCTGGATACTGTGGCCGTTATCGATACTGCGCGATTTTCTTCGTGGAGAAAATTAAAAAAACAATGGCCTACGTACTTCGTTACACAAATCGCCTTAGAGCCAAATGGAAAACACGCGCCTACTTAAAGAACCGAATATTGGCGAGTGACAGCTCCGGTGAAATATTGGAACCGTCAGAAATTACTGCGGCCGAAGCCTACTTGTACAGGCTTTGTCAGTATGAGAGTTTTAAAAAGGAGTGGATGGTACTAAAACATAATAAAGATAAAAGTAATAATAAACATGATCTAGATCTAGATAGAATGAGTTCCTTATACAATATGAATCCGTACATGGATTCTAACAATGTCATTCGTATCAGAGGCCGCGTCGACGCATCCGAGCACATCCATCATGATTGTAAAAGGCCGGTTATATTACCAAAAAACCATCATATAACTCTCCTTATCATTCAAGACTTTCACGAGAGATACAAACACCAGTTTTGTGAAACGGTTGTGAATGAACTTCGCCAACTGTACTACATTCCAGCATTAAGGGCTACGCTAAAAAGAATACAACTTAGTTGCCAACTATGCAAGATTCGTAAAGCATGTCCAAAGCCACCTTTGATGGGTGAGTTACCACCAGCGAGACTTAAATCGTTCACCAGACCATTCTCTTACGTAGGGGTTGACTATTTTGGACCTATGATGGTGGTTGTGGGGAGACATTTGGAGAAACGTTGGGGGGTGTTATTTACCTGTCTTACCATTAGGGCGATCCATATTGAAGTGGCATACAGCTTGTCCAGTGACTCCTGTATTCTAGCTATTAAGCGCTTCTGCGCGAGGAGAGGCAGGCCTGTCGAGTTATGGAGTGACAATGGCACTAATTTTCGAGGGGCAAGTGAAGAGCTGAAAAAAGAAGTGGCCGGACTAAGCCATAACAAAATAGCCAACGAAATTGTAAATCAAGGCATGAAGTGGAATTTTATTCCACCGGCGTCACCGCATATGGGGGGTAGCTGGGAACGACTAATTCGTTCAGTGAAACAAGTACTGGCCCAAATTAAAACCAGCCGAAATCCGAAAGACGAGCTGTTACTCAGCATGATGGCAGAAGCCGAGGGCATAGTCAATACGAGACCTCTTACCTATGTGGCAGTCGATGGGGAAGCTGCCGAAGCGTTGACACCGAATCACTTCCTTCTGGGTTCGTCAAATGGCCATAGATTTTCTGGGGAGTTCATGGATAACCCTACCATACTGAAGAAAAATTGGATTGCCTGCGAGTACTATGGAAATTTATTCTGGAAAAGATGGATTAAAGAATATCTTCCTACCTTAACAAAGAGAACAAAGTGGTTCCACCCTTCGAAACCAATAGCGGTAGGGGATATTGTAATTATTGTAGATGAGAACAGTCCGAGAAACTCCTGGCCAAGGGGCAAGGTAATACAAACGACGCCCAGCAAGGACGGACAAGTAAGGTCCGCCTTAATAAAAACTCAGGATGGCGTATACACACGACCAGCAGCGAAACTAGCAGTCTTAGAGGTGGACAGGCTTCAGGGTGGTAACCCGAACGAGGAGTCCAGCTTACCAGGGGGGAGTGTTGCCACGTCTGGCAATGCCGTCCAACTGTACTAAAAATGACAGCTCAGTATTTGATGAGTAATTCACGACCTCTTTTCCGGAAAGATCGCCAACCCAACAAGGAGGAAAGAAACATCGCCAGTCCAACGAGGAAGGAAACGAAACGTAAGAAAAGGGAATTTATTAGAATTAATATAAATTACATATTGTTAATTGTAGAAATTTTAAGTCTCCCGCACAAGGGATTAATAAAAATTTGGAGAACAAAAATGATTCATATCCTTTCTCACCGGGGCGATTACAACGAATAAAAGAAAAATACCAGAGTTTGGAAAACCTTCTGTTGATGGTATCCCACTCAGATTGTCCGATAGCGCAAAATACCTGGACCTCATACTGGACAAAAAGCTCAATTGGAGATTAAATATAAAGGAAAAAATTAAGAAAGCAACAATAGCCTTTTACTCATGTACTGACTTACGGCAATCTAGTATGGCGGAAAACTGTCAACAGTACCACCAACTTAAAGGCAATCACCAAAGTCCAACCAAAGACTAGCGTGCATTGGCACTACCAGTGCAATGAGGACAACCCCAACCGCAGGACTCGAGGCTATTCTCAACCTGCTACCGCTAGACATCTTTATACGCACGTTAGCAGCCATTAATGCTATGAGAATTAGCCAGTCAGCAAACTGGAAACCAGATAGAATAGGTTACTCGATGATCCTACTTGATTACTTTGGCCTCGTGCTCATAACGGATTACATGACGCCATACTAAGACTTTATAAAGCCTTTTCCACCATCTACCCTAGCAGGGAAGAATGGTAAAGCGGTCATATACCTAATGCCGAATCTATAGCCATCTACACAGATGGTTGAAAAATGAGCACTGGCGTAGGATCAGGCATCTTCTCCTACCCCGTATGTATGCCGAAATCCATACGACTTTCAGACCACAGCAGCGTTGTCCAAGCAGAGGTCTTACCAGTGGCAACAGCCACCTCTGAGTCTGCGGTAAGAGCAATACCGCCTGAAGGTATCACCATCTTTATCGACAGCCAGGCAGCTATAAAAGCGATTACTGCCATAAAAATGAAATCGAAGCCTGTGAAGTGTTGTCGAGAAGATCTCAGGGTTCTTGGAACACAGCGCAAGGTATCGCTCTGTTAGATTCTTGGATACGAATCAGGACGACGGCATGACAAAGAGAAAGCGCAAGTTTTTGCCACCCAGCTGGAAGAAACTTTTAAACCACTTGACGGACAAGCTCTTATATAGCCAATAGTGCAATAAGAAATGCAACACTAACTGAACTTAAGGAAGAAATAAAGAAACTTAAACTTAAGAACGTTCTGGATACGACCTAATCACATGAGAGGTTCTTAAAGCACTACCAAGAAAAACTCTTATTAAGCTTCTGTTCATTATAAACGCCGCGCTTAGACTAGAATATGTTCCCGGTCAATAGAAAGTCGCCGAAGCCATAATGGTTCTTAAGCCCGGAAAACAACCGAATGAGAAAACGTCTTATAGACCGATTTCGCTTCTTCCAATTATATCCAAAGTGTTCGAGGGAATATTGATTAGGCGAATACAGCCGGTAATAGAAGTAAAGCATCTCATTCCGGATCATCAATTCGGATTCAGAAGTAAGCATTCTACAGTTGAACAAGTGCATAGAATAACACATGTAATCGAAAAATACCTTAAAGAAAAAAGATTTGTTCAAGCGTATTCCTTGACGTCTCTCAAGCCTTTGACAAGATCTGGCATGAAGGCTTAAAGTTTAAAATACGGCAAGTTCTGCCAGAGCACTTATATAATATTTTGGAGAATTGCCTTACGAATATACTATTCCGTGTTAACTGTGGAAACGAGTATTCAGATTTTAAGGAAATAATGGCTGGGGTGCCGCAAGGAAGCGTTCTTGGTCCAGTCCTTGGCACTGAGCTAGCTACATTTGCCGACGACACTGCTACCTTGGCAGTAGGTAAAACGGTAGAAGATACTACAGAAAAATTGCAAGAAGCTTTGGATGGAGTAAATGAATGGACAAAGGCTTCGCGAATCGCACTCAACGAGACCAAATCTGTTCATGTAAATTTTACTTATAAGAAAATAAATAATTTGCCGATCTTTTCAAACTCGGTTCAAATCCCGTTTGCAAACGAGGCTAAGTATCTAGGAATGACACCTAATGCAAAGCTAAAATGGAAACCGCATGTAAAGAAAAAAACGCAAAGAACTAGATAATAAATATAGAGAAATGTGTTGGTTACTTGGAAAATATTCCAAGCTTAATATAGAAAACAAACTGCTTTTATATAAGCAAGTGCTAAAGCCCGTATGGACATATGGTATACAACTCTGGGGTTGTACCAAAATAAGTAACATTAAAATTTTACAAACTTTTGAAAACAAACTGCTAAGAGGTATTGTAAATGCGCCATGGTATATCAGAAACAGCAATATCCACAGAGATCTTGGCATTAAAACAATCGAAGACGAAATCAAAAACTACGCGAGAAAGCATAAAAGTCGACTAGAAAGTCACGTAAATATTACAGTCCTCCAAGTTTTCGATGAAAGGAATTTACTACGCGGTCTACAAAGAACCAAACCTTTAGACTTAGCACGATAAGTAACCGCGTCTAAACTGCGGAGCTAGCAGGAACTTCTAATGGGAAGGTACCTGCAAAAAATCTTTATTTCGTGAAATGAAAACTACTTGATAAGTCGAATACTTAGTTGTAGTAAAAAAAAAACAAGTTTGTTTTGAAACGAGGTTTTTTAGTGGGTAAGAGTCCCAAACATGTCTAGCAGTGTCTTGTTGAAGATTTTCACCTATCCTCGGGGAAAAAAAACCTAGAAGACATGGAGAGCATTGGTAATGAATGTATTCGAAAAGTGAGGCGGCAGATGGCAGCATTTGGGTCAGAGCTCGCAGAACATAAAACAGAAGTAGTACTAGTAAGTAGTCGTAAGAAAAGGAAAATAATCACCACCAGGGTAGGTGATCATGATTTAACACCAAAACGGGCTATCAGATACCTAGGTGTGACGATCGATGCTAAGCTCGCTACAAGGAACACCTTGAAAGAACGTACGACTAAGCTGCAAAGTTGAGTGTTGCATTATCCAATATAATGACGAACATTGGATGACCCAGCCAACAAAGGAGGCTAGTTTTGTCAAGGGTGGTGCAGTCAGTCATAATGTGTGCGACAACAATATGGGCCAAAGCAGTTACAATTAAGTCGTACGCAAAAAAGATTAACTCCGTCAACCGACTATGTGCACTGAGGATTTGCTATGCATATCGGATAGCGTCAGATGATGCTAAATCTGTAATCGCGGGAATGCTACCAGCAGATATCTTGGCTAGCTAGCTAAAAAGGACCTACGATGCCAAAATTTAGGAACGCCGAACTCCAGTGAAAGATATCAAGCTTGAAGAAAAACAGCGAAGCATGAGAGCATGGGAGGAGAGATGGAACCAGTCTACAAAGGGAAGATGGACCAGTCGACTTATACCAGATATCCACAAACGGGTGGACCAGAACCACGGAGAAGTAGATTTCTACGTAAGCAAGCTTGTAACCAGACACGGCTACTTTCAAGCAAAGCTGAACAGGTTTGGTTTCAAGAAATCGCCTGTTTGCTTAAATTACGGAGAAGCCAGAGAAGATGTGCAGCACAATTCTTCCAGTGCCCGCGGTTTAGTATAGAGCGCAGAGAACTAGAGGAAAGAATAAGAGATATAGTAACTCCGGAGAATATTGTGAACCATATGTTAACATCGAGCGCAATATGGAACGCGGTAAAACAGTTTCCAGCAATAATCATGAAGGAACTTCGATGGTTGGAAGCAATTAGGCAAAGCACTAGTGAAATCCAAGCCCAGACGGCATGTCTAATAGAACAAAGAACAGCAAACGCTAAACTTAATAATGAACCAGCAAACGGGGAAAGAAGAGCATAAATGCCTAGCCAGCCTCGCGAAGTAATAAGTAACCTAACAAGCGGCGCTGCAAGGGAAGAGGAGAGCTGCTCGTGAGCACTACGAGCAAAGGAGACGGGAAGAACATCGGCTTCTGATGGCATGTTGGCAGCGTTGCCACTGGTCTTCAACACTTGATGCCCGTGCCATAGGGGTGATTGAGAGATTTCGGGATACGCGTTCAGTGAAGAGTCTGGCGGTCTCTTGCGATTGTAACTTTCCGACGTTAAGTTTTCTCACAGTGGTTCTTCTTTGTTGCTCAGTTTGGGATATCCGCATTCGTACCTTGGCTACAACAAGGTAATGATCCGAGTCTGTACTGGCCGCTCGGCAGGTCCGGACATCCAGGGGCGAGGGTCCTTTTCTTCTGTTGGAGCATGAACACATATTAAGCTTATATCAGCGAATTTAGCCTTTATCCGAATAGTCATAATACGCTCGCTCACTGTCGGAAGCTTAAGACTTCTTGCCTAAGTCTGCCGCGTATGACAAATCCGCATCACAATAAGCGTTGCCCGTTGCCTCTGTAGCAATCACCGTAGTAGATGTCACAGTTTTTCATCCTCTTTCTGTACGACTCATCCCATCGCACTTCCTGGATGGCGGTACTGTCTGCTTTATAGCAGTCTAGGTCCTTTGCTAGCTGTTCGGCTGCACTTGGTCTGTAAAGGCACAAAACATTTGACGTACAGATCCGAAGGTCGTTGTCCTTATTTCGTTTGCTGGGATCGTCATTAGTTGATTTATCCTTATCCGAGGCTTTTGGTCGTTTCGGAACCATGAATTTTTTACGTGGTAGGGAAGTTACCCCGACGGCACAACCCCCTACCTGGAGGGCCAGTTCCTTAATTATTCCCCTAGGACGAGGGGCCGGGTATACCGGCGCCTCCACTACGGGAGTATGAGCGCTGCCGTTGGCCCATTAAGGGCTCATCCGTCACCATCTCTATTTCAAGGTCCTGACCAACATTAGAAATTCCTTACCAACCTGTGATCCGAATACGTCGAAGCAGCTCGCGCAAGGTATTCACTAAGTTCAACCTAACGTGAACTATAGACGCCACCGTTGACTCAGTCTAGGGAATTCGTCCGCTGCCGCCTGGAAGTAGAACAAGCGCTCTAGTGAGAAAGCACTCTTCCCCCCTATCTCATCTGCTGCCGCCAAGAATTCTCCAAACGGGGGTTGGTAGCCCATTTCTTGGATTAAGGTACTAGGCACCCAGCTGTCACCGCGTGGAGGTTGAGAGTAGGAGTTGGTAGGCCTCAGCTGAGTGAAAACGCTGGTGTTTTCATATGATCGCATGCACCACCCTTTGACCATCCAACATGGACGATGATAGTCAAAATTCTTATTCACCTGACCAAAACGAAGTGAGGATAGCAATATCCAAACTAAGATCCAACAAGGCTGCTGGATCTGACGGCTTACCGGCCGAACTTTTCAAGGCAGCTGGGGATGAATTGGTAGAGTGTATACACCAACTCATTTCTAAGAATTGGTCAGACGAGTGTATGCCTAATGAATGGAATCTCAGCATCGTTTTCCCAATCCACAAGAAAGGAGACCCCCTCAACTGCGCCAATTATAGAGGCATCAGTCTCCTCAACATCGCATACAAGATCTTTTCTGCGATATTGTATGAACGCCTGGAACATTTTATCAGTAGCCTGATTGACCATGATCGATCAAATCTTCACACTTTGGCAGATCCTGGAGAAACTCTTGAAGTTAAAATCGATACCTACTCATAATCTCTTTATATATCAAGGCCGCCTATGACAGCATCTATAGAAAAGAGCTATGTAGAGCCATGTTTAGTTTCGACATTCATGCCAAACTTATCCGTCTGTGCAGGATGACGATGGAGAACGCTCGCTGCTCCAGCAGGACCGAGCTAAATGGAGAGGCTTGTTGGTTAAGGCCCAGGTTCACCCCGAACTATAGCGCCACCTAAGAAGTAAGTAAGATTAAAGCTACCGGTACGACAATTAATTTCATATATATGACTTTCCGGAGCTGAGAATTCAGAAAAAAGTTGTCCCCTGCGTGTATGCTCACAATGTCATTTAATTTGGAGAAACACACTTCGATAAGGATTTACATATTACTTATTTATTGCAAAAAGTAATCAAATAGAGGGGAACTAATTTAACCTTCTAACATATCAGAACACAATGGTAATTGTCAAGCAGCTACCCACAAGTCAATTTAAATAAAGCATCGACATAAGGGAAGTACTTTTTCTTTCATTCAACAACATAGCATCTGACAACCGATAATCATTTATCTCCGCTACTGATTATCCATCCATCAAATGGTGCCAAAGATGTTTCCTGTAATTAACGGTCGTCCATGATCCTAAGTCTTCAGGATATCCTTATCACCGCACAGAAAAGAAAAAGCAAAAAACAAAAAAAAAAACTTGTTTCTTACTTTGCTGTCGGTTCTCCATCTCCTTCAGTGAACTTATCCCAAAGTCATTTGGGTCATTAATTTTCGAGGACCTCACACCCCACAAGAGCGGAAAGCTGATAGCCAAAGCCAGAGGTGGAGCGGAGAACATGCAAGTCACTTCAAAATTCATTAATCATTTTCGTTCGCTTGTCGTTCACCCTTAAATGGATTCCACTCTAACTATGGAATCATAAAACTCAAATAACGTCCGTAAATGACGGGCCATCAATAACCTCTCCTTTCCACAACGCAGTTGATTTCCTTACATTTTTCCTGCTGTTGCCGCTGCTGCTGAATACAGGGTGAGACGAAGGCGAATGGAAGGAAGTTGAACTATCAACACATCGATCAAAGCGAAAGTCAAACAGAAACCAATACCACCACGACCAACAATCTTTCCCGCACCACCAGCTAGAGTCAGGAAGACCAACCAACAAGTGAACAAGTTGCCATCCGCACTTTATTGTCGACGATGAGGAAGTGAAGACGAAGAAGAAGGTGACGTGACGTCCGATTGGCACTGGGTTCAAATGGTGGGTGTACATGGGTATAACCAGGGCACAGAACTTTCCCTTATGTGCCACGACCTTTCTTGGCCTCACATTGTATCGAAGATTGTTGTTGGTGAAGACAAGTAGCTAAGGGCGGGACGGGGGCCGATGGCGACCGTATTCGACGGCAGAACATTTTCCGCAACTTGTCATCTGGTGAGTGGCGGTGTCAGGAAGTGAGTAAGTTGAAGGGTGGTAGGTTTCAAGGATCGATAGCTACTGATGCTGTGGTTCGTTATTGGTTTGACTTTTAGTTCGACTTTGCCTTCAGTGCAGCCCCCATGACATGCTTAAGTGGCAAAAGATGATGGAGGCCAAGTGGTGAGTGGTTTAAGTGTTTGGAAATTGTGGAGAAGAATTTCAATTAAAGTAAAGAGGCACTTTGGGGAGCAAATTGCTGGTTTCCCTTGTGGTAAGTGATACCAAATTAGAGATGCGTAAAAGAGCATAGAAATTTGAATTTAATAAAATGGATTCCAGATGTACACTATCTATTAAGCACAAAGAGCAAGATAGGTTGTAATTTGCTGCTGCAACTGAGCGAAATTATGAATTTGTCGAACATTTTTTTGGAAAACCATTTTCAGGGTTTCCATAACTATACTACGGAAACCCTATTGCACTCTCTCCGTCATCAGTTTGTGGTCTGTCACCAAATTCTACCTCCCAAATTGTTACTGTCGCAAATGTGATTCTTACGCAGATGATGCCTTCAGGCAAAGTCGGTATCATTGTTACATTATTACAACTAAAAGGAGAACAAAAAATGTTTTTCCCTCGAATATATACGTATCCATGCAGATTGCAATAAGTGGATACACTTGAAAATACTCATATTGTACAACCGATGCTTAATGAGCGAGTACTCACAACATATCGATGAAAGAAACAAAAGTTAGTACTGCTTCTACTGTCTCGTACAAAAACCTAAAAAAAAAAGTGGAGTGCGTCCGGGGTGTATATTGTCATCGCTGTTGTTCTTGGTGGTCAGCGCCGGATTTAACTTTTTTGGTGGACTAGATTTTTATAGTGAATCGTGCCCTAGTTTTTCTCTTTTTGTTGTTAGATATATTGACTTCCAAAGGATAGATAGAATCATTTATTAAAAAAGAAACACAATAAGGAGAAAACTCCTTGCAAACATATAATTTTTAACCAAAAATGTAGTAACCGAAATAGGTATTTCTAACTAGGAAAAAATGTAGTCTCAACACATTTTTGGTGCTCCCTTTGTGGTGATGCCCTAGGCCAGTGCCTAATGTGCCTTACTATAAGTCCATCACAGCTCACCGATGACATAATTACTAAACCCTGATGATGCTGCGGAGAGCCTTGCATTTTGCAGGAATTTCGCCACTCGGTTGGGCCCTAACACCAGATATGCCTGAAATTTTGCCACAAGCGGAAATAAACTCCCTGGAATTGTGCTCTTTCACTTCAAATGCCACGTTAATTTGCCCATTGTCTCTCAAGTATTTGACGGAGCAATTTAACAAGGCAAGGCTGACGAGCTCGCCAGATAGCGTATGACTCTAAGGATTCTGGTTGTGTCCTTCGGTTCTTGCAAACATCTACTAAAAGTGGACGCTATAAGCACCAACCAAGCACAGATGGGAAAATGGCTCAACATGTGACATTTCGAGACAGGTCTGGTCTAGGCTGGATTAGACCATAGTGCAGGATCAGCTACGTTATCGGTGTGCTCACTGGATACTGTCTGATGGACCAATAGGCCAAAAGTTTGGGTCTCCTTCCTAACGGCTTCTGTAAGAGCTGTATAGACGAAGAGGAGCAGGAAACGATTCTTTACTTCCTATGCACATGTCTCAAAAAGCCTGCTTGTTTCTTTACTGATTTCGGCGAACTAGCGTTCTTTTTTGTATAATCTTCCCTCAGGAGAAGTGAACCTACATACAGTATAACACTATAACAGCGCCCCGAGGTATCTGCAGATGTCTGTTGACCCAGTTAGTTCTTCCCCACGGCGATTTTCCCAGTTCAAGTCTTTAGTTGAACAGCGCTTTCGAAAGCCTTACGAAGGTGGATGTTCTTTGCTCTAATTGATTGGAGCGTCACTCTCTATTTTCTCTATTCTTGACTGCAGTAGCATGCTCACAATCCGTGTTCAATCACTGGAGGCTACCTTTTGGGTGGAGTGGGGTGTGTATAATTCCATTGCAAGGTGAATCATCTCAGTAACGGCGTCAGCCCATGATATTGATGCGAACAAATTCCGCAGATTCTCCCAGTAGCCTGTAATACCAAATCAAGCGACGCACGGGGCGCTTGTTGTCCTGCCATTGGTGTCGATAGCGGTTTTGATGCCGATATTAGCGCATGGTCTGAATTTCCTACAGGTACAGCCACCTTTATTGTATAACTGTCTGGATCTGATGTAAGAAAGAGATCTGAGGTATTGTATTTTCATATTTATTTGGGTCGCCTGGAACCATCGTGGGTTCCCTCATCCGCTGAGTGAGACTGCAGCTGGTGTCAAAGGCTTCACCTTGGCTTCCAGCGCCATCGGTCATGTTGAAGTATCGTAGTTAACTCGAGTTATGGACGTTGAAATTGCTGAGGACAATAGCTACGACCGTGAGGTGATGGATTTGTATCCAGCCGGTTGCTCGTCATTAGAAGAGCGGTAAAGGCTGCACTTAAAGTTGGTGGAGCCATGTATGACGAGTTTAAGCCACATGACGTAGGGAGTCTCAGGCTGTATCGACTCCTCCTCCATCCAAAAGCCAAATCTGTCTAAGCAAACACACCGCAACTCCACCGCAATAGAACGGCAGCGGCACTGCAGCCGCACGGCAGCGGCACCGCAGTGGTGCAGTTGCGGTGTCGTTGCGGTGCCTTTGCGGTGCAGTTACCTTGAAGTTGCGGTGCTGCTGCGGTGCCGTTGTGTAGCTGCTCCGGTGCTGTTGCATTGCAACTGCGGTGCAGTTACGGTGCATTTGCGGTGCCGCTAGAATCACCTTGAGGATCTTTGGTCTAATAGTACCTCAAATAAGCAACTTTATCTGAGAACGGGCCCAGAACCTAAAGACGTTACTATGCAAAGGAGAAAGTGAGAGTGGATTGGATACACCTTACGGCGCGACGAGAACTTCATTGCGAAATACGCTATGCAGTGGAATCTGCCAACCCAGGCAGGCAAAACAGAGGAACGCCCTTGGCAAACGTGGGAGGAATCAAACTCTTTGGAAATGAGTTGGAAGCAGCTCAAACGTGATTTGGATTTAACCCCGGCTTCATAGAACCCGCCAAAGTCAGGAAAGTGCGGTTATTCTTTACATTGCCTTGAAGCAGTAATATCAATCTGTCGACTGTAGCTAAAAAAGTTTGAGTTGACTGGTTGGATACTAATTCCAAATGGAAGCATTTGATGCAAGACATTCTAAAACAGCTGTGCATCCCTTAGTTAGCTTAGTGGGGTGCATTCGCATTATGTCATGATATGTTGCGTTAAATCTCTGGCATTTAATACACCTCGATAAAGTTTTTCATTCATCTATTTCTTTCACTATACAATGTCTCATTTCCTCGTGGGCTTTGCAATCTATTCGAAAGAAACTGACATTGCCTAGTCAATAGACTTCCGAACCAGAGAACTGCAGCAAGTAACTCGTTTTATGAGCCACTCGAAACATTCACTGCCTTCACACACATTCATTCCAAGAAATGATTAGCTACCCTCATACTTTATTGCCGCTCATATAATAAAATCTGAAAAGAAGTCACATTGTTTTGAATAAGGCAATGAACGTTCCGAGTGGCTCGTGCGATATTCTATGTACATACTTGCAGTGCTCTGTGTATACTCTCTATATATATAAGCAATCATATAAAACGAGCAAAACGAAACAGAAGGTTTTTTTCTTAATTTTCAAGAATCATAAAATGTAATGTGAGGGCATATTAGAATAAGAGGAAAACTGACAGAAGAGAAATGAGAAAAGAAAACTTAAAATGCGTTCCAACTTGTTTTGGAAAACAGAAGCATTCGATCTGTTTCTTATGACTAAAGCGTACCGTACACAACACTGCACCACATTTTTGTTTTATACCTGCTGCTTAATTTGCCTTTAATATTATTTTTTTTAATTAAACAAATAAATTTTTGAAAAATTATCAGCTTAATGGTTTTATTTTTCATGAAAATGCAGTTGATCTATACATAATCAACCATCCCCATGTCGTTAGTTAACCTACATCCGAGTTAGTAGGCTCTGAAGAACTGTTGAAGTGTCATCTTTAATTTATTTGTATTTAACCAAAGTATTTTATTCAGATAGAGTAATTATTTTTCTAGGGTGCTTCTTAAATTTTCGACACCTGTTTCAGTAATTCGTTTAAATGAGTCAAACATCCCCGGTCTCCCTTATGTCATTAGCAACATAAAGAAAGGACGGTGGTCCCGCTCCCAATAGGTAAAGAAAAGTGGGTATGTGTTACTCGTTTATAGAAATACTCGCATAAACTCAATTCGAACTTTAGATCCACGAACTGTTCACCAACACTTCCAATAATCACACAGCGGGAAACTTCGTCAAAGAAGTTACGGCACGTGGGTAAGGTAGGTAGTATTTTCCAAATGTGGGCGTACGCATCATCTAAAGAAAGCCTTTGAACTGATTTCTTGACACGATTACTATTTAACTGCAGATCGACGTTGCGCTTCTTGTTAACACTTTGCCCATAAACTCCAGCACATTCTCAGTTAGCTTGACCATGTCAATAGCAGAGATGAGTGGCAACAAAGTGAAACTCATGTCAGTGGCATTTCCATTACGGTATGGAGAAGTCAAAACGAAAACAAAAAAAAAATGTTCGAAACTGATGTTGGCCTGTCAAATGGAATAAGATTAATGGACTTCGATTTAATAATTTCAACGTCAATTCCCAATCGGCGAATTGTTGTAGCAGCAACTAACTAACAATTGCGTTGTTGTCTGACGTGTGTGTGCTGTGCTGCTGCGTTGCATGTTTCGTGCACTCCATTAAAGGTGGCACACCATCGACTCTGCGGCATCGTTGCCGCGCCAACTGACTTTGAACAAAAATGTTGATTGATATTGGTTACCTACCAGCTACAAAGCAGCAGTAGCCGCAGCGGTAGTCTGCTGCCTCCAACCAACCATTCATCTATCCATCCATCTATCCATCTATCGTCTGATTCATGTGGCGAAGACTGATGGAGTGATGACTTCTAATTACAGTACGTGCGTCTGATGTGATGGTGTACCTCCGCAACAACAGTAGCTAAGCCAAAGTCTGATCTCTGATAATGATGTGTGATGTCAGAGACTCATGCTATGCCATTGGAGGTAAACTGAGAGAGGTTTTCAGGTTGCGATGGTTGATGGGGGGAGGCTTATACACAAAGAACACCCAATAACAAACCTATGCTATGTGCTATTGGTTTTGATTGACATGTTATGGCATCCGGAACGGGAATGGGAATCGGAGAATCGAACTGACTACCGATACCTTAACGGGTGACTGAAAGACTTCTAGCTCTTTGTGGTGTGGTTAGTAGTTGGCTTTGTTTTTTTTTTTTTTTTTTCCTATCTAAAGATTAGAGCTGCATACAGTTGCTTTCACATGTTACGGGTAATGATGATGATGGTGCCTAGAGCTGTCAGTTAATGTTGTGGTTACTGCAAATGGCTTCCAGTGTTACACGTTAGCTGATGTTGGTGTTGATTACAGTGAAATTGTGTTCCAACATTTGCACTGGTGCTTCCAGGAGGTCTTACTTTATGTTCTGCAACAGTGTTTCTTAATACCTATGTTGGATTTGATTAGCTGAGGAGTAAAAGTATTCGATTTGCAAGAGTTATGTTTGACAGCGATGTTATGGTTGGTTCTTACAACATGATAAAGAGACACTGGAACCGATTTATATCGCGGTATAAGGATTTTTACTTGATTATGGATTATTATTGTTATGTTGAAATGAAAACAACTGCGGGAATAACACGAAAAATTAGGTCTCATATTAGGTTAAATCATACCTTCAATCTCTTAATAAAACTGGAAGTAATGCCACGCAGGTCTTCAGCGTACGTCTTCTACAGAGCCTGAATCGTTGCTTTGAGCTTCAGTGTATAAGGCCGGATGTTCACTGAGGGGTCGACCTGTTCTGATTCAGATGCAGAGCCTCTTCTAACCAGCTCGTCGGCCTTCTCATTTCCTTATAAGCCTTCATGTCTAGAGACTCAGCAGGGCGTAACCTTATGCTGTGTTCCAAGAACCGATAGCTCTTCTCGGCAGTATCTCACAAGCTTCGAAGCAGAAATTGATTTTATTGCTACCTGGTTGTCAATGGAAAATGTGATATCGTACTGTGGTACTGCCATCAGTCCCACGGCCGGCTATTGTTACTGCTGGGCCCTCCGCTTGGTAAAAACTGCTGTGGTTCAGGAGGCGAACAGATTTGAATATGCCCAGCTGCCCGAAGTAGATACCTGAACCTACGACTGTGTGCATCTTCGATTCATCTTTGTAGACGTATTTCTTGAGGTCTCGCAAGCCTTTGACAAGGTGTGGCATGGTGGCTTGAAATGCAAACTACGACAAGTTCTCGCTGTACGCTTATATGATATTCTAGAATCATATCTCGGGAATAGACTCTTTCGTGTTAGACATGGAGTCGAATACTCCGAGCTCAAAGAAATTTCGGCCGGCGTGCCGCAAGGAAGCGTTCTTGGGCCGCTTCTCTATTTGCTATATACGCGTGATATACCGAACGAAGATGGCACTATCCTTGCTACGTTTGCCGAAGACACCGCTATCCTAGCAGTAGGTAAAACAATCGAAGAAATAAGATGAAATAATGTAAATGAATGGACGAGGGACTGGCGGTTCGCCCTCAACGAATCTAAATCCGTTCACGTGAATTTCTCTTACAAGAAAACTAAAGGCTTGCCAATTTTTCTAAACTCGGCCCGAATACCCTTTGCAAACGAGGCCAAATACCTGGGAATGACACTCGACACAAGACTGAAATGGAATTCGCACGTGAAAATGAAACGAAAAGAACTCGAAATCAAATATAGAGAAATGTACTGGTTACTCGGAAAACATTCTCAACTCAGTACTGAGAACAAACTACTTTAATACAAGCAAGTGTTAAAGCCGGTGTGGACCTACGGTATACAACTTTGGGGTTGTACCAAGAAAACAAATGCAAATATTTTACAAGCTTTTCAAAATGAAGTGTTAAGAGAAATTGTCCAAGCACCGTGGTATAGTAGAAACGACGATATCCACAGGGATCTCGGAATTCCGACAATCGAAGCTGAAACTAGAAGCTTCGCGAGAAAGCATAGAAACCGACTAATCGGACATGTCAACAACACAGTCCTACAAATTTTGGATGAGAGCAATTTATTGCGCCGACTACAAAGGACGAAACCTTTCGACTTGGCGAGATAATGATTAACCGCGTCTAGTTTGCGGAACATGCAGGATCTTTCAGTGGAAAGTAACCTGCCAAACGTTTTTATTTCGTGATAGAAAAATTGCTTGATAAGTTTATTCTGAATCTACTATGAGCACGCGCTTGCTATTCTCATAGTGTCTATGGAAGATTTTTCACCTACCCTCGGAAAAAAAAAAAAAAAAAAAAAACACCTTTGTAACATAATGGACAGAAGGCTGTAGTGTCTTTTTTGATACTTTCTTTTATAATTAACGTCCAGGTTAGCTTCCTATCAAGCACGAGGACTAGATATCTGGCGTTGTCCAAAATTCTAAGGGCAGTGCACCTTATGGAAGGTAGTACAAACTCTGATATTTTACTTTTGTTCGTGAATAGCTCGGTTTTCTGTGGATTGACTGCTAGTCCACATTTCTTAGTTAATTATCTAGGATCTTCAGCACCCCTTCCACACCCCCTGTTCCTTATGAGGGTGTGATTCCGTATTAAAGTCGTCTAGGTAAAATTAAAGCTTTCTACTGAAATCTACTTTTACTGACTTTTGAAGTTTTGTTAAAATTTGGGTGTTTAAAGATAATCCTTAAAAAGTCAGCGCGGAATTGTGTAATGTAGGAAAGGAATATAATATACTTCAAGCATCAAATTGCGCTTTTTCCTTTTCGGTCCTTCAGTAGTCTGTGCGTCAAATCTAATTTCCCTAGCTCTAAATTTAAGACCCAGAAAAGATGACTTACAGGCAGATGGATGGACGGACATACTAAATGGAATAGAGTGTTTGTACTGATCATTTATATATGCACTACTTTGTATCTATGTAGACCTATTATTTCTCAATGAAAAGAAACAGATTTTAATGAAATATCTGAAAAGTCAAAGAAAGTAGAAGGCTTTTATTTCCAATAAATTAATAGTAAGTGGATAAGTCACAAGCTGACGATGAAAAGCGGTCGATAGAGCCATCAAAAGTAAGGGTACTACGTCACTGGAACGAGCACTTGACATATTGGTGTACGTTATGGAGCAAATAGGTACCGTATTAGTAAAAAAATCCAGAGTACTTCTGCTGCCCGTTCTCTAAAACACACAGGCCTATTGCAGACATTTATTTGAATCGAACAGTGCCTCCCAGCTGCGAAAAGTTCAAATATCTAGGGTAATAGACCCTAAGCGAAGCAACATGTGATGAAGATATCAATCATCGCGTAAGTGTAGGCTGAAGTGGCTATCTCAGCTATCTTACGTGACCGAGAAATGCACCCTAAGCTGAAATAGAGGCTTGCATCCAACACTCACATGCGGTTTACTGTGATGAACTTAAACACCGAACAAAACGTGTGACGATGAATTAACGGCAGCTGAGATGATGATGCCTCGCATAACAGCAGGAGTGGCAATGCTTGATCGAACAAGCATTCACGTCAAAGCAACCATCTCATGAAAATTAGATCGCGACCGGCTCAGCAAGAATGGTTATGATGAAAGAAGAGATAATTTGCAATCAGGCAATATCCATGAACGTTCCAAAGAAATGGCGAAAGAAGGCAGGCCTAAAACTCCTGGATCACACAAATGCAACAACAGCAGCATTTTTTTGGGTTGCTTCAGTAACGAAGTAATCCAAAATCAGGATATTTTCTGAGGTTAAACGGACGGATCAGTAAAATTGCAGTGAAGTGGGAGGATTATGATCCCTTGAGTTCAGATCATAACCGCGCCGAAATAGGAAGAAGAAGAAAAGAAAGTGGTTGAGTCACTAGGGAGGGATTGTAATACGATCCAGTGCAGATGGATTGAAACCATTCTCTATATTTTTTTTAAAGTCCTGCAACTACCTTGCAACCCTAGAAGCAAGCATTTCTAGACAACACGCCTAAAGAATACAGAATTTATGCTCCGTGGAGTTATTGTCTCGATTGACGGTGGTAGAAACAACGATATCCACAGGGATCTCGGAATTCCGACAATCGAAGCTGAAACTAGAAGCTTCGCGAGAAAGCATAGAAACCGACTAATCGGACATATCATCAATGCAGTCCTACAAATTTTGGATGAGAGCAATTTATTGCGCCGACTACAAAGGACGAAACCTTTCGACTTGGCGAGATAATGATTAACCGCGTCTAGATTGCGGAATATGCAGGATCTTTCAGTGGAAAGAAACCTGCCAAACGTTTTTACTTCATGATAAAAAAATTGCTTGATATCATAGTGTCTATGGAAGATTTTTCGCCTACCTCAAAAAAAATAAAAAATAATTTCCAGAAAGTTGTCCACGATATGGAGAAGTAGCGCAATCAATGATGCAGAAGTAGTTTTGTTGAAATCGTGGTCGACGCGCATAACCTTTGTTAGCACCGTTTCTATTAGCGTAGCAAATTTTACAATAAATGGGAAAAATATTTTCTTGATAACGGTAGTGAGACCAAAATCAGCATTAAATAGCTGCCTCTAGTTTCGTACTCGAAGTCGACTAGGCTAGGTTAGGATGAAGTGGCTGCCAGCTTATGCCAACACACATAGAACAAGGAAAGTCCGTTGCGGTAGCACGAAGGATCATGTAATCCCAGAACCAATTAGAGCTTCTAATGAAGCGAAGGAGGCTCCTGATATCTAAATCTATCAGATCGTCCATATCGCTAAAGTAGAACGCTCAAAGGTGAAGCTTTCTTCTATGGGAGAGAGATGGGCGCGCACAAAGAAGGTGAGGAATGGTTTCTTCCTCTTCTTCGTCCATGCAGCTTCTACAAAAAATCATTTGAAAATACGCCAAGCCTTGTTGCATGCTTGCGCATTAGATAGTGTCCTGTAATTACACTTATAATAGAGCCAATATGCAATCGATTGAGAGAAATCAATTTCTTAGAGCGTTTCAGATCCAACTTGGGCCAAATCTGTTTAGTCGTTAGACATGTTGTTCTACTTGTCCACCTAAGATTTGTTCTTTCAATGGCATCCAGCTTGAATTTAAGTTTGCAATTAGCAATTGGTATACCTAGATTATTCTTGTCGGGAAGGATGATTACAGTTGTTCCTATTCTGGCGAGTTCATCAGCCTTACAATTCCCCGGAATATCCCTATGTCCCGGAAGCCAGCAGAGGTGAATATATTAACTGCTCCGTCATCTCCTTAAGAGATGATCGGCAGTCTAGAGCTACTACTGAATTTATAGAGATCGATTCGAAGGGTTTGATCGCAGCCTGGGAGTCTGAAAAGATGCGGATATCTCTAGCAGTTTTTCTCCAGCCAAGATAAGACCTCCTTAATCGACAATATTCCGCCTGGAACACGTTATAATGATTTGGTAGACGGAAGGAGAGCTTAAGATTAAGCATATCAGAGAAAAGACCTCCACCAACAGCGTTATTGGTTTCTGAGCCGTCAGTACAGAAGTGGATCGACTCATCTTCTAAAAAAGCATAGTTATTTCAGAGTGATCTGGAAGAGATGGTGACAAGGAAGTTCTTGTCAAAATATAGTCCGTGTTTTTGGCAGAGATTGTGAATTTGTTCAGAATGGAAGCGTGGCCAAATTCTTTCTTGACCAGTGTTGGGTAGCTTCAAGGCGAACGGCTGCATTCGCTGCCATTTGCTTGTTAAATATGTCGAGGGGTATCAGATGAAACATTATGTCCAGTGCCGCAGAGGGAGTTGTACGAAGTTCTCCGCTTATGCACAGACAAGCTGTACGCTGAACCTTATATATATTTTACCTTTTTTTACCTAAGGGGTGATGGAAAACGCTACTGCTCACGAGAAAAAGGCCCGCTCTGTTTCAACTAGCGTGGGACTCGGTACTCACTAAAAACTCACCTTTGGCCCTTTTATTCTACTTGACACCATCCACTCCGGAACCGCTTTTGTATTACTTCAGAGTGGTGCCGTTTTCTTTCCCCTTGCGGGGCCAGCTTTTTCATATTTGTCTTCTCTTGCGGGTTAATCCTTTCTTGCCGGTAAGGCTTGCATCAGGCTTATATAAATCTCATGAGGGTGATTATTGGGTCTTCCTCTCTCTTTTTTGATTTAAGTACTTTTTCTATAAAGGAACGTATGTACTTGATTCCAGGACTGGTCACTCATTGACATTTGTGTCACTATGTTTTCCGGGGTGATAACGCCGATTAGAGATTCTAGCGCCCTTCCTTCAGCTTCCCATCTATTGCACTCGAAGAACGTGTGGTTTATCATCCAGTTCTGCTCAGCTTGCCAATATGGCTACTCAGACAATCACATATTAAAAATAATGAAACGACTTCTAATAGCCAAAGGACTCATCTGCATATATTACGATGATCTGTCTTTGTTCCTCAAATTTCAAGATTTGTACGTGCAATTTTTTTCTATAAATAACAATTGTAAACTATTGTATTAAAATTTAGCATAAGACTGAAAGATGCCGTAAATAAGAAGGAACTAATCACAAAAATCACACGAAGAATTACTCTTGCCAATCATTGTTTCTATGGGCTAAAACGGCAATTGAGTAGCAAAGCCCTATCTCGAACTAAGGTAACTCTTTATAAGACTCTAATCATCCCAGTCCTTCTGTATGGCGCAGAGGCATGGGCTTTGACAAATCCGGATGAGGATGCCCTTGGTTATTTCGAGAGAAAAGTTCTTCGAGCGATCTTTGGTCCCGTCTGCATAGACGGTGACTGGAGGAGAAGGTACAATGCCGAACTATACGGCCTGTACAAGGACATCGACTTAGCCAGAAGAGTTCACATACACCGACTAAAATGGCTGGGTCATTTAGAGCGGATGGAGCCCAACGTTCCCGCTAAGAAAGTTTTCGAATCCACCCCGGATGGACGACGCAGTAGAGGACGACCTCGTGGTAGGCGGCGCAAACAAGTGGAGGGGGACCTCAACCAACTTGGCGTGCGCAACTGGAGGCAGCTGGCTCGTAATCGTGCTAGCTGGAGAGGTTTGTTGGTTGAGGCTCAGGTCCACCCCGGACTGTAGCGCCATCTAAGTAAGTAAGTAATCACAAAAATAAAAATAACATATTAGCAAAAACCACAGGGGTATCAACGAAAAGTTCTCGGATATATATAAAAAAGTTATATTTTTATCCGAATTTACTAATAGAAACACAGAAATTCTTCAAAAACTGTGACTTTTGTAATTTGCTAAACACGATCGACGACCACTTAAAATAACAATGCAAATTTCAGAAATACCCAATGCTTCAATGACATAATTCGTGTAGACGTCCTTCCTGGGTGAGAGAGACCGTGGATGGATTCAAAGGCCTTTCGTCGCAGAGACGCTGGTATGTACGGCCGAATGGCGTTGTCCGAAATATTGCAATATATTTTCACATCGGGTTCCACGGTAAGTTTCTTCAACTTGAGTGATGAATCATTCTGTTTCAAAATTGCTTGAAGTTCCGCATCCAGTAGTTGGGATAGATGTAGTTCTCGTAGATCAAATTGTATCGGCATGGTTATCGCATTGAGTCGCGACAATGCGTCTGCTACAGAGTAGGTAGATAATGTCCGTTGTGTATTGCGAGATGAAGTCTAGTTGTCTTAAGCGACGTTGTGCTGCTTTGTCCGAATACTGTTGGAATGCATTAGTGGCCTATGGTCCGTTTGCACGACGAAGTTTCGACCGTCGAGTATGTGCTTACAAAATCGAACTGCTAGGTATATCGCCAGCAATTCACGATCATAAGTGCTGTAGCGACTTTGTGCACGTGACAGTTTGTATGAAAATAGGCCGATTGGTTGAAATTGGTTGCTTTTAATCTGTTCGAACTTGGCACCGAATGCGATATCGGAGGCATCCATCGTTAAAACAAGTGCAGCTTTTGGATCTATGTGGTTTAGCAAAGTAGCCTGTTTGATGCTGTCCTTACACGCTTGACACGCTTCTTCTGCCAAAGGAGTCCAGGGAACCGGTCGTTTATCGTTTTTCTTGGAATCGGTGATGAGTCTGTTCAATGGCGCCTGAATGTGGGCACAGTTTGGTATGTATCGTCGGTAATAGTTGACGAATCCAAGAAAGCGACGAAGTTCCATGATGACAGATGGCTTCGGGTAGTTGGCAATGTCCTCGACTCTAGCTTCAGGTGGTCTGCAACCAGCTTTGTTGATTGTGTGACCTGGGTAAGTGGCCTCAGACTTCCCAAAAACGCACTTTTTGATGTTGACTACTAGACCATGTTCGTGGAGACGTTGTAGGACTTGGCGTACATGCTGCCGATGTTCCTCTTCTGAGTCGGATGCGATGAGGATGTCGTCAACATAACAGAATACGAAGTCTAATCCGCGTAAGACCATGTCCATATGTCTTTGGAAGATCTGAGTGGCATTTTTGACTACGTTTTTTGTTGTTTCGCTGTTCGGTGAAATCCATTATGTGGGGAATCGGATAACTATCTGGTTGTGTTTTGGCGTTTAAACGACGGTAATCGCCGCAGCATCTCCACCCGCTAGTCGTTCGGCACTTGGCTGACCTGTGGTAACAATGCAGTATTGCACGGTGTTGGCATTTGATTTGGAACCAGATTTGTCGTTGTTGGCCAGAAGGAATTTGTTGACGAGATTACTGTAAGGTTCAGGGCCACTGATAGTCAAGAGTACAGACAAGTCAATGAAATGAATCTCGCCGCGAACAGTTAACGATGTCGTTTTGTCGATGATACGTTTGGCTTTCAAATCGATTACGAGTCCGTAGTGTGCGAGCAAGTCTGCGCCAATTATTGTCGTTTTGACATCCGCAATGATGAATGGTCAAGTGATTGCTCGCCGGAGACCAAGGTGTGTGAGGGTCTTCTCGCCGTATGTGTGAATGGGTGAATTATTTGCTGCTAGGAGTGTAGTTTCTCCTCTGTTGTTTTTGCAGTCTCTAGGACGAGGTAAAACACAGATAGTTGAACCAGAGTCGAGCAAATATTTTTGATTTGTCTTCTTGTCGAAAACAAAAAGGCGGTATTCCCTATCGGTTCTTGGTCTGTTGTCAACCGCTCAATCGACAACAGTTGGTTTTGGTTTAGTTTTTTTGCTGATGGTAGCTGCAAGGCTTTTTGCACTTGTGGGCCTCGCTGCCGAATCTTGCATAGAATAAGCAAAGTTTTGAATGCGCTTACGGCGTTGACGTTGTTGAAACAGACCTGTTGCTTCTTGACTGACGTCGAGACCTACCATGACGGTGACTAACTGATAGTTCTTGCACCAGTGTTGTTAGTTATGAGAGAAACATTTTAATGGTGTTGAGGCGTTGCTTTAAATCACTATCAGCGTTCACGGACTGTGTTTTAGGGTCCTCGTCTCGAACATCGGTTGAGAAAATGGAGTGGGCGGACATGTTGTCGACGATTTTATCTGCAATATCAGCCAGTGGAGTGAGGAAGATACAATGGCTTGCAGAAAGTATGCCACGGACGTGACTAGGCATCCGTGCCATCCATAAGGTGCACAACATGTCTTTAGGAACATGACCCTGTTTAGCGGCCTCTCCTTGGACTCAGTGAACCTAGATATTAATTGGTTTTTGAATGCAAGATACTTATCTTTGTCCGGTGATTTCTGAACAAGATCCGACACCTCGCTGAGAATTTCCGGGTCCAGTGCAGCGATAATTGCGTTAAATCGGCTGCTGTCAGTAATGATTAAGTTGTTGAGGAATTGCGCTTCCACTTGCACGATTCTTAGATTTCTTACAGTAGCGATCTCTAAGAATTCGGTTTCGGGTGGGAGAGTAGATGCTGTGTTGGCTGCGTTGCCTGCACTTGGGTTTGCTGTATCGCCTTGCACCGGTGACACCCACTGAGTTCATCCAATAATGTCTATATCGTCGGCGTATGCAAGCAGTTGTGCATATTTGTGATAGATTGTGCCTCTAGTGTTGGCTTGTGGGGTCCGCACAATCCGTTCAAGTACCATATTAGAGAAGTCACATGACAACATGTCACCTTGTCCAAAACCTTTTTCGACATCAAAGGTCTCAATGAGGTCATTACCGACCTTGATGGAGCAGCGAGCGTTCTCCATCGTCATCCTGCACAGACTGATAAGTTTGGCAGGGCTGTCAAAACTAGGCACGGGTCTATATATCCCTTCTCTATAGATGCTGTCATAGGCGGCCTTGAAATCGATAAAGAGATGATGAGTATCGATTTGGACTTCTTGGATTTTATCCAAGATCTGCCGAAGTGTGAGGGTTTGATCGATGGTGAACTTTCCTGGCCTGAAACCGCATTGATAGGGTCAATCAGGCTGTTGATGAAAGGTTTCAGACGTTCACACAACATCGCAGAGAAGATCTTGTATGCAATGCTGATGAGACTGTTGACTCCGTCTAGAGAATTCGTCCGCTGCCGCCAGAAGTGTTCTAGTGAGATAGCATTCTTCCCCCCTCTCTCATCTGCTGCTGCCAAGAATCCTCCAAACGGGGGTTAGTTACCCATTTCTTGGATTAAGGTATTAGGCACCCATCTGTCACCGCGTGGAGCTTGAGAGTAGGAGTTGGTAGGCCTCAGCTAAATGAAAACACTTGTGCTTTCATATAATCGCATGCCGAGTAAACAATTCTGAAATTCGACTTTATTTCGTCCAACTATATTTTCTAACATCGATAATGTGGTCGGATTTAGTTGGTCTGTAGACATGTTCTATTCAAGCTACTAATATTTCACGCGCAGGTGCGGGAAACCATTATTAGTTCCGTCAAAATATCGATCACCATTTATCCTCTCCATTGCTGTGACCCCTACTTCCAGATAACATCAATCAGGTGTTTCAGCAACTAATTTCTTGCCAGCTGTATCCCACAGTACAATAAACTGGATTCCTCGTTTTAATGCAAATCAAAGCAACTCCTCACAAACTAGTTGTCCCAATTTTCTCAGAACCCTTCCAGCTATATTCCTGGAATATAGCACGATGAAATTCTCTTTCTTTCTACACGCCCATAAATCAACAGTAAACTAACAAAAAACCTAATTTATTGTAACTTTGCGCAAATAGCCATAAACATTGTTTCAATGGAATTCCATTTCCCAAGAACGTGCACCAACGTGCATCCAACTCATTGGATTGCCTATCTATTCGTAATAATTATCCCCATGCGAGGCGGTTTAATAAATTTTAGCACTACTTGCACACCAGACAATGCTCATTGCTGCCCGCACTCTCGCGCTTTGCAATGCAAATATACCATTAGTTAAACAATTTAATTTCCCAGAAAACTAATTAAAAAATGCACGCGTACACGAATTGTACATAACACTGAAATGGCATCCATTCACACAGTAGCCGAAGGTAAGACACTTGTCCGACGAACATATGAATTGACGTAGCATTCTGGAACGTCCCGGGGGTGCATGGCTTTCATAATGAATCCATCAAACGCTCCACTTGCAATACTAACGTTGATGGATAGGCAGTTCTCCTTCTTTAGCGCTTAAGAGCCACACATGGAGTAGCATAATTAATTTATTGTTATGCTTCGGCCCCCCACCTCCCCCCATTCACCGTCACCCAGTAGACCATGTTGCAAAAGCGCTGTCAATTATTTTAGCTAGCATTAGCATGAATTTTGTAGCGCAACTCTTCAAGCGGAAATTGCATTTGCTGTTGGCCCCGGAGTCGCAAATCGTCGGAGGAGCAGACGAGGAGCAGGAAGGTTCTTTGGTGAATGAATGTGATTTTCACTTGCATGGTTTCGGGTTCGGCAAAGGCTGCTCCTTCTCTCGCTCTCAAGTGCGTGCTCGATTGTGATTTGGAATTTATGCATATTGCCCGAGGAGTGATGGATACGATTAATGGCACGTTGGACGTTGAATGTGCGTTGGCTGCATCATAATTCTCTTTCGTCTTCATCCTGTTTGTAGCCACCTTCTCCTCCTCTTGCATGCATGCACTTGCCCATATATTAGCAAATGCATGTTGGTTTACTTGCTGCTGCAGTCTTCGGGCTGTCGTCATAATTCTGCTGAAGAGAAAAATTATAAATGCATGGAGATTATCGCACGAAACAATGGGCCAATTCAATTCAGCGCGAAGAAATTTATGAATTGATAAATGGTTGAAAGTTGGTCGGGGTTATTAGAGTAAACAGTTGCGTGAAAAGTATTCGGACGAGTCAGGTACATTCACTATGCGCCTCACATGCTTTTTGGCGTGTAAGTGTACTCAATAAAATTTATTTGTGCTCGGATATTGCCTTAATTGTGGAATATGATAGCGGAAACTTAGTTTAATCCGCAAAGTCATTGATTTGGATTAGAAGATTTAGACAGGTGGTAAAATTATGGAATAACTAAATAATGATTTTATAAGAAGTACTTTAGTTTTCGAACATTGATAGGTGCAATGTCGTCAATCGAGTTTAAATTTTGGGGCCTGAACGTGCATGAAGATTTAATATACCAGACATAGCCGAGCATAATAAGGACAGCACCAACAGTTTAAGAAAATTTCAGGAG
Organism: Brachypalpus laphriformis; assembly: GCA_945910035.1. Lineage (NCBI taxonomy): Eukaryota > Metazoa > Arthropoda > Insecta > Diptera > Syrphidae > Brachypalpus > Brachypalpus laphriformis. Next base: position 205,952,900 of record OX246753.1, read on the forward strand.
AAAGCGTCAAAATGGTCAACAGCTCAAGCAAAAAGAGGAAACTCTGGAAAGTAATGAATAATGTTCTTGCCGTCAAGACAAGCTCAAATTTAGAGTAATTCTTGCCAGCTTGTACAAACCGCAATACTGCCGAACATAAATAAGCTGCACGAGCAAATAAATCTCGAATGCAAAAAACGCCTAAAACCTGAACGTGAACACTTAAAACAACGCCTCATTGAAGACCATTTTATTCTTTGAGTTCGGCTGAGGAGCAGCTGAGGCTTGTTCAAAAACACAATAGGTAACATGAAATCATTCCCGAATGCCAACCTGCACCACAGTTATTAAGATAATGGCTAGAATAGTTTTTAAATGCATGAAAGGCTATCGACGTCGACAATAAAATGTTCGCTAAGGCTGGCCCTTTTTTTATAATTCGCGCGCGCCGAAGGGATTATTAATACCCTTATACTGATGCTCAGGGCACGAGCGGACGGGCCCTACAAAGATTATACTCGTACACATATGTAAATACCTTGTGGATAATCTCTAAAGCTTTGCGTTGAGTCTATGTAGGTGTCTACTCTTTATCGACTCCGAGAAGGCGTTCGATACCACTTTATCTTGAGGGCTTTGCGCAGGAGATATTTTCTCAAAGAAAAAACCTAATGGTATGGTTTCGGAATGATTTCAGAATGAGATTTGGCAGGGCTACATTATCAATGAAGTTTTGGCGCAACAGTTGTGTGCGTTATGCTTTTCTCAGGAATAAAAGAAACCTACAGTTTAGTGCCGTATCCGAAGGACAGTTTGTTTTGAGAAGCTTCCTCGTGAGAACAATACGCTCGGATGTTTGTCAGGCGTTCGCGATAGGTGGGATCGTGAGAAAAACGTGTTGGTGTTTTCTGGTATTCGAACTAGGAACCTCACGCGCAGTGGTCCCACATACTAACCACTTTTACCGTACAGGACTGGTAAGCTTACCGTCAACAAAGAAACTTTTACAAAAAATTGCATTAGCTTAGCAAAATCGAAGATCATCAAAATGAAGGTAGATAACGCAAACGGTCAAAAGGATATGTGGAACAAACTAAAGAAATATGTGCTAAATAAGCGTAAAAATACTATAACAAATAGCAGAGCTGATAATGGTAGCGTAATAAGTGACAATGCAATTATCTGTAATAAATTTGAACATTTTTTTTCAATGCATAGCTAACATTACTCAATCTGTGATATTTTGTATTTAAGTAAATTTGAATAAAGAGTACAATATAGATTTTAAGTTTAGGGTTGTTAGTATAGAATCTATAAGCCGTGAAATAAATATGCTAACCACCAAAAATGATTATAATTTTATACTAAAGAATGATAAAGGACTCACTAACTATGTATAATTGGACCAACTCTCCAAAGAATAATAAAGACATCAGTCAGGCTTTAGGGCCAACCGTTCTTGTGAGACTTGTATAAGTCCTGTGTTAAGTGATTGGAACCGTGAAATCAATAATAGAAATGTAAATTCAGGGCCGCGATACCTGGAGGCGAGTGAGGCAATTGCCTCAGGGCTTCCGCTTCCGGAGGCCTTCCCATAAAAATAGTAAAAAGTAAAAGTTGCCAAAAATGCGAGGGATGATTTTACACCTGAATAACATTCGTTCGTTAAAATTGAACAGTAAGAGTAGGGCCCTCAAAAAAATCTTGCCTCAGGGCCTCCGAAGTTCAAGAAGCGGCACTGAATGTATTAGTCGCAATATTTTTGCATTTTTTTAAACCTTAAAAAACTAAAGTGCTGCGGTGTTAAATCGACAGAATCAAACTGGCTTAAGTCCTTTTATAACTGGAAGGGCCCAGAAATCTACAGTTAATAATAAATATATCTGCGACAGTAAATATGGAAGTAGGAATACCTCAAGGTACGATCCTGGGTGTGCGGTTATTAGTTTTATATATAAACGATTTTTTGTTATTTCAAACATAATAAACTACAATGAATTATAAATGTTTGTTGACACTGCAACTAGTTGTATAACTAACGAGCAGTTTGCTTTGCAAGATTAGTAGGGGAAGACAACAGTTTACTAATTTTTCATATGCATTATATGTAAGTGTATATATGGTATGGTATAATCGTTGAGCATTCTTAGCTTTTAATGACAGCAATAGGAGTATAGATCGGATTTTATCCATCCAGAGTGTTGGAGACTAAGTTCGCGAGTTGTTGTCGCCCTGTTACTGTCTTTTTGCTTATGTAGTTAGTCCTGGAGTTTCCGTTTCAATAGCAAGGTCTGACGGTCTTGTACGTTGCAGTCGTCTCACGCCATGTACGTTAAGAAGACTTGCTGCTTCTTCATTAACATGCTCCTGGAGTCTTTCTTCGTGTGCTTTGGCCCTGCAGTTAATTTCTTCAAGAACAGTAGGATCCTTAGATCTTCATGGGGGTCACTGTTTCTTATGTACCATGGATCATTCACAATACTTCTAAGAACTTTATTCTAGAAGCGTTGGGTAAGTGCAATATTGGCTGGGCTAGCACATCCCCAGAGCTGAGTGGGAGTAGTAAGGCAGGGAGTAATTGTGAAGTCAATATGTACAGATTTGCTCATATTAAGTTTTATTCTCCATCTTTGAGTCTACCTGACTATTTAATGTGTAGCAGCTTGTAGTTTTTGCGTCGAATCCAGCGTTGTGTCTCCACTGCTAGGATCGCCGTGTCATTGGCAAAGGTTGCGGTTGCAGTCTTGGTTTAGGGTATTATTGGTAGATCTTTAGACACTAGGACACTATATTGAAGAACTCCGGCTTTGATCTACACTAGCTTACAGCAACTGTTTTCTTGTTTTATACGGAAGTAGGGCGATGTTAAAAAAGATTCCATTAGGTGGAAGTACTGTTCTGGTAGGTACACTTTTAATTTATTGAGTCGACCTTCATACCTTACTCTGTCGAAAGCCTGTGCTACGTCTAAAGATTGATAGTTGATTAAAGTTGTTATTTTGTGTACTTGTTCTATTGTGGAGCGCCTGTTTCGAAATCCCAACTGGTGACTTGGGATTAAGTTTCTTGATTCAAAGATTGGTTTGAGAATCAATCATTCAAATAACTTTGATGTCAAGGGAAGTAGAGATATTGGCCTATACGAGGATACCTCGAGAAGGTTCTTACCTGGTTTACGGACCATAATCACATCAGCTACTTTCCAAATGCTTGGTATATACTCAAGGCTAATTGTTTTAGGCGACGCAGTAGAGGGAATCATCGCCGTACGTGGTGCGCACAAGTTCAAGGGGACCTCGACCAACTTGGAGTGCGCAACTGGAGGCAATTAGCTAAAGACCGAGCTAAATGGAGAGGCTTGTTGGTTGAGGACCAGGTTCACCCCGAACTGTAGCGCCACCTAAATAAGTAAGTAAGTAATTGTTTTATTCATTATCCGTAAGAGTTTAACTAACCCTTTGCTTGGCAGTTCCTTGAGGACGGCAGTGATCTAGTAAAAATCTGGACCTTTTTTTGTCTTTTAAGCACCGTATCTCATACTTTAGCTCCCGCATCGTGATCGGAGGAATCATAGAGCTGTCATTTTTATTGAGACTTAAAAACTCATCACAGACGGCATCATTAGGCTTACCGGTAGTCGCTAGGTGGCTTTTTCATTACTGCTTTTTGCCCATTGTCTGTTATCACATCTAATTGTTGGAATGTGACTTGTTGATCACTTAAGATATGTTGTGCTTTCCAAAGTGAATATTAAGTGGTCTTATCAACAGATAGTTCTGAGAGATATTTTTTTATTGTCCATTATCCGATGTGAAAGTAGACAAACATCGTCAGCGTAATCTAGGTGTTTAAGGTAAGATGTCATAGTCCAACGAATTCCATAGTTACCTTCCGACAATGCTGCACGAAGTACATCACTGACAACCACCAAGAACAAGAGTGGGGACAGTATGCACCCTTGACGTACTCCACTTTGGACTTCAAAATCCTCCGACACCTTACCATTGTGCACGACGTGACACTTACCGGCCTCTTATGTAGCCTTGATAATAGCTATACGTTTTTCTGGGATGCTTCTCCTGCGTAAGGCCAACCAGATAGCATCTCGACTCAATCTGTCGAAAGCCTTCTCGAAGTCGATAAACAGTAAATGTAGCGGAGACCTATACTCAACGCATTGTTCGATTATGATCCGTAAGGTGTTTATGTGGTCGATGCAGGAGGACCCAGCGCGAAAGCCTGCCTGTTCGACATCGATATTAAACCTGGTGATGTTAAGTAGTTTGAGCGGTTTCTGTTGACGGATGCAGTATGAAGGCGTAAATGAGATCGTGATCTCGTTCTTGTCGGACGTCAGCTCCACGTCTGTTTCGGACGCACAGGAGATAATTTCTAAAGCGGCGACTGATCGCAATGTGGCCGATCTGGTTGGATGTTTGTTGCCTATCAGTAGAGACCCAACTGATCTTGTGGCAGGTGTTATGCTTAAACAGCGAACCTCCGATGATTAGGCGGTTGGTATTGCAGAAGTCCACAGACCGTCCACAAACCTACAAAGATAGGCTGCAACTACTGCAAAATAAATTAATGAGAATTACTTTGAAATGTAGTAAATACACTACAATAAGATTTAGGACTGAATCATTACAATGACTAAATGCTGGCCAGCGACTCTATGCGATGACTATGCTATTTGCTTCCTGACTACTTATGTGAGAACGTAAATACAAATCAGAACGACATATACACATTGAGGGACGCGAGAGACCTGAGGATCCAGAGAGCCAGGACATCAAGGGGATAGCGCATCATTTTTTACATGGCTATAATAATTTTTCGGGTGGGCGCCATGGTGCAAGTGGTTAGTGTACCGGACCACACCGCGTGAGGTTCCATGTTCGAGCCCCATAAAACACCAAAAAGCTTTTTCATGACCCACCTCTTTCGAACGTCTGAAAAACATCCGGGAGTATTGGTTTCACGAGAAAGCTTTTCAAAACAAAACAGCTCTTTAAGTGCCTGGGTCTAGCTTCTCGCAACCACTCGTGTTGTGTGCATTATATTTTTTTCGCACGAATGGAAGGGACTTGGTAAGGGATAACTCTCCTGTATATTCACCAATTCCTTGACTGTGGCATGTCACTACGACGTTTTAAAAGCAAAACAACTTGCGCCTAACAATGTTTGCGCACAATTACGACAGAAACAACCATTATTACCAACTGTCACATAAACTATCCCCGTTTCGCCAAAGGAACGAAAACTCTTCACCTTCAGTGTTTCCGACTGCAACACCATCCCTTTCAAACAAACACACATGTACGAGTAGAACACACTACTTGTGCAACAGTTTGACATGTGCATAAATTTTAATTCCAGCTACGGAGCTGATTTATGCCCCACAGACACGACAGTTAATTTGATATTTTGATTAACTGCAAACTACACAGGACGATAGCAAGGAGAAGGCGTCATGGCAAGTGGGTTGCCGAGAACAAGGCAAGGGGTGGGTGCCTTAAATTGCCGGCAATTAACACACACGTCACAAATGACGCACGATTCCTATACTACCTCCCCAAGATGAGATGGATGGATGCATGGGTAAGCATTTTAGAAAAACGAAGTACCTCAAGGCTACATACGATAACATATGTCTTCCTTCATGGCAATTTAACTCCGAATGACGGATTGGACTACATCATGGAGACAATTCTTCATTAACTCTGATTTATACACAAACAATTACTTCAAGGTCTATGGGCAACAACCACAGCAGGGACCACTAAATTAAAGATACGTTAATGAGAAGCCTTCAGGCGTAGGCAATCAGCGATCAAATAAAAACGTTAAATGGCGCATAATTCTTACTTACAAGACAGGCCCAGAACGCACTTATATACATACCTATGCATATGCAGCACCCAGGGTGGAGCGCGACAGACAGCACGAAGCGGCTTCATAACCATAACCTATAAATTTTCGCCCAGCCCTCCTAAAGCAAGAAGGCGAAAAGGAAGAATTATGGCCATGGCATTCGAAAATGCACACTTTTCTCGCCCTCCTCTCCCATCATTCCAGCTGATTTGCGGGGTGGGACGGCGACGGTCGACGGAACGATATTTTCCAGAATTGCCGATTATTTACGATGCAACACAGAACACACAACTGGCGTCGCCATTCGCCATGAAATTGGTGCAAACGAATTGGGCATTGTACGCGAGGAGGACGACTTGGCTGTCTCTAAACGGAGAGAACAAGGAGCATGCAGGGTCCGCAGCGTGTAAGTCGAAGTGAAATGTCTGTAATTTGGAACATTTGATGAATGGTTATTTGCCACGAAATGGCAGAGCAGTCATTATTCTTTCACAAGGATATATTTTATATGTAGGACCTCGCACAAAGCACAAACAATTCAGATGATGATTCAAAGGTAGTAATTCATCCTCCCTCAACAATAGCAAGAAGAACGCGAATGGTAAGGCGGATAAAAGGGCAAACTATCATCAAGGATCATTAATGGAATGAGTTCTTTTCGCTTGCAAGTTATGCTGTGCGTGATAGATTATCCTCGGGCAAAATAACTATGCTGCGCAGGTAATTGAGATGACTTAATGGCGCAAGTGTTAATTGTGGTTTTTCCCAACTTTGAAGAAGGGAGAAACAAAATTATGGAATTTGATAGATGTACAGTCGAAGTGAAAAGTAACCAACCGCTGTCTACTTCATCATATAATAGGTATTAAAAATATGGGACTTTCAGTGGCTGATTATACTTCCACCATGGAATAGAATAGTGGGCGGCGTGGCTTAAGTGTCGGAACACTGCGCGTGAGGTTCCAAGTTCGAATCCCAGAAAACACCAACAAGTTTTTCCACGGTACCACCTCTCGCGAACGTTTGACAAATATCCGAGAGCATTGTTGTCTCGAGGAAGATTTTCCATTCGTGTGAAAAATATAACGCACACAACATGAGTGGTTGCGAGAAGCTAGGCCTGGCACTTAAAGAGCTGTTGCATCAAGTATTTATAAGTATTTATTTTTTTAGGGAATAGAACGAGTGTGTCCTGAAAAAAAACTCCAATTTATAAACGATCCTAACAGCTTATGACATCATCTTCAAAACCGTAAACATCTCTCGGAAGAGTGCCACCTAAATAAGCAAACCCTATTCATTTGTATAAACTGCAAAGGAAAACATTCTGCGAAGTGGCGAAAGACCACGCAAAGGCGCGATACGCCTAAAAGTTCAATACGGCCGAATCCAAAACCAATTAAGAACATACCCAAAATAGCTGCAAAAAATGCAGTGAAAGATAGAAAATCCGTCAATATTGACTTAAGATGGGGTAATGTAAAAAAACACAAACGTAGTAGAGAAAAGGTGATACAGCAAAATCGAATATTGGCGTGCAGTCTTATGCTCAAGCGGCGATGACAGTTAATGGTAACTACACGACCGACAACTCACTGGAGATCAAAGCAAGAAACCATCCAAACTTTAACGTAAGGACTCCTGCTCAAGTTGAAACATTGGAATCGGTGATAGAGGTAGTTACAAAATCCTGTATCGCATGTTTTTTCCCTAATTATTGTGAAACTTGGAGAGCAATGCAAAACAAACAAACTAATTTTCGAGAGAATAGTTGCACTAGAAAACAACATTCATAACACGAGCTCCTCAACCCGAATATGAAAGAAACGCTTAAAATTCTTACTTGGAACGCCAACGGGATCATACAAAGACTGGACGAGTTGGAAATATTTATAAGAGAAAAAGATATTGATATATGTTTGGTCTGTGAAACTCATCTGACAAAACAATTGAATGTTAAGATAAGGGGATATAGCGTGTATCATGCCTTCCACCTAACGGAAATAGCCAGAGGCGGATCATCCTTGTTTATAAAAGACTGTATCGAACACTCAGCAGAAATAAAGATTGAACTAGAAGCTATGCATGTAAGCACGGTACGCGTAAGGAGAAGAGAAAAGCGCGTAGAAAATGGCCACAAACTCGGGGCCCGCAACATAAAGCACGTCTGAACCGTTTGTGCAACTTACTAAAAAGATCTATTAAAGACCTTAAGAATAATTTAATACAAATTCGCACTGAAAGTTTAACGGCACAAAAAGATTCTAAATACTCGCTTTGGAAGGCTATAAAAGATATTAAAAAACCTCAAATCCAAGCTGCACCAATAAGGACTTATTAAAAATAGAAATACGGCATACATAGCCAATAGTGCAATAAGAAATGCAACACTAACTGAACTTAAGGAAGAAATAAAGAAACTTAAGCCTAAGAAAGCTTCTGCATACGACCTAATCACATGAGAGGTGTTTAAAGCACTACCAAGAAAAGCTCTAATTAAGCCTCTGTTCATTATAAACGCAGCACTTAGACTAGAATATGTATTATATGTTCCGAGTCGATTGAAAGTCGCCGAAGCCATAATGGCTCTTAAGCCCGGAAAACCGCCAAATGAAAACACGTTATAGACCGATTTCGCTTCTGCCAATTATATCCAAAGTGTTCGAGAGAATATTGATTATTGTGTTCGAAAACGCGATTCGAACCTCGATCACCGAGGGAAGAATAGTGAACACAGCACCTTAGGCATCCCGGCGAACCCCACAGGCGGATCAGTAGAAATGCGGTGAAGTGGGAGGGTTGTGATCCCTTGTTTTCGGATCATAGCCTCGCTGATAAAAGGAAGAAGAAGAAGAAGAAGCACCTTAGGCATTTCGGCAATGGTAGTGTTCCGCTAAGTGATTTCAAAGCCCTAACAGTCTTCTGCAGATAATGCAATAATAAAATTCAGTTTACAAGAATATTGATTAGGAAAATACAGCCGGTAATAGAAGAAATGCATCTCATTCCGGATCATCAATTCGGATTCAGAAGTAAGCATTCTACAGTTGAACAAGTGCATAAAAGAACACATGTAATCGAAAAATCTCTTGAAGCAAAAAGGAGTTGTGCAAGCGTATTCCTTGACGTCTCACAAGCCTTTGACAAGGTCTGGCATGAAGGCTTACAGTTTAAATTACGACAAGTTATGCAAGTGCACCTATATAATATTTTGAAGAACTACGAGTACCTTACGAATAGACTATTTCCGTCAAATGTGGAAACGAATATTCAGATTTTAAGGAAATAATGGCTGGGGTGCCGCAAGGAAGCGCTCTTGGTCCAGTTTTATATCTATTATACACTTGTGATATACCGCAAGAAGAACGCACTGAGCAAGCTACATTTGCCAACGACACTGCTATCTTGGCAGTAGGTAAAACGGTCGAAGGTACTACAGGAAAACTACAAGAAGTGTGGATAGCTTAAATGAATGTACAAAAGTTTGGCGAATCGCACTCAACGAGACCAAATCTATTCATATAAATTTTACTTATAAAAAAATAAATAATTTGCCGATCTTTTTAAACTCGGTTCAAATTCCGTTTGCAAACGAGACTAAGTGTCTAGGAATGACACTTGATGCAAAGCTGAAATGGAAAACGCATGTAAGGAAAACACGCAAAGAAAATAAATATAGGGAAATGTATTGGTTACCCGGTTTTCCATTTCCACACGCTCGTTAATATTGATTCAACTGCGGCGATTTACATGCCTAATTACTGAACGACAGTTTTTCGTTTATGCCGCTCGCTTGTGGAACTCGTTGCCCCTTAGCGTCAGAAGATTGTACGGTTTAAATACGTTTGGTGATATTCTGTTCAGCTACTTAACTAACGAAATAAGGTGAAATACTCTAAAGCGTCAGTTAAAATTTAATATATTTACTTTTTTTTTGTTCTATACTTGTAATACTTTATATTCTGTATCTTATCTCGTTTCTCTTTTTCTTTCCTTTTTTCTATGAATATGTTCCAATAACTCAATTTGTATCTTGTTAATAACTTTTGCCATTTAAAGATTGACGCAATCTATTGTAAAAGATTTTTTTTATCTACATAAATAAAAATGAAATGCTGTTAGTTGGTCATCGCATCACCCTTCGTATACCGGGCTTAAAGTGTATACAAAAAAATGCAATGAGTAAAACGAAAAGATTTAATACCCCAGGTGGCAGTCCAGGTCCACTGGAAAATCCACCCTCTTAGGAGGTAGGCTCTACGGATTCTGGGGAGAGCCAATTATTGCAATTGATAAATCCCTTTATAAAAAGTCGCGTACAAGCAGTTTTCGTAAACGGTATTCAATCCGAGTTCTTAGCGAGTTTCACAGGTGTCCCTCAAGGATCCATATTGGGCCCACTGCTTTTCACAATATTTATTAATGACCTCCCAAACGTTGTTCATAACTCTGCTGTGCATATGTATGCCGACGATGTCCAATTGTACATAAGTAGTGCGCCTGGTCTTATCAATGATGCTGCTTTTAAACACAATGAGGATCTCAAGAATATCCTTACTTGGTCCAAGGACAATTTTTTAAGTATAAATCCAGATAAATCCAAATGCCTTGTAATCAGTAGAAATGGTCATGATCCAAATTTGTTACCCCCCATTTATCTTGGAAATGCTCAAATTGGATTCGTCCACAAAGCCAAAAATCTGGGTGTTTGGTTCAGTAAAACGCTGTGCTGGGATAACCATATTTTGACGTTAATTGGCAAAATCTATGGATGTCTCCGAAATCTATCTCTATCGCAAAACTTCACACCGACAAGTACAAGACTAATTTTGGCACGAACTCTACTCGTGCCGCTAATTACATACAGCTGTCAAATTTTCTGCTGCAATAACACTATCATAACACGCAAATTACAAGTTGCATTTAATAATATAACACGTTATGTTTTTGGGTTAAGAAAATATGACCATGTTTCCGCCCATGCTAAGAAGATACTTGGTTGTACATTAGAAAAGTACCTTGACTTTTGCACAATCAAGTATTTACACAAAGTCATAACCACCAAACAGCCTCAATACTTATACGAAAAATTAAAATTCGCACAATCACAACGCTCTTTGACGTTGGTTCCACCTCGCGTAACATATCAGGTCTCGGAACGCCAATTCTTTATTCATGCCATTCGCCTTTGGAACGCACTTCCTCTTAGCGTAAGAAGACTCCACGATGCGAATAATTTTTGTGATACTCTCTTTCGGCATATTACATGCACATAAATTGCAGATACAAAATAATACTATCTAAGATTATAAATTGTCTTACTTTTCTATTGAATTTACTTTAACCGCAGAATTTAACATGAAGTTTTAAAATAATTCTAATTTTGTCATGTCATCTCAATTCTAATTTTAAAATAATGTAATGAAATGTCAACATTTATGCCTTAAAGATTGTAAAAGTCTATTGTAAGTGTTGTTGAAACGTTGAATAAATGAAATGAAATAAATGAAATGAAAGTTCAAGGGTACCTCGGTCTCCACCGTCAAGACCGAATGTCTCCGGGAAAAAAAGTCCGCCGGAAGTGCAAGCGCACAAGAAACAGGACTCAGAGAAATATAAAAGCTTTGAGAAGGAAAATAACGAACTTCGCAATAAGCTTAATGAAATGGATCGACTCTACCAAGAGCTCAAAAAAGAGGTAGACATACTGAGAGAGGAAAACAAGCTTCTAAAGAACTCGCTTTTACAAAAAGAACGCGAAGATTCCCCTCCCCGCGCAGCTAATCCACAATATCACACGGACGAAGAAGAACTTGCACGCGAAACGAATTGCGTCTTAAAGAAAAGACCTAGCAAAAAACGCAGAGCCGGCTCTTCGCCCGAAATCGAGCCGCGAAAAGAAGACAAGCAAAATGAGTCGAAGCCAAAACAAACTCAAGCTAAAGCACGTCCTCCGCCTGCAATAAACGTCGTTGGCATAACGGACTACAGTAAGCTACATTGCCTTCTTAAAGGTACGTCGACATCGAAATTCAAGGTAACGTCACTCAGGAACAACGCGTGGAAAATTAACGTTGATGACTCCGATGGCTACCGAGCAATATCACAAAAATTAAACACGGAAAAGATCCAGTGGTATACTTATGAAAATAAGTCAGAAAGACCACTGCGTGTTATAGCAAGGGGGCTCCACCCCTCGTGCACAAAAGACGACGTAACGAACGACCTCAAAGCTAAAGGTTTAAAAATTCTTAATGCCGTCAATATTCTCAAAAAGGTGAAGCAACAAACGGAACAAGGCCAGGAAATCATGGTCAAGCATGGACTTCCGCTCTTTATGCTCACCTTTGACAGGAGCGAAAATGTAGACGATATTTATAACGTTAAAACTATTCTGAATATCGTAGTCAAGATTGAGCCTATGCGTACGAGTACGAGATCGATACCTCAGTGTAAACGCTGCTAAGGCTTTAATCATACACAGTCGTATTGTCAAAAAGAGCCGAGATGCGTAAAATGTGCTGGTAACCATCTCTCGGAAAAGTGTGACCTAAATAAGCAGGCACCGGCTACCTGCATTAACTGCAAAGGAAAGCACCCAGCGAACTATCGAGGTTGCGAAGTGGCAAAAGAGCTTCAAAAAAAGCGAGACACATTTAAAAATATTCAACGCCAGAACGCAGAACCGGTTAAAAATAGTCGTGAAATTGCTAAGCCAAGGGTAACGACCGTCAATAAACACGTCAAAGTTAAGACGAGAGTCGAGCAAAGTAAAGTTCCTTCGGCAAAATCAAAGGAAAAGCCACAATCTCCAGAGATGGTAACATATGCTCAAGCTGCGTCGCTAGAAAACAAGCAAAGCGGTGTTACGGTAGACCCAGTCTCCCAAGTCTTCTCTATAATTCTTGCGAAACTTGAGGAGCAAACGAAGGTAAACAAAGTCATATTTGATAAATTGAGCAAGCTCGAGTTAAAACCTCGCCAAAAAAGAACTCCCATATGAATATGAATCAGTTACTAAAAATTTTAACATGGAACGCAAACGGCCTTCTACAAAAAAACGCCGAATTAGAAGTATTCTTACGGAATTACAACATTGACATTTGCTTGATCTCTGAAACTCATTTGACAAAGGAATCTGGAGTAAAAATAAGAGGGTATCGTGCTTATCACGTATACCACCCTTCCGGAAGAGCTAGAGGCGGATCCTCCTTATTCATTAAAGACTGCATTGAGCACTCCATAAATACGACGATTGAAATCGATACAATGCAAACAAGTTCAGTTCGAGTTAAGAATAGGCACTCGTATTTCAACATCGCGTCCATTTATTGTCCTCCGCGATGCACGTTTCGAAGTAACGACTTTGTACGTCTCCTTGACTCACTTGGACCGAATTTCATTATAGGTGCCGATTTCAACGCAAAACACACCTTTTGAGGTTCCAGATCCAATTCACGGAAAGGCAGACTTCTGTACGAAGCCGGTATGCAATTCGGGGTTGATTTCTTTTCGACGGGGAAACCGACGTATTGGCCCTCTGATACAGCAAAAACACCGGACCTAATAGACTTCTTCGTAGCAAAAGGAGTATCTTCAAATTTTGCGAAAGTAGAGGAAAGCTTTGATCTCTCCTCAGATCACTTGCCGGTAATCTTGACAAAAAGTGACCGACTAATGACAGTAGAAGGTGTGCCTAGATTAACTAACAAAAGAACTAACTGGCGCGACTTTAGAACTGATTGCGAAGAAAATATTGCCTTAAATGTATCGCTCAAAACACCCTTCGAAATAGAAGATGAACTCGGCAAATTTATTGAATCAATACAGAATGCCGCGTGGAAAAATACACCTTTAAGGAGGAAAGAAGTCCCATGCAATGAAGCTAATTATCCGCCGGAAATAAAAGAACTTATTCGAGAAAAGAGGAGAGCACGCAAAATATGGCAACAAACTCGCGCTCCCCAGCATAAAACCCACTCGAATTTCCTATGCAATAAGCTTAAAAAAGCGATCCAAGACCTAAAAAACTGAGAGACTTCATCTTATCTTGAAGGTTTAACCGCCGAAAAAACCACTAATTACTCGCTCTGGAAAGCTGTCAAAAGAATTAAAAAACCCCAAATACATTCGCCACCGATAAGAAAAAACAACGACGAATGGGCAAAAGGTGACAAAGAAAAAGCGGATCTATTTGCCGAGCACTTAGAAGAGTCTTTTAAGCCATTTGATGGAGAAACATTGGTAGACGATTTTACCGGTACGACTACGACATCTGACAACCTTTGAATAAAAAGTGTGTCACTTATAGAACCTTGCCAGGCAATAAAAAACCTGAAAAATAATAAGGCTCCGGGCTATGATTTAATAACCGGACAAATCCTCAAGGAATTACCAAAAAAGGCACTATTAAAATTGCTTTATTTAATAAATGCTTCTATTAGATTATTATACGTTCCAAAACAATGGAAAGTCGCAGAAGTCATAATGGTTCCGAAACCGGGGAAATCTCCAAATGACAAAAAATCGTATATATATAATATATAATATCGAAGGTATTTGAAAAACTCCTTCTGAAACGGATTCTTCCGGTCATTGAAGAGAGATGCCTAATACCTGACCACCAATTCGGGTTCAGAATCAAGCATTCCACAATTGACCAGGTTTATAGAATAACCGACGAAATTGAAAAAGCCCTTGAGGAGAAAAAGATTTGTTCTAGCGCTTTTCTTGGCGTATCTCAAGCCTTCGACAGGGTTTGGCACGATGGATTGAATTATAAGCTAAGACGAATCCTTCCGGAACAACTTCATAAGATCTTAGAATCATACCTTAAAAACAGACTTTTTCGTGTCAAGCACGGAACTGAATATTCTGATTTTAAAGAAATCGCCGCCGGAGTTCCGCAAGGAAGTGTCCTTGGGCCTATCTTATTCTTGCTGTACACTCGGGACATACCACAAACTGAAGGCACTATTGTAGCTACGTTCGCGGACGATACGGCTATTCTGGCAACGGAAAGTTCAATCGAGTCAGCAACCATAAAACTCAACGAGCCTTGGATAAAATCTGTGAGTGGACAAAAACTTGGCGCATTGTTCTTTGCGAGACCAAATGGACGCATGTTAACTTCACTTACAAGAAAATAATCAACCTTCCCGTTTTCATTAACTCGGTACAAATACCGCATGCAAACGAAGCTAAATATCTGGGATTGACACTAGACGCGAAACTTAAATGGAAACCTCACGTTAAAAAGAAACGTGACGAAGTCGAAAATCGACTAAGAGAAATGTTAATTGGAAGATATTCCAAACTAAGCGTATATAACAAACTGCTTCTGTATAAGCAAGTGCTTAAACCCGTGTGGACGTACGGTATACAACTCTGGGGTTGTACCAAACCAAGCAATAGGAATCTCATACAATCACTCCAAAATAAAATTATAAGAATAATCGTGAACGCTCCCTGGTATATCAGAAACAATGATATCCACAGAGACTTAGGGATAGCTACCGTGGAGGACGAAATAAAAAACTTCGCTCGCAAGCTTCGTATTCGTCTTCATGGCCATTGCAACTGTGCCATACCTTAAACTTTGGATGTGACAAATCTTACGCGCCGACTTCAAAGAACGAAACCGTTCGAATTAGCGCAATAAGACAAAAAGCCGCATGTCATGACGGTTTCAGCAGGTGCTTTTATTGAAAATCTACCTGCCTCACGCGAATATAAATCTGAAGCTTAAACTACTTGATAAGGTCTTACTTAGTCGTAGTAAACAAAACGAAGGGAAGGGTGTTTTTAGTCAGTAGAAATCTGACACTACTATGAGTACACGGTCTCATAGTGTCTCATGAAGATTTTCACCTACCCACGAAAAAAAAAAAAAAAATAAAAAATCTTGAGAACAGCTGGACCGACTTGTCTCTTTTTTCTTTCAAAATGTTCGTAATAGTCCGAGTAAGGTTTTTATGGAAAGAAAAATAGGAAAAGTTTCCCGAAAGATTAGAAAAATCGGGAAAAACTGAGTGTTTTTTTTTTTTATGGGAAAAAATGTGGGTACCTACATATGTTTGTATGCTATGGACTCCGAAACCACTGAACTTTCCAGGCAATCTTCGGTATTGGCTCGAAAGTATTCCTGTGAATTTTGGTCAAAATCGGTCCATTACTTTATGTTTTGCACTAAAACCAACGAACCCTTTGTTGAATAACCGACGACGAACACTTTCTTGATGCGATGGAAATTATAAATAAAACCCACAAATTCAATAAAGGAATATATTTAACAATGAAGATGTTACCAACTTGAAGTCCGTCAGTAAAGAGAACGATATAAAGTCAAAAATTAAAAATGTGTAGTTCGAAAACAACTAGATGATAAAAAATAATTTGACTAGCAAGTCAAGTAGTAACAAGTAGAATTATGCAAAATGAAGTGAGTTCTAAACACTTTAGTATTATAGTACTTTAGAACTAAACAAATTCTCTTTTGTTAGTCGCAGCAAAGCACGTCGGGTACCATCGGTCCAGCAGTTTGCCCACTACTTTAGTATTATAGTACTTTGATATATGTATTTAAGGTTGGACCACTTACCCATTGTGGGTCGGCACAAAACTGTTCTCTAATAGACTTAGCCCCAGGCACCTGCCTGACAGTTGTTTTTTTTTTTTTTTTGTTAGGCGCAGCAACGCTTGCCGGGTACCCGCTAGTTAATAAATAAATATAAATATATTAATATGAGTCAACGGTGGCATCTACAGTCCCAGTTAGGTTGAACTTAGTGAGCACCTTGCGCTGCTTCCCAAGGTTAATCAGGATCTTGGAGTAGAGTTTGTGGCGGACGAGCCCTTAATGGACCAACGACAGAGCTCACACTCCCGTAGTGAACTATTGGCAACGGGGTACTCGGCCCCGCGTTCTAGGGTATAACTAAAGGAACTGGCCCTCCAAGTTGGGGGTTGTGCCATAGGGCTAACTACCTACCACGTAAAAAAAACGCTGGTTACGAAGCAACCAACAGCCTCGGATACGGAAGATTTTACTGTTGACGGCCCCTTCAAAGGTAAAAAGGAAAACGATCCTCGTGTCTGCACGTGGAATGTTCGCAAAAGAATGCAGAAAATTTGCAAATTGGGTCTCTTTTAATCTTAATCTAAATCCTATGTCGCCAGCAGCAAATGCGAGAGACCAGTGGCAGCGTTGACAACAAGCCATCAGTGATGCCGCCTTATATACTGGGTTTCTCTTGATCACCACAACGAAACCTCTGGGTTGATGAGGAATGCCCGCAAGCACATGCGGCAAAACAAGAGGCGTACAAAGCGGCGCTGCAAAGAAAGACTAGAGCTACTCGCGAGCTCTACGAGCGGAGGAGAAAAGAGGAACATCGACTCGATCAAGGAGATTGCACGAATGGTGTTCGAAAATTTTACCAAAAGGTAGGTTAGGTTAGGTAGTTGTGTGCCTTGTGACAAAAGAGTCACTGTTCACTTAAACCAACACTTCGCGTCCACTGTGCCCAATTATTTAACCCTGGAAACGGTGTAAAGATAGTCCGCTGTTAGAAACACCCAGATAGCCCTATAAAACTCACGATGTCCGTCAGATCTACATTACCGAAGTCCTCCAGCTCCGAGAAGAAGTAACTACCAAGAGCACCCATTCTTCTGACGCATAGAGCAGGAGAATCACACAGCAGGTGACGAACAGATACAATTTCTTCTTCGTCCCTGCAACCTCTGCAATAGTCATTATGCAGCACACCGAGACACTCAGCGTGAACACCAATGGCACAATGACCAGTAATTATGCGAGAAACGACACGTGCGTTATAAACACTAAGTTTTACCAGAGAAGTTGATTTCTTCTTGCTGAAGGCTGGTCATAGCGTCCAGGCTGTTGCGCATGTTTCCAGATTAACCCAGCATCTATTTGCTCGACCGGTGCCTTCACCTTCTATTTTCTTCCGTAAGGAACTGATTTAAAATAAATAAATATTTGGCGCAACAGCTCTTTAAGTGCCAGGGCCTAGCTTCTCGCAACCACTCATGTTGTGTGCGTTATATTTTTCACACGAATGGAAGAGACATACAGTTTAGTGCCGTATCCGAACGGCGATTTGAGAAGCTTTTTCGTGACAACAATACTCTCGGATGTTTGTCAGACGCTCGCGAGAGGTGGGACCGTGAAAATACTTTTTGGTGTTTTCTGGGATTCGAACTCGGAACCTCACGCGCAGTGATCCGACATGCTAACCACTTACGAGTACGCCACGGCGCCCACCAACTGATTGGGGTTACTATAAAAGGGTGCGCCCATAAAAAGTGCAGTGCTGACCCTTTCTTAGCAACCTTGTCAGCCCTTTCGCTTCCTTCGATATCCATATGCCCTGGTACCCAACAGAGGGTGACTGCATTGACTCTAGATATAACGTTTAATAGTGATTTGAAGCTCCTCACAAGCCTTGACCTAATTATAGCAGAGTCCAGATCCTTAACGGCTGCCTGGCTGTCTATATAGACAGTGATCGTTTAGCAACGAAATTACTCTCGCGTATAGTTTCTGCAGCCTATATGATGGCTGTGACTTCGAACTGAAAGACGATGCAGTCGTCATTTATTATAAAGGAGTGGTTTATTCCTAGGGCTTCACAATAAACTACGGCTCCCGTGCCAACGTCCATCTTAGAACGGTCGGTATTTCTTGATTGTTTTTCGGTTCTTCCAGTACATTCTATCAGGAATTCTCGTAGTGTATCTCCCTTCAAATGCTAACATCGGGTTCATGTGATCAGTTTCCGTTAATCTACTCGTAGTCCCCCATCGGGACAAAATGGAGGCATGACCGTAAAAGCTTGATGTCCACAATCGGCCTTCTCTCAGTCTTACAGCAGTTTTGGCCATCAGACTGCCACAGTATATATCAAGCGGAGTGAAACTAAGCGTGGTTTCCATTGTCGCTGTTGGTGTTGTTCTCATTGATCCGATGACTCCGATGTACGCTGTCCTCTGGATTTTGGTGAGGTTTGAAAGCTGGTATTGCTTCTTAAGTACCATCCACCATACTAGTGAACCATATGTGAGAATGGGTTTTACAACCGCCGTGTATATCCAGTACACCACAGCTGGGTTGAAGTCCCACCTATCACTCAATACACTCACTTTATCTAATAGATCTCTCGAACTAAATGTAAATTATTACACGAGCTATGCACAACTTAACGAATTAATTAAATCAACCTAAGTCAAGAAATCCCCTGGCCCTGATAACATTAACAATACACTCTTGAAATTTTATACCTTTCCTAAGAAGGGTTTAAAATTTCTTACCATATTTTCAACTCTTGCCTTACACAATGTTTTTTTCCAAATGCTTAGAAAATAGCCAAAGTTGTTCCCATCGCTAAGCCTGGTAACCCTTAAGATAGCCCTCTCAGTTATAGGCCAAGGAGCCTGCTAAGCTGTCCAAGCAAACTGCTTGAAAAGTTTACTAAGGAAACGATTGATAATCATATTATCGATCTTGAACTTTTCGCCAATTATCAGTTGGTCTCAAGCCTGAGCACAAAACTTGTCACAAAATTGTTAAAAAACATATTAAAGATAAACTGAAATTGAAGGAATCCACTGGAATGGTCCTTCTCGATATCGAAAAGGATTTCGACAACGTTTGGCATGATGTGCTGATATATAAACTTATGAAACTAGACTTTCCAGTTCCAATCGCCAAAATGGTACAGAGCTTTCTAAAGGACAGAAAGTTTGCTGTTCATGTAGGGAAAATAAAATCGATTTGCCATAGTGTCTTATTTGGTGTACCTCAAGGTATAGTACTGGGTCCAACTCTGTTTAATTTATTTGTCTCCGATATGCCTTTTATCGATACCCATCTAGCCATGTTCGTGGATGATACTGCTCTTTTCGCATCGGGTATTATTTTCCGTGATGTTTTTTTAGTCCTACAAAATGCACTCAATCTGATTGAAAAGTCTTTATCAAGTGGACAATTAAAGTTAATGCAGCTAAAACCCAAGCGTTATGGTTTACTCGTCGCAAAAAGCCCTGCTTTCTTCCAAATGCTAAGCTCCACATACCCTCAGAAGACATTGAGTGGTCCAACGATTGCAAATACCTCGGCGTAGTTCGGGATAACAAACTAACTTTTCAAAAACACATTACTAATACAATAAAAAAAGTTTATTAAAAGCAAGGATCTTATATCCTTTCATAAATCGAAAATCTCGCCTGAGCATGCAAAATAAACTTCTAATGTTTAAAATTATATTTCAGGCCATACTTATTTATGGCGCACCCGCATGGTTTGATTGCGCCAAAACGCATGTTAAAAAGTTGCAGATATTTCAAAATGAAGTCCTGAAAATGAGGCTTAGATTGCCCTGGTATTACTCTACCAATAAGCTTCGTGATAAGGCTAACGTCAATACGATTGCATTCCTGACGAACAGAGGAGGAAGAAACTGAATCTGGATGATGTGTGTAAATGCAGCAGTTGTACTTTGCAGACTCCCAGGGTAAAAATAAAGTGGGCACTATGGACTCTTGTTGTGTGCGTGATTTAGTCACAAGGCACCCATCTACCTGACCTAACCTAAGTATGTACTTTTTTTCTTTCTATTTCGCGACAATCATTTAAGATAATACATTCAGCATGTGGCACCGTGAAGCGTGTGTCAGACCAGTGAGAGTGAGGTTCCACGTTCGAGTCCCGGAAAACACCAAACAATTTTTTCTCGGTCCTATCTCACGCGAACGTTTGACAAAAATCCGAGAGTATTATTGTCACGAAAAACTGTCTAAAAAACAAAAAATGTCGTTCGAATACGTCAAAAAACTGTAAAAGTGCATTGTATTGAGCTATATTTCTATATATTGCTTCTGTACACTAAAGCAGCTGATACGTAGTGAAATAGTACTTTCGAGTTAAATGCATATATTATAATGTATTAACCCTTAATTGCATCATGATGGAAATTTCCATCATAACATTAAATAAACAAAAAAATGCACGCAAAACCGTTTTAGTGTGCATTGGTTACTGCTTATCACTTTTCTCGGTAGTTCTGTGCAATGAAACGCAGCTGTCAAAACAAAAGGAAAAACAATACTGTTATCTTAGCAGATTTGAACTGATCATTCCTCTGTATCTTGTGTTTGGGAAAACGTGCAAACTCTTTGGTGCTCTAAGTAAAGTAACTTGTATTTTTGATATACATATAAAAATGATAATAAGTGAAATAAAGGTTTGTTTTAATTGTTTTATTTATTTCCTTTGCAAGCGAAATCAAAAAAAATGTTTTTAGCCCGCCAAACCATTTGACGGAAATTTACATCACTATGCAATAACCCACTTTGTGTACTTGTGGCAAAAATGCATTTGCAGTAAATTTTTATCTTATTATATTTTTAGAAAATATGGATGATAGAAACATAAAAGCTTATTTGGCTCAATTAGAAGACGGTTATCTATCAGAAGATAGTTTTGATACCGAAAATTCTGACGGCGAGAACCATGATGCAAAAGAAATTGCAAGAATATTGCAAGAGGAAATTGACGATGATGATGAGGTAGATAAAACTGCTCAACCTGATCTTTCTCATATAGAAGAGGACAAAACAGAAAACCAGGGACTTTCTGACCCAAGTACCTCAAAAAGTTTATCCCCGTTTGTTTTTGAAAAAAAGAAAATTAATATGGAAAAAAGGAAATATGGTGTATGATGAAAACAAAATTGTATTCTTGGGAAATTCTTCGGCTTCAGATGAGATATCAAATCTAGAAACCCCATATCAGTGTTTCTCTCACTTTTTTACAAAAGATTTTATAAACGAAATAGTTGAACAAACCAATTTATACATAATCCAAAGCAATCCCACTTCATCTACAAGTTTCACGGAATCTGATTTGAACAAGTTCTTTGGTATCCTTTTGTACATGTCAGTACAGAAATTTCCCAGTACTAGATCGTATTGGTCGCCAATGTTTGAATATGATCCGATTTCATCTACAATGCCGCTTAATAAGTTTGAAAAAATAAAATTATCTTTGCATTTCAACAACAATGAAGATTATATGCCGGTAGGCCATCCAAAACACAACAGGCTTCATAAAATCCGTCCTTTAATTGAGCATCTAAATGAGAGGTTTGCCACAGTGCCAATGGACCAACGGCTTTCCGTAGATGAACAGATGTGCTCCACAAAGATAGGGCACTATTTAAAGCAATATTTGCCCAATAAGCCCCACAAGTGGGGATTTAAGTTGTATGTTCTATGCAATTTGATGGGATATGCCTATAAGTTTGAGATTTACTCTGGACAAGAGAATTCGGAAAGACTTACAGATGAACCAAATCTTGGTGCGACAGGAAATGTTGTTGTTCGCTTGCTTCGTGAAGTACCAAAAATGCAGAATCATATCATATATTTTGATAATTTTTATACTTCCCTAAAATTAGTATATTTTTTGGCTAAGCAAGGCGTTCATACTGTGGGAACTGTGCAAGTAAACAGAATTCCGAATAATAAATTGCCAGAAAAAAAAGAATTCATGAAGAAATGTGTATCCAGGCGAAGTTATGAAGATAGAGTTTCTACACATGATGGCATAGATGTGAGTTGTGTAGCTTGGAAAGACAATAAGGTAGTAACCCTGTTATCTACGTATGCTGGAGCACTGCCTGTGGCTGAAATTAAAAGATATGACAAAACCATTAAAGAAAAAATTGGTATTACTTGCCCTTTTATTGTCCAAGAATACAATAAATACATGGGGGGAGTAGACCTCATGGACAGTTTTTTGGGAAGAAACCACATAATAATGAGGTCTAAAAAATGGTACTTGGGTATTTTTTTTCATTTGTTTGATTTAGCAGTTATCAATTCTTGGATTATCTACAAAAAAAATGCTCGGGAAGGAAATCAAACAACAAAGAGTCTGCTTACGTTAAGCCAATTCAGAAACGAACTGGCCATTGTGCTATGTAAGAAAGGAAGCATTACAGATGCAAAAAGGGGTCGTCCAAGCAGCAGTACCATTGAACAAAAATTTGACGCAAAAAGAAGAAAAGGTTCTGCAGCTCCTCCTCCTCCTAAGGACATAAGAAAAGATGGTTTCGAACAATGGCCTCAAGTTGGTGGATCACTCAGGTGCAAATACCCAGGATGCAAAGGATATTCCACAATCTCATGCAGTAAATGCGGAATTAATCTGTGCCTTAATAAAATTAATAATTGTTTTTTGAACTACCATCAGAAATAAAAGTGATACAAAGACGTTTTATTTTTATTTATTTAGTACTAAGCTAAGCATCCATATTTGCATGATGATGGATATTTCCATCATACTGTTTCTTACTTGTTTTGTACTATTTATTTATAAGGAGATTTTTCATAATATTTTTTCTTTAATCTGGAGCTCAATTTACAGCACTGAGATTTATTTCAGAGAAAAATAAAAAATCATGCAAAGAAGGGTTAAAACCTTGTTTTTAAAAAGCTTTTTTCCTTTAAACCCAATCGTTTTCGGAAGTAAGCTTCTTCAGAGACCGAAATATAAAGTTTCAATCGAATATCTGCATAAGCTTAAAGTGTAGAAGGCGTACAAGCTGTTACATTCCCAGAATGAAAACTAAGTACCTGTATGTCGCAGATATAATTTTCTCATTATTAACTCTGGCACAATAAATAGATCAATCTGGTCGCAGTGCCTACACGCCATGCGGGCGTGCCCACAAACTTGTTAAAAAAAAAGTTTTCAATCCAAATACGGCATTGAAATCGTATTGGGCGATTTTGACGTCAAAATAGGAAAGCAGGACGTCTTTGGTAGGGCAGTCGGTAAACATAGCCTGCACGACACCACGTCTGACAACGGACTAAGGCTAATTCATTTTGCTGTAGAGCGAAACGTCACCATAGCAAGCACGTGGTTTAATCATCTCAATATCCAAAAGTAGACATGGCGGTCCAATGAGCATGTAACGATCAAGAAAATTGATAATACTTCGATCGATGCAAGACATGCCGCCAGTATTCTGGATGTCCGGACCTTCCGAGCGGCCAACATAGACTTGGATCATTACCTTCTTGTAGCCGAGGAACGAATGCGGATATCCCAAACTGAGCAACAAAGAAGAATCACTGTGAGAAAATTTAACGTCGATAAGCTACAATCGCAAGAGAATGCCAGAGTTTTCGCTGAACGCGTATCCCGAATTCTCGGGATGGAAACCTCGTAGTAGAATCACAGTCGGTGCTGAGAATATAGAAAAACTACTTCTGCAGACTCTATAACGGCGACGAAAGCCAGCATCCCGCTGTCAGGCAGAATGAACCATTCAACATGGACGATGATAGTAAGAAATCCCATCCACCTGACCAAAACGAAGTGAGGATAGCAATATCCAAGCTGAAATCTAACAACGCAGCTTGACCTGATGGCTTATCGGCCGAATTTTTCAAGGCAGCTGATGATAAATTGGTAGAGTGCATACACAAACTCGTCTCTTAGATTTGGCGAGACTAATATATTCCTGATGAATGGAATCTCAGCCCGATCCACAGTAAAGGAGACCCCCTCAACTGCGCCAATTATAAAGGCATCAATCTCATCAGCTTGCATACAAGATCTTCTCTGCGATGTTGTATGAACGTCTGAAACCTTTCATCAACAGCCTGACTGACCCCTATCAGTGCGGTTTCAGGCCAGGAAAGTCCACCATCGATCAAACCCTCACACTTCGGCAGATCTTGGATAAAATCCAAGAAGTCCAAATCGATACTCATCATCTCTTTATCGATTTCAAGGCCGCCTATGACAGCTTCACCAAACACCAAAAAGTTTTTTCACAGTCCCACCTCTCGCGAGCGTCTGACAAACAGCCGAGAGTATTGTTGTCACGAAAAAGCTTCTCAAATCGCCGTTCGGATACGGCACTAAACTGTAGGTCCCATTCGTGTGAAAAATATAACGCACACAACATGAGTGCTTGCCAGAAGCTAGGCCTTGGCACTTAAAGAGCTGTTGCCCCAAATATTTATTTATTTATTTATGACAGCATCTATAGAGAAGGGCTATATAGACCCGTGTCTAGTTTTGACATCCATGCCAAACTTATCCGTCTGTGCAGGATGGCGATGGGGAACGCTTGCTGCTCCATCAAGGTATGTAATGACCTCACCGAGACCTTTGATGCCAAAAAAAGATTTTAGTGAAGGTGACGCGTTGTCATGCGTCTTCTTTAATATTGTACTTGAACGGTTTGTGGGGAACTCACAAGCTAACGCCGGAGGCACAATCTACCAAAAGTTTGTGAAGCTGCTTACATGCGCCGACGATATTGACATTATTGGATGAACTCAGCGGCTGTCACCAATGCGAGAGCAAAACCTCCTGTCAACAAAAAGGCGACGAATTGAATAGAACGTCACAGTGGGCACCTACAACTTCGAGATGTAAGGGACTTTGTCTACATTGGGCCCTGCTATTAATTGTGTGAATGATACCGGCGCAAAAATCAAACGAAGAATAACTATTGCCAAACGCTGTGCTAATTATGGGCTAATAAGACAATTCAATTGTAAAGCCCTATCTTGAAAATCTAAGGAGATTCTATATAAGACATTGATCATCCCAGTCCTGCTTTACAGTATTGAAACAATGACTTTATTGAAAGAATACGAGGATATCCTTCGTAAGACATTCGGTCCCATTTGCGTTGACGGGTTTCAGAGGAAAAGATTCAATGACGAACTATACGAGTACGAGCTGTACAGCGACATCGACCTAATCCCAAAACTACGTAGTTGATGTTAAAGGTGGAAAGTTGTGCAAGAAAAAGTCCGAAAAGAAAAGCCGTCATTTTCTGGCGGGCAAACGTATGCGCAAGCCGTATTGCAAGAAAATAAACAAAGCGGTTTCCAATAGCTCAAGTTTATTCTTCAATTTTCGCGAAGCTTGAGGAGCAAAGGAAAACAAATACACTTATATTTGAAAAATTTATCAATCTCGATCTTCCCTTTTCATTTAAGATTGTATTGCGCATTCTATGAATACAATTATTGAGACCGGTGCGATGCAATTAAGTACAGTTCTCGTAAGAAACACACCTTTTGGGATTCAAGATGCAATCCAACTAACTGCCTGAGCACAATGGTGAAGCGGAAGCTGAAGTACGTCCCTGTCAAAGTTGAATACACACACATCCAATGCTGCGAACATAATGTGAAGCTGAAGCTTTTCGCTGAAGTAGAAGTGGAGTTAACTTCAGCTTCACTGCAGCGAGCCTTTTTGACATTTTCATACAAAACAAAAAAAAAAAAAGATGCGGCACATCAGTAAATAGTAAAATTAATCGATCAAGTAAAAAGGAACATTCAATAGGATTTAAGTAATCCTCACTAAAAAGTACAAAAAAAAGCCAAGGTGTGGAAAAAAAATTCCGAAGCATTTGGATTATCAACAACAAAAATCCGTGCAGCGCTTCACCATTGTGTTCGTACTCAACTTCATCAGTGCGCAATTTTTTGACATCGCTACACGCGTATAGCTTCAGCTCCACCATTATGT
Source organism: Brachypalpus laphriformis (assembly GCA_945910035.1). Lineage (NCBI taxonomy): Eukaryota > Metazoa > Arthropoda > Insecta > Diptera > Syrphidae > Brachypalpus > Brachypalpus laphriformis. The sequence continues at coordinate 205,979,346 of OX246753.1, forward strand.
TCGGCCAGTAAAGGCAGACTACTTTACCAAGTCGGCATCCAATTTAATACTGACTTCTTTTCGACGGAAAAATCGGCATATTGGCCCACCGACAGAGCAAAAAGAGGTGTGGCTCAAGACTTTACAAATGTCGAGGAAAGTCTTAATCTCTCTTCAGATCATTCGCCATCGCCACTAATCTTGACAATAAGTGTGCGTCTAATGAAAACAGAGGGAGGCCCTAGATTTACTACAGTAGATGACAGATATAAGAAAATTCATACACGAAAAACACGCTTATAAGACACATTTTAATGTACCATGCACTTTCCCATATAGTTACGTGTTGAATTAATCTGGTTTAAGAAACACGTTTATAAGAAAAACACTGATAAAAGAAAGAAATTCTCTGGATTTTTCTTATATCCGTCATCTACTGTACCCACAAAACAAACTGGGTCGGCTTTAGGAAATGTTGTTTAGAAAATATTATTCTGAATGCGTCACATAAAACACCATACGATATAGAAAACGAAGTCGGAAGATTTATTGAAGTTATACAGAACGCCGTGTGGAATAACACTCCCTATAGGAGGAAAGAATTCGTAAATAGCAAAGGTAAATATCTGCCGGAAATTAAAGAACTGATTGGACAAAAAAAGAGAGTACGCAAAAGATGGCAACAGTCCAGAGATCCCCAGCACAAAATTACTTTAAACCATCTGTGTAATAAACTCAAGAAACCTGACAACTTTAAATTAAAGAACGTGTCGTTGATCGAACTTTGCCAGATAATCAAAAATCTTAAAATTAACAAGGCCCCTGGATATGATTTAATAACCTGACAGATCTTCAAGGAATTGCCAAAGAAAGTCCTGATCGAGATTCTGCATATTACATGATATTATAAATGCCGCGCTAAGATTATTATACGTTTCAAGACAATGGGGAGTCGCCGAAGTTATAATGGTTCCAAAACGGGGAAACCCTCCAAACGACAAAAAAATATATAGGCCAATATCGCTGCTGCCGATAGTATCTAAGGTATTTGAAAAGCTTTTGTTAAAACGCCTACAATCGGTCATTGAAGAAAATTGTTTGATTTCTAACCATCAATTCGGCTTCAGAATAAAGCGTTACACAATCGATCAGGCTTACAGAATAACAAATGAAATCGAGAATGCCTTAGAGAAGAAAAAGATATGTTCCAGCGCTTTTCTGGACGTCACTCAAGCTTTCGACTTGGGCTTGAAGTTTAAGTTAAGACAGATTTTTCGAAAACAATTATATGAAATTTTAGAATCCTACCTTGCGAACAGACTATTCCGTATTAAACACGGATCGGAATACTCCGAATTTAAGAAAATCGCTGCCGGAGTACCACAAGGTCTTGGTCCGGTCTTGTTCTTACTTTACACTCGAGTTATACCGCAAGAAGGCACTGTTGTAGCTACGCTTGCGGCCGATACGGCTATATTAACAACAGATAAATCAGTCAAGTCAGCAACTGAAAAGCTCCAACGAGCATGTTAACTTTACTTACAAAAAAATGAACAACCATCCCATTTTCATTAACTCGGTACAACTACCGTATGCAAACGAGGCAAAATATCTCAAATAACTCAAATGAAAGTCGCACGTTAAAAAGACACGCGACGAACTTGAAAATAGATTCAGACAAATATATTGGCTACTTGGAAGACATTCCAAATTAAGCATATATAACAAACTGCTTCTATAAAAACAAGTGCACCTGTTTGGACGTATGGAATACAACTTTGGGGTTGTACTAAGCGAACCAATAGAGAAATCCTACAATCTTTTCAAAACAAAGTGCTAAAAGTCATAGTAAATACCCCATCAGAAACAATGATATCCACAGAGATTTAGGAGTAACTACTGCCGATAACGAAATAACGAAAACTCCGTATTCGCCTTCATTGTCATTGCAACAACTTTATACTTAAATTCTGGACGAGACAAACCTTGTGCACCGCCTACAAAGAACGAAACCGTTCGATTTAGCGCAATAAGGATCAGCCGCATTTAATGGAGGGTTTTAGCAGGTGCGCACAAGTTCAAGGGGACCTCGACCAACTTGGAGTGCGCAACTGGAGTATTGGTATAATGGTCAGTATACTGGTATTTCAGTGTTTTAGAAAATCAGCAAATGGTTTTATGTATGTACGTATATGTGGTTATCATTTCGAAATTACTATTTTTTTTTTTGTATATTTGATTTTGATTTGAGATTTAAATAAATTTAAAGTAAAAAAAAAAATACCCAATCCCTGTCGCTTTGTATGGTATATAGTATTCCTTCTTAAATTATATCCAAGTTTCGCCCTGAACACATTTCCGCATCTTTAACTCATTACTTTTAACCACACGCTTTGCATTTTCATTTTGCGGCCAAGGAACCAACCTAGCGCTTGTGTAAAACATAGCTGCAGTTTCTAATTCCTAAATACAAAACTAACCGCTATTGAATATCCAAAGGATCTTCATTTCAACCCAACACAACAAACAGATTCACATGTCCTTGCCACGACAAAACTAGAAGAGAAATCAACACACCCTCCTCCCCGCAATAGAAAGAAAGCACTGAACGTGACAGTGGGACATAAAGACGTCACATAACTCAATGTGATTAACGTCTACTGCTAGAGACATAGATAAAAGCGCCCTCAACCTCGTACATACCCCTACCCACCCAAACCAAGATGAATCAGCCCTATCAGCAGCAGGCAACGCAGGACACAATAAGGACGCACCACCAAGCGAAACTTATTGTTCTACGCTCCGGATGGTTTCCTGCACCCGGTTTCTGCAAATGCACACGATAGCACTGCACTTTATTATGGGCGCCTAGCTGAAAGGATATGCAGCACTCTTGACAAGGGACCAAAGTACTGCGTTGCGCTATCTGCTCCATGGAGAAGAGGAACACGGAATTGTGGACTTTTGCAGCAGACACAAATTTCATACGTTCTAAGTCAGATGTCAGCCCGACGGAGAGAGATAGATGCGAATGAAGTGCATGTGTGTGTGTGTGTTTGTAAGCCGGAGGATGCTTCCTGCGGAGTTTTGTGGCAGTTTGTTTTGGGGGGCTAATAACAAATGGTTGCACATAATAGATGGCGCTTACTAAACACACATTTTCTTTTCTGAACAAATTTAGTGCACTAGACGATGTATAGCTGTTGGGCACATGACAGTGGGTGGTGGCGTTGACTGCTGATGTTTCTGGCAGCGCATGAATGTCACACACGAGAGGGGGATAAGATTTAGCGTTGCATGGTTTAAATGCTCAAGTTCGTTGACAGTACACAATGCATGCTATCTTCAGCCCCACGTAGTCCAATATGAATGGAATCGCTTTGCTTTTTTTCCAAAGTTATGTGCTTCGCTATGACAAATTTAATTGAAAAAATTACGTGAATTAATTTAAGTCAGTTACGATGAAGTTTCTTCAACGTCAAGACTTACCGATGCGATAACAGCGATTCGGACTATTTCTTATTGAAAAGAAATAATGAACAGCACTGGCAGCGCGGCGCTTAACACTATACAGACATATGTATATAATTTAGAGAAACTAAAAACTCGTTCTCAGAGTTTATAGCAGAGCCAAGGTAGACAAAGTCCTTTACTACCTCGAAGTTAAAGCTGCCGATTGTTACGTTCTGTCCAATTCGTCGGTGTTGGCTGTCCCTTCTTGTTGACAGCATATACTTGGTTTTGCCCTCGTTTATCGCTAAACCCATTTTGACCGCTTCCGCCTCAATGCTTGCAAACGCACCGGTGACAGCCCGCTGAATTCTTCCGATAATGTCCATATCGTCGGCGTGTGCAAGCAGTTGTACAGACTTGTAATAGATTGTGCATCCGGTGTTGGCTTGTGAGTTCCGCACAATCCCATCAAGTACAATATTAAAAAAGTCACATGACAACGCGTCACCTTGTCTAAAGACTTTTTTGACACCAAAGGTCTCGGTGATGTCATTACCGACCTTGATGGAGCAGCGAGCGTTCTCCATTGGCAGCCTGCACAGACGGACAAGTTTTTTAAAGCTCTTCTCTATAGATGCTGTCATAGGCGGCCTTAAAATCGATGAAGAGGTGGTGAGTATCGATTTGGAATTCTTGGGTTTTCTCCAGGATCTGCCGAAGTGTAAAGATTTGGTCGATGGTGGACTTGAAACCGCACTGATAGGGTCCAATCAGGCTGTTGATAAAAGGTTTCAGACGTTCACACAATATCGCAGAAAAGATCTTGTATGCGATGTGGAGGAGGCTGATGCCTCTATAATTGGTGCAGTTGAGGGGTCTCCCTTCTTGCGGATCGGGCAAACGACGCTGATGCTGAGGTTGCATTCATCAGGCATACACTCGTCTGACCAAATCTTAGAGATGAGTTGGTGTATGCACTCTATCAATTCATCCCCAGCTGCCTTAAAAAGTTCGGCCGGTAGGCCGTCAGGCCCAGCAGCCTTGTTGGATTTTAGCCTGAATATTGTTATCCTCACTTCGTTTTGATCAGGTGGACGGAAATTTTGAAATCATCGTCTATGTTGAATGGTTCATTCTGCTTGACAGCGGGATGTTGGTCTTCGTCGCCGTTATACAGTCTGCATTAATGAAAATTTCTAAAAATCGCTTAAAATCAAAAAAATATACATACATATTTTAATCAATTTTTAATATAAATTTTGAATTTATTTAATGTTGTCAATCAGGAAGACAGCAAAGCCATGTTTATTGATTTTTTGTTAAAACTTTGTGATTCTACTACGGGGTTTCCATTTTCATATCTACAGATTTCTGTACGGGTATTGCTTCTCTGACACGTTCTTTTGTACCTTTTGGTAAAACTTCCGTACATTGTTCCTGGAGAATAAACTCTCAATATTCTCAAACGCGCGCTTCCCATGCTCTTTATTCTTCTTTTGGAGAAGCCGATATTCTTCCCGTCTCTTTTCCTCGTAGAGCTCATGAGCAGCCCTCGTCTTCCTTTGCAGCGCCGCTTTGTATGGCTCTTGTTTTGCTGCATGGAATCGCCGGCATTCTTCGTCAAACCAGGGGTTTCGCGGTGGTAGGCGAGCGAGACCCAGCACATCAGTCGCGGCGTTTCTGATGGCATGTTGGCAGCGTTGCCACTGGTTTTCGGCACCTGATGCTGCCGGCATAGGGGTGATTGAGAGATTTCGGGATACGCGTTCAGCGAAGAGTCTGGCGGTCTCTTGCGATTGTAGCTTTCGACGTTAAATTTTCTCATAGTGATTCTTCTTTGTTGGTCAGATTGGGATATCCGCATTCGTACCTTGGCTACAACAAGGTAATGATCCGAGTCTATGTTGGCCGCTCGGCAGGTCCGGACATCCAGAATACTGGAGGCATGCCTTGCGTCGATCACAATATGGTCAACTTGGTTGATCGTTACATGATCATTGGACCGCCACATCTGCTTATAAATATGGCAATATTTTGCTCCACAGCTAAATCAATTAGCCTTAGTCCGTTATCAGACGTGGTGTCGTGTAGGCTATGCTTACCGACTGCCCTAACAAAGACCGCCTCCTTTCCTATTTTGGCGTTAAAATCGCCCAATACGATTTTAACGTCGTATTTAGGACATTGCTCGTATGTTTTGTCGAGGAGCTCGTAGAAACACTCTTTGGTGGCAGGGTCCGTTTTCTCGGTGGGGCGTGAACACATACTCGTATTAGGCTTATGTTAGCGAATTTAGCCTTGATCCGGATAGTCATAATACGCTCGCTAATGTGTCGGAAGCTTAAGACTTCTTGCCTAAGTCTGCCGCGTATGACAAATCCGCATCCGAAAAAGCGTTGCCTGTTGAATCTGTAGCAATCACCGTAGTAGATGTCACAGTTTTTCATCCCCTTTTTGCCCGGCTCATCCCATCGCACTTTGTTGCAGCTACCCCGGAAAAAAATAAAATACATATATTAAAATGAGAAGAGATTTATTTGAGTAGAACTTAACTTCCCCCCCTGGCAGCTGACCTCCTCGTGGTGGGGGGCGGGCAACGTGACTGGGATGTGCAGATGGGGTAACTTAAATAGTTATTCCCATCCACACAATCCAGTTACGGCTAACAAAGCGCACACCCCATGATGACAAGAAGGAAACGACCGGCCTCGGATATTGCCAAGCCTGGTAAGCCAGGGCATCCTTTGGAGCCAGGCCTGAAGGGTGTCAGTATGCGAGCATCTGGTGGTCGGCCTGTCCCGCTCGGCAGCCGGCCGGGTCAAATCCGAAATGGCTACGAGCTTCCTGTCAATGGTCTCGCGAACCATTACGAGGGTCAAGGGGTGAGCGCGCTGTGCACCGATAGGGGCACAGATGGACTCTCTGAATTTCGACAACGACATCGACTTAGGATAGGCACATGGAACGTCTCATCGCTCACAGGGAACGACCTTGAGCTTGTTGGGGAGGCTGTTAAAAGTCGACTAGATATAGTTGGAGTCTCTTCAACAAAGCGGAGAGTTTCTAAAACTGTGGACCTTTTGGATCGGTGGAAGAAGCTCTTCCTGTCAGGAGTCGCACCCTCAATGTCTGCTCAGGCGGGAGTCGGGATACTCACAAGTCCCAGGTTGACAGACAGAGTATTGGAGCGGATACCATTAGGAGGGAGAGTTGCGATCTTAAAGCTCAAGCTCGAAAGATCAACTCTGGCATTGGTGCAGGTGTATGCACCGAATCTTCAGTCAGAGTATGCAACTTTCTTAGATGAAGTTGATGTTGTCCTTGAAAAGGTACCAGATTTGGATTCTTTTGTCCTGATGGGTGACTTCAATGCTCATGTGGGTGTAGATGTTATGACATGGGGGAGTGTTATTGGGAGGAACGGTAATGCTGATCAAAACGCGGACGGAGAGAGGTTGTTATATTTTTGTTGTGAAAATGGCTTATCCATCACGAAAACTATCTTTCCACACAAAGACATTCACAAATACACATGGTACCGTCAGAGTCTTCAGCAGAAGCCGCTGATTGATTTCTTTGTGGTACCATCGTGTCTGAAGAGAATGGTTTGTGACGTTCGCGTATTGAGAGGGGTCGAACTGTCAACTGATCACCACTTAGTGCTGTGCAAATTGTATCTTTGCGAGAGAGTGCCTCCCCTCCTAAAACGTAGACCAAGGATGGTTACACGCATACGATGGGAGAGGCTACAGGACGATGAGATACGGGAGACATTTGCGCGGCAAATACCTAAAAGGTTTGAGCGAATTCCAACTGTTCCATTAAATGTAGAGGAAGAATGGCAACTGTTTTCAACAGCGGTTATTGCCTCTGCGGGAGATGTTTGTGGAGTGAAGCGGCTTGGTGTGGCGGCTGGTGGTGAGAAAAGAACTGCTTGGTTAAAAACGCCCGGAGTTCAAGAAGCCATCAGAGAGAAGAAGAGAGCCTTTAAGGTGTGGATTTACTTGGGGAACTCCGATTCTCGGAATCGGTATACTGAGGCGCGAAGAACTTGCAAATTAGCTGTGAAAACAGCGAAAGAACAGTCTTGGAAGGAGTTTGGCGAGAAATTGGAACGTGACCACAGATCTGCAAATAAGATGTTCTGGCAGACCGTCCGCCGACTCAGAGGAAAAAAGTTGAATATTGTTGAAGGAGTCAAATCCAAAGGAGGTAGACTTCTTTCCAATGAGGAGGACATCTTACGCAGATGGAGCGAGCACTTTTCAGAATTGCTCAATCCCGAACAGGGCACCGAAGATGACAGACCTATGGTCGAGAGTTGGGCGGAAAATAGTCCTACGGTAGAGGAAGTAACTTCGGCGATCAAAGCGCTAAAAGTTGGCAATTCTGCTGGTGTGGATGAAATTCGGCCAGAAATGCTCAAGGCTTTAGGTAAAGAGGGAGTGCAATGGCTCTCGCGTGTCATTAAAGTGGCCTGGGAATGCGATGAAACACCTGGTGATTGGCAAATGAGGGTGATAGTTCCACTTTTTAAAAAAGGGGACAAAAGAGATTGCGCCAACTATAGGGGTATATCTCTTTTAAGTCTCCCTGGAAAAGTCTTCGCTAAGGTGCTAGAAACGCGTTCCAGAGCTGTGGTTGAGGACGGTTTGGGGGATGAGCAGTGCGGTTTTCGACCCGGTAGAAGCACAACCGACCAGTTATTCACTCTCAGAATAGTTCTTGAGAAGGCCTGGGAATATGCCAAACCTGTCTACACTTGTTTTGTAGATTTGGAAAAAGCATATGATAGGGTTCCTTGAGGCAAACTCTGGAGTGTTCTGCAGGAGTATGGGATTGATGGTTCTCTGTTAAGGGCGATTCAGTCTTTATATACAAACTGTAGGAGCTATGTTCGGATAAACGGTGTTGAGTCAATACCCTTCACTGTGGGCGTTGGACTCCGCCAGGGGTGCGTTTTGTCACCTCTCCTCTTCATTGTATATATGGATTGGATGTTGCAGCGCAGCCGTGGCGGAGAATGTTTTGAAGTGGGAGACGTAAGGATTAATCATCTGCTCTTTGCGGATGATTTGGTCATCCTTGTTTGTGATGATGCTGGAATGAAGATCAACGTGAACAAGTCAGAAGTAATGGTCGTTTCCAAAAAACCCATTCAGTGCACTCTGTATGTTAGTGGAGTTCCACTGAAGCAGGTGGATAAGTTTAAGTACCTTGGGGTCTTATTCACGAGTGATGGGAAGAGCAATGCCGAGTTATCCTGTAGAATTGGTCAGGATGAATCAATTTTGAGGGAGCTTGGCCAATCTGTTATAAGGAAAGCCGAACTTAGTGTTCAAGCTATCGGTTTTTAACTCGGTGTATGTTCCAACTCTGACCTATGGTCATGAAATTCGGGTAGTGACCGAAAGAATAAGATCGGGGGTACAAGCTGCCGAAATGAGGTTCCTTCGCGGTGTTGCTGGAATAACTCGTAGGGATCGAGTGCGCAACACCAGAGTACGCGAGGCGCTCAATATTGAGCAGCTACTTCTCCGAACAGAACGATCTATGCTTCGATGGTTTGGTCACGTAGTGCGTATGCCCCCAGACCGGCTTCAAAGACGTGCAATGGTGGCCGTGGCATCAGGTAGGCCTAGAAATAAATGGTTGGACCAAGTCCGGCATCTCTCCTGGAGCCGTCTAGGGATTCCTCCTGATGAATTGGAGTCGATGGCGGAGGATCGAGAAGGATGGAGAGTCCACCTGACCATCCTATCCCCGCGACCCTCATGAAGGATTAGCGGGCCATTGAAAATATATGTATGTATGTAGAACTTAACTTACGATACACTGGAAGCGAGCATCTATATCCGTCCGCCCATCTGCTTGTCCGCCATCCACCCTTACCACTGGCAAGCCGCTCCGAGAAATGCAGTCAAAATGTAAACAGAAGCGAAATTACATATATATATATAGATACTTACAATTAACTTGCCGTTTCTGCTGCTGCTGTCAAAATAGGAATAATAGTAGTCAGGAAGCCGTGCTATAAGAAATAAATGAGATATTTAGGAAAGAAAATGTAAATAAAACTTTGGAACTTGCCGCCTCTATTCACTTTGACATTTGTTTTGTTCACATTCCTCCTGTTTCGTCTTGGCCATACCATCGTTCAACTCGATGTACTAAAGCATTATGTTAACATTACGTTACAGTACATTAAGCAAGAATTCCGATTGGAGAGGCCTTTATGGATTGAAATTTCTCTATCTGAGAGAACTCCAAAACGGCCAGTGGAATAATCCGTCGGTTAGAGGTATATTTTTGGAAGAGTTGTGGAACTGGACAAAGTCAGTTCACTTCAGAAAAGAGACGAAAGTCCAAGGAGACACACGTCACAGCACAGTTTTTTTAAAGACTGGGGCAGTGCCTCAAAAAAAAAAAAAAAAAAACAAGTATAGTGTATCTACCATATCAGTATTATATTACGAAGTTAGTATTTCCGGTGAAATTATTGTGTATTTAATATTTCTTTTTTGGGATAAGTGGCTAATAGTAAGATTAAAAAAGGAAGTGTAATGGAAAAATTTTAATTTCAAAACATAGGCAAAACGCAAACGTAATTGGGGTCACATATGGTATATCCCAAAAGTAGAATAGGGTAAATCCCTCAAATAAAAACCTACAAAATTTTGTATTTCTGAGGAAATTCGGTCCCCTAAAAAAACCAAAAACTGTACAGGAAAACTACAATAGAATAGTGATTTGGAGAAATTTTGAACTTTGAATTTATAAGTCAAATACAACGGGAGCATCGATGCTCCGGGTCCGTATCCGGCAAACAAGAGAATCCGCTACGAGCGGAAATAGACAAGATCACCGTTCCCCAGCGGCTCCTTGTACTTTCCAAAGGAATTAGCTGAATTCGTTGTTACGTGTATTTTTTTTTAATATTTTTTCTGGCGTGACATATTTTTCTGGTTCCGGTTTTTTGTTAAGTTTAAATTAGTTTTTCCTTATTTTCTTTTTTCTCGTTTTGGTTGATTCTTTTCTTTTTTGATTAGTTTATTTTTTTCTGTAAAAATTTCGTTTCTCTTCTGTTCGCGTTTTATAGTGTGTGTGCCCATTTTATAGCACAAAAACAACGATATAATTAGTGCTCTAGCTAGGTAGGATTCTGAATCGCAGTAGGAGGGGTAACCAGGGTTGAATTGGGTTACGAATGAGGGAAACTTAATTTAGAGTGAATGGCCGTGGTTAGGTCAATTTTCCTGTTTTTTCTTTTAGTTTTGTATTTTAATGATTTTTTATTGTTTTTTCTTTTGTTATCTTGTATTTCAAAGTCATCTTTAAGTTTATTTTGCCTTTAATTGTTTTGCTTTTTGTTTATTTATTTAATTTATTTTATCTTGTTTTTTTTTAATTGTTTTTTTTTTTAGTTTAAATGAACTTTTTGTAAAAGTTTTCGTTTTAAGAAAAATTGGAAAAACTATGTTTTATATTGTCAGCATTCAATATTAAATAAAATTTTTTTGTTTGTTAGTCACGCCAAATGAGTGGAAACCTGAGTGTTTTAATTCATAAATAGATTTCATGGCTTGATAAACAAGATTTCAGGGGGGTGCGGTAGGGTTGTTTAAAACCCTTTCGGCGAGAACGGCTTGAGTAACAGCAGCAGCAATATTGGGAAGTCAAGAAAATGACCACCGGTCTTCATGGTTGGGAGGGTAAAGGGCCAACGCTGCAACAACATCAGCAGCGCCCTCTGTGTGGTGGATGTCCGTCCGTTCGAAAGAAAAAGTAAGTAATTTTGGCACGTTATACGTACATATTTGTAGTAGGTTAAATCGATCTGCGTGAGCAAGAACCGCCCCATTTCCGGCGAGCGAAGTAGAGCAACGCAAGCATGCCACGTCTCTCGCAGTCGACTCTCCTTTCCTTTTCCGTCCCATCCACATCATTATTTCCTTCCATTTTCAAATCCTAACTCCCATAACCTCCTTTTATTCCTATTACAACATCCTGGATGGCGGTAATATCTGCTTTATAACAGTCTAGGGCCTCTGCTAGTTGTTCGGCTCTACGTGGTCTGTAAAGGGACAGAACATTCCACGTACAGATCCGCAGGTCGTTGTCCTTATTTCGTTTGCTGGAGTCGTCATTGGTTGAGTCATCCTTATCCGATGCTTTTGGTTGTTTCGGAACCATAGGCTTTTTACGTGGTAGGCGCAGAATCCCCAACCTGGAGGGCCAGTTCCTTAATTATTCCCCTAGGACGAGGGGCCGGTACACCGGTGCCAGTGGTCCACTACGGGAGTATGAGCGCTGCCGTTGGTCCATTAAGTACTCCTCCGCCACCATCTCTATTCTAATGTCCTGACCAACATTGATAATTCCTTACCGACCTGTGATCCGAATTCGTCCGCTGCCGCCTGGAACAGGAAGAAGTGCTCTATTGAGAAAACACTCTTCCCCCCTCTCTCATCTGCTGCCACCAAGAATCCGCCAAACGGGGTTGGTTACCCATTTCTTGGATTAAGGTACTATGCACCGCGTGGAGGTTGAGAGTAGGAGTTGGTAGGCCTCAGCTGAGTGAAAACGCTTGTGTTTTCATATGATCGCATGCACTACCGTTTGACCAGCGGTCGAAATGACAACTTTTTTAAGCAATGTACAGCTATCTACACATACACATACACATACACATACACATACACGGTACTAGAACTGGGGGACTCCTCATCTTTAACTGAGACTCGCAGATGTGTCTGCAGACGGTTATTGATGATGTTCTCTATCTCTATTAGTATACTCTGTTTTTTCGGCAGGATGATTACTCGTTTGGTCTCAAAGGGCAATATCGTGGCCCGAGCTTGCTGCTCCTCGTTGTGGGCATCCTTCTATGTCTATTCTACTGCAGATAGTTCTCTTCGTTCCGTATGCTTACGCAGTTTCAAAAGGCTTCAGAATATCGCGGCGTCGAAAACTGGTTCCCTGGTACCTATTTCGTACGTATTTCCTCTTTCCAGTCATCATCGGTATTGTGACTCTTAAGGCCAATCTGTTTTTGATAGCTTTACTAACCCCTTTTCAGCTTGGAACTGTGACAAGTAACTGGCACGGATAACCGTTGGGCTTAGTTACGGTACCCACTGATTGACACGGGTAATATGCAGAATTTCTGCTATGTATGTAATGAAAGGCGACAAACTCTTTATGGCGGCGAGAGTCCGATGGAAACCAAGGTAGTACAGTTTTCGAATCGCTCCAGAAACTCCGATCAGTGAGGGAAGTCGTGACAATCTACCACGGAGTTGCAAATCCTGCTAAGAATCGTGGCTGAGTTCTCAAGGTGGAATATGGAAAGAAGCTTCTTCTAGTTTTGTCACGGACGAACGACACGTAGACTCCACCGGTATATTCAATGCGAAGGTACGTGGTGGCACTAAAAGTTTCTTCGCTGGCGTCGACAAAAATGTGAAGGTCCAGCTGGTTAGCTAGCTGGCAACTGTAGAATCTAGGGATCTTCAATTGTACAAGGCCTGGCAACTGAAATTTTCATTTTTTCTATTATGCACATGATTCAAAACGCCAGACAGATTTCAGAATCAGCTTCAACGGGAAAACGAATTTTGCTTTCATTCCTAGGGCATCATGGTTAAGCTGAGAAACTCCCTTTTGTTTTGATATGTGCCTTCTTATTTAATAGCCTGATTTACCCGAGGAAACTTTAAACGGAATATAAGCACACCCTTAGCACTATTCCAACATTCCTGTATGCCCAGGATTTTCTCAGTCCTCGTCGCATCTTTCATGTCCATGTCGACCGTTTTGTCTCAACTTCCAACTCAATCAGCACCCGATGAACTCCACAGAACTTCTATTGCAAACCAACATCTCGATGAATCTCAAAAACAGCTGCCGTGGCTTTAACGACTTCTGACGCGTTCAGAAAGATGTCAACATAGTCATCCAGTTAGTGGTGACAGATAATGGCCTCGACAGCTCCAGGATGGTCATTTAAGAATTTCGAGGCGTTAAGTTTTTTTTGTGAAATTGGCTGAACACTGAACAGGGGGAGCAGACGGCGCCGAAGGTTATAGCTTTAATCACGTACACTGCGATTGGGCTGTTTTCATCTTTCCGCCAGAGGAGTCATTGAGAATGCAGATCCTCTAGTCGTATTAGCGTTACTGCAACACAGCGTACCCGAAAGTTATATAGTACAATATTTTGACCAATTGCACATACATAGTCTGATCAGTCCTTTCAACAAGAAAGAATTCAGAGATGCGCCACCAATCTTCGCTTCCGCGTCAAAAACTAAACGAACCTTCCCCTTCTTGTTGGGGTTCTTAAGCGCATAACGTATGTACATCTTTTTCAGGTGATGTTAGCTTGTCGGCATGCCGTTCTGTCAAGTAGTTGACGATCATATCTGTGTACGTAGCAACGAAGTCAGGGTTCTTCCTTATTCTGGTTTCTAGGCTTAGAAGTTTCTTCTTGTTTTTAGTTTGAATTCTTTATTCTCATAGATAAACATCTTTATGTACATTTTTTATCCAAAACTTAATTAATAACGTTAAAGAAGAATAGTTAGTGGCATTTATATTTCATAAAAAATAGTGCTAATGTCACTTCAAAAGTCAATAAGTCATTGTGGGGAAGTGAAGAAATAAAATAAGAAATTAGAAATGAATTTTTAACTGCAAATTTCATGGCAAAAAATTAAAAAAAAGTATAAATAAATAGCCAAAAAATATAGCGTAGCAAAACTTCAATATCATTATGTTCGAAACCAAGAACCCAACATTTTACGTTTTTCAAAAAAAAAGGCCAAAGTTGTTATGATTCGTATGTCAACTGGGAATTTGTTAAAAAACTTGCTTGATACAATGGAGTAAGAATTTCTAAAGCTTGTTGTGCGAAAGGAAGGGATTGGGACATAAGACTGGGAATTGCTTCATAAAATATATGCGTCAGAGATTGGACTTTGCAAGTATCCATCTCTCATAAAAAAAATCTAAGTACCTTATAATAAAAAATATGTCTTACTGGAAGAATTCTTTTAAGCCTAAATAGCTCCATGGAATGAGCTAGACGCGTGGAGTTACAAACTTTTCCTATTGCACATTTTTATAAAACAATTAGCTGTTGGAGTTTATTAAGGTGCCAAGTTAGCGGCTGTCTGCAAAAGCTAGTCTATCTTCCCTCCACAGTAATCCGGTCTGGTATGGTTTATTCACCCTCTTCGTAGTTTCAGATATCGTGTCCGGTTTCTGGCAATATGTCTGAGTTCTCCCGAACTTTTCCCCAACTGCTGTACCTCCTTCTCGACTGTTCTGCGGCATGTATTCCTTGGACCGCCAGGTCTTCTGCCATCCTGAGTTAAAGGGTTCCATCTGCCACTTCCGTCGTTGGATGGTTGTGTCTATTGGTTCCTTACCCGCTCTCTCGTAAAGGTGTTCGTTAGAGATACGATTGAGCCAGAAAATCCTTAAGATATTGCGCAGGCACCTATTAACAAACATTTGCAGCTTTCCGGTGATAGTAGTGGACACTCTCCGCGTGCTGCATCCATATAACAGCACGGATTCAACAAACGATCCTGTCGGCTATATCCAGTTCGGTTCCACCATCGGTCTAGACAATACTCCCAAGATACTGGAAATCCTCTACTGTCTCTAGCGGCTGTCCAGCAATGCATATTTGAGACGATGAGTTTGTTCCAAGACTGATAATTTTAGTTTGTGGTCCGGGCAGGAGCATCCAGAGCGGAAACCTGCTTGTTCGGCATCGAGTGTGTCTTCGAGATGTTGTTTGATTCGCTCAAGGATGATTTTAGCTATTATCTTAGCTACAGCTGGCAGCACGCAGATACTCCTCCAGTTTCCGCACTCCATTAAATTTCCTTTCTTAGGGAGCTTGACAATCATTGACCTTTTCCATTCGTTAGGGAAGCTCTTAGCTTCCCAAGCTCTATCTAAGAGCGGAAGCTCAGCCTTTGTTGTTGGCGCTGCTCGTAAGAGCTCTGCTGGAATACCGTCAAGTGCTACCGCCTTGTTGGTTTTGAGTGCCTTGATCGCGGTAGTGATCTCATCATTACTGCGAGTCGTGTTACGTATTCGGGAACTTATCACCTCGGGCATCTCAATCTGATTTGGGAGCATATCGCTAGCCAATACGCGGTTCAAAACCGTAGCAAAATGCTCTTTTAATCTCTTGAGCTGGTCCTCATCCGAAATGAGCAAGGAGCCGTTTGGGCTTTTCACTGGGTGTTAGCTGGAGCTGCGACCACCTGCAAGCTCTTTGGTGATTCTGTAGACAGTCCTGCTGTCGCACCTCCGTGCAGCTTCTTTTCTGCAGCTTCTTCTTCTTCTGCAGATAGCGAATGCAAAGCTCTTTTACCTTTATCAAATTTTAACTACTACGTTGGCCTTTTACCTCCAAAGCTTTCGATGCAGAAGTATTCAACGGCAAACTGATCCAGTCGAAGATTCTGTTCCGGAGAGTGAGTGCTGCAGAGCACCACCGTATCTCCTCCTCCAATTGTACCGACGAGTCGCATGTGTGCATGTGCATGTGTTTGTACTGAAAAGTGCTTAATTTGATACTAACCATCAGCAAAGGCGCTTCTTCTGGAGTAATATATTTATTATTCGTTTCTTGACTTGATCTAGCTTTTTCAGATTGGTAGCCCTTGCAGAAGAACCAAATGCAAGCTCCCTTACAAGATTTGCTGCATCTCTTTTGCCACTCGATCCTAAAGCCACTTCTGCTGCAATAGCAATTTCGCTTGTCGCAGCAGTTCTTTTATTTTTCGTTTTTGGACTTTATGTGTACATTCGTCAAAAGCTTTCGAAGGTCGTCCAGGATTCGATGTCATGCTTGATGTTGGGACTATATCATAGAACTCGACCAGTAATTTAATTTCCTCATCCAACCATTTCGCGTTATCCTTCTGAAACCTTTGCATATCTCGCATACTTCGCTCCCACCTTGCATTGATTTTGCTACTCATAGAGCTCACATATGTTTGCAGCACTCTGGAGACGTTATCTCTATCCACAAGGCCAAAACTCTCCATTATGTGAGCTGAATTTTTTATTATTTCGGTGCCTTTTCTTTGTGCTTTTCCATACACCAAAAATTGCCTGAATCTTCATTGTACTATAGGCCTAACCAAAAAAAATAAAAAAATGTATGGGGTGAGCACTCAAGAGCAAAGTCTGAAAACGGATTCCGATAGATAAAATACAGGAGAAATGGGTATCGCATTAGTAAAAAAATGACAGAGTACTTGCGCTGCCCGTTCTCTGATCCACTCAGGTGTATTCCAGACATTTATTTGAATGTAACAGTGCTTCCCAAGTTCGAAAAGTTTAAATATCTGGGATCTTTGATTAATAGCAAAGCAACTTATGATGACGACATCAATCATCGCGTAAGCGCAGGGTGGATGAAGTGGCGAGAAAATTCCACTATCTTCTGTGACAGAAAAACGCCACCTAAGTTAAAAGGAAGGCTCTACACCGCAGTTGTGCGTCCAGCGCTTACATACGGTTCACAATGTTGGACGATATACAGAACGTATGAGAGTAGCAGCTGAGATGAAGATGCTTCGCATGACAGCAGGAGTGACAAAGCTTGATCGAATAAGAAGTTCGAAGATCCGTGGAAGCCTTTACGTCAAGGAAACCATCGTACAAAAAATAGAGCAGGACCGGCTCAGCAGGTATTGCCACGTTCAAAGAAGAGATCATTTGAACCCTGTTAAAAAGGCAATATCAATGAGGGTTCCAAAGACATCGCGATGTAGGAAAGGCTGGCCTATAAACGCCTGGATCACACAAATGCGACGACATCGGTATTTCATTGGCCTCAGTAACCGAGTCATAAAAAATCGGGATGCCTGCCGATATTTTCTGAGGTCAAATAGGCGAACCCCACAGGCGGATCAGTAGAAATGCGGTAAAATGGGAGGGTTATGATCCCTTGTTTTTCGGATCATAACCTTGCTAAAAAAGGAAGATGAAGAAGATCGTTGCTTATTACTTTAAGAACACACGTTCAAATTGACTCATGTTATGAAACTGGGGTTTAACATTTTTCTATGAAACGTTTCTATGAAATTTGTTTTGCTAAAATATTACTGTCTGGGATTTCGGCTGTCGTTTCATACTAAAATATTTTTAATTGGACGACTTTGAGATTTTGAATACACTTCCGCTAGATTTGCGAAAGTACACACTGTGCGCCGGTTACCTACGACATGCGACCCAACCAAGTTTCGCGAGCGCAATGATCGGCCCTTGTCTCATTGACGCTCCAAGATAGCTGTTATTACATAACTGTAATCGGTCAGAGAAATCTCAGGACGGCTTCGCAACATCAACTCCAAGGCGATAGAAAGTTATAGATTTTCAACTATTTGAACTCGACATATCTCGAATTTATCGGCTTCTTCTCGATCGGCACTTATCTAAATATCAACGGCATAAAACTTCTTTGCTTGCTTTTCTCTTCATACTCATCGCCAGTTCATGTCCATCAGTTTTCCGCTCAGGTGCAGGTGCATGGCTAAGTCAAAGCTCATAACTATGACGGAAGAGCTTTAATCCAACAGGCGGAAGTACGTACCATGTAATAAGAAACTTTAGGGGGTTCCGGAATAAAGAGAGGCCAAGACTACTTTTAAGAAATTCTTTATTTGCGATGCGACCAGTTAAAATCAAAGACAAGAACACAATTCAATGAAAGTTAGACTGAAATTTGAATCTGAACAGAAGATTCCGCTAGCAATGTATAGTTATATAGGTAAAGTAAGATGTATTATATAGAATGAGAAAGATATGTGTACTGTATAATGAATAAGCTATTTGTACTGTACTTATATTGCTGAACAGTAAGACAAGACAATCTAATTTTCAACATATGGTATCATTCTACTCGTATTATAAATCCTAACCGGTAGTACTCTAAAGAAGATATTTGCGTTCCCAACATCGTCGCAGTTCATTAAGGGCCTTTGTACAACCAAATGTTCAATAGCGTCGACCGATGTTGACTGCTTTCTAAGAGACTGGTGATGGATATTCTTGCAGTTGGTAATCCCACACTATTTTCTGACACAACAAGTCCTAATACCGTATTCAAACTTCAGGCATCTGAAACAAAGTTTATTCCGCTACACAAAATACTACTTAGTAAAAGTATCTTACTGAAGCTGCTGCGCTCCACAACTGGATGCTGTCCTCCTTGCAATATCCGCACTTATTGTTTTCACCTTTTGTTGTCATCTCGGTAATACGCAGCATGCTCCCCGCTCTTGGCTTCGATGGTGCTCCACTCTGACTCGACGAAGGCAACGATGTCTTCATAGCGATGCAGACTAGGCTGGCTTTTTGAAGCATTTGGTGGTGGTGAAAGACTGAATGCAAACGCTGCGCTATGCCCACATCGGTCACTTACTCATCGGCAACTTGCCGACCAACTCATTCGGTAAAGTGTGATTGGACTTACATAAATGCGTTCTGCTCGCTTTGAGGAACACTTAAAAATTGTGCACCTTTGTAGCGAATTGTACAATAAACTCCAAATTGTTCCTGGAATATGTATGCTGAATCGCCCTAATCCTCCTCAAATAGCTTTGGACTAAGCTCTTTGGACATCCGAAACGGAACTTTAAATTAGCGTTGTTAGGGTGGATTAGGACCGACTCAACTACTTCTATCGCTTCTCTCTTTACACTTTCCTGCGAGCGGAACTTGTTATCCATTTTACTATAATTAAACATGTTCGTGGACTCTATGAAGAATGTGGAAAACATTAGTCACTCTTCTAGGGTAATATCACCATATCCGTGAACGAATAACTGATCACGTAGTATGTTTTGTTTGGTTGGTAAAATCATTTGTGCATACAAATTACGTACAAGTTATCCGATCACGAATACAGTTATTCGATCACTAGTCTTCCACAAAACTCGGGCAAATCATATAGCTTACGATGAGACCCACACATGGCTGACGATGTAGATAACTATTGAGTGTGCTAAGGCCGCAGGAAGGCTGATTAAAGAACGTAGTCCTAATGCTCGAGAGTCTGGAGGGCAATTAGTGTTGGCAAAAAAGTGGAAAGTGTATTGGAGGTCACTGAACTGCATTATGTGAAGTGGATCGAACTCGTGGGCAATGTTTGACTAGGGTTTATAGACGATGGAATTTTTGGCGCCAAAGAATACGGCGTGTATGACGTGCACTGTATGCGCATTGCCACTCCTTAAGATGCAGAGGGATTGTTGAAACCAGCAGAGGCTGTTGAAGCGAGGTTAGGACGAGTGGCAGAAGTATGTGCAACTGTAGTGTCAGCAGTCGTAGTGAAAGACATAACTGTCGAAACGCCATATGTAGTGAACGTGATACCATTGCAAGTCACGTATTATGAGCTCCACAAAGCCTCACAAACTCTGATCGTTTTTAAATCGAACTACATAGGTAGATATGTACTGTACAAGTCAATTATTAGATAGGTGCCTTATCTACAGGAACGTCAACATTACTCGAGTAATTGGATCTAGTCAAACAAGAATTACAGAATGTCTATGGCATACAAAGTTGACCAAGTTAAATCCTAAAGGACCTAAAAAGCATTGCTAAATGTTTGTGATCCTCATTCGACTCCAATGCTGCGTCGAATTTAATCTCAATAGAGCTACAATATTATGTGTGTTCCTCCTTGTGCTGTAAATCTTCCTCAACTTCTTCAATATTTCGGTTCATAATTTGATTGATTACCTCCCATATACATTCAACATGCATCATCCTTGTTAGTTGCTGTAATGTTTCCGTAATCAAAGTCACATCGCGCCATATCACCCAATGAACAGAAACAGACGGGGAATTATATTAACCAACATCCGTGCTGCTGTAGAAGAAGTGATGATGACGATGATGATCAATCACGTCTTATCCCATCAATTTAAGTAAGTCCGACCTCAATTTCACTTCCACACACACATACAAAATGAAGCTAATCATCGGCAGACACCTCTCACTCACTCACATATATCTATGCTTCTAGACCATGTGTGTTCCAAACATCAGACAGGCATTAATCAAAAATTTCAACAGTTATTTCTATTCGCCGGGAGCACATCGCTATTGCCCTTCTTTCAAAGATAACCATTCACCGCCACGTACGTTGAATGACACTCAAAGAACCACCACCAGGAGCAGGATCTGGTTCCCAGCCTTCCAAACAAAAACCACATTTCATGCAAAATGTCTGTGCCTCTACTACACAACTCCTGAGTTCCCGTGTGTGTTTTGATTCATCACCGCTACAAATCTGTCAGAGATGACAGGAATCAGGTCCAGCCACACAGTTCTCTTGCTCGCTCGCTGGGATAGGGATTCGGAGGCTGGGATTACAACAGTCGAGTGATTAATGAGTTTATTATTACTCTGCAAAAGGAGTGTGGTGGGGTGGTCGTATCGCCCCTGCTCGCTCTGGTTTCTGTCCATCGCGCCCTGACGTGCAATTTATCTTCCCTCAGAAAGAGAGAGGGTAGTCGGTTGGTTGGTTGATTTTCCTTTTCAAAAACGCAAATCAGAAAGGAGGACAAGCGAAAGACGACGTTGATGATGATGATGGAAATGAATGAAGAACTAAAGCACAGGGAGCGCAACACACACACACACACACAAGAGGAGAAGAAGAATGATCATTGTTCATTTTGAATGCCTCGAATGATAGATGATTTGCCAGGTACCCCCATACCCAAAGCAGAGATTATAATGAGTTCCGAAACTCCCCGCCTGGCATAACAAGCTGGCTGAAGGACACCAGCGCCACGACCGGTGACGGCACAGTTAAAGCACAGTGTCATCGAATTTATTACAGGGAAATCCATTTAAGGCGAACTAACTAATGAGTTCACTTTTTGGCCGACAGATGGTAACACGTAGATTAATTGACAACTAGACAACAAAACAAGGGGGAGCCTGCCGCGCCATTTGGAATTTCCACTTGGAAATGACAACATCGCGCGCTAGGCCACCACCAACAGAGAGAGCCGCTGCTGGCTCGCTGGAGAACGGTCTCGCGCGCTGTACACTCTAATCCGCCATTTAACAAATTATCTAATGACGTTTCGTGTCGGTGTCGACCGTGATAAGTGACTCCATCAATCATGTTGATTAGTGTCCACTGTCGCGCAGTGTGGCCGCTAGAGGGGAGCTGCAGGATGTGAGGGCTTTTGATGGTGCCTTGACTGAGTATGAATAATGGTCTAGTAGATTGTTTTGTGTTCGTTTTGTTTTTCTTCTTTTCTCAACTTTCTGTATGTTTGCCTTCCGCACTTTGTGGGTATTCCAGTCGTCGCATATTAAAAGCTTCGTGTTCTCTCAGTTGAGTTGATGGACGGACGACAGATGAATGATCGGAGTGTAGTTGCCATTTGATAAGTGACATGCAATTCATTTCTTGGCTGGTACACTAAGCAATATGGTGATGGGAGTGTTTGTGTCACTTTCCATTGTCACTTTCTTTTGACCGCGAAGGGTGAACATTCAACAGTAAGCAGGAAAACAATCAGATACTTAGTATACGGGTGAGAAGAATTAGTAGTGGTTATGATACTAAAGTCTTTCTTTCTTTCTTTTTTTTTTTTTCTTTCGTGGGTAGGTGACACTATGTGCCCGGTGCTCATAGAAGTGTTAGATTTTTACTCACTAAACGACATCTCCCTTCTACTGCTTTACTACGACTAAGTTTACTACTTACTTATGTCCTGTATGCCCTTGTGGGTCCTAGGGCCTCTACTACGCCTACGCGCCATCGTGTACGGTTCCGGGCAATGTGTCTGACTAAGTTTCCTGACAATTAAAACGTCTTGGACTTATGTAGTTATGTTCCCCTATCCGACTGCACACCTCGCCGTGGTGTAGGGGCCTAGTAAAGGTCAAGGATTCTCGGGTACCTATCCCCAGATGAGACATGAAGCTAAGTTGCAGTCGTCTTTAGCCCCCCTGTCATATCCTATCCATTCCCCTCTCCCTTCCGGTGGGCCGGATCAAGGTGTTACACGACCCGTGCCGAGGATCAGCCTGACTGGGGGCCCACTCTAAATAATAGCCCAGTCGCTAACGGAGTATCCGGATACCTGGCGACCTCCGTATTAGCCTGCCTTGCCTGCACAATGCGGATCTCTGTGCAGGTCGACCTTCCCATTCTCCGCCACTCGTGGGTCCTAAAATGAACAACATAAAAACAAAACAACCAAAACAAGCAAAATAAACAAAAATAAATATTCAAAAAGAGGACGGTCCTCTTGAAAAACCGTCTTCCAGCCTCCTGGAAAGCACACCTGCAAGCTCTGCTATTGCACCTCCTGCTGGTGCATTGGCTTTGAAGCCTAGCACTAGCTATGCGAGCAGTTGTAAGCAAGTGGTCGCTCCCATTATTGCTGAACGCGCGCCTGGTACGCTGGCGGATAGGACAGTGGTCTCAACACCTGGTCCCATCGTAAAGCCAGACCATGTAGCGCGTGGGGTCAACGCCCACATTAGCTCTTTACCCTCAGGGACAGCTAACTGTTCGGCCTCGAGCTTACAGCACGCTGCTCCCTCCTCCTCGAAGGATCCACATCCCCTTCTTAAATCTCTCTCAGGGGCGACGGACAGCTCGGCTTCGAGCTCGCGGAACGTCGCTCCCTCCAAGATCTCTTACCAAGATCGACGGCTAGCCTACAAGCTAATTCGCCGCATTCAGGCTATCCCTGAACGAGAGAGAACGCAAAAACATAAAACGTCCTTAAGCTGGGCTACTAAACGTTTCCAGCTCCCCTCCGACTCATCCAACAAGGACTTATCGTCCAAACGCCAAAGATCTCAGGATGAGTCTCCCACCTTAGCAAAAAAAACCAAGGTAGTACTTGCCAACACTACCTCCAAGCCCTTCAACCAAGTACTTAAGACACACTTGGAGATCGCGGTCGTTGACCACAGCGATCCGGATGGTAGTATCACAGCTGACAAATGGAGGAAGGTGGAGATAAAGCTCGCCACCAATTGTCTCCAAGTCTTACGTGACCATCCCGGCCCTGATGTTTCTTGCAGAGATGCTGGCTGGTATCAAGGGCACGTAAAAATCATTGCCTGTGCTGATCAAAGATCTAAGGATCTTTACAAAATTGCTGTCTCCAGATTGGGGCAGGTTTGGCCAGGTGCACAGTTAGAGGTCGTGGAAAAAGACCAAATTCCTAACCGTCCTAGAACTCGTGCTACCATTCCGGTCGAACCCTCCGATCCTAGGGTGATCCTGGATATTCTCAGGATCAGCAACAGCTCCCTCCCTACTCTCAACTGGAAGATTGCCAAAGTGGACGAGCCGAGAGGTGACATAAGAAGCGTCATAATTGTCATCAATGAAGAGTCCCTGGCCCCCTTGGCATCTTCAAAAGGAGTGATTAACTACGGCTTCAGCTCTATCACTCTTAAAGTTTATAAATGCGATGAGAAAGAGCCCGAGAGAGTCCCTCCCAAACTGGACGCTTCTTCCATACCAGTCGCGAGTTTCTCTCCTTCTGAGCCCATTCCCTCGCTCCCTTTGGAGCCCATTCCCTCGCTCCCCTCCGCTGTTCCACCCCTCTTGAATGTCGACTCCTCGTCGACGGACACGGAAATGGTTGGCGCTCTTCTCAAACTGGACTTTTCCGGTCCCCCTTCTCCCTCACCATCTATCCGTGAGTCCGACTTCGGTTTGACGGACACGGAGATGGATAGCGATCCAAATGGCCCTTCTCTTGAGGATGACCTCCTGTCATCAGATTCAGAGGACGGCAACAATACCGTGATAATGGTATCTGAACAGAGAAGTAGCTCCAATGCTGCGGATCCTTCAGATTAACCTGCATCACTCCATCTCGGCTTCGGCCTCCCTTATTCTCCGGCTTGCTAAAAACGGGGAAGACTTAGTCTTGATCCAGGAACCATGGGTTGTTGGAAACCGGGTTTGTGGCCTCAAGAATCCAAACTATAAACTAATCTACGCAAGGATGGAAGGTAAACCGAGATCTTGTATCCTTGCGAAGACCCACCTTAACATCTTATTACTCTCTAATTTAGCGACATAGTCGCTACCAACCTGGAATTGCATTTAAAGAATTACTGGCTGGTTTCGGCCTATTTGGGTCACGATCAAGTGGGCCCACTCCCTCCGGACATCTTGGGGAGCTTGATTGCGAAAGCAGAGAGCCTTAAGACTGGTCTCATCATTGGCTGTGACGCGAACGCTCATCACTCAATCTGGGGCAGTTCCGACATAAATGAAAGAGGTGAGCAACTTTTTGATTTTATCCTCAGTACTGATCTCCTTATTTGTAACCGAGGGTCTAAATCGACCTTTATTACTCGTAACCGACAAGAAGTCCTGGACTTTACCCTTGTCTCTGATCATATATATAACCTGGTAAAGGACTGGAGAGTCTCTGAAGAGCACTCTTTCTCAGACCATCGCTACCTCCAATTCAGTCTTGACGACCATCTACCTCATCAGAAAGTTTTTAAAAACTATAAAAAAACTAATTGGTCTCTATACAGGAAGCGCTTATTGACGCTTATTCCCTCTTTTCTGCCTACTGAACCTACTAGTACGGATGATCTTGACAGGTTGGTCAACTCCTTTACATTGGCACTTAACGGTGCCTTGACTGTGGCGTGCCCTAACCGCACTCCTCGAGGTAAGAAGAAACCACCTTGGTGGAATGCAAATCTTAGTACTCTTAGGAAGGACAGCAGACTCCTCTTTAATATTGCTAAAAGCTCTCGCGAGACGGCCGATTGGGACACCTACAAACTGTCTATAAATATAAAATCTCACTGAGGAAAGAGCAACGACGCTCCTGGAGACTTTTCTGCGACAGTATTGAAGAATCCTCGGAAGCCTCTAGGTTGCGGAAAATCCTCTCAAAAAGTCCTTCAACACCTAGCTACCTCTTACATCCAGATGGTCACTGGACCACCTCTGCTAAGGAATCCATTGACATTCTACTGGATACTCACTTCCCTGGTAGCTCCCCTGTTGCTGTTTCATTATCGGGCATTACCCGTACTTGCTCTCTACCGTGCAGCAGCTCCCTGGTTATAGTAACTACAGAAAAGATCCGCTGGGCCATGCGCAGCTTCAAGCCCTTCAAGTCCCCATGACCTGACGGCATTATTCCTGCTGAATTTCAAAAATGTGAGGACATTGTGCTTCCATGGCTCAAGGTCATCTTATCGAGCTGTCTTAATCTGGTCTACATCCCCAAGGCGTGGGCCGAGGTCGTAGTTGTCTTCATTTCTAAGGCAGGTAAGAGCTCGCATGTGGAACCAAAGGATCTCCGACCTATCAGTCTATCGTCCTTTCTACTGAAAACGCTGGAAAGGCTGATTGATATTCACCTCCGTCAGAGCATTAGCCCGTCTTTGCTCTCGCCGTCCCAACATGCGTACTGCAAAGGCAAATCCGTTGAAACAGCCTTACACTCGCTTGTGCGCATCATTGAAAAATCTCTGAGCATCAAAGAATATACCATGGTGGCTTTCCTTGACATTGAGGGAGCTTTTAACAATGTCAAACCAAAGGTAATCACAGACGCACTTGCAAATCTGAAAGTGGATACTTCGCTCGGAGTGTTGATCAATCAATTGCTAACACGCAGGATTATCAACACACAGCTGGGTGGAGCATCGGCCAGAAGACTTGCCTGCTGCGGAACCCCCCAAGGTGGTGTTTTGTCCCCCCTCCTGTGGAATCTTGTAGTGAATGAGCTACTAGTAGACCTGGACAGGTCAGGCTGTAGAGTGATTGCCTATGCTGATGACATTGCGATTGCTGCGTCTGGCAAGCACCCAGACACTCTCAAGGAAATCCTCCAATATGCTCTCTCTTGGCTCTCTAGGTGTGCCTCCAATTGTGGATTGGGGGTTAACCCTCATAAAACGGAACTTGTTCTCTTCACAAGGAAATATAAAGTTCCCCACGTAGACCCTCCTATGATTAATGGCACCAGTCTCACCTTCACTGTTAATGCAAAATACCTGGGTCTTATTCTGGACAGAAAACTGAACTGGAAAGCCAATCTACTAGAACGCGTAAGGAAAGCCAATGTAGCTCTCTATTCCTGTAAAAAGGCTATAGGTAGGAGCTGGGGTATGAAACCTGAAATCACTCGCTGGCTTTACGTGTCTGTTGTCAGGCCCATACTACTCTATGGCGTGATCGTTTGGTGGCCTGCCCTTGACAGGGCTGTTCACCTCTCTCAGGTAGCTAAAGTGCAACGATCCGCTTGCATGTGCATCAGTGGTGCACTAAGAACTACCCCCTCTGCGGCACTGAACATTATGTTCAACCTGTTGCCCCTGGATATCCTTGGCAGACAGACTGCTGCCAGTGCGGCTATTCGTCTTAAAGCCTCCTCTCAGTGGTCTAGTTATCACATTGGCCACTCCTCGATCCTTGATCTTCTCAACTTCACACATGAAAACACGGACTACACCCCACCGAAACTGAGATTTGACCGACACTTCCGTACGAGTATCCCTGAACGGGATGAGTGGGATGGCTCTCCCCCTGATGATGGAAATTCGGTGCACTTCTACACAGATGGCTCTAAGACCGAAGGTGGGGTGGGCTGTGGTGTTTTCTCCGATAAGCTCAACCTGAGCATCTCGTTTCGCCTCCCTGATCATTGTAGCGTTTTTCAGGCGAAAATCATGGCGATTAAGGAAGCCCTGTCTTGGCTGAAATGTAATGTACTATCTGTCAGCGATATTAGCATTTTCACTGACAGTCAAGCTGCTATCAAGTCCCTGGAATCGTGCTCATTTACTTCAAAGACCGTCTTAGACTGCCGTTCATCTCTTACAGAGATGACAGAGCAGTTCAACATTCACCTATGTTGGGTGCCAGGTCACAGAGACATTCCAGGAAACTGTAGGGCGGATGAACTCGCTAGACAGGGTACTACTCTAAGGATTCTGCCAGATAGGCAAGCCCTAGGTATGCCCCTCGCTACATGTAAGCATCTACTGAAGCTGAACGCTATTAGTAAGACCAACCTTAGGTGGGATAGTGGCTCTACGTGTCTCATTTCGAGGCAGATCTGGCCTAAGCTGGACCAGAAACGTAGTGCCGAGTTGGTTAAACTAAAGCGATCACAGATCAGCTGCGTTATCGGTGTCATCACCGGACACTGTCTAATCGGCCAACATGCCAAAAGACTTGGCCTCTTTTCCAATGACTTCTGCAGGAGCTGTAGGGACGAGGAGGAGGAGGAAACCATTCTCCACTTCCTATGCACGTGTCCTGCTCTATCACGCAAAAGAATGCTCCATCTAGGAGCTCCCTTCCTTGACGACCTCAGCGATTTGGCGTCCTTAGACGTCACGAGCATCCATCGCTTCATCAAAAGCTTCGGTTGGTTTTATTAGTCCCTAAATGGTCTAATGGTAGATCCTTGCCATCACAATGGACCTTTACTGGTCTAAGTGTGTCTGCATCGTTGTGCAGACAGCCAATCTAACCTAACCTATGTAGTTATGTTCATTGTGCTTTGTTCTGTATTTTAGAGAGATTTCATCTGGTTACGTATGCTTTTAGTGCGGTTACATGTCACGTCCAAAATCAACTGCGGTCTCTTGATCTAATTAGACGCTCGCTTATTGTCAAGATTACTGGTGAATGATGTGAGGAGAGATCAAATCTTTCCTCGACGTTTGCGAAGTCTTTAGCTACACCTCTTCCAATGAAGAAGTCTACGAGGTCAGGAGATTTTGCTCTCTCGGCGGGTCAATATGTCGGTTTTCCCATCGAAAAGAAGTCAACATTAAATTACATGCCAGCTTCATAAAGTAGTCTGCCTTTAGTTGAATCGCATCTTGAACCCCAAGTCTTTATGCAATAAGATTTTTATCGCTGGTTTTTGAAGAAGCTTCTTCCAGTAGTAACTAATTCAGAAATAATATGACTTAATATGACTATGAAGCTTCGCACAACAATGCAATGAACGTAAAACACTAAAAACCTCGGAATATGGGCTAAAGACGGTTTTTCGGAGGATGAAGGTTCGTAAAGTGCCTGAGCCTTTGCACTAGAGCGTGAACCGGTTGCTGTAAGACTTGAGGGTGGAATTTAAAAGCAGAAGAACTCTCCGGCGTGGTACTTGTACTGGGTACAACAGCACAAAACATCCTCTTAAATACGCTTCATGACAATATTTTGAAGGCAAAAGGAAATAAGAACAGACCGAATTAAGCATCGCTTACATTAAAATACCCAAAGGAGAGACCTTCATGTGCACATTTAAGAGGTATCTAAATAAGTGCTACTCGTGGTAACATCGAAAGCAATCACTTCTATGATGAATTAAAAAGGGAAATCGTATTAAAAAAAGAACGAAATTAATTCGAACAAAAATTAAAACAAATACGATTTAAAAAATAATTATCGGTTAAGAGCTATCAATCGAAGAAGTTTTTTTTTCACTAATATATTGCAAAAAAAAACCATTTCAAAATGGATTAGGCCACTACAATTGGTTTAATTTTTGTTGAAGAACAGGAAGAGAAGGAATATACGAGTAGAAGGCGTATCGATCTATTTTCGATTCAATGATACGGAACAACGTGAGGGGTTATTCTCATCCCTTGGATTTACAAAAAAAAAATGTAAATAATCGATTTCCGCGTCAGAGATATTGACGAAATAAATATTTACTTTCGGGTTTATTAATTTTTAGAAGCTTAACAAAAATGTATTTAAAAATGTTCGGGGTGAAAATAAGCATATTTTATTTAAAATGACCTCAAATATCTCTACATTTTCTTTTGTACCCATATTCCTAAAACACCCTGTACATATGTATATATAATAATAATTGATCTAAGTCGCGTCGGTGAATGAAACTGTACGATTATTGTCTCTGGCCTACATTTCTTTACCCGCCTATCGCAGACATACCCTCGCTAGCTTTGTGATGAGAAGTAGTGATGCTGATAATCTGACCAGAGAAAAAATCATCCAAGGATAGCTCACTTGGTATAGCGTAAACGCATAACACGTCTCCTGCTTCTGCACAAAATATTTTCTTCTTCAGATCAACTCCATTCAATTAGGGGTATTTGTACGTTTGTATTGATCTATTCCTTGTGAAAGAAACTAATTCGGTTTTTACTGGATTCACTCCCAGACTTCTCCTTGAACCAGTTACTCATAAATAAAAATAGATAGTTTGGTCGTTCGCTAATTGCGGGAAGGAAGTTGCTAGATACCAAGATAACAATATCATCAACATAAGCCACTATATAATACTATAACCACTCCTTCCTAAAAGTTTTAATATAGCGTAGACTACTAGAAGCCATATGCGTGGCGACAGGACCCCACCTCGGAGGGATCCCCGGTTGCTTTCCATTGCTCCATTCACATCTCGTAGAGTGGAGCGGATTACGCGAGTACTAAACATATGCCGTGGGTGGGCGCCGTGGCACAAGTGGTTAGTGTGTCGGATCACTGCGCGTGAGGTTCCATGTTCAAATCCCAGAAAACACTTAAAAGTTTTTTCACGGTTCCACCTCTCGCGAGCGTTTGACAAACATCCGAGAGTATTGTTGTCACGAAAAATCTTCTCAAAAACAAGTTGCTCTTCGGATACGGCACTAAAATGTAAGTCCCTTCCATTCGTGTGAAAAAAATATAACGCACACAACACGAGTGGTTGCGAGATGCTAGGCCCATGCACTTGAGCTGTTTGCGCCAAATATTTATTTCTTTTTATTTATCCCCGGATTTATTTGGACTACAGCCTGAACTTGATATGTTTTAAAGAAAGCATGCCATCCATCCCGAGTCAGGATAATGTCCGAAAAAACTTGCAGTTACTTGACCTTCCGCCTTTGCTCAGTCCCAACTCACGACAAGCAGATAGATCTAAGACGGATCACCAATTATACAGCTCTACAGTGTTTTGTCATATCCGAATGGTAATATTTTTCCTAAACTTTCTCATGACGGTAATGCTCTCGAATGTGTTTTAGACATTCGCGAGAGGTACGACAAAAAATAAAAAAAATAAAAAATTGACGGTTTTCCTAGGTTATGTTAGGTATGTGGGCTGGCAGGGAGAGACATTGTGATACCCATAGGGGAAAAAGTAATCCCTTACCCATTGAAGCCTAGTGAAAACCGGCAAAAACTATACAAAACTCAATCACTTACGGTTTTCCTAACCTTTCCTTTCCTCACGCTTAGTAGTCCAATGAACTGACCACTGAGCAACGGCTCAATACCCACTATTACGAACAGTTTCTTCGGCAGGTTGATGCCCTATCAACGAGTGGGTCTATCACTATGTTCCACATTTTGTATAGTACTACCGATACTAGGGAACAACCAAATATATTTGTGTTTGGGTTAAATTTATTTGCTGTTAGGCTAAATAAATGTGCAAATGCTATGTTGGAAGTGCTATTCCTATGAAAAACTAAATACTTACTTTGTATCTTCCAAAGAGGAATAAATTATAAAAAGAGAAATCACGGTGTCACTTTAACTACTCATCGCGACGCACTTGCTTCCTTGAAGGCAAGTGAATAACGAATGTACATATGTGTACTTGTGTCGCGTTTCTGGCGGAATAAATTGCTGGTGTCAAGTTTCAACACTTTAGTGTTAACAATTGCGTCGTATGTGTTTGTTTTTATTTTTCGTTCGATAGTTGCTTGCTTCGAATTAGCTCGCTGGATGAATTAGTGGATGAAAAGACTATGAAATATTTTACTGCTACCATTCCATAGACGAACTCCACAGACGTATCAGTAGAAATGGAGTGAAGTGGGAGGGTTATGATCCCTTGAATTCAGATCATAAATCATAACCTCGCCGAGAAAAGAAGTAACAAGAAGACCAATCCAAAGCCGAAATCATTCATTAACTAACTGTCAATATCAACATTTTATTAACTTACCACCTCTTTGTAACATTTTAAGGTAATTCCACAGTTTCAAGTGTCCCCGTAACGATTGTTTTATTAATAAGCAGAGATATGCATTTCTTGTACAGCAAAACTGTCAATCTTAAAGCCTGCAGCCAGCGGCATAACAACAACTGTCTTTTTGTTGATTGTATAACTTCCATCATTTGATGAATTCCTTCATCCATCTCAATGTTCTCACTCTCTCAGTTCTACTCGTATGTGTTGATTGATCGGATTTTCCGTTCGGTTTCTTTGTTTTTATTTTCATCACTTGTGACATGTTACGAGTAAGAATACTACATAAACCTTGATTCAAGTCACATTGCATGACTCACAAAATGTGCTCGACGCACATCAATACAAATAACAAGCATGAAAAATAGAAACGAAAGCAACAACTTCATGACACGAGATGTAACCCTTGGTAGATGACAGACAGCAGCAACAACAGCACAACACTGATGTAGCTTAAGGCTATAACTTCCAAGTCTCCGCCATACAGATTGACACTGTCGGGTACACAGAGTGACATGTATTAATGAGCAATGCCGGTCAAATATATCATTTTGTTGAAAAGATTGACAACCTGGACAAGCCAGACAGAATGACAGGGCCGTGTCATTATTGCGTGTGTTTGTGCGATAGTTTTGTGGTTTAAGCGGCCTCCTGTTTGATGACTGAATGTCTATGTTTGTCCGGTTGTCAGACTCGTTGATCGATTCTAGTTGCGTGATCACGCAAAACTACATACGTATGTATGTACATATATTGCGCTACGTGCGGATATGAATTTCTGTCGTGGAGCAGCGAGCATTGTTGTAGAAGAAAAATTGCTGGGAACCATTATTATCATTCCATCTCTACTGTGGTTGGCTTAATATCCACCAGCAAAGTGTCCGAGGTTCCAATGTGCAGAAAAAGAGACAACCCATTTGGTTCGGGTTGTTAAGATTGTGGAATGGGAAAAGTTATTTCGTGTAATCCTGTAAATTGGCCGCATACTCCGTAGATAGTGATTTTGCATTGGATCCTTTTTCAGTACATGGTTTTGTTCGCATATCACCTTCTCGTCCTAGGTGATTCAGTTTAATATTCCCGGAAATCCCATTGAAAACTGTTCTCTATCCGGTGTATACTGTAAGAGCTTATATCCTGTGACCGAACCTCTGTCATCCTCGAAAATTGCCTCATGAACATTTGTAGCGGTGGTAGGGTAAGGGTTGTGCAATCCAGCAAGGTATTCGGAGTATCTAATCGCATCTATTGCACATTATATTGCCACTGTTCTGCATGACTGGGGTTGCCAGAGTTTAAATACTAACGTAGAAATTAATCACAGTAAACTAATTTACCTTCACTAAAAGGAAAGACAGCAGCCATCGTTAAACAAAAGGGAGTGTCTAAAAAAAAAAAGGTTAGGACAAATTCGTGATCTAAAGTAATGTTTCCATTGCATCATTTTTAGAGCAATATGCCCTTTGTGATAACAGGAGAGTAGAATTCCAAGTTTTGGGAGAAGCTCGATTCTTAAAGCATTTGGTCATTATGAGCGAAAGTCCTATTGACTTCAGTTAAATGTACTAAGTTCCATCGTGCCATCAGGGACCCGATTTTCTACTAGGAGTAGGATGTAATGTTTGGATCAAGTCATATACATACATATGTATATCTTCTGGACGCAAAGGGGACAATCGCACAAAAAGTTGCGGAATTACTTGAATTTAACAGACTATATTTTTTTAATTTAATCATATTTGTTTTGGAATACAACATCTCTTTGTGACAGCAGTGTTTGTTTTTCGTACAAATTACATTGAGCATGCATTGCTTTGAGGCACAAAGCTGAAGTGTAATTCTGCATTATAGTGTTATAGGTTACTTATATTATTTAGGGGGCTCTACGGTTCGTGGTGAACCTGGGCCTCAACCAACAAGCCTCTCCATTTAACTCGGTCTTTAGCGAATCGCCTCCAGTTGCACAGTCTAAGTTGGTCGAGGTCACTTTGAACTTATGCACTCCACCTGCGGCGAGGAAGCACTCTACTGAGTCGTCCCACTGGGTTAGATTCGAAAGCTATGCAGGCCGGAGCGTTGGTGTCCATTCGCTCTACATGTCCTAGCAATCTCAAACATCCAATACTCAGTTGATGTCGCTGCACAAGTTATATAGTTCGTCATGGAATCTTCTCCTCCAAAACCCATCAACGTGTCAACGTGTTACCGGTTATTCAACTGAATTTATTAAGGAAATTCTCCCACCGTATATGTAAGTGTATAGTTAGGTAAACAAAACTAATTTATTTAGCTTTATACAAAATTCGTATCTGTAAGACAAAACATACAGAACGATAACAATCTGTTGGAAGTGTATCGTATGATATCCTGTCCGGCGTGGAGTTGTGCAATGAAAACTTCTACTGAAATGTGCTTACTTTCCTTGAATTTTCAATTGTTTTAATAAAAATAGTATTTTCCAAGAAAATGTTCCCAGCAAGTGGGCGTGGCTTTGAAGCGGGTGTCAGTAAATAATTAATGAAATATAAGTTCTCATTGCCATTTTTTTCGTTTTTCGCGTTTTTTCTTCGTTTGCACTAAATGATATGAAAACGCTTTTTCGCTCGTTTTGTGGAAGTAGTTATTTGTTTAACTAGTTTTTAAACCAGTTATATTTTTTCTAATAACTGTTTCGTTTCGTTAACACAAAAAACGAAAACGACCCACCTCAACTACACAACTGACGGACCCCTCGTTTCACTCTTTACATCCTCAACTAGATGGAATCGAATGAAATATTGTATGTGGTAATTGGATTACTGCCACACGGCAACTCTACCACAAAGCAAACGGAAATCGACCATCAAACATCACCACAACCCATAGTCAATGGCATCACCATCTCGACAGTCCCTTGTATTCGTCGCAGTCATCATCCTTGTCGTCGTTATGGTTGCCCCATAGTTCTACTGCATATCCTGCCGGAGAGATAGTTCAGCTTTTTTTTTACTGCAAATGGAAATCGTATTCTGCAAGCACTACTCGCACACCCCTCCCGCTAGCACACAAAGCCATATACATACATATGTAGTATAAATTCCAAACTAATACTCTAAAAAAACTTGTTAGACTCCATAGTGAATGGATAAAAGGGTAAAACCAGAAGGTATCCTGTTTGCAAAATGGAAAAACGTGAAAACGATTTCTGGAACAACAAATGTACAAAAAAAAAAAAACTCAAAGTTATACCTAACTGTAAATAGCTTAATGAACTGGTGAATAACTTTTGTGTGCGAACACTGTGGTTGGTATTTGCCAATTTACGAAATCACTATGCTACCCGCACACCCACTGGTAAACACGTGTACTCATCTCTGTCTCTGGTTGTATAACTTTCGATGAGCAATTGGATAGAAAGAGCTCAAGTAGCCACCACCAGCACCAGCAACGCCACCCGGACTTACGACTTCATCCGAAATTGTTCACTGCAAATTATCATGGATTTTCTATGAATTACAATTTTTAGGGCAGACACTCAGATAACTTAGGAATGGAATGTGTTTTTGGGTTTCCTTCGGTGGTCGAAGTGAAAGCGTTTGTATGTGTGTTGTGCCTGTGGGCAAAGTGGTAAATGAAGTTGTAGACAGAAAGTTTGATTTGAATTTGATTTGGTTCCTAAGTTCTTTATGGAAGGGTTAAAGATCTAGCGATTGTGGCATTTTTATCTGATAATAGTATCTACATACTGTGGGTTTTGTCGGTGTACCGATTTTGAGATTATTTTGAGTCCGTTAAGGAATTTGGAGAAGTAGGTACATACCTATAATCAATCAAAAGTAATCACAGCATATCGAGGAGAGGTGTACCTATCAAACCTCTCAAACCTATTTCAACGAAATGTGAAAAATATAAGTTTTTGTCTAAGCACCCTAATATTTAGTTAATATTAGATTAAAGAACAAGTGAAATTACGAATTCACACAATTCAGCAATTCACGTTACTCTTGTACATTTCAGGCATTTGCAGTACATTTTCAGAGCATTCATTGTGTTAGTGTCAGAAAAAATTTACGGAATCGTTAAGGATTCCAACAGTAATGGCTCCATAAGTCTTATTACCTGTGACGTTCATAGAAACCTGTTCCTCATTTCGATATCACATCGATATCCTATATCACCAAAGCCTGTTACTCAAAAGACTGTATAATCGAACATCTCAGTTGCATCGTACATATAACTACATACATATGTGTTTTAACAACCTGTAGTTTTATGGCATTTCCACGGGATGTATCCACGCCGACAAGGCAAAATACAGGTAGGCGCATCTAGAGTCTAGATCATTAAAATACCTACGGCTAGGCTACAATTACAGATACTAGATCAGATATGGTCTTAAGGATTTCTGAAACACAGAAGAAAAATCGTTTCTAAACTACTTTATTGTAGGCCACTCCACGCCAATAAACTCACAAATACATTTCATTGTACTAATTTGACATAGCTATGATACCAAATTTTGTAAGCAATCTCTAAAGCGGAAGTGCCGGCTACCGCATTGTCCATCCTTGTTGGGCTCGCTGACTCTTCAAGCTAGAACATTTTTTCTATTCATCTAGGCATCTTACGAAATGATTTTCAAAAGATCTTAATGTCGTTCCATAGTTCAGACAGTTGGCCACTTTAGTCGGCAGAAATTTTTTAATAATATATCTAGATAGGAAGATGATTCTGCTGCAATCTTTTGGCAACATTGGATAGATGTATTTTCAAGTTTTAGAGCGTTAATCCTTTTCTTTTTCTCTTTGAGTATTATTTTCGCATTACCTAGATACGAATTTTGGTGACTCCAAAAAATATGTTTAAAGACATGTACATATATTCTATTTTGACGCGAGCAGCCCATGGAGAGCCTAGATACAAATTAAGGTGTATTTACAAAAATATGTAGTAACTGAATGTTGGAATAGTGAACGTACGACTGTGACTAAAAGTCGTCTGTCGGAGGTTTTGGTTAGGTTTACGTTTATATATTAATTTGATTTGATTTGATTTGATGATTCGTTGGTTTGGTCACGTAGTGCGTATGCCCCCAGACCGGCTTCCAAGACGTGCCATCAGGTAGGCGACTCCTGGAGCCGTCTATGGATTCCTCCTGATGAGTTGAAGTCAATGGCAGAGGGTCGAGAAAGATGGAGGGTCCACCTGAGCATCCTACCCCCGCGTCCCTCATGAAGGTTAAGCGGGCCATTGAAAATGTATGTATGTTAGTATGTATTAATTTTATTGCAAATGATTTCATATTCATTGAATTATAAATATAAGAAATAATTCATTTTATATTACACTAGCTGCTTGTACCCTCTTTGCTGGGTCTTTTAACATGCGATTTCAAGTACACTTCTTTAGAGCACTCTCAGTTTTGTCATTGAAATAGTTTAACCGCTAATCCTTTATGAGGGTCGCGGGGTAGGGTGATTAGGTGCACTCTTCATCATTCTTAATCCTCCGCACTACGTCGACTCCAACTCATCAGGAGGAATTCCTAGACGGCTCCAGGGGAGATGTCGAACTTGATCCAACCATCTATTTCTAGGCCTACCGAGGGTCGCCTACCTGATGGCACGGCGATCATAACACGTCTTGGAAGCTAGGTTGGGGACATACGCACTACGTCCAAACCGTCAAAATGAAATCCTTCCGATCGAAGAAGTAGCTGTTCAACATTGAGCGCCTCACGTTTTCTGGTGTTTCGTACTCCATCCCTACGATTTATTGCAGCAACACCGCGAAGGAACCTCATTTCAGCAGCTTGTATCCGTGACTATAGGTGAGAGTTGAAACATAACCGAGTTATAAAACCGATAATATAACTTGAACCCTAAGTTCGGCCTTCCTTATAACAGATTGATCTAGCTCTCTCAAAATCTATCCAGCCTGACCAATTCTACAGAATAACTCGGCATTGCTCTTTCAATAACTCGTGAATAAAACCCCGAGATACTTCAAACTAATCCACCTACTTCAGTGCGACTCCACAGCTCTGCAGAGTGTACTGAATAGCCGTTCTAGAAACAACCATTACTTCCGATTTGTTCACGTTTATCTTCATTCCAGCATCATCACAAACGGCTACAAACCTTTCGAGT
Source organism: Brachypalpus laphriformis (assembly GCA_945910035.1). Classification (NCBI taxonomy): domain Eukaryota; kingdom Metazoa; phylum Arthropoda; class Insecta; order Diptera; family Syrphidae; genus Brachypalpus; species Brachypalpus laphriformis. The sequence continues at coordinate 206,016,924 of OX246753.1, forward strand.
ACGCGCTGATGTTCGGTTTAAGAGGACTCAAGAATGAACAAATCATACACAAAGAGAAGATGACTTATCCATAAGTCCCTCACTTTGCAACATTACGTGTGTTTTTTATACGCGTATAGCCGCTAACTCAAAAATGGCACAAGAAAATGTCCATCGCCGCTTATCGGTTTTGTGAGAAAAACCTGACAGGACATACATTCTTACGACATTTTAACTGCCAAACTCAGAAATCGTTGATTTTTTTTTTTGTGAAAATTATAAACAAGCTATTGAACTGGAAAACATCGAAACATTCCTTGAATTTTTTTTTTTTAAATTCGGTCTTTTATTCTTTATTCTTTTCTTGTTCTTTAATTTTTAATAAAGCTTCAGCAAGCCCAATCTTCTGTTCTCAGCTTCGCTCTCCATCTTCCACTTTCTCTCAAATGACTCCAGCATATTGTTGAAAAATCCTGCCCGTTGAGAATGTTTCAGCATCATTTCTTCCCTCTTAAACTTTAAATGATCTTCAAAATATTTCTCACGCGGTGATTTGCTTTTACGTGGAGCTTGTTGGTATGAAGAAGATGTTTCCGGCGATTCGGGAAAACATATCTGCTTTGCTTCGTCGGAGGTTTTCCCCTCTTGCTGTGCCGATGTTGATGGGCCACGTTCTGTTTCCAAGGCAATAGTGGGAACACTCCCGACATTGACCGTGTGAGCATTTGCAATAATTGGTTTGTTACCAAATATTTCGTCCATTTCTACCATGAATGAACCGTTGCAGGGACTTGTTCCAGTTTGCTTGGCGTTATTTTTGGTTGCCTTGTATGCCATCAACAACGTTCTCATTTTCCCTTCCATGGCCTTTGTTGTTGTGCTAGAATCCTGCAAGAGGGAAATATTAGTTGTAGACTAGTTACATACATGATTACTTACGGTAAGCCCCTCAGAGATCATGTCCGCGAGAACGTTGGAATATGCATATTTTTTCTTCCGCGTATTCTCAAATTCCCTTCTTCGCGAAAAATAGCACTTTAACAACCCCAAAGTCGCCTCCTTAGTCCATAATTTTCGTTGGCTAATAAAATGTAGAATTATTTAAATAAATTCTCTTTCATGTTTCTACGTACCTTTTTTCTGCTCCAGACATTTTTGTTTTTAAATTAATTTCCAAACGAAATGTCACATTTATGTCAAATTTTTGACAATTATTCATAATTTACCGATTGGGGATAAGAAAAAGGATTTTAGTAGTATTGTTTTTATCGCCGCTTAGGACTTACCGGTGATAGTTGTCCCCGCTAACTTAAGCGGGTATACGCTATCGTGTTGTTGTGATTACATTTTTAAGTTAGCGGGTATACGCGTACAAAAAAACGCACCTATTCTCTCCCACGGCTGTGCTCTAACATCCAGTCCATATATGTATGTACAATGAAGAGGCGAGGTGACAAAACGGTGCCGTGAACTAAGGCCATATGAACTAACGCCATAATGGTGCTAATTCATTTTCAAATGCGAATTAACACCATAATCCACTTATGGGCTTATTTCACTTTCAAATGAGAACTAAAGTCATATGGTGTTAGTTCGTTTTAGAAAGTGGCCTAAGTTCTCAATTGAATGTGAATTAAAGTCATATGAAGTTATTTCTCACCTATAAAGGTGGGGTTGAACTTCACTTTCTTATGGGAACTTGGTACACACGAAAATATGAAGACGGAAGTAACCTACAATGACTAATAATGTATGTTTCTTAATACATATGCATATGGACATAGATGCATACATAGGCATATACATTTTTTGGGTGTATGTAACGGTCCTTTATATCCATGTTTCTCACCCAACCTCGCACCCACCTCAAATCCAACAGCGACCCCGGGCAGGGGGCAGCATGCCCCCCCATATCTACCTCACTTTTTATACGCCGGAAAATGTATATACCTATGTATGCATCTATGTCGACATACATATGTATTAAGAAACATAGATTATTAGTTATTGTAGGCTACTTCCCTCTTCATATTTTCGAGTGTGTACCAAGTTCACATTGCACTGTTTATGCATTGTGGACTTATGTATGCGTCATCTTCGACAAAAAAAAATGTTAACATATATCCCTGCGCTCATATTATATTCATTAAAATACGACGCCTAATGGAAATCCACAGTTTTTTGAATAGATATTAACTCTCCGAAAATTTGGGACTTATGTCCCATTTTCGTCAAAAAAATGTTGGACTTAATGTCTCGATCGGGTGGGACATAAGTCCCAAAAGAAAAATTTGGGGCTTCTGTCCCTGGGACTTATGTCCATGCGCCATATAAGTCATAAGAATAGTTTTGAACTTATGGCCCACTTCTTCTTTAAGATTGTGGGACAATAGCCCAAATGTTGTGGACTGTTGGCCCAGGTGGGTCAAAAGTCCATTGTGGACTAAACGTGAGCCGATCGTGGTGTGACACTGGACTGATAAAGTTTCATCAAAACTGTTGCATTGCACTGGCTGTGCTTCAGAGCTCAAAAACATTTTATGGCATTAGTTTATATTTGAATGTGAATTAACACCATATGGCGTTAGTTCACATTAAGTGATGGCTTTAGTTCTCATTTAGAAGTGAATTAAAGCCATAAGTGGATTATGGCGTTAATTCATTTTTGAAAGTGAATTAATGCCATTATGGCGTTAATGAAAAACTGTGACATCTACTACGGTGATTGCTACAGAGGCAACAGGCAACGCTTATTCGGATGCGGATTTGTCATACGCGGCAGACTTAGGCAAGAAGTCTTAAGCTTCCGACACGTAAGCGAGCGTATTATGACTATCCGGATCAAGGCTAAATCCGCTAACATAAGCCTAATATGTGTTCATGCCCCCACAGAAGAAAAGGACCCTGCCACCAAAGAGTGTTCCTACGAGCTCCTCGACAAAACATACGAGCAATGTCCTAAATACGACGTTAAGATCGTATTGGGCGATTTTAACGCCAAAATAGGAAAGGAGGACGTCTTCGGTAGAGCAGTCGGTAAGCATAGCCTACACGACACCACGTCTGATAACGGACTAAGGCTAATTGATTTCGCTGTGGAGCGAAATGTCACTATAGCAAGCACATGGTTTCCTCATCTCGATATTCATAAGCAGACATGGCGGTCCAATGATCATGTAACGATCACCCAAATTGATCATATTGCGATCGACGCAAGGCATGCCTCCAGTATTCTGGATGTCCGGACCTTCCGAGCGGCCAACATAGACTCGGATCATTACCTTGTTGTAGCCAAGGTACGATTGCGGATATCCCAATCTGAGCAACAAAGAAGAATTACTGTGAGAAAATTTAATGTCGAAAAGCTACAATCGCAAGAGACCGCCAGACTCTTCGCTGAACGCGTATCCCGAAATCTCTCAATCACCCCTTTGCCGCCAGCATCAAGTACCGAAGACCAGTGGCAACGCTGCCAACATGCCAAAAGAAACGCCGCGACTGATGTGCTGGGTCTCGCTCGACCACCACCGCGAAACACCTGGTTTGACGAAAAATGCCGGTGAGTGCATGCAGCAAAACAAGAGGAATACAAAGCGGCGCTGCAAAGGAAGACGAGAGCTGCTCGTGAGCTCTACGAGCAAAAGAGACGGGAAGAACATCGGCTTCTCCAAAAGAAGAAGAAAGAGCATGAGAAGCGCGCGTTTGAGAATATCGAGAGTCTATACTCCAGGAACAATGTACGGATGTTTTACCAAAAGGTAAAAAGAACGTGTCAGAGAAGTAATACCCGTACAGAAACCTGTAGATATGAAAATGGAAACCTCGTAGTAGAATCACAGTCGGTGCTGAGAATATGGAAAAACTACTTCTGCAGACTGTATAACGGCGACGAAGACCAACATCCCGCTGTCAGGCAGAATGAACTATTCAACATAGACGATGATAGTCAAAATTTCCGTCCACCTGACCAAAACGAAGTGAGGATAGCAATATCCAAGCTAAAATCCAACAAGGCTGCTGGACCTAATGGCTTACCGGCCGAACTTTTCAAGGCAGCTGGGGATGAATTGGTAGAGTGCATACACCAACTCATTTCTAATATTTGGTCAGACGAGTGTATGCCTGATGAATGGAATCTCAGCATCGTTTGCCCGATCCACAAGAAAGGAGACCCCCTCAACTGCGCCAATTATAGAGGCATCAGTCTCCTCAACATCGCATACAAGATCTTTTCTGCGATATTGTGTGAACGCCTGAAACCTTTTGTCAACAGCCTGATTGGACCCTATCAGTGTGGTTTCAGGCCAGGAAAGTCCACCATCGATCAAATCTTCACACTTCGGCAGATCCTGGAGAAAACCCAAGAATTCCAAATCGATACTCACCACCTCTTTATCGATTTCAAGGCCGCCTATGACAGCATCTATAGAGAAGAGCTTTATAGTGCTATGTCTAGTTTTGACATCCCTGCCAAACTTGTCCGTCTGTGCAGGCTGTCGATGGAGAACGCTCGCTGCTCCATCAAGGTCGGTAATGACCTCACCGAAACCTTTGATGTCAAAAAAGTCTTTAGACAAGGTGACGCGCTGTCATGTGACTTCTTCAATATTGTACTTGAACGGATTGTGCGGAACTCACAAGCCAACACCGGAGGCACAATCTATTACAAGTCTGTACAACTGCTTGCATACGTCGACGATATAGACATTATCGCAAGATCTCAGCGGGCTGTCACCGGTGCTTTTGCAAGCATTGAGGCGGAAGCGGCCAAAATGGGTTTGGCGATAAACGAGGGCAAAACCAAGTATATGCTGTCAACTAGAAGGGAAAACCAGCACCGACGAATTGGACAAAACGTCACCGTGGGCAGCTATAACTTCGAGGTAGTAAGGGACTTTGTCTACCTTGGCTCTGCTATAAATTCTACTAACAAAATCAGTGCAGAAATCAAGCGAAGAATAACTCTTGCAAATCGCTGTTTTTTTGGGCTTATAAGGCAATTCAACAGTAAAGCCCTATCTCGAACAACTAAGGAGACTCTATATAAGACCTTGATCATCCCAGTCCTGCTTTACGGCGCTGAAACATGGACTTTATTAAAAGAGGATGAAGATATCCTTGGTCGCTTCGAGAGAAAAATTCTTCGTAAGATTTTCGGTCCCGTTTGCGTTGACGTGTTTTGGAGGAGAAGATTCAATCACGAACTATACGAGCTGTACAGCGACATCGACCTAGTCAAAAAACTGCGTATTGGACGTCTGAGATGGCTAGGACATGTAGAGCGAATGGACACCAACGCTCCGGCCCGCAGAGTCTTCGAATCTAACCCCGAGGGACGACGCAGAGGGAATCATCGCCGTAGGTGGCGCGCACAAGTTTAAGGGCACCTCGACCAACTTGGAGTGCGCAACTGGAGGCAATTAGCTAAAGACCGAGCTAAATGGAGAGGCTTGTTGGTTGAGGCCCAGGTTCACCCCGAACTGTAGCGCCACCTAAGTAAGTAAGTAAGTAAGTAACAGATTTGACATACTCCCAGGCGTTCTCAAGAATCATTCTGAGAGTGAATAACTGGTCGTTCCTGCTCATCCCTCAAACTATCCTCAACCACAGCTCTGGCACGCATCTCTAACACCTTAGCAAATACTTTTCCAGGGATACTTAAAGGAAATATACCCCTATAGTTGGCACAATCTTTTTTGTCCCTTTGTTTAAAAAGAGGGACAATCACTCCCATTTGCCAATCACCAGGTGTTTCACCGAATTCGCGGGCCACTTTAATGACACGTGAGAGCCATTGCACTCACTCTTTTCCAAAAGCCTTTAGCATTTCTGGCCGTATTTCATCCATACCTGTAGATTCGCTAACTATTAGCGATTTGATCACAAAAGTCTCGACCAAGGTCTGTCATCTTCCTGATGACATGGCTTGTTCGCGATTGAGCAATTCTGAAAAGTGCTCGCACCATCTCCATCGCTCATTGGAAAGCAGTGTACCGTCTTTGGTTTTGACTCCTTTCACGATATTCAACTTTCTTTCTCTGATTTGGCAGACGGTCTGTCAGAACATTTTATTTATAGACATGCAGTCACGTTTCAATGAAAGAGTTTGTTACATTTGAAAATCATATATAATTACCTGAAGTATTTCTCTAAAATGTAGGAAAATAGACTTAAAGTATGAGTATTCAATTTGCAATATACTGCATACGCCACCCTGTTAATAATTTATCTTAAATCAATTAAAGCATTCTAAAATGTGGACAAATCCAACGACCAGCAACATCTCATCTAACAAAATGGAACAATATTGCAATGTTTCTGTGTCTGTACAGTGTACAGTGTATGTACATACCATATGTACGCGTATATTGATATTGAAGTTTTGATAGCACATGCATATCTTTATTAATAAAATGAAAATGCCTTAGATTTGGCACTGATAATGATCACACCCTAAAGTTCAAAGCATAATCATGTTACAGCGCGCCCATATACTCATATATACACACACACTATTGCAACGATAGCATATGCTGCATGACTGCTGGCAGTGGTCTCCACTGAAGGAAATTTGTGGGCGATGATTTGATTAATTATTTTTAGCATTGCTCAGCTTCAGGAAAACGCAAAAGGATGATTTATAGCTTAAATGAATCTTAGATGAATTTCCTAAAAAAAATATATTATGTTTTTAAATCCAAGAAGCCATTGTTGAGTAATTTTTACCCCCTTTCTGCCACTTAGACCACGAATGCCATGTTTCTGTAAGTGGAAAAGCAATTTTTAATACAATCTTCCCGGGGAAATGCAGATCATAACGAATGGATATCTTTAATAAGTGACTTTAAAGTTTTGTCTGAGCCGTATTCAGACCATATGCCCTTAGTTGCGGAGTTTTGTTCTGCCCCAGTAGGAAGAAAAGACACACGAGTTATTCAATTGCCTCCTAAACTGCTATGGAAAGAGTCAATGGCAATCGAGTACAGCCGTAATCTTGATTTTTACTTGCACACTGATATCCAATGCAACATTGGAGGAATTGAAAATCTGATAAAAAGATCGTACCCACTCCAGAGACAGGGTCAGAGGAAAAGCTCGTCTCAGAAGGAAAATGGTTTGACAACGAGTGCAAAACAGCAAGACAAAAATCCTTCGGATGGCTCAAGGTTTTTCGGAAGTTTGGCGATCAGCGCTTCAAAAGTCTTTATATACGAGCAAACACAACATTTAAAAAAATCTGCAAAGAGAAGAAGAAAAATTTTCTTGAAAACGGAGCTCTTAAACTAACTTGCTGTAAAGATATGAAAGAATTCCGGTCTGCAGTTAAGAAGTTTAACGGTAAATCCCCTGAAATAGGAACCCAATTGAGCGCTAATATATTAATGAACCACTTTCGAACCCTTTTGAATCCAGCAACGAATACTCCCCCCTCCAGTATGCAGCGCCTTTCATTACAAATGAAATATTGGACGCGCCTATCACACAGGATGAAGTGCACAAGGTTTTAGCAAAGCTCAAGGATGGAAAAGCACCAGGGGCTGATAGAATCTGCATGGAATTCCTTAAATATGCAACTGACAACTTCATTGATAGAATAACCTCGGTATTTAATGAATTTTTTGCATCAGGCAATGTACCGCAACAGATTAAAGAAGCTATTATATTTCCTATACCTACACAAAAAGGGTAATATCACAGATCAAAAAAATTACCAAGGAATATCATTCCTGAATTCATCATATAAGGTATTCGCAAAACTTCTAAATAACCGCATGTCAGAGTGGATTGATAGCAAGAAACTGATCAGTGAGTATCAGGCAGGATTTTGGAAGAGCTATTCTACCGTAGATAACATTTTCGTTCTACAAAATATTGCGGGGTCTTTCATCGAGCAAAAAAAGAAATTGTTTGTTTTTTTCGTTGATTTCAAGGCTGCTTTCGATAATATCGATCGAAGAGCCCTAATTTTTAAGTTATACAACGCCGGCATGAGTCACAGGTTTGGGAAAGTGCTCGAAAACATCTATGAAAAAAACCAATCGTCAGTATGGAGCGGAATCGAGACTTCGGAGAGTTTCGAAACTATATCAGGAGTAAGACAAGGGTGTGCTCTTAGTCCGAATCTCTTTGCCATGTACATAGACGATCTGGTAGACTTTCTTCCCGGCGGAATTGAAATTGCAGGAGTTGCAGTCGAGGCTCTTTTGTTCGCAGATGACGTGGTAATTCTTGCACATTCACCAGAATCCTTACAGTTAATGATTAACCGTCTTGATTTGTACTGTCAACTATGGAATCTTATGGTAAACCTCGACAAATCAAAAATAATGATTTTTAAAAAGGGATCTGGCGGCAGAATATGTAGAAATGAGAAATGGCATTTCAACGGAAAACCCATTGAAACTGTGAAAAAATATAGGTATCTTGGAGTGATGCAATCTCAATATGGAACCTCACTTGAAAGACAGACTAATAAAAGCAAAAAGTGCCATATGCGCAACCTAGAAGAGATGCTTCTCAAATAAGCTAGTTGACCATAGCGTGAAGTACAAAGTCTTTCAAGCGGTAGCGGAATCAATAATGATGTATGCAGCACAATCTTGGGGATACATCCAGTACGAAACCGTGGAGAAACTGTTAAGGTATTTCATTAAAAGAAACTTCAGTTTACCGAATACAACTCCGATTGTATGATAAATATTGAAACTGGATTATCACCTCTTTATGTGAAAACCCTAAAACTGCATGCGGATTACCTCATCAAAGTTCTAGAGATGCCTGATAACAGACTTCTAAAAATCATCGCAAGGAAGACAATCGAAAGGAGAACACTGTGGTATAAGAAGTTAGAGCAGCTTGCAACGTATTGCGGAATAGAATTCAATTTCGGGGATGGAACTGGAAGATACTCAAAGGATGTGCTTTATAAACTCATTGCTAGAGTGGACGAACAATACAGAGATGATTGCGTAAATATGGCTATATCATCAGTTCACAGATCAACATACAGCATTTTAAAGCATAATTTGTGTGACAAGAATTACTTCAACAACACCAACAGCAAAGAAATAATATCGTCCATTTTTAAAATGAGAGGCGAACTTATACGTCTTAATTATATCCCGCATCGACCTGACTTACCAATCTACTGCAGCCTTTGTAATCTGTCAGAGAGCGAAGATGTTATCCATTTTATTGGCAGGTGCCCCATTCTTAAAGAAATACGAAAACACTTTCTAGGTAGCTATACGAAAACAAAAGAAGAAGTTCTAGCTCTCCTTAGCTGCGAAAGCGATGGTAAACAACTTTTTTATTACTACTAATCACCAATGAACTATCGAAATAAAATCATAAATGAAGACTTTTAATTTTGGATTTATATAAAAAATGAAGCACATAATTAGTCTAGATATCGCATGATTTATAACTTTACAAAGTACACTATTATTAAATGGTTATTTAATGTCAATCGGGCAGACGGCATTGCCATGCTAATCGATTTTTTGTTAACCAAATTTGTAACATAAACATAACAGATCATAACAGTGAAAACCGCATCCAAATCCCATCAGTGGTTCTTGAGATTAGCGCAGTCATTCGCATTGGAGACTTCCTTTCATACGACGTAGTTTGTTTGATGAACATGAATATGCATGCACTCCACTTATGGGCCATTAATTGCAATGACCCACGCATATCTGTGATATCTTATGTTATATCTGAAATAATTATATTTTTGCTTATTACTTCCGTTATGAGAATCAAAAAAATACAAATATTTGGCGCAACAGCTCTTTAAAGTGCCAGGGCCTAGCTTCTCGCAACCACTTATGTTGTGTGCGTTATATTTTTCACACGAATGGAAGGGACCTACAGTTTAATGCCGACTCCGAACGGCGATTTGAGAAGCTTTTTCGTGGCAACAATACTCTCGGATGTTTGTCAGACGCTCGCGAGAGGTGGAACCGTGAAAAAACTTTTTGGTGTTTTCTGGGATTCGAACGTGGAACCTGATGCGTAGTGATCCGACACACTAACCACTTACGCCACGGCGCAGAATAATAATTTATACATTAATCCCTTCAGCAGGAAATGTACTGATTGTGGAATCAAGTCGCATTCAAATTGGTTCAGCCATTTTGTAGACATATGTACATACATATGTGTCTAAAGTATAGGAAAATAGTTTTTGTCGGTTAAGAAAACATATAAAAGGGGTTTAAAAGCCCAATAACGCATTCAGGATACTAAAAATACTTTTAAATTATTGTTCCCATGACAAATCGATTGATGTATGTATATATTGTTGCGGTATCGTTACGTACCTATTCGCGAATAAAAAAAAATATGTTCTCTTTTATAGATGTAGAGAAGAGGTATGTAAGTAAGTAAGCAAGTTACACTTTTATTTATGACGTGAAATTCGGATTTAAATACTGAATTCGTTTGTTATTAATTTTTTGTACGACAAAGCACTAGTAATATAATTGACTAGTTTATTCCATTTAAGACATCAACAATATGAGACATATGTATATCCATAATTTCGCCTAGCTGGTTTAAGTTCTTAGCCCAGAAAATATTTCTTCTTAAAATTGTATGGGATCGTTTATGCCAGTGTCTCGCAATCAGTGTGCCGCAAAAGATTTTCAAATTAACGCTATATATTTCGAGATTTATCTCGAAAACTGATTTCATGATAAAATAATTTTACAAAATTAATTTTTGTTTGAAAATCATCTTGAATCAATTAATATCATTTTATTTATCTCATGATACATTTCACTGAAGCCTTCCTTTTATATTATGAAGCTGAACTCGGTCATCCAGTACCAACCTATAAAACTATTTAATGAATTGCCGACTGTCAAATAATTTTGCATTCATTTTTAATTATTTCAAGCCCTTAGATAGACAAATACTTAACCAAAACACGAAGTTGTGAAATAAATAACGAGAACAAAACTACAAGCAACACCAAGCTAACAACTTCAACAAAGCGCAAATATAATGACGAATACATAGTTTATTTTATGCCATCTGAAAATGACACCCCTCTGCCAGTTTGCATGTTGTGTTCTGCAACTCTTTCAAATGAAGCGACGGTTCCAAGTAAGTTGAAACGTCATTTTGAAAAAAATCATCCTGAGTACATAAACAAGCCGAAAATTCATTTTGAGAACCTTCGCTCAAAATTACAAGTCGCAAGTTATATATATAACTCTTAGCTTCTTCTTTTTCCTTTTTCAGCGAGGTTATGATCCGAAAATAAGGGATCACAACCCTCCCACTTTACCGCATTTCTACTGATCCGCCTGTGGGGTTCGCCTATTTGACCTCAGAAAATATCGGCAGGCCCGCCGTTTTTGGATCACTCGGTTACTGAGGCCAGTGAAATGCCGATGTCGTCGCATTTGTGTGATCCAGGGTTTATAGGCCTGCCTTTCCTACATCGCGATGTCTTTGGAACGTGCATTGATATTGCATTTTTAACAGGGTTCAAATGATCTCTTCTTTGAACATGGCAATACCAGCTGAGCCGGTCGCGCTCTATTTTTTGTACGATGGTTTCTTTGATGTGAACGCTTCCACGGATCTTCGAACTTCTTATTCGATCAAGTTTTGTCACTCCTGCTGTCATATGAAGCATCTTCATCTCAGCTGCCGTAAATTTACTATCATACGTTTTGTACATCGTCCAACATTGTGAACCGTATGTGAGCGCTGGACGCAAAGAACAACTGATGTACCTTCAAGCAGATAATCAAGGACTGTAATAAAGAGCAAAGGACTTAAGACGCTTCCCTGGTGCACCCCGACTTTGATTGGGAACTCTTCGGTTATTCCAGTGGGGCATCTTACTCTTGTCTTTGCTCCTTCGTACATGTCCATGATCATCTGTACATAGGTTTCTGTAACCCCTCGATGTCTTAGCGCCACCCATATCAGATCTCGTGGTTGTCTGTCGAATGGCTTTTCAAAGTCAACCAATACAATATGCAAATCCCTTAAAGAATCACGATGTTTTTCCATTATGATCCTTATACTGATCTATGGTTGATTTACCCGAGACAAACCCGCACTGATCATCAGATAGCCGTATTATTTTTCGCAGTCGGCCACCTAATACCCGCTCAACGTTCTTCATGGTGTGTGACATCAGCTTGATCGAACAGTAGTTATCACAGTTTCGCGTATCACCATTCCCTTTGTATACAGAGAGAAGGTAACTTTCCCCCCATTGATTCGGCATTGGGTCACCTCTCACGAATTTGGAGATGAGAATTCTGAGCCATCTGTACCCGATGTCTCCCATCTTTTTCCAGAACTCAGAGGGCATCTCATCTGGCACAACCGCTTTTCGTTTTTTGGAGTATTTGACCGCCTCACTAACTTCTTCGACTGTAATGTCGGATATTTCTTCACAGTTAGAGGTGGCTCTTGGAAAGTATAGCCGGGGAAACTGTTCATTTAAAAGTTCTTCACAATACTGCCACCACTTCTGGAGAACTTTCTCGTCATCCACAAGAAGCTGGCCATGAGCATTGTTAATGAACTTTGGCGAACGAATCTCCTGAGCATTGCTCCTTCTTTGGGCGGCTATTTTGAAGATGGTTGCGCTCTTGTTCATATTGTGTCTTCGCAGCTCCTGGATAGCCTGGTTTGCATCAGCAATCGGGGAAGATATTTTCTCCAGCTCCTGATACAGGCCCTCCATACTCTCTGCCTGAAGATGGGCGCGCTTTTTCTTTGCTTTTTTCTTGCAACATCTGTATTCCATTCCGAGGCGAACTTTTTCGTCACTATATATGACTATATATGAGTCTTAGCAAAGAAGAAAAAACCGCATGCTGATGCTGAAAATATAATTTTGCCTTCTTTAGAAATAGCTGTTGAGGCCATGAACGTGTGAAACTAATTCCATTATCAGCTGATACAATTGCTCGTAGGATTCAAGATATGTCGGATGATATCGATCGGCAACTCAGAGAGCATTTTGCGGATCATCAACAATCAATATCGAAATTATGGGCTCTTCAAATCGACGAATCAAAATTAGTTTTTCTTTTGTTCGGATCTGAAGAAAACTAGTACTGGACAGGATATTTTCGAGCTGGTGAATCAAAATATTGAATCAAAAAGAATCAAATGGAAAAATTGTATCAGTGTCTGTACTGACGGCGCTCCTTCAATGCAAGGCCCAAAAAAGCATTCGTAGCTCATGTGCTGAAAATCAGTACGAATGTAAAGACTTTGTATTGCCTGATTCATCGAGAGGTGTTGGTAAGAAAAGCTTTTCCCCAAAAACTTAGTCAAACAATGAACGAAGTCGTCAAGATCGTCAACTATATCTAGTCAAACTCACTCCGATCAAGTATTTTCGCATCATTATGCGAGGCTATGGATTCCGATTATAAATGCTTGTTGTATCATACTGAAGTGAGATGGATCTTAAAAGGAAAAGTTCTCGAAAGTGTGGTATTTTTGTGAGTACAAATCATTTCATTTTTCGACCCAGAAGATGCAGATGAATTCAACTTTCTACATGATGATATTTGGTGGCTTGAAGTCTCATTTCTGAAAGAGCCATTTCTTGGGAGAGCCGTTTATTGCGTTCATCTGACCTTTTAAAAAAAGGTAGTAGGGTAGTTAGATCTCCGCCATCAAGATCTACCATAAAAACGTGCGGAATTAGAAGTCCGGCGACATCGATAGTGTCGGCGCACGATCAACGGACTTCATGAAAATATGGAACTCCGGACCAGGCTAAGTAAAATGGAATTTCTCTGTGAAGAACTATGAAAAGAATTAAATGTACTTAAAGCAGAAAATAAAGCCTTTAAGGATATAGCGAAACCTCGTAATGAGTCTGCTTCGAGTTCAGACGTCCCCGATAACACTGATTATCAAACGGATGAAGAAGAACTAAGTCGGGAAACCAACTGGATTCTTAAAAAAAGCGACCAGTTAAGAAACGAAAAGCTGGCTCTTCGCCCGAAATGGTAACGAGGCAAGAAAACACGCAAAATCAGCGAGAAGATAAAGAATAGCGTCACAAAATAAACACATGTGCCGAAGAAAATCCACGAACTAAGGTACGACCACCGCCACCAATAAACGTAATCGGAATTGCAGACTATAATAAACTGCATTCTATTCTTAAACCTCTGTTGCTATCCGATTTTGAAGTAACATCGCTCAACAACAACAAATGGAAAGTAAACGTGAAGGACTCAGACAGTTACCGCTTAGTATCTAATAAACTGAATACTGAAAATATTCAGTGGTATACTTACGAAAATAAATCTGGACGACCGATACGAGTCGTAGCTAGGGGTCTTCATGCCTCATGCTTAAAGGAAGATGTTGTTCACGGTTTGAAGAACAGAAACTTTAAAATCATCGATGCGGTAAATTTAATTAAACGGGAAAAACAAAAATTGTAAGGCGAGGAAACGACGGTAAAGCGCGGGCTTCCTCTTTTTATGCTAACCTTTGATAAAGCTGAGAGTTTAGATAAGATTTTCGAAATAAGAACAATTTTGAATGTCGTAGTCAAAATCGAACTCATACGCAAGAACACAAGGTTGATACCTCAGTGCAAATAATGCCAACGATTCAATCATACGCAAACGTATTGCCGAAAAGAACCGCGATGTGTGAAATGCGCCGGAAATCACGCCTTCCAAGTCTGTGGAGTAAACAAACAAACCTTTGCAACATGTGCTAATTGTAAGGGAAAGCATTCGGCAAGTTATAGAGGCTGTGAAGTAGCTAAAGAGTTGCAAAAACGGAGATATGCGCTCCTTAAGCCAATTAATATAAAATCAAAACTTCAAATTAAGCGAAAGCGTAAGATTTCAGACAAACTGAAACTACCGGGTTCAGAGCGCAAAAAGGTGAGGGAAAAAATGACAACAGAGAAGTCCTCGACCTCGGTCTTTAAAAGAAACGGTACTGAAAAGTTAACATTGGAAAAGCCACCGCGTAAGGATCTTCGGACAGCAGGAGTGCTGACTTACGCTCAGGCCGCGGCATCTGAAAAACCAAAGAGCGTTGAAATTTTGACGGACCCTGTTTCTCATGTTTTCTCAGTTATTCTCGAGAAATTTGAAGAACAAAGCAAAATAAATAAAATTATTCTCGATAAGCCGCTTAAGCTTGAAAATAATTCACGGAAAACGCGTACTTTAACTAGAATATGAATGACAAACGAATTACTACTACTACTTGGAATTCAAACGGGCTTTTGCTAAAGCTTGATGAACTGGAAGTATATATGCGTGAAGAAGATATTGATATTTGCTTAATTTCTGAAACCCACGTAAAAAAGGAATCTCATTTAAATATAAAAGGCTATAATGATTAGCACGCTTGCCACCCTTCGGGAAAAGCGAGAGGGGGATCATCCTTGTTTATTAAAGACTGCACCGAACAATCCGAAGACCTAAAGATAGAGCTTGAAACTTTGCAACTGTGCACGATTCAAGTTAAACATAGTCAGCGCACTCTTAAAATCTCATCTATCTACTGTCCACCGCGTTCCGCGCTTGAGAAAAGTCATTTTACTAACTTGTTTGAATCGCTGAAACCTAATTTCATTATTGGCGGCGATTTTAATGCAAAACACACGTTCTGGAGCTCAAGATACAGCTCGAAGAAAGGTAGAATGCTCTATGGGGCAGGTATGGAGTACAGTTGTGATTTCCATTCGACGGGTAAACCGACTTACTGGCCAACTGATACTTCGAAAATACCTGACCTGATCGATTTTTGATCGATTTATTTGTTTTTTCATCGATTTTTTCATTGTGAAAAGAATATCTACCAACCACATAAAAGTTAAAGAGAGCCTTGATCTGTCGTCTGATCATTCCCCAGTTATTTTGATATTGAGCAAAAAACTAGTCTATAACCTAGAGTCAGCGAGATTAACTGGTAGAACAACTAACTGGGAAGGCTTTAGGAACGAAATTGAAGATAATGTTGAACTGAGCGTTCCACTTACGACACCCTATGAACTTGAGGTTGAAGTTGATCGCTTCGTTGAGATCGTACAGCTCGCCTCTTGGAATAATACTCCCAATCCAAGGAAACCGCCGGACAGATACGGTTTACGATATCCTCCGGAAATAAAAGAATTGGTCAAGGAAAAAAGAAAAGCGCTTAAAAAATGGCAACAGAGTCGTGCTCCGCAACATAAAGCACACTTGAATCGTCTGTGCAATTCGTTGAAGACGACTATTAAGGATTTTAAGAATCGTGCGATAGGATAACACCATGAAAGTTTAACAGCGAAAAAAGATTCCAATTATTCACTTTGGAAGGCCATAAAAGGCACCAAAAGGCCCAAAGTCCTTGCGGCGCCAATTAAATTAAATCAAAATGAATGGGCAAGGGAAGATAAAGAAAAAGCGGACGTCTTTGCGGTCCACCTGGAAGAAACCTTTAAACTGTACGATGGTCAAGTGGTTTACGATAACGTCAATAGGCCGGATTTACCATCTGACGATTTGACGCTCACAAGTGCAACGCTAAGGGAGCTCACACATGAGATCGAGATTCTAAAACCTAAAACCCTAAGCTCCTGGTCATGATTTGATTACCGGAGAAATTCTCAAAGTTTTACCCAGAAAAGCATTGATTAAGCTTCTCCATATTGTAAATGCTGCACTTAGATTAAAACACGTGCCGAGCCAATGGAAAGTTGCGGAAGTCATAATGGTTTTAAAACCAGGAAAACCGCCAAATGAGGTAAGATCGTATAGATCAATTTCACTTCTTCCAATCATATCGAAAATTTTCGAGGGGATATTATTAAAGCGTCTCCAACCGGTTATAGAAGAATATAATCTTATCCCTGACCACCAGTTTCGGTTCAGAAGCAGGCATTCGACGATTGACCAGGTGCATAGAATTACTGACGTAATCGAGAAAGCATTTAAAGAAAAAAAGATTTGCGCAAGCGTATTTCTTGACGTCTCGCAAGCCTTTGATAAGGTGAGGCATGATGGCTTGAAATGCAAACTACGACAAGTTCTCCCTGTATGCTTATACGATATTCTAGAATCATATCTCGGGAATAGACTCTTTCGTGTTAGACATGGTATCGAATACTCCAAGCTCAAAGAAATTTCGGCCGGCGTACCGCAAGGAAGCGTTCTTGGGCCGCTTCTCTATTTGTTATATATACGTGATATACCGAACGAAGATGGCACTTTCCTTGCTACATTTGCCGATGACACCGCTATCCTAGCAGTAGGTAAAATAATCGAAGAAACGACTGCAATACTGCAAAACGCACTGAATAATGTAAATGAATGGACGAGGGACTGGCGGATCGCCCTCAACGAATCTAAATCTGTTCACGTGAATTTCACTTATAAGAAAACTAATGAGTTGCCAATTTTCCTAAACTACCTTTTGCAAACGAGGCCAAATACCTGGGAATGACACTCGACGCAAGACTGAAATGGAATTCGCACGTGAAAATGAAACGAAAAGAACTCGAAATCAAATATAGAGAATTGTACTGGTTACTCGGAAAATATTCCCAGCTCAGTATTGAGAACAAACTGCTTTTATACAAGCAAGTGCTAAAGCCGGTGTGGACCTACGGTATACAACTTTGGGGTTGTACCAAGAAAACAAATGCAAATATTTTACAAGCTTTTCAAAATAAAGTGCTAAGAGAAATTGTCCAAGCACCGTGGTATATTAGAAACGACGATATCCACAGGGATCTCGGAATTCCGACAACCGAAGCTGAAACTAGAAGCTTCGCGAGAAAGCATAGAAACCGACTAATCGGACATGTCAACGATACAGGCCTACAAATTTTGGATGAGAGCAATTTATTGCGCCGACTACAAAGGACGAAACCTTTCGACTTGGCGAGATAATGATTAACCGCGTCTAGTTTGCGGAACATGCAGGATTTTTCAGTGGAAAATAGCCTGCCAAACGCTTTTATTTCGTGATAGGAAAATTGTTCGATAAGTTAATACCTACTTAGTTGTGATATCTAACAAATTTATATCGAAGGTCGGTGTTTTTTTAGTCAGTAAGAATCTGACACTACTATGAGCACTATGAGTCTTTGGAAAAATTTTCACCTACCCTCGAAAAAAAAAAAACATTGGGCGGCTTATGAAAATAATCTGTTTCAGAGTCGATTTCTCAATATCTAAGCTACATAGCATATTAATTTCAGGAAATTGGTTCTTTGTAAAAATAAAAATAAATTAACAACGTTTTCAGAACACTATTAAAAAAAAAATAACTAGCGCAACAGCTCTTTAACTGCCTGGCCTAGGTTCTCGCAACCACTCATGTTGTGTGCTTTATATTTTTTACACGAATGGAACGGACCTACAGTTTAGTGCCGTATACGAACGGCAATTTGTTTTGAGAAGGTTTTTCGAGTCAACAATACTCTCCGATGTTTGTCAGACGTTCGCGAGAGGTGGGACCGTGAAAAGACTTTTTGGTGTTTTCTGGGATTCGAACTTGAAACTTCACGCGCAGTGATCCAACACACTAACCACTTACGCCACGGCGCCTACAGAATAGAACACTTTTATGTTTTGTAAACGTTTTGGGTTTTTTCGTTTTTAGTCTAAGCATTTTTCGACTTTTCCAGACATTATCAAACAAGTTGAGATGAGGATAAGGACCTCAAGAACTCTTATCAAAAAACATTGCTTGAAATCCAAGTAGAATTTCCACTTCGACCCCCTTAAGATACACATGTCAACAAAAATTAGGTTATGTATAATTACTTCAGCAATAAAATTCTGCCTGATTTACGACTTGCCACATACTTCTCAAGCAAATTACTACCAAGCTAAAAGTCTTCAAAAAGCCTTGTAGGTTACTCCCTTAAATATTCATTTTGTCGGTAACTTTTATGACCAAAAACAGAAAATGTCCTCAGTGCTGCCACGACCACCACTAGTCGCTTGGTAACTTCAAAGGATAACAGCAAATAAAATTCCACACTTCACAGTGCGAAAATAATCCGAATTTATGCGAGGTCGTAAAGTTACATTTTATGCGGCTGCCGAAAAATGCTACCCTCTTTCAGCGCACCCAACCTAAAAAAGAAAAGAAAACACGCACACTCAAAACTAGGACCAGCCCCACACGATTGCTGTGCGCACCCCATAAAGAATCCACTAAGGACCGTCTCTCTCTCTGCGCCCAACCGCCAAAATTCGCAACTTGCTACTCTGCACTTACACCAAATATCGGCCGGGGGACGGAATAAGCCAAATGCGCTCATCACTTTGCATACTTTACTATGGCGGCTGCCCTCGACATCAGAGAAGGTTGGGGAAGGGCACCCTCTTTCTCATTCGTTTGATGATGTTCATCCATAATTCCACCGTTTTGCCAGCATTCTTTTTATGGGTCGTAAAAATGCCACCACTTTAGCCACGACGACGACAACGACGCTATGGAGGGCGCTGGAAAAATGGGCGCTCTTCTGCTGTTCTTCTTTCACGTGCAATAGTGCAAAATTAATGGACATGGCGGGCGAAGGAGGGAAAACATCATAACGAGGCGTTTATTTGGCAGTCATTCTGATCCAGAGGATAGAGGATGATGTCAATTGGTAATAAAACCAGAGGCCGATGATAATGCCACAAACGAAATGACAAAGTGACTACGGCCGTAAAAAACCGCCCGAAGATGAGGGGTCCCCACCCACGTAAGTGAATTCATTGCTCGTAAACGAGAAATGGATGTTTGTGTTGACCATTATGAAATTGAGAAAGAAATTAACTGCCAAAGCTTGTGGCTTTTATAGGAGAAAAAGTGGCACAGTAGGGAATGAGCATGGCTCACCTGAATGCACCATACAATACCAGGAACTAGGTGGCTATGCAATCACAATGAATGTTCCCATTTAGTCTTTTCAGTCGCAGCCACAAATCACCCAACTTTGTAACGGTTTTTTCCTACACCCATTGTCCTCGGGCGATTTTTCATTTCCACCTGTCAAAATAAATAATTTGGCAAGAGCTCTCCTTTCTGTCGGTGGCAGGCTCTTCTTGCAGTGCTGTGTTACCCAAACCGGCAAACTTATTATTGCCTTCATGTAAACGACTTCATAGTGACAGCCTCAATTAAGTCCAAGCGAAAAGTCGACATTAATTAAAATGACAAATTCCACAGAGTGTGTAGCGCGCCGAGTGACAGGCGCCCAACGAAGCAGCGCTGATTTGTGCACAAAAACCTTGTGATAGTTTTCCTTCCCAAATTGGGGGTTGTCGGTCGGAGGAAAGAACGCCTGGGCCAAGTGATACAATTTCCCCGCGTCCGTTGGCAGAGAGAAATTTCAGGCAATCACCCTTAGGGTATAGAGGAACAAGCATAAAACAAATTTCTTGGACCGTTTTCAATTTAAATTAAATTGTAATACTTTCCTCTTCGCTGGGCTTGTGCGTCTCATTGCGTAAGTTTCGGTGTCCGTGACTGTGCTCTCATAAGCACACTCGAGTTATATGCGGTCATTGTTGTTAATTCGGTAAACTCGAGGGGCTTGCGGGTGAATTTCACATTTTATGGGAAAGGATGCATAAATCAATTCTGCATCGGTGGTCAAAAGGCGGTATGTGGTAATTTTAAAAGCAGAGAAAGATGAAAGGCAAAGTGCGTTGAAATTTTGTTATTTCAATTGGGGAATACCAAACAGACAACTCTGTTTCAGAACGAGAGTAAAGTGGTTTTAATGAAGAAGTGTAAGTCAGTAACAATGTATCAAGTGGGCAACAACTTTTCCGTTGGTGGCCAAATGCAATAAATGATATACGACAACTCTCTGAAAGGTAAAATATACCACATGCAAGTTATAAGGTAATTAAATAATTGCATTTAAAACATACAGAGAATTCGACTTCTATGGAAGCTAGACCATCGTGGAAACTTACACCCGTGTATGTTTTATTGTTCAAAGAGAAATATTAGTTAGATCGTGGAAATCTGTTCTGAAGATCTTTGCACTCAACCATTGACGTTTTAGATTTTGTTATATATCCAAGACAAATAATGGAAAAGTCAGTGTGGCTAGCGGGCCGAACTTAATTCCTCCGATTTACACACTTATTAACCGGTATTAGTTTCATGAAAATTTTTGTTCAAAATCTCGATCAATCTTTGTATATTATATATTACTACTCAAATAGGTGAGTTCCCCAATTACATATGTCTGCCTGTTCATCTGTGTATACGTATGTACTACGAGGCAAAATCGAAATTTTCATTCTAACCTCAAATTCGGCCTGTACTGTAGGTACTAATGTGCGATTTTGAAAAAAGTAAATTTTGCCGAAAACGGCTTAAACGATTTTGTTCAGATTTTATATTTAAGTTGATTCAGTTTGTGTACTAAAACTGGTACAAGTACGTGAGACCCAGGCCTACTCTTTATTTTATTTTAAACAATGTATTATATTGTACAATGGTATATGCACTGAAAACAAGGGTCTGTGGGTCAGAGCATAGCTGAAACGGATTTTATATGTACATATTGAAAAAAATGTTTTCCAATTAAATTACAAATTTTAAGAAACCAAATTTAAAATGCGCTATATTGTACAATAAAGTTCAGATCTTTTATGTTTTCCCCAACTCTTTAGGTTCCCCTCATAGACCCTTTTATGATAAATAGTACCAGTCTCAACTTCTCTGAAAACGCAAAATATCTGGGTCTTATTTTGGATAGGAAATTAAACTGGAAGGCCAATCTACTAGAGCGCGTCAAGAAAGCTAATGTAGCTCTCTATTCCTGTAAAAAGGCTATAGGTAGGAGCTGGGGTATTAAACCTCAAATCACTCATTGGCTATACGCGTCCGTTATCAGGCCTATACTACTATATGGCGTGATCGTATGGTGGCCTGCTCTTGACAGGGCGGTCCACCTCACTCAACTAGCTAAGGTGCAAAGATCTGGATGCATCTGCATCAGTGTTGCACTGAGAACTACTCCCTCCGCGGCACTGGACATCTTGTTCAACCTGCTACCTTTAGATATTTTCGGCATACAGATGGCTGCCTGTGCGGGACACACCTCCTCCCCTGTCGATTGTAGTTCGGTTCACTTTTTTACAGATGGATCTAAGACGGAGAGTGGGATTGATTGTGGTGTTTTCTCCGAACAGCTCAATCTGAACATCTCTTTCCGCCTCCCTGATCATTGTAGCGTTTTCCAGGCGGAAATCATAGCGATTAAGGAAGCCCTGTCCTGGCTGAAATGTAATGTATTATCTGTCAGGGATATTAGCATTTTTACTGACAGCCAAGCGGCAATCAAGTCCCTGGAATCGTTCTCCTTCACTTCAAAGGCTGCCTTAAACTGTCGTCTATCTCTTATGGAGATGACAGAGCAGTTCAACTTTCACCTTTGCTGGGTGCCGGGCCAAAGAGACATTCCAGGTAACCGCAGGGCTGACGACCTCGCCAGACAGGGTACCACTCTAAGGATTTTGCCTGAAAGGCAAGCCCTGGGTATGCCCCTCACTACATGTAAGTATCTACTAAAGCTGAACGCTATTAGCACGACCAACCTGAGATGGGGAAACGGCTCAACGTGTCGCATTTCGAGACAGATCTGGCCTAAGCTGGATCAAAACCGTAGTGCCGATCTGATCAAGCTAAAGCGTACACAAATCAGCTGCGTTGTCGGTGTTCTCACTGGACACTGTCTTATAGGCCAACAGGCCAGAAGACTTGGTCTCTTCTCCAACGACTTCTGCAGGAGCTGTAGGGACGAGGAGGAGGAGGAAGCCATCCTTCACCTCCTATGCACATGTCCGGCCCTGTCGCATAAAAGAATGCTCCATCTAGCGTCCCCCTTCCTTGACGACCCCTGCGATCTGGCGTCCATGGACGTCATGAGCATCCATCGCTTTGTCAAAAGCTCCGGTTGGTTTGTTAGGGACTAATGGGCCTAATGGTTTGATCCATGGTATCACAAAGGACCTTCACTGGTCTAAGTGTGTCTGCACTCTCGTGTGGACAGCCAACCTAACCTAACCTAACTTAACTCTTTAGGTTTATGATAATTATGTACTTGATGTTGAGTACTACTAGAATATTCTGGTCTTTATGAGCAAAAGACGTTCCTTCTCTTTCGTTTTACAATGGGTTTATTAATTAATTTTTTTCGATTCGATTCTAGCCTGGCTATCAGCATAGAGTTAGCTTTATTGTAATCTAGGTAATGCACGCGGAGAAGTAATCAATGTGGACTCAACTAACTTTAACTCGGTTAAGGAGCATGAGAATTCTGAAAGGAATCTGCTGATTGAGAAGGCTGGAAGCAGAATACTGTACTCACAGTTAGAATTAAATTTTCGAGATTCGTACAGTTACAAGGAAATCTTACTTATTTTCAGAATAAAGTGTGAGACTCTCGGCCTTAACGGAAGCCCATACAATGGAAGTTTTGACCAATTCTGTATCTTATTCATCCATAGAGCCAAAGAAGACTGTTTTCACTTTATTAGCGTCTGTCCAACCTTCAATCTGCAAAGACTCACTTGTTCCGGGAATAAAACGTTAACAATGGGGGAAACAATCGCAATCTTGAACGGATCGAACTGGAAACAACTCTATAATTTCGCAAAGGTGTCACATAAATATAGCATGTTATTAATAACTGAATATGCCCGTTAATTTCGATTTTGAATTTTGTTTTTTATTTTTTATTAGAACATTCAAATATGTAAATTAAATATTGCTAACCGAGCTGACGGCAATGGCATGGCTTCAAAAATTCATTTTGTAAAAAAAGTTTATTTGTATTTTTTTTTACGTTTTATTGTTGTTGTTGAAGGCACTAAAATAATAGTAAGCAAAGGCTCTGCTGAAGCGGTTCCTTTCTGTCATCAGGTAAGACCAAATTAGAAAGTCGCAAAAGAACTACTAAATACTTTAAGCAATAGTCGCATGGACTTCAATGAAATCATGGACTAAATCAATGTACAGGGCGCACCAGCTTTTATGTCGCTATGTGAATATTGAATAACTTAAAAAAAATGATTTCCATATATGAAGTATTTTTGTTTAACTTCGTCCTTTACAATTTATTTGGATTAGTTTTTGAATACAAAATCAATCAAGTCGCCGCCTCTATTGACTAAAGCAAAATGTGCCCTTTTTGCTGCATTTTCCATCACATTTTCGAGCATCTGTAACGGTACATATCGTACGCAAGGACTTCTTCGGGTGCTGATGAGACGCGGGTGCACGCCTAGCGTTGTGCTAGCTTAGCTCGTCTGATCGGGGGGGTTTCTTTGCGCCCACCAACAGTTTGAACCTTTACATAAAAAAAATTTAATGCGTGCGGAGAAACTAAAAAAGAAATCAATAATAAAACCCGAAATCAAAACTATTTAAATATGGTTTTCTTTTCCTTTTTCTTAAAAAAAACATTGTTAGAGTTTAACAGTGTTTACATTTCCTAAGAGGAATTAAGATGTTGTTCTCCCTCACCGATGCCTTCTCAACTCGCCCAACCAATGGTTACATAGAGAGGCTTATTTGGTATGTAACCCCATTGTTGACTAAGATTTAAACACTAACACCTCATTGCAACACTTTTCTCTCCGGTCACTGGCATGGAAACAAATTATTAAATTAACAACTTAAACTGGCCATTTTGACAAATATTTTATTTATAAAAAAATCTTATTCATTTAAAGGAAAAAATAATCTTCGGGTATAACTGACCAAACCAAACCAATATAAAAAAATAATTTGCAAAGAAAAAAAATAATACTAAGTAAAACCTACCCGTTCATCCTTTGTTCGGCAGCGCTGTCGATGACGAAGGCTCACGGCATTCCCTACTAAACTACGAATGTTTTTTTTTAAATATATTTTATATATTGGTCCGGTTAGAACCAAACCCTAAATTAAAATTTAGAAACATTAAAAAGAAATTAAAAAACAACACAAAAAAACAACAAACAAACGTTAGTAACTCCTTGGTTAACATTAAAACTAATTAAAACTAAGACCAAACTATCTGCTATCACTGCATCTTGCAGTAGGGGCTCTCCGGGAATTGGTGGGTAACACTGAATTTTTTCTTTCCTCAATGTTCACTTCCTATTTTACCGTCTCTTTAATAGATATATTATATATTTTTTTCGATGGTTCTTTATTTTGGGGAATGTATTCCCATCTATTCACTTTTAGATTTGTATATCCCTTTTTTTCTAGATTGTTCTTTTTTTCTTCGGGAAATTATTCGCTTTTATTCACTTTTAAGTATAATATTTTCTTTTTCTCGATTGTTCCTTTTGTTTTATTTCGGGAAATTATTCCCTTTTATTCACTTTTAAATTTAATATTTTCTTTTTCTTTTTTTTTTTGTCTTATATTTTTCCTCTGTGCCAAACTCCTCTATCTCCAAATCCAAACTCAAAACCTCAAGCCTAGGCTGATTTTTTTTCATTATTTTTCTCTCAAAAATAAGCTTCTTTGGTTTTTTATAGGCTTGTTTGCAAAGTGAGTTTGCATCAAGTAGATTTAGAAATAAATCATGGAGGATATCGAAAACAAAAGCAGTCGTCTTCCACACATCTCGGGCGGTATATCGATGATTTCGGCACGAATGTTTGCCCTGAGCTCCTCAATGGTCTGAGGTTTGCTAACGTACACTTTTCTTTTCAAATAACCCCACAAAAAGAAGCCCGGATGGATCAAATCTGGAGATCTGGATGGCCAGTCAATATCGCCATTTTTTGACAGCACACGCCCAGGGAATTTTCGTTGCAGAAACTGCTTTGTTTGATTTGCAGTGTGGTATGGCGCACCATCTTGTTGCAACTAGTAATTGTCCAGGCCTTTTTCACACATTTGTGGGCAGACATAATGAGCCAACATCTACTGATACCTATCGATTCCCATTGACTGTTTCGCCTTCGCTGAAGAAAAGTGGCCCAATGATGGTTTTGGCGCAAATGCGGCTCAGTCACTTTTTGGTCATGCAATGGTGTTTCGTGGATCTCGTGTGGATTCTCCGTTCCCCAAATGCAGCAATTTTTCTTATTAAAGCCGCTAGAGAGTGTGAAATGGGCCTCGTCGGTCATCAAAATTTGCTTCCAAAAATCAGGTTCAGTGTCAACCATTCGAGCGACTGTTTGGCCGTATTCCAAGCGACACGGACGGTCTGTCAGCAATATTCTTTGAGTCTATTGCACTTTATAAGGAAATAAATGCAAATCGTCCTTCAAAATGCGCCGCAAGGTGGTTCCACTGGCGCCAAAATACTGACGATACGACACACGTGGGTTCTCGGAAACACTCTCTCTTAGCGCTTCAACCAGTTCATTGGAACGTCTTGGGCGTTGATGAACGGCATGTCGACGATCTCCCACTGTCCCTTCCTCAACAAAATTCGACACCAAACGACGAATAGTGTTGTCAGATGGTACTTGTTGCCCACGATATTTTCGACGATATGCACGTTGAGTTTACACAACTGAACGACTATTTTCAATGTACAGCGTCACTATTTCGGCGCGTTGTTTCGATGTGAAGTAATTCATGGTTAAAATTGTACTGAAGGGACATTTCAAAAATATGTCTACTCAAATCAATTGGTTGATAAATGTGAAAGTTATTCAATATTTGCTTACTGACATAAAAGATGGCGCACCCGTTAGCTTCCTTGAAATCTTGAGCTTGACAAGCAGTTCGCTTGCTGTTTATCGTATTCGAGATGTAGCGTTTAAGATTAATAATACGGTCGGCCACAGCTGTAAAGATATCAATATATAGAACTTTGAATTCATCGGCGATTTGTGAATTCTTTGCACCACTGGATAGCTGTCCGCGTCCATAGTAAGATGTAATAGAAATCAAAAGTTTAAAGCAAAGGGACATCAATAATTTAAAACACGGTATTTTACGAGTATTATAATATTTCTTCTCGTATTACGCATACACATGTATGTAATGTTTTGTATTCTTATCATATTGACAGGACCACAATGCATTACAAATGTTTATGATACTTACTTACTTACTTAGGTGGCGCTACAGTTCGGGGTGAACCTGGGCCTCAACCAACAAGCCTCTCCATTTAGCTCGGTCTTTAGCTAATTGCCTCCAGTTGCGCACTCCAAGTTGGTCGAGGTCCCGTTGAACTTGTGCGCGCCACCTACGGCGATGATTCCCTCTACTGCGTCGTCCCTCAGGGTTAGATTCGAAGACTCTGCGGGCCGGAGCGTTGGTGTCCATTCGCTCTACATGTCCTAGCCATCTCAGGCGTCCAATACGCAGTTTTTTGACTAGGTCGATGTCGCTGTACAGCTCGTATAGTTCGTGATTGAATCTTCTCCTCCAAAACCCGTCAACGCAAACGGGACCGAAAATCTTACGAAGAATTTTTCTCTCGAAGCGACCAAGGATATCTTCATCCTCTTTTAATAAAGTCCATGTTTCAGTGCCGTAAAGCAGGACTGGGATGATCAAGGTCTTATATAGAGTCTCCTTAGTTGTTCGAGATAGGGCTTTACCGTTGAATTGCCTTATAAGCCCAAAAAAACAGCGATTGGCAAGAGTTATTCTTCGCTTGATTTCTGCACTGATTTTGTTAGTAGAATTTATAGCAGAGCCAAGGTAGACAAAGTCCCTTACTACCTCGAAGTTATAGCTGCCCACGGTGACGTTTTGTCCAATTCGTCGGTGTTGGTTTTCCCTTTTTGTTGACAGCATATACTTGGTTTTGCCCTCGTTTATCGCTAAACCCATTTTGGCAGCTTCCGCCTCAATGCTTGCAAAAGCACCGGTGACAGCCCGCTGAGTTCTTCCGATAATGTCTATATCGTCGACGTATGTAAGCAGTTGTACAGACTTGTAATAGATTGTGCCTCCGGTGTTGGCTTGTGAGTTCCGCACAATCCGTTCAAGTACAATATTGAAGAAGTCACATGACAGCGCGTCACCTTGTCTAAAGACTTTTTTGACATCAAAGGTTTCGGTGAGGTCATTACCGACCTTGATGGAGCAGCGAGCGTTCTCCATCGACAGCCTGCACAGACGGACAAGTTTGGCAGGGATGTCAAAACTAGACATAGCACTATAAAGCTCTTCTCTATAGATGCTGTCATAGGCGGCCTTGAAATCGATAAAGAGGTGGTGAGTATCGATTTGGAATTCTTGGGTTTTCTCTAGGATCTGCCGAAGTGTGAAGATTTGATCGATGGTGGACTTTCCTGGCCTGAAACCGCACTGATAGGGTCCAATCAGGCTGTTGATAAAATGTTTCAGGCGTTCACACAATATCGCAGAGAAGATTTTATATGCGATGTTGAGGAGACTAATGCCTCTATAATTGGCGCAGTTAAGGGGGTCTCCTTTCTTGTGGATCGGGCAAACGATGCTGAGATTCCATTCATCAGGCATACACTCGTCTGACCAAATATTAGAAATGAGTTGGTGTATGCACTCTACCAATTCATCCCCAGCTGCCTTGAAAAGTTCGGCCGGTAAGCCGTCAGGTCCAGCAGCGTTGTTGGGTTTTAGCTTGGATATTGCTATCCTCACTTCGTTTTGGTCAGGTGGACGGAAATTTTGACTATCATCGTCTATGTTGAATGGTTCATTCTGCCTGACAGCGGGATGTTGGTCTTCGTCGCCGTTATACAGTCTGCAGAAGTAGTTTTTCCATATTCTCAGCACCGACTGTGATTCTACTACGAGGTTTCCATTTTCATCTCTACAGGTTTCTGTACGGGTATTACTTCTCTGACACGTTCTTTTTACCTTTTGGTAAAACATCCGTACATTGTTCCTGGAGTATAGACTCTCGATATTCTCAAACGCGCGCTTCTCCTGCTCTTTCTTCTTCTTTTGGAGAAGCCGATGTTCTTCCCGTCTCTTTTGCTCGTAGAGCTCATGAGCAGCTCTCGTCTTCCGCTGCAGCGCCGCTTTGTATGGCTCTTGTTTTGCTGCATGCACTCGCCGGCATTCTTCGTCAAACCAGGGGTTTCGCGGTGGTGGGCGATGGCATGATGGCATGTTGGCAGCGTTGCCACTGGTCTTCGGTACTTGATGCTTGCGGCAAAGGGGTGATTGAGAGATTTCGGGATACGCGTTCAGCGAAGAGTCTGGCGGTCTCTTGCGATTGTAGCTTTTCGACGTTAAATTTTCTCGCAGTAATTCTTCTTTGTTGCTCAGATTGGGATATCCGCATTCGTACCTTGGCTACAACAAGGTAATGATCCGAGTCTATGTTGGCCGCTCGGAAGGTCCGGACATCCAGAATACTGGAGGCATGCCTTGCGTCGATCGCAATATGATCTATTTGGTTGATCGTTACATGATCATTGGACCGCCATGTCTGCTTATGAATATCGAGATGAGGAAACCATGTGCTTGCTATGGTGACATTTCGCTCCACAGCGAAATCAATTAGCCTTAGTCCGTTATCAGACGTGGTGTCGTGTAGGCTATGCTTACCGACTGCCCTACCAAAGACGTCCTCCTTTCCTATTTTGGCGTTAAAATCGCCCAATACGATTTTGACGTCGTATTTAGGACATTGCTCGTATGTTTTGTCGAGGAGCTCGTAGAAACACTCTTTGGTGGCAGGGTCCTTTTCTTCTGTGGGGGCATGAACACATATTAGGCTTATGTTAGCGAATTTAGCCTTGATCCGGATAGTCATAATACGCTCGCTTACGTGTCGGAAGCTTAAGACTTCTTGCCTAAGTCTGCCGCGTATGACAAATCCGCATCCGAATAAGCGTTGCCTGTTGCCTCTGTAGCAATCACCGTAGTAGATGTCACAGTTTTTCATCCTCTTTTTGCCCGGCCCATCCCATCGCACTTCCTGGATGGCGGTAATATCTGCTTTATAGCAGTCTAGGGCCTCTGCTAGTTGTTCGGCTGCACGTGGTCTGTAAAGGGACAGAACATTCCACGTACAGATCCGAAGGTCGTTGTCCTTATTTCGTTTGCTGGGGTCGTCATTAGTTGAGTCATCCTTATCCGAGGCTTTTGATTGTTTCGGAACCATGAATTTTTTTACGTGGTAGGGAAGTTACCCCGACGGCACAGCCCCCAACCTGGAGGGCCAGTTCCTTAATTATTCCCCTAGGACGAGGGGCTGGGTACACCGGTGCCAGTAGTCCACTACGGGAGTATGAGCGCTGCCGTTGGCCCATTAAGGGCTCCTCCGCCACCATCTCTATTCCAACGTCCTGACCATTGGAAATTCCTTGCCAACCTGTGATCCGAATACGTCGAAGCAGCTCGCGCAAGGTAATGTTTATGATACCTTCTCATTATAATTTACCAACCGCATCATCTACATCTACAGGTACATCTTACCTATTTCACCTTAAATAAACTCGCGGATTAAACAAATGTAATCAAAAGCACATAATGAATGTATTTTATGGTAATTCTCACCTAAAACCTCTACACTAATCTGTGTATGATAGTAAAAAGAGCAATCCCTCCTCCACTGCAACTAAAAATTCCTCTGTACAACGTTTTCTTCTTCTCTACATTTATGCCATTTATCATCGCCACCCAAAAGGATTACAATTTTAATCGAATTATTTACACATGCAGAAATTTCTACTACTGCCCATAAATTAGTACACACACAACGTAGCACAAAGTGTCTAATCCCACGGGACCATGCTGCAAGTGACTAGTAACACCATACCTACAAGCTGAGTCTGTCGCAACTTTCTCGACATATCTCCCCTTGCCCCCTTCTTCCAGATTGACTCGATTAATCAAAATCCATCAGACCGTCGGAGGTAGAAAAAAAATAGATGTACATATGTAAGAAAACCGACCAACGATGACGGTGATAGAGATCTGCAATTTTGTTCTCACATTAAACGAAACATGTCCAAGGAAGTCAACACTTCCAGAGCGCACAGCAATTATGCGAACACATTATGAACACGTACGCTGTGCTCTGACGGCGAAACCGCCAATTCGTGCATAAGATAAATGACAAGCCCATTGCGGCTGGCACTAGCTATAACGCGTCGCTTTGACAGACGGACAAGTAGTTTCGTGGAGCGCAAAAAAACGTCAGTCCGTCGCAGCGGTAGTTGTATGCAGCAATCTCATGGCAAAATCGGCAGAGGATGTCGAGACGAGAGTTTGTCATATGTCCGATGTTCAACTGGATGAGTGCCTGACAGAGTTGTGCTGCTCTGCTGTCTTCCGGATGCGTGTATCGGGCCATCATCACATAATCATCCCCGATCGTCATCACCATCATCATCAGCACTAACAAAACCGACATCCGTCGTCGACGTAGTCATCGTCGATGCTCTGCCTTCGGCACTTTTTGTGGTTATGTCGTCGCTGAGCACGTTTATCATAGCGACGATGGCCGTCACCATCAACATCATGGCCATCATCATCGTCCTCTGCATCATGACAGAAGATCAGCCGTCGCCACCACCGCCGCATCATCACTCGACATCGTCGTTGTTGGTGTTGCAGCAGCAAGCAATCATAATTACAGTGCCGGGTCGAGCATACATTATTCCGCGATGGTTATTGGCATTTTGGGCGGGGGAAACGGAAGACGTGCAATCATTGTGGTCTCTCTGCTGTCCGAGTTTAATAAATTTCACATCGCTATCTGATTGTTCTGATGGAATTTGCGGCACCATAATTAATTTATTCATTGTTCCTTTTGTCACGGGTCGACGGTGTGTGAGTAATGACCATAAATGGGCGGGCATGATACGGACGTCTAGTGATGGAATTCGCGTAAATCATTTTGGCCGAGACACAAGGTCATGAGACGTCATGTTGATGGCAGATTTTTAATCAGATTTTTAATTTTTTTATCGGAGATACTTTGTAGTAGATATGTAGGTAGGTACTTGGCCATGATGGCATTTGGCTGTTGGAAAGACAACCGACTTGCTGGTGGGACTGACAGCAATAAATTATTTTTTTTTTCTTAAGTTGATTACATTAGTTAACGTTGTTGGAATGTAGACGGAATTTTCTTGTGAAATAGTTTGAAGTGTAGTGTTTTCTTTTCTTTCTTATATAATTTGCTGATGTTAACCACTGCCTTTCTTGATATGTGTAGTCTGATTTAGGTTAGGATGGTTTGGGTCTTGTCGGGTGCAGAAACTCCGATAAGAGGATTTTACCAACAGACCATAATGCTGACATCTCCGTGTGATGATGCTCCTCCTTTACTGACCACGTTACGTAGACGGGACTAGGGGGCACTTTGGGTTTATGTGAAGCAAATTGGCCTATGTATGTACGTGCCAACGATAAAATAAAATTAATTCATTCTAAGGAGTTCTGTACATATGCTATGTAAACAATATTGCTTTCACTCTTTCGTCTGTCCATTTGTCTGAATATCTGTCTATCTACACAGAATATTTAAAAATACTACTTCTAGACATACCCAGTGTTATTTTTCAAATATTCGTTATTTTTTTAGGTGATCCCAGTACAAGCAAAAAAAGCGACATGCGAAGAAAATCATAAGAAATAGTTTTGGAAGGTATACCAGCGGAAGAAAATGGTTTGAAAGTGGATTAAGGCCATTTCCTTGGACATAGTTAAAAACGCCTAAAAACTTGGACTGTGAGCTTCCCATTTGAAGAAGGCTGGATTATCACCTTCAACCATTTCATGAACATGACCACATCTTTTTTAAAAACAAAGGATATCCTGTTAAGGGGTGTTACTATAACGGGAGAGTAATACGCTGATATTTTGTAAACGTTTAAAAGAAGCTGTGGAGGAAGAAAGAAGAGGAAATATAGGAAATGGGTATTTTTTCTGCATAACAAAGCACCCTTACACAAAACCTATATTGCAGCGGCTGCTTTGGCATGGTGTACTGGTAATATATTTGATCATTATGTGTTACGTTGTCGGTTCAAGTAAGCAAACATATCCATTCAAGTTTTTCAGTAATAAAATAAAATGGTACTATCTGTTACCACCTACAGTAATTCAACACTTACTTGAAACAATTGGATCGGTTGATACCTTCTCCTTATAATTTAAGGTGGGCCTGGAGTTGTGAAAGTATTTACTTTTTTCAATCAATAAATTATTATAACGTTTATGTTGCAAGGACAAACAGGAAGTAATTTAATTGAAGTTAAAAAACTCTAAATCAACTTGCTAGAATCTCGAAACTTATTTTAACCATTTTCTGTGATAAAATCTGGTACGTTATTTTTTCTTCTTGACGTTTTGATCAATATTGTTCTTACTTTTATAGAGATACTCAAAAGAGTGTCCACCAATTCCGTCTGTCTGTGTGTATATAGCTGACTGAAGGCTAAACAACTAGGTGCATTACTTCAAACTGAGGGTATACGGGGTCACAATTTAAAGCTAAATCCTATTCTGACCTCGTTGCTCGAAGCGCGGTGTTATTGCTTGATCTGACGGCTGCAGTTCGAAAGTTAAGCTACCATAAAGTGGTGATCTCGTACTAGTCCAATGTCTGCTTCACGCCTTTTTCGGATATTCAAGAGAGAACTTCTAAGACGCTAGCTTATAGCAATATGGTCAATTTGATTAAAAGTTCTCTGTCGATTGGTAGACACCTAGCTGATTTTATGTTCGTATAATATGCCCCCTATGACAATCCGATTGGGTTTGCAGTAATTGACGAACATTCCACCGTTATCGTTGCGGATAAATGCCGATAACCTGTCGGAGGTTCGTGTTATTGTTACCTACCTTAGCATTGGTTTCACCCATCAAAATGACGATACCCCATTGGGTGTTGTATTTTGGGCAGCTTGCAATTGGACATAAAGGTTCTCTTTGCTAAGTTCTTGAGAGCGCAACACTGAATGATTTTGACGTTTCTTACTCTCGTTCTGAATCTGGCCCTTAGTATTCTTTCGCTGAAAGATTTCCCAGATATGAGGTACTTTAGCACGTCTTTCGGACATAGAAGTAAAAAAGGAGCTTATCAACTCCATTATAATAGCTTTCTGTTTACTATTTAAGTCTTTAAAGATAACTTATGCCGAGGAAAAACGCTGCCCTGATAGCCGTAGTTTGAGCACGCCCCATCAATTTTCTATGGGTCTTAAGTCCTGAGATTGTGGAGGTCAATCCAAAATCTTAACTTTTATTGATGACAAGAATTCCTTTGTTTACTTTGAAGTATGTTTTGGATCGTTATCATGCTGTAACCGCCACAATAAGGGCATCTCCCAATCAGCATAAGGAAGCATTATTTTTTTTTTTTTTTTTAAGGGGAGATTGGGTGACAGGGCAGGCAATGACCCCCGAAGCACTGCGACCTGAAGAGATCTTTTGTGCTATCCCCTGGTGTGTTGTTTGAGAAATAGTTGTCCGTTAGCTGAAATCTAGTTCATTGGTGAAGCTAAGGATAGTTCGAGCTGAGGAAGAGGTGACATCAGAAGGTGATGTGAAGCCTTTGTTAAAGTACTTAAGCCTTAAGGCTGAACTGTAATAAGAGAATGGTTTTGTATGACCACTTCCGAAACAGTGGGAATACAAAGGATTTGTATTGTGTACCCATAATAGATTCTATCTTCGATTCGTTAAGTTTTCGTTCGCTCTTTCGTATGAAAATTTGACAGCAAAAAAGCTGTAAATGAAAATAAAATATTTTGCCCGGAAGAACAAATATTCAGTGAGTAAGTTTAGTATATTACGAGCTAATGTATAATGGTCACTACTTTAATGTATATTTACAGGAAATACAACAACTACAGAGTTTTTATCCCCATTCGTCGTCGTAGTCGGTGACAAAGTACAACGAATTGAATTGAATGAAAATTGAATTCATTGGATTAAAACATTAATAAAATATAAATAAAAAACATAAGATAAGAAAAAATATAATTTTAATTCACAAAAACTCCAACAAAAATACATAGTTGTAGTTAAAAACAAATAAAATGCTTTTTCTGAGCTATAGTTTTCATTTGGCAACTTCATTTTGATTCAACATTTACGTACTCAGCAACAATAAATTTAAAAATTATACAAAATTTTAATAATTGCGCAGATGGTTCGAAAATGTTATTATCTTGTAATAGCTCTTTAGCCAGTAAAATATTGTTAATTGTTTCTGAGCCTATTCCTCAACTCTTCTTTTATCATATTTAATTGGGAGAATTTTCGCTCAGCAGAAGCACTACTGTGTGGAAGACAACATATATCTAGCATATAGGCTGTTAATTATCGAAACATGTATTCTCCTAAATATTTTTTTTTTTAATTCTATCCATAGTGCTACATATCGCTATTTTCAGGTCCACATTTTGTAATTAGATCCGAAGACCCAGTTAGCCAGCGCCACTGCTCATTTAGAAGTTCTAAATTTGCGTTATTACAGGAAAACTTTTTAAAACTTATTTAAAATGGTTGTCTCATTGCCTGTAGCTATCTGCCAAGGATCTAAGTATTTAAGCATTTGCATTTTAGTATTATTACGGTCAAATCTTTGAATGAGCTGTTTACATAGTTCTACATATACATTTATACGGTTTCTATTTACATCATTTATGCTATTTATATTGATTTCAGAATATTGAATATGCATTTGAAATTGTAACAAAAAGTAGTATTCTAGAGTAAGGATGTAGTATGTACTACGTACAAATATGTAGTAAAGTACTACAAAGCAACACCATAACTTAAATGGCAGGCAAACCGATTTGACAGTTGCTTCCAATTGCTTCCGACTATTCCAATTGCTTCCTCACTTGAGCAATTGACAGTTTGGAAGGAAATTTAACGAATAATTATGACATTAGCTTCCGACTGCTTCCGACTATTAAAGTTGGGCCTTAAGCCGAGTAATGGCCGGGCAAGCACAAAGTATGTGATGGGCTGTTTCGGCGTCTTCAAGACAGAGACTGCACGTGGCCGATTGAACACGGCTCAATTTAAGATCTAACTATTGTGCTTGCTCATTGTTAGAATGTCTCTGGTTCTATTTTTTGAGAAATTCATAAATTTCTTGGAGAGCCTTAGGCCCGGTTGAGCATTCCAATATGAAAGCATTTGCTCACGCTCCCAGTGATATAGTTCTATCTTTATCTGGCTGATAGGTAAGCCGCAGAAGGGTTCAGGTCCAATGTAAGAAGATTGGGTACCTAGTCTTGCAAGCTTCTCAGCCGCTTCGTTACCAGGGATGCTGTAGTGTATCCACTGACTGACGCCACTGCCCAAAACATAAACAATAACAAAGTGACGAAGCATGTGAAGTGCAATCGAGTTCATTCCTCTTTGTCACACATTCTTGGTGTGTTATGCACTCAATTGCACTGAACGTCACTCAATAGAAATAAGATCCTATCGAATAGTGTACAGCCAATAAGAATCTAGAATAAGGTATCCATAATCGCTAGTGTAAGTAGAAGTCAGATAGAAGATAAGTATAACAGTTATGTTGATAGTATTTAAGGTATGAAATGTCAAGAATAAAATTAGATCTATCTTGGAATTCAATTTGGCAGTAATGCCTTGTTTCTATTGAGGTCTCAAAGTTGCGGCGAGAAATCGCCTATCAATATAGCGTGGTACCGCTTAAATACCAAACCCCTCCGCTCATAGTATAGGTAGAACCACTACAATGCCTTTTTGTCCGGGGACACACATTAATGTGATTTTATTGTGTGCAGCGAGCTGTAAGAGAGTTTGGAGGCAGTTCCAAACCAGGTTAGACTCAAAGTTGAAGGACATGAGAGCTTTGAGTGCTGCTTGGCTATCTGACATTATATTAATATGTGATCTTCGGAGGTTTCTTCGAATGCATTCTCTGGCACAGTGTTCGATAGCATAAACCTCTGCTTGAAAGATAGTTGTCCATTGATCTAGTGGTGTAAAAAGTTTGTAGTTGGTGCCATAGGTACCAGCTTTAGCCCCATTTGACATTTTGAACCATCAGTGTACCAGTTAAGTTGAAGAGTAGCTAGAGGTATTTGGTGAAAGGTATGATTACGGTTTTTGATGGATTAACCGTAAGCCTTTCTGACTGGCACCAATTGCTTTCTTTATTTAGGGCATGTTGCATTTGTTCAGAGATACTGGTCTCATCTTTGCTAGAGTATTATGACTAAATCATCTGCGTAGCCTTGGGTAAGAAACTATTGAGGTCGTTTAGGACTCTGCCCACAACAATGGACCATAAGAGTGGGGCTATGCCTTCCCCTTGAGGACAACCTTTAATAATTCTAACGGAGATTGAGATTTGTCCAAGCTTGGTAGTAATTAATCTGCTACTGAGCATCGAGCATATCCATTTGGTAGTTTGCAGATCAATGCCTTTTGCATCAACGGAAGACATAATTAAAAGAGAAGGCGGCAGAAATGTCCTAGAAAGCGCATAATGCGATTTCCTTTTTTAACAAAGTCTCTTCAATAGTGCTAACTAGATGGTGAAGAAATTTCTTATGTGAAGATCAATAATTTTTTCCATTACCTTAAGAAATACAAAGGTGAGATTGATTAACCCAAAAGTCTTTGGGTCTGAATGTGATCCGGCAGCGAATTTAGGAATGAACACTACATTAACTTTTCTCCATATTGATGGAATGTAGCTGAGTTCATAGCTGGATCTGAAGATAGCACGTAGTTCGAGATAGGGCTTTGCTACTCAATTGCCTCCTTAATCCATAGAAACACCGATTGGCAAGAGTTATTCTTCGTTCGATCTCCCCACTGGTGTTATTCGCGGAGCTCACCAAAGAACCTGGATGAACAAAGTCCTTTACTAGCCCAAAATTGTATCTGTATATTGTGGCGTTCTGTCTAAGACGCCGATGTTGGGTGTCCTTTTTTGTAGACAGCATTTATTTCGTTTTGATTTCATTGACCGCTAAACCCATCTTCCTGCCTCTATCTCAATGCTCGGGGCCCCACTGACCGCTGAGCTCTTCCGAATATATCAATGTCATCGGCGTAAGCGAGTAGTTGTACAGACTTGTAAAAGATTGTACCTCCGGTGTTGGCTTGTGAGTTTCGTACAATTCTCTCAAGTACTATGTTAAAGAGATAGCATGATAGCAAGTCACCTTGTCGAAGACCTTTCCTGACATCGAACGGTTCGGTGATGTTCTTACCGACTTTGGTGGAGCAGCGAGAGTTCTCCATCGTCATTCTGCACAAACGGACAAGCTTGGCAAGGATGCCGAGACTAGACATGGCTCTGTATAACTAGTCTCTATACACGCTATCATAGGCAACTTTGAAATCCATAAAGAGGTGATGCGTATCAATTTTCTATTCATGGGCATTTTCCAAGATCTGCCGCAGTGTGAATATTTGGTCAATGATGGACTTTCCCGGCCTGAAACTGCACTGATAGTCACCTATTAGGCTTTTGACGATCGATTTTAGGCGTTCACATAATACGGCAGACAAGATCTTAGATGCGATGTTGAGGAGACTTATGCCTCTGTAATAGGCGCAGGTCAAAGGGTCTCCTTTCTTCAGGATCGGGCAAACGATGGTGAGGTCATTCATCGGTCATACTTTCGTCCGACCAGATTTTATAGATGAGCTGGTGTATGCTATTAACCAACTCACCTCCACCTGCCTTGAAAAGTTCGGCGGCAAGGCCGTCGGCTCCAGCAGCTTCGTTGCATTTAAGTTTAGATATCGCTGCCTTCACTTCATTCTGATTGGGTTGATGGGAATCTTGACTATCATCGTCATTGTTGAATGGGTCATTGTGCCTGCCAGCGGAATATTG
Organism: Brachypalpus laphriformis; assembly: GCA_945910035.1. NCBI lineage: Eukaryota > Metazoa > Arthropoda > Insecta > Diptera > Syrphidae > Brachypalpus > Brachypalpus laphriformis. The sequence continues at coordinate 206,055,637 of OX246753.1, forward strand.
GTCATCGTCGCCGTTTAGCAGTCTACAAGTGTACTTTCCATATACTCAGCACCGACTGCGATTCTACTATTATGTTACCATTTTCGTTCCTGCATGTTTCTGTTCTGGCTTTGAAACCCTTGCATGTTCTCTCTACGAGTACCTTATGGTAAAATTTTCGAGCATTATTCCTGGAATAAAGTCTATCAATCGCTCAAATTGCTTTCAGATGCAATATTATTGAAAACAAACATTTACCAGTGGAAAAAGGGGCGGGTTTTCACATAGGAAATTCGTTATCATTTTTTTGTAAAAAAGCATAAAAAAAATTTTTGTTTGAGAGGAAGTTAATAAAAATAAATATTTTTTCTTCCAAATTCCTTTATAGGAAATTCGCTTAAAAAATATTTTTTTTAATTAGAGTAAAAGGCCTAAAAAACATAACAAATTTGTAAAATGTTTCCTTTGACATTCTGACTTTTTTTTTAATCATTTATTAAAACTTGTATCGCGTGTGGTCGAAAATCGACCGAGGGGAACAAAAGAAACAGCGGGAGAAAAATCACTATGTATTTGTTTACATAAATTTTTTTTAATATTCTCCGTGCAGGGAAGGCAAAGGGATTTATGCTCATACAGCCATGAACGTTATCAAAATGCTTTCATTAATTTGGTTAAAGCGTTTTGTATGGGGAAATCATGTTCACTTTATTTTACCTGACTGTATGATTACCTGGTAACATATGCACATGATTTGTTCTTTCTTTCTTCTGCAGATCTACAGCACAGTACCTTTCGAATGATATAAGCATGGAGAATGGTTTTTAATAACTCCTCAAAATGATCCAGTCTAATTTTTTTAATCATACTCCTCCACTGGTATGCTACTCTCATTGTAGCTGCAAAATACAGTATACGCCGTGTAATTAGTCACTTTACTTTAATTATTTTAATCCAATTTATTTTGATTTAAATTTGGATGGTTTTTGGTAATTATTTCGTAAAATAGCCTCTCCATCAAAACTAACCATACAGCCAACAGTGCCGGCATTTTTCTGAGAATTTTGATATATGGTATATAGGTACTCGTAAATTTAATTTTGGACCACTTACCCACTGTTGGTCGGCACAAAACTGTTCTCTAATAAACTTAGCCCCAGGCGCCTACCTGATAGTTGTTGACATACCCTTAGCGGAGCGTTGAAGTAGCGTGAGCGGGTAAACTACTCCGGTAAGCGGAGTTTAAATAAATGGATCACACAATACTATTTCTTGTTTTGTTCATTCCATTCCATTGAATTTATATTGTTTTTGATTTGTAATAGCAACATGAATTAAAATTAGAGTTTCGAAGAACAATTTTTTTATATATGTAGTATTTTTAACTTTTTCTCAAAAAAATTTTTTTTTTTAAAGTTTTTTAAGTTGTTTACACTAATTAAAAAAAAATATTTAGCAAATTTCCTATAGTCGAATTTCGAAGAAAAACAGTTTTTTTGTTATAGTATTATTAACTTCCTCTCAAATTTCTATTATTTTTTATGTTTTTTTGGGCTTTTTTACACTACAAAAAAATGTTGGAAACCTCAGCCGGAAAAAATTCCAAATGTTTTGCCCAATACCGTATAACAAAGCACATAGAACTATCTAAATGATAACAAAAAAGTTTTAATTAGAAATCCACTAAATTAGTCTGGTTAGCAGAATTTTAATTCAATTTTGTGCTATATGTACGTGTCCATGGCGATGATTTTTCCATTACTACTCGTGCTCATATCGCGGTCAATTTTTACGGGAATTAATTTGGTCAAAGGGCAACTCGCTACCTAGACAATAATTCTACAGAATATGTGTATGTCTGCAGCGTGCTACTAATGTACTCTATGTTATCACCAGGGATAGGATTTTGCTAACTTTGCCTCTTTTTTTTGCTTAATCGGAAGATAGTATTGACTTTACACAAACACGTTTCATGTCCTCCTGATTCCAAATATATGTATTTCGTTATTGCCTTTTTTTGCCGTTGTTGCCTTTTTCTGTCTTTTTTGCCTATTTTGCTTTTTTCTCAGTTTGTTCGCTAAAAAAAATTGCAGAAAAATGCGCGTTTGCATGTATGTATATCTGTGCAAACATGCGTGTTACTCACACTACGTAATACGCATACCTAAATTTAAAACGTCTAGTCCGTGGGGAGAGTCAACATGGAAATATGTACATGACCACAGACGGTTTGCACTTGTATGTGACCGCAGACGTTACTGTGTATAACTCTATTACATATTTCTTGTTTGTATACAATACATAATAGAATAGAGCGCGACCGGCTCAGCTGGTATTGCCACGTTCAAAGAAGAGATCATATGAACCCTGTGAAAAAGGTAATATCAATGCACGTTCCAAAGACATCGCGATGTAGGAAAGGCAGGCCTATAAACGCCTGGATCAGACAAATGCGACGACATCGGCATTTCATTGGCCTCAGTAATCGAGTGATCCAAAATCGGCGGGCCTGCCGATATTTTCTGAGTTCAAATAGGCGAACCCCACAGGCGTATCAGTAGAAATGCGGTGAAGTGGGAGGGTTGTGATCCCTTGTTTTCGGATCATAACCTCGCTGATAAAAGGAAGAAGAAGAAGAAGACATAATATGCGGATTATTTTGCTCAGATTAAAAAAAATCGTCAGCGTTCTTGAAGACGATGCAAGCTGTGTTGTGTTTGCAAAGGAATTGATTGAAGATGAAGCAGTACAAGCGCAGCTGGCGTACATCAAAGTCAATTTTAGGTTTTAGTCGACCCAAAAAAAAAACGAATTTTCGAAGACAGGTATTTTTGAGAGTCTGTACTTATAATTTTAACTAGTAATATTCTGATCAGGGAACATCAATTGGCGAAGTGTTGCCGGTTTTAAAGAACATTCAGCAAAACTTGGAAAAAGCAAAAGGGCCGATTGCAAAGGAAGTCCTGAAGAAGTTTACTGTCGTTTTCAATGCAAATACGGGACTGAAAACTATTGAGCAGATAAATTCTATAATGAACGGCGACTTGGATTCCATACTTCCAGAAAATATTGATGTTAATAATGTTGAAAGTTTTAAATGGGCTCCACTCGTTTCAGCTGAAGTAGAAAGGTCATTTAGCTCTCTAAAGGCGCTTCTAAGACAGAACCGGAGAAGATTATTACCAGAAATTTCAAAAAGCTCTTGGCAGTTCAATGCTACTATAACTAAATGTGCATTTACTTTCCTTTTCTTATTTTTTAATAAATGCCTTTTTTTTGCCTTTTTAAGTGTTTTGTTTTGCCTTTTTTTACTTTTTCATGTCAACAAAATCCTAACCCTGGTTATCACCATTAGCATTAATTATGTTTCACTGCATTTTCGGTGGACCTTTCGGCATTTATTTTTGTTGCCACTTATCAAGAAGACGTTACATATTTACGTTTCGGATTTGCAAACATGAAACCACCTAGGTCATATAAAAATACAACACGTAAATACATATTTAAATTAAAAACCATTCCCTTCACCCACACCAACCACGTATGTATGTACATAGTACATATATGTATATGTACAATGTACATGCAAACTAAATTCACCTATAATAGGTCTTGTCAACCTCACAACTCATCCCATCAATCAATCGATCAACTTTAAGCGATAACCAAAAATATTTATCAAGTGACAAACTAAAACCCATCATCGCGCCACCGAATCCATGTGTTTTTGTGCTGTCTTTCTTGGCTCTCTTCAATTACATGTCAATTTCACTTGTCGTCTGTCTGTCTGTCCGCCCATCAATCAAGTACAAACATACAAGTATTTGTACGGCCTCAAGCTCTACTCGACTGATATCAGTCTCGTTCATCGAAATTGAGTAAATAGCAATGTGTTGTCAACTAAAAGAAGTACAACCTACCTATCCGGTGAAAATGCCTGGAAAATTGTTTTATTAGGTTCGTCGACTAAGTGCAAACACGGAAAGAGGAACAAAAAGAAAACAAAAAAAAAAGAAACGCGAAACGAAAAATACTCGTAAGTGTACAATATGAGGAGCGAACGGTAGCTGTTTACCTAATCAAATTAAAAAGCATCCTTGACAGCAAATCAAATACACGAAAATGCTATCAGTCGCTACTGCTGTTATTGTCTCAAAATCGAATGCCGTAAAAGGCAAACATTAAATTATTGTGATATGTCAGCGAGACGGGGAGGTGTCGGAAATTAGTAACATGTACGACTACTTTCAGTTATCTTTAGGTACTCACTCGAGATATGGATAGGACAGTTTAAATACATACTTAAAATATGATAGGGAATTCTTCTTTACTGATAGGTGTTAATATTGCACTAGTTTCTGGTGCTTTTTTCTCGCTTTAAGATAAGTTGAAAAGGTTATTGCAGAAGGTTGCCCTGACAGAGTTTACTGCTGTAGAATTTAAGCCTGTTTTACACATATACAGAAACACATACCCGGCTCGAGCTGTATAGAATTTATTGAGAGCATTCACACGAATCCGAATTCGGATCAACGCTAAAAATGACAGATATACTACAATGTTTTACCTACTGAACAAATCTTAGTTTTGCCCGGCATCCGATTCCGGTTACGCAACGTCAGATACATCGAGGTGTACGGGCTTTCACACATATATACGAGTGTGTACAACGTCGGATTATTAGTTTTCACATGCAACCGATATGTCTGGTATACGACTTTTCCCTTAAAGGACAAACAGTACTTACATATTTAAACCATTTATGGAATTTTGATTAAATGTGGTTTGGCATAATATGCTTATATATCTATACTATATAGGTATATGAAATTCAAGAGAATCAGATGGCGGGGATATTGGTTTGCTAATATTGTCTGATAAATAGATGATATCTTCTAAAAACCATTGAAATCGCATAAAATGGATGAAAAATATAAATGGCTTAGCAACAAAAGTCTCAAAAGTTGTGAAACTCAAGAAAATGTCACTCAATTATGGTTTGCCTACTTGGCTCTAAGTAGGTGTTCCCATATAAACATAAAATTGGATGCAGCACAAGAATGATTCAGGGCACTGAGATTTTCACAGGAATCAGAGAAACGTATACACCACATCTTTGTCATATATCCGATACCGGATAAGTGTGAATGCTCTTCTTAAGTTTGCTACTTTGTCTATCCAACATCGGATATTCACATGTGTAAGGTATAATACTCGTACTAAGAATCGTTTATATCCGATACCGGATATTTTATGAAACGAATTACTCTTGTTAATATTGCGGAAGAGATTTCCATTTTCCTGGACGGCATTTTTTACATTCACCGAGTAATTGCGAGAACGTACAAGGATAACGTGAACAAAGAAGTTCGATATACCATATTCAATCCAGATGAACGCAGCATTATGCATATATGTTTGGGATGGTGCAAGTGATTTGGATGGACAGGTTTGCTAATTTAGGTATAACAAAAAACCTTGGAAGGGAATGTATACTCGTTGTACACCTTTAAACACACTGTGAGTTTACAATCGAAAATTCGTTTCCTCCGAAGTTCTTGTCCATGATGATTTCTAAAAGCATCAAAAGTTTTGTCTTGTCAGTTATCCGAGGCGTCTAGAAGGGAAACTGGAGAAGGTCATTGAAAAATTACAATCAAGGTGGTACACCCATTATTATGAACTGTAAGATCAGTTCTAAAAAATCATGTCATTTTAAGTTATTGAGTAACAATAACTGTGAACTCAGTTAGCTCTATATAAGACCTTCTGTTGAATATTTATTTATATTAATTTTTTTTAAAAAGGTAGTCAACGTTCGCTTTGTTAAAGCTAACTTGGAAGCTTATCGACAGAAATTGAGTTACTTACAAGATTATATAATCAAAACGCGATTCTCATTCTTCATTCCGTAAGGCTTTGTTAAGAATTTGTACTAATGTACGGATACATGGTTATTTCAGTTTTTTTTTTTTTTTAATTTCGCATTATTTCATAAATTCCTACTGATACTTACACGCAGATGTACGGTTTATGAAGTGCATGTGCACTGCGAACTTGAGTAGATCTGTTCTTCTTATTTCGGCGAGGATATGGTCTGAAAACAAGGGATCATAACTCTCCCACTTCACTGCATTTCTACTGATCCGCCTGTGGTGTTCGCCTGTTTGACCTCAGAGGCCTCCCGATTTTGGATCACTTTATTACTGAGGCAAGCCGAATGCTGGTGTTGTTGCATTTCTGTGATCGAGGAGTTCATAGACTTTCGCGATGCCTTTGGGACGTTCATTGATATTGCCTTTTTAACAAGGTTTAAATTATCTCTTTCTTGAACATGGCAATACAGTTGAGGAAGCCTTCACTTTGAGGTGAAGGCTTCCTCAGATCTTCAAACTTCTAATTCGATCAAGCTTTGTTACTCCTACCGTCAAGCGAAGCATCTTCATCTCACCGGCCGTTAATTTACTCACATACTTTTTGTACATTGTCTAACATTGTGAATTGTATGTGAACACTGGACGCACAGCTGCGGTGTAGAGCCTTCCTTTCAACTTAGGGGGCATTTGTTGACTATTGAAAATAGCGGAGTTTTCTTGCCACTTCATCCACCCTGCACTTACGCGATGAGTGTTATCATTATTATTATTTGTGTAGGGTTATTTTGCACTGCGACCTAATGGTCTATTGTGCCCCCTGCTATTACTTTGGAGAGGTTTGTTCCCTCGTTAGAGTCCCCCGTGCAATGCAATTCCTTCGGAATTGTGTTTGAAGGTCATATGCTCTTACTTTGCCTCGGCGAGAATAGTTCACCTTAGAGCTCTTTCTCCAGACCAGTTTCTTTTAAGAATCTGAGATTGAGAAGTGGGTCCATGGTTGGCATATCCTCTTCTGATACTTGGTATTTGCCCAAGTATTTCAATCGTTTGTGGGTCAGTGCCCCACAAGACTCCAGAAGGTGTTCCGGAGTCTCATATGACTCGTTGCAGAATCTGAAAAGGCCTTCGATGAATGATATCATCATCACAGGTTGCTTCGCTATTGATTATTATAGATTCCATATATTTGAACTTTTCGCACTTGGGAAGTATGCAAATTTATTGTGCTCCCCAAACTAAGCCTCTAGTCGATGATATGCCCGATTTAGAGTACTTCTTCTAGTTCAGCTACTTTGATGAACTGCAGTATCTGATGTAAAGGGAGAGGCAACGGATGGTGTGGATGTTGGGTGTCATTTACTGAATTCAATGTGGTTGATCTTTTTGACAGATGTCAAGTACAATCTTTGGCAATTTTAGTCATGGAATCATTTACCACGCATTTTCGTTATTCAATCTTATTACGAAAATGAGTGATCTGTAAAAGTAACATTTCGTAAAATGAATCAATTTTTCGGTCAACATAATCGCCCTAGTGAGTCCGGCTGAAGAGACAGTTTCAGTGAATGGAGAACGTTACCGCAACATGTTGGCCGGCCATTTTTTCCAAAATTGAATGAATCGGGTCTGGACCATCTCCGTCTACACAAGCCATCGATCAATCAATTTATTGCGTACGAAATTTGAAGATCGCATTATTTCGGCTAGAGGAGAAGTTGATCGGCCTCCAAGGTCATGCGATTTGACATCTTTAGACTACTTCCTGTGGGGTTATTTGAAGAGTAAGGTCTATGCCAATAACCCAGCGGCAATTCGGGATCTCAAACATAATATCCAAACTGAAATTGCGGCCATTGACTCACTTATTCTTCAAAAAGTCATCGAAAGTTTTAACCTTCTGATGGTTGCAACAGAAACCGTGGTAGTCACATGAACGATGTTGTGTTCCACTCATAATTGCCATGGACTTCATTAATCAATAAAGTTCTCCATTGATTTCATAATAAATGTGTGTTTAATTTAATGAAAACTTCCACACTAGCTGTTGGCTCACCCTCTAGATCCAGCGAAGGTAGATCCGTTTTTGATAAGAGTTAGGCACCTAAGTGATGTCTTTTTTCTGAACTAGTGCTTCGCATTCCGTAAGAAGGTGTGCTGATATTTCTGCGAGGTTCCTACGGAGCCTGCAGTGTTCGTTTCCTTCTATTCCCAGATTCCTGGGGTGCTCCTTCAGTCTGCAGTGACTCGTTAGCATGCCTGTTAAGATACAAGGTCGATTCTTCCTAAGTCTTAGGTAGGTTCTGCTTCTTTTCTGATTGTTGCTTATCAGAAGTTCTTTTGCCTGTCTCAGTTGGGGGATACCATCTCAATGCTTTAATCATTTGCTTTCTTTCTTCTCAGTTCTTTCAGTATTTTGTGTGGTCCTATCTCACAAAAAGCACCCGATCTAAGGAATGGGGTGCGTTCTAACCGAATTCTTACTAGTATGTTATTATACATCAACTGATTCGTTTCCTTCTACCTCCACTCCTACTAGTACATGTACTAGTACCCAGTAGAGAGTTACTCTATTAGCCTGTCCCAGTCCGTTGATCTTAGTAAGGCACTCCCAGACCAGTATGGATCTGATCTTGTGTGAGCTTTGTGCCTTGATTGCAGCTTGACTATCTGACAGTATTGCAATGTCCAATTCCAGTCGACTTTAAATTGGGCGCATCTTTCGATCGCGTGAACGTCTACTTGAAATATGCTGGGAAAAATTCCCAGAGATTCTGAGTATCTAGTACCGGGCCATACACACCAGTGCCTGTAGATGTTTTCGATCCAGCCGTGTACTATTTAATAGTATGTGGTCTGAATTGGTACTTATCGGACTCATTGCCTCAATCCCTTTTACATACGCACAATTTAAAAAAAAAAAATTATGCTTACATCCCACACCCTCCAGTTAACATTTCTGTTACCTTTCCTTTAACTGCTGGCACCCACTCTTTACCACAAACTCCTCTGTTGCAAGACACCCAGCAAGTAATACCGCAACTATAATAATACTATGATAAATTAGTGTTTGTCCATTTGTCTACAAGCTACAAGACATTCCGCAGGGAATTATAAAAACAAATAGCCGCATGATAGAGATTAATTGCCATGGTCACATGTACTGACCTTTCGGTTCCACTGTGTCCCTTCATATGATTCCCACAAATCCCCGATAATCTTTCAGCGACAACGAAGCACTTTCTTCTGATACCACACCATGTTGCATTCCCAGCTACTACCTGGCTTCAATGCACACCCAAAGACCGCTGATAAAAATTTCGGCTCACACCATGTGTCTGGGCGATTAGTCACCATCATCATCATTATCGTTGTCGTCGTCGTCGTCCGTTTCCCAGGAGTCATCAAGTGATCAGCTACTGTTTGACAGCTGCATGACATTTCCGTCTGATATAATTGATTTACACACCTCAGCCAGTCGTCTTCTCGGGGGCTAGGTGCGATTTGACTTCGATATCCAATTGAATTGATTTCATTATACGCCCGACTACTGGCGCGTCCGTCTCTCAAGGGGTGGATTAAGTAGGGAAACAATTTGTGTTTGACTTTGACAAGTATGGCGTCAGACAGTAAGCTGATTAATTCCCGCCGTAATAAAAGCAAATTAACAAAGTAAATAAAAACGAACAGCAGCCTGAGTCCGAAGCGGTGAGGAGGGCGAATAGTTCTATCCGTCATTTAATCAGATTAAGAACCCCATTCAATCTGGACTTGGGCGCGACCTGATGAAGTGCATTGTTTGCTTTCGTTATTTGGTAACTTTACGGTCCTCTTCTTCTCTTTACACTGAAGAGGTGTCAAATTCTGGCGCCAATCGGATTTCAGTAGCACATGATTGAGCAGTCGTCGTCGAGTATCAAATGCACTAGAAACTGAATTGCTGAAGAAAACATAAACATTTTGAATGATTATGATCGATTCGTTTACAACTTGAGCCCTTAGAAGTTTCAAATCGTTACTTAGACATGTTGTGGCTAGACACGCAATACGATATACGATCCACGGTCATGGTTACTGCAGTACGGACAGCTTTTTTTCAATTAGTTTTGTCGAAATTTGATGTCCGGACTAATTGATCAGGGAAATTGATGGTGGTGTCCAAGAATAACAGCGAATTCATCGGGACTATTAATCATTGTGGTACTTATGGGGAAAAACAAGTTTTTTTTTTGTTTAAAATTACAGGGATGAATGAGTGCTTGATGAGTGTCTTTTGTTCATCAATCAATGGAATCAATCAACAACAAAAATTACTTAATTACAGAATGTTAGAGTATAGAAAACATTTAGCAGGGAGATCCATCAATTGTGAAACAGGCGCCTTTATAATGAAAGTGTCAGTTTTGTGATTAAAAACTTCAGCATTGCTTTTCTTTTCTTTTTTTTTTTAGATTCTGACAAACGTAAGGTGTTTCATTGTATGAAAGATGAGGTAATGGCTTAGTTTGATATCGAGGTCGTCATTAGAAGTCATTAGCAGCTTAGAATTCACCTTTGTTATGTCGTTTTTCGCTTAAATCACGTAGTCGATATTTTGCCAGTCTTGTCGGTGTTGCCGTTTCCCCAGTGACTGCTTCAAGCAGATGAATCTACCACCTTCCGTTTCGAGCCACTCGTTGGTATTTTTTTAACCAAGTAAAAAGATAACCAACTCACCATTCTTTTCTGCTACCAGCGTTCGACCACTTTTGTGTCAATTTCTCACTTTTTTAACTCCGGACCACTCTTCTTCTTCCTACTTCGGCAAGGCTATGATCCGAAAACAAGGGATCACGACCCTCCCACTTCACCGCATCTCTACTGATCCGCCTCTGGTGTTCACCTTTGGACCATACTGTCTCTAACTTGCTAAAATAAGCCAGTTTTAGCCATGCTGGGTGGCCATATTTTTAAATTATTCTCAAAATGAACATTTGCTAGGAACAATATCTTATTTCGTTTTCTTTATTAAGGGAAATAGATTCCACATACATATGTACATTATATATAATCGTATGGTCAGTTTGAATGTAGGAGATTTGATAGCATATCTTTTCAGAGTCCGAAGCAGAACAACTTTAAATAGTTTCGAAATCCTTCCGCAAACTTGGCTTCTTTTCTAAAAATGCTTATATCATGGGATTTGTTAATATACTACAGAAACTCCATTGATTATAGCAGAAACAATAGTCGATCATTAGTCTATGATTAAGACTCGTTATCTCAAACCCCTTACATACCTACAAATTTGAGATATGTTTGATGCGTCTTAAAACTTACCTTTATAGTACAGGGCAGTAAGACTTTTACGCGGATTTGCAATAACAAGCTCAAATTTGGTGGAGGTGTGTAACATTCAAATTTCGCATTCCTTTGTATTATTAGTCGTACCTAAAATTATTCGTGAATAAAGTCATAGAGCATCTCGAGATGTTCGAGAACCATATATGGTATGTATTTAAAATATGATTGACCACGGTTGCGCGATGATATTCCCTCTGAAAGAAGGCACTGCTGCTGAAGAATTCGAAGTATTTAAGTAATATATCGATATGTTTTATGAAATTACTAGCGGATGCCCTACATGCGCTGCAACGCCATTAAATAAAATTAAATTGTAAATTTTTTTTTATGTGTAGGTATGTTTCTCTATTGAACGATTAGCTGATTTCGCCATGAGAAGTGTCATTTCACTGTTAGCTGTCACCGTGGAGTGCTGTAGTAATAATTTTGAGATTTTAGTGTTCAGTGCCATCTGGACTTGAAAACTTTTGTTTTGCGTGCACTTCTCACTTCATAGCAAATATAATGTGTAAGTTTTAACTCAATCGGGTGGTTAGTTTTTGAGTTTTTAATATACAAACGAACAGGTTATTTTTATACAAGATTACTATTCCTAGCATGTATAGTAATAGACAATGTAAACTGACTGTAAACTAGTCAAGTTAACGCTAAAATGTAATTAAAATCCTCCTCTATCTACGATACACGCACAGATACTCTAATTTGTTTACGTATTATGACTTAGAAGGTCCTTAGAAGTAGTAAAGTACTTTTTTAAGTACTATGCCATTTAATAAGAACTAGTATCGCGTGTGGTCGAAATTCGGCCGCGGAAAAAAAAAAAAAACAAACAAACAGCGAGAGAAACAACGCTATGTATTTGTTAACATGACGTTTTTGTCTGTAATACTCTTCCGCGCCAGGAAGGCAAAGGGATCTAAACTCATACGTGATCAAAATGCTTTCATTTAATTGATTAAACCGATTTTGTATGGGGAAATCATGTGTGTATGTTCACTTTATTTTACCTGACTAAACGGTAACATACGCAAATCATTTTTTTTTTGCTGCACATCTATGGCACTTTATCTTTTGAATGATAGAAGTTTCATCCCCTCCTTTTATAATAAATACTAAAAAAAAATCTACGGTAAATTTCGTGTTCACGTATTAATACATTGTATAAGAAAACAAGAAAACACTCTGTGGGCATATTTAGGGGATGTCCTTGAACAAATCTTGATGATCCCGAAAATACTTTAAAAACGATGGATTAGTGGTTTTATTATCATATTGAGTAATTTTTCTGTTTCTTTTTCTACAACGGCAAACTGGAGTCCTAGCGACGTTTTCTTAATTCTTTGCAGTATGTATGTTCTTTCCCTTTCAATACTGTATATGATAAAAAACTATGATTTTCCTAATAGCGCGGAAGTTGTTAAGCACTGCTCCATTTACTTTTGTTAGCGAATTTTCTAAGCACTTGCTCAATATGGTGCTATGAAATAACCTTTGCTGTGGCTTCGTTGCCTGGAAACGGGTAAAAACAAGAAGCTTCTCATGTGGCGATGAAAATAAAATGGCGGCGTTTCCCCAAGTTGAAATTTCGGCAACATTTTGATTCCGTTTTTTTTTTTTATTATTATATTACTATTATTTGTGCGCACTCAAGGGGTTATGAATACCCTTAACATGTTTTTACAAAGTGCAGGCGATGGAAAGACAAGATAGAGAGAGATAGAAAGATTTTGGTGTAGTGGTTTGAAGCTAATGTGCTTATGCTTCAGAGAAACTCCGGGGGTGGCGTCCAGATAACTGGGGAGTTTTTTTTGTTATTTTTTTGTCTTTGCTTCTGATTCACTTTTTTTCCCCCGATAAACGATGTCATAGGCAAATCATCATCAACACAGCGAAACATTTTTGCAGCCATATGACCAAGCTACTGCTAGTGTTATGCCTTCGTAGTAGTGTTACCACAGGCTTTCGCAATTGATCTGACTGACTTTATGTATTTCATGAGAAATAAATAAATGCTTGCTGACATCAGTATTTCAACTATGAACCATTAGCGTGGCAATTGAGTACGTTACCACTGCATCATTGCCATCCCGATTTGATGTTTTGGGACATCTGCTGAACATCTTCACATCTCCAAATTTCAGCTCGTTATTACATATGTTCAATGTTTGCCGAAAATTTTTATTTTTTTTTTTTTGTGGATAGGTGAAAATCTTCATGAGACACTATGAGACCGTGTACTCATAGTAGTGTCAGATTTCTACTGACTAAAAACACCATTCCCTTCGTTTTGTTTACTACGACTAAGTTAGACCTTATCAAGTAGTTTAAGCTTCAGATTTATATTCGCGTGAGGCAGGTAGATTTTCAATAAAAGCACCTGCTGAAACCGTCATGACATGCGGCTTTTTGTCTTATTGCGCTAATTCGAACGGTTTCGTTCTTTGAAGTCGGCGCGTAAGATTTGTCACATCCAAAGTTTGAAGTATGGCACAGTTGCAATGGCCATGAAGACGAATACGAAGCTTGCGAGCGAAGTTTTTTATTTCGTCTTCCACGGTAGCTATCCCTAAGTCTCTGTGGATATCATTGTTTCTGATATACCAGGGAGCGTTCACGATTATTCTTATAATTTTATTTTGGAGTGATTGTATGAGATTCCTATTGCTTGGTTTGGTACAACCCCAGAGTTGTATACCGTACGTCCACACGGGCTTAAGCACTTGCTTATACAGAAGCAGTTTGTTATATACGCTTAGTTTGGAATATCTTCCAATTAACATTTCTCTTAGTCGATTTTCGACTTCGTCACGTTTCTTTTTAACGTGAGGTTTCCATTTAAGTTTCGCGTCTAGTGTCAGTCCCAGATATTTAGCTTCGTTTGCATGCGGTATTTGTACCGAGTTAATGAAAACGGGAAGGTTGATTATTTTCTTGTAGGTGAAGTTAACATGCGTCGATTTGGTCTCGTTAAGAACAATGCGCCAAGTTTTTGTCCATTCACAGATTTTATCCAAGGCTCGTTGGAGTTTTATGGTTGCTGACTCGATTGAACTTTCCGTTGCCAGAATAGCCGTATCGTCTGCGAACGTAGCTACAATACTGCCTTCAGTTTGTGGTATGTCCCGAGTGTACAACAAGAATAAGATAGGCCCAAGGACACTTCCTTGCGGAACTCCGGCGGCGATTTCTTTAAAATCAGAATATTCAGTTCCGTGCTTGACACGAAAAAGTCTGTTTTTAAGGTATGATTCTAAGATCTTATGAAGTTGCTCCGGAAGGATTCGTCTTAGCTTATAATTCAATCCATCGTGCCAAACCCTGTTGAAGGCTTGATATACGTCAAGAAAAGCGCTAGAACAAATCTTTTTCTCCTCAAGGGCTTTTTCAATTTCGTCGGTTATTCTATAAACCTGGTCAGTTGTGGAATGCTTGATTCTGAACCCGAATTGGTGGTCAGGTATTAGGCATCTCTCTTCAATGACCGGAAGAATCCGTTTCAGTAGGAGTTTTTCAAATACCTTCGATATTATTGGTAGTAGCGATATCGGTCTGTACGATTTTTTGTCATTTGGAGATTTCCCCGGTTTCGGAACCATTATGACTTCTGCGACTTTCCATTGATTTGGAACGTATAATAATCTAATGGAAACATTTATTAAATAAAGCAATTTTAATAGTGCCTTTTTTGGTAATTCCTTGAGGATTTGTCCGGTTATTAAATCGTAACCAGAAGCTTTATTATTTTTCAAGGTTGTCAGATGTCGTAGTCGTACCGGTAAAATCGTCTACCAATGTTTCTCCATCAAATGGCTTAAAAGTCTCTTCTAAGTGTTCGGCAAATAGATCCGCTTTTTCTTTGTCACCTTTTGCCCATTCGTCGTTGTTTTTTCTTATCGGTGGCGAATGTATTTGGGGTTTTTTAATTCTTTTGACAGCTTTCCAGAGCGAGTAATTAGTGGTTTTTTCGGCGGTTAAACCTTCAAGATAAGCTGAAGTCTCTCGGTTTTTTAGGTCTTCGATCGCTTTTTTAAACTTATTGCATAAGAAATTCGAGTGGGTTTTATGCTGGGGAGCGCGAGTTTGTTGCCATATTTTGCGTGCTCTCCACTTTTCTCGAATAAGTTCTTTTATTTCCGGCGGATAATTAGCTTCATTGCATGGGACTTCTTTCCTCCTTAAAGGTGTATTTTTCCACGCGGCATTCTGTATTGATTCAATAAATTTGCCGAGTTCATCTTCTATTTCGAAAGGTGTTTTGAGCGATACATTTAAGACAATATTTTCTTCGCAATCAGTTCTAAAGTCGCGCCAGTTAGTTTTTTTGTTAGTTAATCTAGGCAGGCCTTCTACTGACATTAGTCGGTCACTTATTGTCAAGATTACCGGCAAGTGATCTGAGGAGAGATCAAAGCTTTCCTCTACTTTCGCAAAATTTGAAGATACTCCTTTTGCTACGAAGAAGTCTATTAGGTCCGGTGTTTTTGCTGTATCATAGGGCCGAAAAAATGCACATGTGCCTGCATAGCAGCAAATGCCAAATTACTTGAACATCCTTAGTCTTAATCACATTAGAGTATGTACACATGTACATATATTTTTAGTCAGATTGAAATATTCTTTCAAACATGACCCTATATATCGAATATATTTAGATTTCCTGCTTTATAAAACGTACATGATAACAATTTTTGTATACTTATTATACATATATGAAAAATATGACCATTGTCAACGTTCCAGACAAGAACGTCTTCGAATCCACCCCGGATGGACGCGCAGTGTAGGACGGCCTCACGGTAGGTGGCGCAAACAAGTGGAGGGGGGACTCAACCAACTTGACGTGCGCAACTGGAGGCAGCTGGATCGTAACCGAGCTGGGTGAAAAGGTTTGTTGGTTGAGGCCCAGGTCTACCCCGGACTGTAGCGCTACCTAAGTAAGTAAGTAAATGACCACCATTTGCGGCTTCCCAATGATGATATGTAACATCTTCTTAAAAGTTTCTGGATGAAGCGCTCGAATTTCTACGTCAGTGTTGCTCTTGAACTCCGGGATTGTCTCGGGCATGGTTAGATATATGGTATGCGCTCTCTCATATAATCTCAAAGAAAATAGTCGACTTCCATCAAATCTGTCGATTTTGGTCAACAACAGTGCCTCCAATCTGCTCAAATCACATCTCAGGCCTGTTTTCAATAGCAGGACGTAAAATATGTTCAATCATGAACCGATACCGCTCTCTAGTAACCGTGCCTGCACTTCATATTTATTTTCGAATAAGTAAGGCCCAATGATCTTCTTGGATATAATACCACACCATACCATGTCTAACGGGGTGCAATGAATGGATCTTAGATTTTTAGTACCACAAAAAGAAGGCCATTCATTGAAAGTGTGCTTCTTCGCTCATGATCAGATTTTGAATAAGGCCATTTTCATTTCTGATTTGGGTTTAATACTTTTACGTAGCCAAGTTGTATATCATAATCAAACGCATTTTGCTTACTCTTCTAAAGTGTAGTATTCTGAAAATCTTTATCATTAAAGTTCTCCTACACGCAGGCTTGGCAGCTGTCCATTCCCCTCGCAATGACAAGCTAAATATATAGCAATTCATCATCAAAACTGTCATCTAAGGAATTTCAACCCACATACGACGTGTAGGTAACTGACAAACTTATGAGCACAATTTAATTTTTTAGAATACCCCGTCATTTTTTGTCCGCATTGTTATACCTTGTGGTACGCCTATTCGCACAGGCCCGATGGGAACGATTTATCTTATCATGGAGACATTCAACCAGGGTTACATGGAGAATTCACGTTGTCACTCATCAAACCGACCTCCGTGACAGTCGACCATAAAGCAAAACACACATACTCATGATTATTTTTTGCCACATTGCCGCTGCCTGGACGTATGCAAACAATTCGCTCTAATCCATTGACATGTCAAAAGTTCTCGAAATGCCTGATGATTGATGACAGCTGTCGTCGACGTCGTTCGTTACAGACAACAATCATTTTGAGTTTTAACCCACGGGCAAGGCGAAAAGAAAAAAAACTGAACAAATGCCCCTCATCAATCCGCACGCTTCGTGAGCAGCGCAGCGCGGCGCACCAATCTGATGAGGTGGTCAAAGCGACGACGGTTCTGCTGTCACCCTTTGATGTTCCAAAAATAAATTCTGCCACAAATAATTCAAATAAAGAATTCGTTAGAAAGGAAACACTTTTTTCTGCTTTAATGTATCAACATCAATTAGAGCATTGAAATGCCAACTATTTGAGCGTTGTACACTTGCATAGCATCGATTCATCAATCACTCCTAGGGGAGACGGACATACCACTCTATTCGTTGTGGCACCAGCGTGGCAGTAGCACCACCTCGACCGACAGATAGACAGAAGAAGAGTAGTTGACATGTGAGGAGAATTTTCTGCTGCGAACTTGTCTATGAAGTTTTTGTTGGTTTGTCAGGCGTTTTCCGAGTGCTGGTGTGCAGCGTGCAGGGGGATGAAATTAATTCTGGCACCAGCTCAGCAGCAGTCGCATATGTCACTTGTGTGAGAACCCCCCCAATTAAGAGCTGTCAACGAAGAACATCGTGCTTTAAATATTTCAAATTTTCATTTTCATCAGACGCGGGGAAATTCGCGCTGCATATCACCGTGAGCGATTTTTTGGCGGTAGAAGGATGAGGAGGGATAAAGCGACGACAACGACATGTATTGGGAGATGCTTTTTTGGGGGTTGCCTTGATGCGAGATGTCTTGTTGGCTGATGCAGCAGTCAGTTAGGTGGTTGTGCTGGCGTGGAATTTGAAAAGGAATTTTTCACTTTAGTTTTGTATGCGGCTGCAGTATGGTGATGCATGTGTGTATATGTTTTGGTTGCAGGATGTGGCGCATTTGGAAAGGAATTTGTCGCCGTCATCGTCCTCTCGGCCCAAGTAATACAATTCGCTGCCAGTGGTAAAAGTACAAAATATGCATGACATTTGCCGTGACGCGCAAATAAAAGACCGACAGTAACTGCGATATTTTAATTTTTACATTGAACATGCATCCATTTCTGGTATGGAACAAGGGCGTTTATAGATAATGCCTTATTAAAAATTGTCAATAACGATGGGAAGCAGGATTGAGCAAACTTTAGCAGTTGAAGCATTGCTTACTTTAATTTAAGTGGCGCAACAGTCCGGCATGCGCATGGAGTTCAACCAACAGACCTCTACAGGCAGCTCGGTTTTTGGCCAGCTGCACCAGCTTCATACACCAAGTTGGTAGAGGTCTTTTTCCAACTGCTTCCACCACCGAAGAAAATGTCTTGATGTGAGGGTGTCCAAAAGCTTAACGTATCTCAGCTTTGATTAGGTCAATATACATATAGATGTTTACCCGTACTGTTTGTCGTTGAATCTACTCCTACACTCTCCGACAACTCAAGTGGGACCGAAGATTACTCGAAGAAGATAAATAAAGCCCATGCTTTCGCGCCGTAAAGTCTTATTTTTAAGTCTCCTAAGTTGTTCGCATGAGGGTTTTGTGACTCGATTGCTTTCTTAGTCCAAAGAAATAGGTACTGGCATGAATAAATTATTCGTTTGATCTCTGCCCTTATTTCATTTTCAAAGTTTACCGAAGAGAATCAAAATCTTAGCAGTCTATTGTAACTTTTTGTCCAAAAACCCGATGCTATCTGCATGTCTTCTTCTTATTGGTTGCTGTTCCCAGCAGGGTCATAAACGTGCAGACATCAGTTAACGAGCAAACACACATCGTGGCGGCTCGCTCTCATCAGCGTATACAAATAGTTGCCCAAATATTATACCTTGGATGTTTGCCTGGAAGTTTTGTACAAATCCTTCAATAATGCTGTTTAAGAAGTTACGTAATAGCGCGTGTCGTAGTCAGATCAGTAGCTACCAAGTTCTTTAACCACGGCAGAATGAGTGAGTGGCCAAGGAGTACCGCTGATCAAAACCACACTTCCCTAAGCAGCTCTGCTACTGCCGGAGAGATCCAGAAGGATGAGATTTAGTATAATCTCCGGTGCTGCTGCAGGTGTAGATTTTAGAGATACATTTATCCTCATACAGGTGGCCCTCTAGATCTTGGTCAGAATATTATAGTGAGGTAATAGTTCTTTCGATAACTTTTCACCAAATCGCAACACCGTATCGGTATTAAACCAATGGACCACGCTTGGGCTAAAAAAGGTGTTACCGAACGTCCGTTTGCATGCGTGGAAGGCCACGTATGTCTATTAGACACGATGTTCGATGTTTTCCTTTCAGCTTAATTTAGTATCAAAAACTATACCCGATACCTTTTCCAGGTGAACAGTACGATCGACGTCTTGAAGGGGTTAATTCCATATCCTCGACCACTGACCCAATTATTTACTAGCAAAAGTGCACAACAAATAAGTGTTTTTCTCAAGACCTCTTAAATTTTTGTAGAGAAACTTTAGCGGGACTAGTGAATCGGAATGAATGAAACGATCAACTACGTTCGTCCGATAACCGAAATCAAGCAGCGTCGGGCGCAGTTAGGGCTTAGTTGGGGATTGCTTGTGATCACCGCGTGTTGTTAGCATTTTATTTTTTCCTCTTATAAATAATAAATGTGATACTCTACACAGACCTAGTAAAAGCTTTTGATAGAGGACATCACACTTTACTTTTAGCTAAGCTTAAACCTTTGGGTTTTCACTCTTCAATGCTAATGTATTGTAGTTTTCCCATTTTTTAATTCATAGATGGCAATTAGTCAATGTTGAAAGTTTACATCTCGGGTAATAAAACTTACTTCTGGCGTCCTGCAAGGTAGTCATCTGAGCCATCATTTGGAAAGTGAAAGGCTAGAGCCAGTACATACGTAAGTTTGAATGTTTTCTTTCTTTTTTTTTTGATGTGCGGGTAGGGGTAAAATTCGTTTATGGATACTTGTAGCCCGTGCTACGAGTTATGCCCAACTCCATGGTTACGTGCTGAAAAACCCCTCCGCCAGTCAAGGCATTCCTTCGCAGGGCAGGTTAAGGTAAGTGTAGATGTATAAGAGAAGAATGGATGATTAGCGCATGCCCATAAGTGTCGATCACTAAGTTTGCATGCCGGGTTGAATCCAATTTCAATTCGGTTCGAGTACCATATAAACGCAGACCGGATTGAAATAAGATTTACTTGATCCAATCACAAAGTTTTCTGGGATCGAGTTGAGATTTTGTAAATGAGCGCGGATCGAAAGATCGAGATGGACAAATACAGAAAGGAAAAGAAAATGAACATTACTTACAGGGCAGAAGTGTCATACCAAATCTTCTTTCGTTTCGATACTTATCAAAAACGCAAATCGAAACTCGATCTAGTGTCAATCCGATATCTTAATCCAGTCATGTAAGCCTAGTAGATGCATCGGTTGTTGTGTGCTCGGTGTACAACACAATGTGTCCACAACCAATCTTTCTGAGTGTAAAAAACATGTTCGAATTAGTGGACGGTACTTAGAGTTCTATGATAAAGATTAAACAGAGTTTCCAAACATTGAAGTTTCCAATAGTCCAACGCATTAGATCCAACGACGACTGACCATAGAAACCTGCTGCCAAATCTATTTAAACATATACTAGTACATAGCTGACTTACCCGCTTAGCTGAGTATCTACAATTTATTGGTGTATGAATAGAAAAGCGCATCACCACACTTGCAAAAGACAAATTTTATTCTATTTGGTATGTAGTGTGTAGTAGTAGTAAAGTAAATTTATTTTTTTAAACTTCATATTCAATTTTTTTACAATAATTTACAATAAAAGGCTTTGGCCATTGCCGTCAGCCGAAGAAAAGAGAGAATTGGACTTAAGTTTTATGCAAATGTAGTGATTTAAAATGCTTCGTTCATTATTTGCTGCCGGTATTTTAATGCAGCTTTAAGATAGCTAGCCAGCACGTTCCAGTCCTCACCATCTAGAGTTCTGATGAATTCAGCCATTGATAGCGCCTCTTTACCCCAGTACGCTCGTCTGATTTCTTTCAATATTGGGCAAGCTCCAATAAAATGAAAAACGTCTTCCTTTGTTCGAAGGTTGCATAGGCTGCATTCCTCATTCCCGCCGCTTATATGAGGCCTGAAGTTCAGCCGAAGTAGTTCGCCTCTCGCCTTAAAGATGATAGAGATTACATCAACGCTGAACCGATCGTGGAAATAATTTTTCGCAGCCAGATCATGGTTGAGTAAGAGATACGTACACCTGGTCTCACTTTGTTGCGCTTTCAATCTAAACTTCGCACGGGTAGACTCTTCAATAACGGATAACAGCTGGTTCAGAGAACGTCGCCAAGATTCTGCATTATAGTGCGTTAGCTGCGTACTATGTTCGCCACTAAGCCTCGACCACTCTTTAAAGAATTGCAGCTTACGCTGTACCAAATATTTTGCGACGATGTGTGGAAGGCGGTAGTTTGGGAGTTCCATTACTTTCAGAATGTAGAGAAAGTGCAATCTTAACGTAAAGATGTAGAGAGGAGATAAACCAGTTTCAAGGCGCATCATGTATGTCGGTGTGTTTTCGGGTAATCTAAAGATTTTTTTTAAGAAATATCTTAAAAGTTTTTTAACCTCTTTGTACTCGAATATACCCCAAACTTGTGCAGCATAGCACATGATCGACCTCATAGCCGCTTCGAAAATCTTAAATTTGCTGCTCGATGGAACCTTTTTCCTACCAAGGAATCCCCGCCAACTGCAATTTATTGCCTTTTTCGCCTCCTTTAGTTTTTCTCCTAGGTGGGCCTTGAAGGATACTTGAGATGTAATTAAAACTCCGAGATATCTATACTCTTTAACGACTTCAAGTTCCTGGTTTTTCCAAGTCCATCTTTCTTGCCTTGAGTATCGTCCAAACCCGTTTCTAAAAACCATTACTTTGGACTTAGCGGTGTTCACTTTCAGGTTCCATAAATTGCAGTAGTTTTGGAGCTTATTTATCATCATCTGCAATATCATTGGAGTTTCTGATAGAATGACGATATCATCTGCGTATAAAAGCAGCTTTATTTGGAGTCCGTCGAACACAATTCCACCTGTTAAAAGGGTCACAAGATCATCCTGAAGTATTGAAAATAGAAGTGGACTCATGAGACAACCTGGCTTCACTCCCATTTGAGACTTAAACCAGTTGGACAGGTTGTGGCCATCCCAAACAGCTGCTTTATTATCTTCATAAAGACTTTGTATGACCCTTAGGACCTTTGAAGATACCCCTAAGTTACTCAGCTTGTAGAACAGCGCGTTTCTGTCAATAGTGTCGAAGGCTGCCTTGAAATCAACAAAGAACGCATACATTTTTTTGCCTTTATCAAGGTATGACCGGACGATGCTTGTCAATGTGAAAATGTTGTCTACTGTGGAGTAACCTTTTCTGAACCCTGCTTGGAATTCGCTTAGAAGATCATTTTCTCGCACCCATTCCGTCAAACGGTCTAGGATAATCCCAGTAAATATTTTCATTATTAAATTCATAAAAGAAATTCCTCTGTAATTCGCTGGGTCAGACACATCTCCTTTTTTGAATAACGGAAGTATTATACACTTTCTAAAGCATTCGGGCACTTCTCCTGAGACAAATATGTAGTTATTTAATTGAGTGAGCTTTTCTAAGAATTCTACTGACGCAGACTTAAAGAATTCATACGGGATACGGTCTTCACCAGGAGCTTTATTTGCATTGCATCTATGTAGAACTTTGGTAAGGTCTTGGACTGTAATTGGTCGGTCTAAAGAACTGTTTGTTTTGAGAGGAAGGGCATAATTTAGCTGAAGCGCATTGCACACTACAATGTAGTGTGTATTAAGCAATGTTTTAGATAAACTACATGCGCGTCAAAAATGCTAAATACATTATAAATCTGCTCCAAGTTTTGTATAC
Source organism: Brachypalpus laphriformis (assembly GCA_945910035.1). Taxonomy (NCBI): domain Eukaryota; kingdom Metazoa; phylum Arthropoda; class Insecta; order Diptera; family Syrphidae; genus Brachypalpus; species Brachypalpus laphriformis. Next base: position 206,078,762 of record OX246753.1, read on the forward strand.
AAGTCATACATATATCACAAAAATAGACGCATACAAATCCATCCATTTGTTAGGTTTGAGAAAGATCAATGACTCTGTAAGCGCATACAAAGAAGTTCGAAGCGCTTACTCGTTATATTGTATGTTCCTTCCTTTACGGACAGATTACTGTGAAGCGCTGCTTTAGCGCTTTATGAGAAGGCAGAAGTAAGCACTTATGCCCAGATCAGTTCGAAGCACTTCTTAAACGCTTCAGAAGAAGGCAAATATAAGCAGTTTCGATTAGATTGGATAATTTTAAATTTATTTATTTATAAGAAAATATAACTAAAAGTTTAAAAAAAAAAAAACTGTTTTCATTAGAACATTATTGATTCATTCATTCAGATCAATTTTTCACAAAAATCACTTCAAGAATGATCTCATACCGGCGGAACGTAATTCATAAAGAACAAATATTACCAGCTACTGTCTAGACAGTTGTCGGGCTACGCCATATGAAAATGCTTTCTATGAGCTTCTAAAGGAATCGCTTCGTAAGCATTCAATACAAAGTGCATACAATCATGGTTCAAAAACAAGTATTATTTTGTCATAAATAATGTCTTATTTTATTATTAGATAATATAATATAATTAATATAATATATATAATATATATAATAATATAATATAATTTATAGTTGGAATATTTTACAAAATTATATCCATACGTCTTGGTACTTTAGCCATCAAAGCTATAACCTCTTCGTATTTCATGTCAATATCTCTATATATATTAAGCAACATCAAGCCATTTAACCGCTTCTCACTAGTCTTGCTACGCAGATAAGTTTTCAATCTGCGAAGACAAGAAAATGACCGTTTACTTGATCCCACAGATACGGGAAGTGCTGCACGGATCTGCATAAAGCGATGTATTGTTTGGTGCAACGTTGAATCGCAACAATTAAGAGCGTCTATAAAATTTGTTGGCCGTTTATCAATCGGAATATTTAAGCAATGTCTGCGACCATAGTTAATTTAACATTCAAACAGATATCAAGATAATGAAAGAAAGAAATTTTTACCTGCGCCACATCGTCATTTCGCCTCGAATATCATCAGTACATCTTTTTATGTCATTTGGCCATTCTTTTGAAAATACGTTGATAGTGCTACGTATTTCTTCTGTTTCCAGCTTAGAACACTTTTCCGGTAGAATGTTTTGTATTTTAGAAAGGAGTTCTCGATGGCCAAGAAATCCGAAACAGACGTGGAGCTGACGTCGGACTAGAACGAGATCACCATCTTATTCTAGCTCATTTACGCCTTCGTACTGCATCCGTCAACATCAACCGCTCAAACCTACTTAATATCACCAGGTTCAATATCGACAGACTCAAGGTTCCCCAAGTGCGCCAACAGTTCAGGGACCATCTTGCCTTAGAAGCGGAAGCAATCAGAAGCATACTGGAAGAGAACATGGATGACCACTGGAGTGCTGTGAAAAATGCTTTTGCGACTGGGGTATGCACGTAGCATGGTATGTCGGTAAAAAGCAGAAACACCACCACACATGGCTTCTACAGACACCTGGAGACGGATCGATGAGCGTACAGCAATCAAGGCTCGGATTGCAGCGGTCTCAACAGTAGAAAGAACCGAGCTTGAAACCCAATACCGTGCGAAGAAGAAAGAAGTGCAGCGTAGTGTGAGACGTGATAAACGTCAATATGTCAACTTACTGGCCTCAAGGGCTGAAGAAGCAGCGAGTAGGTGCGACAGTAGGACGGTTTATAGCATCACTAAGGAGCTCATTGGTGGTCGAAACTCCAAACAACATCCAGTGAAGAGTCTAGACGGTAACCTTCTGAATTCAGATGCGGATCAGCTCACTAGATGGAGAGAACATTTTGCTACAGTGCTAAATCACTTAGACGATGGCGGTATGATCTCGAATTCGAATGAGCAGTTCGAAGCAACAAATTCCCGAATTCGCACCGTACCTCCCAGTAAAACCGAGATAATAACTGCAATCAAGTCCCTCAAGAAGAACAAGGCGGTGGGTATTGATGGCATCTATTATAGATGGCCGAGCTATTTCAAGCGGCGCCAAATACATCAGCAAATTTGCTGCATCCCCTAAAACGGAGAGCTTGGGACAGCGAACAATTTCCACAGGAGTGGAAAAGGGGGATGATCATTAAACTTCCAAAGAAGGGAAACTTGATGGATTGCGCTAACTGGAGAGGCATATGCGTTCTTTCAGCCGTGGCCAAAATAATAGCTAAAATAATTCTAGGACGAATTAAAGAACATTTAGATTCAACTCTCGATGTCGAACACGCAGGCTTTCGCGCTGGATCCTCCTGCATCGACCACATAAACACCTTACGGATCATAATCGAGCATTGCGTTGAGTATAGGTCTCCGCTACATTTACTGTTTATCGACTTCGAGAAGGTTTTCGACAGCTTGAATCGAGATGCTATCTGGTTGGCCTTGCGCAGGAGAGGCATTCCAGAAAAACTTATAGCTATTATCAAGGCTACATATGAGGGCGGCAAGTGTCACGTCGTGCACAATGGTAAGGTGTCGGAGGACTTTGAAGTCCAAAGTGGAGCACGTCAAGGGTGCATACTGTCCCCACTATTGTTCTTGGTGGTTTTCAGCGATGTACTCCGTGCAGCATTGACGGAAGCTAATTATGGAATTCGTTGGACGATGACATCTTGCCTTAAACACCTAGATTACGCTGACGATGTTTGTCTATTCTCACATCGGATAATGGATCTTCATTTGATGGCCCAAAATATAGAAGCTGAGGCAAACAAAGTGTGGCTAAAAATAAACACAGCCAAAACAAAAGCCCTGAGTACTTCCAATACCAGCGCTCAACTTAACATTGCCGGAAAGCAAGTCGAGAAAGTTGATAACTTTCTATATTTAGGAAGTGTCGTCTCGGCTAATCGCGGTGGCACCGAACTGGATGTGTGCAGCAGAATCGGGAAGGCTAAAGCTGCGTTCGGAATGCTGTCCAAAATCTGGAGAAGCAATGTTATTACCTTAAGAACCAAGCTATGACTGTTCCGCTCCAACGTAGAATCAGTGCTGCTTTATGGGTGCAGTACCTGGAAGGTGGACACCATTAACACACGCAAGCTGCAAGTCTTCGTAAACAAATGCTTAAGAATCATCTTGAGGATTTTTTGGCCGAACCGCATCTCCAACGAACAACTTTATCTGAGAACGGGCCAAGAACCTATAAGCATTACTATACGAAGAAGAAAGTGGCAATGGATTGGACACACCCTACGGCGCGAAGACAACTCCATTGCGAAATACGCTATGCAGTGGAATCCGCTCACCCAGGCAGGCAGAATAGCGGGACGCCCTATGCAAACGTGGCGCAGAACAGTTGAGGAGGAATCGAGCTCTTTAGGAATGAGTTGGAGGCAGCTCAAACGCGTTGCAGAACTTCAAACAAGATGGCGCGCAGGCGTGGTTGACGCCCTATGCCCCCCGAGGGGTTAAAGGATCTAAGTAAGTAAGTAAAGTAATCCTTGAGGTTTGTAGGATCGAGTTTGGAGTAAGATAGAAAATGATCCAATCGTCCCACTGATCAACTGGCCTCCTTATTACCTGCATTAATGTATATTGCACGAAATGGACTTTACATCAAAGTTTGTGAAAAATCCACGTTAGTTAATAAATCCAATTAAATTGTTTTAGAATTTCCCGAATGAAAGGTCAGTACATTGTTCTATCCGGCTCGAAGGACCAGAAAATGCGGATTAAAACATGTAGTCGCGAAGGGAAAGAAAAGACCCAACTGTGACAATGATCACCCAAGACGACCTTACTCGTCGCTTGTTATAATTCAACTCACTTTATTTCATTATATTGGCGAGCTTGAAGCTCTCTAAGAACAATAGGTTAGATGCTTATTAACATGTAAAGAAGTAAATAACCAAGGCGAATAGATAATATGGTAAATTAGAATACATGTGGTGAGTATAGAATAGGGTATGATATGATACACGGACTGTGAGGCCATAGTTGCGACCAGCAATTGATTCCCTGGATGGGACGATGGTGACTCAAACTCCAAGAGTTCGACTACGAAACAGTTCATTAGCCATGTTGACGCCTTAAGCCGACAACCTATGGAAGGCGAGCATTGGAGGAGGCGTCTGCGCTGATCCTGAATGTCAATATCTCCGCAGAGGATTGGGTGGGTACCATGCAGTGGCGGAACGGGAAATGCAGACGTTTTGGTTGCCAAAGATGAAGGAGCCACATCAAGTCGTGCGTTGAGTGCGCTTACCGAAAGAAGAGAGGGGGCAAGTCTGAGTGCAAACTCCACAGCATATAACGCGTTCCTCTCCCCTTCGACACGGTACACTGGGATCACCTTGGCGAACCCCAAAGGCGGATCAGTAGAAATGCGGTGAAGTGGGAGGGTTGTGATCCCCTGTTTGCGGATCATAGCCTCGCTGATAAAAGGAAGAAGAAGAAGATCACTTGGATCACCTTGGACAATTTCCAAAGGGGAAAGGCGGAACCAGATACGTTCTGGGCCTGGTCGACAACTTCACCAAGTACACCACACTATGAGCCGTAAAAAGCACCAACAGTAAAGGGGTTCTTAGTGTGCCGAACGAAGTGGACAGCTATTTTGGATTGACCCGAAGGATCGTCACTGACCGAGGAACCGCCTTCACATCGCAGATGCTTGAGCAGTTCTGTAAGAAGAATGGGATCGAATCCCAAAACCATCCCATGGATGTACACGGCTATAGCAAGGCCTATACTGACTGACGGTAGCATTGCATGGTGGTAAGCCACCAACCATCACAAAATTACAAAGACTAGCGTGCATTGGTACCATCAGAGCAATGAGAACAACACCAAAAGCAGGACTCAAGGCCATTCTCAACCTGCTTCCGCTAGACATCTTTGTTTAAGCATCGGTAGCTGTTAGTGGCCGAAGATCAAGCCAGACAGATAGCTGCAGAGATATCCAGGCAACTTCACGCGACCATTTCTAAGCACCTACCCGAGCAGGGAAGAATGGAAAAGCGATAGAGCATCCACCGCTGGCGCAGGCATTTCTCTAAACCACTAGGAATTTCCATGTCAGTTTGGCTTCCAAACTACAGCAGAGGTCCTAGCAGCGACAATAGCAGACTGCGATGGAGGCAATACCAGAGGAGGATATTACCCTTTTCATCCACAGCCAGGAAGCAATAAAAGCAAGCATCTGATAAGGAATCACCTTGGTGCCTACCTCCTATCAGAAACGGATTTACCTTCGCTGGATCCACTGAAGATACTCCGGTTTGCTGTAGCAGCTGGACTGGAGGAAGTGCTCTAGACCGAGTATATCATCGGCTAGAACCTTAGTAAGGGGGGCACACTAGATCTTTTATAGGTCGCAGTGCACTTGCACCTCTCAACAATATGCATCATCATCATATATCAAGCATCTGCTACAGAAAGAGAAGAGCTCAAGGTTCTTGGAACACAGCACAAGGTTAGACTCTACTGTGTCCCTGGACATGCGGTCATACCAGGAAACAACAAAGCCGACAAACTAACAAGGGGAGGCTCGATACTAAACTCAGATCATTCCGACCCTTAGTGTACATCCCGTCTTGCACAACTTAAACTCGAAGCCGTGAGGCGGACAACAGATGGACCTCTCTAGATACTTGTATCAGCACAAGGAAGCTATGGCCTGTACTCGACAAAGTAAGGCTCTTGCGGAGGGGTATAAAAAATCCCTCTCCACTCTTATAGGAGACATTACGGGGACAGACGAAGACCTTTGCAGGGGCTGTGGTGACAAGGAGGTTCAGGAAGACACAACCAAATTTCTTTGCCACTGTACAGGCCTCCTCAGCCATTTAAGAAACAATTTCCTCGGGCAATACCTCATTCAGATGACTGAATGGCTTGTTGTCTACTGAAATGCAACCCTGCACCCTAGAGTACCATCGCCTTCCTCATTGACAACCAGGCTTTTGCCAAAACTAATGGAACAGTGCAGACAGGTCTTTGAATCCACGCCAGATGGACGGCGCAGTAGAGAACGACCTCGCGCTAGGTGATGCAAACAAGTGGATGGGTACCCCAACCAACTTGGCATGCGCAACTGTAGGGAGTTGGCTCGCTACCGGACTGACTGGAGAGGTTTGTTGGTTGAGGCTCAGGTCCACCCCAGACTGTAGCGCACCCTAAGTAAGAAATAGGCTGAAAGTACTGGAGCGTGAGAGAACAGAGTCAAGACTAACAGGAATCCAAGGTCAGAACACCCTCTGCGATGAAATGCCAACAAAGCGGTACCGCTGGGAGAAGGGAGAAATGGTTAGTGGATGTACAAATCCCCGTCTTTTGAAGATTACCACCTCCCAGCGGTATGACGAGTAAAACAAACAAAAACTAAACCAAAGCATAACACCCTGGACACGGACTTTGGAGTAAAGCAACCTAAGCGGGTATCTATTGTACCGAACCAGATAGTTGGACTACATATCTACGAAACGCATTTGCATGTAGTGGTACTTACCTTATTGATAGCTGTATCCAGATTGTTCATGTAGCGACTGGAACGTACAACGTACTGTGGTTCCTTGACTTTCGTCATCGTTTTCAATCTTTGTACAGGCTGAGGCTTACATTAACTCCATACGATCGTTTGTCTAAAATGAAAAAAAAATATACAGATGGTGGTCAGCAGGGGATGCAAGTTCTCATCTAGCTTAGGCCTAGCCACTCCTACTCTTCAGCTTCACGTTCGTGACCGCTGGGTCAGAGATTGGGTAACTAATCGCTTTGGAAGCTCTTGGCCGCAACAGACGACGACTTGTTCCAGACGACAGCGGACGAGTTGATGGTGGCCGTCTACAGCAGCTCATGAAACTGCTTCGACATATTTCGGATCACAGGTCGGTAAGGAATCTCCAAGTTTGGTCAGATAACGAAGGAGGCCTTAATGGGACAACGGCAGCGCTCATACTCCCGTAGTGGACGACTGACACCGGTATACCCGGCCGGTTGTCGGGGTAACTTCCCTAAAAGGACTCTAGTTACGAAGCAACCAACAGCCTCGGACGCGGATGATTTTACTGCTGACGACCCTGGCAAACGGAATAAGGACAACGCCATTCGAGTCTGCACGTGGAACGTTAGGTCCGTCTACAAACTACGTGCAGCCGAACAACTTGCGGAGGCAAAGAGAGTATAATGACATCTACTACGGCGATTGGTACACACAACAAGGACAGCGACTAAGCGGGTGGTTGCGAGAAGCTAGGCCCTGCCAGTAAAAAGAGCTGTTGCGCCACTGTGCCGGTGCATTGGCGCATCGGATACACGCGCCGGGTGTAAATTGATGACATAGCAGACTGGACGGCGCGCGGGAACAGCATTCTCCTTCAGCGTGCGGAAAGACAAGTGGGCTAAAACTTTTTTTGACAAAGGAGTACAGAATAATTTCCGTAGCGCAATATGTCGAACTGGAAGCTGGAAGCGTTGACCCGAGACGAACTGCGGGAAGAATTGAGAGAACGCGGCCTAGAAGTTGGTGTGGTCAAGAAAGAGCTGGTAGCGCGTCTCCTGACATTCGAGGAAATGAGGGAGATACAGGGCGACGGTGCTTCGCACGTTACCACGTTGTCGAAGAAACTGCAGGGGCACCGCAGGCACACCGCAGGTACACGGCTGTAGTGCCCCTGCGGTGAAGCTGCGGTGTAATTGCGGTATTCCTGCGGTGCTGTTGCGGTGTCTATGCCGTGCGGCTGCGGTGTACCTACGGTGCGGCTGCGGTGTCCCTGCGGTGCGGCTGCGGTGTACCTGCGGTGCGGCTGCGGTGCAGCTGCGGTGTGCCTGCGGTGCGGCTGCGGTGTCTCTGTTGTGCGGCTGCGGTGGAGCTGCGGTGTCCGTGCGGTTCGGCTGAGGTGCAGCTGCGGTGTGCCTGCGGTGCGGCTGCGGTGCCTCTGCGGTGCGGCTGCGGTGTGACTGCGGTGCCGTTGCGGTGCGGCTGCGGTGCGGCTGCGGTGTACCTGCGGTGCGGCTGCGGTGCCCCTGCGGTGCGGCTGCGGTGTCTCTGCAGTGCGGCTGCGGTGGAGCTGCGGTGTCCCTGCGGTCCGGCTGAGGTGTTCCTGCGGTGCGGCTGCGGTGCGGTTGCGGTGTCCCTGCGGTGCGGCTGAGGTGTTCCTGCGGTGCGGCTGCGGTGCCGTTGCGGTGTACCTGCGGTGCGGCTGCGGTGCTCCTGCTGTGCGGGTGCGGTGTGCCTGCGGTGCCGTTGCAGTGTCCCTGCGGTGCGGCTGCGGTGCAGCTGCGGTGTCCCTGCGGTGCGGCGCAGCTGCGGTTTCCCTGCGGTGCGGCTGCGGTGCAGCTGCGGTGTGCCTGCAGTGCGGCAGCGGTGTCTCTGCGGTGCGGCTGCGGTGCAGCTGCGGTGTGGCTGCGGTGCGGCTGCGGTGTGACTGCGGTGCGGCTGCGGTGCGGCTGCGGTGTACCTGCGGTGCGGCTGCGGTGCCCCTGCGGTGCGGCTGCGGTGCAGCTGCGGTGTCCCTGCGGTGCGGCTGCGGTGCAGCTGCGGTGTGCCTGCGGTGCGGCTGCGGTGTGGCTGCGGTGCAGGTGCGGTGTCCCTGCGGTGCGGCTGCGGTGTCCTTGCGGTGCGGCGCAGCTGCGGTGTCCCTGCGGTGCGGCGCAACTGCGGTGTCCCTGCGGTGCGGCAGCGGTGTCTCTGCGGTGCGGCTGCGGTGCAGCTGCGGTGTGGCTGCGGTGCGGCTGCGGTGCAGCTGCGGTGTGCCTGCGGTGCGGCTGCGGTGTCTCTGCGGTGCGGCTGCGGTGTGACTGCGGTGCCGTTGCGGTGTCCCTGCGGTGCGGCTGCGGTGTCCCTGCGGTGCAGCTGTGGTGTCCCTGCGGTGTCCCTGCGGTGTCCCTGCGGTGCAGCTGCGGTGGCCCTGCGGTGACCCTGCGGTGCGGCTGCAGTGCAGCTGCGGTGTCCATGTGGTGTGGCTACGGTGCGGTGTGGCTGCGGTGCCGCTGCGGTGTCCCTGCGGTGCGGCTGCGGTGTCCCTGCGGTGCGGCTGCGGTGTCCTTGCGGTGCGGCTGCGGTGCGGCTGCGGTGTCCCTGCGGTGCGGCTGCGGTGCAGCTGCGGTGTGCCTGCAGTGCGACAGCGGTGTCTCTGCGGTGCGGCTGCGGTGCAGCTGCGGTGTCCCTGCGGTGCGGCTGCGGTGTCCTTGAGGTGCGGCTGCAGTGCAGCTGCTGTGTGGCTGCGGTGCGGCTGCGGTGTGACTGCGGTGCCGTTGCGGTGTCCCTGCGGTGCGGCTGCGGTGTACCTGCGGTGCGGCTGCGGTGCCCCTGCGGTGCGGCTGCGGTGCAGCTGCGGTGTCCCTGCGGTGCGGCGCAGCTGCGGTGTCCCTGCGGTGCGGCGCAACTGCGGTGTCCCTGCGGTGTGCCTGCAGTGCGGCAGCGGTGTCTCTGCTGTGCAGCTGCGGTGTGGCTGCGGTGCGGCTGCGGTGTGACTGCGGTGCCGTTGCGGTGCGGCTGCGGTGCGGGTGCGGTGCGGCTGCGGTGCGGCTGCGGTGCAACTGCGGTGTCCCTGCGGTGCGGCTGCGGTGCAGCTGCGGTGTGCCTGCGGTGCGGCTGCGGTGTGGCTGCGGTGCGGCTGCGGTGTGACTGCGGTGCCGTTGCGGTGTCCCTTCGGTGTCCCTGCGGTGCGGCTGTGGTGTCCCTGCGGTGCAGCTGCGGTGTCCCTGCGGTGCCCCTGCGGTGCCCCTGCGGTGCGGCTGCAGTGCAGCTGCGGTGTCCATGTGGTGTGGCTACGGTGCGGTGTGGCTGCGGTGCCGCTGCGGTGTCCCTGCGGTGAGCCTGCGGTGCGGCTGCGGTGTGGCTGCGGTGCAGCTGCGGTGTCCCTGCGGTGTCCTTGCGGTGCGGCTGCGGTGCAGCTGCGGTGTCCCTGCAGTGCGGCAGCGGTGTCTCTGCGGTGCGGGTGCGGTGCAGCTGCGGTGTCCCTGCGGTGCGGCTGCGGTGCGGCTGCGGTGTCCTTGCGGTGCAGCTGCGGTGTTCGTGCGGTGCGGCTGCCTTGCAGCTGTGGTGTCCCTGCGTTGCCCCTGCGGTGTACTAGCGGTGGAGTTGCGGTGCAGTTGCGGTGCGGTGCAGCTGCGGTGTGGCTGCGGTGCGGCTGCGGTGTGACTGCAGTGCCGTTGCGGTGTCCCTGCGGTGCGGCTGTGGTGTACCTGCGGTGCGGCTGCGGTGCCCCTGCGGTGCGGCTGCGGTGCAGCTGCGGTGTCCCTGCGGTGCGGCTGCGGTGCAGCTGCGGTGTGCCTGCGGTGCGGCTCCGGTGCAGCTGCGGTGTCCCTGCGGTGCCCCTACGGTGCGACTGCGGTGCAGCTGCGGTGTCCCTGCGGTGCGGCTGAGGTGTTCGTGCGGTGCGGCTGCGGTGTGGGTGCGGTGTGGCTGCGGTGTCCCTGCCTTGCAGCTGCGGTGTCCCTGCGGTGCGGCTGCAGTGTCCCTGCTGTGCAGCTGCGGTGTTCGTGCGGTGCGGCTGCCTTGCAGCTGTGGTGTCCCTGCGTTGCCCCTGCGGTGTACTAGCGGTGGAGTTGCGGTGCAGTTGCGGTGCGGCTGCAAGTCGTCTGGAGGGAGACCTTCTTACAAACCTAGCACGAGTCGTAGAAGAACACCACCAGCGCGCGGCGTCAGCCCTAGGCACAGGGTGAGCGCGGAGCACCACAGGCGCAAAGACACTATAGCTCCAAGAGGACATTGGCCTACTGGCACGAAAAGGCCAAGATCGCCGGTAGGGAATTTATACACTTCCCGGGAGGTGTGAAGAACAGAGAGCAGCAGACCCAGAGAGCGGCTGCATAAACCTCCCGCGCTACCAGACATGAGTAAGCCCGGTAATCTGGACGACCAACTGAGAAAAGCCCTCAGTGGAGCGGGTGCAAAGTGGTACCTGCGCTTCCTAGCCCAAGGTTTCGAACTCGAAGAGACCAGGAAGCTAACCGTGGAAAGGAAAAAGAAGGTAACTAATACTCCAGAAGCATAGGGACACCTAAAAGCGGGAAGGGATAACATCACCCCCCCGGAGAAACCTGATAGTAAGCGACACAAGGCTACCAGTAACGTCAGCTTGGCGGGCCCAATCACCGTCTCAACGGAAAGAAGACGCAGAGTAGAGCCCGGCACCAGCTACTCGTATGCAGGCATAGTCAGAAACCTGCGAGTGGCTGTGCTCCCAAAGGAGTACGCGGTGGCAACGCTAAGCACCGAGGAGCAAACGGCGCTTGAGGATGCCATTATCGAAGTCTTAGCCCTAGGCTTTAAGAGCAAGCTTCAGTTTGAAGGTATACACTTCACACTGGGCTTACTACTTGTTGACTGCTACAACGATGACACAGCTCAATGGCTACTGCAAGCAGCAGCACGACTTAGTACGTGGAAGGGAGTCAAATTGACAGCGTGTTTGGGAGAAGATATCCCCGAAACGATTCCTTAAGGGCATATTGTATTGGTTGACTTTGAAAAGGCATTCGACAGACAACCACGAGATCTGATATGGGTGGCGCTAAGACACTGAGGCGTTCCAAAAACCTATGTACAGATGACCATGGACATGTACGAGGGAGCAAAGACAGGAGTAAGATGCCCCGCTTCAGTAACCGAAGAGTTCTCAATCAAAGTCGGGGTTCAGCAGGGAAGCGTCTTAAGTCCTTTGCTCATTATTACCGTTCTTGAATATCTGCTTGAAGGTAAAGTGACGGACCCCAAGGTACGTCAGTTATTCTTTGCTGACGATGGAGCCATCATAAGTAAGGAACCTACGTCCCTGCAAGGAGCACTTGATGTCTGGGTGGAAGTTTTGGAGGGAAGTGGGTATCGCATTAGTTCAATAAAGACAGAGTGCTTGTGCTGCCCGTTCTCTGATCCACTCAGTCCTATTCCAGACATTTATTTGAATGGAACAGTGCTTCCCAAGTACGAAAAGTTCAAATATCTGGGATCTATGATCAATAGCAAAGCAACTTGTGATGACAACATCAATCATCGCGTAAGCGTAGGGTGGATGAAGTGGCGAGAAAATTCCGCTATCTTCTGTGAGAGAGAAATGCCACCTAAGTTGAAGGGAAGGCTCTACGCCGCAGTTGTGCGTCCAGCGCTCACATACGGTTCACAATGTTCGACGATGTACAAAAAGTATGAGAGTAAATTAGAAGTGACAAAGCTTGATGGAAAAAGAAGTTCGAAGATCCGTGGAAGCGTTCACATCAAGGAAACCATCGTACAAAAAATAGAGGGCGACCGGCTCAGCTGGTATTGCCACGTTCAAAGAAGAGATCATTTGAACCCTGTTAAAAAGGCAATATCAATGCACGTTCCAAAGACATCGCGATGTAGGAAAGGCAGGGGTATAAACGCCTGGATCAGACAAATGCGACGACATCGGCATTTCATTGGCCTCAGTAACCGAGTGATCCAAATCGGCAGGCCTGTCGATATTTTCTGAGGTCAAATAGGCGAACCCCACAGGCGGATCAGTAGAAATGCGGTGAAGTGGGAGGGTTGTGATCCCTTATTTTCGGATCATAACCTCGCTGATAAAAGGAAGAAGAAGAAGTGCGCCCATATTCTCACAGGCACATACTATTGCAACGATAGCCACTGCTGCATGACTGCTGGTCGTGGTCTCCTCTGAAGGAAAATTGTGGGCGATGATTTGATTAATTGTTTTTAGCACTGCTCAGCTTCAGAACAACGCAGAAGGATGCTTTACATCTTAAATGAATCAGCGGTGAATTTACTAAATTCATCTCTTTTTTATTTTTTAATCCGAAGTGCCAGTACTGAGCTACGGCTGTGGAATCAATATATACAGATGTATTTGAAAAACAAGTATTATTTTTTCATAAATAATGTCTTATTTTATTATTCGATAATATAATATAATTACTATAATATATATAATATATATAATAATATAATATAATTTATTGTTGGAATATTTTACAAAATTATATCCATACGTCTTGGTACTTTAGCCATCATATCTATAACCCCTTCGTGTTCATGTCAATATCTCTATATATGTTAAGCAACATCAAGCCATTTAACCGCTCCTCACTAGTCTTGCTACGCAGATAAGTTTTCAATCTGCGAAGACAGGAAAAGACCGGTCACTTGATGCCACAGATATGGGAAGTGTTGCACCGATCTGCATAAAGCGATGTATTGTTTGGTACAACGTTGAATCGCAACAATTAAGAGCGTCTATAAAATTTGTTGGCCGTTTATCAATCGGAATATTTAAGCAATGTCTGCGACCATAGTTAATTTAACATTCAAACAGATATCAAGATAATGAAAGAAAGAAATTTTTACCTGCGCCACATCGTCATTTCGCCTCGAATATCATCAGTACATCTTTTTATGTCATTTGGCCATTCTTTTGAAAATACGTTGATAGTGCTACGTATTTCTTCTGTTTCCAGCTTAGAACACTTTTCCGGTAGAATGTTTTGAATTTTAGAAAGGAGTTCTCGATGACCAAGAAATTCGAAGCAGACGTGGAGCTGACGTCGGACTAGAACGAGATCACCATCTTATGGTAGCTCATTTACGCCTTCGTACCGCATCCGTCAACAGCAACCGCTCAAACCTACTTAACATCACCAGGTTTAATATCGACAGGCTCAAGGTTCCCCAAGTGCGCCAACAGTTCAGGGACCATCTTGCCTTAGAAGCAGAAGCAATCAGCAGCATATTGCAAGAGAATATGGATGACCACTGGAGTGCTGTGAAAAATGCTTTTGCGACTGGGGCACACACGTATGTCGGTGAAAAGCAGAAACACCACCGCACATGGCTTTTTACAGACACCTGGGGACGGATCGATGAGCATACAGCAATCAAGACTTGGATTGCAGCGGTCTCAGCAGTAGAGAGAACCGAGCTTGAAGCCCAATACCGTGCGAAGAAGAAAGAAGTGCAGCGTAGTGTGAGACGTGACAAACGTCAATATGTCAACTTACTGGCCTCAAGGGCTGAAGAAGCAGCGAGTAGGTGCGACAGTAGGACTGTTTATACCATCACTAAGGAGCTCATTGGTGGTCGAAACTCCAAACAACATCCAGTGAAGAGTCTAGACGGTAACCTTCTGATTTCGGATGCGAATCAGCTCACTAGATGGAAATAACATTTTGCTACAGTGCTAAATCACTTAGACGATGGCGGTATGATCTCGAATTCGAATGAGCAGTTCGGAGCAACAAATTCCCGAATTCGCACCGTACCTCCCAGTAAAACCGAGATAATAATAGCAATCAAGTCCCTCAAGAAGAACAAGGCGGTGGGTATTGATGGCATCCCTGCCGAGCTATTTGAAGTGGCGATAAATACATCGGCAGATTTGCTGCATCCACTAATACGGAGAGCTTGGGATAGCGAACAATTTCCACAGGAGTGGAAAAGGGGGATGATCATTAAACTTCCAAAGAAGGGAAACTTGCGCTAACTGGAGAAGCATATGCGTTCTTCCAGCCGTGGCCAAAATAATAGTTAAAATAATTCTAGAACGAATTAAAGAACATTTAGATTCAACTCTCGAGCTTGAATCGAGATGCTATCTGGTTGGCCTTGCGCAGGAGAGGCATTCCAGAAAAACTTATAGCTATTATCAAGGCTACATAAGAGGGCGGCAAGTGTCACGTCGTGCACAATGGCAAGGTGTCGGAGGATTTTGAAGTGCAAAGTGGAGTACGTCAAGGGTGCATACTGTCCCCACTATTGTTCTTGGTGGTTATCAGCGATGTACTCCGTGCAGCATTGACGGAAGCTAATTATGGAATTCGTTGGACGATGACATCTTACCTTAAACACCTAGATTACGCTGACGATGTTTGTCTATTTTCACATCGGATAATGGATCTTCATTTGATGGCCCAAAATTTAGAAGCTGAGGCAAACAAAGTGTGGCTAAAAATAAACACAGCCAAAAACAAAAGCCCTGAGCACTTCTAATACCCGCGCTCAACTTAACATTGCCGGAAAGCAAGTCGAGAAAGTTGATAACTTTCTATATTTAGGAAGTGTCGTCTCGGCTAATCGCGGTGGTACCGAACTGGATGTGTGCAGCAGAATCGGGAAGGCTAAAGCTGCGTTGGGAATGCTGTCCAAAAGTCTGGAGAAGCAATGTTATCAGCTTAAGAACCAAGCTATAGACTGTTCCGCTCCAGCGTAGAATCAGTGCTGCTTTATGGGTGCAGTGCCTGGAAGGTGGACACCATTAACACACGCAAGCTGCAAGTCTTCGTAAACAAATGCTTAAGAATCATCTTGAGTATTTTTTGGCCGAACCGCATCTCCAACGAACAACTTTATCTGAGAACGGGCCAAGAACCTATGAGCATTACTATACGAAGAAGAAAGTGGCAATGGATTGGACACACCCTACGGCGCGAAAACAACTCCATTGCGAAATACGCCATGCAGTGAAATCCGCTCAACCAAACCAAACGTGGCGCAGAACAGTTGAGGAGGAATCGAGCTCTTTAGGAATGAGTTGGAGGCGCCAGGCGTGGTTGACGCCCTATGCCCCCTGAGTGGTTAAATGATATAAGAAAAGTAAGTAAGTAAGAAATCTATCCTTAGTTACATCGTCGGTCCAAAAAAGGAACAAAGATGGACCGACGGAAATATTCTTCAGGACCTCCTTCATAGTTGTCACGGTTTTTTTGTTTTACAACTTGCCGCGGGACTACTAATTGAATATCCATTTTGTCTGCCACTTCTTTATCTCCAGCAAATGTGTGACTGAATCTAACTTCGGAGTTTTGACGCATTTCATTTACTTCCTCATGTAAATGGTTTGCATATTCCATGCAGCAGCTGAGATCACATTCTTTTTTTTGTAAAAGTTCACTTACATTTTTCATTAGGCTGAAAATTGGCTTAATCACTGTTAAGGATATTATAAATTGGGAAGTTTGTATAGCAGCAAGTAGAACATGAGGTTTGACTCCTTCGGTTTTCATATTTCGTACATCCAGGTACTCTAATGAGCAACAGATATATTCATAGACACCATAGAACAAATTGAGGTGAATTGCACAACCCAATGCGTTTCGCAAAATTTTAAAAGACGCGTTTGTTTTGCTTTTGGGCAAGACGCCTGAATTTTGTCTTTTAAAACTAGAGCTGCTTTATGTTATTAGATAATCGGAATAAATTAACAACCTCTTTAATGGTTCCTATGTAATTTCGTATAGACGGTATGTTACAAGCGCGTGTAATGGCCAAATTCAAATTATGATTAGCACAGTGGACGTAAATAGCTTCTGGATACAATGCTCTAACTTTGGCAGCACAGCCGTTGAATTTTCTGGTCATTGACCGGGCCCCATCATACCCTAAACATGTAATGTAATTTATTACCTAATCGGCCTAACTGACAGTTTTATTTACATAGATAGTGTAATATTATCTCATATAAGCCAAATTTATGCCAATATTTTTCATCGCGGTCAGCAACGTACTTGCAACCCCTTTTCCCGTAATGTCATCAACAGGAACGAAACACAAAAAGTCTTCCCGATTCGTTGTAGTGTATCCACTGACTGGCGCCACTGCCTGCCCAAAACATAAACAATAACAAAGTGACGAAGCATGTGAAGTGCAATCGAGTTCATTCCTCTTGTGTCACACATTCTTGGTGTGGCATGCACTCAATTGCACTGAACGTCACTCAATAGTAATAAGATCCTATCGAATAGTGTACAGCCAATAAGAATCTACAATAAGATATCCATAATCGCTAGTGTAAGTAGAAGTAAGATAGAAGATATGTATAACAGTTATGTTAATTGTATTTAAGGTATGAAATGTCAAGAATAAAATTAGATCTATCTTGGAATTCAAATCGGCAGTAATGCCTTGTTTCTATTGAGATCTCGAAGTTGCGGCGAGAAATCGCCTATCAATATAGCGTGGTACGCTTAAATACCAAACCCCTCTGCTCATAGTATAGGTAGAACCACTACATCTGATATTCATTGTCAATTGTATCAACATAACGAACGCATATTGAAAACTGTTCAATGCGATGTGGCACGATCGTATTTTTGCCATGGCAATTTCCTAGTACCTAGTAGCACGGTGGCAGATATTTCGGGGGGTTTGAACCCCCAAAACCCCTCCGTGCGTTCGCGCCTGCCTATGTATATCACTATTTCGCGCAACAGCTCTTTAAGTGCCAGGGCCTAGCGCTAATTGGGTTCTTCTCTTTCCTTAGAAGAACCACCGAACCTACCTACCTATTTCTCGAGACCGGAAAAAACTTTGCAGCTTTTCTATTTTTTACACTTTTAGCATCTTTGTTGTATCTATAATATCTCTGGAGAAGTAATTTGCGATACTTAAATTTCTTACTTTTAACGTTGAAACTAAAAAAGGCCGCTAAAATTGACTTTGTTTTTGTTTTTTTTTTTTTTTTCAAATGGCCGCCAACTTGTTACTATAGAATTTCATTCTATTTATGGGCACCATGGCGCAAGTGGTTAGTGTGTCGGACTACGGCACTAAACTGTAGGTCCCTTCCATTCGTGTGAAAAATATAACGCACACAACACGAGTGGTTGCGAGAAGCTAGGTCCAGGCACTCAAAGAGCTGTTGCGCGAATTATTTATTTATATGTATGTATATTTATTCATTTTATTTTAATTAATTAAAGCATTTTTCTTAAATTTCGGATTATTGCCACAGCTTCCACGTGGGATGGCGTAAAGCACTACTCTCGCTCACTGAGAGTGAACCTAATAACCTACCACCAAGAATTAGATAAGATTATTGAACAAAAACGTACATCACTGTTTATTTAAGAGTTCTAGCTATTCAGTAGTTTCAAATTTGGCGAATGATAATGCCAGCTACAAAGTGTAACTAAATTTACTTCAGTGTTTTCCATTTGTGCGCTCGTTCAATTGCCATAAATTAAACTTTAAAATCAACCCCGCTATCGCTATTGCACGTTCATCGGTCCTCCCGGACGCCTCTCTTCAACCAAATTCACAAACTCTAACCATCATGCCGATGTGAAATCCTGCGATCTCCAACGTTGTAATGGAATCCCGCTTGGTGTAAATTATAAAAGTTTAAATGATTTCATCTTTCATCCTGAATCGAAGCTGCACTGACCGTGGCAGGAGGCGAGGCGGCCGACATCGAATTTTATTATTTATTATTTCACCTGACATCGTAAACAAGACGCGGGCGAGCCGACCGCTCCAGCGTGCAAACGAGCGGCCGCAAACGTTTACGATGGCAAAACACGCCATGCACATAAATTGATTCGTCGTCGTCGTCGTCGTTGTCGTGGTAGTACAACAAGTAGTTGTATTCACAGCCGCGCGCGTCCCGCAACCTTCCATCCCTCTGCACCTTATTTTTGTTCATAATCAATGCATTACTCAAAGTCACTTCCTTGGGCATGCCAACAACTTCATTTGAAGCTTGAACTCAACAAGCCTTTTGTTAAATCCTACCACTGACGAGGTGGAGGAGCAACGGAGCCTAATCTCTCTCTGATTCCGACTTCATATCCTGTCCGTGGTCATATTTTTGTGACCACCGATCCGAGCAACGTAGGCTGGAGAACAGGGCTTAATGTTGTTTTATAATAAATTGCCCCTAACGATGTTACATTTCTCATGTGTCGAAGGAGGTAGAAGGAGGCGTGGTGGTGGAGTACCAATGAGATATGGGCTTCGATTCGTCCATTGATGGTGCGGTGGCTAAGACACTGTTGTGTGTGCGTCCGCGTCCGTCGACGGAGTCAGATGAAAGGAATCCTTTAGTTGTGCCGCTGTTGCTGCTGATTACAAATCGTAAATTGCCGCCTTAAAATGTCGCTGCCACAGTTGGTGGTTGGTGTTTCGAAGATGGTCGCAATGGTACAATTCAAGAAGGCAGTGGCGGCCTGGTACGGGTCGGTGCGTGGTGGGTGTATGTGAATGTTGACGTATACCATGCATCAATTGGGTTATGATTTTGTTACTTTTTCTATTGTTATTAATTTTATGCTTTCAATTGGGTGTTTTATTTAGCCATGATATATTGATGAAAGTTGACAGGTCAGTAATTAATGGAGAGATTGCAGTTTTTCTGCCAATAAGGCAGTAAGACTCTTCGCTGTATTAGTCTTATATTATAGAAGGACCTCTTGTCGGAATTGCTTTGTTTGAATTGAATCGCATTTCACAGTTCGGCCAGATGCCACAGAATTTCACCAGTGTATTGACCTTGTTTATTAATAAACTCGAATGAGAATAGAATTAGAATGTCGACATTGATAAGAAAAATTAAATACGAGTAGAGCCTTACACTTACTAAAAGCAAACTATCATTCTACAAGTAGTCAATAAATTAAAATTAAAGTCGAATTCCTTTGCCAGATATTGTCAATTATTCTGGTCATCTCATGAAAAATTACAGGCAATCCGAAAAGAAAACTCAATTTTTGCGGGTTAGTGTAATCCGGCATAGATTTGTCGGAAAACTCAGCGCCAATAGAATAATTTTCTCAGAGAAGATAGCAACTCCAACTCCAGCCCTTTCAGTAGTCGGTTATCGGGTGTAGACGAAGGACTGAGTGACAAGTGGACACTACGCGTAAGAGACGACACACTGAGTGCGCACTGAGACTCTTAGTTTCTGAGGCATTCTTTGGATCGGACGATGATCTATCGCTGAAGCTGCAAGATATACGCTTACCATTACCTTGCAAAATTCTACCAGCAGGGACCCGGTGTCATTAGCTCCTGTATCTTCCCCTGGTACGTCGATCGATCCTCTGGACACAGAGGACGTCTCTCTTAAGACGTCTACAGACTCTGTAATCACTTGCATTACGGCGTAAAATGGAAAAAGGGGAGACCCACGTATACCTGAAAATACTGTAAGATTACTTATCGAAAAAACCACCACCAACAAATGTCAACAAAAAAAAATTCCAGGTAAGGCTGGAGGAGATCTCAAATTGTAAACAATTCCTGTTGAGGGAGCGAGGACGATTAAACGATTGCCAGATATCTACTAAACGCTGTCAGCAAGAAAGCCAATATGCACCCAAAGAATATGTCCAGAGAATACCAGTGGGACTCCATCATCAACCAATCAGACATAGAGTTAAGCAACCCTACATTAAGGCTGGTTCCTCATAGTCAGCTCTGTGGTTGAAGAGGACTGTGTCATAGAACCACACTTAATCCAGATGGTCCTATTTGGGGAATTAAAAATGCTGATTAGCAATAATATATGGACGCTGAACTGGCTTAAGATCTTGAATGCAAATTGCTACCACCAGCTCCATGTCACGAATCTCCATAGTGAAACCTACAGTTCCAAACCAAAGGGTTTTTCTCATGTTCCATATGCAGAAAGTATTGGACGAACATAGTTTCTCAGGGTAGTTAAGGTAAGTTAACATAGCGTAGACTGCAAGTCACGACAAAAAGTTATGCTGATGAGATCGAGAAAAGAAGTTTTCAAGGAAACATGACTTATAAGTAGGGGAAAACGTCGTAAAAAGTGCCCTTGTTGGGCAAGCGAATTCTTGGAGTACAGAAAAAAAAAAAAAGCAGGAACAGAAAACTCTTAGGCGTATCGAAAAAAAAATTATAAACGCAGAAGTTTAATGGAAATCCGCCTAAGAAAGATCTTAGCAAAAGAAGACCAGAGTTAGTGAGGTAATATGGACGGAATAAACTTAAGAAACCTTTTACCTGCGCTTAAAAACACGTTTTTGTGTTTTCTCCAAATCCATAAGCTTGCAATAGTATCACACACTGGCATTTCTCTTTTAATAACGTCCACAAAAGGATCAACAACAAGAGGTACTCCACAGGGGAAGGTAGGTACTATCGCCAGTAAAGAATATTAAGGACGGGGTTAAGACCTGTCGCTTACACAGACGATGGCTTCACCATCAGGTAATTTTTACAATACGATCCAAGGGTAAGCCCAAGCAAAACCAAGAAATACTCGTAATGATATCTTGATAACAGAAGTACAGAGAACAGCCAACCTGAGTATAACCGGAACACTTAAGATAACTCCTACTGCAGGTCTAGAAATCATTA
The DNA here is from genome assembly GCA_945910035.1 of Brachypalpus laphriformis. NCBI lineage: Eukaryota > Metazoa > Arthropoda > Insecta > Diptera > Syrphidae > Brachypalpus > Brachypalpus laphriformis. The sequence continues at coordinate 206,099,867 of OX246753.1, forward strand.
TTTATTTTTTTATTTTATTTGCGCCCGCTAAAGGGATTATTAATAGCCTTATAATGGTTCTCAGGGCACGAGCGGAAGGAAAAACGGGGGAGAGGAACAGAGGAAATGCTTGAAGGTTGTAATGATGAGGAAATACAGAGTTTGGTAGATCATTCCATAAACTTTGTTCGGCCTATAAACGATTCCCTGTGTTTGACAGTTTGAAGTTGGGCTTGGGGTGAACTGGAGCCTATTTCACCAACTTACAAATCTTGATTTACAAGCGTTTTTTTCATAAAATTTGTAGAAAAAGTGGCAAATTTGGCTTCACCAAATTTGTTCTTGACAAATTTTTAATTGTGTTTCACAAGGGAAAATTTGTGGAAATTTTTCGCGTTTTGTTTCACCAAAAACAATTTATTGATGTATTGTGCACAAATTTACAAGTCACAAATTTGTGAAATTCACAAGTTTTGTATCATTTGTGAAAATTGTTCACACGAGTAAAGACGTAATTTTTGGTACAAATTTTGTTTTGCATCAAAAACTGATCGGAAAATGGCTTTGAGACGTAGCCCTACAAGAAATAGTATTGATAATGATGTCAGAAAAAAAGAAAGAAAAGTTTACAGCCCGCGTATAAACTTTAATATAACCCAGTGTTTCGATTTAAATGAGCGTTTTTGTCTCAGCCACTGCAAGGCGGAATAAATAATTTCGACTACTGGAGAACAAATTTGTCTCACAACTGATAAAAAATTGCATAATCCCCAAGGCCAAGCAATGTCCTGGAGATATTTGCAATCCTTATTACCTAAAACATCCTAAGATGCGAGGGTATTTAAAATATTTTTCCATTCTTTTGTTTTGTTATCATGCGTCAATTTGTCACTTTTCAAATAAAATCTCCCTTTTAGTCTTAATATTCCCTCATTATTAACATTTTGATTGGTTTGTCCATTATGACTTACTAGCAGATACCCGCAACTTTGTCTGCGTGGTCCACAATAACTTTATGTGAGGTGGTTAAAGTTAGTAGTGTAAGTCATATTTAGCTTAAGAACTTAAGATTTGCACCGCTATAACTTTCAACAATACAGATCAGCTTTTCCTTTATCTATTAAGTTTGTGCTACTATCTGTTGTTGAAGTACTAAAATTTCAATTTACTTAAAGGATGGAGGTGATGATAACAAGTATCATGTATGATTTTTAAAACATACAAAAACAAATATTTGGCGCAACAACTCTTTAAAGTGCTAGGGCATAGCTTCGCGCAACCACTCATGTTGTGTGCGTTATATTTTTCACACGAATGGAAGGGACCTACAGTTTAATGCCGAGTCCGAACGGCGATTTGAGAAGCTTTTTCGTGACAACAATTACTCTCGGATGTTTGTCAGACGCTCGCGAGAGGTGGGACCATGAAAAATTGGTTGGTGTGTTCTGGGATTCGAACTTGGAACCTCATGCGTAGTGATCCGACACACTAACCACTTACGCCACGGCGCCCATTTTTAAAACATAGTCGAGTGTTTTTATCCGCATTTTCGTATACTGGCGAAATGCACTTTCATCCGCTCGCAATTCCGGATACAGGCGAAACTAGCCATAAATTATGACTTTTTAATTCATCACGTTTCTTTTTAAGACTTCTTAATATTTTTATTTTTAACGAACTATTTTCCACTGATAGAATCTTACGTGCCGAAACTGAAGCAATATCACACTGAACTAAGAAAGTTATTAATGCAACAGCGTAACAGAAGGACTCCGTCAAAATTCACATGTGCATACCATAGCTATAGATTTGCGCCTATAGGTGGGCAAGGAAATAAACCACTTACAATCAGTATTCCAAATTTGCAATCGCGAATCATAACTACAAATTTGTGGTTGCAATTTGTAGTTGGTGAAATAGGCCAGCAGATGTGCATTCGAAGCATGACGCATATTGCGGGTGAAGTTTTGAAGGGGGGGAATGCAACTAGCTATTTCACTGGAGCATTTTTTATAAAAAAGCTCACGGTTTATCAGCGTTTCTATGACTTGAGACGTAAGTGCAATGGGTCGGTAATTGGATGATGATGAAGAATCGCCTTTTTTGGTTATGGACTGGACAAATGCTGTTTTCCATTTTCCTTGAAAGATCCCCGAAGAGTAGGACATACAGAAAAGCTTACGCAGAGGTTTTGCCAACGTGGAACTATGGAAGGGGTACTATCTGGACCAGTGGATTTGTATATGTTAAGACTTTTGAGTACTCCTGCAACTGTATGAGTGCGAAATTAGACTTGTCCCATGGAAAATTCGACGTTCTCAAGTACAGGAGGAGACAAAGCACTATCTGGCAGGGTGGAGTTCACTACAAAGTGAGCAGCAAGCAGATTTGCCTTGTCTAAGTAGCTGACAGATGGAATGTCATTGTAAATAAGCGCTGGGATGAAAGACAAGGGCGAATCTTTAATATTTTTGACGAATGACCAAATGTTTATGTTGAGGGCTGTTCACATATTTATACAAAAACCCACTGCAAAAAAGTGCAATGCGCCTCAAAGAAAAAATAGATGTTGGGCGGTGAACCCGTATGGTCAAAACACAGACCTTATTAAAATTTAAGACAACTGCAAGCCGACTATATTACCCCACACTTAGATTGGACGGATCAAAAATACAACAAGGCATTGACTCAGGTGTATTCTCGAAAAATCTAGGCTTCTAAGATTTTCGGATCCATGCAGCGTCTTCCAAGCGGACTCGCGTTCTAAAGCAAACCGTCTAGAAACTGTAGCAAACTGTATAAACTCGTTAAAATGCAGTTTAACGAATTACCTAAATAATCTGTGGCGCATCCTGTGGTTCAATTATATTAACTTTATTAGAAATATTAAAAAAGAATGTGTTTATACGGAGAATAGCAGGGTAAGTAATACATCTCTTACATTCATTATGAACTTCTGTGCTTAGTTTGGATCGGAGAAATTCATATTTGAAGCAAGGGTGCAATTTTTAAGTTAAAGTCAGGATAAAGTTATGAGCGTATACACAACTAGCTGACCAGTACTCGCCTCGCTTTACCCGCGTTTTAGTTGAGGTTATTTAATTGTTGAAACATAATTACCAACTGAATACAATACCAAAAATGTGTAAGCTCAATTATAACTTCCCCCGGGGGAATCGCCACCAGAGCACACACAAACCCGCTCACAACACACAATTAAATTTAAATCCAATAAAACATTCTAAAATGTGGACAAATCTAACGATCAACATCTCATATAAGAAAATTGAAAAATATTGCTATAGTTCTATGTCTACACATGCATATGCATGTACATATATATGTACCTACGCGTATATTCCCAAGTCTCTTAATTGCATGAAGTTTTGATAGCACATGGATATCTTAATTAATAAAATTTACAATATCTTAGATTTGGCACTGATAATATATATTTTTTTTTTTAATTTTAACTCTAGAAGAGATCGCACACTGAAGATCAAAACATAGTCATGGGATAGCGCGCCCATATACTCGCACACACATACTATTGCAACAATAGCCACTGCTGCATGACAGCTGGCCGTGGTCTCCACTGAAGGAAAATTGTGGGCGATGATTTGATTAATTGCTTTTAGCATTGCTCAGCTTTAGGACAACGCAGAAGGATGTTTTATACCTTAAATGAATCAGCGGCGAAACTAAATTCACCAATTTTTTATTTTTTTATTCCGGAGAGCCAGTACTGAGCTACGGCTGAGGAATCAATATTTACAGATGGAAAAGTCGATCTCCACCCCCTTTATGCCACTTAGACCTTGAATTTCGGAAAATGCCTTCTTATCTCGCATTTGGGCAAAATAAGGAATAACTGTGTCAAAATTGCAAGTACCTACGTCTAGTAGTTTTCGAGAAACGGTGTTCACAAGGAAAATTGATTTTGCTTTTATAGTATTTAAGATGTAGTACTAAAAGGGTTGTTGCCCTCTTTCTTTGCCAATTAAGGCATAAGGAATGCCGTTAGTGTTCAAGCTAAATTATCGGTTTTTAACTCCGTATATGTTCCAACTTTCACCTATAGTCACGGATACAAGCTGCTGAAAGAGGTTCCTTCGTGGTGTTGCTGGAATAACTCGTAGGGGTCGAGTGCGTAACACCAGACTACGCGAGGCGCTCAATATTAAGCAGCTACTTTTTCGAAGCGAAGGATTTATGCTTTGACGGTTTGGTCACGTAGTGCGTATATCCCCAAACTGCCTTCCAAGACGTGTCATGATTGCCGTGCCATCAAGTTAGGGACCTCGCGGTAGGCCTAGAAATAGATGGTTGGATCAAGTCGGACATCTCTCCTGGAGCCGTCTAGGGATTCCTCCTGATGATTTGGGGTCGACGGTGGAGAATCTAGAATGATGGAGAGTGTACCTAATCAACCTACCCTCGCAATCCACATAAAGGATTAGCGGGTAAACTATTTCAATGACAAAACGGAGAGTGCTTTAAAGAAGTGTACTTGGAATCGCATATTAAAAGACCTAGCGAAGCGGGTGCAACCAGCTAATCTCTGCATAAAAGCGATAAGAAAACACGACGAAATTTACGGAGTACTCCCAAAACTAGGAAAGGAAAAGTTTTTGTGGCCAAAACTTACCAGATTCTGGATACTGCGTTGAGCACAGTATGTTCAATGCGTTAGTAAAAACTTCCGAAAGAATAATATCTTTACTAAGGTGGTGCTAGTTTGACGATCTCTTTACATGTCAAAAGCTAACTGATGAGCTTGCTGTTCCGATTGTGCACAGAAAACCTTTAAACCTCTTTAATATATACTCGTACTTTAGTATAGATTTATTATGAATTTTAGCCACAAGCCCATTGAAGGCTTCTTCTGAGCCCCTGAATTTTATGAAATCTGCTGCATTGAAATAACTCTGTGTTTCCCAAACTTGTTAACACTCATGAAAGAGTCAAGCTATCAATCCTCCCATCACCTACAACCCAAATGCTACAAAGTGTATAAAATTACCTACTTACTAGAGCGGACGATTTGCCTTGAAATATACTTTATAGAGACGCCCTGAATCATGTTGTTCCCCGCCCCCGATCTTGATTTGCTTTGATTTGCTTTGATTCGCCCACTAAGCTTTCCTTTGTTGTCATATACAAATTAGAGCCATTCCTCTAAGAGAACAACGCTTTCTTTAATCCAAATACAATCTATTTGGCTCTAGGTAATTGACACGCTTTAAGTTCCAAATAGTTTTGGATCCCTTTGCATTGCCTCTTCTTACTTTCTAATCTGTGAATGAGCCCCTAAGGGACTAACTCAAGTACAATTTATTTCTTAATCCATTCGTTTGCCATTTAAAGGAATAGGTATCAGCATATTTTACTTTGCACTTCCCAAACAATTTGCCAGTGGAATCCCAACCATCTGTATTTGGCAATCTTCACAACTCAATTGAGGCTTGAAGCATCTTCCCACCCACTGCACATAACTCGACTGTGCAAGTGCATCATTTCCGAGCACAGAAACGAAATACAATTTCAATGGAAAATAAAATATGAATATTAGGATCTAAGATAGGGACTCTCCGGGTGAAGCTCATTTTTCTCTCACCATCCCGCCGGACTATAGATTCACCGTAATCATAGTCAAAGTACCCTCTGAGCACTTAATTGCATACCTTTGCCGGAGTCTCGTGATTTTCTTCCAACTAAATCGATTCTTGTGCTGGATGGTACAACCCCAACAGCCTTATGGCGACTTTGCGCAAGCAGCAGGCGCGATTATTAATTGGCGGTTGTCATAAGTTCACCTGGTCCCTTCCCTGCTAGTCTCGTCTCTCTGTGCATCACTGCTGGGTGGAACTGGAACTACGAAGTTGGCCGATGGGAAATTTTAAATTGAGATATCTTTCGGACAACAATGGAACAATTGTATGGCCAGCCGCCTTTGCCTTAGTTTCCTTGGAGCTGCTGGTGTCGGTGTGTGTTGTGATGGCAGCAGGAGGAGGTTTTCGACACGATCCCAGATAAATATTTATTTTATTGTTGCATAAATTGTGCAAGCGAGCAATCAAGGAACGGAGGAGTTTTTATAGGAGTGTCAGTAAGTCTTAGCTCACGAATCTCATTTGGTTGCATTTCCATCCCGAGTGGTAAGTCATCGGCGATTGCATCTGGATGGTGGTGGAAGTGAATGGGATCAAGGATAGACGATTTTCAGTAATCTGAATGCCAGTCGAGTTCTTCACAAGACCGGGTAGTGAGTGTCATTTCAATAAAAGTGGAAAACGAGCAAAGTGATACATCAACTGTTCTCGTATCCTAGTTTTTTTTTTTTTTCTTTTTAAATGAAAAAGGAAACCCAAATCCCAGAGCACTCAGACTCTCCGGCCCATTGTACTACCAGGCAGGAACCTTTATTTGGTGCAGTGGTTGGAAAAACTTCGATGTAATTCGTTTTTCCTTTATACTTGGGTGGCCCATGATTGCTGTTCCCCGCTGGGGCTTGAACCTGCACACATCGGTTAACACACTACCCACTGCACCATTGCCACCCCCTCGTATCCTAGTTGGTTTTGCAACGAAAAGGCAAATTAATCACGGACAGAAAGAGACACTAGCACTGGCACACTGACATAAACAGCGTTGTGTACGTGCCACGAGGAGTAAATATAGTTCTACCTCCCTGTGCTGCCACCACTGACATGTAATGTAATCTATCGTTGTGGCTGAATTATTTCTGGTGCCACTCCATGGTACTGGGTGCGTAATTGCGTCATTCATTTTCATCAGGCTGACGGACGAATCCGTCGACTACATAACACAAACCAACTGAACAACTAAACAGCCAACCAACCAACCGACGACCCACTGAAGTGTCATTTGAACGACTGAGCAAGTGAAGAATGTCGCAATCAATCATAACGATGACCCGGCTGGCAGTGCTAATTTTTCACTTTGCCGTTGCTGTGCGCGCTATGTTGACGTTGGCGCGGTGGGTTATTGTGATTGTACGTAGTTGTTATTGATTCCCCAGGGGGTGATCTGTCATTCTTTTAGGAAATTAATATTTCTCCATTTCAATGGTGGTGGTTCGCGTTAAGAGCAATGATAGTATACTGTAACTTACTTTTCTGAGGAAAAGCGGGATGCGGGTACATAAAAAGCTTTATAAAAACAAGCGCATACAGAAAAGTTGAAATCCGCCAGAAGCAGACCGTAGGATACCCTACTCCTTATAGTTTAACCCAGTTCGAAATAAGTGGGCGTGAAGTTACCAATAAACTGGATAACTAAATATAATTTCGTATTTTTTTTTTTTAGAAATTACATCGAATTTGCTATTTAGAAGAAAAAGCCCCAGAAAAGTGGGCGTCGTTGTTCGCTTTTCATAAACGAAATGTAGGAAAAGTTAATCCCTACACATATATTTTTTTTAAATAAATTTCCACAATTTAAAGTGATTAATAAAAACATTTCTCAAAAAGTGAACTGATTCTAAAATTAATTTTTTTAAAAAGAGATAGAATTGTTAACTCAGATTTAATTGAAATCTGAGGTAGGTTTAAAGAAAACCTCACAAGTTCTATATAATATCTAGACGTATAGTATGATAGAAAATTCCTAACATATTCTGTTAACACTTTTTATGAACTATAGATATAACCAGCTGCCCCAGCAGACGTTGTTCTGCTCTTTCCTGACTTTCTTGTGTACGTAATTGTGCCATCTGATTTCTAGTATTTTCATTGTCTTGAGAGCATTGTTCTACCCTTCAATTCTATTCAATTCAAATTTTACTCATATTTAAAAATGTTTACAATTATTACATAGTTTTCCCGCAAAGCTTAAGGCTTATCTGCAGGAGGTTATTCTGGTAGAACATTAAGAACAAAATTGAGCTTTTTTTAAGTATTTAGTAAAGAAATATAGTGTTTTTTTTAAATAGAACAATGCAAATAAGGCGCTCTTCAACTTACAGCGAACATTGTTTATGTGAATGTCCCATCTAAAATTGCAGTCTATTGTGACCCCTAAGTACTTATAGGTGCTAACTTCTTCGATACATAACGCGGCTTTTGCGATGATGTCTATATTTACCGGTTGACAATGAGGTCCGCGTATATGCATCAATTTAGTTTTCGATGCATTTATGACGAGTCCGTTGTCGTGACACCATCTTACATTTTTGTCGAATTCTGCCTGCATTATTTGTTAGGCGGTATCTACGGATCGATGTTTCACAACAATCTGTAGCGTTAAATCGATTAACCATCCGAGGCATACTGGCAGACTGGCTGGAAGACTATCTAAATCAAAGACCGTTTCGAGTAAAGGTGGGACACAGTTTCAACAATGATACACCAGTTCTTTTCGGAGTACCACAGGGATCGAGACTGGGACCATTATTGCTCATTCTTTTTACCAACGAACTACTTCGCGTTTTCAAAAACAGCATCCATTTTGCCTTCGCAGATGACACGGCTATAGTCATCCAACATAACTAGTGTCTTGATACTGCTACGAGAATAATGCAAGATGAGTTTGATAAAGCTGTTGAATGGTGTCACAACAATGGACTAATATCGAACTCCTCCAAAACCAAGATAATGCATATCCGGTGGCCGCATCATAGATCAATTCAACAGAGAATTAGTTTTCGTAGCAGTATCTGTCAAAATGTACTTTCGAATCAGACCATCAAAGTTGTCGAAAGTTATAAAGCACATCGACAAACTACGGTCAGAACTCAAAAAGGCTCTGTTCGCATTATACCATCTGGGAAATTATTCTACGCCTCAGGTCCAGAAGCAAGTTTACTATGCACTAGTCGAATCAAAATTAAGGTACGAGATACTCCCTTGGGGCAACGCATCAAATTCACCTATTAACAAGCTTCAAAACACCATTCTGGAGAAGATCAACAGAAGTCATCCATCAAGCACATCTGGGGAAAGCTCTTTCAAGGTATTAACCGTGAAACAAATATTCAAGTTGACCCTGTGCTAAAAACATTACGAGTATGATGACATCCGGTTTCAAAGACCCATCGACCATCAATACAATACGAGAAGACGATTCCGAGGCATGCTTCAAATACCGTTAGGCAACAACAACTACGTCAGACAATTGTTGTCCATAGCGTTCCAACTGTTTTTAATAAGCTTCCCTCAAACATGAAAAATATTATAAATTTCAAAACCAGCAAAAAGCGCTTGAAAGATTTTTTTCTTGCTGAAATATAACTTTGTATTATTTTTCTTATATTCTTATTTAAATGTTAAATTTTAAACTTTCTATTTACCTTGAATATGTAAAATAACTTAAGCTCACTTAACAGACTTTTTTTTAAAAACTTTGATACGCAATCTTCTGCAGATAAGCCCCTCAGGCTTCGCAGATAAATGTACAGCAAATGTAAATCTTAACTTTAGTAAATAAAATGAATTTGAATTTGTATTTTAACCAAAGATTATATTCGAGTATGTATATGTATCAAGATAAAATGATAACTACGTATACATAGTGTCGTCTTTGGGCAGGTATCAGGCAAAAACTAATTGGCTGATTTTAGTAAAACTTTGTCATTCTATACATTGGAGACTTGGTCCTAATCTCCAATTAGAATTACCACGATATTCTTCAACGGAATTGGGATATGAAAATAAATAAACACGGAGATTAAAAAAACAGGCAAAACCAGACATTATGAAACTATGCGCACTTTTAGGCGCAGTATTAAATAAATAAACACATGGATTTATTTCGTTGCCTGCCTATGAGGCGCAAACTTATAGCTACATATGTATTTTGAACCAGGCTATAACTATGGCGTCATATATAAATATATAAGTATATACATATGTATATAGTTAATATTATTGTGGACCACACAGACAAAGTTCCGGGTATCTGCTAGTATAGAATAAACATCTTAAGAAAAGGGAATTTTTCGAAAAGTGTATGTATAAATGAGGGAAAATGTGATGGTGGCGATGGTGCAGTGGTAACATCATGGTTCTAATGGTTTATGGTTCAAATCCTGATGCCAGTAAGTATTTTTTTCTCAACTATAACTTAATTCGTGCGGTTTGCTAGGAGATGGCGTAACTTGTATTATTCCATTGTTATTATTCCATTGGAACATGCGTTGGAAAGCTACTGTCATTGTACGTCATTTCAGTATATGTCATTCATTTGAAGCGTAAACAACAATAATTTTTTTTCACTCAAATATGTCGAACTTTGTGCCTGAAAAAGTGTTTTTGCGGGGAGTTCTTCTTCATTACATCATGACAACGCTCGGCCCCACGTTGCTATTCCGGTTAAGAACTATTTGGAAAATAGTGGATGGGAAGTTTTACCCCACCCGCCTTATAGCCCAGACCTTGCCCCTTCTGACTACCATTTGTTCCGGTCGATGCAGAACGCCCTCACTGAAATACGGTTCACATCAGAGCAGAATATCAAAAATTGGCTTGATTCATTCTTGGCTGCCAAGCCGGCGCAGTTCTTTTGGGATGGGATCCACAAATTGCCAGAAAGATGGGAAAAAATCATAGCTTCAAATGGGCAATACTTTCAATAATACTATTGTACATGTTTTTCTTAAATAAACGTTCAAATTTTGGAAAAAAAAACCGCACGAATTAAGTTATATACCCAATATAAAAAGTCAAAGTCCGATCAATTGCGAAAACTTGTGTCAACACTATTGCGAAGGCATAACACTGGCAGCAGGTTGGCCATACGGCTGGAAAAAATATTCGCTCTGTTGGATGATTGATGTGTATACATGATATCAAATGGTCGGAGTAAAATTCTGTGAATCAACAATAACTAAACGAGATCGATGGCAGTAAAAGACTGCCGCGTATGTCTTATCGAGGTAGTTGGACAATACAATCTCACCCTCTGTGGAGTACCATGTCACTGTGACATACCGGGAAATTCTACAGCTGATGAGCGTAAGCATTACCGACATCGACGCTCTTATGTAAAGTACCTTATCCAGACCGACGCGGAGAAGGTAGCCAACCACCGATGGCAACATCTAGGCCAATGCAAAATCGCCAGACAACTTTCGCCAACAATCTAGGTCCATAAGACTCCAGAAACACAAGAGAGGAATCCTCTCCAAAATAACAAACGTTCTCATCGGACACTGCGCAATAGGAAGACATGCAATTTATAGAAAAATGCAAATAATAGGAAGAAAAAATTTGATTTATTGTTCTGTAATCTAGAAGCACTTATTTACTTACCGGATTTAATTTTTGTTTCGGAAATATGGATTTTTGCGTGTGAAAGTGATGATTTTCTATTCCAGGTTATATTTTCTGTTCTAGTACAAACGGATGTATTCTTCAGGCGGAGTAGGAGTTTTTGTGCGTAATTTTTTGGAATTTCATGTTTACGACCGCAGTCTGTTGACCGCGGATATATTACAAATTTTATGTAAAATATGCAATGAAACTTTCAATTTTGTCTGTATCTATATAGGTAGAGTGCAATTTTATGACTCTCAGTCATTTTTAAATGAATTCTCTATATTTATGAGTCAAATTAAAGCAACTAATCTTGTCGTTATGGGAGATTTATATATTGACATCTTAACATCGAGCACAGTGTCGAAGTCATTTCTCGGCCTAATAGCTGAGCATGGTCTTACCTCATTTATAAATAGACCGACGAGACCAATTTAAAATTCTTGACTGGACTATGTTTTGGTCGCTATCGAAAAATATCTCCTATCAATGTGGTGATATTTACTTTGACCTCCACGTTACTGATCGCTGTATGATGGGTATTTTGTTCAGAAGTTTAAAGAATATGAAACGCACGGACAATACATCTCCACATAGCGTTACCAAGATTAGGTTTGATCTTCTTAATTATAAACTACTTTTTGAAAACTGGGATGCTGTCTATGCGAAAAATACGAGTAATGCTTCTTTGGCGTATTATATTTTTCAAGAGATCTTACAATACACTTAACTACTTCCAGTTTCAATGCTGTGGAAATGAAGTCGGAGGTGAGATAGAAACCATGGATAAACCATGCCATTCTAAAAAAATTAAATTGAAAAATAAACTGCGTAAAAATGCTTTAAGCATCCACTGCACTCAGGAATCGCTCTAAAAAACTGTATTTGAAAGTCAACAGAGAAATTCGACTATGTCGTGATAAATGCTATCATTTTTCTTTGAACCAATTACTGTCGTTGATTAATTCTCTTAACCAAACGAACTCTTGTGGAGACGATCGCATTTCCAACCTTACCTTAAAGAAGATAGCTCTAAAAATAGTTGACATTTTAGTTTACCTCTTTTACTTAAGCTTATTCAGTGGAATACTTCCCGTTAGGCTAAAATGAGCCTTTATTATACCGATTTTTAAAAATGGTAATAATCGAGATAAAAACAATTACCGACCGTGTCTTTTTGAAAAAGCTATCAAGAGTAGAATGCTATGGTTCTATAAGGAAACTTAGTTCCTAAGCCCTATGCAATTTGGCTTCAGAAAGGGACTTTCTATCGAAAACACATTCCTAGCATTCTGCTCATCAATAAACAAAGGGCTCGATGAGAACAAAAGCTGTGCCGGTCTGTTCGTGAATATAACTAAAGCATTTGATATGGTTAACCACGGCATTCTCCTGAGCAAATTGCATCGGCCTAGTTTTCGAGGCTTTATGCATAGGTGGTTTGAGTTGTATCTCTTAGCTAGAACCCAAAAATTAAAATTTGGAGACTGCTAGCAATGTCAGAAACATATGTAAATTTAGGGGTAACCCAAGGATCTGTCCTTGCACCTATTTTGTTTCTAGTGTATATTAACTCATTGTTTAACCAACCCTTTCTTGGAAAGGCCACGGCATTTGCAGATGACCCTGGCATCGCATACAACTCTCTTAGCCCTTTGAGCCTAGTAGATAGCTGATATAAATTACGATTGTCACCTACTTATAAATTGGTTTGCCAAGCATAAACTGAAAGCAAGCAATAAAACTAAACTAATACTTTTTTAGTTTGAGAATGCAGGAATCTACTGATTTCGAAATCTATTTTCATTCCCTAGTTGTTCTCGTTACAAGCTGTCTGACTGCTCATGTGGTGCTGTATCTCCTCCGCTGTCTGATGTACATAGGTGAAACGTGTGATAGGAATTGTTTCAAAGCTGAAATAGTAGATAAGTTCAAATACTTAGGTGTTCTCATTGACCAATATAGGTATGAGTCGGTCTGATCATATTTCAACTCTGAATCAGTATCTGCGTGCATCTATCCCATGTTTGTATCAACTGCGTAGACTCTGCAATAGTATGATATTGGGTGCTGGGGAGGAGCTTCCCATACACAAATTGACCCACTTCTCGTCTTACAAACATGTGATATTCGAAGGATTTGTGGTGCTACTCGTCTCACCCACTCCATAGCGCTCTTTAGGTCTCTAAGAGTTCTGCCAGTTAGAAACCTGTATTACTACAAGTTCTCAAGATTATTTTTTTTTCTGAGGTGGATACCCGTAGAGCCCGATCTCCGACGTCCACAATCTGCGAACGAATTCAGACTCCTTTGTAAGCATTCCTTCCTTTCGCACCACCCACTTTAGAGACTTCTACTGTATTGTCTGATGCAAAGCATTTAATAACGTAACGATTCGCGTCATGAATCAAATGAATTTATTGTATTGAATTTTTTCTTGAAGTGGCATTCAATACTATTAGCTATTACTAGCTGGCTATTCTTAGCATAATTCTTTACTTTATCAAATAAGCATGAAATCATTTTGTTATCTACCATATGTTAAGAATAATGAAAATAAAAAAAAATAAATAAAAACAATAAAAATGCCCAGAGACTAAGCATCTCCTACAGCGACTTCTGCAGAATCTGTACGAAGAGGAAGAGGAAGAAGAGACCATCAGTCACTTCCTATGCGCTTGTCCTGAGCTCGCCAATATTAGGAAGGCCGCCCTGGCTGAATACTTTTTCAACGAAGTAAATGGTTCCTAAAGTGAGAGGGTGACCCACCCACCTTACGACATCGGCAGTACAATGGACCTATTTTAGTTGTTTTGGTCTCAGTGCATTCTCATCGACGGTCGATCCTAACCAGCCAACCAACCAAGTAACCAACAATGGGTGCGTTTTGGTGAAACCTCGCTTCTCAGTGAAGTAAGATTTAATACGGAGTACAACAACACAAAGTGACTTGGAACCACTTTAACTTTTCTTCTCAGTCGAACATGAGTTGGGATGGATGGGAAGAGCTTTTTCCCTGAGAAAAGCTATTTCGTTCAACTGGAATGATTCAGTAGTATTTCATACATTTAAGCACAACTTTTTCATACTTTTTACTTCAATTTCAATTCAGTCGCCAATCTTCAAACAATTAAAAAAGTTTTTTTCCAGATTGACTAAGAATCGTTTTATGGAGAAGCTTTTACTCTACTTTGCATAATTCTCACCAAAACACACATAATAAAAAAACAAATCTCCACAGCTATCGAATCACCGCCCCGGAGCTTTTCTGAAACCTAACATCTGAGTTTCAAACCACTACACCGATATTTCTCTCTCTCTCTGTTCTTTCCAACGCCCACACTGTGCAAAACATTTTAAGGGTATTGATAGCCCCACAAGGTGACCGCAAATTATAAAAGAATAAAGTATATATGTATGGTATATTATTGTAATACGAGTCGAGTATTCTCGCTGGGGTTCGTAATAATAAAACTGTCTTCTCTATGTTTAAACTATTTGTTTTAGGATGCTACACTATATTATGTTTATCAAAATTAAAATACCCTATGAGATAGGGTATAGACATCGAATTATGCCAAAAGAAAGTGATGGCCATTGTTTGTCAAAGAAAGCCTCCTAGTAAAATAATCCACAAGGCTTACTCAATTTCTTACATTGTACTCGTTATGCTTTTACTACCCGTATCATAACTGCATATGCAATATCAATACCCATGTGGTAGTTGTTCCGGACAAGTAAATTATATGTGTACCAAATGTGTCAATTTATAAAATAAATTACATATCTGTGTCACCTGCCACAGCATTATATATGCATATATATATTTTTTTTTTTATACTTCAATAACTTCAAGTTTCTTGTTTTTCTCACAAGTTTTACCGCAGAGAACCAGAAAACCAAAATGATGTTGTTCAACGCAAGTCCGACGGTCATATATAAGCGCATTACTAATAGTACTAGAAAGTTTATGAATCTAATGACCGACTGCATGTCTAAGCCACACTAAACCCACTTTGACATTTTAAAGAAATCGATTTACTAGTGCTGACCTTATTCGGTAGCGACACTGCGCGCTGCTGTCCAGAAGTCAATTAATCACTTTTCAGTGGGGCGACCAAAATTACTTGTCATCGACGTAATCGTTGTCATAGTTCGCCTAAACGATACATGCATGTATATGTTCATAAAAAATGGTCGTAAAAAATCAAATTAGTAACTGCCATCGCCATCAACATCATCAGCAAAGCACAGCGCACAGCCATTCAGCCATAAGCCGAACATGATAAAGTTGACGGACTCGACTTATGTCTGCTGTTTACTTGGTTGATTACTTCATTTGGTGGTCGACGCTTGAAGTTCGGACTACAGAAACACACTGATGTACACTCACACCCATCCGTCAAACATCAATCATAATTTATTATGAAGTCCTGAGCGAACACCACTGACGGGAGGAAGGAGGCGCTGTCTGAACACACTCACGGGAATGAGGACGAGGTGGCTGTCACTTGAAACTAAAAAAAAGGAAAACGCATTCAAGTGAGATTATGTGTGATTTGGACTTCATATCTAGTGGTACTGGTACAAGGGATGGCGATCCAAGCTGCTTGGGTGTCAGTATTTGTTTGACTTATGGTGACTAATGGCTCTGTGACAGCTGAAGATTAAGTGGCGAATGATGGAATAGTGTGGAGTAGTGTTTGGAAGATGATTACCACTAGCAGCAGTAGAGCGAGTGTGGTTTGTTTAGAAATGAGAAATGAAGTAGTTGTATGGACAATAATTACCCAAGAGGAGACAGAAGGGATTAAGTTTCCATCACCATCCGTATTGAGGGGGTTGAGAATGAGTACTTACTTACTTAGGTGGCGCTACAGTTCGGGGTGAACCTGGGCCTCAACCAACAAGCCTCTCCATTTAGCTCGGTCTTTAGCTAATTGCCTCCAGTTGCGCACTCCAAGTTGGTCGAGGTCCCCTTGAACTTGTGCGCGCCACCTACGGCGATAATTCCCTCTACTGCGTCGTCCCTCGGGGTTAGATTCGAAGACTCTGCGGGCCGGAGCGTTGGTGTCCATTCGCTCTACATGTCCTAGCCATCTCAGACGTCCAATACGCAGTTTTTTGACTAGGTCGATGTCGCTGTACAGCTCGTATAGTTCGTGATTGAATCTTCTCCTCCAAAACCCGTCAACGCAAACGGGACCGAAAATCTTACGAAGAATTTTTCTCTCGAAGCGACCAAGGATATCTTCATCCTCTTTTAATAAAGTCCATGTTTCAGCGCCGTAAAGCAGGACTGGGATGATCAAGGTCTTATATAGAGTCTCCTTAGTTGTTCGAGAGAGGGCTGAGAATGAGAATGAGTAATGAGTTTGAAATGTGCTGGGATAGAGTTTAAAAAGATTAGGGAGAACAGAAGTGATTTGTGAATAGAACTTAGTGATTGAGCTGGTTTTAAGGTTAATATGTAGATATTTATAAATATACAGAAAATTTACAATCCGTTTGGAACGGATCGTATGATACCCTATCCCATACTGTTCAACCCAGGTCTATTTAAAATGTATAACGAAATAACGCTACTTAGACATAATTTCTTAAATTTTCCGGAAAATAGATGAAATGGACGGACTACTACATAACGGCCCGATCACTCTTCAACTCTTGTACGAGGAGATTATAAACATAAAAAAAATCAACACCGAATTTCTGTCTACTATTCAAGAGCTGAGAGAAGAGAACGTGGAGCTGAGACAAAAAATAATTGGACTTGAGTGCAAATTGAACTGGAGTGAGCAGCAGCTGATGGAGAATGCTATTGAAATAGCGGGCATTCCAAACGTAAACAATGAGAATGCTCCTGCGTGTGTGCAGAAAATATGTAATGTTGCCTTGAATGTAGCAGTCTCTCCTGAAGAAATAAAGAAATGCTATGTTAAACGTGTTAGGAATCCAAGATCTAATGAAGAGAGAGGCATTTTGTGTGTTCAATTTTCGTCAATTGAAGTCAAAGAGAAGGTTATGGCAAGTAAGAGAGCCGCAAATAAGAAATTGAATGCTTCACTTTTTGATGGCGATAAAGAGAAGAACATCTATATTAATAATTGTTTGACGAGATACACCCGAGCCCTGTATATGGCCGCAAAAAAATTAAGAACTGAAAACAGCTTTAAGTATTTATGGCTTAAAAATTCTCAATTGCTTCTTAGAAAGGTTGAAAATGGTAAGGTTATTGTAATTAGATCTTTTGATGATTTAGCTAAAATTTCAAATAACTGAATTTTTATTTTTTGATTATGATATTTAATAATATTAATTTTGATCTTATTAACAACAACCTCACCATACCTATTATAAGAAACATTCGTGATAGCATATTTAGTTCTAGCTCAAATGATCTCAAAACTTTCTATGTAGTTCATCAAAACATTCGTAGTCTGCGGCGTAATTTTGATTTATTGATTTCCAATCTTGATGCCTTCATAAATTTACCTGATATAATCTTTTTGTCTGAGATTTGGATTTATTCTTGCGAAATCGATGATTATAATTTACCAAATTATAATTTTTATGCGTGTCCTAATGATTCGTATTCTGCGGGGGGAGTAGGAGTTTTTGTACACGATTTGTTTCAGTGTGATGTAAATTGTTATAGTCTGAAAAGTGCTGACATTTTAAAAATTTCTTGCTGTGAATGTAATGAATTGATCACCTTTATTGGTGTTTATAGATTTCACTCTGAGTCAATTCAGTTCTTTACTGATGAATTTTCTTCCTTTTTACAAATTGAGCGGGCGGCAAATCTTATAATTTTAGGCGACTTCAACTTAGACTTGCTGAGTTCTAGCTACGTTTCTGATTTGTACGGTGCTCTTATGTCTGAATATGGTTTAGCATCTTATATCATCGAACCAACAAGATCAGAATCTGGAACCTGTCTTGATCATGTTTTTGGACGTTTTTCTAAAACAGCCTTAAATCCTTGTGCTACAATTGTTTTTGATCTGCAAATCACAGACCACTGCATGACGGGTATTATATTTAACAGCCTTAAAAGTAAAATAAAAGACAAGTTTATCCCAGCTCGAAGAATTAGCAAATTTGATTTCAACAAATTAAATTCTGTACTACTTCATGCTGTTTGGGAGGATGTTTATTCTGAAGTAAACCCTTCAAAGGCATACGATCTATTCATTAAACATTTAAAGGTGTATATCTCTCATTGTTCCCATATCATTCTCAAAAAAAGATCAGAGATCAGATTGAAGCCATGGATAAATACTTCTCTTCTTAAAAAAATCAAACTCAACCAAAAGTTACGAAAGAGATGTTATAAGCATCCACATAATCTCAGCTTAAAGAATAGATTTAATAAAATTTGTAAGGCAGTTAACAATGAAGTGCGATTAAGTAGGGATAGATATTTTCACATTGAGGTCAGAAATTCACAGGGCAATTTAAGAGAGGAGTGGAATGTAATAAACAGTATTGTTAACAGAAAACTTTCCAAACAATCAAATGAATTTTTGCTGCAAAGCGGTAGTAATATTATAGAAGATCCTACCGAAGTAGCAAATGAGTTTAACAATTACTTTGTTACTGTTGCAGAAAATAGTTTTTCCAGTAATTACGTTTTATCTTGTAGGTGCTGCACGGACTTCGGCCTTTCTAATGGTTTTATTTGTAGAAACAGTTTCTTTTTTGAGCCGATTTCTGGTTTGGAGCTCTTAAAAGCAATTAATTCACTTAAGAACTCTAATGCATGTGGAAATGATGGTATTACTAACATCGTTCTAAAAAGGATCGCATATAATGTTGTTGACGTTCTAGCGCATATTTTTAACTTGAGTTTTAGTCTTGGTATATTTCCTGAACAATTGAAATGTGCTAATGTCATACCTCTTTTTAAAAAGGGTAATAAAAAAGACAAATCCAACTACCGACCAATCTCTTTGTTGCCTGCAATTTCAAAGTTATTTGAAAAGGCCATTAAACGCAGAGTTTTGCAATATCTAGCAAAGATACATTTTTTAAGTCCTTTCCAGTTCGGGTTTAGGGCAGGTTTTTCTACTGAAGATGCGCTTTTAGACTTCACCTCCTTCATTCAAAAGGGTTTGGATGACAAAAAAACTTGTGCTGCACTTTTCGTAGATATAACAAAAGCTTTTGATATGGTCGACCACAATATTCTTTTAAACAAGCTGTATAATATTGGTTTTCGTGGTTTTGCTTTCAAGTGGTTTTCATCTTATTTAAAAAATAGGACTCAAAAAGTCAAAGTCGGAGACATTTTTAGTGATATCAAAACAATTAATCTGGGTGTTCCACAAGGTTCTGTTCTCGGCCCGATTCTTTTCCTCATGTATATAAATTCAGTTTTTGAGCTTCCATTTGTAGGAAAAGTAAAAGCATTTGCAGATGATCTCGCTATAGCTTATGACTCATCTAATCCGTTGAATGCAGTTGCTGACATTAACCATGATGTTCACTTGCTGAGAACTTGGTTTGCTGAACATAAGCTTATGGTCAGTGAAAAAACTAAATTAATGGTGTTTAGCCTTGCTTTTAAAGAACTCTCAGATATAAGTGTTATATTTCATGCTTCGGACTGTACTAAACACTTATTATTTAATGCCAGCTGTACAAGACTTAGCTCTACATCTCTGTATAGAGAAAAAAGTGTTTGTAATGCCAAATGCTTTAAAATTGAAATAGTTCAGCAATTCAAGTATTTGGGGTTAACGATAGATAACAAATTAAACTGGACTGAACACATCTTTAATTTGAAGCAGTATCTTCTATCAACTATTCGATGTTTTTATCGTCTGCGCAGGTTTGTCTCCAATTCTACCCTTAAAACCGTTTATTTTGGAATTTTTCATTCCAAGTTAGAATATGGAATTTGCTGCTGGGGAGGAGCCTACCTTAGTAAATTGCAACCGCTAACTCTATTGCAAAAGTGCGCCTTAAGGAAAGTCTGTAATGCAACTCGGTTAGCCCACTCTATAGATCTCTTTCGTCAGATGAACATTCTTCCAGTAAGGCACTTGTTTTATTTTAAGGTCCTGAAAATATTTTTTATTAGAGGTGGTTATATGCAAAGTCCCATCTTTGACTCATACAGCTTACGCAGCAATACTTCCGCTGCTGTTGGTTTGCCTGCTTTTCGGACTACATTTTTTAGAAACACTTACACTATCGTATCTCGTAAATTATTTAACAAGCTCCCAGTTGATATACGAAATATTAGAACATTGTTGGCATTCTTAAAACGTGTAAAGTTATGGCTTCTAGGTTTTAATATATATGAAATAGAATTATTGCTGCGCTACATTGTTTGATGATTGTTTTATGTATAGTCTAATTTTTCTAAGATTCATATCACTTTTCATTTACTTGCTCATTTCTATTGAATTACTTTTTTTTTTTAATATTTCTTAATGTACATATATGTTTTTTTTTTATTGATCACCCCACACTGAAATACAAAGTTTAAAATGTGGCATTGTCTCTATTTGCTTAATATAAAATGTCACAAACTATTCTCTAACCAATGTTAATAAATAGTTGTAGTTTTTAAAAAATATTGTACTAAGGAGAATAAGAATAAATTGAATTGAATTGAATTGAATAGTTCAGTTGACTTTGCTGAGATGTGTGTCAGGTGTAACATATTGTACCATAGGGGATTAGCCGTGTGTTATTTTCCACATGATCAGATCAGGATAATAAAGCAACTCAGATCATCGCAATTCTCTTGTTTTAAGGTGCGGCAGCCCTTTTTTTCGTTTGACACTTACATCTTTCAAAATATGAGATTTAAAAAAAATCTCTAAAAATGGAACCAGCTGCAGTTGAGGTAAATACAATTGTTTATATGAACAATTTCTTCATTTTACAGTTCTTATTTGAAAGCGACGATGAAAGCGTAGAATCTGGCTCATCAGATTTTTCTTTATTCGACGCTGAAAGCACGGATTCCTCAATCCCTTCTGAGAATGTTCCTGCAAATCACTAAACAATCGGAGATTTTGTGGAAGTCATTTATAATTTACAGCGATTCGGACTTCAAGAAACATTTTAGACTCCATCGGTCAACCGACCAGACGTTGATAGGTATATAGAGCTTCAATGTATATGTGTACATACACTCAAGTATATATTTTGCAATTACTCATACATAGATCGCTACCGAATCGAAAAGAGGACTGCAGAAAACTTCCCATGGCTTATGTCCTTTAACCCCTCGGGGGGCATAGGGCGTCAACCACGCCTGCGCGCCATCGTGTTCGGAGTTCTGCAACGCGTTTGAGCTGCCTCCAACTCATTCCTAAAGAGCTCGATTCCTCCTCAACTGTTCTGCGCCACGTTTGCCTAGGGCGTCCCGCTATTCTGCCTGCCTGGGTGAGCGGATTCCACTGCATAGCGTATTTCGCAATGGAGTTGTCTTCGCGCCGTAGGGTGTGTCCAATCCATTGCCACTTTCTTCTTCGTATAGTAATGCTTATAGGTTCTTGGCCCGTTCTCAGATAAAGTTGTTCGTTGGAGATGCGGTTCGGCCAAAAAATCCTCAAGATGATTCGTAAGCATTTGTTTACGAAGACTTGCAGCTTGCGTGTGTTAATGGTGTCCACCTTCCAGGTACTGCACCCATAAAGCAGCACTGATTCTACGTTGGAGCGGAACAGTCGTAGCTTGGTTCTTAAGCTAATAACATTGCTTCTCCAGATTTTGGACAGCATTCCGAACGCAGCTTTAGCCTTCCCGATTCTGCTGCACACATCCAGTTCGGTGCCACCGCGATTAGCCGAGACGACACTTCCTAAATATAGAAAGTTATCAACTTTCTCGACTTGCTTTCCGGCAATGTTAAGTTGAGCGCGGGTATTGGAAGTACTCAGGGCTTTTGTTTTGGCTGTGTTTATTTTTAGCCCCACTTTGTTTGCCTCAGCTTCTAGATTTTGGGCCATCAAATGAAAAAACTGAAAAAACTTCCCATGAGAAGGAAATATATGTACAAATATTTCTATGGTATTGGGCAAATACAACCACTTTTCGCGAAGTCTCCAATTTATTTGGTGTATCCAGTTCGACGTCATGAAGCATTGTTAATAGGATTACATCATCGCTCATATCCATCGGCCATGAATACGTCCAATGACCAATTAGAAATGAAGCTGTACAAAATGCAGCGTTAATGAAAGCGAGAACAAAGATTTTCGGAATTGTTGGATGCATCGACGGTTCTCATATACGAATTAAGGCGCCAGTTTTTAACAAGGAAATCTATTTCAACAGGAAACGCTGTTACAGTATTTCTGTACAGGCTGTAGTGAATGTCAAGAAAAATTTATAAACATCTTCTAAGAGCCAGGTAGTTTGCACGATAGCCGTGTTATACGAAGATCTGATTTGTACAGAGAAGCTTGTCAAGAAACAGATGATCTTTTCCCAAATAACATGTTTTTGCTCAGCGATTCGGCGTATCCATGTCTAGAGTGGTTAATTCCATCTTTTAAGGATAACGGAGCAATGACGAATGTGCAACGGAAATTTAATGAAATGCATTCATCTAGACGTATCATCGTAGAACATTCTTTTGGTTTACTGAAAACCCGTTTCCGAAAGTTGCTGCATTTTACCAAGCAAACAAATATAAATTTGGTGGTCAATTTGGTTGTCTGTGCATGTATACTACACAATATGTACACCGGCAACAATGATGAACTAGAGGAAGAGTATGATCCTGAAACGTTTCCAGTCATCAAAGTCCCACACTACTTTGGGTTTCTAACCCCACTGTGTCTTTCGAGATTTTCACCTTCATAAAAAAAAAAAAGTCATCAAAGTGACCCAAGGATCAGCGAACAGCACCAGGCGGTAGCGTATATTGGACGATTTAATTAATAGAAACGTAATAAATGCATAAGATCAAATTCTTATATTTATTATTATTTAAAACATAAATATTGGAATTCATAAACATAAAAAAAAAACATAACAGAAACTTGAAGAAAAAGAAATAAAAAACATAAAAAAGGAACTAATTCTCTATAATTACACGTAAAAAAGGCGGAAGAAAGAATTCATAATTTGAGCAGTTCATCATTTTTTTCAACAACTCCCTAAACAGTGCCTCCTTTTTGAAACAACGGGCTTCCTTTCCATTTTCTGCCTCATCTATGTTTTTAATTTTTTTTTTTAGCATATTCAACCAAAATATTATTTCTTTCTGCAGCTGCATTTCACTTCAGGTCGATCTCTTCGGTCAAACCCCTTTCCCTATAGGTCATCTTTCTCTTGCCTGTTGAAGATGATGCTGCATGACATCCACAAACTTCTCTTGGAACTTCATTTGTTGAGGGAGATTGACTTTTCGATCCTAATAGAGCTGCAAAATAGGACGAATTTAAGCTACTCATGTTATCAGTGTTTGACAACACTTACCAGAAGAACTGCTCTCTGACTCCAAAAAATTGTTGTATTTGGTGGTCACTGACATTGGCAATGCATTTGTGGACTTTCCCGACAAATTAATAGTACGGTGGGGTCGGGTGCCAAATATATCTTCCATTTACTCCTCAAATTGAGCTTTACTGGCCGACTCTCTCGTTCTCTTGTTGCTGTCCTTCGTCGCCTTAAATGCCTTTAACAGATTCTTTAACTTTATTTGGAGCATTTCGGCTGTAGTCGGTTGTGTCTGTAAAAACATTAATTTAATTAAAGCAGTTGAATGAAATAAAAGGGGGGTGGCAATGGTGTAGTGGTAACGTTTTCAATTGCCGTGCTAATGGTTCATGGTTAAAATGTCAGCAAGCATTTATTTATTTCTCATGAAATATATAAAGTCAGTCCGATCATTTACGAAAGCTTGTGTGAACACTACTGCGAAGGCATAACACTGGCAGTAGCTTGGTCATGCGCCTGGAAAAATTGTTCGCTCTGTTGATGATGATTTGCCCATGACATCGGTTATCGGGAAAAAGGTACTGTGAATCAGAAGCAAAGACAAACAAATTAAATCTCCCCAGTTATCTGGACGTCACCCCCAGAGAGTCTCTGAATCATAAACAACTAAACTTCAAGAACCACTACACCAATAAATCTTTCTCTCTATCTATCCTTTCCAACGCCTTGGTATCTTCTGACGGCTAACTTCTTCTTGAGCTTGAAGAGAAAATTAAAGTGTAAATTATTAGTATTTGTATGTTCGATACACACCAATATGGATCATGGGTGATAATAAAACACGGCTATTGTCATTAATGTCATTGTCTCTCCATTAGAGTGATAAAGAAAAGAGTAACGACGATTTCCAAAAGGCCAAAAATTATCTGCAAAGCTAAACAACTTTGCATATTTATAAAACACACCATAAAAAAAGAAATTAACAGATTTTACTTTGCAAATGCAGGTTTATTTTTTAGGTTTGTTGCCACACCCATTTGGCGTAAAGGCACTGCGACCAAAATATATCTACTGTGACAGTCCCATTTTTTAGGACAGCAATAATTCTACTCTTCTTATGAAAGCAATAATTACAGCTTCGGAGGAGTTCCTTAGGTCTGTTGGATATATGCATAATCTCTTTAAGAAAAAAGCTTCACCTCATTCTATACAGAGCTGTATACTCATACAGAACGTGTTCTTTGGTTGCGTCCTCTTGTAGACAGGGGCGGCAGGTGATATCCCTTTAAATTCTCATTTTTTTGGGGTGGGCAGCTCTTTTAGTTTGTTTATCTTCTTGGGTGTTATTCCAGTGGAAAACATACAGGTTGCTTTCCCAGCTGTTTGGGGTATATTCAACAACAAAATCAGATATTCCACAATAGGGTTCTGTTCCAATGAACAACTCATAGAAGCCGTTTCTGGTTGGCATACCTGCAGTTTCGTTACCGTCAACGTCGAGCTATGCAAACTGTCAAAGCAGCTTAAAACTAATTTTGAACTGATCAAGTGGGAGATCAGCGCTTTGAGCGCCGGTGCATATGTGGATGGTGGCACCTTTGATGCCTGAGTGCAGGTTTATACTAGCGCAAATCTCAATAGCGTAAACCTCGGTCTGTAAAGCATTGAGACTTTTTTCAAGCGGTTTCGAAACTTTATGATTGGGTCCATACACACCGACACAAACACCTAAATTCATTTTTGGTCCATCGGTATACCACACGATTCCTCTTGGATCAAGCAGCGATCCGCCATTATTCCATGTGTCACGGGTTCGGATTTCAATCTCAACCTTCTATCGAAGCGAATTGATATTTGCTTAAAGTCAGAAACCGTGCTGAGCATATCTAGCTCGGGGAAGTAGGTTAAAAAGTTCACGAGATCCACGTGATCACATGTACTATTTTCACCCGACTTTCGAAGATTAACTGAACTACGAATTGACACTTTTTTACGAATATATGCAGAGGGGTGAATTCGATTATAGCCTCTATGACTGTCGTAGGACAGGTATGCATTGTACCTGTGTTCCTGAATATGCTAATCTTTAAAGTCTATTGAGCTTGTTGATGGTTGTGACTTCCTTTGTTTTTGTCCGCCACACAAAGGACACGTTCGTTAGGACAGGTCTAATTACCCTGGTATATAACCAGAATGTAACCTTTGGAAACAGACCCCAAGTTTTGCTCACATGGTAGTAGTCGCTTTAGTTCGCAGTTTTGCGTTTAATAAGGGAGTTCCAGTTGAGTTTTGCCTTGTTTGCCTTAATAAATTTGATCAGTATGCCCTCACCATCACAGCAGTCTGAAACTGAGGACGCCGCCTTGGACCAACCTTTCGCTGCGAAGACCATCAGAAATACCTCTCCTGACTTCGATGTTGTTATGCAGCTATCAAGTTAGTCCCAGCCCATCTAGTTGTAAGTTGATCGATATCCCTGCGTCCCATGGCACTAGTGATGGAGTCGTAACCGGTATTATCAGAA
The DNA here is from genome assembly GCA_945910035.1 of Brachypalpus laphriformis. NCBI lineage: Eukaryota > Metazoa > Arthropoda > Insecta > Diptera > Syrphidae > Brachypalpus > Brachypalpus laphriformis. The sequence continues at coordinate 206,126,054 of OX246753.1, forward strand.
GCACCTTCTATGTCAAGAAATGCAAAAATGGCGATTTCTTCGGGAAGGTATACGGATTTTATATCTGACGGAATAGTGAAGGACTCCTTCCATGGATCAACCTTTCCTGTATTGCATGTGCATATTGACTTGAGCGTAGAGGAATGATTTTTTCAGGAATGCCTCTAATATGAATATCTAGCAGTCTTTCCATGGTTTTCAAGAAAAACGATATCAAGCTAATTGCACGGTAGGCTTTGGGTAGCTTACTGCGTTTGTTACCTAGATTGTACCTCGTGCCAAGTTTGTGAAATATACCCCAAGTTGAAATTTGTTCTAAATAGAGCAGAGGTGGGCAGGATGTAATCAGGCCTTTCTTAATAAGGCCTGGGAAACCAGCATCTCTGCGCGGTGAAAATGTTTAAATGAATCGATTGCCGATTTAATTTTTTCTTGACTGATAAGCTATTGATTCTTCTGGAGTTGCCACAAGCGGTGCCTTCAGGAGCAACAAATGTGAAATGATTGAAAATAGATAGATAGTAAAACCTGTGAAGTGACCCTCGAGTGAGTTCCCACGGTTTCTGAAAAAAATATGTAATTTCCTGAATATTGACAGTAGAGCCCCAAGATTGGGTGTGAAGATGTTTTAACCAATGAACCATAAATACATTGCAAGAAGCAGCCGTAAACCCTCGGGTTAGTGCGAGTTATATTAACTTTGTAATTTATTTTATGAGTTAATAAAGTCATAATAATAATATAATAATAAAAACATTGCAAGAACACGTAATTAAACGCTGGGGCACTTTTTACATGCTTAACCGGGCATACCCTTTAACATACGTTTCGTCGTCCGTTACAAAGCAGCCTTCGAATTTGGTTAAGAGTTTGTCATTTCTAGCCCGTTTTTTCGCTACTGAATTTTGTTTGTCAAACCGGTTGGGGTATTTTATTGCGCCATACGATTTAAACCTTTCTTTTGAAAGTATACGCCTTGCTGTACTCTTGCTTGTATTGAACTTTTTTGCTCAATCATTATCCGATAACCCGGGATCACGTTTCACAGACCTCATTACCTTTGAGACCAGTTTTGAATTCTTACATCCAGTTTTCTTACATTTTTCTTAGCTCTTTGGATACTGAGTGTTTTGTAACACTCCACACAGTCGTTTTCGGTAATTTTAATACCTTTGCTATCTTTGACCCAACCGCGAAGGAAGTTCAAGAAAATTGTTCACTATTATTTTGGGACTTTCAACTTCCATTGCGCACAGAACCACAAATCAAAATAAATAATACACCAATTAACTTTAAAGTTTTACTGAAAAAATGTGTGGCACAATAGTTCATTACTTATCATAAGGAGCTGCAATAATCATTAAAAGGCGTACAGATTTTGCGTGAACCGCACTTTATGTATATATGTACGTACATACTGCTATGAGAATTGAAATACCCTTTCCCAGTCTCATCGTCGAATTATCCACATCCCATGATATCTGCAAAATACTTCCATTGCCAACACCATTTGGTGCGGGTATATTAAGCGAACCTTCGACGGATAATAAGTTTCAACATTGTTGCTTCCGTTTCCCTTAAATGTCAGATTAAAATTTAAGACATGCAGTACCCAATCATGTATATCTGTCAAAATGTTACTTTACAATGTTCAATATATCTCAATTGACATAAGTCCTTATAAGCGGTGAAATATTTCCTTTTTCCACTTAAAGGAATTAAATAAATCCCCGTATTCATCGGGAACCCTTTTTTTTGTTCTGCTTCCTTGGAATTGCCTACTCAGCAGCATGTGTAACATGACTATTAATTTCCTCTGCCCTCCCGCGCCGTCCCTCATTCCATTGCCATGTATGCGGATGCGAGCAATGTATGTTTATTGCGCCAAGTTGCGTTTTTATTACCCTTCCATTACAATACATTATAAAATTTATTTCGAGCACTCACACGCAAACAGTCGCAGCACAAGGGTATATAAAAGTCATAAAACAATTTTTATTACCAACGCTTAATGCCAGGATTTGTGTGATCCAACCCCTTTATATCTCCGGTCTTCAGCCCACCCTCATCCAATAACCCCCTTTAGTATAAAAGTAGCCTCCGTATGAGAATTCGTCCAGAAACAATGAAGCATTTTTTGATTTTTTATGACAACTGTTACGATTGTGGGCTGCTGCACTGGTGTTGCACGGACGGATCCCCCCGCCTGATCACTGACATGTTTGTTTGTTAGTCTGTTTGTTTTATTAATGAAGTTTTTATTATTATACACTTTAAGTGGCTTTTAGCGAACCCGACCCGGCCATCATCTGAAGGAATTTTGTTGTTGCTCGTTCGCGGTAGTATATAAAGAGGCTGCTGAGACTATAAAAGTCAAAAGTTATGATCCCGAGTAATTACGAAATCGCTGATTCTGGTTAATTCGACGACGTCGGGGGTTTTTTGGAAAGAACTGAGCGCCTTATATGCGCTCGCAATAAATTCATTGCCCCAACACGAAATGAGAGACACTTTTGTGGATGTGAACATCCTCCGGGCGGAAGATGAGACTGAGCCACTTTATTGTCTACTAACTGGGGACAGCTATAACTTAAATGGGGATTAATGGGATTTTCGATGAAGTGATTTACTACTCACCGGAGGCGCTGGTAAAGTGTTGCTGCACTCGGGTTGGGTTAAACAGGCTGATCTTGATGTTAGGCGAGAAATTATACGCCAAGCAATAACATTCTTTTTAGTACGACGCGCTTATGTTGAGGGTTTAATGGTGCTCTTGGAGGAAGGGGTAAATAAGTTGAAAATAATTAAATCGGAATGATAGGAACGTCAGTGTTGGAAGGCATTGTTGGTGAGGGAACAATTTATGATGACAACACTTTTTGGAAAAAAAAAAACTATAACATACTCGTATCTACGGAAGATTGGGTGATAACCCACATTAATTTGTTTTTCAGTGATTGTATTAAGATCGCGCTGATGCGATCTTTGTAGAAAACTCTTCGTAGATGTGAATAACAATCTCTTGTGAAGATTGAACTACTCCGTAGTATTACTGTATCTTAGTTTGCATTGTTTCAGAAATAAGACAATATACGCCGAAGAAATACACAGAAGAAAAAGAAGCGATAGCAGCTCTAACCCTAGGTTTTTCTATGGCACGTTGTCGGACGTGGACGGGAACTAAGCGACAGGTGTTGTCGTCGATGGCGTCGTTCGATAGTAGAGTGATGCTAGATAATCTTAAATGGGACGACAAAATGTTCCCCCAGAAAACCTATGCAGCCGCGGTAAGGTTGAGGTACAAAACGTGCTCGCTATTCTCGCTAGGGACTCGAAATTTTGCGCATGTATTAATCGCGTGTGAACGATGCCAGCAAGAAAGCCAAGGTAAGTGCACAAACTACATGTAATGAATACCTGTGGGTCGACATCTTCAACTCTTCCAACCCAGAGCTACAGCTAAGTGACTCCGAAAGGAGGTTGGTTCACTGCCATTAGATCCGAGGCTGTTGGTTGCTTCGCAACCGAAGGTCTTTCACGTGGTAGGGAAGTTAACTCGACGGCAGAACCCCCAACCTGGAGGACCAGATCCTTTTTTTTTTACCCCTAGGACAAGAGGCCGAATACACCGATGCCAGTAACCCACTTCGGGGATATGAGCGCTGCCGTTGGCCCATTAAGGGTTCATCCGCCACCATATCTTTTTCAGTAGCCTGAAGCAGTATTGAAAATCCTTACAGACCTCAGCTCCAAATATGTCGAAGTAGCTCAAGTAAGGTATTCGCTGTTATAACATCTTCTAAATATATCCCAGTGAAGTATAAAGCTAATGCTTGGTACTGCACGCTAAGTCTCCTGATTACTGTATGAAGCGACAACCGTCTAGTTTGTGCTAGATGAAGCATTTTGTGGGGTCTTAAATTGCAAAATTCTCAAAACTTTTTTAAAATATGTTGCCGTTTCGCACTGTAGTTAAAGCGCGAATAGATTTCACGACAACATATTTCGATCTCATCCGATAATGATTGTAGAGCATTACTTGCTACAGTACAAAAACTATGGCACACACATCTCAACAAATAAATTCGAAATTCTGTCTTTTAACAGTCTAGAAACGGAATTATATCTGCTAACCATGACACTTGCCCCGTCAGAAGCAAACGCTACCAAATTCGTTTCAAATGGTATGTCGTTACTATTAAAATAATCAACAAGCCTTTCAACCAAAGTCTTTGCGTTTGGTTCTGGACTTCCATGAGCGTGAGAAAGCTTTCATAAACTGCCAAGTTGACCACATACCTAGCTACAACAACCAAATTCTTTTTCGAATCAATACTAGTAGACTCATCTATTATAATGCTAAAACACAGGTTTTTTAAAATAGCTACCAATTTGTTAAACCCGATTTTCCCAGTAACATTTTTTATTATGGCTGTTGCCTTCGTACTGTTGAGTGATACGTTTTTAGCCGTGTCCGAGTTATTAAAAACATGTTTAATTTAAAAATTTTGGCAGACTTTCCCATTGTTTTTGTTATTTTAAGATCTTTTTCTTGTCTGAAAATGATGACCAATATATCTAAGAATTCAATAAATAAATGAAATGTATAACACAAACCCATTTTGCAGCCGTTTATCCATTTGAACTTTTGTGGTAGAATGTTCTGCCACTTAAATGTCAGAATGGACGTAGCCAAGAACACAAAAAAAGAGTTAAATTGTCACATGAGCTATTGGACAGGCTCCGTGCGTAATTATAGTTTCTTACGCTATTTGGTACAACAAATCATTCGTTGACAACGAAGATTTATGCATGTCGGTGACTTCTTATTATAAGATTTTGTGATTTCGAATATAATATTTCAAATACGCGTTTTCCCCTTTTTTGAGACAGTTTCCCCGCCAAAAGTGGCGCTTTTCTCCGCAATCTGGGAACACTGGTTGGAACCATGACTGCAAAATTACTTCTCATTGAGCGTTCTATTTCATCTCTTCTAAAATAATTATTCCCGCTTCTAACAAAGAATATTTTTAAAGCTGTATATATAAAAAGATATCGTAATGGGAGTATTTTTTTTTAGATTGGACAAGAGGAAGGGATGGCTCGAGTCTATTTTTGTGAAACATTAATCTTACTATCTTTTTCAGTGCTACTACGGTAGGCTGCAAGTTACTCACGTATACACAATCCCAACAACCAATGCCATACTCTAATCGAAAATTAACCAGTGCATAGTATATATTAATGAGGTTGTATGGGACAAATTTTCGTAGATAATAGATTTTATGTCATAAAATGTACAGATGTTTTTTTAGATACATTATGTGAGCTTTGCAGTCTAGTTTATTGTCTATCAAAACTCCCAGATATTTAAATTCCCTAACAGATTAAAAGATATTAACGCAATGGTTATTACAATTGACTCGATCGCAGCCTACAATTCTTCAATCACAATATTGGAGCTATAGGATGAAAAAGTTACTGCTTTTGACTTAGTACGCAGTACAATTTGATGGTAATTAAACCAAGTACTTAAACTGCATAAATCCTTTTTTATTTTACTTTTTACAGTGGTTGGTGTTATTTTTGCATAGGAGAGTGCTAGGTCATCTGCATAGGCAGTTATTTGTCCATTTAGGGGTAAGCTAAAGACTGAGTTTATGTATACCAGAAACAGTATAGGTCCAAGTACCGACCCTTGTGGCAAGCCTGTGTTTGGGGATACTATAACTGCACTCAAGACTCCATTGATTCTGACGCACTGTTTTCTATCACCCAGAAAGGATTTAAACCACTCAAGAGTGCTTCCTCTAAAGCCGGCATTACTCAATTTTTGAGGTAGTACTTCATGATTAACTAAGTCGAAGCTTTAGTTAAATCCAGAAACAGACCTACAGTTTTTAGATTATAATCAAGTGCACTGTAGATTTTGTTTAGAAACGCCAGGATTGCTTCCTCAGTACACTTATTCTTTACAAATTCAAATTGTGCTGTATTGAAAAATTTGGTTATATCAAAGAATCTCATCATTTGACGAACAATTATTTTTTCATAAATTTTAGAGAAAACCGAAAGTAAAGAAATAGGTCTGTACTTTTTGGATCTGTGTGATCACCTTTTTTTATAGATCGGAATAATAATTGATGTTTTCAAATCCATTGGAAACTTCCCACACTCAAAACTTTTATTTACTAAGAAGTTAAAAGGGTACAATATTGATCTGGCTATCTTTTTCATATCGGTGTTACTTATTTCACCAATACCGCACGAGTTTTTCGATTTCAAGTTATTAATGACAGAGAGTAATTCGGAATCATCCACTGGGCCAAAGTAGAAAGAGAATACATTCTGTTTTGTTTACCCAGCAAACGCTCCCTATTTCTTTCATTTAGTTGTACATAAGGGTCTGGCTTTATCTTTACCCCTAGATTCTTAAAGAAGACATTGAAGTTGTTACCAATTTGAACATTGCTAACTAGAGTATCATTATCAAATGATAAAGACTTTATGTTGTGTTCAGTTCTATATTTCCCTAGGATATCATTTACAATACGCCACTGCTCTCTGGGGTTAGATCAATTTTAAGCAAATTTTTGTCTATAGTATATGACTTTTCGCGAGTCTACAAGGTTGAGTACACTTGGCTGAAGGTCGCGATGTGATTGTTTAACTGACAGCTCGTCTAATCTTCATTTATTTTTTGCATAGAACTTGTTTTTTTTCCATAATCTTCACACAAATTCATCGTTAATCCAAGGTTTAATTTTGTTAAGTATAATTTTCAGTCTTTTAGTTTTGCATATATCAATGTAATAATTAAGCTTATTTATAAAAATGGAAAAAAACATTAGAAGGACACTTACAACCGTAGACATCGCACTACAACTCTTGGTCTAAATATTCAATAAGCTTGGTAAAAATTATTTTATTGAAAACTGATGATTCAGATGATGCATTTTTACCACTTGACACGCTAATAAACCTTTAAGTACAGTACCGGTGGAGTAATGATCAGTAATCTCTAGTTCCAGCACAAACGAGAAAAAGTTACAGATATTTCTGGACTTTAAAAAGACGTGATTTATGCATTTAGTCAGTGACTCTTGTGGGTACATTATTTAATGACTGAAACCACAAAGTCAATCTAGTTATTAAATGTATGTCAAATAGAGTGAATTGCGTGCGAAACTTACCAATAGCACGTCGAATTGCCCATTCACTTGCCCGATTGTATGCACAATAAAACGGGTAAAGCGCCTTTTAACATTGTCGAATTGAACTCTAATTTTGGAAATAAATTTCTACAATTTAAAGCGTTGTAGCGGTGCAAGTGCTTCCATGATGATTTGCTGGAGTGTATTGAACACAAATTTAATCTTAAACGTGAAAAATGACTCACATTTGACAGTTTGTCCCTATTGAAATAGTAGGGCAGTCTAAAAAAAACATGCTTTACCAGCAATTCTACACGGTGAAACATACGTATACCAAACATGCAATAATTTGAGTTCGCTACTACGAAGCATGTTTCTCTTTTCCTTATATTATTGCAATGCCATTTGTATGTACGAAGTGCGACAACCAACTGCCAAGTGGGACAGATAACTGCCTTGTGGAACGCCAGAACTAAAAGTAAAGTGTGATACACTCCATCAAACGCTTTTGTAAAATCTGTATAGAGTATTTTAATATTCTTTCTGGAGTTCGCACAAATAAAAACGTCTTTTGTGTGTTTGAACTGCTTATTTATTAACAATTATCAACTTCACTTAACACAATATTTAAATCACTTTATTCTTTATTCATTTCAAATTAAACTATCTCTACAAATTTACTTTCAATCACAATATCGCTTATTTTCACCACCGTTTGAATCTCTCTTTTTAATCGCTGTATTCACTTTTATCAACAACTAGCGGGCACCCGGCGTGCGTTGTTGCGTCTAACAGAAAAAAAAGAAGGAATTGTCAGGCAGGCGCCTGGGGGCTAAGTCTATTAGGGAACAGATTTGTACTGGGCAACAGTGGGTAAATGGTCCAACCTTAAATATATATATCAAATCTTTTTAGTACTAAAGTACTATAAAACTAAAGTAGTGGGTAGACTGCTGGACCGAGGGTGCCCGGCGGCGTGCGTTGCTGCACCTAACAAAAAAAATGGTAGTACTAAAGTACTTTACTACTAAAGTAGTGTGACCAAACTTGACAGGAACACTCTCGGGACAATACCGAAGATTGACTGAAAAGTTGAGTGGTTTCCGAGTCCATAGCATACAAACAAACATACAAACATACATTGCATTTTATATATAATATGTCGACTGTGGTTGTGGTCAGTGTATTTATACCAAATACAAGAAGCTTTAGAATATGCTAGATGTTACTGGAGATCAATTGATGACTATGGTGAAGGTGGTATATGGAGTAAACCGATACGGACGCTAGCAGTTTTGGCAAATAGGTGGCATTGTTAGAGTTAGTTGGTAAACAAACCATGCAGTGCGATTATACTTTTTGTGGTAGCAACAGTATATACAATACATGAACTTACAAAACGAAAAAAGTAAAATACCAACAACACGCGGTGTTGCGAAGCGGTCCCCATCTACGAGTATGTAATTACTAACCACAACCGATGCTGCTTGATTTCGGTGATCGAACGAACGTGGATTTCACTAGTCTCGCTAAAGAAGTTTCTCTTTAAAAACTCTCAAACGCCTGTAAAAATAAGCGGTAAAGCTAAGTCAAACAGCGATGCTACCGATGTAAGACACATTATTACTCGATCAAAGTTAAATCTAAGGTCGAATTAACTCTCACACTCATCATTTTCCAAAAACAAAACTAACGTTTGTTCTCCTTTCATGGGACGAACAAGTGCAAAAAAACTAACAATAACTCTAATTTTACTTCTCAACGTAAGATGCGCGTCAAATGTAAAATAATAATCTCATAGACACTATGAGAATAGCAAGCGCGTGCTCATAGTAGTGTCAGATTCTTACTGACTAAAAAAACACCACCCTTCGATATAGATTTGTTAGATATCGCAATTAAGTAATAACTTATGAAGCAATTTTTCTATCACGAAATAAAAATGTTTGGTAGGTCACTTTCCACTGCAGATCCTGCATGTTCCGCAATCTAGACGCAGTTAATCATTATCTCGCCAAGTCGAAAGATTTCGTCCTATAATATATATATATTGTTCTCATCCAAAATTTGTAGGACTGTATTGTTGACATGTCCAGTACATTTCGCTATATTTGATTTCGAGTTTTTTACGTTTCATTATTACGTGCGAATTCCATTTCAGCCTTGCGTCGAGTGCCATTCCCAGGCATTTGGCCTGGTTTGCAAAAGGTATTCCGGCCGAGTTTAGGAAAATTGGCAAGTTTTTTAGTTTTCTTGTAAGTGAAATTCACGTGATCAGATTTAGATTCGTTAAGGGCAATCCGCCAGTCCCTCGTCCATTCATTTACATTATTTAGCGCGTTTTGCAGTCGTTTCTTCGATTGTTTTACCAACTGCTAGGATAGTGGTGTCATTGGCAAACGTAGCAAGGATAGTGCCACCTTCTTTCGGTATATCACGAGTATATAACAGATAGAGAAGCGGCCGAAGCCCTTTTCCTTGTGGTACGCCGGCCGAAATTTCTTTGAGCTCCGAGTATTCGTTTCCACGTCTAACACGGAAGAGTCTATTCCCAAGATATGATATTCGAATATTGTATAAGCATACAGGGAAAACTTGTCGTAGTATGCATTTCAAGCCATCATGCCACACTTTATAAACTGGTGGTCAGGGATAAGATTATTTTCGTCTATAACCGGTTGGAGACGTCTTAGTAATATTCTCTCGAAAATTTTCGATATGATTGGAGAAAGCGAAATTGGTCCATAAGATGCTACCTTATTTGGCGGTTTTCCTGGTTTTAAACCCATTATGACTTCCGCAACTTTCCATTGGCTCGGCACGTGTTTTAATCTGAGCGCAGCATTTATAATATGGAGAAGCTTGATCAATGCTTTTCTAGGTAAAACTTTGAGAATTTCTCCGGCAATCAAATCATAACCAGGAGATTTCTTAGGTTTTAGATTCTCGATCTCATGTTTAAGTTCCCTAAGCATTGCACTTGTGAGCGTCAAATCGTCAGATGGTAAATCTAGCCTATTGCGGTTGTCGTAAACCACTTGACCATCATACGGTTTAAAGGTTTCTTCCAGGTGGGCCGCAAAGACGTCCACTTTTTCTTTATCTTCTCTTGCCCATTCATCTTGATTTAATTTTAATTGGCGGCGGAGGGACTTTGGGCCTTTTGGTGTCTTCTACAGATTTCCGAAGTGAATAATTGGACTCTTTTTTCGCTGTTAAACTTTCGAGGTAAGAACCTATTACACGATTCTTAAAACCCTTAATAGTTCTTCAACGAATTACACAGACGATTTAAGTGTGCTTTGTGCTGCGGAGCACGACTCTGTTGCCAAATTTTACGCACTTTTCGTCTTTCCTTGACCAATTCCTTTATTTCCGGAGGATATCGTAAGCCATAGGGTTCATAGGGTGCCGTAAGTGGAACGCTCAGCTCAACATTATCTTCAATTTCGTTCCTAAAACCTTCCCAGTTAGTTGTTCTACCAGTTAATCTCGCTGACTCTAGGTTATAGACTAGTTTTTTGCTCAATGCCAAAATAACTGGGGAATGATCAGACGACAGATCTAAGCTCTCTTTAACTTTTATGTGGTTGCTAGATATTCCTTTCACAACGAAAAAATCGATCAGGTCAGGTATTTTCGAAGTATCAGTTGGCCAGTAAGTCGGTTTACCCGTCGACCGAAAATCACAACTGTACTCCATACCTGCCCCATAGAGCATTCTACCGTTTTTCGAGCTGTATCTTGAGCCCCAGAACGTATGTTTCGCTTTAAAATCGCCGCCAATAATGAAATTAGGTTTCAGCGATTCAAACAAGTTACAGTGCACGAAATAGATATAGCGTACAAGACATATTTTAATGTAACTCATTTTTATATATTTATTTTTCATTTAATTTTTTTTTATAAACTTATTAGAAACAAAGCAATATAATAAAACATTAAGTTTAAAGATTCATCATAAACTTCACACAAAGAAAAACATTGCGAATTAGGTCAAACGAAATAATTAAATCGTACAACTTGAAAAAAACAATGTTTTTTATTAATAAAAAAAGCAAAGCTTTTATTTTTAATAATCAATATGACGAGGTTGAGTCAATTAAATTATTTAATGTTAAAAGGTCGATTTTTGAACAGTCCTCGTTAATCGCGATGCGGAGCTGCAGTAAAGTGCCAAATTGACGACCATTTGCATAAGCCTTTTGCACAAAGATGCCCCAAAGATTTTCGATTGGGTTAAGATCAAGACTAATGGCCGGCCACTCTATTAATGGTATATTCCTTGATTTTAGGAAATCTTTGGTAATTGCGGCGCTGTGTATGGTTGCATTCTCCTGCTGAAATGTCCAATTATCCCCCAAAATATTTTCTTCAAAATGAATCAGAACATCGTCCAAGTGTTCGACATACTTTTCTAAATTCATCTTATGGGAGATAAGGCACATTGTGGGCTTTCCATGGTAGCTAAATGCAGCCCATACCATAAGTGAGCCTCCCTGGAAATTACGCGAATAACGAGTTTCTCGCTCAGTTCTTGGATCCCTCCAATATTTTTGCCAGCCATCAGGCCCATCCATATTAAATTTTTTCTCATCATTAAAAATGATGAATTTCCGTTGCTCTTCCCAAAACTGCGAATTCCAACTTTTTTGTCCTGTGGCGTGTCAAAAGCTAAGGTTCATGTGCCCTTTTTTGGTAGTTCAGATTGTCATCCTTTTTTAGTATCTGTTGAACTCTGCTTGTTGTTACCGGAAGAGATAATTTGAGCCTTATTTAAGATGGACTTACAGTAAAATGACTTTTATCAAGCGCGGAACACGGTGGACAGTATATAGATGAGATTTTAAGAGTACCCTGACTATTTTTACCTCGAATCGTGCACAATTGCAAAGTTTCAAGCTCTATCTTTAGGTCTTCGGATTGTTCGCTGCAGTCTTTAATAAACAAGGATGATTCGCCTATCGCTTTTCCCGAAGGGTGACAAGCGTGGTAATCATTATAACCTTTTTTTTTAAATGCGATTCCTTTTTGCGTGGGTTTCACAAATCAAGCAAATATTAATGTATTTTTCACGCATAAATATTTCCAATTCGTCAAGTTTTTGCAAAAGTCCGTTTGCATTCCAAGTACATATTTTTAACATTCGTTTGTCATTCATATTTTAATTGAAGTGTGCATTTTCCGTGAATTATTTGCCTATCGAGAATAATTTTATTTATTTTGCATTGTTCTTCAAGTTTCGCGAGAATAATTGAGAAAACATGAGAGACAGGGTCCGTCGACATTTCAACGTTTTTTATTTTTCGGAAGCCGCGTCCTGAGCGTAAGACTGCATTGCTGCTGTCGAAGGGTCATTACCCGGTGGCTTTTTCGATGTTAACTTTTCAGTATGGTTTCTTTTAAGAACAGAGGTAGAGGACTTTACTGTTGTCACTCTTTCCCTCACCTTTTTGTGCTCTGAACCCGGTAGTTTTAGTTTGCCTACTTTCTCCGGCGCGATCTTACGCTTTGGCTTAGTTGGCAATTTTGATTTTGTATTTAGTGGCTATTTTCCTGAAGAATTTTAATTAAGATAATTAAATTTTAATGGGAATTACCGTTGTTTATTTGATATCCTGAGGTAAGTAATTTTCGGAAATCGGAAAGTAACCAATATGGGAAAATTTTAAATTTGCAGCTTTATTTTTTCTTCACTTGCTAGAAAGTAGTACGAACAAGAGTTGACAAAATTTTTAAGAGAAATTTTAACAAGTTTATTGACATACATATGTGTAGGTATAACTGGTTGAAACCGTAGACAAAGGTGTTTTTTTAGTGTGTGAAAAAATTCGACACACAAACCACTGCGACGTGGCGCCTTTCTTTTTACTTTAATTCAGAATATGAACATAATTGCATTGATTTTTTACATTCTTTAAACCTTTAACAAGTTAACGTTATGTATAATTTCTTTCTTTGTTCGTTTGTGTTAAAGATTTTAAAGTTAAATCATCTTACACTTCTAATGAATTACTTAATAATTCTATCCATCACAAACAAATTGAGTTTGAATTTGAATTCTACGATATTTTAAAACCGTTTATTATTTAATACAAAAAATATTGGATTTCTTTAAAGCCAACTTTGGAGGCCTTAATAGTTGGATAAATTCATTTAATTGTCCGAAAGAATTTTATGATCTAACTCTGGATGAGATGTATAATCGTTTTATAACTATTATCGACGCTGGGTTTGAAGTGTATGTAACAATAACATCTAATAAGAAGCTCTCTAAACCGCCATGGTTGACGCATTTAAAGAACTTGAAAAATAAGTCGTTTAAAAGGTTAAATAACTCTCATAATCTGATTGATTATGGTAGTTTCGGTACCTTAAGAAAGCAATTTAATATGCTCAGTACGTTTCTTCACAGAAATTATATCATGGATATCGACAGCAAGCTAGTAGCAGATTAACATAAACCCATATGGTATTCCGAAGGTAATGGTACTCGTATCTACAAATATTGAGTCCAACAACGTACCTATATATTCTTCCCGTGAATTCTTTACTCGATTTCTTGAATCCGTTTATGTAAAAATTCCCTTCGGTAGTCAACGTCAATTGTAAAGTGGATATATGGTCTATTAATTTGGACTTGCAGGACGTCCTTTGGCTCTTGAGAATATAAAATCATCTGCAAATGCAGGGGTGGATGGATTTCCTGCCCTTTTTCTGAAAAAATGTATTTCTTTCATATCTCTTAGATTTGGATTTTTTTGTTTGATGAATGGAAAGTTTCATTTATGCTTAAATTTTCAAAGCCAGATCCAAAAATGATGTCAAGAACTAAAGAGGTATTTGCAAATCATCAGCAATTCAAAACTTTCTGAAAGTATTATCAAAACAAAACTTAAATTGTATGTAAAAAGAGATCAACAGCTTCAAATCTCTTTTATTTGACGACGTTTCTTCTAACTCGATTGAAAAAGGCCATCAGATTGACACAGTCTACTTTGACTATGGGTACTAATGCTTTTGATTCTGCGAATCACAGTGTATTAATACATAAATTAATTAGCTTCGGCTTTCTTTCGTCTATCTGAAGATGGATCTCATCATTCTTAAAGAGTGGAGTGCAAATAGTTTAGATTGATTCCGTCCATTCAAATACATTTGGCTGTTGCTCAGGCGTACCTCAAGTTAGTCAGCTGGGGCCCTTACTTTAAATCATTTTTATTAATGATGTAACGTCCGTTCTGAGCTACAGTGAGTAAGTATAAACGATTGCTCAAAGCTACAATCTGACATTGACACTCTCTTAATGTGGTGCAAAGAAAATTGTCTTTGCATTATATAATGAAATGCAATGGCACCACATTTTGCAGATCTTCCAGTCCAATTCTATATAGGCATCTCAACGATTTATGGAACTTACTAGGGTAAATAGATTAAAGAACTCGGGGTTATTTTTATTCAATCATTGCTATTATTTGACCATGGGGATTACATTATATCAAAGCCATTTTCATGGTCGGTTTCATCAGACGGAATAGAGTAGAATTTTCCAATCCCTACTTCCTAATGACTCTATATAGTATGGCTCTTGCTCGGCCACTCTTGGAGTATTGCGACATAGTGTGGTGTCCCTTCTATCAAGTGCATATCGATAGAGTTGAAAGAGTTTAAAGAAGATTTTCTAAATAATATTTTTTTTTTCAAATGCGCTGGAATTTCTCGCCTGATTACGTTGCTAGGTGCCAAACGTGCTTGGCTTACCTAAGCTTGCGACGAAAAGGAAAATCCAGGATGTAATGGTTGTAAGAGACCTCCTTTGGTATCATTAAAAACGCCCATGTTTGCAGGATTAAGTTCCAATATATGCTCCCGAGAGGCCCTTTAGGTAAAGAGAGTTTCTTCTTCGTACTAGGCATCGTGCTATGTAACTATGATTTCAATTCGACTATGTCTCGTGCAATTGCAAACTCAGTTTGGTTTACAGTAGATTTAAGTTTATCCAGAGCAGTTTCAAAAAAATTATTATTTGATTTACGCTATTTATATTAGGGAATTACTGCAATTATTTTAGTTTTAAGTCATTCTTATAGTAAATTATATTAATCTGTACTCTGTTAAGTTATTCAACTTGTAAATGAAATGAAAAATAAATAAAAATAGAATAATAACATTGCTTTTAATCAAGTTGACGATATTGCGATCATTTGTGTAAATCTTTATATAAAATAGCACAGCCGCC
The DNA here is from genome assembly GCA_945910035.1 of Brachypalpus laphriformis. Taxonomy (NCBI): domain Eukaryota; kingdom Metazoa; phylum Arthropoda; class Insecta; order Diptera; family Syrphidae; genus Brachypalpus; species Brachypalpus laphriformis. Next base: position 206,141,447 of record OX246753.1, read on the forward strand.
AGCAGATGTCAAACAATGGTCTGCTTTGCAGCAGTACCTGAAGTGTCATAAGAAATCTCGTAAAGTGGATGAAACTGTTTTTTGGACACTTGCTGATTCACCATGGTGTACCCTGTGTTGCAATAAAGTAACACAATAAAAATTACAACACGCACATACAGCGCACCGAGCGTCTAATTAATTTTGTTCCTACGAAGTCCTATAAAAGCGATTTAAATTAATAAAGCCTGTCTCACACCATGGCATAACAATAAAATGCATCACCACACCACACAGCCACGATGGGCACCATAATATGTGCGCGGCAACACTGTGCTGCCTGGCACACAATAAACCCGGGTGATCACCTCCATTGTACGCCATGTGGAAGCTAGGCAGCACCCTCTGTGTAATGCAGGCGGCCATTGCCGCTGCCGCTACTCTACCGGCGACGTCCGCAAACGAGGCCCCGTACTGGGGGCCGTAAATCATTTCGAATTATTGCCCGAAAGAAGGGGGGCTGTGTGTGCATGTGTTTGTGGACGTAGTGCACTGGAATTAAAACTAAATTACAATTTCAGATCGGCTCTTTGATTTATGTGTTAATTAAATCATTTTATGGTCGCACTTAAAGCGATATGTTGCGTCTGTGTACAGAGTGAGAGTGCTGCAGTAGTATGAGTGGGCTAGTTACGACGGTGAGAGGGGTCCGAAAGTGCACGCCATGTGAGTGCATGTGCAGGGCTGGGTGAAGTTTTGAGAGGATAAACAGTGCATTTGTGCGTTTGCTTGATTAACTGCGGCTAGTGGTAGTTTAACAATTATACCTATAGAGCATCAGCGAAGCACTTGGACAAAGTACCAGGACGTAACTTTGTAGGAAAGCAGTGAACTCTGTGAGTTATGTTTTCTCTTTGTGTTTTGTAAGCGATTGTGGATGTTAGAAGGCGGAATTTAATTTATGAGCTTGGGCACATGGAGTTGTGCCTAAGCTTTTGTTTAGCACTAATCACATTAAAAAAAAGATAATTCAGTACTCAGTTATTTCAAAAACCATACAAAAACGTAAAGCGTTTGCTTAACATTCATAAAGGCACCGATAAGATTTCTTCTGCGGAAAATTCTATAGGTACTCTTGCTTTAGAGCTTGACTCAAAAGCTCCTTTTCGACGATTCCATTTAAAAAAAAAATAAAAATAATAAAACCATCTGGAGTAACAAAGCTCATTTCGAGTTATCTACCAAAATGTCTGCTATTGGGATACCGAAAATCCTCAATTGAAACACCAACGACCCTTACATCCTCTTAGAGTTAGTCTATGGTGCGTCAATTGGCTCGACGGTATCATTGCGCCACATTTTTTGAAAACGCAAGAGTCAAAGCTGCGTTGCATTTTATTTACTTAGATGGCGCTACAGCCCGAGGTGGACCTAGGCCTTAAACAACAAACCTCACTACCCAGCCCGGTTACGAGCCAGCTGCCTCCAGTAGCGCACGCCAGCACTTGTTCGCGCCATCTGTCGCGAGGTCGTCCTCTACTGCATCGTTCATTCGGTGTGTAATCGAAGATTTTTCGGTCTGGAATGTTGGGCTCCATTCGCTCTACATGACCCAACCATCTTAGGCGCTGGATGTGAACAATTCTAGCTAAGTCCTTCTCTTCCACTCGCCGTCTATGCAAACGGGACGAACGATCACTCAAAGAACTTTTATCTCAAAATAACCAAGAGCATCCTCATCCAATTTTGACAAAGTCCACCCATCTGTGCCATACATCAGGACTGGGATGATTAGTGTCTTATAAAGAACTACCTTAGTAGTTCGATATAGGGTTTTGTTACTCAATTGCCTTCTTAGCACATAGAAACAATGATTGGCAACACGAATTCTTCATTTGATCTCCCCACTGGCGCCATTTGCGGAACTCACCATAGAGTCAAGGTAGACAAAGTCCTTTACTATCTCCAATTTATATCTGTCTTTTGTGGCATTCTGTCCAAGACGCCGGTGTTGGGTGGCGGTCTATGTCGACTATGTCAATATCATCGGCGTAAGCGAGTAATGGTACAGACTTGTAAAAGATTGTACCTCAGGTATTGGCTTGTGAGTTTCGTACAATTCTTTCAAGTGTCATGTTAAAGAGATCGTGTCACCCTGTCTGAGACCTTCATTCATTTAATTTTCTTTTCATTTATTTATTGCAAAAATGGGATGAACGAAAAATTGCCGTTCCGATGTCAAACAAGAAAACTTTGGCTGAATAAGCGTAAACGTCCTCTGGGACGCAGAGAATTGAACTTTATTGAATAGGTAGTCCGGTTGACGTGTTTGCATGATATCAAAATACATGCTATAGAGAATTATTTTAGTACGTTATCAAAAGAACGTCCGAATATAGCTTTGAAATAGGCGGAAATGTGATCGAACCTTCCGATATTGTAAATATATCGACATAACAACATTGAGCTTTCTTCTGCTGTTGTAGTCGACATTGCAAAAGACTTCGCAACCATATAGCAGAATAGGTAGTAGTAAAGTTCTTGCTAGAAGAAGCTTAGTTTTAAGATGTATAAAATTGTGAGGCCCAAAGAAGCCGGAGCACACCGTAGACCTTGCCGGTTGTTAAGTTGATGTGGTCATCAGATGTCAGAGTGCGATGATCTTCCGGACGTCGAAGGGTTCGGTGGTGTTCTTTACGACTTTGATGGAGCAGCGAGAGTTTTCCATCGTCATCCTGTACAAACGGACAAGCTTGGCAAGGATGCCGATACTAGACATGGCTCTGTATAACTCGTCTATATTCACGCTATAATAGGCAACTTTAAAATCGATGAAGATGTGGTGCGTACCGATTTTACATTCATGGGTTTTTTTTTCCAAGATCTTTCTTTGTACATGGTTTCCTCATCTCGATATTCATAAGCAGACGTGGCGGTCCAATGATCATGTAACGATCAACCAAGTTGACCATATTGTGATCGACGGAAGGCATGCCTCCAGTATTCTACATGTCCGGACCTTCCGAGCGGCCAACATAGACTCGGATCATTACCTTGTTGTAGCTAAGGTATGAATGCGGATATTCCAATCTGAGCAACAAAGAAGAATCACTGTGAGAAAATTTAACGTCGAAAGCTACAATCGCAAGAGACCGCCAGACTCTTCGCTGAACGCGTATCCCGAAATCTCTCAATCACCCCTTTGCCGCCAGCATCAAGTACCGAAGACCAGTGGCAACGCTGCCAACATGCCATCAGAAACGCCGCGACTGATGTGCTGGGTCTCGCTCGCCCACCACCGCGAAACCCCTGGTTTGACGAAGAATGCCGGCGAGTGCATGCAGCAAAACAAGAGGCATACAAAGCGGCGCTGCAAAGGAAGACGAGAGCTGCTCGTGAGCTCTACGGGGAAAAGCGACGGGAAGAATATCGGCTTCTCCAAAAGAAGAAGAAAGAGCATGAGAAGCTCGCGTTTGAGAATATCGAGAGTTTATACTCCAGGACCAATGTACGGAAGTTTTACCAAGAGGCAAGAAGAACGTGTCAGAGAAGCAATACCCGTACAGAAACCTGTAGAGATGAAAACGGAAACCCCGTAGTAGAATCACAAAGTTTTAACAAAAAATCAATAAACATGGCTTTGCCGTCTGCCTGAATGACAACATTAAATAAATTCAAAATTAAAATTAAGAATTGACTAAAATATATATGTATATTTTTTGGATTTAAAGCGATTTTTAGAAATTTTCATTAATGCAGACTGTATAACGGCGACGAAGACCAACATCCCGCTATCAGGCAGAATGAACCATTCAACATAGACGATGATAGTCAAAATTTCCGTCCCCCTGACCAAAACGAAGTGAGGATAGCAATATCCAAGCTAAAATCCAACAAGGCTGAGGGGCCTGACGGCTTACCGAACTTTTCAAGGCAGCTGGGGATGTATTGGTAGAGTGCATTCACCAACTCATCTCTATGATTTGGTCAGACGAGTGTATGTCTGATGAATGGAACCTCAGCATCGTTTGCCCGATCCACAAGGAAGGAGACCCCCTCAGCTTAACTGCGCCAATTATAGAGGCATCAGTCTCCTCAACATCGCATACAAGATCTTTTCTCCGATATTGTGTGAACGCCTGAAACCTTTCATCAAATGCCTGATTGGACCCTATTAGTGCGGTTTCAAGCCCACCATCGATCAAATCTTTACACTTGGGCAGATCCTGCAGAAAACCAAAGAATTCCAAATCGATACTCACCACCTCTTTATCGATTTCAAGGCCGCCGATGACAGCATCTATAGAGAAGAGCTTTATAGAGGCATGTCTAGTTTTGACATCCCTGCCAAACTTGTCCGTCTGTGCAGGCTGCTCCATCAAGGTCGGTAATGACGTCACCGAGACCTTTGATGTCAAAAAAGGTTTTAGACAAGCTGACGCGCTGTCAAGTGACTTCTTTAATATTGTACTTGAACGGATTGTGCGGAACTCACAAGCCAATACCGGAGGCACAATCTATTACAAGTCTGTATAACTGCTTGCATACAAAGAACTCAGCGGGCTGTCACCGGTGCGTTTGCAAGCATTGAGGCGGAAGCGGCTAAAATGGGTTTAGCGATAAATAAGGGCAAAACCAAGTATATGCTGTCAACAAGAAGGGACAGCCAACACCGACGAATTGGACAGAACGTCACAGTCGGCAACTATAACTTTGAGGTAGTAAGGGACTCTGTCTACCTTGGCTCTGCTATAAACGCGAAAAAAAAACATCAGCGCAGAAATCAAACGCAGAAATCGCTGTTTTCTTGGGCTTATAAGGCAATTCAACAGTAAAGCCCTATCTCGGACAACTAAGGAGACTCTGTATAAGACCCTGATCATCCCAGTCCTGCTTTACGGCGCTGAAACATGGACTTTATTAAAAGAGGATGAAGATATCCGTGGTCGCTTCGAGAGAAAAATTATTTGTAAGATATTCGGTCCCATTCGCGTTGACGGGTTTTGGAGGAGAAGATTCAATCACGAACTATACGAGCTGTACAACGACATCGACCTAGTCAAAAAATTGCGTATTCGACGTCTGAGATGGCTAGGACATGTAGAGCGAATGGACACCAAAGCTCCGGCCCGCAGAATTTTCGAATCTAACCCCGAGGGACGACGCAGTAGAGGGAATCATCACCGTAGGTGGCGCGCACAAGTTCAAGGGGACCTCGACCAACTTGGAGTGCGCAACTGGAGGCAATTAGCTAAAGACCGAGCTAAGTGGAAAGGCTTGTTGGTTGAGGCCCAGGTTCACCCTGTTGTACGAGTATTTAGTCAATAGTGGACTTTCGCGGTCTGAAATCATACTGATAAGGACTTATCACATTGTTAATAAGCGGATTTAGGCGTTCACATAATATGGCAGACAAGATCTTATATGCGATGTTGAGCAGACTTAAACCTCTGTAGTTGGCGCAATTCAGAGGGTCTTCTTGCATTTCATAGTCAGTCAAAAAGAAAAAAACCTCGACCTAGAACATATAAACTACCTTTATATGGGCATAAGTGATCAGAGTAAACAGCCGATTCGATTAAGCCACGTTCGTCTATCTATCGGTATGTCACCTCATTTTAGTCCTTAAATTTCGAGCCAGGAAAATTAAATTTCGCAAATGGGATTGAAGCGTCAGAAGCAGTACATAGGGTATTATATATTCGCCTTCAGATGAACTGTATTCGTTTTATATATTTGAATATGAAACTCAATGTCTTCATACCCATGTTTAATTTGTATCGGAAAGCTCCAAGCCAATTAAATTACAGCACCTTAAATGTTTCCTTTTAATAGCCTTCTTGATAAAGAGATCTGTTTCCCTACATTTAGACTTTCTTAACATAAAATGTACTTTATAGCAACCTGTAATGTCATTTTAAAAATGATCAATTATTTATGAAGCACGGATAAAAAAGGGTGTTTAGTGAGCTTGCGTTTGAACTGTACCTAAACAGAAATATTGAAGAAATTTAACCAACAGACTTAAAAGAGCCCCCCTGGCAGCTGACCTCCTCGTGGTGGGGGGGCGGGCAACGTGACTGGGATGTGCGGATGGGGTAACTACAATAAGTAGTTATTCCCATCCATACAATCCAGTCACAGCTAACAAAGTGCGGACCACATGATGAATAAAAGAAGACGACTGGCCTCGGATATTGCCAAACCTAGTAGACCAGGGCATCCTTTGGAGTAAGAGCTGAAGGGTTTCTGTTTGCGAGCATCTAGTGGTCGGCCTGTCCCGCTCAGCATCCGACCGGGTCAAACCCGAAGCGAGCTTCCTGGATGGATTCTCTGATTTTCGAGTAAATAAAAACAAAAAAAAAATGTAACTTTGTTCGGAGGAGCATCCCTTGACTTAGAATCTTCTTTTCAATAGGTAAATTCTTTTATTTACAGCACAAGTACTTTCCCATAGCACAATGTATCTGTCCGTTTGCTAAAGATCATCGATTAAGGCAAAAAACAAACATTTCTCATTTTTTGCTCGTTTGTTTGCTTCTTAGAACCACGTCTCCCAAACATGTGACCGTAATCGACTTCGACAAACATGTCATTGCGTAACAATCTAACAGAAATGTTAACAAAGCCATACCTATTCATTTCATAGATTTCCATTTGGCCTAATTGTTAGCACAAAATCGCACTCAAAGATGCCGCACACGTTGTTAGCAAACAAAATGTATGGGTGGCTCTATTCAACGTAATTAACAAGAAAACAAAAAGTTCTCGAGTACACAATACTAAGCAAATAAAAATACATGTTTCCACCGCCAAGTGTACATCTAAGGGTTGCCGAGCGCTAGTGTGTGCAAACACACTAAAGTGCACCTCATTACGAATACCAAACAAACATTGGAAGAGAATGAACAAAAAAAATATTAAAACGTCTCTCCCAACGCAGGTTTTACCTCTACGATGGCCCCAAGCGACTCTAATTATATACCCGCTATGTGCTCTCTCATCCTTTTCTGTGTGGGGTGAGCTTCTGACAGCCAGCCACCCAAGTGGCAATAAGGTCGCCAGTCAACCAGCCATTTAGTGAAGCACCCAACAGCTGAAAGCAAGCACACTCTGGGAGAAGAACAAACACAATCCCATTCTCGAAAGGTAAACACTCCCGATATTTTGAAAACCAAACAGAGGCAGTTCACCTCTGTGTACCTTCATCTGGTATTCGCTGGATGCAAATGAGTTCCATCCAGAAATCTGGTCACCAATAAATTTTCCAAAAATGAAAGGAAAACAAAAAAAAAACCCGACTGGAGGAAAATAAATAAGGGCAACTGTCAAAATTGTTATCTACTCGGGGAACACAATGGTATGTCACGACACTGGAAGTGGAAGCAACAACCGGCCGGCCAACGGATGTTTGGGAATTGTATTCGCGCCAAGTGTCAGCCATTTGAGATTAGGTTGGTTTTTGACAACTGCAAGTGGCCATTATCAGTGGTCATTTGTTATGCGAGTTGTATTTCATGGTATAGGTTGTATTTTTGTCTCTAAAGCAGGGTCGTGTGTGGGTACCGGAAACAAAAATGAAACTGGTTTTGCATATACTCATAGTGTCTGTAATCTCCGGTTTGCCGCTAATAAATCGCCGACTGTCAACGCTACTTGAGTATTTTGAAGTATTTTTGGTGATGAGTTAGAAGAGATATACAAAATCAGATGATGTGCTTGAAACTGGTTTACTGGAAGCAGTAATCAGGGCCGGCCGACCGGGTAGACCATTATATTATTATTATTTTAATAATACTTTTAAGTCTTTTAATGCAACTGCACGATGTAAATTGGAAATGAAGGGCCCCGTGCAGAGACAGGTTAAAAATATCACTGCAGCGCCCCCCAACAACTAACGCTTGTCGTAAAAGGCGACTAAAGGGACAAATCAGATCTAGGCAATATAACACCTAAGTGAGCCTAGCGACACATACACTACCTTAAAAACCCTCCCACAAGTCGTTGACACGACTGGAGATCACCGGTGTCATAGAACAAAGATCACACAAACAATAATAAAACAGGAGCATGCACGTGTCAAACAACAAACACCATCGCAATATGGTAATATTGGAAAACTGTACCATTATGGTAATACTTGCTAAAAGGAAAGGCACTACCACTGCTGTGCATGGTACTGATCCTGGACCGAGCAGAAATGTTCGTGTCAGAGCTATACGGATTCCGTGGGCTAGCAAAATAATGAAACAGTTGCGTCGAAATTTGAGGGTCGCGAGTTGGAACGTTGGAAGCATGGCCGGTCGAAGTTACGAGCTAGAAGAGATGATGAATAGAAAGTGGTTGGATATGTTGTGTGTCCAAGAGACGAAATGGAAAAACACCGGAAATCGGGCGCGTTTCTTGGACGTTAGAATAAAATATTACAAGATGTTCTACTACGGAACAGAAAAGGCTAGGAACGGAATCGGTATCATTCTTGCGGCAGAGCTACTAGGTAACGTCTTGAGCATTTCGAAGTCCAGCAACCGTTTGATGTCTCTCAAACTAGTAATACACGGAGAGGTGTGGAATATTGTCAGTGCATATGCTCCCCACAATGGGTGCGATCAGAGAGATAAAGATGCATTTTGGGTAGATTTCCACAATCTCCTTAAGAACATCCCAAAGAAAAAGTTTCTGTTTGTTGGAGGAGATTTGAATGGACATGTCGGGAAGTCAAACGAAAACTATTAAGACTGCCATGGAGCACTAGGATACGGCACTAGGAACCTTCCTGGTGAAGACATCCTAAGCATGTGTAAATCACACGGTCTTATTGTATTAAATACCATGGTCATCAAACAAAGCCGACACCTGTTCACTTTCAGCAGAGGTAGAGATGAAACCCAGTTTCATGAAGCCTCGGATAAAAGATTGCAAAGTGATCCTGGGAGAGGTAATCGCTCGGCAACACCGTCTAATGCTAAATAAATAAATAAATATTTGGCGCAACAGCTCTTTAAGTGCCAGGGCCTAGCTTCTCGCAACTACTCATGTTGTGTGCGTTATATTTTTCACACGAATGGAAGGGACCTGCAGTTTAATGCCGAATCCAAACGGCGATTTGAGAAGCTTTTTCGTGACAACAATACTCTCGGATGTTTGTCAGACGCTCGCGAGAGGTGGGACCGTGAAAAAACTTTTTTGGTGTTTTCTGGGATTCGAACTTGGAACCCCATGCGTAGCGATCCGACACACTAACCACTTACGCCACGGCGCCCACCGTCCACTACTAACAGACATTTTTATGAAGACACCAAAGAAAAGCAAACAAACAAGGGTCTCTGAGAAAATCAAGTGGTACAATCTGGATAAAGAAAAAGGCGAGGCTTTTGTTTTCGTAATGAAAAATTACATCTCTCACACCATCAACTTGCTTAAAGAAGGCCAAATCACTGCTAGGAGCTTCAAAAGGTCACCATCAACACGCCAAAGAAACATGGTGGTGGAGTGATGAAGCTAAGAAAGTGATAATTGAGAAGAAAGCGGCTTTCAAAGCATGGTCAAAGCTCGCCTCGAAATGGAATACAGATGTTGCAAGAAAAAATCGATGGAGAAGTGCGCCCAGCTTCAAGCGGAGAGTACGGAGGGCCTGTATCGGGAGCTGGAGAAAATATATTCCCAGCTTTCTGATGCAAACCCGGCTATCCAGGAGCTGCGAAGACACAATATGAACAAGAGCGCAACCATCTTCAAATTTGCAGCCCAAAGAAGGAGGAATGCTCAGGAGATTCGTTCGCCAAAGTTCATTAACAATGCTCATGGCCAGCTTCTTGTGGATGACGATAAAATTCTGCAGAGGTGGCGGCAGTATTGTAAAGAACCTTTGAATGAACAGTTTCCCCGGCTATACTTTCCGAGAGCCACCCCTAACTGTGAAGAAATACTCGACATTACAGTCGAAGAAGTTAGTGAGGCGGTCAAATACTCCAAAAAAACGAAAAGCGGTTGGGCCAGACGAGATGCCCTCTGAGTTCTGGAAAAAGATGGAAGACGTCGGGTTCAGATGGTTCAGAATTGTCATCTCCAAATTCGTGAGAGGTGATCTAATGCCGAATCAATGGGGGGAAAGTTACCTTCTCCCTGTACGCAAAGGGAAGGGTGATACACGAAACTGTGATAACTACCGTTCGATCAAGCTGATGTCACACACCATGAAGATCATTGAGCGGGTATTAGGTGGCCGACTGCGAAAAATAATACGGCTATCTGATGATCAGTGCGAGTTTGTCGTGGGTAAATCAGCCACAGATGCAATCCAAAGTATAAGGATCATAATGGAAAAACATCGTGATTCCTTAAGGGATTTGCATATTGTATTGGTTGACTTTGAAAGGCTGACTCTGTCTTTCGACAGGCAACCACGAGATCTGATATGGGTGGCGCTAAGACATCGAGGGGTCCCAGAAATCTATGTACAGATGATCATGGACATGTACGAAGGAGCAAAGACAAGAGTAAGATGCCCCGCTGGAGTAACCGAAGAGTTCCCAATCAAAGTTGGGGTGCACCAGGGAAGCGTCTTAAGTCCTTTGCTCTTTATTACAGTCCTTGATTATCTGCTTGAAGGTAAAGTGATGGACCCCAAGGTACATCAATTATTATTTGCTGACGATGGAGCCATCATAAGTGAGGATCCTACATCCCTGCAACGAGCACTTAATGTGTGGGTGGACGTTTTGGAGGGAAATGGGTATCGCACTAGTTCAAAAAAGATAGAGTACTTGTGCTGCCCGTTTTCTGATCCACTCAGGCCTATTCCAGACATTTATTTGAATAGAGCAGTGCTTCCCAAGTGCGAAAAGTTCAAATACCTGGGATCTATGATCAATAGCAAAGCAACTTGTGATGACGACATCAATCATCGCGTAAGCGTAGGGTGGATGAAGTGGCGAGAAAATTCCGCTATCTCCTGTGACAGAAAAATGCCACCTAAGTTGAAGGGAAGGCTCTACACCGCAGTTGTGCATCCAGCACTCACATACGGTTCACTATGTTGGACGATGTACAAAACATATGAGAGTAAATTAACGGCAGCTGAGATGAAGATGCTTCGCACGACAGCAGGAGTGACAAAGCTTGATCGAATAAGAAGTTCAAAGATCCGTGGAAGCTTTCGCGCCAAGGAAACCATCGTACAAAGGATAGAGGGCGACCGGCTCAGCTGTTATTGCTATGTTTAAAGAAGAGATCATTTAAACCCTGTTAAAAAGGTAATATCAATGTACGTTTCAAATACATCGCGATATAGGAAAGACAGGCCTATAAACGCCAGGATCAGACAAATGCAACGACATCGGCATTTCATTGGCCTCAGTAACCGAGTGATCCAAAATCGGGAGGCCTGGCGATATTTTCTGAGGTCAAATAGGCGAACTCCACAGACGGATCAGTAGAAATGTGGTGAAGTGTGAGGGTTGTGATCGCTTATTTTCGGATCATAACCTCACTGGAAAAAGGAAGAAGAAGAACTAAAATGGAAACGAAGGGAAAAGATCAGATTAGAATCAGATTACTGGCAATCCCCTCTCCAATCCACCTAAGGCTAAGGCAATGCACTGAGCGACGAGCGATTGAGGGGACAAAACAAATTGAAACATGAAATTGTATGGTTGTGGCCAGTTGGTCACGTAGTTGCTGAGCGATAAGCGATTTAGCTAAGCGACAGAGCGACGTCGCTCTTCATTTAATTTTGCCTTATCTTTCGAAAAAAATAAGTCCGGAATGCTTGATTTCAGCTGTCCAAAGCCGCCCGGTCTTATGGCAGGACAGCCATAAGGATTATACATAAGAATACAAATATTACAGAGAAGTACTGGAATGAAGTGGGTCTGGATATTTGATTTCTATATACATAAATGAAATTCAGCATAATCTGACCTTTTGTCGATTTATAGAATATACACCAAATCTTTGTTTTTTCGATCGTATAATAAATTAATGTTCATATTAATAAAATTCTATTATTATGAACATGGCTTTTAAGCAAAATACTACGACGAACAGCACTTGAAAATGGTATTTCCAGAACTAATCGCTCATCGCTCGCCGCTCACTGTGTGGCATTAACGTAAGGGGAGTAATAGATCCTATCCGGTCAAAAATTTGAAGTTCGCTACAGGAAATTTACACCGGAGTTTAGGGTACCTATTTTGATGCAAATGAAATGCTGAAATATATGTATTTGCCTGAAAACGAAGAGGGATATTAAGACACTAGAACCGCAAGAAATATGCCAGCTATTTTCAATCAAAAACACAAGGATGTGAGTGTGGAACATATCAAAGGATCTTCGCAATAACCATTGATGTGAAATATGATTAAGAGGCAAGCTGACAATGTGACTTAACGTGGAGGTATTTCATGGCTTTAAAATCTTTAAATTGTCGTCCTGAGTTAGGTGTCTAGACTTATGATGCACTTAAAAGTTTCTGATTAAATTTTGTTTGTACTTTTTGTTCAACCTCCAAGTATGAAATTTTTCAAGATGATGATAAGGTAAGATATTGGGGAAATGTTTCTAACAATTCTAAGTCGTCGTTGTAAAGTAAAGTGGGTGAAACATGCTTAAAAAAAATTCAATGCATCTTTCGAATACCCCTATAGCAAAAACTATTTAACGGTGTTAAAAGAAATTTAGGTTCTGTATTTAGATAAATATAATAAAGCTTTTAATGAACATTGAAAGGTGAGATGAATGAAGCACAGAGCTTTCTGCTTAACATAACGTTACATTTTATTGTCCAAAAACTAGTTTAAAATAATAATTGTAGTGCTTATCTCAAATGAGCTCCTATTCCTCAACTAGCATCGAATCCATATAAACTTGATTAAGTGTGTTTTATTTGCAAGGTTTGGCTTGACTTGTCATATGAACGGATTGATGAGTAAAACTCGTCTTATTTGGTTTACCGCTGACCAAATGAAAACCAATAAAACAGTTCACTTTATTTCAACTTAAATACTTAACCAACTATTCTATATATAGGGTAGATTTTAGAATGAGGCGTCATGCGGCCACGAGGTTTGATGATAAAAAAGGGAAGAATTCATTTTGTAACTATCTTATATAACATATATGTCAACCTGTCTACCGATTTTCCGGCAATACTAAATAAAGTGTAATACGATAACAAATGTTATAAAGGTACAATAAGAATAGAAATTATTATAATGTCATTGTCAAAAACTAGGGATCGCCACATCACTCGCCCTTAAATTAACTAGGTACTGGATGATAGTTAATTGAAAAAGATTAGTAACCCTTACGTATCTGGACTCTTCTTCCTGATCTTGTGATGTAAGTGGGCTCCTGTTGATGGTCGTCTGTCGTAGGCTTGTCCGCTGTTTTCCGGGAGTTTGACTGTGTTGTTTCGTTGGGAAGAAAGGCTGTTTTGAGACGGTCGATCGAGATGTTCACTGTGCGCTTTTTGACCCTCACCTTGAAGTACTTTTCATTCCTGTCGATAACCTCGTAGGGCCCATCGTATGATTGTTGAAGCGGCGCCTTGACCGTGTCGTTGCGAACAAATACGTGGCTAGCAGTTTTCAAGCTTGGTTGAATAAAGACCTTCGTGTTGTCGTGTCCCGATGTCGCATTTGGGTGTACCTTACTCATTGCCCGCTGCAGCTCCTTGACAAACTCTGTTTCGTGTTGAATCTTCCGCTGGTTGCCAAAGAAATCTCCTGGTAGGCGTAGTGACGCCCCATACATCATCTCTGCCGGGGTCGCATTGATGTCATCTTTATAAGTGGATCGAAGCCCCAGTAAAACCGAGGGCAAAACGCTGCACCAATCTTCTGTCTCGTAGCAGCGAATGGCTGTTTTCAGTGCTCGGTGCCACCGTTCGATGATCCCATTGGCTTGAGGGTGATAGGGGGTCGTTTTAAGGTGTCTGATGCCGAGAAAGCGCATAAGTTCTTTAAAAACATTGCTCTCGAATTGTCGACCTAGATCCGTCGTTATTCTTAGTGGTACACCGTAACGGGCTATCCAGCCAACTATCAGCGCTCTGGCTACAGTCTCGGCCGTTACATCTTGCAAGGGAAACGCTTCTGGCCACCTCGAAAATCGATCGATTCACGTTAGTATGTAGCGCCAACCCTGGGATGTGGGGAGTGGTCCGACAAGATCGATGTTTATATGGTCGAATCGGGCTTGAGGTGGTAAATACGAGCCGATGGGCGATCGATTGTGCCTTTGCACCTTATTTCTTTGGCACTGCACACAACTCCTTACGGCGGCAGCGATGTCCTTTCGCATCCCCGGCCAAACATATCGTTCTTGGATGATCTTCAAGGTTGATTTTCTGCCTGGGTGAGACAAACCGTGTAGCTGCTTTATTACAGGAAGCCGAAGTGCGGTAGGTAATATGGGTCGGATCCGAGTAGATTTAATGTCGCAGTAGAGTGGTGTATTACACTTTGGAATTGGAAAAGACTTGACTGTTAGTGATGTTGATTCAAAATTACCTTCTTTCAACTGCTGCCTGAAGTTTTCATCGTTCGCTTGCTCTGCGGCAATAGTCGGGGCGTCTATTACTGTGTGTTTGCAAATTTCGGTTATCCTCGATAACGTGTCGGCTACCCTGTTGTCATCGCCTTTGATGTATCTCATGTCGGTGCTGAACTGTGCAATAAAATCCAACTGTCGAAGCCGCCTGGGTGACGCTTTCTCAAATTTTTGCGTAAATGCAAAAATGAGAGGTTTGTGGTCGGTGCAAATGTAAAAGCTGCGTCCTTCGATAAGGTGTCGAAAGTGTTTCACCGCCTCATATACAGCTAAAAGTTCGCGGTCGTACGTGCTGTACCTCTGCTGTGCGTCATCCAGCTTCTTGGAGAAGAATTCTAGTGGTTGTGATGCGCCCTTAACAACTTGGTGTAGTACTGCGCCTATCGCTACATCCGACGCGTCCGTGGTGAGAGATAATGGAGCATTGATAGCTGGATGTGCTAACAGTGTTGCTTCGGCCAAGTCGTTCTTACATCTCTCGAAAGCTGATTCGGCCTCGAGCGTCCACTGGATTGTTGTCGTATCATTTCGTCTATTGCTTCGTATGAGGCGTTGCAAAATCAATTGGTTTTCGACTGCCCGTGGTAGGAAGCGCCGGTAAAAGTTAAGCATGGCCAGGAATCTTTTAAGCTCCTTGGCAATTCTGGGTTTCTTGTACTCCCGGATGACCTTAACTTTCGCATCGAGTGGTTTAATTCCCTCGCTGCTAATTGAGTGACCAAGGAACTTGATCTCTCGCTGACCCAGAATACATTTCGAAGGGTTAATTGCCAGTCCAAAATCTTTCAAGCGCTGCAAGACTTGCCGAAGGTGTTGCTCGTGCTCGTCGTTGTCCCGTGATGCTACGCAAATGTCATCCAAGTATGGAAAGGCGAAGTCCTCCAAGCCTCGGAGTACCTCGTGCATATGCCGCTGGAACGTTTGAGCTGCATTTCGTAGCCCAAACGTCATATACTTGAATTCAAATAACCCGAACGGTGTCGTGATTGCCGTTTTCGGGACGTCCCGCGACTCGACGGGTATTTGATGGTATGCTCTTTGTAGGTCGATGGTTGAAAATACCTGGCGCCCATGTAGAATATAGGAGAAGTCCTGTATGAAGGGTATGGGGTACCTGTCGGGCTTGGTGATGGCGTTTAGGGCGCTGTAATCACCACATGGCCGCCACTCTCCATTTGGTTTTCTCTGCATGTGCAGTGGACTGGCCCAATTACTCTCTGAAGGTTGGCAAATACCTTTTTCCAACAGGTATCGGAATTCTTCTTGTGCCGCCTTCAACTTTTCAGCATTCAAACGACGAGGACGGGCGAATACTGGTGGGCCCTTGGTCTCGATGTAGTGAGAAGTGCCCGTGATGATAGTCGGCTGCTTGTTGGTGTTAGCCAATTGCTCAAATTCGGCTAAAATATGTGCGAGAGGATGATTAATGTCGAACGATTTTATAGTTACCTCATCCGCGATAGCTTTTGTTGCCTTTGTGTCAATCCCAGTAATGCTGTCTATCAGTCGGTTTCGTTTGAGGTCGATTAAAATGCCAAACTTTCTGATGAAATCCGCCCCGATGATCGGCCTCGTAACTTCGGCTACTATAAACGTCCACGTAAATGCACGCCTTAGCCCCAAGTCTATCGTTAATCGCTTTTCGCCGAATGTCTTTATTGTGCTACCATTGGCAGCAAACAAGGTTATGTTTGCCGGAGAAAATTTGTCGCTGTATGAAGGTGGTATAACGGAGATGTCCGCGCCGCTGTCAATTAGGAATCTTCGTTGGGAAGTCGAATCGTAAACAACTAATCTGAAAATTTGTTGACCAATGCGTTGTTTACTTGCTGTGACATTGGCCAACGGTTTGTGATTTAGTTTTTTGATTCGTTTGGGAAGGAGCACGGTTCGCGGCACTTTGTTGCATTCGCACCGAACCTTTTGTGGTACCAACAAACGTCTCCCTTTGTAGCTGAGTGTGTATATGAATTTATCGAACGGCGAGTGCTCACACTGCGACTGCGATGATTGCGATAACCTCGAGTTATTTTCATTAGCTCATCAATCTGACGGCTGATTTGTTGCACCTGTTTTTGTAATGACGGTTCTATGGCGGTGGTCGTTGTGGATGTAGGCTGCTTGCATTCTCGTTGTGTTGCGTTGATGCTCATAGTATTTGAGAAGTCACCAATTTCCATAACTTTGTCGGCTAATTTAGATAACGCCGATAATTCTTCGCTGGATGCTTGGAGAATAGCACGTACCTGTGGTGGAAGCCTCTGTAGCCACAAGGATTTCAGGAACTCGTTGTTGATTTGATTGCCTTCTAGGTCCTGTAGTTCATTTAGGAGTTGTGAAGGTCTCTTGTCGCCCAAATCAACCTCAGAGAGTAGCTTCTTTATTTTCCGCTGCTCGGAATCCCCGAAACGTTCAATTAGGTAATCGTATTTCTTGTCTTCAGGTGGGTTTAGTACGGCATCGGAAACCTGCGTCAGTACTTGATATTCTATCGCGCCTATTACGGTGTTGAATTTCGCCGAGTCTCTTACTATCCTCGCTGTCTGAAATTGTGCCTCTATTTGGGCGAACCATATTTGCGGCTTTTCATGCCAAAACGGTGGAATCCTGACCGCTACTTTTGCAATCATCTCTGGTGGACTTTCGGTGGTCACGTTGGCTTGCGGAGCAGTGGATTCTTTCTTGTCGTTTCCGTCTACCATGTCGTTTTTTTCTGGGTGAACTCGGAGTCACCAATTGTGGTTAAGCAAAATGTGAAGAGTCGCAAGATATGAGCGAACAATGAAAGACGATCAAAGAAAAACTATGGTCAATCACATAAAACAGTTCACTTTATTTCAACTTAAATACTTAACCAACTATTCTATATATAGGGTAGATTTTAGAATGAGGCGTCATGCGGCCACGAGGTTTGATGATAAAAAAGGGAAGAATTCATTTTGTAACTATCTTATATAACATATATGTCAACCTGTCTACCGATTTTCCGGCAATACTAAATAAAGTGTAATACGATAACAAATGTTATAAAGGTACAATAAGAATAGAAGTTATTATAATGTCATTGTCAAAAACTAGGGATCGCCACAATGTTTTTTCACGGTCCCACCTGTCGCGTTTGTTTGGCAAACATCCGAGAGTATTCTTGTCACGAGAAAGCTTTTTAAAAAGATTGCCCTTCGGATACGGCATAAAAGAGTAGGTCCCTTCTATTCGTGTGAAAAATATTACGCACACAACACGAATAGTTGTTAGAAGCTAGGCCTAGGCACTTGCGCCAAATATATATAGGTATATACGATTACATATATATATAATAATGTATGCTGACTACTTTTTTAAGTGGTCTGTAGTGTTTGGTTAGTAGAAAGGCCCATTGAAGCCCAATGAAATTGGGGTAAATTGTGTTAGGGTGAATATACATCTTGTCTAAAGCCGGGGCGAACTAGAATAATATAGGGCCTGAAGGGGTGATGGGTAGATTGAAATTGATTATAACCTTTTTTTTTGAACAACCTTCATAAAAAAAATATTTGGAGTCCTTGTGCATTCTTCATTTATGTTTGAAAAATATTGCTTTCTTTAGTAAAAGGTTCGGACACCCAGTCAATGTACAAATATGTACAACGTACATACGTATGTAAATTTGGAAATTAACTTAAAAGATCAATATTTTTATCCCTTTATACACCTGCGCCTCCAACCGCCCCTGTATAAATCAGTCCTCCATATCCATTCATACGCATTTATATGTATGTATCCCAAACTCAATACATTTTACCAAAATCCCTCTGTACATATTGCCTAGTCACCAACTACCGCATTGCTGGCACACTATCACACTGCATCATCGTCACCCAACTTCGAACCACTCATAAATACCGCTCGTATCGTGCCACTGTATCTCGAAAATAGACTCCACATTACATAAATATGCAAAGTCCCGTTGTAAATATGCATACCATGACACTAAATATTTTCGATGATTTATGCACACACAATGTGCTTGTCGAATAAATTTATAATCCCTCCCCCCGCTGTCGACCCGATTCAGCTACTAAATGGTCTTTGGTTGGACATTTATCACTGTCGCAGAGGGCGCTGTTAATGGGCGTTTGATACAGAGGCTCCGGGTGAGATGAAGATCTCCGGTTTGGGTTTCCACTTTTTTTGTGTCCCTCTTTCCCACACGTTGGCCAAGCCAGCAAGAAATTTAAAATCGTTTCACTTATAAATCATCTGACGGAGAATAAATTAGCCGACAGTTGGCCATGTCAGATGGCATAAACAACTATATTTCGTATATATGTAGGTGTGTGGAGAGCCCTCTCCACCTCGGATGACCAAACGCTCTTGTCTCCTTGGTCTGACTCTTAATTAATGGGTTTATCGATCTGTAGGATCGATCTCTCAATCAGCGATTATGAGGAGGTTGAGCGAACGATGCTGTGCGCTGGTATTAATTAGTCCTGTCCGGAGCCATGCGTTGCAGCAGACATGTCTAATTATAAACTCTGACATTAATCTGCAACTAAATCGAATGATCACCCTGCATACTACAGAGCAGCATCTACTACCCCATGCAAGATCATTAATTATGCTCGTGGTGAAGATCCCTGTATACCTGCAGTGGGGGTCCACCATGGCGAGCCCTTTTTACCGGGGGTAATTAAACAACATTTCAGCGTTCCTTTGCCAGCCAACAGGAAAATGATTAATCTACACCTCACTTGGGTGATATCTTATTTCAAAAAAGGAAAACTAAGAAATTTCTCAGAGGTCCGGGCCGACACGGCGAAGGCACAGTGCAAGTCTTCTTGTTGATTATCTGCGAATGAAAAATTGTCATGTTTACTATGTCGCCTTTCGCCCGGCGATGATGACAACCCTCAGATGGTCATAAATTCTCGTTTCGTTGTGGTGAGATATTATCGAAGTGGAATTGAAATATCTTTTACCGAAAAACTGTGCTGAGAGCAGGCCGATATAATGGGGTTTCAGTTCTGGGAGCCATCTTACTCGTACAGACAGTCATAATTTCGGGAAGGTGCGATAAGGATCCGTTGTAGTTATTTATGCGTGCGTTTTTATTAATTTGGTCATTAATATTGCCCGCTTATATGTAGAGATAGGATGGAAGACATGATTTTCAGCGCTACTAATAAGCATGTTGCCAGAGATTGTCAGGTAATATGGAAGAATTAATGACCCATCAAGATGTGATAAATTATTTTGATGAGAAAAGTTTGCATGAGAAATTTTTAATTTTTAATAATGGTCATTTTATGTAAATTTATACATATGCATGTATGTATGTGCGGTTATTTTATCTACCACTGAATGAAAGATAAAATCAGCGTCAACATATTTCTCTAAAAAATTTAGATCAGTATGCAAAAGTTTAATTTAAAGTTGTAATAACTAAAAATTAGTACAAAAAAACACATAAACTCTTGGGCTCGTCCGGGATTTGAACCCGGGACCTCCCGCACCCTAAGCGGAAATCATACCCCTAGACCAACGAGCCAGTTATAGAGCTTTTGCCTCAAGTAAACCAAAACAAATGTCAAATTCGTCTAAACTTCAGATGTTTGTTTTAAAACCAATTCTTCAAACAATAATATCAATTTGAATAGTAAGATAAATAAGAGGTTGACTGATGCTGCAACAATATTAAGTTTACAGTGGTTGGATGAAGTTCCAGCAATAATGAAGAATCGCTTCTCTGTGGGTGGAGGTAAACTTAATTTCAGCAGGAAAATAGGAAACATAATATCTATGAACTCACAATGCATGCATGAATTAATAGAAGTTCCGCGTAGAAGATGCGGTCGGTGATTAGGTTCAGGTAAGTTAAATGTAAAATGGCCGGTTTATCGTATAAAAAAAAGAAAGGTGACGGCGTAGTCGAGTTGACGTTGAGACAAAAGTGTAAATAATATTCACTTGATGTGAGCTGTGTTGAGGTGTCTATGAGATAGCGCGCATCGACTCAACAGAACAACTTGAAGTGCAGCTCAGTGCTAGTAGTCAGGCTTCGTCTTAAAAACAGAAGCACACAGGAAAGCTTACTATCCTCCTTTGAGTGCGCGCAAATTATAAAAAAAAAAAAAAAAAAATATATATACGTATTATGAAAAAAAAGAAAGAAAACTATATGGAAGAGGACGAGGAATTGTCAAGTGAAAACCTGATATTTGATTTTGAAATTACTTACAATTATTGTGTGGGGTGAAAATATGTTTTGTAAAGACGATCAATCTCTACCTATTTTCCTTAAACAACTTTTGACGATTTCTATTAAAAATATTAAAAATATGAGTTCATTCATTCATTTTCAATGGCCCGCTAATCCTTCTGAGGGTCGCGGGGGTAGGATGCTCAGGTGGACTCTCCATCCTTCTCGATCCTCCGCCATTGACTCCAATTCATCAGGGAGAATCCCTAAGCGGCTCCAAGAGAGATGTCGGACTTGATCCAACCATCTATTTCTGGGCCTTCCGCGAAGTCGTCTACCTGATGGCACGGCAACCATGGCGCGTCTTGGAAGCCGGTCTGGGGGCATACGAACTACGTGACCAAACCATCGAAGCATAGATCGTTCCGTTCGGAGAAGTAGCTGCTCAACGTTAAGCGCCTCGCGTACTCTGGTGTTGCGCACTCGATCCCTACGAGTTATTCCAACAACACCGCGAAGGAACCTCATTTCGGCAGCTTGTATCCGCGATCTTATTCTTTCGGTCACTACCCAAATTTCATGACCATAGGTGAGAGTTGGAACATACACCAAGTTAAAAACCGATAGCTTAGCTTGAATACTAAGTTCGGCCTTCCTTATAACAGATTGGCCAAGCTCTCTCAAAATTGATCCAGCCTGACCAATTCTACAGGATAACTCGGCATTGCTCCTCCCATCACTCGTGAATAAAACCCCGAGGTACTTAAACTTCTCCACCTGCTTCAGTGGGACTCCACTAACATGCTGAGTGCACTGAATGGGTTTTTTGGAAACGACCATTACTCCGATTTGTTCACGTTGATCTTCATTCCAGCATCATCACAAACGGCTACAAACCTTTCGAGTGCGCGCTGAAGTTCGGTTTGAGAGGACCCAAGGATGACCAAATCATCCGCAAAGAGCAGATGGCTAATCCTTAGGTCTCCCACTTTGAAACATTCCCCGCCACGGCTGCGCTGCAACATCCAATTCATATATACAATGAAGAGGAGAGGTGACAAAACGCACCCCTGGCGGAGTCCAACGCCCACAGTGAAAGGTATTGACTTAACACCGTTTATCCGAACACAGCTTTTACAGTTTGTATATAAAGACTGAATCGCCCTTAACAGGGAACCATCAATCCCATACTCCTGCAGAACACTCCAGAGTTTGCCTCGAGGAACCCTATCATATGCTTTTTACAAATCCACAAAACAAGTGTAGACAGGTTTGGCATATTCCCAGGCTTTCTCAAGAACCATTCTGAGAGTGAACAACTGGTCGGTTGTGCTTCTACCGGGACGAAAACCGCACTGCTCATCCCCCAAACTGTCCTCAACCACAGCTCTGGAACGCGTTTCTAGCACCTTAGCGAAGACTTTTCCAGGGAGACTTAAAAGAGATATACCCCTGTAGTTGGCGCAATCTCTTTTGTCCCCTTTTTTTAAAAAGAGGAACTATCACCCTCATTTGCCAATCACCAGGTGTTTCACCGCATTCCCAGGCCACTTTAATGACACGCGAGAGCCATTGCACTCCCTCTTTACCTAAAGTCTTGAGCATTTCTGGCCGAATTTCGTCCACACCAGCAGATTTGCCAACTTTTAGCGCTTTGATCGCCAAAGTTACTTCCTCTACCGTAGGACTACTTTCCGCCCAACTCTCGACCATAGGTCTGTCATCTTCGGTGCCCTGTTCGGGATTGAGCAATTCTGAAAAGTGCTCGCTTCATCTGCGTAAGATGTCCTCCTCATTGGAAAGAAGTCTACCGTCTTTGGATTTGACTCCTTCAACGATATTCAACTTTTTTCCTCTGAGTCGGCGGACGGTCTGCCAGAACATCTTATTTGCAGATCTGTGGTCACGTTCCAATTTCTCGCCAAACTCCTTCCAAGACTGTTGTTTCGCTGTTTTCACAGCTAATTTGCAAGTTCTTCGCGCCTCAGTGTACCGATTTCGAGAATCGGAGTTCCCCAAGTGAATCCACACCTTAAAGGCTCTCTTCTTCTCTCTGATGGCTTCTTGAATTCCGGGCGTTTTAAACCAAGCAGTTCTTTTCTCACCACCAGCCGCCACACCAAGCCGCTTCACTCCACAAACATCTCCCGCAGAGGCAATAACCGCTGTTGAAAACAGTTGCCATTCTTCCTCTACATTTGATGGAACAGTTGGAATTCGTTCAAACCTTTCAGATATTTGCCGCGCAAATGTCTTCCGTATCTCATCGTCCTGTTACTTCTCCCATCGTATGCGTGTAACCATCCTTGGTTAACGCTTTGGTAGGGGAGGCACTCTCTCGCTAAGATACAATTTGCACAGCACTAAGTGATGATCAGTTGACAGTTCGGCCCCTCTCATTACACAAACATCACAAACCATTCTCTTCAGACACGATGGTACCACAAAGAAATCGATCAGCGACTTCTGCTGAAGACTCTGACGGTACCACGTGTATTTGTGAATGTCTTTGTGTGGAAAGATGGTGTTCATGATGGATAAGCCAATTTCACAACAAAAATCCAACAACCTCTCTCCGTTCGCGTTTTGATCAGGATCACCGTTCCTCCCAATCACACTCCCCCATGTCATAACATCTACACCCACATAAGCATTGAAGTCACCCATCAGGACAAAAGAATCCATATCTGCAACCTTTTCAAGGGCAACATCAACTTCATCTAAGAAAGCTGCGTACTCTGACAGAAGGTTCGGTGCATACACCTGCACCAATGCCAGAGTTGATCTTTCAAGCTTGAGCTTTAAGATCGCAACTCTCCCTCCTAATGGTATCCACTCCAATACTCTGACTGTCAACCTGGGACTTGTGAGTATCCCCACTCCCGCCCGAGCAGACATTGAGGGTGCGACTCCTGACAGGAAGAGCTTCCACCCACCCGAAAGGTCCACAGTTTTAGAACCTCTCTTTTATCCTCTCTTTTATCTCCTTTATATGAGTATTAAAAAAAAAAAAGATGGTGTCGGTGGGCGGATATCTGCGCATCTTAGGATGTCATTCCTATCCTATACCTTGTCATTCTAATGCACTTGATCTATAGTTCGTGATAGTGATCGTAATATTTCTTTATATTAGGTTTAGTGCTGAGCACTGTACAGCCTGGGTCACAAATCACACTCGGGATTACAAATTTTATAACTTTTTTCGTGCATACTCGTATATAACATTTATATTTAGTTTTATTTTCCCGATTGTATGAACAATATACGGAGAAAAGATAATAGGGAGATCCACAACCGAAAAAAGAAACAGAATAAAAGAATATTGTTTATTTAAATTAGAACGGCTTTTTTTAAAAATCTGATCATGACTGTCTAACCTCATTTTTAGTTGAATGGCTTTGAATAACTTGACTTTTTGGCGTACTGAAAAATTGGGACCTATTCACCACCGTCAACTGCACCTCATTAGATGTATGGTGTGGTGTGGCATAGCATCTGAGAAAATCATTGGGCCTTACTTCTTTGAAAAGAAGATGAAAGTACAGGTTATTGGTGAGCAGTATCGGCGCATGATTGAACATTTTATGCGTCCTGCTTTTGAAAATAGTCCTGATATGTCCCTGCTCTCACTACCCGAGTAACAATAGCAGTTTTAAGGATAATTTATAATAATATAATTGCAGAGCGAATAATTTGCAATAATTCGGAAATTAATTATATGCGATCTTTCAAATAAAGGAGATCACCATCTCATGTTAGCTCATATACGCCTTCGTACTACATCCGTAGACAGCAACTGCTCAAACTTACGCAACGTCACTAAGTTTAATATCGACATGCTCAAGATTCACCAAGTGCGCCAACAGTTCAGGGACCACCTTGCCTTAGAAGCAAAAGCAATCAGCAGCACAACAGGATCGATGCACTTGGAGATGGATCGATGAGCGTACAGCAATCAATCAGTCAGGCTTTCGTGCTGGATCTTGCTGCATCGACCACATAAACATCTTACGGTTTATAATCGAGCAATTCGTTGAGTACAGGTCTCCGCTGCATTTGCTGTTTATCGACTTTGAGAAGGCTTTTGACAGCCTAAATCGAGATGTTATCTGGTTGGCCTTGCGCAAGAGAGGCATCCCAGAACAGTTTATAGCTATTATAAAGGCTAATTTTTTTTTCTCTTTGCCGAAAGCAGGTGAAAAATCTTCTAAAGACACCATAAGGCCCAACCGCGCGTGCTTATGGTAGTGTGAGATTTGTACTCACTAAAAAAACACGTCTCTTAAAATTAATACTACAACTAAGCCGAGGTTTATCCAGCAGTTTTATTTTCGCTTACTCGTGATTTTGGAAAGCACTTTACAGGACAAGTTAAATTCCAATGAAAGTTTCTGCGATTTTCTCGACCAGCAGTTTTTTAAGTAGGCTCAACTTCGAATGCTTTTCGAGTAGCCAGTACATATGTCCGTATTTGTTTTCGAGCTCGTCTTGTTTCTTTTTACGTACGATTTCCTTTAAAGCTTAACATCTAGAGTCATTCCTAGATATTTTGCTTCGTTCGTGTACGGTATTTGAGCCGAGATTAGATATACAGGCAATCTATCCACTTTTTTGTAGGTAAAGTTGACGTGAGTAGATTTGCTTTCGTTCAGCACAATACTTCAAGAATTCGTCCAAGCGTGGACTTTATTAATAGCATGTTGCAGCTTTCCAGTTGCTGCTTCAATAGTATCGCCCGTTGTCAATATCGCCATGTCGTCCGCAAACGTGGCGATGACACATTTCCTTTTCTGCGGGATATCACGCGTATAAAGTACATATAAAAGTGGGGCAAGATACTTCCTTGTAGGACTCCGGCCGCAATCTCCTTGAAGTCAGAGTAATCATTTCCGTGCTGAATACGAAAGAGTCACTCGGTGAGGTACGATAGTAAGATTAGAAAGAGTTGCCGTGGCAGTAGTAGTTGTAATTTATACTCCAAGCTTTCGTGTCAAACCTTATCGAAAGCTTGTGAGACGTCAAAAAATACACCACAACAATTCTTTTTTTCTTCCAGAGCTTTCTTAGTCACGTCAGTTATTTTACGGACTTGGTCGATTGCATTATAGAATGTTTGATTCTAAATCCAAACTGATGGTCAGGAATGAGACATCTTTCGTCAATGACGG
The DNA here is from genome assembly GCA_945910035.1 of Brachypalpus laphriformis. Taxonomy (NCBI): domain Eukaryota; kingdom Metazoa; phylum Arthropoda; class Insecta; order Diptera; family Syrphidae; genus Brachypalpus; species Brachypalpus laphriformis. The sequence continues at coordinate 206,167,326 of OX246753.1, forward strand.
GTTGTAGACGTCTTTCGAATATTATTATCATTATAATCTCGGCGACTTTCCATTGTCTCGGAACGTAGAGCAAGTCATAACCCATAGCTTTTTTCGTTTCTAAATTTTTAATCACTTCCCTCAGTTCAATCAATGCAACTTTTTTTATTTTAACGTTGTCAGATGTCGTGACTGGGGAGTCGGGCGTTAACAATGGGCCGTCGAACGGCTTAAACGTTTCTTCTAAGTGCAAAGCAAAAAGCTCTGTCTTTTCTTTGTCGCTCTTGGCCTAGTATTTTATCGTTTTTCCGAATTGGTGGCGCTTGCATAAAGGCTACGTATGAGGCGGTAAATGTCACGCCTTGCACAATGGTAATGTGTCGGACGATTTTGAAGTCCAAATTGGAGTACGTCAAGGGTGCATACTGCCACCACTATTGTTCTTGGTGGTTATCAGCGATGTACTCCGTGCGGCATTGACGGAAGGTAACTATGGAGTTTGTTGGACTATGAAATCTCACCTTAAACACCTAGATTACGTTGACGATGTTTGTCTACTTTCACATCGGATAATGGACCTTCATTTGATTACCCACAATCTAAAAGCTGAGGTAAACAAAGTGGGGCTTAAAATAAACACAGCCAAAACAAAAGCCCTGAGCAATTCTAATACACGCGCTCAACTTAACATTGCCGGACAGGAAGTCGAAAAAGTTAACAAGTTACTTTATCTGGGAAGTGTGGTCTTGTCTAATCGCGTGGGCACCGAACTGGAAGTGTGCAGCAGAATCGGGAAGGCTAAAGCTGCGTTCGGAAAGCTATTCAAAATCTGGAGAAGCAATGTTATCAGCTTAAGAACCAAGCTGCGACTGTTCCGCTCCAACGTAGAATCGGTGCTGCTTTATGGGTGCAGTACTTGGAAGGTGGACACGCGAACTGCAAGTCTTCTTAAACAAATATTTAAGAATCATCTTGAGGATTTTTTGGCCGAACCGTACGTGAAATTAAATAAGAAAATAAACAAAAAATTTATTAAGTTTCAAAGCCCCATTGTGACTTAAGGCTCACGCTGTATAATTAAAGCAAGTCTTCATTGATTGTTCGCGCATCACAAAAAACTCACTGAACGGATTTGGATAGGGTTTCACAGCTGTACTGTTAATGTTCCTTGTTGAAAACTTAGGTATGCTACAATTACCCCGATACGATATCTAGAATAATTTCACAACTAATTCACAGATTTTAATGAAATCAATTTTATTGCTTATTGCCAAAAATTTACCACCAAAAGCCATTTTCGTACTGTGTCCTAAGGCTTAAAAATTAGCAAATCAATGAGGCAAAAACAAACCGTTTTTCAAACGTGGGCAGAGGCGTCGGTGCAGCTGATAGCGATTTACGTATATAAGTATGTAATAAGTATGTAAGTATGAAATGTTCGTTGATTAGTGGTGTGTTAGACTTCTAAGTAAAGAAGTCTCAAAAGCATCTTCTAGGGAACCTCAAAAGGTACCTAGCTTTCTCGCCACACCTACATCGGCTGAACATATTTCTAAGCAACATTCAAATTCAACTGAATTTTAAATCCGATAATAGCTCAACCCCATCAACCTCAAACTAACAAATGGCTTTTCACGTTAACTCCCGGAAGTCAATTTAAGAGCAGCACCACCACTGCTGCCGAAAGTAATTTACAATCGTTCCTTTCCACTATCACCGGTTTCAATGGAATAGAGACCTATGTACATACTCTCGAATCCTTTCCTTACGAATTCTTTACTTCCATTCCGATCGTAAATTTAAGCCAAAGAACGATTACCCTCTCTGCAGTATGCTCGCGCTCCTAAATCCATTCCAAATTAAACCATAGAACAACGTCAATATTTCTGCCATTCACACCAGCGAGGTGCACGACGCCACGCCATCGAAGAATAAATGGGCACGTACGCTCGGAGGAAGGCGGCACAAACGAACGACCTAGGGTCTAAGCTAATTTGAGAACATTTTATTTTAAAACTGTTTATTTGAGTAACGTTCCAGCAATAAATCTGCTTTTAATGTTCCAACTGGGGTAGTGGAAACCTATAAGGATACTGCACATACACTCTCCGTTGTTTATCATAGTAAGGGAATATTCTGTTCGGGAATGGAGTATAGGATACAACTTTTACAGAGCTAGGGCTTTTTCTTTCCGCGGATATCAAATACCGAAATCGAGTTTGAAGTTGTTATTCAATTGCGTGTGGCAGCAAATAATTTTCATAACCACATGGAAATGGAGAAGGAACGCTTTCGCCTCAAACGAGGAGAGGGTGAAAAAGTTTTCCCGAAATCAACCCTCCAGAGACATTCGCGCCTATCAAAAGGGTAAATAGCGAGCATTACTCACCCAGTTCGTGGAGTGTGTGTGTATTTTTTGTGTCTGGGATATTTGTTGCACTATGCTGGTGCTGGTGCTTGTTAGCAAAGAACAGTTAAGAGGGTAATTTACGATAGACGCTATTTTTACCATCTTTATGTCTATTCGGCTATAAAAGTGACTCTGGGTGAAATATAGCTTGGAAAGTTAATGCGTGCATGGAAATGTGTGAGTTCACTTACATGTAAATTTTACTGTGGAATAAGAGGAAATATTTTAAGCATTTATATGAATACAGTAGACGTTGCACTATACCTACATTTAAGGGTGAAAAAACTTGAAGCTAGACTGGAACTTGTAACTCCTATTAGGTTTGTTTCTGGCACCAAAAATTGAACTCGTCGACAAGAGCATACCAAAGGTAATGTCTTATCTCCTCTTCTTCTTCCTTATTCGGTCTGGTTATGATCTGAAAACAAGGGATCAGAACCCCTCCATCTCACTGCATTTCTACTGATCCGCCTGTGGGGTTCGCCTGTTTGACCCCGATTTTGGATCACTTTGTTACTGAGGCAATTCAAATGATGGTGTCGTTGCATTTATCATTTATCGTTGCAGTGATCAAGGAGTTTATAGGCCTGCCTTCTTTCGCGATGTCTTTGGAATGTTCATTGATATTGCCTTTTTAACAGGGTTCAAGGGTCAGGGCACAGGGTTGCTACACCATTTCCACCTCCGATATATTTTTCGTGAAAAGGTTTCTTTGACGTGACGTTACTCCTGCTGTCATGCGACGAATCTCTATCTCAACTCCCGTTAATTTACCCTCATACTTTTTGTATATTGTCTAACATTGTGAACCGTGTGTAAGCGCTGGACGCACAACTGCGGTACAAGGCTTTCCTTTTGACTTAGGTGGTCACAGCAATTTATCCACCCTACACTTACGCCATGATTGAAGTCGTCGTCACAGATTGCTTTGCTATTGATCATAGATCACAGATATTTGAACTTTTCGCACTTTGGAAGCACTGTTCCATTCAAATAAATATCTGGAATAGGCCTGAGTGTACTCTGTCATTTAGCTAATACGATATGCCTTTCCCTCCAAAGTCGTCCACCCATACATCAAGTGCTCATTGCAGGGTCGTAGGATCCTCACTTATGACTCCATCGTCAGCAGGGAATAATTGATGTACGATTGATCTCCTCTTAGTTGCAGGTAAATTGCGATACCAGCCCCACTTCCTACTTTCTAACCACGATGAATAAAATACGTGACATATGTATGAATGTAAGACGCTTAAGCGCAATAAAGCGAATATAAGAACTTCGAAAGCACTCAAACGTAATCTCAGAAGTTATCCAACAATTTTTTTTTTTTTTTAAGTGGTTAGTGCGGTGATAGGATTGTTATCTAGGAACCCAAGCAGAAGTACTTCGACCTCCAAAGTGATCTTTTGTACTAGGTTAGGTTAGGTTATGTTGGCTGTCCACACGAGAGTGTAGACACACTTAGACCAGCGAAGGTCCTTTGTGATACCAGGATCAAACCATTAGGCCACTCAGGGACTAACAAAACCAACCGGAGCTTTTGACAAAGCGATGGATGCTCATGACGTCCAAGGACGCCAGATCGCAGAGGTCGTCAAGGAAGGGGGACCCTAGATGGAGCATTCTTTTATGCGACAGGGCTGGACATGTGCATAGGAGGTGAAGGATGGTTTCCTCCTCCTCCTCGTCCCTACAGCTTCTGCAGAAGTCATTGGAGAAGAGGCCAAGTCTTTTGGCGTGCTGGCCTATAAGACAGTGTCCAGTGAGAACACCGACAACGCAGCTGATTTGTGTACGCTTTAACTTGATCAGATCGGCACTACGTTTTTGATACAGCTTAGGCCAGATCTGTCTCGAAATGTGACACGTTGAGCCGTTTCCCCATATAAGGTTGGTCGCGCTAATAGCGTTCAGCTTTAGTAGATACTTACATGTAGCGAGGGGCATACCCAGGGCTTGCCTTTCAGGCAAAATGCTTAGAGTGGTACCCTGTCTGGCGAGGTCGTCAGCCCTGCAGTTACCTGGAATGTCTCTATGGCCCGGCACCCAGCATAGGTGAATGTTGAACTGCTCTGTCATCTCCATAAGAGATAGACGACAGTTTAAGGCAGCCTTTGAAGTGAAGGAGAACGATTCCAGTGACTTGATTGCCGCTTGGCTGTCAGTGAAAATGCTAATATCCCTGACAGATAATACATTACATTTCAGCCAGGACAGGGCTTCTTTAATCGCCATGATTTCCGCCTGGAAAACGCTACAATGATCGGGGAGGCGGAAAGAGATGCTCAGATTGAGCTGTTCGGAGAAAACACCACAACCTACCCCACCCTCCGTCTTAGATCCATCTGTAAAGAAGTGAACCGAACTAGCATCGACAGGGGGGGGAGGTGTCCCATACATCCCGGTTAGGGATGCTCGTACTGAAGTTACGGTCAAATCTCAGTTTCGGCGGGGTGTAGTCCGTGTTTTCGTGTTTGAAGTTGAGAAGATCAAGGATCGAGGAGTGGCCAAAGCGATAGCTAGACCACTGAGAGGAGGCTTTCAAGCGGATGCCCGCACAGGCTGCCATCTGTTTGCCGAAAATATCTAAGGGTAGCAGGTTGAACAAGATGTCCAGTGCCGCGGAGGGAGTAGTTCTAAGTGCACCACTGATGCAGATGCATGCAGATCTTTGCACCTTAGCTAGTTGAGTGAGGTGGACAGCCCTTTCAAGAGCAGGCCACCATACGATCACGCCATATAGTAGTATAGGCCTGATAACGGACACGTATAGCCAATGGGTGATTTGAGGTTTAATACCCCAGCTCCTACCTATAGCCTTTTTACAGGAATAGAGAGCTACATTAGCCTTCTTGACGCGCTCTAGTAGAAAATAAGACCCAAATATTTTGCGTTATCAGAGAAGGTGAGACTGGTGCCATTTATCAAAGGAGGGTCTATGAGGGGAACTTTATATTTCCTCGTGAAGAGAACGAGTTCCGTTTTATGGGGGTTAACCCCCAGTCCACAATTGGAGGCCCATTTGGTGAGCCGAAGGAAAGCGTATTGGAGGATATCCCTGAGAGTGTCCGGGTGTTTACCGGAGGAAGCAATAGCAATGTCATCAGCATAGGCGATCACTCTACAACCTGACGTATCCAGGTCCAACAGTAGTTCATTAACTACCAGCTTCCACAGAAGAGGTGATAAGACTCCACCTTGAGGTGTACCGCAGCGAGCAATTCTTCTGGCCGATGCTCCGCCCAGCTGCGTGTTAATAATCCTGCATGTAAGCAATTGATTGATCAACACTCCGAGCGAGGTATCCACTTTCAGATTTACAAGTGCGTCGGTAATTGCCTTGGGTTTGACATTGTTAAAAGCTCCCTCAATGTCAAGGAAAGCCACCATGGTGTATTCTTTGATGCTCAATGATTTTTCGATGATGCGCACAAGCGAATGTAAGGCAGTCTCAACCGATTTGCCTTTGCAGTACGCATGTTGGGACGGCGAGAGCAGAGCTGGGCTAATACTTGGCCGAAGATGGATATCAATTAACCTTTCTAGAGTTTTGAGCAGAAAGGACGATAGACTGATAGGTCGGAGATCCTTTGGTTCCACGTGCGAGCTCTTTCCTGCCTTAGGTATGAATATGACTTCAACCTCGGTCCATAGGTTGGGAATATAGACCAGATTTAGACAGCCCGACAAGATGACTTTGAGCCATGGAAGCACAATGTCCTCGCATTGCTGAATTTCAGCTGGAATAACACCGTCAGGTCCTGGGGACTTGAAGGGTTTGAAACTGCGCATGGCCCAACGGATCTTTTCTGTAGTTATCAAGACTAGCGAGTTGCTGCAAGATTGAGGGGGGGGATTTCCCTCTCACGATATAGCAACAGGGGAGCTACCAGGAAAGTGGGTATCCAGTAAGATGTCAATGGATTCCTCCGCAGAGGAGGTCCAGTAACCATCCGGATGCAAAAGGAAGCTGGGTGTAGCAGGGCTTTTAGAGAGGATTTTCCGCAACCTGGAAGCTTCCGAGGACTCTTCAATGCTGTCGCAGAAAAGTCTCCAGGAGCGTCGTTGCTCCTTCCTCAGTGAGATTTTGTATTTTCTGAGAGACAGTTTATAGGAGTCCCAGTCGGCCGTCTCACGGGAGCTTTTAGCAGTATTAAAAAGGAGCCTACTGTGTTTCCTAAGAGTACTGAGATTTGCATTCCACCAGGGAGGTTTGATTTTACCTCGAGGTTTGCGGAGTGGGCAGGCCTCGGCCATGGCACCATTTAGTGCCGATGTTAGGGTGTTGACTAAATCGTCGAGGTCTTCAGTGCAAGAAGGTTCAGTAGGCAGATGGGAGGGAATAAGCGTTAATAAACGTTTCCTATAAAGGGACCAGTTGGTTTTTCTATAATTTCTAAAAGCCTTCTGGTCAGGCAGAGAGTCATCAAGACTAAATTGGAGGTAACGGTGGTCTGAAAAAGAGTGCTCATCAGAGACTCTCCAGTCCTTAACCGAGTTATATAAGTGATCGGAGACAAGAGTGATGTCCAGGACTTCTTGTCGGTTTCGAATAATGAAGGTCGGTTTGGACCCCCTGTTACAGATTAGGAGTTTAGTACTAAGGATAAAGTCAAAAAGTTGCTCACCTCTTACATTTATGTCGGAACTGCCCCAGATTGAGTGATGGGCATTCGCATCACAGCCAATGATGAGACCAGTGTTTCGGCTCTCTGCTACAGCAATCAAGCTCCCCAAGATGTCCGGGGGGAGTGGGCCCGCAAGATCGTGACCTAAATAAGCCGATACCAACCAGTAATTTCTTGATCGCAATTCCAGGTTGGTAGCGACTATGTCTTGATTGCTGAAATTAGAGAGTAAATGAATGTTTAGATGGGTCTTCGCAAGGATACAGGATCTCGGTTTACCTTCTTTTCTTGCGTAGATTAATATGTAGTTTGGAGTCTTGAGTCCACAAACCCGGTTTCCAACAACCCATGATTCCTGGATCAAGACTAAGTCTTCCCCGTATTTGCTGAGCCGGAGAATGAGGGAGGCCGAAGCCGTGATGGAGTGATGCAGGTTAATCTGTAGGATCCGCAGCATTGGGGCTACTTCTCGCTACAGATACCATTACCACGGTATTATTGGCTTCCTCTGAATCTGATGACAGAAGGTCATCCTCGAGAGAGAGGCCACATGGGTCACTGTCCAGGAGTGATGGAGAGGGAGAGGGAGGACCAGAGAAGTCCAGTTTCAAAAGAGCGTCAACCATTTCGGTGTCTGTCGACGAGGAGTCAACCCCCGAAAAATATGGATCGGCGCAAGGGAGTGAGGGAAGGGGCTCGGAATGAGAGGTATTCTTAGCTGGTGCAGAAGGGACTGTAACCAGCTTGGGAGGTACTTTCTCGAGCTCCTTCTCGTCACATTTGTAGACTTTCAGGGTGATGGAGCTGAAACCATAATTTACTACCCCTTTAGAAGATGCCAAGGGGGCCAGAGACTCTTCATTGATAACAATGATCACACTTCTGACGTCTCCTCTCGGCTCGTCCACTTTGGCAATCTTCCAATTATGGGTAGGAAGGGAGCTGTTGTTAGCCTTCAGAATATCCAGGATGATTTTAGGATCAGAGGGTTCAGCCGGAATGGTAGCACGTGTTCTTGGTCGGTTAGGAATCTGGTCCTTTTCCACGACCTCCAACTGTGCACCTGGCCAAACCTGTCCTAATCTGGAGACAGCAAGTTTATAGAGATCCTTCGATCATTGGTCAGCGCAGGCAATGAGTTTGACATGCCCTTGATGCCAGCCACCATCCCTGCAGGAAACATCAGGGCTGGTCACGTAGGATTTGGAGACAGTTGGTGGCGAGTTTAATCTCCACCTTCCTCCACAACGACCGCGATCTCCAAGTGTGCACCTGGCCAAACCTGTCCTAATCTGGAGACAGCAAGTTTATAGAGATCCTTCGATCTTTGGTCAGCGCAGGCAACGAGTTTGACATGCCCTTGATGCCAGCCACCATCCCTGCAGGAAACATCAGGGCCGGGATGGTCACGTAGGATTTGGAGACAGTTGGTGGCGAGTTTAATCTCCACCTTCCTCCACTTATCCGCCGTAATGCTGCCATCCGGATCGCTATGGTCAACGACCGCAATCCCCAAGTGTGCCTTAAGCACTTGGTTGAAGGGCTTGGTAGTAGCGATGGACTGTACTACCTTGGTCTTTTTGGCAAGGGTGGGAGACTCATCTTGAGACCTCTGGCGTTTGGACGGCAAGTCCTTGCTGGATGAGTCAGGGGGGAGTTGGACACGTTTGAGTGCCCAGCTTAGAGAAGTCTTATGCTTCTGGGTCCTGTCCTGTTCAGGAATTACCTGGATGCGGCGAATTAGCTTATAAGCTAGCCGGTGATCTTGGTAGGAGATCTTGGGGAGAGCGACATTCGGCAAGCTCGAAGCCGAGCCATCCGTCGCCGCCGAAAGAGATTTGAGAAGGGGATGTGGATCCTTCGAAGTGGAGGGCACAGCACGCTGTAAGCTCGAGGCCGAACAGTATGCTGTCCCTGAAGGGGCAGAGATGTTAAGGGGTTTGCCCCCTCGCGTTTCCTGGTCTGGCTTTACGATGGGACCAGGTGTTGACACCACTGTCCTATCCGCCAGTGTACCAGACGCGCGTTCAACAATCCTGGGGGCGTCAACCTGCTTGCAACTGCTTGCAACGCTAGTGCTAGGCCTCAAGGCCAATGCGCTAGATGGGATTGCCACAGCAGAGCTTGCGGGTATGCTTCCCAGGAGGCTGGAAGACGGTTTTTTAAGAGGACCGTCCTCTTTCTTTGTCTTTTTTATATTTTGTATGTTTTGTATATTTTTGTTTTTTTGTTCATTATTGGACCCACGATTAGCGGAGAATGGGAGGTCGACCTGCACAGAGATCCGCATTGTGCAGGCAAGGCAGGCTAATCCGGAGGTCGCCAGGTATCCGGATACTCCGTTAGCGACTGGACTATTATTTAAAGTGGGCCCCCAGCCAGGCTGATCCTCGGCACGGGTCGTATTACACCTTGATCCGGCCCACCGGAGAGGAGAGAGGGAGGGAAATGATATGACGGGGAGGGATAAGGACGACTACAACTTGGCTTCGTGTCTCATCTGGGGAAATACCCGAGAATCCTTGACCATTACTAGGCCCCTACACCACGGCGAGGTGTGTAGTCATGTAGGGGATCTTTTGTACTAACGCCGGAAGGAAAGCATGTTGTGATGGTATCCCAGCTGAAATCAAGTGAAGGAAGCTTAGGATGGTTTGTGCTGAGGAAGAGATTATATCGGATGAGGTGATAAACCCCATATGAACAATTTTTTGTCTGCAGCGAGCGATGGTGGGGCATTCACACATGATGTGCTCAGCAGTTTTGGTGTACTCAAGACGAAGTCTGCAAGTATCAGATTGGCTAATACCAATTTATTTGTATTTGTAGAGAGCAATGACCAGTAAGAGAGTCTGTTAAAAACTTTGTATTGTGTTTGTTCATTGCTAGAACAGAATTCGATCTTTTACTGAAGAGATCAATAAATCTCTTTGCGTGTCTTAGACCTGTTTGTGAATTCTCAGTGTGAGCGCTTCCCGCGTTGTTCCCAACGATCTAGCTCAATTTTGATTTGGCTTGTAGGTAAGCCGCAAAAAAGTTCCGGACGGGTTAATTGCAGTTTGGAACCAAATCTAACTAGTTCATCAGCACTCTTATTACTGGCGATGCCCTTGTGGCTAGGGACCCAAGTGAGTGAGAAGGTGTTGTGTGCAGCAAGCTGCTTGAAGGTGATGAGATAGTTCTAAACTAATTTAGACTCGGAGCTGAAAGATTTGAGAGCTTTTAGAGCTGCTTGGCTATCTGGTAGTTTATGTGTGATCTTCGGAGACCTCGTCTAATCCATTTTCTGGTGCATACCTCTATACCATAGACCTTTGCTTGGAAGAAAGAGGTGTTTTTTTGCCTAGTTGTACAGCAGATTTAAAATTTGGTTCAAAAGTTGCGGCTCCATCATCTGTCATTTTTGAGCCATCGTTGTACCAGTTGATTTGTCGATCCATGTGAGCGAACTAGGGGTTTTCCCAATAGATTCGGTTTGGAATGTTAATTTGGAAGGCCTGATTCGGGTTAATTTTTCTGGGCATTTCATTTTTCAGATACACATACTGGGAGGTCCAGTAGGGCTTCCAGTGCAGCTGTCAGGCATGTGCGCATCACACTCGTGATACCTTCGCAGGCGAGTCTTTGTACCTTTTGAATGGTAGTTAGAGCATGGTCCACCATATAAGTGACGCATAGGTAATAATGAGAATAACGATGGTAAGGTAGGTCCAGTGAAACACTTTATTCTTGAGACCCCACTTTTTGCCAAAAAGTCTGGAGCAGCCCCAGAAGGCTTTAGTCGCCTTTGATGTAGTTTTATCTAGATGTGGCCTCCAGGTGAGTTTGTGGTCCAGAATAACACTAGATATTTGACTAACATTGTGAACCGGAAAGATTAAGTTGGACACCCTGTCTGGAGATTTCAATTTCTTCTCCTGGTGACTGGAATGATGACAGTTTTTGATGGATTAACTTTGGAATCCTTCTTTCTGATACTAAACGTTTATTTTCCATAGTTTTTTTTGCATTTTTTCAGTGATAATGGATTCTTGCTTGACTAGGTCATCTGCATAACATTGAGTTGGGTAGGCAGCATTATTTATGCCGTTTAGGAGTTGGTCAACTACAATTAACCAAAGAAGAGGAGACAAACCGCCTCCTTGAGGACAACCTTCAGTGCTTTTGATGGAAAGTGAGAATTGACCAAGCTTGGCAGAAATAGTTCTCTTGCTTAGCATGGAGCAAATCCTTTTGGTAGTGTGTTGTTCGATACCTTTGGCATAGACTGATGTTTTTATAGAATGAAAAGAGGTGTTGTCAAAGGTACCAGAGAGAGATGTTTAGGAAACCACAAAGTGTTATGTCTTTGTTGAACAACGATTTTTCAATCTTTTCATCCATTGGGTAAAGGGCTGTTATTGTTGATTTGCCTGTTTGGTAAGCAAATTTGTTTTCATTAAGAGGGTGTTCTATTAAAGCGGTATCTCTAATATGGAGGTCATTAACTTTAAGAACACTGATGTTAGAATAATTGGCCTCTGTTCTGACTGAGTTCATGAATGTGGGCTCATTGTCTTTGTTTAGAATTTCTAGGTTAGTAGACAGAAGGTAATTTAGAAGAGATCCTCTTTTGTTTATATTACTACTTTCCCAGATTGCATGATGGGCGTTTGAGTCGCAACCCAAGATGATTTGCCTGTTCACTCTTTTGCTGTAGGCAACAAGTTCCATGACGTTTTCAGAAGGGGCTGTAGGTTGGTCATAAGCAAAGTAGCAGGAGGCAAAGGTGACAGGTTTGTGACCTCTTTACTTACTTACTTATGTCCTGTATCCCCTTGTGGGTCCTAGGGCCTCTACTACGCCTACGCGCCATCGTGTACGGTTTCTGGCAATGTGTCTGAGTTCTCCCCAACTTTTCCCTAACTGCCATGCCTCCTTCTCGACTGTTCTGCGCCATGTTTTCCGCGGACCGCCAGGTCTTCTGCCATCCTGAGTTAGAAGGTTCCATTGCATAGCATGGTTCGCTATGGAGCTGTCACCCTTTCGGAACGTGTGACCAATCCACTGCCACTTCCGCCGTTGGATAGTTGTGCCTATTGGTTCCTGACCCGTTCTCTCGTAAAGGTGTTCGTTAGAGATACGATTGGGCCAGAAAATCCTTAAGATATTGCGCAGACACCTGTTAACGAACGTTTGCAGCTTTCTGGTGATAGTAGTGGTCACTCTCCACGTGCTGCAACCATATAGCAGCACGGATTCAACGTTGGAGCGGAACAGTCTTATTTTGGTGCTCAAACTGATTGCATTGCTTCGCTATATTTTGGACAACATCCCGAACGCGGACTTTGCTTTGGCGATCCTGTTGGCTATATCAAGTTCGGTTCCACCATCGGTCGAGACAATACTCCCAAGATACTGGAAATCCTCTACTCTCTCTACCGGTTGTCCAGCAATGCATATTTGAGTCGATGAGTTAGTTCCAAGGCTGATAATTTTAGTTTCTGCCGTATTAATTTTCAGCCCGACGACACCTGCCTCCCTCTCCACATCTGCTGTCATTTGGTGGAGGTCCATAATTCTGTGGGAGAGTAAGCATACATCGTCTGCGTAGTCAAGATGTTTCAGTTGAGATGTAAGAGTCCATCGAATTCCTCCGTTTCCCGTCGACAAAGCTGCATGAAGCACATCGCTAATCACCAATAGGAATAATATTGGTGAAAGGATACAGCCTTGTCTTAACCCACTTTGGATCTCAAATTCCTCAGACAACCTTCCCCTGTGTAGAACGTGACATTTGGAGCCTTCATATGTAGCTTTGATAATAGCAATTAGTTTATCGGGAATGCCTCTCCTGCGTAAGGCACGCCAAATAAACTCCCTGTTGACACTATCGAACGCCTTCTCAAAATCGATGAACAGCAGGTGCAGTGGCTATCGATATTCAACACACTGTTCGATGATAATCCGCAGGGTGTTGATGTGGTCGGCACAGGAGGATCCAGAGCGGAAACCTGCTTGTTCGGCATCGAGTGTGTCTTCGAGATGTTGTTTGATTCGCTCAAGGATCATTTTAGCTATTATCTTAGCTACAGCAGGCAGCACGCAGATACCCCTCCAGTTTCCGCACTCCATTAAATTTCCTTTCTTAGGAAGCTTGACGATCATTCCCTTTTTCCACTCGTTAGGAAAGCTCTCAGCTTCCCAAGCTCTCTTTATAAGTGGAAGCAGAAGCTCAGCCGATGTTGTGGGCGCTGCTCGTAAGAGCTCTGCTGGAATACCGTCATGTCCTACCGCCTTGTTGGTTTTGAGTGCCTTGATCGCGGTAATGATATCATCTTTACTGGGAGTCGTGGTGCGTATTCGGAAACTTCTCACCTCGGGCATCTCAGTCTGATTTGGGAGCATATCGCTAGCGAATACACGGTTCAAAACCGTAGCAAAATGCTCTTTCCATCTCTTGAGCTGGTCCTCATCCGAAATGAGCAAGGAGCCGTCTAGGCTTTTCACTGGGTATTGGCTGGAGCTGCGACCACCTATCAGCTCTTTCGTGATTCTGTAGACAGTCCTGCTGTTGCACCTCCGTGCAGCTTCTTCTGCTTCTGTAGCCAGCGCGTTGATGTAGTTGCGCTTGTCACGTCGTACGCTACGCTGAACTTCTCTCATCTTCATGCGATATAGGGACTCTAGCTCGCTTCTCCCTGCTGCTGGGGTAGCTGCAACGCGAGCTTTTAGCTGTTTTCGTTCGTCAATCCTTCTCCAGGTATCCTCGGAAAGCCACGCCCTATGTCTTCCCTGCGATCGACCGACAATTCTTTCAGCACCAGATGTAAAAACATTTTTCACAGTGAGGGATTGAGGGATCACTAAGTCTATCGATGTTGAACCTGGGCATTCTTGTGTTGTCGTGGGATCTTCGAACTGCAGCAGTGCGTAGTTGGAGAGTAGCTATCATAAGATGGTGATCACGTACTATCCCCACATCTGCCCCTCGTCTGTTTCGGACGTCCAGGAGACTGCTTCTAAAGCGGCGGCTGATAGCAAAATGGTCAATTTGGTTGGAGGTTGCTTGCCTGTCATTGGAAACCCAGCTGACTTTGTGGCAGGTCTCGTGCTCAAACATGGTGCCACCTATCACAAGGCGGTTGGCATTGCAGAAATCCACAAACCTTTCGCCGTTGTCATTGCGGTTGCCTAGTCCATGCTTCCCGATTACATGCTTGAGCCCTTCATTGTCGCTGCCTACCTTGGCATTCAAATCCCCCATCACTATGACAATGTCTTCATTTGGTGTTGTGTTGAAGACGGCGCTTAAGAGATTGTAGAAGCTCTCCTTTTCGTCCTCAGACGAACTATTCGTTGGGGCGTAACACTGTATGATGGTGACGCGTCGTACTCTAGTCCGGAATCTGGCCGTCAAAATCCTATCACCATGAGGCTGCCAGGAAATCAGGCCCTTGCGTACTGTTGTTGTTAGCAGTAGTCCGACTCCATATTCCGAGGACTTCCGGATGGTCTTCCAGAATAGAGTAGTACAGTGTTACGCGTTGGAGACTGGTACTCGCCCGCTTCTAACCATCTTACTTCACTTACCCCCAAAATGTCCAGTTTATATCGCATGAATTCGTTTTCCAGTTGGAGGAATCTGGCATTGTAAGGACCTTCTCTTCCCGAGTCGAGGAGCGTCTTTACATTCCAGAAACCTATCTTTGTCCAGGTACAATAGCCAAAAGTCGTCAACATGTGATCAGTCCTTATCCGAGGCATAGTGTTGGTTTCAGTAGCGAGCTGGTTTCAGTAACGCAGGTTGCTGGCCCACGTTACCTAGCCTAGAATCAAGGCCCTAGACAACCCGCACTTACAATTTTGGCCTATACGTATAAGGGTTTATACGTATAGTTGCCCGGGGACCACCACTAGGAGGTAAAGTAAGCACTTCATCACGAACTTGATTGTTGCGCTACTGGCCCAAGCCAAGTTTTGGGCAGTCAGTAGTTTGCCGATCAATCGCAATGCAGGCGACCTCTTTCCGTTGGTATGTCTACCAGAATCGCTACGATCACGTCTCTGTCAATGAATTGAGAAATAGGAACAAATTTGATTTTGTTATACATATACCAAAATGGCAGCTCTTGGTACGAGTTGCTTGTTGTCATATATCATATTAGCTTAAATGAGGAGGTGGGAAGGCCATTAACGCAATCTCTGCGGACCCAAGGCTTTTGAATGGGGAGGAAGTCCATGCTGTTTTTGACAAACCTGCAGCTGACAGCCGCAGAAGTAGCTATCGCATGGTGCAGGTTTATTTGAAGACATTTGATATTTGCTGTCATCATTGTGGAGTAGAGGTGAAGCCTGAAGGGGCTCTGATGAGCTTCTGTCGAGGCTTGCCTTTAATTCTACTCTTTGGTGAGTTCTTCCAGGTGCAGGTTTTAAGTGGTGAGAGATCTGGTGTTGAGCGGTGGTCTGAACTTGGGTGGAATGAAAATGGAATGTCTGGATGGTCCAACCTCTGTAGGGAACCTAGAGGGTTCCAGGGAAGGAAGAGTGCCTATAGTAGACCCAAGTTTCTTAACCGTTGTTTTGACCAAACCGCTGGTCGTTGAGGTGGATTGAGGAAGAGCGATGAGCGAAGTGGGTTGAGGAGGAGCGACGAGAGAGGTGGGAGTGGAGGTGGGTTTTGTGGCAGCACTAGTTGCTGGTAATTCTTGGCGGGAGGTGTTGCGGTTGGAAATGGGAGGGGCAGTGTAGATGGGTTTGCTACTCTTGGAGCGACGGAGAGTGATTTCTCCGAACCTAAAATCGACCTTAACTGTTGTCTTTTACGACATTCGCCGACTTATGATCAACAGAGAAGGTGAGGAAGGACTGAATATATTTGGTTTCTTGCTTTATCACTCGTAATTCGGCTTCCGCTTGGAAAACAGACGCATATTTGCCTAACGAGAAAAGAAGACTAATGTTGTCGACTTCCTTTTCACCGTCCGTGAAAATACGACTAAATTGCATTCCTGGTTCAGACTCTAGCTGAAGCCCATCCTGAATACAAGGAAAGTTGATTCTGAATTTGGACATCAGCGGAAGTTTTGGTGTCATTGCGTCAGACGGCATATCCATAAGACCGGAGCCGTAAGATAAGTATCGCGCAAGTTCATCAAAATTCCAGTGTGGAGTATACCAAAAACCACCCCGCCTAAGATGATGGATGGCTTTGATAGTGCAACCCATGATATAAGTATCGAGGGGAGGTAAGTTCAGCAAAGCGTCTACAGCAGAGCCAGGTGTCCGTGCAGCCGAGACAAGCCGTTCTTTGGAGTTTGGCAACCACATATTTATGTGAGAGCCCCTGCCACCAAATAACCGACGCATACACGAGGAATGGTCTTCTCATAGTCGCGTAGATCCAGAGAACCTTATTCGGTGACAAGCTCCATGCATTGCCAAAAGCAAGACCTCTTACACTGTCAGAAGGCTGAGAGCGCCTTGGATGTTTTCGACTCGACGTGCTTAGACCAATGAAGTATCTTATCTAAAATCACTCTCAGATATTTGGCTTCATTGGAAATGCGGATAGCACTGGCTGATTCAGGCGGGTCAGAATCCTCCTTCTCGTAAAGAGAACAACCTCAGTCTTAAGAGGAATCACCGATAGCCCAGTCCTTGTCCACCATTCATCAATCATGTCCAGCGCCGCCTGCGCGTTAGCAGAGACCGTCGCCAGGCATGGCCCTACAGAAAGTAAAGCAACATCATCCACATATGCCTGGGCGTAGACGTTAGAACTATTTAGAGTGTTCAACAGAGAGTCGACCACCATGCACCATAACAATGCAAACAGAACGCCACCTTGCGGTCGCCCTGTTTACCCCTGTCATAACATATCGGCCACAATCCGTATCCACTACCAAAGTTCTATTCATCAGCATTGCCTTAATCCACAACACTAATGTTTCATTTACCCCGTGTTGTCTGGCAGAGTCGCACATGCAGTCAAAAGTCGCATTGTCAAAAACACTCTCAATGTCGCTGAAGATACTAATCGGGTATTCTTTTCTATCAACCGCGCAATCAATTCTGACCACTAAATTTTTAACTACAGTCCCACAGTCCCACTACTCCGATAGTGTATGCAGCTTTAAAGCAACTTTGCGCACGTGAAATTCTACCAGTCTCTCCATACTTTTCAGTAAGATGGAGCTTAAATTTATAGGTCTGAAACTCTTGGGGAGCGAATGGTCCTCCTTATCAATTTTCGGTGTGAAAGCTATTCTGACTGTTCGCCAAGGCTTAGGATTATATGCCAGCGCCAAGGCAGTGGTGAAATTTCTTTTCAATATATAAGCAGCACAACTGTACGAGAAATCAAAACTTGGAGAAAACTTTCCGTGCCTGAATAATTACAGCTCTAAGTTCTATATTAAGACGTACCCAGACTTCTCGCAAAACAGCTAAAAACATCGTCGAACCGATCGGTCCTTCGCCAAAAATCGCCCCGATACCACCACGCACAAACCCTCTAGACCTCAAAGCTTACTTACTTAGATCGCGCTACAGTCCGGGGTGGACCTGGGCCTCAACCAACAAGCCTCTCCATTATATGCATGCTGTGCTGGGGACATGTCCCTCGGGCATAATTTGGAGCGAATGTGTAGATCAATTAGCCTTTCAAAAGTCTTCAACACGAATGAAGACAGGCTGATCGGCCTGGAGTCTTTTGGGTTCGTGTGGGTCGGTTTACCAGCTTTAGGTATGAAGATAACTTAACTCTTCCGGCTAAGTCGATGTCCTTGTACAGGCCGTATAGTTCGGCATTGTACCTTCCTCCACTCACCGTCTATGCAGACGGGACCAAAGATCGCTCGAAGAACTTTTCTCTCGAAATAACCAAGGGCATCCTCATCCGGTTTTGTCAAAGCCAATGCCTCTACGCCATATAACAGAGCTGGGATGAGTAGGGTCTTATAAAGAGTTACTTTAGTAGTTCGAGATAGGGCTTTGCTATTCAATTGCCGTTTTAGCCCATAAAAACAACGATTGGCAAGAGTAATTCTTCGTGTGATCTTCCTATTGATGTCATTTGCGGAGTTCACCATAGAGCCTAGGTAGACAAAATCCTAGATTATATCAGTCTATTGTGGCGTTCTGCTCAAGTCGCTGATGTTGGGTGTTCTTTTTTGTAGACAGCATATATTTTGTTTTGCTTTCATTGACCGCTAAACCCATCTTTGCTGCCTCGATCTCAATACTCGTAAATGCCCCATTGACGGCCCGCTGAGTTCTTCCGATTATGTTAATGCCATCGGCATATGCGAGTAGTTGTACAGACTTGTAAAAGATTATACCTCTGGTGTTGGCTT
Source organism: Brachypalpus laphriformis (assembly GCA_945910035.1). Lineage (NCBI taxonomy): Eukaryota > Metazoa > Arthropoda > Insecta > Diptera > Syrphidae > Brachypalpus > Brachypalpus laphriformis. Next base: position 206,185,682 of record OX246753.1, read on the forward strand.
GTGAGTTTCGTACAATTCTCTCAAGTACTATGTTAAAGAGATCGTATGATAGCGCATCACCTTGTCTAAGACGGTTCGGTGATGTTCTTACCGACTTTGATGGAGCAACGAGAGTTTTCCATCGTCATTCTGCACAAATGGACGAGCTTTGCAGGGATGCCAAGACTAAACATTGGTCTGTATAACTCGTCTCTAAACACACTATCATAGGCAACTTTAAAATCGACGAAGAGGTGGTGCGTATCGATTTTATATTCATGGGCCTTTTCCAAGATCTGCCGTAGTGTGAATATTTGGTCAATGGTGGACTTTCCAGGCCTGACAGCGGAATATTGGTCATCATCGCCGTTTAACAGTCTGCAGAAGTGTTCCTTCATGAAGGAACATGCAGAAGCATGTTCTTTTTACCTTTTGGTACAATTTTCGAACACCATTCCTGCAATAAAGCCTCTCAATCTCCTCCATCGAGCGCTTCTCATGCTCTTTTTTCTTCTTTCTGAGAAGTCGATGTTCCTCTTTTCTCCTGCGCACGTAGAGCTCGTAAGCAGCTCTAGTCCTCCTATGCAGCGCCGCTTTGTGCGCCTCTTGTTTAGCTGCATGCGCTTGCCGGCATTCCTCATCAAACCAGGGGTTTCGTTGTGGTGGCCGAGAGAAACCCAGTACATCAGAGGCGGCATCTCTGATGGCTTGTTGGCAACGCTCCCATTGGTCTTCCGCATTTGCTGCTGGCGACTTAGGACTTAGATTAAGATTAAAAGAAACTCGATCGGCAAGGGTTCTGGCAGTCTCTTGCGATTATAGCCGCCCAGCGTCAAATTTCCTCACAGTATTTCGTTGATTTCGCTCCGTTCTGGATATCCGCATCCGTACCTTGGCTACAACTATGTAGTGATCCAAGTTCATGTTGGCTCCTTGGAAAGTCCGGACACCCAGAATACTGGAAGAGTACCTTGTGTCGATCGCAATGTGATCGATTTCGACAGTTTTTCGATCAAAGGAGAGCCATGTTACCTTGTGAATATCGAGACGTGGGAACTGCGTACTAGCTACGACAAAGTTTCGTCCCGCCGCAAAGTCGACTAGCCTGAGTCCGTTATCGGATGTGATGTCGTGCAGGCTGTGCTTTCCGACCACGCTACTAAAGACATCCTCTCTTCCTAGCTTTGCGTTAAAATCACCTAGGATAATTTTAACTTCGTGGCTAGGGCATTGCTCATACGTCTTGTCCAAGAGCTGGTAGAAGTCATCCTTGGCCGCGTCTTCCATCTTCTCGTGAGAGGGGTGAACGCATTTTAGGCTAATGTTGGTGATACGGGTAGTCATTAGACGTTCGTTCACATGCCGGAAACTCAAGACTTCTTGCTTAAGTCTGTCTCCAATGGCAAATCCGCATCCGAATAGACGCTGTCCTTGTTGTCTGTAGCAATCGCCGTAGTAGATGTCGCAGTTTTTTATCCTCCTTTTGCCCGGCCCATCCCATCGCACTTCTTGGATGGCGATGATGTCTACTTTGACACACTCTAGGGTCTCCGCAAGTTATTCGGCTGCACGTGGTTTGTAGAGCGCCGTGTTTTGTGGGCGCCGTGGCGTAAGTGGTAAGTGTGTCGGATCACTACGCATGAGGTTCCAAGTTCGAATCCCAGAAAATACCAAAAAGTTTTTTCATGGTCTCACCTCTCGCGAGCGTCTGACAAACATCCGAGAGTATTGTTGTCACGACCATCACTTGATTATCTACCTTGTCGCGGTGTGATGGCTTATACTAGAGCTCAAGACGCTTGGAATCGACATCGGGGACGTATCACGTCCCAAGCGGTATCGCCGCAACGATGAGCGACTCACTTGAAGAGGCTCGAAGTAAAAACTAAAAGATAATCATCCTACCTAGTCTCTCCTATCCTTCTTTTCTTCCCCACCCCTCCCCCAACTCTTCCCCCTGGGCTGGATCAAGGTGTCAACCGTACCGTGCCGAGGATCAGCCTGGCTGAGGGCCCAGGACAACCAAAAATAGCTCAGTCGTAAACGGTGTATCCAGAGACAGCGGGCACGCTCTGGTATCAACTGCCTTATCTGCATAATGCGGGGCTCTGTGCAGACTGACCACCCTTTCCCTAGGTACTCGTGGGACCAAAATTTCTAACACATACAAAAAACCAGACCTTGAGGCCGGACCTCAACAAAAAAACCCGGAAACAGCCGACATCGTCGGCAGCTCTAAAAGCACTACACGTGTGGAAGAGCATCTGCAGAATCTCTGCATTGACGATTCCGTCAGCGAGTGCTCTGTGCTGTCGGACGAGCTGAATAGCGCTACACCCACGTGCAGTTCAGCTCCTCCACCTCTTCCCAAGCTCACTGACCAAGAAAGGAAATCGCTAAGTCGTGAGACTAAAGCGGCTTTCCGCATCCTTGACCGACTAGGCAAAAAGACGGAAAAGGAGTGGAGTCAGCAGGAGCGGGAATCCCACGTCTGGGCAACTGACATTGCCCGACAGTTCAGCGAGCTAATGAAGCTAAAGCCTCTGCGGCACTTCGCTACCCGTGGGCAACGCCACCCAACCACCCGTGGCACACGCCACCCTTCCACCCGTGGCTCACGCCAGTCCTCCACCCGGGACACTCGCCAACCCACGAATCAGAGAGTGAATCCCTCTCCTCGAAAGTATCGCTCCCACGCTAACGACACACCGAGTCGATCTGGTTTACCAAACCAAGCTGGGGGCCAGTCCGTAGTCGCGATAGACTCTGCGCCCAAGAGACGCAGGTCCGTAGACGAGGAGTCCAACGCCTCGAAGAAGACAAAGAGCTCAGTGAGCTCCAAACCCTTCTCCGAGACGGTCAAGGACAGCCTCATCGTCGCGATAGTGGACCTGTCTGACGAAGAGGGGAGGATCTCCTACGATAAGTGGAGGCTCATTGAAGGCAGAGTGATGAACTGCCTTTACGAGCGTATAATAACTCATCCCAACTCTCCACCCACCTTTCAAGACGCTGGCTGGCATCAAGGCTTCGTCAAGCTGATCGCATGCGACGATCAGAACTCGGTCGACTTCATCGCCGCTGCCATTAGCAGCATAGGTGAAATCTGGCCAGGAGCCAAGCTCAAGGCGGTGGAACGGAGCCAAATCCCCCACAGGCCGAAAGCAAGGATCTGGGTTCCACTCGAACCGCCCGAGCCAGCAAAAGTTCTTAGCCTGATTGCCTACCAAAATCCGGACCTACCAGTCAAAGACTGGAAGGCATTTGAGGAGCCACCGAGCTCTAAAAAAACGGATAACGACACCAAGAGATCTGGCCGCTCGCTAGTCATCTCTCTAACTGCCGAATCAATACCTCTACTCCGCGTGAAGGAGTTTAAGATCCATTGTGGTCTGAAGGTAATTGATGTAAGGCTTTTCACGGCGGACCGTAATAGCATCGCAGGTCCCTCTAGCTCGGCGACTCCCGCCCTCCCCCGCGTTGTAATCCATGATGATGAACCATCATCCCCCGATGACCTAAACGCTACCGTCGTGGAGAGGTCCGTATCAGCTCATAATGATGCTAAAACTGATACAGATTAATCTCCACCATTCTTCCTTAGCATCCGCTAACCTGTTACTTCGCCTCAGTGAACGAGGCTTTGACATCGCCCTGATCCAAGAACCTTGGATAAGAGATGACACCGTCATAGGATTAAGGGCCCCAGGATATACGCTATACCACGCGAAGAATGTAGGTAGAACACGAGCTTGCATTCTTGCTAAAACCTCCTTAAACCTAACTTTTCTTCCCCACCATAGCACAAGAGACCTAGCAGTAACGCTGCTTAAATCAAAAAACACCATCATCTGGCTGGCGTCAGGATACCTACCCTATGAAGACCCCGAGTCTGCTCCATCCAAGGAAGTGGAAGAAGTGGTAAATGAAGCAAGGAGGAGAAGAGAAGCCATCTTATTGGGGTGCGACACCAACGCGCACCATGATCTATGGGGAAGTACCGACACTAACCCTCGAGGTAGGTCTATTTTCGAGTATTTAGTAGGCACCGACCTAGTAGTTTGTAACAGAGGAAATAGTCCTACTTTTATTACCAAGACCCGGCAAGAGGTGCTTGACGTCACCTTTGCTTCCCAAAATATCTATCCTGCAATTTCCAACTGGACTGTATCTGACAGTCATTCGTTTTCCGATCACCGCTATCTGGAGTACTAGCTGGAAATCTGTCACAGTACCGCACCCTTGGTCTTCCGCAATCGACGGAAAACCGACTGGTGCTTACACAATAAATCGCTCTCTGCTAAACTATCCAATCAAGTGTACACTACACCAACTACACAATTGGAATTAGACAAGCTAAACACCGTTCTAACTTCTGCACTTAATACAGCTTTCATCGAATCCTGTCCGACCACAAGAAGAAAGGTGGGCAATCGTCCCCCATGGTGGAATGCAGAACTCAACAGCCTTCGCTGCACAAGCAGGAAGCAGTTCAATAAAGCCAAACGAACAAGGCTACCACTGGACTGGGAGATCTACAAAGAAAGTCTGAAGAACTTCAAAATAGAGGTTCGGAAAGCTAGACGCAGATCCTGGCGCGGTTTTTGTCAGAGTATTGACAACACGTCTCAATCCTCTAGACTGCGTAAAGTCCTCTCCAAAACACCAACTATACCTAGTGTCCTCATGAATCCCAATGGATCCTGGGCTGAATCGGACGAAGCATCGCTCAACCTGCTCTTGGACACTCACTTCCCCGGCTGCACGCCTACCCCCAACGATGATCGCGCCCTGGTAATTGCTGCACGCCCACAGGCACATCCTCATCTTATCAGCGAAGATAAGCTGAAATGGGCAGTAAACAGTTTCGAACCATTCAAATCCCCGGGACCGGATGGTGTTTTTCCGGCCCAGATTCAGACGGCCTTCAATATAGTATGGCAGTATCTTTCCTGCATTCTGAAGGCTTGTCTTGAGCTCGGAACAACACCAACTGCCTGGACCGAGGTAAGAGTGGTCTTTATACCCAAAGCAGGCAAGACATCGCACACCCTCCCAAAGGACCTAAGACCTATTAGTCTAACGTCCTTCCTTCTCAAGATTCTGGAAAGAATCCTGGACCTACACATCAAGGCCACTATTGATAGCACCCTACTATCCACGTCACAGCACGCCTACCAAAAAGGCAAGTCTGTTTAAACGGCTTTGCACTCCATCATCCACCCTATCGAAAAATCACTCTCAACCAAAGAGTTCACCCTAGTGTCATTTCTAGACATAGAGGGAGCTTTCAACAACGTTGAAACAAATTCGATTACCAGTGCCTTACGTAGGCTCAACATCTGCGAACCCATCTGTTGTTTCGTAGAACACATTCTAAAGAACAGGGTGATAACAGCATCCTTCGGAAGTAGTACTGTCAAGCGACATGTACATCGAGGCACCCCTCAAGGGGGTGTACTGTCTCCACTATTGTGGAATTTGGTGCTCAACGAGGCCCTTCTAAAGATCGAAAAAACTGGATGCAATGTTATTGCCTATGCAGATGATGTCGCCATTCTAACAACAGGCAAATACCCGCAGACGCTGGCCGATGTCATGCAGTCTGCTCTCAATGAACTGCTCAGATGGACCGATAAATGCGGCCTCTCCGTTAACTCGACGAAGACCGAGCTAGTTCTATTCACAAGAAAACACAAGCCACCTGACTTCACTCCGCCCAAGATAAGGGGATCCACCCTCAAGCTTTCAAATAGTGCTAGCTATTTAGGCCTAAAGCTTGACCGCAAGCTAATTTGGAAGGAGAATGTCGTCGAACGGGCCAGGAAATCGCTGGCCGCTCTATACATCTGCAAGAAAGCAGTAGGCTCCACCTGGGGCATTAAACCAAGCATCATGCACTGGCTATACACGTCGGTGATTAAACCGATTCTCATGTATGGAGTATTGGTATGGTGGCCCGCCTTGGAGAAGAAATCCAACCTATCCATAATGGAAAAAACTCAGCGAGTTGCATGTCTCAGTATTACCGGTGCACTGAGAACTTCTCCCACAGCGGCGCTCCAAACCATGCTCCATCTGCTTCCGATTGACATCGTCAGTAAGCAATTGGCTGTCAGCTCGGCAATAAGACTGAGAGGCTCCAGGCAGTGGAAGGAGCAACACACGGGACATGCCAATATACTTTCGATGCACCGTCATCTTCCCAATTCCACTGACCATCTGCCCACTGAATATGATTTTGACAAGGGCTACACGCACTCGATACCGGACAGAAGTGAGTGGACGCAACGCAATGTCCTTTACAACGAATCGCTGTCAATCTTCACGGACGGGTCCAAAACCAAGGACGGAGTCGGTGCCGGAATTTTCTCCGAAGATCTGGACATACACCTCTCCTTTAACCTTCCAGACTACTGCAGCGTTTTTCAAGCCGAAATCACCGCAGTTCGCAAAGCCGCTGACTGGCTGGCGGCTAGCACATTATCAACACCTGATATTGTTATTTATGTCGACAGTCAGGCAGCCATCAAATCCCTCGCATCCAGCACTACGAGATCTAAGGCAGTGAAAGACTGTCGCATATCTCTTAACGAGATAGCTGGTCAGTACAACCTCACCCTTTGCTGGGTACCAGGTCACTGTGACATACCGGGGAATTGTGCAGCCGACGAACTTGCAAATGAGTGGTTGCGAGAAGCTAGGCCCTGGCACTTTAAAGAGCTGTTGCGCCAACACGAAGATCGTTGTCCGTTTTACGTTTGCTTGGGTCGTCAACAGTAAAATCATCCGTATCCGAGGCTGTTGGTTGCTTCGTAACTGAAGGTTTTTACGTGGTAGGGAAGTTAACCCGACGGCACAACCCCAACCTGGAGGACCAGATTCTTTTTTTGCAACCCCTAGGACAAGAGGCCGGTAACCTACACCGATGCCAGTAACCCACTTCGGGGATATGAGTGCTGCCGTTGGCCCATTGACGGTTCATCCGCCACCATATCTTTTTCAGTACCCTGAAGCAGTATTGAAAATCCTTACAGACCTCAGCTCCAAATGTGTCGAAGTAGCTCAAGTAAGGTATCCGCTGTCCTGTAGATTTCGCCGTTGTTCCATCGAGAGAATTCATCCGCCGCACGTCCTCCTTCTGAGGAGCTCTTGCTAGACTTCTGAGACGCATATTTCAGCCAATCAGGTCAACAAGAGATGCCTCGTCCGGTGAAACATATGCGCGCTGAAGTTCACTCAGATGTGCTTATGCAGGTTTGAGTGTTCAACTACACATATATCGTCAGACTCAGCATACGCTCATCGTTAGTCGGATAGCTATCCAGCGGGCACCGCGAGGGGGTGATGATGCGATTTTGCCACGCCTCATATCTATGGAAGTAAATACATAGCTCGTATTACCAGTTAACAAACATCAACAGCAGCAGAAGCTCAACAACAGTAGAAGCTATAAAACAAATCGCAATAGCAACAATCAATGAAAAGCACCCACACAAAATCTGGCTTCGAATATATGTATATATGTATACACAGACAGTATCGGTGCAGGTGCAGCAGTAAATTGTGAAAAATGTAGTCACTACTTCGCATTACCAACCAACTCTACTGTAGTTGAAGAAGAACTCACAGCTATAGAGTATGACCTAGAGCAAATTCTTCGTAGACAAGAAACTTCAAAAAATGTCGTTATCCTTTCGGACCCAAAATCCGCTCTCCAATCTCTAACCAACTCCAACAACCAAAAAGAAACACAAACTACAATGAACATGCGACGAACCTACCACTTCCTACAACAAAGACGATGTCAGTCCATGTCGACATACTTGGAAACGAAATAGCAGACAAACTAGTCAAGGAAGAGGTCAGCATGGTAGGCAGATCCCCAGAGACGACGCTACTGATAATCAGACTGCAACGAATAAAAACACATCTCATAAGGGTACATAAAGAAGCCAACAACGAACAAGCTGCCTAGCTTTACATCTCAAAAGAGTTGGAATAATTAAATCAGACATACGAGTATGCAGCCTTGCGCAACAAATGAAACACAAAACGAAGACCACCTCTCAAGATGCCAGTCGTTGGATCAAGCTAGGAAGCAAAGCACAAACATCTCCCACCTTTACTGGACTGCTCGAGGAAAAATAGCCTAGGCCTGTTTCTTTCATTGGAAAACAACAACAACAAACATTCTATTACTTTCTTACTTATGTCCTGTCTCCCCACGGGCAGCATAGGGCGTCAGCAACGCCTGGGCGCCACCGTTTTCGGAGTTCTGCAACGCGTTTCAACTCTCTCCAGCTTATACCCAAAAGTCCGAGATTCCTGCTCAAATGTTCTGCGCCATGTGTCTCTTGGATGCCCCGCTCTTCTATTTAATTGGGTAACCAGATTCCATTGCATGGCATATTCGGCAATGGGCAGATGGGTTTGAAGCCATCGATTTGAAATCAAATGCCAAAGTCCTTGCTCCTATAATCACAAAATTTATTAACCTTAGTTTTGAGACGTCGACAGTGCCGAGCAAATTTAAAGAAGCAATTCTTCGACTAATCCCCAAAGGAAGTGCCAAAAATCAGGTAGCAAATTATCGCCCAATAGCTATATTACCAATTATAAAAAATTAATTGGAGCAGATAGTAGCAGACAGAACATGGAATTTCATCGAGAAACACAATATTAGGTATAAGCAATCATCAAATCAATACGGATTTCGAAAAGGGAAAAGCACGAATCAACTTCTTAGCTATTTTGCGGATCTTGTTAACAGCAACCTAAGTAAAATTCATCATGTACTGGTATTGTTTCTGGACTTCAGCAAGGCTTTCGATGCTCTTGACCACAACAGACTCGTAGATCGATTAGAAAAAATTGGAAATCGTAGAGAGAGAACATTTCAAGTAAGAATAAAAGTATAAATAAAGTATAAATAAAATGCTCTATGGAGACCCTCGAGGTTCAAACTGTATTCAAACTGTATACAAACGAGATGCTTAAGTGTCTCCAGAAAAGCGTTCCGTTCGCATATGCAGATAATACGACGATTGTTGTATGTCACAAAGCAATGGAAAAAGCAGCAAAGACGATACAAGCAGAATTCAACGCAATTGGAAAATGCTGTCACGATAATGGCCTTGTGATCAACGGATCAAAAACGAAGCTTATGCATATTCGTAGCCCATATTTTCCAGCATCAGAAGTTACAATAAAAACCTTTAATTGCACAGATTTAAGCCGTTATGAAGTTATTGAGACAGTCGATACATACAAGTACCTTGGGGTAACATTTGATAACAATTTCCTCTTGGAACCACACATTAGTAACTTACGTAATAAGCTGAAACGATAGCTATTTGCACTTGCGTGTCTGCATCAGAAATCAATAACCTGTGTACCCAAACAAGTTTACTATGCTCTTGTCGAATTAAGACCGAGGTATGGTATACTGGCATGGGGAGGGGCAGATCAAACGCACACTGATTAATTGCAACGCATTCAAGATAGAGCCTTAAAACTAATATCAACAAGGCTATCAACAAGAAATCGAGTAAAGGTCTTAAATGTAAAGAAGATTTTTGACATGACAGCCGCATTAGAATACTAAGATGATCTTCTCTTCGGGATACTAATTAACCACCAGTTCAACACAAGAAAACGAGTAGAAGACATGTACCAAATTCTAAGTTTCAACATTGTCTACGGGAAGAGACGTCTGATGTATACCGTGCCGAGCACTTTAAATAATGAATCTCAGAAACATAGTTGAAGTGAATTTGAGAAAAAGTATTATAGATTAAAACATCATTTTATGGAAACAATAACTTACGTTGAATTTAAAATATCATTCCACTTAGATAAAGTTTTAAGAAGAATGAAAAAAGTTTAATAGTTGCCCGTGCAGGGACGGGTTAAGAATATCACTGCAGCGCCCCCCAACAACTAGCGCTTGTCGTAAAAGGCGACTAAGGGGACAAATCAGATCTAGGCAATATAACACCCAAGTGAGCCTAGCGACACATATACTACCTTAAATACCCTCCCACAAGTGCGCATGCGAGTCCGTGGGTTGACACGACTGGAGATCCCCGGTGTCATAGAAGAAAGATCAAACAATAATAAAACAGGAGCATGCACGTGTCAAACAACAAACACCATCGCAATATGGTAATATTACAAAAATGTATCATTATAGCAATACTTGCAAAACGGAAAGGCATTACTCCGCCAGGCACTACCGCTGCTGTGCATGGTACTGATCCTGGACCGAGCAGAAATGTTCGGATCAGAGCTATACGGATTCCGGGGGCTAGCAAAATAATGAAACAGTTTGGACGCAATTTGAGGGTCGCGAGTTGGAACGTTGGAAGCATGACCGGTCGAAGTTACGAGCTGGAAGAGATGATGAATAGAAGGCGGGTGGACATCCTTTGTGTCCAAGAGACGAAATGGAAAAACACCGAAAATCGGGCGTGTTTTTTGGACGTTAGAACAAAAGATTATAAGATGTTCTACTACGGAACAGAAAAGCCTAAGAACGGAATCGGTATCATCCTTGCGGCAGAGCTACTTGGAAACGTCTTGAGCATTTCGAAGTCCAGCGACCGTTTGATGTCTCTCAAACTAGTAATACAAGGAGAGGTGTGGAATACTGTCAGTGCGTATGCTCCCCAAAATGGGTGCAATCAGAGAGATAAAGATGCATTTTGGGTAGATTTCCACAATCTCCTTAAGAACATCCCAAAGGAAGAGTTTCTGTTTGTTGGAGGAGATTTGAATGGACATATCGGGAAATCAAACGAAGACTATGAAGATTGCCATGGAGGACTAGGATATGGCACCAAGAACCTTCCTGGTGAAGACATCCTAAGCATGTGCAAATCACACGGTCTTATCGTGTTAAATACCATGTTCATCAAACAAAGCCGACACCTAATCACTTACAGCGATGGTGGAGATGAAATTCAGATTGACTACCATTTGGTAGGCAGTTTCATGAAGCCTCGGGTAAAAGATTGCAAAGTGATCCTGGGAGAGGCAATCGCTCGGCAACACCGTCTCCTACTAACAGAAATTTTTATGCAAACACCGAAGAAAAGCAAAAGAACAAGGGTCTTTGAGAAAATCAAGTGGTACAATCTGGACAAAGAAAAAGGCGAGGCTTTTGTTTTCGTAATGAAAAATTACCTCTCTCACACCATCAACGCACCTGAGGATGAAGAGTGCAGAGCACAAAATATGTGGGATTCCCTACAGCGAACTTGCTTAAAGAAGACCAAATCACTGCTAGGAGCTTCAAAAGGTCACCATCAACACGCCAAAGAAACATGGTGGTGGAGTGATGAAGATAAGAAGGTGATAAATGTGAAGAAGAAGAAGAAGAAGAAGAAAAAGAAGAAGCGGCTTTCAAAGCTTGGCCAAAGTGCTCGTCTAATAATAGTGACGAAAAAGCTCGCCTCGAAATGGAATACAGATGTTGCAAGAAAAATGCGAAGAAGGAATGCACCCAGCTTCAAGCAGAGAGTACCAAGTGCCTGTATCGGGAGCTGGAGAAAATATCTTCCCCGGTTGCTGATGCAAACCAGGCTATCCAGGAGCTGCGACAACACAATATGAACAAGAGTGCAACCATCTTCCAAATAGCCGCCCAAAGAAGGAGGAATGCTCAGGAGATTCGTTCGCCAAAGTTCATTAGCAATGCTCATGGCCAGCTTCTTGTGGATGACGACTAAATTCTGCAGAGGTGGTGGCAGTATTGTGAAGAGCTTTTAAATGTACAGTTTCCCCGGCTATAATTTCCAAGAGCCACCCCTAACTGTGAAGAAATACCCGACATTACAGTCGAAGAAGTTAGTGAGGTGGTCAAATACTCAAAAAAACGAAAAGCTGTTGGGTCAGACGAGATTCCCTCTGAGTTCTGGAAAAAGATGGGAGACGTCGGGTTCAGATGGTTCAGAATTCTCATCTCCAAATTCGTGAGAGGTGATCCAGAAAAACTGATGTACCTTGGGGTCCATCATCAATGGAGGGAAAGTTACCTTCTCCCTGTACACAAAGGGAAGGGTGATACGCGAAACTGTGATAGCTACCGTTCGATTAAGCTGATGTCACACACCATGAAGATCGTTGAGCGGGTATTAGGTGGCCGACTGCGAAAAATAATACGGCTATCTGATGATCAGTGCGGATTTGTCTCGGGTAAATCAACCACAGATGCAATCCAAAGTATAAGGATCATAATGGAAAAACATCGTGATTCCTTGCATACTGCATTGGTTGACTTTGAAAAGGCATTCGACAGACAACCACGAGATCTGATATGGGTGGCGCTAAGACATCGAGGGGTTCCAGAAACATATGTACAGATGATCATGGACATGTACGAAGGAGCAAAGACAAGAGTAAGATGCCCCCCTGGAGTAACCGAAGAGTTCCCAATCAAAGTCGGTGTGCACCAGGGAAGCGTTTTAAGTTCTTTGCTCTTTATTACAGTCCTTGATTATCTGCTTGAAGGTAAAGTGATGGACCCCAAGGTACATCAGTTATTCTTTGCTGACGATGGAGCCATCATAAGTGAGGATCCTACATCCCTGCAACGAGCACTTGATGTGTGGGTGGACATTTTGGAGGGAAATGGGTATCGCATTAGTTAAAAAAAGACAGAGTACTTATGCTGCCCATTCTCTGATCCACTCAGGCCTATTCCAGACATTTATTTGCATGGAACAGTGCTTCCCAAGTGCGAAGAGTTCAAATATCTGGTATCTATAATCAATAGCAAAGCAACTTGTGATGATGACATAAATCATCGCGTAAGCGTAGGGTGGATGAAGTGGCGAGAAAATTCTGCTATCTTCTGTGACAGAAAAATGCCCCCTAAGTTGAGAGGAAGGCTCTACACCGCAGTTGTGCGTCCAGCGCTCACATACGGTTCGCAATGTTGGACGATGTATAAAAAGTATGAGGGTAAATTAACGGCAGCTGAGATGAAGATGCTTCGCATTTTTTTATTTATTTTTTTTTTTTATTTTTTTTCTTTATCCATCACAGAGCACACAGAACAATACGTTCTCTGAGTGTATACTCTCAGTATCGCTTTACACAACAGATGTTTGTTGCGCGACTAAGGATCATCTACCGATTTTGCATCTCATAGACTACTTCAAATAAACAAAATAAATATTATTATTGATCAAAAATCAATGAATAAACGCAATTTTTAAATTGTAATCGTGGTAAGCTAAAATCAGTTTCATTGCATAACTCATTAAAAGTGCATATACACCTGGTAATAGGCTCATTCCTACCATAATTGGTTCTATGCCTTTTTTCGAAAAGTAAATTTCTCACCCGGAGAGATCTCTGGGGAGCATATATATTTATAAGAAAAACCAAATCTGGTGAATTTATGTGATAATTAATTATGTCGCGGATAAATATGACGGAAGATGCCTTACGCCTGAAACTTAAGGTTTGCAAGCCAATTAATTTGCATCTTTCATCATAATTAGGAAGTTCGTCAAACACGTTCAATTTACGGACAGCATATCTCGTGAAATTCTTTTGAACTCTTTCGAATCTAAGCTCTTGAACAACATAAGGTGAATCCCAAATGATGGAAGAGTATTCTAAATAAGGCCTGACCAGCGAACAGTAAATAGTTTTAAGACAATAAACATCTCTAAAGTCTTTACTATTTCGTTTAAGAAAGCCTAACAAAGAGTTAGACTTAGCTATGGCGTAATCATAATGTAATGAGAAATTCAATTTAGTGTCAAATATGACCCCGAGATCCTTAACTTCATAAAGACGAAGAAGTTTAATATCGTTAATAAAATAATCATAAAAAAGCGGTGATGTAATGCGGTACGCTGTAAAGATTTTACATTTGGAAATATTAAGCTCTAAAGCATTATGTTTACACCATTCAGACAGCATGTTTATATCTGACTGAAAACGAATGCAGTCAGATGTATTTTTTATGCGTGCAAATAATTTTAAATCGTCCGCGAATGTTAAAATCTCACAAAAATTAAATATACCGTGAACATCATTTAAAAACAAAATAAACAGCGGCGGGCCCAGATGACTACCTTGTGGAATGCCAGATGTTACTTCTATTACGCGAGATGTAAAACTATCGAGCTTTACCAATTGCCTTCTATTACTTAAATAATTGGAAAACCGCATCAGCATTGAAGAGTGGAAACCCAACGATTTAAGTTTAGCCAAAAGTAAAGTGTGATGTACTCTATCAAAAGCTTTAGTGAAATCAGTGTAGAGTACATCAACTTGTAAGCGATTTTCAAAACTGTTAAATATATAATTAGTTAATAAAGTTAAGTTCGTAGTACATGCCCTACCACGGACAAAGCCATGCTGATTATTGGAAATAACTTCTTTAACCGCGAAAAAAAGCTTATCTTTAACAATACTTTCAAACAATTTAGGTATTGCAGAAAGCTTTGATATAGGTCGATAGTTTTCAACTTTATGTCTCAAACCGCTTTTAAAAATTGGGGTAATAAAAGAGTATTTCCATTCGCTAAGAAAATCTCCAGTCATGAGCGACTGGTTAAAAATAATTTTAAGTGGATGAAAGAAGGAGGATATACACTTTTCCAATATTACTGCAGGGACGTCATCAGGGCCAGGGCTGCTGTTTAGTTCCAGTTTCTGCAGCGCGTTTATTACGTCTTCATCCGAGAATTGCAACACACCAATATCCAATAATTCGTTAATATTAGAGTAATGACTCATCGTTGACTGGACTCGAGACTCATTATAAACCGACTCAAAAAAGTTGGCAAATAAGTCACAAGTTCCTTTCAAATCTGTTGAATTTACATTTTCAAATTCCATAACCTTCGGCAAGCCTGAGGTATTTCTTTTTGAGTTAATGTAATTCCAAAATGATTTACCATTATTCTTTACCGAAGACTCGACGGACAAGACGTATTGTCTATATAAAAATCTATTTAAGAACTCATATTCTTTTCGGAATCTCAAAAAAAGTTCACGATTAGAGTTCGTTTTATTCGAAATATAAGCTGAATAAGCTTTTCTTTTTACATTTCGCAAATTAACCAATCTTTTATTTGACCAAGGAATTCTAAACCGATTATTATGACGCGTTTTAGGTACAAATAACTCAAAACCAGAATTGATTTTTCCCATAAATACATCGTAATTACCTTTTATATTGGGGGTGTTCAGCAGTGCATCCCAATCAAAACTGTTTATATAATCCGAAAGTGAAATAAAATTGGTCTTAGCAAATTTGGAGGCTAACGCGGAATCATTATTTATACTTTGATTAGAGTAGCTTAAAAATGTTATTTCTAAAAATAAGGCTTTGTGATGGATTTTATTGGAATCAATAAGATCCAAAGCTTCCAAAATATTAAAATTAATTTCGTTATTCAAAAATATTAAATCTAAAATTCTATTTAAACTATTCCGAATATTGTTTATTTGAAATAAGTTTAGAGATAGAAGACCATCGATAACCAATTGCTCCCATTCATGATTAACATTGAAGGGGATTACATTTTCATCACCATCCACATTCTTCCAAGTAACATCACCAATATTGAAATCTCCCAATACACACGGTAATTGAGAGGCACCAAGACGAGTAACGACACTACTAATGTTACCAATGTGCTTTTGATACACACTGGTCACACTATTCGTCGGAACGTAGGAGACAAAAATAAACAATTGATAACGAACGTCATCAGCAAAATCAATACACACACACAACTGTTCAACTTCAACCGTTCGATGCTCTAATATAATTTCCCGGGTGAGAAAGTGAGATGAGACAGCTATTAAAACTCCCCCACCACGCTCCTCAATAGATCTACATCGATCATTCCGGTAAACCACATATGACTGGTCAAAGATTTCAGTCGAGAAGATGTGAGGGTGTAACCATGTTTCGGTTAAAACAACAACATCATATTGGTGGCTGGAGAGTGCAACGAAAATCTCTATTAATTTACTTCTCATACCACCAATATTCTGATAGTAAACCGAATATTTAACAGAGGTGCTTGGTTGTCGCAGCTGATCAATGTTTATGTTTTGATCACTGCTGCGGGTAAAGCAACTCCGTTTTTTGGAAAAAAATTTTTACGCGAATACCCGACGGCCAATTGGATGGTTCTAAGGCGCGCACGTAAACATCCTCTGGCAGACTAATTTTAAAATTAATGTAGTTTAATTTGGTTAAGTCAGCGGCTGACTTAACTAATTTAAAGCTTTTAATTTTCTCAACCGGTATACTCAATTTCGATGAGATGTAATTACTAATCGCGTCCTCGGTAGTGTCCACACGAAAACCAGCAACATGCAAATCTTTTATGGGGGAAGCAACGAAATTAGGAACAGATTTATCATTTCCGATTATAGGCTTATTTTTTTAGCGCGTTTTTTGTTTTTTTTTGGGCTTTTTGCGCGAAACCTCACTCCAACTTTCGGTTCCACCGGTGGCGGTATTTGAATTACCCGACGCGTCTATACACTCTACGGGGGGTAAGGGTGTAGCAGTTGATTCTTCAACGGTTTCAACCGGCGCGGGATTCGGACTATCAATTTGCACATCACTGTTTTTATTTAAATTACAATGAGACTTTAACTCCCGAATTTCTGATCTAACCAACCTTAGTTCATTCGTTAACGAACTAAGTTTGGTTAAAAGACCCAAAAATGGTATGCCATTGCAAACTTTGCACTTGAAGCATATGCCCTCAGATGAGTTTATCAGCTGGAGGGCTGCTTCGGACAGATTCACACAATTTATGTGAAATTTTCTGCAGCACAACCCTCCGCAGCTAACAAAATCGCCAGACAGAATGCCAGAATTGCAAGCGCCACAATATTCTACCATGATTAATTAAATTAAATTAACGTTAGAAACAAAATAAATTTGTTAATTCACGAGCGATTACGATGTTACCGTATCAAAAGCTGAATGACAACTGAATGACAGCAGGAGTGACAAAACTTGATCGAATAAGAAGTTCGAAGATCCGTGGAAGCTTTCACATCAAGGAAACCACCGTACAAAAAATAGAGCGCGACCGGCTCAGCTGGTATTGCCACGTTCAAAGAAGAGATCATTTGAACCCTGTTAAAAAGGCAATATCTATGCACGTTCCAAAGACATCGCGATGTAGGAAAGGTAGGCCTATAAACGCCTGGATCACACAAATGCTACGACATCGGCATTTCATTGGCCTCAGGAACCGAGTGATCCAAAATCGGCAGGCCTGCCGATATTTTCTGAGGTCAAATAGGCGAACCCCACAGGCGGATCAGTAGCAATGCAGTGAAGTGGGAGGGTTGTGATCCCTTATTTTCGGATCATAACCTCGCTGATAAAAGGAAGAAGAAGAAGAAAAAAGTTTAATAGTATCAAATTATCTCCTTTCTTATATCTCTTTTATTATTTTTTCTTTTCTTTTTCATAATTAGTTTTTATACTTACATATGTTCGCTATTAATTTATATTCACTAGCAGTTTAATGCAAAAAAAAGATCACTAGATGTCGAAATAAAATGTATTGTTGAATAAACATCCTGCAGTGCAGATGAACCAGGTTGGCTTCGCAGGTAAATAGAAATATATATTATAATACAATGCAAAAATTATACAAATAAATAAATGAATTGAAATGAAACGAAATCTGCAAGCGTTTAATGTGACACTTAGTCTTCCCATACTTGACAACCGTAGAGTAAGATTGCCTTGAAAATAAATTTATAAATTATGGTCTTATCATTATATAACAAGGATTTTTAGTTTATAAAAAGGTACAGCATTTTAATTGCAACGTTTACTTTCTTGATAGAATGTCAATCTTGTATAAAGATTTATACCGAAATATTTAACAGAAGCTATCCAGTCCAGCTCAGCGCTTTTTACCCCAATTTTTCCACTAGGGAGAAAGCAAGGTTTTCTTATTATTACTTAACAAAAATAGCAAATTTAATCTTCTTAAAATCATCTGCTGATTATTTGCTCACGATAACTTAAGGTTGCTGTGCAGTACTGGCATAACTTTTGAACGTTACAATCTTTGAGACGCATAAAAATATGCCTCTTATTTTTTTAGGAACTGCGAGGTTTCCGATAAAGTGTATGCAGTTCTGCCTTAAAAGCTCACCCCTCAGCCTAAATACTGTCGATAGTGAAGAATTTCTCGTGTAGATAATTACTTGCGTGAAGCAAGCTATGATGAATGCATAAAAGAATGGAATAAAAAAATTCATTTTGTGCGGTGATCCGCAAGCCTGTTCGACGTAAAATTATGTAGCCTTTCCATCCACACTTGCTATCAGTTGATACAGCTGAGGTTTCCAATCACTACTATCGCACAACTCCAATTCCAAATTTCACTCATTTGCAAGCCCCAGCCACTGTACCAGCCTGTTTTGGCTTCTATTGTTTGAAAAGCTATTTGTTTCTTTGCGGTCGCGTATCCTGCATCTTTAGAACTTCCAGAATGTAGTCCACATGCAATTTCGTGGTTTTGCTAAAAAGTATACTTTACCAATACTTTTTAACTCCCCAGACTTGTGCACCACATAACGGATCCCGCTACCGATAAAAAAAAACTTTATATTTACTGCTGTACGAAATGTATTTCTTGCTAAGATATGTACTGCCGACATTATTGATGGCTATTTTGAACTTGGTTAATTATTCCAGTAAATGCATTTCCATTTTTAAATTGCTAGTGAAGAAAATTCCAAGGTATTAAGACCCTTCTGCAGCCTTTTCCTCCTCTTCTTGAATACCATGATGTTTGACTTTGAGAGATTGATGATCAAGTTCCATAACACACAGTACTCATGCAATCTATTGATCTTTAGTTAAAGGGATTCCGAAAAACTCATCAGAAGCACTACATCTGGTCATCAGCAAAGAGAAGTGCTTTGATAAGAAGCCATGCGTATTCCACCTGTCCAACCACCATAGCCACTATGTCGTGGATATAAAGCGCAAATAGATTTGCATTCAGAGAACATCCCTGCTTAAATTCTGACCATATGTTAAACTAGGTTGTGTTTAGGCCGATGACATTGACATAGTCAGAAGAACTTGGCGGGCCGTTAGTGGCGCAGCTGACCTGCTAGCCAGAACAGGAGCTACGTCAAACTTTATGATGGGAAGACCATTCCGTGCATTACCAGTGAGTACGGCAAAATGCTGTATCAAAAATTGGCTAAAAGAAAAAGCGCATCATTACTGGATGGAAACAGACAAGCCAAGATCATTCTGCCAAATACTTCCCTTAAAAAAACGAAACAACACCAACAATTAATTAGGAGTCAGATTCGAATAGCCACAGGTTTCCTTACAGGGCACTATCGAGTGAGAAAACATCTTTTGGCTATGGGAATAGCACAAGACAGCATCTGCAGAATGTGCAACGAAGACGAAGAATCAGCAGAACACATCTTATATCACTGTAACCGTCCAATCGGAACACGATATCGTTATTTAGATAAATTCTACCTTGAAGCAGAAGCCCTATCGGCATAGTTGAGTTCATCACCAAATCGGGTACATTGAGTAGAGGAGATCACAATAGGCCCAATGTGGCCGCAGTGATAAGGTGACCTAATCCTTCATCAATCTTCAATCAATCAATCTAGTGGCGCATTTGCGAGTATTGATATCGAGGCAGCAAAGATGGGTTTAGCGGTCAATGAAAAAGCAAAACAAAATATAAACGTATGCTCTCTACAAACAAGTACACCCAACATAATTTTGATTTAGTAAAAGACTTTGTCTACCTACGCTCTATTGTGAGCTTCGCCCATTACACCATTGGGGAGATCTCATGAAGAATTACTCTTGCCAATCGCTGTTTCTATGGGCTAAGAATGCAATTAAGTAACAAAGCTTCTCGAAATACTAAGGTAACTCTTTATAACACACTTATCATCCCAGTCCTGCTGTAAGGCGCAGAGGCATGGATTTTGTCAACATCGGATGAGGATGTCCTCGGTTATTTTAAGAGCTTTCTACACTGGCGGTTTCAATATGGATGTTCCTGCGAGAGATGGGGCCATTTCTTCAGACTTAACAACGCCTTCGTAGTCGAAATTGCAGTCAGTTATCTAGGCTGCAAAATTTATCGTTGGAGCCAATATCGTCGGAAATGCAATTACTGTGTTCATGGACAGCCAGCAGCCGTTAATGCTATGAGTTCTGCAGTAATTAGATAAAGATGAAGGCTAGCAAGGATCTGCAAACGACATATAAATGGGCGAGCATATACGAGATACTACGCTAGATGCCAGGGCATATGGAACTTCTTCTTCCTATTTCGGCGAGGTTATGATCCAAAACAAGGTATCATAACCCTCCCACTTCACCGCATTTCTATTGATCCGCCTGTGGGTTCGCCTATTTGACCTCAGAAAATATCGGCAGGCCTCCCGATTTTTGATTACTCGGTTCCTGAGGCCAATGAAAGGCCGATGTCGTAGCATTTGTGTGATCCAGGCGTTTATAGGGCTACCTTTCCTGCCTCGCGATGTCTTTGGAACGTTCACTGATATTTCCTTTTTAACAGGGTTCAAGTGATCTCTTCTTTGAACGTGGCAATACCAGCTGAGCCGGTCGCGCTCTATCTTTCGTAAAATGGTTTCCTTGACGTGAACGCTTCCACGGATCTTCGAATTTCTTATTCGATCAAGCTGTAGGTGTAGAGCCTTCCTTCCAATTTAGGTGGCATTTTTCGGTCACAGAAGATAGCGGAGTTTTCTCGGCATTTCACCCACCCTACGTTTACGCGATGATTTAACTCGTCATCACAGGTTGCATTGATATTGATCATAGATCGCAGATATTTGAACTTTTCGCACTTGGGAAGCACTGTTCCATTCAAATAAATGTCTGGAATAGGCCTGCCCAGAGAACGGGCAGTACAAGTGCTCTATCTTTTTCGACTTAATGCGATACAATTTTCCCTCCAAAACGTCCACACACACATCAAGTGGTTGCTGCAGGGATGAAGGAACGTCACTTATGATGGCTCCATTGTCAGCAAAGAATAATTAATGCACCTTGGGGTCCATCACTTTACTTTCAAGCAGATAATCACGGCCTGCAATAAAGAGCAAAGGACTTAAAACGCTTCCCTGGTGCACCCCGACTTTGATTGGGAACTCTTCGGTTACGCCAGCGGGGCATCTTACTCTTGTCGTTGCTCCTTCGCACTTTTTATTTTTTTATTTTTTTTTATTTATTTAATTCATCTACCACCTTTGCTTTACAGATTACATGGAAAGATATAAGAATTCATAAAAATAAGGATAAAAGAGGAATACGAAAACAGATTTAATTTATTAAAAAATCGAACAACATTTTTCTGAATAATGAAAACCTAAATGTCTACTGGCTTCATTGAAATTCATAAGGGTCCTAGGGAATGGTTCATTACGACCATAGTTTGTTCTATGTCCTGGTTGGAAGAGAACATTACGACTTCTAAGACGCCTTTCAGGAGCATAAATGGGTACCCGGGATAAAAGAACGGTAACACAGAATATCTCTTATAAACATAACATCATGGGCATATCTCCTTGCGTTAAGGGTAAGAGTACCAAGTAATTGGCATCGTGCACTGTAAGAGGGCTCAAAGTCCCAACGCATTTTCCAAAAGATATATTTGGTAAAACGCTTCTGCACCCTTTCTATGCGATCTGAATGAGTCTGATAAATTGGATTCCAGATAATAACGGCGTACTCAAGAATAGACCTAACCAAGGAGATGAAAAGAGATATCAATGTATGTGGATCAAAGAAATCTTTTGAATTCCTTTTGATAAATCCAACAAGTGAGTTAGCTTTAGCTATTATGTACTCAATGTGAGGAACAAAAGTTAGCTTCGTATCAATAATTACGCCCAGATCCTTAATTTGATTAACTCTTCTTAAAGACGTCAATTCAAGGCAGTAGTCATAATGGTATTGCATATATGATCTTGAAAGGGATATGGTCATGCATTTTTGTACATTCAGCCTTAAGCAATTATTAATACACCAATCAGATAGATTATTCAGGTCGGACTGTATCTTTAAACAGTCATTCAAGATTCGAATTTTAAAGAAAATCTTAAGATCATCTGCGTACATTAGACATTTGCAAAATTGTATGCTTTGGACAATATCGTCAATAAAAATAACAAAAAGCAGCGGTCCTAAATGGCTACCTGTGGAACTCCAGATGTACAGGAGATTATTCTCGAGCAGCAGTTGTTTAGGTAAACTTTTTGGGTTCGACCGATTAGAAACGATGAGATCCACCTTAGCATTGCAGAGTGAAATCCAAAATTTTCAAGTTTCTTTAACAAAATTATATGATTCACAGAATCAAAGGCTTTACTAAAGTCCGTGTATATAGCATCAACTTGGCATCCGCTTTCTACAGAATTGATGATGTAAGACGTGAAATGGGCCAAATTGGAAGTTGTCGAACGACCAGAAAGGAAGCCAAGCTGGAATTCGGATAAATGCTCTTTTATATGAAATTCTAATTTATTTTTAACAATACTTTCAAAAAGCTTTGGTATAGCTGAAAGTTTGAGTTTTTAGATCCAGATTTAAAAATAGGGACCAGAAACGAGATTTTCCAATCTTCGAGAAAAATGCCTGACGAAAGAGATGCATTATATATATATATTTGGCGCAACAGCTCTTTAACGTGCCAGGGCCTAGCTTCTCGCAACCACTCATGTTGTGTGCGTTATATTTTTCACACGAATGGAAGGGACCTACAGTAGTTTAATGCCGAATCCGAACGGCGATTTGAGAAGCTTATTCGTGACAACAATACTCTCGGATGTTTGTCAGACGCTCGCGAGAGGTGGGACCATGAAAAAACTTTTTGGTATTTTCTGGGATTCGAACTTGGAACCTCATGCGTAGTGATCCGACACACTTACCACTTACGCCACGGCGCGCACAAGAGATGCATTAGCGTTTTCAATAAAACGAGTATACATTAGTTGTAGACAAAGATTTTCAAATTCAAGATCCAAGTTAAAAGAATTAAAATACATATTCAATCTAGTAAAATTAGATTTTGAAAAGTTAAATGACTTCTCTGAAATCGTATTCCCCCTAAGAAAATCATACATTTCAATTTCAATATATATTTGCTTATGGAAAATAGAGTTATTTAAGAGAGAAATAAAAACAAGGTCTAAAATTCTATTTTGTGAATTCGTTATTGAATTCGTTTGGCATAAATTCATTGAGAATAAACAATCAATAAGAGCTAATTCGAAATCTTTAATCACATTATATGAAATAAGCATTTTATCATCTTCAGACCAAGACCATACGACATCACCAATATTAAAATCTCCAATAACACACAAATTATTTAAATCAGAACAATGATTACTTACAAATTCGATATTTTCTATACATTTCTCATAGGTACCTAGTTTACTTTTAGGAGGTACATAAGTTACAATGAAGAATATCGATTTTTCAGTACCATCAAAACTAACAGAAATACAAATCTGTTCAACATCTAAGATCGGCAGTGCAATTTGCCTGCAGAAGAACGTTGTCCGAACAGCAACCAGCACTCCGCCACCTCTCTCCACCACGGATTTACAACGGTCAAGGCGAAATACATTGTAGAGTAGGGTGTCGAATATTTCTGTTGACTGAATTCCTTCATAAAACCAGGTTTCAGTAATTATAATAACATCGTAATCGTTATGACTTGAAGCCGTAAACAAATCCAAAGTCTTCGTTCTGCATCCGCTAGCATTGGGGTAATAGACTTTGAGTGAACGAGATCAGAGTTCAGAGCAATACTGTGAGGTGGCTTATGAACATCATTAGCAATAGCAGGATTTAGTTTTTTGGTTTATGGATAAAATTTCGAATTTTTACCCCACTAGGCCAAAAATTTCCATCATATACAGCGCTTACGAATTGAACAGGAACTCCAATTTTAAAATTTACAAATTTAAGAATTTGACTACTACCATTTAGCTTTAATAATTTAAAGCATGAAAAACATGCAGAGTTTACGTGCAGCTTAGATGAGATGTATGATACAATAGCACCCGTGGAAGTATCAGGGTGAAATCTCGATACGTGATACCACTACAATTTAGACATGACGTGAAGATCGGCAACAGGAACATTAGTACCATAGACGACCACAGCTCGCTCGTTCAATTTTCTATTGGAAATATTTTGTACAGCATCACCATCACCGGAACTAGTAACATTACGAGGTGCGGCACGAACGTCCATTGCGTTTGTATTTAATATTTCTACATGTCCACCATCAAGGGCATTGGCAGTAACAACGGCATTCAAATCTTCTAATAAATTAGAATTAGCGACAGTAGGCTCAGCATTCAGGCTATTCGCAGCAATTTGTTTATCAACAACATCATTAGAGGCAGCAGCAACAACCATTTCTACAGCAACAGCAATATCCCCTCGATCACACATTGAGTCGGTATCAGCAACATCTACCACACTAACAGTGCTAGCAACATCTAAAACAGCCTCCACAACAGAAGTGCTTTTGGTAACTGCAACTTCTGCTGATTGAAGAGAAGAGAGTTTGTTTTGACTCACCAAACTATTGTCTGCAGCAGACGCAGGTGGGGAGCCAGAAACAACGCCAGTAGGTACATTAGTCGAACTGTAAGGGCTTTTAGTTTTATCCCCTTTCTTACTCTGCTTAACAGAGTCAGAGTTGATTGTATTTGATGCGATAGCGGCTTTTACCAGACGGGTTGACTCTTCAAGAAAATGACAATTTTTTTTAATTTTGACGCCAGCACCGGTCAAGGGAGAGTCTTTGATATGACGCGACGTTGTAGCGCGGAGCAGGGGCAAGGGGGAAACAGATTTTCCTTTATTTAGTTTACTAGGGTCAATGTACTTGGTTTAAGTTTGAGACCGAGTAACTCTCTGAGCGCACTTTGTTGCTGATGCACCGAAAGAGAAACATTTGTCAAACTCTCCTTCGTTGCAGATCTTAAGCAACTCTTTTACTTTTTGTAAGCAAGGTAGCAACAAATTTAAATTGCACGAACCGCACTTCCAAAAGATATTAGCATTTGTCTTTAATATAGCGAAATGAGTCTTAATAATATTAGCGCAATGCAAGTGACACATCGAGTTACAAATACCGCACGAAATATAATCGTTTTCGGATATTATGATATTACACTTAATGCATTTAACATCCATAATAAAAAAAGTAAATTGATTTTTATAACCGTCTCCAGACTGACTACTGTCTGCAGTTGTGCAGTAATTATATAAAGATGAAGGCTAGCAAGGATCTGCAAACGGCATATAAATGGGCGAGCATATACGAGATACTACGCTAGATGCCAGGGCATATGGATCTTCTTCTTCCAATTTAGGCGAGTTTATGATCCAAAACAAGGGATCATAACCCTCCCACTTAACCGCTTTTATACTGATCCGCCTGTGGGTTCACCTATTTGACCTCAGAAAATATCGGCCTCAGTTCTTGAGGCCAATGAAATGCCGATGTCGTCGCATTTGTGTGATCCAGGCGTTTATAGGCCTGCCTCTCCTGCTCGCGATTTCTTTGGAACGTTCACTGATATTTCCTTTTTAACCCTTTCATGTCAGAATTAATTTGGGAGTGGCTAATACTTTTTCAAGGATATGGAGTTGTTAGCCTAGACGTAAATATGAAGTGATATCAATTTCAAAGTCCTATGTACCCTGGTTTAGAAGTTATGAAATGTTGCCTAAAAATTTTAAAACAATTTCTGACCATAAACTAAAAGCTTTTTTCGATTTTTTTTTTGTTTTTCCTAATTTTCTTACATGTGTTTAATTATTTTACGTACTTGGTTTTGTACACTTAAATTTCTTTATATATTTTTTTAAATAATTTGCAAACTCATATTTCGCATAAAAAAAATTGTACATGTGCACTCACCGAAGATCAGCTACAAAATGATCACTAGCAATACTTTCAATAAAATATTCGAAAAAAAAATTGTACAACAAACTTGCACAACATATCAACCTATTCTAAAAAAAAAGTCGTTAGAGAATAAATTAAAATTACGCGACTTAGAAGCTAAAACATACAATGTTGCCTATAGGCAACATTTGGCATGAAAGGGTTAACAGGGTTCAAGTGATCTCTTCTTTGAACGTGGCAATACCAGCTGAGCCGTTCGCGCTCTATCTTTCGTAAAATGGTTACCTTGACGTGAAGGCTTCTACGGATCTTCGAATTTCTTATTCGATCAAGCTGTAGGTGTAGAGCCTTCCTTTCAATTTAGGTGACATTTTTCGATCACAGAAGATAGCGGAGTTTTCTCGGCACTTCACTTACCCAACGTTTACGCGATGATTTAACTCGTCATCACAGGTTGCTTTGCTATTGATCATAGATCGCAGATATATGAACTTTTCGCACTTGGGAAGCACTGTTCCATTCAAATAAATGTATGGAATAGGCCTGCCCAGAGAACGGACAGCACAAGTAGTCTGTCTTTTTCGAACTACTGCGATACAATTTTCCCTCCAAAACGTCCACCCACACATCAAGTGCTCGTTGCAGGGATGAAGGATCGTCACTTATGATGGCTCCATTGTCAGCAAAGAATAATTAATGTACCTTGGGGTCCGTCACTTTACTTTCAAGCAGATAATCAAGGACTGCAATAAAGAGCAAAGGACTTAAAACGCTTCTCTGGTGAACCCCGACTTTGATTGGGAACTCTTCGGTTACTCCAGCGGGGCATCTTACTCTTGTCTTTGCTCTTTCGCACACGTCCATGATCATCTGTACATAGGAACCCCTCGATATGGACATATTGATATCCCATGTTATGAAAGAGAAAACTAACTTGCAACAAAGGAATCTTTATTCTATGATCCGCATTTTCCAACTTTTTATTTATTTTTTATTTATTAATCTAAGAAGAGAAAAAATCTATTAATCCAAACTAAGAGTTTAATTCCCTTAATGCAGAGAAGAGATAGAAATTAGTCATATTTGGCGCAGTGATTTAAAACTATAGTGATATTAGATTCACTACATGCCAATGGCACATAGTCGCGAAATTCCTAGAGTCACCTTCAGTTAAAAAACCGCTTTAAATTACCGTTTGACACTATCAATCGCAGATGCAATTGGCATGACATGCCTTATCACCTGACAGATCTGGCCTGAGTTGGAGCACGAACGCTTCAACTATTTTATTCAGAAAAGGACGTTCAGGTAAGGATAAGTAATATAGGTACGAGTAGTAGGTAACATTACAGGACACAGTATTATCAGTTGACACGCCAGTAGGCTAGGTATCCTCTCAAACAATTTCTGCAGAAGCTGCCTGGGCGAAGATGGGGAGCAAACGATCCTTCCACACCACCTCTACACGTGTCCGGCCCTCTCCAGTTGAAGGAAAACTCACCTTGGAGGCAACAGCTTCGATGCGATGTCAAGCATGAATTTACAACATAAACATCAGACGCCTTCAGCGCTTTGTAACAAGCTCCGTTTGGTTCTGTGTATAGTCTTGGAGAATACCTATATTCATGTGGTTTCACAATGGACCTATACTGGTTTAAGTGTGCATGCATTTAATGTAGCCTACCAATCGATTTTAAAGCTGCTTGACTGTCAACGAAGATAATTATATCCGACGAAGGAAAATGACTATATTTTACACAGCTTGCAGCTTTTGCTTGCGAGAATTTCAGCTTGGAAGACACTACGAGTACATGCTTCTGGTGATCTTAGAGATTTCTGTTTTTGTAGTGCTTCTGAGATTTGGCGCAATTATTTGACACACAGCTCTTCGAGTGCCTGGGCCTAGTTTCTCGCAACCACTCGTGTTGTTCGCGTTATATTATTTCACAGGAATGGAAGAGACCTACAGTTTAGTGCCGTATCCGAAGGGCAATTTGTTTTTGAGAAGCTTTCTCGTGACAACAATACTCTCGGATGTTTGTCAGACGTTCGCGAGAGGTGGGACCGTGAAAAAAACTGTTTGGCTTTTTCCGGGATTTCAACATGGAACCTCGCGCGCAGTGGTCCGACACACTAAGCACTTACGCCACGGCGCCCACTTAAGTTGTTATTGGGAATCATATTATAGTCCGATGTGGCTATGAAGTTTCCGCAGAAACATATCTAGGCCATTTTCGGTATTATGTTTGGCAACGCCGTATTAGGTTTGCTTCCACAAGTTTGATTCTCTCAATGGCTCTCACATCTCCTTTTGCAGCAATATTTGTATAAGATTGGTGATGATCGCTATCCCGTGGCGCAAAGTGTTGTTAACCTTTGAACTTTTTAGAGCTCGTGCTGATAAGTCTTTGTTCCTGTTGCAATCCACAGATCAAGCCATTAAGTCATAGGAGATGATGGGTCTGGTGATAGCTGTATACACACAATGAATAATGCGGGGGTTGTAATTTCTATCTTTTCCAACTGGCCTTTTACAGACTAATATGCGTTCATTCCTTCTTTCATCCTATCATCAACATTTCTATTGCAAGTCAGCTTGGAGTCGAAAATGACAAGGAGCTATTTCGCCTTGTATGAGAGCTAAATTTGCATGCCTATAGCCTTAGTAGAGTGAAGCTGAGTATCTTCCTTTGTTTAGTGAGCAGAATTAGCTGTTTTATGAAGATTAACTCCTAAACCGTTTTGTTTTGCCCACATGTGCGTAGAAAGCTTTTTAAGGTTTCAGATTCTTATAAGTTCACTGATTCTTGGCAAAAATTTGCCTTTAATAATAATAAAATGATAACGAAATCATCTGCATAAACTACACTATCATTTCTGTTTTTTCTCTGTAAAGATCTTCAAGATTTTGTTGACGCCATAGCAGAGGGGAGAGGACTCCTTGTGGCCTTTTATTGTCACTTGCCTCACAGAACCTGGTCCAATGGCTGAAATGATGATTATGCCTTTTCAATCCAGTTTGCAATGGACCTGTTCACTTCCGTTAGCTAATCCCCTTTAATGTTGGCGGAATTTTCGGCTCCATGGTATTCACCTCTGGTTTGTTGAAGAACTAAGACCTGACACAGTAGTGTTCTTGGATCCGGTGTCTTTTCCTTGCGAGATAGCAAATGGCGACTGTGATAAAGAGAAGTCTGATGCGTGTCATGGTGTACTGATGAATGTCACGACTATTTACTATTGCCGGTAGATCATTTTTCATGTTCAGTTTCTGTTTGATTTCATCCATATAATTTTGCTTAGTGAGTTCCGCAGTCGTGTAGTTGACACCTTGTCCATATATTGTGGTTGGAAAGTAAAACTTCTATGATCTTGGAGTATACGAAATTCGCATACTTGATGTGAGTGCGTTGTGTCGTGGCATAACGGAACAGGGTGTGTTTCATTTTCTGAAGTTCTTAGAATATTTTTCTTTGTGGGACTGTGAAACGTTTTTACCATAGACCACATTCAAAGTTGTTGCTTCACTCACTAAGTAAAGGAATTAATTAGCGGCGTGTAGCTGTATCCACTATGGGCGCCGTGGCGTAAGTGGTTAGTGTGTCGGATCACTGCGTATGAGGTTCGAAGTTCGAATCCCAGAAAACACCAAGCAGTTTTTTTACGGTCCCACCTCTTGCGAGCCTCACGAAAGAGCTTCTCAAATCACCGTTCGGATACGACACTAAACTGTAGGTCCCTTCCATTTGTCTGAAAAATATAACGCAACAATATGAGTGGTTGCGAGAAGCTAGGCCCTGGTACTTAAGGAACTGTTGCGCCAAATATTATTTTTTTTATTTTATTTTAGCTGTATCCAGTGCAGACCCCCTTCAATTTTTGCTATCATCGTTACAGGGAACCATCATCATGGAACCATCCATATGGTATGTAGTTCAAAAGATAAGAACAGTTCCCAGTCTTGTTAAAGTCTTCATAACTCCTATAAATACGTATATATGACTAAGTTGTTACTATTACTGGCATGCAAACTCGAAAGTGGGTGGCAAACGACTAACAAAGTGCGGTAACTGAAGAGGTATATGCGTTCTTCCAGCCGTAGCCAAAATAATAGCTAGAATAATTCTAGAACGAATTAAAGATCATTTAGATTCAACTCTCGATGTCGAACAGGCAGGCTTTCGCGCTGGATCCTCCTGCATCGACCACATAAACACCTTACGGATCATAATCGAACAATGCGTTGAGTATAGGTCTCCGCTACATTTACTGTTATCGACTTCGAGAAGCCTTTCGACAGCTTGAATCGAGATGCTATCTGGTTGGCCTTGCGCAGGAGAGGCATTCCAGATAAACTTATGGCTATTATCAAGGCTACATACGAGGGCGGTAAGTGTCACGTCATGCACAATGGTAAGGTGTCGGAGAATTTTGAAGTCCAAAGTGGAGTACGTCAAGGGTGCATACTGTCACCACTATTGTTCTTGGTGGTTGTCAGTGATGTACTTCGTGCAGCATTGATGGAAGCTAATTATGGAATTCGTTGGACGATGACATCTTACCTTAAACACCTCGATTACGCTGGCGATGTTTGTCTACTTTCATATCGGATAATGGATCTTCATTTGATGGCCCAAAATCTAGAAGCTGAGGCAAACAAAGTGGGGCTAAAAGTAAACACAGCCAAAACAAAAGCACTGAGCACTTCTAATACCCGCACTCAACTTAACATTGCCGGACAGGAAGTCGAGAAAGTTGATAACTTTCTATATTTAGGAAGTGTCGTCTCGGCTAATCGCGGTGGCACCGAACTGGATGTGTGCAGCAGAATCGGGAAGGCTAAAGCTGCGTTGGGAATGCTATCCAAAATCTGGAGAAGCAATTTTATCAGCTTAAGAACCAAGCTGCGACTGTTCCGCTCCAACGTAGAAACAGTGCTGCTTTATGGGTGCAGTACTTGGAAGGTGGACAATATTAACACACGCAAGCTGCAAAAACAAATGCTTAAGAATCATATTGAGGATTTTTTGGCCGAACCGCATCTCCAACGAACAACTTTATCTGAGAACGGGCCAAGAACCTATAAGCATTACTATACGAAGAAGAAACTGGCAATGCATTCCACACACCCTACGGCGCGAAGACAACTCCATTGCGAAATACGCCATGCAGTGGAATCCACTTACCCAGGCAAGCAGAATAGCGGGACGCCCTAGGCAAACGTGGCGCAGAACAGTTGAGGAGGAATCGAGCTCTTTAGGAATGAGTTGGAGGCAGCTCAAACGCGTTGCAGAACTTCGAACACGATGGCACGCAGGCGTGGTTGACGCCCTATGCCCCCCCGAGGGGTTAAAGGAACTAAGTAAGTTCGAAAAGAGTTAAAGAGTCAAAGTGAGCTATTTCAGGCAGTTCGGTTATTAATTTGTTATGAATCATATAGATAATTTATAAACGGGTGTGATCGGATTTGTCCGCGTGTTTTGATGTATGAGTTATTTCCATCTGAAAAGTATTTTTGTTCTACCTGTACCTTTTGTGCAATATCACGTAATGGCTGATTGGTACAATTTTTATGTAGCTACCATGGTGAGTAATGATGATAGATAACTCTAATTGCTTATCACGTATTTTAATAATTCTGTCAGCTCATTCCAATACGTCATCTACATATAAGACAACTGTGAAAACATTTTATTGCTAAATATGGAGTGGATGATATGGGGCAATATTTACCTGGTAGCAAGGGTTGGTTGATTTCCATTACTTCGCCATATCGCTTAGAACAATACCCTCAACTTTGTCGTGTTGTTATCGGGCTTTAGGCGGCAATGGTGTAGAAAATATTAGTGCGTCCAATTGATTTGATGACCAGCTCCTCCATGTGACCCGACTGATAAAAAATGTACATATATAAAAGTTATGTATTGCTGCCCTCAGCTTCGGATGGTTTTCCAATTTTCATTCAAATGACATGAAGCGACGGAAAGCTATGTTCTCAGATTTTCCGAAGGTTTTAGGGTCGTCAGAAAAAATAAGACTTACTGCAAATTGGTTAATTTAATATCTATCAACAGTTTGGTTAAACTGCGTTTCGCAAGAACCTCTCGTAAAGTAACTATTTTTCCTGTGTGTTTTCTTGGTTTTTCGTATCCCAAAATATTTCAGTAGCTTCGTAAAGGTTCTGGTCTCTGGATAGAAGGAAAATTGCCAGTTCAGTCTGCCAGAACCCAAAGGAAGAGAATATTTTGCAAGGTTGGCAGTTCGTTGGATACACCTAGTATATGCCCGATATTCATGGTAGAATTACGCACCAAGAAGAAGACTTATGTGATCAGACTGGTTAAATGTCCGTTTGGCTAACTTCATATGTCAATTTGAAAACCTGCGGAGAATGGGATTGTAGTTCCTAACAGACTCTGCATATACACAGCTGTGGACAAAAGTGAAAAAACGTTTTGATCTTAAAAAAAGCAAGTTGTTAAAGTAATTGCTTTATTCGTGGGAAAAAGTGTACATTATTTTATTAAGTCTATTTCTTTAAGTAAGAACTATGTTCTATAAATTACAACCGCACAGCGTAATTATTGCACAATACAAGTACATATATAGACCAGTTAATATTTCGTAGGAAAACCTTTTCAATGTTAAACTTTATTAATTGACGACAATGTTCGACCGGTATAGCCGCCCAAGTCTCTTCAATCCGCGCAAAGAGAAAATTTAAATTATTGATGTTTTGGGTTGCTACTGTATTTTTCTTATGTTTGCCCACGGATGTTCAGTTAGGTTTGGATCAGCACTGGAAGATGGTCAGTCCAAAGTATTAAATTGATTGATTCTGGAAAAATGTTTGCGTAAGCCTGGCCGTGTGCTTAGGATCGTTGTCCTGCTTAAATTTTTATACAACTGGCAAATTTTCTTTTGCTCATGATAGCATCACATTTTCGAGGAGTTCCATGTATTTTTTCTTCGTGAAAATTCCCTAGATCCTATGAATTGAATCAACGCTTTTCCAGAAAAAAAAAAAAAAAACACATACATTGATTGACCCTCCATCATTACCGTTGTACGTAACTTCCGCCATCTGGACTCATTTGGTTTATCTTCGTTCCATCGCTCCAGAGTATGTATCGCCACTGATTCTCCTTCCATGAAAAGTGAGTACGTGCGAACTCAGTATGCCGTTTCCTGATCAATACTATAATTTTCACCTAATAAAGCGCGAGCAGAGACCAATTTGCTCATTTAGGAGTACGGTCGACTGTGAGTTTTATGACAGCTAAATACCCAGGGTAACCGAATGGTAATCTTAAATACCATAAAAGCAAAGACGATTTTCCTTGTGAACACGGTTTCTCCAAAACTGCTAAACGTAGTTACTTGAAATTTCGCACAGTCATTCTTTTTTCTGAAATTCAAGGTCTAAGTGGCATAAAGGGGGTTGAGATCGAATTTTCCGTCACTAAAAGTTGATTACACAGCTCTAGCCCAGTA
The DNA here is from genome assembly GCA_945910035.1 of Brachypalpus laphriformis. NCBI lineage: Eukaryota > Metazoa > Arthropoda > Insecta > Diptera > Syrphidae > Brachypalpus > Brachypalpus laphriformis. Next base: position 206,219,131 of record OX246753.1, read on the forward strand.
ATGGCTTATCGGATTTAAAAAATAAGAAATAATTAAACTTAGTAGATTCACCGCTGATTCATTTAAGATATTAATTATCCTTCTGAATTGTCCTGAAGCTGAGCAATGCTAAAAAGAATTGATCAAATCATCGCCCACAATTTTACTTCAGTGGAGACCACTGCTAGCAGTCATGTAGCAGTGGCTATCGTTGCAATAGTGTTTGATCTCTTCTAGAGTGAAAATTGAAAAAAAAATCGTTATCAGTGCCAAATCGAAGACATTTTAAATTTTGGTAATTAGGATATGCATGTGCTATGAACATTTTGGGCAATTTAGAGATTTGGCAGTATACGCACTTTCAAACACGAGAGCGAATCCGGGCGGATCAGCTAGTATAAGCAAATGCAATTCTACAAGATCTAATAACACTTCTGGAATCTTAAAAAAGTTGTCTTTTTACTCCAGTCTTACTGCGATTAAATAAATAAAATAAATACTTGGCGCAACAGCTCTTTAAGTGCCAGGGCCTAGCGTCTTTCAACCACTCATGTTGCGTGCTTAGTATATTTTTCCCACGAATGGAAGGGACCTACAGTTTAGTGCCGTATCCGAAGGGCAATTTCGTTTGAGTAGCTTTTTCGAGACAGCAATACTCTCGGATGTTTGTCAGACGTTCGCGAGAGGTGGGACCGTGAAAACACTTGTTGGTGTTTTCTGGGATTCGAACTTGGAACCTCACGCGCAGTAGTCCGACACACTAACCACTTACGCCACGACGCCCACTCTGCGGTTACGATCAGTAAAATGCATCTGCTACAGATGTATACGTATGTTCAAAACTGTAGTTGTTAAAAATTCAAAGGGCAGTGAAAACCGCTTACAAAATTAGTTTTCGTCTTTAGGAGACAGTATATGTATTTCCACAAGCCCTCAACATGGGATTGTGAGTTGCTATTCGATATTTTTTTTTTAAGCTTAGGGTAATGCCTTCTACTTCTTCAACACTAGTATAATGTAACATATTGTTACGCGAGCCCAGAAACATAAACAACAAAACCGAGAAGCATCGCACATCATTAACCTTCATCTTATCAGTGACCAACCTCCAACACATGCTGACCATCGCAAGCTGTACACACATCAATGGCAGAAAAATCAGTTCATCTAGAGAAAATTGCATCGAACAAGTGTAAAAGGTACGTGTACAGTATAATATTGCAGTGCAAATTAGATTTGTGAAAGCTTCTATTAAAAAATACATATGTTGGATACTTACTCGTACATACATACATTATATACGTATATATATTCATATAACTACTATATACATAAGTGTTGTTTTAAATTAGTGATTCGGTTACGTGCTCGGTTACCTTTCGTTTTCATCGTTTATTTTACGAAAATGTCCCTAATGGAAACCTTCATTTTTTGCACTGATAACTTAGTAGAATATTCTGCAGATATCAAAGAGGTTCTTACTGGTTCCCTAACGTTGATGTCGCTACAAGCAAGGAAAAGTGAGCTTTCGGATTTGTGGTCGAAAGTGAAATCTGCATATGAAGACTGTGATCGTAGTAAAAAGAAGCAATTGTCGGAAGAAAACTTAACTGCGGTCAAATCCAAATACAAGCTCTCGACAGAGACTTACATATCGTGTTTGGCATTCATATTGACTGCTTCTAACAAGTTACATCCTCCTAATAACGTTCTTACATCTCCCGATGCTCAAGAGAGTAGTGCTTCATGCAGTTTGCTATCTAAACTTCCTTTACAAGACAACAATTCTTTTAACAGCGTTTTTTCACTTCCTCCATGTGATTCCGAAGTTTTTCACGGGGATTACCTATCATGGCCATCCTTTCGCGATATGTTTTCGGCATACTCGCCTAAGCCCAGTTCAAAAGTTGTTTCATCTGAGAGCCAAGACTCGAGGAGATGCATTCAATATTGTATCAAAGTTCTCTCTAACGGATACCAACTTTGGACTTGCTTGGAAAGCTCTAATTGATCAATTCGAAAACAAAAGGATCATGGTTAATACTCAATTAAAGATTTTAATGAATCTTCCCATCATAACTATTGAGACAGACAGACAGCCCTTAAGCGCATTTATAGAGATGTAGGTGGTTGTCTCTCTTCCATAAAAATCCTTGGAATCAATACAGATTCATGGGATTAATTCTTGACATTCCTTGTGTCAGTTTGCCTTCCCGAGAAAACCCTTTCGCTATGGGAACAGAACCTAAAGGAGCCATCAGAAATAGCTACCTGGAAAAATATGAGTGAATTTCTAGCAGCTAGGTATAAAATGCTTGAAACGGTTACTGACATACGGTTTTCTGCAAAACCTAAGCGTACAAGCGTTCCACATACGAATGTGACTAGAATAGTCAATACATATCATATTAAATCCAATAAACACTCCTCTGTGATCTGTCACGGCAATCATTCGCTTCGAACTTGTCCCTCGTTTTTGCAAATGTCAGTGGAAAACAGGTTTAAAACAGTTCCGATCCACAAGTTATGCTCAAACTGTTTGGCTTCGTATCAGGATGTAAAAGTCAATATACCTGCAATAATTGGAAGAAGAGGCACCACACCCTTCTTCATATCCCTGATTCTCCACAACGAACTGCGCCATCTTCTTCAACTTACTCCCTATCCAACTCTATCAGAGATCCCCAACCAGAAATATGGTACAGTCCACTATTCCGTCTACTTCTGCTAATGTCAGTTCATTCTTTTCTACTTCGACAAAGTAGATTCTCTTAGCAACCGCTTTAGTTTCTGTTCATATCCAAGGTTTCGAATACGCTCTTCGACCTCTTATTGATCCTGGATTGGAAGTCACTTTGATATCCAAAGCTGCACAAGTCCGCTTAGGACTCCCATTCACTCCTATTCATGCCCAAATATCTGGTGTTAACACAGCTTTAGCTACAACTTCTAAACTGTTATGCCATTTTACATTGGGATCTGACGTAGATCAAAAAGCTGCAATCTCTGCACAAGCCCTAGTTGTTGAAAATCGAACTGGAAAGTTGTTGAAATCCGTCTCAGTCAGTCACTTCGCTGGACATGACGAAGCTATCTGGGCTCAGACTGTCTGACCCATATTTTTACAAATCCTCTCGAGTAGATTTACTAATAGGAGCCGATCTCTATCCAGGTATCATCTTGGAGGTAGTCCATCATAATATATCTGGAAAGCTAGTAGCCCAAAATACAATTTTTGGTTGGATCATTTTCGGCCCTTTACCAAATTTACAAAGTTCAGCTTTCACAACGTTTGTTACATATTTCAACAAAATTTCCCTCGATGACGATATAAAGCGCTTCTGGGAACTAGAAGAAATAGCAACTCCCAGACCACTGTCTTATGAAGATCGTTATTGCGAAAGTCTTTATTTCGGATCGACCTATCGAGATACTGATAGAATATATGTAGTAAAACTAAACTTTAAGCCTGAATTTCCGGAAGGTGAAAGGCTTGGACTTTCACGGAATATGTACCAAAAGCGTTTTCTAAATTCCGAAAGTCTATTAAAAACCAATCCATCGTTAGAGTCTGAGTATAACAAGGTTATAAGTAAATACATAGATGTTGACCACATGGAACGCGTAGCTTCTAATGAGCAGATTCAAGACAGTTGAATCATGTCTTACTGTCTACCCCACCATGCTGTGCTGAAGCCAGAGAGCTCGACCACTAAACTACGAGTGGTCTTCAACGCATCAAATCCATCTGATAATGGCAACAGTCTCAATGACGTGCTCTATACAGGTCCTGCCCTACAACAGGATCTAGTTTCGGTAATGCTCCGCTGGCGGATGCACAAATACCGTATGTCTTCAATGACCTTTGGACATAGCGAAAACATATAGGCAGATACGAGTTCATCCTACTCATACGCCATTTCAAAGAATTCTTTTCAGAACTTCTCTTGGCAATCCCATTGAAGATTTTGAGCTGAAAACAGTCACTTTTGGTGTAAGCTGCGCTCTGTACTTGGCAATTCATACCTTATTGCACCTAGCCGATGATGAGGAATCCAATTATACCCTTGGGTCTAGAATGCTTCGGAATGATTTTTACGTGAATGATTTACTTTCGGGATCTCATTCTCTTGATGAAGCAAGCGTTAAAAGTGCAATCCGAAATCATCTCGATCCTAGACTCAGCCGGCTTTGTATAACGCAAGTGGACTTCTAATAATCAAACGTTGCTGCAGTATATTCCTAAGGAGCATATCCTTAATGACCAATTTCTTGATCTAAGTGGTCACACCTCCGTTAAAACTCTCGGTGTATTTTGGTATGCGAAATCGGACACGTTTCATTTCAAGGTTCAACCAATACCCATTTCAAATACTTGTACTAAGCGGGAAGTCTTTTCTCACATAGCCAAACTATTTGATCCGGCAGGTTGAATAGCACCAATAATAATCAAAACTTAGATCCTAATGCAGCGGATCTGGAAAGATAAAACCCATTGGGATGAAGATCTTTCACCTTCGTTTCTAGCCATATGGAAATCATTTGTTACGACCTTCACAGATATCTCAAACTTGCAAATACCGCGAAGGATAGGAACAATTCCGCGGGGCATAACTCAAATTCACGGATTCTTTGACTCCTCCGAGCAAGCTTATTCTGCCGCTATCTATGTACGAGTCTTAGATAATTCTTCCAGTGCCATGTGCCAACTGTTATGTGCTAAAACAAAAGTTACACCGGTTAAACCAGTCACGTTGCACAGGTTAGAGCTATGCGGCGCGGTCCTTTTGTCTAAGCTCATGAAGACTGTTATTCCCATGTTCTCGGTCGCAGATTCTTCCATATATCTATGGACCGACTCTTCTAATGTCCTTGCGTGGCTAGAAAAACCTTCTTGTTCATGAAAAACCTTTATTGTCTTTCGCACCAGCAAAATTAAAAGCTATGTAGGAGACCTCAAATGGAGACATGTGTCTTCGCAAGACAATCCAGAGGATCTTGCAACTAGGGGGATGGCTCCTGGTGAACTTCTCGACAATGATCTATGGTGGCATGGTCCAAAGTTTCTGCACAATACTGAAGTGTCCTGGCATTCTTCTATTCCTACATCTGTCAACGAAGCTGACCTCGAGTCAAAACCTATAAAATCATTTTATACTCGTTCCGATCATTTGGAAGATATACTCCTGAGGTTTTCGTCCTTTTCTCTAGCTTTCAGAGTAATATTATATATCTTACGGTTTTCTCACCAATCAAACCTTCGGTTTAAGCCTAGACATTCGTACAGAACTCAAGACATCACCCGAGAAGTAATTATGACCACAAAGGAAAGGCTCATAATCCTCTCTCAGAAGATCTACTTTCAACATGAATACGAAGCGCTCCAAAATAGACAACCGATAAATCGACCCAGTAAACTTTTAACTTTAAACTCAATTCTTGACGCAAACGGTATAATGCGAGTGAATGGTCGATTGACTTATTCAAATCTGTCATGGAACGAGCGATATCCTATCCTCTTACCTAATAATTCACACTATGCCAAACTCCTTTTGAACTTGGTTCATGAGATATGCCTCCATTGAGGATACTGGGTTCCTAAACTCAAAAATCTTATTAAAACCTGCATCAACCACTGAAAAGTTTGTGTAATTCACAAAAAATGTCTACGTTCTCAACTCATGGCAGCTCTTCCTCCAAAAAGATCAGACTTTTCGAAACCCTTTTCGAAAACTTCGAATGTTGTTCGGACAACATTTTCCTGTAGGCAGGTAGAATTACCGATCTTAGACGTCGAACAAATTTGTGTTTCTGTTAATGTTGAAGGTATTCGAAAGTCGATTTTCTTCATTGTTACTTATATACCGTCAAAAAGTAAACTAGTCACTTATGAAAAATGCATTAAAAATATTGAATTTCTAAGTAGTCATTATTCTGATTCAAATAATATTTGCGTTCTTGGTGATTTTAATATTTGTGATGTAGTTTGGTCTTGTTCTGAAGACGACAAAATGCTTATTCCGCATAATGTAATAAAAGAATTAGCTAATGTTGACCTTTTGCTTTGTTGTAATTTATGCCAAGTTAATTCTATAACAAATTCTCAAAATATAATTTTAGATCATGTTTTTATTAATACAAACGATTTAAATGTTAATGTTTTTGAAGCACCGTTTCCTTTTTTAAATAGTTCAATTTATCATAAGCAAATCTGTGTTGAAATTGAAATGTATAATTATTATAAGAGGGATGCGATTTCAGATAGGTCTCTTAACTTTTTAAAATGTGATGTTAGTGGATTAAATTCATATTTCAATTCATTTGATTGAGATCTTGAATTTGAAAATCTATGTCTTCCTGAAATGTACAGTCGTTTTGCTGCCATTATGAAATTTGGATTTACCACGTTTGTTCCATGCTTAGTGGAAAGAAACATTTCGAAACCCCCATGGTATAATAGGCGGCTTCTTCATTTAAAAAACTTAAAAAACAAGGCATACAAAAGATTTAAAATTTCTGGAAATGAAATTGATAAAGATCTGTTTTGGAAGCTGCAGAAGGATTTTACTATCCTAAGCAAGTTCTTGCATAATTTGTATATTAACAGTGTGGAAAATAAGCTAAAACGCAATTCCAAGTGTTTCTGGTCATTTATAAACCATAAAAGATGTTCTGTTGGGTTGCCTAAAACAATGGTTTATGAAAATGTTGAATCCAATGACACTTATACAACAGTTGAATTATTTGCGCAATTTTTTGAATCAGTTTTCTCGAAATGCACTATATCCAGTAGTTTGGAACTGTATTCAATGTCCAAGATTGATTTTGATCTACTAGTTTTAGATTTGCAGGATGTATTGTCTGCGGCTCGCACTCTCAAGCCTAATTCTAAGCCTGGTGCTGATGGTATCCTGGCGATTGTATTGAAAAACTGTTGTGATTCGCTGCGTACACCTTTGCTCACAATTTTGAATGCAACTCTTTCATCTGGCAGTTTTCTCGACGATTGGAAACTGTCGTTCTTGGTTCCAATTTCTAAATCTGGATCCAAGAATAATATTGGAAACTACAGAGGAATATGCAAACAATCCGCTATACCAAAGCTTTTTGAAAGCATCGTTAAAAATAAATTAGAATTTCATGTAAAAGAAAATCTGTCTGAGTTTCAGCATGGTTTTGTTTCTGGTTGTTCGACAATATCAAATTTAGCGCATTTTACACCCTATGTTATCAACGCTGTTGAAAATGGATGCCAAGTTAATGCTATCTATACGGACTTTAGTAAGGCATTTGGCTCAGTGGATCATAAGATTTTGCTAAAGAAACTGGAACATTTTGAATTTCATTCTGCAATGCTGCGGTGGATTTCCTCGTGTTTAGTTGGTCGGTTCCAAAAAGTTAACATGGATAACTCCTGTTCAAGGCCAATATCATGTACCTCTGGAGTTCCGCAAGGTAGTCATTTGGGCCCTCTACTTTTCATCATTTTTATTGACAATATTGGTCAATGTATAAGATTCTGTCAATGCTTAATGTACGCGGATGATCTTAAGCTATTTCTTAAGATAAAAAGTTTAGATGATTGTAGAAAGATGCAAATCGACCTTAGCAACCTATCGAACTGATGTATTCACAATTGCTTAAAGTTGAATATTCAAAAATGCACGGCTGTTTCTTTTTTAAGATCGCAAACGCAATACACGTATGACTATTGGATTGATTTAACTCCTTTAAAAAGGGTAAATCAAATGAAAGACCTTGGTATTATTATAGACAACAAGCTAACTTTTGCTCTTCACGCTGAGCACGTAGTTTCCAAAGCGAACTCACTTGTTGGGTTTATCAAAAGAAATTCAAAAGAGTTTTCTAATCCATACACATTAGTATGTCTATTCATCTCGTTGGTTAGATCGATTCTTGAATACGCCGATGTCATCTAGAACCCCAATTATCAGACCCACTCGGATCGTATAGAAAGAGTGCAGAGGCGGTTCACAAAATATATTTTCAGAAAAATGCGCTGGGACTTTGAGCCCTCTTACAGTGCACGTTGCCAATTACTGGGCATACTTATGCCCACGATGTATTATTTATCAGAGACGTTTTGTGTTACAGCATAAATAGCCCTGCCCTTTTATCTCAGGTGCCCATTTATGCTCCTGAAAGGCGTCTAAGAGTTCGAACCGTTCTTTTTCAACCATCACGTAGAACAAACTACGGTCGTAATGAGCCTATTTCTAGAGCTCTTATGTCTTCTAATGAAGTCAGTAGAGATATAGATTTTCATTATTCAAGAGATCGCTTTAAAAGCATTCTGTTTGCTTTATTAATAAATTAATTTCTTATCGCTTTCCTCCTCTTTTCTATAAAAGCGGTATTACATTAATCACGTACATTATATTTTCATTAATTTATCTATATATATATATTTTTTTTGTATTATTGGAAAATGTTTGTAATCTGTAAAGCTATGCTTGTAAATGAATATAAATAAAACTAAAACTAAAACTAAAAAAAAAACCAAATAAAACTGGGTTGGATTTTGCTGGTCCATTCGATATAAAAACTTATTATTTATTATATCATTCGATATAAGAAGCTGTCGTATAACAAAGGGCTACGTATGCGTATTTGTGTGCTTCTGCACTAAAGCCATACATTGGGAAGGAACCACGGATCTATCTACAGCTGCATTCTTAGCTGCCTTTCACCGTTTTGTAGCGAGAAGTGGTCTTCCTCAAGACGTTTAATCCGACAACGGAAGCAACTTTGTTGGAGCGGACAGAATTGTCAATGATAATTTTAAAAAAAATATTTAAAGGAAACCGCCTCTCAACTATTGGTATCGCATAATCATACCCTTTCTTGACATTTCATTCCTCCAGGAGCACCACACATGGGTGGACTGTGGGAAGCAGGGGTCAAAAGCTTTAAACTGCATTTCAAAAAGGTTACGCAAAATTCACGTAATTCCTTTGATTATATGTAATAAATGTGTACTTGTATAATGTTTCATTAAATTAGTTTTAATATATAAAGATGTACGAGTTGCACTGAAATATTTATGCGGTATCTTACGTTTACCTATACAAATGCTATTATTTAATTATTACTTATTTAAGTTTACACATGTGTATCTATAAATGCACACAAATGTACGTTAAATTTACCTGCATACTTTAGATAGCTTAGATATCCCCTACTAACATTTCTTCCTTCCGGAGTGAGTGGAACACCTCCGGTAAAGTACAAAGGCTCCCAATCTGAATTACGTTCAGATATAGGATTCAGGTAGGCTTATGTATTTTGTTTTTGCAGAAATGATTTCTGCAAAGTGGGCGGCAATGTTTAAGCCAAAACTACTCCTTTAATCCTAAGTACTAAATTAAATACTATTATTAAATGAAATATCACCCTTAAATAAAAATAAAATGTAGAATGCCCAGATGGCAGTTGTGTAACCAGAGTGGAACACGATCTGCGGCCAACCTCACCACATTTCCATTAACCACTTCTTCTTTCTTTTACTGATACTCGGCGAGGTAAGACTCAACCCAAGAATAAAAACATATTCTGTAACAATTACAAATATTGCGTTTTATTTTTCCCTTTTTTCTTAACACCCTTTACGAGGATCGCCTTCGTACCTCAACACCTGTCAAAGCGAAAGCTCTAGAACTTGCCAGACTTTTGACAAAGAGAGTTCCCATGGCGAAGTCGACATTCGAGAATTTGCCTGGAAAGCGAAAGCCAAATATAAAAGGAGGTTGGCAGACGCCCAGTTTTGAGTTCTTTGTTAGCAGCAGTGACAGCAACCACTAGGGACGCGCAGTTCTAAATAAAATTGTACTAAATTTTTTTTTTTATGTAAAAAGTGAATATCCGTAAAATAAAATAAATTAAAAAACCTTCTCGGGAACCAGAAAAATTCTCGTTTTTTTGTCTCCATCATTCGTCGCAACTTTCAAAGTATTCGGCTTGTTCAGCGATTTTTGTTACAATATGTTAGCAAAATTGAATGCTGTTTCGTAACCACCGAATAAAGGAGTACAAGTGCAGACTTAGCGAATTTTTAATATTTTGCAGATCATATATACATACATTTTGAATGGGCCGCTAATCCTTTATGAGGGTCGCGGGGGTAAGATGCTCAGGTGGACCCTCCATCCTTCCCGATCTTCCGCCATTGACTCCAACTCATCAGGAGGAATCCCTAGAGGGCTCCAGGTCGGACTTGCTCCAACCATCTTTTTCTAGACCTACCGGGGGTCGCCTACCTGATGGCTCGGCAATCATGGCACGTCTTGGAAGCCGATCATTATATTATAATTTATTGTTTAAGGAAGTGCTTGGGTAATCTACAAAGATTTTATTTTTAGTGCTGCAAGTTAAATAAGAAAGAATTTGTTGCCTAATATCAGTTCTTAAGCGAAAGGCCATAATACATTTGCTTCGCTTTTATAAAACTCAACAATCACGTGTAGTTCCCCGCTGCCATGTGATATTAATACGAAACATGAACAACACTGCTTACCTATAGGCAAACATTCATCCTCATCCCCCCAATTTCGTTTATTTCGACTCATAAATATTCCACCTGAGCACTTATTCTCGCCAAATTCACGCGCTTGTGTGTGTGAGCAGGTTGATATCATACAGCTTCCCTTGCTAGGGATTACATGCAAAGTCAACGTGCAAGGAAGCACAACTACGGCACAACAACCAACACACACACACAGGATCAAATGGAGCTCCAACAGTAATTTATACCCCATATGTGGCATGGTAATTTGTTAAGTACAGTTAAAATAATTGCTCGTATTTATAATTTACACATTCGTGTGGCAATTTATTGTAGGAACAAGTGAGCGGGGCCCTGAATTCAAAGAGTGGCGGCGTACAATGCTTGCATAAGACCAGGTAACTTTGTGGAACGAATGCTCATCGTACATATAGAGGACTTGAACAAGAGTGGGAAAGTTGTTAATAAGTGTTTTTGCTACCACAATCTTAATGGGTTCAGATTGTACGGGAATTTGTACTTTGGTGAGATGGTGAAATACATGTCTTCTACTGGGATTACAATGGGAAGTGAGAATATGGTGTTTGGGGGCAAAATTAGTCCAAAGAAAGATTCTAACAAGATGAAGCATTGATTCGCCAAAAAAGATATTAGGTAGCTAAATTGTAGGTATTAAATTAGATGCAATGCATCATTAAGAATATTTTTCACATGTATCTGAAACACAAAAAGTTAGTAGATATTTATATAATATAAAGAATTATTTTAGACCTTAGAATCATTGTGACTATTGCACTGGAAGCTACATTATATTCGCACTAACATCGACTAACGGGTACATAAGGACCAAAGCTTTAAAAAGTACCATACTGTCCCAAATTGCAGCTACTACTACCTACTACTAAAAGTGTATACACAGGGTTCAAATTGGATCTCAAAACAAGATTTCATAAATACAAAGAATAAACCTGTTCTCACAGTCTTGCATTACCCAGCTTTGCACGACAATTTTTACAAATGGAAGTTTAACCTACTCCTGACACTTCTCGAGATAAATGCGAGTAAGATCCTCTATATAAGACACAGAAGCCACTTTATCCAGAGTAATTAAATCGAAAATAATAAAACGTAGCTACCAGTCTCTTCGATCGTCGGACCCTGTTCGATAACACCGACAAACTATCTAAGAATGAACTAGCAGAATTGTACTGTGGTCGAATATTCAGTTCTGCCACCATCGATATTCAGCATCGTATTGAACTGACAAAAGCTCGCGATGACAGATGAAGCATACTTTTATCATATTGCATTTCAATCAAGCTATGTATGTGCAGCATGAGAAAAGAAAGATCACTTTTTCGATCTTAGGGGACCACTTAACGCCCTTAACGCTTAACACGTATAACATAAAAAGTATACTTTTTAGTAGATACAAGAAGCCAACATATGCAGCTATTTTGGAGACGTAGAAGCAAATTGTACAACTGGGTCGTAAATACTTGCACCTAAATATATCCTATTGGTGTCCAAATTATTTGAATTCAAAATTGAAGAAAAACTGTCAAAATGGGCAGTTTCGAAAATTTAAAATGAAAACTTCAATTTCGGCTACTGATTTCAAATATGAAATTTAAAGTTAATCTTTCTAGTCCTACATACACACAGACGGACAGACAAATTGGGAAACCCACTTGTTTTTGCTTCATTATTGTAGTACATATACTCAAACTAAATTCTAGCTAATGTACAAAATACACAATGATTAGTCGCACTCAGTTGTCAATTCCTAACGCTTGGACAGTCCGCTAATTCGCCTTTGCTGCCTGCATCACTAAGTAAAGTTTATAAGAATTCGTTAATTAAATAAATGAATTGTGAAACAAATTGAACTATTATTTCAGAACCTAAAAACATTACAGCGGCGACGAGGTGTTAGTGATACTAATACAAGTGCAAAATTAGAGATATATATAATTTATTCGGAACAGTACCTACATTCGATTACACGCGCAACGATTGCACAGCGTATTTTGTAAGATTTGAACAATTTTATATTGCAAATGCTATTGTTTATCTAGACGAAAAGAGAGCAATCCTAATAAATTCGAACCATGAAGATAAATTGTTAAAAATCTTGCATATCCAACTGTTTCGGAAATATCAACGTATGCCTACGTTAAAGAACACTGTTTATAGAGTTTGTAAGAATCATGTGGAACAGAATGAAAGGTTCAAAAACTTCAAATGCAAGAAATGTAATCAACGTGGTCATCTCAAGAAAATGTATCCGGAGGGTTTTAGAGCAGTGTCTAGAGATCTAACTTAGGTGGCGCTACAGTTCGAGGTGAACATGGGCCTCAACCAACATGCCTCTCCATTTAGCTCGGTCTTTAGCTAATTGCCTTCAGTTGCGCACTCCAAGTTGGTCGAGGTCATCTTGGAGTTGTGCGCACCACCTACGGCGAGGATTCCCTCTACTGCGTCGTCTCTCCCGATTAGATTCGAAGACTCTGCAGGGCGGAGTGTTGGTATCCATTCGCTCTACATGTCCTAGCCATCTCAAACGTCCAATACGATGAGGTCAGTACTGACCTTGATTGAGCAGCGGGCATTCTCCATCGTCATCCTGCACAGTCGAACAGGTTTGGCAAAGATGTCAAAACTAGACATGGCTCTATATAGCTCTTCTCTATAAACGCTGTCATAGGCAGCCTTGAAACCGATAAAGAGATGATGAGTATCGATTTGGACTTCTTTGGATTTCTTCAGGATCTGCCCAAGTGTGAAGATTTGATCGATGGCGGACTTTACTGGCCTGAGACCACACTGATGCCTCTATAATTCACACAGTTGAGGGGGTCTCTTTTCTTGTGGATCGGGCAAACGATGCTGAGATTCCATTCATCAGACATACACTCTTCTTCTTCCTATTTTAGCGAGATTATGATCTGAAAACAAGGGATCATAACCCACCCACTTTAACACATTTCTACTGATCCGCCTGTGGTGTTCGCCTATTTGACCTTAGAAAATATCGGCAGGCCTCCCGATTTTGGGTCACTCACTTTTAACTTAGGGGGCATTTTTCTGTCACAGAAGATAGCAGAATTTTCTTGCCACTTCATCCACCCTACGCTTACGCGATGATTGATGTCGTCATCACAGGTTGCTTTGCTACTGATTATAGATCCCAGATGTTTGAACTTTTCGCACTTGGGAAGCACTGTTCCATTCAAATAAATGTCTGGAATAGGCCTGAGTGGATCAAAGAACGGGCAGCACAGGTACTCTGTCTCTGCTGTACCCATTTCCCACCAAAACGTTCACCCACACATCAAGTGCAGGGATGTAGGATCCTGACTTATGATGGCTCCATCGTCAGCAAAGAATAGCTGATGTACCTTGGGGTCGGTCACTTTACCTTCAAGCAGATAATCAAGGACTGTAATAAAGAGCCAGCGACTTAAAACGCTTCCCTGGTGCACCACAACTTTGATTGGGAACTCTTCGGTTACTCCAGCGGGGCATCTTACACTTGTCTTTGCTCCTTCGCACATGTCCATGATCATCTGCACATAGGTTTCTGAAACCCCTCGATGTCTTAGCGCCACCCATATCAGATCTCGTGGTTGTCTGTCGAATGCCTTTTCAAAGTCAACCAATACAATATGCAAATCATTTAAGGAATCACGATGTTTTTCCATTATGATCCCTATACTTTGGATTGCATCTCTGGTTGATTTACCTGCGTTAAACCCGCACTGATCATCAGATAACCGTATTATTTTTCACAGTCGGCCATCTAATACCCGCTCAACGATCTTCATGGTGTGTGACATCAGCTTGATCGAACGGTAGTTATCACAGTTTCGTGTATCACCCTTCCCTTTGTGTATTGGGAGAAGGTAACTTTCCCTCCATTGATTCGGCATTGGATCACCTCTCATAAATTTGGAGATGAGAATTCTGAGCCATCTGATCCCGATGTCTCCTATCTTTTTCCAGAACTTAGAGGGCATCTCGTCTGGTCCAATCGCTTTTGGTTTTTGGAGTATTTGACAGCCTCAAAAACTTTTTCGACTGTAATGTCGGATATTTCTTCACAGTTAGGGGTGGCTCTTGGAAAGTATAGCCGGGGAAACTGTTCATTCAAAAGCTCTTCACAATACTGCCGCCGTCTCTGCAGAATTTTGTCGTTATCCACAAGAAGCTGGCCATGAGCATTGTTAATGAACTTTGGCGAACGAATCTCCTGAGCATTCCTCTTTCTTTGGGTGGCTATTTTGAGATGGTTGCGCTCTTGTTCATATTGTGTCGTCGCAGCTCCTGGATAGCCTGGTTTGCATCAGCAACCGGGGAAGATATTTTCTCCAGCTCCCGATACAGGCACTTGGTACTCTCTGCTTGAAGCTGGGTGCATTCCTTCTTCGCACTTTTCTTGCAACATCTGTATTCCATTTCGAGGCAAGCTTTTTCGTCACTATTATTAGACGAGCACTTTGGCCAAGCTTTGAAAGCCGCTTCTTCTTTTTCTTCTTCTTCTTCTTCTTCTTCTTCACATTTATCACCTTCTTATCTTCATCACTCCACCACCACGTTTCTTTGGCGTGATGATGGTGACCTTTTGAAGCCCCTAGCAGTGATTTGGTCTTCTTTAAGTTCGCTGTAGGGAATCCCACATATTTTGTGCTCGGCACTCTTCATCCTCAGATGCGTTGATGGTGTGTGAGAGGTAATTTTTCATGACGAAAACAAAAGCTTCGCCTTTTCAAATTGTACCACTTGATTTTCTCAGAGACCCTTATTTGTTTGCTTTTCTTTGGTGTTTTCATAAAAATTTCTGTTAGCAGGAGACGGTGTTGCCGAGCGATCACCTCTCCCAGGATCACTTTGCAATCGTTTACCCTTTTTGATCAGGCATATACTCGTCTGACCAAATCTTAGAGATGAATTGGTGTATGCACTCTACACCACTGCCGTCAGGTCCAGCAGCCTTGTTGGATTTGAGCTCGGATATTGCTATCCTCACTTCGTTTTTGTCAGGTGGACGGACATTTTTACTATCATCGTCTATGTTGAATAGTTTCTTGCATCTAGAAATCGGCATTTCCATGAAAATGGAAATTGTAATTATCCAGATGATGGTGAATTATTTTCTTCATTGTATTATTTTCAAACAAATGGATGCCTTTAAACAATTACTGTTGGTGTGTCATTAATATTCCGATAAAAATGCAGCTAGATAGTGGTGCAGCTATTTCAACAATATCATTTGAAATTTATAAAAAAAAACATTTTGCGCAGTGCGAGTTAAAATCGACAGATCTAGTTCTAAAAAATTACAATGGTAGCGTAATAATATGTATCATGTTTTTAGTTCAATACAATAAATTGCATGAGTTTTTTTTTTATGTCTATGGCAATGAGAATTGTGGTTCGCCCCTTCTGGGGCGTAATTGCATGCAAGTGTATAAAATCGGATTTAAAGAAATAAGTTTAACTTATAAAAGTTGAAACTACAGATAAAGACTTTGTGCATGTGTTATCTAAATACTCGGAAGTATTCGACGAAGTCTTAAGTACTGTTAATAAAAAACAAGGTTGGCCTTCGCCTGAAGGAAAATGATGTTCCTAAATTTGTTAAGCCTTGCCAACTTCCATTGGCAATTAAGGATAACGTTAAGCAAGAAATTGCTAAATAAGTTAGGTTAGGAATACTAAAGCCAACCAACTTCAGCGAATGGGGTACACCCATAGTACCGGTACTTAAGAAGTCGGGGAGGTAGGAATTTGTGGGGATTATAAAGTAAGACGAACTCCCTACCTAAGATAGACGAGTAGTTTTCTAAGCTCCATGTGGGGAAGGAATTTTTCAAAATCGACTCGATATGTCTACGGCACCCGCAGATTTGTCCATATTTCAGCCTATCAAACAAAAATATTAGGATGCCGATTATTACAGTATCTTAAAGCAATAAACTGCATTTTCTTCCACAAAATTATACACACAAGGTCACCCTCTTACCTCTTTAACAAACTTATTTTTTGTCAATCAAGAGAACTTTTAATATCGTGACACCTAATTTTAGTTTCTTAAACACATCGCGCCTTTTCTTCGTCAATTGCACTCGCATATGGAATTCAATTGATGGCACAAGCACAACACAAATCACAAATACTTACATAGGCATAACTTGTTTTAGAAATTAAGTTTTTAGATACTTCTCTAATCAGAAGTAATAAAAAATATATTTCCATTTCAAATGTATGCACACACCTTTGTTTTTATTTTGCATTAAATTAAAATGTGTACTTATTTATTATTTATACTCCTATGTTCATATACTATAAAAGACTAAGTCTTACTTGTATGAACACAATAATTATAATAAATTGAATTGAATTGAATTGAATCGACCTTTCAATAGGTTATCAGCAACTTGTCCTTGAAAAAAATTAAGGGATGTGATAACCATATCCACAAGTAAGGGATTATTTAGATATACAAGGTTAGTCTACAGAGCAGCGTCAGCACCAGCCATTTTCCAACGAAGGATTGAGTCTCTTTTCGCTGGCATTGAGGGAGCCCCCAGAACCTAAAGGAGGAGTTGCAATCGCTTTTGGGATGTTTGTTCACCAATGTACGAACTCCTTAAGAAAAACGTAAAATAACGGCTGCCCTGGAGCCGGCCACGTCTGCTTATATCCGTGTTTAGCACCTCTCCTTGAAGGGAGTGGGTAAACGGCGCAGTGTTTGTCCAGTTGGTGCTACACGACCAGGGAATTGACGATGAAATTAACATTGAGCCAAAACACCGACTGATTATTATTTATTACGAGTAAAAACATTGACACAATTATCTTGAAGAGTGAATGCATGGTTTATCTACGTGTATTCGCTTTTCCTTACGTCAGAAATATCAAAGTCGAGATTACATAATACGCCATTTGCAAAAATATGAGCATCTTCCGATAGGGTGATGAGTTTTGCGAAACGTTGTATTTTTGATTTGAAAAATATTATATATAAAAAACAAAACTTTATAAGCGCTGTAAGTTCTTAGAAGACGACTGGAATTTTAAGACGAATTCGTAAGTGCATATGTACGAGTACATTTCTATTATTAAAAATCCAACTTATTCATGGAAAATACTTCCTACGGATTCGTTATTCGCCGGAAGCTAACTTCGCTGCGCCGCAGTATACCGAATCCTTCTGCAATATTTGCGAACCAAATCATTTATTGAACCGTATTTGAGAGGCTTCCAGTTTTCAACCACCCCATGGCGAATTTTCCGGCTAGAGAATTAAATTTATTGAGGTCCACAAAGCTCATTAATGCATATGCTCCTCGAAAGTGGCTGACTGGCTTCTCCTCCTCCAATTTAAGTACACGAACAATTATGCTCTCAGTTTGTCTGTCTCCCGATGGTTACATATTCAATTGAAGCGTCTGTCAGTTAGTGGATTGGTTTGTTCAAACGTTTTATCAATCCTCAATTGCACTCTGTGCCGAGGAATACATAAACACATACGCAGGCTAAAGGGACACAATCAAATAGTCAAACACAGTCCCAGACGATATCTTTCTGCCTGCCAGTCCTGTCGTGGCTCGCTGCCGCTCAACGTATGAGGCCAATTCTCTCAGGTAGATGCTGGAACGGTGCAACTTGGTGAATTACTGACTGAGTTTATTTATTTATGGAACATGCTGGCCGACAGGCTCTGACTGCTTTATGGATGGCCATCAATTTATCAGCGCGATGTATTGCCAGTGCTTAAGCTATCGTCAGGTTAGATTGCCGCCGGAGTCTGTGTGCAAACGGGGGGGTGCGGGGATCCACATGGTTTATTGGGGCCGGGATATTTGATGCGTTGCTGCGATGCAATGTGATGTGATGTGAGTGACTCAGGAATGGAGCACCGGAGCTGTACTGATGCTGGTTGTTGTTGGAGTGATGGATTGGATTAAGGTGGAGATACCTCAGAACAGAATGAGCAGACACAAGCAAACAGACGTATGAACGGATGGATTGATGTTAGACAGTGGACGATAATTGCTGCTGCATTTCATTCATTGTATGCAACTTGTATGTTGATGCTCTTCGAGTGATGTTTGTACACAGCCGAAGCGTTGGTGGTAATGATTGAATTAATTACCACCCCGTATGGGAGGCATTGCCTTTTTTCTCAGTTGATATATCAATTTATCAAGTTACCGCCACTGCAACGGAAGTGGGAAACACTTTTTTTTTGCTTCAAGTGTCTGACGATTCAATACGACGACTGTTGTGATGGATGCAATTAACACATCGTTTGTGTGAATTTAGAGGGCGGCATGTAAGATGTAAGAGAGCGGGCGGTTGCTTTGTGGGTAATGGATTGATGGATAGGATATGTTCTTACAGTGTGTACTAAGAAATGGCTATATTGCTAACATTTTAGAAGCATTATTAAATAAAAAAAAAACATTTGGTGCAACAGCTCTTCAAGTGTATGTATTATATTTTTTCACACGAAAGGAAGGGACCTACAGTTAAGTGCCGTATCTGAAGGGCAAGTTGTTTTTGAGAACCTTTTTCGTGACAACAGTGCTCTCGGATGTTTGTCAGACGTTCGCGAGAGGTGTGAACCGTGGAAAAACGTTTTGGTGTTTTCTGGGATTCGAACATGGAACCTCACACCCACTGATCCGACACACTAACCACTTGCGCCACGGCGACCAGTATTATTAGACTTTTGAATAATTTCTGTCGAAAAACAGACAAAGTGAACTTTGATATGCATGTACATGCATATACAGGGTGTTTCAGGAATTAGGGTTAGCGACTAAGGCACGTGTACTTGAGGAAATTTAAGAAAAAATATTATTTAGTAATTTATTGAATTTTTTATTCTTAACGGGTTTTCAATTCTTTTGCCAATACTTTCGTAATATGTATATTTAAATTTTAACCAAATGTGTATTAATTTGATCGAGTCTATTGCTAGTTGGGCACAATTTATGTAGTCCTTATGAAATCAATTGACCAAAATTTGTTGGTTAATTTGAAACAACCACCAATTTTTAATTAAAAACATTTTTTTTTTTTACTTTCAAGGTAACTTTTTGACAAAAAATTCATGATAAAGGGACCTTGACTCTATCGAATGAAAGCTTATTAAGAAAAAAACCTAAAAATTGTGTTAAAGTTTTTATGTAAAACTATTTTCTTTATAAGTTAGCGCAACTAGACTAAAAGCAAGAAAGATAAAACGTCGCCCATAGTGGGACAGAAACACGGGAGCTGTTGAAAATGTTCTCTTTTTTTGTTTTTAATCCTGTCATAACTGCTGTAAGTTACAAACTAAGTTTTACAAAACAAAGTAAGTCTTGTGCTAGAATGTTGTTAACAAAATGTTCATTTTTCTTTATAAGCTTTCATACAGTTGTGTGAAATAGTTTGTTTTCTCTGTTTTTTGTTTATAATGACTTCTACTACGCTTTGTATAAAGACCGAAGACCCTGCACATAGCTCCTTCCATTCATAATGGCGATAAGTAAGTGTCCTCTAATCTTAAATACTATAAAAGACAAGTCGATTTTCCTTGTGAACACCGTTTCTCGAAAATTACTAGACGTAGGTACTTGAAATTTTGCACAGTTATTCCCTATTTTGCCTAGATGCGAGATAAGAAGGGATTTTCGGAAATTCAAAGTCTAAGTGGCGCAAAGGGGGTTGAGATCAAATTTTCCATCTGTAAATATTAATTCCACAGCCGTAGCTCAGTACTGGCTCTCCGGATTAAAAAAATTAAAATATGTGAATTTAGTAAATTCGCCACTGATTCATTTAAGGTATAGAACATCCTTCTGCGTTGTCCTGAATTAATCAAATCATCGCCCACAATTTTCCTTCAGTGGCGACCACGGCCAGCAGTCATGCAGCAGTGGCTATCATTGCAATAGTATGTGTGTGTGAGTATATGGGCGCGCTATCCCATGATTATGTTTTGATCTTTAGCGTGCGATCTCTTCTAGAGTTAAGATTGAAAAAAAAAAACATTATCAGTGCCAAATCTAAGATATTATAAATTTGATTAATTAAGATATCCATATGCTGTCAAAACTTGATGCAATTAAGAGACTTGGGAATATACGGGTAGGTACATATGGTATGTACATGCATATGCATGTGTAGACATCGAACTATTGCAATATTTTTCAATTTTGTTATATGAGATGTTGTTGATCGTTAGATTTGTCCACAGTTTAGAATGTTTTAATGGATTTAAATTTAATTGTGTGTTGTAAGCGGGTTTCTGTGTGCTCTGGTGGCGATTCCCACGGCGGAAGTTATAATTGAGCTTACACATTTTTGGTATTGTGTTCAGTTGGTAATTATGTTTCAACAATTAAATAACTTACTTAACTTAACTTTAACTTATGTCCTTTAACCCCTCGGGGGGCATAGGGTGTCAACCACGCCTGCGCGCCATCGTGTTCGGAGTTCTGCAACGCGTTTGAGCTGCCTCCAACTCATTCCTAAAGAGCTCGATTCCTCCTCAACTGTTCTGCGCCACGTTTGCCTGGGGCGTCCCGCTATTCTGCCTGCCTGGGTGAGCGGATTCCACTGCATAGCGTATTTCGCAATGGAGTTGTCTTCGCGCCGTAGGGTGTGTCCAATCCATTGCCACTTTCTTCTTCGTATAGTAATGCTTATAGGTTCTTGGCCCGTTCTCAGATAAAGTTGTTCGTTGGAGATGCGGTTCGGCCAAAAAATCCTCAAGATGATTCTTAAGCATTTGTTTACGAAGACTTGCAGCTTGCGTGTGTTAATGGTGTCCACCTTCCAGGTACTGCACCCATAAAGCAGCACTGATTCTACGTTGGAGCGGAACAGTCGTAGCTTGGTTCTTAAGCTAATAACATTGCTTCTCCAGATTTTGGACAGCATTCCGAACGCAGCTTTAGCCTTCCCGATTCTGCTGCACACATCCAGTTCGGTGCCACCGCGATTAGCCGAGACGACACTTCCTAAATATAGAAAGTTATCAACTTTCTCGACTTGCTTTCCGGCAATGTTAAGTTGAGCGCGGGTATTGGAAGTACTCAGGGCTTTTGTTTTGGCTGTGTTTATTTTTAGCCCCACTTTGTTTGCCTCAGCTTCTAGATTTTGGGCCATCAAATGAAGATCCATTATCCGATGTGAAAGTAGACAAACATCGTCAGCGTAATCGAGGTGTTTAAGGTAAGATGTCATAGTCCAACGAATTCCAGAATTAGCTTCCGTCAATGCTGCACGGAGTACATCGCTGATAACCACCAAGAACAATAGTGGGGACAGTATGCACCCTTGACGTACTCCACTTTGGACTTCAAAGTCCTCCGACACCTTACCATTGTGCACGACGTGACACTTGCCGCCCTCATATGTAGCCTTGATAATAGCTATAAGCTTTTCTAGAATGCCTCTCCTGCGCAAGGCCAGCCAGATAGCATCTCGATTCAAGCTGTCGAAAGCCTTCTCGAAGTCGATAAACAGTAAATGTAGCGGAGACCTATACTCAACGCATTGTTCGATTATGATCCGTAAGGTGTTTATGTGGTCGATGCAGGAGGATCCAGCGCGAAAGCCTGCCTGTTCGACATCGAGAGTTGAATCTAAATGATCTTTAATTCGTTCTAGAATTATTCTAGCTATTATTTTGGCTACAGCTGGAAGAACGCATATACCTCTCCAGTTACCGCACTCCATCAAGTTACCCTTCTTTGGAAGCTTAATGATCATCCCCCTTTTCCACTCCTGTGGAAATTGTTCACTATCCCAAGCTCTCCGTATTAGCGGATGCAGCAAATCTGCCGATGTATTTGGCGCCGCTTGAAATAGCTCGGCAGGGATGCCATCAATACCCACCGCTTTGTTTTTCTTGAGGGACTTGATTGCTGTTATTATTTCAGCTTTACTGGGAGGTACGGTGCGAATTCGGGAATTTGTTGCTTCGAACTGCTCATTCAAATTCAAGATCATACCGCCGTCGTCTAAGTGATTTAGCACTGCAGCAAAATATTCTCTCCATCTAGTGAGCTGATCCTCATCCGAAATCAGAAGGTCACCGTCAAGACTCTTCACTGGATGTTGTTTGGAGTTTCGACCACCAATGAGCTCCTTAGTGATGTTGTAAACAGTCCTACTGTCGCACCTACTCGCTGCTTCTTCAGCCCTTGAGGCCAGTGAGTTGACATGTTGACGCTTGTCACGTCTCACACTACGCTGCACTTCTTTCTTCTTCGCACGGTATTGGGCTTCAAGCTCGGTTCTCTCTACTGCTGAGGCCGCTGCAATCCGAGCCTTGATTGCTGTACGCTCATCTATCCGTCTCCAGGTGTCTGTAGAAAGCCATGTGCGGTGGTGTTTCTGCTTTTTACCGACATAAGTGCGTGCCCCAGTCGCAGAAGCATTTTTCACAGCACTCCAGTGGTCATCCATGTTCTCTATGCTGCTGATTGCTTCTGCTTCTAAGGCAAGATGGTCCCTGAACTGTTGGCGCACTTGGGGAACCTTGAGCCTGTCGATATTAAACCTGGTGATGTTAAGCAGGTTTGAGCGGTTGCTGTTGACGGATGCAGTACGAAGGCGTAAATGAGCTACCATAAGATGGTGATCTCGTTCTAGTCCGACGTCAGCTCCACGTCTGTTTCGGACGTCCAGGAGACAATTTCTAAAGCGGCGACTGATCGCAATGTGGTCGATCTGGTTGGATGTTCGTTGCCTATCAGTAGAGACCCAACTGATCTTATGGCAGGTGTTATGCTTAAACAGCGTACGTCCGATGACTAGGCGGTTGGTATTGCAGAAGTCCACAAACCGCTCACCATTGTCATTACGGTCTCCCACGCCGTGAACTCCCATCACGTGCTTAAGCATGGTGTTGTCGCTACCCACCTTGGCATTGAAATCTCCCATCACCATTACGATGTCCCCATTAGGCGTTTGGTTGTAGGCGGCGCCTAAGTGGCTATAAAAATCATCCTTTTCGTCCTCAGTCGCGTCTAGAGTCGGAGCATAACACTGTATGATGGTAATTTTTCTAACTCTACTCTGGAACCTAGCCGTCAATATCCGGTCACTATGGGGTTTCCAGGATATGAGGCTACTACGTGCTGCTGGAGTTAGCATGAGTCCTACGCCAGAACTCCGTGCACTTCCAGCTGGTTTACCAGAGTAGAGCATGACAGTGCTTTTTGTTGGGGAGATGTATTCCCCAGCATCGTACCATCTTATCTCGTTCAGCCCTAAGATGTCGATTTTATACCGTGCGAATTCGCGTTCTAATTGGAGGAATCTGGCGTTATAAGGCCCTTCCTTGAGTGAGTCCAGGAGGGTCTTAACGTTCCAGAATCCGATCGTTGTCCGTGTCCGATAGCCAAAGGTCGTCAACAAATGATCAGTCCGTATCCGAGGCGTATGTTTCCGTTTCGGAGCAATAGTTTGTTTTACGGTTGCGGCTCGCTGGGCCACAGACCAACCGACACTTATCCTGTTTTTGGCGCAGGAAGCTCGCCATTCGTCCTCTCCCGTTAGCAATTTCCGAAGAAATTCCCAGATGGCACCACGAGGAGGTGGGAGTAGAGCTTACTAACAGAGCTGCTAGGTTTTCGGCTGCAGTGGCTCCTACTCGTTACTTAGCGGACCAGCACCTATCGGGAGATATATATTAATATATTAAATAACCGTCAAATAAAATGCGGGCGAAGCGAGGCGACCACTGGTCAGCTAGCTTTTCATATGAACTAAGCCGTATTAGGTTCTTTCGCTAAGGAACATTCATCTTAACTTACACCAGAAAGGGGCACAATAGATCTTTTAGGTCGTAGTGCATATAAATCCATCACAATTCATTCATTCATATACAGGGTTTCTTTATTTCCCTGAATATAAGGGAAATATTGGAAAAGCTGCTAATAAGGTTGTCATATTGTTTTCGTGCAAAAGTCATATTTCAAAACTTAGAACAGTTTAACTAAAAGTATTTAGGGTCACACGTGTTTATTATTAAACTCGTCCCAATCAATTAAGAAGAAAAACAATATTTGACACAAAGAAGGTTCGAAATGGCGGGTTGCTGTAGCTGGATTTTTACGTAGATGTCTTGTGTATAACAAGAATACAATAGTATATATTGAGATCATTTTTGACCAATTATTACATATTATTTTCCTAGTTGAGATTTTTTTTCTTGGGAAAACTACGTGGAGACAAATTTAAACCTTTCCTTTGTGACGTACTCTTAGTCATACAAACTATCAGCAAAATTGAACCTTAACTAGATGTACATACATATGTCTTAACCGTCGTTTCGAGTAACTTCTTGTTCTTCTTCTTCTTATTTCGGCGAGGTTATGATCCGAAAACAAAGGATCATAACCCTCCCACTTCACCGCATTTCTACCGATCCGCCTGTGGGGTTAATTTTATTATTATTTTGTGATCCAGGCGTTTGTAGGCCTGCCTCTCCTGCTTCGCGATGTCTTTGGAGTAACTAAGTAAATAAAATATAAATAATCAACATATTAATTACTAAAACTATTTTTAGGCAACATCACTGTACATAGCCAACTCAATCTTTCTGAAACACTTTGTTTACATGCGTACTAACATATGTATATAGGTATACCGGAGAGTAAGTATATTATTTGAGATTTTTGAAAATATATCTTAGTACGTACGTACCTATTAAGTAGGAGTCTTGAAAACATTTCGGTTGAGGTAGATGGGCTGTTTTTTTTAAATCTTGCAATAATGCTTTAAATATTTGAAGCTAATGGCATGGGACGATAAGGAAAATTGACCCTGATCACAGTAATTACTTATTACCTACATAATAACAAAATGTACATTTATACACAATTATTTATTTTATAACTCACCGTTCACTTTCTCCTTCTTTACAAACTATTTTTAAACTGTTTTTTTTTTTACTGATTTGTCTGACTTCCAATAAACCAACGGTCCGTGCACCATCAGTAATTTGGATGCAAATGACAGATTTCCCGCTTAAGAGATTTTTCGCTACACATAGTGCGTGCTCCTTCTGAGAAATGTAGAAAAGTTACCATTAGCAATCGCAGAAGCTTGCAAATTTCAAATTCAATTTTTAACGGCGAAATATGGGGACCCGTTTTTCTTAAATGAAAAATAATACAAGATGATATAATTCTTAAATATTGATCCAAATTACTAATAAACAAAACAAAAGCCTTGTTTATTAGCTTTGGTAGCGTTTGTAAAGTCATGAAGGAATTAATAATATCTTGAAATGCAAATTACTGCTGTGGGGGTAAACATCATTTAGTACAAAACTATTTGTAGTAATAGATGATATTTGAAAATTCTTATATTTACGAAAAAGTAAGTCTACTTCAAACTATGCAAATTTATTGCCAATAAATACTGTTTTTAGAAATGAATAAATTAAATAAATGTGGTTATGTAAAGCAATTAAATTCAGGGGACATCTTATTGCAACAATTTAAAAATCAGCCCAGATACGTATACTTAATCAGAAAGTACTATGTACGCACTTTATTTATTGAAAGATGTTCAAGAATCGATATTTCTATTGAAAAGATAAGTTTAAAAACGTGTCGAGCATTTGTTCGATCAAAACGTTCTCAAGGAATAAATTTATATGCGTGTGTCTATGCCAAATACTGAACCTAGGCAGGTGAGAAAAATATCATGAATAATTTTGAATGGAGAACTAAAAGCTGAAAAATAAAGTCAAAGAATCAGGAATCCAAAATGACAATAAGTAAAGAAAAACTTTATACAGTTGATCCAAATAAAGGAAATTACTGCTCTTGTTAAAAACAGTACCTATCTAGTTAAGAAGTTGCATTCGCTTGGTAGGTTCAACAGTTCCTGCAGTGTTAGTTTTGATTCAGTGTATTACTCTGACAGACACTGATCTGCCAACTGACTTTAATTGTATCTGCATGCCGTTCCACACTCTACTTTAAATATGGAAACAGGGTAACAATTAAGGTTGAGAAATGCTGCCCGCTAGGCTGAGCTATTTCTTAGTTCCTTCGACTTCGGAGTTGGAAGAACACATCCAAGTTCACCATGATAGTTATGTTTTCTCAATGAAACTAGAAGAAACATTGAGAGTGATTTGCAATGAAATACAAACCGTGCATCATAAGATTGATGATTGAATCGTGGGGGATGGGATATCCACTAATGCAAATTGACTGACACTAGCAAAAGAAAATGCCTTACCTTATGGATTTGCAGGTTGTAATAAATTTCTTTAGTTTGCTATGAAGCTTAAAGTCGTATAGTACTCGTAGTCCTTGATAGCAAGGTGACGTAGAAAGAACACGTTATATAAAATCGACTTGGTAGTTGGAGACTTGTCGAGTACGTTTGATTTTTTTAACATCGATGTCGTACAGCTGACTTGCAGAGAGTATTGTAATCACTCGCTCTGAAATCGTATGTCATCTTTCGACCGGTGTAAAATGAAGTGAAAGATATCTATGTCAGCAACAGCATCCAATATTTAATCGCCGGTCCAATGTTAGCAGATGTGAATTGGACCTGCTGACGCATGCGAAGAAGTTGCCATCCTACTGTAAACTACGCAGCATTAAACCATAACATGTATGGATTCAGCTAAACAATGGCAATAGCTGTATTTACGTCCTGGACAGGATGTGTACTTTTAACGTGATTTGTCGTAGACAAGTCCGGGAAATATAACTACAAGATGACGGGAAATACAAGTATTGTCTGAAACCCCTAGGAACACATCCAAGCCGCTTGTCATTCCACACGTCATACTCAAATCGGAAAATGAAAACATCAAAGTTCTAACCAAATGGATAACTGGCATCAAAATTAATGGGCATTTGCCAGCTAAGCCAACAGTACATCCAATTTATAATGGACTGAACTACAGCCTAATCGCTAAATTATTTATTCTAATGTTTTCTTACGAGTATGTCATCTGGCGACATTGCAAGAGGAACAAGAGAAATATGCAAATAGAGATCCAGGCTTAGGAACTACCACCAATACCTGCAGATAGACGTTTCACTGCGACCGATTTCCACGTGGCTTGAAAGGTGGCCCCAGTATGTCATGGTAATAAGACCAGACAGTTTTTTTTTACTTTATTTTGTTCATTTCCAACTCGAATTTTCTATTTCAATTTTTGTTCCCAGCTAAGTGAGCAAAAATAAATGTACTCAAATTCGTAATAGCTGACTTTGCAAGTAATATTTTTGTAATTTAAGGGTTGTATATATTTGTAAGATAAGCAATATTTTAGTATATAAGATAGTGAATAAAACGCAACGACACTAGTCGTTAAACACATTTTGAGAGTTTTAGTTTAAACTTCCCCCCACCAGTGGTGTGGAGTCTTCTGCTTAAATTCTAAATTCAAAACTGACTTTACCAATTTATGCATAAATATGTACTTAAATGTTGCTTCTGTTTGCGGAGGCAGTACTCTGTGAGATCTTAATTTCAAAGTAATTAATATTCCGCATGTTCCCCTAAATACCACCAAACGATCGTTTCCTAAACTACCATTTCAAAATGTGTGACTCACATCGAAGTAATGTCGGACGGGACAACCGAAAGACGCCAGCAAAGAATAAAACTTAGATAAGTCTTCCCGGGTCTTCATTATCGCGCATCCTTCTTTGCTCCAAAAAAAAAAAACATAAACTCGCCCAAAATGTGCCCTCTATCACTGTTAATGTCCTCCACACACTGATAACAGAATTTATTGTCCGTCGTTTAGTAAATTTCTCTCTTCTCTCGCGTGCATTCCTTTTGTAACCACCAACGCACTGTCTCACGCCAGAGATTTCATTTTTATGGCCAGCAGGTCCTTCGTGCCTTCTCAGTCTTTCATAAATTGATTTGTAGCATTTTCATTTGGTGACATCGCTTTCCGCCATTCAGCAGCAGCAGTTCTGTCCAATCCAATTTACTATCGCGTCAATTTATCACAATTCGTATGCGGGGGGTTGAAACCGGCTCACAAGTACTATACACTCCACCATTGCACTGATTGAAATTTATTTCTTAATTTCCCAACACAACTGAAAAAAAATATGTTTTTTTTTTTACTTTTGTCAATATCAAGGCTACACGCCAATTGACTCGATTTCAAGTGAGTATGAGAGAAGACGAGTCGCGTCCAGACGTCGCATCTTCGAACACTGAAGACTCAATCTCGCTCTCAATTGATTTTTATTATTGTAATTTACAACTGCGTCTGTCAATGTCATCAGTGCGACTCTGTCAACATAAAAATGAAATGAAAAACATTTTTATTTATCACCTTCTTATTGGGCACCAGAGTGTAGATCGACAGTCTACACAGCAACAAAACCTATACTTTGGTTCGAGATTGACTAATTGTTGATATCATTCTGTGAATGGGGTGTGCTGGTAGCTGCTGATTGCCACTGATTAAACAAAGTTAAATTTGTGAATTTATGACATTTAGTTTGTCACCCTGAGGGTAAACAACACAATAATACTATGTATAGCGACGACTGTAGACAGCCGGGAAACACACAAATTGGACGCACAACATACAATTATGGGGAATTACGGACATGTGAACATGTGTCGATCGTGTTCAGCGATATGTCAAAGTGAAATGGAAATCATTTCTAAGCAATCTAATAGCAATTACGATTGATTAAAGTTAATGGAACACATTGTTTCGAGTCAATTTTGTTTGCCTTCATTGAGGGTGCTGCTGATTTGCTGTCGCTGATTTGGGGTCTTTTAGAGCTGACAAATGATATTTTGTTAACAATTGACGGCTATCGACCGGAGGAAATCTGATAGCTCTGACAGTAGCAGTAGTTGGCATGCTTTATGCTGGCAGTGAGTGGTTGATATGATTGGACCTTGCAATTTACGAATCAAATTGATAAAGCACTAAATCTGATACGTTTTACTGGACCTTAAACCCTTGTAAATTAGGCCGTACATTTTTCATGGATGAATAACGAAAACTGGAAGACCCTACACATGCTATCTTGTATTACTTAGTTTCGTATGGGAAATGCAAATATGTAGCAGTTAATGCCAATTAACTTCTACTTTTTAAGTTTAAACCACCTTAAGGTACATATGTTTTCTATAAGTGTTGAAAGCTCTTTCAAGAAGAAAATTACGATGCACGGTCCTTCGGCCCTCTTCAGACCGAGACCTTTCCAGTGACATCTGATTCGTCTACTTAGCAGTCGCACGCTTAGCGCTATCAGTGCATATGGCTGTCACGGAATTCGCCTTATAATATTAAATATGTAAATGTATGTATATACGTAGATGGTTATGAACTTGTGTAGAATATTTTCAACCACAGCAACCCACTGTTCTTTTAATACCCAAGGACAACGAAGGCTCTCTGGCCTGTCATAATCAGGACTTAAAAGCTTGATTTTCGTCATGCATACCAATGCCATCCGTGGTTCGAGTAATGACTCAAAGTCACCTATGTATTCATAGGTATACAGAACTTATCTATATAAATAGAAATGAAATGCTGTTCGTTGGTCATCGCATCACTTGAGAACGGCTGGACCGATTTGGCGCATTTTTTTTTAAATATTCATAATAGTCCGAATAAGGTTTTTACGGAAAGAAAAATTGGAGAAGTTGCCCGGAAAATTGGAAAATTTGGGAAAAACTGAAAGTGTTTTTTTCTATGGAAAAAAATGTATGTACTTATGTTTGTGTGTTATGGACTCCGAAACCACAGAACCGATTGACCTCAATCTTCGGTATTGGAACAGGAGTGTTCCTGTGAAGTTTGGTTAAATAAATCGGTCCACTACTTTAGTATTATCGTACTTTTTTACTAAAAAAAATGGTCTTTTGTTATTCGCAGCAAAGCACCCCAGTTACCATCGGTCCGCAGTTTGCGCACTACTTTAGTATTATAGTACTTTAGTGCTAAACATGTTTTGATATATGTATTTAAGGTTGGACCACTTACCCACTGTTGGTCGGCATAAAACTGTTCTCTAATAGATTTAGCCCTGCCTGACAGTTGTTGCTCCAGGCGCCTGCCTGACAGATGTTTTTTTTTTTTGTAGGCGGAGCAACGCTCGCCGGGTACCCGCTAGTTACCAAATAATTTTATCCAAAACAAGGGAATATACAAGTCTTATGAAATCCAAATTAGTAATGCAACCCTATCTCTTACAGCTTGACTTAGATCTACCATATTTAAATGGACCAATTTCGAATTTCCAAGCCAAATATGAAATTACGATTTTTATTTTAGGAAAAGTTTGTCAAAAAGAGGGCAAACTGTATTGTATAGACGAATTATAGCAAAAGTCGAGTCCTATATTTTTTTCGCACAACATTTTATGATTTTAGGATTATTTATATACTGTTACAGCTACCCTAGAAAAGAAAACGACGTTACTTAATTTATAGTAGATATGTTATAGTCAAACATCGAAGCTCCGGCGCTCCTAGGTTTGGCTAGTCAAACCTCAAGTCTGACACAAAGTCTTAGTCAAAGTCCAAATCAATAGCATTTTTTTAATAATTCAGTTTTATTTTTTTGACAAATAATCAGAATAAGTAGGTTATTAAATTTTTTATTGTTATTTTGTGTTACGACAATAATTTATCAAAAAATTAGTCCTTATTTTGACAAGATGATGCGTTATGGCATTTTGAGTTGCACATTACGTTTGATCATTTCTTCAAATTGAGTTTCGGCATTTGACTAGCCAAAAATTCGTTAGTCAAAGGTAGAAAAATGCTACTGATTTCGACTTTGACTAAGACTTTATGTCAGACCTGAGGTTTGACTAGCCAAAAGAAACATAAATGTATACAAACGTCCTTACGATGCCTATACGACTCACTGTACCGGCTCCTTCTGCTGATCATGGGGCATTTTGATGTATAGTGAACTTTTTGCAGAGAACTTATGAATATTGGTGTCTCGTAGACCCTGGAGTCGATCGGCCTGGTTCAAACCCCAGCAGGGAACAGCAATCATCAGCCACCCGAGTATAAAGGAAAACGATTTACATCGAAGTTTTCAATACCACTGCACCAAAGAAAGGCTCCTGCCTGGTAGTACAATGGACTAGAGTCTGAGTGCTCTGCGATTTGGGTTTCCTTTTTACAAAAAAGAAAGGAAACCCTCTGAACTGCGCCAACTGCAGAGGTATAAGTCTCCTAAACATCGCATATAAGATCCTGGCTGCCGTATAATGTGAACACCTAAAACCGATCGTCAAGAACCTGATAGGTCCTTATCAGTACTGTTTCAGCCCTGGAAAGTCCACCATTGAGCAAATATTCACACTACGGCAGATATTGGAAAAGACCCATGAATATAAAATCGATACGCACCACCTCTTCATCGATTTCAAAGTTGCCTATGATAGTGTGATAGAGACGAATTATACAGAGCCATGTCTAGTCTTCGCATCCATGCCAACCTCATCCGTTGTGCAGAATGACGATGGAGAACTCTCGCTGCTCCATCAAAGTCGGTAAGAACATCACCGAACCATTCGATCTCAGGAAAGGTCTTAAACAAGGTGACGCGTTATCATGCGATCTCTTTAACATCGTACTTGAGAGAATTGTACGAAACTCACAAGCCAACAAAGGAGGTATAATCTTTTACAATTATGTACAATTATGTACAACTACTCGCTTGTACAGATAACATTGACATAATCGGAAGAACTCAGCGGGCCGTCAATGGGTACGAGTATTGAGATCGACGCAGCAAAGATGGGTCTAGCGGTCAACGAAAGTAAAACAAAATATATGCTGTCTACAAAAAAGGACACCCAGCATCGACGTCTTGGACAGAACGCCACAATAGACAGATACAATTTTGAGGTAGTAAAGGATTTTGTCTACCTAGGCTCTATGGTGAACTCCGCAAATGACATCAGTAGGGAGATCACACGAAGAATTACTCTTGCCAATCGTTGTTTCTATGGGCTAAAACGGCAATTGAGAGTCCTTATCTACCCTATCTCGAACTACTAACTCTTTATAAGACACTACTCATCTCAGTCCTGCTGTATGGTGCTGAGGCATGGGCTTTGACAAAACCGGATGAGGATGCCCTTGGTTATTTCGAGAGAAAAGTTCTTCGAGCGATCTTTGGTCCCGTCTGCATAGACGGTGAGTGTAGGAGAAGGTACAATGCCGAACTATACAGCCTATATAAGGACATCGACTTAGCCAAAAGAGTTCACATACAGCGACTAAGATGGCTGGATCATTTAGAACGGATGGAGCCCAACGTTCCCGCTAAGAAAGTCTTCGAATCCACCCCGGATGGACGGCGCAGTAGAGGACGACCTCGCGGTAGGTGGCGCAAACAAGTGGAGGGGGACCTCAACCAACTTGGCGTGCGCAACTGGAGGCAGCTGGATCGTAACGGTGCTGGCTGGAGAGGTTTGTTGGTTGAGGCCCACGTCCACCCCGGACTGTAGGGCCATCTAAGTAAGTAAGTAAATTTTACAAAAAAGAAAGAAAAAAATGGGTAAATCGGAATGGCTAGAGGGATTCTCCGATGACGTTGCGAATCAAGACCAGTCATAGCAAAGTATGACATTCTTCAATCAGTGGTAAAAGGTATTACATGTCTTCATATACGGGATCAGTGTTTTATCAGTTGTAGTGCAGTGAAGTCTTAATAAAAATACCTTTAGTAAAGCATTGAAGAAAAAAAAAAAAAAGGACACACAATTTAAATTGGAGGTAGTGCCTCATCACAGAAGGAAGAAGTTCGATTAAAAAAAATTAAATATATATGAAAAATTGTTTTAAGGGGTGAGTGGTGTGCTCTTCGTTATTATGCTCCGTAATAACAGAGTAAAGCGGTCATAGACTCTAGTGAGCTTAAGACGTGGCCGCCAAACCTACGTACACACGTATCTTTATACTTATATACGCACATGCGTACATATAAATATGGTATATAAGAAATCACAATAAAATAGTTATTGGAAGAATAAAAATTCATCTAAAGTTAGTATGCGCTCATCAAAATTGAACTTCACTACGCTCGAGAAGCCCTATCCGAAGAGGGGATCAACCAATCTAGAAGGTCATAGTACCCTCGAATATATACATAAATATAAACTTTTACATAAGATACATGTATATATGTATACACGCAAAATAAGTCTTCTTTTTGTTCGAAATGCGTAAAATTTATTTAAGAAAATATTGTGAAAGCGTTGTACATCCTCGTTCATACATATATACACCCCCTTCGGGTAGGGGTTAGAATATACCCGAGGTAGGCATGCCTGTCGTAAGAGGCGACTAAAATCCACCCTCCGTATACCGAGTATGGCGTATACAAAGTATGCAATGAACAAAACAAAAGATATAAATACCCCAGGTGGCAGTCCAGGTACACTGGAAAATCCACCCTCTTCGGAGGTCGGCTCTACGGATTCTGGGGAGAGCCATTTATTGCGTTCATCTGACCCTTTTAAAAAAGGTACCAGGGTAGTTAGATCTCCACCATCAAGATCTACCATGAAAACGTGCGGAATTAGAAGTCCGGCGACATCGATAGTGTCGGCGCACGAACAACGGACTTCAACGAAAATTCAAAGCCTTACGGACGAAAATATGGAACTCCGGACCAGGCTAGGTAAAATGGAACTTCTCTGCGAAGAACTACGACAAGAATTAAATGTACTTAAAGCAGAAAATAAAGCATTTAAGGATATAAAGAAACCTCGTAATGAGTCTGCTGCGAGTTCAAACGTCCCCGATAACACTCATTATCAAACGGATGAAGAAGAATTAGCTCGGGAAACTAACTGGATTCTAAAAAAACGACCAGTTAAGAAACGAAAGCTGGTTCTTCACCCGAAATGGTAACGAGGCAAGAAAACACGCAAAATGAGCGAAAAGATAACGAACAGCGTGACAAAATAAACACATGTGTCGAAGAAAATCCACGAACTAAGGTGCGATCACCGCCGCCAATAAACGTAATCGGAATTGCAGACTATAATAAACTGCATTCTATTCTTAAACCTCTGTTGCTATCCGATTTTGAAGTAACATCGCTCAACAACAACAAATGGAAAGTAAACGTAAAGGACTCAGACAGTTACCGCTTAGTATCTAATAAACTGAATACTGAAAAAATTCAGTGGTATACCTACAAAAATAAATCTGAAAGACCGATACGAGTCGTAGCTAGAGGACTTCATGCCTCATGCTTAAAAGAAGATGTTGTTCACGATTTGAAAAACAAAAACTTTAAAATCGTCGATGCAGTAAATTTAATTAAACGGGAGAAACAAAAATTGGAAGGCGAGGAAACGACGGTAAAGCGCGGGCTTCCTCTTTTTATGCTAACTTTTGATAAAGCTGAGAGTTTAGATAAGATTTACGAAATAAGAACAATTCTGAATGTCGTAGTCAAAATCGAACCCATGCGCAAGAATACAAGATTGATACCTCAGTGCAAACGATGCCAAGGATTCAATCATACGCAAACGTATTGTCGAAAAGAACCACGTTGTGTGAAATGCGCCGGAAATCACCTCTCCCAAGTTTGTGGAGTAAACAAAGAAACCTCTGCAACATGTGTTAATTGTAAGGGAAAGCACCCGGCAAATTATAGAGGCTGTGAAGTAGCTAAGGAGTTGCAAAAGTTAAGCCACTAAATATAAAATCAAAATTGCAAACTAAACCAAAGCGTAAGATCGCGCCGGAGAAAGTAGGCAAACTAAAACTACCGGGTTCAGAGCACAAAAATATGAGGGAAAGATTGACAACAGAAAAGCCCTCGACCTCTGCTCTTAAAAGAAACGGTACTGAAAAGCTAAGATTAAAGCCACCAAAAGCCACCGGGTAATGACCCTCGGACAGCAGCAATGCAGTCTTATGCTCAGGCCGTGGCTTCCGAAAAACCAATAAACCTTGAAATTTCGACCGACCCCTTTTCTCATGTTTTCTCAGTTAT
Organism: Brachypalpus laphriformis; assembly: GCA_945910035.1. Lineage (NCBI taxonomy): Eukaryota > Metazoa > Arthropoda > Insecta > Diptera > Syrphidae > Brachypalpus > Brachypalpus laphriformis. Next base: position 206,254,647 of record OX246753.1, read on the forward strand.
TCTCGCGAAACTTGAAGAACAAGGCAAAATAAATAAAATTATTCTCGATAGGCTGATTAAGCTTGAAAATAATTCACAGAAAACGCGCACTTCAACTAGAATATGAATGACAAACGAATGTTGAAAATATGTACTTGGAATGCAAACGGACTTTTGCAAAAACTTGACGAATTGGAAATATTTATGCGCCAAAAAGATATTGATATTTGCTTGATTTCTGAAACCCACATCAAAACGGAATCGCATTTAAAAATAAAAGGCTATAATGATTACCACGCTTGTCACCCTTCGGGAAAAGCGAGAGGCGGATCATACTTGCTTATTAAAGACTGTATCGAGCAATCGGAAGACCTAAAGATAGACCTTGAAACTTTGCAACTTTGCACGATTCGGATTAAAAATAGTCAGCGTACTCTTAAAATTTCGTCTATCTACTGTCCACTGCGTTCCGCGCTTGAAAAAAGTGACTTTACTAACATGTTTGAATCGCTTAAGCCTAATTTCATTATTGGCGGCGATTTCAATGCGAAACACACGTTCTGGGGCTCAAGATACAGTTCGAAAAAAGGTAGAATGCTCTATGGGGCAGGTATGGAGTACAGCTGCGATTTCCATTCGACGGGTAAACCGACTTACTGGCCAACTGATACTTCAAAAATACCTGATCTAAAAGATTTTTTCGTTGTGAAAGGAATATCTACCAACCACATAAAAGTCAAAGAGAGTTTTGATCTGTCGTCTGATCATTCCCCAATTATTTTGACATTGAGCGAAAAACTAGTCTATAAAATAGAGCCAGCGAGATTAACTGGTCGAACAACTAACTGGGAAGGTTTTAGGAACGAAATTGAAGATAATGTTGAACTGAGCGTTCCACTTACGACACCCTATGAACTTGAGGTTAAAGTTGATCGCTTCGTCGAGATCGTACAGCTCGCCTCTTCGAATAATACTCCCATTCCAAGGAAAACGCCGGACATATACGGCTTACGATATCCTCCGGAAATAAAGGAATTGGTCAAGGAAAAACGAAAAGCGCGTAAAAAATGGTAACAGAGTCACTATTCACTTTGGAAAGCCATAAAAGGCACCAAAAGGCCCAAAGTCCTTGCGGCGCCAATTAAATTAAATCAAAATGAATGGGCAAGGGAAGATAAAGAAAAAGCGGACGTCTTTGCGGCCCACCTGGAAGAAACCTTTAAACCGTTAGTCAAGTGGTTTACGATAACATCAATAGGCCGGATTTACCATCTGGCAACTTAACACTCACAAGTGCAACGCTAAGGGAACTCAAAAATGAGATCGGGATTCTAAAACCTAAGAAAGCTCCTGGTTATGATTTAATCACCGGAGAAATTCTCAAAGTTTTATCTAGAAAAGCATTGATTAAGCTTCTCTATATTGTAAATGCTGCGCTCAGATTAAAACACGTACCGAGCCAATGGAAAGTTGCGGAAGTAATAATGGTCTTAAAACCAGGAAAACCGCCAAATGAGGTAATGTCGTATAGACCAATTTCGCTTCTTCCAGTCATATCCAAAAATTTCGAGAGGATATTACTAAGGCGTCTCCAACCAGTTATAGACGAAAATAATCTTATCCCTGACCACCAGTTTGGGTTCAGAAGTAAGCATCCGACGATTGACCAGGTGCATAGAATTACCGACGTAATCGAGAAAGCACTTGAAGAAAAAAAGATTTGCTCAAGCGAGCTACGACAAGTTCTCCCTGTATGCTTTTACGATATTCTAGTATCATATCTGGGGAATAGACTCTTCCGTGTTAGACATGGAAACGAATACTCGCAGCTCAAAGAAATTTCGGCCGGCGTACCGCAAGGAAGCGTTCTTGGGCCGCTTCTCTATCTGTTATATACTCGTGATATACCGAAAGAAGATGGCACTATCCTTGCTACGTTTGCCGATGACACCACTATCCTAGCAGTAGGTAAAACAATCGGAGAAACGACTGAAAAACTGCGAAACGCGCTAAATAAAGTAAATGAATGGACGAGGGACTGGCGGATTGCCCTCAACGAATCTAAATCTGTTCACGTGAATTTCACTTACAAGAAAACTAATGACTTGCCAATTTTCCTAAACTCGGCCCAACTACCTTTTGCAAACGAGGCCAAATACCTAGGAATGACACTCGACGCAAGACTAAAATGGAATTCGCACGTGAAAATGAAACGTAAAGAACTCGAAATCAAATATAGGGAAATGTACTGGTTACTCGGAAAACATTCCCAGCTCAGTACTGAGACCAAACTGCTTTTATACAAGCAAGTGCTAAAGCCGATGTGGACCTACGGTATACAACTTTGGGGTTGTACCAAGAAAACAAATGCCAATATTTTACAAACTTTTCAAAATAAAGTGCTAAGAGAAATTGTCCAAGCACCGTGGTATATTAGAAACGACGATATCCACAGGGATCTCGGAATTCCGACAATCGAAGCTGAAACTAGAAGCTTCGCGAGAAAGCATAGAAACCGACTAATCGGACATGCCAACAATACAGTCCTACAAATATTGGATGAGAGCAATTTATTGCGCCGACTACAAAGGACGAAACCCTTCGACTTGGCGAGATAATGATAAACCGCGTCTAGATTGCGGAACATGCAGGATCTTTCAGTGGAAAGTAACCTGCCAAACGTTTTTATTTCGTGATAGAAAAATTGCTTGATAAGTTATTACTTAGTTGCGATATCTAACAAATTTACATCGAAGGGTGGTGTTTTTTTAGTCAGTAAGAATCTGACACTACTATGAGCACGCGCTTGCTATTCTCATAGTGTCTATGGAAGATTTTTCACCAACCCTCGGGGGAAAAAAAAAAAAAAAAAAAATACATACATACCAGTTAAGGTCTTTGTGTATATATTTATTGTTCATTATGCCTTTTTTTTGTATTAGCGAGGTTGTTTTAAAGTGAAATTGCAAAATTAATGTGAATATTTCGTTTTCCCCGTCCGCATCTTTTTCGGGTTTACTATAGTTGCTTTAGATCCTTTAACCCCTCGGGGGGCATAGGGCGTCAACCACGCCTGCGCGCCATCGTGTTCGAAGTTCTGCAACGCGTTTGAGCTGCCTCCAACTCATTCCTAAAGAGCTCGATTCCTCCTCAACTGTTCTGCGCCACGTTTGCCTAGGGCGTCCCGCTATTCTGCCTGCCTGGGTGAGCGGATTCCACTGCATGGCGTATTTCGCAATGGAGTTGTCTTCGCGCCGTAGGGTGTGTCCAATCCATTGCCACTTTCTTCTTCGTATAGTAATGCTTATAGGTTCTTGGCCCGTTCTCAGATAAAGCTGTTCGTTAGAGATGCGGCTCGGCCAAAAAATCCTCAAGATGATTCTTAAGCATTTGTTTACAAAGACTTGCAGCTTCCGTGTGTTAATGGTGTCCACCTTCCAAGTACTGCACCCATAAAGCAGCACTGATTCTACGTTGGAGCGGAACAGTCGCAGCTTGGTTCTTAAGCTGATAACATTGCTTCTCCAGATTTTAGAAAGCATTCCGAACGCAGCTTTAGCCTTCCCGATTCTGCTGCACACATCCAGTTCGGTGCCACCGCGATTAGCCGAGACCACACTTCCTAAATAAAGAAAGTTATCAACTTTCTCGACTTCCTGTCCGGCAATGTTAAGTTGAGCGCGGCTGTTAGAAGAAGTGCTCAGGGCTTTTGTTTTGGTTGTGTTTACTTTTAGCCCCACTTTGTTTGCCTCAGCTTCTAGATTTTGGGCCATCAGATGAAGATCCATTATCCGATGTGAAAGTAGACAAACATCGTCAGCGTAATCTAGGTGTTTAAGGTAAGATGTCATAGTCCAACGAATTCCATAGTTGCCTTCCGTCAATGCTGCACGGAGTACATCGCTGATAACCACCAAAAACAATAGTGGTGACAGTATGCACCCTTGACGTACTCCACTTTGGACTTCAAAATCCTCCGACACCTTACCATTGTGCACGACGTGACACTTACCGCCCTCGTATGTAGCCTTGATAATAGCTATAAGTTTTTCTGGGATGCCTCTCCTGCGCAAGGCCAACCAGATAGCATCTCGATTCAATCTGTCGAAAGCTTTCTCGAAGTCGATAAACATTAAATGTAGCGGAGACCTATACTCAACGCATTGCTCGATAATGATCCGTAAGGTGTTTATGTGGTCAATGCAGGAGGATCCAGCGCGAAAGCCTGCCTGTTCGACATCGAGAGTTGAATCTAAATGTTCTTTAATTCGTTCTAGAATTATTTTAGCTATTATTTTAGCCACGGCTGGAAGAACGCATATACCTCTCCAGTTACCGCAATCCATCAAGTTTCCCTTCTTTGGAAGTTTAATGATCATCCCCCTTTTCCACTCCTGTGGAAATTGTTCACTATCCCAAGCTCTCCGTATTAGGGGATGCAGCAAATCTGCCGATGTATTTGGCGCCGCTTGAAATAGCTCGGCAGGGATGCCATCAATACCCACCGCCTTGTTCTTCTTGAGGGACTTGATTGCTGTTATTATCTCAGTTTTACTGGGAGGTGCGGTGCGAATTCGGGAATTTGTTGCTTCGAACTGCTCATTCGAATTCGAGATCATACCGCCATCGTCTATGTGATTTAGCACTGTAGCAAAATGTTCTCTCCATCTAGTGAGCTGATCCTCATCCGAAATCAGAAGGTTACCGTCTAGACTCTTCACTGGATGTTGTTTGGAGTTTCGACCACCGATGAGCTCCTTAGTGATACTATACGCAGTCCTACTGTCGCACCTACTCGCTGCTTCTTCAGCCCTTGAGGCCAGTGAGTTGATATATTGACGTTTGTCACGTCTCACACTACGCTGCACTTCTTTCTTCTTCGCACGGTATTGGGCTTCAAGCTCGGTTCTCTCTACTGCTGAGGCCGCTGCAATCCGAGCCTTGATTGCTGTACGCTCATCGATCCGTCTCCAGGTGTCTGTAGAAAGCCATGTGCGGTGGTGTTTCTGCTTTTTACCGACATACGTGCGTGCCCCAGTCGCAAAAGCATTTTTCACAGCACTCCAGTGGTCATCCATGTTCTCTATGCTGCTGATTGCTTCTGCTTCTAAGGCAAGATGGTCCCTGAACTGTTGGCGCACTTGGGGAACCTTGAGCCTGTCGATATTAAACCTGGTGATTTTAAGCAGGTTTGAGCGGTTGCTGTTGACGGATGCAGTACGAAGGCGTAAATGAGCTACCATAAGATGGTGATCTCGTTCTTGTCCGACGTCAGCTCCACGTCTGTTTCGGACGTCCAGGAGACAATTTCTAAAGCGGCGACTGATCGCAATGTGGTCGATCTGGTTGGATGTTCGTTGCCTATCAGTAGAGACCCAACTGATCTTATGGCAGGTGTTATGCTTAAACAGCGTACGTCCGATGACTAGGCGGTTGGTATTGCAGAAGTCCACAAACCGCTCACCGTTATCATTACGGTCTCCCACGCCGTGAACTCCCATCACGTGCTTAAGCATGGTGTTGTTGCTACCCACCTTGGCATTGAAATCTCCCATCACCATTACGATGTCCCCATTAGGCGTTTGGTTGTAGGCGGCGCCTAAGTGGCTATAAAAATCATCCTTTTCGTCCTCAGTCGCGTCTAGAGTCGGAGCATAACACTGTATGATGGTAATTTTTCTAACTCTACTCTGGAACCTAGCCGTCAATATCCGGTCATTATGGGGTTTCCAGGATATGAGGCTACTACGTGCTGCTGGAGTTAGCATGAGTCCTACTCCGGAACTCCGTGCACTTCCAGCTGGTTTCCCAGAGTAGAGCATGACAGTGTTTTTGGTTGGGGAGATGAATTCCCCAGCATCGAACCATCTTATCTCGCTCAGCCCTAAGATGTCTATTTTATACCTTGCGAATTCGCGTTCTAATTGGAGGAATCTGGCGTTATAAGGCCCTTCCTTGAGTGAGTCCAGGAGGGTCTTAACGTTCCAGAATCCGATCGTTGTCCGTGTCCGATAGCCAAAGGTCGTCATCAAATTATCCGTCCGTATCCGAGGCGTTGGTTTTCGTTTCGGAGCAGTAAAAGTTTTTACGGTTGCGGCTCGCTGGGCCACAGACCAACCGACACTTATCCTGTTTTTTGGCGCAGGAAGCTCGCCATTCGTCCTCTCCCGTTAGCAATTTCCGAAGAAATCCCCAGATGGCACCACGAGGAGGTGGGAGTAGGGCTTACTAACAGAGCTGCTAGGTTTTCGGCTGCAGTGGCTCTTTCTCGTTACTTAGCGGACCAACACCTATCGGGAGATGCTGCCCCTACGAGGCCTTTGTTAGTCGTTTGCCATCCTATATATATTACTATAGTTACCAAGTGCAAACATATAACAACCGACAAGTTTAAATAAGAATAACGTAACAAAATATTTACCTGAGGTACATACCTGAGGTAGTTCACGGTGGGAAAACCTAATTGTGAATATTTCATTGTGAAGTTTGTGTTTTTACTACCATCAAGGACGTGATACATTGATGGCATTTTAAAGTGTAATTTTCAGGGGGTACGGTCGAGTGACTAAAGCCCTTTCAGCGATGATAGAGTGACCCAATAGCAGCATCAGTCCTTCGGGAAGCCTCATTTAATACCGGACCGGACTTCATGGTTGGGAGGGCAAAGGTCAGCAGTGCCCTCAATGTGGTATACGTCCGTCCGTTAGATGGTAAAAAAAATAAGTGAGCACATTTTCGCATAAGATATGTTCTTTGCAGTAGTAGTAAGTATGTAATAATTGTGATTTTATTGGACAATAAGAAAAAAATAATTACAAAATTCATAAAATTCACAAAATACAGCCGGTCAGCCGGATAGAAGAGATTTACAATGCATATATTATTGAAAATGTGATAAATAGTTAATTTTCCTTTTTTTAAATGCATGTACAAATGTGATTTAAAATGATTCATCTACTATTTGCTGTCGATATTTCAATGATAACTTTAAGAAGCTAGATAGTGTATTCCAATTTTGGCCATTTAGGATTGAAATGATTTCGCTTGTTGATAAACTATGTTTCCCCAAAGTGCTCTTCTAATCCCCCTCAGTATTGGACATATTCCGACTAGGTGATGTACGTCTTCAATAGCTCGTAGATTGCACAAAGAACATTCTGCCTCCTCGTTCCGGATGGTTATATGCGGCCTGTAATTTAACTGCAAAAGCTCCCCTCTGGTCTTGAATATCATCGATATTGTGTATATGATGTTTTGATCGTGAAAGTAATTTTTTTCACCTAGGACGTATTGTAGCGTACAATACGAATGTCTAGTTAGGCTTTGCGGGGCTTTTACTCTAAACGCGGCACGGGTGGATAAATCAATCTTCGCTAGCAGTTCCTTTAAAGTCTTTTTCCATGTTGTTTCATTGTAGGGTGTTAGTACGACGTCATGTTCGTTGCACAATCTAGACCATTCATTGAAAAATTGTAGTTTACGGCGTATATGATGCATTGCGACGATATGTGGCAGACGTTGGCTCGGAAGGGACATTACTTTTACAAAGTACAAAAAGTGCAGTCGTAGTGTATAGATATATAATGGGGGCAGTCCGGTTTCCAGGTGGAGCATATAGTTTGGGGTGTTTTCCGGCAATATAAATATTTTTTTAATGAAGTACCTCAACAACTTTTCAACTTCTTTATATTGGTAGATGCCCCACACTTGGGCTGCATAGCACATGATCGACCTCGCTACTGCTTCAAAGATTTTATATTTAGTGCTTACAGCAATATTTTTTTTTACAGAGTATGCTTCTCGAACTACAGTTGATCGCTCTTTTTGCCTCTTTTAATTTTTCTTGCAGGTGTTTTTTGAAAGTCAGTCGCGGTGCTACTATGACCCCGAGGTACTTGTACTCCTTTACATTTTCCAATTCTTCGCTTTGCCAAGTTCACCTTTCATTCCTTGCGAATCGCCCAAAACTATTCCGAAAGACCATCATTTTTGATTTATTTGTGTTCACTTGTAAGTCCCAGAAACTGCAGTATTGTTCTAATTTGTTGACCATGTTTTGCATCATGGTTGGCGTTTCCGATAGAATGACTATGTCATCCGCGTACATAAGGAGTTTTACTTTTACCCCGTCAAACTCAATTTCCCCAGCCAAGAAGATTGGCAGGTCGTCCAAAAACAGAGAGAAGAGTAGGGCATGAGGCATCCTTGTTTAACGCCCATTCGTGAATCAAACCAGTTTGATACGTTGTGACCATCCCATACTGCAGCTCTGTTTTCATCGTAAAGACTTTGTATAACCTTAAGTACTTTCGTTAACACTCCCAGATTACTAAGTTTATAGAACAGCGATTTTCTGGCAATGGAGTCGAAAGCTGCCTTGAAGTCTACGAAGAACGCGTATAGTTTTTTGCCCTTGTCGAAGTAAGTCTTAGTCATACTGGTCAGAGTGAAGATATTATCCACTGCGGCGTAGTTCTTTCTGAATCCCACTTGAAACTCAATGAGCAGTTCGTTTGCCTGCACCCCTGCGGACAGCCGATCCAAGATGATTCCGGTGAAGATTTTCATTATAGAGTTCAGGAAGGTTATGCCCCTGTAGTTACTCGGATCACTGCGATCTTCTTTTTTGAACAGTGGGAAGATTATATTTCTCTTAATGCTGGGCTGCACTTCCCCCACCTCGAAAATGAAATTGTAAGCAACCGTAAGTTTTTCTATGAATTCATTCGTAGCGTATTGGAAGAATTCGTACGGTATGCGATCTTCTCCTGGGCTTTATTTAAGTTGCATCGATGTATAACTGTGCAGACTTCTTGCGACGTAATTTTGCAATCCAGTACATCCACTCTCTGGTAAGGTAGCGCTTTGCAGTAAGTTTGGTCGTGCTGCGGGGGCAAGAACCACTCCATTTCCGACGAGTTAAGCCGCGTATAGCAATTATGCCACGTCCCATCCCATCTTTAAGTCCCATCCACATCCTAGCTTCTTGTCATTTTTCCAATCCAAAGTCCCATGAACCTCCCTTATGCATATTACAATAATCAAGGTATTCCAGGAATACAAATACAATGATACCAAGTGTAGTAGATGTCGTTGTAAGCAAAAACTATAAAAAACTTATTGCCGTTAAAGAATTATGTATACCAGTTTTTCGGTTTTTTTACCCCATTCTTAATATGGCTCTATTTTGACCATATGTACGTCAATTTAATGATTCTCTTGTGAGTTTTAGAAATTTGGTCTAGTGTTTAAAGTCATAGAATGTTATGATATCACTTGTTCAAGAGTTTATCTATAAATATGAAAAAAACTCGCAATTTTCAAAATTATTTTCAAATTCACTTTTGACGAAAAATTCCTATGCAATGCCTATTCAATACCACTCAATGTTTATATTATACAAAGCAAGATGTTGCTCGTATGCAGGAACATTACGTACTAAATTTTAGAGAATAATTTTTTTTTTTTTGGTTGCGCCTGGAGGTGCAGGAATCTTCAAAAGATACCAATGGTCCGTACCATTGGGTATGCCCGATTCATATATCTGACAATGCCATCAGTGCTAGTCAGTATATGCCTACGGGCTAAACTTCACCCCTCAGAGAGGCACTATGAGAACCGGCTGCGCGTACTCACAGTAGTAGGAAATTCGTCCCTCTCATTTTTTTCATTTTTGTGATGACTACGACTGAGTTGCCTTAACAAGTAGTTTACGCTTCTGTAGTGTTCATCGCGTTAGCTAGGTAGCTTTCCAGTGAAGGCACCTACTAATACCGTCATTAGATGCGGTGTTTCCTTACGGCGCTAGGTCCAAAGGTCTTGTTCTTTGTAGTCGGCGCTCAAGGTTTGTCACGTCCATAGTTTGTCACTTGCTTATACAGAAGCAGTTTGTTGTATACGCTTAGCTTCGAGTATCTTCCGAGTAGCCAGTACATTTCTCTTAATCTGATTTCGAGCTCTTCGTACTTCTTTTTAACGTGTGGTTTCCACTTAAGTTTTGCGTCTAGGGTCATTCCTAGATATTTTGCCTCGTTTGCGTACGGTATTTGCACCGAGTTAATGGATATAGGTAAGTTGTTTATCTTTCTTAACGTAAAACTGAAATGCGTTGATTTTGTCTCATTGAGGACTAATCGCCAGGTTTTTGTCCATTCGCATACTTTGTTCAAAGCTAGTTGGAGTTTTCACGTTGATGATTCGACTGACTCATCCGTTACGAGGATGGCCGTGTCGTCTGCGAACGTTGCTACAACGGTCCCTTCATCTTGTGGTATATCTCTTGTGTAGAGCAGGAACAGGATTGGACCGAGAACACTTCTTGTTGGAACACCGGCGTAGATTTCTTTGAAATCCGAATATTCACTCCCGTGTCTAACATGGAAAAGTCTGTTTTCAAGATAAGATTCCAATATTCTGTACAACTTTTCCGGTAAGATTACCCTTAGCTTATACCTTAGGCCTTCGTGCCATACCTTGTCGAAGGCTTGCGATACATCGAAAAAAACGCTAGAGCATATTTTTTTCCTTCTAGAGCTTTTTCAATTTCGTTCGTTATTCGGTACACCTGATCGATTGTGGAATGTTTGACCCGAAAGCCGAATTGATGATCAGGGATCAAGTGTCTTTCTTCAATTACTGGTTGCAATCGTTTCAGCAGAAGTTTCTCGAAGACCTTAGATTTTATTTGCAAAATGTGAAATGGGTCTATATGATTTCTTGTCATTTGCACATTTTCCCGGTTTCGGAACCATAATAACTTCGGCGACTTTCCATTGCCTTGAAACACATAATAGTCTTAAAGAAGCATTTATAATGTAGAGCAACTTATCCAGCACTTTTTTCGGTAGCTCCTTCAAAATTTCGCCAGTGATTAAATCATATCCCGGAGGCTTGTTATTTTTCAATTTTTTTATTGTCATTCGAAGTTCGGACAGGGATACGGCTTTCACTTTAAAGTTGTCGGGTGCCATATTATCATTCGGATCTTCAATCAACGGTTGTCCATCAAACGGCTTGAACGTTTCCTCTAAGTAGAACAATTTTTTTTTACTTTTTAAAGAATCTTACAAAAAAAATGCACTTTACAATCGAATAGCATATGAAATAAACGTGTTATAATACATCCAGGTTAGTTCCTGCCTCTGGATAAAATGTTAGCTTTTGTGCGTAATTTTCCAACAATTGTAGGATTGATTTCGAACATTAAACAGCGTATATATTTCAAATAGATTGAGAATGACGTCTTTCACATTTCAAAGCCTAAGCATCGAGAGGAAAAGACCCTTTTGTGCAAAACTCTTGAGCTTCGTAGGACTTCGTAGGAAAAAATTTCGAATTTCTAAGAAAACTGATATTCACAGGCTTATAGCAAAGAGCTTTATGCCTGCAGAAAGAACATAAGTTCGAATTTAAGTAACATCGATAGAAATTCAAATGCTTCTAGCATTTTAATCAGAGATACATTTTTATTTATTTATTTTTTATTTATTTTTTTTTCAAATAGATTCAACCTGTAAAATTAAGCCATGGACCTGATACATTCATGTGTATATGTACAATTGTAGATACATGCATTTGCCACCTTCTCACAAACAATTGACAATTGAAAGTTTAAGAATGATGTCAGGTATAAATTTATGCTGCATATAAAAACAAATAAATACATATTTGGCGCAAACAGCTCAAAAAGAGGCTGGGAACTAACTTCTCGCAAACATTCGTGTTGGGTGCGTTACATTTTCCACACGAATGGAACCGGCCTACATTTTTATGCTGTTTATGTGGTATCCATGTAGTGTTGCCGCGACAGTTTCACAAAATTTTGCAACATTTTCAAAAGTTGGAAAATTTGAGTTTTTATAAAGGAGCAAAATAGCAAGGGTTTGGTTAGCTCATGGTGTTAGCCGAGACTATTCTCGAATTAAGACACCTCTGTCGCACTAGATTTTCAAAGAAACTTAAGAACATGTCTTTTGGAAATATCCTAAGGGTATACGTATCACGAAAGTTCCCGTAAAGAATAAGCTTTTCATCGGATTGGCCCTTATATGTTCCGTAGTATTTTAAATGTCAGGAAGTAGAACAGTAGAGAGACGAAAATATTATGAGATGGAGTATTTGAGAAGCTTTAGGTCAATTTGTGTTTCCGATCCCAGGAGTTTCGACTGTAGCCTTACTTGTTTCTGGGCAGTGGTAGTTGAAATTGCCTTCCTTCTAACAATGTTTCATGTTCGAAATAGGTTAAAAGACAACTACATACATTTATTTCTGCAGCAAGTACTATCTATGCATGAAGTAATTGTACAATATTTGTACCAGTTTGCCATAATATTCTTATTCAATAGTCAAACATATTAATTAATTAATTCATTAAATTCATTGATTAGTCTTGCAATAACTTTCCAAAGAACCATTTGGGTATGTAGTCGACTTCTTTAGATTTTTTTAGATTATATAGATTTTTATTATTCATTCATTGTTTCTTAAATACTTTACAAAATCAATATTTCACATGGCATTGCCGTCTGCCGATTGACAACTGATATCTTGATTACTAATAAATAAATAAATAATAAATTAAAACAGTTTTTTTTTCCTCAAGTAATAATTGTAGTTAAGTGTGTAGGTAGAAGCGCTTAGAAGTTCCCGCTCATAATTCCATCCCGGTAGGCTAATGCAATTTTGCAGAATTAATAAAAATTGGTTACGTCTAATTCATTTAGAAAACCGATAACCTGATCATCCGATAAGAAATCGTTCCCGAAGAACGATTCGTAGGGTTGGGCATCTTCCATTAAATTGTAGAATATCCTCTCTCTCTCTGCTAGGTTGCATATACTACAAATGATAGGTAGTCCTTCCCTATGCGGTATAAAATTTATCTACAGTAGTTCTCCAGGTTTGAACATCATCGATATTTCTTCAGTACTCAGTCATTCATCCCTAAAGTATTTACTATTCTGCAGATTATGGCATAATCGTCTGTAAGTTAACCTGTACAGTGACCCTTCGGCTTCCCTTACAAAGCCCTTCCTCAGCTGTTCATCCAAGTTAGCAATTAGCTGATAGAGACAAGGTTTCCAGGTTTGATGCTCCTCCGCTCGTAGATTGAGTTCCAACCCACATCTTTCGGCCAAATCCCTCCATTCACTATACCAGCTGGTCCTACTACTTATTATCTTCAAGTCCGCTTTCTTGGGTAGCCGTTCATTAGGCATATTCATCATTTTTAAAATATATAGACCACTTGAAGCTTCAGTGTTTTGATGAAGTGTGGAGACATGCCGGTTTCTAACAATAGCATATAATTCGGACTGCTAGATCGGAGATGAAAGTTTCTTTTGATGTAATATCTTAAAAGCATCCCCACCGCATCATAACTTTTACACCCCCACACCTGCGCCGCATAAAACAAAATTGTCTCGGAGACAGCCTCGAACACTTTGTATTTACTACTGTGGGGGACGTATTTATTGGCAAAACATTTTCTCCAAGTAGTATGGTATTTATTCCCGTTTTTGCTTTGGCGAGCTTCTCCTTGAGATGTTTTTCCATATTTAAGTTGTTTGTCAGATACACACCAATATATTTGTATTCCTTCACGACTTCAATTTGTTCTCCATTATAAATCCATTTTTCATTGGAACTGTATCTGCCTCCACCCTTATTAAAAATCATCACCTTCGATTTGTCCAAGTTCACTATAAGACTCCATAAGTGACAATAATCCGACAAACGGTTAATCATAAGCTGTAGCGATTCCGGGGAACTTGCTATGTCATCAGCAAACATAAAGGATTTAATACATGTACCAGCAAGCTCAATACCTCCAGGCAAATAATCAGTGATATCCTCAATAAAGAGCGAAAACAAACATGGGCTTAACGTACATCCTTGCCTTACTCCTGACTTTGTTTGAAACACCGCCGCCACCGTAAATTCATATAAGCTTTGTATAACTCTCCCAAATTTTAAAGACATTCCCAATTGAACAACTTGTAAACTAAAGCATTTCGGTCCACTGTGTCGAACGCTGCCCCGAAGTCCACAAAGAACACATATAATTTTTTATTCGTCGCGAGGAATGATTCCGCAATACTTCTCAGAACGAAAATGTGGTCAATCGTCGAATAACCTGGACTGAATCCTGCTTGGAATTTTTTTAATAATTTACTGTCGCCAATCCATCTCATCAGCCGCCTTTGTAAGATAGTAGTGAACATTTCATATGAAGCGTTAAGGAACGAAATACCTCGATAATTCGATGGGTCGGACCTACACCCCTTTTTGTGGATGGGAAAAATTAGCGCCTATTTAAAATGCTGGGGCACTACTCCATATTCCAACACATTGTTGTATAGAACTGTGAGTTTATCAATAAGTTCGCCTGATCCATACTTGTACAAATCAGTTGGTAGTCCATCTGACCCCGGTACTTTACCATCCTTAAGTGTTTTTAGAGCCATCAAGATTTCTTGTTGGGATATTCGACCATCCAAGGCCTGGTTCTGGAAATCAGGTGCAGCATAATCAAAAATGTATCTGCTGACCTCTGGATTCAGCAAATCCCTGAAGTGTGTAAGAAGTACATTGGAGCTAAGATCTCTGGTGATGACGAACTTTTTACCATTGAGCTTAGGGTATGTAGTAGCTTTTCGATTTAACGAAAAATATGTGAACGATTCAATATCTGCTGAAGATTATGACATTCAAAACTAAATCACTTTAAGGGGTATTCGCAAACTCAAGTCATGCCTCATTTATGGTTTGTATGGATGTGAGGTGCATGTGCACTGTGACCTTCAGTAAATCGAATGAGCCCCCATATTAAGACTCTAGTCGATGATATGCTCGATTTACAGAACTTCCTCTAGCCCAGCTGCTTTGATGAACCGGAGTGTCTGAAGTGGATCCAGCGAAGGTAGATCCGTCTCTGATAGGAGGTGATGTCTTCTTTTGTGGATTAGTGCTTCGCATTCCATGGGTCGCCGTGGCGTAAGTGGTTAGTGTGCCGGACCACTATGTGTGAGGTTCCAAATTCGAATCCCAGAAAACACCAACAAGTTTCTTCACGGTCCCACCTCTCGCGAACGTCTGACAAACATCTGAGAGTATTGTCGTCACGATAAAGCTTCTCAAAACAAATTGCCCTTCGGATACTGCACTAAACTGTAGGTCCCTTCCATTCGTATAAAAAATATAACGCTCACAACACGATTGGTTGCGAGAAGCTAGGCCCTGGCACTTAAAGAGCTATTGCGCAATATATATATATATATTAAATAAGAAGGCATGCTGGTGTTTCTGCGAGGCCGCTACAGAATCTGCAATTAATTAATATTTTTGCAGTGACCCGTTAGCATGCCTGTCAAGATGCGAAGTCAATTCTTGCTAAATCTTAGACAGGTTATGCTTCTTTTCTAGTTGTGGCTTCCCAGAACTTGTCTTACCTGTTTCAGTTGGGGGTATCATTCCAATGCTTGACCTACTTATTCTCTTCTTCTTTCCTCAGTTCTGTACGTATTTTGCTTCGGTTCAAGGAACGGGCTTTCTAAGCCGTTTCATGCTAGTGCATCAGCTGCTTTCTGCCCTCCACACCTACATGTCCTGGTACCCAGTAGAGAGTTACCTTATTAGCCTGTCCCAGTCTGTTGATTCCCAGAGATTCTGAGTATCTGATACTGGACCTGTACCTGTTTATCAATAGAAAGCAATAGGTTTTTACATAAGTTTAAATCTGACTACGAATCAGTATTAAAAAAATCATAAAGTTTTAAGTTTTGAGTTGTAAGGTAGCTAATTCAGAAATAAAAAAAAAATAGTTGGGTTTTTGTCAGTAAACTGACATTTTTCCAGTGCTGATCCGAAGGGTAATTTCATTTTTTGGAGAAGCTTTCTCATCACAAGATTACTTTCTGATGTCTATTAAACGGTGAGAATATCTTTTGGTGATTTTTTCGAACAGTGAACCCCACGACAAAGCGACATTATAAATTTTATTTAAAAGTAGTATATATTTATGGAACATTTTAGTAAAAAAAATTGTAAAATTGAAGAAGAATATTTGGTAAGGCAATGTTTTGTGCATCCTCCTTTAAATATGTAGTATCAAACGAATCGTCCCATAATACATTGCAAAAACTTAAGTGTGTGTCTTTAAGAGAAACCAGATTTTTGTTGACATCTCCTAAAAGTCAACAAGCACTTCAAAATGCTCTGTATAATGCATTTAAAAAAGTCATCTCCTCGAAACTTATCACTGCACCATCACCGATGTTAATCCGTATTTAACAGCCGTCACTTTTAACAAAAAAAAAAAAAAAACAATAAAATTATCACACACTCATATTTGTCAAATCTCTGTGGACCAAGTCCAAGTGAATAAAGTGAATAAAAAAACTGTGAACCAATTTAAAATGACAAATGTGTCTACTCACATCTACACTTTCCTCTGTTTGCCGGAGTCCGCCCTCAGTGAACAGCTCTGAAGAACCCTATAAGAGCATAAAAAACGAGCATACAAAGAAAACGCATTCACATTGATTAAAATGTCACTTTTCTTCATTTATTTTGACATGAACTGACGAGGGCCATTATGACATTTTACGAGTGCTATTCTCGTGTTTCGTTTGTTCTCATCGTCGTCATCGTCACACCGCAGCTTCATATCTCCAGCTGGACCAAATAGTCAAATGTATAATAATATTAACAAATGACGAGGGTCTTCCTCAATCGGCGCGCAGTCGTAAACACTGATTAAGAGATCCGTCCCTTTGGCCCGCATCACAGTCGTAAGCCGGGGACACCCTGTGTAAAGTCATAAAGATCTGACAAATTTAACCGCGGCGCACTTAAGTGAGCTGATTGTCTCTCACACGACAACGACGACGACGACGCTGATGATGATGATGACGATCGCTTTAAGGCAACATCAACATCAAAACCACTCAACAAACTTTCAAGAGTCACATAATAGACGGCTTCATATCCAAGCTCGAAACACCACTCTGACATATTCGTACGATCAGGAGACAGTGATATGTGGAGAAGACTTGAGAGAAGCTGTGTGCGGTGCGTTCGCATTCAATGTGATGCCCGCCTCGTTTGACGCTTGACCCGAAAAGGTTGATGATGTTTTCGCTCTCTATCTCTTTTGCTTTCTTTCAATTGGCATCACTTTTGGCCAGATATACCCAAAGGACAGACGTGTGTGTCTGTTTAATTCTATTTTTTTTTTTTTTTTGTTTTTTGAGCGCACATGTCAAAATTATAGACAAGCAGAAAAAGAAGGCGAATTTGACGGCTTCATGCGCGCATTAAGTGTGAGCGTGCACACATATAATTTGACAGAAATAGCGATATCCACAGAGACCTTGGCATTAAAACAATCGAAGACGAAATTCAAACCTACGCGAGAAAGCATAGAAGTCGACTAGAAAGTCACGTAAATATTACAGTCCTCCAACTTTTGGAAGAAAGAAATTTACTGCGCCGTCTACAAAGAACCAAACCTTTAGACCTAGCGCGATAAGTAACCGCGTCTAAACTGCGGAGCTGGCAGGAACTTCTAATGGGAAGGTACCTGCAAAACGTCATTATTTCGCGAAACGAAAACTACTTGATAAGTCGAATACTTAGTTGTAGTAAAAATAAAAACACGTCTGTTTTGAAGGGAGGTTTTTTAGTGGGTAAGAATCCCACACTACTATGAGCACGCGCTGTCGATCCTCATAGTGTCTTGTTGAAGATTTTCACCTACCCTCGGAAAAAAAAAAAAAAAAAAAAAATATAATTTGACAGGGCTAAGCTTTTGAAGTATTCCGCTGGATACACTGTGAGTTAAAGTTGATATAGGAGTGACGCGCAAATTTCGCGATAGGCTATCATATGAAAAATAAACAAATCGGTGAGAAGGCGGTGGTTGAGAGGTGACAAAAGTAATTGTTTGAAGGGTGACATGAGTACTCATGACCGTAAAAGTGGTTCATTATATGGGACTGCCGCATAGTCGTCTGTGGGAATGAAAAACGGCTTTGTTTTTAATTTTTACTTGAGGAGTACCTCCTCTACACATATCCGAACGAGCTTATGGGTGGTCGGGTGAAATTTCACCACACAACAATAAAAATTGAATAACCGTATACTTGAAAAGCAATTACAATCGTTTGGATTAGATGAGTATAAACAAAATATGTTTGGTAAATACATAAGGAAAAAAAGTCCATAAGGGTAAATTGCTTAATCCAAATCCGCACCAATCAGCTAGGAGTATCTCGTAATATATGATACATACATATGTACTCGTACAAACAGTGGTAGTCAACAAAATAAAAGCGAATCCTTTTACTCGATCATTTTGATATAAAAGCTATATTCGTTAGGTTTCACTGGTGCCATCTATCCTTTTTTTCGAGGGATGCTCTTTGTTTTCAACTCCCAAAAACCTATCCCGCGAAAATTTTCTAAATCCTTTTTTTCATACAAAGTTCCTAACGCATAAAATATTTTGAATTTGATATGTGGCGAACCTTAGACTATTAGACTGAACGATGATAGCAGGCGAATATTATATAGGTACTTTCACAGCGAACGAGTAAAGGCTGAATTATAATAGTCGGAAGCAATCTGAAGCTAATGTCATAAGATAGATAGATAGATTTATTTCAAAATCAATTGGTTACAATTTATGTTTACTTTAAATCTAGTTAGGCATGGCTAGAAGGGCCGTCAGCCAGACGACAGCTTTATAAAATTCACTTTATTACTTTAGCTTTATCGGTTTAATAATTATTTAAAAATCCTCTAATAAAATTTTCTTTCTATAATTTAGAGCAATTCTTATAAAACGAAATAACTGTTGCCAGTTCTCTCCGTTTAAGATTGCAATAACCCCCGCTCGATCAATACATAGTTCTTCCCCCAAATGTGTCTTCTTATTTCCACCACAATGGGACATTTAGCGATGAAATGTATTATATTTTCTCTTTGTCCGGTATTGCATAAGGTGCAGATGTTATTTAAATCGGCTCTCTGTGGCACATAGTTCAAAGGCAGTATTTCACCTCTTGCTCGGAATATCATTGATAATGTTTCTGTGCTGAAGCCGTCACGAAAATAATTGTATTGATTCAGGTTGTACTGAAGAATTGAGTATATTTCTCTGTGCTGTGAATTCCTTACTCTTTCAATATATCCTTCCCTAAATTTAATATGCAGTTTTTTCAACAAGTTGTATAGGTACGGTTTCCACTCTACTAGGCTTTCCAGCGTTAGTTTAAAAGGCATGCAGCAAGCTTCGGCGAGATGTTTCCACTCTTCAAACCATGCACTTTGGGAATTTACGGCGGCTATAGAGGCAAAAGCGGCCCGAAAATCAACAAAAAACGTATACAGCTCTTTAATGTCATAATTTTGCGTTAAGTTTCCTTCAGTACTGTCAATTGTAAGAGTAGCCCATAATAGGCGTATGTGTTCGGAAACAATTATGTAGTAGCCATTCACAGCTGTGCAACTGTCAAATTTTCGTATGAAAGAGCGAATGGATTCGGTCTTTCGTAAATGACCAAAAGTGAACGAAACTTAACGAATTGAAGAAAAAAGCTGTTACCATATGTTCGCACAATGCAAATTCTTTGTTTTTGCACTGTTTCGGAAGTGGTCGTACGAAACCATTCTTCTATTATAGTTAAGCCTTAAACCATACACATTACTACTATCATTCATGTGCACGTCACTTTTTGTTGAATTTGCTGCACGTTAGATTTAGTGAACTTGTTCACATCAGTGTTTCGTTAATCTAAAGAAAAAAGAATGTCGAAACCGAAAGGAAAATGCATTTTCAACGCAAAAGTTCGCGAGAATCGACACATTAAAAGCGATTCTCATGGTGAAATTTCAATTGGACATATTCATGCGTAGAGTTCTACCACGTTTTAAAAACGAAACCGGATTTACTCCTCCAAATTGGTAAAAACGGAGAAATATTCCACCAAAAGTGATGCCAATGCGAGTGCGATTGACGCTGAAGACAATGACGACGAAGTTGTAACAATGTTGGTTGATTGATTGGTATAAGCTTATAAGTATTTTTGACGAATAAAATATGAATTTGCGGCAGAAATTTTTTTATATTTGATATCCTTTTATTATCCTTGTTTTCAATTCGCGAAACTGCCGAATTTAGTGAATTTTTTCTTTTTTTTCGGGCAAAAAAATATGGTATGATTAGGTATCACCCTGAAAGTGTTGCACATGACTCTCTAAAAGAAGAATAAAAAAAAATCAGATAAAATGCAATTTTATGAAGAGTATGAAGAAAAAGTCACCCGACAGCTTTAATATTTCATTGCGTTTGGTTCGCAACAGAATTTACCAAAAGATAAAAACGTTTTTGTTACAGATTCCACATTCAAAAAAAGAAAATCACGATGGACAGGTGCACGTCCTTCTGATCTAACTCAACGAAAAGCAGTACTCATGGGAATATTGAAAATCCATACATGTCAATAACCATTTAATTGTGCAACAATAACTATATGTGAACAAGCGTGTTTTAAATATTTTCAAACTTTTTGGCAACGATTCTTACCTTCTTCAGGATATATATAAATAGCGGGAAAATTCATGTGGACTAAATTATTATTAACTTCCATTAATTTTAAAAATAGGACCATGGTGATAGACTGTGCTACAACATTCTGTTGCTCTAGTACATCTAGTTAAGCAGGGAAATGATAGTATCGAGCATATAAGGGTTTTAGTATAGTAAACATTGGCCACGATGAGATTATTGAAAATTGTAACGATCTGAAGTTATATGTTTTTTTTTTTTCGCACAATCACAATTTTCATTCGAGCTTATTTTTCTGCCCAATCTTTGTAGTCTTTTCCCCTGTATGCAGGTACCACCACCATTGCAATTGTAGCCGGAAATTTGGGACAATCAATGCTCCCAAATGGGCGCCGTGGCACAGTGATTAGTATGTCAGACCACTGCGCCCGACGTTCAATGTTCGAATCTCAGAAAACACAAACAAGTTTTTCACAGTCCCACCTCTCGCGAATGTCTGACAAACATTCGAGAGTATTGTTGTCACGAAAAAGATTCTCAAAAACAAATTGCGCTTCGGATACGGCACAAAACTGTAGGTCCCTTCCATTCGAGCGAAACATATAACGCACACAAGACGATTGGTTACGAGAAGCTAGCCCTAAGCACTCAATGAGCTGTTGCACCAATGCCTTTACTAAGAAACATCGTAGTACAACAGCGTTATATTAACCCCTGGTCTCCACTGGCAATAATTCATGCAATCGAAATTTCCAATGCCAAGCAAGAATTGAAAATGAAATTACTTGACATAATTTGCCCACCAATAAAAAGTTCTATGATTAGGTTAGGTTTGTGACAAAAAAGTCACTGCTCACTTAGACCAACAGTTCGGATCAATTGTACCCAACTATTTAACCCTGGAAATGCTGTAGAGATGGTCCGTTGTTAGAATCACCGAGATAGTGATATGCATCTCAGGAGGTCCATCAGCTTACCATTAGCTTCGTCCCTGCAACTTCTATAATGTCGTTGTGCAGTACACCGAGTCGTTCCGCATAATTGCCAATGGCACAGTGGCAAATAATTATGCCGGAAATGACTCGCGCGTTATGACGACTAAGTTTCACCAGAGAGGTTGATCTCTTCTTGCTAAAGCCCGACCATAGCGCCCTGGCCTTTGCGCATGTGTCCAGATGAGTCCAACAGGGCTTCATCTTCTATTTTCATCCATAAGAAATTGATTGGGGCCATTAAAAAAGGGAGAACCCGCGATACGTGCAAGCTCGTCAGCCCTTTTCCTTTGATAGGCGTATGCCCTGGTACAAAGCAGAGGATCACCGCTTTGGCCCTAGATATATCGCTTAAAAGTGATTTGCAGGTCCTCACAAACCTTGACCTAATTACAGCAGTGTCCAGAGCCTTAACGGCTGCTTTGCTATCTACATATATAGATGATGATCGTTTTACTAACGATATTACTCTCGCGTATAGTACCACCAGATTGTATAATAACTGTGACTTCTGTCTGAAAAACACTGCGGTTGCCGCTTATTCTAAGGGAGTGGTTTATTCCTACGGCTTCAGAATTAAGCCCCGCTCCCGGGCTCACGTCCATCTGAGAACCGTCGGTATAGAACAGCAGTTGCTTTTTCTTCATGGTTCTCCGGTTTTTCTAGTACATTCTGTCAGGAAATCTCCTAGCAAATCTCCTTTCAAAAACTAGCTTCGCGTACATGTGATCAGTTTCCGTAGTCCCCCATCGGAACAAAATGGAGGCATGATCGTAAGGGCTCGATGACCACAATCGGTATTCTCTCAGTCTAACAGCGGTTTTGGCCGTCAGACTGCTACAGTATACATTAAGCGGATTGAAACTAAGCATGATTTACATTGACGCTGTTGGTGTTGTTCTCATTGATCCCATGACTCCGATGCACGCTGCTCTCTGGATTTTAGTGAGGTTTGAAAGCTGGCATTGCTTTTCAACTACCATCCACCATACTAGGGAACCATATGTAAGAATGGGTCTTACAACCGCCGTGTATATCCAGTACACCACAGCTGGTTTGAAGCCCCACATACGAGCATTACTGAATGCTTTTCTCTAATAACAGAAAGCTACGCTTGCTTTTTTGATGCAGTTGGCAATGCCATTCTTCCAGTTTTGTTTGGAATCAAGAATTATGCCTAGGTATCGAGGTGAATTTGAGACTCTTAGTTCAATACCACCGATATTTATGGGTCTGTAGGTATGGATCGATTTCTTCTTAGTGAAGAGAACTACCCCTGTCTTTGAGAGAGCACTTTGCTACTGACCCAGTTATCCACTAGTTGAAGTGCGAGATTCAGCTTTTCACTTAGGATCGGAGAAAATTTTCCCGAAACCAGGATAACCCCGTCGTCGGTATAGACCGTCGCGTTGAAGTCGTTTTCCTTCAGTATTACCAGGATTCCATCCACTAAAAGAAGCCATGTTAGAGGAGACAGAACCTCTCCGGATGGTTGCATCTCCTAGCGTTGAATATATGATTTTCAATTGAAGCATCTGTGTAATCCAGTTGCAGACCCCGGTTTAAGTAGAGCTCTGTGTAGGCTGTTCAAGATCGCGTCAGTGCTTACATTGTTGAACGCAACAACATCTAAAGAACAATTATGTATTTCATTAGCTTGTACACAAACCATTTTCCATATCCAATGGCGGTCCGCCAACTGTCTCGCCCATTGGCGGATCGCTCATAGTATCGGTCCTGGTGGAATTTGTAGCGTGACATTCCAGAAATAATCTGCCAGTGTTCCACCGTTTTGATCGAAGACACCCTTTGTTGTGGTGGGCTCTCGTGGTACTGTTGAGAATCGTTGGCCTGTCGCTCCTGCAGAGACGGTGGGAGCTGTAACAGGGCCGCCATTGGTAAGGACATGTCACTAGCGTAAGGATTCATGGTGCCTTGTATGGAGCAAATGATTTAATTGCCCATGCAATCTTGTCATCATCTATTATATTTCCCACCTCTTCCGCGTTTATTCCCGATGTTGTTTCTGGAAAGGGTAGATCATCTCCGGAGATTGATGTACCTACTTATAAGTACATCCGCGAAAGTGAGTGCTCAATAGTATGTCCAGCGTTTCCTCATGTGACTCCTCCCAATTACCATCACTTTTCCTAATATTGGATGCCGGCGTTGGTGTTTTGGCCAGAACCTCGTTAGGCACGCTTCATAAGTTGATTTTATAGATGCGCAATAGAATCTCCAAGAGTTTCTCTTTGCGAATCTAGTCTCTTTCTAAATGAGCTTTACGCTTCATTTATAGGTGGACCACTGGACGACCCCTCTTTAGCGAGGTTCCATCCTAAGATACAAACTGTGACTCCGCCAAATTACCATCACTTTTCCTAGTATTGGATGCCGGCGTTGGTGTTTTGGTCAGGATCTCCTTAGGTGCGACACTTCATAAGTTGATTCTGTAGATGCGCAAAAGAACCTCCAAGAGTTTCTTTTTGCGAACCTAATCTCTTTCTAGATAATCCTTACGCTTTATTTATAGGTGGACCACTGGACGACCCCTCTTTAGCGAGGTTCCATCCTATACAAGATTGGATTCTAAGATACAAACTGTGACTCCGCCCAATTACCATCACTTTTTCTATTATTGGATGCCGGTGTTGGTGTTTTGGCAAGAATCTCCTTAGGCGGGATGATTCATAAGTTCATTCATAGATCCACAAAAGAACCTCCAAGAGTTTCTCTTTACGAACCTAATCTCTTTCTAGATGAGCTTTACGCTTTATTTATAGGTGGACCACTCGAGGACCCCCTCTTTGGTGAGGTTCCATCCTCTACAAGATTGGATTCTAAGATACATATAATTAAACACAACTTCGCCTCTAGTATTGATGTTGCCGCTACCCCACAGAGTATGGTGGGCGTTAGCTTCATATTTCTAGACTTAGGTCTTCCGAAGGGACGTTAATGCCGCTATCGTAAGGTAGATACGCAGTCGCCATTGCGCAGTTCCCGTTTAACCATCTCACATCTAACACACTCAAGTTGCCGGAGCTGAAATGGGACTGCATTAATATGTGAAGACTCTATTTAGCCACGATACAAGCCCTAACCTTGCCAGCATCACTTCTCTAATATACATTCTAGTTAATTCACTCTAACCCCATCACGCGATTGCTATGAATCCCAGGTTCCTGGATTAGACTCAAATCCAGCTGCCAATCCATGAGGAGCTGTTTCAGGTTGCCGGAGGCGAATGTACTATCATGAAAGTTGATTTGCACTACCGGCATCGGTTATCGCAATCTCAACTTCCGTAGCGCCAGTCGCCCCATCGTTCTTCGCCCGTTGAGTCCGCTTTATGAGCTTTAGAGTTACATATCCCGCTCCATAAAATAGTTTCAACTGCTTCTCTGCCAGAATTGAGGCTGTGGGTTCATTCATAAGATCGATGAACCCCTTGGTCCCATTCTTCGCTTGTTTCTCCCTGACAGAGCCTCCCAGCTCTTCATGTCAGTAGAAAGTTTCTGAGCTTTTAAGAAGTCGAGGACCTCTGCTTTGTCCACACCCCAGTCAGGAACACAGAGCCTTCCCTTGGGTATGGTGGGGATCTCTTCAGGTGCTACTGCTCGCAGTGCAGCCCCCATCGCAGATTTTAAAACCGCAAACTATGACCTTTGCGAATTAAAGCGATAACTGGTTCTTGAAGTCTATCAGATTGATTCCACGATGCCACGTCGCTCTTCCGAATGTGGAGCAGTTCCACCAGAATTCTGTCGAATACGTTCGAAGACAGCTCCAGCTAAGGCATTCTCAATCATTTGACTGCGTTCTTGGAAATACAGGCCACTATTCCTTTCGAAGTCCACAACAGCTAGCTGTAGCGAAAAACAAGTTGCCCCACTGAATAGCATCTCCATCTCAGCCGATCTTTTGGGGGGATTTTTTGTGTCCCCCTAGGACCTAAGCGTCTTTGATCCGAAATTCTCCCTCGACCATCCTATGACGATGATTATCAGCAGGACCTGCCTTAGCGGGAGCGGTCTTGCTGCTGGCTTTATTTGTTTTATCTGCTCCTTTCCCGTTAAGGTTTGCCTTAAGGGCATCGACCTTATGGCTGGCTTTGGACTAAGCAACGCTCTGTTTAGGCGCAGGCCTTTGCTATTATACCAATAGCCTAGGCCAGGGTGTTCTCAGAAAGGGAAGAGGGATCTTTTGCGTCCATGATTGATTTGACATGCGTCGCTCTACGAAGCACCCGCCGCCTCATCTGATTTGGAGAGACCTTCTTCCTCATCTTCGTTATCCGGGGACTTTCGGATGGATCTACTAATACTCACTCCTCCATCTCTATAAAGATCTCCTCATCCGAGCTAGCTGCCGATGGTGGCTGCAGATCAACCAGGTAGCGTGTCTGCTTCCGAACTGGTCTTGTCATTTTCTGATTTGTTTATTTTGTTTTTGTTGTCTTTCATTTTTTGTTCACACGAGTAAGGTTGGAATAGATATTTGCCCCACCAGACCCGCCATGCAGGGGTAAAGCATTTCTTTTCCACAGAGCGCACCAGGACATCTGTTAGAGCTCGTTACTTACTTACATAGATGGCGCTACAGTCCGGGGTGGACCTGGGCCTCAACCAACAAACCTCTCCAGCCAGCGCGGTTACGAGCCAGCTGCCTCCAGTTGAGCACGCCAAGTTGGTTGAAGTCCCCCTCCACTTTTTTGCGCCACCTACGGCGAGGTCGTCCTCTACTGCGTCGTCCATCCGGGGTGGATTCGAAGACTTTCTTAGCGGGAAGGTTGGGCTCCATACGCTCTAAATGACCCAGCCATCTAAGCCGCTGTATGTGAACTCTTCTGGCTAAGTCGATGTCCTTGTACAGGCCGTATAGTTCGGCATTGTACCTTTTCCTCCACTCACCGTCTATGCAGACGGGACCAAAGATCGCTCGAAGAACTTTTCTCTCGAAATAACGAAGGGCATCCTCATCCGGTTTTGTCAAAGCCCATGCCTCTGCACCATACAGCAGGACTGGGATGATTAGTGACTTCTAAAGAGTTACCTTAGTAGTTCGAGATAGGGCCTTGCTACTCAATTGCCATCTTAGCCATAGAAACAACGATTGGCAAGAGTAATTCTTCGTGTGATCTCCCTACTGATGTCATTTGCGGACTTCACTATAGAGCTTAGGTAGACAAAATCCTTTACTACCTCAAGATTATATCTGTCTATTGTGAAGTTCTGTCCAAAACGCCGATGTTGCGTGTCCTTTTTTGTAGACAGCATATATTTTGTTTTGCTTTCATTGACCGCTAGACCCATCTTTGCTGCCTCAATCTCAATACTTGTAAATGCCCCATTGACAGCCCGATTATGTCAATGTCATCGGCATAAGCGAGTAGTTGTACAGACTTGTAAAAGATTGTACCTCCGGTGTTGGCTTGTGAGTTTCGTATAATTCTCTCAAGTACTATGTTCTCCTTCTTGTTAAGCACGGAAACGATTACTCTGACTTCAAGGAGATTGCAGCCGGAGTCCCGCAAGGAAGTGTCCTTGGCCCACTTCTGTATGTACTCTACACGCGTGACATCCCGCAAGAAAGAAACTGCGTCGTCGCCACGTTTGCGGACGATACGGCGATATTGACAACGGGAGATACTATTGAAGCAGCAGCCGGGAAGCTTCAACATGCTATTAATAAAGTCCACGCTTGGACGAATTCTTGGCGTATTGTGCTGAATGAAAGCAAATCTACTCACGTCAACTTTACGTACAAAAACGTGGATAGATTGCCTGTATATCTAAACTTCGCTCAAATACCGTACGCAAACGAAGCAAAATATCTAGGAATGACTCTAGATGTCAAGCTCAAATGGAAATCGCACGTGAAAAAGAAACGCGACGAACTTCAAAACAAATACCGACAAATGTGCTACTTGGAAAACATTCGAAGTTGAGCCTACATAACAAACTGCTTATCTATAAGCAAGCGCTAAAGCCAGTGTGGACGTATGGTATACAACTATGGGGTTGTACCAAGAAAAGCAATAGAAACATCATACAAACTTTTGAAAACAAAGTTCTTAGAACGATCGTTAACGCACCGTGGTATGTACGTAACGAAGATATTCATCGGGATCTGGGAATTCCCAGAGTCGTCGAAGAGATAACAAAATTGGCGCGTAAACACAAAGATCGTGTTCACGGTCATTGTAACCGTACTATCACTCAACTACTTGAATTCAATACTACAATTCAATTCGTCGTCTTCAAAGGACAAAACCTTTTGACGGTCGTGAAAAAGGCAGGAACTTTCATTGGAATTTAACCTGTATAAAGTGCTACATTTGTATATAAAAAAGTACTATGTTAAAGAGATCGCATGATAGCGCGTCACCTTGTCTAAGACCTTTCCTAACATCGAATGGTTCGGTGATGTTCTTACCGACTTTGATGGAGCAGCGAGAGTTCTCCATCGTCGTTCTGCACAAACGTACGAGGTTCGCAGGGATGCCAAGACTAGACATGGCTCTGTATACCTC
The DNA here is from genome assembly GCA_945910035.1 of Brachypalpus laphriformis. Taxonomy (NCBI): domain Eukaryota; kingdom Metazoa; phylum Arthropoda; class Insecta; order Diptera; family Syrphidae; genus Brachypalpus; species Brachypalpus laphriformis. The sequence goes on from OX246753.1 coordinate 206,282,722, forward strand.
GTCTCTATACACGCTAACATAGGCGACTTTCAAATCGATGAAGAGGTGGTGCGTATCGATTTTATATTCATGGGTTTTTTCCAATATCTGCCATAGTGTGAATATTTGGTCAATGGTGGACTTTCCCGCCTGAAACCGCACTGATAAGGACGTATCAGGTTGTTGACGATCGGTTTTAGGCGTTCACATAATATGGCAGACAGGATCTTATATGCGATGTTGAGGAGACTTATACCTCTGTAATTGGCACAGTTTAGAGGGTCTCCTTTCTTCAGGATCGGGCAAACGATGCTGAGGTTTCATTCATCGGGCATACTTTCGTGCGACCAGATTTTACAGATGAGACGGTGCATGCTCTTTACCAACTCATCCCCTCCTGCCTTGAAACGTTCAGCGGCAAGGCCGTCGGCTCCAGCAGCTTTGTTGGATTTGAGTTTAGATATCGCTATTCTCACTTCAATCTGATCGAGTTGATGGGAATCTTGACTGTCATCGTCACTGTTGAATGGCTCATTCTGCCTGACAGCGGAATATTGATCATCATCGCCATTTAACAGTCTGCAGAAGTGTTCCTTCCATATCCTCAGCACCGACTGTGATTCTATTACTATGTTACAATTTTCGTCCATGCAGTCGTTTGTTCTGGCTTTGAAACCCTGGCATGTTCTTTTTACCTTTTGGTAAAATGTTCGAACATCATTCCTGCAATAAAGTCTCTCAATTTCCTCGATCGAGCGCTTCTCATGCTCTTTTTTCTTCTTTCTGAAAAATCGATGTTCCTCTTTTCTGCTGCTCATGTAGAGCTCGTAAGCAGCTCTGGTCCTTCTATGCAGCGCCGCTTTCAACGCCTCTTGTTTGCTGCATGTGCTTGCCGGCATTCCTCATCAAACCAGGTGTTTCGTTGTGGTGGCCGAGAGAAACCCAGAATACTGGAAGAGTGCCTTGCGTCGATCGCAATGTGATCGATTTGGTTGACAGTTTTTCGATTAAAGGAGAGCCATGTTCCTTTGTGAATGTCGAGACGTGGGAACCGCGTACTAGCTACGACACAGTTTCGCCCCACCGCAAAGTCGATTAGCCTAAGTCCGTTGTCGGATGTGATGTCGTGCAGGCTGTGCTTTCCGACCACGCTACTAAAGACAAAGGTTTGTCTTGGCAGGCTGGATGTGTCCATGTGAATCAAGAGCCTAAAGCTTGAGTTAAAAAAGTTTGAGAAGCTTTGTTCAAGAAAATGTTGGCTGATACTTTTTCGACTTATATAGAGTAACTATGGTATAAGCACAGATAATAAACTTACCCAGGTGTCGCATCCCCATACAATCAAATTTTGATCTTTTTTGCGATGAGCAAACAACGATGGGCAAACAAAAAGCTTTTCTGCTTCGCAAAGAAAAAAAAACGGAAAATAAATTTTCTGTGCGAAAAGCTTTTTCTTTTGCTACTCTTTGTACCGTCTGCGACCTGCGACTACGAGACACAATTTCATTTATACATACATATGTATGTACATACATATATTCATATGTAGGTACGTATTTTCCCTTCTCATTATGCTATATTTACCGAAGTTTCGATCTGTGTATATCTTGTGGTGTGGTAAAAAATATGTAAATTGTATTTTTTCGAAGTGAAAAGTGATATTTTACTTTGTGTGTCCAGTAAAAATTTTGAAGAGTTATTCTAGGAAAGGAAAAATATATTATTTAAGTTAATTTCAGGTTGATTAGGTACCTTGGTATTTACAAATACAAAAAAGTTGCGAAAAAAAAATCGACTTAGAGGAAATGTCGTGGCGAATAAAGTGCACTATTGTATGGTGCAATGCAACAACTGCCCAAGTTTCAGAAAGGAAAATGCTTAGATTTCCTAAAAAGGGAACTAAGAAATATAATGGCTGGCTAGCACAGGCAGAAGAATTGGTGATAATGTTGAATAAACGGCCATACATTTGTAGTAAACATTTCGATTTGAAATTTTTTGGGAAAAAAAATTAAAACACGACGCTGTTCCTACACTTTTTATGAGAAGGAGTGAAATGTTTTTGAAATTTAATGACAATGAACTTGCTTTTGATCTTAAGAAAGCCAAAATAAACTACTGTAATCACAAAAGATTAAAAGTGCAAACGAGTACCGGTATATCCATTGATGAACTAAATGAAGTTTCAGCACTTATAGACTGCAACAGATCTATAGATTCCATAGAATCTGTATGCAAGAAATGCGAAGCGAAAACAAAAAAGCATTTTTTTTTTATATTCAACAAATAAGTAGATTGAAAAAAATTAACAAAATCCTCAAAGAGAGAGCTAAAAAAAGAGTATAAAATTCAGAAATATCCTGGCAATTAAAGTCCGCAGGCTAAAAAAAGATAAAACACAGCTTAGAGAATATCAAAAGCAAACAATAGAAGAAAAAATAGATTTCTTACATAATATAAATAAAAATTCGAAAACATTTTGCAAACTCATTTTATCACAAGGCAAACGACAATTTACCCAAGAAGAAAGGTGGATTTGCCAATGTATATTTTTCCGCTCGTCGTCTGGATATAATTTTCTTCGCGATCAGCTGCAATTGCAATGGCCCCACCCAGCTTCATTGCATAGATGGATAAAACTTAAAAGTTTATCTCCTGGTCTAAATGAAAATGTTTTTGAGGAAATAAAAACAAATGCTTTAACATTGGAAGCAAAAGACAAAGAAGTGGCTTTACTATTCGATGAGATGAGTATCCAGGCGCTTTTAACATACAACAAAAAATGGCTTCGTTGATTATGGAGAAAATCAAAGATTAGATTTGTGTACGAAATCAGTTTGCGTGTTCATGATTCGTGGTAAATATAAACAAGTGCTTTATCATGTGACCTGTCCAAGCAATATACCAGCAAAGCAGCTCGAAATTGAAGTATACAACTGGATTGACACACGTAGAAATCTGGGACTAAACGTAAGAGGCATTTGCTGTGACCAAGGACCTACGAATCGAAGCCTTTTCAATAAATTAAAGCTGGATGAGGACAACAATTCCTTTCTTTATAAAGAAAAAAAAGTGTATGGAATGTATGATGTGGCACAATTAATCAAAAGTGTAAAAAACAATCTTTTAAGATCAGACTTACAAACTCTGGATGGAGTTGTAAGCTGGAAAATAATTGAGTATATCTATAATACAGAAAGAAATAATACCACCAAAATGTGTCCAAAATTAAAATATGCTCATATAGATCCAACAGAATTTCAAAAAATGAATGTGAAGCTAGCGGCACAAGTACTTAGCAGATCCGTGGCTTGCGCAATGAATGCATTACAGTGCTTGAATAAATTTCCAGGGAAAATTGCACAGTTTACGCAACCAACAGCAGAATTCATAAATAAAATCAATAAAATATTTGATTTATTGAATGGAAGACCTGCACTTATTGGAAATGACGCAAATATTGAATTTTTAAAAGAAATGCAATCATGTTTAAAACAAATTCAGCCAATCAATGCAAAATGTAAACCCTTCTGCTTTAAGGGCCTGATTATGACAATTGAAAGTATTTTAATGGTAAAAAAAAGAATTATTCAATGATTACTGTGAGTAACATTATATACATGTTAACAAGTTCAATCAGGACCCACTTGAAAACCTTTTTGAAAAAATAAGAGCAAGAAATTTTAATAAAAATCCAAACGCGTCTGAATTTGGCTCATTACTGGCCAAAATTATGGCTCTAAAATTTTTGTTTAAGTCAAAATTTTCCAATTGTGAAGAAGAAGATTCCGAATATTTACAGTTAGATTGGAATGCTGTGTTGGATACTGAAAATAAAATAAAGATTGTCCTAACACAGGAGCAAGAGAAAAATGAAAACATACTCGATCTAGCCAAATATTGTGAATCCGAACTTCTAGCGATAGAATTATCAGATGAAGACACGATTTCAATAAAAATGATAGAAATGAATGACATAGCCACAAGGTATTTTGCAGGTCACTCTTTTTTTAAAAATTAATGCAGTTTGTGAGAACTGTGTCAAAGAAATGACAAAGGACAAAAACAATTTCGATCTCACGGAAATGTTGATCAAATTGAAAGAATATGAACACTCGAATGAAAATCCAATACTTGTCTGGCCAAACTTCAAAATATGTCAACTTCATATACAAGTATTTACCACTTGCTTTCAGAAATGTGCATTTGCATCTAATCTTAGAGAAAATATAGTAAATCAATGTATCTCAAAAACAAATTTGCACTATCCAGATTGATTGGTTTGAAACGACAAATAAATGTTATTCGCACAAAATTGATACACTCAATTTCCTTGTGGTAGTTCTGCTTTGGAAAGATTGTAAGTGGTTTACTCCAACTAAACTCAGAACGAAACGAAAGGTTGAGGATGCTGTTCAAAACCTGACTAGTGTCCTTACCAGCTGTTTTGAACTGACGTGCCCATTGACAAAAACCCCCTGCAGAACTCCGGTTCCCTGGTGGTGCCCGGAACTGCAGCGACTTAGGAAAGAATCCAGAAAACTTCTAAATAGGTCACTCAAGACAAATTTAGAAGGTGACTGGAATCTTTTTAAATCGAAGCAAAAAGACTACAAGAAGTTAATTCGGTTGTCGAAAAGTGCTTCTTATAGAGATTTTTGTGAAAAGATCGAGACACTCGGTGAAACCAGCAGGTTGGTTAAGGTTCTCAAAAGGGGCAAGCCGACCAAACCGGAGTCACTGAGAAAATCTGATGGCAAGTTTACTGAGACGAAAGCGGAAACTTTTAGTCTTCTGCTGGAGACTCACTTTCCTGGCAATCGGATAATCACTAGGTCGCAGCTTGGCCCGCTTACCCAGGCTGAGCTTGATCTAAGTCAGAAAACTCGGCGCAGCTGGTATATTGCATCAGCCGTGGTAACAGATGAGGCCATCAAATATGCTGTGGCATCTTTTGATGGTTTCAAATCGCCTGGCACCGATGGAATATATCCAGCTATGCTGCAACAGGGTATAGATCAGCTATTGCCAACTCTGAAAAGAATTTTCACCGCTGGCTTGGCGCTGGCATATATTCCTACACCTTGGCGGACAGTCAGAGTAGCTTTCATACCGAAAATTGGTAAGGAAGACTATTCGCTCCCCAAGAGTTTCAGACCTATAAGTTTGACATCCTTCTTACTGAAAAGTATGGAGAGACTGGTAGAATTTCACGTGCGCAAAGTTGCTTTGAAACTGCATCCACTATCGGAGATGCAGCATGCCTATCAGCGTGGGAAATCCTGTGAGACCGCACTTCAAAATCTAGTGGCCAGAATTGAATGCGCGCTTGATAGGAGAGAATACGCGATGGGTATCTTCATCGACATTGAGGGTGCTTTTGACAATGCGACTTTTGACTGCATGTGCGACTCTGCCAGACAACACGGGGTAGATGAAACATTAGTGTTGTGGAATTAAGCAATGCTAATGAATAGAACGTTGGTAGTGGATGCGGATTGTGGCCAATATGTTATGACAGGGGTAAACAGGGGTTGTCCGCAAGGTGGCGTTCTGTCTCCATTGTTATGGTGCATGGTGGTCGACTCTCTGTTGAACACTCTAAATAGTTCTAACGTCTACGCTCAGGCATATGCGGATGATGTCGCCGTACTTTCTGTCGGGCCATGCCTGGCGACGGTCTGTGCTAACGCGCAGGCGGCTCTGGACATGATCGATGAATGGTGTACTAGGAGTGGGCTTTCGGTGAATCCTCTTAAGACTGAGGTTGTTCTTTTTACGAGAAGGAGGATTTTGACCGGTCTGACTCAGCCAGTACTAAAAGGCGTCACCATTCGCATTTCCAATGAAGCCAAATATCTGGGAGTGATTTTAGATAAGAAACTTCATTGGTCCAAACACGTCGAGTCGAAAACATCCAAGGCGCTCTCAGTCTTCTGGCAGTGTAAGGGTGCTTTTGGCAAGACTTGGGGCTTATCACCGAATAAGGTTCTCTGGATCTACACGGCTATGATAAGACCATTCCTCGCATATGCGTCGGTTGTTTGGTGGAAGGGGCTCTCGCGTAAATATGTGGTTGCCTTTTGTGCGAAACTCCAAAGAACGGCTTGTCTCGGCTGCTCGGGAGCTTTCCCGAGTACGCCTGGCTCTGCTCTAGACGCTTTGCTGAACTTACCTCCCCTTGATACTTATATCATGGGTTGCACTATCAAAGCCATACATCGTCTTAGGCGAGGCGGTTTTTGGTATACTCCACACTGGAACTTTGATGAACTTGCGCGACACTTATCTTACGACTCCAGTCTTATGGATATGCCGTCTGATGCAATGACACCGGAACTCCAGCTGATGCGCAAATTCAGAGTCGACTTTCCTTGTGTCCAGGACTGGCTTCGGTCAGAGTCTGAGCCGGGAATGGAATGTAGTCGTATTTTCACGGACGGTTTCAAAACCAGTCAAGGGTCTGGCGCTGGTGTCTTCGTGGAAGTCGACAACATTAGACTTCACTTCTCGTTAGGCAAATATGCGTCTGTTTTCCAAGCGGAAACTTATGCAATCCTAATGGCCATGAACTATGTTGTGAAGAACAGGTGGAAGGGACGTAGCATTTGTGTCTGTAGTGACAGTCAGGCTGCGCTTAAGGCCTTGCTTAACCCTTTAACCACTTCCAAAATAGTTCGTGAAACCAAAAACTCTTTGAACTCGGTCGCAAGGCTGAATTCTCTGTCTCTTATCTGGGTCCCAGGTCACACTGGGATCTTGGGGAACGAGATCTCCGATGAGATTGCTAGACAAGGCTCAGAGGAGGCTTTCTCAGGTCCCGAACCCGCGTTGGGTCTTCCAGCGTCCTCGGTTAGGGCTTCCATTGACGATTGGGTCTCTCACGAGCACAATTGTGTGTGGCATGACTCTCCAGGTTGCAGGTTGACTAAACGCATGCTCCCGGACGTCTGTAAGAAATCAGCGGCATTCTTGCTGTCTCTCAGCAGAAAAGACTGTAGACAACTTATCGGCGTCTTGACCGGCCACTTCGCTTTTGCCAAGCACCTTAACGTGTTAGGCTTAAGTGACACTACAATCTGCGACGCTTGTGGAGAGAGCGACGACACCGCGGAACATTATCTCTGTGAGTGTCCGGCCTTTGCTCGTATCAGGTGGCAGATCTTCGGTGCGGATGTGGTGAGTGCTGGTACTGTAAGCTCCTCATCACTGAAGTGCTTGCTTGGCTTTCTTAGAAAGTCAAGGAAATTCCAGTAAAATGGGTAAATCAGGGTTTGCTCTCTGGCAGTACAATGGACCAGTTGTGTCTGAGTGCTCCAGTCGAGTGTTTCCTATCCCGACAAAAAAAAAAAAAAAAAAGTGGTTTATTGACAAGAGCATAAACAAGAAAAGGAATCCAAAACAAAAGACAAAAAAGTTGCAAAATTTAATGAATATGTAAACTGAAATAAATATATACATATGTACACAATGTATTGTTGCGCAGGTGGAATCAACTACCGATTAAAGAGACAGAAACACATTAGCGAAGAGAAACATCGCGAACAATCCAGAATCATTTAGCGCGACGACACTAGAAATTGCCAGACTTTTGACAACAAAGTTCCAGCGGCGAAGTGGAAATCTGGAAATTCGCCTGGAAAGCCGGAGCCAAATATAAAAGGAGGTAGGCAGAAACCAAGGTTAGAGTTCTTTGTTGGCAGCAGTGACTGCGATCACTAGAGACGCGCAGCTCTCAAAAGAAAATAAATAATTGTACTAAATTTTTTTTTTATGGAATATTTAGTTCTCTTGTACAATAACTCTTAAATAAAGAAAAAGTTCACCCTCTCGGGAACCAGAATAATTGCATTTTTCCTCCAGTTTCCGGCCAAACCTTGGAAATTCTCGGCGTAATCGGCGATTTTTGTTACATTGGTGTCAGGTGTGGGGTTTGTGCGGACAGAATTAGGCATAATTCTCACCACGAATATAGACATGAACGCCGACGAACTTAGAACTATACTCCAGGAGTACACCCTGAACCAAACCGAGTTCTGGGAAAGGAAAATGACAGAATGGCAGAGCGAAATGAATGATCTCCAAACCAATCTTCAAAGGAAAGTCGAGGAGCTAGAGAAAACCGTGAACAACGCGGCTTTCGCTTCGGCGGTACCTTCACACTCATCACCCCGAGCAACTTAAGTGGAAAACCAGGCTTCAGGTCCGCGCCTTTCTACTCAGAGTGACAGCAACTCTGAGAATCAGCCCGAACAGCCGGCTTCCGTCTCACAAGTGAGAACCTTTGACACGCATGCTACCGAAGATAACGGTGGCCCACGAAGGACCTTGGACACCGGAGGCCTAATGCTTCGGCCGTACCCAGCAGGAACGTCAGCGTCTGGAGAAACGCGGATAGGGAGGCAGATGGAAGAACGGGACCCCGGCCAGCGAAGTAGAGAAGAGAGTTTTCAACCGAAGCCCGATTAACTGGTTAACAGGATGCAACAAGAATTACCAATTCGGCAAGTTACGGGAAACGATCATCAACAAACCCAGATAAGCAGCTACGTCGGCCAAGGCGCAACATCTCTATCGCCCTCGGAAAACCGTTACCAAGCGGAAGAGCTGGATCATCGTCAGCGAAGTCAGGTAGAGATTCGCCCGGTAGTGACCAACCCGGTTGCTTATTTGCTACCGCAAGAAACACCACCAGCAACGCGGAGAACAGGATTAGACGACGGTCGGCAGGCCCGGGCAGATTACGTTCTCACCGTAGGCACAAATAGCTACAATGCCGAACGCCCACCGATAACTGTACGTCAAAACCCAGCTCCCCAACCCCGGCCGTTACCCGAGCTACTTTCGACAGCAGTCCCATCCAGGAGCTTCAACCCCGGCGTGGTCCAACCGTACGATGGGACCGCCTCCTGGACGGATTACGAGACGCAGTTCGAGCTAATAGCCAATTTTCACGGATGGACCGAGACAGAAAAGGCACACGGACTAGCCATGCAGCTACGAGGAGGGGCATTATCGGTACTGAGCGCCATGCCTCGAGGAAAGCCCCTTGCCTACGAAGTGCTGCGAGGGTTGCTTCGACAAAGGTATAGCTTAGACGACCACGCCAGTTACACCCTACTCCGTAGCCGTCTTCAGCGCCCTAAGGAATCTTTGGCAGAGTTTGCAATTCAGATACAACGATTAGCGATGGCGGCGTTTCCAGAAGGTGCGGAGAAAGTAGTGGAAGAGATCGTGCTTAGCCAATTCATTGACGGAATCAAGGATGAGCAAATTCAGAATCTGGTCGCTGTCGGACGTCCGCGCGACCTCCAAGAAGCGCTGCGCATTGCTCAAGATATGACATCCAGATTGGAGCGCAGAGGCCATCGCAATGTGTTTTCGGCCTCAGCTACGTCTAGCAGACAGCGAAGCGGAAACAGACCGAGCCAGATGCCGACATGCTTCAATCCAACCCCGTTAAATCAGGCGGAAAACTAGATGCTGCCGATGTACCGAAGCAACCATCTGCAGCAACTAAGAAAATTGCTTCAACCAAACCACACACCACAACAGAAACCAGACGAAGCTTTGTAGGAGCAACAGCCGGCGTTGGGCTTTCACTGGACGGCTATATCGGAGGTAGAAAGCACAGCTTCCTTATCGACTCTGGAGCCGACATATCCATCATCAGCGAGCAACATCTCCCCCCGAACACGCCTATTACAGGACCCCCGATTCGCATAGAGGGTATCTCTGGAGGAACACTCTGGACTAGAGGGACCGCTCAAGTGCAACTGGTGCTAAATCACCACCAGTACTGCCAATTTTTCGCCGTCACCAGCCAAAGTGTACCAGCCATCCTGGGTATGGACTTCCTAATGGAGAATAAGTGCAGCCTTGATTTTGTGGAGTTGAGTCTAGAGATTCGAGGCAAGAGGCATCCTCTTCGACTGCCGACCAAAACCGACACAAGCCTACTGCGAACGACTGCCTCTCAAACCTTACCAGTCCATTCTGAGGTAGTTTTGCCGATGGCGATGGTCACCGAATTGGACGGAGTCACTGCCCTCGTCGAGCCCTGTGAGAAGAGCGAGCTTCCAGAGGGAGTGCTTTTAGCCCGAAGCTTCGTAAGTTCACCCCAAAGTCATCTGATGGTAAGAATGGCAAATGTGTCTACAAAGGCCGTAACTTTGCCGAAGGATTTAGTGGTTGGACGAGTGTGCACGGCCACGATATGCGAGTCCAAGCTGATGACGGAACCTGCCGCTAATCACCTTCAGGAACTATTGAAGGAAATTCCCGAAGACCTGGTTGAAGAGGAGGCATCTCGGTTTAAGGACCTCCTTGCTCGTTACCAGGACGTGTTTTCGAAGGGACCCACAGACTACGGGCGGACCAGTTTGGCTAAACACACCATTGAGACGGGAACGTCAAAACCCGTTAAGCTCCAAGCCCGAAGAGTTCCTCTGGCGAAACGGGAAGAAGTAGGCGAACTCATACAGGATATGAGGAACAGAGACGTCATAGAGCCTTCCAACAGTCCTTGGGCTGCTCCGATTGTCCTAGTACGGAAAAAGGATGGTTCTGCCCGATTTTGCGTCGACTACAGGCGGCTTAATGAGGTCACAAAAAAGGATTCGTATCCCCTCCCAAGAATCGACGACATCTTCTCAAATTTAGCAGGTGCAAAATGGTTTTCTACGCTGGACCTTCAAAGCGGATACTGGCAGGTGGAAATGGACCCAAAGGATAAGGAGAAAACGGCCTTTTCAACCGGTACAGGCTTATGGCAGTTCAACGTGATGCCGTTTGGACTCTGCAATGCCCCTGCGACTTTTGAACGCTTGATGGATGAAGTATTCCGAGGGATGTCTTGGCAAACGGCCTTGATTTACTTAGACGACATCATCGTATACGCCGGCACCTTCGACGACCATCTGCTAAATCTAGAAGCGGTCTTTCAGCGACTACGAGCAGCCAATCTTAAGCTGAGCCCCGGTAAGTGCCATTTTCTTCGACGGAGCGTCCGCTATTTAGGCCACATCGTCTCTGAAGATGGCCTGGTTACTGATCCTGAGAAGGTGCAAGCTGTCCAGCAATGGCCGATACCAGAGAATAAGAAGCAAGTCCGAAGCTTCTTGGGTTTGTGCTCGTATTACCGCCGATTCATAGAAGGATTTTCTACTATGGCCAAGCCCCTGTCCGAGTTGACGAAAGAGCGTCGGCGCTTTACTTGGAGTGACTCCTGCGAAGCGGCGTTTAAAGAGCTCAAAAGAAAGTTGACCACCGCCCCCATACTCGCTTTTCCTACGCCCACCGACGAATTCATCCTGGACACCGACGCATCCAATGTTGGTATTGGAGCTGTATTGAGTCAACGCCAAGGTGACGCAGAAGTTGTTATTGAATACTTCAGCAAGACTCTAAACAACGCAGAGAGAAACTACTGCGTCACGAGGAGAGAACTTCTAGCCGCCGTACTCGCTACGCACCACTTCCACCACTATCTGTTCAGTCGCCGATTTACACTGCGGACAGATCATGCATCGTTGCGGTGGTCGTGCAATTTCAAACATCCTGAGGGACAAATGGCGAGATGGTTGGAACGCCTTCAGCAGTACAGCTTCGACATCCAACATCGTCCGGGCGCTCGGCATGGCAATGCGGATGCACTCTCCAGGCCGCCTTGCGACGATTGTAAACATTGCACCAGAGCCGAACAACTCGAAGCGGAGGCCTTGAAGCACGCCCACGTGACGTCAGTAGCTGGTACCCTAGAAGAGGAGCAGAAAAAGGACCCAGTGCTCGCTAGGATTATCCAATGGAAAAAAACGGACGGGCGTCCCAGAAAGGCAGAGATTATCAGTGAATGCGAAGAGCTAAAAGCGTATTGGGCCCTATTCCACCAGCTTAGGGTGGAGAATGGAATTTTGGTACGGATGTGGGAAGAGAAACCAGATCTAATTAAACTCCTACCCGTAGTTCCAAGAGCATGCGTACCAGAGATACTGACCTCCCTACACGACAGTCCTAGTGGTGGCCATTTGGGCCAAAAGAAAACGCTGTCAAAAATCAAAACTCGCTACTTCTGGATCGGACGCACCGCGGACGTAAAGGTGTGGTGTCTTGCTTGTCAAACATGCGCCGCCCGGCGAGGTCCCAGCCAAGTCGTCCCGGATGTCCGTTCGAGAGAATAGCTATCGACATCCTTGGACCTTTGCCACGCACATTGGACGGAAATCGGTACATAGCAGTGGTTATGGACTACTTCACAAAGTGGCCCGAGTGCTTTGCCATCCCCAACCAAACAGCCGAAGTCGTGTTACAACCCCTGGTGGACCAAGTATTTTGCCGGTTTGGGGTCCCCCAGATCATTCACTCAGATCAAGGTCGCAACTTTGAATCCGAAGTCTTTCAGGCAGCGATGAAAGTTTTAGGAATCGAGAAGACAAGAACCACACCCTTACACCCGCAGTCTGACGGCATGGTGGAACGATTTAATCGGACACTGCTGGACTACCTAGCGAAATATGTCGATCGTCACCAAACAGACTGGGACCGCCACCTCCAGCCAGCGCTGTTGGCTTACCGCTCAGCCGAACATGAAGCTACTGGTTTTTACCCCTCGCTTTTAAACCTAGGCCGGGAAGTGAAGCTACCCTCGGACTTGGCTTTCGGAGCGCCGTCACCCGGAGAACTTTCAACCCCCCAATATGCTTTGAAGCTTAAGCAAAGCCTACAGCAGATACACCAACTCGCCCGGATGAACCTGCACCTAACAGCGGATGCCATGAAAAGCCGATATGACCTCAAGAAACACTCCGTGACGTTCAACCCAGGTGACGAGGCATGGTTTTATAACCCCAAGCGTCGGAAAGGTTTCTCCCCGAAACTACAAAGCGATTGGGAAGGCCCGGTTCAGATAAGTGCGCGCCTATCAGATCTGGTTTGCCGCATCCAAGTCACTGGCAGTAGAAAGTTGAAGGTGGTGCATGTCGACCGTCTAGCCCCTTTCATAAGGCATGCTGGGACTCAGCAGGAGCTTTGAGTCTTAAGGTGGGGGCAATGTTGCGCAGGTGGAATCAACTACCGATTAAAGAGACAGAAACACACTAGCGAAGAGAAACATCGCGAACAATCCAGAATCATTTAACGCGACGACACTAGAAATTGCCAGACTTTTGACAACAAAGTTCCAGCGGCGAAGTGGAAATCTGGAAATTCGCCTGGGAAGCCGGAGCCAAATATAAAAGGAGGTAGGCAGAAACCAAGGTTAGAGTTCTTTGTTGGCAGCAGTGACTGCGATCACTAGAGACGCGCAGCTCTCAAAAGAAAATAAATAATTGTACTAGATTTTTTTTATGGAATATTTAGTTCTCTTGTACAATAACTCGATTAAATAAAGAAAACGTTCACCCTCTCGGGAACCAGAATAATTGCATTTTTCCTCCAGTTTCCGGCCAAACCTTGGAAATTCTCGGCGTAATCGGCGATTTTTGTTACAGTATTAATATTTGAAAAAAAAACTAAGGCGGTGGTGGGGGGTCAACATTCTGCCACGTCCACGTTCGTGTCCCCTGGAAACCACTTTGGTTAAGACACTATGAATAGAATTTGAATTTTGAATTTGAATTTATTTCTGTTCGATAAGTTTTTTTTACAATTTTCAGACCTGATGATAGCTAAAAATCATACTTCTAATAGTAGTAGTAGTAGTAGTAGTAGTAATTTGTGATTTTTATTTAACAAAAGTTTGGTCTGTTACAATAATTCACAGTAAATGACATTGGCAATTGCCGTCAGCCGAAAAAAAGAGAGAATTCTAATTCATATTTATAATTAAAAACAAATTTTCCAACAAAATAAAAAATACAGTTTTGGTTTTGGTTTTACGAATATATCTAAAAAGCTTCGTTTATTATTTGTTGACGATATTTTGATGCAGATCTGATATAGTTGGCTAACAGATTCCAGTCTTGACCATTTAATTGCGCGATTACTTCATTTTCTGCAAGTGTATTTTTACCCAAGTAGACTCGCCTAATCTCCTTTAATACGGGACATATTCCAATAAAGTGGCGAACGTCTTCTTTCGCACCAAGGTTGCATATAGTGCATTCCTCATTCCCATCGCTTACGTAGGGCATAAAGTTTAGGCGAAGAAGTTCGCCTCTGGCGTTGAAGATGGTGGAAATTGTATTTAGGCTGTTGCGATCGTGGAAATAATTTCTATCCCCCAGATCATGATCGAGTAAAGGATAAGTGATTCTCGTCTCGCTATGCTGCGCTTTCACTCTGAATGCCGCTCGTGTGGAATCTTCAATATTCATCAACAGCTCCTGTAGGGTACGCTTCCATGTTTCCGTGCTATTTTCATCTATGGGGAGATTGTATTCCCTGCTTAGCCTAGACCATTCGCCGAAAAATTGCTGTTTTCGGTGTATCAGGAGTTTTGCGATAATATGGGGAAGGCGATGGCGGGGGAGCTCCATAACTTTTAGAATGTAAAGGAAGTGCAACCTTAAGGTAAATACATATAAAGGAGGTAAGCCTGTTTCCAGATGCAGCATGTAATTCGGAGTATTTTCCGGCAATCTGAAAATCTTTTTTAGAAAGTATCTGAGCAAACCTTCTACTTCCTCGTACTGCGAGATAATCCAAACTTGGGCAGCGTAGCACATGATCGATCTCATAGTTGCTTCAAAAATTTGGAATTTGGTGCTTGGCGGTACGTCTTTTTTTCCGAGGATGCCCTTCCAGCTGCAATTCATTGCTCTTTTCGCTTCTTTGAGCTTCTCTCTCAGATGTGTTTTGAACGACATTTGGGGAGTAATAATTACCCCAAGGTACTTATATTCCTTCACAACTTCGAGTACTTCATTTTGCCAGGTCCATTTTTCCAGCCTTGAATACCGTCCAGTACCATTTCGAAACACCATTATTTTTGACTTATTGGTATTCACTGAGAGATTCCATAAGCTGCAATATTGTTGTAGCTTGTTAATCATCATTTGTAGCATTGTTGTGGATTCTGCCAGAATGACAATATCATCCGCGTACAACAAAACTTTTATATGAACTCCACCAAACACTAGTCCTCCTGGAAGAAACGTTGTGAGGTCATCCAAAAATATGGAGAAGAGGAGAGGACTCAAGAGACAACCCTGTTTTACTCCCATGTGCGACTCAAACCAGTTGGACATTTTGTTTCCATCCCATACTGCGATCTTATTATTTTCATACAGGCTTTGTATTACTCTAAGCACTTTCGTTGACACTTCTAGGTTACTCAACTTATAGAAAAGAGCGTTCCTGTCAATTGTGTCGAAAGCCGCCCTGAAATCGACAAAGAACGCGTATAGTTTTTTGCCCCTATCAAGGTATGCCTGGGCAATGCTTTTCAGTGTAAAGATGTTGTCTACAGTTGAATATCCTTTTCTAAACCCCGCTTGGAATTCACTCAGCAAATTGTTTTCGCGTACCCAATCCGTCAGACGCTCTAGAATAATTCCAGCGAATATTTTTGTTACTGAGTTCATAAAGCATATTCCTCTATAATTATTCGGATCGCTTATGTCTCCTTTCTTAAACAGGGGGAAAATTATACTCCTTCTAAAATTATCTGGCACCTCCCCCATATCAAAAATATAATTGAAGGCTACCGCAAGTTTTCTGAGGAATTCGTTTGTCGCAAATTTGAAAAATTCGTAGGGGATACGATCTTCACCAGGGGCTTTCTTTGTGCTGCATTTGTGCAGCACCTTGTGGAGTTCTTGGACAGTAATTGTGCGGTCTAGTGAGTCTACTGTTATGTAAGGTAGCGAGTAATTCAGTTGACTTGTGCTACTCGGTGGATTCAGCAACTGCTCGAAGTGACTGGCTAGTGCGGATGTTTCAACTTGAATACCCCATGCGAACATCGTACCGTTGAGGGATCGGACCAGCTTCCAAAACGAACGAGTATCTGAAATCCCATCCAAAGCTCTCGCCAGCTGCTGCGTGTACCTTCTTTTTTTGTTGATACAGATGCTTTTGTATGCCCTTCTCGCTTCCAGGTACATGATTTTTGCAACGCTGTTGTCTGTTCTACGGACTAAACGCAGGTAAGCAAATGACTTTTTCCTCGCTGCCATGCACTCCCAGTCGAACCATGCTTCCTTTTTCTTGAATCTTCCTGACGGTTGAGATATACTCGCAGCATTCGAAATGCAGGAAACTAGAAAGTCTACACCACGGCTAGAGTTGAATTCGCTTTCGTTTATAGCGCTGAGATTGCTGTTCAGTTTTTGTTTATAGCTAAGTGCGTAGCTTTCCTTCCATTGTAATTTATAATATATATTATGTAAATGTCTAAAGACAAAAATATTTTGTAAATGCATTTTCACATAAATGCCTTAAACTGAAGTGGGCTAAGAGCAGAGTTGATTTTGTTTCCTATTGTTTAACGTGCATGAACAAAAAAAATAATAAGAGAGTGGTTATGGCTACCTATCAGACCTCTTCTTTTATGTAAAATGGAAGGACGAAACATCAAACATACTATAAATGAGAGTAGAAGTACCACAAGGATTTCTAAAAGACAGATGTATTCAAACAATTAGGAAATAAATAAACATAATTATTTGTCTCAGCCTCAATCTTATAATACGTACATACCTACATACAAATGAATAAAGTAAAGTAAAATAAAGTTGGCCTACAATACCTACAGTACCAACAATTTAAATTTTTTGTACCGTTTCTACAAATTCCTATACTCTGTCCAACATAAATTGGCAGTACAGGGAAGATAGGGATGTTTGTCTCTCATTCGCACTCTTTTGTTTTCCGTAAGGTGCTATTCTAACAAAAGCTCTTACAGGGTTTCCGTAGTAAGCGTTTCAAATTAGCAAAAATCTGAAAGAATATTATGTAGGGTTACCGTCCTTTTTTTAGCTTGAAATTTTCATTTAATTTGTTTTATTTATAAAAAAATAAAACAAATTTATCTTTTTCCACACCACCAAGAAGTAAGATAAAAGGCGCACAAAACTCAAAAAAAAAGAAATACACCTTTTAAAAATACCATTTACATATAAACACTTAACTTCACATTAGTATCATAATCAGAATTTAGAAAAATACACTTAACGTCAAAGAACTGACCACGCGCTACGAAGACCTATGCAAATAAACTTCTTCCTTAAAGAAAACAGCTTACAATTTTGTAACTGCATTTTAACGTATTTTCCACACATTAAAAGAAATGCAAAAGATCAAAACAAGATCTCCACGATAACACTTATCATTAAGAACTTTTTTCAAAGCTCTAAAACCAAAAGCTCCTCAACAGAAACCCAAGGAAAAAAAACTGAACGAGCTACCAAACGGACACTGGTAACTCTGAATGCACATCAATTTAATGGGGGTTGAATAGCAGCAGCCACAGGCCACAGCCAATCAGTGCACACTCAGATGTGCGCTGAATAAGATGTTTCCAATTTATGTCTGATGGAATTGGAAATTCACTGGCGGGTAAACACTTTTTATGGGAGGTTTCTTTCAATTTAGTATGGTGCAAAAATATGGCACGCTACTGATTTTGAAAAAGCTTCCCCATAAGACGTGTACTGCCAATTTATGTTGGACAGAGTATAACATCATTGCAGATCGCATTAAAATTATTCCTGATCTTAACCTACCCTAATTTAATGTACATATGTAGGTATACATACATATGTAGGTATATTTCTGCTCTGTCTGTTCCTCACCGTGCCAAAGTCGCAGGCCAGGACAAAAAATACGAGAATACAAAACAAAACAAAAAATATATTTCACTGTGGGTATGTCACAAACTCTACGGTGGTGGTGAAAGCTTTTCGCAAAGCAAAAGAAAAAGCTTTTCGCACAGAAAATTTATTTTATTTGCGAGCAGAAAAGCTTTTTGTTTGCCCATCGTTGTTTGCTCATCGCAAAAAAGATCAACATTTTTTTGTATGGGGATGCGACATCTGGGTAAGTTTATTACCTGTGGTATAATGGTAGTTTGTACACGATGCGTATATAGGTAATCGATTAATACTCGTATGTAGTTACTCGTAGGCTTTCTTTGTGTCATCTCAAGAATTTTCTTTCCAAACTGCATCTCGAATGAGCAGTCTATGTCTGTACTATGCCTATATGTATGTCTATAGGCATCATATAAACATGACAACTCAACCTAAGCTGGATGAAAAGGAAAAATAATATTATCTAAACAAATAAAAAGTCCGAACATTTTGGCATTGAAACTATTGATTGCCATCGAACAGTCACCATCGATGTGGGAATGTACATGTTCATAAACGAATGCACAAATGCTTCTAAATAAATAACTTAATAAACTTTTGGTTATGAGTTAATAATTTTCTTCAAAAAAGCCAGTAGGATGTAGATCATACCACATAACTAAGCCTATTTGGAAATCAGGAGCGATCGTTTGGTTTTCAACTTAGGGGTACCTCAAGGCTCTGTTTTAGATACCATTCTCATTCTTATTTGTATCAATTCTCTTTTCGCACTTAATTTCAAAGAAACACCAACTGTTTTGAGGATGATGTAGGCATTTCATATTTTTCAGACAGTCGCCTAGACCTGATTTCCGAATATGGACTTAAATATGGACTTTCATCTTCTAAGAATCTGGTTTTCCAAACATAACTTAGTCATAAGTGGCAAGACTAAGATTATGTTTTTAGTTTGTCATCTATACCGGATCTTGAAGTTAATGTCTACTTTCATTCACCAGAGTGCCAAAAATTCAAACTTCCTATTTGCTATTGTAGGTCTGGCTTATATTCTTCTGCCTTTAATGGCAACCTAAGCTGCAATGATAAATGTTTTTTGATCGAAATGGTCAGTGAATTTAAATACTTGGGGCTTATCATTGACTCGAAAATGAGCTTCTCGAAACATGTAGATGCCTTGCGGAATTAATTTCGTTGTACACTTAGGCATTTTTTCTATTTGCGTAATATCTGTTAAAGTATGCTCTTTAAAATTATTTATAATGGTATATTCTACTAAATTACAATACGTTATGCTTGCTGGGGAGGTACTTTTAAGAATAAAATAAATCCTCTATTGATCTTGCAGAAGTATATCCCACAAAAGTCATGCCGTAAACCTGTGAGACATCCTAGTTACCCTTTGTTTTGTGGCTTAAAAATTCTTCCTGCTCGTCATTTGTATTGTTTTGTTGAAGTTATTTTTTATGAAATCTGGTAATCGTAATTTCCGATTAATTTCAAACTATATTTTGCGTGGAAACTTTTCGAACTCTGTATATGTTCCTTCTTTCCATACTACTGTCTATCGTAATTTTCATCATATTTCATCCCATCGTTTATTCAATAAACTTCATCAGTCATTCAGAACAATCACTTTACCTAGAATGTTTCTTAAACTAGTAACAAATTGGCTTCTCAAGTTCAACTTCGTTGGCATAGAGTCTATTCTTTCTGACTATCTTATTTAAATTAAATCAAATAAAAGTTTTTTTGCACTGTATTTGATGACATCAAGTTAATATGATATATTTTCTTTCGATACTCCTTAATTTTGTTAATAAAAATACTAGTTTTTGTAATTTGTCATGGGTCACCGCACAACAATAAACTAATTTAGAAATGTTTAAAATCCACAGTGGCACTCAACACTCTTTTTATTACTTATGAAAAAAAAATAGAATGCCAAATGAATTTTTTATATTTCATATCTATTTTAAGTTCTCTAAGAATTTTATTTATTTTTTTCTAGTGGTCTAGTGAGTCTACTGTTATGTAAGGTAGCGAGTAATTCAGTTGACTTGTGCTACTCGGTGGATTCAGCAACTGCTCGAAGTGACTGGCTAGTGCGGATGTTTCAACTTGAATACCCCATGCGAACATCGTACCGTTGAGGGATCGGACCAGCTTCCAAAACGAACGAGTATCTGAAATCCCATCCAAAGCTCTCGCCAGCTGCTGCGTGTACCTTCTTTTTTTGTTGATACAGATGCTTTTGTATGCCCTTCTCGCTTCCAGGTACATGATTTTTGCAACGCTGTTGTCTGTTCTACGGACTAAACGCAGGTAAGCAAATGACTTTTTCCTCGCTGCCATGCACTCCCAGTCGAACCATGCTTCCTTTTTCTTGAATCTTCCTGACGGTTGAGATATACTCGCAGCATTCGAAATGCAGGAAACTAGAAAGTCTACACCACGGCTAGAGTTGAATTCGCTTTCGTTTATAGCGCTGAGATTGCTGTTCAGTTTTTGTTTATAGCTAAGTGCGTAGCTTTCCTTCCATTGTAATTTATAATATATATTATGTAAATGTCTAAAGACAAAAATATTTTGTAAATGCATTTTCACATAAATGCCTTAAACTGAAGTGGGCTAAGAGCAGAGTTGATTTTGTTTCCTATTGTTTAACGTGCATGAACAAAAAAAATAATAAGAGAGTGGTTATGGCTACCTATCAGACCTCTTCTTTTATGTAAAATGGAAGGACGAAACATCAAACATACTATAAATGAGAGTAGAAGTACCACAAGGATTTCTAAAAGACAGATGTATTCAAACAATTAGGAAATAAATAAACATAATTATTTGTCTCAGCCTCAATCTTATAATACGTACATACCTACATACAAATGAATAAAGTAAAGTAAAATAAAGTTGGCCTACAATACCTACAGTACCAACAATTTAAATTTTTTGTACCGTTTCTACAAATTCCTATACTCTGTCCAACATAAATTGGCAGTACAGGGAAGATAGGGATGTTTGTCTCTCATTCGCACTCTTTTGTTTTCCGTAAGGTGCTATTCTAACAAAAGCTCTTACAGGGTTTCCGTAGTAAGCGTTTCAAATTAGCAAAAATCTGAAAGAATATTATGTAGGGTTACCGTCCTTTTTTTAGCTTGAAATTTTCATTTAATTTGTTTTATTTATAAAAAAATAAAACAAATTTATCTTTTTCCACACCACCAAGAAGTAAGATAAAAGGCGCACAAAACTCAAAAAAAAAGAAATACACCTTTTAAAAATACCATTTACATATAAACACTTAACTTCACATTAGTATCATAATCAGAATTTAGAAAAATACACTTAACGTCAAAGAACTGACCACGCGCTACGAAGACCTATGCAAATAAACTTCTTCCTTAAAGAAAACAGCTTACAATTTTGTAACTGCATTTTAACGTATTTTCCACACATTAAAAGAAATGCAAAAGATCAAAACAAGATCTCCACGATAACACTTATCATTAAGAACTTTTTTCAAAGCTCTAAAACCAAAAGCTCCTCAACAGAAACCCAAGGAAAAAAAACTGAACGAGCTACCAAACGGACACTGGTAACTCTGAATGCACATCAATTTAATGGGGGTTGAATAGCAGCAGCCACAGGCCACAGCCAATCAGTGCACACTCAGATGTGCGCTGAATAAGATGTTTCCAATTTATGTCTGATGGAATTGGAAATTCACTGGCGGGTAAACACTTTTTATGGGAGGTTTCTTTCAATTTAGTATGGTGCAAAAATATGGCACGCTACTGATTTTGAAAAAGCTTCCCCATAAGACGTGTACTGCCAATTTATGTTGGACAGAGTATAACATCATTGCAGATCGCATTAAAATTATTCCTGATCTTAACCTACCCTAATTTAATGTACATATGTAGGTATACATACATATGTAGGTATATTTCTGCTCTGTCTGTTCCTCACCGTGCCAAAGTCGCAGGCCAGGACAAAAAATACGAGAATACAAAACAAAACAAAAAATATATTTCACTGTGGGTATGTCACAAACTCTACGGTGGTGGTGAAAGCTTTTCGCAAAGCAAAAGAAAAAGCTTTTCGCACAGAAAATTTATTTTATTTGCGAGAAGAAAAGCTTTTTGTTTGCCCATCGTTGTTTGCTCATCGCAAAAAAGATCAACATTTTTTTGTATGGGGATGCGACATCTGGGTAAGTTTATTACCTGTGGTATAATGGTAGTTTGTACACGATGCGTATATAGGTAATCGATTAATACTCGTATGTAGTTACTCGTAGGCTTTCTTTGTGTCATCTCAAGAATTTTCTTTCCAAACTGCATCTCGAATGAGCAGTCTATGTCTGTACTATGCCTATATGTATGTCTATAGGCATCATATAAACATGACAACTCAACCTAAGCTGGATGAAAAGGAAAAATAATATTATCTAAACAAATAAAAAGTCCGAACATTTTGGCATTGAAACTATTGATTGCCATCGAACAGTCACCATCGATGTGGGAATGTACATGTTCATAAACGAATGCACAAATGCTTCTAAATAAATAACTTAATAAACTTTTGGTTATGAGTTAATAATTTTCTTCAAAAAAGCCAGTAGGATGTAGATCATACCACATAACTAAGCCTATTTGGAAATCAGGAGCGATCGTTTGGTTTTCAACTTAGGGGTACCTCAAGGCTCTGTTTTAGATACCATTCTCATTCTTATTTGTATCAATTCTCTTTTCGCACTTAATTTCAAAGAAACACCAACTGTTTTGAGGATGATGTAGGCATTTCATATTTTTCAGACAGTCGCCTAGACCTGATTTCCGAATATGGACTTAAATATGGACTTTCATCTTCTAAGAATCTGGTTTTCCAAACATAACTTAGTCATAAGTGCCAAGACTAAGATTATGTTTTTAGTTTGTCATCTATACCGGATCTTGAAGTTAATGTCTACTTTCATTCACCAGAGTGCCAAAAATTCAAACTTCCTATTTGCTATTGTAGGTCTGGCTTATATTCTTCTGCCTTTAATGGCAACCTAAGCTGCAATGATAAATGTTTTTTGATCGAAATGGTCAGTGAATTTAAATACTTGGGGCTTATCATTGACTCGAAAATGAGCTTCTCGAAACATGTAGATGCCTTGCGGAATTAATTTCGTTGTACACTTAGGCATTTTTTCTATTTGCGTAATATCTGTTAAAGTATGCTCTTTAAAATTATTTATAATGGTATATTCTACTAAATTACAATACGTTATGCTTGCTGGGGAGGTACTTTTAAGAATAAAATAAATCCTCTATTGATCTTGCAGAAGTATATCCCACAAAAGTCATGCCGTAAACCTGTGAGACATCCTAGTTACCCTTTGTTTTGTGGCTTAAAAATTCTTCCTGCTCGTCATTTGTATTGTTTTGTTGAAGTTATTTTTTATGAAATCTGGTAATCGTAATTTCCGATTAATTTCAAACTATATTTTGCGTGGAAACTTTTCGAACTCTGTATATGTTCCTTCTTTCCATACTACTGTCTATCGTAATTTTCATCATATTTCATCCCATCGTTTATTCAATAAACTTCATCAGTCATTCAGAACAATCACTTTACCTAGAATGTTTCTTAAACTAGTAACAAATTGGCTTCTCAAGTTCAACTTCGTTGGCATAGAGTCTATTCTTTCTGACTATCTTATTTAAATTAAATCAAATAAAAGTTTTTTTGCACTGTATTTGATGACATCAAGTTAATATGATATATTTTCTTTCGATACTCCTTAATTTTGTTAATAAAAATACTAGTTTTTGTAATTTGTCATGGGTCACCGCACAACAATAAACTAATTTAGAAATGTTTAAAATCCACAGTGGCACTCAACACTCTTTTTATTACTTATGAAAAAAAAATAGAATGCCAAATGAATTTTTTATATTTCATATCTATTTTAAGTTCTCTAAGAATTTTATTTATTTTTTTTATTTTTCTGAGTTAAAATCTATAGTTTCTTGAGTAAATGAAGTAGAGGAATTTTCTTCTACTTTTGGATTTAACTGCCAATAATTTTCAAAAAGACAAAACTCAGAAAATCTGCTTGAAATCCGTCAATTAATACACTACCTGCTAATGGCTACCTGTGTCATTTACAACTCTCTAAAACTTTTGAATTTGGTAAGCCGAATTATATACTTTCCAGATATGACACTACTCTTAAGGCGTATAGAATACACCATCATTCTATACCTCAATGGTATAAAGTCACATTTCTTTGTTACCCTAAATTATTTCATGTCACACATCCGTGATCATTGCTTAGCTTAACATCAAACCAACTGACTACTCATCACCGCAATCATCGTCCGCGTCACGAAGTCATTAATCGCACCGCACTTAATTTAGACCCACCGTGTAAGCCATCCGGCGGCCATCATTCACATTTATGTGGCTGCCGTTGGTGCTGCTGCTGCTGCTGCTGGAGAAGAGCATATGCAAGGCAAGGCATATCTTCTGCTCGTTTGACAAATTAATGGTGCACAGCAGTGAGCTGAAGAAAAATTCCCCGATTACGAGATGCTTTTCATCACGCGTAAACAAATTTATTTATTTTGGACTCCATCATAATCCCCACGATCGTGAAAATGCGACCGAGAGCAGCCGAAGCAGCAGCAGGAGACCCATATCAAAGGGCAGCACTATTCCATACGGTCCCCTCGTCGCTCCTGCTGCTGCCACCATCACTCGGTGTATCTTTGAAATTTATGAGCTCATTCTACATGCTGTTCCACTTTGGGCGAAATCTAAATACTCGTACATAGATGATAGAGGAGAGATTTGGACGCGCGGTACGACATCAAACGAAGATCTCTTTCCTCCTCGAAAGAAGCTGCGTTGTCAAGTGGCACACACAACGAAGACGAAGCGAACTAAAGGAGGCCAAAACTCTATGCGCAAATAGATGCAGAGGCGAAATGCTATGATGGTGTTGGTGATGCTGGTTCTGGTGGCATGTCGAATGAAAGGGAAATTTATGGCAGAAGGATGCCGCCGTGCAATCAACATTTTAAGATAATGTGAATGTGTTGGCTCTCGGGAAGACAAATTGCCTAGTGGCAAGCGCGGCGGGGGGATTTACGCGCGGCAGCGGCAGCCCATATCTCTGTGAATGCGCTGCAGCGGACTCTCACTCCTAAATTGACACTGTGTGTGGATTTCCTGTTTGTCTTGTCGCGTTGTGTGTACATGAAATGGATTCGGGTAAATTTATTATTTGACAACAGTCATTAGTTAATAGGAGCAACCAGCAATAGCACCACAGTGGCAATCTAGTAGTAGTACACTTTTTCTGTCTTCTAGGCCTAGTAATCATCTTAGTATGTGACAGCAGGAGGAGGCCGAGGGTATCACTCGGTGTGTGCTGTGCGCTCCGGAGGTAGATTAACGCTAATGGTTGTCCATGTCTTTTCTTCGGAAGATATTTTTTATTGCATCATTGGCTTAGCTTAGGATTGGAGATGCATGGGGGAAGGGCGGGTAATAATGCCTCAAGTGGGTGTTCGGAGGGGAGTACGACAATTTATTCAAAAGTTGACAATCGAGCACGCTAAGCATGGGAGTGTTTCTCTAATGGCGGTAAATTATGCTTTTAATGGGAAAGAGCGCTGAGCGTTGTAAACTCTGCTGGCGGAGCTCCGGCGTATCTCGTTTTGGTTGTTAATTTCCTTTGATCGCTCATTTAACGAACCATTTTTGGTTTGGCATCTCATAAATTGTGCTGGCAGTTTTGACAGTCACATAAATTATCCATGTATATGAAAACCAGGCGTAACAAAGATGTGAACAATTAATTTGCTGCTTGGTTGAAATAAATCAGAAATGTGTCAGAAATGAATTCCATGGGGCATTCGTTGCTGTGACAGATTGGAATTAATTTTTGTCACTAATTAGCAACTGATTTGTTTTGAATACAATGAGTAAAGATATGGTATGGTATATAAACAGAAACGAGTTGTCATAAATTTAAGAAAAGAAGTTTTTGAAATACATTTGGAGGAAGATATACTCGTAACTGTCAGAGATGAAACATAGAACTGAAGTCGTTTGTACCACGCATAGTACAAACATTCTAGGCAAAACATTCTTAATAAATATAGATCCGATTTTTTGCCATTAGGGAGTTATAATAGGTTTCAGATTTTTCTCTGCCATCTTCTATTTTCTTTTTGTATAATTTGCCCGCACTCAAGAGGTTATGAATACCCTTTAAATGTTTTTGCATAGTACGGAAAAGAAAAGATAGAGAGATGAAAAGATTTGGAGAAGTGGTTTGAAGCTTAATTGTTTATATTTCAGAAAAACTTCAGGTGTGGTGTCCAGATAACTGGAAAGATTTTTTGTTATTTTTGTCTTTACATATTCGGATTCAAAGTTTTTTAACGCCGACCACCGAAATCATAGGCATATCATCATCTCAGTGGAACATTAATTGCCGAATGCCTACATTCTTTTAGTACTATGGTAAATTTAGGCTGCTGCATTGTTTGTAAATTAGAAACAATTATGAGTTTTCATAATTTTCTAATTTTGTTTAACTTAAATACAATTTTTTCATACAAAAAGGAACTAACTAAGATTTGGTGAATAAATAATAATCTCATAAACATTAATTAAAGCAATAGATTGTAAGTTTTATTAGTTACATATTTAGTTTATTAGTTACACATTTAGTTGGTTGCACATTTTTTATAAAAATTACATTATAGGTAAAAAAACTTGCAAAGGTTGACAAAAATTACAGTTATTTTTAATTTACAGAGAAAGCGTGAGCCTAAAGTTTTCATAACTTCAAATAACTCAGGCATTTGGTAGTTTGTATTCCATCAAAACAAAGGCGAGTAAAATTTGGAGTGGGGATTTGGTGAAGATAGAACAAAAGAAATAGAAGATTGTAGTGAAAAATACGAAACCTACTAGGTCTGTATAACTAAAAATCGTACCTATATTCATGGAGAATTTTGCTTAGAATAACGTATATAATGCGTGGTATCAATGTTGATCCGTATTCCTGCAACACCCAGTATATTGTTATGTACCTATACATCGTCTTAGCAGTCGTTTTACATTCGTTGCCATCTTTCAATTTATTTTATTTTTTTAAATTCAATTCAATTTATTAGTAACTAACATTACGGTTGAACATTGAGAAATATTCTTTTATAGTACTGAGTATTACATTACATTTTTCATATTTCACACCAGAAAGCAAAAAATGTAATTATATAAAATAAAATAATACCTAATTAAAAAGAAAGGGAAGAAAATTGAAAGAAGAAAAGAAAAGGATAAGAAAGAAAGCTAGGGAAGAACAGAAACAAAACATTAAGTGAAAGAAGAAAAAGTTTATGGTTGAAGAGAGAAGTGTAGTAGGACTGTATTTTTAAGGCTTATGGCATTTGAAATAACCCTGATGGACTGGAGCAGAGAGGTCCATAGCCTTGTAGTGTGAATGAAAAAACAACCGTGACGAGTTTAAGTAATTAAGTTGAGGTAAGATTACAGTTAGGGATCTTTGTGACCGTGCAAGTTGAATTTTGTTAAAAAGGTTTGGTGGGGATTTAGTTTTGATTATGCGAGGAAGGTAGATACAATTGCGCGCATTTATATATTGTTTGAGGGTTCAGCCTAACAAACTTCTCGAATATGTAGATATATGGTCACATATACGGAGTGCATGAACATACCGGACTGCTTCGTTGAAGGCTACTTGCATTTTTCGCTAAGAGAGCGAATCACCTCGACATAAGTAATTAAGGGTACGACAAGGGTTCTTAAAAGCTTCCGTCGAGTCTAAATAGGGGTAAAGCTTGCAGTAAGCCAAAGCTTCCGAATGCATCCGTAGATACGAGCTATGACAACATTGGTATGGCTGTACCCAGAAAGGTTCCTGTCGATGACGAAACCGGGGCTTATAGAGATTCTACAGGTTTCAGTTTTTGATCCGAAAACCATAAATCAGATACAAGGTTAGCATAAAAGGCGTGGTTAGAGGTGGATATTACTTGTGACTTAGCTGGGTTAAGTAACAGTCCATTTATCACCGACCAGTTATGTATTGCAGACAAGTCTTCATTTAGCTTAACCGTCAGTTCAACAATAGAGTTTATAGGATGGGACAAATACAGCTGGACGTCCGTCAGCGTAGAGGTGGACTGAAGCATGTTGACATACTGAAGGCAAGTAATTAATGAATACACAAAACAAAATAGGACCTAGGATTGATCCCTGATGTACACCTTGTATGATGGATCTTAGAGGCGATGGTTTGTAACCAATGACAACCTTCTGTGATCTATAGGAGAGATAGCTTTTTAAAAGCTGAATAGCATGATCACTAAAATAAAATAAATGCTTAAGCTTCCACAATAGAATTTTATGATTGACACTGTCAAAGGCCTTTAATAAATCAAGCAGGCAAAGCAGTGTTACATTACCTACACCAGCAGCTATGATCAGTTCTGTATCCGGACTGGAAAGGACTCAGCAAACGATTTGAGGACAGATGACTGATTACTTGTTTAGCTATGAGTTTCTCAAAGACCTTAAATAAATACGGTAAAATGCTGATGGGCCTAAGATCACAAGCAGGGGTAGTATTCGTTTTTTTTTTTTGCCAATTGGTATAACTTCAGCGATTTTCCAGGACTGAGGGAAAGTAGATGTTATAATGCTGTGGTTAATAATGTGGGTAAGGTGGCTAACGTTTTCGGGTAGTATAAGCTTAATGAAGCGAATATGCACCCCATCCATACCAGCAGAGTTGGACTTAATGTCTAACACACAGTCAATGACAGCACCCTCTGTCGCCACATTAAAATCGGGCAATCTAAGAACTGATAGTTCAGCATTTGCATCTATATTAAAACTAGTTACATCTAAACTATTCCCCAAGAAAAAATCATTGAGTACGCCAGGATCGAGAACGCAGTCGGCGCTATTGGAACTAGCAGAAACACCAAGACGACGTAGATTACTCCAAAGTTGCTTAGGCGGCAGTGATGTATTCAATTTGGAAGAGTAATAAATTTATTAAATTTAGTAGTACGAATTACATCAGTTGCACTGTTTCGTGCCTTTTTGTAAGCAGCACAGTTTGTATGAGAAGAGTTGCATTTCCAGTTGGTGTATAACTTGCTACGAGTTTTAATTCTTCTTTTCAATCTTATTCCTCCATGCGTATCCGTTTTGCAGAGTCTTTCTGAAATATATAATAAAATATCCTCTTTGCACTTCATTATTAATCTTGTGGTTGTTGACCAGTTCTCGATGGCCATACCGCCATTTCTTGCTCCGTTTTTTTTTTTTTTAACAGTTGATTGTATTTTATATCAGCCGTTTTATACGAATACTTTATATAAAGTTGTATATAGTACCCCTTAATAATATTCGTAGAATGGCCCTTCTCATAGCCTCTTTTGTTAAAAATCCTTTTTAGCTTTTAGGCAATTCTCTCTCAAGAAATAGTAGGTGATATTATTTGGTATTAAGTTTTTGATGGATTTAAGAATATTTTCTTATAGCCTTCTCTTAATACCTTGTTAAACCTCCCGTGATATGATAGTAACGTCCACCTCCATCATTTTCCACAGATATTCTTTCCAATAGATTTCCTTTAATAGTGAAGTTAGCACAATACTCCGGTTGTCATACAAATTACATATCGTTCGTCTTTTCAATGTTCTTCATGAATTTTGTACAGTTGATTGCCTTGCAGTGCACATCTCCTAGCTGAAATGTTTTGTGCAATCGAACAAAGGAATCACAAAAATGTTGGCACTGCATTTCTCAACATTATTAAGCTGCCATCCGAAATTGGCTTAGCCTTAGTTTAATTGTTTCATTACACAAAATAGCTTCCCAATCATAGCCCTACTATTATTTTACCGTCTGTTTGGATAAAACTCGCTTTTCGTTTCTAAAGTCGCTGCAGTCACAGTTACAGTCATGGGGATTAACTGAAAGTTCATCAGCAAAGTGTTTTTGGAAAAATCTAGAGTGTCCCATTTCGTATAAAATCTACATCTACCTTTAGCATTTCTCGAGGTTCAAGGTATTGATCCCTCTTTACAACGCCAGAGCACGTATAACACATCTACCCTTGATCAGGTTTTACTTGTTAGTTGCTGTAAGGTCGAAGATTTGGGCGAAATTATTAAGCTACTAGCTGATCCGTGCTCGACTTGCTTCGCCCGCATTTTAGTTGACGCACATTTAATTATTTTGAAAATATTTTTCAACTGAAAAGGTGAAACATCTTAAGTCGACTAATGTCGTTTTTCCTTTTCTTTGTTCAACCAGTATATATTTTCACTATACGCAGCTGTATCTAATCGCCCATTTTGTGTCGAATCTACTTCCTGTGTAAAGTAAAAGTAAAGTAAAAGTCAAGTCCCAAAATGCTTGTTTTTTCGCTCTCCTGAAAAACTATGAAAACAGACTTAAGATAGTTTACCTTTTCAGCCGAAAATAATTTCCGACTGAATACATTACTGAAAATGTGTAAACTCAAATATAACTTCACCAGTCTGAGTCCCCCTCCCCCGCCCACCAGAGGTATATATTAAGAATTTGTTTTTGTAAATTGTTCTAAACAGATACATATACATACACATAAATTTGATTTTAATCTGTTTGGTGAAAGTTAAGATACTCGTAAATTGAGATAGCTCACGGGAAAATGCAAATAATTAAAAAGAATATTTCTTCTGTTTATTAAATATGTTTTTGTTGAACAAATTTTAATGTCTAATTATAGATTTGAAGAATCCTGAACCTGTAGGAAAAAACAGCATTCAAATTCGTTAGGTAGATTCGGAGATTTTCTGTCCTTTTATAAAAGTCAAGGATATTTCTCTGCGTTACCAATGTCGTTTTTAACCCGGCGAGAGTGTGGCTGGGTATGACATACCCACCCTGTTATTTACATAACTGTATTTTTTTAACTGATCACACAAACGCATATACCCTTTATAGTAAAATACCATTTTTTAAATGTTAATATTCATTATAAGAATATTTACAGGTAATTTTGTGTGTGGGTATGTCATACCCAGCCGCATACTCTATGTTACATTTTGTCACCACACTCTCGCCGGGTTAAATATGGACATACTGCTACCAATTATGTTGAAATTGTAGGATGCAGTGCCCTTTTTGAAGAAAAGCTCTAATTTATGATCTTTTTCAAAAGTCTAAATTAAATTTAGCTTTTCATTTTCGAAAATTTCCTTGCTTTGATCGTTTGATCGTGGATTTCAATGAAAATAAAATGCAAGCTTGATCCTTTTGTCAGTTTTCCAATGTACTATTTTGGTGATACACGAAAATTGTGCAAATTTTTTGTAAATACCAAAGTAATCGTATGACTTTGTCTTCTCATATTTGAAGAACTCAAAGAACTTGCTACTAACTACCAAGTATAGTTATGGAGATATTTGAATGAATAGAGTGGTGCTATTCTGTTGCGAAGGACAGTACATCAGGGGTTTTTTTTTTTTGAATAATTGTTACTATTGCTATTACTATTGTTTATTATTATTGAACAGACAACGGTTTCCGACTAATTGATTTTGCAGCGGCTCGTAATACAGTGATAAGAAGACTAAGTGATTCCTAAACTAAGTGATTCCTAGACTAAGAATCCACACAGCAACCTGGCTTTCCTTTGATGGTAGAAGATGCAACCAAATCAAACCCGGAACACAGGCTCTTCGTAACAGTGAAAGCAACCTAGTCACCGAAACGCAGGGAATTGTTGATGTGTTTAAGCAACACTACCAGCAGTTGCTTAACGGGCATCAAGCAGAGAGGGTAATAGGGCAAGAAGAAGACCCACTTCCAGTCAATGACGAATCAATATCACTACCCAGTATTGAAGAAGTTAGCGCAGCCATCGGAAAACTAAGAAGGAAACTAAATGCCGCATATTAGATCCTATCTAACGTATTGTGTGAACGTCTAAAATCTTTCAGCAACACACTAATCGGCACGTAGCAGTGTGGCTTCCGGCCACACCAAACGATGGCCCAATTCGGTATACCGTCAAAACTTATTCATATATGTATGTCGCGTAACACTGGAAAACAAGCGATGTTCTGTGCAACTTGGAAACAGGTCTTCTGAACTTTTCCAAACATGCAGCGAGTTCCGGCAAGGAGATGCGCTGTCATGTAACTTCTTCAATATTGTGCTGGAGCAGATAGTGCGTAGGGCAGGTGTAAACACGGAAGGCATTATCTTTTACAAATCCATCCAACTGCTGGGATATGGGGACGTAATTAAAATCATCGGAAGATGCCGGCAAGCCGTTGTAGAGGCATTTACGGCAATAGAAGAGCAGGCGAAACGAGTAGGTCTTGAAGTAAATAAGGACAAGACTAAATCACTGTTGATGACTACAACTTCGAGGTAGTTAAGGAGTTTACCTACCTCGGAGCAAACATAAATCCCACAAATGACACTTTCGTGGCGATCCGACGGAGAATAACCTTAGCAAACCGCTGCTACCTCGGTTTGGCAAAACAACTGGGTTTAAGACTCTTAACTCGACGGACCAAATTAATGCTCTATAAAACTCTCATCTTACCAGTTTTGCTTTATGGCGCATGCTGGACGATAAGTAAGAAAGCAGAGCAAATATTGGGTACTTTTGAGCGAAAAATACTTTGTCGGATATTAGTTCCCGCATGCGAGGAGGGCGAATGGAGGAGAAGATACAACCGCGAACTCTGAATTGTACCAGGATGTAGATGTAGTCCGAAAAGCCAAGACACGTCGACTACATTGGGCCGGCCACATCGAGCGAATGGACAAAAACGCTCCAGCCAAGAGAATCTTTGAATCTCAGCCCCCAGATTCGAGACGGCAAAAAAAGCCAAACCGCCGGTATAAAGACCAAACTGTCGTCGCGGATGCCACAAAACTTGGTCTTTACAACTGGAAGCAGCATGCCCGGGATCGCAGAGGATGGAAGACAGTCGTGTCTCAGGCAGAGACTCTCGAACGGTCGGGAACCCTTAAAGTAAGTAAGTAAGTAAGTATTGTTTATTAGTATTAATGAACTTTATGATTTCAGAAACATGGCTTAATTAAAGTCGTCACAAGTTGTTCATTTACCTGGGTTTAAACTCTTTAGAAATGATCGAGCTGATAGAGTAGGTGGTGGTCATTTTCATTTCATTTTTAATGCATTTTATTGGTTAAATTTATTATATCTTACGTGCTAACAAAAACGCTTAAAACTAGCTTAATTAACTTAACTATCTTATTCTAACTTACTGGCCCCATGCGGGGACTCTAAGCTAAACTTAACTCTTAACCTATGTCTTTCGACCTAACCTAACTAAATTTATTTATTGTAACTTAACTAATTAACAAATTAAACTAAGAAAAATGTTTACCGTTTGTTTTTAGCCAAGTGCTGTGCTATTTGTTTTTTTTTTTTTATTTTTATTTTATTTTTTTATTTATTTTTTTGTTTTTTAATTTTTATTTTTTTTTTTAATTTTCATTTTTTTTTTTTAATTTTTTTTTTTATTTTTTTATTTTATATTATACAACTTAAGACTATCTTAAAACTATGTAAGCCGGCCATGGCTATAACATGAAAGTAAATAGACGACCCGCTCTGTCCCGTTACAGGCTAACCCGGATTAGGGGGAAACGACGACGGCGTTCCCTCTTCTTCAATAAGCCACCAAAATTGGTCATGCTGTCTACTGACGTCTCCAATGTCGCGGACTGAAACCGCTCTACTGAACCGGAGACGCTCTTCACTACTCTGTGCGACGTCTCGGTCGTAGTTGAGTCGCCTATCCACAGCTGTTCTGGCGACGTGGAAGATTAGCGGCACTGCTAACTTATCCTGGATCAGACCTCTCTGATCAAGATACAGGAACGCTTCTGGAGGGATAAAGCCGTTAAGGCGCACACTCTCGTGATAGAGATGGTTGGGGTAATAAGCCCCAAAGATCAGGCTATTCATCGAAGTCATTGCTCTTGCAATGTGCCTTCGAATCATCTTGATCAAGAAATTATCCACTCTGATCAGATTCGCCCTGTTATACAGGACCTCATTAGGATAGAATTTTATGTACTCAGACTCTGGTGTTCTGTACAATCGAAGGCAAGCCCTAAGGCTCTCTCAAACACCAGCATCTTTTCCAACAAGCTTGGCCCTACGTTGAACCACACGGGACATCCATTTGCGAGCATAGGCCGAATGAGGGCCATGTAGCAGATTACCTTCACCCTTGCATCGAGTTGGCTGCTATAAAACAGCTTCTTTGTAAGGGCGAACGCAACTTTGGCTCTGGCCAGAGCAGCATCTATATGTTTGTTAAAATATAGATATTGATCTAGCCAGACCCCAAGGTACCTGACTACACTTCGACTCGCCAGTGGCTGACCGTGTTGTCCGACAATAGAGAACTTTCGCCAATTCTTTCTGGTGTCCTAAGAGGCCCCAGACAGCGGCGTTCTGAACAGGATAGTCTCTGACTTCTGAAAGTTAATCTTCAACTTCCAGTCGTCGCAGTATCTCTTGATCTTATCGAAGTCACGCTGCAAGAGTATTGCAATTACCTCGATCTTAGGCCCCGATCTGTAAGCAACCAAATCGTCTGCGTAAGCTATGGCCTGGTGAAGTGAACCTATGAGATCGCTCGTGTAAATATTGAATAGGATCGGCGAATTAACCGCGCCTTGTTGCAGACCATTTTTTACTTCAAAAGTTCCAGCAGAATTCACATTGCCATTCTTCACAATGAACTTCTTACTGGTGAGCATGTCATAAAGTATGTACAGCAGTGGTTTACTTATGCCTAGCCTGCTCAACTTGTAGAAGAGTCCCTCTAACCTTACGGTATCGAAGGCCTTCTCCAAGTCAACCAGGCAGGAACCCGTGCATTGCTTCTTGCTTTTGTTCCATTGAATATCCGATACTAGTTTAGACGCGGCATGTATGGTATCATGCCCTGCCTTGAAACCGAATTGGTTATCCGGAATTATATACATGTCCTCAACCCACTTAGTCAGGGCTCTGTGGATCACTTTTTCGAATACCTTGCTGATGTTCGGAATTAGACTTATCGACCGAAGATTCCCCGGATTGGAACTATCTTTATCCCTTTTGGGAATGGGCTGCACCACCGCTGTTTTCCAATGCGCTGGATAATGGGCATTATTCAGTGCATTATTAAACAGGATGGTGTAAATGTTCACCACTTCTGGAGGAAGATGTCTAAGCACAATTTTGGGTATACCGTCGATTTCCATGGATTTCTTTTTTCTCAGTGATTCGAAGATCACTTGGAGTTCTGCCTTCGAAATGAACGGGGGATGTACCCCTTCATCGGCGACTGCATTGTTTGCCATATATCTTTCATTGAACACGGTGAAACCAGTGTTCTCAGATCGCCAATGCTCCATGTCATTTCGAAGGTAGAAGTTGTGCATAGGGACCCGATTTTCCAGGTCGTGGTTCGGGCAAACACTATCATTCACCTTATACACGTCCTGGAAAGTCGCTCCTATAGCCTCTACCTTCTCCTGCGGATCTTCGATCACAAAGAAATTGTCATCCTCAGCTGCGTTATCTGGATCTATACCTGCTGTCACTAGTACTTGTACATTGTTCGTGGTTCGGGGAATTTGAAGACGCCGAAGATCGTTTTGATTATTCCTCCGAAAGATCTTGTTTATTTGGGGGAACATACTCGGGTTGTTGGATTTTACAGCCCGAATTTTCCTGTCCCAGTGCAAATTTACAGAAAGTCTCTAATTTTCTTTAATTAATTGCGAGAGATTTTAAATCAATGACTTCAGCGTCCTAACCTCCTCCGAGTTCTGTCTGTTAGTAAACTGTCTGTACAAGGTTTTTAATCTTGACAGTAGTCTACTTTTATGTTCGTGCAGTGCGTCAATCGTTGCATTGCGGTATATGTCCACGTTGTCAGTGTGTTCATACCGAGGTATCGTACTGTCCATCGTTCGTTTTATTGCCTCGTCCATTTGTTTTAGATATCTATCAATCTCCTCGTTTGACAGATTCTTATTAGACGGTAGGTCGAGCAAGTTCGAGAAGAGTGCTCTCTTCAACTGTCTGGAGAAGCGAGTCCAACGCGTTCTCCTCCAATGCCGCAATTTCATTGGGAATCGTTATTTCGGCACTGAGTCCGCAGTGGTCACTGTCATACACAAAAGTGTGTAAGCAGTTTATCGTTTGTCGGTCCATGTCGGTCAGTTGTAACCGTACATCGAATAGCATTAGATCCAGATAAGATCCGCTTCTGGGATACGACGGACTATCCGTCGCTTTTAAGTCTAGTCGATAATCAACACTGTGCCGACCCCACCAATTGAAGAGCAGGTTCCCTCTAGAATTTGGTGTGTTATTTCCCCAATTTCTATGTTTGGCGTTTAAATCACCGGCTAAAATATAAAAGTTCTCTTCCGCCTCCAGCTTAAGTATTCGAAAAAGTATCTCGAGCTCTGAAATGAAACAGGTGGATTGAGTAGCTTCAGGAGCATAGACTGCAACCATATACATCCTCTTTCCACTATGGAGAGGGATATACACGATACATGCTTCCAGCTCCTGGAATCTACGCACTTCACCGCAGTACATTACTTTATGACGCAACTCTTTTCTAATGAAGATCGCGACACCTCTTCTTTGTACAGAGTTGGGTCGGTCTCTTCTTATAATATTATAATTACCGTGACTCAACTTGTGTTTCTGGGATAGCTTAGTTTCGCTAACCAAAAGCACATCGGGAGAATGGTCCTCAAGCAACTTGAAAAGTACGGCTCTACGTTCGATCCTAATCAGTGAATTCACATTCACCGCAAGAATCTTTAAGGGTTGCTCCGCCATGTTCGTACCCATTACGATTGGTGGTGCGTTAGGCCCGGCAGAAGCGCGTAGATCTGGTCCACCCGATTCGCCTGCTTTTGAATTTGTCGCTGAAGTTGGCCCATCTGCCCCTGGATAGAGAGCAAGATAGCCAACAAATCAGGTTCAGCCTCCGGTACTCTCGGCTTTAGGGCCTGTGAAACTACCTTCGGCTGCGACTATACCATATTCCCCCGGCCTAACGCCATTTGGGCGTAGGTCACTTGGGGAGTGACGGATTGTGCAGGAACACTTGGAACTGGCGGACGCTTCACTTCCACCTTCTGCTGGCGAGCCAGATTTACTTTTTTAATGTATTTGAACTTAGGGCAACCCCGATAGTTTGCGGTGTGCCCCGTGTTCCTACATAACGCGCACGAGAGTTGACTTTTTTCAGTCGCGCCGTCCCTATCTAGCGCACATTCCCCTGCTTTGTGGTCTTTTCCACATTTCGCACATCGAGGCTGCATATCGCAGTTCGACGCGGCGTGCCCAAACCTCTGGCAGCGAACGCATTGTATCATGCCTTCGCTCCTCTTTACTTTTTCCCAGGTGATAACCTGGTAGTCTAGGACTTTGATACTCCTTAGACCATCCAGTTTGCTGTTGGGTGAGAGCTGTACCAGGAAGAACGGTTATTTCCGCTTCTCCCTTTTGGCCTTAGCTGTGATAAATGGCCTAACCCCTACGAAACTGAGCCCATCGCACTCTTTTTCTTTAAGTAGATTTAAGAGCTCTTCCGGTTCGGTAGACGGTTCCATCCCCTTCAGAAGCATGGTTTGCAACTTTTCCCCCTTCGGGGTGAAGGAGAAGAACTCCGTCGTAGAATCCCTTAACAGTTTTTTTATTTTATGGTGCTGCTCCACTGTATTGCAGTGGATAGCATGCTTATCTGAGCTAAGTCGTTTTACGTAAAAATTGTTGCCTATGGCCGACTTACACAGTTCAATCGTGTCCTTCAGCTCAATCTTGAAAGTGTTGATCGGTGGAACCCTTTGCTTAGTTTTCTGTTGCTGTTGATGTTGTTGTTGTTGCTGTTGTTGCTGTTGTTGTTGTTGTTGTTGTTGCTGCTGCTGCTCTGGCTGTTGCTGCTGCTGCTCTGGCTGTTGCTGCTGCTGTGGTTGATGCTGCTGCTGTGGTTGCTGCTGCTGTTGTTGTTGTTGCTGCTGTTGTTGCTGCTGCTGTTGTTGCTGCTGGTGATGTTGTTTCTGCTGCTTTTGTCGCTGTTGCGCTTGATGCAGATTTTGCTGCTGTTGTGGTTGCTGCTGCAGTTGTTGCTTTGGCTTAGGCTGCCTCTGAGACTTTGGCTGAAGCGTTTGTTGTGGCTGTGGTTCTTTTGCTGCTGTTGTTGCGGCTGTTTTTCTTTTTATAGCTGGCCCTGTGCTGGCTGCTGCTCAAGTTGGAGCTCCGGCTGTCGCTCCCTTTCACGTCTGGCCATTTGGTTGGCCTTGATTATATTCACCCTCTCTACGAGCTGCCTTATGCTTTTATTTAAAGAAGCCATTTCTTCATCCTCATCTTCGGATTCAGAGGTCGCCAGATAAGCAAAGCTGTTGCCGTCGTCCATATAGCGGCCTTCCCCTCCATCGGAGACGTACTTTAATTTGTCGCTGCGTGTACGTATTTTTCCAGCTGCCAGTGTTGTAGACGTTGGCGCCCCTCCCCTCACTCCAGCTGGCAGCTTTTCAGCTGGAGTTGAAAGAGAGAGGCGCTTTACCACATTGGGAGTCGGATTTATCTTCCTCCTCCTCTTCGCCGTACCGTCTGTGGATACCGTTGCTGAGTGGCCTGATTGAATTGACTCATCATCAGCCGATGTGTCTTCTTCCGGTCCCGCTACTGGGAGCGTGGACCGCTCGCCCGATGCCATCACCTGATTTTGTTTATTGGAAACACTTCTCACTTTGGTTTTTGGATATTTATTTTAATTAAAAAAAAAAAAATAAAAAATTGTTCGTGGTGGCGTCTCGAACCAGTGTTGCTGGGTTGAGCTCTACTACTCCTACTCCTGCACTAAGTTCTTACTTTTCTATGCATTGTAAAATGTTCTTCTTAAAACATCAACACTGTCTTAAGAGAAGCCGAAACACGTCTGCAGTTTATTAAAGTTTGTGTACGACTGTGAGAGTAGGTGGTGGTGTATGTACTCGTATGTATATTAGAACTAATATAAAAACTAAATGTATTTATTCCTCGTGTAAGTCTAATATTCAATTTTTCTGTGTGGAAGTAAGCAATGCTTTTGAAAAGTGTCTTTCAGTGGTAGTTTATTCACCACCCTACAGCTTCACAGTAGAAAATCTACCTAAAATTGAAGAAATGTTACTAAATCTTAGCTCAAAATACCATAATATTTTTGTTGGTGGTGATTTTAATGTAAACAATCTTAAGGGCAATAAAACATCTAGTCTGTTCCAACACTTTTCTGATAAAATCGGCCTGCCGTTAGTAAACAGTCGTTACCCTACTTGTTTTCAGTCCCTTACTAAAACTACGTTAATTGATGTGTTTTTAAGTAGCTCTACATCCAGTATCTTGTGTTTTGATTAAGATTTACTAGCGAATTTATTCATAATTTTTTGTTCTGTTCTGTAATTTTGTTTTGTTAATAGCTCCAACTGTGATAATACTTAAAGTTATGGATCTTATAAAAATTTGGAGTTCCTTGAAATTATTGAGGCTTTTCGTCGTCTAAATTGGTTTGGTATTTATCTTGTACCTGATGTTAATAAGAAGGTTGAAATATTTTATAGTCTTGTAAGTACATTGCTTAATAAATTTGTCAGTGTTATATCTAAGTCTATTAAGCCCAAATTGTGTCCCTGTTATAATAATCAAATGAAATTATTGATTCAGGAGAGGGAGCGGTTTTTTTAAAAAATATAAAAGAAATCCCACTGAGTTCAACCGAAGGCAGTACTGAGTTTCCCACAACAAGGTTAACGATTTAATACGCAACTCTAAAAGATCGTACTTCACAAGTAAATTTGATCCAAAAATGAACTCTAGAGAGCTGTGGAGAAACTTAAAAGAACTTGGAGTTGCAAGCCATAAAAATTCGCAAAAGTGCTCAATATGTCCAAAGGAAATGAGTTCTTTTTTTACTCCAGATTCTTCCGTTTATGATTCAGTTGAGACTATTTCTGATCAGGATCGCCATCTGACTTCAACCTTCTCATTCGAATGCGTTGAAGAGCTTGATGTTATGAAGGCAATTATATCTGTAAAATCAAATGCTATAGGGCCGGATGGTATGTCACCTAGATTCCTGAAATTATTTCTTCCCCCCCTTCTTCCGTACATACGTCATATTTTCAATTTCCGTATTTATAGTTGTCAGTGTCCTGAGCAATGGGAAGCTGCTAATATTATCCCTATTCCCAAAAAAACCAATCCTCAAAGCCCCTCAGATTTTCTGTCAAAAGTTTTTGAAAAGATGCTTTCCAACTTTACCTGAATGTAGACAACAAAATGCCGAAATGGCAATCTGATTTTCGTAGCAAACATAGCCGTGAATCAGCTGTTCTCAAAGTCACTAGTGATCTTCGGTCAGCTTTGGATTCTGATGAAATTGGGATTTGAGTTTTGCTTGACTCTTCGAAAGCATTTTACAGTATTGATCACTCAATACTGCTTTCAAAACTAAAAAAACAATTTTAATTTTTCGCTGACATCTGTAAGGCTTCTACAGATATATGTACCTGCACTATCGAGTCCAAACTGTGGTCACGGATAAGGGCGTTTCGGATCCTTATATCGTAAATGCAGGTGTTCCGCAGGGTTCTGTAATGGGACCACTTCTGTTTTCTTTATTTAACAATGATCTCCCTACAATAGTTAAAAACTGCAAAATTCATATGTATGCTGACGACGTTCTGGTTTACATTTCTCGCCCAGCTGGTTTAAGCGAAGACTGTGTTACCAGGGTAAATGAAGATCTTAAACAAATTTTTAAATGGTCAAGTCCTAACAAACTTACACTGAATCCTGCTAAAATATTAAGTGTGATATGCTCTAGAAAGATATTCCATCCCTCCGATTTTCCACCAATTGTTCTAAATAGAAATGCAATTCCTGTCGTAGACGATGTCAAATATCTTAGATATCATATTAACTCCACTCTCACCTGCTGTGATGCAACCACTAATACAATTAGGAAGGTTTATGCTCGGCTGCGCTACTTGAGGCACTCAGCTAATTTAGTCCAAATAAGTCTTAAAACACGCCTAATCAAGACTTTAATTATGCCTCTTCTTACATATAACTGCTCTGTGTATACTTGTCTTAATTATAAATGTAAACGTAAATTAAATGTTACCTTTTCGCCAATTACAAGTAAATTTAGCCGATGAATGGGTTGATTTAGGATACTTTTCAATAAAAATAGGATTTGTAAAAGCAACGGAGAGTTTGTTGATCTTATCGAAATACATTTACCACCAAAATAAAATTTCAACTTATTTTTTAGTTGCTTTTATTGATTTCAGTTTCTATCGTGTAGGTCTAGTCCTGTAAGGTGCAAGAACTTTGTTGATTCTACCGATTTTCTTTTATCAGCAAAATTTACAGATATTTCAGTTGTTTTGCCCAAGTATCTGTAAGACTCTTATCACATCACCGATATATTCAGCAGATTGGTAGGAGTGTTTCCTCCTGAACACGGCAAAGGAGTTTATTAGCTGCAATTCATGAGGAAGACGGTTCCACAGACGGATTGCAGTCACAAAGAAGGAGTATTCTACAATGCAATGTGTAGATCGTGGGATAATTAATTTCAAGCCCCTAATTGAACGAGCAAAAGTTAGCAATTCATACAGATAAGCAGGACTCTTGAAGTGGATGATGTTAAATAATTTTACCTTAACACGATTCCTACAATATACGTCTAAACTTAAACCAACAACACGAGACTTTAGATGTGAAACGCAACAAGATCTAGGAATGCTGTAGATAAAACGAATACACGGAGAAAAACAAGTTGTTGAAACTACCGAAGCGACAGTCAATTCAACGATTTCCGGTCTTGATTTTCAGCTAATATGAGTAGCACAAAATGTTGAATTTACGATTTTGCTAAATTGTTAAATCAACTACCAAAAAACACAAATACAAATATTTGGCGC
This sequence comes from Brachypalpus laphriformis, assembly GCA_945910035.1. Lineage (NCBI taxonomy): Eukaryota > Metazoa > Arthropoda > Insecta > Diptera > Syrphidae > Brachypalpus > Brachypalpus laphriformis. Next base: position 206,324,532 of record OX246753.1, read on the forward strand.
AACAGCTCTTTAAAGTGCCAGGGCCTAGCTTCTCGCAACCACTCATGTTGTGTGCGTTATATTTTTCACACGAATGGAAGGGACCTACAGTTTAATGCCGACTCCGAACGGCGATTTGAGAAGCTTTTTCGTGACAACAATACTCTCGGATGTTTGTCAGACGCTCGCGAGAGGTGGGACCGTGAAAAAACTTTTTGGTGTTTTCTGGGATTCGAACTTGGAACCTCATGCGTAGTAATCCGACACACTAATCACTTACGCCACGGCGCCCACCGATTTGGTTTTCGAAAAAAACATTGAACGATTCACCAGGTCCATAGGATAGTCAACGCCATAGAAAACGCACTAAAAGAGAAGACAGTTTGTCCCACTGTCTTTCTTGATGTGGCTCAAGCATTTGATAAAGTTTGGCATGATGGTCTGATTTTCAAACTTAAAAAAAGCCTGCCAAAGCAATATTCTACAATATTGGATTCTTATATTTCTTATAGATACTACAGAATCAAACATGAAAACGCGTATTCTGAACTGAAAGAAATACAAGCTGGTGTTCCTCAAGGCAGCGTATTAAGTCCAGTTTTATATCTACTCTATACTTCAGACATCCCACACTTAGACAGCAATATCATGGCAACATTTGCCGACGACACAGCCGTAATGGCAGTTGCAAACACGAATGTAGATTCAGTCGCTAAACTGCAATCTCAAAAATAAGTGAATGGACGACAACCTGGAGAATCAAATTAAATGAATTAATGTCAGCGCACGTCGACTTTACAAACAAAAAGATAAATCATATGCCAGTCTGTATTAATGGTAAAGAAGTTCCTTATGGAAATATGGCGAAGTACCTCGGCATGACATTAGACGCCAAGCTCAGATGGAAAGCCCACGTTAAAAAGAAAAGAAAAGAACTAGACATTCGATATAAAAAAATGTATTGGCTTATGGGGCGACACTCCCAACTATCAATATACAACAAGCTCCTGCTTTTCAAGCAAATGATAAAATCAATATGGGCCTATGGGATGCAACTCTGGGGTTGCACCAAACAAAGTAACATCGACATCATTCAACGCTTCCAAAACAAAGTATTTAGGAACATTGTAGGCGCTCCCTGGTATATAAGAAACAGCGACCTTCACAGGGATCTTAATGTGGATCTGGTCCAAAACGAAATTAAAATTGCAGCAAGAAGACACGAGAAACGGCTACGAGAGCACGTAAACCCTGAGGCTCTTCTACTTGTAAGCCAGAATCACTCGGTCAGAAGACTAAAAAGGCGTAAACCTCTTGAACTGGCTAGATAAAGCGATGTAAATTTAAATGAACCGTAGATAATACGAAAGGTAACAACAACGAGCGACAAGGGGCGCTCGGAGTAAATAAAACCACCACCTCCTTGAGTGGCCTAAATTCCACTTATGCCTTGAGTGTTATTAATGTTATTTATATTCGCATTCTTATAAGTTATTTTTTTATTAATTATTACTTAATCATTACTCAAAGAGAAAAAAGAGGAAGGCAAATATAAATTATATGTTATATTATAGTATCTTTTATCCTTTACGAATTGTAATTATACTGTAACTTATGGTTATCAAATTGCTCATTAGTCCTAAGACTAGATTGTAATATCAAATAATAATAAAAAAAAATTGTATCATTTTAAAAGATATAACATTTTGAAAAGTTTTTGCCTTCTTGTCTTTCATGCTTTTCGCTAAATTTGCACAAATATAGTCGGATTTACTTAAAGTTTAAATTGTCATCAAATTTATTATCATTCCTAAATATAAGATATATGTCTTTATTGCACAATATTCAAAATTTTTTTTGAATTGTATGCCACTTTGGATCAAGTTTATAATCATGAATTTGGTTTTATTCACATTAACAAAATAGCCGTATATATCACGTAACCCCTCCATCTTAAATCATCTTTACCCCAGCCATTTTGATGATTTTATTGATCATAATTCCATTTGCTATGTACGCAAAAGGTTCATGTCCAGTACTAGGTATTACTAAAGCTTTAACCAATTTAAAAATAGAAATACCCTTTTGGGAAACAAAATAAAAAATAAAAAATTAAAAAAATTTGGGAAAAATTAAAAAAAGGAAATGTACTACGTTACGAAGGTTTTATTATTATTATTATATTATTATTATTAATATGCCTTATTGCAATTCATTAAAATATTACATTTTGATTAACAAAATAATTTGTATGTCATAAATTGCCTTCTGCCGAGAATTGACTTTACGTTAATAATTCAAAAATAAATAAATAGTGGACATAATATATAAATAATAAAAGTTACAAGTTTGATTAATTTCGATATTTCATTAATAAATATAGCTACTAGCATATTAAACTGTTGTTTTAATTATAGGCATGACTACAGTAAGATGAGAGTCGTTTCCAACCATATGTACCATTTAGAGCTTGCTTTGCTTCTTCAAGTGCGTATCTCGTGAAGTATGGGGCATATTGCTAAAAAGTGGTGAATATCTTAATTTTCATTTCTATTGCAAAGGGTGCAAATTGTTCGAAGATTTTGCCTATGCGGGACGTAATTGAGAGCTAAGACCTCCGTTCTTATTTTAAACACTGAGCTTATCTGACTGGCTGTTAGTTGCCGGCAAAAATAGTTGTTTGTACCTAAAGAATGGCAAAGTTCCTTATAAATAAGCCTACTTGTTGACTCCCGAGCTCTGCTCAGACATTGTTGGTATAAATACTCGTCGACATTTGCTATGCTGCGATAAAACATATCTTGCCAATCGTTAAGGTTTAACTCATTCAGGTCGAAGCTGCGAAGCCGCTTGAGCGGCATTGAAGCGCAAGTTGCATAAGCCTTTTTTGGAGATTGTTATCCCTCCTGCGCATAACCTTGATGATTAAATCTGCATTTGCCTTGAAATTTTTAAGCACATTTGTGGGAGCCCCGATTCGACATGTATTGCGTAAGTGCGCGTTGTCACGGGAAGCTTAAAGATGCGCTTGAAAAAAGTGCGTTGAATGTATTCAAACTCTTCAATATGTTGGTATCCGAAGGCCTGGTTGCCGTAGCAAAAACAAACATCAAATACTCTGAATTTGGAAGTTATATCTACGCGCTGGTTACAAAAAAACCTCCTCCACATAATATTGATAGCCGTTTTAGCTGCTACCGTTTTCTCTTTTACGTGAGGACGCAAGCCTAGATTGTGGGTGATAAGGAATCCTAGATATTTAAATTGTGTGACTACTTCAATAGACTCATTCCCCAGATACCACTTTTCCCGTGACACCCTCCTACGCGAAGAAGATTCAAAGACGGTGATTTTAGATTTGGCAGTGTTGATTTTTAAACCCCAGGTATCACAGTAGCACTTTAACTTGTAATTTGTAGCTGCAAAGTAGGCGGACTCTCTGCTAGAACCACGAGATCGTCTGCGTAGAGCAAAACTTTAACACCCACACCTCCGAAATTGACCCCACCGGGCAAATAATCAGACACATCATCAATAAAAAGTGCGAACAATATAGGACTGAGAACGCATCCTCGAGGAACGCCTGTATCAGTCTTAAAGAAAGAGGACACAATCATCTCCATTTGACACTGCAGGTAACGTATTCGTGAGTAGCTTTTTATATACCCGTAAGAATTTTGATGATAAGGCGATCTTAGGCAGTTTATATATAAGCTTATCACGCATTCAATGGCTTCTATTTTGGATGACCGATTAAAGAATATGCCGACTAGAGCAGACATAGAAGGGATTGCTACTGAATTGCATGCGCTAAAAAACAACAACACGGCACTGCGAGAGCAATTGATTCAAATGGAAGCCCGATGCAACACGCTAGAGCGAAAAGTCGAGTCTTTGGAAAGAAAGGCCATAGAAAACAACATCGTTGTACATATGCCAGTGCAGAAGGGGGTGGAAGAGGTTGACAAAGCGACAAAATTATGTTTAGAACTTCTGAAATCGACGGATTCCTCTTTGGTGACAGATACACGGGCAATGAAACCGAAAAACAACATCGCAAACGTCATCGTTCGGCTCCAAAACAAAAGCGATGTGGGGCGCATTCTGGATGCGACATCGAAACTTCGCGGCACGGGGGTTTCTATACACAAAGACTATACGGAAGCATCACGGGAAAGAAGGAGGAACCTGTTAAAACTAAAAGACGAAATTACACAGAAAAGCAAAGATATGAGGGTGGAGGTGCGAGGACAGAAACTATTCTTAGGAAATAAGGTCTTCTACTACGAAAACAACAATTTGCGATGTGAAGGTGAGACCGAATGCGGAATGACAGTTCTACAACAAATGATCAGTGACAGCTCACTAGAGACAGCATCAACGTCAAAGACAGGTGGTGGAGTAAGAATCCATTATGGTGGAAACACAAATGGAGGTTACAATGGTTCTCAAACTTCTTCGCCAGTTTTAGCTGTGCCAAAACAGAATTTTTAGTTGTAATGCCGTCTGCCATAGTAACGATAGTATTAAGATTTATAATATTAGTTGTTTTAAAATTTTATCATATAATGTGTCTGGATTAAGCAATAAGTCTTTATGTAATGAATTTTATAATTTCGTCAATCAATTTGAATTTATTTTTTTGTATGAAACATTTGTTATGGAAAAAAATTATTGCCAGTTCGAAAGAAAATTTTTAAACTACTCGTTCAAGTGGAATCCAGCAATAAGGGTACACGAGAAGGGACGAGCAAGCGGAGGATGCTACTTTGGATACAAACGCGACCTTAAGGACATCATCTGCGAATTCAAAAATTTCGAAGGGAGCACGTACTTAAGTCTAGTATTTGATAAGAAGACCTTTTGTATTATTCCTTCATATATAAACTGCAATCACTGGGAAAGAGATTTTGAAAAACTTCAGGAGGTAGTACTGAGCTGTGATAACCCGAATATGATGGTTATCGGCGACGTAAATGCGAGGACAGGGAAAGAAGAGGGGACAGTAAATAGAGAAGCTGGAATAAGGAGGCAGTCAAAGGATACTACATTTAATGCAAGAGGTAAACAATTTTTGGAATTTTGCGATTCTTTTGGGCTGAGAATACTAAATGGAACGAGCGACAGTGACAGAAATGGCGAGCTCACATTTGTTGGAGAACAAGGAGTGTCCGTTATTGACTACTGCTTAATAGGAGGGGATTGGAACGCTTACGTGACGAATATGGAGGTTAAGCAACTACCATATTCTGACCACTTACCGATTGTAGCTAGCTTTGGTCATCAAATAACGGAAAACGATAGAAGGGATATGAATATTCTGCCTAAGCTGATTTGGAATAAACATAAAGCACATTTGTATGGAAGCCTACTGGCGGAGCAACTACAAATGCAACAGGATACAGACCTTAGAAAGATCGAAACAATTATAAAAGATGTATATCTGCGTATAACACCAAGCACTATCAGAAAGAAGGAGTATAAAGAACCGTGGTTTGACAAAGAGTGCTATAAAGCAAGGCAATTATCGTTTGCCTGGCTCAGGATGTTTCGGCAACACAACGAAGGTGCGATGAAGTGGATCTACTTAAAAGCAAATAGAGAGTTCAAGGCCCTATTGAGGCAAAAGCGAAGAAGTCACTATGAATCCCTTGCTCGAAGCTTGGCATGTGGTAATAATTCGGCGGATTTTTGGAAAGCGGCTAGAAAACTTAATGGTGGTAACTTCGTCATAAATACGAATTTAAGCCCCAGTGTCCTCCTAGTACATTTTAATGCACTACTGAACCCACCCCCTAGTGAATTAGTCTTCAACTATGCCGTTCCGGGATTTCAAAATCATACCTTAGACAGATCGATTAGCTATGAGGAAGTTATCGGAGCTCTAAGTGCATTAAAAGATGGTAAAGCTGCAGGATCGGATGGGATACCTTCCGAGTTCTATAAATATGGTACTAACGAGTTGCACAACAAGCTTACTACGATGTTTGATAATATCTTGAATAGTGGAGTAGTTCCAAACCGTTTTAGAGAAGCCTTAATTTTCCCCATACATAAAAAAGGCAGTACATCAGATCCAGCGAATTATAGAGGCATTTCTTTTTTAAATGCCTCATATAAGATATTCACAGCAATCTTGCAGGACCGACTATCTACATGGATAAAGGAAAATAATCTACTTAAAGAACATCAAGCGGGTTTCAGGCCAGGATACTCTACTATCGACCACGTGTTTGTTTTGAGGAGCATTGTGGAGTCTTACATTGGAAGGGGTAAAAAACTGTATGCGTTTTTTGTAGACTTTAAGTCGGCATTTGACACGGTAGACCGAAATGCTCTATTTTATAAGCTTTACTGCATGGGCATGTCGAGGAAGTTCGGACGCGTCATCCAAAATTTGTATGCAAATACCAAATCAGCAGTGTGGAGTGGTGAGGAGTTGTCGGGATGGTTCCAGTCATTGTCCGGAGTAAGACAAGGTTGTTCGCTGAGTCCAAGCTTATTTGCCCTATACATCGAGGACATCGTAGATATTCTGCCTGGAGGTGTTGAGTACGCAGGACTATTGGTCAAAGCACTTCTGTTCGCTGATGATATAGTACTAATGGCGCAATCACCTGAATCCTTACAACTAATGATCAACAGGCTGTATGACTACTGTAAGCTATGGAACTTAATCGTAAATCTTAGCAAGTCAAAGGTTATGAAATTTAAGAGAGGGGGCGGAAAGGACGGCAGAAACGAGAAATGGTACTACAACGGAGAAAGTATTGAAGTCGTTAAGGAATATAAGTATCTTGGGGTCTACTTTACAAAAAGTTTAGATATGGAGAGACATCTAAATGAAAAACTAGCAAAGTCTAAAATGGCCATCAATGTTGTATGGAAGAAATGTCTCAGTAATAGATTCATTGCCCACAGCAGTAAATATAAGGTTTTTGTAGCGGTGTCAGAGTCCATCATGTTCTATGCTGCGCAAGTATGGGGAGTAAGGAAGTATGAGGCTGTTGAGAAATTACTGCGGTACTACGTTAAGAGAGCATTTCACCTTCCACCCAACACTCCCAATTATATGCTAATGCTGGAAACAGGCTTGCCCCCATTGTACATCAAAACTTTTAAATTGCATGTGGACTACATTCTAAAGGTTTTGAATATGCCGGATACCAGACTGCCGAAAAAAGCTGCTCTGCAAGCAATACAATCCAAGACAGGATGGTACAGGGAGTGGTTGGAACTTGCTGAGGACTGTGGGATACATTTGGATCTGGGTAATAGCGGAGACTGGAAACCCCAACTTTATCAACTCATCGCAAGTATGGACGAAAAGGCTTGGTTCAGGCATTTAGAGCAAGCTTCGGGATCACTGCATAGAATGATCTACAGCCGCTTAAGTCATAACCTGCAGGGAAATAACTACTTCCGCGATGAATACAGTATACCGGAAATAGCGACTGTGTTTAAATTACGGGGAGAGTTTCTAAAGCTTAATTATATTCCACACAGAGCAGACCTACCAGTGCTATGCAACTTGTGCAACTTGGCAGAAAGAGAAGATGTCATACATTTTGTTGGGAAGTGTCCAGTTTTAAGCGAAATTAGGAGACATATCTTTGGAAGTAATGTTCTGTCGGTGGATCAAGTTTCTATGCTTCTGAACGAACCAAACGTATTTAAGCTAACCCAGTACTGCAAAATTGCTTTAAATTATCGTGAAAGGATCATTAATGAAGATTTCTAAAATCGCTTAAAATAAAAGAAATACACAAATATACATACATATTTTAGTCAATTTTTAATTTTGAATTTATTTAATGTTGTCAATCAGGCAGACGGCAACGCCATGTTTATTGATTTTTTGTTAAAACTTTGTATTAATAGTGAAGTACATAAATAAAATCTATCTATCTATCTATAAGCGAATTTTTATTGACGGTGACGAATGCTGCATAACACTTTTTTTTCTTGGTGGTAGGAAGGTTTTATGAGCTCGTACGACGTCGGAGAAAGTCGACGAGCTCAGAGGAGCTTCACAATCTCAAAGGAGGTTCGCTTATTCCAAAAAAGTCCGTGCATTTGAAAGAGATCTTAGTGCAAAGCCACCACAATCTCGGAGAAGGCCTCAACCTCTGCTTTTCATTCGTAAATTCATTCCTTATCTAGCGATTATTAGTTGGCTCATGAGTCTTATCACGGGCCAAATATGTTTGCGAGACTCAAACAAAAGCGAACTTCACTCCCGGAAACGAATTCAGGAGAATCAACAGAATTCGTAAGCCTATTCACCGCGAAAATATTGGTGATTAAGAATGTGTGTAACGCTGAAATTTTTGGTTTTAACGAAGGTGGTCTTCAGCGCCAGAAGGACTGCAAGTTTATTTATCTCTGTGAGTGTTAAAAAAAAAACTGATAAAACGCCCCTATTTCAAAAGATTCAGTAGCAAATCTAACCTACACCGTAGAAGGAAAAGTTTTGCATATTGTCTTACGTGTCCACTGAGACACGTCGTGCTCACCTCTCGACTACCAGATCTAACCAAATTGTTAAATCAACAAAATATTTTGATTGTTATGAGTTGTATCCATCAGCGTAAAGGTCAGGTTTCCCTATCATTACATGTGTGACATTTCAAATCGAATAACATTTCAACCGGAAGCCGTTTAACTTTGTGTAGTTTTCCTAAACCTAAATAAACAAGACAAAAGCGCTCAATCACTGCAACAACACAAATTAATCATTTTCCCCAACACCTCTGAGAAGTGTATATCTCCTGCACGGACATCAAACACACAAACAAAGAAAAGAATGCCTCATTATGTGCACAGCAGCATGTGTAAACATTTTGTTACAATTTCTCTTAATCACCCTGTCGTCTACGGTCGCGTCTCCTGTTGACTCAATCTCTCGCGCGGGCGCATGTACACACACACAGCGCAGCATGGCACGGCTCATGACATTTGGCGGTTGTTATGAATAATTCGAATTTTGAATTCGTATTTCGAATAATTCGAGGATCGTGACTAATGACCGACATTGTGGAAATTCGTGTAACGCTCTGTTGCCCATTTGTCGTCTGAGTGCGCGCTGCAATCGGGTTTCAGACTTCCTTCTCCCATTCCGTCCACCCCCTGGCAGTCTTGACGATGGACGATTACTCAAAACGACCGAGAAACAAATGACCAATTGTCAGTGGTCATTAAGGCGATTCATTTGCAGAGCACCAAAGCCATAGCCTCTGTGAACCCAGTGAGGCAGCGAGGCGATTGAAGCAACAACTCGCGTCGGCCGTCATCGTTGGATGGACGCGGAAGGGTGCACAGGCATCCATACCGTGCCGACGTGCACATGGGGCAGACAGGGCCAAAAGATCTCTGATGGATGATTATCTAGAGTAGCGGCGGTGTGGATACGGTGTGTGTGTACATGAGACAAATGTAATAATTAAAATGATAAATTGTCCCATTTAGGTTCGGACGTGGAGATGATGGGGTAATTATTATTTTTATTTTCTGACCATTTTTTACGGGATTTGCTGATTTGAGAAATGGTCACAAGAGAATTTTTTTCACTGAGGATTGGAAGGGGGTTCATGACAATTAGCCGGGCAGCTAATTGCAAGGTGGAAATGTTGAACTCAGCAGCGCCATTAGGGATACGAATGGATGCTCAAATGGACACCCATAATGTTGGTGTAATTAATTACAACATATCTGTCCAACGAGGGATGATGGTTGAATCGACAGTGGGTGTGTAGTCAATGTCAACTATCTGCTCAACAACAATTTTGGAATGCGTTTTTTATTTTCTTAAGACTACAAGCAGATGCGATTTTATATGTATTATACATATGTATATGTAAGTAATGTGAAATATTTTTCCCTACTTCTGAAGCTATAATGAAGTGTCTGGTAAAAAAAAAGGCAATTGAAATGTGTATAAAACGTGTAAATGTATTTAAAATTAATGAATACCATCATTAAAATTCTTACATCTACAATATATTCTGTTATCAAAACTCCAGTGCAAGCTGGTATTTCAATATGCTAACACATTCACGTTCGCCAAAAATCTTTTACAATGTCTAGGAGCATATGCCTAAAATTGCCAAAATATGAAATATGAAAAAAAATCTCATTTCGACGTTTTCGAGAAAATCGATTTTTTTCGGCATTTGTCTTAGTTAAAGTAGGTACCGTTAATTTTATGCTTAAAATGAAAATTCCGATTTCGCATTTAATTGTGAGCAGACGTATGTACCTCAGATATAAAGTTTGAAGTAAACCCTTCCATTTGTTTAGGTTGCATCCGAATGTAGGTACATAATGTATGTACAGCACATACAGTACCTACGCACAAACGAATAGACAAACGAATTGAGTAACACACTATTTTGAGTTCATCTATAATAGCAAAACAAGATTGATCAAAGTTTCAGTTAGAAATTTCTCAAAAAATATACATACTCGTACCTGCTATTGTCATCTATGTATACACCTTCAAACCTTTCCAAGTCTAAAGCAGAACTCAGATTCAAGTTGTGAGAAAATACTTTATATTTATTTAATCTCATTTTGAAATTGCTTGTACTTAACTTCAAATTTATTGTTCTCAACTTGAGTATGAAAAGGAATAGTTCTATTCAAGACAACAAAATTTATATATATATATATTTGCCGCAACAGCTCTTTAAGTGTCAGGGCCTAGCTTATCGCAACCACTCATGTTGTGTGCGTTATATTTTTCACACGAATGGACGGGACCTACAGTTTAGTGTCGAATCCGAACGGCGATTTGAGAAGTTTTTCGAGACAACAATACTCTAGGATGTTTGTCAGATGCTCGCGAGAGGTGGGACCGTGAAAAAACGTTTTGGTGTTTTCTGGGATTCGAACTTGTAACCTCATGCGTAGTGATCCGCCACACTAACCACTTACGCCACGGCGCCCACAACAAAATTGCCGCCAATTATATTCACAATTTGTTCATGTTTGGAGCTATAAAAAAATATTTTTATTTCAATATATTTGTATTCATACCATATATTACAATAGTAGTTGGTGTTGAGGATATGGAAGGTACACTTCTGCAGACTGCTAAACGTCGACGATATCTAATATTCACCTGTGAGGCAGAATGTGCCATTAAACACCGTCGATGATAGTCAAGATCCCCGTCAACCCGATCAGAATGACGTGAGGAAAGCAATATCTAAACTTAAATCTGACAAGCAATCCTGAAGAAAAGAGACCCTGTTAGCTGCGCCAACTTCAGGGGTATAAGTCTTCTCAACATCGCTATAAGGTCCTGTCTGCCGTATTATGTGAACACATAAAGTTATTAGTGCGGTTTCCGGCCAGGAAAATCCACCATTGATCAAATATTCATACCACGGCAGATCTTAGAAAAACCCATGAATATAAATTCGATACGCGTCACCTTTTCAGCGAGGTCAAAGTTGCCTATGTATAGAGACGAGTTATGCAGAGCCATGTCTAATCTCGGCATCCCTGCCAAGCTCGTCCATTTATGCAGGATGACGACGGAGAACTCTCTCTACTCCATCAAAGTCGGACAGAGCACCACCCAACCGTTCGATGTCAGAAAAATCTTTGAAAGGTGATGCGCTATCATGCAATCTCTTTCACACAGTACTTGAAAGTATTGTACGGAACTCACAAGCCAACACCGGAGGTACAGGGTGTCCGCCGGGAACGTAGGTATACTACTTTGTTTTGCCGCCATTTTGGTAAACATTAGTCTTGACAGTTCATATTTGGCAGTCGTGAAGTAGACACGTGGCAAATTTATTATGGAAAAATATTCGATAAACCAACGTGTTTTAATCGTTAAAACATTTTATCAAAATCAATCATCGATTACTGTGACGATGAGAAAGTTACGTGTAATTTTTGGGAGAAACAACGTGCCAACAAAACGCACTATTTATCGTGTAGTGAATGATTTCGAAGAAAGAGGGTCTGTAGGTGATAGGCCCAAGCATGGGCCACAACGTACTGCAAGATAGGCTGAAAACATTACTGCTGTTCAAGGAAGTGTTCAAAACAATCCATCAACCTCAATTCGACGCCGTGCTCAGGAGCTTGGTCTTCAAAGGGAGCGAATGGGGAGCGATATCGTGATATGATTGAAAACTTTTTAACGCCACAACTGCATGCTTTGGGCTTGATTAACATGTGGTATCAACAAGACGGTGCCACATCGCATACAGCCAGGATTACAATGGAACTACTGCGAGACCTCTTTCCACAACAAGTTATGGTGATGTTGATTGGCCTCCACGGTCGCTTGATTTGACTGCTCCTGACTTCTTTTTGTGGGGATATCTGAAAAGCAAGGTTTATGCAAACAAACCAGAAACGCTTGAGCAACTCAAACAAAATATTCGTGATGAAATTAATGAAATACCGCGTGAAATGTATGAGAATGTAATGAAAAATGTGCTCAAAAGGGCTCGCATTTGTGAGACTAGCAGAGGCGGACATTTACCTGATATTGTATTCCATACATAATTGCCGACATTAAATAAAACATTTATCAATGTAAGATCCATTCTCTTTCATTTAATCAAAAATTATAAACAAACAAAGTAGTATACCTTCCCGGCGGACACCCTGTACAATCTTTTACAAGTCTGTACAACTACTCGCTTACACCGATGATATTGGCATAGTCAGTGGGAGGATTGCAAGTATTAAGATCGAGGCAGCAAAGATGAGTATAGCGGTCAATGAAAGCAAAACAAAATAGGACATCCAACATCGGCATCTTGTACAGAACGGGCTGCCTGGAGAGGTTTGTTTGTTGAAGCCCAGGTCCAGACCGGACTGTAGCGCCACCTAAAACCAAAACAAAAGTAGTAGGCTACCTTGGTAAGTATGTAAATAAATTGTGGGCGCCGTCGTGGCGCAGGGATTACTGTGTCGGACCACTGCGCGTGAAGTTCATTGTTCGAATCCCAAAAAACCAGCAACAGTTTTTTCACGGTCCCACCTTTCACGAACATTTAACAAACATCCGAGAGTATTGATGTCACGAAAACGGTTCTTAAAAACTAAATAAAAATCCTCTTTCGGATAGGATAGTGCGAAAATAGAACGCATACAACACGAATGCTTGCAGAAGATACTCCTAGGCCCTTCATGGGCTGCTGCACCAAATATGTACGTACGAGTATGTAATGAAAAAAATATTTCCACTCCAAGTTAATTTTAATTTCACAATACATTCAGAACAAAAAAAATACTTGTATCCTACACGTATCACATTATAATAGCTCTTTAGAACACAAAATTGTTTTAATATTTTATTTATTAAGTTTATTTGCGTGCAATCCTTATAAATTGCCGGGCTAAGCGGCAATCAGTAGGGAGATTATTGACTATCCAAAACTTGGTTTGGAAATTATCTTTTGTGTATCCAAAACAGACGTATGTATATCGGACATCGAAATGGAGTTCAATCCCCATCATATGTATGACAGCTTATATCAGTCTACGAGCTGCAGCCGTATTAAAGGAAACAGTTTGAACGTTTCTTTGCGGATTTTGGATGAAAATGAATGTTAAGAAAATGGATGGAGCCTAAACCACATTTATGAGGAAGAGACGCCCATTATAAAGATGGGCTATTTGATGCCAAAAATTCCCAGATTCGCATGGCACCCTTAGTAAAAATGAAAGAATTGGCGCGATAATAGCGCACAAACAGACGTGCTGGCACTTTACCTACAATTTAGATACACCTTCTGCACTCTTTTAAAAAAGATTTGGAAAACTGAAACCTTTCCTAATGAGGGGCAGAAGGCAATAATTGCCAAGCTTCCAAAGAAAGGTGACTTTATCGAGTGCAACAACCGGAGAGGTATTTGTGTGCTTCCCGCTGTTCGCATAGTTTTGTGCAAAATCTCTCTGGAACACATAAACGAACGTCATGAAAGCACCCTTGACCGCGAGAAAACTGGTTTCCGTTCTAGGTTATTCTGCATTGACCATATCAACATCTTGGGGATCATTATCGAACAAGGCATCGAGTATATATGTCTACATAAGTCTTCGCTTCGCTTTCTATTCGATAGTGTAAATAGAGAGTACATAAGGCATTCCGCTAGCTCAACACTACCCAAGTCCTCCAGCTCCGAGAAGAAGTAACTACCAAGAGTCCTCATTCTTCTGACGGATAGGGCAGGACAGTCACACAACAGGTGACGAACAGATTCAATTTCTTCTTCGTCCCTGCAACTTCTGCAATAGTCATTATGCAGCACACCGAGTAGCTCTGCGTGAACGCCAATGGCACAATGTCCGGTAATTATGCCAGAAATGACCCGTACGTTATCACGACTACATAAGTTTTACCAGAGAGCTTGATTCTCTTCTTGCTGTAGGCCGGCCATAGCGCCCTGGCCGTTGCACATGTTTCCAGATAAACCCAGCGTCTGTTTGCTCGCCCGGTGGCTTAATCCTCAATTTTTTTTCGCAAGGAACTGATTGGGGTTTCTACAGAGGGGAGGGCCCGCGATAAGTGCAGCGCCAAACCTTTCCTAGCAAGCTCGTCAGCCCTTTCGTTACCTTCGATATCCATATGCCCTGGTAACCAGCAGCGGGTCACCGCATTAGCTCTAGATATCTCGTTTAAGAGTGATTTACAGCTTCTCACGAACCTCGACCTTAACGGCTGCCTGGCTGTCTATATAGACAGTGATCGTTTTACCAACGATATTACTCTCGCGTATAATTTCAGCAGCCTGTATAATGGCTGCGACCTCGGCCTGGAAGACGCTGCAGTCGTCGTTTATTCTAAAGGAGTGGTTTATTCCTAGGGCCTCACAATAAACTCCGGCTCCCGTGCCAACGTCCATCTTAGAACCATCGGTATAGAAAGCCAACTCCTTTTCCTTCGTGGTTCTTTGATTCTTCCAGTATATTCAATCGGGAATTCTTGTAGTGAATCTCCTTTCGAATGCTAGCATCGGGTTCATGTGATCAGTTTCCGTCAATCCGCTGGTGATACCCCATCGGGGCAGAATGGAGGCATGGCCGTAAAGGCTTGATGACCACAACCGGCCTTTTCTCAGTCCTACAGCGGTTTTAGCCGCCAGACTGCTGCAGTATATGTCAAGCGGAATGAAACTAAGCATGGTTTCCATTGCCGCTGTTTGTGTTGTTCTCATTGATCCCATGACTCCGATGCACGCCGCCCTCTGGATTTTGGTGAGGTTTGAAAGCAGGTATTGCCTCTCAAGTGCCGTCCAACATACTAGTGAACTATATGTGAGAATGGGTCTTACAACCGCAGTGTATATCCAGCACACCACAGCCGGTTTGAAGCCCCACGTATTACTGAAAGGGTGGGTCTGAAGGTAGGGATTGTTCTCCTCTTAGTGAAGAGAACTACCTCCGTCTTTGAAGGATTCAGTCCCTTGCTGTTGACCCAGTTATCCACTAGTTGTAGCGCGAAATTGAGCCTTTCACTTAGGACTGGAGGAAATTTTCCCGAAACCAGGATAACGACATCGGCCGTATAGGCCGTCACGTTGAAGACGTTTTCCTCCAGTATTACCAAGATCTCATCCACCACAAGGAGCCATATTAGCGGGGCAAGCCTCCACCTTGGGGTGTTCCTCTGCAAACCCTTCTTCGGATGGTTACACCTCCTTGCGTTAATTGAAGCATCTGCGCAATGCAGTTGCAGAGGCCGGTGTTGAGATGTGCTATGTGCAGACTGTTCAGGATCGCGTTAGAGCTTACGTTGTTGAACGCTCCTTCAATGTCCAGGAACGCCCCAAGAGTGAACTCCTTGAAGTGGAGGGATCTTTCTATGCTCGATACGACCCGGTGGAGGGCCGTGTCTACCAAACTGCCGCAGATGTATGCATGTTGTGATTTAGATAGGTAATCATCGCCGATCACACCTCTTATATATACATCTATAAAAGCTTCCAAAGTTTTCAGCAAAAAGGACGATAGACTGATAGGTCTCAGGTCTTTTCCGTTTATATGGCTCGCTTTCCCTGCTTTGGGAATGAAAACAACGCGCACTCCCGCCATACTTTAGGAACATAACCTAGCTTAAGGCAACCTGTGAAGATACGTTTGAGCCACTGACTCTTGCAGCATCACTGGTCAAATGTTATCCATTCCTGATGCCTTATATGGAGCAAATGATTTAATTGCATAAGCTATCTTGTCATCATCTATTATATAACCCACCTCTTCCGCGCTTATTCCCGATGTCGTCTCTGGAATGGTTAGACCATCTCCGAAGATTAATGTACATCCGGGAAAGTGAGTACTCAGTAGCATGCCCAGCGTTTCCTCGTGTGATTCTGTCCAGGTGCCATCGCTTTTCCTAATATTGGATACCGGCGTCGGTGTCTTGGCCAGGACCTTCCTTAGGCAGGACGCTTCGTTTGTTGATTCTATAGATGCGCAAAAGGACCTCCAAGAGTTCCCCTTTCGAAACTAATCTCTTTCTTGAGGAGCTTCACACTTTCTTTATAGGTGGACCACTCGACGACCCCCTCCTTAGCGAGGTTCCACCCTACTCTTGAAATACGAATGAGTTCCGCTATTTTATCGTTCCACCATGGTGGACGCCTTTTACGGCTAAGCCTACTAACCGAGCAGGACTTCTCGAAGGATCGCGTAAGGGAATCAGTCAATGCATCTACTGCATTGTCAACTGCTTCTGTCGAGTCGAGGTCCTCAGTGAGGTGATTTACTGTTTTCCTCAGCTCTCTCTTGAATGACTAGTTAGCCCTACGCAGATTTCTAAAAGTCCCCCTCCCATGAGTAGAAAGTCGCAGAGCTCTGGTCAGAAATAAAAGTTATATCCAAGACTTCCCTTCTATTAGACGTCACAAAGGTGGGGTCATTGCCTCTATTACAAGTAATAAGACTGGTTTCAAGAATATAATTAAACAAAACTTTGCCTCTAGCATTGATGTCGGTGCTACCCCACAGAGTATGGTGGGCGTTGGCATCACATCCCAAGGCTAAGTTTTTCTCACCTTTTTGAGACGCTGATATGAGCGACCTTAGATTTTCCGAGGGGATGTTGTTGCCGTCATGGTAAGGTAGGTACGCAGACGCCACCGTGAAGTCTCCATTCACCCCTCTCACGTTTACCACTCTCAAGTCGCCGGAGCTGAAATGAGATAACATTAGTGTATTAAGATTCTTTTTAGCCACGATCCACGTCCTTACCTTGCCAGCGTCGCTTCTATAATATACATTATAGTTTTTTGACCCTAATCCCATCACGCGATTGTTATGAATCCACAGTTCCTGGATTAGGGCCAGATCCAACTGCTCCTCCATGAGAAGCACCTTCAGGTTGTAGGATGTCTATGATGAAGATTGATTTGCACTACCTGCATCGATTGTCGCAATCTCAACTTCCATAGCGTCAGTCGCCCCATCGTTCTCCCCACGTTGAGTTCGTTTTAGGAGCTTTAGAGTTACCTCTCCCGCTCCATAGCACATAGCACTGCTTCTGGCAGACCAGAAGTGAGGCCGGGGGTTCATTCATAAGAATGATGAATCCCTTGGTCCCATTCTTCGCCTCTTCCTCCCCGACGACCTCCCAGCCCTTCATATCAGTAGAAGAGTTCTGGGCTTTTAGGAAGCCGAGGATCTCCGTTTTATCCACACCCCAGTCAGGAACACAGAGCCTTCCCTTGGGCATGGTGGGTATCTCCTCTGGGGGTACCGCTCGCAATACAGCCCCCTCCCAGAGTTTAAAATCGCGAACCGTGGCCTTCAGGAAGTCAAGCGATAACTGATCCTTGCAGTCTATCAATAATGATAGACGTGGGTGCAGTTCCGCCGGCATTCTTTCGAATACGGTCGAAGATTGCTCCAGCTAAGCCCTTCTCAATCATCTGACCGCATTCTTGGGAATACCGGCCACTAGGTTTTCCGAAGTCCACCACAGCTAGCTGCAGTGAACTTCGAATCGCCCCCCTGAAGAGCATCCCCGTATCAGCCTTCGACCTTTTGGGGATATTTTTTGTGTCCTCCGAAGACCTAAGCCTCTTTGACACAAACTCCTCTCGCCTGATCTCGGCCATCCTACGACGATGTTCAGCGGCCCTCGAGGTTTCTGACTGAACCCCAGCAGGACTTGCCTTAGCGGCAGCAGTCTTACTGGTTTTCATCTTTGCGGCTGCTCCTTTTCCGCCAAGGTTTGCCTTAGGGGCAGCGACCTTACGGCTGGCCTTGGTTACAGCAACGCTCTGTTTAGGCGCAGGCCTCATCAGAGCGTCCTTTGCTATTGTATTAATAGCCCAGGCCAGGGAGTTCTTTTTCTTTTCGGAGAGGGAAGAGGGATCTTTTGCGTCCAGCAGCGACTTGACATGCGTCGCTCTACGGAACAACCGCCGTCTCATCTGGCCTGGAGAGACCTTCTTCCCTCCCTTCGGTTTCCGGGGACCCTCGGATGGATCTGCTAGAAGTCGCTCCTCCATCTCCATAGAGATCTCCTCCTCATCCGAGCTAGCTGCCAATGGTGGCTGCAGCTCAGCTAGTACCGGTACGCCCACGGGTAGCGTGTCAGCTTCCGAACTGGTGTTGTCGTTTGTTGTTTGTTTGTTTGTTTCATTGTTGTTCATCGTTTTTGTTCCCACGAGTATGGCCGGAAATTATAATTCGCCCCGCCAGAGCCGCCATGCCGGGGTAAAGCATTTATTATACACAGACCTCGCCAGGGCATCTGTGAGAGCTCGTTAGTGGTTGGTTTTGTGTATCCTCCCAACCTTGCATCCTTCGGCACGGTTTTGAAACGCTTACACAACCGGTAGAATTAGAGAGACTATCTCTTGGTTTTTTGGACCTCAGGTAGTCTAGGAGTCCAGCACTCGCCGGCACATCTCCGCAGAAAACCTTCGGCCCTACTTAAGCCCCAGCACCACGACAATGTGGACAGTCATCGCTGGGGCACTGGAGTCATACAACCTGTTTAAAATAAACTCGACTATGCCGATAATATTTGCTTACTATTGCATAGAATAACGGACTTCCATCAATTGACCATCGGTTTGACGAGAGAACCCAACATGATGAGCTTAAAGATTAACTCCATCAAAACTAATATTCTCAGCCTGTATAACCCCTAACAACCACAGATATTATTGCTGGTCAACAGATCGAGAGAGTTGAAGTTTTCCGATACCTTAGGAGTATTGTTTCGGTCGGTGATAGAACAGAATAGGAAAGTTAAGACCGCTTTTGGTATAGTTTTTAAGATCTGGAGAAACAGTGCCATCAGTTTAAACACCAAGCTGCGGTATATGTGTGTATGTAAAGAGAGTCTTTTTTAAAGCCAGTACTAACTTCGATTTTGAACAGAACACATGAAATTTCATTAAAAAGCCATTTATTTGTGTACAATCGAGAGAATACATTCTGCAATCAATTTTTATCGTATGAATGATAATGATAATGATCTTATGAATGGCATCCGAAAGACAAAGTTTTCGACCACTTTTTCAAGGATTTGTGGCCGTATGTCCTCAATAACACGAATAATGTTGGCCTCCAATGCTTCGATTGTTGTTAGTTTGTCAGTGTAGTCTAGCGACTTTACGTATCCCCAAAGAAAATAGTCAAGAGGCGTCAAATAACAAAATCTTGAAGGCCAATTTACAGCTTCATTTCACGAAATTAAGCGTTCATCGAATATTTCCTTCAATAAGTTGATTGTGTCGGTTGCTGTATGGGCGCCATCCTGCTGAAACCACATCTCTTCCACATTTATGCCATTCAATTGGAGAACGAAAAAGTCTTTAATCATTGCTCTATAGCGAATACCATTGACCGTAACACGCTGATAAGTCTCATTAAAAAAAAGGATGGAACGAGGAATCTACCAACCCACAGACCACACCAAACTCTGCATTTTTCGGGATGTGACGGCGTTTCGATAATCTCGTGTGGATTATCTTCGCTCCAAAAGCGACAATATTGCTTGTTGGCACACCCATTGGGCCAAAAATTAGACTCACCGTTGAACACAATTTTTCGCTGAAACATCGGATCCAATGCCAGTTGATTTTGGGCCTATTCACCGAAATTTCGACGCAAACGATGGTCATTCGGCTTCAATACTTGCACGAGCTGGATCTTGTAAGCCTTTAAAGCAAGATCTTTTCCATAAAGTGGACAGACAAAGGCCAAGCTATCGTGAACGACGTTGAATCGATAAATTTGAATTTTCTTCAACACTCCTGTTAACGGAGAGCAATATTCTCTTCAGTACGCACTC
Organism: Brachypalpus laphriformis; assembly: GCA_945910035.1. Classification (NCBI taxonomy): domain Eukaryota; kingdom Metazoa; phylum Arthropoda; class Insecta; order Diptera; family Syrphidae; genus Brachypalpus; species Brachypalpus laphriformis. The sequence continues at coordinate 206,344,795 of OX246753.1, forward strand.
TTCTTATGCGTCTCGGTGCCACTGTATCTTGCAAAGAAAATGTTGTGCGAAAACGGTCATCAATACGGCGAATAGCGGTCTCAGATAGTCGATTATGTCGGGTGTAACAAGGTGCAAGTGCTCTATAAGTTTCGGCCACGGCCAAATTTCGGAGATTTGGTAACGTTGTTGAAGCATATGTCATTACAATAAAATTGCAAAGACTGCTGAATAAAAATGACACTGACAGTTTGCAATCTGACAATTGGTTTGACAGATATAATTGTCTGAAGTTAGTACTGGCTTAAAAAAACCACCCTCTATGTATGAGATATATACATACCTATGATAGCCTTGATAATAGTGTTTACATACCAACTTTTTGTAAACATTTGTTCTCCGGTCAATGGGTCAATTTATTCAACATCAGAGATGTAGTAGTTTCGGACCTCACAAATATACTCAATTATCGACATTTCTGTTTTGAATTAATGCCTTCAGGATAAACTCCCGAGTATTATAGACATAGCGCCGAAGGCAACATACATATGTACATTCACAACGCGTACCAAAAGAACTGTTTTATATCTATGTTATTCGTATTATCCCAAATTAATGGATGGCTGGATAAAGCACATGATTGCTAGCAAAATGCTATAGCAGTACATACTTTATCTTTTACGCAAAATATTGAACGGGTAGGATAAGATGATGTGAGATGCACCGTATGGGCTTAAGTCCACACACCATAGGCGCATACTGGGTTTATTAGCCAGCGATGTGAGACGGTTCCATTGTGCTGTAATATTGTGGACACAGAAGTTGAACAGAATAATAATTTTCTCTGATCCCTGTTGAATGAGTTATTTTCTTTAATCCTTGGTAGCAATGATTTCAATTTTGAAGTCATGAAAGCTAGGAGAATGATTGACGTGAGGTTGGAAGCACTCGCCAACTACCTTCTCCCTGATATTTGGGAAACTTAATGGCAATCAATCCATTTTATATTCTACCTATGAAAGTATATTCTGGTTATGGGGTTAGCGGAAACTGATTGAAAGGCAAACCTTTCATTGTCAGATTCAATACTTTATCCCTGATGGAGTATCTACTCACTGCCATATTTTCTATCCGACATATCCCTAACACAAAAAAAAAAAAAAAAAAAACAAATCGTTACTATGTCTACTCATACCTAAAAGAAATACTAATTTAATTGCCTGTTGTTTTATGTCTACATCCATGACGTGGGTAAAGATGTCTAAAATTTTCGACAGTTCAAAATGACATGAGCTACTCCTGTTCTCCATCGGACAGAGAAAAACAAATATAAATGGTGCAAAAACACAAATGAATAACAACACACATTTGCCCTTCATTACAACAAAAGAACATCAAGACGGGCGGATGGATGGAACGGCAAACAACCCTACTCATCTATAATGGTCACTGACACTTCTTGACAGCACTGTCAAAAATTGGAAAGCTTAAAATCTGTTCTTGCGCTCTCAGCAACGGCACAAAAAAAAATATATTTCACATAATTTTTAAAGTTTATAAATCCATGTCATTTGAGCCAAGGCACACATTTTTGTCGTTGACACTTCTGTCAGTTGGATAATGTCAAACATAATTTTTCGCTAGTTTCAGCTATGCACATATGTATGATGTACATATGCATAAATTGTTAATCCAATGTGTCACTGAATTGTCGGAACATTGTGATAAAATTAAAATCATGTAGCGAAACAACAGCTGCCGCTAAGAAGGGCAATTGGCCACAGCGAGCAATCGTTTTGGTCCAATTGTAAATTTGCTTGTCCCAGCAGACGTGCATGCATGCGACGTTCCGATACTTTGTTGCATTATGGTACCGTGATGCAGCGTGTCAAATGTTAATTAAACTTTCGCGTTTTAATTAAACGAGCGGAACGAATGGTTTGAGTGCTACTTTGTGGTTAAAACTTTGAAAGATGACTCAATCTATTTCATATTTAATGTACCAGAAAGTATATGAAGGTAAAAATAGATACTCGTACATAAATTACAACGAGATCTTGTTAAAGTCGCAGATTTGTACATGCGATGAATTGCTACAAAAATGATGACCGCATGGATTAAGGTCTATTTATGTAGAGTATAAGATAAGGCGCTCCTTGCAGGAATACATTCCCTTCGGTAGACGCGATGGATGTTTCATCGCGCTAACAGTTGCAGTATCAACACATTTCAGAAATTGCGAGTGTTCACATTTAATTAATAATATGCAATGCCAATTTAAATCTTTAAATGTAATCTTTAGCCATAAAATAGAATGCGAGATACATTGTCAATATAATTTAGAGATATACGTAGATGGTTCAAAGTCATCTTCATCATTTCCTACTTTTTGGGCAAAAATTCTTAAAAAAGAAATTATCGAACGCAAGAGTAAAACTCTGCTGTCAGACAGAATGAACCATTCCATATAGACGATGTGAGGGTATCTTTCTTCAAAGGCTCAGGTGGCCTCGCCGGCCCCAGGAGTTACATTATCTACTTTACTATGAGTAAAGTAGAAGTGCAACCACAACCGCAAACGTTACTTATGTTATCAGCATACAGTAAGATTTCAAGCATTACACCATAAATAAACATGTTTTCGTCTATCAACTGTTACAACTGTATAAAGCTGAAGAGAGTTGGTTGATCACACGCATGTTGTTGAGCTGTTATTTTCTATGTTTCTCTTTTACGTTTGTTGTACGTAAAATGTACTGTAATGTTAATGTTGGATGTTATAGTAAGAATTGGAATAGTGAGGGAGTTCATATTTGGAGTTCAGCGAATAAAGAACGTTAAATGAAAAAATAACTTAAAGTGTTTTATTTGGAAATACAAAGTTGAGAGTGGGAAGATAAATTCACTGGCGCAGTCGGTTAAAACGAATAATAATAAAAATATATAGAGTTAAACTGAAATAATTAACTTATTTTATATACATATATAAATAAAAGTATGTGCAAAAAGTGAAAACGGATAACAGTTAAACAACATACATCCATAGTTGAAGCAAAAGCAATTTGTTTTTTCGAAAATACAATATATATGCACAAATAAATAAAAAAAAAAGATTAAACGAATCCTAAACCCGACAACCATTAATTAATAGTTGTTACAAAGATATCAATAATTATGAGTGCTTAAATACTTCTAAGCTAATTAATGATATATCTAAAAATTAAGGACAATTGAAGTTAAATATTTTTTTTTTTTTTTTTTTCTTCCTTTATTGTTTTACATCTGTCCACTGGACATTAAGTAATCGGTTTTACAATTAGGATTACAACAGTCATAAGGCCATTGCCTTTACGAACCTCTTTGGTTATACAGTAAATATATAATATGAACATAAAACATTTCTCAGGTAAGACGGAAGTTTAAAAATTAAAGTTAAATATAAATAAAAATATTAAATCTATGTAAGCATAAGTTTATTCAAAAGCAAATACTGATAGTGATAAAAACAAGTGGTTCAGCAACAAATTAGAACTTAAAAAAATTAAATAAATAAAAAAAATCTCTTGGACTTAAAAATACAAAAAGTTATATTTTGGTGTAAAATATACACAAGAAAGCTCAATAAAAAGGCTATACGACCAAATATTCTTCAAGAATTTCAACTCTACAGGGATCATCGAGGAGAACCAGGTATGGCGAATTTCGATTTGTTAAGCCTCATTAAGGAAGCGACCTGATTTTACGGGGTTACCCGAAGAATAAGATTTATTTATCAAGCATATAGATTACGTATACAAATTTTTTGAACAAATAGATGAAATTTCAAAAGGTTTTTTGGAACTAAAAATAAGACAAAAAATAAAAGATCGCGCCAATATAATTCTTATAAATAATAACAATCCAATAAATTGGCTAGAAATCAAATCGGTTTTGAAATTAAATTGTTCAATAAATGAGAGTATTGAAAATATTATAAATCAAATAAAAATTTTAGAATTTCAAAGCTCTGTTGAAGATTTGTTTGAAAATACATTGAGTTTGTTGACTAAATTAAATATAAAATCAAGTCGCACTGTAGATATTCCTTCCTGGTTCAACAGTGAACAAAATGAAAAAATGACATTAAAACTTTTTATCAATAAGCTACCAAGCGAACCCAGATTAATACTGCAGGCTAGAAATCCATCTGACTTTAGGGAAGCGAAAACTATTTTGATTGATACAGACAATTTCTATCGAACATTTCCATCCAATACAAATATTACCAACACACAAACAAGAGTATCTAATTTTCATCAAAGTAGACCAAATTTTAACTTCAGAAATAGCAATTTTAGACCAGAACACCCCCAAAATCCTAATGTCAGCCATTTTCGGCAAAATAATCAACAACATTTTCAGAGACCGTCTCAGTTAAATTCAAACAACTCAGAAAATAGAAGAGCAGATAAGTCAGCATCTTATAGAAATAATAACCACCAAAACTATTCCACAAATTTTAGAATGAATACCTCGAATAACCTTTCACAAAGACCTTCTCCCTCCGGGTTTTCAAGAACCAGTAATAGAAATTCAGATAGAGTTATGGAAGTAGATCACATACGAGCTGTAAATTGTCCAGAAGGCTCGCAAGATCTAAATGACCAACCTTTTTAAAATTTTCGGTTAACCACCACAGAACTCTTCCCAGTATAGTAGTTAAAACCAAGTCTACCCCTATAAAATTATTAATCGATTCTGGAGCAGGTACGTCCCTAATTCAAAAAGTACTATTTCACAGCTCCTTCAAAACGGATCTTGGAATTCCTTTGATAATCAAGTCAATTAATTCAGATGTCTGTGTTAACTCAAAAGTAACCATTCCACTTTTTAAGGAATTTAACAGACCATTGGTAAATATAGAGATGTTAGAAACAGAATTGAATAGCGATTTCGATGGTATAATTGGGTGCAACATCCTAAGACCATTGCAAGCAAGAATTGACTTTGAAAAGTTACAGTTAATTACAAATGAGACCACCTTGTCCTTAATTTTTTGTAATTCTATGACTCAATAATCGCTAGATGGAGTTCAAAATTTAAACAAATGTGTAACTGAAATTTGTTTTGAAAAACCGAACTTTAACATAATTACTAACAAACTAAAACTCGATAACCTCAATAAAGAGGAAATCAATTCCTTGCTTGGTACTGTCCGGAAGTATAAAGAAATATTTTACCTCGAAGGTGACAACCTGTCGGCAGTTATTAAATATTGCCACAAGATCCCCACAAAACATGACATCCCTATATTTGCTAAAGCATATAGATATCCAGAATCGCATAAGGATGAGGTTAACAAGCAAATATCAGAAATGCTAAATTCTGGCATTATAGCTAATTCGACTAGTCCATACAATGCTCCAATTTGAATTATTCCAAAAAATATTGACAACTCAGGTCATCAAAAATGGCGCATTGTAGTCGATTATAGGAAACTGAATGACGTGACTATTGAGGATAAGTTTCCTATTCCCAATATAGAGGATATATTATCGAAATTAGGAAATGCCCAATATTTTTCCGTCCTTGATCTTGCGAAGGGGTTCCATCAAATACCTATTAATAGGGAGGATAGGCACAAGACGGCATTTTCCACAGCGAGTGGACATTATGAGTTCACACGCATGCCCTTTGGATTAAAAAATGCTCCTTTCAAAGGATGATGAATAAGGTTTTGTGTGACTATTTAAATAAAATATGTGTGGTGTACCTTGATGACATACTTATTTTTTCAACTTCGCTTCAAGAGCATATTGACTCATTGGAAAAAATATTTAAAAGACTCCTTGAGTATAATCTCAAAGTACAGATAGATAAATGCAATTTTCTGAAACACGGAACGGAATATTTGGGCCACATTATTTCCAAGGATGGCATAAAACCCAATCCCAATAAGATTGAAATAATTAAACAAATTCGGCTTCCTCAGTCAATTAAGCAAATAAAATCCTTTTTAGGAGTCAAAGGGTTCTATCGTAAATTCATTAAGGACTACTCTAAAGTAGCCCTACCAATGACTAGATGCCTAAAGAAAAACGCCAAAATACACACTAGCGACAGACAATATATAGAGTCCTTTGAGAAACTTAAAGTTCTTATATGTACTTGTCCAGTTTTGGCTTATCCAGACTCCACTAAAGTGTTTACATTGACCACAGATGCTAGCAATGCAGCTTTGGGGGCAGTCCTATCACAAAATCAACATCCCATAGCGTTTGCCTCTAGGACCCTAAACCGTCACGAAATAAACTATAGTACAATAGAAAAGAAACTTCTTTGTATAGTATGGGCGACCAAATATTTTCGACCATACTTATTCAGACGAAAGTTTAGAGTGCAAACCGATCATCGACCGTTGGTGTGGTTAAATTCTCTCAGAGAACCAAACTCTAAGTTACAGCGATAGAAAATAAACCTCAATGAATATGATTTTGACATAGATTACATTAAAGGTAAGGAGAACAACGTAGCTGTATTCTCAGTCGCATAGAAATCAATAACTTAGATAGTGCTGAGATTAGATCCGATTTAGCAACAATACATAGCGGCATTGAAAATTTAGATGATCACATTTACATCACTGAAACTCCCTTAAACATATACAAAAACCAGCTTGTTTTAAAAACAAATATATCAACTTCTTATACCAACAAAATTTTATATAAAAAAAAGAGGAGAGTAATTATTTCATTAGCAGACTATAATGAGGACTATGTTCTGAAAATTCTAAAAGAAATTTTACCAATTAAAGGAACCATTGGGATTTGCTGCAAAAATGACGATATATTTGTTGCATTTCAAAAAACGATCGTTAGGTATTTTTCAAAATCACCAGGTATGAGAATGCTTCGATGTACAAAGATACTTAAAGATGTAACATGCAAAGAAACTTTATTAGGATTAATTGAGAAAGCTCATCTCAAGAAAAATCATAGAGGAATAAACGAAACGTACTTAAAGTTAAAAGTTATATACTATTTCCCAAACTTTAGATTAGAAATACATAAATACATTAACAACTGTATCTTTTGCAATATGTGCAAATACGATCGCCATCCAATTAAGCCAAATTTAATGGTTTCTGAGACCTCGAGCAAACCAAACGAAATTATTCACATAGACATATGGTTTTTCAACAAAAATAATATGTTTCTGACTTGTATTGACAAATTTACTAAGCACGTATCCATTCACCCCATTACAGACAGAAATTCTCTTACAATAGTTGACATTTTAAAGCACAGATTTGCAATATTAGGAAAACCAACTAAAATAGTAGCCGATAATGAGTTCAATACAGCATACATTAAAAATTTCTTAAGCCAGGAAGACATAATATACTATTTTACATCCCCGAATACCCATACAAGCAACTCTGTAATAGAACGATTTCACCTAACTCTAAACAAACACATAAGATTATTTAAACTGAATAAAGAAAACAAAGATACTGATGAAAAAACATTGGTTTTCAAAGCAGTTATATAATGACACTGTTCAAACTACCACAAAACATAAACCCAACGATCTTCTTTATTCAACGTTAAATTCGTCAGAATTGGAAAATCTTAAAAGACGCGTACAAGAAAATAAAGAAAAAAGAATCGAAAAGATAAATGAGACACGTGTTGAACCTCCTAATTATCAAGAACGAGAACTTATTAAAAACTTGGGTTTTTATAACATTAAACACCTTCCTCGTTATATAATAAAAGACGTTAAAGAGAAAGGCAAAACATATTTTAAAGACAAGGACGGATACAAACGCGACAGACAAATTGTAAAAAGGACATACAAATATCAAAACCAAATTAAAAACGTAGAATTTAACCCAAAACTAACAGGTAGAGATTATTCTAACAGGAAAAAAAAAGTAGGTAAAAGAATAAAAAACTCTACCAAATCGAAGCCGTAAGCAAACTTATTATCATTCTTTATTTATCATGAAAACGATCTTTAATTTTTTGTTTGTTTTGTTTAACAGATGTATGAAACTATAAGAAATAAATTACTAGAATGTACACAAAATATATACAATATACCTAAACATCTATAGGAATAAATGTTGCAGTCAAACTTATGAAAATTGTAAGCAACCAATAAGCTACAGCTAAGCTAACTTAAATTTGTAACGTAACATAAAACTCTATTCAAAAAAAAAAAAAAAAAAGTTCAAATAATTCAGTCTTATATTATTTTATTATTACCAAAAATAAAATATATGTAATAAAAATATACACATACATGTATTTAAGATATTGAGATAACACCTTATTTTTCATATTTGTTTAATATTAATCATATACAAATGTACATATTATGTACATTAAACCATATGTAAATTATATTTATCTTTAAATTTGCTTCTTTATTATATTAGATAAGTGTACTATAAAAAAAAAAAATTGTAAATCAACATATAAGTATAAAATAACACTCATACGACAAAGTGTGTCCATCAAAATACTAATGCACTTTCACATGGTATCAACATGTTCTGTCCATACTATAGCGGGCGGAGTTACATTATCTACTTTACTATGAGTAAAGTAGAAGTGCAACCACAACCGCAGCGTTACTTATGTTATCAGCATACAGTAATATTTCAAGCATCACACCATAAATAAACATGTTTTCGTCTATCAACTGTTACAACTGTATAAAGCTGAAGAGAGTTGGTTGATCACACGCATGTTGTTGAGCTGTTATTTTCTATGTTTCTCTTTTACGTTTGTTGTACGTAAAATGTACTGTAATGTTAATGTTGGATGTTATAGTAAGAATTGGAATAGTGAGGGAGTTCATATTTGGAGTTCAGCGAATAAAGAACGTTAAATGAAAAAATAACTTAAAGTGTTTTATTTGGAAATATAAAGTTGAGAGTGGGAAAGATAAATTCACTCAGGGTTAACCCAAAGGAACACCCTAGACTTTGGGAAAGAGGTACTTTATTTTACAGATTTGTTTCACAGTAGTTATTTGGAACAATGCTAGTACGATTTTTATCAATTTCTTAACAATTTTTATACTTAATACTAGTACTAATACGCTTACAGCTATCGTCGTCCTGCTGCTGGTTCTGGTACGGGCCGGGGTTATGTGTCCTGTTGTCTGGCTCGGTTCGGTGCGTCGTCTCGAAGGAGTTTCAGTCCGCACTTAGGGCAGGCTTAAAAGGTCGCAGTCCGCACTTAGGGCAGGCCTAGGAGGGATCCAGTCCGCACTTAGGACAGGCTTGGAAAGTAGCTGTCCGCACTTAGGGCAGGCGTGCTGTGACCCAGTCCGCACTTAGGGCAGGCTTAGGAGGGATCCAGTCCGCACTTAGGGCAGGCTTGGAAAGTAGCCGTCCGCACTTAGGGCAGGCGTGCTGTGACCCAGTCTGCACTTAGGGCAGGCTTAGGAAGTAGCATAACAAAGGGCGGCAAATCCGCTGTGGTTAACTGGGTTTGCTTCTCTCAGAAGGGGAGAAACTTATCGGACGGGCCGGCTGTAGCTAGTAGCAGACCCGTGGGTTATTGCCCAATCACCGAGCTGAAGGCAGAAAAATCGGTGGAAAGTCGTAAGACCAATTCCTGGAGAGGCTGTCAAAAGTAATCTGGATTGGTACTATCACGCTTGAGCAGACTCTCCCAACTGACTTTCATCCACTTTCCTTTATGGAAAATTCCTGCAAGACGAGAATGTGAATCATGAGCCAATGCAAAATCTCCTCCACATTCTCGTCTGCGACCTTTGTATTTACTTTTTTTCTTATTGTACTATTCTCCCTTTCCTCCATTTCCTCTTGTTTGATTGAGGAGTCAGAGAATATTCGCGGTTTCACTACCTGCCAACAGATGGTGGCCTCCGCATTAGGTGTTTAGTGAGGTGTGTGTAGAGTGTGGATGATCGCTTCTGTGGTGGTGGATTATTTTACTTCGTTACAACGATGTTAGTCAAAATTTCCGCCCTACTCGTACTGATCAAAGCAAAGTGAGGATACCGATATATATGCTGAAATCCAACAAGGCTGCAGAACTTGACGGCTTACCGGCCGAACTTTTCAAAGCAGTTGGTGATGAATTGGTAGAGAGCCTACACCAACTCATCTCTAAGATTTGGTCAGATGAATGTATGCCTGATGCATGGAATCTCAGCATCGTTTGCCCGATCCTCAAGAAAGGAGACTCCTCAACTGCGCCAATTATAGAAACATCAGTCTAGTCAACATTGCATACAAAATATTTTCTGCGATATTGTGTGAACGCTTGAAACCTTTTTTCAATAGCCTGATTAGCCCCTACCAGTGCGGGTTTAGGCCAGGAAAGCCCGCCATCGATCAAATCTGCACACGTCGATCGATTTCAAGGCCGCCTATGACAGCATCTATAGAGAAGAGCTATATAGAGCCATGTCTAGTTTTGCCATCCCTGCCAAACCTGTTCGCCCGTGCAGGATGATGATGGAGAACGCTCGTTGCTCCATCAAGGTCGGTGCTGAGATCACTGAGACCTTTGATGTCGAAAAGGTTTTAGACAAGGTGACGCGCTGTCATGTGACTTCTTTATTATTGTAATTGAACGGATTGTGCGGAACTCACAAGCCATCATCAGAGACATAATCTATCAAAAGTCCGTGCAACTGCTTGCATACGCCGACGATATAGACATTATGGGGAGAACTCAGCGGGCTGTCACCGGTGCGTTTGCAAGCATTGAAGCAGAAGCAGCCAAAATGGGTTTAGTGATAAACGAGGGCAAAACCAAGTATATGCTGTTAACAAGAAGGGAAAAACAACACCGACGATTTGGACAGAACATCAGAGTGGACAGCTACAACTTCCAGGTAGTAAAGGACTTTCTCTACTTTGGCTCTGATATCAACCCTGGCAATGATACCAGCGCAGAAATCGAGCGAAGAATAACTGTTGCCAATCGCTGTTTTTTTGGGCTATAATAAGGCAATTCAACAGTAAAGCCCTATCTCGAACAACTAAGAGAATTTTGTACTAGAAAGCGGATGCAGATATCTTTGGTCGCTCCGAGAGAAAAATTCTTCGCAAGATATTCGGTCCCGTTTGCGTTGACGGGTTTTGAAGAAGGGAATTCAATGACGAACTATACGAGCTGTAGAGCCTCATCGACCTAGTGGAAAGCTATGTACTGGGCGTTTGAGATGGCTACGACATATAAAGTGAATGGACACCAACGCTCCGGTCCACAGAGTCTTCGAATCGAGGGACGACGCAGTAGAGCGTAATAATAATTTCTCGCTTGGCTGCTGAGCAATGCTTTCCATAGCTGATCATAGCTGTATACTATATATAGGCATACAGCCACAAATATAGTCTTAAACAAGACTACAAGTGCAACCGCACATACAACTACAAATACAACCACAAATACAACAACAAATACAACCACATATACAAACGCAAATACAACCACAAATATAATAAAAATATATATAACTATTTAAGTGATAGAAGTCAGGCGGTTTCCGCAAATGGTAGAATGTCAGCGTTTCTTCCTGTATGCTTCGGGGTTCCTCAATGGTCAATTTTGGGCCCTTTACTCTTTCAATGCTTATCAACGATCTTTTTGACTGCATAACTTACAGCGAACTCCATCTCTATGCCGACGATGCTCAACTCTTCGTTTCCAGACCTTTAGGACTTATTGAAGATCTCCTGATTGAATGACGATTTAGTTGCCATTAATAAGTGGTCCATTGAAAACATGCTTATCCTTAATCCTCTAAAATCGTTTGGCCTGGTTATATACAAGCATGATCTTGATACAAGCTTCGTTGATATGATCATGTTTCTAACTATCGAAACTCAATTGTTGGATGCAGTCTTCTAACATCCTTGGACTATCGTTCTTTGCTTTTGTTGGTTAAAATTATTAAGTATAGTTGTCCAAGATATGTATTTGAAAACCCTGTAATTTAATTTAATTAAATAAATAAATAAACAAAATAACAATAGATACAACCTTAATTAGGCAGAAATCCTCATCCAAACCCTTCACGTGGGTGCCAGCCGGTAAAAATAAGAAGAAACGTTAATCGGCACTTCATCCAAAGATAAGCTGCTTGCCTCAAGTCAAGAGGCACCAGAATTTTCAGGCAGCGTAGAAGGTACCGGTCATAGTACACTACTGCTACCTCAACCATCTATATACTCGACGGATTCAGTTGCCAAGGGCATTAGCCAAAGCGCCCCCAACCAACTATCGGAAGAAACCCTCCACATCCTCAGGACTTACAGCTATTAGGGGCATAACTCACAGTGCTCCCAAGCAACAACAAGATAATGTTCAGAAAAACTCTATTTCGAAAAGGCCGTCTTCATTCTTAACAAGATATCTAAAAAAGTTCACAGACATGATAAAGCGGACAAGTCAAAATACAAGGCAGTTGCTGAAGAATACAACAACAGCCGGGCTGCCAAATCCAATCCAGCTAAACCAACGGACAACATGAAGCGGGTCCGGTCTCAGAAGGAGACTGCACATTCGAGTAAGCGCAGCAAGGTCGAAAGCAGCGTCTCGAAGCGGCTTCAAGAACACCAGATGAAACCAAATAAATCGTCTCCGCGTGAACGGTGAGTGAAGTCGTCTGCGACGACCTCCAGTTTGCCCTTATTGATGAGATATCAAATAGTGGCAAGCCGGCTTTAACGCGTTCGGCGATATCGAGGCAAATTTATCGTAGATGGTGCTGGACCATTCATTTAGCAACCCGGTTTCGACTCAGCCGAGGTCGTCCGAGGGTATAGGATCATCGGTTCTCTAAGGACTTCTCTGCAGTTGCATCTCCAAGCTAGGCGATACTTGTAATAGCTTTAAGCTTAAGTTTATCCCGGCAGAGGACATCCCGCGAACAATCGAGAATAACTACAACATTACGCCCAGAACCTGTATTCTAGCTAAGAAACATCTGAAAGCCTTTCTTTGTCCTAATTTTAGCTCTGCCGACTTGACGGTGATCAAATTGGGCAATGCAAAAGGGGAGAACCTGTACATCTCAACCGTCTATATGAACCGGAAAAGACAAGCGCCGTCAGAAGAGGTCCAATATCTCACATCAGTCATCGACACAACAAAGCCAAACTTTCATGCGCTGCAATGCCAAAACTGGGCATACGCTATGGGGCAGCAGAGACACCAATGAACAAGATGAGTCCGTTTTTCATTTAATTATTAATGACGACCTGTCTGTATGTAATACAGGCAATACGCCAACTGGATGAGAAAGTTTATACCTTCGAGAAAGCAATATACATATATTGCATTCAAAAAGTCGTGCCCAGTTAAGTATAGTAAAAAGAAACTCCCAACGTGGTGGAATGAAGATCTGACAAAACTCAGGAAGCTGACCAGAGCTATCTTCAACATTTGCTACAAAAACAAATTCTGACAGACTTATAAAGACTGCCAAAGATCTACAAGGAGTCCATTAGAAAAGCTAAATAGTAGGGCTGGGTATGGAATACTGCCAATCCATCGACACGCTCAAGGAATCCGCAAGACTCAGCAAAATTCTGTCCAAAGGACATAGTAATCCACCTTTTCTGAGAAAGACAGATGGTAGCTGGACAGATTCTACTGTGGAATCCCTGTAACTCCTTATTAACACTCCCTTCCCAGGCTCTGGCGACAGCAGCAAGGAACGCGCTAGTTCAAGTGGTGTAGAGCCAACCTAATGGGATAGTACTTCAACCATACTCTCGCAGGAGGCAATCTTCTCGGCTATTAGTAGTTTCTTTCCATATAATTCCCCTGGCTTTGACAACATTATGCATTATCATGTTATAAAAATTATAAGACAAAGTAATTGCATGACTAGTGCCGATTTATAGGAGTTGTATTTTTCTACATCATATCCCTAAATCTTGGAGACGTGTCCGAGTGGTCTTCATCCTGAATTCGTTCGTTCTAAAGACAGTGGAACGTATCCTGGATATCCATATCCGCAAAATTCTCGAACGAGCACAAATGTCCAACTCTCAACATACGTACCTCAAGGGTAGATCCACAGAGACGGCTCTTCATGGGGTTTTGGGTACAGTCGGAAAATCACTTCACTACAAAGAATACACTCTTGCTACATTCTTAGACACTGAGGGAGCTATTCAAGAATCTCTCGCAGAACTAGGCAAAGATGAACTCATTAGTAAATGGATAGCATCCATGCTACGAGTAAGAAAGCGAATTAATCACTCGGTTACAATAGCATAACTAAAATTATAAAAACGGATACTCCCCAAGGAGGGGTTATATCCCCCCTTTTATGGTTGATGGTCATGAATAAGATCTTGGCGCGACTGGACAGAGAGGGTTACAAAGTAGTCACGTACGCGGATGACCTGGTAATCTTAGTGTCAGGAAAGTTCACTCTTACGTGAAACTTCACCAAACTTTTGTCAATAAGCTTTTCAACAAGAGCTGAGTGGAAAAGCGGTAAGGTGATAAAAGATTTCGACATAATACATACACGGGCGGATCGGAAATAGACTGCAGAGTCGGCACAGGCATTTTCCCTGACAAGACGAATGTCTCGAAATCTTTCCGCTTACCGAATTTCGCCAGTGTCTTTCAAGCGGAGCTTCTCGCGATTCTCCAGGCCTGCCGCATACTGAATGCCCTCCAACTATCACCCGCAATCTTGCTATCTTCACTGATAGCCATTGATTCAGCTTCAACATCTTCAAAACTGGTAGAGCAACGCCAGGAAGAGCTAAACAAACTAAACGCTCGCTCAAAAATCACCCTCATCTGGGTCCCTGGGCACAGTAACTTCGAAGGAAACGAGCGAGCGAACGATCTGGCCAGACAAGGGTCAGCTCTTAGTGACTTTCTGGTAGAAAGAGTCAATATTCCGCTGGGAGTCGACAAGGGTAACATTCACAATCACTTCTTAAAGTTAACCACCCATGGAAGGAAATTGATTTCAAACTGCGCTATATCAAGGAAGATATGGCCCAACCATAACAAAGCAAAATGAAACGAGCCACTTAGCAGATCCAGACCTGATACCTATAACCTATTACCGTTGAACGCGAATAAATCTAGTTGTCTAAACATCTACAAAATAAAATTCGATTCGAAACTCAGTGCTCCAAGAAGTGGATACAGCAAAGAACTTGGGAATTTATTTCAACAGAACCTTGGGATGGGACGACCACATTCAATCTGTCATTGGGAAGGTGCACGCGTGTCTTAGAAATCTATTCATGACGAAACACTATACTCCTTTGGTTACTAAAATACTGTTAGTTAAGTCCCTTATTGTGCCAATAATAACATATGGCTATACCTTTTTCATTGGTTATAGTGCCGAGGACAAAAGAAAATTAACAGTTCTTTTCAATAATGTTGTCCGTTACGTTTTCAACCTACTGCGCTTCGATGACATATCTTCATATGTTAAAAATATACTCGGATGCTCGTTACATATGTACGTATCTTAATTATCGAACTATAATGTTCTTCCATCAAACGATGATCCAACAGGCTTCGGTTTTCCATTTCCACACGCTCGTTAATATAAATTCAACCGCGATTCATTTTTTTTTTTTTTTTTTCCGAGGGTA
This sequence comes from Brachypalpus laphriformis, assembly GCA_945910035.1. Lineage (NCBI taxonomy): Eukaryota > Metazoa > Arthropoda > Insecta > Diptera > Syrphidae > Brachypalpus > Brachypalpus laphriformis. Next base: position 206,360,390 of record OX246753.1, read on the forward strand.
GGTGAAAAATCTTTCATAGACACTATGAGAATAGCAAGCGCGTGCTTATAGTAGTGTCAGATTCTTACTGACTAAAAAAACACCACCCTTCGATATAAATTTGTTAGATATCGCAACTAAGTCTTAACTTATCAAGCAATTTTTCTATCATGTAATAAAAACGTTTGGCAGGTTACTTTCCACTGAAAGATCCTGCATATTCCGCAATCTAGACGCGGTTAATCATTATCTCGCCAAGTCGAAAGGTTTCGTCCTTTGTAATCGGCGCAATAAATTGCTCTCATCCAAAATTTGTAGGACTGTATTATTGACATGTCCGATTAGTCGGTTTTTATGCTTTCTCGCGAAGCTTCTAGTTTCAGCTTCGATTGTCGGAATTCCGAGATCCCTGTGGATATCGTCGTTTCTACTATACCACGGTGCTTGGACAATTTCTCTTAGCACTTTATTTTGAAAAGTTTGTAAAATATTTGCATTTGTTTTCTTGGTACAACCCCAAAGTTGTATACCGTAGGTCCACATCGGCTTTAGCACTTGCTTGTATAAAAGCAGTTTGTTCTCAGTACTGAGCTGGGAATGTTTTCCGAGTAACCAGTACATTTCTCTATATTTGATTTCGAGTTCTTTACGTTTCATTTTCACGTGCGAATTCCATTTCAGCCTTGCGTCGAGTGTCATTCCCAGGTATTTGGCCTCGTTTGCAAAAGGTATTCGGGCCGAGTTTAGGAAAATTGGCAAGTCATTAATTTTCTTGTAAGTGAAATTCACGTGAACAGATTTAGATTCGTTGAGGGCGATCCGCCAGTCCCTCGTCCATTCATTTACATTATTCAGTGCGTTTTGCAGTCGTTTCTCGATTGTTTTACCTACTGCTAGGATAGCGGTGTCATCGGCAAACGTAGCAAGGATAGTGCCATCTTCGTTCGGTATATCACGAGTATTTAGCAAATAGAGAAGCGGCCCAAGAACGCTTCCTTGCGGTACGCCGGCCGAAATTTCCTTGAGCTCGGAGTATTCGACTCCATGTCTAACACGAAAGAGTCTATTCCCGAGATATGATTCTAGAATATCGTATAAGCATACAGGGAGGACTTGTCGTAGTTTGGATTTCAAGCCATCATGCCACACCTTATTAAAGGTTTGCGAGACGTCAAGAAATACGCTTGAGCAAATCTTTTTTTCTTCAAGTGCTTTCTCGATTACGTCGGTAATTCTATGCACCTGGTCAATCGTCGAATGCTTACTTCTGAACCCAAACTGGTGGTCAGGGATAAGATTATTTTCTTCTATAACCGGTTGGAGACGCCTTAATAATATCCTCTCGAAAATTTTCGATATGATTGGAAGAAGCGAAATTGGTCAATACGATTTTACCTCATTTGGCGGTTGTCCTGGTTTTAAAATCATTATGACTTCCGCAACTTTCCATTGGCTCGGTACGTGTTTTAATCTGAGCGCAGCATTTACAATATGGAGAAGCTTAATCAATGCTTTTCTAGGTAAAACTTTGAGAATTTCTCCGGTAATCAAATCATAACCAGGAGATTTCTTAGGTTTTAGATTCTCGATCTCATGTGTGAGTTCGCTTAGCGTTGCACTTGTGAGTGTTAAATCGTCAGATGGTAAATCCAGTGTTGTCGTAAACCACTTGACCATCGTACGGTTTAAAGATTTCTTCCAGGTGGGCCGCAAAGACGTCCGCTTTTTATTTATCTTCCCTCGCCCATTCACTTTGATTTAATTTGATTGGCGGCGCGGGGACTTTGGGCTTTTTGGTGCCTTTTACAGCTTTCCAAAGTGAATAATTGGAATCTTTTTTCGCTGTTAAACTTTCAAGGTAAGAGCCTATTGCACGATTCTTAAAATCCTTAATAGTCTTCTTCAACAAATTGCACAGACGATTCAAGTGTGCTTTATGCTACGGAGCACGACTCTGTTGCCATTTTTTACGCGCCTTTCTTTTTTCCTTGACCAATTCTTTTATTTCCGGAGGATATCGTAAACCGTATCTGTCGGGCGTTTTCCTTGGATTGGGCGTATTATTCCAAGAGGTGAGCTGTACGATCTCAGCGAAGCGATCAACTTCAACCTCAAGTTCATAGGGTGTCGTAAGTGGAACGCTCAGTTCAACATTATCTTCAATTTCGTTCCTAAATCCTTCCCACCCAGTTAGTTGTTCGACCAGTTAATCTCGCCGGCTCTAGGTTACAGACTAGTTTTTCGCTGATTGTTAAAATAACTGGGGAATGATCAGACGACAGATCAAAGCTCTCTTTGACTCTTATGTGGTTGCTAGATATTCCTTTCACAACGAAAAAATCGATCAGGTCAGGCATTTTCGAAGTATCAGTTGGCCAGTAAGTCGGTTTACCCGTCGATTGGAAATCACAACTGTACTCCATACCTGCCCCATAGAGCATTCTACCTTTTTTCGAGCTGTATCTTGAGCCCCAGAACGTATGTTTCGCATTAAAGTCGCCGCCGATGATAAAATTAGGTTTCAGCGATTCAAACAAGTTAGAAAAATCAAATTTTTCAAGCGCGGAACGCGGTGGACAGTAGACAGATGAGATTTTAAGAGTGCGCTGACTATTTTTAACTCGAATCGTGCACAGTTCCAAAGTTTCAAGTTCTATCTTTAAGTCCTCGGATTGTTCGATGCAGTCTTTAATAAACAAGGATGATCCGCCTCTCGCTTTTCCCGAAGGGTGACAAGCGTGGTAATCATTATAGCCTTTTATTTTTAAATGCGATTCCGTTTTGATGTGGGTTTCAGAAATCAAGCAAATATCAATATCGTTTTCACGCATGAATATTTCCAATTCGTCGAGTTTTTGCAAAAGTCCGTTTGCATTCCAAGTACATATTTTTAACATTCGTTTGTTATTCATATTCTAGTTGAAGTGCGCGTTTTCTGAGAATTTTTTTCAAGCTTAACCAGCCTATCGAGAATAATTTTATTTATTTTGCTTTGTTCTTCAAATTTCTCGAGAATAACCGACAAAACATGAGAGACAGGGTCCGTCGAAATTTCAACGTTTTTTGGCTTTTCGGATGCCGCGGCCTGAACGTAAATCTGCACTCCTGCTATCCGAGGGCCATTACTTGGCGGCTTTTTCGATGTTAGCTTTTCAGTACCGTTTCTTTTAAGAGCAGAGGTCGAGGACTTTTCTGTTGTCACTCTTTCCCTCACCTTTTCGCGCTCTGAACCCGGTAGTTTTAGTTTAGCTAGTTTCTCCTGTACATTCTTACGCTTTGGCTTAGTTTGCAGCTTAGATTTTGCATTTAGAGGCTTAAGGAGCACGTCTCTCCGTTTTGGCAACGCCTTAGCTACTTCACAGCCTTTATAATTTGCCGGGTGCTTTCCCTTACAATTAGCACATGTTGCAGAGGTTTGTTTGTTTACTCCACAGACTTGGGAGAGGTGATTTCCGGCGCATTTCACACATCGCGGTTCTTTTTTGCAGTACATTTGTGTATGGTTAAATCCTTGGCAACGTTTGCACTGCGGAATCATCCTTCAATTTCTACACATGGGCTCGATTTTGACCACGATATTTAGTATAGCTCTAATTCGGTAGATATCGTCGATATTATCTGACTTATCGAAGGTAAGCATAAAAAGCGGAAGTCCACGCCTTACCAAGACGTCTTTATCTTTTTCCGTTTGTTGCTTCTCCTTCTTGATGATATTAACGACATCAAGAATTTTAAAGCCTTTGGCTTGAAGGTCAGTCATAACCTCTTCTTTGGTGCATGAGGGGTGGAGTCCCCTTGCAATGACACGATGTGGCCTTTCTGACTTTATTTCGAAAATATACCACTGAATATTTTCGGTATTTAGCTTTTGGGACTCAGCTCGGTAGTCATTGTAGTCGTCGACGTTGATTTTCCACGCATTATCCCTCAAAGATGTAACCTTATACTTGGATGTTTTTATTCCTTTAAGGAGGCTTTGCAACTTATTGTATTCCACTATCCCGACGATGTTTATTGGTGGGGGTGGACGAAATTGCGCTCGAAGTTGCTTTTCTTGCGGTTCTTTGGGATTTTCTTCTTTCACGGGCTCGACTTCGGGTGATGAACCGACTCTCCGTTTCTTACTAGGTCTTTTCTTTGGGACCCGATACGTTTCGCGTGCTAGCTCTTCTTCGTCTGTGTGATATTCCAGACTAGCTAAGCGTGCTGGAGTACTTTCGCGTTCTTTATCGAAAGGTGTGTTCTTTAGGACCTTATTTTATTCTTTTAATAAGTCTATCTATTTCTTAAGATCTTGATAGAGTAGATCCATTTCGTTAAGCTTGATTCGGAGTGAACCGCGATTCATGTGCCTATTTTCGGAGGTCAAATAGGCGAACCTCACAGGTGGATCAATAGAAATGCGGTGAAGTGGAAGGGTTACTTACTCACTAAGGTGGCGCTACAGTTCGGGGTGAACCTGGGCATCAACCAACAAGCCTCTCCAATTGGCTTGGTCTTTAGCTAATTGCCTCCAGTTGCACACTCCAAGTTGGTCGAGGTCCACTACTGCGTCGTTCCTCGGGGTTAGATTCGAAGACTCTGCGGGCCGGAGCGTTGATGTCTATTCGCTCTACATACCCTAGCAATCTCAGTTGTCCAATACGCAGTTTTTTGACTAGGTCGATGTCGCTGTACAGCTCGTATAGTTCGTGATTGAATCTTCTCCTTCAAAACCCGTCAACCCAAACGGGACCGAATATCTTACGAAGAATTTTTCTCTCGAAGCGACCGAGGATATCTTCACCCTCTTTTAATAAAGTCCATGTTTCAGCGCCGTAAAGCAGGACTGGGATGATCAGGGTCTTAAACAGAGTCTCATTAGTTGTTCGAAATAGTGCTTTGCTGTTGAATTGCCTTATAAGCCCAAAAAAACAGCGATTGGCAAGAGGTATTCTTCGCTGGATTTCTGCGCTGATCTTGTTTTTCGAGTTTATAGCAGAGCCAAGGTAGACAAAGTCTCTTACTACCTTAGTTATAGCTGCCCACTACGGCATTCTGTCCAATTCGTCGGTGTTGGCTGTCTCTTCTTGTTGACAGCATATACTTGGTTTTGCCCTCGTTTATCGCTAAACCCATTTTGGTCGCTTCCGCCTCAATGCTTGCAAACGCACCGGTGACAGCCCACTGAGTTCTTCCGATAATGTTTATGCCGTCGGCGTATGCAAGCAGTTGTACAGACTTGTAATAGATTGTGTCTCCGGTGTTGGCTTGTGAGTTCCGCACAATCCCGTCAAGTACAATATTAAAGAAGTCACATGACAGCGCGTCACCTTGTCTAAAACCTTTTTTGACATCATTTGTCATTACCGACCTTGATGAAGCAGCGAGCGTTCTCCATCGTCATCCTGCACAGACGGACAAGTTTGGCAGGGATGTCAAAACTAGACATGGCTTTATAAAGCTCTTCTCTATAGATGCTGTCATAGACGGCCTTGAAATCGATAAAGAGGTGGTGAGTATCGATTTGGAATTCTTGGGTTTTCTCCAGGGTCTGCCGAAGTGTGCAGTTTTGATCGATGGTGGACTTTTTTTTTTTTTTTTTTATAATTTGCGCGCACTCAAAGGGTTATGAATACCTTCAACATGTTTACACACAGTGCGGGCGTTGGAAAGAATGGATAGAGAGAGAGAGAGAGAAAGATTTTTGGTGTAGTGGTTCTTGAAGCTCAGTTGTTCATGCTTCAGCTATTCTCCGGGGGTGGCGTCCAGATAACTGGGGAGATTTTTGTTACTATTGTCATTGCTTCTGATTCACAGTACTTTTTTCCCGATAATCGATGTCAAGGGCAAATCATCATCAACAGAGCGAACAATTTTTCCAGCCACATGACCAAGCTACTGCCAGTGTTATGCCTTCGCACTAGTGTTCACACAAGCTTTCGTAAATGATCGGACTGACTTTGTATATTTCATGAGAAATAAATAAATGCTTGCTGACATCAGGATTTGAACCATGAACCTTTAGCGTGGCAATTGACGATGTTACCACTACACCATTGCTACCCTTTCCTGGGCTTAAACTACACTGATAGGATCTAATCAGGCTGTTGATAAACGGTTTCAGGCATTCACACAATATCGCAGAAAACATCTTGTATGCGATGTTGAGGAGACTGATGCCTCTATAATTGGCGCAGTTGAGGGGGTCTCCTTTCTTGTGGATCGGGCAAACGATGCTGAAATTCCATTCATCAGGCATACACTTGTCTGACCAAATCTTAGGGATGAGTTGGTGTACGCACTCTACCAATTCATCACCAGCTGCCTTGAAAAAGACGCTTCGGAACAAGTATACACAAAAATAGGCAGAACTCACTTTTATATATCTAGATGGATTTAGATATTACAATGGTTTTTTTGTAGACAGTCATTAGTTGGAGAAATGAAGTTAATTTGTTCTGCTGAAGCCCAAACATTTCCATAAGTAGAACGACTGCTAGCACAGAAAACTTCTTTCCCTTCTTCAAAAGAGGTATCACATTGGAAATAAACTTCATTATTCTCATAATATGACATCTATCAAAAATGAAGTCAACAAATGAATGGCAGATATAATGGAAATTATACACCACATCAGTGACAACTCATCTCGAACAAAAGCAGTGTACGCTGAAGGACCCTCACGTCGCTGGCTTATTCAAACTAATCCGCACCAATAAACACTCAATTTCAATGTGCCGTCAACATTTTATTAGCGGTCATAAATTTACCCACCAAAACGTAAATTTATCGTCCATCGCAAATGGTCGACAATCAGCTGTTAGCAACATATATCTCTTTCACTCAGTCCAACAAACTGTTCGTCGTTTAAGCACACAATTTACCCAGTAAAAGCGTCAGGATCGGTCAGCGGGCGACAAATCGTGCACCCAAAATGCGAACACAACACAGAGCCATGCGATATAAATTTCTTCATAATGCGGAATAAATGTCACAAAGCTGACAGTTAGCCTGCCTGCCTGCTGCTCATTGCCAGCGTTTGTCACTGTGGAACGGGGCAGCGCAAGAAGGCGGCCAAGCCTGAAAATTAAAACAACTAATAAATTAGCCGTGCGATTATGGCTAACACCTCCTAGCCCCGGCGTGCGCACATCTCTCTTCTCAGGGTATGTGTGGTGTGGATGCAAATTGAAAGCAAAATCACGAGGCGTCCAATAAATAAGCTGGTCGCAGGGAGCTAGACGGGTCCCCGGGGCTGAGCTCCTTCGGAACGATGTCGTCGTTGCATCGCCGTTTCTGAAGTGAAAGCGCGTTCAAATAAAACCACAGCAATAATGATCTCCATGGTTGTTGGCGTCGTCATCCACATCATCGTAAAATGCATCGAATTAATTTCAGTTCATTAAGTTTGTTAAATTATTATAATGTCATTTGTAATTTCGGATAATTTAATCTCACTCGAATGGACGCCAAAGAGCAAAACTGTCACTTAAAACTGAACGATTGGGGTGATAATTTCTTGCCGCTAAGTGGTGGTATCTCAGGGGAATACAAACAAATTGTTAAAATTGCCGAAAGTTATGGATTAAGTTCAAGAACAGTGGTGACAAAAAATACTTATACAGTTATATACAAGTTCTTCCAAAAGTGTGAAACGATTAAGTATGGTTTTCTTCGGAGAATTGACACAGAGGAGAAAATGTTGCCAGACATGCAGTACGTACATAAACTATTATTTGCCTTTTATATTTCTTTGCGTTAACTTAATAATAATTAATACGAGTAATTGAAAAATATATATTGCCTAGGTACTGTGGGCGGCCGCGGTTTGGTTTATTCGATTACTGATTGTAAGGTTATGGGTTCAAGGTATGAGCTTCCAACATCTTTTTCCTCTGCTATTGTTATGACGCCAAATTTGCGGCGGAGTCAAAGCGACAGTTGATTATTATCTATAGAGCACATTTCGTTTATTTTAGATTTGAATTCCGACTGAAGCTCTGTGCTATCCACTGAGAACAACCAAAGTATTGCACTTTTTGGTGTCAAACAATTCTCGAGGAGGATGTTTATTCGAGTGTCGGGATTACCATTCGGCGGACGTTGGACACGAGAATAAACAAAGAAAGACAAAGTGATATTTAGGTCGCACATTTTATATGTGATCATAAGTTTTTAATTAATGAACGGAAATGATGGGGTCAATACCACTTTATATGTGATCATCAGTTCTTCTAATGAATGAACGGGTCATCCACATGAATAACACTATCTCTTCACTTAAATGTAAACTTCTCTTAATTTCTAAGCTGTCCTGGGGAAATGGATATAATAGCAGAAAAATGCAAACGACGCAGACAGTGGCAATATACAAGGGTCCCTTCAGACGAACACAAACCTACCAGGATCTACCAATAACTAAACTCTAAGATAAACGAAATTAAAAATGAAAGTTTAAACAGCTGCATCAAAAAATTTGCCAAAGATAAGCGTACTAACTACTCGCTGTGGAAAACGACGGAATGTATGAAGAGACCAGTAATACATAGTAAAAAAAAACACCGCAATCAAAAATAGTAATGACCAGTGAGCGAAAAGGCAATATTGATAAAACAACAAATTCTCTGAACACCTTAACCAAACGATGAGCCGGATGAACAGATTTGTGATAACATATAGGTAAAGCAGCACGAAGTAGATATTCCTTCAAGTACTTATAACGAAGTAAAAGAAGGAATACAACAGACTGGAAATGAAAAAAAAAAAACAAGGATATGATATAATAACAACTGAATTGTTAGCACAACTAACACAGAATGCAATAAAAAAAACTCTGCTATATAATAAATGCTTCATTTCGACTAAAGTACTTACCAAGTCATGGGAAAGCAGCTGAAGTGATAATGCTACTTAAACCTGGTAAATTACCCCATATCGTAACGCCATATAGACATATACATATGTCTTGCCGGGATAAAACACGTGCTTCTCAGGCGACTAGGTAGAGTACTATACCTCCGCGGACCAAGAGCAAAAATCATCCCAGACCAAGGTGTTATGGAATACGTGCCGAGGACTGAATGGTACAGGGAATGAATAATAAAAATGTGCACCGCAAACGTAATGTCCCTATGAGATACCAGGCGACCTCTCATAGTAACTAGCTTTATACCTGTGTAGGAGATCTCCAGGTGCTTCTTCTTCTTCTTCTTCCTATTTCGGCGAGGTTATGATCCGAAAATAAGGGATAACCCTACTGATCCGCCTGTATGGTTGGCTTATTTGGCCTCAGAAAATATCGGCAGGCCTCCCGATTTTGGATCACTCGGTTACTGAGGCCAATGAAATGCCGATGTCGTCGCATTTGTGTGATCCAGGCGTTTATAGGCCTACCTCAGTGGATCAGCGAACGGGCAGCACAAGTACTCTGTCTTTTTTTAACTAATGCGATACCCATTTCCCTCCAAAACGTTCACCCACACATCAAGTGCTTGTTGCAGGGATGTAGGATCCTTACTTATGATGGCTCCATCGTAAGCAAAGAATAACTGATGTACCTTGGGGTCCATCACTTTAAATTCAAGCAGATAATCAAGGACTGCAATAAAGAGCAAAGGACTTAAAACGCTTCCCTGGTGCACCCCGACTTTGATTGGGAACTCTTCGGTTACTCCAGCGGGGAATCTTACTCTTGTCTTTGCTCCTTCGTACATGTTCATGATCATCTGTACATACTCGTAGGTTTCTGGAACCCCTCGATGTTTTAGCGCCACCCATATCAGATCTCGTGGTTGTCTGTCGAATTCCTTTTCAAAGTCAACCAGTACAATATGCAAATCCCTTAAGGAATCACGATGTTTTTCCATTATGATCCTTATACTTTGGATTGCATCTGTGATTGATTTACCCGAGACAAACCCGCACTGATCATCAGATAGCCGTATTATTTTTCGCAGTCGGCCACCTAATACCAGCTTAACGATCTTCATGATGTGTGACATCAGCTTGATCGAACGGTAATTATCACAGTTTCGCGTATCACCCTTCCCTTTGTATACAGGGGAAGGTAACTTTCTCTCCATTGATTCGGCATTGGATCACCTCGCACAAATTTGGAGATGAGAATTCTGAGCCATCTGAACCCGATGTCTCCCATCTTTTTCCAGAACTCAGAGGGCATCTCGTCTGGCCCAACCGCTTTTCGTTTTTTTGGAGTATTTGACCGCCTCACTAACTTCTTCGACTGTAATGTCGGGTATTTCTTCACAGTTAGAGGTGGCTCTCGGAAAGTATAGCCGGGAAACTGTTCATGTCGTCATCCACAAGAAGCTGGCCTTGAGCATTGTTAATGAACTTTGGCGAACGAATCTCCTGAGCAGCTATTTTGAAAATGGTTGCACTCTTGTGCATATTGTGTCAGAACAGCTCCTGGATAGCCTGGTTTGCATCAGCAACCGGGGAATATATTTTCTCCAGCTCCCGATGCAGGCCCTCCGTACTCTCTGCTTGAAGCTGGGCGCACTTCTTCTTCGCTTTTTTCTTGCAACAACTGTATTCCACTTCGACGAGAACTTTTTCGTCACTATTATTAGAGGGGCACTTTGACCAAGCTTTGAAAGCCGCTTTCTTCTCATTTATCACTTCCTTAGCTTCATCACTCCACCACTATGTTTCTTTGGCGTGTTGATGGTGACCTTTTGAAGCTCCTAGCAGTAATTTGGCCTTCTTTGAGCAAGTTCGCTGTAGGGAATCCCACATATTTTGTGCTCTGCACTCTTCATCCTCAGCTCCGTTGATGGTGTGAGGTAATTTTTCATCACAAAAACAAAAGCCTCGCCTTTTTCTTTGTCCAGATTATACCGCTTGATTTTCTTAAAGACCCTTGTTTGTTTGCTTTTCTTCGGTGTTTTCATAAAAATTTCTGTTAGCAGTAGACGCTGTTGTCGAGCGATCGACTCTCCCAGGATCACTTTGCAATCTTTTACCCGAGGCTTCATGAAACTGGCTACCAAATGGTAGTCAATCTGAGTTTCATCTCCACCACTGCTGTAAGAAATTCATTCTTTTTACACTTTTAAATGTGTAATTAAGGCAATGCACCAATGTTCCATAATCTAGTTGAGGAAGATGTTCCTGATTTGAGTCCAATTATTGATTCTGAAATCAACGTTGTTGAGGATTGGAGAGTTTCCACTAACTGTTCCTTTTGTGACCACAACCGAATTCTCTTCATCCTTAATGTTAAGCAGCGCAAACCCTTCAGAAACCCCCAACAAGTCAACTGGGAATTTCTCAAACCAAGCTGCTAAAAAGCTAACCCGCATTCAGTCTTAACAGTTCAAGTTCTCAACAGAAACTCTAATAGATCCAGTCTTTATGACTACGTACGTTTTTTTAGTATTTATTGTAAAAGGAAGGGGGTGAAACATATTTCATTCGAAAGGTACTGTGACATAGATGTGCTAAAAAAAAAACATATGTGCGTTTGTTACCGTCGAAACAGGTAAACTAAATTGAACATACACGCATGATTTCCCCATACAAAACATTTTAACCAATTAAATGAAAGCATTTTGATCACGTTCATGGCTGTAGGAACTTAAATCCCTTTGCCTTCCCTGCACGGGAGAATATTGCAAAATAAAAGTCATGTAAACAAATATAATACATAGCTTAATTTTTTCTGTCGATGTTTGTTTATTTTCACTCGGTCGAATTTCGACTATACACGATATCATTAACAATGAGTTATAGAATAAGAACGGCGAAATAAAGATCATGGCAACCTTTCTGTGAGTCTTTAGAAGATGAAATTTAAGCCGCTAGGTGCCAAAAGGTATTATCTAAAGACCCTTGTTTCCAAGGATACATCCAGAATTCAGACGGCTCATGGACAGAATCCAGCCAGGAATCCTTAAAACTGCTAATGAAAACTCACTTCCTTAGCTCTAAGGACTTAGTAACTGCCAACATTCACGGGACAGCAGAAAAGGCAGATGAATTAGTAAGGTTGGGGATGCCTATGAACATTAGTGAAATGGACCCATAATCACTGCCAGTGGTAGGGAAATTGTATTGTATAATGAAAGTCGTAATAGAGAAATGGTTATGCAGGGGTACCGCGGTTCTCGTACAATATGGCTAAAATAAAACTAAATGGAAACAAAAGCCTTCTGGAACTAGATCGATTCTCTTTCCGCAAACTTACTGAAGTAAGCACTTAGTCTGTGGAGCTGTGCTCCGCAGACGCATAGGTGCAGAAGATGCGGAGACAGAGCCAATCTCACAGCTATAGGTACTTTGTAAGAATGACGCCTAAGTGCACTAAGATCTAGGTTGTCAAGCATCGCAACGATAATAAGATCACAGGTAATAATAAGAATACTTGTATTCATAAAAAGCACTAATGGTTAAAAAAAACGGACAGATTTTCTCTAGAAATTTTTATTCTTCCTCCCGTAATACAGAATGGGGATTCACAGTGGTGTAGTGCACCATAACACTGTGACGCATTACTGACCCAGAAATATGGTATAGAGAATTAGTAATTGTCATTAGAAAATTGTTAAGTATAAATAGTGTAAGAATACCTACAGTAAAGTAGTCTTGATTTGCCGTTGGAAAAAAAGACTTCAATACCCAGTCGCCTCTTCAGCAATCAACACTCAATATCGGCTTTGGATAGCCAAACAATAGTCTAATTTGGAGGGACATTGGATGAGGCCACCACAATGAACCTGTAGGTCTCAGACGGAGCGTGATGAGTTTTTAATATGGCTTCCGTTGTTAATTAATATAGTATCCTTAACTCTGTACTGAATTTAAAAAAAAAAGTTTTATTTTAAGCTAAGCTCGTTAACTCATAAATCAGAATAACGCTCATATATCAAAAGTTCGTATGCTTTGAATTTGGTTTTGTTTTTATTTATTTAAGGTTGGAAATGAGAAAAGATTTTTTTCGGGTATGAAACAAGTTAAGTTTTTTCTGCTAGCCATTTTTCTTACTCTAGTGTGTGATACCGCGGGACACAAAAAATTGTAAAGTGAGAACGCTGATGCGGAGTGGAGATGTCATTCAGAGCCAACATAAGGGCACTCTGTTATGATATAGGCAATAACGTACCTATTCTTTGATCTCAGAGTGAACACCAACTCTATGAATGACAATGGTGCATTTGCTCGTTAATGGTGTGTTTGCTCGTAAGCCGATGTGCGCAAGTGCAAGTCCCTACTAGGAGTAGGGAACAGCAATCATAAGCCACCCGAGTGTAAAAAGGAAAACAAGTAATATCGAAGTTTTTCCAACCACTGCACCAAAAAAGGTTCCTACCTGGTAGTACAATCGACTTTTCTTCTTTTTTTTTAAAGAAATAAAAACACCAACTCTACAAATACGATCATAGTGCATATTCAAGTAAAGGAAAGCGTTCCAATTTTGAGTTGGCAAAACATATGAGTTCATAACTAATGGAGCAAAGTGAACACTGATCCAATTAAAAAAACAAAACGCTGGATGATAAGTGAGGAAGCGTAGATGATATTACGAGTAAGTCATATTGAAGCGCAAGATGCTCCATTAGTTCCACAAACTTTCTATGTGGGCGACACAGAATGCCCCGCAGCGAAAAACTTCCTCTTTCACATCGTTAGTTAAATCAAAGCGGTCGTTGTTTCAGCAAGTTTCTACATTTATGTTATGGATCCATACTGTAGATGAGTCCAAAACATAAAGGTCCTCCTCAAGAGGCCCCGAAACGCGAACTTTACGTATATTCCCAGTGTAGAAAGAAAATATTCAAAACTATATTTTCATAACTGTAATGCGCCTGTCATAAAGAGAAGCAAGCGAGAACGATGAAAAGTGCGAATACGGACCAAGCCAATATGTCTTAAAGCGGGGCACACAAAATTCAGCGACAGCTCGAGACAGCTGAAAGTGATCGCCAAAGGGGATCGTTATTTTTATTCTTTTATTCTCTCCGTATTCACTTCTTTTTATTTCGCGCGCCCGGCGTACAGTGATGATCTCTGCACGCGAAAAATATGTCTCTGTGATGCCGGAGCAGACAACTACACTGCTCCTCCGCCACTTCGCCGCATACACAAACATCCGGCACGTAAAATCGCCATTAAACACTCGCGGGATTAATGAATTTATTTGACAATTTAAAACCACATTCGAATTTGTAAGCACATTACGGTGTGTCATTAATTTGACGTTTGTTATTTCAGTCGGTTATTTTTGTCTGTTTCTGGGGTTTCATTTCCATATAGAGATACACAACCCAACGCATCCATAGATGTTGTATCGTAACGCTGAAGGGGTAGTGGTGATGATGATGGGACTGTACTGCTACAAGGGACACAGGATTGACATGAGTGACTACGTACACTCCTCCAAACACCAGCACATCACCTCAAACAGTATGTGCCAGACCAAACAACGAAATGGCATCTCCATTTCCATTTCACTTTGTCTGTCAACTTTTATTGAGTTCAATTTCTGCGAAATGTGAAAGGATGGGATGAGCATATGTATGAGATGACACGACCACCAATTTTCTTATTATTTCTTCGGCTTTGGTTCAGATTTCGGTTGATGATATTTCAAATTAGTAAACAGAAAAATAAATGCTTTTATCTGTCTCGTCTTTGAATTATAACGAAAATCAATTTGCTTTTGTTACGGGGGATGAAGAATGCGCAAGAATCGACATCAGAGAGTGTACCTTACTTTTGTCCTGTATCCCCTTGTGGGTCCTAGGGCCTCTACTACGCCTACGCGCCATCGTGTACGGTTTCTGGCAATGTGTCTGAGTTCTCCCCAACTTTTCCCTAACTGCCGTGCCTCCTTCTCGACTGTTCTGCGCCATGTTTTCCTCGGACCGGCAGGTCTTCTGCCATCTTGAGGTAGAGGGTTCCATTGCATAGCATGGTTCGCTATGGAGCTGTCACCCTTTCGGAACGTGTGACCAATCCACTGCCACTTCCGCCGTTGGATAGTTGTGCCTATTGGTTCCTGACCCGTTCTCTCGTAAAGGTGTTCGTTAGAGATACGATTGGGCCAGAAAATCCTTAAGATATTGCGCAGACACCTATTAATGAACGTTTGCAGCTTTCTGGTGATAGTAGTGGTCACTCTCCACGTGCTGCAACCATATAGCAGCACGGATTCAACGTTGGAGCGGAACAGTCTTATTTTGGTGCTCAAACTGATTGCATTGCTTCGCCATATTTTGGACAACATACCGAACGCGGACTTTGTTTTGGCGATCCTGTTGGCTATATCCAGTTCGGTTCCACCATCGGTCGAGACAATACTCCCAAGATACTGGAAATCCTCTACTCTCTCCACCGGTTGTCCAGCAATGCATATTTGAGCCGATGAGTTTGTTCCAAGGCTGATAATTTTAGTTTCTACCGTATTAATTTTCAACCCTCCTCTCCACATCTGCTGTCATTTGGTGGAGGTCCATAATTCTGTGGGAGAGTAAGCATACATCGTCAGCGTAGTCGAGATGTTTCAGTTGAGATGTAAGAGTCCATCGAATTCTTCCGTTTCCCGCCGACAAAGCTGCATGAAGCACATCGCTAATCACCAATAGGAATAATATTGGTGAAAGGATACAGCCTTGCCTTACCCCACTTTGGATCTCAAATTCCTCAGACAACCTTCCCCTGTGCAGAACGTGACATTTGGAGCCTTCATATGTAGCTTTGATAATAGCAACTAGTTTATCGGGAATGCCTGTCCTGCGTAAGGCACGCCAAATAAAATCCCTGTTGACACTATCGAACGCCTTCTCAAAATCGATGAACAGCGGGTGCAGTGGCGATCGATATCCAACACACTGTTCGATGATAATCCGCAGGGTGTTGATGTGGTCGGCACAGGAAGATCCAGAGTGGAAACCTGCTTGTTCGGCATCGAGTGTGTCTTCGAGATGTTGTTTGATTCGCTCAAGGATCATTTTAGCTATTATCTTAGCTACAGCAGGCAGCACGCAGATACCCCTCCAGTTTCCGCACTCCATTAAATTTCCTTTCTTAGGAAGCTTGACGATCATTCCCTTTTACCACTCGTTAGGAAAGCTCTCAGCTTCCCAAGCTCTATCTATAAGTGGAAGCAGAAGCTCAGCCGATGTTGTGGGCGCTGCTCGTAAGAGCTCTGCTGGAATACCGTCAAGTCCTACCGCCTTGTTGGTTTTGAGCGCCTTGATCGCGGTAATAATCTCATCTTTACTGGGAGTCGTGGTGCGTATTCGGGAACTTCTCACCTCGGGCATCTCAGTCTGATTTGGGAGCATATCGCTAGCGAATACACTGTTCAAAACCGTAGCAAAATGCTCTTTCCATCTCTTGAGCTGGTCCTCATCCGAAATGAGCAAGGAGCCGTCTAGGCTTTTCACTGGGTGTTGGCTGGAGCTGCGACCAACTGTCAGCTCTTTCGTGATTCTGTAGACGGTCCTGCTGTCGCACCTCCGTGCAGCTTCTTCTGCTTCTGTAGCCAGCGCGTTGATGTAGTTGCGCTTATTACGTCGTACGCTACGCTGAACTTCTCTCATCTTCATGCGATATAAGGACTCTAGCTCGCTTCTCCCTACTGCTGGGGTAGCTGCAACGCGAGCTTTCAGCTGTTTTCGTTCGTCAATCCGTCTCCAGGTATCCTCGGAAAGCCACGCCCTATGTCTTCCCTGCGATCGACCGACAATTCTTTCAGCACCAGATGTAAAAACATTTTTCACAGCACACCAATGGTCTTGGATGGTTGCGGGCATTGAGCTGCTGATTGCTTCCACACCTTGCGACAAGTGCTCCCTTAATTGTTGGCGCACTGAGGGATCACTAAGTCTATCGATGTTGAACCTGGGCATTCTTGTGTTGTCGTGGGTTCTTCGAACTGCAGCAGTGCGTAGTTGGAGAGTAGCTATCATAAGATGGTGATCACGTACAATCCCCACATCTGCCCCTCGCCTGTTTCGAACGTCCAGGAGACTACTTCTAAAGCGGCGGCTGATAGCAAAATGGTCAATTTGGTTGGAGGTTGCTTGCCTGTCATTGGAAACCCAGCTGACTTTGTGGCAGGTCTTGTGCTCAAACATGGTGCCACCTATCACAAGGCGGTTGGCATTGCAGAAATAAACAAACCTTTCGCCGTTGTCATTGCGGTTGCCTAGTCCATGCTTCCCGATTACATGTTTGAGCCCTTCGTGCGAAGGTTGCAGTCCATTCTGCACCAGCTAAGAACACCTCTCCTTCCAAGCCCCTTCCCTCGCTCCCTTGCGCCGATCCATCTTTTTCGGGGGTTGACTCCTCGTCAACAGACACTGAAATGGTCGACGCTCTCTTGAAATTTGACTTTTCTGGTCCTCCCTCTTCCTCACCATCACTCCTGGACAGTGACCCATGTGGCCTCTCTCTCGAGGATGACCTTCTGTCATCAGATTCAGAGGAAGCCAACAATACCGTGATAATGGTATCTGAAGCGAGAAGTAGCCCCAATGATGCGGATCCTTCAGATTAACCTGCATCACTCCATCACGGCTTCGGCCTCCCTTATTCTCCGGCTCAGCAAACACGGGGAAGACTTAGTCTTGATCCAGGAACCATGGGTTGTTGGAAACCGGGTTTGTGGACTCAAGACTCCAAACTACAAATTAATCTACGCAAGAAAGGAAAGTAAACCGAGATCCTGTATCCTTGCGAAGATCCATCTTAACATTCTTTTACTCTCTAATTTCAGCAATCAAGACATAGTCGCTACCAACCTGGAATTGCGATCAAGAAATTACTGGTTGGTATCGGCTTATCTAGGTCACGATCTTGCGCGCCCACTCCCCCCGGACATCTTGGGGAGCTTGATTGCTAAAGCAGAGAGCCAAAACACTGGTCTCATCATTGGCTGTGATGCGAATGCCCATCACTCAATCTGGGGCAGTTCCGACATATATGAAAGAGGTGAGCAACTTTTTAACTTTATCCTTAGTACTAATCTCCTAATCTGTAACCGGGGGTCCAAACCGACCTTCATTACTCGCAACCGACAAGAAGTCCTGGACATCACTCTTGTCTCCGATCACTTATATAACTCGGTTAAGGACTGGAGAGTCTCTGATGAGCACTTTTTTCAGACCACCGTTACCTCCAATTTAGTCTTGATGACTATCTGCCTGATCAGAAGGTTTTTAGAAATTATAGGAAAACCGACTGGTCCCTTTATAGGAAACGTTTATTAACGCTTATTCCCTCCCACCTGCCTACTGAACCTTCCTGCACTGAAGACCTTGACAATCTAGTCAACACCCTAACATCGGCACTAAATGGCGCCATGGCCGAGGCCTGCCCACTCCGCAAACCTCGAGGTAAAATCAAACCTCCCTGGTTGAATGCAAATCTCAGTACTCTTAGGAAAGACAGTAGGCTCCTTTTTAATATTGCTAAAAGCTCCCGTGAGACGGCCGATTGGGACTCCTATAAACTGTCTTTCAGAAAATACAAAATCTCACTGAGGAAGGAGCAACGTCGTTCCTGGAGACTCTTCTGCGAAAGCATTGAAGAGTCCTCGGAAGCTTCCAGGTTGCGGAAAATCCTCTCTAAAAGCCCTTCTATACCCAGCTTCCTTTTGCATCCGGATGGTCACTGGACCTCCTCTGCTGAGGAATTTATTGACATCTTACTGTATACTCACTTTCCTGGTAGCTCCCCTGTTGCTGTAGCGCAATTGGGAAATCCCCCCCCTCAACCTTGCAGCAACTCTTCAGTCTTGATAACTACAGAAAAGATCCGATAGGCCATGCGCAGCTTCAAACCCTTCAGGTCCCCAGGACCTGACGGTGTTATTCCAGCTGAAATTCAGCAATGCGAGGACATTGTGCTTCCATGGCTCAAAGTCATCTTGTCGGGCTGTCTAAATCTGGTCTATATTGCCAAACTTTGGACCGAGGTTGAAGTCATATTCACACCTAAGGCAGGAAAGAGCTCGCACGTGGAACCAAAGGATCTCCGACCTATCAGTCTATCGTCCTTTCTGCTTAAAACTTTAGAAAGGTTAATTGATATCCATCTTCGGCAAAGTATTAGCCCAGCGCTGCTCTCGCCGACCCAACATACGTACTGCAAAGGCAAATCGGTTGAGACAGCCTTACATTCGCTTGTGCGCACCATCGAAAAATCCTTGAGCATCAAAGAATACACCATGGTGGCTTTCCTTGACATTGAGGGAGCCTTGAACAATGTCAAACCAAAGGCGATTACGGACGCACTTGTAAATCTGAAAGTGGATGTTTCGCTCGGATTGTTGATCAATCAATTGCTTACATGCAGGATTATTAACATACAGCTGGGCGGAGCATCGGCCAGAAGAATTGCTCGCTGCGGTACACCTCAAGGTGGAGTCTTTTCACCTCTTCTGTGGAACCTGGTAGTCAATGAACTACTGATGGACCTGGATACGTCAGGTTGCAGAGTGATCGCCTATGCTGATGACATTGCTTTTGCTTCCTCCGGTAAACACCCGGACACTCTCAGGGATATCCTCCAATACGCTTTCCTTCGGCTCACCAAATGGGCCTCCAATTGTGGACTGGGGGTTAACCCCCCCGGAACTCGTTCTCTTCACGAGGAAATATAAAGTTCCCCTCATAGACCCTCCTTTGATTAATGGCACCAGTCTCACCTTCTTTGAAAACGCAAAATATCTGGGTCTTATTTTGGATAGGAAATTAAACTGGAAGGCCAATCTACTAGAGCGCGTCAAGAAAGCTAATGTAGCTCTCTATTCCTGTAAAAAGGCTATAGGTAGGAGCTGGGGTATTAAACCTCAAATCACCCATTGGCTATACGTGTCCGTTGTCAGGCCTGTAC
Organism: Brachypalpus laphriformis; assembly: GCA_945910035.1. NCBI lineage: Eukaryota > Metazoa > Arthropoda > Insecta > Diptera > Syrphidae > Brachypalpus > Brachypalpus laphriformis. Next base: position 206,380,214 of record OX246753.1, read on the forward strand.
TACTATATGGCGTGATCGTATGGTGGCCTGCTCTTGAAAGGACGGTCCACCTCACTCAACTAGCTAAGGTGCAAAGATCTGCATGCATCTGCATCAGTGGTGCACTTAGAACTACACCCTCCGCGGCACTGGACATCTTGTTCAACCTGCTACCCTTAGATATTTTCGGCAAACAGTTGGCTGCCTGTGCGGCCATCCGCTTGAAAGCCTCCTCTCAGTGGTCTAGCTATCGCTTTGGCCACTCCTCGATCCTTAATCTTCTCAACTTCAAACACGAAAACACGGACTACACCCCGCCGAAACTGAGATTTGACCGTAACTTCCGTACGAGCATCCCTAACCGGGACACTTCCCCCCCTGTCGATGGCAGTTCGGTTCACTTCTTTACAGATGGATCTAAGACGGAGGGTGGGGTGGGTTGTGGTGTTTTCTCCGAACAGCTCAATCTGAGCATCTCTTTCCGCCTCTCTGATCATTGTAGCGTTTTCCAGGCGGAAATCATGGCGATTAAAGGAGCCCTGTCCTGGGTGAAATGTAATGTATTATCTGTCAGTGATATTAGCATTTTCACTGACAGCCAAGCGGCAATCAAGTCCCTGGAATCGTTCTCCTTCACTTCAAAGGCTGCCTTAAACTGTCGTCTATCTCTTATGGAGATGACAGAGCAGTTCAACACTCACCTATGCTGGGTGCCGGGCCATAGAGACATTCCAGGTAACTGTAGGGCTGACGACCTCGCCAGACAGGGTACCACTCTAAGGATTTTGCCTGAATGGCAAGCCCTGGGTATGCCCCTCGCTACATGTAAGTATCTACTAAAGCTGAACGCTATTAGCACGACCAACCTCAGATGGGGAAACGGCTCAACATGTCACATTTCGGGACAGATCTGGCCTAAGCTGGATCAAAAACGTAGTGCCGATCTGATCAAGTTAAAGCGTACACAAATCAGCTGCGTTGTCGGTGTTCTCACTGGACACTGTCTTATAGGCCAACACGCCAAAAGACTTGGCCTCTTTTCCAATGACTTCTGCAGAAGCTGTAGGGACGAGGAGGAGGATGAAACCATCCTTCACCTCCTATGCACATGTCCGGCCCTGTCGCATAAAAGAATGCTCCATCTAGGGTCCCCCTTCCTTGACGACCTCTGCGATCTGGCGTCCTTGGACGTCATGAGCATCCATCGCTTTGTCAAAAGCTCCGGTTGGTTTTGTTAGTGGCCCTGAGTGGCCTAATGGTTTGATCCATGGTATCACAAAGGACCTTCACTGGTCTAAGTGTGTCTGCACTCTCGTGTGGACAGCCAACCTAACCTAACCTAACCTAGTCCTGTGTTATATACATTATAAGTTTGGTAAAAGTGACCACAATACGAGGTTAGGTACTCAACACAAATGCTTAGGGCATCAGTAAGAACCCCTACAGATTAAGCCGTAGACATCCGTGTTACTCGTAGCTACGAGCAAGGCAGAAATTGTTGCAGGAATAATGAAAATAGTGCAACGTAATATCATATAAAGGTTGGTCAAACGATAGTGCATGCGATTATATGAAAACACGAGCGTTTTCACTGAGCTGAGGTCTACCAAATCCTACTCTCAGCCTCGTGGTGACGACTGGTTGCTTAGTACCTTCATTCGAGAAATAGGTAACCAGCCACGTTGTGAGGACCTTTGGTGGCAGCAGATGAGAGAGAGAGAAAAGTGTTTTCTCACTAGAGCACTTCTTGTTCCAAACGGCAGCGGATGAATTCCCTAGATGAAATCAACGGCGGTGTCTACAGTTCCAGTTAGGTTGAACTTAGTGAATACCTTGCGCGAGTTGCTTCGACATACTCGGATCACAGGCCGGTAAGGAATTTCCAATTTTCAATGATGTGGCGGAGGCTCTAGATTGCTGCAAAGCAGACATTACCACCATCTAAGAAGTGCGATCGGATGGGCCGGGCAAAAGAGGATGAAAAACTGCGGCATCCGCTACGGCGAGTGCCACAGACAACAAGGACAGCGTCTATTCGGGTGCGGATTTGTTATTAGAGGTAGACTTAGGCAAGAAGTCTTGAGTTTCCGGCATGTGAACGAGTGCCTCATGACTATCCGCATCAAGGGTAAATTCGCCAACATCAGCCTAATACGCGCTTATGCGCCTAACGAGAAGTTGGACGACGCGACGAAAGATAACTTCTACCAGCTCTTGGACAACCCGTATAAGCAATGCCATGGCCACGACGTTAAAATTCTCCTTGGTGAATTTAACGCAAATCTAGGAACAGGGGACGTCTTTAGTAGCCTGGTCGGAAAGCACAGCCTGCACGACTTTGCGGCGGGACGAACTGTCTTCTTAGCTAGTATACGGTTCCTACGTTTTGATATTCAAACGGCTCTCCTTTGATCGAAAAACTGTCAACCAAATCGATCACATTTCGATCGACGCAAGGCACTCTTCCAGTATTCTGGGTGTCCGGACTTTCCGAGGAGCCAAGGTAGCCTCAGAACACTACCTAGTTGTAGCCAAAGTACTTACTTACTGACTTAGGTGGCGCTACAGTCCTGGGTGGACCTGGGCTTCAACCAACAAACCTCTCCAGCCAGCACGGTTACGAGACACTTGCCTCCAGTTGCGCACGCCAAGTTGGTTAAGGTCCCCTCCACTTGCTTGCGCCATCTTCCACGAGGTCGTCCTCTACTGCGCCGTCCATCCGGGGTGGATTCGAAGACTTTCTTGCCGGGAACGTTGGGCTCCATCAGCTCTAAATGACCCAGCCATTTTAGTCGCTGTATGTGAACTCTTCTGGCTAAGTCGATGTCCTTGTACAGGCCGTATAGTTCAGCATTGTACCTTCTCCTCCACTCATCGTCTATGCAGACGGAACCAAAGATCACTCGAATAACTTTTCTCTCAAAATAACCAAGGGCATCCTCATCCGGTTTTGTCAAAGCCCATGCCTCTGCACCACACAGCAGCACTGAGATTATTAGTGTCTTATAAAGAGTTACCTTAGTAGTTCGAGATAGGGCTTTGTTACTCAATTGCCTTCTTAGCCCATAGAAACAACGATTGGCAAGAGTAATTCTTCGTGTGATCTCCCTACTGATTTCATTTGCGGAGTTCACCATAGAGCCTAGGTAGACAAAATCCTTTACTACCTCAACACTATATCTGTCTATTGCGGCGTTCTGTCCAAGACGCCGATGTTGGGTGTCCTTTTTTGTAGGCAGCATTTATTTTGTTTTTATTTCATTGACCGCTAAACCCATCTTTGCTGCCTCGACTTCAACACTTGCACCTTCCGACCATGTCTATGTCATCGGCGTAACCGAGTAGTTGTACGGACTGTAAAAGATTATACCTCCGGTGTTGGCTTGTGAGTTTCGTACAATTCTCTCAAGTACTATTGTTTAGTACTCTCTGTATACTTTGCCAAACACTCGAACATCACACTACATATTGTAAAATAACATAAATTTCTTTTGTACTCTCTATTGCTGCATCAACCGTAAAATCATTTTTTGCTTATTGTAACTACCAGTTGTACTCTCTTATACTAATTCTAAATATGTTAAATAATAACGTAACTTATGCTCTCTTTCGATAATTTCCTTTGACATTGTATTCTTCTTTGCCTAATTGCTATCTTGTGAGCTTAACTCAAGTCCTTTTCGTTTTGGACCTTCATCGAGGACGGTTGATTAATTTGTAACATTAAATCCTAAAACATTATATTACAAATTACAAACACTTAATAGACATTGTACAGTTCACACCTTAATAAAATTTATTATTTTAAATTTGAAACACATTTCGCATACACATAATTTACACAGTTAAAATACTTTCTACACAAACCTTTATAAAACATTTAATGGTCCTTCTGCAAGCCGGATTAACTTGTGATCAGTGCAAAGTGGTGTTAATTGATTCAATTGATTTGACTAGTTTGATAAATTTTGATTAACTTTATGTATGTATGCTTAACTGAGTGCTCCTCGTGTTGAAAAGAGTTCCACGGGTAGATGCATTATACGTATGTGGATTTCGACGCTTGCATATTCATACATATGTGCAATGTATGCATGCTAAAACACGTGTTCATCTAACCCTTGATCTTTGCCCTACCTATCAATCAAAATCCTTGCTCTTTCTCTGTGCTACTACAATAGAGTGCGCGTTTCTTTAATACCTTCCTTAAATCCGTTTTGTAGACATTTAAATTAACAAAAACTATACAGTATGACGAAATTTAATGTGGTAAAAGCAAAGCGCGGTCGCGCCAAAGGGTGCCTTACGAGGACATTAGCTTTTTCCGAGTCGGTTGATGATTCCACCCCGCTCTCCATGCTGGAAATTCGATTAGAAAAGCTAACTGAAGCTTGGTCTGAGTTTGTAGTGCAGCAGGATAAGTTATATGAATTCAGCGCCGAAGCAGATTTCGCCGATCCTGAGCCTGAATTCGCTGAAAACGAGGCCAAATATTTTCAGTCTTATTCTGTCTTAAAAAATGCAATTATTCAGAAAACCTCTGCCGATTCTGAGCCGCAATTGGTTAGTGAAGAAGTGGTGAGTGAACAAGACTCCAATGACCAGAAATTAGAAGAAACGAGTTCATCAAATTCAGTTCACCTACCCAAAATCTCGATTCCTACATTTTACGGTGACTATAAAGACTGGCCAGCATTTAAAGATCTTTTCACGGGAACAATTGATAGAAATCGTTCGATCACTGCTACGCAGAAACTTTGGTACTTGAAATCGTTCCTAGGTGGGGATGCTGCCAGCTTAATCAAACATATACCGTGCTCCGAACCCAATTATATTGAGGCGTGGGACAAACTAGAGGCTCGTTACGACAAAAAACATCTTATAGGACAATCGTTTATACAAAATTTCCTACCGTTACCATCGTCTAGCTCACCAAATATTCAATTACTTCGTACGCTTACTGACGGTGCCGATGCAGTTATACGGGGCTTAAATGCTTTAGAATTAGTGAACAGGGATCCCTGGCTTGTTTATATACTTTTACAAAAAGTAGATCAAGAAACGAAACAAGCCTGGGCAGCAGAGGTGGGTTCGAAAGACGATTATACCATCGATCAGTTTCTTGAATTTTTACAAAATCGCTGCAGCTGCCTTGAATCTTGCTGTTCATTAACTTGTTCTTCTAACGCAAATAAAAAGGTTCAAAACAGCGTTCGTTCACATCTTGTGGAAACCAAACTAGGATGTCCAAAATGTAAAGAAGACCACATACTCCCATTTTGTAAGACATTTATTTCTCTTGGGGTTAGTGCCCGCCGCAATTTCGTTAAGGAAAAGTCATTATGTTTCAACTGTCTTCGACATGGGCATGCGTCTAACAAATGCCGTTCTAACTTTCGATGTAGGATGTGTAAATCTCGGCATCACTCATTAGTTCATCCTACTCAAGAACCATGCTCGTCAAATACCTCGTCTTCAAATCAAGGTCAACCAATTCCCCATACACCTCAATCGCCGCAGCATTCAGCCGATTCTCCTGTATCAAATCACCATTCGCTCGAATCCAATCGTCGTGTTTCAACTCTTCTCCCCACTGCCGTTGTTAGGACTCGAGATAAACAAGGATTATATCACAATATTCGTGTGCTGCTGGATACAGGACCTCAAGTATCGTTTATCACCGAACTAGCGGTTCAGCGCTTGGGATTAGCTCGAAAACGATTTCGGATTCCCATTATGGGAGTCGCATCCACTTCTGCAGGTGTTACCAATGGTTTGGTATCCCTAAACTTATGTTCTCGTTTTAATGCAAATAACATCGACATCGATTGTTATGCAGTCTCGAAATTGACGTCCTTACTTCCGCCATTCTCGTTAACCAATGCAAAAACAAATCTACCCTTCTCCGTGGAATTAGCTGATCCTAATTTTGATGAACCTGGACCCATCGACTTATTAATCGGGGTAGATAAGGTTTTTAACATAATACAGGAATCTTTGCACCCAAAGACAATGGATGTACCTAATTCCATCTCAACAATATTCGGGTGTGTGATAGCTGGTAAATGTCAACAGATTTCACGATTTGAAGCTAGGTCCGGAATTAAGACGTTTTGCACTCAACTGGATCATACGCAGGAGTTTGACCTTGAGAGATTTTGGCATCTAGAAGAGGTCAATGCTGAACCCCACTTATCTCTTGAGGAACAAAGGGCTGAAGAACATTTTGCTACAACACACAGCCGAAGTTTTGATGGTAGATAAATGGTGGAGTTGCCATTCAAAAGCCATGTAAAATTAAACTCTGAAAACTCCTACAGAATTGCACTAAATCGTCTGCATTCTGTTGAACGGAGATTCCTTTATATTCCTGATTTAAAAACCCAATACTCTTGCTTTTTAAAAGAATACCTATCGCTAGGTCATATGGAGGAAATCTCACTAAATGAAGTACATGAAGACAACACAGATTACTACTATCTGCCTCACCATGCAGTATTCAAGGATGGTAGTAGTACTACAAAGGTGAGAGTCGTTTTTGATGATTCCGTCAAATCGAATGGAAACGATTCTATGTCATTAAATGAGTCACTTCTTGTTGGCCCTACAATCCAAAGTGACTTGTTCTCCATATGCCTTCGAAGACGCCGCCATCTGTATACAATCTCAGGGGACAGAGAAAAAATGTACCGGCAGATATGGGTATCACCAAACCACACAAATTTTCAAAGGATCGTTTGGCGAGAATCCCCAAAGGATCAAGTGAAGCATTACCGGTTATTAACAGTAACCTACAGTACATCAGCTGCACCATTTTTAGCAGTACGTGCACTTAAACAACTTGCCCTTGATTCTTTGGAAACACATCCTCTGGCATCCTCCATTATTCTTAACGATTTTTATGTTGACGATGTCATAACGGGCGCCGATTCTGTAGATGACGTTATAAGACTTCGAAATGAGCTTGTGTATTTACTGAAATCTGCTGGCTTGAATCTACGAAAATGGACTACTAACTGCTGGCCTCTCTTTCTGTCCTTACCAAAGGAACAACGAGAATTATCCCCAATGGAGTTCGAGGAGTCGAACACGGTAAAGGTGCTTGGATTACAATGGTGTCCATCGCAGGATTGCTTTTCGTACAAGGTAATCCTTCCCAAACCAACTTTATGTACCAAACGTCGTGTTTTGTCTGATGCATCAAGGATATTCGATCCGTTAGGATTTCTCGCTCCGGTTATTATAGCCATTAAAATATTGTTCCAAGAGTTATGGCGAGAACAAATCAATTGGGATGAAGAGCTGCCGACAGAGCTTGCACATCGTTGGATCACTATCCGTGACGAACTTCATCTGATCGAATCCATTTCTATACCTAGGATCATATGGAAGAACAAACTTAATTGGGAGCTGCATGCATTCTGCGATGCTTCGTTGGATGCCTACGCAGCGGTCGTTTACTGCAGAAGTGTAGATTTAGATGGAACAGTTTCGATAGCCTTAGTGGCAGCGAAAACTAAGGTCGCCCCAATCAAGGTCCTATCTCTTCCGAGACTGGAACTCTGTGGGGCTCTTCTTTTGTGTCGACTTATAAATAAAATTAAAATCTCTTTACAGAATACTGAAATGAAGGTGTTTGCGTGAACTGATCGTTTTACATTGACTTTCTGCTCCTCCTAAAAAATGGTCGGTCTTCGTTGCTAATCGGACTTCAGAAATTTTATCTTCGATTCCACTGAAGTCTTGGAAGCACGTTCGATCGGCGTTCAATCCAGCAGATGCGTCACGTGGAGTTCCACCATCAGCCCTTGCTTCCACGGAAATCTGGTGGAAAGGCCCATCATGGCTAAGTAAAGGACCATGTGGATGGCCTGCATCACAGTACAATACGCAAGAATTTCCTGTCGATCAACTGGAGGAACGAAACTCAACTAAAGTTCATGTATTTGTAAACACAAATAACGTTCTTGAAACAATTCTGTATCATTCATCTAATTGGTTGAAATCCGTACGTATAGTGGCATATATTTTTCGATTTATTACAAATTCTCGTTGCTCTGCAATTAATCGCAACTATCAGGCCTTATCTACACAAGAAATTGCAGATGCAAAAACTCGCCTTATCAAATCCGCTCAGTGTTCATTGTTCAGTAATGAAATCGATATTTTAAGAAAGGGTAAGGAGTTACCGGCTCGAAACAAACTCTTATCCTTAACTCCATATCTTGACCAAATGAATGTGCTTCGGGTCGGTGGACGCTTGCAAAACTCTGAGCTATCTTACAGTGAAAAACATCCCATCATTCTTTGCAAATCGCATCCGATAGCGAAGCTTATAGTACAGTGCATTCACAAACAATATTTACATGCCGGTGTATCCTTAATGATCGCGTTGGTTAAACAGAACTTTCATATCCTCGGTTGCAGAAATCTGTTACGCAAATTAGTTCACGATTGCATCGTATGTTTTCGTCAACGTCGATCCTCGTCCACCCAATTAATGGGAAGCCTCCCAGTCGAGCGAGTTCGCTTTTCGCGCCCATTCAGCAAGGTCGGCTGTGACTATGCTGGACCTATCACGTTGCGCTTAGCTCGTGGAAGAAACCCACGATTTGTAAAGGCTTATATCACGATATTTGTATGCTTCATTACTAAAGGTGTACACATCGAGTTGGTCGGAAACCTATCATCAGACGCGTTTCTCTTGGCTTTAGATCGTTTCGTGTCGCGCCGCGGAAAGCCAGCCGAAATATGGAGTGACAATGCAACTAATTTTAAAGGAGCTAAGAGGCTTCTTGGAGAAATGTACGACCTACTATGTAGCCAACAGCATAACAACATCGTCTTAAACCACCTTTCGAAAGACAATATCGTGTGGAAATTTATACCGCCTTCAGCACCTCACTTCGGCGGGTTGTGGGGGGCTGGTGTGAAGTCGGTAAAAACGCATCTCAAACGGGTTATCGGAGATAACACTCTTACGTACGAAGAAATGTACACTCTTTTAGCCAAAATCGAAAGCTTGCTAATTCGCACCCAATGTGGCAAACGTCTGACTTTGAACCTACTGCACTAACTCCATCCCACTTTATGATTGGAGAATCATACTGTGCAGTTCCACAACCAGATCTTAACAATACTTTTCCACCTAAAACTAACTGGTATCTCTTACAGACGCTAATGCAAGGTTTCTGGAAACATTGGCACCAGGACTATCTGACATCCTTACAACATCGGCCCAAATGGCAAAAACTTCAACACAACATACAAGTAGATGACATCGTTTTATTGAAAGAACCCAATATGCCTCCTTCAAAATGGATACTAGGACGTGTAACTCAACTTCATCCTGGAAGTGACAGCAGATGCCGAGTCGCCACCGTACACACCCAATTCGGAGATTATATTCGTCCAATGGTGAAGATCGCTCCTCTGCCTATGCTGAATGTTTAGTACTCTCTGCATACTTTGCCAAACACTCGAACATCACACTACATATTGTAAAATAACATAAATTTCTTTTGTACTCTCTATTGCTGCATCAACCGTAAAATCATTTTTTGCTTATTGTAACTACCAGTTGTACTCTCTTATACTAATTCTAAATATGTTAAATAATAACGTAACTTATGCTCTCTTTCGATAATTTCCTTTGACATTCTATTCTTCTTTGCCTAATTGCTATCTTGTGAGCTTAACTCAAGTCCTTTTCGATTTGGACCTTCATCGAGGACGGTTGATTAATTGGTAACATTAAATCCTAAAACATTATATTACAAATTACAAACACTTAATAGACATTGTACAGTTCACACCTTAATAAAATTTATTATTTTAAGTTTGAAACACATTTTGCATACACATAATTTAAACAGTTAAAATACTTTCTACACAAACCTTTATAAAACAACTATGTTAAAGAGATCGCATGATAGCGCGTCACCTTGTCTAAGACCTTTCCTGACATCGAACCGTTCGGTGATGTTCTTACCGACTTGGATGGAGCAGCGAGAGTTCTCCATCGTCATTCTGCACAAATGGACGAGCTTTGCAGGGATGCCAAGACTATGCATGGGTATTTATAACTCGTCTCTATACACGCTATCATAGGCAACTTTGAAATCGACGAAGAGGTGGTGCGTATCGATTTTATACTCATGGGTTTTTTCCAAGATCTGCCGTAGTGTGAGTATTTGGTCAATGGTGGACTTTCCAGGTCTGAAACTGCACTGATAAGGACTTATCAGATGGTTTACGATCGGTTTTAGGCGTTCACATAATACGGCAGACAGGATCTTATATGCGATGTTGAGGAGACTTATACCTCTGTAGTTGACGCAGTTCAGAGGGTCTCCTTTCTTCAGGACCGGGCAAACGATGCTGAGGTTCCATTCATCGGGCATACTTTCGTCCGACCATATTTTACAGATGAGCTGGTGCATGCTCCGTACCAGCTCATCTGTTCCTCTTTTCTCCTACGCACGTAGAGCTCGTAAGCACCTCTGGTCCTTCTATGCAGCGCCGCTTTCTACGCCTCTTGTTTAGCTGCATGCGCTTACCGGCATTCCTCATCAAACCAGTGGTTTCGTTCTGGTGGCCGAGAGAGACCCAGTACATCAGAGGCGGCATCTTTGATGGCTTGTTAAAGATTAAGAGAAACTCGATCGGCAAAGGCTCAGGCTGTCTCTTGCGATTGTAGCCGCCCGACATCAATTTTCCTCACAGTATTTCGTTGATTTCGCTCCGTTCTGGATATCCGCATCCGTACCTTGGCTACAACTAGGTAGTGATCCGAGTCCACGTTGGCTTCTCGGAAAGTCCGGACACCCAGAATACTAGAAGAGTGCCTTGCGTTGATCGCAATGTGATCGATTTCTATGACAGTTTTCCGGTCAAGGGAGAGCCATGTTCCTTTGTGAATGTCGAGACGTGGGAACCGCGTACTAGCTGCGATAAAGTTTTGCCCGCCGCAAAGTCGATTAGCCTGAGTCCGTTGTCGGATGTGATGTCGTGTAGGCTGTGCCTCCGACCACGCTACTAAAGACGTCCTCTCTTCCTAGCTTTGCGTTGAAATCAACTAGGACAATTTTAACGTCGTGGCTAGGACATTGCTCATGCATCTTGTCCAAGAGCTGGTAGAAGTCATCCTTTGCCGCGTTGTCCTTTTTACGTTTGCTTGGGTGGTCAACAATAGAATCATCCGTATCCGACGCTGTTGGTTGCTTCGTAACCGAAGGTTTTTTACATGGTAGGGAAGTTAACCCGACGCACAGTGGTCCCCCCATAGGTCATAATTAAACAAATTTATTTTTGTAAATAACTTAGTCTACTACCTTATAAGTATCCATATTTAATGTAAGTGCTAAAAAAAAAAGTCCCGTTAAACAGATTTATTTAATTTTTGTTGTTCAAAGTGAGCTCATTGTCAGTACAGTTCAATCGAGCTATTAAATCGGCTACTGTATATTTAATTGTTCTGTCTTGATACGAAGATTCGTTTAAGTTGTAATAATTTGTTTTACAATGGAATATCAGGAAGAAGGTATGTATACTATTTCTATTTAGTTGTTAAAGAAAATATTTTCGAAATATAAAAGTTGTGGGACTATAAAGAAAGGTAAAAATAATACTAAAATATATCGTTTCATTTGTTGATTTTGGAAGCTTTTAACTACGTTTCCCCGCGATTCCCCCTTGAAGGATTGCTAAATCAAAAGCTTTGAGATTCTAGTTTATAAATCAGTTGGATTTTCCTGCAGCAACTTGCACTTTTGGTTTATATTGGTCAATTATTCTTTTTTCAGGTTCAATTTGTAAATGCTCTTTCAAGAGCGTGCATTTATTCGAAATTTGGCTGTATTTTGCTAGAAGTGATGCAGACAAGGCTCGCGGAGTGTTTTAAGTGATTTTGAAAGCTTTTCCCGACAATAAAATCTCAATACAGATTATTTGCAAATTCGCATCAGCTATGTTTGCAGTATATTGGAAGCAAAATTTTCGTATTAAGTACAGGGTTACGGAAAAGACTTCAGATTGGTTGAATGTCATAGAAGAATGGGTTGTATCCGGAAATCTCCATGATCATTGGTAGACCACGAAGCGGCGGAAGTGGAACATCAAATGACGGAAATACAGCCAGAACATTTTTCGCAAACTCAACCATATCTGGCGATATTACTGGACTAGATAAAAATATTATTGATCGATGTTACACTTTGCTTATTTCTACCATATATCTTTTGTCTACAACATAAATAGAGACAAGTTTAGGGACTTTACGATAGAAACAGCTAGGCAACTCCTGCAGATATATCCATGGTACAACCTTCCTGCTTCAGTACACAAAGTACTAATTCTTGTTCCTAAAGTAATTACTCACGAGTCAACAAATAAAAACATTAAGCTGTTCAGACGAGATCATCAGGAAAATGTCACGAATTGTTAGCAATACCTACCTTTTGAATAGACTTCTCCTTAGTTCTGATCCATTGATAACTGGTTTGAGAAAATTGTCTCGAAAAGAAAACCTTCCTATCAGAGGCTGTGATTGACCTGCTTGAAATGGTCTCTTAAGTAAAATGTATTTTATTTCTTGAGTAAGCCCTTGATCTTAAACATGCATTTTATTTATTTTTGCTACTTTTTTCCATGTTAATACAATTTTTTGTTCCATAAAAATGAGTTTAAATGTATTAAGAATTCATTTAAGAAATGTACGTTATTCTTTGAAGTAAATATTTATATATAGCTATTTCTTTCTCTTATTATTTATTTATGTATATCCTTAATATGTACATACATTTGTATTCCAAAAATAAAGTTTTTCAAGTTATATCACACGTTTTATTAATTAAGACCGTCTTACTTAATAAGCGAAACCATCGCGATGTACCGAAAAAAGAAGTTGCTGACCAGATATAATTGATATCGGATTCAGAATCAGCGCTCCCATGGCCGCCTTTTGTTCGAGAGTGGAACCACTGTGCGACGGCACAACCCCCAACCTGGAGGACCAGATAATTTTTTTGCAACCCCTAGGACGAGGGGGCGGATACACCGATGCCAGTAACCCATTTCGGCGATATGAGCGCTGCCGTTGGACCATTAAGGGTTCATCCGCCACCATCTCTTTTCCAATACCCTGACGTAGTATTGCCCTATCTCGAGCAAGTAAGGAGTCTCTGTATAAGACCTTGATCATCCCAGTCCTACCTTACGGTGCTGAAACACGAACTTTATTGAAAGAGGATGAAGATATCCTTGGTCGCTTCGAGAGAATAATTCTTCGTAGGATTTTCGGTCCCGTTGGGTTTTGGAGGAGAAGATTCAATAACGAACTATACGAGCTGTACAGCGACATCGACCTAGTCAAAAAACTGCGTATTGGACGTCTGAGATGGCTACGGCATGTAGAGCGAATGGACATCAACGCTCCGGCCCACATAGTCTTCGAATCTAACCCCGAGGGACGACGCAGTAGTGGACCTCGTCGCCGAAGGTGAGCGCACAAGTTCAATTGACCTCGACCAACTTGGAGTGCGCAGCTGAAGGCAATTAGCTAAAGACCGAGCTAAATGGAAAGGCTTGTTGGGTGAGGCTCAGGTTCACCCCGAACTGTAGCGCCACCTAAGTAAGTAAGTCTGCCTTGCAGTTCAGAGGCTCTAGTCTTAACTCTATGTCCGTATTAGTTCCTGAACTGATGGTAGCTGGAATGCAAACTCTGGATACTAGGCAGCCTTCACCTCTAGTTTAGTGTTCCTTCAAGTATACCGGGCACTGTTGTGAGTGATGGTTTTGCTTGGGTAATCATGGAACCGACATTTCTACTTTTGATAAAAAGAACTGGTCATGCGGCATGCCTCAAATGCGTATTTGACCTCTGTCAGTTATGAAGAAGCCGTTTTCCGCTCATATCAACAAGAGTACGTAAAGCTCATGGATTTTGACCAACAAGGTCCAAACCGGCAATACCACCGCTAAACAAATGTATTTAGATATACTACTGCCAAGGATTTTTATATTGGTCCTTCTACGTACTAAAAAAAACTTAGAAGTCAAGTTATATTCTTCTGTGGGTCAACCAACAAACCAATATTTATTCAAAGCTGTTACTTACATATGTGGTATAAACGATTCTTGAAGGATGGGTAGACTTTTCGAATTTCCAAAACGGCTTAGAATAGGGACATGCAACGTGCCATCTCTCAAGGGAAACAACCTTGATTTGTTGGAGAGGGTGTACAAAGTCGACTTGTTAAAGTTGGTATCTTCTCAACAAAGCACGGGCTCAAAAATTGTGTATCTTTTGGATGGGTTGAAACTCTTCCTTTTCAGAACAGCACCTCCGGCTTCTTCTAGGTAGGAGTGGATATACTCACAAGACCTTGATGAAGCGCTTGAAAAAATTGCATGTATAGATTCTTATGTTCTGATGGATGACTTCAATACGTTTTTTTTCCCATGGGAATCTTTTAACAATGCAACTTAGCTAGTTCTCAGTGACAGGGTGGAAATTCAACCCATTAAGCGCACATCTAGGTTTACCCCGCAGAGTTTCACGACACTGCCATGGACGGCTTTGGCCTTATGTCATCAGTTCGTTTATATTTGCACTCTGCAACTTCTCTGCTCATTGGCTCTTTTCTCGACACCGCTTCTTTATTATTAAGTATAGCGAGTTTCGCTAAATACGTCAAAGCGTTTTTAACCAACTCTCTGGCTACATCTTCCGGGATGATACATACATACATACATATTTGGCGCAAGTAGCTCATGAAGGGCATAGGGACTAGCTTCTTGCAACCACTCCTTTTGTGTGCGTTATATTCTTCGCACGAATGGAAGGGATCTACAGTTTTGTGCCGTATCTGAAGGCCATTTTTTTTTTTAATTTGGTTTTTGAGGAGCTTTCTTTTCATGGCAGTAATATTATCGGATGTTTGTCAGACGTTCACGAGAGGTGCGACCTTGAAATAACTTTTTGGTGTTTTCTGCTATTCGATCATTGTATCCCACGCGCGGTGGTCCGACACACTAACCACTGCGCAACGGTGGAATGATAGCCCCTCCCGATTTCGTCTTAGTTGATATCTTTTGGTTCTATAGCATGGGTAATAAAATATGACTTGATCTGTATCTTTAACGGTTTCCGTGCAGTTTTCGATTTATCCACGTCTCGATGTTGAATATGATTTTGTGTGTATTTGCCTTTGTCAGAGAATTTTCATATTCTTTGTCATTCAATTAGATTGGTCACTCTTGGTTGTGGATGGACACCGGTTTATGCTTTTGTTGTCATTCACTTGGATTGGCACTACTCCTGCGCTAAACTTTTCCCAGTATATGCAAATCGATTGCTACGGGCACCGACATTACGCCTTGGATAAGAAATGATCACATGTTGACGTCTTTTTGCTATTACCCGGACAAAGATAGTATTATGGAATGTGAAGACGCTTCTCGATTGGCGAAGCGAATGACCTTACACTGTTAGATTACTCCAAAAATAGTTCATGCGATACACATAGAGGGGACATTTTGGGGGTAAGTTTGATAAGATGGTTCGAAGCTGATGAGTACCAGTTCACAACATATGTATAACATTGTACTGCTCTATTCCGGAAGACCTTTCAGAAGTCCGCGGGTGAATATGAAGTCGATCTATTGTTAACACCAAGGGGCCCATTTTCCTGGCAGTCTTGTTCGGATCTAAAGTGCGATTCGACACAAATAGGTATACAGCGTTACGCCCGGATGGATGGCTCGTCTGAGGACGAAAAGGAATGCCAAGGTAGGCAAGAACAACGAAGGGCTCAAACACGTTATCAGGACTAGCCAACCGCAATGACAACTGGGCAAGGTTTGTGGATTTCTGCAATGCCAATAGCCTTGTGTTATGTGTTCCATGTTTGAGCAGACAGCAGGGCCACCTACAGATTCACCAAAGAGCTGACAAGTGGTCCTAGCATTTCTAAAGAGGACCAGCTCAAGATATGGAAGGATCATTTCGCAACGGCTTTTAACTACATATGCGCTGGCGATATGCACCCAAATGTAAGAAGTCCGAGGTAAGAAATGGTCGAATACGCACCACAACCCCCAGTAAGAATGAGATCATTAGCACGATCAAAGCACTTAAAAGCAGAAAGACGGTAGAACTTCACGGTATTTTTTGGCGGAGCTCTTACGAACACCAGCAATAACATTGACTAAGCTACTGCTCACACTTATAGAGAGAGCTGAGGCTGAGAGCTTTCCTGACAAGCGAGAGAAGGGAATGATTGTGAAGCTTCCTAAGAAAGGAAATTGAATGCAGTGTGGAACTGTAGGGGTATCTACGTGCTACCTTCTGTAGCTAAGATAATAACTAAAGTCATTCTGGAAAAAATTAAACAACATCTCGAAGACACGCTCGATGTCGGACAAGCAGGTTCCCGTTCTGAATCTTCCTGTTTCGACCACATCACCACCTTGCGGCTCATCATCGAGCAGTGCGTTGAATATCGAACCTAACATTTGGGGTTATGTCAATGTACTTTATCTCGGGCTTGAAAGCTGCAGCTGTTCCTGGTTGAAATACAGGAAATAATTGCATAGCGATTATCTGAAAGACTTTAACGAATTCCTACTATTCGATCAAATATAGAGGAAGAATCGCGGTTTTTTCAACAGCGGAATCTATTAGTTAAGTAAAGCGGTATGATATCGTGGCAATGGTGTATTTGCTAAATGCCTTGGAAGGAATTCTGCGAAAAATTGGAACACGGGCACATATATACAAACAAGATGTTCTGGCAAATCATCCTCCGACTCATGAAAGCAGTCGCTTTGGTAATTAAATCGCTAAAAATAAGTAAATCTGCTGATATGAATGAATTCCAGACAGAAATCTTCCAGGTTATAGGCAAGGGGGGAGTACAATGGCTCTAGCGTTCCATTTAAGGTCCTGAGAATGCGGTGATGATTGATTGGAAAACTCCGGTGATTGATCCTTTCCTTTTTTTATTTTTTAAGTGAGACAAGCAAGAATGCGCCAATTACAGAGGTTTATTTCTTTGAAGTCTCCCTAGAAAAATCTTTATTAAGATTTCAGAAATATGTTGCAGAACTTCGGTTGAGTGTAGGATAGATGACGAGCACTGCGGTTTTTGTCCTGGCACAAGCTCTACCAGATAGTCACTGTCAGAATGATTTTCGAGAAAGGCTGGAAATATGTCACCAAACCAGTCTATATCTGTTTTGTAAATTTGGAGAAGGCATATGAACTGAAACTCTGAGGTTTTCTGCATGGGCATGGGATTTCGGGTTCCCTGTGAAATACTACGGATATTTGGCCCTAATAAAAATACTGCAAAATCTGTGTTCCGAGAAACGGTGTTACCTTTCACTGTGGGGGTTGGACTCCACCAGGGTGCGTTTCATCACTTCTGTTTTTCGTTATACATACAGGATAGATGTTACAGCGCAGTCATCCCGGAGAATGTTTCAAACTGGGTGACTTAACGATTAGTCACCTGCTTTTCGCAAATGATTTGGTCTTCATTGGAAAAAAGTCCCTTTGTACAGAATCCATCCATCATTTTGAAAAGCTTCGACAAAGCACTGGCCACGAAATACAAAGAACCTTTCTATTCTCTTCTTACTTTTAAGAAAAGCGATTTGCTACCGGAAAGTTGGTACTAAAAATCCACTAACAAAACAAAACATCCCATCACAAAAATACAAACTTTCTGAAGTCACTCACTCCAGTATTCATTTCAAGAGCAACATCTTATTTAATTTTGTATACGAGAAAAGATATCAAATTTTACTATAAGAAGCAGCCTCCTGAAGAAAACTTGTGCCAAAGAAAACTCCTTCAAGTGGCATATGTAAGCCATCTAAGGATTCCGAGAACTGACAGCTCTCAGCTCACTTCCAATCTCTGTTTCCTCGCCCTTCTACCCATCATCAGATCCAATTCTGTGTTCTCTGATTCACCATCTCATCGAATGAATTTCACTCGATAAATCTTTTTGGCAAAAACAATAAATCGCATCAAGGGGTTGTACCCAGGTTCTACCCCACACACCGCCCACATTCCCTGCCAATACTCAAGCGAACGGAAAAATCCCTGTAAATATCCCGCATTGTTAGAATTTATTATGCCGTCAGATTCTGTCTAATAACCGAACCGAACAATCTTCTTATCGGAAATTTCATTGCGGGTTAAGTTCTGTTGTTGTTGAGAAAATTTATAGCCCGGTGTCTGGCTCGTAGCCCACGCGGCGATGGGAGGTCACACGAGGGTGAGCCTTCTACGGAAGACTTTTACGGATTTTATGCTCCTTGTCTTCTACACGTTTTCTACGTTAAACTGCACTAGTCAGCAAGTCATTCGAAAGTGTAGTCGCCGTTCCGTGTTCGTTTTCAACCCTCCGCCGAAATCCGAGAAGTGGAATGAGAGATGGAAAGAAAAGTCGTTTATTATCATCAGGCGTATCTACGTAGAAGATAACAGCTTTACACCTATATAGACTCTTCAAGTTGTGTCTGCCAGTTTCGTAGGTCCCCCCAACCAACTCCCAGAGTTGGGAAAATTCCCTTAAGGCGCAAACAGTGTGCCGCGTCGAGAAAGTGTCTGGGAAACAAGTTAAATCGGAAAACACCTTGAAAGGTTCCTTTGATAAATTGCACTCGGGGTTAGATTTATTTGCTTGCTCTTTATCGTGACTTTTTTGCACTCTTTTTTGGGGGAGGGTATATGCGGGCGACACAAACAACGGACGTTTTGGCGGATGGTGGTGGCAGTTAGTCGGTCGAGCGAATCTCTTTCCCGCCTCAGTGTTATGTTGACATGACACAGCTACGTGGTGGTAAAGTGGCAAAGTGGTGAATTTAAATCAGCACTGAATAATTGAACACTTTGACACAAGGACTTGTATTTGGCTTGAACTTTTCAACTTTGGTTGGTAAGTAAATATTTTATAGCCTGGGAATGAATTTTGCGGTAGAGTAAGTCAAGAGGAAACAGTTTTTTTTTTTTACTTTAGGAGGTTTGAAGTGGGTTTTGGAAGGGAGCCAAAAAACGTTGTTTACTCTTTTCCAGTCCATAAGGAATGTATAGAAAAATAAAGTCCTTATACATATTATTTATTGGCCAACAAAAATTATCTCAACAAACACTCGCAATGTATGCGAAGGCATAACACTGGTAGTTGGTTGGTCATATGGCTGAAAAATTCTTCGTTCTGTTGGATGATTGATGCCTATGACATCAGGAGGTCGGCAAAAAAAATACTGTGAATCAGAAGCAAAGACTAAAATAACAAAAATCTCCCCAGTTATCTGGGCGTCCACCCGGAACTTTTCTGAAACAACATCTGAGTCTCAAATCACTAAACCAATCTTCCTCTCTCTTTCTATTTATTTTTTACTACGCCCGCATTATGTAACAAGAAAAACTGGAAAAACATTTAAGGGTATTCATTACCCCTTGGTGCGTCTTATATCGACGAATTAGTTTACTGACATTGGAGTATACATCCCCTTGTCTTAGGAGTTTTAGAAAAATTAGCTTATTAGAACCCATTAGGCTCACTCAGGCTAGTTATATTTGAAGGCTTGACTTGTCGTGCCATTCTCTCATCTGTGATTGGCTTCACTAATTATATAATATACAGTACGAGTTGATGTTTGCAAATAACTGGATGTGTACTAAACATTGTTTTTTCGGCGGAATTCTAAGTGTGTTGCTATTTCGGTCATCCTCGTCAGTCTTGGAAGGTCGTACAAAATGTTTGCAGCTTCGCACAGAAATGGTAAAATAAGCGGTACAAGCCCACATATCCAACATATGAAGTTTAAAATAGACCTGTCTAGCCGCTTAGGCTGCAGACCGAAGTACAGACGGATAGACAGACATGAACGCATGAACTCTACCAGCAAAAGAGACGGAAAAAACATCGCCTTCGCCAAAAGAAGAGGAAAGTGCATGAGAAGCGCGTGATCGCGAATAGTGAATATTGTACGAAAGTTTTACCGAAAGGTAAAAAGAATGTGCCAGATAGGCGAAACCCGTACAGAAACATGTAGAGATGAAAATGGAAACATCGTAGTAGAACCACAGTCGGTGCTGAGAATATGGAAAAACTACTTCTGCAGACTGTGTAACGGCGACGAAGATCGGCACCCCGCTGTCAGGCGGATCTTGCAAAAAATGCATTAATATAAAACCAATATGCATCACCTTTGCATCGATTTCAAAGTTGCCTATGATCCCTGCCAAGCTCGTTCGTCTGTGCAGGATGATGATGGAGCACTCTTATTGTTCCGTCAAAGTCGGTAAGAACATCACCGAATCGTTCGATGTCACGATAGGTCATCGACAACTTGACGCGCTATCATGCGATCTCTTTAACATAATACTTGAAAGAATTGTACGAAACTCACAACCCATCACTGGAGGTACATCTTTTACAAGTCTGTACAATTACTCGCTTATGCCGATGACATTGACATAGTCGGAGGAACTCAGCGGGCCGTCAGTAGGGCATTTGCAAGTATTGAGATCGGGGCAGCAAAGATGGATTTAGCGGTCAATGAAATCAAAATAATATACGAGTATATGCTGTCTACAAAAAAGGACACCCAACATCGGCGTCTTGGATAAAACGCCACAATAGACAGATGTAATTTTGAAGTAGTAAAGGAGTTTGTCTACCAAGCCCTATGGTGAGTTCCGCAAATGGGGGGAGATCAAACGAAGAATTACTCTTGCCAATCGATGTTTTTATGGGCTAAGAGGCAAATTAGTAAAAAAGCACTATCTCGAACTACTAAGCTAACTCTCTATAAGACACTAATCATCCCAGTCCTGCTGTAGGGCGCAAAGACATGGACTTTGTCAAAATCGGATGAGGATACTTTGAGCGATAAGTTCTTCGAGTGATATTTGATCCCGTCTGCACAGACCGCGAGTGGAAAATAAACTGCAATGCCGAACTATATGGTCTATACAAGGACATCGACGAAGAGTTTACGTACATAGAGGACGACCTCGCGTTAGATGGCGCAAGCAAGCGGAGGGGGACTTCAACCAACTTGGCGTGGGCAAATGGATGCAGCTGGTTCGTAGCCAGGCTGGCTGGAGAGGTTTGATGGTTAAACCCCAGGTCCATCCCGGACTTTAGCGCCACCTAAATAATTACGCTGGGTACCAGGGCATACAGGCATTGAAAAAGCAGACGAACTCGTTAGAATAGGGTCGGCTTTGTGCATCTCACAGGCCCTTCCCTGCCTGTTATGGTGGAAACCCATAACGCGAAAGCCGAAAAGTGGGAAAAGCCAAGAGGAAGTACCAAAAAAAGGCTGAAAGCGCGCCCAGATGCTTTAGTGATTAAAGCTAAGGATGGTCTCTCTTATGCAGAAATGCTGCACAAGGTAAAGGACAACCCTGAATTGAGAGAGCTCGGCCAAAAGGTCAACCAAATCAGGAGGACGGCCAAAGGAGACCTACTCTTAAAACTAAGGAGCCTCCCAACAATGGAAACGACCAAGCTTCATGCATCCGTGGAAAATGCCTTGGGAACAGAAGCGGAAGTGAAAACCCTAACGCACGAGGTACTCATAGAAGTCAAAGATCTGGACGGAATCACAACGAAGGAGGAGATCTGCGAAGCCCTAACCAAGCAATTAGAGGGATCCAAAGAGTACCATGTCGGAACAAGTGCCATAAAGTCTCTGCGAAAAGCTTACTTAGGGACACAGATAGCGACAGTGAGCCTGCCAGCGGAAGTCGCTGAGAGGCTGATGACTGCCAGCAAAGTGCGCATTGGCTGGGTGGTCTGCCGAATACGGGAAAAAATCACTCCAACAAAATGCTACAAATGTATGGACTTCGGACATACTGCCAGAGCATGCAAAAGTGTGGTGGATTACTCTGACCGGTGTATTAGATGTGGTGCGAGTGGACACACCGCAAAATCTTGTGCCCTAGAGCCAAAATGCCTGCTGTGTTGTGACAAAAAGGACACAAATAGCAACCATGTCACAGGAAGCGGCAAATGCCCAGCCTTCCAAAAAGCCTTGAGAGACCTAAAACACGTTATATGAAGATAAAACAGCTCAACCTCAATCACTGCGAAGCTGCGAACGATCTCCTCATACAATCTGTGCGCGAACAAAAAGTAGACGTCGTAATCCTTAGTGAGCCCTACAAAGAATTCGATGCAAACGCGTGGATAACGGACACTACGGGAAAAGCGGCCATATGGACCTGTGGGAAAACCGCCTTCCAAGAGAGAATGCCAACATCAGGAGATGGTTTTATATGGGCAAAAATCGACGGAATATATATTTATAGCTACTATGCACCACCAAGCCTTTCGATAGCAGAGTTCGAAGAGCTGCTGGACAAACTCGTAAACGATGCTTTAGATCGAAAACCGGCGATCATTGCTGGTGACTTTAATGCATGGGCCGCTGAATGGGGATGCAAAGAAACGAACAGACGCGGAAGATCCCTACTGGAGGCTTTTACAGCCCTAGACGTGGTACTAGTAAACAGCGGAAATAAACCCACGTTTTGCAGAGGAAGCGGCGCTTCTATTATAGACATCACATACGTAAGTAGCTCCTTGATAGGAAGAACAAAGTGGGAAGTCAGTGACCTCTATACTCATAGCGACCACCAGGCGATAATATGTGAAGTACTGCCGGAAGCAAGAAGACAAACACCGCTAGCCAGGCTACCCCAGAAAAAAGGCTGGAAATCAGACTCTTTCGACGTGGAAGCATTCACATGTATCTTCAACAGAAACGCAGTACTGACGGGTTGTGCGGGCAGTAAAGCAATGCAGGCCATAAATGAGGTTACACGGGCATGTGACGCCACAATGAGGAGAAGAAAGGCTATGGAACATCGTCCCCCAGTTTACTGGTGGAATGAAGAAATCGCGCATCTACCAAGTGTACCAAGTGTCATCGAGCGAGAAGGGCGTATACGCGATCTAGAGCGAGGGCCGTCTCCAGTGAACTGCAAGAAGACTACAGGGTGGCTCGAAAGGAACTAAAAACAGCTATACTAAAAAGCAAACGGAAGTGTTTCGCCGAGCTGTGTGATGAAGCTGACGAAAATCCTTGGGGCAAAGCCTACCAAATCGTCATGAAAAAATTGAAAAGGTGCCAGCCACAGATTTCCACCTGCCCAGAGTTCTTACACAACATCGTGGTCGGACTATTTCCTCAGCAACAAGAGAACGCATTCTCGGATGATCCAATAGTAGAGGCACCAACAATCCGAGAGGTAACCAAAGAAGAAATAATCGAGATTTGCAATAAAATTGGAGATAAAAAAGCACCTGGACCAGATGGTATCCCAAATATAGCACTCAAGACAGCTATAAAAGTAAGCCCAGAAATGTTTATTAACATTTACAACTCGTGCCTGAAGGAAGGAGTCTTCCCGGATCAGTGGAAACGGCAAAACCTAGTACTTCTTCCCAAAGGTAAGAAACCACCAAATGAACCATCATCATACCGCCCGCTCTGTATGTTAGATACGGCTGGCAAAATATTGGAGCGAATCATCTGTAACAGGGTAGAGGCAGCAATTCAAGAACCTGGAGGTCTTTCAGAACACCAATACGGTTTTCGAAAAGCGCGCTCAACAATCAATGTGGTAGTTAAAACGGCACAAGAGGCTATACAGGGAAGAAGATGGAGAGGCGGTTCCAAAAAGTACTGCTTGGTTATAACGCTTGACATAAAAAACGCCTTCAATACGGCAAATTGGAGTCACATCTTACAAGCGCTCAGAAGGATGAGAGTTCCACAATACCTCATAGACGTTATTGTTGACTACTTTAGGTGCAGAATCTTGGTGTACAATACAGACCGCGGCCCCAAGGAATATAAGATCACAGGCGGAGTACCACAGGGCTCAGTCCTTGGCCCTTTGCTCTGGAATATTATGTATGACGGTATACTGCGACTTCCTATACCCGCAGAAACAAAAATAGTGGGATTTGCTGATGATATCGCCATTATTGTCACTGCTAAACTGTTGGAGGAGGTGGAACAGATAAGCAATGCGACAATAAGGATAATACGAAAATGGCTCACCTCAGTTGGTCTAACACTGGCGGAGCATAAAACTGAAGCAGTCCTGATAAGTAGTAGGAAGAAGGTAGAAACTCTCACCATTATAGTCGGCGGCCATGAAATCACATCTAAACCGCATATAAAATACCTAGGTGTCATGATAGATACGAGACTTTCATTTAGAGATCACCTTAAGTATGTAGGCCGAAAAGGTGCAATAGCAAGTGCCGCACTCGCGCGTATCATGCCCAACATAGGAGGACCAAGACATAGCCGTAGGTTACTGCTGGCTAGAGTGGTTACGTCTATAATCCTATACGCCGTACCAATTTGGGCCGGGGCCATGGCAATTAAAACATACAGATCACATATCACATCTGTGTATCGAATATGTGCATTGAGAGCTAGCTGCGCATTTCGCACTACTTCTAGCGATGCAGCTTGCGTGGTAGCGAGAATGCTCCCAGTAGATATCCTGGCAGTAGAACAGCAACGTCAGTACTGCGCAAGAAGAGAAAGAAACGAGGCCAGCGAAAACCGGCTCTATAGAGCAGAAAGCCTAAGAGAATGGCAAGAACGCTGGAAAGCTTCTGAGAAAGGCAGGTGGACCCATAGGCTCATATACCAAATCCAGCCATGGTTCTACAGACAACATGGAGAACCTGAGTTCTACTTAACGCAGTTCCTAACGGGCCATGGATGCTTTCGTTCGTACTTACATAAGTATAAACACGACAATAGCCCTTACTGTCCGCATTGCGCTGACTGCGTAGACAACGCGGAACATATATTTTTTGAATGCCCAAGATTCCTCGACGAAAGGAATGCACTAAAGAGTGAACTCGGCCATCCACTGACGCCAGAAAACATCGTTGGCGAAATGCTCAAAAGCCAGGAGGCATGGGACGCAGTCGCTGGGAGCACAATGCGCATAATGAAGATTCTAAGAACCCTAGAAAGGGAAAGGAAAGAATCAGACCGGCGAAATACAATCAATGCTGAGCAGGATAATGCAAACATGCACTAGTCGAATACATCAGACTAAAACCCCCCCCGCGATGAAATGCTTGACGGCAGTACCGCGGGGAATGGGGCGGTCGTGGGAGGGGGGTTTAGTGGGTAAGAGTCCCACACTGTTACTCAGGACGTACTGAGTTTCGTCTTTTGAAGATTACCCCTCCCAATCAAAAAAAAAAAAAAAAAAGGCCCTTCCCTGCTAGAAGGCTCTGGCCGTCTTATCATTTGAGGAAAACACGTTCTCTGGCTAGGCTTAGTCGTAACATTACGCGGGTCATCTCTGCCATAATCACAGGATACTGTGCCATTTGGCACGGCCATTCACGACAAATTTTGCAGGAGCTGTAGGGATCAGGAAAAAGTTGAATCTGCTCGATACTTTCTGTGCGAATGCCCTGCTCTCGCTGACAGAAAAATGAAGACGCTCGGTAGCTACTTCATCACTGAATTGTAGGAGCTTCGTCACATTGACCTGAAAGACCTATTGGTATTGATAACCCTATCTAGGTGGTTCTAAACCAACGGTTTCCTCTTTCCCAGCTGATAGACCCTGGGTGTAAATTCAGCAGTTTCTTCTTTGTAGGTTCCTAGGGTAAAAATAAAACAGACATAGCGGATCCTTGTTGGTCTAGTTGGTGTGGTTTGTTCTGCGAAATCGACGAAGTCGAAAAGGTTTGAAATCACAGGTTAAAATAGCTACAGCAAAGTTCCAGATCGGAAAGCCTTCAAATTCAAGTTGGAAGGATAGTGTGATAAAGAAAGACACCTTGACGTGGACTGGAAATCGAGCTGCTTGGGAAAAAATATTGCCTGGGGCCTGCATTATAAGCTCATCCTTCTTCTTCTTCTTCTTCCTTTTATCAGCGAGGTTGTGATCCGAAAACAAGGGATCACAACCCTCCCACTTCACCGCATTTCTACTGATCCGCCTGTGGGGTTCGCCTATTCGCCATTATAAGCTCATCCAAGGAAAATAAAGCAAACTAAACCGAGATATGTTTGTACTATTGCCCCAATTATTATGACCTTAGATCGATATGAAACCGCTAGCTCCGGCAGGGCTCTTTCGTAAGTTGTTGAGCTGAAATAATCAATTTTTATGATTAATCGCACTGGCATTCTATTGTACAAACCAAACAAATAGCCCAGAACTGGCCAAGAAATCGCATGAGAATTCCAAGTAATCGAACTACCTCTAATTTCCAAAGACATACCTTCTGAAGGCATCATAAAACTCCATTCATCAATCCATCATAAAAATGCAAACATAAAACATACATATATGTACACCAAAATGAAGACTGATATTCCTGTCTAAGGACGCAGACCCAATGCACATTGGAAACTCCTTTCGTGTGCCATAAATAAGCACAGTTTCACTCTCGGAGAAAGGAGTGAACTCTCAAGTTGAAGGCTATAAATAACACCCCAACGTTAGATAAAAACTTCATCTGAAGATTGAATTATGGGGTGTGTGCACTATGTGTGGCTGGGTATGTTGCGCCGTTGATATTTATGATCACGTCAAAATTCCGGCCCAAGACGACTATGCAGCCAATTGACATTAGGTGATTGCATCACAATTTATGGCCACCTCTGACAGCATAGAAACACATACACACACGCACACCCGCTTTGATGGACAGATGCATAAATGAATTGAAAACACAGCCATTATCACTCCTTGTGTCAACACATTACCATGGCGCACACATCCATCAAAGTGTGAGAGGGCGGCAAACAAATGAAAATGTCACCATGACAATGAATGATTTCTCTTTATGTGACACCCAAGTGACACGACAGACAGTTGACAGAAATCAAATATAATTTCGGTTCAAATAAAAGACGAAAGCGACACCAACAGCAAAGATGAAAAAAAAAAAAAAAAAAAAATACAAAATAGAAATGAAACGAAAATAAATGAGAAGCAGAAACAAACTGTCAAAGTGACAGCACACTAACACAATCTGACATCATAGTCGGTGGATGTCTGACGTTGTCGCTGCTGCTACTGTTCGCCCCACATCATTGTGTCAACGTGATGTTAACCGAAGGTGGAGCAGCGCAAATTGCATTCGCTGGTCACCGTCACTATCCACTGTTTGACTTGGCATATAATGCACATGAATACAACTCCACACACGTATACATCGCATTGGGGCTGATTGCATGCACTCATGTAGAAAAATCATGGTGTCATCTAGCTGCCACCTAACTGCGCTGCCATACACACCGTCATTGAAAATCGGTAGCGAAAAAATGTGTTTCTCGTTGCAAGGCGACGGTGGGGATGGTCGTCTCTATGTGTGTGTATATGTTTGCAATGCAAATTGACATTTGCATACGACGCCCTAGAGTAGACTTCAACCCGGTTGACATGTTGACAGCAATGTCAAGTCGAAAGAAATGAGTGTACCGCTGCCGTGTGTGTACTATGGATGGTGTGTGTGTAAGGACTTTGCTGTTCCGCTTCCACCCTATACGACTACACTGAAGGAAATCAATGTACGTTTTACTCGTTGTTGCTTCTTTCTCTCAGTGTAGAAACGAACACTTTTTGAGGGAACGGCACTACAGGGAATCGGGATGACAAGAATTGGTGGCCATGCAAATGAAATTGCTTACTTTGTACTTTGCATTGGGATATTGTTGTCTGGCACAGAGACGACTGTCATAATGTCTGATGTCAACGTTGGCGTTGATATGTTTATGCTTTCACATGTGTGTTTGTATGAATATGAGCGTATGAGTGGATGTAAAGCTGGCACGTTGAAAATAGAGCTTTCTCCCAAGAATCTCAGCCCCGAGCTCACAAATGTCTCCCCTCGCCCGTTTTCATACCAATCATCTGTCAGTCAAGTAGGATTTTCTTTTGTACTGCAAAATTGGAACAGTGAAGTACTGAGATTTGTGGCACACATACGACATAAACAGCGTCGTCGTCGTCGTTTTCAATGTATGCTGATATCCTGCAGCGATATCCTTTCGAAATCAATTTTCCAAGATATTCTTGACATTAACAGTGAAGTGGGATGAAATAAAGGTCAGGCACTGTGTGTAGGAAGTAATGATAACCGGATTTTTCGAAGATAAACGATAGACCTATAGCTCAAGGCTCTAAACATAAAGGATATATGACTACAAAGAGAGCGTTATACGAGTTTGATGATATAATACAAATAGTCAACCCATTGTAAAAAAAACGAGGGATTTTGAAAAATATCTCATACACGTAAGAAAGCTCGCAAATATTATCTTTTGAGTGGGCTAAAGGCTGAACTATGATAGAAGAATGGTTCCGTACGACCAATTCTGATGTAGCGCGAATACAAAGGATTTGTTTTGGTCTCTTACGAAAGAGCCAATTCATTCGCTCTTTCATGCGAAAATTTGACAATTAAACAGCTGTGAATGGCTATGAACCACACAATTACTTCCGAACACATACGTCTATTATGGGCTACTTCAGCAATTGACAGTACTAAAGGAACCTTGACGCAAAATTATGACACTAGCTTCCGATTGCTTCCGAGTATTATAGTTCAGCCTTAAGAGTTGAGTTCTGGCCGCCATCATGGAAAATGTGATTTTGGACTTTTCCCCCGAAGATCACCCACTTTACAGAAATGCATAAAAATTATTTACCCTCAGTTTTTATTATAATGATTTTTCGAATTGGACAAAATGTGCTTAAAATTTGACCTTATACAAATATCATTACGAACTCCCCCAATTTAACTATGTGTTAATTTTAATAGAGGAATAGTCGATGAACTACAACACTTAAGCCTTGTAAACTTGCAAAAAATACCAAGCAGTAAAGACAATAACAGCCGATTTTGGAGTTTTCAAAATACAGGCTTACATGACATAGGACTCTCGCAGCAGAGAACCCCACAGTAGTGAAACTTAGGTAGGTGTGGTAGAGGTAGAATATCTTCGTACTTCACGTTCCATACCAGAATGTCTTAGACCGATCCTTGTGGAACAACGCCGGTTATTTGATAATTCTTGGCTTGGGCTCTGCTTGTTACTGCATTGTAAAGATAGTTAGCCTCGTGGTACACCCTGGATAACGCTAAATGAAATACCACAAAAAGAGGTAGCCAAACATTCGTAATCAAAATCAAATGAACTCCTAGCTAACCACAGTGACATGCAAACATATAGAACCAACATTCTAACTGGAACTTCTCAGCACCATTTGACCAGAAATACAGGACGTTCGATGTCAGGAAAGGTCATCGACAAGGTGACGCGCTATCATGCGATCTCTTTAACATAGTACTTGAGAGAATTGTACGAAACTCACAAGCTAACACCGGAGGTACAATCTTTTACAAGTCTGTACAACTACTGGCTTATGCCGATGACATTGACATTATCGGAAGAACTCAGCTGGCCGTAAATGGGGCATTTGCTAGCATTGTGGTCGAGGCAGCAAAGATGGGTTTAGCGGTCAATGAAAGCAAAACAAAATATATGCTGTCTACAAAAAAGGACATCCAAAATCGGCGTCTTGGACAGAACGCCACAATAGACAGATATCATTTTGAGGTAGTAAAGGATTTTGTCTACCTAGGCTCTATGGGTAGCTCCGCAAATGACATCAGTAGGGAGATCACACGAAGAATTACTCTTGCAAATCGTTGTTTCTATGGGCTAAGACGGCAATTGAGTAGCAAAGCCCTATCTCGAACTACTAAGGTAACTCTTTATAAGACACTAATCATCTCAGTCCTGCTGTATGGCGCAGAAGCATGGTCTTTGACAAAACCGGATGAGGATGCCCTTGGTTATTTTGAGAGAAAAGTTCTTCGAGCGATCTTTGGTCCCGTCTGCATAGACGGTGAGTGGAGGAGAAGGTACAATGCCGAACTATACGGTCTGTACAAGGACATCGACTTAGCCAGAAGAATTCCCATACAGCGACTAAGATGGCTGGGTCATTTAGAGCGGATGGAGCCCAACGATCCCGAATCCACCCCGGATGGACGACGCAGTAGAGGACGACGTCGTGGTAGGTGGCGCAAACAAGCGGAGGGGGACCTCAACCAACTTGGCGTGCGCAACTAGAGGCAGCTGGCTCGTAACCGCGCTGGCTGGAGAGGTTTGTTGGTTGAAGCCCAGGTCCAGCCCGGACTGTAGTGCCACCTAAGTACGTAAGTATATAGGACCTTCTGTCCGTATCTGTCAGTTAAACATGAAAGCTATAAGCAGATCAAAATGCGACTATCTATCTAAATTACTATTCGAATTCAAAGTTGACGTAGTTGTCCTCCAGGAGACTCACACTGAATCAGATGAACAGGTTTCGACGGGTAACAGAAGCAAAATCTCCGATTATTGGCGTGCAGTCTTATGCTCAAGCGGCGAAGACAGTTAAGGGTACGTACACGACCGACAGCTCACGGGAGATCAAAGCAAGAAACCGTCCAAACTTTAATGTAAAGACTCCTTCTCAAGTTGCGACATTGAAAAATGGTGATAGAGGTAGTTCAGAAGATCATGTATCCAATGTTTTTTCCCTAATTCTTGCGAAACTTGAAGAGCAATGCAAAACAAATAAACTAGTTTTCGAGAGACTAGTTGCACTAGAAAACAACATTCATAACACGCGCACTTCAACCAGAATATGAAAGAAACGCTTAAAATTCTTACTTGGAACGCTAACGGGCTCATACAAAGACTCGACGAGTTAGAAATATTTATGCGAGAGAAAGATATTGATATATGCTTGGTCTGTGAAACTCATCTGACAAAGCAATCGAATATTAAGATAAGGGGATATAGCGGGTATCACGCCTTTCACCCATCGGAAAGAGCCAGAGGCGGATCATCTTTGTTTATAAAAGAATCTATCGAACACTCAGCGGAAGTAAAGATTGAATTAGAAGCAATGCAAGTGGGCGCCGTGGCGTAAGTGGTTAGTGTGTCGGATTACTACGCATGAGGTTCCAAGTTCGAATCCCAGAAAACACCAAAAAGTTTTTTCACGGTCCCACCTCTCGCGAGCGTCTGACAAACATCCGAGAGTATTGTTGTCATGAAAAAGCTTCTCAAATCGCCGTTCGGAGTCGGCATTAAACTGTAGGTCCCTTCCATTCGTGTGAAGAATATAACGCACACAACATGACTGGTTGCGAGAAGCTAGGCCCTGGCACTTTAAAGAGCTGTTGCGCCAAATATTTGTAAGTAAGCACGGTACGCGTTAGAAATAGACATTTTGCTTTCAACATTTCGTCTATATATTGTCCACTGCGATGTAAACTTGAAGAAAGTGATTTCACAAACATCTTCAACTTCCTTAAACCAAATTTTATTATTGGTGGTGACTTCAACGCGAAACACCCCTTCTGGGGCTCAAGGTACGCCTCTCAGAAAGGTAGAAAGCTTTATAATGCGGGTATGCAATTCAGTTG
Source organism: Brachypalpus laphriformis (assembly GCA_945910035.1). Taxonomy (NCBI): domain Eukaryota; kingdom Metazoa; phylum Arthropoda; class Insecta; order Diptera; family Syrphidae; genus Brachypalpus; species Brachypalpus laphriformis. The sequence continues at coordinate 206,411,716 of OX246753.1, forward strand.
TGATTTTTACTCGACGGGTAAACCAACATATTGGCCAACTGATAGAAATAAGATACCAGATCTGATTGATTTCTTTGTTGTTAAAGGAATATCTGGCAACTGTATAAAAGTTGAAGAAAGCTTTGATCTCTCCTCTGATCATTCTCCAATCATTATGACGATAAGCGAAGCTTTGATTAAAAAAGTAGGACCGGCCAGATTAACTGGCGCGAAAACTAATTGGGATGGCTTTAAAAAAGATATTGAAGCAAATATTGAGCTGAGCGTATCACTTAAAACGCCCTATGAACTTGAAGTGGAAGTAGATCGCTTCGTCGAAATCTTACAGGATGCCGCGTGGAAGAATACTCCCAAACCAAAGAGAACCCCGGCCAGTTACATTCAAACTTATCCGCAGGAAATAAAAGAGATGATTAAGGAGAAGAGAAAAGCGCGTAAAAGATGGCAACAAACTCGGGCTCCGCAGCATAAAGCACATCTTAACCGTTTGTGCAACTCACTAAAAAGATCTATTAAAGACCTTAAGAATAATGAAATACAAACTTACCTAGAAAGCTTAACGGCAGAAAAAGATTCTAACTATTCGCTTTGGAAGGCTATAAAAGGTATTAAAAAACCTCAAATTCAAGCCGCGCCAATTATGAAAAATCAAGACGAATGGGCCAAGCATGATAAAGAGAAAGCGCAAGTTTTTGCCGCCCACCTGGAAGAAACTTTCAAACCGTTTGATGGACCATCTCTTATTGAAAACATAAGTACGTCGTATATAGGCAATAGCGTAATAAGAAATGCAACACTTACCGAACTTAAGGAAGAAATAAAGAAACTTAAACCTAAGAAAGCTCCTTGATACGACCTAATTACGGGAGAGGTTCTTAAAGCGATACCAAGAAAAGCTCTAATTAAGCTTCTGTTAATTATAAACGCCGCGATTAGACTAGAATATGTTCCCAGTCAATGGAAAGTCGCCGAAGTTATAATGGTCCTTAAGCCTGGAAAACCGCCCAATGAAAAAACGTCTTATAGACCGATTTCGCTTCTTCCAATTATATCCAAAGTGTTCGAGAGAATATTGGTTAGGCGAATACAGCCGGTAATAGAGGAAGGGCATCTCATCCCTGATCATCAATTCGGATTCAGAAGTAAGCAATCTACAGTTGAACAAGTACATCGAATAACACATGTAATCGAAAAATCACTTGAAGAAAAAAAGATTTGTTCAAGCGTATTCCTTTACGTTTCTCAAGCCTTTGACAAGGTCTGGCACGAAGGCTTAAAGTTTAAATTACGACAAGTTCTGCCAGAGCACCTATATAATATTTTGAAGAACTACCTTACGAATAGGCTATTCCGCGTCAAATGTGGAAACGAATATTCTGATTTTAAGGAAATAATGGCTGGGGTGCCGCAAGGAAGCGTTCTTGGTCCAGTCTTATATCTATTATACACTCGTGATATACCGCAAGTAGAAGGCATCGAGCTAGCTACATTTGCCGACGACACTGCTATCTTGACAGTAGGTAAAACGGTCGAAGATACTACAGAAAAACTGCAAGAAGCTTTGAATAGAGTAAATGAATGGACAAAGATTTGGCGAATCGCACTCAACGAGACCAAATCTGTTCATGTAAATTTTACTTATACGAAAATAAATAATTTGCCGATCTTTTCAAACTCTGTTCAAATCCCGTTTGCAAACGAGGCTAAGTATCTTGGAATGACACTTGATACAAAGCTGAAATGGAAAACGCACGTAAAGAAAAAACGCAAAGAACTAGATAATAAATATCGAGAAATGTATTGGTTACTTGGAAAATATTCCAAGCTTAATATATATAAAAAACTGCTTTTATATAAGCAGGTGCTAAAGCCTGTATGGACATATGGTATACAACTCTGGGGTTGTACCAAAATAAGTAACATTAAAATTTTACAAACTTTTGAGAACAAAGTGCTAAGGGGTATTGTTAATGCGCCATGGTATATCCGAAATAGCGATATCCACAGAGATCTTGGCATTAAAACAATCGAAGACGGAATCAGAAACTACGCGAGAAAGCATAAAAGTCGACTAGAAAGTCACGCTAATATAACAGTCCTCCAAATTTTGGATGAAAGAAATTTACTTCGCCGTCTACAAAGAATCAAACCTTTAGACTTAGCGCGTTAAGTAACTGCGTCTAAACTGCGGAGCTAGCAGGAACTTCTAATGGGAAGTTACCTGCAAAACGTCATTATTTCGCGAAACGAAAACTACTTGGTAAGTGGAATACTTAGTTGTAGTGAAAATAAAAAACAAGTCTGTTTTGAAGGGAGGTTTTTTAGTGGGTAAGAACCCCACACTACTATGAGCACGCGCTGTCGATCCTCATAGTGTCTTGTTGAAGATTTTCACCTACCCTCGGAAAAAAAAAAGCTTTCGACGGGAGTCATGATCCCTGGCTACTCCGTTATCGGAACCAACCACAATAAGTACTACGGACTGGCAAAATACGTACGGACGAAATTTTCTCCATCACTACCTCCATCGACGGCACTACAATAGTCAATATCTACGAACCTCCGAATGCCGCTTGGCCAAGATCCATGATAGCTTATCACCCCCATCCTACAACATACACAGGCGACTTCAACAGTCATCACTCGGACTGGAAATATGCAGGTAATGATCAGAATGGGGAATGCCTTGCTGATTGGGCCGATATGCATCACATGCACCTACTGTTTGACGCCAAGGACAAATATACATTTTGGTCTGTAGGTGAAGGAGAGGCTATAACCCAGACCTCTGCTTCGTAACTTGTGACGACAATGGCTCGCCATTACCTACCCATAGGCAAGTTCTCCATAATTTTCCTCATAGCCAGCACCGACCTATTCCGATCGATGTAGGCATTAAGATTCCTCTGGTTAGCTCCGTTCATCGATCGAGGTGGAATTTTAAGAAAGCGAATTGGCTTAAATTGACGTAAATTTTACACACTCTGATATATATGTGGGAGTAACGAAATGAAACACAGCAGGCTCAACTTAAGACTAAATATTTATTTCAACTTTCTTACAGACTAACCTATGCTAAGTAATTATACAGTAAGTATACAGTGTGGGCTGCAAGTGCTATACTACATTATATAATAACAATACATATCACTCCTCCCAACTTTGGAAATGTGCCTACATACATTCGTAAATTCATGGTTAATTCGTTAATATATGTATAAATTTATTACAATATAAATTAGATAATTTCGATGGTTCATTTTTACAAATATTACAAATACTTACTTACTTACTTAGATCCTTTAACCCCTCGGGGGGCATAGGGCGTCAACCACGCCTGCGCGCCATCGTGTTCGAAGTTCTGCAACGCGTTTGAGCTGCCTCCAACTCATTCCTAAAGAGCTCGATTCCTCCTCAACTGTTCTGCGCCACGTTTGCCTAGGGCGTCCCTCTATTCTGCCTGCCTGGGTGAGCGGATTCCACTGCATGGCGTATTTCGCAATGGAGTTGTCTTCGCGCCGTAGGGTGTGTCCAATCCATTGCCACTTTCTTCTTCGTATAGTAATGCTTATAGGTTCTTGGCCCGTTCTCGTATAAAGTTGTTCATTGGAGATGCGGTTCGGCCAAAAAATCTTCAAGATGATTCTTAAGCATTTGTTTATGAAGACTTGCAGCTTGCGTGTGTTAATGGTATCCACCTCCCAGGTACTGCACCCATAAAGCAGCACTGATTCCACGTTGGAGCGGAACAGTCATAGCTTGGTTCTTAAGCTGATAACATTGCTTCTCCAGATTTTTGGACAGCATTCCCAACGCAGCTTTAGCCTTCCCGATTCTGCTGCACACATCCAGTTCGGTGCCACCGCGATTAGCCGGACGACATTTCCTAAATAAAGAAAGTTATCAACTTTCTCGACTTCCTGTCCGGCAATGTTAAGTTGAGCGCGGTTGTTAGAAGAAGTGCTCAGGGCTTTTGTTTTGGCTGTGTTTACTTTTAGCCCCACTTTGTTTGCCTCAGCTTCTAGATTTTGGGCCATCAGATGAAGATCCATTATCCGATGTGAAAGTAGACAAACATCGTCAGCGTAATCTAGGTGTTTAAGGTAAGATGTCATAGTCCAACGAATTCCACAGTTGCCTTCCGTCAATGCTGCACGGAGTACATCGCTGATAACCACCAAAAACAATAGTGGTGACAGTATGCACCCTTGACGTACTCCACTTTGGACTTCAAAATCCTCCAACACCTTACCATTGTGCACGACGTGACACTTACCGCCCTCGTATGTAGCCTTGATAATAGCTATAAGTTTTTCTGGGATGCCTCTCCTGCGCAAGGCCAACCAGATAGCATCTCGATTCAATCTGTCGAAAGCTTTCTCGAAGTCGATAAACATTAAATGTGGAGGAGACCTATACTCAGCGCATTGCTCGATAATGATCCGTAAGGTGTTTATGTGGTCAATGCAGGAGGATCCAGCGCGAAAGCCTGCGTGTTCGACATCGAGAGTTGAATCTAAATGTTCTTTAATTCGTTCTAGAATTATTTTAGCTATTATTTTAGCCACAGCTGGAAGAACGCATATACCTCTCCAGTTACCGCAATCCATCAAGTTTCCCTTCTTTGGAAGTTTAATGATCATCCCCCTTTTCCACTCCTGTGGAAATTGTTCACTATCCCAAGCTCTCCGTATTAGGGGATGCAGCAAATCTGCCGATGTATTTGGCGCCGCTTGAAATAGCTCGGCAGGGATGCCATCAATACCCACCGCCTTGTTCTTCTTGAGGGACTTGATTGCTGTTATTATCTCGGTTTTACTGGGAGGTGCGGTGCGAATTCGGGAATTTGTTGCTTCGAACTGCTCATTCGAATTCGAGATCATACCGCCATCGTCTATGTGATTTAGCACTGTAGCAAAATGTTCTCTCCATCTAGTGAGCTGATCCTCATCCGAAATCAGAAGGTTACCGTCTAGACTCTTCACTGGATGTTGTTTGGAGTTTCGACCACCGATGAGCTCCTTAGTGATGCTATAAACCGTCCTACTGTCGCACCTACTCGCTGCTTCTTCAGCCCTTGAGGCCAGTGAGTTGATATATTGACGTTTGTCACGTCTCACACTACGCTGCACTTCTTTCTTCTTCGCACGGTATTGGGCTTCAAGCTCGGTTCTCTCTACTGCTGAGGCCGCTGCAATCCGAGCCTTGATTGCTGTACGCTCATCGATCCGTCTCCAGGTGTCTGTAGAAAGCCATGTGCGGTGGTGTTTCTGCTTTTTACCGTCATACGTGCGTGCCCCAGTCGCAAAAGCATTTTTCACAGCACTCCAGTGGTCATCCATGTTCTCTATGCTGCTGATTGCTTCTGCTTCTAAGGCAAGATGGTCCCTGAACTGTTGGCGCACTTGGGGAACCTTGAGCCTGTCGATATTAAACCTGCTGATGTTAAGTAGGTTTGAGCGGTTGCTGTTGACGGATGCAGTACGAAGGCGTAAATGAGCTACCATAAGATGGTGATCTCGTTCTAGTCCGACGTCAGCTCCACGTCTGTTTCGGACGTCCAGGAAACAATTTCTAAAGCGGCGACTGATCGCAATGTGGTCGATCTAGTTGGATGTTCGTTGCCTATCAGTAGAGACCCAACTGATTTTGTGGCAGGTGTTATGCTTAAACAGCGTACCTCCGATGACTAGGCGGTTGGTATTGCAGGAGTCCACAAACCGCTCACCGTTATCATTACGGTCTCCCACGCCGTGAACTCCCATCACGTGCTTAAGCATGGTGTTGTCGCTACCCACCTTGGCATTGAAATCTCCCATCACCATTACGATGTCCCCATTAGGCGTTTGGTTGTAGGCGGTGGCTATAAAAATCATCCTTTTCATCCTCAGTCGCGTCTAGAGTCGGAGCATAACACTGTATGATGGTAATTTTTCTAACTCTACTCTGGAACCTAGCCGTCAATATCCGGTCATTATGGGGTTTCCAGGATATGAGGCTACTACGTGCTGCTGGAGTTAGCATGAGTCCTACTCCGGAACTCCGTGCACTTCCAGCTGGTTTCCCAGAGTAGAGCATGACAGTGTTTTTGGTTGGGGAGATGAATTCCCCAGCATCGAACCATCTTATCTCGCTCAGCCCTAAGATGTCTATTTTATACCTTGCGAATTCGCGTTCTAATTGGAGGAATCTGGCGTTATAAGGTCTTTCCTTGAGTGAGTCCAGGAGGGTCTTAACGTTCCAGAATCCGATCGTTGTCCGTGTCCGATAGCCAAAGGTCGTCATCAAATTATCCGTCCGTATCCGAGGCGTTGGTTTTCGTTTCGGAGCAGTAAAAGTTCTTACGGTTGCGGCTCGCTGGGCCACAGACCAACCGACACTTATCCTGTTTTTTGGCGCAGGAAGCTCGCCATTCGTCCTCTCCCGTTAGCAATTTCCGAAGAAATTCCCAGATGGCACCACGAGGAGGTGGGAGTAGGGCTTACTAACAGAGCTGCTAGGTTTTCGGCTGCAGTGGCTCTTTCTCGTTACTTAGCGGACCAACACCTATCGGGAGATGCTGCCCCTACGAGGCCTTTGTTAGTCGTTTGCCATCCCAATATTACAAATAGCTTAACAATATTTATTACTTTTGTTTTTCGTACTTCTTAATCTCGCAGACCTACGTGGAACAAAATATTCTATATCATCTACGGCGGATCTTTTTCTTTTCTTCGATGTACTTACATTAAAAGTTACTATTTTACTTTGCTTTACATTACATGGTGGAAATTGTAATTGTTTACCAGTATTTTTACGAAGTTGACTTATGTGTGCCGATCTGTGATAGCCATCAAAATTAACCAAATACATTACATTCCCCATCTTCCTGACAACTATACCCGGAATCCACTTGTAAGTCATACCTGTCTTTACCTTATACCATACCCTTCTCCCTTTTTAAAAAAATGTCTTTCGTTAATCTACTCTTCGATTAGCTTCCATACCGTAATTATTTTGAACATTTTGCTTTTGGTAACCTTTATCAAAGTTAGCCTTACACTTTGGATTAACATTATCGACTAATGTTTTTGTTTTAAATTGAAAAATTAGATCATTCGGATAAACTTGGCTTACAGAAGATGGTGTTGTGCGATACTTTAGTAAAACGCGGTCCAATAGAGTTTGGATAGGTAAGGTGCTATCTAGACTACTATCTCCAAGCATTTTTCTTAACCCTGTTTTTACGGTTTGAACAGCTCTTTCTGCAAGGCCATTTGATTGCGGATGATACACTGGATATTTTAGCACTTTATATCATTTCCATTGCAAACAGACAAGAATGATTCCGAATTAAATGGTGGTCCATTATCGGATACGACTGCTTTTGGTAGCCCAAAGTAAGAGAATATTACTCTCAATGTAATAATAAGACTATCTGCATTTGTGCTTTTCATAGCTTTCACATGCACCCATCTTGAAAAACTATCCACCAAAACTAAAAAAATATTATTTTTAATGAAAAAGAAATCAAAATGTATTCTCTCAAAGAAATAAGACGACCTAGGCCATGCATTTTGAATCTTTTAACAGGATTTGTTACTCATCTTAGCACAAACCTCACAACTGAGAACATAATTCTCTATGTTCTTTTCAATGCCTTCCCACCAAAAATAGTTACGAGCTAAAATTTTCATTCGAACGATTCATACATGCGTATCGTGTAGCAGTTTCGGTCTTTATAATAAAGGCATTGATTTTCAAAGTTCAAGACATTGCGTCTTACAAAATATGACTTTAGACGAGGCGGCGGGTTTCCCTTCCAACTTTTATTGTTTATCTCCTGAACTTGTTTTAGTATATTGTAGTTTAATGTTTCTTTTTGAACTGCTTTAATATCATTGTTATTAGATACAAAAGTGCTAAGAACGTTTACGGCAAATTTCTCCAAATTTATTGGATAGGGTAATGGCAATCGTGAAAGCCCGTCCGAATGCGCCAGTTGATAGCCCTTTTTATAGTTAAGTGTATATTGATATCTGCTTAAGAATATCGCCCACCTACAAATTCTTCCTGTGGCTATGTAATGGTCAGATTCCGCACTGCGACTTTTGTCTATCTTCCCCGGCTAAACTGGCAAGTGCACGAGCAATTACCTAACCAACATTTTTCTTGTTGGGTTCTGCACTTGCCTTTATGGTGCATGTGTCCCTCAATCTGGTTTCTCCCCGCCACCCACCTTTATTCTCCCAATGCTAGCTTCGCTAGAGTACGCACGCGCCAGATTTGGTTACATAATCGATCCAAACACCAAATAAGTTTTTTTTTGAGCTGATCACTCCATACCACAGCGTACCTATGCACATAAAGATGATCGGACGATAAACCGGTAAAAACATGCAATCTATGGTCGATAATGCTCCAAGTCTGGTGCTGTGGTCTCTGGAGATAGGAATCACGCGACGGGGGCAAGAAGGGACCATCGCGCCATAGCTTAGTACCGCTGATCAGGCGAGAGATCCGCAAGCCACACTCTCTCCATATGGCTAACATCGCAGATGAGTGGTAAAATAGGAGAAAGATCCGCTAACCGATTTTGGGACAGTGTCACAAGCTAGGAATAAAGCCAAAAGCCGTAGGGTGGAAAGCTAGTCTAGTGCGTAAGGTGAACGTGTGCGGAAGACCTGCTCGGGGTTTTATTTTAATTTTAATCGAGTTGGAAATATTGTAACATAATTAACTTGACTAGCTAAGTATAAAAATAAGATTCATCCAAGCTTTCGCGTTCATATCAGTGAGCAATTCATTTCCGTGACACGAAAACTCATGTAATCGACTCATAACCCCGCCTTTCAACCGAGCCTATCTACCCCACCTGCACCAGCAAATCCCATCGACAGGCCTGACGACGCGGATGGACAGTTAAGCAAATATTTCCATAATATATAGCATTACCTACAACTCTGCACACCTTATAACAAATTAAATATTATTAATTGGGTGGGCTACGACTTCTGCGTAGATACTACCTCCCTCAGAAACATAAACACTTTCTCGCAGATTCCAGGTGTTAGTTTTTTTTCCATAATTGTCCGTATTACAAGTTCCATATAACCAGAATCGAAGCTGTCCAGAAAAGATTCTTGAGATTTGCTTTACGTGGGCTTCCATGGTCTGACATTTACAACCTCCCGTCCTATCAATCAAGGCTAAAGTTAATTAACCTTGACTCGCTTGAGGATAGGAGGATGGTTGCTAAAGTGGTTTTTGTTCACAGAGTGCTTACAAATGATATTGATTCCTCCGGAATTTTGAACTGTATTAACATTAATGTCCCATCGACCAATCTACGTAATAATAGATTTTTTACTATTACACATTCGCGCACTAACTACGGTCGCTCATCCTCTATTAATGGATTATTGATAACTTACAACGCTAATGCTATTTTGGTTGATTTTAATATATCTTTGGTATCTCTTAAAAAGAGATTGATAGGTAATATTCAGTCATGATTGCTAACTCTACGGATATGCTTCAAAATGTTCTTGTATTTATAACATATCTTATTTGAATCGTTTTGTATATCACTTTATTGTTTTTCTTTTTTTTTATTCATACTTTTGTAACTAAGTCTAAGAAAGAAATTGCTCTTTGTTGACAAAATAAATAAATAAATAAATAAATAAAGTTAATTTTTTGTTCAATTTCTTATATCTAATACCTTATATCTTATATCTCATATATACGAGTATACTATGATTATTCTGTTAGAGCTTACATTTTTTTTCCTAAATTCTCATTTAAGATGCTACCTAGTTTAACACGTTGACTGCAAACTACGAGTATACTCGTAGTGAGGCGCCTGGTTCAGTACGCCACCTACGAGTATACTCGTACTTGGCAGATGATTTTTCATTTGTAATTTTTTCTGTAGCCTACAGAGCTAGACTCTAATTTTTATGTGGCAATAGAAATAACCCCAATTAAGAGAAATAAGCCTCCACACTTCCAATTTTTCACCTGAAATTTTTTTTTAATTCGAAATTTGCAATAAGCATAATAGTGCAATATAACCAAAGTTATGAGTGAATCTTACTTTAAAATGAAACAAAAGTGAAAATATTTTATAGTTATTTTTTAATTCAATAACATTGTTTAATTTTTCAAAATGTGTTATAATTTTTATAATTTTTGGTGGTAGATTTTAAAGCAATTACCCACACATAGAGATGGCTTTTCCGGGCATGTTTCAGAGAAACAAGGTTGGCGTACGGCGTACGCACTAGTAAAACTGTCTTGGCAGTCAACGTGTTAAGTGATTGAAAATATAATTAAAATTGTTATAATGCCAGCGTAAGGCTATTTAAATTGAGTGTCTCATTTTGGTGGCAGGGTAGCTGGTCCACGCAGTAAGTAAAGGAGTAACCATTTCCTTTTTGGGTGCCATGAACACACCAGCGGACGATGGCACATGGCTGGGTAGGGTTAACCCCCGCTAGAAGGACAAACACCTGTTCCTGTCGTAGTAGTATTAGGTACTCCTTTTTTGTTATCTTTCGGCATTTTTTTTTTTTTTTCTCTAACATCTCATTGTATCTTTATCTTTTCCTATTTTCTTTTATCTTCGCATGCACTTTTTTTGTGTTATGAGAACACTCGTATGCTCTGAGGCAAGAATCCACCCTCCGTCGAGCTCAAGCCGAGACCATCAAGGCATGCGCCCGGTGAAGAGTTGGCGATAGATCCTTTTCCTCTTCCTATTCACTGATCCAAACCTTATATCCCTTTCCCCCAAGTTTCTTCTTATCACCACAACATTTCACGCTTTCCACACATTTTCTCCTACCAACCATTACAGCTACTGACGGTCCAGCTTTAGTTGAACTGAAAAGTTCTTTAAGTGGTTGGTGATCACTGTATATAGGTATAGTAAATTGCTTACCATATATATGGTATATCGATGAAACTTCTTCACTGAAAAAATTATGGCCAGTGCCTCTCGGTGCAGCTGAGAATAATTTCGCTCGACTGGACTTAAAGTGCTTGATGCAAAAAACACTGGACGGTCGAACCCGTTAATAACGTGTGACAAAATGCCACCTACTCCATAAGGACTGGCATCGCAACGGAGTACAATTTCCTTTTGAGGGTCGAAATGAACCAAAAGACTGTTCCGCAATAATAATTTTTTACACTTATCAAAAGCCTCATTGCACGATTCTGACCACTCAAATTGAACATTTTTCTTAGTTAATGCGTATAAAGTATTAAGTTCTGTGGACAAATTAGGTATGAACCGGGAGTAATAATTAATCATGATTTTAAATATATCCAATCGACCTAAACCAATCTCTAAATTCCTTCTACAATCCGCTTTGTCATGTCCTTCTACTAATATATCGTCCAAATAACACTGAACTCTTTTTATACCTTTCAATACCTCATCCATTGTGGCCTGAAAAATTGCTGGTGCGCATTTAATACCGAAAATTAACCGACGAAACCGAAATAATCTTTTATGCGTGTTAATCGTCAACAGTTCTTAACAATCTTCTACCACTTCCAATTGTTGATAAGCACCCTTTAAATCTAAAACACAGAAACATGTAGAACCTGACAAGTTCGCAAAAATGTCATCCATCCGCGGCAGTGGATAGTGGTCTGTCTTAACAAATTTGTTGATTGACACCTTACAATCAACACATAATCTTAATCCTCCTTTGGGTTTTTCTACAACCACGATAGGAGATGCCCCCGCACTATATCTCACTGGGTACAGAATCTGTTCAGCCACCAACCGATCTAATTCATGCTCCGCAGCGTCCCGTAGACCGAAGGGCACCGAATAGGGGTTGCGAAATATGGGCGTAGCGTTCTCTTCTAATAAAATTATTGCTTGAAATTTATGAATTGCGTCTAATCTATCTGAAAACACAGAACTAAACTTATCTAAAATATTCTTCACCGATTGCCCAGTGCTTTTCAGCCTACCAACTTTAAATCGTTCTCTCCAACCCACAAATACCTTGTCCAACCAAGAGCGACCCATTAATGGTGTGAACGACTTTTCACCACCTAGCACAACCACTTCGAGTATGTACTCATCATTCAACCGTGGATGCTTCACCTTTACTAAGATATATCCAACAACATCTACAATACCACCTGATATTACAAGCAAATTTTGATTTCCTTTTTGCAATGGTTTATGCTTAAATATTTTCTCATACAGGGTCTTATGAATTACTGTATTACATGCACCAGTATCAAATTCCAATCGAATAAGTTTATCATCGCAAGACAGTTCAATATACAAGGGATTATTGCCTTATCTTAAACAATTTAAAGTCGGAAAATACATAGTTTCATGCTCATTATTACAATTAGTATTCGAATTTGGAGTAATATTATTTATAAAATTAAAATCATTTTCACTAATAACTTCTTCATTAACTTCAATACTTTTTATATTCTTATTTTGCCTTTTAAAATCGCGATTATTATTTAACTTGTTTTTCTTTACAAAATTATTGGAGTTTTGTTTTCCTTTTTTAAAACAATTTTTAGCCAAATGGCCCCAGTCATTGCAATAGTAACATTGATAGTTTTTATTTTCATACTTATTCCTGCTTTTAAATTGACCCGTTCCACTCTGCTTGCCTTCATAAATGTTCGTACAGCCTCCTGGATAGCTCCTCGTCTGCGCCCTGCCTCGTTCCAGATGTGATCTGTTGACCATTTGCTGTTCACTTGCACCAGTCATATTATTTAACTCCTGCTGAACCATCTCCAAATTCAACGCAATCTCGCAACAATCGTCTTAGGTCTTTGGTGCTGAATCAATTAGCTTTGATTGAATTTTTTTGTTTCGTATTCCCATCAAAAAACGGTCCTTGAGCGCTTCATCTAAAAATTCTTTATACACACATGTGTCAGCCAAAGTTTTTAAGGTTACGATGTAGTCCGTCAACGTTTCGTCAGCATTCTGGTTTCGTGTTAAAAACTTGAACCGCTCCGCTGCTACGTTTCGTTTTGGTGAAAAATGTGTTTTTAATAACTTCACTAGCGCTTTAAATGAAAGAGTTTCGGGCATTTTGGGAGATGCCACTTTATAAAGATCTGCTCCCCCAACTCCGAGCTAAAACGCTGCCTTATCCGCACATTCCTCAATTTTATTGAGTTTTAATAAAAAGCTGCATACGTTTGAATTTCAAAAATTGCCTATGCTGATGACATTGCGATTGCTGCGTCTGGCAAGCACCCAGACACTCTGAAGGAAATCCTCCAATATGCTCTCTCTCGGCTCTCTAGGTGGGCCTCCAATTGTGGATTGGGGGTTAACCCTCATAAAACAGAACTTGTGCTCTTCACAACGAAATATAAAGTTCCCTACGTAGACCCTCCTATGATTAATGGCACCAGTCTCACCTTCACTGTTAATGCAAAATACCTGGGTCTTATTCTGGACAGAAAACTGAACTGGAAAGCCAATCTACTAGAATGCGTAAGGAAAGCCAATGTAGCTCTCTATTCCTGTAAAAAGGCTATAGGTAGGAGTTGGGGTATGAAACCTGAAATCACTCGCTGGCTTTACGTGTCTGTTGTCAGACCCATACTACTCTATGGCGTGATCGTTTGGTAGCCTGCCCTTGACAGGGCTGTTCACCTCTCTCAGGTAGCTTGCATGTGCATCATGCAATACTCACTTCCGTACGAGTATCCCTGAACGGGATGAGTGGGATGGCTCTCCCCCTGATGATGGAAATTCGGTGCACTTCTACACAGATGGCTCTAAGACCGAAGGTGGGGTGGGCTGTGGTGTTTTCTCCGATAAGCTCAACCTGAGCATCTCGTTTCGCCTCCCTGATCATTGTAGCGTTTTTCAGGCGGAAATCATGGCGATTAAGGAAGCCCTGTCTTGGCTGAAATGTAATGTACTATCTGTCAGCGACCAACCTTGGGTGGGATAGTGGCTCTACGTGTCGCATTTCGAGGCAGATCTGGCCTAAGCTGGACCAGAAACGTAGTGCCGAGTTGGTTAAACTAAAGCGATCACAGATCAGCTGCGTTATCGGTGTCATCACCGGACACGGTCTAATCGGCCAACATGCCAAAAGACTTGGCCTCTTTTCCAATGACTTCTGCAGGAGCTGTAGGGACGAGGAGGAGGAGGAAACCATTCTCCACTTCCTATGCACATGTCCTGCTCTATCATGCAAAAGAAGGTTCCATCTAGGAGCTCCCTTCCTTGACGACCTCAGCGATTTGGCGTCCTTAGACGTCACGTACATCCATCGCTTCATCAAAAGCTCCGGTTGGTTTTATTAGTCCCTGAGTGGTCTAATGGTAGATCCTTGGCATCACAATGGACCTTTACTGGTCTAAGTGTGTCTGCATCGTGGTGCAGACAGCCAATCTAACCTAACCTAACCTGCATACGTTCGATATATGAATCAAAGACGTCACCGATGTTGAAATATTCTATGCGACCGATAAAATTAGCCATTTTGGTAGATTCGACCGAGTCTTTTCCTTTCACTATAACTACTTTTTTAACTTCTTCTTTCACGTTAGAGTCGGTCATCGAGAATTACCGAAAAAACAGTAGTTTTTGAGTCTTAAACCAAACAACTAGAGAGCCCGCAAACTGTATCCTCAAATACTAAAAAAAACTTTAATCTGTATTTTCCTCGTCGCCAATGATATATATGTGGGAGTAACGAAATGAAACACAGCAGACTCAGCTTAAGACTAAATGTTTATTTCAACTTTCTTACAGACTAACCTATGCTTAGTAATTATACAGTAAGTATACAGTGTGGGCTGCATTATACCACATTATATAATAACAATACATATCACACTTTAGCATTTAAAATTGACAAGGCCGCTGGTATCGATGGAACATATCCTGAATTCCTTAAAAACTGTGGTTCAAACACAAGAACCTGGTTAACCCGATTTTTTTAGTAACATCTTAGCAACCGCCTTCCGCCTTCCAGCGTACGAAAATGATTGCACTGATTAAGCCGGGGAAGCCCAGCGATCATGCTGACAGTTACAGACCAATCGCTCTTCTTAGCGTATGCTATAAGCTTCTAGAAAGGCTAATATACAATCGAATCGAATCACTTATTAGAAGGCAAGTCCCGATCGAACAAGCTGGTTTTAGAGCCGGTCGCAGTTGCACTGACCAGGTCCTTGCCTTGACTATCCACATCGTAGCGGGGTACCAGAAAAAATTAAAAACGTCCACCGTGTTCGCTGACTTAACTGCAGCGTACGATTCTGTTTGGAGAGAGGGTATGGTATATAAATTACTCAAAGCGGTCAAATGTACAAAGATTTATAGTCTTATAGATAACATGCTCTCTAGGAAACTAAGTAACGGTCTACCCTAAGGGTCAGTTTTAGCCCCATTACTTTTAAATCTACATATATATATCTAACTAACCTATCCTAACTAACTATCCCTAACCGCATCAAGAAAATTTCGGCTGACGCCCTGTGCTTGGCAACATAAAGCAGCGAATTGAGTATCGCCGAAAACTCCCTGTTAGCGGACCTGTCTACCCTTGATCAATACTTCAAGAAATGGAGATTGTGCCGCAGTATGAACAAAACGGAAACATATCCTGCTTTCACCTGGCCATCTGGCAAATTACCGCCTCAATGTGCGGTTCAATGGAGTTTCACTCAACCATAACTCACAGCCAAAGTACCTCGGTGTGACGTTTGACGCACTCTTTCTTTTAATAAACACCTCACGAATACAGCTGAGAAAATCAAAACCCGGAACAACATCGTCCACAAACTTGCGAAACAATGTGAATAATTACGGGTGCCATCAAATCAATACCAACTGCCTGGTTACCAACACTCAGCAAAATAGCCCCTCCTGCATTAAGATATAAGAAAGCACTGGTTCGAGAATATAAAGACCTTCTCCAACAACAATCTCCCAATCCACGCAGACATCCCATCAATATTGGTCAAGTTTGGAAAACAACCTGGCAAAATTCACCAATCTTCAACAGTGTCGATATCACAGATACACCGGCAAAATACCGGGACTCAACCTGCCTAGGAAAAGGTCGCTGCAGATACAATTTGC
Source organism: Brachypalpus laphriformis (assembly GCA_945910035.1). NCBI lineage: Eukaryota > Metazoa > Arthropoda > Insecta > Diptera > Syrphidae > Brachypalpus > Brachypalpus laphriformis. The sequence goes on from OX246753.1 coordinate 206,427,812, forward strand.
TTAAATGGGGCCTGATACTAATTCCAAAGTGTAACCGCGGCGATCCAGACCATGCAGCAAATTGTCTCCGAATGCCGTCTAAGAGGCTACAAAGGGAATCAATCAGACTTCACCAATGCCACCACTGAAGCAATCGACTGGATTAACAATTTAGATATCAATCTTTAATTAAATGCATGACTTTTATGTTTACAACTCATGTATGTTATTTAAGTTGTTTGCATATCTGTTTACCTTCTTTTATATCTATTTAACTTTGTTACACTGTATTCCTTATACGCTTAATAAATAAACTGCGTTCATGGTATCTACTGCTCATCGCGACTTACGAAAACCATACTGGTGTGTGCAAATGGCAGACTGAAGCCTGTTGTAAATTAATCGTTCGAGAATGATTTCCCCGTCATCTCTAGTATGCAGACGGAACGGTAGCAGTACTAGAGTCGTTGACCCTTTCATGGCTCTGAAAATACGTTTTCTTGAAGGCACGCGCTGTATATTTCTATAAATATACCAGGTCGAGTTCGCATTACGATCATTAACGCTCAATTGGGTATACCGCTAAGTCGAGAAGTTTTTCGCGTGTGACTGTTGATGTTGTCTTACTTACGCTACCGTTTTGGCTAAAGAGAGTATTTTAGGTATGTATCATCTCACTACAATATCAGAAACTACATAGCTGCTTACCAAAATAACGCCAGAACGGCTTTCCCGATTTTAATTTTATTGCTTAGGGTATCGAAAGTCACAGATAATCTGCGTACGTTGCACAGTGTGTAATTTTGGCAATCTAAGTGGGCAAAATTATTTCGTGCATAATATGATAACTTTTGCTATTTTTCGTTTGGCTATAACTTTATTTCAACATAATATTGTATAAACATAATAAAGTTTTCGAAAACTGAATGTTTCTCTGAAGCCAAGAAAAATTGTACCCAAAAAAGCGACCGCGGTGCCTACCAACTGTGACTCATTTTACTTCAATTGAAATATTTAGTATTTTAATACTTTCTAATACTTCATTAGGTAGTGCTACATTGCTAGAACTCGTAAAAAATATAATTCTCGCGTTGAATCTACTAGAGCTTGGGTATGTAGACCATACGTCGAAAATAGAGTGATAAGAAATTTCAGAAGTCATTCACAATTATGTACAGTACTTATTGTTTCGCAAACGTCCGTAATTTTTTTTATTTGCTTGTTTCATAGATTAAATTTCGAGCTATATAGCGCATATTACACGACTGCGATATTCTGCGTATAATAAAGTAAATCTCTAGTTGAAATTTCGAAACTATCATTTCTTTCGTTATAAATTCTTCACAGATTCGACAGGGTATTGCTGACTAACCAAATACTATTTCAAAGAAATAAGCTGGTTGCGCAATTTCGATAAACTGAAGAAAATAACAAAAGAAAATTTAAAACACAAGATGTGACAGTTCAAATGCACTTGCCAAGTGAAATGCAGTGACTTATTACCACTTGTTACTTCTGCATTTATGCATCATTTCGTTACTTGCACTGATTATTTTGAAAAATTCGTTTGGGCATTATCATGTGCCAGAATATTATGTGCCTATATTGCTAAAATTGCACATTGTGCATTGGCATGTACACAAAGGAATTAGGCAAACATGCGAGTAACACGTTTTTGAAAAGCAGGCAGGGCCGTCTCACTTAAGTTTTTCCTTCTTTTAAGGATCGATAACTCTTATTCACTTAAGATTTCAACGATTGCCATTTCCACTGCAGTAGAGGGCTTTTACCAGACCCATATGGATCCTCATGGTTAAGTATGCGCTACTCGTGGTGATGGCGAAATATAATAGGTATATATAAGTCATTCAGGACGATGATAGTCAAAATTTCTGACCACCTGACCAAAGCGAAGTGAGGATAGCAATATCCAAGCTGGAATCCAACAAAGTTGCTGAACCTGTCGGCTTACCGGTCGAACTTTTCAAGACAGCTGATGATGAAATAGAGAGCATACACCAACTCATCTCTATGATTTGATCCGACGAATACATGCCCGATGAATGGAATCTCAGCATCGTTTGCCCGATCCACAACAAAGAAGGCCCCCTTAACTGCGCTATTTATTTATTTATTTTAATTTGTTTTTACCTAGGGGGTAGTGGAAAAATGATGATGCGCACGAGAAACAGTCCCGCTCTGTTTCAAGTAGTGTGAGACTGGTACTCACTAAACAACCTTTAACCCTTTTACTACTTCTAGTGCGCCAATTTAAGATGCACCAGTCTCCTCAACATTGCATACAAGATCTTTTCTGCGATATTGTGTGAACGCCTGAAACCTTTTATCGAGAAAACCCAATAAATCCAAATCGATAGTCATTATCTCTCTATCGATTTCAAGGCCGTCTATGACAGCATCTAGAGAGAAGACCTATATAGAGCCATGTCTAGTTTCCAAATCCCTGTCAAACTCGTTCGTCTGTGCAGGATGACGATGGAGAACGCTCGCTGCTCCATCAAGGTCGGTAATCACGTCACCGAGGCCTTAAATGTCAAAAGAGGTCTCTGACAAGGTGACGCGCTGAATGAATTCTTTAATATTGTACTTGAGCAGATTGCGCGGAACTCACAAGCAATGAAAAGTCCGTATAACTGCTTGCATATGCTTACCATATTTTTATTATTGGAAGAACTAAGCGAGCTGTCCCTGGTGCGTTTGCAAGCATTGAAGCAGAAGCTCCCAAAATGTGTTTAGCGGTAAGCGAGGGCAAAACCAAGCATATGAATTGAACAGAATGTCACAGTGGGCAGCTACAACTTCGAGGTAGTAAAGGACTTTGTCTACCTCGGCTCTGCTATTAACTCCGACAATGAACCAGCGCAGAAATCAAGCGAAGAATAACACTTGCCAATGTCTTTTTTTTTTGCTAATAAAGCAATTCAACAGTAAAATCCTATCTCGAAAAACTAAGGAGACTCTGCATAAGACCCTGATCATCCCAGTCCTGCTTTACGGGGCTGAAACATTGACTTTATTGAAAGCGGATGAAGATATCCTTGGTCGCTTCGAGAAAAAAATTTCTTCGGCTCGTTTGCGTTGACGGGTTTTGGGCGAAACGATTCAATGAACTATACGAGCTGTGCAGCGACATTGACCTAGTAAAAAAAACCGCGTATTGGATGTTTGAGATGGCATGTAAAGTTAATGGACACCAACGCTCTGGCTCGCAGAGTCTTCGAATCTAATCTGCAGGGACGACGCAGTAGTGAGCGCGCACAGGTTCAAGGGAACTTACTTACTTACTTATGGCCTGTATCCCCTTGTGGGTCCTAGGACCTCTACAACGCCTACGCGTCATCGGGTACGGTTTCCGGCAATGTGTCTGAGTTATCCCCAACTGCCGTGCCTCCTTCTCGACTGTTCTGCGCCATGTTCTCCTCGGACCGCCAGGTCTTCTACCATCCTGAGTTAAAGGGTTCCATTGCATACCATGGTTCGCTATGGAACTGTCACCCTTTCGGAATGTGTGACCAATATACTGCCACTTCCGCCGTTGAATGGTTGTGCCTATTGGTTCCTGACCCGTTCTCTCGTGAAGTTGTTCGTTAGAGATACGATTGGGCCAGAAAATCCTTAAGAGGGGGACTTCAGGGGGACTTCAACCAACTTGAGGTCGCAACTGGAGGCAAGCTAAAGACCGAGCTAAATGGAGAGGTTTGTTGGTTGAGGGTCAGATTCATCCCGAACTGTAGCGCCTTATACTCAGCCACAGTGCAGATATGGCCAGCCGTTACAATTCATCCAGCCATTTATTATAAAAATCACATCCTTGGTCAGAAGCGATCTGGATGGCCAATCTTTCCACTTTATCCCCGACAGTCCTAGACGCAGCGCTGTAAATCAAATAAACTATGGTAAAATCTAGTCAATCCAGATTGTTGTCTTGTAATGGATATGTACGTAGATCAGCCGTCAGTGTGAAGAACACACTTCTCTAATATGTGCCCTTTATCCAAATTATATATTTAACGGTTGTATTTCGCAATATCATTGAATCTAATACTCAAATATTCAAGATTAAATCAAAATCAAGTGTCCTTGTTCCCATGCATCAGCCGTTATTTCCGCCAACAGTCTGGTACGCCCTTAAAAATGCTAATATATTAACTCCCTTAATCTTTTATTTTAAATCTCGAAATCAAGGATAGCATTTCAAAAGGAAATTAAGTTTTTATTTCTCCCTCCTGGCGATGTATCAACAACCTTTTACGCAGTAATTGAAATCAGATAAAATTCCAGACAAACAGGATTTCTCATGAAGCATAGAGACAGACGACACTAGCAATATTTATTCCCCTAACTGTCGAATAGAAAAGAATATTACGAATTATTCTGTCATCGCACATATTATGACAAACGACAAGCAAAACCCAAACGTATATACACTTCGCTTATCTCCTTCAGTACAGTAACAGCGCCCTGGAAGGGACCTTTAATCCGATCCAATTTCGCAATTGCAAATACATGTATGAAAACTGACAAAAAGGGGACTACCAACATGGAAACCTGCAAGAGCGACAAATAAACAAGTAACCAAGTAGTACACTCTTCATACACAATAAATTCTCAAAGGATTCTTCGAAGGATAACCACCAAACGAAAGCGTTGCCAAGCAAAAAACAAAAATGCTTTAGCATTCCGCTCTTGTTTGTTTGGACTTCTCGTATGTCCTTTGGTTTCAATAACAAGAGGAGAAGAGAGAATGGATAATATAGAACAACCGACAAAAAGGATTTCAAGTATCATTGATAAAATGTAATAATATGAAAATAGAATCGGATTGAAGTAGTAAACTGGGAGTGAAAAATGACACATGGACAAGGGGTTGGTTGGCTGCTCCGGAACTCTTCTATTTTTTCTGCAACAATAACATTAAATCAAATCGCAATAAACAGGATATTGCCAGGGTAACCGATCTGAGGAAGTAAGAAAAGGTCCTTCCTTTTCGGTGAGTAATGTAAATTGTGAATCGGGAAAGAAAACACAGAAAGCTAGCGAAAAAAAAAAATCGTAAGGACAAACACAATTGCAGCGGTAAATCACTGTGGAATAGGAAATATGACAAAGCCGAAGGACAACACCAACTTTCAGGACAGAGTACACTCTATCCTTTGGTGTACATAGCCGCAAACTATATGTATATTTCGAAGCAATTTTAAAAGGAGCAAACACTTTTTTTTTAAATTTTCTTTATCATTTGTATGTTCCACGGTAGACTGGACGGTTCTTCCGGATAATATATTTAAGTTTTTATTTCTCTGGCGAAAGTCCTTGCAGATAATTTATTGCCAATAATGAAATATGATTAGGCAGTCGCGTATCCTTTTATTTAAATTGGATTTTTATTTTTATTTTATTTATTTGCTTTTTTTATCGTACTCCTCGTATAGGGAAAAAGGATAAACTGGCAGTTTCCTGTCGTTGTGAAGTTCTTTTGTGTACATGACTTGGTTGTTTGTCCTGCTATTGTTTGTGTGTAAGGAGTGTGGGTGGTTTTTAGCTGTCCTTTGGCGTAAATTTATTGTTATCATAAAAAGTCCTGATTCAATTGCAGAGACCATAAGTCAATTTATGCGAAGGATGTTGTCGTTGGTTCGTTATAATTTTTTTTTTTACAGTTTTTTGGCAGGTTGTAATGTATGTATGTAGGTAAAGGAAGTAATATTATCTATTCTTTATACCGGAAAGAAGCGAACAACAATTAGTAGAATCTTCTTATACATTTATGGAGGTCCACTTTGACGTGAAAAAGGGGAATTCGACAAGCCATAAATAAAATAAGCAACGTTATGCTAGTCAAATACCTCAACTTTGACTATTGCATGATTATATTCATTCGGTAAACATGAAGTAACTGGATGTGCTTCTGACAACTTAAGCACATGTTTCTCTCCACATTTTGAAGAAATTGGGAAATAAACTCATGATCTTCCATGTTTGTCATTATTTACTTAATTTTTAATAAAAAAGAATTTATATAAAAACTATACACAAATTATGAATATAGCTGTAATGAAGATACCAGTTGCGCAATCTAATTACCAAAAGTTACTTCTGGCTTAAGGCTTAAATCATTTGAACTGCTCTCGCCTCCTTCTGATTTCTTTTATAATCAGCCCTATCGGGAATTCCGTGGGAAATATTTTTCCCTCTGAATTTTTCTGTTCCCGGGAACGCGGTCCTACTATCGGGAATTCCCCACGGAATGTTTTTCCTTGGGAACGAATTTGACCAAGATGCAATTTTTTTTTTTTTTTTTTTTTTTTTTTTTTTTTTTTTTTTTTTTCGAGGGTAGGTGAAAATCTTCAACAAGACACTATGAGGATCGACAGCGCGTGCTCATAGTAGTGTGGGATTCTTACCCACTAAAAAACCTCCCTTCAAAACAGACTTGTTTTTATTTTTACTACAACTAAGTATTCGACTTATCAAGTAGTTTTCGTTTCGCGAAATAATGACGTTTTGCAGGTACCTTCCCATTGGAAGTTCCTGCCAGCTCCGCAGTTTAGACGCGGCTACTTATCGCGCTAGGTCTAAAGGTTTGGTTCTTTGTAGACGGCGCAGTAAATTTCTTTCTTCCAAAACTTGGAGGACTGTAATATTTACGTGACTTTCTAGTCGACTTTTATGCTTTCTCGCGTAGGTTTGAATTTCATCTTCGATTGTTTTAATGCCAAGGTCTCTGTGGATATCGCTATTTTTGATATACCATGGCGCATTTACAATACCTCTTAGCACTTTGTTTTCAAAAGTTTGTAAAATTTTAATATTACTTATTTTGGTACAACCCCAGAGTTGTATACCATATGTCCATACAGGCTTTAGCACTTGCTTATATAAAAGCAGTTTGTTATATATATTAAGCTTGGAATATTTTCCAAGTAACCAATACATTTCTCGATATTTGTTATCTAGTTCTTTGCGTTTTTTCTTAACGTGCGTTTTCCATTTCAGCTTTGTATCAAGTGTCATTCCAAGATACTTAGCCTCGTTTGCAAACGGGATTTGAACCGAGTTTGAAAAGATCGGCAAATTATTTATTTTTTTATAAGTAAAATTTACATGAACAGATTTGGTCTCGTTGAGTGCGATTCGCCAAATCTTTGTCCATTCATTTACTCTATTCAAAGCTTCTTGCAGTTTTTCTGTAGTATCTTCGACCGTTTTACCTACTGTCAAGATAGCAGTGTCGTCGGCAAATGTAGCTAGCTCAGTGCCTTCTACTTGCGGTATATCACGAGTGTATAATAGATATAAGACTGGACCAAGAACGCTTCCTTGCGGCACCCCAGCCATTATTTCCTTAAAATCTGAATATTCGTTTCCACATTTGACGCGGAATAGCCTATTCGTAAGGTAGTTCTTCAAAATATTATATAGGTGCTCTGGCAGAACTTGTCGTAATTTAAACTTTAAGCCTTCGTGCCAGACCTTGTCAAAGGCTTGAGAAACGTCAAGGAATACGCTTGAACAAATCTTTTTTTCTTCAAGTGATTTTTCGATTACATGTGTTATTCGATGTACTTGTTCAACTGTAGAATGCTTACTTCTAAATCCGAATTGATGATCAGGGATGAGATGCCCTTCTTCTATAACCGGCTGTATTCGCCTAACCAATATTCTCTCGAACACTTTGGATATAATTGGAAGAAGCGAAATCGGTCTATAAGAGGTTTTTTCATTCGGCGGTTTTCCAGGCTTAAGGACCATTATAACTTCGGCGACTTTCCATTGACTGGGAACATATTCTAGTCTAATCGCGGCGTTTATAATGAACAGAAGCTTAATTAGAGCTTTTCTTGGTAGTGCTTTAAGAACCTCTCCCGTAATTAGGTCGTATCCAGGAGCTTTCTTAGGTTTAAGTTTCTTTATTTCTTCCTTAAGTTCGGTAAGCGTTGCATTTCTTATTGCGCTATTGTCTATATACGACGTATTTATATTTTCAATAAGAGCTTGTCCATCAAACGGTTTGAAAGTTTCTTCCAGGTGGGTGGCAAAAACTTGCGCTTTCTCTTTATCATGCCTGGCCCATTCGTCTTGATTTTTCCTAATTGGCGCGGCTTGAATTTGAGGTTTTTTAATACCTTTTATAGCCTTCCAAAGCGAATAGTTAGAATCTTTTTCTGCCGTTAAGCTTTCTAGATAAGTTTGTATTTCAATATTCTTAAGGTCTTTAATAGATCGTTTTAGTGAGTTGCACAAACGGTTAAGATGTGCTTTATGTTGCGGAGCCCGAGTTTGTTGCCATCTTTTACGCGCTTTTCTCTTCTCCTTAATCATCTCTTTTATTTCCTGCGGATAAATTTTAATGTAACTGGCCGGGGTTCTCTTTAGGTTGGGAGTATTCTTCCACGCGGCATCCTGTAAGATTTCGACGAAGCGATCTACTTCAACTTCAAGTTCATAGGGCGTTTTAAGTGATACGCTCAGCTCAATATTTGCTTCAATATCTTTTTTAAAGCCATCCCAATTAGTTTTCGCGCCAGTTAATCTGGCCGGTCCTACTTTTTTAATCAAAGCTTCGCTTATCGTCATAATGATTGGAGAATGATCAGAGGAGAGATCAAAGCTTTCTTCAACTTTTATACAGTTGCCAGATATTCCTTTAACAACAAAGAAATCAATCAGATCTGGTATCTTATTTCTATCAGTTGGCCAATATGTTGGTTTACCCGTCGAGTAAAAATCACAACTGAATTGCATACCCGCATTATAAAGCTTTCTACCTTTCTGAGAGGCGTACCTTGAGCCCCAGAAGGGGTGTTTCGCGTTGAAGTCACCACCAATAATAAAATTTGGTTTAAGGAAGTTGAAGATGTTTGTGAAATCACTTTCTTCAAGTTTACATCGCAGTGGACAATATATAGACGAAATGTTGAAAGCAAAATGTCTATTTCTAACGCGTACCGTGCTTACTTGCATTGCTTCTAATTCAATTTTTATTTCCGCTGAGTGTTCGATATTTTCTTTTATAAACAAAGATGATCCGCCTCTGGCTCTTTCCGATGGGTGAAAGGCGTGATACCCGCTATATCCCCTTATCTTAATATTCGATTGCTTTGTCAGATGAGTTTCACAGACCAAGCATATATCAATATCTTTCTCTCGCATAAATATTTCTAACTCGTCGAGTCTTTGTATGAGCCCGTTAGCGTTCCAAGTAAGAATTTTAAGCGTTTCTTTCATATTCTGGTTGAAGTGCGCGTGTTATGAATGTTGTTTTCTAGTGCAACTAGTCTCTCGAAAATTAGTTTATTTGTTTTGCATTGCTCTTCAAGTTTCGCAAGAATTAGGGAAAAAACATTGGATACATGATCTTCTGAACTACCTCTATCACTATTTTTCAATGTCGCAACTTGAGAAGGAGTTTTTACATTAAAGTTTGGACGGTTTCTTGCTTTGATCTCCCGTGAGTTGTCGGTCGTGTACGTACCCTTAACTGTTTTCGCCGCTTGAGCATAAGACTGCACGCCAATATTCGGAGATTTTGCTTCTGTTACCTTATCTCTATTACTTTCGGATTTTTTATCATTAACCGATCTTAAGTTAATATTGACGGACTTTCTATCTTTCGCTGCTTTTTTCGTAGCTATTTTGGGTCTGTTCTTGATTGGTTTCATATTCGGACGCATCGAATTTTTTAGCGTATCGCGGCGTTTTTGAAGCTCTTTCGCCACTTCGCAACCTCGATAGTTCGCAGGATGTTTTCCTTTGCAATTTATACAAGTGGCTGGGGTTTGCTTGTTTAGGTGACACTCTTCCGAGAGATGTTTACCTGCGCATTTGACGCATCGCGGCTCTTTCTGGCAGTAAGTCTGCGTGTGATTGAAGCCTTGACAGCGCTTACACTGCGGGATCGATCTGGAAGTCTTACGCATGGGTTCGATTTTGACCATGCAAATGATGATGCAAATGATAAATAAATATTCGAACTTCATTTTCGAAGTATTTGACAATTGATTTAGAGTTCACAACAAAAGATTTTTTTTTGTTTCGTTCGGTAATAAGTGAAAAAGTAATTAACAATGCAAAGAATATCAGCTTTGTTATTAATGGATGAAATAGAGCAAAAGCAACGAAGTGAGCAGAGATCAATAAGGCAAAGTTTAAGTGATCATTCGAATCCATTAGAACTACCACAACCACTGTAAGTATAAATATTTGATAAAGTAATAATTATATCTTAATATCCTTTTGTTCTACAGATTCCATCGTTACTATAGAGTAAATAAGCCACTGTTTAAACATTTGCTTGATATGTTGTTTGATTTCTTGCCTCAAGCTAGGAAACCAATCGCCATTCCTCCTATTGTTAAGCTAAGTGCGTGCTTGCGTTTTTTTGCCGAAGGTGGATACCAGACAGGTGTAGGAAAAGACCATGAGGTGGGGTTAGCGCAATCTTCATTTTCAGAAGTCCTTTCAAATGTGTTGCATTTCTTCGAGAGCAAAATTTGCCCGGTATGGATCAAAATGCAGATGAGTGAAGAAGAAAAAAGGAAAACTATTTTGAATTTATACGAAAAACATAAAATACCTGGAGTAATAGGCTGCATAGACGGCACTCATGTCAAAATAATTGCTCCACCAATAAACAAACATTTATATTATAATAGGAAAGGATATTATAGTTTAAACGTCTTACTTGTAAGTTGCTTTCTTGTTTTTTTTTTTTTTTTAACTTATCCCCCTATCAAGGTTTGCGACTATGAGATGAAAATACGATTTGTAGATGCTACTCACCCTGGAGCATGTCATGATGCACTTATATGGAACGTAAGTGAACTGCGATCGTGGATGGAAGAAAAATATTTAAATGGTGAACGAAATTCTTGGCTATTGGGTAAGTACTATTTACTTAAACAATTATTGTCCTTATTTAATCAAACCTTTCAACAGGTGATGCAGGATATCCTTTGGAGCCGTGGATATTAACAGCCCATAGAGCAATAGAAGAAGGTTCATCGGAAGCTAAATTCAATGAAGCTCATACTCGATGCCGGAATGTAGTTGAAAGGACGAATGGGGTGCTTAAAGCAAGATGGAGGTGTCTGCTCAGTGCAAGAGAACTTCACTACCTTCCAAAAAAGGCAGTTCAAACAATCAATGCTTGCTGCGCCTTACACAACATGTGTATTCATTTTAAAAGCGATTTTCCGATTGATGTTGTAAGTACTGAATTTATAGATGAAGATAATTCCAGTAACACAATCAACAGCAATGATGACTTCGGTGCAACAGATTCAGAGCTCAATCGGGAAGCAAAGCGAATAAGAAGAGAAATAGGAAATAGCCTTTAAATTTCAAAGTTCATAAAAATGTTTTTATTTTTTTTAATTTTGGTCTTACATAAATAAATAAGTAAATTAATATATATTTGAATTCATTCTAAAAAAATAACACATAAAATACGTTTATTACAACTTTTCTAGCTTTGCCTCTTCAATTTCAATTAAACGTCTTTTGAACTCAAGCTTTGCTTCAATTTCCTGCTTCCTCATTTGTTCCATTTCAAGGTTGTGTCTTTTGGTTTCTTCCAAGGTCTTTTTCTGGTAATCATTAACTTTGTCAATGGACCTGTAAATTTTCTTCAAAATTGATTCCATTGCTTCATGATGATGTTTCATTGATAAAACGGCATCTTCAATTTTATTGCAAAGCTCTCTTTGAATTTCAATTTCTTTTTCCAAAGCGACTTGTGTCGTCATGCCTTTTTGTCGCTCTTTTGTTAAACGAGGAGTTGTAGTTTCTAACTCATCCTGTTCAACGTGTTTTTCTTGTTGCTTCGCTGGTTCTGTTGAATTGATAAGCATTTCAATTAGAATGTTCTCATCAAATGATTTGTCCTTTAATACGTCAGCAGAACGATTGGCTGTTGATAAAAATGAGAAATTTTCTTTTTCGACGTGTTGATTTTGATCAACGTCTAGTTTTCTCTTTTTGCTACATGAAGGCAAACCAAAAGCGGGAGCATCTGGACAACCTTCAACTGATTCTCCGAATGCACAAATCTTTATTACCGTTTCTTCTGACGAACTGAATTTGTGTTCTTTGTTGGGGCCCCCACCAGTTGCTTTCTTTTGTTTCACATTTTCACCCATTTTTTTCTTCACATATTTTTTTTATCGAGCCAAACCTTAAAATTACATTGTTTAAAGGAAATCACTATTAAAACAATTTATCACTTACTTTTTTCCATTCGGCAACAGATTTCGTTGGTGGGCCCAAACAGTTGAGTTCTTTCTCGGCAATTTTCCAAAATTTGTTGACATCTTCCTTTGTTCGATTGGTTGTGAATCCATTGGCGATATCTCTGTTTTTTTCCATTAAGTTTATTAAAACTTCTATTTGCTTCGCATTTGATGAATTCGACCTTAAAAACACAAATTTTTTAATTTTATTTAAATTTTATTTATAGAGAACAACTTACATTGCAGTTTCTGTTTTCAATTCCGACAGCTAAATAACAGGGGAATATTCCGAGGGAAAAAATATAAAATTTCCCATAACAAAAGAGTTCCCGATAGGTATTTTTTCCCTCGAAATTTTTCCCTAATTTCGAAGAACGTTCCCGATACCAATTTTTCGAATATAGGAAAAATTCCTTGGGAGAAAGAATTCCCGATAACCCTAAATATGTGCAGTGATGAATATTTAAAATGTAAAAGTGATACCAATGCACACATCTTACTAGTGCATTAGGTATAATTTTGGATTCCTATATGTACTTTTCGACCTATTTGAAGAACGCGACATGCGTTCGTATCTGTCTTTGTTGTTAGAGACAATAGTAAGTAAGTAAGCAAGGTAATTTTTAGCTGACACACCAAGACAGTTTTGCAGAAATATTGCGTTGAAATTGGATGCAATCTCTGCCGTTTTCGTAATGACGATGGCATCAGGCCTTACAGGTTTTTTTCCGGGTTTTGCTCTTCTTCTCTTTTGACCTCGTTTTTATTTTTGACTTTCGGTGGACTTTCCAAATTTTTCGTACTTCCTTCCGTTTCTGTTCTCCAGCTGGCGTAATTTCGGTTTCCCCTTCCGGTGTTGTTGGATTCTTGTGGTTTTTCGGGTTTGGCTGCCAGACTCTGGCAGCTGGCCTTCTGTTTCGCGTGATCGCTTCGCATTTCTTCCTTCGACCAGTTTTGGTGCTATTACTCTTGCGCTCATTACTCTCTTGTGCATGTTAGAGGTAGCACTCATTAATTCCCCATGGTTTGGTTTATATGCCGTTGGGCTCCCATTGCATCCCCAGCAATCGCCGGTTCAACCGTCGGCGACTCACGTCCGTCCATGCTCCTCTGGGGTGCTGCCGCTTGGCCACCTGGTGACGTCGGCATCTTGGAACTCCTCAGAAAGGGGTTTCACTGCCTTCTCCTTGTTACTACCGTCGCTTCCTTTGTTAATTTTTTTTTGTATTCATTTTGATTGGGTCCCCACTCAAAGTCGTTATCTATGCTCGGATTTGTAGTTACCATATGACCCCATGGTTATCTATGCAGTGAGGCCATGCAAGATTTGGCAAACTCCCTTATGGGGTTTTGTGCTCGTGGCTGTTCTGTGATAAACAGGATTGTTACATCTGTACCTACAGACACAAGCTTAACGGTGATGAAGAGCCTTCCTTGAGGCCTGCCAAGGTTTTAACGGGACGGAGGCGTTATAGCATTAGCCTGAAAGCCCTCATAGCTGTCATTCCAATTCGTTTTCTAGTGTGTCATAATTAAGACCTTACCGGGCTTGGTCTTAATGTTTTAGGTAGGTACTGATTACAAAGTCATCTTAAATAAACTTTATGTGGCTTCACTTTTATGTAAATTATTTATTGTGGTATATGGTGAAATATATATGCATGCAGTAGTCCTTCCGCGGCAGGAAGCTGCACTTTTCACGATGTGGCGGGTACTTCGCGATCTCGCCATTTTTTCTTTACTGTATTCCTCGTAACCACCTTATGAGGTGGGAAACACATACCGTACTCGTCTTGACACAGAAAGTTTATAGGGGTTCTTTTGACCTTTTCAGCAGCGCCCTCCTTTTTTGCTGCTCTTGGACGGGGGCTGCTTATTGGGTATTCGCAGCTAACCTGCATTTCTGTATGCCGTTCACCAACCGCCACCCGTGACCTCCACAGTTGCATGAGCTTAGCCTGACCAGCTTCTCTGACTCAGTGACTGTGCCACTAAAAAGTAAAATAAAATATTAACGATTTAGCCGCGAGTCTAGCAAATCGCAAGGACTCAAATTTGTTCTGACGTTAGGTACTATTATTGGGGGATGCAAACCTATGCCTTGCTCAGTGTTGAACTTATTGCAGCATATTTCAAGGAACCCCTTAATCCTGCGCCAATTCTGTATTTTCCAACCACGTGATATCTAATCGTTCCGTTTCAGAATTAGATACACCAATCTTGACGTTGACAATCAATAGACTAAAACACTACTGACTTAACATTATGACCTTTGGACCTAGAAGAGATGTTTAAGTAAATTCGTCTTAGTGTCGATGTTTTCAAGCAATTTAAGTATCTTAGGTTTCTCATCTCATATGGCCTCGATTTGAGACCCCATGTTTAAGGGAAATGTGTTGCAACAAACGAATACTAACCTCACGTGGAGTAAGTTCCTTGACAACAATTATGTTACTGCTATCTTGAAGTATAGAGTGCTGAACCCCACGATCAACACCTGCCTTTGTTATGCTAATCAATTTTTTGGTTATCATTACCTTGAGTTTTTCATTAAACGAACCTTCAGTTTTTCAATATTAAAGCATATGCAATACATGCATATATCAAATATGGGATTCCTCAAACCTACTTGAAGAATTTGAATTGTCACGTTTGTAATCGTAGTGAAATTAAAGATATCGTTCACTTCCTATCAGTAATTTCTATTCTTTTGGAAACCCGCAGCGCTCTCAGACTTAATAAAACCAAATGCATTTTATATGAATCATACGATTGAGAAGTACTCTATTGCTTTTGTAAGAATGGATTAAGCTATCGTAGCAGCTTTTAGACTAAAAACAAACTCATACACAAATTGTTCATTCTAAGTCACGTAATAATAATAATAGTAGTTATACGTAGATGCAAGTTAAAATCCGAATCACAAAGCACTTCGACTTGATACGGTTGATCGTAATCCAGGCAAAAATCGTTCTTTGGTGTAGTAGTTATAGAAATTTTGATAGTATTCGTTGTGTTTTATGCTCGAGCAGCTATTAGTTACTGTTCCACACTGCGGCTCGAACCTACACATTTAGATCGATCGCACTGCCTACTATACTATTCGCAAACATTCTCGTAGCCATTGATGAATATTAAAGCCAACTTCACTGATACGAGTATAACAGGTTAAGAAATAGACAACATAGCTTTTCTGGTAGCAATATCGAATATTTAAGTCAATTAAGTTCTTATTATATTTCATATAAAATTTTATACGTACAATTTTTCCTGCTTCTTAAACCGAAGATCTATAATTCACCCATAATTATAATCCCTCAATCTCACTCTCATAAGACGAAATCTTTCTCGAAAGGAATCTTAAATCATAAAGCACCCCATCAAGGATGTCACATCACTGTCATCATCCAATGCATGTCACACGCTAATTGCCAATCTAATCTCCAGCTTACGAAACAGACAATGGAAAAAAGTGGTGAACCTTTCCACGCGCACATATCCTCATCCTTAGACTTATCCAAGAAAAAGAAAGGCCGGATGATTGATGACAACGCCGCATGTTGCTCATTTGTTTTGTCAGATCCTAATGAAAATTAAACACACTGCGGCGACCCATATTTGTTACCACACACCGCACGCACACACAAATTAATTCCTAAAAGTAACCCACGCCGCAATCCATCATTTCGTTAATAGAGCACCTCTGAGCAGCAGAGATGTAGACCAACATCTACTCTCTGGTTACAGTGTCTCTTTTTTTTTTTCACTGTCATCCCTCATCGCAACTCACTAATTCGTTGGCCAATGTCATCATTAATTTTCATTAAAGTCACCTGGATACAGTCCCGCAGTGGGGCAGATACACAGAGAGAGAGACAGAGTAAATGATTTAACGTTCTTCTGGTTAGCCCAGCTGACACTCCTTCGTTGTTGTCAACGGCAGCCCTTTTGGCGATAGCAGAGATTCATCATCCACAACGAGAGACATGTCATCCATCAAAGAAGATAAATGATGGTCTAGCCATCTTTTCTAGTCTGTTCACATGCACACACATGCCAAATGAATCCTTGTCCTTTCATCATCAGATGGGGCGAGCGACCGCTCCCAACACCATCAACTGAGTGACCAGCAGTTGGTCAACATGTTGAAGGCTGCTTTAAAGTGACATGACATAAGACCCAATTCTTCACTCCACATCTTCTCCAAAAGTGCAATTGTAATATCATGTCTCTAGCCAAAGCCCAGCAGAAGTACAGGACATTGATGACGTCGATCTAAAAAGCAGTAAAGAACTAACCGAGGGCGGAGGAGGCCCAGAAGTAGAAGAACCTGCCCTGCTTCTACATATACGACGACGATAAATCAAAATGAGATGTCATAAAACTTATCATTATCATGTGACAGAGCATGTTGCACGTCGAAGGAGTTGGCCGTAGAGCAGGAAGCAACCAGGATATGGACACGAGTGCTGTCCACTGTCCATTTATGTCAGCAACATGATACTCTCTTCTCTCGATATGTACATCTGGACAAGGTGGTCACATGCACATTCGATCCATCCATCGTAGTGGGCGTACAGGAGGAGATGCTGACATCACTGAAACGTACAAATGACGCCAGAAACATTGGGAAAATTGTCTCGATTTGTCTGGGTAATTTGAGATCCTGTTGTGTGCTGTGGACATGTGGACACTTGAACAGAGCGTGCACATGAAGGGTCTTAGTATGTTTATAGAGATGCACTCATATGTACACATACATAAATGGTATACTTTTCGCTGCAAGGATTTCCAATTAAAGGAACAAATAGTGTAATGATTCCACAATGCCGCATCGTGGCTGTCTGTGACCCCTAAAGCTACCTAATTCCATTGATTACCGCTAGCGCAATGCAATAGCACGATCTTACTTCGCGGTTAGAGAGTCATAAATCCTCATCACGATTCCTTGTTGCCGTGGTTGGAGTTCAGATTCGACTCCGGTAACCCTCATATGCAACAACTCAGCTAAATCACAATACACCGAAAATTAATACCACTGCGCCGCGCACAGATCCTTAGGTTTGCAAGCTAAGGACCAAAGGAAGTGTTTCGTTTTTTTTTTCTTTTTGTTTTTCTTCCACTTCGCGAAAATGATTTACAACGACACTAAAACTATTGTGTGGCGGTTGCTTTTGGCGTCTTGGTTGGCTCGTCTTGACTCTTTCTCATGGTAATGAGCAGCGATGGCGGCAGAGTCTTATATTGGAATGGCACGAACAAAGGATGAAGAAGAAGAATCGAGTGAGAAGCGCGGCGGCAGTGGCAAACACTTTCAATACAACTGCAATAAATAACCACAAATCTGATGATTTATTGGGTGAAACAAATTATAACTATTTTCTTTATTTTCTTTTTGTGTTGCCTTGTTTTTTTATTCATTTGCTTTGAGGTTTTATTGTATTGAGTTATTGGCATGGAATGTACAGCAAAGATGGGAGAAGCGGATGGAGACACAAACCACACGTTTAATGAGAATATTGACACTATGATTGCGGCTAAGTTACTTAGCAGACGGTGATAAAATCAAAAATTCTGCATACATATTAGACGAGAATCTATAAGTATGTATCGAAGTTAAATGGGTTAAATTGGGTTTTCTTCCTGGTAGTATTTACAATGGATGATTTGTCTAAGTGCTACAGTCGAATGTTTCCTACTCCGACAAAAAATATTATTCATAGGTTGCGTATTCGAATTTTGTATTGTAGTGTTATAATTTTATACCAGAAGCAAAAACACCATCCTGTCGATCACTACCAATTATATTTGCATCACGAGGGAATCATCTCTACGTATATAACCGATAGTCTGATGTTGAATGAGAAAAACTGCTTTAGCGGGTACAATAGAGTCTGGTGATGCCTATCAATTAGATCATATCATTAACCAGGAATCCGCCGTATTGCAGATAATGAGAACGAACAATTCTCGTAGTCAGGGTGTTGGCGGATGAATTTTTTTTTTTTGCCTAAGGGGTGGTGGAATATGCTACTGTTCTCGAGAAACAGGCCCGCTCTGTTTCAAGTAGTGTGGGACTTTCTACTCACTAAAAAAGCACCTTTAACCCTTTTTCAACTTGACACCATCCACTCCGGAACCGCTTTTGCATTACTTCAGAGTGGTATCGTTTTCTTCCCCTTTCGGGGCCGGCTTTTTCATATTTGTCTTGTTTGCGGGTTAATTCTATCTTGCCGGTAAGGCTTACATCAGGCTTACATAAATCCCATGAGGGTTGAAATCAGGCGATGGTTCACCTAGCCTGGATGGATCGCTTGCTGTTTGCCCTGAACGTCTCTCAATGGCTGACATTTACCTGGTAAAGTACTCAACTTCAGAAGCTCAGAAAATTGTCTAGGAAACTCAAAAACAGGATTACTGAACATACTATCAGTCTGTGTAGAGCCACTATAAGATTAACGTGAGGCAAGCCAAGATGGAATCGTATGAAAAATTCGGTGGAAACATGGTGGCAATAAAAGAAACTGCCACGCTGTGATAAAAAAGCCAAGATGGATTCACTTCAAAAGTTCGACAGTTCCTACACTAGTATGTACCATATGGAAGGCTAAGGATTTCCTGCTCGTGCCTCGCTTACCACGTGGAAAGTAGTGTCGCTTAAACGGAACATGTTGGCTGAAACCTCTGGATCTGGTTCGGGAATCGCAGGAAATCATCTGAGTAGACACCAGCACACATATCAGAGCGGTAAATAATTGATGTACGGGACACGGGCTATTTATCACGTTTATTGAATTTGCCTGTTCTATACTTCCGAGTGCGCTTTGGAGCTATTAAAACGCTGCTCAACTTGTTACCGCTAGACTTTCCTGTTCAGAACGAGCCAATGTAGCGCTGTGTCAACTCAGGACATGGCATTCATACTTCGTAAAGCCAGAGCAATGTACTTTGTTTATGATACTCATTGCTAATATGAGCCCTGTTGTCAGATAGAATGTACGAAGCTAATTTCCCAGAGATGGTTAAATGAGAAACCCAAATAAGCTTCATCAGAATTTTATTAATGTATTCTACACTGAAGGCTCTAGCACGACTATGCTAGGTTTCCCCTTGTCGTTTTGAAATTGACGAATTTTTCGTCAATTAGAAAATTAGCAAGTGGAAATAATGAAAAACTGCTTGTCATTGAATTGACTAACAGCGCTTGTCAATGACTGACAAACAATTTACATGAAACAGCTCAGTTGTCAAACAAAATGTCACTTTGTCTTTAATTGACAGTGAAAATTAATTCAGACGGTTCAAGAATGAGGACTGGCGTTGGATCAGGCATCTTCTCCGACCCCCTAAGTGTATCGAAATCCATACGACTTCCAGACCACAGCAGCGTCTTCCAAGCAGAGGTCATAGCAGTGACAACAGCCGCCCGTGAGTCTGCGATAAGGGCAATACCACCAGAAGGTATCACCATCTTTATCGACAGCCAGGCAGCTATTAAAGCGATTACTGTCTTCTTCTTCTTCCTTTTATCAGCGAGGCTATGATCCGAAAACAAGGGATCACAACCCTTAAAGCGATTACTGTCATAGAAATTAAATCGAAGCTTGTGAAGTGTTGTCGAGAAGAGCTCAGGGTTCTTGGAACACAGCACAAGGTATCGCTCTGTTGGGTCCCTGGGCACGAGGGTATCCCACGCAACGAGAAAACGGACGAACTGGCGGGAATCGGCTCAGAAGCCCTACTAGAATAAGTTGACCCCCTGTGTGCATCCCGCCTTGCACACTCACGCTCGTTGCAGGGAATAAAGCCATAAAAGAAGCGAACGCAAGATGGACCGTCATGGAAGCTTGTGCCATCACCAGGAAGCTATGGCCATCCTTCGACAATGCAAGGACCGAGAGAATTACTCGGAAAGATAGGAAATCCCTTTTCACCCTCGTGGGCATCATCACGGGGCATAACACTCTGCGGTACAACTTGAAAAAACTACGCCTGACGGAGGAGGAACTCTGTAGAGGCTGTGGTAACGAGGAAGCTTTTAAGGACACTACCCACTTCCTGTGCCTCTGTCCGAGTTGTTGGAAAATTCGGAGAGAAAAAACACACGAGTCTGATTCAATGAGTTTTATTCACAAGACTAACTTGATAGAAAAACAAAAGCGTAGATTAGAGTAAATTGAAACAGGTAGATAATATATAAATGTAGCAAGTATTTAAGTAAAAGTAATAATGAGGAATTGCTAATAATTCATTTTTAACACGAGTCTTCAACACTCCAGGAAAAAGTTCCTTGGTAAATATTTCTTCCAGGATCTCGAGAAGCTCTCCGGTGTTTCGACAGGAAAGATGCTGAACAGCCCACATACCTAACCTAACCGGAAAAATTAAATAAATATAATTTCCATTTGTAAAATAGAAAATGAATTTTCCATCCACATCGGAAGAAGATGTTTCAGAAAGGTATGTGTGGAATGGAGCGTGGAGTCCTCAGTTGCTCTCATCCATCAAGTGGAACAATTCGAAAACATTTGGGACTCCAACTAACAAATAAAAACAGAGACATGAATAATAATTCATGGACCACCATATCTGAAACCCTTGGTATTCTAAAACATATAACTTCATGTTGAGGTGAAATGCGCTTCTTGACATATACAATATAAAATTAAATACTTACATTTCCATTACCACTTGCATGAAAATTTTGCGGATAATTTTTTTTTTATCACGTCAATATCACAGTTCACCATTGACAATGAAATGACTGTTCGAAATTGGCAGTGCAAGTAGAAATAGCTTTTAGCGAACTGACAAAGGCATTTGTCAAAATATCATTGTCAATGAACTGGCAAATGATTTTTTGTCAATAATTGACGTAAGTGGAAATGAACTGGCAGTGGTGTCGTTTAATGACATAAACGAGAGCAGTTAAACTTTGTCAATTAAATGACATGTGGAAACCAACCTATGGAACTGGAGTTTCCTATTTTCAACAATGAGACCAAATTTCCCTGCGCTCTGGGCAAAATGGCAACTGTCTTACCGATGGATGTTTGCCATATTCGGAAGAGCTTTCCATATGGGATAGTATTTGTGTTATTAGGGCACCGGGTCAAAGCGGAGTTGTATGGAAATGATAATGGGATCTAGTTTGACAAAAATTCTCGATCGACTTTCCCATGGTATTTATACTTAGTAGGCAGTTTGAATTCTTGTAGAACCACCAAGTGTGTGTTTTGTGAATGGGTGTGATAGAAGCACTACAAAACTACATATTTCCCAATTTGAGTAGGAATGACTGCAAAACGATGGTTGGGTTAATCACTGGGGTAACCACATGCCAAAATGCCTGTCAAGCTCTAACTTCAGCCACAACTTAAAGGTTACATTCACAAATCGCATTAACTGGAAGCAGAACAAACATACATTTAATAATAACTCTCATATATGATACACAGATGGATCCAAGGCAGATGAAGGAGCTGAGCTGGACTATACGGCGCTACTATGAAGACCTTCATTGACTCGTGCATGGAAAGAAGCAACTCCGTATTCCAAGCTGAAGTATTCGCTATAGAACTATGCGTCAGAGAAAATATAAACAGATCTATAACCAACAAGAACATTAAAATTTTATCAGATTGAAAGTCTGCTCTACTGGCAATTAAGGCTTTTGAAATAGCATCCAAACTATTATGGGACTGCTTTCAACTACTCATATCACTAGCCAGCACAAACAGAGTTCATCTCATTTGGGTACAAGGACAGAGCGGATATGAAGGAAATGAAAAAGCTGACTTGCTAGCCAGAAAAGAAGCTGCACTAAACTTCATGATGCCAAGACCATTCTGCAGTGTCAGTACGGCATAAATCTGTATAAAAAATTAGCTAAAAGAAAAAGTGCACCATTGCTGGATGGAAGGTAATAGACAAACTAAAATCTTTCTGCCAAACACCTCCCACAAAAGAACGAAACAACTCCTACTAGGAGTCAGATTCGAATAGCTACAGAATTACAGTCCACTGTGTCGAGTGGCTAGCTATGGGAATAGCACAATGCAACATTTGCAGAATGTGCAGCGAAGACGAAGCATCAGTAGAACATTTTTTTTTAACGTAAAGGGAAAGGAAAGGCAGAGAATTACCCACGGAGCACTGCGACCTAAAAAGATGTTTTGCGATATCCCCTGGTTGATTGTTTTGAGTTTGTCAACTAGGTGAAATCAAGTTCATTAATGAAGCTAATGACATCAGAAGGTGATGTGACGCCTTTATTAAAGTGCTTTAGCCTCAGTCTGGCTATGGTCGGGCAATCACAGAGTATGTGATGGGCTGTTTCGGTGCCTTCAAGACAGAGACGGCACGTTTCCGATTGAACACGGCCCATTTTCTTGAGATGGTAGTTGAGAGAGCAGTGTCCAGTTAGGAAGTCAGTAATAGTCTAGTTCTATTTTTTGAGAAATTAATAAATTTCTTGGAATGCCTTAGGCCGGGTTGTGCATTCCAGTGTGAGAGCTATTCGCGTTCCCAGCGAAGTAGCAATATTTTAATCTGGTTCGTGGGTAAACCGCAAAAGGGTTCAGGTCCAATGTAAGGAGATTGGGCACCTAGTCTGGCAAGCTTATCAGCCGCTTGATTACCAGGGATGCTTTTGCGTCCGGGGTCCCACATTAGTGTGATTTTATTGTGTCCAGCACGCTGCAAAAGAGTCTGGAGACAATTCTAAGCCAGCTTAGACTTATAGTCAAAGGACGTGAGAGCCTTGAGTGCTGTTTGGCTATCTGACATACGTATATTAATATGTGATCTTCCGAGGTTTCTTCTTATGCATTCTCTGGTGCAGAGCTCGATAGCATAGACCTCTACTTGGAAAATAGTAGTGGATTGACGTAATGGTGTAAAGAGTTTGTAGTTGGGGCCAAATATACCAGCTGCAGCCCCATTTAACATTTTTGAACCGTTAGTGTACCAATTGATTTGAAATATTGATTGAGGGATTTGAGGATAATTCCAGTATCTGCGGTCAGGGATGTTAACTGTGAAGGGGTGGTTGAGGTGGATTCTTTTAGGCATGAAGTCTGAGATGCATACTGCTGGAGAAGTAAGTAGCAGAATTTCCTCAAGGATTTTCATGCGGCCAACTAATTCAGAATTTGTGTTGTTGCATAAAAGGTGAAGCTTTAGAGCACTGGCAGCCACAGTCTTCATAATATTTATGTGTAGGGGTGGAATGTTTAAGAGAACTTCCAGCGCAGCTGTTGGGCAGGTGCGCATTGCGCCCGTAATACCTACACAAGCTAGCCTTTGCACCTTCTAGAGGGCGGAGCGGGTAACGGTTCGATTAACTTTATCCCACCATACTAGCGAAGCATAAGTTATTATCGTAACGATGACTGTGGTATAGGTCCAGTGGATCATTTTTGGAATTAATCCCAATTTTTTGCCGAGAAACCTAGAGCAGGCCCAGAAGGCTTTAGTCGCCTTCTCAGTGGTGCTATCTATATGAGGTTTCCAGTTTAATTTGTGGTCTAGAGTAATTCCAAGATATTTTGTTTGTATATTGTTTAGTGAAAGTGCTTGAAGGCTTAAATTTCTCCCCCTGGTAAAAGATATGATTACGGTTTTTGCTCGGTTAACCGTTAGACCTTCTGACTGGCACCAATTATTTACTTTATTTAGGGCATGTTGCATTTGTTCCGAAAGCCGGATTCATCCTTGTCCTTAGCTATTACGACTAAGTCATCAGCGTAGCCCTGGGTGAGAAATCCAGAGCTATTGAGGTCATTTATGATACCGTCCACTATAATGAACATAAAGAGGACATAGGACACCCCATTGGGGACAACCCTTAGTAGTTCTAACGGAGATTGAAATTTGTCCAGGCTTGGCAGTAATTAATCTGCTACTGAGCATGGAGCATATCGATTTGGTAGTTTGCCGGTTAATGCCTTTGACATCAGCAGCAGACTTAATTGATTGAAACGATGTGTTATCGAAGGCGCCAGAGAGGTCCAGGAAAAAGCATAAGGCTATTTTCTTCATTGACAAGGTTTCTTCAATAGTGCTGACTAGATGGTGAAGGGCTATGACGATAGATTTGCCAGATTGATAAGCAAATTAAAGATTATTTAGGGGGTGTTCTATAAGGGCGGAATTTCTTATGTGAAGATCAATGACTTTTTCCATTATTTTAGGAAACACAGAGGTGAGACTGATTGGCCTAAAGGCCTTTGGGTCTGATTGTGATCTGGCGCCGGCTTAAGGAATGAACACTACATTGACTTTTCTCTATATTGATGGGATGTAACTGAGTTTATAGCTGGATCTGAAGATGGGCACTAAGAATTCGATAAGAGTGTTGATTCCATGATGTAAGAGGCAGGGAAAATTCCGTCTACACCGGGAGCTTTGTAAGGTTTTTGCGTGGAGATTGCCCATCTTATGGAATCGAGGGAGAAGATTTTCTTGACCATAATCCTAGTGCTTCGGTTAGGTGGGGGTGGCATGACTTCATGCAGCAGAGATGTGTGAGGGTCCGTGATTAGTGAGTCAGGGAAGTGGGTCTGCAGAAGAAGACCCAATGTATCGGCGTATCCCTGTGTAAAACTGTTATCAGGTTTTTTGTAGGAGACCAATACCGTTGCCGTGGTTCTTGAATAGGATTTTCTGGGCCCTAACCGCTGGAGGGAGATCGTTAATCCTTTCGTAGAAAGGCCTCCATGTATGTCTTTTTGATCTCCTAATAGCAGAGTTGTAAGTTGTGAGAGCTATTTTCGGTCCATGAGTTGGTGGATTGGCTTCTAACTATTTTTTTGAGGGCATCGAGCTCATGGTTCCATCATGGTACATCGCGGATGTAAGTTCTGCTTTTGGGATAGCAGCTGGCTTCATATGTAGAGGTGATCTGAGAGCTAAATTTTGAGTCTTCTTCTTCAAGAGAATGAGAAGAGTCTATATTTGAACACAATGGAATGATTTCGCTCTAAGGATTTCTATATAGAGATTCCAATTGGTGCGTTTGGGAGACCTGCTGGGTGTGATTGGGTCGCGAGTAGTTTCGATGTCAAACCTAATGTGCATATGGTCAGACAACGAGAACTCCTTAGAAACATGCCAATTGGTAATTAGATCGGACAGAGATGAACTGAATAGGGTAAGATCCAGAACCTCTTGTCTGATGGAGTTGACAAAAGTAGGTTCATTTCCTCTATTTAAAATATCAATATTTAAGCCAATAAGGAGTTGAGACGGCACTCACCTCTTTTGTTGATATTGGAACTGCCCCAGATCGTGTGAGGGGCGTTCGCGTCGCAGCCTAACACGATCTGCTGTCCAGTCTTCTCACCATATCTGAACAGTTTGGCGACTTCGTCAGGTGGAGCTGGAGTTTGGTCGCCAGGAAAGTATCCTGAGGCAATGATGATGGATAGCCGGATTCTGCTGGTAGTTATAAATAAATAAATATTGTGCGCAACAGCTCTTTAAGTGCAAGGACCTAGCTTCTCGCAACCACTCATGTTGTGTGCGTTATATTTTTCACACGAATGGAAGGGACCTACAGTTTAGTGCCGTATCCATAGGGCAATTTGGTTTGAGAAGTTGCTGGTAGTTAGATCCACTGAAATGACTACAAGGTCTTTGCTTATAAACTGTGGGATTGGAAGGATGTTGATTCTATTATTGATTAGAACGGCAGCCTTGGGAAGGGGTTGCCTGTTGTCATTTATTAACTTACATGCGTTGCTGGGGAGGCCACATATTCTACCATCGCGGACCCATGGCTCCTGAGTTAAGATAAGGCCCAGACTGTTTTTTATAAACCAGTGACGGGCAGCCGCAGAGGCCGCTTTGGCATGGTGCAGGTTTATTTGCAAAAATTTAATGGCGCTGGTCATTGGAACTTCGGGGAAGAGGTGAAGCCTGGGGGAGCTCTTATGAGTTTTTGCCGGGCTTTGTTTTTGAGTCCTCTGTCCTTCTATTGCGTAGCTTTAGGTACTGCTACAGAGCCGCTAGTGGAAGTTGGGCCAATAGTTGGTCGAGCCTTATTGGGTAGTCGAACAGCCTCAGATGTTGAACGTAGAATCCCAGAGTGAGGATATTGGACAGACCTTGGATCGTTACTTTTGAAAGCAATGGAGGTTGTTTCTGTTGCGGAGGGGGTTGGAGGAAAATGCGATTATTTTGGAGTCGATTAAGGTCAACTCTGCATCGCATTCTTTAGGAGTAAGGATAGGGAGGGGTGGGGCAAAGTCTTTGTCTTTTCTTTTCTTTCTTTTTGATGAATTGTTTGGTTCGAAGAATAACTTCTCTGAAACGAAAGTCTATTTTGAAATGAAGCCTTT
This sequence comes from Brachypalpus laphriformis, assembly GCA_945910035.1. Classification (NCBI taxonomy): domain Eukaryota; kingdom Metazoa; phylum Arthropoda; class Insecta; order Diptera; family Syrphidae; genus Brachypalpus; species Brachypalpus laphriformis. Next base: position 206,454,384 of record OX246753.1, read on the forward strand.
TCATTCAAACCATGGATTTATGGTCTATAGAGAGAGTCAGTATGGCAAAGATACCCTTGTCCTCACGTTTTAAAACCCGCCATTCAGAAACGAGAATATCTGAATTTTGCGCAGAAACAGCCGTCAGGATCTTCTCCTTTCCGAATGAAGGCTTTGCCGGAAAGTGTCCCAATAAAATTTGTTCTCGAGGAATGTTATCCTCATCAAGAGCTTTTAGTGAGGCACCCTCACATGGAGTGAAACTAGGGACAATGCCTTTGACGTATTCTGCCGTAGACCGGTCTTTGCAATTTAAGACTAGCCATTCTGGACGGAAAGATGTGCTGCGGAATTTAGGTTTCACTTTCTCGTCCGAGAGTTTCATAATACGCTCAAAGATGGAGTCTTGAATGGATGTCATTTGCTCGTTGTTAAGCAGGGTTTCTGAAAAGTTGGAGGCGGTGGTAAGTGGTACTATAGGAGCAGGCTGGATAGACGTGGGAACCACATCTGAAGAATTTGAGCGGTCTCTCTTGCGGTCGCAGGGGATATTGCTTTCTCTCTGGCTTCTTCAATAGATACGCTTTTGGAGAGGAGACATTACAAACGTTTGCGATCCGCTCCCCTAAGTCGGTCTAGAGCAGTTTTTGAGATGGAGGGCTGACGATTAGCCGACAAAGGTGGGGCGGTTTCGAGTAGAAGGGCCGCTTCTTCAATTGGACCGATAGTTAGATCGTCCTCTTCCGCGCTAGCGATTGAGGAGAGGTGTGCTGGAAGACCAATGTCCATAGGTGCGGATGCGTTTAGAGCAGCACCTTGCTCTTGGGTTTTTATATAAGGTTTAGAAACGTTTTTCCCACGAGAAGCTAAGGAAAGAAATATACCGAAGGCAGGCCCCCCCCTGTAGTGAAAACTACGCTCAGGCAATAAACCTAATGAGTTCGTCAGATGCATTGTTTGCAAGCTTGAGAGATCGCCACGTCAGGGAAAAGAAGAAACTGGAAGTGCCTTTCGATAGCGCCAAAAAAATTTAGAGTTGTGGGAGTTACACTGATCAATGCAGTTTTTGAATGAAGCCTTAAGGGCCAGGAAATATAAAAGATAATATGCAATTGGATGTAGTAGCATTTAAAAATATATTTCATATGTAAAATGGAAATTCTGATCCGTCGCCGTCTTTGCTGGATGAGAGCAGAGCGACACAACAAGATATCCTTCTTCCAATACAGGAGACCTTTTTCTACTTTCACGAACATGCGAAAACTCCTGGCTCTGCAAATCGCACTAAAAGACGAGACGAATTCTTTGGGAATTTTTCAATAACATTCTCCCGGTGCGGCGTTTCAACACTTTGAAACTGGATAATAATTGCTTACATACTAATGAAAACAAACAAACGCCTAAACAAAATTTAAATATCACCGGATGAAGACTCAGCAAAAATGTAGTTTCAATTAATTTAATTAATTTTAAAATTATTAAATTAAATTAAATCTAATATTGATAGAGGCCAAATTAAAATCTACATCATAACTACAAACAACATAATTAAGTAAGAGAAAATAGAGAAAAATGAAGATGTTGAAGTGCTTAACTGGAAGACGAATCGCTGTCAACTGCACGAGCGCCTGAGTGTTTAAAAAATCGTTCCAGCGTTGGTTGTTTTGCTTTATTTTTTAGTTGTTTATTCATTTCTTAATAGAAATTAATTGCTTCGTTAAAAGCTCTTTGAACTTTAGCACTACGTTTTTCGTCGGGATCGTTTTGGCTTAAAATGTCCAATCCCTCTTCGAATTAATGCAGTGCTTCAAACTTAACGATGCCAAGATTGACTTTGTTGCGCATTATGCGTTATGTAATCATCCTCTTTTATAATGAAAGTCATGTCTAGCGAGACGAGTAGATTTTAAGTGATTCCCGTACAGCAAAAACTTCCGCCTGGAAGACATTGCACGAATCAGGAAGCCGGTAAGACCTGGAAATATTGAGCGAATCAGAGAATATCCCCGCGGTCCATTTTTGAACCGTCGGTGAAGATTGTTGTTTCGAACTCATTTGTTAGTCCGCCAGTTTCCCATTCCGCCCTGATTCGGATTCTGACCGTGACGTCATTTCTAAAGTTCACTGTGGGAGTTATATAGTCGGTCAGATTAGTTTTTTTCATAACCAAAGCGGGTAAATGCTCTCAAACAAATCCAAAAGATTTCAGACGTATTAATCTATCATCATTCCTCCTTAAAACATTACAAATAGAACGACTGATTGATATCAATCTACGCAACAGTATTGATAAGAAACTACTGTCGGCGGCCCAACATGCATACTGCAAAGGCAAATCAGTGGAGACGGCATTACACCCGCTGGTGCGTAAAATAGAATACTCCCTGTTTCAAAGGAGTATACAATGGTTGCTTTTCTGGATATAGAAAGCGCTTTCAACAATGTCAATGTATCAGCGATAGCAGATGCACTATCTGACCTGAAGGTCGACAGCTCACTTTGCGAACTGATTAATCTACTGCTTAATGGTCGGATTATCATCTCTAAGCTGGGTGGGACGTCTGCCAGAAGGTCTGTCAGTAGAGGCACTCCGCAAGGTGGTGTTCTATCCCCCCTTTTGTGGAATTTGGTGATCCATGAGCTATCGATAATCATGGAACGCGAGGGATGCACGGCAATCGCTTATGCAGAAGATGTTGCTTTGGCTGTCTCAGGAAAGCACTTAAATACTCTAAAAGAACTTCTACAAAACGCTTTAAACAAGCTCACTCGATGGACGGTTCGGTGTGGTTTGGGTGTAAACCCCCACAAAACTGAACTAGTACTCTTCTCCAGGAAGTATAAATTTCCGCTAGTCGACCCTCCTTCTCTAAACAGTATCAGCTTTACTTTCTCTGACACAGCAAAATATTTGGGGCTAATCCTGGATAAGAAATTAAGCTGGAAACCTAATATTCAAGAAAGAGTAAAGAAAGCTATAGTAGCACTTTTCTCTTGCAAAATAGCTATTGGAAATAGATGGGGTTTGTAACCCCGAATAACTTACAGGCTCTACATCTCGGTCATTAAACCGATACTCACATACAGGGGCATTGTCTGGTGGACGGCCTTAGAAAAAGCTGTAAAGCACTACGTACAGCCCCCTCTGCGGCACTAGACATTTTGTTTCATCTGATACCCCTCGATATATTTAGCAAGCAAATGGCAGCGAATGCAGCCGTTCGCCTCGAAGCTACCCAACAGTGGTAAGAAAAGAATTTGGCCATACTTCCATTTTGAATAAATGCAAAATCTATCTCGAAAACACGGACTGCACCATCCCACGTCCAAATTTTGACAAGAAATTCCTCGTCACCATCCCCTCCAGATCGGTGCCGAGAACTGAGGCCATATGAACTAACGCCATAATGGCGTTAATTCACTTTCAAATACGAATTAACGCCATAATCTACTTATGGCTTTAATTCACTTTCAAATGAGAACTAAAGCCATCACTTAATGTGAACTAATGCCATATGGTGTTAATTCACATTCAAATATGAACTAATGCCATAAAATGTTTTTGAGCTCTAAAGTACAGCCAGTGCAATGCAACAGTTTTGATAAAACTTTATCAGTCCAATGTCACACCACGATCGGTTCACGTTTAGTCCACAATGGACTTTTGACCCACCTGGGCCAACAGTCCACAACATTTAGGGCCATAGTTCCACAATCTTAAAGAAGAAGTGGGCCCTAAGTTTTAAACTATTCTTATGACTTATATGGCGCAGGGACATAAGCTCCAAATTTTTCTTTTGGGACTTATGTCCCACTCTATCGAGACATTAAGTCCAACATTTGTTTCACGAAAATGAAAGATAAGTCCCAAATTTTCGGAGAGTTAATATCTATTCAAAAAACTGTGGATTTACATTAGGCGTCGTATTTTAATGAATATAATATGAGCAGGGGGGTTGCAGGGGGGCAGCATGCCCCCCCATACCTACCTCACTGTTTATGCACCGTAAAATGTATATACCTTTGTATGCATCTATGTCGATATACATATGTGTTAAGAAACATACATTATTAGTTATTGTAGGTTACTTCCCTCTTCATGTTTTCGAGTGTGTACCAAGTTCCCATAAGAAAGTGAAGTTCATCCCCACCTTTATAGGTGAGAAATAACTTCATATGACTTTAATTCACATTCAAATGAGAACTTAGGCCACTTTCTAAAACGAACTAACACCACATGACTTAAGTTCTCATTTGAAAGTGAAATAAGGCCATAAGTGGATTATGGCGTTAATTCGCATTTGAAAATGAATTAGCACCATTATGGCGTTAGTTCATATGGCCTTAGTTCACGGCACCTCCAGATCACTCTGGAATGATGATACATTCTAAGAAGATGGGTTAATCCACTTCTACCCTGACGGCTCAAAATCCAAGGATGGAGTTGGTGGAGGTGTTTTCTCTGACAAGCTCTCCTTCCGTCTTCCAAATCATTGTAGCGTGTTCCAAGCGGAGATTTTGGCGATCAAAGAAGTCTTATCTTGGCTTAAGAAAAACGTGATATCTGCTTAAAATATCCGAATCTTTTCAGACAGCCAAGCAGCAATCAAATCCTTGGAATCGACCTTAATAAATTCCATAGTAGCTGTAGACTGCCGCTCGTCTCTCGTGGAGATGGCTGAGCAGTTCAATATTCACATGTGTTGGATGCCGGAGCATAGGGACATTCCAGGGAATTGTAAAGCCGATGAACTCGCCAGAATAGGAACAACTATACCCATCCCGGACAAAGGCTCCTTAGGTATACCAATCGCTACTTGCAAACTCAAATTTAAGCTGGATGCTATTGTCTACATTAGGTGGACAAGTGGATCCACATGTCTAGCGACAAAACAAATTTGGTCGAAGCTAGATCTAAAACGTTCTAAGTTTTTGATTTCTCTCAACAGATTGCATATCGGTGCTATAATAGCTGTCATCACTGGGCACTGTATAATAGGCAAGCATGTCACAAGGTTAGGCGTTTTTGCGAACGACTTTTGTAGAAGCTGCATGGATGAAGAAGAGGAGGAAACTATTCCTCACCTTCTCTGTTCCTGCCCAGCTCTCTCCCATAGAAGGAAGCTTCACCTAGGAGCCCCCTTTTACAACGACATAGGCGGCATGAAAAATATAGATATCAAGAGCCTCCTACGCTTCATAAGAAGCTCAAAATGGTTTAACGAGTAGGTAGGAGGGAATTTCTCCCACCATCCATGTGGTATCACAATGGACCTATTATTGGTCTAACTGTGTTGGCATTTCTCAGCTAGCAGCCACTTCAACCTAACCTCATGTTCAGCATTGGTAATAGGTGGAATGATGTCGACCCCCATGTCCTCCGAAATCCTGTCGGAACCATCGATTTGCCCTGAATCTTCATCAGGACCAGAGGGGCGGAAGATTTTGAGTTTAGCATGGCTTATGCCGAAACGCAACTTGTGATCGGTTTTTTTCGAATGCCACTAAGCTAGCCTCGTTGATCAGCAGCAGGAAAGATGAGCTATTTTTTGAGGTTCCTCTGCCTGATCGAAACCACTGATTCTGCAGTTTCAGACATTGGAGAAGCCTACCCGCTTCAATCTGCATATTGGGCAGCCAGATGCGAGCCCTAGCTCTCCTGGGGATATCATTAGCGGGGATAAGCTTGAGCTTCAAGCCCTCTCAGGCGTCACTAACCTTAGTGACACACTCGGAAATCCTTGGAAAACTGGTCCTCGCATCTGATGACCCGATAGCCCCCGACCAACTCGGTGAAGTCGGAGCACGGCAGAGGTCCCCCAGGATTTTCCAGCAGGTAGTCCATGACCATACCCCATAGTCTGGCCTCTATACCACCCCACGCTTCACCGACCGTCTTACCATCTGAAGAGCGCTCGTCCACGAGAGCGACCTGCAGATGGTCTCTTACCACTTCGGAAAAGTGTAGCGTTGTCTGAGTAGGGCATGCCGAGGATGTACCTGGTTGGTTTTGTGTCGAAGTCGGGGTCCTTACAAACTTGGACTTTTTGCCTCGCGATTAGTCTCATCCAAAACCTGTTCCGCTTGTTTGCCTTGGTGTCCTTCTTCTTCTGTTGTGGATGCTGATGTTGTTTCTCAAGATGTGCGTTGTACTCATCGACCACAGCTTGATACTTGGCCTTATCCGCTGCGTCCTTCTCATGAACGGTACCAGCTGCTTCGTTTTTGGCAACCTTGTCAAGAACGAATCGAGTCATCTTGTACCTGCTCTTCATGATGGCGTCTGGGATGTTATTTTTCTTCGACGAACCAGCGCCACTAACCACTAGACAGTAGTCTTAGGTTGCCATTTTGGTGTTTGCTGTTGTTGCTGCCTGCTGAGCCGCCCTCTGTACGCCAGAGGGAGTACTTTGCCTTGTATTTGCTGCGGCTGAAGGGAAGACTCAAGACTCCTGACTGGAGGCTAAAAGCTAATCTTCCGATGAGGATGCCAGTGTCGGGCATCCCCACAACATTTTTTGTATTATTATTATTATTTTTTTTTTTTTTGTTTTCCATTTATTTATTTTTTTAGATTTTTGGTCCCACGAGTAGGTCCGGAAAGGAGAGTCAGTCCTGGTAGAGCCGACATAGCAGAATAAGGCAATTATACTACCGACCTCGCCTGGGCATCAATAAGGACCGTTCGCGGCCAGCATTGTTTTATCACCAGCTGGTTATGCAGCCCTCGGCACGAGTACCTACACACCTTGGCTTAAGTGAGATTTTATGGGGTTTACTCCCCACCTGCGTCTTAATGAACCTCAGCGCATGATTGAGTACATGCGTGTAAATTCTTAGCTGACATCAGACACCTGAACTGTGAAAAGCCATTTCCGGCGGGCGCCCACAGAGAAGACCAAAGACGAGGAATTTTCGCCCACCAAGCAGCCAAGGGTTGCTTTCATCAAAAATCCACCGAAAAACTATTTGCAAAGACAATTATATATGGGCAGGTCATTTTTAACATGCATCGCATCATTTACTCTCATTCGCCTGTTAAGAAAGAGAATCACCACTTCCCAAAACAACATAAAACACGAAAAACTCCGAGAAAGTGTGCCCTTAACCGATACTACGGGTATCGACACACAATCGCCAAAGATTCGCAAAAAGTAGATGCAATTAGCAACCCTTTGCACCCATTCGCCGAAATACTGCCTAATTACATCAAAAAGGATTTCCGGGTATCTATCGTTTTTTTTTCTATTTTGTGTAAAGCAAAAAGAGATATCTTGTAAATCTCTCGAGTCGACTTCACAGAAAAATGATATCGTTTTAAATTTTTTTAGGCCGTGTTGTAACGAAAAATATTGGCCGTAAAACGGAGACAAAGAAATGAAAAAAAAAGGTTGTTATAGCGAAAGGTCGTATAAAGAGCGACCGTATAGCAAGTGTAGTACATATAACAGAACCATAGCTTTTTAGCTCGGGTTCGAGCTTGTTTGCGCCACCTACCGCGAGGACGACCTCTACTGCGCCCTCCATCCGGGGTGGATTTGAAGACTTTTTTGGCTGGAATGTTGGGCTTCATCCACTCTAAATAACCCAGTCCTTACATAGGCGGTATAGTTCGGCATTGTACCTTCTCCTCCACTCGCCGTCTATGCAGACGGGGCCGAAGAGCACTCGAAGAACTTTTCTCTCAAAGTAACCAAGGGCATAGTCATCCGATTTTGACAAAGTTCTGCGCCATGAAGGAGGACTGGGATGATTAGTGTCTTATAAAGAGTTACCTAAGTAGTTCGAGATATGGCTTTGTTACTCAATTGTCTTTTAGTCCATAGAAACAGCGATTGACAGGAGTAATTATTCGTGTAATCTCCCCACAGGTGTCATTTGCGAAGCTCAAAATAGAGCCTAGGTAGACAAAGCCCTTCAGTACCTCAAAATTCGATCTGTCTATTGTGGCGTTCTGTCCAAAACGTCGATGTTGGGTGCCCTTTTTTCTAGACAGCATATTTTCTTGTTTTGATTTTATTGGTCGCTAAGCCCACCTTTACTGCCTCGATCTCAATACTCGCAAAAGCCCTATCGGCATAAGCGAGTAGTTGAACAGACTTGTAAAAGATAGTATCTCCGGTGCTGACTTCTGAGCTTCGTACAATTCTCTCAAATATAATATTATACTGTAGTATCCACAAAATCTACCATCGCAGTGCACGGTTTTTTTACCAACTAACTCTAACACCGCCACATATTTGCCAAAACTGTTAGCATGCAGATTGGTTTACTTCATATTTCACCTTCACCACCGTCATCAATTCAACCCCAGTTACATCTAGCATGTACTAGAACTTCTTGTATTTGGTATAAATACACAGACCACAACCACAGTCGTCACTGTTGATATAAGGTGAATATAGCGATTAAAAGTGCGATTCAACGGTAGTAAAAATAAACGGTATTGTGATTGAAAGTAAATTTGTAGAGACAGTTTAATTTGAAATAAATAAGGAATAATGTGATTTGAATATTGTGTTAAAGTGAAGTTGATAATTGTTAATAAGGAATCTGTTCAAATACACATAAGACGGTTTTATTTGTACGAACTCCAGCAAGAATACTACAATATTAAAGAGATCGCATAAGAGCGCATCACCTTGTCTAAGACCTTTTCTGACATCGAACGGTTCGGTGGTGTTCTTACCGACTTTGATGGAGCAGCGACAGTTCTCCATTGTCATTCTGAATAAACGGGCAAGCTTGGCAGGGATGTCAAGACTAGGCATGGCTCTGTATAACTCGTCCCTATACACGCTATGCTAGGCAGCTTTAAAGTTGATGAAAATGTGACCCGTATCGATTTGATATTCATGTGTTTTACCATACTGGTAAGGACCTATCAGGTTGCTGACAATCAGTTTTAGGTGTTCAGAGGGTCTCCTTTCTTCAGGATCGATCCGTTCATCGGGCATACTTTCGTCCGATCAGATTTTACAGATGAGTTTGTGCATGCTCCTTACCAACTCATCTCCTCCCGCCTCGAAAAGTTCAAGGCCATCGGCTCCAGCAGATTTGTACGATTTAAGTATAGATATCGCTATCTTCACTTCGCTCTGATCGGGTTGACGGAAAACTTGATTATCATCCTGATTGTTGAATGACTCATTCTGCCTGGCAGTGGAATATTGGTCATCATCGCCGTTTGGCAATCTGCAGAAGTATTCCTTCCATATCCTCAGCACCGACTGCGATTCTACTACTTTCACATTTTCGTCCCTGTAGGCTTTTGTTCTGGCTTTGAAACCCTGGCATGTTCTTTTTACCTTTTGGTAAAATTTTCGAACATCATTCCTGCAATAAAGTCTCTCAATCTCCTGGATCAAGCGCTTCTCGTGCTCATTTTCCTTCTTTCTGAGAAGTCGATGTTCCTCTTTTCTCCTCCGCTCGTAGAGCTGCTAAGCAGCTCTAGTCCTTTTATGCAGCGCCGCCTGGTACGCCTCTTGTTTTGCTGCATGTGCTTGCCGGCTTCCGCATCAATCCAGGGGTTTCATTGTGGTGGCTGAGAGAAAGCAAGTACATCAGATGCGGCACCGCTGCCACTGGTCTTCCGCGTTTGTTGCTGGCGGCATACGACTTTGATTGAGATTAAAGGAGACTCGACCGGCAAAAGGTCTGGCGGTCCCTTGCGACTGTAGCCGTGCGACGTAAAACTTCCTCACAGTATTTAATTGATTTCGCTCCATTCTGGATATACGCATCCGTACTTTGACTATAACTAGGTAGTAATCCAAGTCCACGTTGGCTCCTCGGAAAGTTCAAACAGCCATAATACTGGAAGAGTGCTTTGCGTCGATCGCAACGTGGTCGATTTGGTTGACACTTTTTCGATCAAAAGACAGTCATGTCCCCTTGTGAATATAAAGACGTGGGAACAGCGTACTAGCTACGACAAAGTTTCGTCCCAACGCAAAGTTGACTGAATCCGTTGATTATATGTGGTGTCGTTGAGGCTGTGTTTTCCGACCACGCTAACACAGAGTTGTTAATAGTGCCATACCTTTTAGCGAAGCTGTGCTCAAGTGTGCTGATTTTATTTTCAAATTCATTTTCGATTGCATCTATCCGTTCTGATAGGCTGTTGGTCAAGGCCTTTATTTCAGTTTTTAGATGCGAAATAATTGAATCGGTTATGTCCTTTTTCAGCGAGTCCAGTCGAGTCCCTATTGCTTCCCACAACTTCGTTTGAGAAAGAGATGCCGACGGCGAACTGCAGTATGCAGTAGAGAGGTGTAATAGTTTTCTCAGCCGATCTCAATTTTCTCAATTGATCACTTTTGTTAGACATTTTCACTCAAGTATTAAACTAACGTTTATTGATTTTGCAAATTGTTCACGAATTTAAAACCTCTATTACCATATGTTAAATTAAACACAATTAGAAATTGAGATAGAACAAAGTTGATACTCTAATTAATTAAAAAAGAAAAGAGGGAATGATTTTCATTGTTTTCGATTTGACACACTTGGTGTTTAACTAAGAAATTATGAATTTTAAAGGAGCTCAGAATTTCACACCTTTCTTCTATTCATTACTCAACAAGATGACTAACATTGGAATAACCGAATTGTGATCCGAATATATCGACACCGCGTGTAGGTTGATAATAGGATTTGGTAGGCCTCAGCTAAGTGGAAACGCTTGTGTTTTCATATAATCGCATGCACTACCATTTGACCAGCGTAGGTATTACGATTTGGTAATATCAGCAGCTTGAAGTTGTACGACTTAGTACTTTACTTGAAACCAAATTCGAAAAAAAATTATACACTCAACATCGGCTTTTAAGATTACGACATACCAGATTTTTTCTAAAAATTTACGTAAATTTACCTATTTTCATAAATTTACTATTTCCTAGCCATTTCTCAGACAACTGATTCAAGTTACCATCTAAGCAACTTGTACAACGATATACCTTACCAGTCATAAAAATAATGTTAAAATGTTGCTTAATTTCGAATTCGAATAATTTTTAACAAATATCATATACGTATATGTATGTACTTACTTACTTACTTAGCTGGCGCTACAATTCGGGGTGAACCTGGGCCTCAACCAACAAGCCTCTCCATTTAGCTCGGTCTTTAGCTAGTTGCCTCCAGTTGCGCACTCCAAGTTGGTCGAGGTCCCGTTGAACTTGTGCGCGTCACCTACGGCGATGATTCCATCTACTGCGTCGTCCCTCAGGGTTAGATACGAAGACTCTGCGGGCCGGAGCGTTGGTGTCCATTCGCTTTACATGTCCTAGCCATCTCAGACGTCCAATACGCAGTTTTTTGACTAGATCGATGTCACTGTACAGCTCGTATAGTTCGTGATTGAATCTTCTCCTCCAAAACCCGTCAACGCAAACGGGACCGAAAATCTTACGAACAATTTTTCTCTCGAAACGACCAAGGATATCTTCATCCTCTTTTAATAAAGTCCTTGTTTCAGCGCCGTAAAGCAGGACTGGGATGATCAAGGTCTTATAAAGAGTCTCCTTAGTTGTTCGAGATAGAGCTTTACTGTTGAATTGCCTTATAAGCCCAAAAAAAAACAGCGATTGGCAAGAGTTATTCTTCGATTGATATCTGCACTGATTTTGTTAGTAGAATTTATAGCAGAGCCAAGGTAGACAAAGTCCCTTACTACCTCGAAGTTATAGCTGCCCACTGTGACGTTTTGTCCAATTCGTCGGTGTTGGCTTTCCCTTCTTGTGGACAGCATATACTTGGTTTTGCCCTCGTTTATCGCTAAACCCATTTTGGCCGCTTCCACCGAAATATTGTTCGCTCTATTGGTGATGATCAAAAACCACTATACCAAAATCGTTCTCTCTCTCTCTCAACGCCCGCACTGTGTGTAAACATGTTACGGGTATTCATAACCCCTTGAGTGCGCGCAAATTATAAAAAAGATGTAGATATAAACACGAAAACCTAACCATATACGTAACTATGTCCCAAATCGAAATACATCTAGTTATTTTCTTATCTATCTTAAAGGAAAACACCTGGATATATTAACAAGCGGAACACTGTCATGTCTAAGTGCTCACAAAAATCCTCACTTAGTTAATTAAAAGAAATCCTCCTTTTGAGCGCACAGGTAATAGTCATCACAATTCGCTTACTCGATCATCATCAATTTTGACATAACATCCGCTTTATAACTGACAGGTCTCACTGCTAGTTAAATTGTCAAGAACATTGCTACCATTTCTGCTACTTCATAATCAACCTCTGCATCGCTCATAGTCGTTGTCATCGTCGTCATTGTCATATCCCAACACCGAAAACGTCAAACAATAGAAATCGAAAAAGCAACTGACAGGTAAGCGACATGAAAAGAAATCCTGTCAACAGGATGAGAGTATATTCATTCACGGGAGGATCTGCTCAGCTGTAGTATGTATACGTATCTCCGGTTAAAAAGGGAATATAGGAAATATCCTTATTTGCAAGAGACATACCATCGCACAGCCCTGACAGGAGAATTGACTGACTGCTTGCTGGTGCCGCTCACGAGAACAACACTGAGGACAGGCAACGCCAGCTACTGCTACCTCATTCATTTATTCATCCGTTTTGGTATCACTCATCGTCGTCGCTTTCTTGAACGCAACTACTATGATTATTTTTTTCCATTTCTTTCGTCTGCCTTGCTGCATCGGTTTTTTTCGCCCCATTTTTCCATATTTATTATTTTTTCCCTCTGCGAGCACATGATTCACGAAGAAAGCAGCAGGAACACAACTTCAAGACAAGTAATAATAATAATAATGATATGTCGCGTGATAATGTACGTTTTGTTCTCTCTGACAGCTTTCAGCGGGGTAGCTGTCATTTAGTTTCCTCCATCCTTCGGGGTTTTATTTTGCTGTTTTTTTTCTCCATTCTTCGCGATATGCTTTTGTGCAACATCCGTAGAACACATATTCCCACTTTGGGAATCCTTTTTCTTTCTTATATGAAAATCATCTCCCTCCCCACCAACACAATCCATCTTCTTCTGTCTCCTTGGAGCGAGTTTCGGGCGAACAAAAAAAAAAGAAAAAAACCAACGAAACGAAATAACGTGTCAACTTTCAGTGTAGCTGTCTCATACTGTTTCCCAGTCTATGCTCAAACATTTTAAAATTGAGCAGAAATACCACCGGCACAGGAAATAGGGTGGGAAAGTATCCCCAAGTAAAAAAGGGTGCTGCCAGAGACACCGAGAGGCGTGGAAGGAGGCGTCAAATTATTCAAGACGAGATCTCATTTCCGAACAAAACCCCGAAAGCGAAGACAGGATATATCAAGAGTGCTGTCAGAAGCCTGTCACATGTGTACGTGTATATGTTGGAGAAAAAGAAATGACGGATGGAAAACAAGGACACTTTTGTGCCGGAAAATCCATCTCAGTCGCGATAGCAATACGCTAATGCCCATCATAAAATCCTCTCAGGTGACAGATAGTCATAATCATAGAACAACCTTTTTATATGTATGTATATACATTCTCCTTGCGCAGAACATTCCTTTTACCTGCTCAATTGAGAATAAAAGTCTGTGGTCCGTCGGAAGTGTTATCCTTAAATGTGGTATCTTATCGCCAAACAAAACCCGTGCAAAATCCACTCCAGCGGATAGAAAAGATGTGTTGATAGTTGAAATTAGTTTCGCTGGGACATGAAAAGGATTCGATACCACCGGGAGATCTTATCGGCGCGGGGATCTCTTTGACTGTCTCTTCTGTTCTTTGTGAAAAGAAGTACCTACGTAGACTTCATGTGATTGACATCACTCAACTGATGATGAATGAGATAACTGAATTGAAAAACAGCTGCTGTTGCTGCTGTACCATTGATTGTGTCATGTTTCAGATCCTGTCACAGAATTTCTGAACTGATTGCAGAGATAGGGTTTGTCACTTGTCATTAGATCATTGACGTGAATGTGTGATATGTGAGTGTGTCGCGTTATTCATCTTCAGGTTTTCTTTCATCATTGCAACCATTATCTCGTTGTCATGCTATTCAAGTTTGATTTAAGAAAAGTGCTTCTGGGAATATGGAGGCAGGAACGGGACGACGTAATCCGATGACAGATAAATGACACTTTCTTGTTAGGGACTTATTGATGTGTGAACAATTTGTTTGTCTTAATTACAGAAGCTCCAAATGTCTATGCACATATGTGGAAGATAGAAGGTCAGGAAGAGTTTCAGAATCAATTTCATTTCTAGCTGGAAAAGAAGTGAACTGCTTTTGTAAATGCCTCGGATAGTGTTAACATTTTTTTTTATATACGCTGTATATTAAGAATAATCACAGCTGGTCAAAAGAAGACGGAAATGAAAACAAATTATTTCAAAGCTACTTGTCGGGAAGATCTCAAAAAACAAAAATAAAAGAAATATTTTCGAAAACAATTAATGTTGAACTTGGCATCACTCAAGGATCAAAATTAGGTGTATTACTTTTCTTAATTTATATTAATGAAATTGGGCAATCACTATCCCAAGTCCAAGTATCTCTCTTTGCGGATGATACCTTAATATACCTTGTTGGTAAGGATGAAAAAACATATGTGTGAGTGTATAATGCAAAACGAGTTAAATGTCCTAAATAATTGGTTGTGTATGAATAAACTAAAACTAAATGTAAATAAAACTAAATGTATGTGTGTGAATAGTAGCGGTTGGGACATAAACTTAGCAATAAATACTGAACGTATAGAATGTGTGCGCGAAATAAAGTATCTTGGTGTGATTATGGATTGCGATCTTAAATTTACGGAGCATATAGCCAAACTAAGAGCAAAAATTTAAAAAAAAAAATTGGTTTCCTGAAAAGGGTCAATAACAATATACAACACTACTATCCTTCCCCATTTTAATTACTGTTCATCAATTATTTATATGTGCAATAACGAACAACACAATAGACTTCAAGTACTACAAAATAGAGCAATGCGAACTATATTGAAGTGCAACTACAGAACTCAAATTCGCCAAATGTTAAATACTTTAAAGTGGCTAAGTGCTTCACAAAGACTAAAACTAAACGCGTTAAAAATTGTATTTAAAGTTAAAAATAACCTATTTCCAGATTATTTACAGCGAAATGTGAGCTACATAACCAGCGCTAGGTATAACCTTAGGAACGCAGATGACTTTCATCTTCCCTTAAATAGAAGAGCAAAACAACATTCTCTACAGAGGATTGCAGTTATTCAATAGTCTTCCAGTCAATTTAAAACGTGAAACAATTTTTTATATTTTTAAGTCGAGAGTGATAAGCCTTTTAAAGAGTGATTTAGTATAATAATTTATTTCAAAAAATGTATTTGTAATATAATAACAATTAATTTCATTATATGCATACATTTGTTAAAAAAGTTTTTTCATAAACTAATAAAAATATTTAAAAAAAAAAAAAGTTCTTCAGATGAAGTATCAGAACCAGGAACTAAAAATGAAACGAAATAACGAAATCAATCGAAAAAATAAGAAGACCGAAAACAAAAACCAAAACGTTAAATATTTAAAACCAAAAGTTCATTTTTGATTGAAATCGAAATAAAATGTCATTACTGGTTTTGGCTGTTTTCATTAGCATGATTCATTTTGTAACATATTAGTCCAAATGAAATAAGCCAAAAAAGCTGACAAACTTCAGAAAGCCAAACTCCCGGAAAGTTAAATTTCGGTATGAACGTTGACGTTGCAGGTCTCAACAAAATGTGAAAAATCCCTATCGTTCCGAGTGCCGCTAGAAATTGTACGCCGGGTCAAGGGTCACTAAAATGTTTTTCGTGAATATCTCTTTAACGGTCACTTTTACAGAAAAAAGGTTAATGTATGGACAAAAATGTTCTCAACATGTATGGACACACAACATATGTATGTACCTCCGTAAACATTAGTTTGCATATCACACATCACATCAAATTTTTACCGCTTGTGGTAATTCGCTGATATACATTTTTATTTTAGAACATTTCGTCAACGAAAATCTGCTTTTTTCTGGCTATCCTGGTCGCATTATATCTGACGTGGAATTCTGCCGAACCTGGCCGGTTGATTTGGAGGCTAAAATGCATCAAACTAGTAAACAAATTATTAAAAAAATATCATAGTGTCCAATCTGAATATTATCATCGATTCATCGATTTTGAGAAGGTGATAGTGTAAAAAAGGAGACTATTTGGCATGCCTTACGTAGGAGAGGTATTCCCGATAAATTAATTGCTATTATCAAATGAATGGTACAAATGTCACGTTCTGCACAGAGGAAGGTTATCTGAAGTTTTTGAAATCTAAAGTGGGGTAAGACAAGGCTGTTTTCTTAAACAATACTATTCCTACCTATTGGTGATTAGCGATGTACTTCATCCAGCTTTTGTCGTCGGGAAAGAGAAGTATTCGATTGACTCTTACATCATAACTGAAACATCTGGACTACGCTGACGATGTGTGCTAACTATCTCACAGAATTATAAACCTCCACTAAATGACAGCAGATGTGGAGAGGGAGGCAGGTGTCGTCGGGTTGAAAATCCGTGGTGTTATATGAATGCAGCACGTGGAGAGTGACCACTACTATCACTAGAAAGCTGCCTACGTTCGTTAATAGGTAGGTACTTGCGCAACATCTAAAGGATTTTCTGGCCCAACCGTATCACTAACGAAAAAATCTACCAGAGAACGGGTAAGCAACCAATAGGTACAACCATCCAATGACGGAAGTGGCAGTCGATTGGTCACACGTTTCGAAAAGCCGACAGTGCCATAGCGAATCATGCTTTACAATGGAACCCTTTAACCCAGAATGGCAGAATACCAGCCGGTCCGAGGAGAACATGGCGCAGAACAGTCGAGAAAGAGGCACCGCAGTTGGTGAAAAGTTGGGGAGAGCTGAGACAAATTGCCAGAAACCGTACACTATGAGGCATAGGCGTAGTAGAGGCCCTAGGACTTACAAAGGGATACAGGACATAAGTAATTATGAAATTGGTAAAACTCAAGGATTGAAAACCCCAGGTAGCAGACCAGGTTAACTGGAGGAAAACACAGAACTTCGAAAAGAGCTTAGAAAAGATTTAGATAATCTCAAAGCAGAAAAGACAAGCTTTAAGGACACGAATCTACTTCGAGTACAAATTGTCGCAATTAAATCGGGTATTGTACAGACGAGAAAGAATTACGCCGCGAAACCGACTAGATTCTTAAGAAAGGAAAGAAACGGAAAGCCGGCTTTTCGCCTTAAATGGTAACGCGACATATGAATCTGCAAAACTAGCCGCAAGAAAAAGAACCTCAAGAAAAGACGAACGTTAACTGAGGAAAATCGACGAGTTAATCAACAACCACCGGCGCCAATAAATGTGATCAGAAATGCAGACTACAACAAATTGCGCAACATGTTACAAACATTGTTGTCATCTAGTAATAAAGTAACGTCGTACAACAATAACAATTGCCAAGTCAATGTTAATGACTCTGATAGCTATCGCTTAATATCTCAGAGACTAAATTCCGAGAAAATCCAGAGGTATACCTACGAAAACAAGGCTTGAAGACCGTTAAGAGGCGTAGCTTTATATAGCAGCTTTAAAATTATCGATGCTGTAAACACTAGTAAACGCAGTCGGAATTTGAGGAAACCGCGGTAAAACGAGGGCTTCCTCTATTCATGCTGACCTTCGATAAGACCGACGACCTTGAAAAGATATATAAAATTAAAACGATCATTAATATCGTAGTCAAAATCGAACCTTTGTGTAAGAATACAAGATTAATACTCCAGTGCAAACGTTGCCAAGGGTTCAATCACACGTAAACGTATTGCCAAAATGAACCGCGATGCGTCAAATGTACCGGAAAACACTTGTCTAAAGACTGCAGTGTAAATAAGCAAGCCACTGAAACGTGCATCAATGGTAAGGCTAATTATCGCGGTTGTAAAGTAGCAAAAGAACAGCAAAAAAGGCGCTTGGACTAATGAACTCACAAAATCAGGCTTTCGTATCCTGACGATCAAAGAAAGGCAAAAAAGAAAGGTCATCGACTTCTGACACAAATAAGGTAGCAAAAGAAAGGCCATCGACCGCTAAAATACTGACATATAGTATACCCAAGCAGCGGCATCAAAAACCCAATTTCTAACGTCTTCGAACAAACAAACTTATTTTCTAGAGGATAGTTAAGCTTGAAAATTAATTACTTCCCAAGTTGTTGGTAAACTTCGACCTTGTTCCGCACCTATCTAAGAAGCGGTACGTCGAGAACGGATAGGTGGAAAACGGATAAGTGGAAAAATCGCACAAGAGCAACAACTTTAGATGCCCCTAGCCATTTCACGCGATTTCTATACAAATTTGTTGGTATAAGTGCAAAACGCTTTAGTGCAAATTCCTCATAAGTGAACTACTTTTCAAAACGCTGAATAAAGTTTTTCACTGTTTTTAAAACGAATAAGTGCAAATGCAAATTTTTCATTTTTTACATTAATAAAAAAATGACTTAAAACTACATACATAGCACATACATATATACATTTTCATGGCCCGCTCATTCTTAATGAGGGTCGCGGGGGTAGGATGGTCATTTGGACCCGCCATCCTTCTCGATCCACCGCCACTGACTCCAACTCATCAAGAGGAATCCGTAGACGGCTCCATGAGGGATGTCGGACTTGGTCCAACCGTCTATTTCTAGGCCTACCGGGGAGTTGCCTACCCGATGGCACGGCAATCATGGCACGTCTTGTGCATGGTATGTGCAAATAAATAAATATTTGGCGCAACAGCTCTTTCAGTGCCAAGGAATAGCTTCTCGCAACCATTCATATTGTGTGCGTTATATTTTTCACACGAATGGAAGGGACCTACAGTTTACTGCCGTATCCGAAGGGCAATTTGTTTTGAGAAGCTTTCTCGAGACAACAATAGTCTCAGATGTTTGTCAGACGTCCGCGAGAAGTGGGACCGTGTAAAAACTTGTTGGTGTTTTCTGGGATTCGAACTTGGAACCTCACGCGCAGTGGTCCGACACACTAAACAATTACGCCACGGCACACCACTAGTAGTAGTATGTATTAATAATGTTCTTTGGATAATCTACATGGACGTATGTACAATTTTTTTATTTTTTTTTTCCGGGGGTCCGAGGGTAGGTGAAAATCTTCAACAAGAAACTATGAGGATCGACAGCGCATGCTCATAGTAGTGTTGGATTCTTACCCACTAAAAAAACTCCCTTCAAAACAGACTTGTTTTTTATTTTTACTACAACTAAGTATTCGACTTATCAAGTAGTTTTCATTTCACGAAATAATGACGTTTTGCAGGTACCTTCATATTAGAAGTTCCTGCTAGCTCCGCAATTTAGACGCGGGTACTTAACGCGCTAAGTCTAACGGTAGTTTTGATTTCATCTTCGATTGTTTTAATGCCAAGATCTCTGTGGATATCGCTGTTTCTGATATACCAAGGCGCATTAACAATACCTCTTAGTGCTTTGTTTTCAAAAGTTTGTAAAGTTTTAATATTACTAAAGTTGTATACCATATTTGCAAACAGGCTTTAGCACTTGCTTATATAAAAGCAGTTTGTTACCTATATTAAGCTTGGAATATTTTCCAAGTAACCAATACATTTTTCTATATTTATTATCTAGTTCTTTGCGTTTATTTCTTTACGTGCATTTTCCATTTCAGCTTTGTATCAAGTGTCATTCCAAGATACTTAGCCTCGTTTGCAAACGGGATTTGAACAGAGTTTGAATAGATCGGCAAAATTATTATTTTCTTATAAGTAAAATTTACATGAACAGATTTGGTCTCGTTGAGTGCGATTCGCCAAACCTTTGTCCATTCATTTACTCTATCCAAAGCTTCTTGCAGTTTTTCTGTAGTATCTTCGACCGTTTTACCTACTGCCAAGATAGCAGTGTCGTCGGCAAATGTAGCTAGCTCAGTGCCTTCTACTTGCGGTATATCACGAGTGTATAATAGATATAAGACTGGACCTAGAACGCTTCCTTGCGGCACCCCAGCCATTATTTCCTTAAAATCAGAATATTCGTTTCCACATTTGACTCGGAATAGTCTATTCGTAAGGTAGTTCTTCAAAATATTGAATAGGTGCTCTGCCAGAACTTGTTGTAATTTAAACTTTAAGCCTTCGTGCCACATCTTGTCAAAGGCTTGAGAGACGTCAAGGAATACGCTTGAACAAATCTTTTTTTTCTTCAAGATATTTTTCGATTACATGTGTTATTCTATGCACTTGTTCAACTATAGAATGCTTACTTCTGAATCCGAATTGATGATCCGGAATGAGATTCCCTTCTTCTATAACCAGCTGTATTCCCCTATTCAATATTCTGTGGAACACTTTGGATAATTGTTTTAGTTTTAACTTTTTTTTAATAAAAGAATTCCAAATAGAACGTATAAATATAGTATAAATATATGCAGTTTATTTTTTTGAGTGTGTAAATACGGTGCACCTTATTAAGTAAGTACATATAAGTGCAAAAGTGTGTACTTACGGATAAGTGCAAAAATT
Organism: Brachypalpus laphriformis; assembly: GCA_945910035.1. NCBI lineage: Eukaryota > Metazoa > Arthropoda > Insecta > Diptera > Syrphidae > Brachypalpus > Brachypalpus laphriformis. The sequence goes on from OX246753.1 coordinate 206,474,949, forward strand.
TCCACTTATGGATAAGTGCACAGACCGGACATGTGCACAACAAATCGATGCCCGGACGTTGTGCACTTATCCGTTCTCGACTGTAATTTAGATTTGAGACATGACTGGAAAAACATGCAAACAGTTAGTGACATCGCATAAAATAAAAAACGATTGTAAAGTACATATTTATCTAGATGTTTATTTTTATAATTTTGTGTACAACAATGACCATATATAATAAATATACAGTTTCAGAAGTCTTTTCTACTCCAATGATTTGCCATCCAAAATGAAAGTCATATGTTACCAGGCTTTTGCGCGTCCAATTCTGCTCTATACGAGTCCAGTGTGGTGGAACATAACTCTATCTTACATGAAAGAACAGCGAGTTTTGGAACGAAGGTGTCTCAGAGCATTCATGTGAATGTAAAGAAGTGTACATTTTGACATTCAGCATTACATTTCTAACAGAAGTCTATTGCGGCGTGTCCAGGATCGATAATGCTATTCTGGAATTTCCGAGGAATCATTTTGTGCGAACGGATAATGTTATGGAGAATGAACTAGTCGCTGGATTATTTTATCCTAATCCTGAGTATTTTTAAAAGTCATTAGAAAATGTGCATTACTACCTGAGGCACTTTTGTATCTGGATGCACATGGTTATTTATCAGACTCCTCGATAATTCCTATCATATACCATGCTGCAAGAAGGGCGATGGCCAAAGACCCATACACGTGACAGGGATTAAAGCAATACTGACCGATTAAATCACGAAAAATACTGATGGCTGATGGCTTTACTGGGACAAAGCTGGTACTTAGCGTGTTGTACGCACCCCGCTTTTTTAGCTAGCCGGGCACTAGACTTACTAGCAAGAAATTGGCGTGCTGATGCTGGGGTACTGTTTCAACTAGTGCTGGTGGGGAATAAGAATCGCGCTGATTGAGTTAGATCAAGTTAATTCTAATTTCTGTTTATTCGTTTTGTTTCTTTTTTTCATTCTTCGAAATATTTTTGTTTTAAGGTAGACAGAGATTTACACAAAATTTACACTCCCTGCACCGGGAGCATATTATGTGTATTTTTTTATTACGAATGTGAAAGGACATGCAGTTTCCACAGGTCAAAAGTCAAGCTTCTTGCTTGGAGATGGCATATTTCAAATCAGACAGTATGACAACAGTTTGTGATAACACTTAAGTAGCCTCATCAACCACATTTATGCAAAAAATTACGTTTGACATTTTCCTCCCACTCACTGGAAATTGAAATAAAAATCGAAAACCTCCCTGATTTCCAATCAAAGATGTTCTTAAGCATGCTTGCCTGGCCTGCTTCTTTTCCCACATTCTCTTTAGTTGTAACATTATGCTGTCAAGTGCCACAATGCCTCCCAGGTCCCAGCACACCACTCTGCACGACTGCCAATTACATTTTTTGACAGTTGATGTTAACAAATAATGACATTTGCCATATAATAAACTCTCTATCATGGGCACCCTGAACTAAGTGCTGTGTCTGCCAGTTACATGGTCGTCGTCTTCGCCGTCGTCGTCGGTCTGTAAGGAAGGTAGTAGTGGTGGGGTGTCGTTTCCTTCTGATGAAGGCGAACCACATGCAGAGTTCACTGAAGACCAAAGCCGCCTGTAGTGCAAGTCGAACGACGCACGATGAACATGATGTCGATACTATAGCATAGTGCTGACCCATAGAAGGAGGCCGTGTACACAAGTGCACCGCGCTTCCTAATATCTGCGAAAATTCTTTCTTGTTTTCCTGCGAATTTTCTATCCTCGCCACAAAACGACAAAAAAACTTACCCCTGTCAAACAACAAAAAGAAAAAAAAAGAAAAGATCAATTGAACCCGGTATACAGACGAGTGCGCAAAGTTCAAGCTAATTCCATTTGATTAACACGACATGACATAACTGACATGACAATTTTCGATCCCTGTCCCTTACAGCTGGGATAATTCCCATTGACTTACGCAGTTTCCAGTAAGCGAGTCTCTTTTTCGGTGTCAAATTGCTCTCGAGGGCTGCAAAAGAAACACAGGCGAAGTGGACTTCACTGAATAACAAACATGTGAAGATTTTTGACCGAAATTATTTTGACATCTCTCCAGAGAGGGAGAGAGACATCCGATAGACAGCGATTTAAGTACTTTCTCCGGTTCCAATCTGTAGTGAGTGCACGCTCGTTTACACGTATTACGAGTATGTGAATGTGTTGCGTTCCTAACACACAACGCTTTTCTTCATGTTTTTCCGCTTCCTCTCGGAATTCTGAAGCGACTGGAACTGGTCGGTATTTTTGACAGGACATAAATTTAATGTGAATAAATTTAATGTGACACTTTACAAAACACAAGCATTTTGTCTTGAATTAGCCTCGAATGGGATGTTAATGCGTTTCGACATATTTGTCGGAGTGTGTATGCGGGGCGAAACGACATACTGAATATGAATGGTGACAGTCGTTGAAATGGAAAGCATGTTTGGCTGAATGTCAGTACTGTGTGTGCAAGTGGGCCGGAGTGGAGAACTCTGATAAAAATGGGCATTGAAATGCGAAATGAAAAATGTTGTGAAGTATTAATGTGACAATTAACTGTCACATTGTAAATATGACATATTCGCTCGAGCACATTGGGTAGATGATGGCAGGATTATACGAGTATGAGTGAACGTGGACGGGGGGGTTCTGTGACTCGAAGTGACGATTAGAAGTGTTCCAGTCGCGAACAAGCAGGTTTTTTTTAATCATTATTGACATTTCTACGAAGAGGAACAAAGAGGGATAATTTCGCGGAGGCATATATGTACCTATACTCTCTAACGCTATACTCATATGAGTGAATATAAGGCTCCATTAATTACAAACGGGTTAGGTACTAGGGCAAGAAAAATGTCAACAAATTTTAACGGGGAGGGAAATTATATACACGAGTACGAAAACAAATGCATGTAAAACGTGTTTTTCTGTAGATAAGCTAGCTAGAATCCTAAATTTGAAAACACAAAAAATCAATGTTTAATTAAATTTTTTTTTATTTCAAATATGAATCCATGGTATTATTATTTGAAAATTATTTCGGGCATTTTGCCCGCCTAATTTTGGGTCACTTTTTCGAAAAATGGTGGCTGCATGTCACGAATAAAACGAACTATGTTGACTTCCAAGGTTTCAATTGCTGGTGTTTTATCAGCATAAGCCAATGACTCCACTTAGCCCATGGAAAATAATCGAGAGGTATCAAATCATACGATCTTAAAGTCTAATTGACAGGTCCATTTCTCGAAATAAACTTAACGCAAAATTGTGATTTTAATTATTCGACCATCTCGACCGCTGTATAGCACGTAGCACCGTCCTGCTAAAACCACATCTCGTGCACGTCAATGTCATCATCATATTATCTTTGACGTGTTGATGTTATACCATCATTTAGAAAGTATGTGGTACGAAATCTATCCACAGTTCGACCAATGGTTTGCTCTCCATAAAAATCACGAAGTCGTCTATAAGTTTTGTGAATCGGCGACCGATTTTTAAAGTAAATTTGGTAGCATTTTTCATGTGTGAGCCTATTCATGATGATTTGCCAGTCTATGCTGAATATAAACGTCAAAAAGAGCAGGCAAAAAGAGAGCTCGATTTAACAGTTTTTCCTATCGTAAGTTACACCTAAGAAAAAGAAAACACCCCCAACAAGAAAGCTCATTCACATTTATTTGGCCATCTATCGTAGAACTACTGAATAATGAACTTCAATCGGTACAGAACTAAATGTTTAAGATTTTTAAATAGTGAAAATCCACATTAAACCAAGTGTACACAATTTTTTATTTTTTTATTCATGGATGTGTATATGTAAATCTTAATTTGAATTTAAATTAAATTTAAAAAAAAGCTGAGTTGTTACAAAACTATGGGCTATTTTGTGGAAGGATTTTCTGAAAAAAACTGTGGGGGGTTTCACGCTTTTCGAAAGGAAAGAATCCATCTTGATATCATTTTTTGATAAAGAAAGAGCCTTCAGTAAAGTTGACATCTATACATTACTCAGGCTTAACTTCTGCGACCCCATCTACCGCACCCGAAAGTAGAATAAAAAATGTATCATCTGGTGACAGCTCCATCAACAAACTATCGTAAATGTTGGGGTAATAAGCCTCAAAGATCAGGCTATTCATCACATATTGCAATGTGCCTTCGAATCATCTAGATCAAGAAATTATCCACTCTGATAAGGTTCGCCATTTTGTACAGGACATGATTAAAATAGAATTTTATCTACTCCGACTGTGGTGTTGTGTACAAACGAAGGCAGAACCTCCCAAACACATAAATCTTTTCCAATAAGATTGCCCCCGCGTTGAGCCACATGGGACATCCATATGCGAGCATGGGCCGAATAAGAGCAGATTACCTTCATCCTAACATCGAGTTGGCTGCCATAAAACAGTCTCTTTGTAATGACGAAATTTTGTCTCTGGCCACAGCAGCATCTATATATTTCTTAAAATATAGATATTGATCTAGCTAGACCTCAAGGTACTGACTATACTTTGACTCGCAAGTGGCTGTGCCACAATAGAGAACATTCGCCAATTCTTTCTGGTGCTCCAAGAGGCCCAAGACAACGGCGTTCGTAACAGGATGGTCTCCGTCTTCGGAAAGTTGATCTTCAGCTTCCAGTCTTCGCAAGAGTATTGAAATTACCTCGATACTAGGCCCTGACCTGCACGCGACCTAGTCGTCTGCATATGCTATGGCATGGTGAAGTGAACTTTTAAGATCGCTCGTGTAAATGCGCATAGGATCGGCGAATTAAACGTACCCTGTTGCAGACCATTTTTTATTTAAAATATTCCATCAAACGTCACATTCGCATTTTTTACAATGAATCTCTTACTGGTGAGCATGTTATAAACTATGTACAGCAGTGGTTTACTTATGCCCAGCCTGTTCAGCTTATAGAAGAGTCCCATACAGTATCGAAGGCCTTCTCCAAGTCAACCATGCATACACCCGTGCATTGCTTCTTGTTTTTGGTCCATTGGATATCCTATACCAGTTTATACCCACCGTATGGTATTATGTCCCGCCTTGAAATTGGTTATCCGGAATTATGTGCATGTCCTCAACCCACTAAGTCAAGGTTCTATGGATCACTTTTTCGAATACCTTGCTGATGTTCGAAAGTAGACTTATCAACCGGAGATTCCCCGAATTAGAACTGTGTTTACCTCTGTTGGGAACAGGCTGCACCACTGCTGTTTCCCAATGCACTGAATGAAACGCCCACCGCTTCTAAAAGTAGATGTCTAAGCACAATGTTGGTTATACCATCGATTCCCACCGATTTCTTTTTTCTCAGTGAATCGAAGATCGCTTGGAGCTATGGCTTCGAAATGAGCGGGGGGATGTACACTTTCATCGGCGTTGGCATTATTTGCCATATTTCTTTCGTTGAACACAGTAAAACCAGTGTTCTCAGATCGCCAGTGCTCCATGTCATTTCGAAAGCACAAGTTTACACGAGGACCCGATTTTTGAAGTCGTGGTTCGGGCAAATACTAACATCCACCTTATAAACTTCCTGAAGAGTCGCTCTACCTTCTCCCGCGAATTTGCAATCACAAAGAAATTGTTATTCTCAATTGAGTTATCCAGATCTATGTCTGCTGTCACAAGTATTTGTTCATTGTTCGTTGTTCGGGAGACTTTAAGGCGCGGGAGATCGTTTTAATTATTCCTCCGAAATATTTTGTTTATTTGCGGGAACATTCTCGGGTTGTTGGATTTTGCACCCCGAATTTTCCTGTCCCAGTGCAAATTTACAGAACGTCTGTAATTTTCTTTAATTAACTTCGAGAGGTTTCTAATCAACTACTTCAGGGTCCTAACCTCCACTGAGTTCCGTCTGTCAATAAACTGTCTGTACAAGGTTTCTAATCTCGACAGCAGTCTACTTTTATCTTTGTGCAGAGCGTCGATTGTTGCATTACGGTACGTGTCCACGTTGTCAATGTATTGATACCTTGGTATCGTACTATCCACTGTTCGTTTTATTGTCTCGTCCATTAGTTTTAGGTATCTATCAATCACCTCGTTTGAAAAATTCCTGTTGGACGGTGGGTTAAGCAAGTTCGAGTTCGCGTTTAGGTCGCGGGATATAATATAATAATTCTCCTCCGATTCCAGCCTTAGTATTCGGAAAAGTGTCTCGAGCTCTAAAATAAAAGAAATGGTTTGAGTAGCTTCATGAGCATAGACCACGACCACGTATGAGTACATCCTCTTTTCACTTCAGAAGGGGGATGCACAAGATACACGCTTCCAGCACCTCGAACCTTCGCACTACACCGCAGTTAACTGCTTTATGAAGCAACTCTTTAGGAACGAAAATTGCGACACCCTCTTCTCTTTCAGAGTTGGGTCGATCTCTTCTTATAATATTACTAGCTGACCCACCCGGCTTCGCTCGTGGCCATAAACTATTTTAATTGCAAAGCCTTAGATACGTACATTTAAGTTTTTAAGTATTTTAATCGTACGTACCATTAATTTATTTTATTGAATCTCTACAATACGTTTTCGGAAAAATCCAAATAAAAATTCGAAAAAAAAAATTAGTTTAAAAAAACATTTTTTGTATACTCCTGAAACTGTAACAAATGAAGGCTTCTACAATAATTTTCTAGAAAACTTGTCAGTTCCTTATAAATTAATTAAAAAATTGATATGTAATTCGTAGATCGTTAAATGTTATATCTGCTGGTTAAATCCATTGCCTCGTTTGTCCCTCGTGTGATATAGCGAAGTATAAGTTTTCCAAAATAGATCGCCGATTTTTAGTTGTAGTTGACAGGTGTTTCAGCTGATACTAAGAGCTCGAACGATCAACAACATCTTCATTCATTCATTCATTTTCAATGGCCCGCTAATCCTTCATGAGGGTCGCGGGGGTAGGATGCTCAGGTGGACTCTCCATCCTTCTCGATCCTCCGCCATTGACTCCAATTCATCAGGGACAATCCCTAAGCGGCTCCAAGAGAGATGTCGGACTTGATCCAACCATCTATTTCTGGGCCTTCCGCGAAGTCGTCTACCTGATGGCACGGCAACCATGGCGCGTCTTGGAAGCCGGTCTGGGGGCATACGCACTACGTGACCAAACCATCGAAGCATAGATCGTTCCGTTCGGAGAAGTAGCTGCTCAACGTTGAGTGCCTCGCGTACTCTCTTGTTGCGCACTCGATCCCTACGAGTTATTCCAACAACACCGCGAAGGAACCTCATTTCGGCAGCTTGTATCCGCGATCTTATTCTTTCGGTCACTACCCAAATTATATGACCATAGGTGAGAGTTGGAACATACACCAAGTTAAAAACCGATAGCTTAGCTTGAATACTAAGTTCGGCCTTCCTTATAACAGATTGGCCAAGCTCTCTCAAAATTGATCCAGCCTGACCCATTCTACAGGATAACTCGGCATTGCTCCTCCCATCACTCGTGAATAAAACCCCGAGGTACTTAAACTTCTCCACCTGCTTCAGTGGGACTCCACTAACATGCAGAGTGCACTGAATGGGTTTTTTGGAAACGACCATTACTTCCGACTTGTTCACGTTGATCTTCATTCCAGCATCATCACAAACGGCTACAAACCTTTCGAGTGCGCGCCGAAGTTTGGTTTGAGAGGACCTAAGGATGACCAAATCATCCGCAAAGAGCAGATGACTAATCCTTAGGTCTCCCACTTTGAAACATTCCCCGCCACGGCTGCGCTGCAACATCCAATCCATATATACAATGAAGAGGAGAGATGACAAAACGCACCCCTGGCGGAGTCCAACGCCCACAGTGAAAGGTATTGATTTAACACCGTTTATCCGAACACAGCTTTTACAGTTTGTATATAAAGACTGAATCGCCCTTAACAGGGAACCATCAATCCCATACTCCTGCAGAACACTCCAGAGTTTGCCTCGAGGAACCCTATCATATGCTTTTTCCAAATCCACAAAACAAGTGTAGACAGGTTTGGCATATTCCCAGGCTTTCTCAAGAACCATTCTGAGAGTGAACAACTGGTCGGTTGTGCTTCTACCGGGACGAAAACCGCACTGCTCATCCCCCAAACTGTCCTCAACCACAGCTCTGGAACGCTTTCCAGGGAGACTTAAAAGAGATATACCCCTGTAGTTGGCGCAATCTCTTTTGTCCCCTTTTTTAAAAAGAAGAACTATCACCCCCATTTGCCAATCACCAGGTGTTTCACCGCATTCCCAGGCCACTTTAATGACACGCGAGAGCCATTGCACTCCCTCTTTACCTAAAGCCTTGAGCATTTCTGGCCGAATTTCGTCCACACCACCAGTTACTTCCTCTACCGTAGGACTACTTTCCGCCCAACTCTCGACCATAGGTCTGTCATCTTCGGTGCCCTGTTCGGGATTGAGCAATTCTGAAAAGTGCTCGCTCCATCTGCGTAAGATGTCCTCCTCATTGGAAAGAAGTCTACCGTCTTTGGATTTGACTCCTTCAACGATATTCAACTTTTTTCCTCTGAGTCGGCGGACGGTCTGCCAGAACATCTTATTTGCAGATCTGTGGTCACGTTCCAATTCTCGCCAAACTCCTTCCAAGACTGTTCTTTCGCTGTTTTCACAGCTAATTTGCAAGTTCTTCGCGCCTCAGTGTACCGATTTCGAGAAACGGAGTTCCCCAAGTGAATCCACACCTTAAAGGCTCTCTTCTTCTCTCTGATGGCCTCTTGAACTCCGGGCGTTTTAAACCAAGCAGTTCTTTTCTCACCACCAGCCGCCACACCAAGCCGCTTCACTCCACAAACATCTCACGCAGAGGCAATAACCGCTGTTGAAAACAGTTGCCATTCTTCCTCTACATTTGATGGAACAGTTGGAATTCGTTCAGACCTTTCAGATATTTGACGTGCAAATGTCTCCCGTATCTCATCGTCCTGTAACCTCTCCCATCGTATGCGTGTAACCATCCTTGGTTTACGCTTTGGTAGGGGAGGCACTCTCTCGCTAAGATACAATTTGCACAGCACTAAGTGATGATCAGTTGACAGTTCGGCCCCTCTCAATACGCGAACATCACAAACCATTCTCTTCAGACACGATGGTACCACAAAGAAATCGATCAGCGACTTCTGCTGAAGACTCTGACGGTACCACGTGTATTTGTGAATGTCTTTGTGTGGAAAGATAGTGTTCATGATGGATAAGCCATTTTCACAACAAAAATCCAACAACCTCTCTCCGTTCGCGTTTTGATCAGGATCACCGTTCCTCCCAATCACACTCCCCCATGTCATAACATCTACACCCACATGAGCATTGAAGTCATCCATCAGGACAAAAGAATCCATACCTGCAACCTTTTCAAGGGCAACATCAACTTCATCTAAGAAAGCTGCGTACTCTGACAGAAGGTTCGGTGCATACACCTGCACCAATGCCAGAGTTGAGCTTTCAAGCTTGAGCTTTAAGATCGCAACTCTCCCTCTTAATGGTATCCACAACAATACTCTGTCTGTCAACCTGGGACTTGTGAGTATCCCCACTCCCGCCCGAGCAGACATTGAGGGTGCGACTCCTGACAGGAAGAGCTTCCACCCACCCGAAAGGTCCACAGTTTTAGAACATCTCTGCTTTGTTGAAGAGAGGCCAACTATATCTAGTCGACTTTTAACAGCCTCCCCAACAAGCTCAAGATCCTTCCCTGTGAGCGATGAGGCGTTCCATGTGCCTATCCTAAGTCGATGCCGTTGTCGAATCTCAGAGAGTCCATCTGTGCCCCTATCGGTGCACAGCGCGTTCACCCCTTGACCCCCGTAATGGTTTGCGAGACCATTGACAGAAAGCTCGTAGCCATTTCGGGTTTGACCCGGCCGGCTACCGAGCGGGACACGCCGACCACCAGACGGTCGCATCCTGACACCCTTCAGGCCTGGCTCCAAAGGATGCCCTGGCTTACCAGGCTTGGCAATATCCGAGGCCGGTCGTCTTCTTCGTGTCATCATGGGGTGTGCGCTTTGTTAGCCGTGACTGGGTTGTATGGATGGGAATAACTATTTAAGTTACCCCATCCGCACATCCCAGTCACGTTGCCCGCCCCCCACCACGAGGAAGTCAGCTGCCAGGGGGGCATCAACAACATCTTATCTAACAAAATTGAAAAATATTGCAATAGTTCTATGTCTACACATGCATTTGCATGTACATACATACATATGTACCTACGCGTATATTCCCAAGTCTCTTAATTGCATGAAGTTTTGACAGCACATGGATATCTTAATTAATAAAATTTACAATATCTTATATTTGGCACTGATAATGTTTTTTTTTTCAATTTTAACTCTAGAAGAGATCGCGCACTGAATATAATCACACACACCTACTATTGCAACAATAGTCACTGCTGCATGACAGCTGGCCGTGCTCTCCACTGAAGGAAAATTATGGGCGATGATTTGATTATTTGTTTTTAGCATTGCTGAGCTTCCGAACAACGCAGAACGATGTTTTATACCTTAAATGAATCAGCGGCGAATTTACTAAATTCCCCTATTTTTTATTTTTTTAATCCGGATAGCGAGTACTAAGCGACGGCTGTGAAATTAATATTCACAGATGGAAAATTCGACCTCAACCCACTTTATGCCACTTATACCTTGAGTTTCGGAAAATTTCTTCTTATCTCGCATCTAGGCAAAATAAGGAATAACTGTGAAAAATTTCAAGTACCGTGTAGTAGTTTTCGAGAAACGGTGTTCACAAGGAAGATCGACTTTGCTTTTATAGTATTTATAGTATGTAAGGTACCTATTGTGCCTCAACTTATATTTCTGGCGCGTAGATCTGGACCACCCGCGACGCCCACTTCTGAATTTGTCGTTGAAGCTGGCCCCTGGAAACAGAGCAAGATAACCAGCAAATCAGGTTGAGCTTCTGGTGCTTAAAGCTTTAGGACTTGCGAGGCAACCTTCGGCTGTGACTGTACCGTATTTGCACGGCCTGCGGATTGAGTTCGAAAAGTAGGACTAGGCGGACGCTTGATTTCCTCCTTCTGCTTTCGATCCAGATTTACTTTTTTAATATATTGCAATTTAGGGTAACCCCAATACTTAGCGTGTGCCCCTTGTCCTTGCATAATGCACACATGAGTTGAATTTTATCAGTCGCGCCATCCCGTCCCAGGGTCCTGCTTTGTGGTCCTTTCCACACTTAACGCATCGAGTCTCCATCTCACAGTTCGACGAAGCTTGCCCAAACCTTTGGCAAGGAACACATTGCAACTTGCCTTCGCACATCTTTCGCTTTCCCAGGTGACAACTTGGAAGACTAGGACTTTAATACTCTTTAGACCATCTAGTTTGGTATTCGGTAATAGCTGAACCGGGAAGAATGGTAATTTCCGCTTCTCCCTTTTCGCCTTAGCTGTGGTGTACGACTTAACCCCTACGAAATGAAGATCGTCGCACTCTCACTCCTTAACCAGCTTTAAGAACTCCTCCGGTTCGACAGACGGTTCCATCCCCTTCAGCAGCATGGTTTGCAGCTTTTCCCCCTTCTTCGGCGTGAAAGAGAAGAATTCATACGTCGAGTCTCTCAACAAATTTTTAATTTTATTATATTGAACCATTGCATTGCAGTGGGCATGTCTATCTGCGCTAAATCGTTTTACGTAAAAATTATTACCTGAGGCCGACTTGCATAGTTCGATGGTGTCCTTAAGCTCAATCTTAAAGGTGTTGATTGGTGGCTCCGTTTGTCTCGTCTGCTGCTGCTATAGTTCCCCTATATGCTTGCAATAAGGGAGCGGGTGCCAGTTGGGGTCCACATATATATTTGGGGCAACAGCTCCGTGCCAGAAAAATTTACTTTAATCAGGTGTACTTTCTAAGTACCCGCACTGCTTGAGTGAAAATGATTCTTGAGAATTTAAAAGGATAAAGGTAATCAAGGCTCTGAATATTGTCCTCGATATCCCATTACTAGTGTAGTTCACCCCATTCGCATGCAAAGGATTCTAACTAGTTGTCAATATGTCTTTCCTTTCTCAACCATAAGAAATAAATAAATATTTGGCGCAACAGGTCTTTAAGTGCCTGGGTCTATCGTCTCGCAACCACTCGTGTTGTGTGCGATATATTTTGTTAAACGAATGGAAGGGACCTACAGTTTAGTGCTGTATCCAAAGGGCAATTTATTTTGACAAGCTTTCTCGTGACAACAATACTCTCGGATGTTTGTCCGACGTTCGCGAGAGGTGGAACCGTGAAAAAAACTTTTTAGTTTTTTCTGGGATAAAAACATGGAACCTCCCCCGTAGTGTTACTTACTTACTTACTTAGGTGGCGCTACAGTTCAGGGTGAACCTGGGCCTCAAGCAACAAGCCTATCCATTTAGCTCGGTCTTTAGCTAATTGCCCCCAGTTGCGCACTTCAAGTTGGTCGAGCGAACTTGTGCGCGCCTCCTACGGTGAGGAGGTACTCTACTGCGTTGTCTCTCCGGGTTAGATTCGAAGACTCTGCGGGCCGGAGCGTTGGTGTCCATTCGCTCTGCATGTCCTAACCAACTCAGATGTCCAATACGCAGTTTTTTGACTAGGTCGATGACACTGTACAGCTCGTATAATTCGTGATTGAATCTTCTCCTCCAAAACCCGTCAACGCAAACGGGACCGAATATATTACGAATAATTTTTCTCTCGAAGTGAACAAGGATATCTTCATCCTCTTTTAATAAAGTCCATGTTTCAGCGCCGTAAAGCAGGACTGGGATAATCAGAGTCTTATAGAGGGCCTCCTTAATTGTTCGAGATAGAGCTTTACTGTTGAATTTCATTTAGTTTCATTTTTCATTTCATTTCACTTTATTTATTTATTTCATGATGTGGTTTGTACATTAAGATTTGCAATCTTTTTTAGTACTTAGTACTTCAAGTTAAAATAATACATTAATTACTTAAAACTAATATACAAGTTTCTTAATCTAAAGGTTCAAAAGGTAGCGGTGTTGGGGAGTGTGGGGGGGAAGGGTTTATCGTTTAGGTGTTAAAGTAGAAAAATGTAGCAGGAGTGCACTTTTAAAATTGCGAGGAAACGAGATAGATTTTATACGTGACAGTAAAGAGTTCCATAGCCTAACAGTGTGACGGACATTGATTATAAATACATTTATATAAAAATCTACAATTCCTGATATTAATATAGGGTGAATTCAAAAACGTAAAAAAACTGTGCAGTGTTGCGGCAACAGAACAGGGTTTCTGTTGCTGTTGCCTTGCTACTGCACTGTTTCTGTTGCCCTGCGCAATTTATTTTGACACTTATGAACGATTTTGTTGTAATGTTATGTACAATAGGAGTAATTGGAGAATGTAGTAAAAATATTTACATATATTATATAAATAGAACATTGTTAAACGTTTACCTTTCATCCATTTCTCACTTGGAAAAAACCAACAAGAGCTCAAAATAAAGAAAAGCAACAGCAAAACAATTGTTGCGCAGGTTGCTCTTCGTTTACGTTTGGTTGCGCAGATGTTGCAAAAAAACTCTTGATTTGAGCAACACTGCCAAATTGTTGCTTTTTTGAACTTGTTGCTTTAATGTTGCTGCAACACTGCATTTTTGAATTGGGCCATATTCTTGCAGAGTACAACCAAGCAAGTCCCTTGCATACAAAGAGATATGGTCATATCTACGAAGGCCGTAAAAGTAACGCACTGCATCATTAAAGGCTACTTGCAATTTACGCTGGGATAATGAGTCGAGGCTACTGTAAACTACCTCGGCATACGTTATTAGAGGCAAGACTAACGATATTACCAGCTTTCGTCGTGTTTCCAGTGGAGTAAAGTATGCACTGAGCCACAATTTGAGGTATATGTCGGGTAAAAGATTCGAGTTATATTGCAATTACCTGAGATTTTGTCGGATTGAGTAGCAAACCGTTAGTTACTGACCACGTATGTATTTGATTCAGATCCTCGTTGATGAGAAGACCAAGTTCATCCAGTTTATTGGGTTTCAATAAGAATAGTTGGACATCGTCCGCATATAGGTGGACAGAGGCATGTTTACACGTGGAAGGAAGGTCGTTTATGAACATACAGAAGAGTATAGGTCATAAAATTGAGCCCTGTGGAACACTTTGCTACATTTCTTTTAGGGTTCAACAACGTTCTCCAGAAATAACCCTTTGATATCTGCCAAAAACAAAACTATTCATCAATTTCACCACCCTTTCACCGAATCCGAAATTGTTTCTAAGCTTCCAACACAAAATTGCATGATTCACTTTATCAAAAGCCTTAGAGAAGTCTAGCAGACAAAGTAACGAAACATAACCCCTGTCAAAATCTTGTCTGATTTCCTCAAGCAAATTGACCATAGCTGTTGAACAGCTGTAGTTAGCTCTGAAACCGGATTGCTGAGCAGTCAACAGATTATTTAGTGATAGGTGCTTCGTTATTTGTTTTGCTATTATTTTCGCCAGGGCTTTTGACAATGTAGGTAGAATGATAATCGGTCGAAAGTCAGATGGAGAAGATGGATTAGTTTTCTTTGCAATAGGCAAAACTCTTGCAATTTTCCAGAACTGAGGAAAAGCTGAGGTCGTTATGCACTAGTTGATTACCTACATGAGTAAGATGAGAAATAATTTGGGGTAAGATAAGCTTGACAAAACGTATTGGTATACCATCTTCACCTATAGAACTAGACTTAATAGCTGCTATGCATTGGATGACTTCGTCTTCTGTTGCGACAATAAAATCCTGCAGTTTTGGTACCGACTGTAGGTCTTCAGTACGATTATAGTGTAAATTCCGAGTATAGGAGGTGGAATCATCATTAAGGAAGTAGAGATTTAGTTCATCGGGATCCAGAACACATTTAGAGTCGTAGTCACCACTAGAAATGGCAATTTTATGCAAGTTACTCCAGAGTTTCTTAGCAGGGCGGCAGGTATTTAGTTTGGAAGCATAATAATTTTTCTTTGAAGCACGAACAATGGAGGTTGAGTAGTTACGTGCCGCCTGGTACTAAGACCAGTTAGCGTTGCATGGTCTACGCTTCCATCTGCTATACAGTTTATTACGCTTTTTTTATAGGGCTAACCACCTTAGACGTGAATCAAGGACATGCTCCGTTTTGAACCTTAACCGTTTTTGTTGGTACTCATTCATCAAATAATGGTGTTAAAATTGACTGAAATAATTTTACTTTTTCATTCGGATTAGCACATAAACGACGTTGCTCCCAAGGGGCAGAAGAAGTAGCAATTTGTAGCGCATGTAGGTCAATAGAGTTAAAATCTTTAAATTTGAAGGTATCTGGGACGACGGTTTTAGACAGGTTCACATCATATGTACAGAAAAGTAGATCATAGTCAGAAACATCAAGCGAGAGTTGGTCAAACAGGAGAACGAGCGACGGATTAGAATCGACGATTAAGTCTAGAAGACTGGGTGAACGATTATTAGCAAAACGTGTAGGGTAAGTAGTATTTACGGTTGTCATTCCTACCGATGAAACTAGATTCTTAATTTGAGAGGCAAGCGAGTCATTTTTTAGCAGGTTGATATTAAAATCACCACAGATGATTATATGCAGGGCACAGTATTTAGAGACAACTGAAAAGAAGGGCACAGGGGAGTAGCTTCTATTATAACTGTATGCACATGCAATCACGCATCTGGTATTGCAATCAAGTATTTCGGCTAGAATGTATTCAATGCCACTATCACTAGACTTAGAAATAATTTTACATTTCAGATTCGATTTACAATAAATCGCTACCCCGCCACCCGTAGTATCAGTGATTCTATCATTTTATAATTTGGTATTTTATACAAAAAATCAGATACAGCCGGCTTGAACCAGGTTTCACTCGCACAAATAACATCAATACAGGAATTGGAAAATAAGCATTTTATATAGTCTAATTTGCCGTCATTTAAACTACGTGCATTTATATAACGAATTTAAGTCCCTCATAGCAATTGGAGAGAATATTTACTAAAGTGCTCGTTGATTTTTCATTCACACTGTATTGGTTTCCCAACACTACGGCATCCATTAAAAAGAATAAACAAAAAGTGCATTCGAACTAGAGAAGAAGGAGAGGAATTAGGAAGAGGTTATGGAGAAAGGGGAAATACAGAGGAATAATGACAACAGAGTTACAATTCAAGAATAAGCTTACGTACAATTTAATAACAATAATCATTGAGGTGTCGCAGCAGCAGCAAGCAGATCTTCGGAGCTTTCTATGAGAAAGCTTTTTCCATTTGCCGACTTAACATAAACAGATCCATATTTCGTGTTGACAGCAAAGAGTTGTTTTTTTCGTCTGAACGCGAGTGCACTGTTTAAGAGAAATCGCGTTTGCCTCGTTAGACTCTCATTGCGGTAACAGCTACCCTAGATCTTGGAGACATAGTTCTGTCGCGTTTTGTTTGCGGTATTTCGCTGCTGAGATCAGAACGGCATTTCGCTCTTTTGCATTGCTGAGCATTAACACAATCGGAGGTGATGCAGTGTTGTTATTGCTGTTACGCTTTTTAGAGCGGAATGCGTTTAGTAAGAGAGGCGGCTTACAGTTAAAAGTGTAGCAGAGCCTATTGAACAAACCTATTACGTTCTCATTGGGGAGTGCAGGTATTCCGAAGAGTACTGCATCACAAGCTACTTCCTTCCTTTCCAATGCATTGTATCGCTATTGAAGAGCTTTAATTTTGTTTCAAATCGCTGATTCCAGGTTGCTTTGATTTCCTCAATTTGCAGAAGAAATTGTTTTTGCAATTTAGAGATTTCATCTGCGAACCCAAGCCGCATTAAATCGGCCTGCTTTGTGAGGTGCTGCTGTAAGATTTTGGCAGTGAGAGGAGCGTTGTCACTTTTATGGTTGAGTAGGTTGAGTGGGTGTTGATGGGAGAGCTTTTGTTGAAATCGCTCTTTAACGGAGGTTGGTAGTAGCTCCAGCCATGGTTTAAGAGAACGAATGGTGGCAGGGCAATAGTAAAGCGATGTAAGACTAGGAAAAACCGGCAAACTATTTTAGCAAAATCAAAGACCGTAGAGTTCACTGAGTCTTAATGCTTTGTATGATTTGAGAGTTTGTTAACTGGGATTATACACTCGTTTTGCTCACTTTTACTGGACGATGAGAAGAACACGTCTATTCTTGCTTAATGCACATTGCGTTCGAATTGCCTTATAAGCACAAAAAACAGCGATTGGCAAGAGTTATTCTTCGCTTGATTTCTGCGCAGATCCTGTATTTAGAGTTTATAGCAGAGCCAAGGTAGACAAAATCCCTTACTACCTCGAAGTTATAGCTGTCCACTGTGACGTTCTGTCCAATTCGTCGGTGTTGATTGTCCCTTCTTGTTGACAGCATATATAATACTTGGTTTTGCCCTCGTGGGCGCCGTGGCGTAAGTGGTTAGTGTGTCGGATCACTACGCATGAGGTTCCAAGTTCGAATCCCAGCAAACACCAAAAAGTTTTTTCACGGTCCCACCTCTCGCGAGCGTCTGACAAACATCCGAGAGTATTGTTGTCACGAAAAAGCTTCTCAAATCGCCGTTCGGATTCGGCATTAAACTGTAGATCCCTTCCATTCGTGTGAAAAATATAACGCACACAACATGAGTGGTTGCAAGAAGCTAGGCCCTGGCACTTTAAAGAGCTGTTGCGCCAAATATTTGTTTTGTTTTTTTGCCCTCGTTTATCGCTAAGCCCACTTTGGCCGCTTCCGCTTCAATGCTTGCAAACGCACTGGTCACAGCTCGCTGAGTTCTTCCAAAATTGCCAATATCGTCGGCGTATGCAAGCAGTTGTACAGACTTGTGATAGATTCTGCCTCCGGTGTTGGCTTGTGAGTTCCGCACAATCCGTTCAAGTACAATATCAAAGAAGTCACATGACAGCGCGTCACCTTATCTAAAACCTTTTTTGACATCAAAGGTCTCGGTGAGGTCATTATCGACCTTGATGGAGCAGCGAGCGTTCTCCATCGTCATCCTGCACAGGCGGAGAAGTTTGGCAGGGGTGTCAAAACTAGACATGGCTCCATAAAGCTCTTCTCTATAGATGCTGTCATAGGCGGCCTTGGGTCCTATCAGTCTGTTGATAAAAGGTTTTAGACGTTCACAAAATATCGCAGAAAAGATCTTATATGCGATCTTGAGAAGACTCATGCCTCTATAATTGGCGCAGTTGAGGGGGTCTCCTTTCTTGTGGATCGCAGTGTTCCGACACACAAACCACTAGCGCCACGGCGCCCACACGATAATTATGTGTAGTTTTTATCCATCGACTATTTGCTAACTGAATTATTCCACTAAGCTTTGTGCACAATTATGTTAGTCTGCTCCTGTATGTTAGTTGACCCACTTTTTTTCTCAAAGCCTCATTTTCCAGGGGCTTTATGGATACTATTGTTTCCCTCATATGTATAGGTACATACAACATTGTACTTAATTTGCTTTAATATCACGCTATAAGAGTTTTGTTTTTACTAAGAATCCTTTGATTCAAACATTTACAGACATAAAATCGTATTTAACCGGTTTGATACTAATAATCTTTTCAAATAACATCAATCAAACAATCTAAGTGCGCCATAAACACATCCAATTCATTAAGTCACAGCTTCATTCTTTCTTCGCCATCAGTTTAAAATATGAAATTCGATTGGGCACGACATAAAAACGCGATCCCTGGCCTTTTAGTTACCTGCATGGTACTGCCATCCTGAATGTAATTTATGACTTAATTATCAGGCCATATTTAATGTGATCAATAAACCGCTTTAAAAACAGCAACACAGGCGATCCCCGCGTAAGTGGTTCTATCCCGCCGAGTGGCTGCTCGATAAAATTCCATTTAAAATGGCAGCGATTATGTATCAACAGACCATTAACGTCATGGAGTACCGGTACAGCAGCAAATTCTTCCTATAGACACCTGGGATTAGGCGATGAGCAAGGTATCGCTGGCGTCATTCTCGCTGGCACTATGTGGCATCCTCCAAACTAACCTGTGGGACTGCTAACGTAATCGGGTTTCTTGCGGAGAAGAGAATAAACTACTAATGTCTGCTTATTTTGAGGAATCCAGCGACAGCGACGGGACATGAATCTCCTACTGTCCGCCGTCATAAATTTCTGTAAAAACAAAAAACAATTAAACTCCTGGGTGCGTCATAAATTTTGTCATTATCGACCCACACACATTCAATGAGTTGAATGGCCAGTTGTGTAGGTTGGACGATTATGGGATGCCACAAGAGGAATTCTCTACTGCTAGGATTTAAGAAAGGTTGATATAGATTAGCACGCGCAATGAGGTGGTAATTTAATAAGTTGGCGATTCTATAGGAGATTGGCCAAAATTATTGTTTCTTGCATTTTATGACTTAATATTCACGTTCAATGGTGGTGAGCATGCACACATTCTTTACAAAGATTACAGCAAGCACAAGCTGATGGTAGAGTAGATTGCTACTTAATCTAACTGTTGCTTTATCATCGCATCCCTTTTGCGAAGTAGGCCCTGATCATGTTTTTCTTTTTTTTATAATTTGCGGGTTATGATAATAATTTTAAGGATTATGAATACCTTTAACATGTTTACATACAGTGCGGGCGTTGGATACGATAGATAGAGAGAGAGAAAGATTTTTGGTGTAGCGCTTGAAGTTCAGTTGTTTATGCTTGCCTTGCTGGAATCTGAGCACTAAGCGCCGCTTCAATGTGAACCATTTCTTTATTTACTTACTTAGGTGGGACTACAGTCCGGGGTGGATCTGGGCCTCAATCAATAAACCTCTCCAGCCAGGTTACCAGCAGCTGCCTGCAGTTGCGCACGCCAAGTTGGTTGAGGTCCCTCTTAACTTGTTTGTGCCACCTGTCTCGAGGCCGTCCATCCGGGATGAATTCGAAAATGTTCCGGGACAGAACAATGGACTCAATTCTTTTTACATGACCCAGGGATATCAGTGGCCATATATTTCGGTATTCTACCTTTTCCTCCACTCGCTGTCTACGCAGACCGGACCAAAGACCACTCGAAGAATTTTTCTCTCAAAGTAACCAAGAGCATCCTCATCCGATATTGACAAAGTCCATGCCTCGGCGCTGTAAAGCAGGTCTGGGATGATTAGTATTTTATACAGTGTTACCTTAGTAGTTCAAGATAGGGCTTTGTTACTCAATTGGCTTCTTAGAGTAATTTTTTGTTAGAGCTTTCCACTGGCGTCATTTGCGGAGCTCAGCATAGAGCCTAGGTAGACAAAATCGATTACTACCTCAAAATTATATCTGCCTATTGAGGGACTCTGTCCAAGACGCCGATGTTGGGTGTCCGTTTTTTGTAGACGGCATATATTTTGTTTTGCTTTCATTGGCCGCTAAACCCATTTTTACTGCCTCGATCTCACGCAAAAGCCCCACTGGACGGCTAGCTGCGTTCTTCCGACTATGTCAATGTAATCGGCGTAAGCATGTAGTTGTATAGGCTTGTAAAAGATTGTACCTCTGGTATTGGCTTTTGAGTTTCGTACAATTCTTTCAAGTATTATGTTAATGGTGGACTTTTCCGGCTTGAATCTGCCCTGATGAAGATCTTTAAGGTGCTTGACGATCAGTTTTAGGCGTTCACATAATACGGCAGACAGGATTTTATTTGCGATGTTAAGAAGACTTATACGTCTGTAGTTGGCGTAGTTCGACGGATGTCCTTTCTTTCATCTGGTATACTTTCGTCCTACCAGATTATACAGATGTGCTGGTGCATGCTCCTTATCAACTCACCTCTTCCTACTTCGAAAAGTTCGGCCGGAAAACCTTCAGCTGCAGCTTTATTGGATTTAACTTAACATATCGCAATCCTCACTGTATTCTGATCGGGTTGACGGGAAACTTGACTATCATCGTTATCGTTGAACGGCTCTTCCTGCCTGAAGCGGAATATTGGTCATCGTCGCCATTTAGAAGTTTACAGAAGTGTTCCTTCTATATCCTTAGCACCTTTGGGGTTTCGTTGAGAAACCCAAAACATTAGAGACGGCATCTATGATGGCTTGTTGGCAACGCTATCACTGGTTTCCGCATTTCCTGCTGGCGGCATAGGACTACGATTGAGATTAAAAGAAATTCGATCAGCAAAGGCTTTAGTGGACTCTTTCAATTATAGCCGTCCGATGTCAAACTTCCTCACAGTATTTCGTTGATTTCGCTCCGTTCTGGATATCCGCATTCGTGCCTTGGGTACAACTTGGTGGTGATCCGAGACAATGTTCGCTAATTGAAAAGTCCGGACACCCAGAATACTGAAAGTGTGCGTTGCGTCGATCGGAATATGATCGAATTTGTTAACGGTTTTTCGATCAAAAGAGAGCCATGTCCAGTTGTAAATTCGAAGGGCTGATAGAAGTCATCCTTCGTCGTGTTATTAACTTTCTTGTGAGGGGCGTGACCGCTTATTAGGCTAACGTTGGCAAATTTAACCTCGATGCAGACTGTCATCATGCAATCATTTAGCTCGCTCAAGGTGAGTATTAAGTTCAACCCAACGGGAACAACAGAGGAAGTAGGGGGGTCCTCTTTCGTCTGCTGCCGCACCTTCAAACTATTTGGTTCTCCGAAATTAAGATCTGTCGATAACATGGGTTTGCTTGGGATAAACACACAATGGTCTTCAAGAAGTTCTGTAATAGTTTCTACAGCTCTTTATTGCACATACTCGTATGTATGCAAGAGTGACGACAAACTGATGTGCCAGTTGTTGGAATTTATGAATTCCAGACATAATAACCGCAATAAAAATACAATTATGTGGCGAAAAATTAGTACAAAAGAAAAGTTGTGCATGTATCTTACACATTACATCCGCGCAAGTGTAAATTATGGCCGATCTGAGGAACAATTATCTAATTCACCGGATTCCTAGGAAGCAATATCATTTTTATTTTTCTTGAACCTGTAACTGTAGAACAAGTTTTGCTTTCATGAAAAATGTATTTTGAGATGTTGTATTTGACATTATTAATATAGAGAAGCTTGAAGAAGTGTATCTTTCGTCTGCCGTATGCTCGATTTTTCGATTTGCTTTAAATTTTTAAAACTTCATATCACGGGTCTATGAACCCAAAACAGAATTCTCATTCCAACCGCAAAATGAACCCGAATATGTCGGAGCGGCTCTCGCAAGGCATTCATTAAATTCAACCTAACTGGAACTGTAGACGCCACCGTTGATTCCATCTAGGGAATTCATCCGCTGCTGTCTGAAACAAGAAGAAGAGGTCTAGTGAGAAAGAACTCTTTCCCCCTCTCTCATCTGCTGCCGTCAAAAATCCACCAAGCGGAGTTGGATACCCATTTCTAGGATCAAGATACTAGGAACCCAGCGCCAGCGGTTACCACCTGAAAGTTAAAAGAAGAAGTTGATATGCCTAGACTAAGTGAAAACGCTTATCACTAACTGCGATGCATATTATAGTTTGTAACATAAAGAAGCCTAAAGCAGTACAGGTGTAAAAAGTGGCCGACTTATTGGGACTAATTGACTGAAAACATTCAACACTATTAATATTTTTATAGCACCATCACCACCGACGTAAAAGTTGTTACCTCGCTGATGCCTGTGTTCTTTTGTTATACGAGTCGTTGTTCAAAACCCCCAATATCGCCCTATTACTCTAATTAAAAAACAGATAAAACTCGTTTTTTTTGTTGAAAGGTGGAAATATTTTAGAGAAGAAACTGAACCGTACTCAGTAATAAAGTGGGATTTCCAACCACTAAGCCCACTTCCCCTTCTGCTCCTAGTCCTCGCGGCACTGCCGTCAAGCATTTCATCGCGAGTGCGACTCCAGCCTTATATCGAGATCACATTTGCATTCTGCTGTTGCTCTACTCTCAGTCTTTCTGCATGACACTGCTTCTTCATTATTTTGGAAACAGTTTCGCTGATTGCATCCCAGGTTTCGCGAAACTTAACTCTCTGACTGGTTACATTCTCCGGGTGATGGCCTCGCCTAATTTCTCCCCCAGTTGATGTTTTTCGGTTCTGTAGTACTGACAATGGAATATGACATGTTCCACTTGTTCGTCGGTGTCTGCGCAGCTCGAACCGTGTGGATAACTGTCGTACCCGAAATTGTATAAATACGCCTTGTAGTGTCAACTGCCTGTTATCGCCTTATCCACGGCTCGATGTTGGGTATGATTTTATGTGTTTAACTGCAATTTTTAGAGCAGTCCGATTTTCGTTGGTCACACTTTATTGTGACCCCATATCGTCTGATGTTCTTCCAAAATATCAATCGGCATCATGACACCTGAAACACAAGCCACATCGTATGACGTTGTTCGAATGCCACTAATTGCTCTCAGCGCTCTCGTCCTCTATGCCGGCCTTCCGTCTGTAGTTTTTGGACCCATATTTAGAATCCATAGAGGATTATTGATGTAGCTAGTCTTGTTAGGAGCAACCTTCTACCGCATTTTGGACCACCAATATTTGGCATTGTACGTGTTAGTGCAGCTATCACCACGCTCTAAAATGTACCACATCGTGTCCAGCAGAAATGCCTCTATATGAGGATGGGGTTCCAGTCTTTTGTTTCATTTTAGGAGCAGGACTAGTCTTTGAACTTTCCATTGATACGAAAATACTTCTCCCCTCCGACACGTATAAGTATCCGTGAATATTTCCGGCCGACGACGTGCGGTTGCTGCCTTCAGTGCGACATTGGGAATGCCATCAATGCCAGACGCCTTCTGATTTTCGATTCTCTTGCGAATTTGTAGGGTTTTGTCAGATGTAACAGGGAGAATTGCTTGCCTGCCGCTCTTTGATCGCATTATGGTATTTCCAGTTGATGTGGTAATAAGACCGCTGCTACGTTTTACAGGAACGTTGCTGGCATAGGAGGGGGTCCGTTGTTTTCTTTAGTTTTTTCATCACAACTTGATAGCCTTTGCCATATGGATTGAGCTCTGCTTCATTGCAGAATTCAATGACGCACCTCTTTTTGCTTAACCCTATATAGTGTGTATAGGTATGTATAGGTTTAAAGCCTACGGCTCCAGAACAGGCTGAAGTCAGACATTGAAAACAGCAGTGTCAAAATTTAACCAGCAATTGATACCCAGTCTTAAGTGGCTGTAACAACTGTGTGGCAACAGAAATTTGATCTGGTAAATACTTCACTTTCGTAACGGCGGATCCTGTATAGATGTCATTACTCTACTACGATCCCAGAGATACATGTTAATGTTAATGTATAATATGATTATGGATTCCATTAAGAAAAATTGACTTTAATCAGGTGTACTTTCTAAATACCCGCATTGCTTGAGAGAAAACGATTCTTGAGAATTTGAAAGGATAAAGGTAATCAGTGGTCTAAAGAGTGTCCTCGATTACTAGTGTAGTTCACCCCATTCGCATGTAAATGATTAGAACTAGTTGTCAATACGTTTTTTGCTTCTCAACCATAAATTTATAAATTATTCAATGAATGACACCAAAGCATAAGACTGTATAATTTCGATAAGAAAAACGCCTTCCCCTTTATCTCGTTTCTTTGACACGTTTCAACTTAGTGTCAAATTCACCCCTTCATTCAAAAGTATCGCCCTTCATACTACTCCCTTTTCGTTTGGTTTTGAAGTGCCCTGTCATTCAATTTGGCATTTAAACGATGTCAGCAGATTGCATCCCTTTAAATGACACTCATGACAGCTAAATACCAGTCTTACCACAAATTATAGTCCTTTTTCATTCAAATTTATTATACACACCCTATTTCAGGAAAGTAAAACGAGTAGGAAAAAAAAAATCAGCTTGTAGGTACCTACAAATTCACGTAGCTAGACATATAAATGTTTGCGTCCTATTATAACAGTTGACATTCACATGAAAATGAATAGGAAGGATGGATGGGAATGTGACACCTTCCTGTCAACCAGTTGAGGACAATTATACCCGAACAAAAAGGACATAAATCCAGCACAAAATACAACGGAGAGAGCCACTACAGCGAATGTTTGTACATATTGCAAGCGTGTGTGTGCCATCGCCCTTGTGTTGTACGAGTATTTCATTCCCCTATAATTACAGTCATATGCTCATTTTGTCGAAAATCTCGTAAAAGTGGAATGTCCTTTTTTTCTCTCAGCGTTTTGTGCTTTTGTCCTGTCTAGCATGTCAGTGACATAAATAATAGTCGACAAGTGGCCAAACACATTAATTATTATAAAAAAAAATGCATGGAGAAAGATAAGGCTAGGGATGACTTCAACTCAAAATCTCGTATTGGTTTGATGAGTGAAGTTTTTGGACAAAAGAAACAAACGGAACGGAATTCTTAGTTTATATGCATGTACTCGTATATAGTTTAATTGGACAGCACAAGTAATTTAATTATTTTCTGGATGTTTGGTGTGTCTGAATCACATCTTTTTAGTCTTAGGTTCAGTATACCAACTGAACTTAAATTTTAAGTATCAACGAGGGGGTTCTAGTTTTCGGTAGTGTTAAGGTCGATGGAGGAAATAATCAAGGCTCTTATAGGCAGATACAATCTGCTGTCAATAATATATTGAAATAAAAGAATGTATCTCAAGAGTTTAAACCTACCTACCCTATACTTAAGCCTAGCAAACTAGAAAACGACGCTACAAGTTATCGCCCTATAGCTCTTCTAAGCAGCTATTACAAGCTCCTGGAAAGCTTTATATATAACAGGATCAGCCCAACCGTGGACGCAGCCATCACAGTCGAACAAGTAGACCTAAGAAAATTACGTAGCTGCATAGACCCAGTGTTCTCCGTTACTACACACATTGCATAACCTTTTTTCGGAGCACCTTACAAATGTACTTAAACCTTTTTCACCTAGCATAACAAACGAGACTATCGAATTCTCTGACAGAGTAGATGAAGACGTAATCCGTTATGTTTCGCTAAGAGAGATGAGCACATGTAATAATAAATTATCTAATCGAAAATCACCAGGTAATGACCTTATAACTGCCCAAATCCTGAAAGAACTGTCCTTTATCGCATTATTTACTCAAGCTTATAATTAATGCTTGTTTTAAAAAAAGATATATCCCACATCAATGGAAGATAGCAGAAGTTATTGTTATATCCAAACAAGGTAAACCTCTATCAGAAGTTTCCTCATATAGGCCAATCTCACTTTTACCGGTATTATCAACATTTTTCGAGAAACTGCTTCTTAAAATACTAAACAGAATCATATAGCAAAGAGGGTTATTCCCACCCATCAATTCGGGTTTAGAAATAAGCACTTGGCGATAGACCAAGTACATCGTATAACCAATGTTATATTGTAGAAGAACACGTTTGTTCTTCATTATTCCTAGACGTTGCAAAGGCTTTTGATAACTGATGGATGCGTGACTAAAGCAACAGAAAAGCTACAAAATTCGGTTAATGAGATATATGATTATTATTAATCGTGAGATAGCAGATGTTTTAAATGTACGATATAATATTCGTAGATTAAGAAGAACTAAACCTATTAATCGTGAGATAGCAGATGTTTTAAATGTACGATATAATATTCGTAGATTAAGAAGAAACAAACCTCACAAATTTATAATCAAATACAATTACAGCATCTTCTCAAAGGCAACTGAACTTTGAAACTAAAATCAACTGTCGATCTTTCTTTGATTGGTCATGATTAAGGAGATGTTTTTAGTGCGGTTAGAGTCCAAGAATACTATAAGTCTTTGAAAAAAAAAATATATAATAAAGATTCCAGCTGAATACAAGAATGGTCTAAAAATATCAGTTGCCTTCATAGACCTCACCGCGACGTACGACATGGTCTGTAAGGAAGGGCTATTATATTAAATTTGAAAGTTAAAACATGGCTTAAGGTACAATTAGCAGATGCCCTAGATTGGTAAAAGGAAAAGGAGAATGACAAACTGTAGCATGTGTTACATTGACTACTACAGAAGACAGCAGCAGAGCTTATTTGCGTACAGATTTGTTATAGTCGATAGACTTGCGCAAGAAGTCGTAAGCTTTCGATGTGTAAGTGAAAGTCTTATATTGAAAAATATGTATGAAAGCTAAATTTTAAAATATATAATGTAATATATAATATATATTTATGTAATATAAATACTTTAATGCCGAAATTTCAAAGGAGGACATCTTTGGTAATGCGATCGGTAAGCTTCGAATACACGACTCTATGTACGTATAGGAATGGACTTAAGCTAATTGACTTTACTCTAGGATGTAACGTCACTATAATTAAAACGCGGTTTGCCCGCTTTAATATTTATAAGAGGACGTGGCTGCCTTGCCATGAACAAACCGTCAGCCAAATTGCGCGATCGATGCTGCAGCAAAAATACGAACACAGTTATCACAAGCGTCACAACAATTTAGGTCTAGTAGTACAAAAAAATATAATGTCCAAAAGCTGTAATCGCAACTTACTTACTTAGGTGGCGCTACAGTTCGGGGTGAACCTTGGCCTCAACCAACAAGCCTCTCCATTTAGCTCGGTCTTTAGCTAATTGCCTCCAGTTGCGCACTCCAAGTTGGTCGAGGTCCCCTTGAACTTGTGCGCGCCACCTACGGCGATGATTCTCTCTACTGCGTCGTCCCTCCGGGTTAGATTCGAAGACTCTGCGGGCCGGAGCGTTGGTGTCCATTCGCTCTACATGTCCTAGCCATATTAGACGTCCAATACGCAGTTTTTTGACTAGGTCGATGTCGCTGTACAGCTCGTATAGTTCGTGATTGAATCTTCTCCTCCAAAACCCGTCAACACAAACGGGACCGAAAATCTTACGAAGAATTTTTCTCTCGAAGCGACCAAGGATATCTTCATCCTCTTTTAATAAAGTCCATGTTTCAGCGCCGTAAAGCAGGACTGGGATGATCAAGGTCTTATATAGAGTCTCCTTAGTTGTTCGAGATAGGGCTTTACTGTTGAATTGCCTTATAAGCCCAAAAAAACAGCGATTGGCAAGAGTTATTCTTCGATTGATTTCTACGCTGATTTTGTTAGAAGAATTTATAGCAGAGCCAAGGTAGACAAAGTCCCTTACTACCTCGAAGTTATAGCTGCCCACGGTGACGTTTTGTCCAATTCGTCGGTGTTGGTTTTCCCTTCTAGTTGACAGCATATACTTGGTTTTGCCCTCGTTTATCGCCAAACCCATTTTGGCCGCTTCCGCCTCAATGCTTGCAAAAGCACCGGTGTCAGCCCGCTGAGATCTTCCGATAATGTCTATATCGTCGGCGTATGCAAGCAGTTGTACAGACTTGTAATAGATTGTGCCTCCGGTGTTGGCTTGTGAGTTCCGCACAATCCGTTCAAGTACAATATTGAAGAAGTCACATGACAGCGCGTCACCTTGTCTAAAGCCTTTTTTGACATCAAAGGTCTCGGTGAGGTCATTACCGACCTTGATGGAGCAGCGAGCGTTCTCCATCGTCAGCCTGCACAGACGGACAAGTTTGGCAGGGATGTCAAAACTAGACATGGCTCTATAAAGCTCTTCTCTATAGATGCTGTCATAGGCGGCCTTGAAATCGATAAAGAGGTGGTGAGTATCGATTTGGAATTCTTGGGTTTTCTCCAGGATCTGCCGAAGTGTGAAGATTTGATCGATGGTGGACTTTCCTGGCCTTAAACTGCACTGATAGGGTCCAATCAGGCTGTTGATAAAGGGTTTCAGGCGTTCACACAATATCGCAGAAAAGATCTTGTATGCGATGTTGAGGAGACTGATGCCTCTATAATTGGCGCAGTTGAGGGGGTCTCCTTTCTTGTGGATCGGGCAAACGATGCTGAGATTCCATTCACCAGGCATACACTCGTCTGACCAAATATTAGAAATGAGTTGGTGTATGCACTCTACCAATTCATCCCCAGCTGCCTTGAAAAGTTCGGCCGGTAAGCCGTCAGGTCCAGCAGCCTTGTTGGATTTTAACTTGGATATTGCTATCCTCACTTCGTTTTGGTCAGGTGGACGGAAATTTTGACTATCATCGTCTATGTTGAATGGTTCATTCTGCCTGACAGCGGGATGTTGGTCTTCGTCGCCGTTATACAGTCTGCAGAAGTAGTTTTTCCATATTCTCAGCACCGACTGTGATTCTACTACGAGGTTTCCATTTTCATCTCTACAGGTTTCTGTACGGGTATTACTTCTCTGACACGTTCTTTTTACCTTTTGGTAAAACTTCCGTACATTGTTCCTGGAGTATAGACTCTCGATATTCTCAAACGCGCGCTTCTCATGATCTTTCTTCTTCTTTTGGAGAAGCCGATGTTCTTCCTGTCTCTTTTGCTCGTAGAGCTCACGAGCAGCTCTCGTCTTCCTTTGCAGCGCCGCTTTGTATGCCTCTTGTTTTGCTGCATGCACTCGCCGGCATTCTTCGTCAAACCAGGGGTTTCGCGGTGGTGGTCGAGCGAGACCCAACACATCAGTCGCGGCGTTTCTGATGGCATGTTGGCAGCGTTGCCACTGGTCTTCGGTACTTGATGCTGGCGGCAAAGGGGTGATTGAGAGATTTCGGGATACGCGTTCAGCGAAGAGTCTGGCGGTCTCTTGCGATTGTAGCTTTTCGACGTTAAATTTTCTCACAGTAATTCTTCTTTGTTGCTCAGATTGGGATATCCGCATTCGTACCTTGGCTACAACAAGGTAATGATCCGAGTCTATGTTGGCCGCTCGGAAGGTCCGGACATCCAGAATACTGGAGGCATGCCTTGCGTCGATCGCAATATGATCAATTTGGTTGATCGTTATATGATCATTGGACCGCCATGTCTGCTTATGAATATCGAGATGAGGAAACCATGTGCTTGCTATGGTGACATTTCGCTCCACTGCGAAATCAATTAGCCTTAGTCCGTTATCAGACGTGGTGTCGTGTAGGCTATGCTTACCGACTGCCCTACCAAAGACGTC
Organism: Brachypalpus laphriformis; assembly: GCA_945910035.1. Lineage (NCBI taxonomy): Eukaryota > Metazoa > Arthropoda > Insecta > Diptera > Syrphidae > Brachypalpus > Brachypalpus laphriformis. The sequence goes on from OX246753.1 coordinate 206,504,984, forward strand.
CTCCTTTCCTATTTTGGCGTTAAAATCGCCCAATACGATTTTAACGTCGTATTTAGGACATTGCTCGTATGTTTTGTCGAGGAGCTCGTAGAAACACTCTTTGGTGGCAGGGTCATTTTCTTCTGTGGGGGCATGAACACATATTAGGCTTATGTTAGCGAATTTAGCCTTGATCCGGATAGTCATAATACGCTCGCTGACGTGTCGGAAGCTTAAGACTTCTTGCCTAAGTCTGCCGCGTATGACAAATCCGCATCCGAATAAGCGTTGCCTGTTGCCTCTGTAGCAATCACCGTAGTAGATGTCACAGTTTTTCATCCTCTTTTTGCCCGGCCCATCCCATCGCACTTCCTGGATGGCGGTAATATCTGATTTATAGCAGTCTAGGGCCTCTGCTAGTTGTTCGGCTGCACGTGGTCTGTAAAGGGACAGAACATTCCACGTACAGATCCGAAGGTCGTTGTCCTTATTTCGTTTGCTGGGGTCGTCATTAGTTGAGTCATCCTTATCCGAGGCTTTTGGTTGTTTCAGAACCATGCGGTTTTTACGTGGTAGGGAAGTTACCCCGACGGCACAACCCCCAACCTGGAGGGCCAGTTCCTTAATTATTCCCCAAGGACGAGGGGCCGGGTACACCTGTGCCAGTAATCGCAACGGACTGTCACAAACTTTGCTATTTGTGTATCCCGCAATCTCTTGAGAATTCCAAATACACCAGCACCAAATGCCGAAGATCTGTGGAAAAGTTGTCAAGAAGCCATTAGTCTGGCCGCAACTGCAAGGTTTCACTAGACCACCACCAAGTCGGCAAGCTCAAAGCAGCGCCACAGAAAAGGACGAGAGGTGGAAGTTCAGAGGCCTTACCAAAGAGTAAAAAGAAAATGTCACGGCTACGGGAGACGATCATCAACGAACCCGGATAAGCAGCTACGTACGTCGGCCAACGCGCAACATCTCTAGACAGAAAATGCAGACGGACTAGCCATGCTGAAACACGGATTTTATCGGATACGAATAAATGTATCCTTCATCGTTTCGAGGGACACATTTTACGTAAATTATTTAGTCCCGTTTGTGTTGACGAGTTCTGAAGGCGAAGATTTACTGACAAACTGTACGTGCTTTACAACTACAGTCCCTTGTTGGAAAGATTTGTACTCATCGCCTCAGATGGCTAAGACGTGTCTATCTATTCAGCCGGTTGTACTGTAAACTAACTTCCTCCAAGTCGAATAACAACTTTCGATATCTAGTCGAATTATGTAAGAATTTTTGGTCCGCTTCTACTGAGGACATCATATGTCATATCTAATGTTGAGAAAAAAGCCTTAGGAACCATTTTAAAACGGATAAATCGGGGACTCTTAAAGATTTAGTTTCGATATTCCGCTTTTTATAATCCCGCATTTAAAATCCCGTTTTTATAATTTTGTTTCTTATAGTCCTGTTTTTTTGAAGTTCCGCTTTTCTGCTGGCAAACAACGTAAGTGGCGTGCTTCGCGCGATTCATTTAGTCAAACTCCGCTTTATGGAGTGGTTTGGCCGGTCACGCGACTTCGTCGCCCTGCGAAGGGTATGTCAACAACTGTCAGGTAGACGCCTGGGGCTAAGTCCATTCGAGAATAGTTTTGTGCCGACAAATAAGGGGTAAGTGGCGCGCTTCGCGCGGTTCATTTATTTAAACTCCGTTTTTCGGAGTGGTATAGTCGCTCCGCTAGGGTTAAAGGGTATGTCAACTATTATATAAAGCAATAAAAATAATCAACATTTAGTTTTAAGTGATTAAATTCAAATAGAAAGCCGGGATTCTGAGCAACGGGATTTCAAAGGCGGGTTTTTGAATAATCGGGATTATGTACGACCGCATTTGAAAACTTTTTTTGGGGATTTTGGGAAACGGGATTATAAGAGCCGCTTCCACTCTTAACATCCCTTAAATCCCTCAATGCCTGATTGGTCACAAACGTCTGTATATCTGTCTTCCATATAAGTATAATATCTAATTATAGATCTATTGCGAAGCTATCATGTCTGACAAAACTGTTCGAGGCTATAGTTTGTAAGGTTTTTTATTCTGCTGCAAACCATTTCTATCAACCAAGCAGCATGGGTTTATGAATAGAAGATCGACTGTTACCAACCTGTTGGAATTTACATCTTTTACAAACAAATCTGTCGAAGAGGGTGGTCAGGTCGACTGTATTCACACAGATTTTAGCAAGTACTTTGACAAACTTTCTCCCAGCTTAATTCTGTTTAAAATAAGGTCTTTGGGTTTTCCAATTCATTTCGTTCGATGGATATGTTCTTATCTTGGAGAACGAACTTATCAAGTTTTATTTCGGGGAATAACATCCGAACCAATCTTCGCTACATCCGGTGTACCCCAAGGAAGTCACTTAGGTCCTCTTTTATCTATAATTACGATCAACGACATGGTGGCAATACTAAAGAGTTCTCGAATCTTAATCTTTGCTGACGACATAAAAATCTTTAGACTTGTACGCAGCCAGTCTGGTTCTGTTGCTATGCAGAATGATTTAGATACGTTCGCCGAGTGGTGCTGTAATAACAATTTATTTTTGAACTTATCTAAATGCCAGTCGATGATCTTTTCAAGAAAACGTAATTTAATAAGTTATGATTACAATCTCAATGAATCTGTACTTAACAAAGACACATCAATATGTGATTTAGGAGTGCATTTTTCTCAAAATATCGACTTCGATTTTCACATTGAACAGATTGTCAATAATGCAAATTCAATGCTTGGCTTTACAAAACGTTGGAGTAAAGAATTCAAATGTCCTCTTATAACATCCACGCTTTATAATACCTTTGTTCGTCCGTAGTTAGAGTATGCATCTAACATTTAGTCTCCAATGTATGCAGTACACATTAACCGTATTGAATCGGTACAGCGTAAGTTTGTCCGATTTGCACTTCGCCATTTAAACTGGAATGACCCTACACGTCTTCCACCATATTGCGACCGCCTTCTTCTCTTAAATCTTCATTCTTTGGAGAAAAGTAGGGAAGTGTGTGATGTAGTATTTTTACACCAGCTGGTAAATGGTTTTATTGACTCGCCGGATCTTTTAAATAAAGTCGGTTTAAACGTAAGATGCTACAACTCCAGAAATACCGAGATCTTCCGCGTAAATTTCCACCGAACGAACTACGGTTCTAATGAGCCTCTTACGCGTATGGCGAAGGAAGTACGAGTAAATAGTTACCGCGAAAAATTTGATTACAACTATAGCAAATTAAATCTAAAACTTAAATTATACGAACGATACTAAATTCTATATGTTGTAAGTGTTTAGTGTAATGTCTGACTTATGCGTGGCATATCAATTTTTAGTTCATACTTTTGTTTAGTATGCAATCTGTTTTTCTATTTATAATACTTGTGCAGTCTTTTTGTGTAAGGTGTTAGGCTTTATAAATATAACAATACTAACAACTAACACCACGCTAAATGATAACTGTGACAAGCTGGATATTACTTAGGGGCTGATTTGATTTTTTCTCTCTCAGTTCAAAGTAATATTCGTCACAAAATGCTTGCCCTTAAGCGGTACTGATAGCATTTAAAGTATGTAGCTATAAATATATGCCAATAACTTTATTTGTACCAAGTTTCTCGATAGGAGATGATTAAAGTGGGTTTTTTTCTTACCAATTTTCAAAGTCTATTTAAGTTGATTTTGTATTTAAATGGCCAACGTCATTTGTGCTCTCATTTTGTCCTCTGCATTGGAATTAAAATTAAGCCGGTAAAGCTGGATAAACTCGGATTCGCCACAAAACACCTGGTAAATCCATAAATCTACTCCGCACTTACTGATCCCGATTTATTAAAAATTATTTACCTCAGGTTGAGTAAATTAATTTAATTTAATGCAGCAATTCCATGAGAAAACATAGCACTTTACCCGGCATGGTTGTAAATTCTGTAATAAACTTTATGAGTCATTTCGCCTCAAGCTCTTGTTCCCAACACTTGAGTACCTATACCGTACCTATTATCGTAGTGCAAATAAGAATTCGCAAAAATAACCATCAGGCAACACCCAGTGGAAGGCTTTTATAATCTGTGGGCATTACCTTTATCACGACTAGACTTTCACTACCTCCTAAGTTATGACATGAAATGCAAAATTATTATAATTTATGCTTGTACGATTAGATAGATGGATGGGCAAACAATTGTCAGCATCCCATCATAATAATAATAACCATCGTCGTCAGTGTGCTGCGCTAGTAAAAATATTTATAATTGTAGCTATCTATTATTTAATCTTTCAGTCAAGCTCCTGAAACGTGACACTGTGTCTGCTATAAGTGCAGATAATATGACAATTTAAAATCAACCGGCAGATGACATTTGATGACAAGCCATGTGACACGTGAATATCTTTAGACACTATCTTATTCATACAATATTTTGTTCGCTTTTTTTCTCCTTGTTTTGCAATGGAGATGCAACTCTTTATTTGCGAACATCAGTCGTGCCGCAGCGAGTTAGCATTCTTTCGCTTATGACTGGTGATTAGTGCCTGCCTGGCAGTTGATCAACAATGACAAATTTCGCAATCAGATAACAAATGAAACATACTAGTGTTTTAATCAATATGAGTAGATTAGCCTTTGAATAAATTGTTTTTGCTTCTCCAATAACAAAAATAGCAAATTTAAAGTCGTGTACTTACTCATGCGATCCTGCGATCATACTATCCTCGTATTTCCAAATGAACTGAGCTTAGCGGGATTACAAAACTACGATTCGTTCCGGAACGTATTTCTTTGTTCTGTTTTAAAACTAATTTGAGAATTTTAAATCACTCACTTAAGGAATCATTTGATATAATCAAAAGTTTAAATAAAATATCACAATTCTTTTGGCTTGCTTTCCTTTCATTAGAGACATTTGCAACCAATAGTATGTACTCTACTTACTTACTTAGGTCGCGCTACAGTTCGGAATGAACTTGGGCCTCAACCAACAGGTCTCTCCATTTAGCTCGGTCTTTAGCTAATTGCCTCCAGTTGCGCACTCCAAGTTGGTCGAGGTCCCCTGAACTTGTGCGCGCCACCTACGGCGAGGAGGTCCTTTACTATGTCGTCCCTCGAGGTTAGATTCGATCGGTCTTTAGCTAATTGCCTTCAGTTGCGCACTCCAAGTTGGTCGAGGTCCCGTTGAACTTGTGCGCGCCACCTACGGCGAGCAGGTCCTTTGCTATGTCGTCCCTCGAGGTTAGATTCGAAGACTCTGCGGGCCGGAGCGTTGGTGTCAATTCGCTTTACATGTCCTAGCCATCTCGGACGTCTAATATGCAGTTTTTTTACAAGGTCGATGTCGCTGTACTGCTCGTAAGGTTTGTAATTGAATCTTCTCCTCCAAAACCCGTCAATGCAAACGGGAGCGAATATCTTACGAAGAATTTTTCTCTCCAAGCGACAAGGGATATCTTCATCCTCTTTTAATAAAGTTCTTGTTTCAGCACCGTAAAGCAGGACTGGGATGACCAGGGTCTTATACAGAGTCTTCTTAGATGTTCAAGATAATGCTTTACTATTGAATTGCCTTATAAGCCCCAAAAACACAGCGATTGGCAAGAGTTATTCTTCGCTTGATTTCTGCGCTGATCTTGTTTTTCGAGTTTATAGCAGGGCCAAGGTAGACAAAGTCCGTTACTACCTCGAAGTTATAGCTGCCCACTGTGATGTTCTGTCCAATTCGTCGGTGTTGATTTTCCCTTCTTGTTGACAGCATATACTTGGTTTTGCCTCATTTATCGCTAAACCCCTTTTGGTCGCTTCCGCCTCAATACTCGTACATATATATTTGCGTTCATTGAAGTCAATGAAGCCATTGAAGTAATCGACTTTAATACAGCCTCTATTACTTCATTAGATATTTATTTTGCTTTCCAGCATTAAGGTGACTTATTTCAGTTGACTAGAGAAAATTCTCCCACGCCATTCGCATTCATTCACGCCATCGGCAATTATTGACCACCGTACAGTAGAATGCAGGACCGGAACGGTTGAAATGCGCTCTAATTAACGTGACCTTCAAGCGGTAGTGTTGAGCTGCTCGCTACTGTGCCTATGATCATTTCTAGCCTTGATCAGCACTTAAAAGAATTAAGGGAAAGATATGGCCCATGTATAATACTTCATCAGTTTCTTCTCTTCCGTCCAATTAAGTTTGGCGCTACAATAAGCCGATCGGATAAGTCACATTTAAGGTGGATAAAATCAAACTTGGGCTTAGATCCTCCATCGTCGCACGACAAATTTTTCTATTATGTATAGCATCCTCTAACGCTGTGAATTCTCCTGAAGTTAGTGTTGATTGACTACATCTACTGGCTTATTGCTTATTTTTTTTAATTTCAACTCCTTTTGCAAGACATTTCTAAAGGGCCCGAGAGCACTCCCCTTTTGTGTGTAATAACCTTATAGTCTTCAACAACCGTATTAAGTTCTGCATAAAACACTCAATATCAATCAAACAAATTATAGTTCCAAGTACATTTGTCACACTATTAAGCTTCTCACATCAGTTCTAACGGCAAAGTATCTGTTGCGAATCACATTTATTGTCACAGCGCATTACGAAAACCAAGAGGCTGCTAAAACCTCCTGATACAGCTACCGTGGATGCATGATACAATGTACCAAAACTCAATTTTCAATTTATGGCATACCCCTTCCATTAAACCGAGTTCTCTGCTTCGATACCTCCACTAATATATCCCGCATAGATCTATGAGTGCCAGAAGCTGTCACTTGTTCCGCAGCGAAGCCCGGTTGTCAGTAGCCGCATTACCCTGTAAATCATCCCGATTATAATAGTTGACGCGGTTATTTTGTTTTTATTCATTCTGCCCATAATTCCTCGTCGGTGAGTTGTCAGTATTTTTCATTCTCTGTGACTTGAAAAAAAATTCAACCGCTTTAAGTAGCCCTGAGTCATTTCCTTGGTTCGGGTCTACTTATAGTGTAATCGGCCCCCACCGCTTAGACGGTATTAGGGGGCTTTTCTTCCAGAAATTTATTGCTGCTTTTAATTTCGTAATTGTGATTGATGAGTTATTTTGGATGTCGCATTTGTAAATTTGAGGATTTCACGTTCGTTTATTTGTGCTACGAATATAATTCGGACGAAATGAAGGTGATTCTGTTTTGACAGCAGATTGTCATATTTGTTATGGGATCTAATCACCAAGTATTAATGTGAAAATCTTTAGTTTGCTGCCGGATCCTTTGAAGTCGGAATTATGTAGTTGCATCTGCACTGGAATGTGCCGAAAAATAGAAAAAGCGGTAAAAGATATAAACCTCCAAGATATAGTTGTTTGTCACTTGAGTTGTCAAGTCTTATCTGTCGGCAGATGTTGGCTTGTCAGCTTTTCGTTTACTTATGAAATTAAGGAGGTATATTTAGCAGTGTTTATTGTTGATACAGTGATTTATGTAATTAAGAATTTTTTTTTGAAAGACTGATTATATGGTGATAAATTTAAGCGCTCTACACGAGCAGGTATTAGCCGCAAAGTCCAATAGCATTAACGGTTGCCTTAAGTTATGCCAAAAATAGCTTAGAGATTTTATGTACGTATGTATGTACATAAGTACAAGTATTTTGATGCGTTGTGCTGCTAATAGGCTCGTTTTCATAATATCGCTTGAGAGAATACGTGAGTAGACGGCGCTTATCATTTTTAAATAAAGCCATTGCATTCTGCGACGAACCTGGGAGCCAAAAAGTGACTGTTGACATTCATTGTGCATTACTCGGAGATAATTTACATGACCATCGATGATACAACGCCCAGTGATGTTTCGTGTACCCTTATGTGTATGTAAGCCTAACCAGAAAAGGCGACCTCTATTCGAAGATTGAGTTTTCTTGTAGCTTTATCTATCGCCGACTGTTTTTTCAGATATTTGGTAAGAAAAAACATATGCTTTGTTTATATGCATATATGGTCTTCGACCTAATAAGATTGCCTTTGTGGAACACCACAGCCATTATATCTCGTCACATTGCCTTCAACTATCTATCTCTAATGTCATTAATCGAAAGTTCTAAGCAACTTAATTTTGATCTACATGGCTGGATTGTAGTTGGTGTTCGAAGATCATCTTGGGAGCGTTGTGTTTACGTGCCCGATGTGACCGAGCCATTATGCTTTATTTCGGGAGCGATTATATTCACAATGATTCACAAATGAATTTAGAGAGCCAACCCCAGTTCAGATGTTTTTTTTTCAAGGACAGTGGTTGGAAAGACTTCGATGTTATTCATTTTCCGTCCTATACTCGGGTGGCTGATGATTGCTGTCGCCCGCTGGACCTTGAACTTACAGACATCGATTAACGAGCAAACACAATATCCACTGCACCATTCCCCACCCAAAGTTATGATTTTCAAACCTGGTTGATGCGAAGGCAGCATTCCTGTCCTCAACATTCCTGCACCCTTTTTCTTTATTTTCTCCCGTAGCCAACACAGAAGACCGCAGTAGTAATCGGACTTCACTGTTTGATCTTTGACAATGCAATCAACCATGATGATTCCCTTTGAGTCGAAAAAAACCGTAACCGTTAGATTATCCGCGAATAATTTGACTTTAGTTTTCTTCTGATTCCTGTTTTGTCTGATGTGTACATACAACAGTGAACCCAGGCCTCATCCATCGTCACAAAAATTCTCTGGATCAGTTTAAAACGGTTGCAAACACTCGCCAGACATTGGCAATCGATTACATACATTCGAGATTCCGAAGATCTCTGCTATCTCCTTTATCTTCAATCTGTGGTGTCCCATGATCAAATTACAATTTTTTTCGATGTTTTCCTCTTTAGTTGATCTTGTTGGACCTCCAATTGCGACGAAGCTGCCTAATGACTGCAGTCCTGATTGGCTATATTAGCCTTGTATTATGTGTCTACCTTATTCACATAGTCCACTCCAAAGAAAAATTCAATTGTGATTTGTGATGTGAGAAGCCTGAGAACCATTTAAGCACATTCAACCTATTTAAAGGACGGACGGACAAATGCTGCAAGAACATATTCCACCACCATTCTGAGGTAACCTCAAATATCACCATAGGACCGACTGATGTAACATACAACAGAATAATGCCAACCATAGACAAAGTTATCCCAATCGAACAGTTCTGTCTCTAACCACTCATATCGAAAGCGGATTGGAAAAACTAATGAAAACTGACGCTGTATTCATCGACCTAACTGCTGCCTATGATACAGTCTAGAGACAAGGATTGCTGATGAAATTCTTGCGAGTAATACCCTACATATGTACTTATAAACTACATAATAAAGAATATACTAAGCAACCGCAACTTCATAGTACGCTTGGGTAACGAAACTTAAACAATGGCCTCCCACAAGGATGAGTGCTACCGCCGCTGCCCTTCAATCTGTATATAAGTGAAATTTCTAATACCTGTTCAAGAAAATTCATTTACGAGCGTAGCTGGAACAGTTAGGAAGATCCTGTCTATGTCTCCTGTAATATCTAGCTACCTCAAATATCCGGATGGAACTGTGACGACCTCTAGTAGAGACTCACTGAATTTCAGAGAAAGTTGTAAACGATCGAAAGCTCTCCTAGGCGGTAAAACTTCCTTCCATACAAATCGCCAGGACCAGATGAAATTCTCTTGGCGGAGATGCAATATGCATATGGCATTCTTCGACCCTGGTTGATTAAACTATTCCGATCCTGCCTGGATAATGGTAGCAAACCTAATCTTAGGAGAGATGTAAGCGTAGTTTTTACACCGAAAATCGGAAAACTCTCATATGCCACCCCAAATGGTTTCAGACCTATAAGCATGTTTTCGTATCTTCTAGAAACTCTGGAGAGGATGGTGGATATAAACATAGAGTAAGGGAGGTATATATGGAACACCAATCTTATGTTTGCCATTAAAACGCAGATAATGTAAATTTTTACATTGCTATTCATTTTTAGAACTAGATTGGACAATCATAATATAATACTTAACTTATAGCAAAAACATAAATTCGAATTATAAAAAGAAATAACAAAATTATAATAAGAAAGTAGCACAAAAACATTAAGAAAATGGAGGATAAGTTGGACCACATAGTTCATATTACTCAGACATAAATAGAAGTTCCTATTAATGCATTATACTCAAAAGGAAAATCGACCTCAAAACAAGAGAGCTGATCAACTCCGCATGGATTACCAGAGGCGACTGTATCATATCTCGCAGTTAATGACTGGTATTGAATGAAGGAAGGACCAAAAGCCTGATGGCAATGAACAGAAAAGAAGTACGCATTTTGATAGGTGCACTTACAGGACACTGCGCAATATGGGAAATGGTCGTAAGATTAGGCATTAACTCACACGACCACTGCAGGAGCTGTCAAGACAAGGAAGAGACGACAAGTATCAAACACTTGCTATGTGACTGCCCAAATCTACAGAACCGCCGTCAACAGCACATGGGTAACAGGTTTTTCGACGAACTAAGTGATCTTGTGCAAGTTCCACTAAAAAACATGATACGATTCATAAAGAGCTGAGGTTGGTTGGGTACTACTAGACCGACCGAAAGATAAAGAGTTTTAACAGGTTCCACATACAAAAAGGGAAACACAATGGACCGTTTGGCTCTCGTGAGAAGCACCTACATGGGTGCACTTCCCTCTTACATAACCTAACCTAGTCCATATTACCCGACCTGTTAAGGAGGGCCAAAGCTCACAAGTGAATATTGCTTTTACACATCCAGCGCACTGTTCGTGGCTCCAAATATGGCATGAAATAAATCCGTTTTCTAACAATATTACGGCGGATAATATGGGCCACTAGTTCATATTAGCCTTCCCTTTGGTGGTCCATATTAACCACAGCACTTGATGTGGAAAAAACAATGATTTTGCAAAGAAAGAAACATCTGAGATGTAAGAGACTCCCAGCCATATAACTTAAGAAACCGAGAAGATTTTAGATTGCCATCGTATCTGCAGAATACAACGCAAAGTTGTATTGTGTACAAAGGGTGTCAACTGTTTAACGCAATGCCTTCTACGTATAATATTAAAAACGAAAGTAACTTCAATAGATTTAAAAGAATTACAATTGAATATACAATATAAAATGTAACTTTCCACATACCATCATGATACATAAATACCAATGTTCACACATAACATGGGTTAAGTTCAAATTGTAAATTATAATTTCTTTCATGAATTTAAATAGCAAAATGCTAAATTTTTTTCTTTTTTTGGTTGCGCCTGGAGGTGCAGGAATCTTCAAAAGATACCAATGGTCCGTACCATTGGTTATGCCCGATTCATATATCTGACAATGCCATCAGTGCTAGTCAGTATATGCCCACAGGCTAAACCTCAGCCCCTCAGAGAGGCACTATGAGAACCGGCTGCGCGTACTCATAGTAGTAGGAAATTCGTTCCTCTCATCAAAAGATACCAATGGTCCGTAACATTGGTTATGCCCGATTTATATATCTGACAATGCCATCAGTGCTAGTCAGTATATGCCTACAGGCTAAACCTCACCCCCTCAGAGAGACACTTCGAGAACCGGCTGCGCGTACTCATAGTAGTAGGAAATTCGTTTGTTACTTCGTCCCTCACGGTAGCAATTCCTAGATCTCTGTGAATATCACTATTTCTTATATACCAAGGAGCATTCACAATTGCTCTTAGTATTTTGTTTTGAAATGCTTGCAGTAGAGCCATTATGCTTGGTTTGGTACAACCCCAAAGTTGTATACCATATGCCCAAGACGGTTTTAGCACTTGCTTATACAGAAGCAGTTTGTTGTATACGCTTAACTTCGAGTATCTTCCGAGTAGCCAATACATTTTCTAAATCTGATTTCGAGCTCTTCGCGCTTCTTTTTAACGTGGGGTTTCCACTTAAGTTTTGCGTCTAGGGTCATTCCTAAATATTTTGGCTCGTTTGCGTACGGTATTTGCACTTAGTTAATGGATATAGGTAAGTTGTTTATCTTCCTTAACGTAAAATTTAAATGCGTTGATTTTGTCTCATTCAGGACTATTCGCCAGGTTTTTGTCCATTCGCATACTTTGTTCAAAGCTCGTTGGAGTTTTCCCGTTGATGATTCGACTGACTCATCCGTTACGAGGATAGCCGTGGTCCCTTCATCTTGTGGTATATCTCTTGTGTAGAGCAGGAACAGGATTGGACCGAGAACACTTCCTTGTGGAACACCGGCGTAGATTTCTTTGAAATCCAAATATTTACTCACGTGTCTAACACGGAAAAGTCTGTTTTCAAGATAAGATTCCAATATTCTCTACAACTTTTCCGGTAAGATTACCCTTATCTTATACCTTAGGCCTTCGTGCCATACCTTGTCGAAGGCTTGCGATACGTCGAGAAAAGCGCTAGAGAATATTTTTTTCCCTTCTAGAGCTTTTTCAATTTCGTTCGTTATTCGATACACCTGATCGATTGTGGAATGTTTGACCCGAAAGCCGAATTGATGATCCGGGATCAAGTGTCTTTCTTCAATTACTGGTTGCAATCGTTTCAGCAGAAGTTTCTCGAAGACCTTAGATATTATTGGCAGAAGTGAAATGGGTCTATATGATTTCTTGTCATTTGCACATTTCCCCGGTTTCGGAACCATAATAACTTTGGCGACTTTCCATTGCCTTGGAACATATAATAGTCTTAAAGAAGCATTTATAATGTAGAGCAACTTAACCAGCACTTTTTTGGGTAGCTCTTTCAAAATTTCGCCAGTAATTAAATCATATCCCGGAGCCTTGTTGTTTTTCAATTTTTTTTATTGTCGTTCGAAGTTCGGACAAGGATACGGTTTTTACTTTAAAGTTGTCGGGTGCCGTATTATCATTCGGATCTTCGTTCAACGGTTGTCCATCGAACGGCTTGAACGTTTCCTCTAAGTGATCGGCAAATAATTCTGCTTTCTCTTTGTCTTCTTTTGCCCATTCCCCGTTAGCTTTCCTAATTAGCGGCGAGTGCATTACAGGTTTCCTTATGGACTTCAAGGCTTTCCATAGAGAGTAGTTTGAATACTTATCAGCGGTCAGACCCTCGAGGTAAGTAGAAGTCTCGTGATTTTTTAGGTCCTGCAGCCCATTTTTAAGCTTGTTACAAAGATGGTTCAGATAAGTTTTATCCGGTGGCGCGCGGGATTGTTGCCATCTATTGCGCGCTCTCCTCTTTTCTCGTATGAGATCTTCGATTTCAGGCTGGTATTTCACTTTATTGTTCCGTGCTTCTGTCTTTCGCAAAGGAGTGTTTTTCCACGCTGAGCTCTGAATGGCTTCGACGAGTTTGTCGATTTCTTCTTCTATTTCGAACGGTGTCTTTAGCGATACATTTAAAGCAATATTTTCCTTGCAGTCTCTTCTGAAAGCGTCCCAGTTAGTTTTGTTACTAGTTAACCTAGGCGGTCCTTCTTTTTTTACTAGACTTCCACATATTTTCAGAGTGACTGCTGAGTGATCTGAGCATAGATCATAGCATTTTTCGACTTCCGTCAAATTTTTAGTTAACCCTTTTGCGATAAAGAAGTCGACGAGGTCAGGGATTTTATTTTTGTCAGTTGGCCAATAAGTTGGCTTTCCTGTCGAAAAGAAGTTCACCCCACGTTTCATTCTGGCTTTGTACAATAATCTGCCTTTTGTCGAATTGCATCTTGATCCCCAGAAAGTGTGTTTCGCGTTAAAGTCAACACCTAAGACAAAATTAGATCCGAGTGAGTCAAAGAGACGAACGAGGTCGTCTTCTACTAGCTTATATCCCGGAGGGAAGTAACTAGATCGATGTTGTAGTCTAAGTGGTTTATTTTTACGGAGACTGAGCTTATTTGCATAGAATCGAATTCTATTTCTATGTTTTCGGAGTGCTTAATACAGTCTTTGATGTAAAGAGAGGACCCGCCTCTCGCATTTTCCGAAGGATGATTCGCATGGTAATCGCTGTAACCTTTTATTTTGGGTCTAAGTCCCTTTTTTAAGTGCGTTTCCGATACCAAACATATATCAATGTTATCTTTCCGTAGAAACACTTCTAACTCGTCGATTTTGTTCAGAAGGCCGTTTGCGTTCCACGTTAGTATCTTAAGTAGCTGTTTCATATTCATGTTTTTTTGATTGTCTTGCGAGGTTTGAACTCGAGCTTGCTCAATTTGTCAAGTATAATTTTATTAACTTTGGTTTGCTCCTCAAATTTTTCCAATATAATGGTAAATATTTGGCTAACCGGATCTGTTGTAGCTGATCTTAATTTGTTTTCGTTTGACGCGACTTGCGCGTACGATCTCGCGTCAACCTGTGGCGGTTTTTCCGCTGCACTTGGACCAGTGACGTTCTCTTGCGCAATTTTTTTATTTCCCTTTACCGGTCTCGTCGTTTTGACTGGCTTAGCGGTCTTAGGCTTATCGGTTTTACGATCTCTTAAGCTTATTATGCTAAATAAACGAATTTAACTTAACAAAATTTAACAAGAGATAAAAAAAACTGTAGTTCTTAATCAACTTTTTTTAATGCACATATCATATTTCATATTCAATTTTTGTGTTTAAAAAAACACAATGGACCAAAAAAACAGATTTTAATGTCAGAAAAAAGAAAAACAAAAACATGTCAGCAACACCAACTTTTAAAAACTGCACACCACTCAAAAGTGCGGTCTCGCCGGCGTGCGGCCGAAATTGAGCTGAGGTATGTTTAAGGAGCTTGCGCATGAATGTAAACAGATTTCACCTCGACTGCATTTGTGTGTTGCGAGAAAAGCTGGTAGTCTATATAAACCGTGTAGTATTTACATATTATCCACTCTTACTCTACATGGCAAGATTAATGCAAAAATACTTTTGGTATCGTAGTAAGCTTACAGTAAGAAAAGTCCGTAGAGACTGCTCTGCACTCTCTCGTTGGCACTTTTTAAAAAATGCTGGCCAACAAAGAATTCTCGATGGTGACCTTCCTCGATATAGAGGGGGCTTGCAATAAAATCAAACCGGTGGCCATAATAGAGGCCCTGAGTTAACTAGAGATTAATGCTTTGCCAAATCACTGGATCAACCAAATGCTGTTAAGCAGGGTGATCAATTTAGAACTGCTGCAAATCAAGAAGATCAGTTCAATGTGGAACACCACAAAGATGAGTGCTACGTACCTCCACAATGATGGCTTCTTACCGTGAACGAAATACTCCTCAAATTAGAAAAGGAAGCATATAAAGTTATAGCTTATGCAGACGACATTGCTTAGCAATCAGTGATAAACGTTTCATTACCTTACGCTATCTCATGGAATCAGCCCTGGCAAAATAAGTCAAGTGGACAGACAGATGCGGACTTAATGTCAACCCGTCGAAAACTGATCTAGTAGTATTTACCAAAAGGCATAGAATTCCGGAGATCACGCCACCAAAAAAGAATAAAATACACCTAAGTTTCTCTGATCATGCCAAATACCTAGGCCATAATCTTGGACAGGAAACTAAGCTGGAAAATGAACGTACATAAGCGTTTTAAGAAGGCCGCTACTGCATTATACCCCTGTAAAAGAGCATTGGGCTATGAGTGCGGTGTCCGTCCGCAAATAATGCATTGGCTGTATACAGCGGTAGTAAGACCAATACTCATGTATGGAATCTTAGTCCGGTAGACTGCACTGGAAAAGATCAGCTACCTTACTGCCATAAATATGATTCAGAGGTCAGCATTTGTTTGCGTTACCGGTGCTTGCTGCACGAGTCCTACCGCGGACTTGATGCTGGGCGCACTTCTTCTTCGCTTTTTTCTTGCAACATCTGTATTCCACTTCGAGGCGAGCTTTTTCGTCTCTGTTATTAGAGGGTCTCTTTGACCAAGCTTTGAAAGCCGCTTTCTGTTCATTTATCATCTTCTTAGCTTCATCACTCCATTATCATGTTTCTTTGGCGTGTTGATGTTGACCTTTTGAAGCTCCTAGCAATGATTTGACCTTTTTTAAGCAAGTTCGCTGTAGGGAATCTTGCATATTTTGCGCTCTGCACTCTTCATCCCCAGCTCTGTTGATTTTGTAAGAGACATAATTTTTCATCAAGGAAACAAAAGCCTCGCCTTTTCCTTTGTCCAGATTGTACCACTTGATTTTCTCAGAGACCCGTGTTTGTTTGCTTTTCTTTGGTGTCTTCATAAAAATTTCTGTTAGCAGTAGACGGTGTTGTGGAGCGATCGCCTCTCCCAGGATCAGTTTACAATCTTTTATCCGAGGCTTCATGAAACTGGCTACCAAATGGTAGTCAATCTGGGTTTCATCTCCACCACTGCTGAAAGTGATCAGGTATCGACTTTGCTTGATGAGCATGGTATTTAACACAATAAGACCGTGTGATTTGCACATGCTTAGGATGTCTTCACCAGGAAGGTTCCTGGTGCCATATCCTAATCCTCCATGGCAGTCTTCATAGTCTTCGTTTGACTTCCCGACATGTCCATTCAAATCTCCTCCAACAAACAGAAGCTCTTCCTTTGGGATCTTCTTAAGGATATTGTGGAAATCTACCAAAAATGCATCTTTATTCTTTGATCGCACCCAATGTGGGGAACGTATGCACTGGCAATATTCTACACCTCTCCTTGTATTACTAGTTTGAGAGATATCGAACGGTCGCTAGACTTCGAAATGCTTAAGACGTTCCGTAGTAGAACATCTTGTAATCTTTTGTCTTAACGTCCAAGAAATGCGCCCGATTTCCGGTGTTTTTCCATTTTGTCTATTGGATTCACAAGACGTCCACCGGCTTCTATTCGTCATCTCGTCCAGCTCGTAACTTCGACTGGTCATGTTTCCAACGTTCCAACTCGCGACCCCAAATTTTGTCCAAACTGCTTGGTCCAGGATCAATACCATGCACAGCATTGGCAGTGCCTGGCGGGGTAGTCCCTTTCCTTTTAGGAAGTATTACCATAATGATACAGTTTTGCAATATTACTATATTGCGATGGCGTTTGTTGTTTGACATGTGCATGCTCCTGCTTTATTATTGTTTGTTCGATCTTTCTTCTATGACACCAGTGATCTCCAGTCGTGTCAACCCACGGACTCGCATACACACTTGTGGGAGAGTTTTTAAGGTAGTGTAGTCGCTGGGCTCACTTGGGTTGGTTATATTGCCTAGATCTGATTTGTCCCCTTAGTCGCCTTTTACGACAAGCGCTAGTTGTCTCAACCTGTCCCTGCACGGGGACATGCAGGACATGCAAGTTCCAGATATAATATATGCATGTATTATATCTTGTCCTTTCCATTGGTATATGTATGTAAATTTTGCGCGTTTCTAAGACGTGCGATGCGGAGCTTCAGTTAAGTACTCGCAACCTGTTGGTAGGCCTAGAAATAGATGGTTAGATCAAGTTCGACATCTCTACTTGAGCCGTCAAGTTATTCCTCCTGATGAGTTGTGGTCAGTGGTGGACGATCGAGAAGGATTGAAAGTCCACCGATTGATCCTACCCCGCGACTCTTATGAGGGATAAGTGGGCCATTGAACATGTACATACTTATGTAATGTATGTTTATGTATAAGAGTATTGGAGGTTGAGTGATTTTGTGAAAAAAAAATGATTTGATTAGCAATGATTTGACCTTTTTTAAGCAAGTTCGCTGTAGGGAATCTTGCATATTTTGCGCTCTGCACTCTTCATCCCCAGCTCTGTTGATTTTGTAAGAGACATAATTTTTCATCAAGGAAACAAAAGCCTCGCCTTTTCCTTTGTCCAGATTGTACCACTTGATTTTCTCAGAGACCCGTGTTTGTTTGCTTTTCTTTGGTGTCTTCATAAAAATTTCTGTTAGCAGTAGACGGTGTTGTGGAGCGATCGCCTCTCCCAGGATCAGTTTACAATCTTTTATCCGAGGCTTCATGAAACTGGCTACCAAATGGTAGTCAATCTGGGTTTCATCTCCACCACTGCTGAAAGTGATCAGGTATCGACTTTGCTTGATGAGCATGGTATTTAACACAATAAGACCGTGTGATTTGCACATGCTTAGGATGTCTTCACCAGGAAGGTTCCTGGTGCCATATCCTAATCCTCCATGGCAGTCTTCATAGTCTTCGTTTGACTTCACGACATGTCCATTCAAATCTCCTCCAACAAACAGAAGCTCTTCCTTTGGGATCTTCTTAAGGATATTGTGGAAATCTACCAAAAATGCATCTTTATTCTTTGATCGCACCCAATGTGGGGAACGTATGCACTGGCAATATTCTACACCTCTCCTTGTATTACTAGTTTGAGAGATATCGAACGGTCGCTAGACTTCGAAATGCTTAAGACGTTCCGTAGTAGAACATCTTGTAATCTTTTGTCTTAACGTCCAAGAAATGCGCCCGATTTCCGGTGTTTTTCCATTTTGTCTATTGGATTCACAAGACGTCCACCGGCTTCTATTCGTCATCTCGTCCAGCTCGTAACTTCGACCGGTCATGTTTCCAACGTTCCAACTCGCGACCCCAAATTTTGTCCAAACTGCTTAGTCCAGGATCAATACCATGCACAGCATTGGCAGTGCCTGGCGGGGTAGTCCCTTTCCTTTTAGGAAGTATTACCATAATGATACAGTTTTGCAATATTACTATATTGCGATGGCGTTTGTTGTTTGACATGTGCATGCTCCTGCTTTATTATTGTTTGTTCGATCTTTCTTCTATGACACCAGTGATCTCCAGTCGTGTCAACCCACGGACTCGCATACACACTTGTGGGAGAGTTTTTAAGGTAGTGTAGTCGCTGGGCTCACTTGGGTTGGTTATATTGCCTAGATCTGATTTGTCCCCTTAGTCGCCTTTTACGACAAGCGCTAGTTGTCTCAACCTGTCCCTGCACGGGGACATGCAGGACATGCAAGTTCCAGATATAATATATGCATGTATTATATCTTGTCCTTTCCATTGGTATATGTATGTAAATTTTGCGCGTTTCTAAGACGTGCGATGCGGAGCCATCAGTTAAGTACTCGCAACCTGTTGGTAGGCCTAGAAATAGATGGTTAGATCAAGTTCGACATCTCTACTTGAGCCGTCAAGTTATTCCTCCTGATGAGTTGTGGTCAGTGGTGGACGATCGAGAAGGATTGAAAGTCCACCGATTGATCCTACCCCGCGACTCTTATGAGGGATAAGTGGGCCATTGAACATGTACATACTTATGTAATGTATGTTTATGTATAAGAGTATTGGAGGTTGAGTGATTTTGTGAAAAAAAAAAAATGCGGCAATATCATATCTTAAAAAGGGCTCATTTAATACCTAGGAAGCAAACAACAAATTTTGATAGCGCATTTTTTATCGGTAAAGAGCAAATGTGAATGACTAAACTTTGTTGTTTACCTCTTTAAATATAGGACTGTCTACCAACGTCGCAGTGCGACATGACATCATTGGTCGCGTAAATCATTCTGTCAAAGAATAGATTCTATAATTTATATTTGTGGTATTCATATTCTGATTTATCGCCAAATATAAATAGGAAAAGCCTACTTATAAGATACCTGCCAACGTTATCATTGGTTTATAAGTAAAACGAATGATTGCCTGACGTGATGGAAATAACTGCGAGTATTTTGTATACCATAAGTGCGTAATGCAATTATGATTATGTACGTTATGGATAGATGCTTCTTTAACATATCTGAGATAATAAATTTTATAACTTAAAGTTCAGTTCATGCTACAGTTACATCCGATATTTTTTATAGTTTTCTGTCGGAAGATGCGAACCTACAACACTGACACTGTGCACTGATGGGGCATATTTCTAAGGATAATTTAATGAACTCTTTAGAACTTCTGTACGTGTATGTTAATACGAGATATGTGGAATAGGAATAAGTCAGCTCGTCGCCTTCTATAAGACAATAGTTCGAGATTGGATAGTAGTCAGCGATCTTCAATTAAAGGTACTCATCGTCTGTGTTTGCTGTCGAGTTGATGTAAATAATGTTTTGGGGCAATATCCAAACGCGAGACAAAATAATTTGTGTTTTATATTTCAAAAGGAGCTGTGGCGATGTGATGTATGATATGATATCTTTTCGTTCTTAGCACTATGATTTTGGGATAGTAACGTAATTTTTGCGAAAATGTAATGAAATAGTTGTTTCACAAATTCAAGGCACCTAATTTTTAGTGGTTCAGTTGGTGGAAAAATAATATTATAGTAATTCACTTATTGCAATCGTCTGCACACTTTTGAAAATATGAATCAATTCTGTGTGATTGTGTGTGTGATTGTGATTGACTGTGTAAAGAGGTCTTTGGCGAAAATGGACTCCGAATGCATTTTCGAAAATTTTCATGAAAATTTACATTTTTTGTGCATGTTTGGGAGACTCTGCCATGTCCTTGCTCTATCGCTCTGTCAATTATACGTAATATAATATTTTGATCTGATACCAGAAATAACAATCATACCTTAATTTATGTACCTACTCGTATATGAAAAAAATACATGTTCGCTTCCTGTATTCCAACAAAGATTTTTATGTTTGCACTGCCGCTCGCCACTGATTGATTTCAGAAAAAATTGCTATAAGTATTATTAGATAAGCTCTTAATTTAATTTTTTAAATGAGTTTGTTTGTTGGTAATATATAGGGAAGTGACTAAATTTATATAAAAAATTATCATTTTCATCCATGAATTGTATTAGGTTATGTTGACTGTCTATACCTAGATACGGACACACTTGGACCAAAATAGTTCCATTGTCATTCTACCAGATCACTAGCCAGATAACAAATTGGAAGCTGAGAAGGCTTCTGACTTTCCGGATCGCCGAGGTCTTCTTTTTTTTATTTAGGCGAGATTATGATCTGAATTTAAGTGATTATTACCCTCCCACTTCACTGCATTTCTACTACTCCGCCTGTGGGGTTTACTGTTTGACCTCAGAAAATATCGGCAAACCTCCCGATTTTGGATCACTTCATTACTAAGGCAAACTATATGCTGGCGTTGTTGCATTTGTGCAATCTTTTTTTTTCTCCTGTCTCTCTTTCGCATTATCTTTGGAACGTTCATTGATATTGCCGGATCGCCGAGATCATCAAAGGGAAAACGTGTCTCCATGAGGCCGAAGGCGAGGAGACTTTAAGATGAATGTTTCTTTTCCTATCAAAAAAAAAAAGTTTCAACTGAGCATGCGTCATATAATACTTTAGGAGCTTCAGCTCGTGCATACATCTCATTGGATACATATTCACAGTTTTTGGACATGGTGATGTAGATGATCTAAGGATGGTTAGCTAGGTTCAAGTCTTGTTAAGTTAAATTTTAAGATGAGACTTCCGTGGATCAGCTTATCATCCTAGATAATACGAGTAATGTCTTAACGAGCGATATGTCGAGAATGAATTCTCACAACTGGAAAGGTTTGGGGAACGAAAACCATTTAAAATAAAATTGGATTCGCCAGGTATTTAATCCCTCATGTTCATAATCTTTCTCTCTCTCTCTCTCTCTCTCTCTCTCTCTCTCTCTCTCTCTCTCTCTCTCTCTCTCTCTCTCTCTCTCTCTCTCTCTCTCTCTCTACAATACCACTTATTTTTGGATTGATGGTTCGAATTGACAAGGTATGTCAGGCATGCGCGGAAAAACCGAAAACTTTCTCTCTAATTTGTGGTTCCATTCGCACCGTTTATTGGGTAAAACTTCTTGCTGATGCAGGATAGTGCTAGACCACAAGTCGCCAGGTGCGTTACCGAGTTCTTGCAAGAAGTAGAAATCGAGTGATGGCTTCGTCTGCAATAAGCCACGACATGAATACCACTGAACGCGATTAGGACCTGCTGGGGAAAAAGATTAGGATGCAACCTGCCTTTCCAGAGACACTCAGCGGCGAAAGATCTGCTCTGATCGGGGAATGGGACAATTTTGACGACACCATCGTAAAAAAATGTATCCAAAGTATGCCTTGGTGAATTACTGCTTTCTTAAATGCTGGAGGAGGCAATAATGTAAAATGTTGATTTATGAAATTTTTCTTTTATTTAGAAGTACTTCCTTTTGTTGGCATGAATTGCTTACTTTTATATCAGTAAACAAAACAGTATTAAAAAAAAAGTTTTTTTCTTACCTATTGAAGTTATTGCAAAACTTCAAGGTGCAACTCAGTGTATATGTAAGAAGGGTGCAAACACTCTGCCAAAAATCTCACGTCTAGCCCAAAACATTCAGGCAGACAGGTCGCTATCGGTCCCCACATTTCATTTTTAAGAAAATTTATTGACAACAAATCAATCGCAACAGCCACTTGAAATGTTTCATAAATTTTTCAAAAAGAAAATTCCCATCCACTTTCCTTGACATTTCAAAACGGTGATGTGCTGACTAATCTCAAGGCCACAAATAAACAGTTTTTTTGAAAAACTGTCAACTCAACGTACGCCGACAAGCAACATCCGCTAATTAATAGCATTTGACACATATCAATGTGTCAAGACTATGTCTGCCTGCCATTAATAAATTCTCGAAAAAAAAAAAAATAAATAAATTTGACTTGTGTGTGGAAAATAAACGAAGTCATTGATAAGAAAGTGAACTGTTTTCGTCTTTTTGAAAATTAATCGCAAATTGTATTGATTTTTGTTAAGCACACCCCTCCGCCAGCTTGAGTCTGTCAGTTTTGTGGGTTAGGGTACGATTATCGGACATCACAAGGCAATTAGTTTATTTGTTTGCAACTGGTAGGAATAATAAATCATTGCCATCGTCGATGCAGAGTCAAGCCATTGGGCTTCCCTTATGCCTTTTTTATTATTATTCACTTATCCTGGTTTTTGTTGTTGGATTTCATCGCATATATAGTATGTATCTCTTCCTCGTCCCTGCTTGGTGTGTTGTGTTATTTATGATTTAAACATTTATGCTTTTTTTGTATTCGTTTTGAAAGAAATTCGCCTGTCAGCGAATGAGGAGTGCTGTTGAATGGTAGCTGCCTCTCGCTGGTGTCGATAGAGCTGGTGCGGAGGCGGTAGCAAGCGGGTGGTGTATCTTTTGTATGCGAACATGTCCAAATGTGATTTATTACACTTTGATAACCCCCCAACAATAATTACTGATATAATTTATGACTTTCAGTATTTATATTTATTATTTTACTTTAAAGTGGGATGGATTTATGGTAGAAATATACCACTACCGCCGCGCCGCTGCCTCTGGGGTATACGTGAAATTGTGGATGAAAAAAAAAAAAATTAAAAAATATATTGCACATACAGCCCTCGTAAAATAATCATCTTTCGTTTGCATCACATATGTAGGTACATATGTATGGGAATACCTAAAGACGTATGTCATGTCATTCGCTTGCGAACAGCAGCAGTAGCAAGCCGAAAGTGGTTGTTATAGGCAAATAATTAATATGATGAGAGATATATATGACGGTGTGTACGTGAACGTTAGAATTTAATAAAGCTGTAGTTAGTAGAAACTGTGAGAGGACTACTGTCAGGAAATTTGACGTCGAAAAGCTACAATCGCAAGAGACCGCCAGAACCTTTGCCGATCGTGTTTCTTCTAATCTCAATCTAAGTCCTATACCGCCAGCAGCAAATGCGGAAGACCAGTGGCAGCGTTGCCAATAAGCCATCAGAGATGCCGTCTCTGATGTACTGGGTTTCTCTCGCCCACCACGACGAAACCCCTGGTTTGATGAGGAATGCCGGCAAGCACATGCAGCAAAACAAGAGGCGTACAAAGCGGCGCTGCATAGAAGGACTAGAGCTGCTTACGAGCTCTACGTGCGCAGGAGAAAAGAGGAACATCGACTTCTCAGAAAGAAGAAAAAAGAGCATGAGAAGCGCTCGTTCGAGGAGATTGAGAGACTTTATTGCAGGAATAATGTTCGAAAATTTTACCAAAGGGTAAAAAGAACATGCCAGGGTTTCAAAGCCAGAACAGAAGCCTGCAGGGACGAAAATGGCAACATAGTAGTAGAATCGCAGTCGGTGCTAAGGATATGGAAGGAACACTTCTGCAGACTGTTAAACGGCGATGATGATCAATATTCCGCTGTCAGGCAGAATGAGCCATTCAACAGTGACGATGGCAGTCAAAATTCCCGTCAACCCGATCATAATGAAGTGAGGATAGCGATATCTAAACTCAAATCCAACAAAGCTGCTGGAGCCAACGGCCTTGCCGCTGAACTTTTCAAGGCAGGAGGAGATGAGTTGGTAAGGAGCATGCACCAGCTCATCTGTAAAATCTGGTCGGGCGAACCTCAGCATCGTTTGCCCGATCCTGAAGAAAGGAGACCCTCTGAACTGTGCCAACTACAGAGGTATAAGTCTCCTAAATATCGCATATAAGATCCTGTCTGCCGTACTATGTGAACGCCTAAAACCGATCGTCAACAACTTGATAGGTCCTTATCAGTGCGGTTTCAGGCCTGAAAAGTCCACCATTGACCAAATATTCACACTACGGCAGATCTTGGAAAAAACCCATGAATATAAAATCGATACGCACCACCCTTTCCATCGATTTCAAAGTTGCCTATGATAGCGTGTATAGAGACGAGTTATACAGAGCCATGTCTAGTCTTGGCATCCCTGCCAAGCTCGTCCGTTTGTGCAGAATGACGATGGAGAACTCTCGCTGCTCCATCAAAGTCGGTAAGAACATCACCGAACCGTTCGATGTCAGGAAAGGTCTTAGACAAGGCGACGCGCTATCATGCGATCTCTTTAACATAGTACTTGAGAGAATTGTACGAAACTCACAAGCCAACCCCGGAGGTACAATCTTCTTCAAGTCTGTACAACTACTCGCTTATGCCGATGACATTGACATAATCGGAAGAACTCAGCGGGCCGTCAATGGGACATTTACGAGTATTGAGATCGAGGCAGCAAAGATGGGTCTAGCGGTCAATGAAAGCAAAACAAAATATATGCTGTCTACAAAAAAGGACACCCAACATCGGCGTCTTGGGCAGAACGCCACAATAGACAGATACAATTTTGAGGTAGTAAAGGATTTTGTCTACCTAGGCTCTATGGTCAGCTCCGCAAATGACATGAGTGGAGTGATCACACGGAGAATTACTCTTGCCAATCGTTGTTTCTATGGGCTAAAACGGCAATTGAGCAGCAAAGCCCTATCTCGAACTACTAAAGTAACTCTTTATAAGACATTAATCATCCCAGTCCTGCTGTATGGCGCAGAGGCATGGGCTTTGACAAAACCGGATGAGGATGCCCTTGGTTATTTCGAGAGAAAAGTTCTTCGAGCGATCTTTGGTCCCGTCTGCATAGACGGTGAGTGGAGGAGAAGGTACAATGCCGAGCTATACGGCATGTACAAGGACATCGACTTAGCCAGAAGAGTTCACATACAGCGACTAAGATGGCTGGGTCATTTAGAGCGGATGGAGCCCAACCTTCCCGCTAAGAAAGTCTTCGAATCCAACCCGGACGGACGGCGCAGTAGAGGACGACCTCGCGGTAGGTGGCGCAAACAAGTGGAGGGGGACCTCAACCAACTTGGCGTGCGCAACTGGAGGCAGCTGGCTCGTAACCGCGCTAGCTGGAGAGGTTTGTTGGTTAAGGCCCAGGTCCACCCCGGACCGTAGCGCCATCTAAGTAAGTAAGTAAGTTAGTAGAAAATCATGTCAGACATTGGGTTGTACCAAGCAATTACACTGCTTTGAATAGACTTTGCTACGGCCATTTTTAACGGGATGATATCTATATAAGCGGTATAACACTAACTAATTGAGAATATAAAATGCTGAACATCTGCTAACACAAGCATCAAAAGAGACTGGATCAGTGAATCCGACAGGTACAATTTCAAACAGCGCACGATTATATTGGAGTAAAAAGAAAAAATCTCTATTAATATTTATCCGATCTAACCTAACTTATCAGCGTCTGTAAGGACGCACTTTGTAGATAAATTTGGAAGAAAATCCGGCAACATTTGATTGTTCAATCAGCTGTTTGCGTAGTAAGGACGAGTCAACTAAACTAAACTCAGAACGAAGCGAAAGGTCGAGGATGCTGTTCAAACCGAACTAGCGTCCTTACCAAATGTTTTGAACTGACGTGCCCAATGACAAAAAACCCATGCAGAACGCCGGTTCTCTGATGGAGCCCAGAACTGCAGCTACTTAGAAAAGAATCCAGAAAACTTCTAAATAGGTCACTCAAAAAAAATTTAGAGGGAGACTGGAATCTATTTAGATCGAAGCAAAAAGACTATAAGAAGTTAATTCGGTTGTCGAAATGTGCTTCTTATATAGATTTTTGTGAAAAGATCGAGACACTCGGTGAAACCAGCAAAACCCTCAAAAGGTGCAAGCCGACCAAACCGGAGTCACCCAGAAGGTCTGATGGCAAGTTTACTGAGACGAAAGCGGAAACTTTTAGTCTTCTGTTGGAGACTCACTTTCCTGGCAATTAGATAACCACTAGGTCACTGCTTCGCCCGTTTACCTAGGCTGAGTTTGATCTAAGTCAGAAAACTCGGCGCAGCTGGTATACTGCATCAGCCGTGGTAACAACTGAGGCCATCAAATATGCTTTGGCATCTTTTGATGGTTTCAAAACGCCTGGCACTGATGGAATATATCCAGCTATGTTACAACAGGGTATAGATCAGATGCTGCCAAGTCTGGCTTGGCGCTGGCATATATTCCTATACCTTGGCGGACAGTCAGAGTAGCTTTCATACCGAAAATTGGTAAGGAAGACTATTTGCTCCCCAAAAGTTTCAGACCCATAAGTTTGACCTCCTTCTTACTGAAAAGTATGGAGAGACTGGTAGAATTTCACGTGTGCAAAGTTGCTTTGAAGCTGCATGCACTATCGGAGATGCAGCATGCTTCTCAGCGTACGAAATCCTGCGAGACTGCACATAAAAATTGAATGGCCAGAATTGAATGCGCGCTTGATGGGAAAGAATACGTGATGGCTATCCTCATCGAGGGTGCTTTTGACAATGCGACTTTTGACTGCATGTGCGACTCGGCCAGACAACACGGGGTAGTAAATAGAACTATGGTAGTGGATGCGGATTGTGGCCGATATGTTACGACAAGGGTAAATAGGGGTTGTCCGCTAGGTGGCGGACCTTTGGTATGGTACATGGTGGTCGACTCTTTGTTGAACACTCTAAATACTACGTCTACGTCTACGCTCAGGCATATGCGAATGATGTCGCTGTACTTTCTGTCGGGCCATGCCTGGCGAAGATCTGTGCTAAGTGCTAACGCATAAGCTGATGAATGGTGCACTAGGATTTGGCTTTCGGTAAATCCTTTTAAAACTGAGGTTGTTCTCTTTACAAGAAGGAGGATTCTGACCCGTCTGACTCAGGCAGTGCTAAAGGCGTCACTATCCGCATTTCCAATGAAGCCAAATATCTGGGAGTGATTTTATATAAGAAACTTCATTGGTCTAAACACGTCGAGTCTTAAACATCCAAGGGGCTCTCAGTCTTCTGGCAGTGCAAGGGTGCTTTTGGCAAGACATGGGGCTTGTCACCTAATAAGGTTCTCTGGATCTACACGGCTATGATAAGACCATTCCTCGCATATGCGTCGGTTGTTTGGTGGAAGGGGCTCCCGCGTAAATATGTGGTTGCCTTTTGCGCGAAACTCCAAAGAACGGCTTGTCTCGACTGCACGGGAGCTTTTTCGAGTACGCCTGGCTCTGCTCTAGATGCTCTACTAAACTTATCTCCCCTCGATACTTATATCATGGGTTGCACTATCAAAGCCATCTATCGTCTTAGGCGGGGCGGTTTTCTGGTATACTCCACACTGAAATGTTGATGAACTTGCGCGTCACTTATCTTACGACTCTTGTCTTATAAATATGCCGTCTATGCAATGACACCAGAACTTCAGCTGATGCCCAAATTCAGAGTCGACTTTCCTTCTGATCAGGACTGGCTTCGACTAGAGTCTGAGCCGGGACTGGAATGTAGTCGTATTTTCACGGATGGCTTCAAAACCACTTAAGGGTCTGCCGCTGGTGTCTTCGTGGAAGTCGACAACATTAAGCGGCCCATACACAGAACACTTGTGCGCACACTTGTGTCGGTGGTTGCCCCAAGGGATGTGGTAATCTACTAAAGGTACTAGTAGCCCGGGCTATTAGCATGCACGATTCACAAACCCGAATAATCGATGCCAGGAATGCGCCTACGTACTAATTCACACCCTGCACACTTCTACCACTCTCCCCGCGGGACTACAAATACGCGGGACTGCCGTTAGGTATTACTTCGTGGGGCTGGTTAGCAATTTATGCTGTACTTTCTGCTTCTCGACGTATTCTTTCTTGAATTCGAAGCTGCATTTGCACGTGCGTAATAAGCGCGCAAATTTCCATCCATTTTTCCTCAGATTGTACCATATGATCTATGATGAATAGAGGACTGGGAAGGTCATTTCTCCAGTTTTCAAATCGCCTACAGTAGAAGACCGCATACTCCGTATCTTCCTCCTCGTCTGGACATTCTGGACACAACGAAGAGCTATCGTGTCCAAACCGGTAAAGATATTTGCGGTAACCTCCATGGCCAGACAGAAACTGTGTGAGGTGGTAGGTGCAGTTCCCATGTGCTTGGTTTATCGAAATGTCGATGGTGGGGATTAATTTATAGGTCCATCTGCCTTTAACCGTATTATCCCATCGATCTTGCCACACAGCTCTTGAAGCTGCTTTTTCTTCTTCTATAAGGCCCTGGCACTTTAAAGAGCTGTTGCGCCAAATATTTGTATTTTTTTTTATAAAACTTCTTTTTTTCGCTAACCCCTTGACGGCTCGAGCCTCTCCGATTGTAGATTCTCTGCATCTCGTTCGCGAGGATGTCGATCGGAAGCATTCCTGCTATGACAAAGGCTGCCTCGTCAGAGATAGTTCTAAAACCACTGATGGTCCTTATAGCACAGAGTCTGTAGGCTGATGTCAGTTTCGTCCTTGTTTCTTTGGTCGTGAGAGCCCCCGCCCAAACCGGAGCCGCATAAAGAAGGACTGAGCTGACAATTCTGGAGAGTAGGATCCTCCTAGCGTATCCAGGTTCTCCAATGTTGGACATTATCCTTGAGAGTGCTGCCTGAAGTCTTAACGCTTTTTTGCTCGAATAATCAACATGCTGTTTAAACTGCAGTCTTTTGTCGAGCATTACTCCTAGGTATTTGATTGCTTCTTTGGATCTGATGATTTGGGTTCCAACCTGGACAATCATAATATTCCACAGATTTCCGACTGGTTATTAGAACAGCTTCAGTTTTGTGGTCAGCTAATTCTACACCGGCGGATCCTAGCCAACTTTTGATTTGACTTATTGTCACATTTGTAGCTGATTCTACTTCACTGATTTGTTTTGCTACTGTGACCATAGCGATGTTGTCAGCAAATCCAATTATATTCACTTTAGGTGGCAGTGGTAGTCGTAAGACTCCGTCGTACATTATGTTCCATAGTAATGGGCCCAGCACCGATCCTTGCGGGACCTCAGCTGTAACATCGTAGTACTTCACTCCTTCGTCGGTATCATACCTCAGTTTCCTGTTGGTAAAGTAGCTCGCCATTATCTGCAACAAGTAAGATGGTGTATCCATCCTGGCAATAGATCTTCTTATAGTGGGCCAGTTTGCCGAATTAAACGCGTTTTTGACATCTAGCGTCACTACTGCGCAGTATTCCTTGGTACCGTATCGCCATCTTCATCTTCAATTGCTTCCGCTGCTATATTAACTACAGCTTTAATGGCGTCAATTGTTGAGCGAGACTTTCGGAATCCGAACTGGTGGTTGGACAAAGCCCCCTTCTCCTCCGCTATTGTGAGCAATCTGTTGTAAATGATTCGCTCCAGGATCTTTCCCATTGTGTCCAGTAGGCATATCGGGCGATACGACGATGGGTCTCCTGGGGGTTTGTTTCCTTTTGGCAATAAAACGAGATGTTGCAGTTTCCATTGATTAGTGGAAATTCCTTCTTGTAAGCACTTTTGCATTTTTGCAATAAAGATGTCTGGCCTTTTTTGAACAGCGGCTTTCACTGCTTTATTAGGGATGCCGTCAGGTCCGGGCTCCTTGTTGTCACCTATCTTTCTAGATGAGATTGTCAATTCCTCTGTTGTAATCACTGGAACTACCACTGTAAAGTTTTCTCTGGTGATTGCGCATATAGTAGATGCTCTCCTTGGAAAAAGATGTTCTACTATTGACTTCAGCATTATCGGGCATGGTATCTGCGGGGAGTTGCCGCCCTTAAGCTTTGTCATCACCATCCTATACGCCGTGCCCCAAGGGTCTACGTTAGCTTCATCGCAGAGCTGTCTGAAACATCTTGCTTTGCTCTCCTTGATAGCTCTGCTTAGCTGTTGTCGCGCCAGCTTAAAGGACGATAGGTACTCCTGAAAGTTGGGTGTGTTTCGCGATCTTTGTACTTTGCGTCTTGCCCGTAGACTCTCTGCTCTAAGTACCCTGATCTCGTCGTTCCACCAGTAGCAAGGCAGGTGTCTTCTACTTTGGGCCCTCCTAGGCATTGATGCATAGCACACCATGTTGATGGACTGGGTGAGGTGACCGGCTGAATTTTCTGCCGATCCTTGGGCTAGCGTAAAGGTGTCAACCATTTCCGCGAATGTGTCTTTGTCGGAGAGCTTATCCCGCCATTTCGGACCAGTCGATCTCGGGCGGTGAGTGCTTCTGGCATTACCGATGTCAATTATAACAGCTTGGTGGTCACTGTGGGTATAATCTTCATTGACCCTCCATTTAATTCCCCGCAGGATGCTCACACTTATACGTCTGTTTTCCAAGCGGAAACTTATGCAACCCTAATGGCAATGAACTGTGTTGTGAAGAACAGGTGGAAGGCCCGTAGTATTTGTGTCTGTAATGACAGTCAGGCTGAGCTTAAGGCCTTGCTTAACCAATTAACCACTTTCAAAATAGTTCGTGAAACCAAAAACTCTTTGAACTCGATCGCAAGACTGAATTCTCTGTCTCTTACCTGGGTCCCAGGTAAAACTGGGATGTTGGGGAATGAGATCTCTCATGAGATTTCTAGGCAAGGCTCAGAGAAGTTTTTTTTAAGAGCCAAACCTTCGTTAGGTCTCCTTGTGACCTCGGGTAGGTCTTCCATTGACGATTGGGTCTCTCACGAACACAATTGTGTGTGGCATGATTCTCCAAGATATAGGTTGACTATATAACTCCATGTACCTACATAGTGTTTTAAATCAACCAAGATAGTTGGAATCAACCATCCATACGTGATTTACTTTGTCAGTGGTAAAATCTCTAACTCTAACTGAGACGTTCTTTACTCAGCAACATTAAGGAAGTACATTCCCTCTAAATCTCTAACTTTATCAATTGCAGCTGAATGCACGAACTTATTTACAATAAAGATTTTCATTCAATCAATTTGTTAGTCACGATATCTATCCCAATATGTTAGACGATTTACCAAGCCTAAATAAACATACACACATACATATAGTATATGCCTCTTACCCTATGTCGCGCTTGGCCCTTTCAATAAATCCCAACACACTATCACGCTCAAATATCTCACTAATGTCACCCAAAGCAGCGGTGGCGCCGTCGACCGCCATGCTTCGTCTCAGTCGCCCCATTATGATATCAGTAAATAGTATCAGTTTCCTGATGGGCCATTAACAAATCGTAATTAATAGAGCAGATGCCCCACTTTTAAGGCAAGCCACTAGCCTGGACACTAAATTAAATTTATTACCTCCTGCCCGAGATTCGACTTTTTTTCTAAGCGCTTCATAAAATTTAGCAAAAGACAACAACGAGAGGAAAACATAATAAAATGTATATTAAGCTCAATTTACTCCCGAAAAAATGAGGCCTGATCTAACCCCCGACGCCGGCCGCTAGGGGATGCATGACAGAGGTCGTAAAAAAAACACACTTTCTGTTGGGAAATAATAAATTTCCGAAATGTCCGCGATAATAATTGGGTACTTAATAAAATTTATTATTTTCCACAATTGGCCATTCGCGCAGAATGGTAGCACCACGGAATGGTGAACTCGAGTACCGGGGCCGGGGGTCCAAAAGGTGGTGGTCTACCACAGCTACAAATCAATTCCGGTGCTCTGTGATAAGTTTGTTATTTTGTGACGATTTATGGCGCACTAGGTGCTCTCTCTGTGTTTCGTGAGTCAAGGCGCAAAGCTTTTTCGCGCGCGGTGTCGAGTCCGGGGCTATAAATTCGTCGTGCTTCGACTACTGTGCTGCCACTGCCGTCGACCGGTGTACCTAGTTTTGCCAAACTAAGTTTTGACCATTCCTGGGTAGAAATGTGTTTCTTTTACTTTTTGGGGCTACCGTTCGATCAACGACGACGGCGAGTACGGGGAACTCGCATGGCTCGTCGTATGTGGCTGCCGTGGTGGGTAGGTAGGACTGCGGCAGTAAAAATTCCCAAGTTGACTGTTAACGCGGCGTAGAATGATAAATTTCTTTAAAAAACGTTCACCGTGTATCTGCAGTATATGTACCTACTTACTTGGGGGCAATTTTATTTATGACTTGACAGTTGGTTAATGACTTTTTCTTCGTTTTGACACACGTTTGTGCGCACCAGCTATTTTAAATGAATGTGTTTGCATGTGTGCTTACAGAGGCCTACACACATGACTGATTGCAACGATGAATACTGTAATCGTAACGAAAACGAGGAATGAATTCTCACGATAAATGCCCTTGCACGCGCAAGTAGGTCAAACTGAACGTCTTGAGAATGGGCACTGGTATTAGCCACAAATCATGGGTCTTAATTGCCGAAACTAATGTTCTGCGTCTAATTTGTCATTCATAGATTGGCTATAAATCAGACGTTAAATGTTAATTCGTCAAGGCATGTAAATTGTTTCAGCTACTACGAAATAACTTAATGACGAAATGGGCGTTTACTAACTGAGGGC
Organism: Brachypalpus laphriformis; assembly: GCA_945910035.1. Taxonomy (NCBI): domain Eukaryota; kingdom Metazoa; phylum Arthropoda; class Insecta; order Diptera; family Syrphidae; genus Brachypalpus; species Brachypalpus laphriformis. The sequence continues at coordinate 206,538,015 of OX246753.1, forward strand.
TCTCTTATAAAACCTCATGTGAGTTGTGAAAGACGTTTTTATTAGCCGTTTAGATAGAAGGAAGTCAGTACAGTGCCTTCTTATCAGTTGTCTGCAAGATTTCCTCTAGATGAGGAATTTCAAGCCCTCTTGGCTAGATCTGCCTCTGACTGCAAATTAAAACTGCATCTAAACATAACCTGTTTTTGTAAGATGATGTTTGCTTTGTAGGAGTGTTGTGCCGTTGCTAATTGTTTGGTTGAACGAATCTTGTAAAGGATTGGAATGTTCTAATTGTAGATCCTAGGTTGTTACCGATATCCTGTGCTTTGGGTTTCTTAACAGTAACTCCGTACTTATTCGGGAGCTGGTTGCTTTACAACATGCTATTTTTTTTGTGGTGTCCCAATTCAAAACTCCCAATCTAATGGTCGAATAATCTAATGTCAGTGACGTACTTCGGTAATCTCGCAGATGTAATTTCTCCAAACTAATGATTTCGAATCTTTGACAGAGGTATTGTGTTTTTAGGTTTCACCACGTGTCGATGCAAAATTAATATATATTTGTTGTTGTTCACCTTTAAGCTTTGGAAATCATTCTCAAGGGGTAAATCGGAAAACGGATTTTAGGCTTTCTGTCTTATGAGTTTTACCATTCAATATCGTTTACTGTGCGACAACTTTTTCGCTGTTCCGATTTTTCATTACTAAAGCTTCGATTACACGGTCAACGAAAATGCTTAACGAGTTGACTCTCTGACGACAAAATGACGTTTAAATTTGTCCCAAAGTGGTCAAGTCGTGTGATCACGCATTGACCGATTTTTTCGACTACTGGTAAACGCGTTGACATGGCAGGATTTTCTGTCTGCGTTGACCATTTTTCGCCGTGGCATTGCTATTGTTCACCACGTTGACACTCTTGTCGATTGACAGCACAATCATTCAGGTGGTTTATTTTGCACGAAGCAGACGTAGGTATTTTGTTTGGGAATATCGAAGTAAAATAAAATTGTGAGTTGTTAGTGCATTTTTCGATTGTGCTTCAAATTGTTACAATAATGCATTTTTTATATTTTAATTTCGGCACGAGCACAACAGCGATTAATTGATCTATGCAAGTGGTGGCGATGAAGCTGAATCTGATCTTACACCACCGGACGCAATGGCGCCTTGTTGTCCGAGCAAAAGAATAATACACTAGGCTCGACTTTAAGTTATGATAATCTTTATTCAACTGTGTTGTTTTTATTTAATTATAAGTATTATATAGTTAAGTTACAAGTATATATAAATGGTTTATAGAAGAGAGAGAGACAAAGTTAAAATAAGAATTAGGGTTGTCGTCGCCTGCTATGAACTCCAAAAAGAAGGCAAAGGGGACACCCAAGGTTGCGACCGAGAAAGGCAACCGGAAAATAATTTACCCATGAGGCCGCCAATCAGAGGGCTCCACTTTGATCGCGGCGGTGCAGAAACGACTTCCGCTTTGGGATCGCAGCTGCAGCGTGTACAGACTTGCCAATATTAAAAATGACTGCTGGCAACAAGTGGCAGCTGAACTCAGCATCTCAAAGATCGATGCGTATGAGACGTACAATGGAGCGTAGTTCGCACCCTTTTTAAGGCGAATTTGGGACAATTGCCGGCGAGAAAATCCAGTCAAGCTATAGTCGGCACACGGGTCGAGTCGACCGCATCGACTTCGACATAAAAAAAAGCACAAAAGCCTTCCTTGCCAGAACGCATCAACCATTTCTTTGTCCAAACAGCACGACGCTTTCGTGATGACCTTGAACTATCGCGAAGATCATCTTTGTCGACATCGGTGCTACTTTTTTCTATTGTGGCCGAGAGAAAAAATCACATAGACATATCCTGTTAATATTGTGTGCTCGCCAGCGCAAAAAATGACCGATTTTCGCTCCTGTCAATGCGGTCTCAGCGCATTGCCAACGGTCAACGTATTCGGAAGTCGCCAAATCGTGTGATCGTTAGCATGTTGCATGTCAACGTGGTAACACCAAAGGGAGAAATCCCCCTCACACAGATTTTGTGTGCCAACATTGAGCGTCTCGCGCCATTCGTGTGATCGTCAACGTTGATCGATGGCGGTGGGTTGACGAATTTTCGCATGACGTCAGAGAGTCAACGCGTTGACCATTTTTATTAGAAAAAAATGAAAATTCCCAATAAATTTAATACGAGTTTCATTCGTTCCAGATATAATGAAGAATATGTTAGTTATCATTCGATTCCCTTAAACTACCTCGAAAAAGAAGCAGGCAACAACATCTCCACTTCATGGTCAAAATGTCATCATCATCAAACCGATGAAAAAGATGATACCACGGCGCGAACCAACAATAATTGGGTAATTTGATCCCCCATGACTTCCACTCTTCCCTCATGGGCGACGGGAAAGAGTAGAAAACATAATAATAGTTAATTCCTGTGCGCTTCTTCTTTAATTCACTGTTCGACAAATGACTAATGACCGACTGACGACAGACTGATGACGATAATTTGTAGAGGCGTATATTTTTTTCTTACCAGCATACCCCTTTTCTTTTTTAAATAAAAAGAAGAAGCATTTTGTAAATGAGAATATATGACGGTGCTGACCGCTGGCTGTGACGCTAATAAATATTATTAAGAGCTATTGTTGGGATCAGACATTCCTTTTTTTGTAGGCCTCTCTTCATCGCTTTGTCGATGTCGCTTAATTTCTCGACGAATGTTGTCGTTAATAACGAGCTACTGCGTTGGCCCCTGGTGTGATAAGAGACGACCATCCGATAGAGTTTAAACAAAAAATCCCATCTCCCCTTAATGAACAACTTTTTAATCGTAATTTATGTTCGCTTATTTCTTCATTAAATGTAATTTATAATATACATATTAAAATATTAATTTGTCCCATGTACCTACAACAAAATGAGGACGCAAACAGCAGCTACCGCGGGCCTGTTTTCACGATGATCATGAAAAAACAACCAACAAAACGTTGAATTTATGGCACGCGGTTGCTAAGATTTCCGATTTGTTTTACTTTTCTAATATTTATTTTTATTGTTAACCCGGGAGGGAAGAAGCCACATAAAGTTGTTAATATATTGCAGCACTTCAGTGGCGATAATCAGAATCGATTCAATTATTTTGACAGACAGCGCTTTGCCATTTTCGACGTCAACGTCGCCGTCGCCAGTGCCGTCTCTGTGGTAGAGTTCTGTCAACATTTCGCTGAGATCTGTCGAATAGATAGGTGGATTACAGTCCAATAAAAATATTTAAATACTGTATTAGCATAGCTGGCAATAACAATTAATGGAGATATTTATGGGATAGACGAATCAATGTCATGTCGTTGTCGATTCGTGTCAATTTAAAGAGCGGCGCGTTCTAAAAGGAGGAGCAGTCGTACAATGGATAATTTATTCAACAGAATCAGTGGTTTTAATAAAATTCAAAATGGGAAATATCTATATATTTTGTGAATTTTTGTTGGAATTGCTGAATTGAGAGATTGGCAATAACAAACCTTGGTTTTATGGTCTAATCATTTAATTTTCAGTGAATTTGTAGTTTGGTTTTCTGATTGAAGACACGTGTTTATGGATAAATGCGTTGGAGAGATGCTTACTTGCTGAATAGTACAATAGTTTGGTGCTTGTGTACACATGAACTTGATTTATGCTTTTCACATTTATTTAAATTGTGTTGCATTGACATGTAGAGACACGTGTGACTGATTTATGTTGACATTATTCTGCAACCCACCACATATGTATGTACATACATATGTATGCACAGTGCCTATTGAGATGGGAAGAGTTTGGTCTACTCTTCGACGATATAGTAGAGAATACAATAATATATTTTATTGGTGTACGCATAAAAAAAACCCCTCTTACTACCGTGGTTTTCGACAGTGCAAATCGTTTTCTTTACCGTCAACCTTCTTTTCTTCCTATTTCGACGAGGTTATGATCTGAAACATGGGAACATAACACCAAAAAGTTTTTTTGCACGGTCCCACCTCTCGCGAGCGTCTGACAAACATCCGAGAGTATTGTTGCCACGAAAAAGCTTCTCAAATCGCCGTTCGGAGTCGGCATTAAAACTGTAGGTCCCTTCCATTCGTGTGAAAAATATAACGCACACAACATGAGTGGTTGCGAGAAGCTAGGCCCTGGCACTTTAAAGGGCTGTTGCGCCAAATATAAAAATAAAAATAAATAACCCTCTCACTTCACCGCATTTCTACTGATCCGCCTGTGGGGTTCGCCTATTTGACCTCAGAAATATCGGCAGACCTCCCGATTTTGGATAACTCGGTTATTGAGCCCAATGAAATGCCGATGTCGTCGCATTTGTCTGATCCAGGCGTTCAAAGGCCTGCTCCTCCTGCCTCGCGATGTCTTTGGAACGTTCATTCATATTGCCTTTTTAACAGGGTTCAAATGATCTCTTCTTTGAACGTGACAATATCAGCTGAGCCAGTCGCGCTCAATTTTTCGTATGATGGTTTCCTTGACGTGAAGGCTTCCACAGATACTCGAACTTCTTATTCGATGAAGCTTTGTCACTCCTGCTGTCATGCGAAGCATCTTCATCTCAGCTGCCGTTAATTTACTCTCATACTTTTTGTACATCGTCCAACATTGTGAACCGTATGTGAGCGCTGGACGTACAACTGCGGTGTAGAGCCTTCCTTTCAACTTAGGGGACATTTTTCGGTCACAGAAGATAGCGGAATTTTCTCGCCACTTCATCCACCCTACGCTTACACGATGATTGATGTCGTCATCACAGGTTGCTTTGCTATTGATCATATATGTAGATCCCAGATATTTGAACTTTTCGCACTTGGGAAGCACTGTTCCATTCAAATAAATGTATGGAATAGGCCTGAGTGGATCAGAGAACGGGCAGCACAAGTACTCTGTCTTTTCTGAACTAATGCGATACCCATTTCCCTCCAAAACGTCCACCCACACATCAAGTGCTCGTTACAGGGATGTAGGATCCTCACTTATGATGGTCCCATGCCCATCGTCGGCAAAGAATTATTGCTGTACCTTGGGGTCCGTCACTTTACATTCAAGCAGATAGTCACTTTGCCGTCAACCTGTAAGACACAAAATAAATTGGCTGAAATATTGCCGAAATAGTTTAGAATTAGAAAGGGCAGAGCGAAATTCCGGGCATAACACCTCGGCGGAGATCGTCAAAGTACACTGTACATAGGACGCCTTTCCAATGGAGGACTTTTAAGACTGTGTAACAGGTTTAGTCCTGACGCTTATATTTTTGGAAATATTTGATTTTGAATACCAAATACTAAATGACCTAAACACTTTTGAAGCGTATGGTGGTCCTACGTCTAACGCAACAAAGAATGAGTATATTGATCAAGAAAAAGTATACACACTAAACCTTACAATAAGTCAAAGCGTCATTTCATTAATCGTATTAAACTGTGCGTAAAGTATAGTGTCATCAGAAAGATCACGTTAATCGGTTTAATATCATGTATAATCTATCTATTGATTTGTTTATCACTTGAAGTTATGTGCCTGTATGCTGTTCTCCAGTGCATGATGCTGTGCGATTTTTTCACGTTTAATTACTCAGAATTTAGTCGATCAAGCTTCATTACATGTGATACTGCCCATTATAATCGTTTTAATTATATCACCGTCAAAGTTGATGTGCATTTTTTGTGATGATAATGCCAAAAGAATTGTATAGTCTAGTAAAGAAAATCTAAAAAAAGTGATGTAAATATTCGGATGTTGTAGTAGAAAAGACTACATACATACATATGTGTAGCACTAAAGGCTACATACGTTTTACAGCATTTTTTTTAAAGATAATCACTTCGTTATCGAATCTGTCCGTAACAGATTCAAATTCTGCAGTTCGATGTTGCGATATATAAAGGGGTTTCCAATAGGGACGGGTCAATTTTGACAGTTCATGGCGGCCATGTTGTTTTATCTGTTGTTCATTTTCCTATTTTTTTATTTTCCAGACACTAAAGACAAATCACCATGGTAAGTTACAGCGTCAAGCAAAACGTGAAAATGATAAAACTTTATTATCAAAATGGGTGTTATGTTGTGGCACCGATGCGCGCGTTGCGCCCATTTTACGGTTTATATGGTCGTCCTTCCCAGTCTACTATTCAACGTTTGGTGGCCAAATTCGAGTCGACCGGTTCAGTGAACAATCAGCTAATACACGTACGCCAACGAAAGGCAAGATCTGCCGAAAACATCACCGCTGTCTGTGAGAGTGTGCAGACGAACCCGAGGCAGTGAATTCCGCGCCGCGCACAAGAACTCGGCCTTTAGCAGACATGAACTTGGGGAATATTGCGTCGGGACTTGGGCCTACATCAGTACAAAATCCAACTGACCCAGGAGCTAAAGGAAAACGACCAACGACAACGCTGTGCGTTCGCTGACTGGGTTCTGGAACAGTTGACCCGGTCCGGACCCCGATTTCAGCAAAAAAAAAATCATCTTCAGCGACGAGGCCCATTTTTGGATGAACGGGTACGACAACAAGCAAAATTGCCGGATTTGGGATGATGCCAATCCACACGAGGTCTATCAAGTACCAATGCATTCGCATAAAGTCAATATTTGGTGCGGATTGTGGGCCGGCGTCGTTGTCGTTCCGTACTTCTTCGAAAACGACGTCTCACTTGATTACGAACAGGCAGTTTTTTTTTTTAATTTTACGATATTTTTCAAACCCTTCGCAAATATGGGAAAAACCAATTGCACAAGGAATGGAGGAAATCCATCCGTTTCATAGCCAGCAAGATTGGAAGAGGCACCACTGTTGTACACAGCTTTATTAAGGACCCGGAGAAGTATGGAAAAACCGCAAAGGAAGAGTCAGCAAAGCAACAACATGTCAGGAAAGGCGGGCGATACTGAGAGCTGCTTCAAATTCAAGGCTCTCCGTAAATAAAATTAAGGCAGAAACTGGAATTACAGCTAGCAGATCGACTGTTCTTCGCGTGATACAGAAGGCCAGCCATATTCGCCATGAAAAAATGAAGAAGAAACCACCATTGAATGCGGCAGGTAAAATCCAGCGGCTTGATTTTGCAACAAGTCACATCAGGTGGAATCGAGAGTGGCATACCGTCGTCTTTTCTGATGAAAAAAAATTTAATTTGGACGGGCCTGATGGATACAGCTGTTATTTCCATGATTTGAGAAAAGAAGAAATGCATCTTCAAATGCGGCACAGCAAAGGAGGTCGTGTAATGGTATGGGGAGCAATAAGCTATTACGGAACTGTGGAGCTGGATTTCCAAAGCTCCAAAATGACGGCAATCACTTACAAATCGATACTGGAAAAAGCTTTTCTGCAGTTTTCGGAGATGGTTGGTGGACAGCAATGGACTTTCCAACAAGTCAATGCACCGATACATACCGCACGGACAACAAAAGCCTGGATTCAGAACCAAAATGTAAACCTACTTGCATGGCCGCCATATTCACCCGACCTGAAAATCATGGAAAACGTGTGGAGTTGGCTTTCAAGAAAAGTCTACGAAGGAGGAAGGCAATATGATGAAACGGAAGAGATTATTAAACCCATAAAACGAGTCTGGTCCGAAATTCCGCTAAATTATTTGACAGCATTCTATGAATCTCTACACAGCAGGTTACTTGAAGTGATTCAGCGATCAGGAGGTAGTACCCATTACTAAAAACTATTGCTACTCTTTGAATAAAACCAACATTTATTTATACAAAGAAATTTTGTATTGTTTTTTTACCTTTTAAGCTTCTGACAGGTAGATTTAGCTACTGTTCGTAATCAAGTGAGACAAAAAAAATAGCTAAATTTGATGACCTTTTTGGGAAAAGCATCATAAAAGTTGCATTTATCAACTTAATCCCATTTTTTTTTTACAATATAAACATAATACATCCTTCATTCCTTGTGCAATTGGTTTTTCCCAGATTAGCGAAGGGTTTGAAAAATATCGGAGTGTACCATCACCATCAACGGAGAGCGCTACCAATCGATGACAACTAATTTCTTTAGGCCCAAATTGGATGATATGGACGTGAACGACATGTGATGCTAGAGGACGGCGCTCCGTGCCACACAGCTGATGCCACAATGGACATTCTGCACGAGCGATTTGAGGGCATGGTTATCTCACGCAGATGCGACGCGAACCGGCCACTGAAATCGTGCGATATTACCCCGTCAAACTTTTTCTTCTCGGGGTTTCCATAAATCGCAGGTCTATGCCAATAAACCGCAAACAACCGGTGGCGTCAAAGTCAATATAACCCGTGCCATAACTCAAATTCAGCCTGATCTATGCGCCAGAGTTATCGAAAATTGGACCTCTCGGATGCACCCAGCAAAGTCGCCGCGGCCATTTGAACGATGTCATATTCCACACATAATATCATTAATAAGTCTTTCAAATAAAACAAAAAATTCATTGATATCTCACACCTAACTTGCCTGATTCAATTTTAACATCTACGCGTCGTTGGCGCAACAGCTCATTAAGTGCCTAGGTCTAGCCTCTCGCAACCTACTGTTTTGTTCTACAGCATTTTTTTTTTGTTTTTTGAGAAGCTTTCTCGTGGCAACAAATACTCTCGGATGTTTGTCAAACGTTCGCGAGAGGTGGGACCGTGAAAAAAACTTGTTCGTGTTTTCTGAGGTTCAAACATGGAACCTCACGCGCAGTGGTCGGCACACTAACCACTGCGCCACGGCGCTCACAAATAACTATATTGCGATAATACCATAGTCTTAAAAGTGACAACACCAGCTTTGATACCGAAGCTAGTTTGGGTGCTGCCCAGCTTAATGTAAAGAATTGTAATAGATGTGGTAACATTCCGATTGCTAAAGGGACTGTTGGTCTTGAAGAAAGTATTGAACAAAATTCAAAAGGTATGTAAAAAACAAAAAGGTGTACTACAAAGGTTGTAAGTGTATTATGCGAGTGTATTAAATGGTGAAAATCGTTGAAAAGATTGCTGAGAAAAAATGGTTTGAAGTCGAGCTTAGATACCATCCCTTATACAGAGTTGATTATAATCAGTTGATAATTATCAGCACAACTTCAAAGCAGTTCAGGAGTCAAAATAACCCCTTGTCATATAATTGGGCATTGTAATCATATTAGTAACGTAAATGATAAATCGTACATTTTAATTAGATACTCTGAAACATGAAAAATCTGTAAAAATCAGTAAGGATTTGGATGGCGGTTGATGTTGGGAACTCTCAACGACACAGTGATGTATCTTAATGATATCTGTCCTTAAAAGAAGTACTATCAAGTTTTTCTGAACAGAAAAATTAAACCAATAAAAGCTAGTGGAAAAGTTTTTAGAATATCCAATACATAATTTATATCTAGAATAATGGATGCGAAGAGTCCAATGATGAGGAAAATACTTGAGCGAAGAAGATTTAATCTATTATTACCTGAAATGAATGTGTACTTTATTATATAACAAAATTTCAGCTTGGATAAAATAACTTCTAAATGTACATTTCTGTGTCATATTCCTGTGGTTCTGCCACGCCCTTGCGCTCACCATGTCATATTGCTAATTACACGTTATAATGTATTTTTCAGTAGAGATTCATCATGCAAAGGTTCAGATTTGATACTATAACTTTTTAAATGACTTTTTAGAAGTTCGAAGTCTTTTAGCCCATATACTGCCTGTGATGTACCCGACCACGATAACCAAAAACATTTTTTTTACGAAATAATCATGAAAAAAGATAAGTAAGCCAGTAAGCTTTTAGACCATTACCATTACTTACCCTATGCGCCTAAGCCCGTACACCTCGCTGCGGTGTATGAGGCTGGTAAAGACTAATGACTCTCGAGAACTTTTTGATTCCCAGGGGAAACATAAAGCCAAAATATGGTCGCTCCTTACCTTCCTATTCAATCTTGTTCTTTCCTATCTCCCATCTCTCATATCTCATTCAAGTTTGAAACCAGCCGATTCAGTACCTACCCGAAAGGTGAACCTTATTCGAAATCAGCAGCATTTCAATTGGCTTCAGCCGTTTTTGATGCGAGTAAGCTATTTCCACCAACCACTAATCTGCACTTCTATTTTCTTTCCATTGTACCGGGACATGTGGTAACTTTTTCCAATGGTAAGACTGCTGTGATTTACGTAATTAACAGGACATGCACCCGCCTGCTCAGTGCTCGGGTGACAAACTCTTTTATAATCAAATGCAAACTTGATGAAGGTACCCCTTCTGCAGCCGATGGAGTAACCAACTCACTGTTCACCCTTTTACGTTACGTAAATCTGTGACTACATGTATTTCCTCGGCTTTCTAGAACGATTTTTTATTAAAAATAGTACTGCACTTAACTCAACTGACACCAATCTGCCATCTGTCTAAATTAAAGTGAAGAGTTGACACTCTGTCACCCTCTGCATCGCAGTTCACTAATTGCATCTCCCTCCGACACCGTGTGGTGTACTGTGACTCATAAGTCGAAAAAAATTTCAGAAAATGAAATTACAAACTACAAGACATCAAACACGATGTAATACTCCGTCCGTCAATTGTGAACAGTGGCAACAGAGTCAACACAGCCTAGAGGAAGACATAAATTTATTTGAACGATCGTCCTCTTTTTTTCGTACAGTCACTATGTCAGATCCGAGGAGTGATCCCGTATTGTCAAAAATACCCGCACTAAGTGCCACATATTTATGTTGCACACTGCTGTTGTGTCATTTATGTTACGATCTCCTCCGCCGCAAGCAATAAATCGACGAAGATCACGACGCAGGCAGTGAGTTGCCATCACTGCTGCCCGCAGTGGGCCTCCCCAGACAGTGCTATGCATCCATGACTGTCATCGTCAACTCTTATAATTTATAACAAAATCGTTAATTAGCTATGACATCAGCTGTTTTAAAAGAAAGTTTATCGCTCAAGATAGGGATGCGCCGACTCTCCTCTAGGTTCGGTTTGTGGAAAGTCATTTTAGTGTAATTTTTCACTCGAATACGGGTATTTCTGGTTGTTGTAGCCTATGTTGCACTTTACGCATTATACCAGGCTGATAATTAACAACAACGATGACAACATGACTCCATGGTACTCGTACATGCGCTTAAGGAACATGCGCTGGTGGAGGGATGGTGTACTTTTTTTCGGTTGGACTGCGGGTGGTATTCCAAATGGTAATGAGTGTGTTGAGTGTTGCCTAGGAATTGCCTCCTGGATGGATAGATGGTATTGGTGGCTTGAAGTGGGGGAGAAGAAATCGATTTATCCTTTCAGTATCCTGTCAGATCAGGTTTTTTGACACCTTCGATGGAAATGTCAAAAATATTCTTGGGGTGTAATAGATTGAGTTATCGATGTATTTATAAATGGAGTGGCAACGTTTGGATGTTGTATATGCCGCAGTTGTCTATTTTGTTGTGGGTTTCCAGTGTGTTAGCGGCTCTTCAAAGCGAAATGTTTTGAAAGAGTTATGGGGTAGGACGTGAATTGGAGGAAGTTCTTTTCAATTTATCTATGCGCTGAAGGGTAGTATTGAATTAACTTTTTCGTGATATTGAGATATTGAGTTTTAGTTGATGTTCCAATTGCAGGTGCTTTAAGAATTTAAACTAAGAAACCGATATCTCACAAACATATTCAGTCTTGATGTTAATAGCAGAGTTTCATAAACCTCCGTCTTTAGGATCGAATACACAAGTTTGAGTGAGCGCTTGCCAACCTTCATTCTCAGCTCGAGTCTGGATGAACCATAATTTGGCAAAATAAAGAGCGGGTAAGGTGCACAGTGTTCACAAGCGTACTCTCTAAGTCCACATACCTACGGACAAAACAAATGCCATTCAGGTATGGCTGCTTAATTATTTGAAGGGTTCTAAATATATTGATACTAACAAAACCTGCATAAAGTATCATGACTTATTGGTATCTAGTAATTCTTATAAATATACGGGGCTTGAAAGGAAAAAACACTTATGGTTTCAGTACGGTATGTCTGTCAGTTTGTCATGCCTTTGTAACTTCTAAACCGATTCACCTACGGAACTTAAATTTTTGATACGTGCCAATTATACGCACATACTAAGGTGGCGATACAGTCCAGGTGAACCTTCCTTACTTACTTAGGTGGCGCCACAGTTCGGCGTGAACCTTGGCCTCAATCAACAAGCATCTCCATTTAGCTCGGTCTTTAGCTAATTGCCTCCAGTTGCGCACTCCAATTTGGTTGAGGCCCCATTGAACTTATGCGCGCCACCTACGGCGAGGAGGCCTTTTACTGCGTCGTCCCTCCGGGTTAAGGACTCTGCGGGCGTTAGCGATGATATTTATTCGCTCTACATATCCTAGACATCTCAAACGTCCAATACGCAGTTTCTCAACTAGGTCGATGTCGCTGTACAGCTCGTATAGTTCGTCATTAAATCTTCTACTCCAAAACCCGTCAACGAAAATGGCACCGAATACCTTACGAAGCAGTTTTTCTCTCGAAACCACCAAGGATTTCTTCATCCGCTTTCAACAAAGTCCATGTTTCAGCGCCGACATACGGCTTTACTGTTGAATTACCTTATTAGTCCACAGCGATTGACAAGAGTTATTCTTCGCTTAATTCCTGCGCTGATGTTGTTTTCAGAATTTATAGCAGAGCCGAGGGGGGACCTGCATTGCGATTGATCGGGAAACTACTGACTACTCAAAACTTCGCCTGGGCCAGTAGCGCAACAATCAAGTTCGTGATGAAGTGCTTACTTTACGTCCTAGTGGTAGATTTCCGGAATGTAAAGACGCTCCTCGACTCGGGAAGCGAAGGTCTTCACAATGCCAGGTTCCTTCAGTGAAATAAGATGGTTAGAAGCGGGCGAATACCAGTCTCCAACGTGTAACACTGTACTACTCTATTCTGGAAGAGCATCCGGAAGTCCGCGGGAATATGGAGTCGGACTGCTGCTAACAAGAACAGCACGTAAGGGCCTAATTTCCTGCCAGCCTCATGGTGATAGGATTATTACAGCCATATTCCGGACTAGAGTACGACGCGTCACCATCATACAGTGTTACGCCCCAACGAATGATTCGTCTGAGGACAATCTTTCTTCTACAATTTCTTAAGTGCCGTCCTAATTACAACACCAAATGGAGACATTGTCATAGTGATGGGGTATTTGAATGCCAAGGTAGGCAACGACAACGAAGGGCTCAAACATGTAATCGGGAATAATGGACTAGGCAACCGCAATGATAACGGCGAAAGGTTTGTGGATTTCTGCAATGCCAATCGCCTTGTGATAGGTGGCACCATGTTTGAGCACAAGACCTGCCACAAAGTCAGCTGGGTTTCCAACGACAGGCAAGCAACCTCCAACCAAATTGACCATTTTGATATCAGCCGCCGCTTTAGAAGTAGTCTCCTGGACGTCCGAAACAGGCGAGGGGCAGATGTGGGGATAGTATTAGATCACCATCTTATGATGAAGAAGATCCCACGACAACACAAGAATGCCCAGGTTCAACATCGATATACTTAGCGATCCCTCAGTGCGCCAACAATTAAGGGAGCACCTTTCGTAAGGTGTGGAAGCAAGCAGCTCACTGCCCGCAACCATCCAAGATCATTGGTGTGCTGTGGAAAATGTTTTTACACAGTCGTTCGATCGCAGGGAAGATATAGGGCGTGGCTTTCCGATGATACCTGGAGACGGATTGCTGAACGAAAACAGCTGAATGCTCGCGTTGCAGCTACTCCAGCAGAAGAGAGAAGCGAACTAGAGTCCCTATATCGCATGAAGATAAGAAAAGTTCAGCGCAGCGTGCGACGTGCCAGGTCCCACTACATCAACGGGCTGGCCACAAAAGCAGAAGAAGCTGCGCGGAGGTGCGACAGCAGGACCGTCTACAGAATCACCAAAGAGCTGACATGTAGTCGCAGCTCCACCCAACACCGAGTGGAAAGCCTAGACGGCTCCTTGCTTATTTTGGATAAGGACCAGCTCAAGAGATGGAAAGAGCATTTTGCTACGGTTTTGAACCGCGTATTCGCTAGCGATATGCTCCCAAATCAGACTGAGATGCCCAGCGAGAGCTCTTACGAGCAGCACCAACAACACCGGCTGAGCTTCTGCTTCCACTTATAGAGAGAGCTTGGGAAGCTGTGAGCTTTCCTAACGAGTAGAAAAAGGGAATGATCGTCAAGCTTCCTAAGAAAGGAAATTTAATGGAGTACGGAAACTGGAAGGGTATCTGGGGGCTGCCTGCTGTAGCTAAGATAATAGCTAAAATCATCCTTGAGCGAATCAAACAACATCTCGAAGACACACTCGAAGCCGAAGCTTTGGTTCCACCTGCGTCGACCACATCAACACCTTGCGGATTATCATCGAACAGTGCGTTGAATATCGGTCGCGGGTCCACCTGCTGTTCATCGATTTTGAGAAGGCGCTCGATAGTGTCAATAGGGAGTTTATTTAGCGTCCCTTACGCAGGAGAGGTATTCCTGATACACTAAATGCTCTTATCAAAGCTACATATGAAGGCTCCAAATGTAACGTTCTGCACAGAGGAAGGCTGTCTGAGGAATTTGAGATCCAAAGTGGGGAAGACAAGGCTGTATCTTTCACCAATACTATTCCTATTGGTGATTAGCGATGTGCTTCCTGCAGCTTTGCCTACTGGAAACGGAGGAATAAGATGGGCTCTAACATCTCAACTGAAACATCTTGACTACGCTGACGATGTATGCTTACTATCGCAGAGAATTATGGACCTCCATCAAATGACAGCAGATGTGGAGAAGGAGGAAGGTGTTGTCGGGCTGAAACTGAACACGGCAAAAATTAAATTAATCAGCCTTGGAACTAACTCATCGGCTCAAATATGCATTGCTGGCAAACCGGTAGAGAGAGTAGAGGATTTTCAGTATCTTGGGATGGTGGAACCGAGCTGGATATAGCCAATAGGGTCGCCAAATCAAAGTCCGCGTTCGGGATGTTGTCCAAAATATTGCGAAGCAATGCAATCAGTTTGAACACCAAGATAAGACTGTTCCGCTCCAACGTTGAACCCGTGCTGTTATATGGATGTATCACGTGGAGAGTGACCACTACTATCACCAGAAAGCTATATCTTAAGGATTTTCTGGCCAAATCGTGTCTCTAACGAACACCTTTACGAAAGAACGGGTCAAGAACCAATAGGCACAACCACCCAACGACGGAAGTGGCAGTGGTCACGCATTCCGAAAGGGTGACAGTTCCATAGCGAACCATGTTATGTAATGGAACCCTTTAACTCAGGATGGCAGAAGACCTGGCGGTCCGAGGAGAACATGGCGCATAACAGTCGAGAAAGAGGCACGGTAGTTGGGGAAAAACTTGGGGAGAACTCAGACACATTGCCAGAAACCGTACACGATGGCGCGAAGGCGTAGTAGAGGCCGTAGGACCCACAAGGGGATACAGGACATAAGTTGTAGGTGCCCACTAACACGTTCTATATACTTCGTCGATGTTGATTGTATTGTTCTTGTTCTTGTTGACTGCATATACTTAGTTTTGTCCTCGTTTATCGCTAAACCCATTTTGGCTGCTTCTGCTTCAATGCTTGCAAACGCACCGGTGACAGCCCGCTTAGTTCTTACAAATATGTTAATATCGTCAGCATATGCAAGCAGTTGTACAGACTTTTGATAGATTGTGCCCCGGCGTTGGCTTGTGAGTTATTATTATTATTATAACTCCTTTATTTAAAGATAATATAATGTTTACAATTTTATGTATTAAAGGAATTACAAGCATGGTATAAACCCAGTCTTCCGTGAATTGGCATTACATTCTATTAGAAATCAAGTTCAGTGGAATTGTAATTATTCAAAATGTAAGATATAAATTTGTTAACAAAATTAAAAAACAAAAATTAATTACAATCTTGCAAGGTTTTGACCAATATGCCGCAGAATTATTACTTATATTTTAGTTAGTCCAAAAAGCTGTTTCGATAGCTAAAATCGTGATTACAGTAATTGAAAACAATTCTCCAACCTAATACACCATTTAATAATTGCTCAACCTCTTCAAATGAGAGAACACTCTTAGAAAAATAGAAGATGCGCAGCTTCCGCAATATGGGGTTTATTGCTTAAAAGTTAAATACGGTCTCATTCTCATATAGATTTCATAGGGTACATATTCTTCGCAGATCCTGTCTATGCCGTATATAGTTGAGAGGCAATATCTCCGTTCTGACCATAAAAATCAAACTCATCTGGTAGACTGAAAGTTCGTTACTGAAATTATTGCAAGTTCCCAAAGCGTGATTAAGTCTTTTGTACACCAGTTTGCTTAACGACGTACTTGCCCTGATCAAACATTGCTGAAAGAAATACTCGTCTACTTTAGCAATGCTTTTTTTTTTTTTATGCTGTTATAAAATTTGTCCGCCCAATCTAACATTACTTATAGTAAGATGGAAACTAACATCATGTATAGACGCCAGCGCACCATTCTTTAAATGGCGTTAATTTACAGCGAAGTGCAATGTTATGACTTTCTTTTGCAAGCTGTTGTTAGGTTTGCATTACTCTTATAATGTCGCATTAGGTTTTAAGTTTTTAATATGAATTTGTGGTAGACCAGTTTCGACATATATAGCATAGGTCAGGGTTTTCGATGGTAGCTTAAATATTCGTTTTGAAAAAAAAAGTCCAGCGTGTTGGCTTGTGAATTTCGCACAATCCGTTCAAGTATAATATTCAATAAGTTACATGACAGCGGATCACAATGTCTAAAGCCTTTTTTGACATCGAAGGTCTCGGTGAGGTTTTTATCAACCTTGATGGAGCAACAAGCATTCTCCATCGTCATCCTGCATAGACGGACAAGTTTTGCAGGGACGTCAAAAGTAGACTAGTCTATACAGTTCTTCTCTATAGATGCCGTCGATGCTCTTTATCGATTGTGTATCGATTTGGACTTTTTGAGTTTTCTCTAGGATCTGCCGAAGTGTGAACATTTTATCGATGGTGGGCTCTCCTGGCCTGAAACCGCACTAATAGGGTCCAATCAGGCTGTTGATATTTCAGGCGTTCACACAATATCGCCGAAAAGATCTTGAGGAGACGGGTGTCTCTATAATTGGCGCCGTTTAGGGGTTACAAAACATGGTATTTCAGTAGAAATCTGTTTCTGATAGTTTTTGAATGAAAGAGTTACAAACAAACAAACAAACACGCAGACTCTTACAAGCACGTAACAGACTGATAGACAGTGTTCCGAAAATCACGGTCGCTAAAATTTTGAACTTTGCATTGTAATGAAGAAATTTTCCTTAAATAATCCCAATATATACAATGCATATTTTCTAGCTATAGACTGCTTTAAAATTTCTTTCATTCATCTGTTTGCAATAAATTATCTAGGTCAGTTGTGAACTTTCCCCCACACAGCGTCGAACAATTAAACGATCTGGCGCCTGTGTTAATTAAGTCTTATAATTAAATTAATTTCCAAATTGTCGTTCCATCATGATTTCAATCTCATGGCCAACTTTCTTTATCTCTTGTCACATAGTTTAGGAAGTGACATATTTCACCTCCCCCAATGAATTCTATGCCAAATTTTTTGCTTTAATTTTTTATCTAAAATTGTGTTTTATTCAAAATTAATTGCCATCATCATCTTCGTTACACTCAACATTCCAGTCTAGTTGGCTCTAAGAAGCTCGCGTTGCAGAATTAACAAACAAATTATTGGCCCGTAATTCATTTCGACTAGTTGTCTTCGTTGTCACTGTCGTTGTGGTTGTCGTCGTTAAAACCACGAAACATCATTAACACACAGAGGGAATGCTCTTCCTCTCTAGCTCCACTAGCTCCTAGACATCAGAATGCTGATAAAATGAAATAAAATTGTAATAAACTAGAAGAATAGCAGAAAATAGAAATGAGAAAAGAAAAAATAAACCAAATGAAATCCAACAGCAACAGCAGTAAGAGTGGTGCACGGGGGGTGGGGTGAAACACAGGCGAAATGCCATAAAATAAACGGCAGGCAATAAATAAATAAAAATCTGACACAATCGCATTTCACATTTTTCTTGATTTACAACACTACCCCGAGTGTTTTGACATTTGTAGCTATTTTGAGTGTGTGTTCTGTGTTTTCGAATGCTGGCCCCCGCCACCCCCAAAACCGATACAATACACTACTAATACTATATGAGTGTGTGGTTTTGTTAGGTGGATTGCTTATTTGCGCAGAGCTAAGACGAAGCTGGAGGGCTGGTTGCCTCCAGATGATGACAGCCGACGACGTCTTCAACGACGACCGTCTTCAGCAGAGCAGCGCGTACATGTGATTGTGATGTGATGAAGATGAGCCGGCTGGATGATGATGTTTGATGATGGGATGATTATTATGATGACACTGCGTCTAACAGCCAAAGTGTCAACCGCTCTATAAAACAAGTGACAGAGTTTGCTGATGTTTATGTTGTTGTTGACAGGCATGAAGAAGAGTTAAGAGTCGTGTTTGATAGGCCGTTTAATTCGTCGACTGGGTAAATATTTAGACATTTTTGCCGCAAAGAAGGAGACGTCAGTAATAAATTTAATTAATTACAGACTTAAGAGTACATACTTAGTTATATTGCAAATACGAATGAACTAAGATTTCTCTAGTTTCAATATTTGATCAAATGTTAATTTAAGTTTTCGTAAAGATGATAAAACGAATACCTTTCTTAACATACATAAGTACATGTACATACGTGCATGTTTGGAAATATTTGATTAGGAAATCATGGATCACCATGCAAACTTATTTCAAGCGCATAATTTACTTGCAGATACATCTCATATAAAAATCTAAGTGGCAAAATGCGTTTGTGTCTCTCTACCGCCTGTAATTTTCAACCAATTTACTTGGTTTTTTTTAAATGTAGATAATTACGGTACAAAGATGATAGGCAATTACAAAACATACAGACTTAGCCCCAGGCGCCTGCCTGACAGTTGTTGCCGCAGGCGCTTCCCTGACAGTTTTTTTTTTTTTTTTATTGTTAGGCGCAGCAACGCATGCCGGGTGCCAGCTAGTCTATGTACATATATAAAGTAACAAATGTTGGTCCTTTATCGTTTTGCACAATTCGTATATATTTATTATTTAAACACGCCTTACCTTATTCAGGAGTCATCTTACCTGTTCTTGCGCAATTTAGGCTTCTTACATCCTAAGGGTAAGTTAATTTTGACAGATATCGTACATAGTTTGTATCATAGAAAAGTAATGGAGTTAGGCCCCGTCATGTCATGCATTGTCTTTCTAGGTATAAATAATAACACTGGACAACAAATAAAATATTTTTTTTTTTTGCCGTTTTGCCAAAATGTTTTTTTTTCTATACTCGTACCCTGGCATGAAATTGTTTAAAATACGTCTGTAAAAAATTTATGAAACATCCATATTTTTACAAAAATCTCTTTACTTAAAAAAGTGAAAATACATGAACATTTGTAGATATTAATTTTTTTTATATTATTCTGAAGACTTCTTGATGTGTTTTTTGTACAAGTATGATGGATGATCTCGTTTCGAGGTCCAACAAAAGTCTGCGAGCATTCTCGACGACCATTCTCCTTGATATCGCTTTTCCAACGCCATTATGTCTTGGTGAAATCTCTCCCCATGCTCGTCGCTTACGGCACCTAAGTTTTCAGGGAAAAACTCCAAATGGGAATCAAAGATATGAATCTTTGCATCCAAATGATTTCCTTATAGTTTGGTGACTTTGTATTGCTTAACAAATGTTGTGTCACTTCAATAAAAGAAGCCATGCATTTTTTTCCTGTATATTTAACTTGTCAATAAAATTGGCATTTCTTATATCTGACCCTATAAAAATGCCTTCTTTTAATTTAGCTTCGCTCAATCTGGGGAAGAAAGTATAGAGGAAACATTTTCCAGTTTAATCCATGGCTTCCCTTACGTGACTGCACACCTCGTCGTGGTGTAAGGGCCTAGTAGAGGTCAAAGACTCTTGGGATTTATTCCCTAGATGAGATTCGAAACCAAGATGCAGTCGCCCCCAACCCTTCCTTTCCAATCCATCCCTACCCCTTCTCCCCTCCGGTGGGCTGGATCAAGGTGTCATACGACCCGTGCCGAGGATCAACCTGGCTGGGAGCCCATCCCAAAAATAGCTCAGTCGCGAACGGAGTATTATGATACCTGGCGACCTCCGGATCAGCTTGCCTTATCTGTGTATTGCGGATCTCTGCACAGACTGACATCCCTTTCTCCGCTACTCGTGGGAATAAACATGAACTCAAAAAATAAAACGAAACAAAAAACAACTCAGAAACAAAGGGGACCGCCCTTTTAACCTACCGCTACCGGACGGTAGCGCGGCGCTCAAGCTGTCTACCGGCAAAGCCCCTGAAGAGCTGGCTAGTGGGAAGCGTTTAGCTTCACATGGTCCGACTACTACCAATAGCCGCATGGAGCCGCAGGGTACTAATACTCACCCTCGTTCCGCTAGGGAACTATTAAAAAACATTAAAAAAACCCGTTCCCCTTTCAAACCGGAAGGTAGTACGGCGCTCAAGCTGTCTACCGGTAAAGCCCCTGTGGAATTGGATAGTGGAAAGACTGTGACTACACATGGTCCAACTACTTCCAATAGTCGCATGGAGCCTCAAGGTACCAGTACCCCCCCACGTTCCACTAAGAACTCCTCGGGAACAAGGCGTACCCTTGCTCCCGCTAAACAGGCATATAAAGGTCGCCGCACAGCCTGCCGGATTCTAGAGCACTTTGGCAATATTCCGGAGTGCAAAAGAACCGAAAACGTGAACGCCCGTGTAGAATAGGCTAAAAAGATCGCCAGCGAAGACAAAGCTGGGACTAGCAGCGACTCCACGTCAAAGCGGCAGCGATCGTTGGAGGACTCCGTGTCGAAGCCGAAAAGAGCCAAGGTACACAAAACCCGTACCTCTTCCAGACCATCCCACGTTATACCGAAGTCCTACAGCGATGTCCTTAAGGACAAGTTAGTGCTGGCGGTCATAGACAAAAGTGATGCGGACGGATCAATCAATATAAACATGCTATAGGCAAATTAAGGGAGGTATGGCCAGGTGCTAAGCTCGAGGTTGTTGCGAGGGAAGATATCCCGAGTAGACCCAGAACTCGCACCTGCATCCCAGCCGAACCTTCCAACCGGGATACGATCCTTCGAATCCTGCAAGTCGGCAATCCTGAACTTCCGACGCACAACTGCAAAGTCGCTAAACTGGACGAGAAAAGAGGTCTGTACAGATGTGCACTTATTGTCATCAATAAGGAATCTCTTGCTCCTCTGGCGAAGACTGGAGGTGTTGTCTACTACGGCTACGACCCTATTACCATCAAGGTCTACAAAAAGGATGAAGAGTCTGATTTGGGCAAATTGCACCCTCATCCCTCGGACCCCACTCTTGCAATTAACGAACCCAAGTCTATCACTTTCCCTTCCTTGGATAGTGATGACTCTCAAGCGTCGCTCCCTATTAATCCGTCTTTTGTCGATGAAGACAAATTGTCTGACATGGAGACGGATGAAAATGTTGAAATACTACATCCATTGCTTTTGAGTGAGGACGAATTGTTGGAATCGTCATAAGACTTGAAGCCCTGAATACCACAGTGGTGGAGCTTCCTCTGCCTGATTGTAGCGCTGATGCTGCAGTTAGTTCAGATTTACCTCCACCACTCCATTACGGCTTCTGCCGGCCTTCTTCTCCGTCTTTTAAAGGACAGGGAAGATATAGTCTTGGTCCAGGAACCTTGGGTTGTGGAAAATTCGATACGTGGACTCAAGACTCCTAACTACTACACCCTGTATGTGCACGACGAAGGTAAACCCAGAGGGTGTATACTGGTAAAAAGTAACCTAAATGTAAATTTACTTCCTAATTACAGCGATCGAGATACAACCGCAGCGAAAATTGATACGCCCAGTGGCTCCTACTTTTTGGTGTCGCTCATGACAATATGGACTCTCTTTTTGGGGATAACCTGGAAAGACTGATCGCGGATGCCGGGAGGCAAAAGACTGGTCTCATTATTGGATGTGATGCTAACGCTCACCATTCCGTATGGGCCAGTTCCGATATCAGCAAAAGAGGTGAGCTACTTTTTGATTTTATTCTAAGTACAAACCTTATTTTGTGCAACATAGGTAACGATCCCACTTTCGTCACCAGAAACAGGCAAGCAGTATTGGACATCACCCTTGCCTTCGATAGCATCGTCCACCGCATCAAGAATTGGAAGGTGACAGGTGAACCATCGTTCTCGGATCACAGGTATCTCCAATTCTAATTATACATAGATTCTATTAGCCCTCCAGTTTTTAGGAACTACCGCAAAACTGATTGGCTCAAGTACAGGTCAGCGTTAAGCCACTTAGCTACCTCAGATCACCTTAATCCCCCTGCAACCCCCAAGAACTGGAGCGCATGGTTGTGGACTTAACCTCAGCCTTAAATATAGCCGTCGTGTACAATGGTAAGGTGTCGGAGGATTTTGAAGTCCAAAGTGGAGTACGTCAAGGGTGCATACTGTCACCACTATTGTTTTTGGTGGTTATCAGCGATGTACTCCGTGCAGCATTGACGGAAGGCAACTATGGAATTCGTTGGACTATGACATCTTACCTTAAACACCTAGATTACGCTGACGATGTTTGTCTACTTTCACATCGGATAATGGATCTTCATCTGATGGCCCAAGATCTAGAAGCTGAGGCAAACAAAGTGGGGCTAAAAATAAACACAGCCAAAACAAAAGCCCTGAGCACTTCTTCTAACAACCGCGCTCAACTTTACATTGCCGGGCAGGAAGTCGAGAAAGTTGATAACTTTCTTTATTTAGGAAGTGTGGTCTCGGCTAATTGCAGTGGCACCGAACTGGATGTGTGCAGCAGAATCGGAAAGGCTAAAGCTGCGTTCGGAATGCTATCCAAAATCAGGAGAAGCAATGTTATCAGCTTAAGAACCAAGCTGCGACTGTTCCGCTCCAATGTAGAATCAGTGCTGCTTTATGGGTGCAGTACTTGGAAGGTGGATACCATTAACATACGAAAGCTGCAAGTCTTTGTAAACAAATGCTTAAGAATCATCTTGAGGATTTTTTGGCCGAACCGCATCTCTAACGAACAAGTTTATCTGAGAACGGGCCAAGAACCTATAAGCATTACTATACGAAGAAGAAAGTGGCAATGGATTGGACACACCCTACGGCGCGAAGATAACTCCATTGCGAAATACGCCATGCAGTGGAATCCGCTCACCTAGGCAGGCAGAATAGCGGGACGCCCTAGGTAAACGTGGCGCAGGACAGTTGAGGAGGAATCGAGCTCTTTAGGAATGAGTTGGAGGCAGCTCAAACGCGTTGCAGAACTTCGAACAAGATGGCGCGCAGGCGTGGTTGACGCCCTATGCCCCCTGAGGGGTTTAAGGATCTAAGTAAGTAAGTTAAATATAGCGATGACTTCTTCATGACCCTTGATACAACCCAGGGGCAAGAAGAAGCCGCATTGCCGGTTTAGGTCCTCTAAGAAATAATTGTAGAAAACTTTTTAATAATGCCAAAAGTACGAGAGACGCGTTAGATTGGGATTTGTACAAGGCATCCCTGAACATATACAAAAAAGAATTAAGGAAAGCCAAACATAATTCTTGGAGACTCTTCTGTGGTAAAATAGAAGAAGACTCTGAGGCATCTAGACTGAGGAAAATTCTTTCTTTAAATCCAATTACACTCAGTTACCTTAAGAAAACCGATTGGTCTTGGACGACTTCAAGCGAAGATTCGCGAAATTTACTGCTTGACACTCATTTCCCAGGCAGTTCCCAAGTTGTTAGCAACATGGTTTTCAGCAAACCATCTGCACAAAAAACAAACTCCTCAAAACTGATTACACAGAGAAAACTTCAGTGGGCACTGCACAGCTTCAAACCATAAAAATCCTCGGGACCAGACGGCATTATACCCGCCGAGTTGCAGAAGTCATCGGACATAATCCTGCCGATGCTTGAGACAATTTTTAGAAGTTGTCTAGATCTGGTATATATACCAAAGATATGGAGAGAAGTCAAAGTTGTCTTCATACCCAAAGCGGGCAATGCTCTCACATAGATCCAAAAGATTTCAGACCGATAAGTCTATCATCATTCCTCCTACAAGCAATAGAACGACTGATTGATATCCATTTACGCAACAGTATTGATAAGAAACTACTGCCGGCGGCCCAACATGCATATTGCAAAGGCAAACCAGTGGAGACGGCATTACACTCACTGGTGCGTAAAATTGAATATTCCCTGTTTCATAAGGAGTATACAATGGTTGCCTTTCTGGATATAGAAGGCGCTTTCAACAATGTCAATGTAACAGTGATAGCAGATACACTTTCAGACCTGAAGGTCGACAGCTCAGTTTGCGATCTGATTAATCTACTGCTTAATAGTCGAATTATCAACTCTAAGCTGGGTGGGACGTCTACCAGAAGGTCTGTCAGTAGATGCACTCCGCAAGGTGGTGTTCTATCCCTCCTTTTGTGGAATTTAGTGATCAATGAACTATTGATAATCATGGAAGGCGAGGGATGCATAGCGATCGCTTATGCAGATGATGTTGCTTTGGCTGTCTCAGAAAAGCACCTAAGTACTCTCAAAGAACTTCTACAAAACGCTTTAAACAAGTTCACTAGATGGGCAGTTCGGTGTGGTTTGGGTGTAAACCCCCACAAAACTGAACTTATACTCTTCTCCAGGAAATATGAAATTCCGTTAGTCGACCCTATTTCTCTGAATGGTATCAGCTTAACTTTCTCTGACACAGCAAAATATTTGGTCTCATCCTGGATAAGAAATTAAGCTGGAAACCTAATATTCAAGAAAGAGTAAAGAAAGCTATAGTAGCACTTTTCTCTTGCAAAAAAGCTATTGGAAATAGATGGGGTTTACAACCCCGAATCTCTGACTGGCTCTACATTTCGATCATTAGACCGATACTCACATACGGGGTCATTGTCTGGTGGACGGCTTTAGAAAAAGCTGTAAATCGCGATTATCTAAGTAAGGTCCAGCGCACAGCTTGTCTGTGCATAGGCGGAGCACTACGTACAACCCGCTCTGCGGCACTGGACATTTTGTTTCATCTAGTACCCCTCGATATATTTAGCAAGCAAATGGCAGCGAATGCAGCCGTTCGACTCGAAGCTACCCAACAGTGGTCAAGAAGAGACTTTGGCCACACTTCCATTTTGAATAAGCTCAAAATCTCTCCCGTAACCACGGACTACACCATCCTACGTCTAAATTTTGACAAGAACTTCGTCGTCACCATCCCATCCAGATCACCCTGGAAAGATGATAGATTTTTAGAAGATGGGCCAATCCACTTCTACACTGACGGCTCAAAATCTAAGCACGGGGTTGGTGGAGGTGTTTTCTCTGACATGCTTAATCTTAAGCTCTCCTTCCGTCTTCCAAATCATTGTAGCGTGTTCCAAGCGGAAATTTTGGTGATTGAAGAAGTCTTGTCTTGGCTTAAGAAAAACGTGATATCTGCTAAAACTATCCGCATCTTTTCAGACAGCCAAGCAGCAATCAAATCCTTGGAATCGACCTCTGTAAATTCCTTAGTAGCTCTAGACTGCCGCTCGTCTCTCGTGGAGATGGCTGAGCAGTTCAGTATTCACCTGTGTTGGGTGCCGGGGCATAGTGACATTCCAGGGAATTGTAAAGCCGACGAACTCGCCAGAATAGGAACAACTATACCCATCCTGCCGGACAAAGGCTCCTTAGGTATACCAATCGCTACTTGCAAACTCAAATTTAAGCTGGATGCTACCGATAGTACGAACCTTAGGTGGACAAGTCGACCCACATGTCTAGCGACCAAAAAAAATTGACCGAAGCTGGATCTTAAACGTTCTAAGAATTTGATTTCTCTCGGCAGACTGCATATCGGCGCTTAAATAGGTGTCATCACTGGACATTGTCTAATAGGAAAGCATGCCACAAGGCTAGCCGTTTTTGCGAACGACTTTTGTAGAAGCTGCATGGATGAAGAAGAGGAGGAAACTATTCCTCACCTTCTCTGTTCCTGCCCAGCTCCCTCCCATAGAAGGAAGCTTCACCTAGGAGCCCCCTTTTACAACGACATAGGCGACCTGAAAAACATCGATATTAAAAGCCTCCTACGCTTCATAAGAAGCTCAGAATGGTTTAACGAGTGGGTGGAGAAATTTCTCCCATGATTCATGTGGTATCACAATGGACCTATTATTGGTCTAAGTGTGTTGGCGATTCTCAGCTGGCAGCCACTTCAATCTAACCTAATCCATGGCTTAAAGAGAAAGCTCGCCTCGAAATGGAATACAGGTGTTGCAAGAAAAAAGCGAAGAAGAGGGGAGCCCAGCTTCAAGCAGAGAGTACGGAGGGCCTGTATCGGGAGCTGGAGAAAATATCTTCCCCGGTTGCTAATGCAAACCAGGCTATCCAGGAGCTGCGACGGCACAATATGAACAAGAGTGCAACCATATTCAAAATAGTCGCCCAAAGAAGGAGGAATGCTCAGGAGATTCGTTCGCCAAAGTTCATTAACAATGCTCATGGCCAGCTTCTTGTGGATGACGAAAAAATTCTGCAGAAGTGGCGGCAGTATTATGAAAAACTTTTAAATGAACCGTTCCCATGGCTATACTTTCCAAAAGCCGCCTATAACTGTGAAAAAATACCAGACATTACAAAGAAGAAGCTAGTGAGGCGCTCAAATACTCCAAAAAACGAAAAGCGGTTGGGCCAGACGAGATGCCCTCTGAGTTCTGGAAAAAGATGGGGGACGTCGGGTTCAGATTGCTCAGAATTCTCATCTACAAATTTGTGAGAGGTGATCCAATGCCGAATCAATGGAGGGAAAGTTACCTTCTCCCTGTATACAAAGGGAAGGGTGATACGCGAAACTGTGATAACTACCGTTCGATCAAGCTAATGTCACACACTGTGAAGATCGTTGAGCGGGTATTAGGTGGCCGACTGCGAAAAATAATACGGCTATCTGATGATCAGTGCGGGCTTGTCTCGGGTAAATCAACCACAGATGCAATCCAAAGTATAAGGATCATAATGGAAAAACATCGTGATTCCATAAGGGATTTGCATATTGTATTGGTTGACTTTGAAAAGGCATTCGACAGACAACGACGAGATCTGATATGGGTGGCGCTAAGACATCGAGGGTTTCCAGAAACCTATGTACAGATGATCATGAACATGTATGAAGGAGCAAAGACAAGAGTGAGATGCCCCCCTGGAGTAACCGAAGAGTTCCCAATCAAAGTCGGTGTGCACCAGGGAAGCGTTTTAATTCCTTTGCTCTTTTTACAGTCCTTGATTATCTGCTTGAAGGTAAAGTGATGGACCCCAAGGTACATCAGTTATTCTTTGCTGACAATGGAGCCATAATAAGTGAGCATCCTAAATCCCTGCAACGACCACTTGATGTGTAGGTGGACGTTCTGATCCACTCAGGCCTATTCCATACATTTATTTTAGTCGAACAGTGCTTCCCAAGTGCGAAAAGTTCAAATATCTGGGATCTATGATCAATAGCAAAGCAACTTGTGATGACGACATCAATCATCGCGTAAGCGTAGGGTGGATGAAGTGGCGAGAAAATTCGGCTATATTCTGCGACCGAAAAATGCCACCTAAGTTGAAAGGAAGGCTCTACACCGTAGTTGTGCGTCCAACACTCACATACGGTTCACAATGCTGGTATTGTCACGTTCAAAGAAGAGATCATTTGAACCCTGTTAAAAAGGCAATATCAATGAACGTTCCAAAGACATCGCGCTGTAGGAAAGACAGGCCTATAAACGCCTGGATCACACAAATGCGACGACATCGGCATTTTATTGGCCCCAGTAACCGAGTGATCCAAAATCGGGAGGTCTGCCGATATTTTCTGAGGTCAAATAGGCGAACCCCACAGGCGGATCAGTAGAAATGCGGTGAAGTGGGAGGATTGTAATCCCTTATTTTCGGATCATAATATCGCTGATAAAAGGAAGAAGAAGAATCCATGGCTTTAACAAAGTTTTTCATAAGTCCCAATTTTATGTGTAAGGGCGGCAAAATGATGTTGTTTGGCTCTACTAAGGGGCTTTAAATAATATTTTTTTATTATCGTTAGTTCTTTAGTAAAGGTAGTTATAATACTCCTAAACGATAAACTATCTCTAACCAATATCAAGTAAAGTGTGAGCCAACAGCTAGTGTGGAAGCTTTCGTTAATTTAAGTACACATTTATTGTAAAATAAATATAGATCTTTATCTTCTTATTACTATATACATGGCAATTATGAATAGCAGACAACATCGTTCATGCAACTACCACGACTTCTGATGACTTTTTGAAGAATAAGTAAGTCAATGGCAGCAATTTCAGTTTGGATGGTATATTTGAGATCAATTCATTGCCATGGACCCAACTTCATCAATCAATAAAGTTCTATATTGATTTTGTAATAAATGTGTGTTTCACAGAAATTGTTGGCTCACCCTTTATACATTCTTTCGTATATTTAGATAATTCGATGTAGTAAACTGTTTCTGATATTTTTCTGTTAATACTTATGCATGTTCAATTCCAAAAATGTATAATTTAATTAACGGCAAAAAATCGTGTTGACCAGTGTAATCAGTACAAACAGCCTTGCCGATTAAGCCATGTTCGTCCATCTGTATGGCCCTCCATCGGCCCTCCAGGTTCGGGGTTGTGCCGTCGGGGTAACTTCCCTACCACGTAAAAAAACTCATGGTTCCGAAACAACCAAAAGCCTCGGATAAGGATGAGCTAAAGACCGAGCTAAATGGAGAGGCTTGTTGGTTGAGGCCCAGGTTCACCCCGAACTGTAGCGCCACCTAAGTAAGTAAGTAAGTCCATCTGTATGTATGTCACTTTCTTTTCGGGCCTTAAGTTTTAACCTAGGAGAATGAAATTTAATATACGAGCTTCTGAGACATAAAAGTAATACAACTGCATAAAATTGTGAAAGATGCCAACTGACACTCTCAATTTTGTAAAAAGAAATATTATTATTATTATTATTATTATTATTATAATTATTATTATTATTATAACTTTATTGATATTTTACATTCAGCAGCAGCATTTCGGATGTTTTTTCATTATATCCATAATTGGTGCTGTGAAGAACAAGACGGAAGAGGGGTATGGACCTGAGGTTACGTTGGTTGGTTTTGAAAGAGATCATACACAGCAGCGCGGGGGAATTAATGTTACCTGCTAATAACAGATGAATGAACAAGATGTCAGCAACTTCGCGAGACGTTGGAGGTGAATTTGTAGCTAGCAGCCCAAATTAAACCACGTACGGCAAAGCGAATGAACCTGCGATGGACAGTTTCGATTCGCAAGATATGGATTTCGTAGTAAGGTAACCATACCTGGCTAGCATACTTAAGGAGGAGTCTGACGAATGTGATGTATAAGGATTTTGTAAGGTAAGGGTTTAAGAATTCCTTAGACCATCGTTTGATGGAACCGAGCGCAGAGTTAGCTCTGTTAATAATGTTACGAGTATCATTATAAGAACGGAAGTTGAATTCCCTATCGCAGATAACACCCAAATCATTGATTAGCGTGGATTGCATTCTGTGAAGATATTCGATGTAAAGATATTCACAAATTTCTGCGAATTGGGGGTAAACGTGTTGGTAATGGGAAAAAATTTGAGTTAAACCGAGATTTGAGGAATGATTACCGTATGTTTTTCAATTCAATTGAATTCAATTCACCATGGCGGGGCTGATATATAGTTTTTCCGGGGCACAATACGGACTTATTGAATGCGGCAAGCGAAAATTTGGTCGTAGGAATACGGTGGGGCATTGTCCATGCTGTTAACTTGGATAGGACTAAAATTAATGTTACTGAGAAGACTATTAAGTTTAGCGAAATCATCAGTTTCCACAGTGAGGAATTTTACTTAAGTTGTCATACGAAAACGTTAGGAATAGAGGTGTGTGGAGAGAAGATGGTTGCTTGCAGTATCAATGCAATTGGCGAAATATGTAGGTATTTATCTTCTTTATAATCATTCCCAACATTATATTTATATTTCCTAAATATTGCACTTTTCTTCTTTGAACACTCCAAAACGTATAGGTTTCTTTTTAAGTCCAGTGTTCCGTATTATACTTTCTGCTACAAAACAATAAGATAAGAATTTATGTCATAATTTGTATTCCGTTCTAGCATAGTGGTTGACAGATTAGTGCGTCGGACTACTCATGGGGTTCGGTTTCTGTTTCTAAATTATTTTAGTTAAATTCCGGCACTTACACATCTGTGAAATGTTATTAGGTACATAGGTCTCACTTCTTCGGTTATACACTTTCCGCAGCGTCCGCTGCATTTGGTTACTGATACTCTTTAGTTACCTCATTTCTTAATGGAATCGAATTAGATTTCCCTTGAAATGATAGGATGTTCTCATCCGTTTCCTTTTAAAATAAATTGGCTTAATTGCAACCGTGCTTTTTGTCAATAATCTAAGGGTCATACCTTAATATGGTATGCAAAACCCAAACATCCAAAATATATATCTTGATATGAGAGAGGTTATCAAACTCACTTATTGTACCTAGATATAGCAACGCCTAAAATGTTACGCAGAAAACGTCTGTTTAAAAAGAGAGAGTTCTTTTAGACAGAACAATTTTCTATGGATCCACTACGATTTCGCTGACAAACAATAACTTCGGTCTTACTGAATATCTTCCAATGTCTTCTGGGTTACGAGACCTTTGGACTTGGATACTGCAAATTGCAAAGAAAGATTCAATTATTCCTACTAATCTCAATACATTATCAATCTCATTCCATGGAAAACCTCTAAATTGACGTAAGCACCACGTCTACTACTTGTCTTATACCCAAATACAGTTTTTTAGTTTGTTTTTTTTTAATTATACCTTTCTATTCTTCTAATAGGTGCTAGTTATATATTTTTAAACACTGCCGCCGAGCTATATCCGATTAGAGCCAATCTAATAAGTTGGCATATCTCCCCAACACATGATCAATCAAAATACCCTCTCAGGGTTTTCCTCCAAACGAAATCTTTGGCGCCATTCATACAAACACATGCACTTTGCTACCAATGAGATATTTTATTAACTTATTCCCAATCACAGGGTTGCAAATGGTAATTATTCTCTGATATTTTGATTGCTCAAAATAAATAAGCACCGCATACTGATAAGTATCTCAAACATTAACCAGATATCAGTTGCCCAGAGTGAGTGCTCAGCAGTACACCCATCGAACTTCATAAAATAATTAACCGAATTCATCATTCCCAGGCAACAAATATTATTTATCATTCAGCCACCAATTTATCAAACTTATAATCGATACCGATACATCATAATCAAGAGCAAAGATACATGTACTCGCAAATATGTGTTCATTTGAGTGGGCAACATATGATGCAGCCTTACTTCTCTATGGCAATGGTTTTTGAGGATCGGCACCAACCCAGTTTTCTATGGGACGTTAGCCCTCGATTGCTTATTGAAAATCAAATTCAATTCATAAACGTTAATAATATTTTGATTGATTGCCTGTGTGCATGTGTGCAAACATTATGTTTGTGAATGGTATTCGGTACATTGTACATTAGAACTTTAACAATGTCACATTCGGTGAGGGTTGCCTCTGAGTGAGTCCATAAATCGCAATTGCAATATAGATTTTCTTTTAATTTATAATTCAAATAAAAATTGTTCTGCTGATGTACAGTCTGTTTAGCAAGTAACTTTACGAAATGTAAGTTATAACAGGGTATCAACTGGTCTGGAAAATAATGAAAAGTCAAGGAAAGTAAGGCAGATTGAGAAAAATTCAATGAAATTTTGGCTTAATTTAAGTCAGTTGTCTATTTCTTCCGGTTTATGTGGCTATAGGTAGAGTTCGTGGTTAGGCTTTAACTCTATAAAACATTAACGAAGATATGACCAAACATCGTATGAGCACTTTTCAGTAGAAGGCCATAACAGTTATCTTCTACATACTACTACACCACAGAGCACTACACTAAAGAGAAAAGAGGATTTCTTACGGCGTCTTTGGTATTTTTATTAGGGCCTCCCAAATCGATCGGTTTCTAAATCAACAAATTATAAAATACCGAAAATTTCAGTTTTAGTGGTGATCGATCTTGGCCTATTAGCTCGTCATTTTAGGAGCTCATATATAACTATATGTTGCATCATTCAAGATTTTGTAAGCTTTGCAAGTCTACGTCACTTGAATGGCACTTCTTTTCTATAAATCACACACCATTACACAAAAAACCATCTCTCGCGGCTTTTAATAGTTCTGCTGTTGTGTGGTGGGAATATTAGTCGCCGTTTAAGACAAACCAAATAGGTATTAGTGCTTTGGTTAATCAACATTGGTGTATATATGCAAGTTAAGAATCTGAACAAAAACGACAAACATTCGGTGCCATGCCACTTTACAGTGGGGGTAAACAAAGCAAGCTGAAAGAAAGGAATGCAGCTTTCTTTACAGGTCCAAAGCCATTCTACGAAGAAAAATATGTGGCATTTGAAAATCACAAAGCTACATACATATACTCGTATACTGCGTAGATAAGACTTTCATCTACTTAGACAAGATGTGCTTTTTTATAAAAATCTATGAATTAAAGCTCTATCGCAGTTCTATTATATTATAGAAAGATGATGAGATGCTATGGAGTACTAATCTAGTCTTATAATATCTAAATAACTATCGCCTCCCGAATAACATGGTATATGTATCATAACGATTCATCAAAAACAAGCTTAATAATGACAATAAAAGTGAAGTAGGTTAGCTTAGATTAGTGTGGCTGTCTGTACGAGAGTACAGGCATACTTAGTCCAGTAGAGTTCTTGCTTTGGTAGAACATATACTAAAATTACAACAATACAGAGAAGATTAGCATGGACATGATTGAACTCTCATGTATGGTACACAGACGGATCCAAGACAGAGGAAGGAGTTGGGGCTGGAGTATACGGCTACTACGAAAACCTTCATTCACTCGTGCATGGATAAAGTAACTCCGTATTCCAAGCCGAAGTATTCGCTATAGAATTTATGCATCAGAGAAAATATAAACAGATCTATAGGTATAACCAACAAGAACATTTATATTCTACCGGATAGCAAGGCTGCTCTGGCAATTAAGGCTTATGAAATAATATCCAAACTAGTATGTGACTGCCTTCAACTGCTTATATCACTAGCCAGCACAAACAGAGTTCATTTCATTTGGGTGCCAGGACACAGCGGATATGATGGAAATGAAAAGGCTGACCTGCTAGCCGGAATAGGAGCTGCGTGAAACTTTATGATGTCAAGACCATTCTGTGGATTACCAGTGAGTACGGCAAAAAGCTGTATCAACAATTCGCTAAAAGAAAAAGGTGCATCATTACTGGATGGAAACTGAAGGTAACAGACAAGCGAAGATTTTTCAGCCATATACTTCCCACAACTCCTACGATTAACTAGGAGTCAGATTAGAATAGCCACCGGTTTCCTTACAGGCCACTATCGAGTGAAAAAACATCTCATGGCTTTGGGAATAGCACAAGACAGCATCTGTAGAATGTGCAACGAAGACGAAGAATCAGCAGAACACATCTTATGTCACCGTAACTGCCTAATTAGAACGGGTGCCTATTATCTCGTCATTTTCATTTCGTTTACTATCATTTTGTTTTGGTTACAATCATTTTTATTCACATAGTTCTTTTGTTTTTCTTTTAACTTTGTTTAGCGATTAGTTCTTTACACGATTATATTGCATTTCTTTTTGTGCTTTTTACTTGTTCTGTATTTTCGTTAAGTGGTCTACCATATGCCTTACCTAAGCTAAATTTATCTCGTAAAACGGTTATTTCTCGTTTTCTCTCTATGTAGATCTATTGTTTTGTAATTAGTTATTTTGTTGCGGTTAACTTAGCCTTAAAGACGGCTGTGCGAATAACCGCCCAAAACAAAACGGACCAAAGTCCAAAAATGAACAATCGCCAAAAAAAAACCTGGACATTTTTTGGGCGAATACTCATTTTCATTTGGACGTTTACGCATTTTTATATGTTGGGATATTCTTCATAGTGAAAGATCGCTCAAAATGCCAAAAGTGAAAATACATACATATGTCAAAATGTTATGGGAACAATCGCCCAAAACTCCCAAATGAACAATCCCCCAAAAGTTTTTAAGCAATTCTTTGTAACGTAGGACCAAAAAAAAGGTGACCATAGACCAAAATGAGTACCGTTAGCGGAGCAACGAATAGACTTAGCCCCAGGCGCCTGCCGAACACTTATTGACATCCCCTCAGCGGAGCGACGAAGTCGCGTGAGCGGCTAAACCACTCTGGAAAGCGGAGTTCAAATAAATGAATTGCGCGAAGCGCGCCACCTACCCACTGTTGGCCCGCATAAAACTGTTCTCGAATAGACTTAGCCCCAGGCGCCTGCCTGACAGTTGTTGGCATACCCTTAGCGAAACGACGAAGTCGCGTGAACGGCTAAACCCCTCCGGAAAGCGGAGTTTAAATAAGTGAATCGCGCGGAGCGCGCCACATACCCACTGTTGGCCCGCACAAAACTGTCATCGATAGACTTAGCCCCAGGAAAGAAAAAAAAAAAAAATAATAATAATAGCAAAGTGCTTGAAGCTAAAATGAACATAGTCTTATCAAAATAAAAGCAAAATGAACTCTAGCGAAACAGTCTAAAATGAAATGATGATAATTGGAACTAATTATAAAAGTAAATAAAAATTTGAGGAACAAACAGATACGAAATGAGCTAAATTTGAACCATTTACAAAACTAAATGAAAATTTCAGACATAATCAGAAACGACTTGAAGAAAATACGAGTTATAGTTTATCAAAACAACAAAATGCGAAATGATAAAATCGAAATAACAGAAATCAAGAAAAGAAATGCGAGTTGTACCATACGTCCTCGTTATTTAGGTAAATTCTACCTTGAAGCAGAAGACATACATACATGTTGCGATCACGTACCGTGCTTTCCCGTATTCGGGCGAAGAGTACGAATCGGAGTATAGTTTTAAAATAAAACAATTAGTTTACTTGACAATGTTTATTTACTCTAGGACCCGCTGTCTTAATGCTTGGCTGCGGCCGTTCGAGTTATAATCAAGAACTAATCGTGTTAAATTCTAAATCTATACTGGCTTATTGTTACCCATTCTCCGCCTTATATAGTATCGATTCCATCCATATCATCCACATAAGACATTATGTACATTCGGTACCACCTTTGATCTTTGCGTACCTGATCATAAAACATATAAACCATTTCCTGTGATCAGGTACCGTCGGTGATCCGTTCCTATGTTTATTGCTTTAAGCAATAACCCGGA
The DNA here is from genome assembly GCA_945910035.1 of Brachypalpus laphriformis. Taxonomy (NCBI): domain Eukaryota; kingdom Metazoa; phylum Arthropoda; class Insecta; order Diptera; family Syrphidae; genus Brachypalpus; species Brachypalpus laphriformis. The sequence continues at coordinate 206,573,590 of OX246753.1, forward strand.
TTAGTCGCATTTAATGTCAATGTGTAATGAAAAAGCAACTTAAGCGATTACGCTTAAGAGTTGCTATGCGATAGTTAGGGATGGAATCGATATAGGAATGCTGTTACTATAATATTTTGGGACGCATGTAGTGAGTCACTACATACATATCTGCAAGCTCACTCAAAAGTATAGTAGAGTTCATCACCAATGTGGCCGCGGTGATAAGGTGACCTAATCCCACCTCTTCATTAATCTACAATCTACAATCTATACCAGTAGAGGTTCATTGTGATGCCATGGATCTTTTCAGTTTACAGAGCTTTGAACAGAGCGATGGATGCTCATGACGCCCAAGGACGTCAGTTCGCCGAGGTCTTCAAAGAAGGGAGTCCCCATATGGAGCAATCTTTTTTGGGACAGGACCGTGCATGTGCATAGGTCCATCTCGACAGCTCCTGCAGAAGTCATTAGAAAGGAGCACTAACCGTTTAGCATGAGCGTATGCTGAGTCTGACGATATACACATGTGTAGCTGAACACTCAGACCTGCGTTAGCACATCTGGGTGAACTTCAGCGCGCATATGTTTAACCGGACGAAGCATCTCTTGTTTACCTGGCTGGTTGAAATATGTGTCTCAGAAGTCTAGCAAGAGCTCCGCAGAAGGAGGACGAGCGGCGGATGAATTCTCTCGGCGGAATCAACGGTGACGCCTACAGGCAAGCGGGTACCTTACCGCAACTACTTCAACATATTTGGAGCTGAGGTCTCTAAGGATTTTCAATACTACGTCAGGGTATTGAAAAAGAGATGGTGGCGGATGAACCCTTAATGGGCCAACGGCAGCGCTCATATCCCTGAAGTGGATTACTGGCATCGGTGTATCCGGCCTCTTGTCCTAGGGGTAAAATAAAAAAGGATCTGGTCCTCCAGGTTGGGCGTTGTGCCGTCGGGTTAACTTCCCTACCACGTAAAAAACCTTTGGTTATGAAGCATCCAACAGCCTCGGATACGGATGATTTTGCTGTTGACGACCCAAGCAAACGTAAAAATGACAACGATTTTCGTGTCTCCACGTGGAATGTTAGGCCCCTCTTCAAATCACGTGCAGCCGAACAACCTGCGGAGGCCCTAGAGTGTCTCAAAGTAGACATCATCGCCATCCAAGAAGAAGTGCGATGGAAGGGCCGGGCAAAAGGAGTATGAAAAACTGCGACATCTACTACGGCGATTGCTACAGACAACAAGGACAGCGCCGATTCGGATGCGGATTTACCATTGGAGACTGACTTAAATTTACCAGCATGAGCCTAATATGCGCTCACGACCCTCACGTGAAGATAGACGACGCGACAAAGGACGACTTCTACCAGCTCTTGGACAAGACGTATGAGCAATGCCCTAGCCACGATGTTAAAATGATCCTAGGTGATTTTAACGCAAAGCTAGGAAGAGAGGACGTCTTTAGTAGCGTGGTCGGAAAGCACAGCCTGCACGACATCACATCTGACAACAGGTTCACGCTAGTCGACTTTTCGGCTAGACGAAACTTTATCGTAGCTAGTACGCGGTTCCCACGTCTCGATATTCACAAGGGAACATGGCTCTCCTTTGATCGAAAAACTATCAACCAAATCGATCACATTGCGATCGACGCAAGGCACTCTTTCAGTATTCTGGGTGTCCGGACTTTCCGAGGATCCAATGTGGACTCGGATCACTCCCTAGTTGTAGCCAAGGTACGGATGCGGATATCCAGAACGGAGCGAAATCAACGACATACTGTGAGGAAAATTGATGTCGGGCAGCTACAATCGCAAGAGACCGCCAGAACCTTTACCGATCGAGTTTCTTTTAATCTTAATCTAAGTCCTATGCCGCCAGTAGCAAATGCGGAAGACCAGTGGCAGCGTTGCCAAAAAGCCATCAGAGATGCCGCCTCTGATGTACTGGGTTTCTCTCGGCCACCGGAACGAAACTCCTGGTTTGATGAGCAATACCGGCAAGCACATGCAGCTGAACAAGAGGCGTACAAAGCGGCGCTGCATAGAAGGACTAGAGCTGCTTACGAGCTCTACGTGCACAGCAGAAAAGGGGAACATCGACTTCTCAGAAGGAATAAAAAGGAGCATGAGAAGCGCTCGATCCAGGAGATTGAGCGACTTTATTGCAGGGATGATGGTCGAAAATTTTACCAAAAGGTAAAAAGAACATGAGAGGATTTCAAAGCCAGAACCGAAGCCTGCAGGGACGAAAATGGCAATATAGTAGCAGAATCGCAGTCGGTGCTAAGGATATGGAAGGACTATTAAACGGCGATGATGACCAATATTCCGCTGTCAGGCAGAATGAGCCATTCAACAGTGACGATGACAGTCAGCATTCCCGTCAACCCGATCAGAATGAAGTGAGGATAGCGATAGCTAAACTTAAATCCAACAAAGCTGCTGGAGCCGACGGCCTTGCCGCTGAACTTTTCAAGGCAGGAGGAGATGAGTTGGTAAGGAGCATGCATCAGCTCATCTGTAAAATCTGGTCGGACGAATGTATGCCCGATGAATGGAACCTCAGCATCGTTTGCCCGATCCTGAAGAAAGGAGACCCTCTGAACTGCGCCAATTACAGAGGTATAAGTCCTCCTCTCCTGCTGTCTGCCGTATTATGTGAACGCCTAAAACAGATCGGCAGCAACTTGATAGGTCCTTATCAATGCGGTTTCGGGCCTGGAAAATCCATCATTGACCAAATATTCACATCAGATCTTGGAAAAAACCCATGAATATAAAATCGATACGCACCAACTCTTCATCGATTTCAAAGTTGTCTATGATAGCGTGTATAGAGACGAACGAGTTATACAGAGCCATGTCTAGTCTTGGCATCCCTGCCAAGCTCGTCCGTTTGTGCAGAATGACGATGGAGAACTCTCGCTGCTCCATCAAAGTCGGTAAGAACATCACCGAACCATTCGATGACAGGAAAAGTGACGCGCTATCTTGCGATCTCTTTAACATAGTACTTGAGAGAATTGTACGAGACTCACAAGCCAACAACGGAGCTATAGCCTTTTACAATTTTGTACAACTACTCGCTTATGCCGATGATATTGACATAATGGGAAGAACTCAGCGGGCCCTCAATTGGGCATTTACGAGTATTGAGATCGAGTCAGCAAAGATGGGTCTAGCGGTCAATGAAAGCAAAGCAAAATATATGCTGTCTACAACAAAGGACACCCAACATCGGCGTTTTGGACAGAACGCCACAATAGACATATATGCGATTAATTTTGAGGTAGTTAAGGATTTTGTCTACCTAGGCTCTATGTACGCAAATAACACCAGTAGGAAGATCACACGAAGAATTACTCTTGGCAATCGTTGCTTCTATGCGCTAAAACGGCAGTTGAGTAGCAAGGCCCTATCTCGAACTACTAAGGTAACTCTTTATTAGACACTAATCATTCCAGTCCTGCTGTATGGCGCAGACGCATGGGCTTTGGTTATTTCGAGAGAAAAGTTCTTCGAGCGATCCTTGGTCCCATCTGCATAGACGGTGAGTGGAGGAGAAGGTACAATGCCGAACTATACGGCCTGTATAAGGACATCGACTTAGCCAGTAGAGTTCACATACAGCGACTTAGATGGCCGGGTGATTTAGAGCGGATGGAGCCCATCGTTCCCGCTAAGAAAGTCTTCGAATCCACCCCGGATGGATGGCGCAGTAGAGGACTACCTCGCGGCAGGTGGCGTTAACAAGTTGGCGTGCGCAACTGGAGGCAGCTGGCTCGTAACCGTGCTGGCTAGAGATGTTTGTTGGTTGAGGCCCAGGTCCACCCTGGACTGTAGTGCCATCTAAGTAAGTAACCGTTTAGCATGTTGGCCTATCCGACGCCGTTCTGAGTGAGGACACTGATAACGGAGCTGATCCGTGATCGCCTTGGCGTAACCACCCCTCTACTAAATTTCTGATCCAGCCTAGGCCAGATCTGTCTCGAAATATCGCCCGTTGAGTCATTTTTCCATCTGTGGTTGATTGTGCTCATAGCGTTCAGCTTTAGTAGATGCTTACATGTATAGAGAGACGTATCCACGGTCCACCACTTCGATAGAATCCGTGGAGTAGTTCCCTTCGTGGTCCCCCCCATAGGTGAATGTTGAACTGCTACATTATCTCCGTGGGAGACAAACAGCAGTTTAAGGCGGCATTTGAAGCAAAAGGGCACGATTTCAGCGACTTGATTGTCCCTTGACTGTCACTGAAAATGCTAATATCCTTGACATATATTTTATTACATTTCAATTAGGAAAAGGCTTCTTTTATCGCCATGATTTCCGTCTGGAATACGCAACAGTGTTCTGGGAGGCGGAAAGAGATGCTTTTCAGAGAAGACACCATAATCCACCCCATTTTCGGTCTTGGACCCGTCTGTTTAAAAATAAACTGAACTACTATCCAAAGGTGGAGCATTATCCCATTCACTGCGGTCAACGATTTACTTCTCCTACGCGCTCTATTAGATTAGCTTCCCAGCTTAATTTCCTGTCCAAAATAAGGCCCAAGAGTTTTGCATTTTCTGTGAAAGTGAAACTGGTGCCATTTATCGTAGGAGGGTCTGTGAGGGAAACTTCATATTTCCTCGTGTAGAGAACAAGTTATATTTTGTGAGGGTTAACATCCAGTCCACATTTTGAGGCCCATTTCGTAACCTGGAGGAGAGAATATTCGAAGATTTCTCTGAGAGAGTTTGGGTTTTTGCCTAGCACCAGTAACATATATTTAAATAAAAGCGCCTGTTTGAAAAAAAAAAAAACATACATTGCTCAAATTATGATAAACAGGAAATTCAAAAATCCATCTACTACTAAGCAAATTATTCAAAAATGATATAATATATACGTAACATTGAATTTTATGTGCAATTTTACAACTTTCATAACCATATTGCAGTACGAATATTTTAATTGTATTTTTGGTTTGCTGAGCAAGATATTCAAAGATTATTGAGGTACAGCAAAGCATCGGACGAAAAGTGAGTAGGTTTGTGAAAGGGAAGTTTAGGTTAGATTAGGTAGGGTTATGAGGTTATCATAAAACACTAGGCACCAAAGTGGGCCCATCGCGATCCCTAAGGAACCTTCACGGCAGAAGGCCTAAACCCATTCTCCCAAGCAATTAATCTCCCTACAGAATCTGAAGAGGTCCTTGTTATGGTTCAAGGACCTCACCTCTTCAAGGTTATCGAAGAAGTATTTTCCAATGCGCTTTAGCCTCGCCCTGGCAATTCCTTGACATTCACAGAGTATGTGAGTTATATCCTCTGAGACATGTAGGTCATCGCAGTACCTACAAACATCCGTGTCGGATAACCCTAGTCTCAGGGCATGCTTCCTTAGGAGACAGTGGCCAGAGAGTATTCCTATCGCTGTTCTTAGCCTTGATCTATCTAATTTAATTATCTCCCCATATTTTCTGCGGTCTAATACAGGTAACAAAACCTTGACACCCTGTGACCATCTAAGTTTGACCATCTTAGATTAGCCATGTCAATGATTTTATCCCGAATAATTACCTTAGCCACACACCCTGGTGGTTTAATACTACCAATTATATCGCTACGTGCGAGCCCCGCTCCTCTTTTAGCCAGCACGTCGGCTTGCTCGTTGCCTTCGATATCGCAGTGTCCAGGTACCCAACATAATCTGACTCGGTTCTGTGTACATAATGCCCTAAGCATTGTGCGGCAATTCCTGTAAAAGGGAAACACAGATTACAATTTTAGTTATGCAAGATTTGGAACCCGATCGAAAATTAGGCTCTTGATTTCACTTCTTTTAAGGTATGAACAAGAATTTCGTACAAATACGAGATAGAAAGTCCTTTTTCCTTTTTTGAAATGGTTCTATAACTCCCGCTATTTGTTAAGGAGAGCAGTCTCTCTGGGAGAAAGAGACTCTGTGTTACACTTCTCTTGCCTTCTACTTTCTTCTAGCTATGTGCTCTGGTTTTGTTGGTCAAAATTTCCCCTTAGCACCCCATCCCACAATCTTTTTTAAGCAGGTGACCTTGAATTGGTTTTGTATACAAGAATAATGTTTTCGAAGTAGATTAATAAGGCACTCCAGTTCACTCTGACTCTGAGTGAACTTGGAAGTTCATTTTTGTTTGCTAATTTGTCTGTTTCGGGTTTTGAAGTTTATTTTTTGCTCTCATACTTTTACATCTTCAAAAGTAATTATACAAATTTATTGTAACTAAGATAATGCCGTTTGTATGCTGCTATTTCACTTTGAGCCTCGTATTGTAAAAAGAGACCTGTCAGAATGCTGTCCGATTAAGTTTTTTTTTGCTGTTTCAGATGATTTTTTGATGGCCTTCCGGGTGTTCATGTTCCTTTCAGTAAGACATTGGTACCGTCTTGATGCTAGAGATATTTGGTGTGCAATATCCTAATTTCTTGAGACCGCATGTACTGAAACGTGTCATTAGCGGCAGCGAAAACGAAAAGTTGACGCCGAAAGCGACATGAGATGCGGATAAAACGGAAGGAAAGCAAAAGAGTAAATTGGAGACGGTGCATATGTATGCGTATGGTGTGAGTGGCGTGAGTAGAAGCAGAAGGGGTGCCGATGGTGTAGTGGTAACGCCGTTGATTACCGCGCTAATGGCTCATAGTTTAAATCCTGATGTCAACAACAATTGTTTTTATTAATTTCTTGTGAAAGAAAGGGCCATGTGAAATAAAGTACACAACCGGAAAAATTATTCGCTATTTTGGATGATTGATATGGCTATGATGCCAGGTGTTCGAGAAAAAAATACGGTGAATCGAAAACAAAGAGAAAAACATAACTAAAATCCCCCAGTTACTGGACGCCACCCCCCGGAGTTTTTCTGAAACATAACATCTGACTTTCAGACCACTACACCGGTCTTTCTCTCTCTCTTTCCCGATCCTTTCGTTATGTGTAAACATTTTAAGCATATTCATAACCCCTTAAGTGGAAGCAAATTATAAAAAAGAAGCGGTGTGACTGGCGGCGGAAGCAGCAGCAGTGGTGGCGAAAGTGGCAGCAATGGCGGAAGCACTTACACCAGTTTACTATACTTTTCCGTTATACTCTTATTGCTACACCTTTTTCAAAGTTCCAACATAGTTTCGTCTTTTAGTCTTATTCTCAGGAAATTATTTCGACAGTTCCAAAATAAATTTTAAATACAACTGTGCGTGTGTTTCTTGTTCTTGTGGGCCCCGTTGTACCTTCATCAATTCTATATACACACACATAAATTATTACCGATTTTAATCAGCCATTCGTTTAGTACGATTAAATGATTTATTGAGGCACGATTACGATTTCCTTTTGACACTTAGCGATATTTCGCGACAGAATTTTGACAACGCTCTTTTCATTTTCGTGGACAAGCCGTCAATTGTTGGGGGTGATTAAAAAAGCAGTTATGGTCGAGTACCTCTACGCGTAATTGTGATTCTAATCGCATTTGGGCTACTCAATGCGATTACAACCGACCCACACCCATATCCCTCACGTATAACATAACAATTATGCCGATGGAAATCGTGTAAACTTCAACCACTATCTCGCCGTAAAAGTTAATCAGATTTCCATTTGTCATATCGCCTCTTTCTTGGGCTAGCTATAGCTAACATTGGGACCAGCCTCTGCTGGAGACCATGGTTGTGTTTAGATCTAAATATATGTAATTTGATTAAAATAGCGTGGAATCAATTTTGTTATATAGTGTAAATTGGGTTTAATTGGCTCTGTGTCAAGCTGGGCATTTAATTATAATTAATAATCTGTTACCAGTTGAACTTGGTTGGCCAGTTAGTCGGCTGTATTTTGTCTTTCTTGTTTTTCTCTTATTAATTTATTAGATCATGCTAATAAGCACAGTTTAGTCTGATGGCCAATTAATTGTGAATTCATTTTAACTGGAACTGTTGTGTCCGAAGATCTTATTATACATTATTCTGATGGTTAAGTTAATTGGCTCATACATATGAATACGCAAATCTATTTATGGTCGGGTCCTTGAATTGGTGTAGGTTTGTTTATGAGATTGGGTAGTAAGCCCGCATTCATATTGATTTGATGCGGCTTGTAGGCGATCAAAGAATGTACAATTTATTGGGAAAACCAATTCCGTAGAGGAGCCGAGCGTGTTAATTTATTTTTATTCTTGCAATGCTACACAATTTCAAAATTAATATTGTATTAATCCTTGTAAATAGGTTAAGGTAAGTACTAAAACTCTTTAAAGAGGTACTATATAAGCAGCTGAAGTTAACAAAAGGACACGCATATCTGTTTTTTTTTTAAACAAAACAATAAGTGGTGCAAAAGGACGCATTAATAAATATGTTGATTTATATTCTCGAAACATCTAGTATATTTGCACCTAGTAGCTAGTGATTTAAAATAATTGTATATTTGTACAGTACTGGAACCGTAAAAGCTACGCAGAGCGTGCCGCATAAAAATAATTATAATAAAATAAATTATTCTTATGTATTGAATACATAGTGATTTTTATGCTCTAAGCCGATGTTTTTTTTTAAGATAATCATCAAACAACATAGTACCTATATAATAATTGTCAATTAGTGTCCGATGTCCGGTTCCAGACAAAAATATTTTAAGAACCATAAGGCCTAGAGAGCTGAAATTTTACAGGAAGAAAGATCTCTTCGAAAATAGGTAAATAAGTACTTGGTTGGCGCACGGCTTGGTCCACGTACCCTCAAAATTTTTACATTCGAAATCGAAAAGACTTTGAGATCTAGAATTTTGTGAAAGCTATTATATCATAATTATATACCCTTACGTGACTGCACACCTCGTCGTGGTGTAAGGGCCTAGTAGAGGTCAAAGACTCTTGGGATTTATTCCCTATACGAGATTCAAAACCAAGATGCAGTCGACCACAATCCTCCCTTTCCCATCCCTACTTTCCCCTCTCCCCTCCGGTGGGCTGGATCAAGGTGTCATACGACCCGTGTCTAGGATCAACCTGGCTGGGAGCCCATCCCAAAAATAATTCAGTCGCGAACGGAGTATTCGGATACCTGGCGACCTCCGAATTAACTAGCCTTATCTGTGTATTGCGGATTTCTGCACAGACTTAAGGACAAATTAGTGCTGGTGGTCATCGACAAAAGTGATGCGGACGGATCTATCTCCGCTGAAAAAAGGAACATGATTCCTTTACTGATACTTTCCGTGTTCCTGGACATAATGAAGGAGAATCCAGGTCCTCCTCCTAGATACTGCGATGGCGGATGGCACCAGGTCTACGTTGAGCTAATCGCGTGCGAAGATCAAAGGTCATTCGACCTCTACAAACTCGCCATAATCAAATTAGGGGAGGTATGGCCAGGTGCTAAGCTCGATGTTGTATAGAGGGAAGATATCCCGAGTAGGCCGAGAACTCGCACCTGGATCCCAGCCGAACTTCTCAACCCGGATACTTGAACTTGAACTTGAATTTTTATTGAGACGTAAATAAAACTTTTTTTTTTCATAAGTTACAATATCTTCAATATAGCCGACTTAAATTAGTTATATCTGGCTTAAGCTTAATAATTCAAAAAAAAGTATTCATTACCTATAACTCGGATGTATATATGTTAGTATAATATGTTATTATATCTTTAGTTTGTCTATGCTTGCTCCCGGCATAATTTCACAACATGACTTTTATTGCCAACTTAAAACTAATGACTAGAACTAAAATAAAACAAAATAGATAACTTGGTATCGCAAAATAAAAGTATTGGCTAAATGAATATAAGTCAAATTTATATTAAATGAGCATCATACAATTTGTTCACACATACTTACTTAGTTCACTATAATTCGTAAAATATATAGGAACATTCATTTCATTCATTTTCAATGGCCTGCTAATCCTTCATGAGGGTCGCGGGAGTAGGATGCTCAGGTGGACTCTCCATCCTTCTCGATCCTCCGCCATTGACTCCAATTCACCAGGGAGAATCCCTAAGCGGCTCCAAGAGAGATGTCGGACTTGATCCAACCATCTATTTCTGGGCCTTCCGCGAAGTCGTCTACCTGATGGCACGGCAACCATGGCACGTCTTGGAAGCCGGTCTGGGGGCATACGCACTACGTGACCAAACCATCGAAGCATAGATCGTTCCGTTCGGAGAAGTAGCTGCTCAACGTTGAGCGCCTCGCGTACTCTGGTGTTGCGCACTCGATCCCTACGAGTTATTCCAACAACACCGCGAAGGAACCTCATTTCGGCAGCTTGTATCCGCGATCTTATTCTTTCGGTCACTACCCAAATTTCATGACCATAGGTGAGAGTTGGAACATACACCAAGTTAAAAACCGATAGCTTAGCTTGAATACTAAGTTCGGCCTTCCTTATAACAGATTGGCCAAGCTCTCTCAAAATTGATCCAGCCTGACCAATTCTACAGGATAACTCGGCATTGCTCCTCCCATCACTCGTGAATAAAACCCCGAGGTACTTAAACTTCTCCACCTGCTTCAGTGGGACTCCACTAACATGCAGAGTGCACTGAATGGGTTTTTTGGAAACGACCATTACTTCCGATTTGTTCACGTTGATCTTCATTCCAGCATCATCACAAACGGCTACAAACCTTTCGAGTGCGCGCTGAAGTTCGGTTTGAGAGGACCCAATGATGACCAAATCATCCGCAAAGAGCAGATGACTAATCCTTAGGTCTCCCACTTTGAAACATTCACCGCCACGGCTGCGCTGCAACATCCAATCCATATATACAATGAAGAGGAGAGGTGACAAAACGCACCCCTGGCGGAGTCCAACGCCCACAGTGAAAGGTATTGATTTAACACCGTTTATCCGAACACAGCTTTTACAGTTTGTATATAAAAACTGAATCGCCCTTAACAGGGAACCATCAATCCCATACTCCTGCAGAACACTCCAGAGTTTGCCTCGAGGAACCCTATCATATGCTTTTTCCAAATCCACAAAACAAGTGTAGACAGGTTTGGCATATTCCCAGGCTTTCTCAAGAACCATTCTGAGAGTGAACAACTGGTCGGTTGTGCTTCTACCGGGACGAAAACCGCACTGCTCATCCCCCAAACTGTCCTCAACCACAGCTCTGGAACGCTTTCCAGGGAGACTTAAAAGAGATATACCCCTGTAGTTGGCGCAATCTCTTTTGTCCCCTTTTTTAAAAAGAGGAACTATCACCCCCATTTGCCAATCACCAGGTGTTTCACCGCATTCCCAGGCCACTTTAATGACACGCGAGAGCCATTGCACTCCCTCTTCACCTAAAGCCTTGAGCATTTCTGGCCGAATTTCGTCCACACCAGCAGATTTGCCAACTTTTAGCGCTTTGATCGCCAAAGTTACTTCCTCTACCGTAGGACTACTTTCCGCCCAACTCTCGACCATAGGTCTGTCATCTTCGGTGCCCTGTTCGGGATTGAGTAATTCTGAAAAGTGCTCGCTCCATCTGCGTAAGATGTTCTCCTCATTGGAAAGAAGTCTACCGTCTTTGGATTTGACTCCTTCAACGATATTCAACTTTTTTCCTCTGAGTCGGCAGACGGTCTGCCAGAACATCTTATTTGCAGATCTGTGGTCACGTTCCAATTTCTCGCCAAACTCCTTCCAAGACTGTTCTTTCGCTGTTTTCACAGCTAATTTGCAAGTTCTTCGCGCCTCAGTGTACCGATTTCGAGAAACGGAGTTTCCCAAGTGAATCCACACCTTAAAGGCTCTCTTCTTCTCTCTGATGGCTTCTTGAACTCCGGGCGTTTTAAACCAAGCAGTTCTTTTCTCACCACCAGCCGCCACACCAAGCCGCTTCACTCCACAAACATCTCCCGCAGAGGCAATAACCGCTGTTGAAAACAGTTGCCATTCTTCCTCTACATTTGATGGAACAGTTGGAATTCGTTCAAACCTTTCCGATATTTGCCGTGCAAATGTCTCCCGTATCTCATCGTCCTGTAACCTCTCCCATCGTATGCGTGTAACCATCCTTGGTTTACGCTTTGGTAGGGGAGGCACTCTCTCGCTAAGATACAATTTGCACAGCACTAAGTGATGATCAGTTGACAGTTCGCCCCCTCTCAATACGCGAACATCACAAACCATTCTCTTCAGACACGATGGTACCACAAAGAAATCGATCAGCGACTTCTGCTGAAGACTCTGACGGTACCACGTGTATTTGTGAATGTCTTTGTGTGGAAATATGGTGTTCATGATGGATAAGCCATTTTCACAACAAAAATCCAACAACCTCTCTCCGTTCGCGTTTTGATCAGGATCACCGTTCCTCCCAATCACACTCCCCCATGTCATAACATCTACACCCACATGAGCATTGAAGTCACCCATCAGGACAAAAGAATCCATATCTGCAACCTTTTCAAGGGCAACATCAACTTCATCTAAGAAAGCTGCGTACTCTGACAGAAGGTTCGGTGCATACACCTGCACCAATGCCAGAGTTGATCTTTCAAGCTTGAGCTTTAAGATCGCAACTCTCCCTCCTAATGGTATCCACTCCAATACTCTCTCTGTCAACCTGGGACTTGTGAGTATCCCCACTCCCGCCCGAGCAGACATTGAGGGTGCGACTCCTGACAGGAAGAGCTTCCACCCATCCGAAAGGTCCACAGTTTTAGAACCTCTCTGCTTTGTTGAAGAGACGCCAACTATATCTAGTCGACTTTTAACAGCCTCCCCAACAAGCTCAAGGTCCTTCCCTGTGAGCGATGAGACGTTCCATGTGCCTATCCTAAGTCGATGTCGTTGTCGAATCTCAGAGAGTCCATCTGTGGAACAAGTCATGCGAAAATCATATGATCTATCATAATGACACTGTTTCTTTTAAAATGACATGAACAAAAATATGAACAAGCGCCCACGGATGCCAACGCACACTAGCATTGGCAACAGCGAAAACACGCCCTCATTGCCATCCATGTGAATCAATACCCTTTCGGATTTTATTTAAAAGAAACGGACATTATTCGGACAAGTGTAAACAAGTAATTTGTTAGATAACTATCCTCTCAAGTTGGGCAGCGAGGTTTTCTCATAAAAAGGTAAAGTGGGGGCACTATCTAATGTAAATTGTAGCGTAGAGCGTGATCTATCGTGCAAAAAATTGAAGGGGGAGAAGTAATAATGATCGTGGACACTTTCGTTTACATTTGCATCCCACAACGCCTTGATAATCGGATTAGGATGGGATGCGGTTGCCTGCAATCTTTTCTGTAGGCTTTCGGTCATATAAGCTATGAGGGGAGTAACTTTAGTTATATTGTGTAATGTTCGATTTGAGTACCATTTTTTATTCGGTTTCCGATATTTACCACAACAAAATCTTAAAATCTTTCTTTCAAAAGTTCCAAGTTCTTTTGCTGCAGTAGGCGAAATAGTAAACCAAGAACCAAACCCGTACGCAATGATTGGCCTAATAAGGGTTTTTTACATAAGAATTTTAGTTTTATATGACAAGTTTTTCGAGGAAAGTTACTGTTTCAGAATGGAGGTAGCTGTTCTTGCTTTAATCAAGATTTTTCTAGCGTGGACGTTAAACATAAATCTATTTTGAAAATATATGCCCAAGTATTTCATTTCCGTTTTTAAGGGTACGGATTCGCCCAGTAATTGTAAAGAAAGTGCTTTACTTTCTTTTACCGCTAAGCGGTGCCCTTTTCCGTAGGCGTTTCTGAAACAAGTTAATCCACATTTCTCTGTATTTATAATCAAACCCCTGGAAAAAAACAAACATATGCGAGCACTTCTTGAACTGAGAAAGCTATTTATTAGGCGTATGAGTGCCACTGGAAAATTTAGTCTTATTAATTTATAGATCAGCCCTTTATGCCAAATAGTATCAAATGCTGCTTGCAGGTCGATGTCTAAGACTACCGTACATTTCTTTTGCCACAAATTGTTTACAATCTTATCACCAAGGAATAACAATGCATGCTCCGTTGAATGTCCTCTCCTAAAACCAAACTGGTTATTTTGAATTATACCGAATTCTTCGCAGAAATTGTCTATGCTATCAGCTGACACCCGCTCAAATAGTTTTCCTACATTAGAGAGCAGTGAAATTGGCCGGAATTCTTTTATATTCTTTGCGCTTCTTTTCTTAGGTATTGGTAAGATTTTTGATTTTTCCAGATTTTAGGAAAGTAGCCATTATTAATACAATGGTTGAATATGTGCGAAAGAGTAACGGCGCACAATTGGAAAGTCACTAAGCTGGACGAGCCAAAAGGTTTTTACAAATGTGCACTTATTGTCATCAATAAAGAATCTCCTGCTTTTTTGGCGAAGACTGGAGGTGTTGTCTACTACGGCTTTTACCCTATTACTATGAAGGTCTATAAAAAGGACGAAGACTGTGATTTGGGTAAATTGCACCCCCATCCTTCGAACCCCACTCCTGCAACTATTGAACCCGAGTCTATCACATTCCCTTCTTGGGATAGTGATTACTCTCAAGCGTCATTCCCTAACAATCCGTCTTTAGTCGATGAAGACAAATTGTCGGACATAGAGACGGAGGACAATTTTGATAAACTACATCCACTGCTTTTGAGTGAGGACGAATTGTTGGAATCGTCCTCAGACTTAGAAGCCCTGAATATCTCAATGGTAGAAGTTCCCCCGCCTGATTGTAGCGCTAATACTGCAGTTAGTAAAGATTAACCTCCATCACTCCAATACGGCTTCTACCGGTTTTCTTCTCCGTCTCTCAAAGGACAGGGAAGATATAGTCTTGGTCCAGGAACTTTGGATTGTGGACAATTTGATACGTGGACTCAAGACTCCTAACTACTACACCCTGTACGCGACGAAGGTAAACCCAGAGTTTTTATACTGGTAAAAAGTATCCTAAATGTAACTTTACTTCCTAATTACAGCGATGGAGAAACACCCAGCGGTTCTTACCCTTTGGTGTCGGCGTATCTCGCTCATGATAACATGGACTCTCTCTTCTTTTTGGGGATAACCTGGAAAGACTGTTCGTAGATGCGGGGAGGCAAAAGACTGGTCTCATTATAGGATGCGATGTTAACGCTCACCATTCTGTATGGAGAGTTCCGATATCAACAAAAGAGGTGAGCTACTTTTTCATTTCATTCTAAGAACAAAACTTATTTTGTGCAACATAGGTAACGAGCTTATCTTCGTCACCAGAAACAGGCAAGAAGTATTGGACATCACCCTTGCCTCCGATAGTATCGTCCAACGCATCAAGTATTAGAAGGTGTCAAGCGAACCATCATTCTTGGATCACAGGGATCTCCAATTCTAATTATATGTAAATTCTATTAGCCCTCCAGTTTTTAAGAATTATCGTAAAACTGATTTGGTTAGGTATAGGTCAACTTTGAGTAATTTAGTTACCTCAGATCACCTTAATCCTCTATGACCCCCAAGAACTTGATCGAATGGTTGAAGATTTAACCTCAGTCTTAAATACAGCGATGACTTCTTCCTGCCCTTTGATTCCACCTAGGGGCAAGAAAAAGCCGCATTGGTGGATTGCAAGTTTATGCCCTTTAAGAAATACTTGTAGAAAACTTTTCAATAATGCCAAAAGTACGAGAGACGCGCTAGATTTGGACTTGTACAAGGCATCCCTAAACATATACAAAAAAGAATTAAGGAAAGCCAAACGTAATTCTTGGAGACTCTTCTGTGGTAAAATAGAAGAAACTTCTAAAGCATCTATGCTGAGGAAAATTCCCTCTTTAAATCCAATAACACACAGTTACCTTAAGAAAACTGATGGGTCTTGGACGACTTCCAGCGAAGATTCGCGAAATTTACTGCTTGACACTCATTTCCCAGGCAGTTCCCAAGTTGTTAGCAACATGGTTTTCGGCAGACCATCTGCACATATAACTAACTCCTCAAAATTGATTACACAGAGCAAACTCCATTTTACACTACACAGCTTCAAACCATATAAATGCGCGGGACCAGACGGCATAATACCTGTCGAGTTGCAGAAGTCATCGGATATAATCTTGCCGGTGCTTGAAACAATTTTAAAAAGTTGTCTAGACCTGTTATATATCCTAAAGGTATGGATAGAAGTTAAAGTTGTCTTCATACCAAAGCGGCTAAATGCTCTTACACAAATCCAAAAGATTTCAGACCTATTAGTCTATCATCATTCATCGTAAAAACATAAGAACGACTGATTGATATTCATTTACGCAACAGTATTGATAAGAAACTACTCGGCTCAACATGCATATTGCAAAGATAAATCAGTGGAGACGGCATTACACTCACTGGCGCGTACTATTGAATATCCCCTGTTTCATAAGAAGTATACAATGGTTGCTTTTCTGGATATAGATGGCGCTTTCAACAATGTCAATACATCAGCGATAGCAGATGCACTTTCAGACCTGAAGGTCGACAGCTCACTTTGTGAATTGATTCATCTACTGCTTAATGGTCGAATTATCAACTCTAAGCGGGTGGGACGTCTACTGGAACGTCTGTCAGTAGAGGCACTCCGCAAGGTGGTGTTCTATCCCTCCTTTTGTGGAATTTGATGATCAATGAACTATTGATAATCGTGGAAACCGAGAGATGCACGACGATAGCTTATGCAGATTATGTTTCTTTGGCTGTCTCGGGAAAGCACTTAAATACTCTAAAAGAACGTCTACAAAACGCTTTAAACAAGCTCACTAAATGGGCGGTTCGGTGTGGTTTGGGTGTAAACCCCCACAAAACTGAACTAGTACTCTTCTCCTCGCCTCATTTTCAAGAAAGAGCTAAGAAAGCTGTAGTAACACTTTTCTTCAGGTCCAGCGGTCAGCTTGTCTGTGCATAAGCGGGGCACTACGTACAACTCCCTCTGCGGTACTGGACATTATGTTTCATCTGTTACACCTCGATATACCATATTTAGCAAGCAAATGGCAGCGAATGCCGCCGTTCGCCTTGATGCTTTCCAGCAGTGGTCAAGAAAAGAATTTCGCCAGGCTTCCATTCTGAATAAATTCGAAATCCATCCCGAAAACACGGACTACACCATCCCACATCTAAATTTTGATCAGAACTTCCTAGTCACCATCCTTTCCAGATCACTCTGGGAGAACGATGCATTTTTAGAATATGAGTCGATTCACTTCTACACTGATGGGTTAAAAACCAAAGACGGAGTCAGTGGAGGTGTTTTCTCTGACAGACTTAATCTTAAGCTCTCCTTCCATCTTCAAATCATTGTAGCGTGTCTTATCTTGGCTTAAGAAAAACGTGATATATATAGGGATATTCCAGAGGAATGTAAGGCCGATGAACTTGCCAGAATAGGAACAACTATACCCATCCTGCCGGATAGAGGCGCCTTGGGTATACCAATCGCTACTCGCAAACTTAAATTTAAGCTGGATGATGTCGAGAGTACAAATGGATCACCATGTCTAGCGACAAAACAGATTTAGCCACAGGTGGATCTAAAACGTTCTAAGAATTTGATTTCTCTCAACAGATTGAAAATCGGTGCTATAATAGGTGTCATCCTTGGACACTGTCTAGTAGCCAAGCATGCTACAAGGCTAGGCCTAGGCTAGTATGCGAACAACACGTTCTCAGATCAACGTTATTTGGAATTCAACTTCGAGAATCTCTCTTCCACTATTTAGTCAGGTTTTCGTAACCCTCTGACTAGGTCGATCACAACAATATTCTCCTCGCTAAGCTATCCAACTGTTTCTATACACGACCGGGTACACAACTGGAACAACACAAGCACAACGACGTTCTCAGCTCCGTCCATAAGTCAGTATTAATCGAATTATTCACAACTACCAGAAGGAAGTTAGCCAAATGTCCTCAATGGCGGATCTACAAGGGCAGCCTGAACCTGTTCAGAATGGGAGTCTGGAAGCCCCGAGGTAGATCTTGACTCAGCTTCATTCAGAGCAGGGACACGACAACACGTCTCAATCCTCCAGACTGCGAAAAATCTTGTTCACAATACCAACGGTAGTTTCTTAATGAATGCTAATGTGAAGAAGAATTGGTGAGAAGAAATTGAAATGGGCGGTGAGCATTTTCGAGCTATTGAAACCTCCGGATCCGGATGGTATCTCTAAATGGCAGTTCCGCTAACCATTGGCATTGAAAAGTTGTACGTGCCCTGTATTTTGACGAGGTGCCTTGCACTTTGAACCATATCAAGCACCTGTACCGAGGTAAAGGTAGGTGCCGTGAATTAACATAGAAGGCAATAATGTCGATTCGACTTTATTTCCATAGAATATAAAAGTCGAAGTTCATTTGGTATTACGCTCGACTTTATTTCTAATTGTTCTGCATTATAAATGAGTAATAATGTGGCATAAAAGTTGAATAATGCCGATCAATTTTATTGTCGTTTTATGTGGAATCTTAGTAAGCGACTTTATTTCCCAACCCAAAATCTGTTTTCGATTTTATTACCAGTAGTATTCGACTTTACTTCCCAACGGAAAATTTCAATGAAAAGCAGCCCAAACTCGGTTATAGGCGTCTGCCTGACAGTTGTTGGTGTACCCTTAGCGGACCGACGAAGTCGTGTGAGCGGATAAACCCTGCCGAAAGAAATCCTGGGTCGTATGCAAAAAGATGAGCACGATTTCAGAGTCAGAGCTGATGAACTTGAACTCACATGTGAGATCGATTGTGCAAAGCGAAACTCGGACTCAGTTTCATATGGAAAAAATGAGATTGTCCTCAACGGCTCTGACTAGATGGGTTTGAGTCAAATCTCAAAGCTTTCTGTCTTATTTAGTTGTGATTAGAATTTCTTAGCGGTAAGATAAATAAAGTTTTCAACAGTAAATTGGATCACTTTAATAAATTTTTCGTTAAAAAACTGTAGGAATATACAATTTTGTTTAAAAAATTACAATTACCAATCAATGATTTTTAATAAATGTGAAATTTCCACACGATGTTGTTGTCCAGCACTTCGAATACGAGCTGGGGTCGATAGTGTTTGATCTGCACTAGAATCGTTAGTTTGTATCAAGTGATTGTTTAAATCTATAAAGTCGTCTTCATTTAAAGACTTCGTGAAATTATGCAAAACAAAACAAGCGCTGCATGTAGCTTGCACATTTATTTAGTAGAATCCTTTGCGATTGACGTATTCCTGATTTAGTGGTTTCTTTATGCGAATGTGAGTGCAATCAAGAGAACCAATTGCGTAAGGAAATTCATACTAACTGCTCTATATTATTTGCCCTTCTTGTACTTTTTCCGAAGTATGTGGGAATACGACCCAATCATTCGCATGGCTTGCGATTTCTGCTACAACTTGCTGTATCACTCTAGATATAGTTAATTGATATACTTACACCAATATCGTCACCAATTCCTATTTGAAATCCGGGGTCTCCTATATAGCGCAGAAAAATTCTCATTTTTTCTGCATTCGTCAAAGCACCACCGCGTGTTTCCAGGGTCGGCCCCAAAAATTATTCAGCTAATAATTTCACACCCTCTTCACTAAATCGATACAGCCGACAAAAATCTTCACTAACTGGATACCTTCTACTTTTATAAATTCGATTTGAAACGAAATTTGCATATGAACTGAGGAAGGGAAATACCATGCTTAACTATTTATGAGATCGATCTCATGCAATCAGTCGTTTTCTCATCGTTTTGCATATCAAAGTGATCGTTGTCAACACTTTGAGATCGAGCTCACAACAAGAGATCTAACTCGGTCAGTGTATTTTTTTGTTTGCATACCATGTTATAAAAGATCTAAGAAAATTGAGTAAACAGCCCCGCTGTTAGCGAGCGCTGCGAGCCACCCAAATTAAAATGCTGATGACTTGCAGTCAAGAACCTACAACACTAGGAGACTTCTCAAGGAGTAGTGCGAAGTCCTCGAATCGTTGCGATATTCGTAGAAACGTCCAAAACCAATAACAGACTCTGTGCCAACATTTTCTCGAAGGGCACAAATATTCAACTCTTTCCTCAATCTTCCGAGTCATAGTAGCATTTTCCAGGCCGATTTCATCGCTGTTCGTTAAACCGGTGATTGACAGTACAGACAAAGTACAATTAGACAGCGTGATCCATCGTGGATGCATTTTTTATAATAAACAGCTATATTATCTCTAACTCATGGTTTACGCAGTAAATATGTTCAAATCCTTATTAATAAAAAAAAAATCGAACTTAACTGACGTTAACTTGTGGTTAACTAACTCGCCGATTTCGCGAGTTAAAAAGTTGATAACATTGCAAAATAGTGCCTGTGTGTAAAATTGCTGCAAAGAAGATACACAAAAAATGGCTTGTCATTAAACAATCAAAGACAGGCAGGATAATCATTGTAGTTCTATGTAAATAGAAAATGTTACTTTTCTATAACACCCAAGATATTTGCGACTCCCACTAAGAAAATATCCCTTTTCTGTTTTTGTTGTTGCTCACTGGCGTGGAAGTACCCATGATTCTCGAATTTTCAGAGAGCAGGATAAAAGATATAAAGGGCGATTTCAGGGGTCGTCTTTTAGGAGGTGGTGGTTATGCATGCACCAACCAACTTTTTACGCTAGTTTTAAATCCCCGAAATCCTACACAGGAATGCTACAATATTGCTCATATTGCTACTGCAAATGCGGGTGAATGATCATTTGGTGTTTGGAAGGCCTAATATCTTTGGAGAATGCAAAAATCACCATTGTAGCCTTAGGCGTTCTACATAACCTGGCCAATTATTGTAACGTTTCAATAGAATGTAGTAGATTTTGCTTCTTTTTGGTACAATTAAGGACCGTTGTTGCCATTTGCAAACTAGATATAATTAAAACGTCAGATAGCTATTGCATGGGGAAAACATTTTTATTGATAAGAAAATTTAACTAATGGCTAACATCTAACAGAATTAGTTAACTGATTGGTTATCCGTGTGTTAGCGATTTTTTATTAATACGGCTGAAAGTGTTTTAGAGAAGATGGTCGCAAACATTTAAAATATTTAATGATAATTCAAATTGATTATTTTCATTGCATATACATATGTACATGCAGTATTAAAATATGTAAATCCATACTCTAAATAAATAAATAAATATATGTATATTTGGAATACATACATTGAAAACCATGAAAACGAAAGCGAAAAGTCTTCTAATGAAATATTTTATTTAATTTTTGTTATTTGTGATTCAAAAATAATAAAAGAAAATTTACATTTTGTTATACATATGTACATATTAAATTTTTCATAGTCAGTTTTTACTTCACAAAATGTAGTGAAGCCTCAAAGACTTCAATAAATTAGTGTGAAGTCTCAAAGACTTCAATAAAATTACTGTGAAGTCTTAAAGACTTCAATGAAATTAGTGTGAAGTCTTAAGGAAATAGTGAAGTCTTAAAGACTTCAATTGAATACCAATGACTTGAAGGGAATGCAAGTGACTTCAATGTGACTTCAGAGAATGCGGTGCAGTCACAAAGATTTCATTCCAGAGACTTCAAATCTTTGATTGGTTCAAATGATTGCCGCAATCAAAGACTTCTCAAAATGAATGGTGATTTCATTTTTGAAGTTCCAGTCTAAAAGTGAAGTCAATTGAATGCATTCTAAAACGTGAAGTACTTTGTGTGAATTCACGGAATGCATTACTTAAAGATTGCATTCTTTTATAACTCTGCTAAAAAGTAATCATTCCAACTATACTCTGATTCATTACAATTGTCAGTACAGGCCTTATGGGAGAGCTTTTTCTTAAACACTGGTGCCTGTACATGTTTTCATGGCACTTAGTTAGAAAAGTCGCCACTGAAATAAAAACCAAACCACTGACTAACACACAATTTGTTTTTGTAATTTTCCTAAAATTCGCATATACCACTTCATAATCAGCCTGCCACACAGCCGATGGCAGAATGATCACGCGACCGCCATCAATCCCTGCCAGCGTTGCCACAATGCTACTTTTGTAGCAAAAATGCTACTTTTTTCAGCTTTCTCAGTTTGGTACTTAGATTTTAGAATGGGGTCAATTTAGCTACTTTTTATTTTCCGAATTTACATTGAACTTATTTTTGAAGATCCATGCAATATTGTGTTTATGTTTTTCAATGATTTCTGTTGGTTTCGATCCCAACAGCGCATTTGTGGCTGAATGTTGAATTTGTTGTTCAGTGCAACCAAAACACGTTATGCCTTCCGTCGTTTATTTATTCTGTCAGGGTTCAAAAGTGGTAAACTGCCAATTGTGATAAGTAAAGCAAACAGAATTATTGTTCAAAGCATTTCTTTTACTTACGAGTGAAATGGAAAGGAAATGAAAGGCAAGAACCATTGTATGTATTCCGATCTTTTTAATTTTATTTCGAAAATGCTCCGTCTTCCCAATGCTCGTAGCTCAGCAGCAGCTAAGCGAGTTTTTTCTGATCTAAATCTTACCAAATGAAATGTAATTTTTTTTATTAAGTATTTGTTTTTGTTAAAGTTTATGCAATTTATTCTTATATTCTTTATTTATTCATCCGGCATTTTTGTAAAATAAACTGGTTTCTCTTACAAACGTTGTTGTTGTTTTTTTGCTACTTTAGGCTACTTTTCAAAATGTAGCTACTTTTGCTACTTTTCCCAATTTTGTTGGCTACATTTAAGCATAATCGAGCGGCAACCCTATCCCTGCTGTATGTATGGAAAATATGAGTATCAAAACAGTGTTCCCATTGCTAAGTCAAAGCAAATTGTTCCAGCTTTTTCTATGCATATGATATCCAGTATAAAAAAAAATTTCGCAATCAGGCAGTAGTGGGTAGTGATCGTATATCTAGCAAGGTTCAAATAATCAGGATTGGTTACATAAGGAGTAGATATAAAATGAAACAAGTAAATAAAAACTTTTATTTTCAGTTTTATGAGCGAGGGTCGTGTCAAAAGACTCCTGTTCCCCAACGAAAGCGCTTAGGCCAGTCTTCAATGACTGTATTTGAATGATTTGAATTGATTTATTTATTTTTAGGTAAATCCTTCCTTTGTAAAGAATTTCATTATGGTACGATATTTAATCTTATTCATTTTTAAAGCTTTCCAAGAACTGTACTTATTCAAATCACTACTTACGAGTAGCTAATTGACGTACGCTCATAAATTTTTAGCCGTTTTTCATAAAAGACTTCAAGGAATAATATGATAGAAATAAATTGGGAATACGTATGGGTAAATTTGAACACTTTGCAATTCAGATGAAGTCCATTCGAAAAATGGTAGAACAAAACTTATACATGTACCCAAAGCTGGCGAATAATCAATTAAAAAACATATTTGCCACTTACAGTCTATGAATGAAACTTAGGCCTAGTTTATCTAGGCCCTTCATGCCTAACTTTATGATCCCCAATTTTTCAAAAAATACAACTAATTTGATAATTTTTTAAGAAATCGCTCCAAGAAGGGGCCGGGTCCATATGGTTCTTATGAACGAATTTTAGAGAAAACCAATTCCCCCCCCTTGACTTCTCAGAGAAATGAGGAAAGAAGAAGAGGAAGAAAAGAAGAAAATTGTGCAAAGTTGACAAGGTCACGAGGATCTGCTAGTGCTCAAATAAATATTCATTGACCGGTAACCCGGTAACGATATCTATTGACCGCATCATTCCATATGCGACCATTTTGCTTATTAACAAACCTAATGGGCTTCATTGTTAACCACAATTTCGCGATAGAACAACGAAAATTTCACGAAGTCGTCTAGAAGTTTCGCGAATCGACAACCTATTTTTAAAGTAAATTTGAATAATCGTAGCGTTGTTCAAACGTGAGTCTATTTGGTAGGCTATACTAAACATAAATGTCAAAAAGAACGCGCAGAATAACAGCTCGGTTTGACAGTCATACCTATCGTAAATTATATTTAAACAAAAAAATATACGATTTCCATCAACAATAAGTATTAGCAGCCGAACGGATTGAGTCGTATCCGTCCGTTCGCATGTTCTTCCGCCTATCTGTCTGCCTGTCTGTATGCCACTAGTTCTTAAGCCATATTTTTTTAAGCTAGGGTGATGAAATTAGTTATATAAGCTTCTTAGGATCCGAAACAGTATAATTGTAAACACTTTTGAAATCAGCCGCCCAAAGACCCTCCCACGTTTTGAAAGATGTTCTTTATTTAATATACATATTTACTTGTAATTATAAGAAGTTGATGCTAGCTGATAGCCCGGGTAGCTAGTGCTGTAGCTTATAGATTAAGATGTAAATTAATGTATGTTTTAATAAATAATAATAATAATAATATAAGAAGGTAGACTAAGAAAACAGCACCACTTCTATGGATTATGGTAATCAACAACTCGACATATATGGAGTCAAGGTTGCCGTGTATGTGGATGATGTGGTAATTCTAATATCTGGGATGTTTTCTTCATTGATCAGTGAAATTATGGCATGTGCCTTGGATAAGATAAGCACATGGGCTACTAATTTTGGACTCAGCGTTAATCCAAACAAAACTGATCTAGTGTTTTTACCACGAAAGCCAAAATACCGACCATCACGCCCCCAATGCTAAACAACTTGGTACCTTACCCAAAACTCAACTGGAAGGTTAATATATGTAGAGCAGTGGGTAAAAAGATCCTGCGAGGGTTTCTATGCCTGCAGTATAACCTTCGGTAAGAAGTGGGGACTTCACCTGAATAACGTCTTTTGGATGTACACCGCGCAGTTTTGTCGCCTGCGCTAAGAAAAGACTACATCAAATTAAACAAATTGAAAGAGCTGCGGCTCTAGGCACAGGTAATATTGCATCTCATGCCAATCATACCAACCCGTATGGTCACAGTTACTACAACCTTGGAAGAAGCTATTTAGGGCAGGAAATGGAGAGGCGGTGCAAAGAAATACGGTGCCGTAATAACATTGGATGTAAAAAACGCGTTCAATTCTGTGAATTGGGGACTCATAGTGCAATCGCTTAGGTCAATGATGGTGCCATGGTACTTAATTAAAATAATACTGAGCTACTTCGAGAAACGGTTTCTGCTCTTCGATACCGACGATGGAGTAAAGCAGTACCACATATCTGGCAGAGTTCCACAAGGATCGGTATAAGGCCCTATCCTTTGGAACATTATGTATGATGGGGTTCTAAGGCTTGGAATCCCAAATGAGGCAAAAATCATAGGCCTCGCCGATGATATTGCAATTGTCGTGGTTGCAAAACATCTAGAGGAAATAGAGGATATTGCAAATGAATGTATCCGAAAAGTCAAACGGTGGATGGCAGCAGTCGGGTTAGAGCTCGCCGAACATAAAACAGAGGCAGTATTGGTAAGCAGCCGCAAGAAAAGAGAGGAAATCACCATCAGAGTAGGAGATCATAATACGACATCAAAATCGGTTATCAAATACCTAGGTGTGATGATCGACGTGTGGCTCACTTACAAGGAGCACCTTGAAAGAACGTGTGACAAAGCGGCTCGGGTGAGCGGTGCCTTATCAAGAATAATGATAAATATAGGAGGACCTAGGCAAAAAAGGAGACTTATTCTATCAAGGGTGGTGCAGTCCATCCTTATGTATGCGGCACCCATATGGGCCAAAGCTATGGCGAAAAAGACCTACGCAAGAAGGATAAACTCTGTCAACAGACTATGTGCGCTGAGAGTATGCTGTGCCTTTCGTACGGTATCAGACGAGGCAGTATGTGTCATCGCGGGAATGCTACCAGCGGATATCTTGGCTATCGAGCAACAAAGGACCTACGACGCCAAAATTCAGGAACCTCAAGCGTCAGTCAAAAATATCAAGCTGGAAGAAAGACAGCGAAGCATTGGAGCATGGCAGGAGCGATGGAACCAGTCCTCAAAGGGAAGATGGACCCATCGACTTATACCGGATATCCAAAAATGGATGGACCGGAAACACGGAGAGGTAGATTTCTATCTTAGCCAGTTCGTAACCGGACATGGTTGCTTTCGAGCGTATCTCAACAGGTTTGGGCTCGATGAATCTCCCAACTGTCCAAATTGCAGAGAGGCCTCAGAAGACGCTCAGCACGTATTTTTTCAGTGCCCACGTTTTCATATAGAGCACAGAGAACTGGAGGAAAAAATTGGAGAAATACCAACCCCCGAAAACATTGTGCGCCATATGATAGCATCGAATGCAATATGGGACGCGGTGAAACAAGTTGCAGCGATAATCGTGCAGGAACTTAGGCGGCTGGAAAGAGTTAGAGAGAGCAACCAAGTCCAACCGGCAACACTTTTGGAACAAGGAGCGGAAGACAGCAAAAGAAGAGCATAAATAGATAACCAGTCCCGCGAAGTAATACCCCTAACGGTAGTCCCGCGAGTATTCAGGTTTGCGAATCGTGCATGCCAGTAGCTCGGGCTACTGGTATCTTTAGAAGATTACACACCCTTTGGCGCAACCATATAAAAAAAAAAAGGAACATCATGAATATGTTACCAAGGGATTTGATGGCAACCCTAACCAACTACACAATACCCAACCCATAGTAAATTTTAGAAACGACGTTAGTTAGTTAGTCCGCTCATCTAGAGCGGAGTGGAAAACATCAAAGTAACAAATTAGTACGAAGTCACGATCTTCACCGATGGTTCAAATATAGACTGGAGGATATGTGCGGAGATTTTCTCTGATACACTCAATAAATCGAATTCATCCCGGCTATCGGATTCGTGCAGTGTCTTTCAGGTGGCAGTACTTGCTGTTCGAGAGGCTTGCTGTCTACTCAAACACAACCTTACACCCTTCAGTATACTATCGCCATCCTTATTGGCAGCCAGGCTGCTATAGTTTCCGCTACATCATCTTTCAAACTGGTGGAACAGTGCACAGAGGAACTCGCCTCGCTGGGTCATCGTTTTACGATCACTCTCCCATGGGTGCCGGGCCACAGCAGCATAGGGGGAATGAGCGACCTGATAAACATGCAAGGCGGAGGGGAAGTATCTTTGCGCACTTTCTTTCAAAAGTCAACAACAGATGGCATAGGTTGTGGAATTGCGGCAGATGTGACCCAACTACAACTGTAGCGGAGCACAAGAGCTATAAAACGGAAACCGTGCAGATATTGCTAGAATTGTTGCGATCAGTACAGGCCACTAGCCCATTGGAATTCACACGGCCAGACTAAGCATTGCGTTCCATGAACATTGTCGGATCTGCAATATTGCCAATGAGAAAGCAATAATCTACAATTTCTTTTGCAAGTGCCCGACTTTAGGTAGGGCTAAACAGCGCACACTAGGCAACCTAATAGAGATATCGTGGAAATTATCAGCTTTCTTAATGCCACAGGGTGGATTTAAAGACAGTTACTTCAATTTCGCTTATCTTCAAATTCAAAATCGGATAAGATCATGTGAGTGGTGGTATTAAAATGGCGCTTAAGCACTAATTAGGTTTCGCCATAGTTTGATGTAACAGACAACGTACCTACCTACCTACACATAGCAACCATAAGCCGTCATCTTGGGCAGATCGGTAAAATCAAACAACTTGATGGTTCACGAATTGCAGATCGAAGGCCACCAATAATTTAGCCAGTCGTAACAAAATCGAACCGTTGGATCGAACCAGTGCTTTCTGTACGATAACCGCGGACGATCGCTAAAATGGTTTGAACTTTTAACTTTTTTTAGATCATGACATTTTATGTATCGCTTACGAAATAGAGCATGTCATATGTGCTCGTAGCAACCTGATAAAAAGGGTTTGTTCTTTCCTCACTTGTTTCTTAAGAGCGCTGTGGGACGATAAAACTAAAGGTCCTTTCCAATCGTGCAAAAATATACTGTACACAACTCCATTGGTTGCGAGAAGCTCGGTCTAGGCACATCCTACGTTGTTTAGGTCAAATATTTGTTTATGTACAGAAACCCAGTAGTTCAGCTAACTGCAATCTAAAATGCAAATAATTACAAACGATGAAATTTATTTGTTTTAATAATATTTTCAATTTTATTTTTTTATTTCTTTTCTTTGTTTTTTGTTTCAAATTCGAAATTTAATGTCTTAAAATCTACATAATAATATTTAATAATAGCAATTTTCTTGTAATAACTACATTTAATTTCTCTCATTACTTTTCTTCTTTATGATACAGCAACTGATACTGAGTTATTATTATTTTTTTTTGTATATATATTTTTTTTACACTTTGTATTGATCAAGTCTTGTTATTATTTACATAAGTTCTATTATAAAACATTAAAAAAAAAAAATAATAATTATTTGCAATAATTTGTTATGTATGTCCTTTGGCGGAGTTAATTAAAAAAAATGAACTATAACTCAAATATAAACAGAAATCTGTGTTTGCACATGTTGTGGAAACACTCTTTTGAAAAAACTCCTACGTTATGTTTTATTTTTTTTATTTTTGTTTATCACAGGTGAAACTCCCAACTTTACAGTCGGCAGATGGATGCTTTATGTTGTCCGTCTCATCTCTCATTTTTGGTATTCAGTTTAGAGGTGATGGTCTTCGAAATCTGCGGTGGTACTCACGCATTTCCCTTACTGGTGTACAGCGGCTGATCCAATACGCTGACCGTACATGGCATATGGTGAATAGTAGGGCCCGAGAGCAGCAGCAGCTGCAGCCGGGTTAAATCCTCCACCATTGCCGAATGGAGATCCACTCAGAGGAGACGGTAGTGATCCTGGTTTTGCATATGGATGGTAGCGAGCGGCGGCAGCAGCAGCTGCAGCGGCAGACATTGGACTTAGCGGCGGTGTTGGGTAACCACGTTGCAGTGCCGACGGCGGAAACAGTGAGCTGAGCAGTGATTGAGTCTGTGATTGTGCTAAAGCTGCGGCAGCAGCAGCTGGATCGGAGAGGTTGCCAGTATGAGTGCGTAGGTGAGAGAATAGCTCGTCGGAGGTATTGAAACGCTTGCCACAGTATGAGTCGCCAGCAATCCAGCTGCAGACGTACGGTGATGAACGCATTTGGGCGGCAGAAGCAGCTGCAGCAGCTGCGGCAGCTGAGTACGGATGGCCTGGTGGTAATGATCCTGCCATTGACGCTGCCATTACAAGACCATATTTCTGATGTTCACACTGCGTGCACCCGCTTGGACAAGGAGCACCCATGAGCATTTGTTGGGTGTGCTGAGAGTATGGGCATCCTGGGCAGTAGGGATCCTTACACACAGGTACGATAGCTTCTCCACCTGACGGAGTTTTGATGCGTTGATAGCTAATATAGGGGTTTGGATTGCCTTGTGCTGCGCCTGGGTATCCATTAGCGGCAGCAGCTGCTAACATCGCTGCGTGGTGGTGGGCGGCATATCCACCACCGAATGGTGGTCGAAAAGCGGGATTGGCGTGTTGTTCCATACCGGGTGGACAGCACAGAGCTGCTGACAGGGGGTTCATGGGTCCATAGGGTCCACCGCTTGTTTTATATGCAGATGGGTGCCCATGGAGCACCTCCATGCCAGAGCGGACAATTGGGCTGGCTCCACGTTGCGACGAACCAGATGGGGAAACAGTCTTGCGATTATCAGCATTTGGTGTTGATTTTCCATTGTTGCTGTGATGGTCATCAGAGGTTTTGGTAACACTTATCTCGGGACTGCAGTTGGACTTGTTGCGTGATGGCACGCGGCCACCAGAATCACTAGAACTAGAGCTTTTTGAACTCGGTCGTTGCTGGTGCGAATTTGCCAACGAATGATCCTCTGACTTCGTCATATGCTGATGATTCAGCACATTTGCTTCGTATGGCTTAAAGGCTAGCTTTATCTCAGTGGACGCATGGGGTGTGCTAGATTTTGGAGTTTTCACTTGTGATGGTGATTTGGATGTTGAACAAGATGATGAGGAGGATGATGATGAATCATTGTTTCCACCATTTTTTTTCTTATCCATACTTAGAATTGGCTTGACAGCACTAGAATCAGCACCAATTTGACTGCAGGTTTGGGCCAACAGAGCAAGTGGTGATTTCTTTGCATCCATCTGGAAGAAGGAAGAAATAAGTTTCATTAAAATTTAATTTTTATTTTTATTATTTTTTAACACACAGTGAAAATGTTAATGATATGAGATGGTACAAACACTCAATAAAATTAAATAAGCTTTTCCCCTTGAATTTGTGAAGATTATCGTTAACCTAATCAATATCTTTAAAAAACAAAACTAGGGAGTGATCTCTACAACAGTACCTATAATACCATTTACCGACGGCAATTGTCCTACAAGCTAAGCAACAATTTTGAATTTCTAAGAAATTTTAAGATATGTTATTCTAGGAATACAGTAAGTACTGAACTTTGCAACCTAACTTCGTTGATATATTTTTTTTTTGTAAAGATACATGTTTAGGACACCAAAGTCTTATTGAGAAGTTGACGTCTTTTTTGTTCTACAATTTTTTTTTAACAACTAAATAAAATTTCTACAGAAAGACTTATTAATCGAAAATTTAAAAAAAAAAAAATTCTTTTTTGTTCTAAAATTCGCTAAAAACGGTCTCAAAATCAACAAATCTACTCTTTGTACTCCTGGATTTTCACTTTTGTAGATCATACTTCGACAAATATTTTGAATTTCTAGAAGTTATACGTATAGTTCTAATAGATATTTTTGGTTCTGGTTTGTTTTCGGAACTTCGTATTTGACATACAAAATGAGAGGAAATGTTTACCCACGTATAATTCGTAAGTACTTGTCAGTATATGAATGTGTCAGGCAGTTTATACGGTAGTCATATAATTTTGAGGAAAATTAAAGCCCTACTGTACACTGCATAGTTAGTCGGGGAAGTGTACTCTAAAAAAACACATGGAAATATCATTTTCCTAAAATTAAAAAAAAAACAAACTTGCAGGAAAGTTGATAATATTTAGTAGATACCGTCATATTTTAGTATCTAAGAAGATTTCTTGGAAATTTTAAGCCCACATTTAAGCACTTTAAGGCCTTCTAAATTTTCTATCCACCAGGTGGACGAAAACTTCAAACATCTGAATAAGCGATTTGAATCAGTAAAAATCTACGAACGCTGCGAGAATGCGGCTAAAACCGTAAATTTTCAAATTCAGTGTTAAGCAAATATTCTAAGAAAATAGTTAAATTATTTTTGCGCTAAAGGTCATTGATATTTTTTCCCATCAGTGATAATCACTGCGAAGCTATGCTATAAGAAAAGCTTATAGACTACTGCAGAGCTGCAGAAGTTCAATATTATTTTCCATCCACTTTCCAACAGTCCGATAAAGCCTCATATAAAAAAAATCAAGTCCAAAATCTGATTTATTATCTCTACTGCATGTCATAATTAATCATAAAATACAAAAAAAAAGTATCTCAAAATTGTCTCAAGTATCTATCTTCAACTAACCGTTGTTGGCAAAGGTGATAAATAATCCGGTTGAAGATATTGATTGTTACCGATGGTAACAACACCACCGCCACCTTCTAATACAACCATGTCGCTGATAGAAAGTTATTAGGTTGAGTAGTAGTACCAGTAAAGTAATCCTTTAGTAGCTTGTAAAGTAATCCACAGGGAGGGTAATCCTTGTATATATAATATATATTTTAATTCTTGTTTATATTCACTATATCACTTTTGTAAATATCACTAATATGATTGATATTTATTTAACCGAACCGATAATTGATTTGAATTATTTATTTTCTCTTATTAAAATTCAATTCTTTTTTTTCTTGAAAAATATATTTTTCTTTTGCTTTCACACAATTCACACGGTTTCCAATGACTTTGTTTTTACTTCCGAAAAGCAGGTCTAAACGCAAGGAAAGTCGCACTCAAACTGAATTGAGAAATTCACAACGAACCGGTCTATAGTTCGTTCAAAAAGTATCTGATGGCGATTAAAAGAGGCAAGCAACCATCTATGTATCTTGAAAAACCGGAATGATTCTCTTTTAGCATGTACATGAGTGAGATACATTGCTCTCCGGAAAGAGAGAGAATTAGAAGGAAATTTCAATATGGCGTCTTTATACCCAATCATATGCCATGCGCCCTATTAGGGGGTAATATGGTAGTATTCGATTTTGAGAGAATTTCTTGAATTCTCCCGTATTGAGAACGGTTCTCTTAAACAGTGGAGAATCGTATTTACTTTGCTCTTTTCAGAGTTTCCTCATCCCCTCCTTGTAACTGAACAAGTCCACCAATCACAGCGACCGGCGCAGTGTTGCCATTTGTATCTCATAGATATTTATCAACATCCTTTGTTACTCACCTGATAATTTGGTGTAAAATATTTTTTTGTATAAAATTAAATTGTTTGCCTTCACTTATGAGGTTGTGTTGAGCTACTTTGGGGGGTTGGGTCTACAACAATTAGTGGTTTTAATTGTGGGGGTCGATATCAGCGCGTATATACGTACATACATATTTATGAAAAACATTTGATTCGAAATTGAAGTTGGAGTTCATTGTTTGGTTTTGTTATTGGCGGTGGGGCAGAGAGTGCGACTATTTAACTCAGTTAATTATGTGGAACGAATGCGGGGGGAATGCAATGTCGAATTAATGAGGCATTTTTTCCTCATTTTTTGTATTTTTGTGTTGGGATTTGTTGATTGGTTTCTGATGCTAATTTTTTTTTCGGTTGTGTCCGCCTGTTGGTCATGATCTTTGTCGAGTGTGGCTTTTTAACTTTATGAAATTAAAATTAAGTGGGCGAGCACAGGTGATGATACAACGATTAGTGTGTTTGCGTTTTTATGGGTATTTTTTTTAAAATTGGTTAAGAGGGGGAGAGCAATCGATTTCGCGGTAAAATGCAAATTAACCACTGTATAGTGGTTGTAGTGGTTGATTATGGTTTGGATGTTATTTTTGGGGGAACATGGTTGGCTGGTTTATAACATAAGCTATAAGGTATGCTTTAATATTTCAGTATTTAAGTGGATACCTTAGGAAAATATATAGCTTGACTGTTTTAAAATAACAGCATTTTTTCTTTTGTATATGTAAAGTCATGTTAATATATGGAAATACTGACACGATTGTCTCAAGCAATAGTATCTATTTTATGATACTTTTTGAATATACAGGGGAGATAATTCAATGTCATGTCACTTTCGTGTAGCGATTTATGTAGGTAAGATAGGAATTAGAAGTTAACAATATTTTGGCTGAGGCCATCTTTCATCCTAAATGATAGGGTTTGCAAGATAGTTCTTGAATTTAGCTGAAAACTTGTTTGTAATACGAAAACATCTAAGTTTTAAAGTCGTTTGTAATTTAATCTCAAAACAAGTTGGCGGTATGGCATTTAAATAAATTTAACAAAAATATGCATGGTGTACTTTTTATAAATTCAATCATTTCTTCATTTGGGTTTAAACAATTAGCTCGAAAACCTCTTTAGCGCATTACATATGAATATTTACCATTACCTTGCACTAACAAACATGCACAGAAGCGGAAGGCGAATCCCAATCTTTCTTTTATGCCAAAAGCAAGATTCAAAGGTCAACGTATAACCCCGATTGTAAAGAAATATTTTTAAAAATGTCGTAAGATCCTCAGTTCTTCAAATAGCCGTTATCAAATGGTACTTTACCGACATGGTAACGTCTCGATCGCTATTACAAAAGCTTAGTTTGATCTTATGTAATTTGGGCGCACTTAAGGGGTTATTTAAGCCCTTAAAATGTTCTACACAGTGCGTGCGTTGGAAAGAAAGGACACAGAGATAAAAATTGGTGTAGTGGTTTGAAACTCAGATATTAGGTTATAGAAAACTCCAGGGGTGGTGTCCAGATAACTGGGGAGATTTGTTTTATTATTTTGTCTTTTCTTCTGATTCACCGTATTTTTTTTTCTTCCCTACTACCAGCTTTCATAGGAATATCAATCATCCAACAGAGCAAAACATTTTTCGAGCCATATGACCAACCTACTGTCTGTGTTATGCCTTTGCAATAGTGTTCACACAAGCTTTCGCAATTGATCGAACTGACTCTTTATTTCATTTACGATTAGCGTTGGCTATTGGGGTGACGGTAGCTAAGCAGAAACAATTGTCCGGATAAAGGATTTACTAGCAGCGGCCGGACTAGAACTAGCCGACCATAAAACAGAAGCTGTCCTCATAATCAGTCGGAAAACTGTAGAGTTGGAAACTTCCGGGTTTTTAAGCAAATAATCAGGTCTAGAGAAGTGGTTAAATACCTTGGGGTAATGCTGGATAACAAATTGCAGTTCAAAATACATGTGGACTATTTAACCAAGAAAGCATCGCAAATGCAAGGAGTTCTCTCGCGCATACTGCCTAACATTGGAGGACCTGGACACGCAAAAAGGATCCCACTCTCCAGAGTTGTCACATCGATTCTGTTATATGCCGCCCCAGTCTGGGCACAGGCATTAAGGACGAAGAAGACCAAAATTAGAATATCGTCAATATACAGATTCTGCGCGCCATTGGCTAGTGTCGCAAAAGACTCTAGGCCCTTTTTCATAAGTGACATCAGAAATAAGAGTGAATATTTCGAAACCAAGGGATGGCAACGTTTATCTTGCAGAGAATTTTCAATGAGATGCATACTCTCACCTAATTAAAAGCTATATTATTTTGTTTCATTCGAATAAGAAGTTCGAAGATCCGTGGAAGCTTTCACGTCAAGGAAACCATCGTACACAAAAGATAGGGCGCGACCGGCTCAGTTGGTATTGCCACGATCAAAGAAGAGATCATTTGAACCCTGTTAAAAAGGCAATATCAATGCACGTTCCAAAGACATGGCGATGTAGGAAAGACAGGCCTATAAACGCCTGGATCACACAAATGTGACGACATCGGCATTTCATTGGCCTCAGTACCCGAGTAATCTAAAATCGGCAGGCCTGCCGATATTTTCTAAGGTCAAATAGGCAAACCCTACAGGCGGATCAGTAGAAATGCGGTGAAGTGAGAGGGTTTTAATCCCTTACTTTCGGATCATAACCTCGCTGAAAAAAAAAATGAAGGAGAAGAAGATTATTTTCTTTCATTGTGTGGGTTAGCCAAATGGGAAGATGATTATCACGCAGAGTACTGGGGCAAACTCAAGGTCTAAAACAGGCAAAGAAGTTAATTAATCTCAACCGTTGCAATGCTTAAAAGCTACTCGAGCTTAAGAAAGCAGACTTAAGAACGTTAATAGGCTATTTGACTGGTCATTGCCCACTCAGGTACCATCTGCACAAGAT
Source organism: Brachypalpus laphriformis (assembly GCA_945910035.1). Classification (NCBI taxonomy): domain Eukaryota; kingdom Metazoa; phylum Arthropoda; class Insecta; order Diptera; family Syrphidae; genus Brachypalpus; species Brachypalpus laphriformis. The sequence continues at coordinate 206,608,823 of OX246753.1, forward strand.
AGGAGTAGCAGAAACAGACGCATGCCAGCTATGTAGAGAGCAAAATGAGACGACAGAACATATTCTCTGTGAATGCACCATAGCCGCAAGAAAAGACTTAAGATTTCTCCATCTCGGGAGGGCTTTATTGAACCCCTCTGACTTTTGGAACATTGAGCCGGGAGCTTTGTCGAGGTTTATCAAGAGCCTTAACCAAGTTCTCGGCTAAACACCGGGCTGGCACAATAGATCTTATAGGCCCTAGTATAGTATTGTATTGTATATAGTGGGTTAGCCCTAAATAAAATCATATTACGTCGAAATATACCTAGTTTATTGTCATGCTGCAAAGAACAAAAAGCACTCATGGAAAGCTTCAGAGATTTGTTGGCAGTAGTAAGTATGGTTTAAAGTAACACTTAAACACATACGGTGTTTCAATGAAGAAGTCGGATACATATCTTCAAACTTCTCAACAGATCAAATAATTTAAAAAATGACATCTGGAAGCTGTATAATTTTATTATAAAATATTGAAAAACTAAGAACAAGTTAATTTTTACATCAATAAAAAAAACATATTTAAAACTTTAAATAGTAAGAAAAAAAAATATAAAAAACTCCGAGACTTGGTTTTTAAAGGAATTTCAAATGAGATTTTTTTTTATAATACGCGCGCGCCGAAGAGGTTATTAATACTCTTATACTTATGCTCAGGGCACAGGTGGATAGGAACGAAGGAGATGCCGGTTTGGGTTGGCTTTAAATGTTTGAAGGTTGTAATGATTTGGAAAAACAGAGGCTGGCAGTTCGTTCCACAAACGTGTTGTTCGGCTTATAAACGAATCCCTATATTTGACAGTACGTCCGAAGTTGGGCTTGAAGGTGAACTGATGTGCATTCGAGGCATGACGCGTATTGCGGGTCAAGTTTTGAAGGGGAGGAATGCAACTGGCTATTTCGCTGGAGCATTTTTTTTTTAAAAAAAGCGAGACATTTCTACGATGTTCAAGTGGGACTATGGAGTTCACAATGTCTCTATCACCTATAAGTTTTAATGCGCGATTCTGTACCCTATCTAGAATGTGCAGAACGGTCTTGGGTGCACCAGACCAGAATTGGGCGTTATATTCCAGCTTCGGGCGAATGAATGCATTATAGATGGAGGCCAGATCAGATGGGGTAAAATACTTTTTGCACCGCTTAAGGAATCCTAGTCATTTTGCAGCATTTTTGGCGACCTCGAATATGTGATCGTTCCATCGAAGATGGTTATTGATGTACATACCGAGAATGGCAAGTCTTTCGGATTCAGCGATGCAAGTATCATGGATAATGGTTGGGTGTTTTGGTTTCGCTTGAGTGACAGAAGACAGCATTGTGTTTTGGATGCATTAAATTCCACTCTATTGGTTGAACCCCATTTGATTATGCTGTCCAGGTCGAAATTTAATGTGTCGTTCTTCATCCACGGCCGAAGAGCAGGGACGTGAGTTAGGGAACGAATATGAAAAACTGAGAGTACTGTCATCAGCGAAGGAATGGATTGGATTAGAAGTAGCAGACAAGAGGTCATTTATAAAAACGAGAAAGAGAGTCGGAGACAAAACGGAGCCCTGGGGAACACCAGCATTTATATGGTGAATTGCAGACTTGAAACCATCGAAGATAACTTGTATTGAAAGGTCCGAAAGGTAATTTCTAATCCATTGAAGAAGAGACTCATCGATGCCATATGCACGCATTTTCGACAAAAGAGCCTGATGCCAAACTCTGTCAAATGCCTTAGAAATATCAAGCGCAACCATCTTTGTTTCGCCGAAGTGATATAGAGATTGGTTCCACTTCTCGGTGAGATATGCCATCAGATCCAGACCAGTGGACCTGTTGCTACGAAAACCATACTGCCGGTCATTGAGGAGTTTTCGTGAATCAAGATATTTCATAAGCTGAATATGTAGATATATGAAAGCTTTGTTTTCAGCACTTTGCAAATACTTTTTTCTTAAAATGTTTGAATATTTTGTCTAGCCCATAAATCCGCCAATTATGTGTAGCTATCTTGAAGTCGCAGTAAACTTGATATTGCCTTTTTAACAGGGTTCAAATTATCTCTTCTTTGAACGTGACAATAGCTTGACGTAAAGGCTTCCACGGGTCTTCGAACTTCTTATTTGATCAAGCTTTGTCACTCCTGCTGTCATGCGAAGTATCTTCATCTCAGCAGCAGTTAATTTACCCTCATACTGTTTGTACATTGTTCACACTGACCCAAACCATCATTGAACCTCTGGTACGTTTTACTTTGGCTCGTTAGTTGCGCTTTTGTAGTTATTCGTTTGGCTTTCGGCGCACGACCCCTTAATGAGCCAACGTCAGTGTTCATACTCCCGCCTCTCGCAGTGTACTAGTGGCACGGATGTACCCGGTCCTGCATCCTAGGGGTATAACAAAGAACTGGCCCTCCAGGTTCGGAATTGTGCTGTCGGATATACTTCCTACCACGTAAAAACTTATGGTTACGAAGCAACGAACAGCCTCAGATACGGATGATTTTACTGTTGACGACCCTTGAAAACGTAAAAAGGACAACGATCTTCGTGTTTGCATGCGGAATGTTAGGGCCCTCTACAAACCACGTGCAGCTGAACAACTTGTGGATGCCCTAGTCGGCTGCAAAGCAGACATTACCGCCATCCAAGAAGAGCGATGGGATGGGCAAAAGCAGGATGGAAAACTACGACATTTACTACGGCGATTGCGACAGACAACAAGGATAGCGTCTATTCGGGTGCGGATTTGTTATTACAGGCAGACTTAGGCAAGAAGTCTTGAGTTTCCGGCATGTGAACGAGCGCTTCATGACCATCCATATCAAGGCTAAATTCACCAACATTAGCTTAAAATGCACTCACGTCCCTCACGAGAAGATGGACGACGCGATAAAGAATGGTAGGTAGGTAGGTGTACTCTTGGACAATAGGTATGAGCAATACCCTATCCACGACGTTAAAATTGTCTTGGGTGATTTTAACGCTAGGAAAGAGGACGTCTTTAGTATTGTGGTCGGAAAGCACAGCCTATACGACATCACATCCGACAACGGATTCCGCCTAGCCGAGACGAAACGATGTTGTAGCTAGTACTTGGTTGCCACGTCTTGATATTCCACATAGACATAGCTCCATTTTGATCGAAAAATCGTCAGCCAAATCGATCACATTGCGATCGACGCAATGTACTCTTCCAGTATTCTGGGTGTCCGAACTTTCCCAGGAGCCAACGTGGACTCGGATCACTACCTAGCTGTAGCCTGTGGATATCCAAAACGGACCGAAATCAACGAAATACTGTGAGGAAGTTTAACGTCGCATGGCTACAATCGCAAGAGACTGCCAGAGCCTTTGCCTTTGCAGAAGACCAGTGGCAGCGTTGCCAACAAGCCATCAGAGATGCGGCCTCTAATCTATTGGGTTTCTCTTGGCCACCACAACGAAACCCCTGGTTTGATGAGGAATGCCGCCAAACACATGCAGCAAAACAAGAGGCGTACAAAGCGGCACTGCACAGAAGGACTAGAGCTATTCGTGAGCTCTACGAGCGGAGGAGAAAAGAGGAATATCGACTTCTCAGAGAGAAGAAGGAGCATGAGAAGCACTCGATCGAAGATAATGGGGGACTTTGTTGCAGGAATGATGTTCCGAATTTTACCGAAAAGTAAAAGGAACTCGTCAGGGTTTAAAAACCAGAACAGAAGCCTTCAGGGACGAAAATGGTAACATGGTAGGATATTGAAGGAACACTTCTGTGGACTGCTTAATGGCGAAGATGACCAATATTCCGCAGAATGAGCCATTTAACAGTGACGATGACAGTCCAGATTCCCGTCAACCCGATCAGAATGAAGTGAGGATAGCGATATCTACACTTAAATCCAACAAAGCTGCTGGAGCCGACGGCCTTACCGCCAAACATTTCATCCATGAATATAAAATCGATAAACATCACGTCTTCATCAAATTCAAAGTTGGCCGTGATACCAAACAAAGAGCCGAGTTATATAGAGCTTTGTCTAGTCTCTCAAGCTCGTTCGTCTGTGCAGGATAACGATGAAGAACTCTCGCCACAATATCAAAGTCAGAAAAACACCACCGAATTGTTCGATGTCAGGAAATGTATTAGACAAGGTGGCACGTTTTCGTGCGATCTCTTTAAGATAATACTTGAAAGAATTGTACGAATCTCACAAGCCAATACCAGAGGTACAATCTTTTATAAGTCTGTACAACTACTCCCTTACGTGTGCCGATGATACGATATGTTTTTTTTATTTTTTGTACAGATGAAAAGACACTTTGTTGCCAAACAGATTTTCAGATCAGATCCAATGATTCAAAAATATTTCGTAGACGCTAGGCCCCATAAATCTTTGGTTACTCATCAAAAATGATCGCAATTTGGATGGGAAGTGCTACCACATGCACCATATTCACCAGACCTTGCATCAACAGTTTTGATATTAATACGACATTCACTTATACTTCAAATTACTTATCACATATTTGGCTGTGCTGACAAGGAAATTTTCATCAACAATGGTACTCGTATCTACTCGTATAAGTCAGAATATAAAAATCATATAAATAAATGTTGCTAAATATGTAATTACTAATTTCAAGTGCCCGGCACAAAATATTAGACACTCTCTGATGTAGTATTTTTGCTGCAAGTCTTGGTTTTAAGAGATGTACTATAAATATTACCTATCATATTTCAGTAAAACATATCGCTCATTTACTTGAAGACTGTCATAACTCAAAAAACGCTCTTTTTGAGTTAATTATGCAGAATTATTCGTTTTATCATGCTTCATATTATGTAAAAATTTCATATTAATATCTTGTATACTCTCCGCGTTAGAATTATAAGATGTCTTCTTTTTTCTGCAAAGTGGTAGGCAATTGAAAACTTTAAACGCATTTTCTGCAAAATCGCTTTTTTTTAGTTATGACAGTCTTCAAGTAAATGAGCGATATATATTTTACAAAAGATGTCTAGCATTCATTAATATATGTACTTTAATTAATTTTATTTGATTGCCTTTTGGAAATGTTTTAGAAACTTCGAACTGTTTTAAGCAATTTAATTAATTTTGTGCTAAAACAATGCAAACTTCAAGTGATACCAATCCGCATCACCCACGAACTCATCCCACAATTCAGATTAATTTTCTTAAAAAGTACGACATACGATTTCTTATGTTTCATAAATATTCTCTACAAATGTTCATGCATGGCATTTCAAAATATGTATATACATATATCTTTTTATTTTTGATCGCTACTGGTGCGGTTTAATAATATATTTTTCTGCATTATTACATACATACATGTGTATACACATAAATAGTTCTTTGCAAGAAGGCTGAGTAGTTGGTATTAGGAGCGTGATTTACGACCTAGTATACTAGAGTTTAATTCTCATGATACCCTGTTTCAATCCGCACTTTCGAATACCGTCATAAAATTTCAGGGCCCTCCTATCTGTGCAAAAAAAAAAACCCACGACATAAATAGCTGCTATAGTCAGGCAGCGCTTCCCCGTGGCATATTTGCGAGTGGTGACAGTATTAAAATGCTATTAGAACACCATCACCAAATTTTACTACCATCATAATCCAAAGAAATCTCTACTCTAATAAAGCTTTCAGATAACGTATGCAAAGTCAAGTTAAGCCATTTCTCGCTCAGCTGGACTTCTTTGAATAGAAAAGTAATTGTTGCAAAACCCAGCTCATCCTCTAACTTTATTTCGGAGTTGCAGACAACTATTCAAAACAGTATTAGGCTCTACCTATGTATGTAATTAGGTTCGTATGTTGTTTCTCTTTTTTTTGCTTTCAATACATAATCTTAATCTGGGGTTTACATTTTATGTTGGACATACATTTATCTTTGAAGCCAAATTATTTTCCGTGTTAATCCCTCATTAAAATTGCTAGCATTGTCTGATATTTTGAAGCAATGTGTCTTTACAATGTTTCCACCATTTAATCCCCTTTCAACTTTTCAGACACAATATAGCCGTAACGCACCCAATACAACCATATATCTCATCCACAACGAACCTAATTTCGTCTAATCCGTTCTTTGTGCTCGCACCTCCCGCCTAAAAACCGCAAAAATTCAGATAATTTCCCAGATAATCCATTCAAATTCCTACAAGCACCAACAGTATTTAGTCTGATTCAAATTAAAGGCGTGCAGGGGGATTTTCCCCGAAGGACGAAACTACTGCTCTTGATCGTTTTCATGCGGTTAGACCGGTAATATGAATATTAAGAAATAAAATAAAGTTGTAAGTGTTTTTGTAGTAAAGACAACTGAGAAGTGCCTTTTTTCTAATTTTCCCTGACAAGTCCTTAAATCTGTTCTGAGAACTACCTGCAGGTACACTTGTAAGTCGAGTGTCGAAGATCATATTCTAGGATAACCGCGGTAGGAAATGGTTTTATGGCCTTTCTAAAAAAAATAGAAAAAAATTATAAAAAAAAATTAACCCAGTTCCTGTTTAGTTCTTATCTAAACAAAAACAAACATGAGCTGACTGCTAAGTAAAGGAAATTTGTCGCAAAAGTCGTAAAACGTTGACACTTGAAAAAGGAGGGAAAAACACATTTCTTCGCATTTTTATTATCCTTCAGAGTCAATTTCTTCGCTCGAAGAAAGTCAATAAATCTCTCCTCCCAGAAGAAAGACATTTTTGGTTTTTGTTTTTGTATTGTATTTTATGTTCGTGTGTGCTCACTGAGAGGGAAACAATTATCTCCGCCTATTCAGCTAATTTCATTGTCCTTGCGGGAAAGCAAAATGTTTGATGCTGTTAAAAAAATTATTCCAATAACGCCGTTGGGTGGTTAGGGTTTTTTTTTTTTTTGTTTCTTTTTTTGCAACTGCACCCATAAATCTGCTCGTAAAACTAACAATATGAACAATGGGACACGAAGGGATGGCCCAGAGACGGAAAAAGAAAAAGAAACGTGACGCATTTTTCTATTGTTGTTGCGATATTGGATGCTGCTGAATCGTCTTTCATACGTGTGTCTACTGTTGTTGTTGCTAAATGTTCTTGCAAGATGTGTGTTTGTTTTTTATATGCGTGACTGTTGAGAGGAGAGATGTTATCTTACCGAACAGTTGACAGTCATTAATAAAGATATTGTCAGACATTATGGTCTATGGTATATGGGTCCTTTTGTTCTTTGTTGAAGGTTTTAAGGACGGCAGTTGAGCACGCATCATAAATTATCGATGTTATTACCTTTATGAGATGTTTATGGTCGTGCTAAAGTCTTTCTCACGAGTTTATGTAGTTTTTATGACGATAAGATTTGATTTGATAATTTTGTTTTTTGAGTTAATTACTGTCATCGTTGAAAGTTTCCAAAGTGTGGGATTTCATTGCTATCGCCAATCGGTTTAAAATAGGCTGTTACTCACAGCATACTATTTCAGAAGTCGTACATTTTCGTGATCTCGATTTATACGTGGTCTTGAAACCCTATCTTATGACTTTTCAGACAATGTGAGAACATTTACATCTTGTGAATCCAGAGTGTATAATATTTTTCGGAATGACAGCGGAAAGTACTTAGAAAACGTTAGAGGCAGATATATGGTATATACATATGTATGCGTGTACAATACATATGTACAGAGTAGGATTGGAACTCTATGAACAAAAGAGTCCAAGCAGCTCGAATATTAGATGACGCACCAGCTCCGTACACCTAGCACACGTACTAGAAGGACCCGCAGAGTAGAGATAAAGTGATCAGGGTCATGTCATGTATTGGTATACGGCAAAACAGATAATAAGCGTGGTTATAAAAACGTGTCAAGAAACATATATTGTATATATGTACATACCTAGTCCTGTCAGAAGTTCTGTTTGGTACAAGTGCAAATGTTATAAAAATTTAACAACAAAACTGACACACAAACAATAATCCAAAGGATTAATCTGGGTTTCATGGAGCATAATCCTTAGATGCAATAAATGCAGTCGACTATTGATTTTAAGCCACTAATGAGTTGTTTTAGCTTAATGTGCCGGAGCAGAGTAGCTATTGTACGAAAATCCATCTTGCTCCATTAAAATGGATATTCGTCAAATCTTTAACAATAATTATTGGTACGCGTTTGGCCCAGTTTTTGACTTATTTTTTTTAATTGAGAGAAGCAACTCCTTGATGGGACGGCTCCCACTAAGCCATCATCGAAGTAGGATGATAGCTGTGCTGAACCCTAGCACAGACAACACTCGTGTTCACTTACCAGTGTAGGAGTCTTTCAATACTAGGTATTTTGTTTAAAATTAATCCTCAATAGGTGCCCAATTGACTAACGAAATGCTTTCATATTAAGACTATCCCGAATGAGCCTTGACATGGATCTAGTAGATATGTATATCCAGCTCATGTGACATCATTTTCCATTTCCAAAGAGGAACAATTTTCCAACCGCGCTCGTACGAGCTACGCTTGAATTAAACCTTTTTCATCTGCCTTCTAATTGAGACAATTCAACAAATAATATAATAGAACGGTACACAAACATTTTCGATATTTCAGACGATCTTAGTAATATTCAAATATTTGGTTATAATTTTGTCCCTACTTATGCAACGCTATGACAGAAATATGATTTTCTTTCATACAGATGTCAACAGTAGGCTTCACTTTTCATTAGGCAAATATTTTTCTGTTTTCCAAGCGGAAACTTATACAATCCTAATAGCCATAAACTATGATGTGAAGAACAATTGGAAGGGTAGAAGTATTTGCGTTTGTAGTGACAGTCAGGCTGCGCTTAATGCCTTGTTTAACCCATTAACCACTTCCAAAGTTCGTGAATGTAGAAACTCTTTGAACTCGGCCGCAAGGCTGAATTCTCGGTCTCTTATCTGGATCCTAGGTCACACTTAGACATTGGGGAACGAGATCTCCGATGAGATAGCTAAGCAAGGTTCAGAGGAGGACACGAACCTGCGATGGGTCTCCCTGCGTCCTCAATTAGGGCTTTCATTGCCGATTGTGTTTCTTACGAACACAATTGCGTGTGGCATGACTCTCCAAAGGTTGACTGAACGAATGCTCCCGGACGTCTGTAAGAAATCGACGACATTCTTGCTGTCTTTCAGCAAAAAAGGCTACAGATAACTTTTGGCGTCTTGCCAGGCCGCTTCGCTTTCGCCAAGCATCTTAAAGTGCTAGGCTTAAGAGATACTATAGTCTGTGAAGATTGTGAAGAGGGCGACGTCATTGCAGCGATGAGCGTCTTGCCTTTGCTCGTATCAGGTGGCAGATTTTCTGTGCTGATTTGATTAGTGGTAGTACTGTAAGCTCCTCATCTTAGCTTTTTTAGATAGACTGGAACATTTCAATAAAATACGTAAACCAATGTTTTGCTCTCTGGTCGTACAATAGACCAGTTGCGTCTGACTGCTCCAGTCGAGCGTTTCCTATTCCGACAAAAAAAAGTAACAACTTTAAAACCAAATTCATATGTTTGCATTCCCTTATGGTAGAACCTATTTGCACTATTATTATTTTCTGTGTCGCTGGTGCCTCCTTAGCATCCCTTACTTAGAATATAAGAGTCAAGCTGAAAGGATTCGATAATTTTTTTATAGACAAACATGCAAATTAAAATGGTATTTAAACTAATTAAGAGCAAGATTCACTGCCTACGGAGGTATGTTTGGCCTTCAAAATAAAACCCTGAAAGTGGAATCAGACTAAGGCTGACCTACTTATAATTATTTTCTTCAAAATCAGGAAATATCATAATGCAACGAAGTAAAGCGCAGCACTTGTACTTACGAGTATTTCACAGTTCTGCTCCATAACTGCACGTGGTCTGTCAAGGGATATTGAAGCCTTCAGTCGACGACCGTGGATAGTAGAGCTGTAAGAGCCACGACAAAATACGTACCCAAATGCACACGTTACTTTTGATTTGATTACCCGTTAAAAAGATAGCGTTACTCGTTACTTTCGTTACTGTAGTACAATGCGTATTAGTAACGTTTCAAGGATATTGTTAAGGTATCGTATGTAACATACATATGTATATCAATATCAAGAGAACACAAAACAGATCGACAGACGCATAACAAAGAATGAGGCAGGCAATTTTAACACACAAGCTAAGAAACTTCGTCAGTTGTTAGGGCGTAGGTACCATGCAAAGTTAAATGGCGGGCTCATACATATGATATTGTCAGATATGAGAAACGGCGGGAAGTTCCATTTATATTCACAATCTAAACCCCACACGAACAGAATTATGCGAAAATAACGATGGCATTACAGTAACGATACTTATTTGAGAGTAACGAAACGTTACTTCGTGTTTCATGGAATACCCGTTACTAAGTATCGAATACATACGGTTTGCTAAAGTAGTAGTGGATACCAGTCTTCATATATAGATTGTTCTTGTATATTCTTCGAACGCCCAAGCACTAAAGCTGCAAGAGGTTGCATACATACATACATTTTTGGTTCAACAGCCCATTAAGGGCCTAGGTCTAGCTTCTCGCAACCGCACGTGTTAAGTGCGTTATATTTTTCACACGAATGGAAGGGACCTACAGTTTTGTTTCATATACGAAGGACAATTTTTATTTTATTTTTTGAGACGCTTTCTCATGACAACAATACTGTCAGATGTTTGTCAGACGTTCGCGAGAGGTGGGATTGTGAAAAAAAAAACGTTTGGTATTTTCTGGGATCAAACATTGAACCACACGCGCATTGGTCCGACACACTAACCACTGCGCCACGGCCGGCGCTCACAAGACGTTAAACTCATAAAAAATTCGCATCAGATTTACATACATATTTGGCGCAACAGCCCATGAAGGACCTAGGCCTAGCTTCTCGCAACCACTCGTGTTGTGTGCGTTATATTTTTCGTACGAATGGAAGAGACCTACGGCTTTGTGTCGTATCTGAAAGGCAATTTTCATTTATTTTTTGGGAAGCTTTCTCGTGACTACAATAGCCTCGGATGTTTGTCAGACGTTCGCGAGAGATGCGGCCGTGAAAAAATGTTTGGTGTTTTTCTGGGATTCGAACGTTAAACCTCACGCGCGTTTGTCCGACACGGCGCCCATTCAGATTTGATGTTTGCTAAAACTCCTAACTAGCACTTTCTATGTGCTTATAAACGCCATGAAGAACTGTGCCAGAACAGATACATACGTCATAGTGCTCATCAAGAAGGCTAATTCGCTTAGCTTGCTGAAATGTTGAATAAAATGATTTCCATAAACCCGCGATAGTATCCGTTTAGGCTAGAAACCAGAATTCCACCTCATATCTTCAAATCATAACGATGATGATGTACGAGTATATGTAGTAAGTACATACATAGCTTAATGTACTAAATCCGTGTTTCTACCTCATTAATCAAAGGAAACATTTCCAGAGTATTTACATTTAAAGAACTCATCTGTCCGGTGCAGTGCGTCCCGTGTAAGTGCACTCTAATCTAAACGCGTCTACTTGGCTTTGCGGATGGATGCCAAAGAATTTTGAAAATTTTCATCGGCATGTCTTTGCAACAGCATATGTAGCGCTCTCGTCGCGACGAACACAAAGTCTTTTACTGGCGTAATATATCTAAATTATCTATGCAGCATGCATGCATGTGTGTATGAAGCTGAGATCCTGCCGCTACCGCTGCTGCTGCTCTTCCTCAGCTAAGTTGATGATGGTGGTGGCGGGGAAAAGTTATGACTCCTCGTAAAACAGTGGAAAATCATATCGAGGCGGCGAGGCTATAAAAATAAGATATAATATCTATAATTTTTCTCCACTCCGTGGATGCTGGCTGGCTGGGTCTGATGTTGTTTTTCGGGATGGGTTCCTTTGTAATTTATCTACGTGCAGATGCGAGCGTAGCTAATTTCGCTGTCATAACGAACCCATAAACACATATTAAGGGGGCACATTAGGTCCGTTTTTCTCTCGGCTTTTCTTATATTCATATCTCCGGGAGGGAATATAAAAGAATAAAGTGCGCACCAGAGGGAGAGCGAGTATATTTAATGCGTGCCATGAGGAACACAACTGCGAAGCATATTTTTTGTGTCAGCTATGAAGAGTTTATGTTAGAAGTATACTGAAGGAGGGGCGGTCTTTCATTTTGCACTGAAATAATGATCACAATTAATTTCATGGTCAATTGAGTGAGGATTTATAGGTGAATGAAAATTTGTGTTTCAGATTGGATTGTTTGTCGTCGTTGCCTAGAAGTGAGTTTAGAGTAGTTTCTACTGGTCGAAATAAATTAGATGAAACATGTTACTTAGTCATGAACTTCTTCATGACTACTAGAGAACGAAGCAGAAGTTCCAGGCCAGAGGCACGAATATTGAGAGAATTATACATACATACATATGTACATACATTTTCAAATGGCCCGCTAATCCTTCATGAGGGTCGCGGGCGTAGGCTGCTCAGGTGGACTCTCCACCCTTCTCGATCCTCCGCTATTGACTCCAACTCATCAGGAGGAATCCCTAGACGGCTCCAGGAGAGATGTCGGACTTGGTCCAACCATCTATTTCTAGGCCTACCGCGGGGTCGCCTACCTGATGGCACGGCAACCATGGCACGTCTTGGAAGCCGTTACGAGTTATTCCAGCAACACCGCGAAGGAACCTCATTTCGGCAGCTTGTATCCGCGATCTTATTCTTTCGGTCACTACCCAAATTTCATGACCATAGGTGAGAGTTGGAACATACACCGAGTTAAAAACCGTTAGCTTAGCTTGAATACTAAGTTCGGCCTTCCTTATAACAGATTGGCCAAGCTCTCTCAAAATTGATCCAGCCTGACCAATTCTACAGGATAACTCGGCATTGCTCCTCCCATCACTCGTGAATAAAACCCCGAGGTACTTAAACTTCTCCACCTGCTTCAGTGGGACTCCACTAACATGCAGAGTGCACTGAATGGGTTTTTTGGAAACGACCATTACTTCCGATTTGTTCACGTTGATCTTCATTCCAGCATCATCACAAACGGCTACAAACTTTTCGAGTGCGCGCTGAAGTTCGGTTTGAGAGGACCCAATGATGACCAAATCATCCGCAAAGAGCAGATGACTAATCCTTAGGTCTCCCACTTTGAAACATTCACCGCCACGGCTGCGCTGCAACATCCAATCCATATATACAATGAAGAGGAGAGGTGACAAAACGCACCCCTGGCGGAGTCCAACGCCCACAGTGAAAGGTATTGATTTAACACCGTTTATCCGAACACAGCTTCTACAGTTTGTATATAAAGACTGAATCGCCCTTAACAGGGAACTATCCATCCAATACTCCTGAATTATGATCTGCTCAATTTACTTTTACATATATGTACATTTCCGCTCCAGGCACTTGGACATGATGTATTACCTTAAGCCCCCGAAGGTTCAATGCGAACTGCAAATTCGAGTTTTGGTTAAGTTTTGGTTTCGGCGAAAACATTGCCGAACCTGCGGTCTCCAACGAGACTATATTTGCATTTTGTACTGCAATATACACAACTCGAAAACGTTTGATAGTCGCCTCTCTGATAGCACATTTATAGAAAATGAGGGTCTCTATCTTTACCGGCTTGTACGTTTATCTGTCTGCCTATCAGGCTGTATGACCGTCTGTACCTCGGTCTGCAGCGTAAACAGCTGAACGGATTAATTTCAAACTTCACATATGGGTGGGGTCTATAGCCTGTAAGTCCGATACGAAATCAGGATTTTCAGACTACCCCAAAAATTAACGGTACTTAAGTTCGGAAATGTTCCAGTGCTATCTCAAATCAATTTGTGGAATTAAAAGTGCTTGAAGTGTCACGATCATTTTGGGAATTTGAAGGTGACGGCTCAAATCTACTTTGAGTTTTTAAAAAGAAATGAAAGGTAAAAGTTGAATCTTTTTATCAAATATCCTTTGATTGCAGTAATATGGTATTAGCATAATGAAAAACTCGGATGTAAGCGATTTTTCCCGCATATTTTTCTTACAATATATTTTTGTAAAATAAGAAGTGGTTGAATTTTGTTGAAATAGGCTCCTCCACAGCAAGTTATGCCATATTGGAGTTTGGAGTGAAAAATTCCATAATATATTATTTTAAGAAGCTTTGTTGAGCAGACCCTTCTCAAATAAAAGAAACTCCTAGCATTGCACGAAAATATTGCTTCACGTTGTCTATGTGATTATAAAAACACATTCTGGACTCAATAATATGTCTTAGGTATTTAAACACATTGATGCTCTCAATTGGAAAACACTTTTCGCTGTAGTTAAGATTACTGCAAAATGTTTTTGAAGAAGAGCTGGAACTGCAAAAGTAGCTCAATAGCTTAAGTCTTTGGCACTCGGCGGCATGAAAAAAACTTCAGCGTCAAAGAATTTTTGCGCCGACAGACTGAAAAACATTATTTTTTAGAATTGGGTCCTTTCAACCGCCCATTTTAGCCTATCCTGTTATTTTTTTATTATAACAGACTTAACATTTCCATGTTTCTGCGATTTCAATCGACTTCCAATGTATGTACATATGGTATGTATGCAAGTGCATCATCCTATTGCAAGCCCACGATTTGGGTAATTGCTATGAGTTCCTTTACACACAACTATTTCTTCCTTATTACTAATTTGGTTAGTTGATTGGGCAAGTTGCTAGCAGCATATTGTAATGTTGCTTTTGTATATAGGTATATATGTATATTATGTGCAATTCGAGGGGCTTGAAAACCCCACTTTCAACTTCTCTTTTCAACATCAACGCATAGTTCGGCGTGAATTCCGGAAGCTTTACAAATCTTTCAACGAGAAACACTGCAGTTTATCGATATCCAAACTGCCAAATTTGTGCTCCATAAGATTTTATTGATCTTATTGATCACTGCCAAAAAGTGCTTCCACGTCCTTACAAAATTATGCCAGGTTGCGCTGCTGGTACTCTTTGTTTGACTGTTTCTTTCTCTACGTCTTTTAAGAATGGCGTTTCTGGTGTCAATACCACACTTAAGTAACTTTATTCCAGCACTGCTTTTATTTCCTCTCCCATCTTTCACTTGAAGACTGCCTCCTTTTTTAAAAACCAAAAGCTCTGATTTTATGAGGTTTACTTCCAACTTCCAGAGAATGCAGTACTCTTTCAGCTTTTCTTTATAATTTTTTTGCACAATTTGAACATCATCGGCGAGAATGATAATGTCATCTACATATTGTACAATAGTCTTTATATTAACACGTTTAATATTGAGTCTGCCTCCTAGACTTTCTTCTTTTGGGTAAACTTCAGATGAATAGTCACCAACAAGTTGTATATGTTATCTACCGTCGAATACTTCTTTTTGAAGCCAGTCAGTTATAACTTTATTTCTTTCCACCCACGCCGATAATCTTTTATTTGGGATTGCAATCATAACTTAAGTATACTTTGATTTTAGACCCTTTTTTATATTTCTCACTCAATTTAGATGAAAGTTAATATCTAAGCAGTACATGACATTTTTTTACAACTAGTTTACACTAACGAGCAATTCATATTTGACTTATATGTTACCGGTAATGTGCGAAAGGCCTTAATCTGCAGTTTAACCAGGTAGTCTGCGAATTATCTGATTTAAAAAAAAAATATACTTATATATTTGGTGCAACAGCTCTTTAAGTGCCAGGACCTAGCTTCTCGCAACCACTCATGTTGTGTGCGTTATATTTTTCACTCGAATGGAAGGGACCTACAATTTAGTGCCGTATCCGAAGGGCAATTTGGTTTGAGAAGCTTTTTCGAAACAACAACACTCTCGGATGTTTGTCAGACGTTCGCGAGAGGTGGGACTGTGAAAAAAGTTCTCGGTGTTTTCTGGGATTCGAGCCCCGAACCTCATGCGCAGTGGTCCAGCACACTAACCACTTACGCCACGGCGCCCACCTTACCTGATTTACTCAGTTAAAATTCGAACATTTTATTTTGTGTCGCCTCTCACCCCAGTTCTACAGTGATAAGTCTCGGAAAGAGTTTACGGTAAGAATTAAAGTACCAGAAGTAAATAGAGCAAAAACAAATATCCGTTCGATTTTGGCTGTGGTCCTTAATAAAACAAACGGTCAATTTAACAAATTGGGCACCAAAACTGACATTTTAAAACAATTATGCGCTACATCTCAATTCAGTATCAGTAAGAAAGGTTTCTGCAAATTATCTAGATAAAGTAAAAAATAAATTTAAGGATTCGCACTTTAAGTTAGCAAACCAGGTAATCTGCAGATTGCCTAGTTAATTTGCATATTACGGGTTTCGCACATTACCGGTAACATATACATTTAAAAACGTAATATTCCAATGTATACAAAATTAACAAAACATATAATCGTCATTCTAGTAGCCAGCAATTAGGTCATGTGGTTTGACACCCTTCAGTCTTTTAATACGTCCGTTTGTATCGGAGAGTTTCACGGCTTCTGGGTTCATGTGTTGTCTCAGCCTTTGGTCATGGACTCCTGTGTAATCCACAATAGTTTCTGCTACAGTCTTTAATTTAAGATCGCGATGAAGCTCTATGATCCTAATATACCATGGCGCATTTACTATGCCTCTCAATACTTTATTTTGAAAACGTTGGATTATATCGATATTATTTTGAGTCGTTCATCCCCGTAACTGAATTCCGTGTGTCGATACAGATCTTAGTATTTGTTTATACAATAACAGTTTATTATGTATAGATAAGTGTGATATTCTACCAATAAGCCAATATGTACATTTTTCTCAATTTAATGTTCAGCTCTTCTCTTTCTCTTTTTTACGTGCTCTTTCCATATAAGTTTGGCATCTAGGGTCATTCCTAGATACTTAGCTGTGTTACAATAGGGGATTTGTATTCCAGAGATTGTAATTCGAAGCCGCTGAATATTTTTATTGGCGAAATTGACGTGTAGTGATTTAGAGCTGTTGAGATTTAAGCGTCAGTTTTTCGTCTAGTTGGCTATAGCATCTACAGCATTTTGAAGGATTCTGATTGATGGTTTACTCTACTTCGCTTTGGTACATAACATATGAAACTATATGGAATATCGAATTTTGGAGGATTGTAGAAATATTTATTTTGTTTTGTATTGTAATTTTCAAGAAATTGTAATTTTTGCCATTTTATTTACATATTGTAGCATCCACAAAACTGAATTAAATGTGGATTTGGTAGTACGATAACTGTCATCACCACCAGCAGTTTGTTTCACAGTTCACCCCCTTAGACATCTAGAATATTCAAGTAGAGACGTCTAGCACCTCCGAAAGTATTCTAGACGTTTTTGTCAGAGTTGATTATTAGAAAATAAGTGTGTATATAAGCGATATTATGAATAAGAGTGATGTTGTAAAGACAGTTTAAGTTGAGATTGATAAAGAACAAATATATTTCATAATTTTGAATTATAACAAACGTGAATTTCCTAGTTGCTTTTCAATAAACAGTTTAAATATATAGAAGACGGTTTTATTATTCCGAACCCCAGGCAATATATTACAATATATTTAAAGTCAATTTGAAAACAAACAACACACAGGTGCAAGTACGCACGATCCAGTCACATCGATTATATGTATTGTTAGTAGCTCGGTTTAAAATAAATGCCCTCTCTTTTTTTTTGTTTTTACAAAAGTCTTAAATATGCAATTCGATTCGAGGGCATCATCGTACCACGAAGTACAATACATACTGCGTTCAAGATACCATAACTAGCGGCACTTTCAACAGTTCCTTTCAAAGATATCTCGCACTAGTTAAGAGTTAGAAAGCAAAAGTCGCCCAATTCGCCTGAGGATGTCTTTCCACACGCGACATGCCAGGAACAGCCACACACATTGCTGAACCAACAAATATGATCGACGGCAAACGCCAAATGACAACCAAGTGAAAGACTTCACCACCCAAAGCGGGCACCCTTGGGCAATACTGGCCGCTTCTGCGTGCATTACAACGTTGTATTATACATAGGAAGAGTGCAAAACAATTTATTAAGACTTTTAATTTTCTGGCAGATTTCTCATACACGACAGATGAATAAGCGCGCAGCGCACGGGCTGCCTGCTGCTGCTGGCTCAGACAAGTGAAGGATACGGAGGGTGAAATTTATGAGTCTGAGTTTTCGGACGTTGTGGCAGTGTAATAATTTCTCTTCTATCCGCCATAAAATATAATTTATGGCCATGCAACACTGACGGCTACAGTCCAGCTAACTTTGTGTTACAATTTCATTACAAATTGGCCATGAATGAAGCTGCCTGGACAATCTATGTGGCCGGTATTTGTTTGGTGACATGGAAAATTTCACTTTATTCCCGAGATGTTTGTGACTTTCTTCTGCTCTTAGGATGAATCTTTAATTAATCGCGAGCAAAGTCAACCCTCCAGTTCAATTGAAATTGACAAAGGACAAGATTAAGGGAGCCAAACAAATTTACCTATCAACCACCCGTTGACCATGTAAGTGAGTCAGCGCAGCGGGACACATTCCGAGAGGTGGGATGTGAAATTTATGATTTCCCGGATTAGGATATTTCTCGCGTCCTTTTTATGTTTCATAAAAAAGGAGATGGCGAGTCATCATAATTTTCAATTTTCATGCCGCGTAATAAATTCCCGTCTTTGTGTGTAGTCAGTCCTCACACAGGGCGACTACCAGGGGAGAGAAACTATAGAGAATGGAACTGGAAAATTTATTAGCAATGGTAATAATGAGGATGATAACAGTGACCGGGCGACAGAAGGCAGCAGGATTTGAATAATGGTATGAATTTATTTTCATCGTCCTTAACAAATTGTAATGCCAATGATAAATTTCTCTATGCAGCAAGGGGTGGTTAACTTGAAAGATTTTCTTTCTTGTTTTTCTTTATGAACCGGTTAGGGGAAGTGGCGTGCAACAGTTAATTATCGTAGTCCGATGAGGGGATTAAGGAAGGATGAAGGACGAACAAGGAAATTGTATATTAGAGTAATTATTATTTTGATTTGGAAATTTATTTACGAGTAGATCAGATGCAATAGTTATCCCTGCTTTTGTCTTGAAATATTTCGAAGTGCCTTATAATATTATTGAATAATAGAACTAAATTTTGGTGCAACATTTAAATATATACCTACCCACATTCCTCAATTGAAATAAACTTTTGCAAAATTTAAAATTCGTCTTATCTGTTTGAAATATACATTTGAAATACATACGAGTATATGTATGCATGAACGTCTACATCACTGTATTATCTCTTTCGCTCTATTATTGCAGAAATTCTTAAATTTATTGACTTGCCATAGGCAAGGCTTTTGAGTGCCAGTATAAGAGCGTTTCATATAGTTCTCAGTGATTTAGCTCTGTTTTTAGTTGGCTGACAGGTAAACCACAGAATGGGTGAGGCACAGGCCGCGGAAAGGAGATTGGGTGTTAGATGTAGCTAGCTCACTAGCAGGCAGACTCGTTGCCAGTGATGCCCTTGTGACTAGTGACCAATGATAGGTCCGCTGTGATACCACATGAATCATGGAAAAATGACTCAATACCTACTCGTAAAACCAGTCTTAGCTTCTGATGAAGCATAGGAGGCTTTTAATGACGGTTTTTATCAGATCACCTAAGTGCAGTTTTCTTTGGTGGGAGAGAGCAGGCCAGGTGGCAAGCTGGCAGAGAATAGTTTCCTCGTCTTCTTCGTTCATACAGTTTGTACAGAAATCGTTGGAGTACACATCAAGCCTTGTTGCATTTTTGTCTATTAGACAGTGATGACACCTATTGTCGTGCTCATATTCTTAGTGTTTCAGATCCAACTCTGGCCAAATCTGACGACTTGATTGTTTGATCAACACGACTTGATTGCTACTTGAATGTCCGAAAAGACCCCGGTATCTCTAGTGGGTATGACTTCTTTAATCGCGATTATTTCCATCTGGAACACACTACAATGATTTGGAAGACGGAAGGAGAGACTGAGATAGAGCAGGAGAAAATACCTCCATCCACTCTGTCGTTAGGTTTTGATCCGTTGGTATAGAAGTGAAATCTTCGGAAGTTTCTTCTGATGTATTCTCTGGCATCAGCCATTCTCTCAATAACAGGTGTCTTCAGTCCTCCCAGGCACTCAGTTACATCAAATGAATATAAACAGGTCATTAAAATGCACAAGTAAACGTTTATATTGGGAGGATACTTCAATACTAAGCACACATACAGGTGATCACGACTCACTAAAACAAAAGGTCGCGAACTTTACGAGGAAGCTAAAAAACAGGGTGTGAATTTGTATCTACTGGCAAACCTACACATGAGTACTGGCCGACAGACGTTGGCAAAACTCCTGATCTGGTTCATACAAGATGAAGTCAATGTTAGTACCCATATTGAGACAACAGACCAGCTGGGAAATGAAGCATATAATCCCATCCAACTAATTCAATGTGCGGCTTGGAGCTGTACTCCTCCATCAAGGAGGAACAAGAAATAGAGGAGCTCATAAGAAATAAAAGAACACTTCGGCGTGGATGGCAACAAACTCGGTTTCCCTCCTATAAAGCGATGCAAAACAAGGCCACACAAGATCTTAAATACGAGATAAGGCTAATCAGGAAAATCAGAACTATCTGCTGATAGGAGCACTAAATATTTACTTCGGAAAAGCACAAAATATCTTAAGTTAGGTTAGGTTGAAGTGGCTGCCAGCTTACGCCAACATACATAGACCAAGAAAGGTCCGTTGTGGTACGACGAAGGATCATATAATCCCAGCCTACTCGTTAGAACCAATTAGAGCTTTTGATGAAGCGAAGGGGGCTCCTGATGTCTAAATCTATCAGATCGCCTAAATCGTTATAATAGAAAGCTCCTAGGTGAAGCTTTCTTCTATGGGAGAGAGCTGGACATGCACAAAGAAGGTGAGGAATAGTTTCTTCCTTTCCTTCGTCCATGCAGCTTTTGCAAAAATCATTTGAATATACGTAAAGCCTTGTTGCATGCTTGCCTATTAGACAGTGTTCTGTAATTACACCTATAATAGAGCCAATATGCAATCGATTGAGAGAGATAAATTTCTTAGAGCGTTTCAGATCCAACTTGGGCCAAATCTGCTTAGACGCTAGAAATGTTGTACTAGTTGTCAACGTAAGATTTGTTCGTTCGATTGCATCCAGCTTGAATTTAAATTTACAAGTAGCGATTGGTATACATAGTTTATCATTGTTTGGAAGGATGGGCAGAGTTGTTCCTATTCTGGCGAGTTCATCAGCCTTACAATTCCCCGGAATATCCGTATACCCGACAGAGGTGAATATTAAACTGCTCTGCCATCTCCATAAGAGACGAATGGCAGTCTAGAGCTACTACTGAATTTATAGAGATCGATTCCAAGTACTTGATTGCAGCTTGGCTATCTGAAAAGATACGGATCTCCTTGGCGGATATCACGTTTTTATTTAGCCAAGATAAGACTTCCTTAATTGCCATTATTTCCACCTGCAACACCCTACAATGATTTGGTAGACAGAAGGAGAGCTTAAGATTAAGCATGTCATAAAAAACACCTCCACCAACTCCGTCTTTCGTTTTTGAGCCGTCAGTATAGAAGTGGATCAACTCATTTAAAAAGGCCTCTTCATTCCAGAGTAATCTGGAGGGGATGGTGACGACGAAGTTCTTGTCAAAATTTAGACGTGGGATGGTGTAGTCCGTGTTTTCGGGACAGATTGTGAATATATTCAGAATGGAGGCGTGGCCAAATTCTTTTCTTGACCACTGTAGGGTAACTTCAAGGCGAACGGCTGCATTTGCTGCCATTTGCTTGCTAAATATATCAAGGGGTATCAGATGAAACATAATATCCAGTGCCGCAGAGGGAGTTGTACGTAGTGCACACACAAAAGATCTTAAGCGACCAATAAATTATATTCGACCAATTAGATGCGATAACGGGAAATGAGCTAAAAGCCACTGTTTTTGCGGACCACCTAGCGAATACCTTTAAGCCTTATAACACCGTCTGTGATGAGTTTCTAAATCTCAGTAAAAATAACAGCTCTATGACTCCTCCGATCACGATGCGTCAGCTAAAGATGAGATAAAAAAAAAATAAATAAATATTTGGCGCAACTGCTCTTTAAGTGCCAGGGCCTAGCTTCTCGCAACCACTCATGTTGTGGGCGTTATACTTTGTTCACACGAATGGATGGGGCCTACAGTTTAGTGCCGTATCCGAGGAGCAATTTGGTTTGAGAAGCTTTTTCGAGACAACAATGCTCTCGGATGTTTGTCAGACGTTCGCGAGAGGTGGGACTGTAAAAAAAAAATGTTCGGTGTTTTCTGGGATTCGAACTTGGAACCTCACGCGCAGTGGTCCGACACACACTTACGCCATGGCGCAGTAATTAATCTACAATATAACAAGTACACAGTTACAGAATAAGAACTGAAATATAAAGAGTATTAGAAGAGAAAAAAAGTGTGTTCTTCAATCTTCTTAGATATACCACAGGCTTTCGACAGAGTATGGCATGAGGGTCTACTCAATAAATTAAAGGTGTACCTGCCAGAACCGTACTTCCACCTAATGGGGTCTTATTTAACATTGTACTACTTTCATGTAAAACAAGAAAACAATTGCTCTAAGAGAGTAGATCAAAGCATCAAAGGCAGTGTCTTCGGACCTCTGTTACACCTACTCTATACCAAAGATCTACCAACAACACCCTGCACCAAGACTGCAACCTTTACCGATGACACAGCAATCATAGCAGTGGGAGACAAACGCTAGATTCGACCCAAAAACTACAAGCTGTTAGGGATCAAATAGTCAGGTGGGCTCAAAGTTGGAGAATACAACTTAATTCGAGAAAATCTGTACATATTGGCTTTAAGCCTGTCTCGTACTTCCTCATAGTAATATCAGGCACGGCAATATCATATGCTAATTCAGTGAAGTGTTTAGGTATGACCCTAGATGCCAAGCTTCGTTGCAAAGAGAATATAAAAATCCAAAGAATAGAATAGACATTAAATGGCGAAAAATCGAGTGGCTTTTTGGCAGGACGTCAGGTTTATCAATTAATAACAAAATTCTTCTTTATAATCAGGTTCTAAAACCAGTGTGGAACTATGGCGCTCAACTCTGGGGATGTGCAGCCCAACCAATATTGCAGTCATCTAACGCTTCCAGAAAATCAAAAATGTCAAATGGGGTTGAAGCTGGTATCTTTAGCGTTAACTACAAACTCTTTACACCATTAGGTCAATCCACTACTATCTTCCAAGCAGAGGTCTATGCTAACGAGCTCTGTGCCAGAGAATGCATTAGACGAAACCTCCGAAGATCACATATTAACATAATGTCAGATAGCCAAGCAGCACTCAAGGCTCTCACGTCCTTTGACTATAAGTCTAAGCTGGTTTGGAATTGTCTCCAGACGCTTTTACAGCTTGCTGCACACAATAAAATCACAATAATGTGGGACCCCGGTCACAAAGGCATCACTGGTAATGAAGCGGCTGATAAGCTTGCCAGACTAAGTGCCCAATCTCCTTACATTGGAGCTGAACCCTTCTGCGGTTTACCCACCAGCCAGATTAAAATAGAGCTACTTCGCTGGGAACGCGAACAAATGCTCTCTCACTGGAATGCTCAACCCGGCCTAAGGCATTCCAAGAAATTTATTCACTTCTCAAAAAATAGAACTAGAGTCATTCTATCTATGAGCAAACAGAATGCTAAGATCCTTACTGACTTCCTAACTGGACATTGCTCTCTCAACTACGATCTTAAGAAAATAAGCCGTGTTCAATCGGTAACGAGTCATCTCTATCTTAAAGACACCGAAACAGCCCATCACATACTCTGTGATTGCCCGGCCATAGCCAGACTTAGGCTAAAGCACTTTAATAAAGGTGTTACATCACCTTCTGACGTTACCTCTTCTTCAGCTCGAATTATTCTTAGCTTCATTAATGAACCTGATTTCAGCTAGTGGACAAATTCAAACAACTAACCAGGGGATAGCACAAAAGACCTTTTTAGCTCGCAGTGCTCCAGGGGTCATTCTCTGCCTTCCTCCCCATTTACCTTAAACGCTTCCAGAATAAAGTTCTTAGAAATATTGTATATGTTCCATGGTACATCAGAAACAGTGTCAGTGTCAACAGACATTTGTAATTCATTGTAGTTTATTATGTTTGAAATAAAAAAAAAAGTTCTCCTGCTAGGACTCAATATCATAAATCTCAGCTCCTTAGAAGATAGAAGTATCTACTTTACTTACTTAAAGGTATCTCCGACCGAAATTGCTCTACATATCGCTATTTTACAGCTCAAATTAGAAGCCGAGCTGTGCCCCATGTAGGTACAGGGTTTCCGCCGGGAAGGTATACTACTTTGTTTGTTTATAATTTTTGATTAAATGAAAGAGAATGGATCTTATATTGATAAATGTTTTATTTAATGTCGGCAATTATGTATGGAATACAATATCAGGTAAATGTCCGCCTCTGCTAGTCTCACAAATGCGAGCCCTTTTGAGCACATTTTTCATTACATTCTCACACATTTCACGCGGTATTTCATTAATTTCATAACGAATATTTCGTTTGAGTTGCTCAAGCGTTTCTGGTTTGTTTGCATAAACCTTGCTTTTCAGATATCCCCACAAAAAGAAGTCAGGAGCAGTCAAATCAGGCGACCGTGGAGGCGAATCAACATCACCATTTTTTGAAATAACTTGTTGTGGAAAGAGGTCTCGCAGTAATTCCATTGTAATCCTGGCTGTATGCGATGTGGCACCGTCTTGTTGATACCACATGTTAATCAAGCCCAAAGCATGCAGTTGTGGCATTAAAAAGTTTTCAATCATATCACGATATCGCTCCCCATTCACAGTTACCGTTACGCCGTTTTCATTGGATTGTTTTGAACACTTCTTTGAACAGCAGTAATGTTTTCAGCCGATCTTACAGTACGTTGTGGCCCATACTTGGGCCTATCACCTACAGACCCTCTTTCTTCGAAATCATTCACTACACGATAAATAGTGCGTTTTGTTGGCACGTTGTTTCTCCCAAAAATTTCACGTAACTTTCTCATCGTCACAGTAATCGATGATTGATTTTGATAAAATGTTTTAACGATTAAAACACGTTGGTTTATCGAATATTTTTCCATAATAAATTTGCCACGTGTCTACTTCACGACTGCCAAATATGAACTGTCAAGACTAATGTTTACCAAAATGGCGGCAAAACAAAGTAGTATACGTTCCCGGCGGACACCCTGTACTTGTAGTTTCAAAGCATTACGTAAGGGCTATTTTCGTTCTAGTAGGCGCTGATAGTCCATGTCTGTTGCCTAACTTGATAGCTGCCGAAACGGCACTGCAACCCGTCATTGAAGCCTTTACTTCTTTTGCTTTAGATCATTAATTAAGACATTATCGACGCTTTAAAATTAATTAACGCATTTCCCTGCCACAGCTCTCTTGTAGGTGCCTATATTTATGGCCAATCAATTCCTTCTTCTTTCCCACGCCGAATTTAAGTATACATATCTATACAATACATATTTCACACTGGGTTTACTATTCAGCTCAGGATCCTTCCACTGATAATCTTTACATTTTCTTCTTTTAGTACGTCAAGCCTTTAACATGCTTCGTGAGAATACATTCATATATGTATGTATGTACGCATAGGTATAAGCTTGTATGTAGTTTATTTATTACTCACTGAACCATTCACAACACATTTATTCCAATTGACAAATTGAATGCGTAGTCGCCTCTGAGTGGGTGTGCCATGATCAAATTTAAAACGTTACCCCGCTGAAAACCCCAAAAAGGAAGAAGAGGCCGCGTTTGACAGAAGTCAACCGTCTTCTTCTCTGTCGGCGTTGTCGCCGTCATCACTGTCGTCGCCTTTGGCTGTGTCATTCAGGCTACCGTACGTGCATCGCACCCATCATCATTAAAAACGAAATTACTATACCTACCTTCCACTCGACTTATAACACCAAACGAATAGAAAACCAGCAACTCTGACGACGATGTAGACATTTTCAAGTGGTCTTCTGTCTGTCCGCCCGTTAATGTCTTCCTAATCAAATTAGAACCCAATCCGAAGAAAAAGAAAACGCAAAACAAAAAAGAAACCCCCGAATACAAAATTCCTTATGAAAATGTGTGGAAAAGATCAAACGTTGCGCCATTAATTTAAGGTGTCTGCTTTACTACACATTCTGACATCTTTAAGTGGGAATGACGTCCCATTAAGGCGGCCTCGGCCAGTAGTAGTTGTTGTTAGGCCGCCATTTAGTCATATCTGTGGAACCTCCCGCAGCCGGTGGCGGCGGCAACGGCACCGTCATTTCCATGTATGCTTGGCCGTAAAATGCGTTCCGTTTCACATTTCAAATTAGAGGTCTTCAATGTATCTCTCGGGCTCCTCGACCACCTCCTTTGTATGATGACTGTGCGGGGAACTGTCATTTATGCACTTTGGCAGATCGTTCATTAAAATTCATCGCTCATCGAGAAAGAAAAAAAAAAAAAAAAACCTAAAGCAAAACAAAGGCAAACACAAGAAAACATCCATTTGAGTCCGTGTTGAGAGGACTTTTATTATGTCGTCTTGCGATGTGTGAGCAGGAACAAAACGAGACTAAAGCACAGAATGACGTCTCAAGTGGCATGAAGAACCGAACGACTCGCCAACAGGTTAAAGAAAAAAAAGAAGAAAAGCAGGACCGGTACGAGTGTGTAATCAAACCATTTGCCACTTTGGCATTTAATACCGCGACAGCTGTTAGACAGGCTAAATGGGCGGCTCTCTATCTTGCACACGGCGTTCTTCCTTTAAAGTCGAGAGCATTGTATTGCCTGAAGAGGTTCTTGAGGACTCCGTGAAGATTCCATGCATGTTGTTTGGTCATAATTTTTTTATTATCTGTTTTTGTTTCTCTTGTTCATTCTTTAATTTGAGGGATTCAAGATGAGGATGGTAGGATAGGGCCGCGATAAATCGTCGGTCCTTGGAGATTTCCCTGTGTGATGACTTAATTCAAAGAGAGCATTGAGCTGAGAGTGCGTTGTATGATTGAGAGTACTCGAAAAAAAGGAAAAATACAACAGAACTTGTACCTACTGCCTATGTGTGGATGTGATTATAGGAGTGGATGATTTGTGGCACCTGGAGAACATGATTACAATTTTTATGCTCGAATGTCAAATTATCTTTTCATGGCGTGTAGAGACTGAGTGAGCAGCTTGATAATTTCTTTTTCTTTATTTACATAGCCATAGTTCTTAGGTAGGTTAGGTTAATAAGGTCTAGGAGGCAAAATAACCAAAAGAGGGCTGAAGTTCCGAAAATCGGAACCCTCCGATTGTCTTGAAATCTTTTTTACTCTATCTCTTTATCTCAAATGAACATATCTAAAAGAATTTTTGTCAACTTAAACCGGAAGGGGTTACTTGTTTAGATAGATGGCGCTACAGTCCGGGATGGACCTGGACATCAACTAACAATACTCTCCAGCCAGCCCGGTTACGAGCCAACTGCCTCCAGTTCCGCACACCAAGTTGGTTAAGGTCTCCCTCGATTTGTTTGCGCCATCTACCACAAGGTCGTCCTCTACTCCGCCGTCCATCCGGGGTGGATTCAAAGACTTATAAGGCTGGAACCTTGGGCTCCATTCGCTCTACATGACCCAGCCATCTAAGTCGCTGTATGTGAACACCTCTGACAAAGTCAATGTCCTTGTATAGGCCGTATAGTTCGGCACTGTGACTTTTCCTCCACTTACCGTCTATGCAGACGGGATCAAAGATCACTCGATGAACATTTCTCTCAAAGTAACTAAGGGCATCCTCATCCGATTTTGACAAAGTCTATGCCTCTGCGCCATACAGCAGGACTGGGGTGATTAGTGGCTTATAGATATATATAGAGTTACCTCAGTAGTTCGAGATAGGAAGACTCAATTGCTTGCTTAGCAATTGTTATTTATCACCTCAAAATTATTCGGTCTATTGTGGCGTTCTGTCCTAGATGCCGATGTTGGGTGTCGTTCTTTGTTACCAGCATGTATATTGTTTTGCTTTCAATATTTGAAAATACCCCATTGACGGCCCGCTGAGTTCTTCCAACTATGTCAATGTCATCAGCATAGGTGAGTAGTTGTACAGAGTTGTAAAAGATTGTAGCTCCGGTGTTGGCATGTGAGATTCGTATAATTCTTTATTATTAAAGATATTTTAGTATTATGTTAAAGATATCGGATGTCTAGGACCTTTCCTGACGTAGAACGGTTCGGTGATGTTCTTTCCGACTTCGATGGAGCAGCGGGAGTTCTCCATTGTCATCCTGCATAACCGGGATGCCAAAACTAGGCATGGCTCTGTATAACTCGTATTTACACACGCTTTCATAGCCGACTTTGAAATCGATGAATAGCGGGAATATTTAGTCAATGGTGGACTTACCCGGTCTGAAATCGCACTGATAAGGATCAGGTTGTTGACGATCGGTTTTAGGTGTTCACATAATACAGCAGACAGGATCTTATATGCGATGTTGAGAAGACTTATATTTCTGTAGATGGCGCAGTTCAGGGGGTCTCCATTTTCAGGATCGGACAAATGAGGCTGAGAATCCATTCATCGGACACGCAGTGTGTGACCAGGTTTTACAGATGAGTTTCTGCATGCTCCTTGAAAACTCATCTTTTCCTGCTTTGAAATGGCAGGGCCGTCGGCTCCAGCAGCTTTGTTGGATTTAAGCTAAGATATCGCTATCCTCACTTTATTCTGATCCGGTTAATGGGAATCTTGACTATCATCGTGACTGTTGAGTGGCTCATTCTGCCTGACAGCGGAATATCGGTCATCGTCGCCGTTTAGCAAACTGCAGAAGTGTTCTTTCTATATCCCCAGCACCGGGATGGGCTGACTCTTTTTTTAAATGTATACACACATATGTATATACATAGGTGGGGCCAAGAATAGGTGTTATAAAATCCAGCTTACCCGAATGAAGAACCCCAGTCCACAATCCAGAAAAGACAATAAAAGAAAACCTCTTAATTAAATGCTAATGAATTCTTTATTGCTACCTTGATCCTGATCCTATCGGTTGTACAGTCGAAGAAGAAAGAGATCGATGAACAACAGCCTGGCTTGTTCGTCGGATTCGAACATGTATTCGAATTCCAGATGGTGGCAGCGCGGCCTGCCATCTATTTATCAGTTTAATTCAACATCCTCCCCCGGCCAAGAGTGTAGTTCTAAAGGGTACAGGAGCTGAATTGGTCGCTTTAACTTGTTTCCGTTGGATATCCGCACTAGGCAAGATCGTACACGCTGATCTCGTCCGGTGAATGTTTCTTCTATTACGGCCATCTTCCAGCCAATCCTCGCTCGTCCTGGGTCAGAAAGTAGTACGACATCCGCCTCCGTCATGATGGTCCTTAGCTCCTCAAAACCCAGCTTTGCCTTACATATGGTAACCTTTAGAACATTCTTCATTGTACGAACCATTCGCTCCCAGAAGCCGCCCCACCACGGTGCACGCTCCACGATAAATCGCCACTTGATTTGTCGCCTTGAAAGGAACGCCTGTATGTCCTCATTGTCCAAAGAAAGCCCGGCAGTCTTTAACTCCAATGCTGCCATTCTAAATGTCCGCGCATTGTCGGACAAAACCGTTGCTGGAACACCACGACGACTGATAAAGCGTCTGAGTGCCTGAAGAAAGTCCTCAGTTACCATGCTCTTTACCAACTCCAAATGCACGGCACGTACTGCTGCACAGGTAAAGAGCACAATGTAAACTTTAGTAGGGTCATCTTTAGAATCGTAGCAGTAGAGTGGGCCAGCAAAGTCCACCCCAACATTCTCAAAGGGACGAAGCAAGGTGATCCGTTCGGGGGGCATGGGGGCGAATGGCTCTGTTGCATGTGGACCCCATAGTTTTCTGCATACAATACATGCGTTGATCCGCTGCTTTACCAGCTGATGACCTCGCAGAATCCAAAACCGCTTGCGGAGTTGCGTCAGCACAGTTCTGGCTCCAGCATGTAATGCCTGTTGATGACTGTCGTCGATGATAAGGTTGACGATATGACACTTCGACGGCAGAAGTATCGGGTGTTTGGTATTTAACGGGGCCTCCAGATTTTGGAGACGTCCTCCAAGCCGCAGAAGAACTTGGCTGTCCAAGATCGGAGACAGCTTGGCTATGCTCGATTTTTCAATAGTTCGCCCAGTCTGCAAGATAGAAATCTCTTGAGAAAAACTGAGTTGTTGCACATACCTGATCCAATGATTTTCTGCGACTTGGATCTCCTCGGCCGTGAGGCTAGACACCATCCCATACTTTGGAGAAATCCTCCGCGGCATTGTCTTCACTTCGGCAGTGATTCCACTGTTCGATATCAGTCAACCCCCGTATTTCGTCTACTCTGTTTTGAACATACGGTTGCCAACGCTGCTTACTGCCTTGTATCCAATTCAAGGCTATTTGAGAATCCGTCCAAAAGTAGTACCTCGCTGTAGGCACATTTAGATTCTTCCTTAGATATGACCCGAGCCGAGCTGCGATCAGCGCGGCCGTCAACTCCAACTTGGGTAGCGTTAGCTCGTTAGTGCCATCGACTTTGAGTGGGGCTACACGATTCTTCGCACACAGGAACGAAATGCTAACATCTCCGATAGATGAGACACATCTTGCAAATGCCACGGTCCCAAAAGCCTTGGTACTAGCATCGGCAAAAAGATGAAGTTCGAGGGATCCTTCATTCTTTGGATACGGCAGGACCGCTCTAGGAAATGTTACATCTTTGAGCTGTAAAACTGCCCTTACGCATTCATTCCAATGAGTCTGCAAATCGTCTGTGAAGGTTTCATCCCACTGTAATTGTTTCCTCCACAATGCCTGAAAGAAAATCTTTAGCTTAACAGTAGTAGGCCCAAGCATACCTAACGGGTCGAAAATACGAGCGATCGTCTGTAAAACCTGCCGCTTCGTTCCCTTGCCTCCTGCTGATGTAAGCAAGTACCCCACTGAGCTCAGGGGTACGCTTAACTCATCACTGTTCACGAACCAGGTGAGCCCGAGCACTCTTTGGGCAAGTGGTGCATCTGTATAGTTGACCGCCTCTCGTACGCGTATGCTGTTTGAATTCCACTTGTGGAGGCGCATTGATGCCTTTGATAGGATGGAAACTGCGGCTTTGCATAACTGGACACCTTCGCTTTCCGAGTTGACACTGATTACTACATCGTCCATGTATATCCCCTCTCGCAGAATGGAAGAGTAACTGGTAAAATGTTCGCTCTCTTGATCCAGCACGCAGCGAACAACTGCACACAATATGAAGGGACTACAAGTCACGCCAAATGTGACTCTGGTCATTCTGAATAGTCCAAACGGAGGTTTATCATTCGCCGATAGCAGCGGCGAGGAAAACCACATGAATCGATGGCTGTCGCGATCGTCCTCGTGTAGAAGTATCTGCAAAAATGCCTTCTCGATATCGGCCACTATGCCGTACAAACCAAAGCGAAAGTTCAAAAGGACTTGCATGACGTCTGGCAGTAAGTTGGTTCCAGTCCAGAGTTGATCGTTGAGCGACATCCTTCCTTCAGCGCGAGCCGAGGCGTCGAACACGACGCGGATTTTTGTGGTAGAACTCTGCGCCTTGTAGACAGGTTGGTGCGGTAGGTAGAACACTCGAGCACCAACAAGATTAGATTCCTCCACTGGTTCAGCAATGCCATCACGAACCAACTGTCGTATTGCTGCATCATACTCCAATAATTGCATTGGATTTCGAGACAGTCGTCTGATAAGAGAGCCCAAACGTTGGCTGGCAATATCTTTGTTGAAGTCCAAATATGTTTCGTCGACCTTCCATGGCAGCCTTGCGACATATCGTACACCTTCCCGCGAAATGCACTTTGTGATGAGCGCTTCAGCGCTTTTAATCCCCAGCGTCTCCGGTGACCAGAATTGCAACATATCGTCTTCTTTTTCGGCTGCCAGGCTCAAAAGCGCACTAGAACGACAAGAGAGATTTCCATCATTTGCGTTTATAACCTCACCTGTATCATGAACACCCTGTAGTGTCCAACCGAAAATGGTTTCCACCGCTCGTAAACTGCTTGTGAGACCCATTTGCTTGCCAGTGACGATACTCCAGTAGTAATCCGCCCCAATTAGAACACTCAGTCCATCCTCTGCCTCGATGTCTGAAGGGCAAACATCAGCCAATTTAATGCCCTTAAACAGCGGACAGTCAACTTGAGGGGCTGCCAAAACATCCACGCAAATCTCAGGTACCATTATGGCCTCTAGCATAATCACCACCCTGGGATTGAACTGACTGCGCAGCGACAATTTTACCTTCTGGAATTCATTGATTGGTTTGGCTTGCTTCGATCCGAATGGAATGATGGCCAAATCAACTGTGCCCGACATCCTCAATCCCAGCTTCCTCACTAGGCTCTCTTTAATGTAGGTAAATTGACTGCCTCCGTCAATTATAATTCGTATGGCTACTTTCGTTTTTGGTGTGCACAATATACACCGCATGGTTTTTAAGAAAACCTTTTGTTTCGAAATGTGAGCGCACAAACTCACAGACTTGTTTTGCACCTCCACTTGGCTGTCAGAATTGACATCGGTTTTGATGAGTGAGATGGCTGGATAACATAGTGAAGACATGTGTCTCCCTTTGCATTTAACACATACGAATGACTTGCTACTCCTGCAGTGTTTCGCCACATGGCCAAGTTTAGCGCAGCGAAAACATCTTCCTCCCTTTCTGAGCATGTTTCTTTTCTCCACAATGGTTAACTTACTGTCACAGTCTTTCACGTCGTGGCGTTGGGATTGACAAAACAGACATGAGCGTGTCTCACTCACTGCAACGAGACTCGAAGCTGTTGTTGGATGATTGGTATTAGATTTACCTTTGGATTCGTTTTTATCAACCTCACTCCTGTCCATAGACTCAATTTCTCGCTTCAGGAACCGAAGAATACCCTTCACGTCGTCACCTACAATCGCAGAGACAGACGACTCACTTTGATTCGATGTTTTCACGTCGTCGCTTACAGTCGCATCCAAATCCTCAGCACGGTCCGCCTGTCGATGATAATCGATGCGCAAAGATTTTGGTAGACAACGAAGGAGTACTGATTTTAACATCACTGAATAATGCGTCGGTGGAACCTGCAGAGCGGTGAGCGAACGAATGCCAGCAACTACGGATCCGTAAATATTTCGCAACCCTGAGAGATCAGAACGGTCGCGAATTGGCTTTAGATTTACCAGCTCGAGTATGTATTTGTCGATTAGCTTTTCGTTGTCGCCGTACTGCTGCTGTAGTAAAGCTAAAGCTGATTCGTAGCACTTCTCAGTAGGTATAAACCCATCTATGACTTTTCTGGCATCGCCCTTCAATGTAGATTCTAAATAATTAAACTTCTCGGATGAGCTGAGGTTGGAGTTATCGTGAACTGCACTTTTAAATTGCTCCCAAAAAGGCAACCAATTGGAGAAATTTCCGTCGAACGTCTTTAAAAGAAGTCTCTGCAGTTTCGCTCCACTGAATCCGCTGCTGGATGGTCTTGCGCTCATGGATATGTTACCTGTCCTGTCCGGAACTGGATCGGGGTTTAGTTTTTTCTGCAGCCTACCTAACCGTGTATTAAGTCGTGCAAGCGCGTCCACGGCTTGCTCTTGATATTCTGCTACTTTATCCTGGGGGTCATCGACTTTGGCTATTCCCTTTCTAATGATGTCCTCGTTCACCAGGTTCAGATTTTCGTGCGCCGTGCTTAACCTCTGAATATAAGACACGAGCTCTTCTTCGATATCATCGAAATTTTCTGTGTTTGCTGCTGACAACTTCGACTTGTCATCGTTCAGGAATTCCAATGCTGCAGCGACGATTCGGGTCACTTGACCACGATAGGCTGCTCGTGATGCAAATTCCATTAGCGTTTGTTCTTTTCACGTCTTTTCCCGGGTTTCGGCACCAAATGTTATAAAATCCAGCTTACCCGAATGAAGAACCCCAGTCCACAATCCAGAAAAGACAATAAAAGAAAACCTCTTAATTAAATGCTACTGAATTCTTTATTGCTACCTTGATCCTGATCCTATCGGTTGTACAGTCGAAGAAGAAAGAGATCGATGAACAACAGCCTTTCTAGGAAATGGCTTGTTCGTCGGATTCGAACATGTATTCGAATTCAAGATGGTGGCAGCGCGGCCTGCCATCTATTTATCAGTTTAATTCAACAATAGGTAAGTGGTGCCCTTGGCGGTTCTAATTTATTACTCCCTCTTTCTAGGTTGGCTTAGCCAGTCACGCGATTTTGTCGCACCGCTAAGGGTATGTCAACAACTGTCAGGCAGGCGCCTGGAGCTAAAATCAAATATACCTTAAAACCCTGGAAACTAAGCGCTTCCCAACATATATATGTATATATATGTAAATATTGGGCAATGGTGGGCAAAATCGCAGCATCACCTCCACGCGGTGCCCGCTGGATAGCTATCTGATAGTGAACTAACGATGAGCGTATGCTGAGTCTGACGATATATGTGCAGCTGAACACTCAGACCTACATAAGCACATCTGGGTGAACTTCAGCGCGCATATGTCTAACCGGACGAGGCATCTCTTGTTGACCTGATCGGCTGAAATATGCATCTCAGAAGTCTATCAAGAGGTCCTCAGAAGGAGGACGTGCGGCGGACGAATTCTTTCGATGGAATCAACGGTGACGTCTACAGACCAGCGGATACCTTACTGGAGCTACTTCAACATATTTGGAGCTGAGGTCTGTAAGGATTTTCAATACTACGTCAGGGTATTGAAAAAGAGATGGTGGCGGATGAACCCTTAATGGGCCAACGGCAGCGCTCATATCCCCGAAGTGGGTTGCTGACATCGGTGTATCCGGCCTCTTGTCCTAGGGGTACAAAAAAAAAGGATCTGGCCCTCCAGGTTGGGGGTTGTGCCGTCGGGTTAACTTCCCTACCACGTAAGAAACCTTTGGTTACGAAGCAACCAACAGCCTCGGATACGGATGATCTTACTGTTGACGATCCATGCAAACGTAAAAAGGACAACGATCTTCGTGTCTGCACATGGAATGTTAGGTCCCTCTACAAACCACGTGCAGCCGAACAACTTGCGGAGGCCCTAGAGTGTCTCAAAGCAGACATTACCGCCATTCAAGAAGTGCGATGGGATGGGCCGGGCAAAAGGAGTATGAAAAACTGCGACATCTACTACGGCGATTGCTACAGACAAAAAGGACAGCGTCTATTCGGGTGCGGATTTGTCATTAGAGACAGACTTAGGCAAGAAGTCTTGAGTTTCCGGCATGTGAACGAGCGCCTCATGACTATCCGTATCAAGGCTAAATTTGCCAACATTAGCCTAATATGCGTTCACGCCCCTCACGAGGAGAAGGACGACGCGACAAAGGATGACTTCTACCAGCTCTTGGACAAGACGTATGACGTTAAAATTATCCTAGGCGACTTTAACGCAAAGCTAGGAAGAGAGGAAGTCTTTAGTAGCGTGGTCGGAAAGCACAGCCTGCAAGACAACACTTCCGGCAACGGACTCAGGCTAATCGACTTTGCGGCGGGGCGAAACTTTGTTGTAGCTAGTACGCGGTTCCCACGTCTCGACATTCACAAAGGAACATGGCTCTCCTTTGATCGAAAAATCGTCAACCAAATCGATCACATTGCGATCGACGCAAGGCACTGTTCCAGTATTCTGGGTGTCCGGACTTTCCGAGGAGCCAACGTGGACTCGGATCACTACTTAGTTGTAGCCAAGGTACGGATGCGGATATCCACAACGGAGCGAAATCAACGAAATGCTGTGAGAAAATTTGACGTCGAAAAGCTACAATCGCAAGAGACCGCCAGAACCTTTGCCGATCGTGTTTCTTCTAATCTCAATCTTAGTCCTATGCCGCCAGCAGCAAATGCGGAAGACCAGTGGCAGCGTTGCCAAAAAGCCATCAGAGATGCCGCCTCTGATGTACTGGGTTTCTCTCGCCCACCACAACGAAACCCCTGGTTTGATGAGGAATGCCGGCAAGCGCATACAGCAAAACAAGAGGCGTACAAAGCGGCGCTGCATAGAAGGACTAGAGCTGCTTACGAGCTCTACGTGCGCAGGAGAAAAGAGGAACATCGACTTCTCAGAAAGAAGAAAAAAGAGCATGAGAAGCGCTCGATCGAGGAGATTGAGAGACTTTATTGCAGGAATAATGTTCGAAAATTTTACCAAAGGGTAAAAAGAACATGCCAGGGTTTCAAAGCCAGAACAGAAGCCTGCAGGGACGAAAATGGCAACATAGTAGTAGAATCGCAGTCGGTGCTGAGAATATGGAAGGAACACTTCTGCAGACTGCTAAACGGCGATGATGATCAATATTCCGCTGTCAGGCAGAATGAGCCATTCAACAGTGACGATGACAGTCAAAATTCCCGTCAACCCGATCATAATGAAGTGAGGATAGCGATATCTAAACTCAAATCCAACAAAGCTGCTGGAGCCGACGGCCTTGCCGCTGAACTTTTCAAGGCAGGAGGAGATGAGTTGGTAAGGAGCATGCACCAGCTCATCTGTAAAATCTGGTCGGACGAAAGTATGCCCGATGAATGGAACCTCAGCATCGTTTGCCCGATCCTGAAGAAAGGACACCCTCTGAACTGCGCCAACTACAGAGGTATAAGTCTCCTAAATATCGCATATAAGATCCTGTCTGCCGTACTATGTGAACACCTAAAACCGATCGTCAACAACTTGATAGGTCCTTATCAGTGCGGTTTCAGGCCTGGAAAGTCCACCATTGACCAAATATTCACACTACGGCAGATCTTGGAAAAAACCCATGAATATAAAATCGATACGCACCACCTTTTCATCGATTTCAAAGTTGCCTATGATAGCGTGTATAGAGACGAGTTATACAGAGCCATGTCTAGTCTTGGCATCCCTGCCAAGCTCGTCCGTTTGTGCAGAATGACGATGGAGAACTCTCGCTGCTCCATCAAAGTCGGTAAGAACATCACCGAACCGTTCGATGTCAGGAAAGGTCTTAGACAAGGCGACGCGCTATCATGCGATCTCTTTAACATAGTACTTGAGAGAATTGTACCAAACTCACAAGCCAACCCCGGAGGTACAATCTTCTTCAAGTCTGTACAACTACTCGCTTATGCCGATGACATTGACATAATCGGAAGAACTCAGCGGGCCGTCAATGGGGCATTTACGAGTATTGAGATCGAGGCAGCAAAGATGGGTCTAGCGGTCAATGAAAGCAAAACAAAATATATGCTGTCTACAAAAAAGGACACCCAACATCGGCGTCTTGGGCAGAAGGCCACAATAGACAGATACAATTTTGAGATAGTAAAGGATTTTGTCTACCTAGGCTCTATGGTCAGCTCCGCAAATGACATGAGTGGAGAGATCACACGGAGAATTACTCTTGCCAATCGTTGTTTCTATGGGCTAAAACGGCAATTGAGTAGCAAAGCCTTATCTCGAACTACTAAGGTAACTCTTTATAAGACATTAATCATCCCAGTCCTGCTGTATGGCGCAGAGGCATGGGCTTTGAAAAAACCGGATGAGGATGCCCTTGGTTATTTCGAGAGAAAAGTTCTTCGAGCGATCTTTGGTCCCGTCTGCATAGACGGTGAGTGGAGGAGAAGGTACAATGCCGAACTATACGGCCTGTACAAGGACATCGACTTAGCCAGAAGAGTTCACATACAGCGACTAAGATGGCTGGGTCATTTAGAGCGGATGGAGCCCAACCTTCCCGCTAAGAAAGTCTTCGAATCCAACCCGGACGGACGGCGCAGTAGAGGACGACCTCGCAGTAGGTGGCGCAAACAAGTGGAGGGGGACCTCAACCAACTTGGCGTGCGCAACTGGAGGCAGCTGGCTCGTAACCGTGCTGGCTGGAGAGGTTTATTGGTTGAGGCCCAGGCTCACCCCGAACTGTAGCGCCACCTAAGTAAGTAAGTAATACACTATAAGACGGGCAAAACTTACAAACAGAAGGGCAACTTACCATAAGCGACATTGAGAGTGTAAATAAAACATCTTATCCGGATCCCAGGCCATTCAATAAGAACATTTTCAAGAACAAGGAGAAATGGTTTGATAAGAAGTGTGAAATAGCACGGAAAAGATCATTTGCATGGCTTAAAGTGTTTCGAAAATCTAGCAACAGATACTTCAAAAGTATTTATATTCAAGCAAATAATGCATTTAAGAATCTATGCAAAGATAAACAGATCCGATTTTTCGAAACTGAGGCACTGAAGCTAACGGGTTGCAAGGATTCGAAAGAGTTTTGGAAGGCGATAAAAATAATCAATGGGAAAAAATTACAAATCGGTGTAGAGCTTAATGCCAATATACTTCTAGATCACTTTCAAGTGCTTTTAAATCCCATTACATATATATCACCTATACACTATGTCGTACCATCATATAACGATGAAATATTGGATGCACGTATAACAAATGAGGAAGTACGCTTAACTATAAGGAAACTGAAAGATGGAAAGGCACCAGGGTCGGATAGAATTCCAGTTGAATTTTTTAAGCATGGGACAGATGGGCTCACCAAAAAACTAACAGCGGCTTATAATGTAATAATGGACACAGGTGTGGTACCATAGCAATTCAAAAAATCTATAATATTTCCTATTCATAAAAAGGGGAACATTTCCGATCCAGCTAACTACCGTGGAATTTCTTTTCTTAATTCGTCATACAAAATTTGTGCACGCTTTTAAATAACCGGCTGTCACAGTGGATTCATAGCAACAAGCTGCTGAGTGAATTCCAAGCAGGATTTCGCAGTGGCTATTCTACGGCAGATAATATTTTTGTATTGCAAAACATTGCTGGGACATTCATTACACATTGATTTTAAGGCAGCCTTCGACACAGTTGATCGAGGAGCTTTATTCTTTAAGCTCTACAACGCGAGAATGTCATCTAAGTTTGGAAAGGTTCTTGAAAATATTTATAATGGTAACCAGCCATCTGTATGGAATGGTTTGGAAATCTTGAATTGGTTTGAAACTAAAATGGGACTCAAACAAGGGTGCACTCTAAGCCCCTCTCTATTTGCACTGTTCATCGACGAACTTATCGAGTTTCTACCGGGAGGAATAGAGTTTGCAAGAATCAGGATCAAAGCACTTCTGTTTGCTGATGATGTGGTACTGTTCGCGGATACACCTGAAAGCCTTCAACTCATGATAAATCGACTTCAAGACTACTGCCAGCTATGGAATCTTACAGTAAATCTGTGCAAATCAAAGGTGATGGTCTTTAAAAAAGGTGGAGGAAGGAAGTGCAGGAACGAGAAGTAGTACTGTAATGGAGAAACCATTGAAAGAGTAAACGCATATAAATATCTGGGGGTAACAATAACTAGCAATCTGAGCATGGAAAAACACTTAAAAGATAAGCTAGTAAAGGCGAAGAGTGCGATCAGTGCTACTTGGAAAAAATGCTTCTCTAATAAAAAAATTGCACATAGCGTGATATATAAAGTATTCGTAGCAGTGGCCGAGTCTATATTGTTTTATGGAGCGCAAGTCTGGGGATACCAAAAGTATGAAGAAGTTGAAAAACTACTTCGATATTATGTAAAGAGATGCTTTCATTTACCTAGGAATACACCCAACTACATGATTATTATCGAAACGGGACTGTCGCCACTTTTTGTGAAAACTCTTAAGTTTCATGTGGACTATGTAGCCAAAGTTTTAGAAATGTCGGATGAGAGACTTCCAAAAATTTTAGCGTTGTGTCCAATTCAAAAGAAGAGCCTTATGGTATGAGAAACTAAAGGACCTAGCAAGATACTGCGGAAGTGATTTCCATTTGTTGGAGGGACATAGATTGTGTACGAAAAATGCGCTATATGACCTCGTATCTAAGGTAGATGAGCAATATAGACAAGACTGTATCAATCAGGCTACTTCATCTATCCATCGATCAATATACAGCCGCCTTAACCATAATGTATGCGAAAGAAATTACTTCCGCAGCGAGAACAGCCAAGAATTGATTTCATCAGTATTCAAAATGAGGAGTGAATTGGTAAAGCTCAATTATACACCACACCGCGAAGAATTACACATTTATTGTAGCATGTGTAACCTTTCGGAGAGAGAAGATATAATCCATTTCATAGGAAAATGTCCGATACTGAGGGAAACAAGAAGAAAACTCCTAGGCAGTAATGTAAAATCTGAAGCTGAGATATTGGACCTCCTCTTCCACTATTACAAAATTGCAATGGCTTATCGAGACCGAATTATAAACGAAACCTTTTGAATTTATTGTCTCTACTACTGTACCAGCATTATATTACTTGCTATTTGAATTCCAAAACAAATTTGTAAAACTCTTTCATACTTTTTTATTTTTATTTTTATTTTTTTTTCTTCCATTTGATATAATTTAAACAAATCTTTTATTTTATATTGTATTAATAAGAACAATTGTCAATCTGGCAGACGGCAAAGCCATGCATAAACGATTTTTATATTATAAAAAACAATCTTGTAAGTTCTTAAAAGAAAATAAATCGAATTCTAATCTAATCTAATCTAATCACTATAAGACGGCTGATTACCGCTGGGTAATGAAATTCGGCTAGTAACCACCATTTATTCCTAATATCCTGTTTATCCTATTGTTAATGAAAAAAAAAAAACACTTGGTGCAATCTATATTTAATGGATATACGTACATATACCTATATATGGTGTCGCTGGGTTTTTTCTCAATCTTTTTACTGCCAGCAATTCTTCCATTCAGCATCTTGATATATCATATTTTTAACGATTTATTTTAAAGTCAAACATAAAACCTAAGATGATTATGGCCCGGCACTCAATAAAAGTTCATCGTAATCGGACGAAATGTTTTTTGGTAAAAGAGTTAAAATTTCAATTCTATTCTTTATTGTTCAAAAAGTAAGTTTTACAATATTAACATAAAAATACCTGCGAAACCTGTGGCTTTTCTGCATGAGAACAGTCTTCTTACGAGTATTTCAGTTTTCTATGTCTTGTGTGCATTCATTACAATAGTTAAAAAAAAAAGTTATTGAATGCCATTTTCAGATTTATATTAAGGTACTAGTACGAGTTCATGTAAGTTGTTTTAAATTAAGAAATTATTTTTATTAATTTGTTTGCATCCTTTTCATTATAGTTTTATGTTCTCTTGGTAAACTAAATATTTAAAATAGTTGGTACTTCGTATTTTAGTTGGCTTTTTTCGTAGATGTTGTAGGATGCTGGCACTTTAAGTAGTTCTCGGGCTCGTGTTCTGATGTTAAGGTGGTACATAATAGTGGTCTGAAAACAGGTGCCTCCGTAGTACTCTAAGTTACCGTCATCTCCTAGATCTCCAAGACTTCAAAGATGTTGTTTCAGTAGCTGTTGATGTTTTGGAGGATTGTCCTCTGGATCCTACCTAGTTTGTCAATATAATGTTTTTGCTGCAATTCCCCAAGCGTGTATTCTGTATCTCAGTTTGAATTCGACAGGAGAAAAATACATCTATTTCTGAAGGTCAAAAGTAGAGTGATTTTTGAGATACATAATTGCGAACATCGTTTTTGTTTATGTATTGCGCAGTGCGTAGTGTGTTTATATGTTGGTTCCATCTGAAGTGACAGCTGATTGTGACTGCCAGATACTTGTAACTATAAACTAGCTCTACGCATTGTCTTAAATACATAAGTACATGTGGAGAACCCTTGTTTTCCAATAGATTTAAGGTTTTGAGTCTTGCAGATGGGGTGCTCGGTTTTGGTTTGGTTTTCGATGAGCTTTGTATTGTTTTGATTATATGAGCGCATATTATTGTGCATACGCAAGGGTCGTAGCAATGCGTTTTTGAATACTCATTGTAGGTCATTTATATACAAAGAGGAAAGCAAATTTCGATCCTTGAATTACTTCTTACTATAACGGTATATCTTTGATTTTTGTGTTTTTCATTTGATAGATAATGTACTATTGATTCCCGCTCTTGATAGCACTTCTATTATTTTGCTATTATTATTAAGCGTGACGGAGGCTTTGCTAAAATCTATTAATACGACAAGGATACTATTTTTGTCAAGGCGTTCATTAATCAAGTTGGCAAACTCTCCTAGCAGCATTAAGTATTTGTACTCTTCTTCTGCTGAAAGGCGTACTAATTTTTGTGTAATACTCTGTTCCGCTCAATTAAACAAACCAATCATCTCACTACCACTTCCTCCAGGCATTTGCCACTCACAGATAATGTAGAGATTGGTCTATAATTTTCCAAACCTGTTTTGATACTAACACTCTGTAGATCGGTAGTACTGTTGTTGTTTTTAAGATTTGTAGAATTCCAGTTTGCGTAAGACTTAGACTTACAAATTAAGTCATTATTGGTGCAAAGATGATGGCATGTTGTTTAAGGTCTATAGTTCGTATACCATCAGTTCCTGCTGCCTTATTCACTTTAATTGATTTTAGTGTGTTGAACATTCCATTCTCATTCCTTTCTTCGAAAAAGGTTTCATTGGCTACAGTGAAGTTAGTGTGTTTGGATTTTATGCTGTTACATTGGTGAATTATTTTTAATGTTTGTTCCGAGAAACTTGCGACGGCGTCAATTGTTAGTGACTACTTACTTACTTACTTACTTAAATCCTTGAACCCCTCAAAGCACATAGTGCGTGTACAATGCCCGTCTATAGATCCTTGGCCCGTTCTCAGATAAAGTTGTTCGTTGGAGATACGATTGGGCCAAAATATCATCAAGAAAATTCTTTGGTATTTGTTTACGAAGGTTTGCAGCATGCGTGTGAAAGTGGTATCCACCTTCCAAGTACTGCACCCATACAGCAGTACTGATTCTACGTCGGAGGGGAACAGACGCAGCTTGGTTCTTAAGCTGAGAACATTGCTTCTCCAGACTTTCGATAACATTCCGAACGCAGCTTTTGCTTTCCCGATTCTGCTGCACACATCCAGTTCGGAGCCACCGCGGTTAGCCGAGACCACACTTCCTAAGTATAAAAAGTTGTCTACTTTATCGACTACCTGTCTGACAATGTTGAGTTGAGCGC
Organism: Brachypalpus laphriformis; assembly: GCA_945910035.1. Taxonomy (NCBI): domain Eukaryota; kingdom Metazoa; phylum Arthropoda; class Insecta; order Diptera; family Syrphidae; genus Brachypalpus; species Brachypalpus laphriformis. The sequence goes on from OX246753.1 coordinate 206,652,104, forward strand.
AGGTGTTAGAAGTGCTCAGGGCTTTTGTTTTGGCTGTATTTATCCTAAGCCCCACTTTATTCGTCTCAGCTTCTAGATTTTGGGCCATCAGATGAATTACCATTATCCAATGTGAAAGTAGGCAAACGTCGTCAGCGTAGTCGAGGTGTTTAAGATAAGTTATCATAGTCCATCGAATTTCATTGTTACCTTCCCTCAATGCTGCACTCAGCAAATCGCTGATGACCACCAAAAACAATAGTGGTGACAATATACACTCCTAAAGTACTCCACTTTGGATTCAAAATCTTTCGACACCACCATTTTGTAAGACGTGACACTTGCTTCCCTCGTATATAGCCTTGATAATAGCTGTGAGTTTTTCTGGGATGCCTGTCCTGCGCAAGGCCAACCAGATAGCGTCTCGATTCAAGCCGTCGGAAACCTTCTCGAAGTCGATAAACAGTAGATGTAGCAAAGACCTATGCTCGACGCATTGCTCTATTATGATCCGTAGGATGTTTATGTGGTCGATGCAGGGGGATCCAGCACGAAAGCCTGTCTATTCGATGAGAGAGTTGAATCTAACTGTTCCTTAATGCGTTCTAATATGATTCTAGCTATTATCTTGGTTATGGTCGGTAGAACGCATATACCTCTCCAGTTTCCACAATCCATCAGATTTCCCTTTTACGGAAGCTTGACGATCATCCCTCTTTTTCACTCCTGGGAAATTGTTCATTTTCCCACGCTCTCCATATGAGCGGGTGTAGCTGTTCAGCCGATGTGTTTGGCGCCGCTTGAAATTGTTCGGCGGGGATGCCATCAATACCCACGCTTTGTTTTTCTTGAGGGACTTGATTGCTGCTGTTATTTCGGTTTTACTGGGAGGTGCGGTGTGATTTCGGGAATTTGTTTCTTTGGAAGACTCATTAGGGTTCAAGATTATAACACCATCGCCTTAGTGATTTAGGACTGTAGCGAAATTCTACAGCTCCATCTAGTGAGCTGATCCTCATCAGAAACTAGAAGCTTACCATCTAAACTCTTCAATGGATATTGTTTGGAGCTACGACCACTAATGACCTCCTTGGTGATATTATAAACAGTCCTACTGTCGCGCCTGCTTGCTGCTTCTTCAGCCCGTGAGGCAAGTGAGTCGATGTACTGACGTTTGTCCTGTCTTACACTACGCTGCACTTCCTTCTTTTTCATGCGATATTGGGTTTCTAGCTCGGTACTCTCTACTGCTGAGGCCACTGCAATCCGAGCATTGACTGCTTTACGCTCATCGACCCATCCCCAGGTGTTTACCTATAGCCATGTGCAGTGGTTATTCTACTTTTTACCGATGCAGGTGCGTGCCCCAATTGCCAAAAATGTTTGTACAGCCAGTGGTCATCTACGCTTTCCTGTATTGTGCTGCTGACTGTTTCTGCTAATAAGGCAAAATGGTCCCTGAATTTTTGACGCACTTGCGGATCAAAACACTGTGAGTATTGAACCTGGTAATGATGAGCAATTCGTTAAAGTGTTCTTTGTTAAACGCTGCTTTCTTATTAAAAATGTTCTTATTTATAAGCAAACACAAACATCCCTTGCCGCTTTATAAAAGTAATAGATTACCCTTAAAGGTTGTACCTATTTATCGCAGAACCATATTCTTTTCAAACGCATTCAACCTTTTCCCCAACTTTGCAGTGTAACTCTATTTTGCTACGAACAATTTCACACAATTTCATATAAAAACTACATATTTCATTCCCTCAACGACAACATATGTTGCCTTGTACATTAAAATCCTTCAGCGGGCATCGGCCCTGCACCTCTTCGAATAAAATACAATTTAACAAATGAAAAGTAACTGAAACAACAACTGTCTGCAAGGATATGAATTTATTTATGCAATATATCTCTTTTCCTCGTCGTAGTCGTCGTCCTCGTTGTTCATGTTGTTTCTTTTTTATCCTTCTTTCGAAAAAATTTATGAACATCCAGGGTACAGATATCCAGCGGGAGACAAGCGACCAACCACCATTTATTCCAACTTAAAATGTCCAATAAATTTCTCTCGCGCTCATACTCACACTAACTTCGGTTGGCACAGCGAAGAGAGAAAGATTCGTCCTGGGATCATAATACAACACCATTTAAACGGCATGGGGTCCACAATTACCCAATTTATCTTTTTTTTTTCCTCGCCCCCTACCGTTCGTCCTTCCTTCGGCGCTTAGTGTACTCCTTGATCCTGGCACTCACGCAAAATGATGACTGTTCGCTCTCAATGTAGTGTGCGGGGATGCTATGCACCATCATCAGACTCAGAGTAGTCAGAAACAGAGAGACCCCCATTCGCCTGCCCAAAGTGTAATGGTATCTAAGAGCGATTTATCCTTGCCGCATCTCGGAGGGGATCTTGTCGGTTGTCCTTTGGTTTTTTCTTCTTTTGCTGCTTTTATTTGGTATAATAAATTGCATTTGTCTTCGTTGGCTATAGTTTATTGCATTTTGCCACCATCATACGTGGATTTGAATTTATGTCAGTATGCGCGATAGAAAGTCTGCTCGCGAGCAAGGATAATGGATGTTATAACTTTCCGTGCAGAGAAAATTAGGATATTCTCTGTGTTTACTGCCGGCGGAAGCATAAGCAATTCAGAGATTTATTAACATGCCACAGTGTGTTGTGCGAGTCCTTGTCGGCTTTCGTTCTTTCAAGGATATCGTGCAAGAGATAACAATCTACTAAATGCTCGTTATCAGCAGGTTCTTCGATGTTTTATGGCTCTGTTTGAGGTGCAATAAAACTAACGCACGCCATATTGGTAGAGACGTAAAAGATCTAATGGTCGGAGAAGAATTGAAAAGGAACCGCCACCACCGCCGCCGCTGCCGCCAGTTTGTCGACTCCTATCGGTTGTAATTAAATTCATATCACATTGAGAAGCCCTCCTGACAGATTGTTGTTGTTCATTACACTCTCTCGGGTAAGATTTTGAATGAGGATGTGAATGTAATCGTAAAACTGATCCTTGGGCTCTATTCCTTTTTAGTTTTTGTTTTGTTTGCTTCCATCCCCGTAAAATTTATGACCTTATGGATGCCGATCACACTAGTCTGTGGCAGAAGAAACAAGAAGGTGAGGATAATGAAGCTGAAAGTGCTATAATGCATTCCGTAAAAGAGATGGAAATGCGATTGGATTACGAGATCAAAAGCCACCGATCGTGTCTTGAATGGATTCGGGACGCCCTCTGAAAGAGAATTTTAGTTTAAGTGAACACGTGACAGGTTCATTTTCGGCAACAGTTTGCTGTGGTTAAGGATTCGATTAGGTTATGTAAAATGACTTCCCCAACAACGGATTGGATAGCCTGCGGCCTTGATTAATTTTGTGAAGGTATATTGTACTGTACATATAGCAACGTATTTGTTCTTCAAGTAATGACACCATTTGAAGCTGGATGCAAATCTGCTGATCTGAAAGGCATAAATCTATATCTGACAAGTCGTCTAAGTTGGTGAAGAAGTACTCGACTAGGGTTTTCCTTTTTTTATTACGCCGTGGTTGGTGTGTCGGATCACTACGCATACCAAAAAGTTTTTTTCACGGTCCCACCTCTCGCGAGCGTCTGGCAAACATCCGAGAGTATTGTTGTCACGAAAAAGCTTCTCAAATCGCCGTTCGGATTCGGCATTAAACTGTAGCTCCCTTCCATTCGTGTGAAAAATTTCAACCCACACAATATGAGTGGTTGCGAGAAGCTAGGCCCTGGCACTTTAAAGAGCTGTTGCGCAAAATATTTGCATTTTTTTTTTCCTTCTTAAAGTGGACATAGCAAAACAAGTGCAAAATTGTGGTTGGCTCGTCCTCATCGCGCAGCACAGCTTCTACAAAATCATTGGATGACAGGGCTTATTTTCTGGCATTTATTCCTATAAGGCAACGCCTCCATGAAACTCCAATTGTAGCCCTACAATACTATGTGTCTATATGATAAGTCTATAAGACCTTCTAAGGTTCAGTCCTGATTGGATTTACACAAGTGAGAAGGAGGTATCGATGCCTTATGCCAAAAACACAATAGCGCTCTGACGTTCACAAGTTTAACCATAGGTATTTAATCGGTAAGGTAAATTTCGCTTTCGCTTCGACCATTTTTTGCATTCAAAGAGGCCAATGTAATGTTACGTAAAGTGACTCCAACTTGAAGCAGAAGTTGGGATGAATTGAACTTTTGCTTTGCTTTTGCCTTTGACAGTTAACAGTTGTGAAACAAAGGAAAAGAAAAGTAAACAAACGTTCAACGCGCTCTTAAATTCAAAGCAAAGCCGAAGTCAAAGCGTTAAGTGTACAGGTAGAGTTTAATCGTGCCAATGTGGGCAAAGAGAATTTCCAGTTTTTCAGCGAGATCCTGAAAACCATCCTCTCTAAGCTCATCCACTTCACAGTTGGAGCATGGAGTGCCCCTGCAGCATAAAGGAAGTTCGCTATCTCGTTAAGATATTCGCTGTATTGCTAGGCTGACTTGGATCCTACTGATGGGGACTCCTCGGCCTATATTGCATGCGGAATATTAAGACAACAAGACTTTTTTTTGAAACACAGAAAGCCAGGCTGCTGCTTGTTGGATTACCAAAATTTCCTTCTGAAACATAGAGCAGAAAATCATGTCGCTATTTTTATAGCAAGTGTCAGGTAATCTGGTAAACGGTAGAGTTTGCGTCCGTCTATAATAAACTGGATCTATACGGCGATCGTAAGACCCATAAATACCTATGGAGCAATTGTATTGTGAAATGCAACGGGCATCACCTGCTATTTAAAGAACCTTGCAAAATTGCCGATATTGCTAAAGTTCACAATTCTTTCCTCAATGATCGAGGTTCCATCGCGTTTTGGTGCGATTGACTTAATCTCTGCTGCTTTCCGAACATAGTGCTACAGACGGGAATGAGATAACAGATGAACTACATAGAAAAGGATTAACATTAAATACAGAATATGCTCGTACATCAGTAGCAGTTTCTATCGGTATACTAAAAAGAAAACTAGAGAAATAAACACCGCATGGTCTGCCAAAGATGATTGTTTTATATCTCTCAGTTTATGGCTGGTATTAGATGAAAATAGAATCAAGAGAGTACTGCCAATAAATAAACTAAAAATTCGTATCTTGACAGGTGTATTAACAAGGTTCTGCGCAATAGCCGCTAAACCAAGCAAGCATCAACTCACCATACTACTTCAGGAATGGTTAAAATACATAAAAGGTAGATCTGCAGAGCAAAGAGCACTTCCGCAAAATATCACTAACCATGGACTAAACTAAAAATAGCATCATCATCGTCATTAAGCAGCCTGTGCTGCTCAAAGTTAGACGGTGGCCTCTCCTTATTATCGGGTTGGGTTTTGTGCTTTGAGTTTCCAATTTCACGCAATTTTTAATATCCTCACTCTAATATAAAGATGGTCTTCTTCTGTTCCTTCGTCTCTATTCCAACAGTCTTTTCGTCCATATACGAGTATAATTTGTCGTGCGAGCTCTGTGGCCTGTTCATCTCCACTTTTCGGACTTTTTTTGAAACTTGGAGTTTTCCGATAGCTTGCCTCATTAGAGTAAGAGTTTCCGAACCATTGGTCAAAGACTCTCTTTTCTGAGTGCATGGTAAAGTTACTTTTAAGGAAATGCCTCAACTTTGATAAGGCTGCCGAGCCTAGCACAATTCGGCGTCGGATTTCACGATCCTGGCTATTTCTTGAAGTTCTTATACCATGTCCCAACTATTTATACTCGAATACTTTTTCAATTTCTCGTCCGTCTGCGGTCCAAAGATGCCTAAGTTTGTCATGAATTTTGTTTTCTTATCCTGTGGCCGTCTCTTCTGCATTGTTTTAACTCCTCAATGAAACAGTGTATTTCGACACTTACTTACTTACTTAGATGGTGCTATGGTCCGGGGTGGACCTGGGCCTCAACCAACAAACCTCTCCAGCTAGCACGATTACGAGCCAGCTGCCTCCAGTTGCGCACGCCAAGTTGGTTGATGTCCCCCTCCACTTGTTTGCGCCACCTACCGCGAGGTTGTCCTCTACTGCGCCGTCCATCCGGGGTGGATTTGAAAACTTTCTTAGCGGGAACGTTGGGCTCCATCCGCTCTAAATGACCCAGACATCTTAGTCGCTGTATGTGAACTCTTCTGGCTAAGTCGATGTCCTTGTACAGGCCGTATAGCTCGGCATTGTACCTTCTCCTCCACTCACCGTCTATGCAGACTTTTCTCTCGAAATAACCAAGGGCATCCTTATCCGGTTTTGTCTAAACACATGCCTCTGCGACATACAGCAGGACTGGGATGATAAGAGTCTTATAAAGAGTTACCTTAGTAGTTCGAGATAAGGCTTTGTTACTCAATTGCCGTTTTAACCCATAGAAACAACGATTGGCAAGAGTAATTCTTCGTGTGATCTCCCTACTGATGTCATTTGCGGAGTTCACCATAGAGCCTAGGTAGACAAAATCCTTTACTACCTCAAAATTATATCTGTCTATTGTGGCATTCTGTCCAAGACGCCGTTGTTGGGTGTTCTTTTTTGTAGACAGCATATATTTTGTTTTGCTTTCATTGACCGCTAGACCCATCTTTGCTGCCTCGATCTCAATACTCGTAAATGCCCCATTGACGGCCCGCTGAGTTCTTCCGATTATGTCAATGTCATCGGCATAGGCGAGTAGTTGTACAGACTTGTAAAAAATTGTACCTCCGGTGTTGGCTTGTGAGTCTCGTATAATTCTCTCAAGTACTATGTTAAAGAGATCGCATGATAGCGCGTCACCTTTCCTCACATCGAACGGTTCGGTGATGTTCTTACCGACTTTGATGGAGCAGCGAGAGTTCTCCATCGTTATTCTGCACACGGACGAGCTTGGCAGGGATGCCAAGACTAGACATGGCTCTGTATAACTCGTCTCTATACACGCTATCATAGGCAATTTTGAAATCGATGAAAAGGTGGTGCGTATCGATTTTATATTCATCGGTTTTTTCCAAGATCTGCCGTAGTGTGAATATTTGGTCAATGGTGGACTTTCCAGGCCTGAAACCGCACTGATAATGACCTATCAGGTTGTTGACGATCGGTTTTAGGTGTTCACATAATACGGCAGACAGGATCTTATATGCGATATTTAGGAGACTTATACCTCTGTAGTTGGCGCAGTTCATAGGGTCTCCTTTCTTCAGGATCGGGCAAACGTCCGACCAGATTTTACAGATGAGCTGGTGCATGCTCCTTACCAACTCATCTCCTCCTTGAAAAGTTCAGCGGCAAGGCCGTCGGCTCCAGCAGCTTTGTTGGATTTGAGCTTAGATATCGCTATCCTCACTTCATTCTGATCGGGTTGACGGGAATCTTGACTGTCATCGTCACTGTTGAATGGCTCATTCTGCCTGACAGCGGAATATTGATCATCATCGCCGTTTAACAGTCTGCAGAAGTGTTCCTTCCATATTCTCAGCACCGACTGCGATTCTACTACTATGTTACCATTTTCGTCCCTGTAGGCTTCTGCTCTGGCTTTGAAACCCTGGCATGTTCTTTTTACCCTTTGGTAAAATTTTCGAACATTATTCCTGCAATAAAGTCTCTCAATCTCCTCGATCGAGCGCTTCTCATGCCCTTTTTTCTTCTTTCTGATAAGTCGATGTTCCTCTTTTCTCCTGCGCACGTAGAGCTCGTAAGCAGCTCTAGTCCTTCCCTGCAGCGCCGCTTTGTACGCCTCTTGTTTAGCTGCATGTGCTTGCCGGCATTCCTCATCAAACCAGAGGTTTCGTTGTGGTGGCAGAGAGAAACCCAATACATCAGAGGCGGCATCTCTGATGGCTTGTTGGCAACGCTGCCACTGGTCTTCCGCATTTGCTGCTGGCGGCATACGACTTAGATTGAATTAGAAGAAATACGATCGGCAAAGGTTCTGGCGGTCTCTTGCGATTGTAGCTTTTCGACGTCAAATTTCCTCACAGTATTTCGTTGATTTCGCTCCGTTCTGGATATCCGCATCCGTACCTTGGCTACAACTAAGTAGTGATCCGAGTCCACGTTGGCTCCTCGGAAAGTCCGGACACCCAGAATACTGGAAGAGTGCCTTGCATCAATCGCAATGTGATCGATTTGGTTGACAGTTTTTCGATCAAAGGAGAGCCATGTTCCTTTGTGAATGTCGAGACGTGGGAACCGCGTACTAGCTACGACAAAGTTTCGCCCCGCTGCAAAGTCGATTAGCCTGAGTCCGTTGTCGAATGTGATGTCGTGCAGGCTGTGCTTTTCGACCACGCTACTAAAGACGTCCTCTCTTCCTAGCTTTGCGTTAAAATCACCTAGGATAATTTTAACGTCGTGGCTAGGGCATTGCTCATATGTCTTGTCCAAGAGCTGGTAGAAGGCATCCTTTGTCGCGTCGTCCTTCTCCTCATGAGGGGCGTGAACGCATATTAGGCTCATGTTGGCAAATTTAGCCTTGATACGGATAGTCATAAGGTGCTCGTTCCCATGCCGGAAACTCAAGACTTCTTACCTAAGTCTGTCTCCAATGACAAATCCGCACCCGAATAGACACTGTCCTTTTTGTCTGTAGCAATCGACGTAGTAGATGTCACAGTTTTTCGTACTCCTTTTGCCCGGCCCATCCCATCGCACTTCTTGGATGGCGTTAATGTCTGCTTTGAGACACTCTAGGGCCTCCGCAAGTTGTTCGGCTGCACGTGGTTTGTAGAGGGAACTAACATTCCACGTGCAGACACGAAGATCGTTGTCCTTTTTACGTTTACTTGGGTCGTCAACAGTAAACTGTTGTATTTCGACACTATCGTCGACGAATATCAGCACCAGAGGCCGGTTGTATTCAGTTGATTTCTTAATGAGTACCTTAATTGCTTGCAGATGGTCATTCGTATTTAAACAGCCTCTGAAGCCTGCTTGATCTTGCGGTTGGTAGAGGTCTAGTTTTTGTTCTATTTGGTTTGTTATAAGTTTTGTAAGTAATTTGTACAGATGTGATAGAAGGCTTGTCAGGCTGTAACTTTCCAAGCACGTGATCTAGTGATCACTTGTAGCTGATCTTCGTTGAGTGCACATGTATATTTTTTTTTATGCAAAATATGAGTTTACAAATTATTTAAAAAAATATATAAAGAAATTTGAGTGTATAAAACCAAGTGTGTAAAATTATTAAACACATGTAAGAAAATTAGGAAAAATAAAAAAAAATATCAAAAAGAACTTTTAGTTTATGGTCAGTAATTTTTTTAAACTTTTTAGGCAACATCTCATAACTTCTAAACCAGGGTACAAAGGACTTTGAAATTGATATCACTTCATATTTACGTCTAGACTAACAACTCCATATCCTTAAAAAAGTATTAGCCATGCCCGAATTAATTCAGGAATAAAAGGGTTAATGGCACCCACTATTATTTGTTTCTCCCCCTGAGCCTTGTTGTTTTTCATCTCTTTTAGGTCTAGTTTTACTTCCTTTTCCGTTATTTCTGACCCAACATTTACAAGTTCGTGACTTCTTTTTTCTGTTTATTTGACGTTGTTTGTGTTCTTAGGTTTCTACAAAAGTTTTCTGTTATGGACAGACTCTGTAAAATCTATATTCTGATCTTCTGAATCATTTCTCTTTAAAATCTTTTTATGCAAAACTTTGCTAATAAAATTATAATCATTTATTAAAAACAGTCGATACTGACAAGAATCGCATCTAGATATATTGTAATAATCGCTAGCGATTCCAAGTAGCTTCATCCTTCCAGGTAGCTTTATCTATCCTTCAATCTTTCATATATCACATATGGAAATGAAAGTCAATTTTCAATGTTATTCTGACATTGATTCGCTTGCTGTACTATCGCCACCCCATAAACCCAGTGTATCCCACCTCACTGCCCGCAGTGCAGTAAAGTAAACTATAAACTAAACCTCGATGTAAAAATTCCATGAAGGAGTTTTGATGTTGTTAAATGTGGTGTCTCGGTTAAACCCACTTGTCTTTGACGATAAAAACCCTTTTGAGCTGCTGTTGGTGGTAGATGCCACTAATACACCTCCGGGTGCGCACATACTCTGCTGTACACGTACGGCTGCAAGGAGGGCAATATCGTGAAGTTTAACGGCAGCTTCGTGTGTTGTGAAATGAAAATTAATGACGTGCAATCAATTTTACTAGTCGACGTTATTTGTTATGTTGATGGCTCACCCTTGGAGTCATTTGTCAAAACCAAGTCGTCGACGAAGGGGACGTCAAGGGATGCCATGAAAATTTATTGTGCATTTCCAAGTCACATATAGATTGCCTGACGACGAGTACGATGACGATGGCGGTGATGGTGGTGTTGGTGGTAGTTTCAGTAGTGTGGTAGTGAGAAGATGGATGACAGAAGGCCTGGCAGTGAAGCCCTGAGAAGGATCCGTGTGAGGAGAGATGAGGAACCCTACTTCTGAAAAATGAACGAAGGAGTAATAATTTTTAGCAGCAAATGGCAGGAATGAATTATGCTGGGGCCCCCAGCAGCAGTGTTGCCCAGGGTGGTAGCTAGTACTTGCTGGTTAGCTATAGAAAGGGACCTGTCACTGAATGCAGATTGTCGAAGGGAAGCATGAGTCAAGTTCAGTTGGCGGCAAATCGGTTGCATGGAGTACCACCTCGACACCGACATATCTGTGGTGACTCTTGACTACGCAGGTGAGAAAGGGGGAATTTCGCAATCAGGTAAAACCTAGAGTATATTGACTGGTGTTTTTGTTTGTGCAATGGCACATATCGAGACTGCACACAGAAAGGAAGAAGGACATTTTGATTAAGGAAATTGCTGTTTTGTACACTTCCTCTTGCTGACACTGCCGCAAGAAGATTGATTGATTTTCTTTTCCCTGTTTTCGTCGTTTCTGTATGTGTGTGTGCGGTGTGGTGAAATCGTTTGCATTTTTCGTGTCCTTTTTGCTGCTGCGCCCACGAGGGTGGAAGTGATTTTTGATCGATTTTTCTTTTTTTTCCATTCGGCAGGATGACAGGATAAATTACGACAGAGGGTGTCTAAATTAATAGGCATAATTCATGACAGAAGTTGATAAATGATGACGTCGTCGGAGGCGGACCTAGAACAGCAGACGGAGGTGGAGGTTGTGCTTTAAAAGATGGTTTTCATTTCAATCAGGGATATTTTAGATTTTTCTTTTCTGAAAGTAGGTGGTATTGTGTGTCTGGATAGGAATGAGTGATATGCTCAATGTCGCTTTCAGATGACAGGATTAATATTTTGAAAATTAATTGAAATTTCCAAATCTCCCGAGAGAGAAGGATGCAAATGATGAGGAATCTATTGATTGAAATTGAATGATAGAATTGTGGAGTTATTTTTAGTTTGGGAGGATTTTTTAGGTTAAATTTCTCCAGTTTGAAGTGAAGGTAATAAACGATTTCATTTAGAAAACAAAAATGTACTGAATTTTACGAAGCGATGTTGTCTTCGAGTTATGGAAAAATGTAAGCAATATGGACGCATTTGTATCTTACTCGAGAACTGCAAGGAGTGACGGTAAGTAGTGGTATCCCACATTATCAACTGGCGTACTGAATGTCTCTATACAGATGCAGAATGGTAACTCCAATTACTTCATGAAAAATATGTGCTAAAATTAATGGTGAATCCAATAGCTTGTCAATCATTGGTATGCATGCCTTTTTATGGAATCAGCAGATTATTGACACTGCAAAAGATGCAAACGTTGTTTCACTCCTGCCGAATTGATTACAACGTATAAGTCTAACATTTGTCGGAAACTTCAATGTAAGTGACATGTTCGTAGGACTGCCGCCACGTGCTTGAGTTCATTTGACCGTGTTTAGAGACAAACTTTTAGATTGGCCGGTGATAAGTCAGTTAGAAACCGCGTTACGAACATTGTCGAAATGTTGGATGTTTAGTTCTCGTTTTTGGTACTTTCACCAAAAATGTAGTGATGAAATATTGAGTTATGTTCCCCTGGCTATTTGGGACCATTTGAGCTAATATACTGGCGTGCGTCTTGCTTAACAAATCTTGAATTTTTATTATTTCCTGACTACCGTACCTCTTTTTAATCATCTCGTTATACCGGTCTATCTACGGTCGGGTTTCCTTAGCATCCTACCAAATTTAAGAATTCACGGTAATGGCTAATCGCTAATTTAATTTGTTCACTTATGATTTTTTTCAGATTTAATTACCACATACTTGAGCTAACCTTATCTAAAAAGATTTCGTCAATTGACAAGATACTTGATCTTTTCTTTTTCATTAAAAGAAATTTCGCTTCTTCTATTTACTTGCAACAAACAAATAAATTATCATCCACTCTCCTTCGTTTTGATAAGATGTCCTCGAAGCATGAAATCTGAGACGGATCCCGGATACACTTAATACCTCCTAGCAATGCCATTTCAATTTGAAATAGACTCCCTGCCATGTGTTTGTACAAGGACATTTCTAAACGCAGGAAAACATTTTCAACACAGGATATGGGTGGAGACCCAAAGTCCAACAAGTAAATAAACGACAATTAGTTCTGGACAATTAGAAAAGGAAGAACTCTTACAAGTGGTGTACTACAGTCCTTGTCACACATCCCTTTTAACATGTGTGAGAACGTTCATCGTCTTTTTGATTTTCTTTCATTCCTTTGTGTTTTTCGAAGAAACAGACGAGGATACAGTGAATTTCGATTTTCTTTTGTTGTTTTAGATACATTTCTCTTGTGTGTCCTTGATAAATCATTTTGTGTGTGACAACCAACAGGCGAGGTAATCATTAGGTTAAAAACGACGTGTGACACTGACACCATATGGAGTTCTCAATGAAGCAATTGAGATGGATTCAGATAACCTTCATGGTCGACAATTGCGATGACTACCAATTTGACGGGAGAGAATGATAAATTATTAAGGCTCGGATACACCTTTGATAAAGTTAATCCTACCCTATATATGTCCGTCGTCTACGCTATATACCTACGAGTAGGTTCTTTTTACATCAGATGCCATTGCTTTAAGCAGGAGCTATAAATAAAATAAAAGAGAAGCAGTTAACAAAATTCAAGAAATAGCAAAACCATGACTAGAATAAGGACACCAAAGCAGCGCAAAATAAAAACGAAAAAGAAACACAATGTACAGAAAGAGAAGGAACAGAAAAGAGATTAATGTCGACAATGAGTATTTATGTGTTCGCCAGTGTGTAATGTGGAAAAGGATATTTAATTATAATTTATGTCCTTTCTGTTTGGCATAATGAAATATGCTGACTGTCAACTAAAAGCGACTAGCGATGGGGGAATAATAGGGGAAGTGTTCCGCTTCATTTCCGATGAAAAATGGACTAGATTGTTTACAAAATATTTGAAATGAATGGTAACTTATTTGTTAATCAACAGTGTTCTTGCAATAAGAGTTCAATTTATGACTCCCACAGACAAGCGTGGGTATGTCCTTTTAAAAATTTATCAGGCGAAGTCATCATTAAATAAACTTTCAAAGGCATTATCTTAACTTAAGTAAATAAGGCCGGTACCTAACAAAAGGACTGTTACTCGCCACCTCCAGTTAAGTAATTCACCAAGAGTCCATCTGCCTGCGTTACAAATTGAAAGCATACAATTACTACACGGACTTACCATTGGCTTTACTTAAGAGTCGTCATAGTCAGGAACAGCAGAAGCAAAAACAATAACAAAATCGTCCTTTTCCTTGAATCCATCCAACCAATTCCCAATTTGTGAAGTCATGCGATTTATAATTTACGTTTCACTTGCAAGTGCGTGCGCATTTGCCTTTTGTCAGTTTGAAGTCATCACTAGGACACGACATGGAGAGCGCTGGATTGCGTTTCCTCGATGATGGAATCCTTAAGATAAAGTTTGCGTGCACCAGGCAATTGGTTGCAGTATAAAATTCTCTCGTTTATGCATGCAGTTGTGCTTATAATGCGCCTTCTCTGGAACCTGTCAGTCGCTTAGTTAGAACAGACCCAAAACGATGCTTCTATCACACGACTGGAGTGGTGTGGTGCACTGACTCCTGCCTCCATTGCTGCTGCTGTTACTGTTACCGATGATGATGATGATGATGATGATGATGATGATGATGATGATGATGAGGATGATGATCAAGACGATGATGGACACTCTCGTTTACATCGTTAATCTCGCGTGCCTGCTTAACTGCCATCCTGTCTTTTCGTGCGCAGTGCGCTCCTCCTATGGTAATCGAGTGTCCATCAATGTGGACGAACAAGCGAACGGACGGAAGGTTGGATGGATGGATGGATAGATGGATGGACGAGTTGGGCTTGCAAGTTTGTACTGTTTTGGCATTTTCAAGTTGCGGTGAAAATTTATTCATTCATCTTTTAGCATATTTATTCATCCGTCCATACGTCCATCAGTTTGTATGTCTATTTATCTGCTGCGCTGTTGTTGGGGCTTGCCCAGTCGGTCGTCTGTCTGTTGTGGCAATTGATGTGGCATCACCTGTCACAAGTGTTTACATTAGACTTGCGGTAATGGTGGTAAATTGATTGCCTTCTGGGTGAAGATTTTTGTTTTTCTCCTTCGTTTGCCTTCTTTTGTTTGATACATTTCATGTAAAAGAATTGAGGTATTAAGAAGTGAAATAAATGAACTAAAATATTGCTGCTGATATGCAACTTTCATTGGTAAACATAGGTTTACCAATGCTCTGAAAAAAGCAGGTAATTCTATGTATGACAGATTTGTAGCTGAAGCGCATTCTTCGCAACATAGGCTGTTTTACAATAGGCGGGATTTTAACCTTATTGAAAGCGATTCAACTTACTTCTTCAATCGCTGCTCTGCATATGATAAGCACAATATTAGAGGTGTATTAACAAATCTTTATTTTATTTCACATCGATCCGATCTTCCAATGTTATGTGACCTGTGCAACTTTAAAGAGAGGGGAGACGTACGAGTACACCATTTCATCGGAAGATGTCCCATTTTAAGAGAATTCCGCGTGGGATGGTATGTAGGTAGGTTTGGTGGTTCTTCTCAAAAAAAAAAGAACCCAATTAGCACTAGGTGCCGTTTTAATACCACAAATTCATGTAACCTGGATGTGATGGTGTATTGGTTCGGAGTTTCTAGATCCAACCTGTGGAGTTTAAGAAGATATTAAATCTCTAAGGTTTTTCTCTAAGACTTCCCCAAGGGAATTAAAAAAGGTTTTCCTAAAGCACGTTGTCTGGTCCTAGCTAGTACCGGACAGACGTATAAAATGTGAATAAGGGTTTCTTTCTCACACTGCGATAGTGTGTGTTGCATGGGATGCCTAGTTTGACTGCATGGCCTCCTATAGGCCAATAACCCGTGGTGGTTGCTGTTATTCTGGCGATGTATGTACGCGTTCTGTTTAGGAAGTCGGTTGTTTTTGTTTTGTTGTAGTTTAGCCACATCTTTCAAGATATGACACAGTTTGTTAGCCTAGTCCATCTAAGGTTGGCTTTAGCAAGGAGTTCTGATGATATTTCTGTTTTGACTGCTCCAAGCGGTATCTGAACTGATTCCGCAAATGAGCTGTGGAGGGCTGAGCTTTGCTAGCCAGTTCATCAGCAAGTTTGTTTCCATAAACGTTACTGTGCTCTGAAACTCAGATTAGGGTTACCTTGAATTGGCTATCTAATAAGGCTAGCTCACTTTGGCATTCAAGCACCACCTTGGAGGATGTAGTAACCGTTGCAATGGCTTTGATAGCTGCTAGGCTATTAATGAAAATAGCGATCTTTTCCCTTCGCGTTATAGTTTTTTTTGTAATTTGATCTGACGATAGGCTTCCCATACAGTGGGTAATTCGGCCTGAAGCACATTGGCAAAATCTGGAAGTCTATATGATTTAGAGATGTTAAAGGATTCGGAAAACATATCCATCTTTGAGCCTGTAGGTTGTTAGGTCGAAATTCTTAATCACCTGTCCATCTTCCCGACAGACGAATGAGTTCTCCAGGCAGTCCGCGTGAGATACCTCGAAGTAATTTCACTGGACTTAGATGAAGTTATCAACGCATTGAACGGTAGTCATGGATTGGAGGTTTTATACAACTATCCTGCTACAACTGCGATCCGCTACAGAGCTCTTATTTGGGAAGGCAATAATAGCAACCATAATTAAAGTCACTATTAGTTGACTACGTTTTTTATGATAGCTAAATGGTAAATCTGGTAGACGGCCTTAAGCTAAACCATAAACCACTAAGTATACCCTTTTTGTAATTATAAACAAAAGAAAATTATATGAAGTTAATAAAGTCTGTCTAACTAACTAACTTATCACTTATAAGCGCCCACCAACAAAACCATTCGGGGTATATTCCGAGTGTACGTAATAATATTTGAATATGCGATTGATGTCGTTGGTCCATTAGGAACTCATCTGCAATCACGCCTTACTTAGAGCCATCCTGTAGAAATGAAAAAATACGTTAGTTCTCCAATATTTTTCGTAAAAATTAACGACCTTGAGGGCACAGTAGGCATTATTTCGCATTTTAATTCTTACAATTACGGGAATAAATCTCATAAAAAATACTTTACTTGTCTGCATGGTATGTTAATGGAAAATATTCTGGCGATGTCTGGACAACGTCTGTTTAGAAATATGCCCGTTTTGGTTTGTTTGTAATCTCCATGTCTTCCTTTTGGGGATCTGAATTACGATTCATCGGGAAACTCCTGATTGCTCAAAATCTCAGAACACAAGATTCCTCTAACTACAAGAGTTCATGCGATACAAGTTGGAATTTTGTCTACCTTGGCTCTGTTATTAATTCTGAAAACGACATCAGCGCAAAAATCTAGCGAAGAATAACTCTTCAATCGCTGTGTTTTTTTTTTCTTTATGCTAATAAGGTCCAATAATGAAGATGTCTCGCTTCAAGAGAACAATTCTTCCCACGATATTCGGTCCTGTTTGCGTTGACGAACTATACAAACTATACAGGGACATTGATCTAGTCTAAAAACTGCATATTGGACGTTTTAGATAGTTGGGATATGTAGAGCGGATGGACACCAACGCTGCGGTCCGCATAGTCTTCAAAACTAACCCGGAGTGACGACGCAGAAGAGCCTCTCCTCGGCGCGCACAAGTTCAAGGGGCCTCAACCCACTGGAAGTGCGCAACTGGAGGCAGTAACTAAAAACTGAGCTAAATGAAGAGACTTGTTGGTTGAGGTCCATGCTCACCCCGAACTGTAACGCCACCTAAGTAAGTAAGTAAGTAAGTTTAAGTTAATAGTGAAATATTGTTGAATGAGAGCGAGTACTATTCCACAAAGCGTAATGCTCTATTCTGGAAGTCCATCTGGGGGCCCGCGGGAATATGAGGTGGGGCTGCTGTTAATACCAGTAGCACGTCTACTTTGATGGCAGTCGAACGGTGATAAGATTTTGATGGCACGTTTCTGCACTACAGTACGACACGTCACCATTATACAGCGTTAAACCCAAACAGAGCGTTCGCCCGTAAGGAGAAAAGGAAACATTTTACAACCAACTTACAATACAACACTTAACAAAAACCTTGTCATGGTTATGGGGACTTGAATGAAAGGGAACGAAGGCTTCGGATATGATATCGGGAAGCATGGACAACGCATTCGCAATGACAATTGCAAAATGTTTGTTGATTTTTGCAATGCCAATAGCCTTGTGATAGGCGGCACCGTATTTGACCACAAGACTTGCCACTAGTTGAGTGTCAGCTAATATTCATGCACCTCTTTACTAAAGGTCGCCGTTTTAGAAGTACAGACGAGGAGCAGGTATACAAGCGAAGTTACAAGCATGTGTAACGACAGAATCGTTTACCAAAGAGCTGACAGATGATCACAACTACAGGCCAAACATCCAGTGAAAAGTTTAAATGGTTTTGAACTTTTTTCAGATGAGGATCAGCTCAAGAGGTGAAAGGAGCACTTTGCCTTGGTTTTGAAATGTGTATTCGCTGGCACTACGCACTTAAGTCAGACTGAGACGTTGGAGGTAATAAATGCCAGAATATGCACTACAACCACCAGTAAGGCTTTTGACTGACGATATTCCCTCGGAGCTCCCACGAGCAGCGCCAACAACATCGCCTGAGATACAGCTCCCTCTGGTAGAGCAAGCATGGCAGGCCAAGAATTTTCCTGATGACTGGAAGAAAGAAATGATCAACTACTCCCATAAGAAAGGAAATGTGTTGCAGTGAGAAAACTGAGGAGGTATTACTACTTACCGTAGCTAAGGTACTAGCTAAAATAATCCTGAAGCGAATAAAACATCACCTCGAAGGCAAAGTCGATGCCGTATAAGCAGGTATCCGCCCTGGATTCTCCTGTGTCGACCACATCAGCACCCTGCCGATCATCATCAAGCAGTGTGTTAAATATCAATCGCCACTTCATCTGGTGTTCGTCGATTTTGAGAAGGCATTCGATAGTGTCAACAGGGAGTTTATTTGTAGTGACTTACGCAGGAAAGGTATGCCCAGTAAATTAATTGCTATTATCAAAGCAACATACGATGGTTTCATATGTCATGGTCCGCATAGAAGAGGTTATCTGAGAATTCGGGATCCAAAGTGGGGAAAGACAAGGCTGCATTCTTTGACCAATATTGTCTTTATTGTGCTTTGGGCTACTTTGTCGACTTAAAGCGAAGGAATTTCATGGACTAAAACATCTCAACTACGCTAACGTAGTTCGCCTCTGGACGAACTTTTAAGCTCAAGTATGTATTGTTGGACAATATATCATTGAATTATAAAAACCGATGGTGGATTCGAACAGGACATAGCCATCTGAATTGGGTTAGCAAGGTCGAAGTTTGGTATGCTGTACAATATAGAACGAAGTAATGCAATCAGCCTAAACAACAAGATATGACTGTTCCACTCCAACGTTAGGTTCGTGCTGTTATGTAGGTGTAGCACATGAAAAGTAACCACTACTATCAAAAGAAAACTGCAAGCGTCCGTTAACAGGTGCCTACGAAGCCTCCTAATGATTTTTTGGGCCAACCGTATCTCCAATGAACATCTGTACCAGAGAATGGGCCAGGGACAAACGGCCACAACTATTCAACGGAATAAGTGAGTTGGTCATACTCGTACATTTCGACCATTCGAGAAGATACGGAGCAGAACAGTCG
Source organism: Brachypalpus laphriformis (assembly GCA_945910035.1). Taxonomy (NCBI): domain Eukaryota; kingdom Metazoa; phylum Arthropoda; class Insecta; order Diptera; family Syrphidae; genus Brachypalpus; species Brachypalpus laphriformis. The sequence goes on from OX246753.1 coordinate 206,671,326, forward strand.
AGAAGGAGTCTCTGGTACTGGAGAAGAGTTGGAGAGAGCTGAAACTGTTCAGACAGAAACCGTATTTGATAGTGCATATGTGTAATAAAGGATGTAAGACCCACGAGGGGATAGCGATGTAAGTAAGTAAGGATGTCTCTTTAAATATGACACAGTTTGTAAACCTGTTCTACATGTGACTGACCAATTATATAAAGTGTGTGCATATTGTTATTGATAGCTTCTATAAGAATGTAGACTCCCTCCGTCGGTGAGCTACTAATGCTTGATCCCCGCTTGGCCAGCTTGTCAGCTCGCTTGTTACTCCCTATGTGACATTAGCCTGGGATCCAGGAGGTGGATCTGAATAACTGTATATCCATCATTTTGTTGCTTACTTTTTTTATTGGTATTTGGATCAAGGAAGGTCTTAGTGGACAAACTATATATACGAGTACGTAAGAAGGTGAGCTATAGTACAACATCTAGTTTTTTTAGCCAGTCAATCACAGTTGGGTTCATACTCGTGTCGGCGAAATCTAGGATATCCCCAGCGTAGGACCAGTACACTCCGCGACAATGTATTGAATTGTTTACCGTTGGGTCCCGCAGTCGCAAACGGGGGAGTCAAGATTCCCAAGCGGAACAGAGAGTCTGCGCACTTTCCTGGTTTGTTCGGATCCTGTTTAGAGTAGTCCAAAAAATTAGTGGAATGCTAGAGCTAAAGGGCCAGGATGAAGGGTTTGTGATCGTTATTTTCTAATTTTTCATCAATGGTGTCTATTCTGCTGTCCGAGAAGAGCTTAAATTAAACGCATCATGAAGAAGTTTATCACCAAGCTTGACTGTTGGTTGGCGTGAAAACAGCGTTGTGACGTTATTATGAATGGGAAGGTCGCCGTTTGCCATCATCTTATTGTGCTCCCTTAGTAGTGTATTTTGTCGGCGCAAGTGAGGTGAGGCAATGTTGCTATATACTAGAGGTACTCAGAAATTTACGAGTCCCAGCGTATCTCATAAAAATCGTGACGAATTACTTCAAGCGCAGATGCTTAACCTACGACACAGACAATGGGCCCAAAGAATACAAGATTACTAGCGGAGTATCACAGGGGTCAGTCCTAGGTCCATTACGTCCTGTACAATGGGATCTTGCGTCGTCTAATACCCGAGGAAACAAAAATTATCGGTTTTGCGGATGACACTGCAATCGTCGTACCTGGCAAACTACTGGATGAGGTGGAACAGACAAGCAACTCTACAATTAGGACCGTACGGAACTGGCCCAGTTCGGCAAGTCTCACGCTTGCAGAACATAAAACGGAAGCGGTTATTATAAACAGCAGAAGAAGGGGGAAGGAAGGAAGGGGGAAGGAAGGAAGGGGGAAGGGGGAAACGATAAATATTACTGTGGGTAGCCACAGAATAACATCGAAGCCCCACATAAATACCTCGGAGTAATACTAGATACGAGGCTATTCTTCAAGGAACACCTCAAGAGTGTGTCTCACAAAGCAGGGAATGTCAGCGTTATTCTCGCACGAATCATGCCTAATACAGGAGGCCCTAGATACAATCAAAGATTACTTTTGGCCAGAGTAATAGCGTCTATAAACCTCTACGCCGCACCAATCTGAGCGAGAGCCATGACGACTAACACAAACGGAAGTAAGATTGCCTCAGTGTACAGAATATGTACATTAAGAGTAAGCTGCACATACCATATGACCTCTACCAATGCAGCCTGTGTGATAACAAAAATGCTACCAATAGACATCCTGGCAGAAGAGCAGTGACGACAATATGAACTGAGACGATCAGAACAAGAGCAAACTGCCCCAACCGGCGAAACCCAGCAGATTTCACTAAGGATACAGAACATAGGAGAGTGACAAGAACGCTGGAACGCATCCGAAAATGGTAAGTGGGCGCATGTGCTCATACCACAGGTTAAACCATGAATAGAAAGACGACATAGTGAAGTAGGATTTCACCTAACTCAGAAGCTGACAGGTCATGGATGCTTCAGTTCATACCTGCATAAATACAAGTACGATGATAGCCCCTACTGTCCACGATGTGCTGACTGCATTGAAAACGCCGAACATGTGTTTTTTCGATGCCCTCGGTTTCTAGACGAGAGGGAAAAATTGAGGCAGAAATTAGGAGTGGCACTAACCCCGAAAAATATAGTTGGCGAAATGCTTAAGAGCCAAATTGCTTGGGATGCAGTCACTGAAACTGCCAAAACTATCATGAGCAAATTAAGAATATTGGAACGTGAGAGAAAAAAGTCCAACAGGATTAACACAAATACAAATGACAACTAAGTTAGAAACCCCCTACGATGAAATGCCAAGAAAGCGTACCGTAGGGAGAAAGGATAAGAAGGGAGAACGGGTTAGTAGGTAAAAGTCCCACACTATTACTGAGCATGGACACAGTTTCGTCTTTTGAAGATTACCACCTCCCAGCCTAAAAAAAGGTCTGGATTGTAGCCTCTTCACAATCTTCGGGAAATGAATGTTGTTCTATCTTTTGCATTAAAAACTAGATGCATAGGGTTGGATTCCGCCCACTCTACCAACCTGTCTCCATTGTTGTTGTTGTTTTCATATCAGCATAAATTATGGTGGCTGTTGAAGTCGCCGATTAAAACAATTGGCTGATTTGGCGGAACTCTGAGCACATTATATGGCCATGGTGTAGCAGGAGGCTTGTATAATATATTAACAACAAACAGACCACCGATCTGAACTGTTATCACAAAAATGTTGTTGCTAGAGTCCTTGCTAATCAGTTTCACATTTTCCATGACATTTGGGACATATGTTGCTGATCCATATGCATGGTGATATGTTGTTCCGATCTGGGAGTAGCTACTGATGGCACCTCTAGCTTTTTGAGCAGCATCTGATGTTGTGTGCGTCTTCTGAATGAAGGCTGCGTCGATGTTCTTCTTCTTCTTCCTTTTATCAGCGAGGCTATAATCCGAAAACAAGGGATCACAACCCTCCCACTTCACCGCATTTCTACTGATCCGCCTGTGGGGTTCGAAGGCTGCGTCGATGTTGTTTGCCTTTAAGAGCTTTGATAAGTAATTGCTCGCAACAACTCTTTAAGTGCCTGGGTCTAGCTTGGCGCAACCACTCGTGTTGTGTGTGTTATTTTTTTTCATACGAATGGAAGGGACCTACAGTTTAGTGCTGTATCCGTAGGGCAATTTGTTTTGAGAAGTTATCTGATGATGACAGACTCATATGATGAATGTTCTGTAATTGCTTTAACGTTGCAAATCATATATTTTGCACATACCGTACAGTGACTACCTACAACTACCTCACCACAAGACTGCTTTACATGATTTTATCGTGCCTCTCACGTAACCCTTCTACAAAGTCAGTGGCGCCCAAAATTATAATTTGGTTTGTAAAATGTGCTGCGGTTGTCATGCCTGCCTGAGCTCATAAACACTTATTAACTCTATCGCGCGCACGTTTAACATTTCATCTCATTTTCAGTTCCGCCTCAGAGCATTCTTGCGAAAGTAATTTTCCAACTTGAAATTGAATCTGACACCGACGATGATGATGATGATGATGATGATGTTGAACACCTAGCTACCTCTATTCGTCGCTCTTCTCCCTGTAGCCGAGCCAACCAACAACAACCCTAGCTCAATTGAGCAAAGTCGCGAAAACAACTTCACGCCGCCGTTAACCTGTCAAAAGTCATTATCACCGTCAAATACCCGCAGAAGGGAAGCTTCAATCTGGCAACTGGTTGACAGTTGTTTCCCGCCACACAAAGCGTTCCCTGTTTCGCTCCGAAGATTTGCTGAATAGCAAATGGAAGAATAAAAGTTCAAAAAAAAAAACAAAGAAGCACGAACAAAATGAAAGGGTATAATGGCTGACTGGATGGGCGCAATAGCTGACTTCCATTGTCCGTGCCAAGTTCTTTTCCTGTTTTTTTCCCATTCTCTTAGTGTATTTCCTGTGTGCCATTTTCAAGTTCGTGCTGTCGCAACCTTCAACCCCCACAGGGAGGAGGCGAATGATACTTTTTTTTTGTCTTCCACTGGTATACTGTCTTCTGCACTGGCACCTATCATCCCCTGCTTAGTACCCTGCGGCACTGTTCGTTCGAGGAAGAAAATTATTGTGTAGTTTCTTTCGTGTTGGATCATTATTCTTTTTCTTCTCTACTCGAACTGCCACCATTACTGTTGTCGCTCCTGTTTGCCTCCCCAGCAATTTCCAAGTCGACATCCTGTCATCGTTGTGTCTTGTTAGCAAATCATGTCTGTCACAGAAAATTTAGTTCCATTTTTTGTTTCTTTCAGATTTTTTTTTTCTTGTTGTCTGTGCTTTTCGTTTTGTGCTTGATTTTTTGACAGCTTGACGGGAGAGAGTGGGCGAATAGTTGGTGGGTGTTGCATTTGTGACTGTGCTGTTTGTGAGTCTGTCAGTTGTGATGGTAGTGCTGCTGCTGTTGCTGTCGTTGCGCTGCAGTGTCATTTGCGTAGAAAAATTGAAAGACGACATAATCTTCTCTTCCCTGCAAAGGACATGAAAATTTCAATTCATCCTGACAACTGTCATAAACAGGGTTTGGGTTTTCAGACTGTCAGGGTTTTTTTTTTATACATATTTCTATCCTCCTTCTCTCAGTGAAACGTTTCGTCCTGACATTTGTGGGGGGAGATCCGTACATTGTCAGCATTGTCAACGTTATATGAAAATTGTGACAGTTAGGCTTTAATTTCTTCGTTCGTTGTTATATTTCGGTTTGGCTGACGTGTATGTCATAAGTGTTTCAGAAACCCAAAAATAGGCACGTTGCTAGTCCGTTGTTGTTTGTGTGTGTGACTGAGTGACAATACGATATACTTCTGCAGGAGTACACGAATACGAGGCGTCATCCGTATGTCTGATGGATTTTGAAAAATTATTAACATTTTAAGCTATTTTTGGGACTATCATAATTTATGAATTGCTGATAAATTGGTTATGAATTTAAAGGGGTTTCTAAGATGGTGGGGAAAATGATGCTTAGCAGTACATGAAAAATATAGAAGCAGTTGGAGAAGAACTAAAAATATTGTAACATCAGCTGATTTTTTATCGAATTCTTGCCGTACTAAGAAATCATAATTCGTCATAAAAATACAGAAGTTATTAACGAAACTTGTTATGCGGGCTTTTGTGCAAGCGGAATTCTGTGGAAGAATTCAGTGCGGCGGGATTTTGGGATGCGGAAATCTGTAGGCGGGATTTTATGAACGGGATTTTGTGGAGCGGAATTTCATAGCAAAATTAATATTGTAGGTATATGTACCTATGTATATAAATTTGGCGCAGCAGATCATTAAGTAACTGGACCTAGATTCTCGCAACCACTCATATTGTGTGCGTTGTAATTTTCGAGGACTGGAACGGACCAATAGTTTTGTGCGGTATCCGAAGAGCATTTTCTATTTTTGAGAAGCTTTCTGGTGACAACAGTACTCTCGGGTGTTTGTCAAACGTTTGCGAGAGGTGGAACCGTGAAAAAACTTGTTGGTGTTTTCTGAGATTCGAACATGGAACCTGACGCGCAGTGGTCCAGCACACTAACCACTGCACCACGGGGCCCACAAAAATCAATATTAGGATTATAGAGAACCTCGGAAAACTAGGTCTCGCCCTTGATCTGCAGCCTAAGCAGTTAGATTTACTTCAAACTCCATTCTATGGGCAAAATCAGAATTTACATTCTAGTCCAAAAGTTAACGGTACGTTGCTTTTGAAAAATTGCTATTTTCTCGAAATTGTTTCTTACAATTTTGTCAAAATTTGGCCTATTTTGTCCAGATGCTATCATATGGCGTACAAGGGTTTTGTCTGGTAATTTAAATAATGGTAGGTAGGTAGAAGTGGTTGTGTCAGCAAAACCATCCCGACACTTAATTAGCGCAGAAGCGTCGTTTTAATACCACAACTCAAGTAACCTATAGGATGTAAAAAGGACGTTAACTGCTAGGGAAAAAGAAAAGAAAAAGGAGTGAGTATTATTCAAATCCACCCCGTTACATTGAGGAAACTGATAATATCCCCAATGCTAATCTCCGCTAGCTCTATAAGGTTGTTGTTGTTGTTTACCTAAGGTGCGCTGTCTGGCCTTGCCTAAAGCCGGACACTTGCAGAGGAAGTTTAAGATTGTTTCTATCTCGTCAGCAGAATTGCAGCTGCGACAGTGTGCATTAAATGCAATGCCTATTCTGGCCGCATGAACCCCGATGGGCCAGTGGCCAGTACTAGCTGCCAGAACTCTTGCGATATCTGCACGGTTTCTGTTTAGTAGATCTAGCGTTCTTTTCCGGGAGTATTTGGGCCACATCTGCCTGGAGATGACACAGTTCCGCACCCACTGCCATCTGCTATCAGCCTTTTGCAGATAGTGCGCGAAGATGCCTCCCTTAAGGACCCACAACGGGACGTTCACCACCTTTGCTAGGGAAGCATCAAGGGCAGATCCTTGCCTCGCAAGTTAATCAGCTCGCTAAATAATGGTACTTAATACCAGATTTTTGACATTTTATTATTTTGCGTTTAGGGCATTTTTACAACCGATCTGAATCAAAATGCATAGGTCCGTTCGCGTACACAATCTATGCAGGAGCTCCACTGCATAAGTGAAGAAAAGAAGGAGTTCCATGCCAAAGTCCTACAGCTAATGGAAGAGAAAGCTGAAAGGGGCAAGCGGAAATGGAGATCTTCGAAAAACTGCTGAAGGGAAATAATTAGTTTTTGTTTTTGGGTTTTTGTTACTTTTATTCATGTAAATAAATGTGTTGAATGAAATGCATATACTCGTATTCTATACATTTTCGCTTGTTATTTTATAAAAGTTCCATTTTCCAGCTTCTTGTCTTCCGCTGTTTCTTCTCCAACGTCAGCTGCGATCAAGTTGATATCTCAAAAATTTTATTTAAATAAGCAAAAATTACCTCCACATACGCATGGAAGACTCAGCTATCCGGGCACGAACTAGGAAATCTTCCCAATATATCAATGCTTTTTTTTATTTTTGCGTATAGCTTGTAGTATTAGGCCGACATTTCCTTTTCTGTCTATGCACTCGTCCTTACCGCTCTTTGGAGGATCAATAGTTATGTGGGTACCATTCTTCGCTTCATTTGGCCACTGGATAAATTCTGGGATCATATTGCTTAGAAATAGAATTATTCTGTTCAAAACAACGGAAATAGTAGACGTAGACAAATCGAATCTATCAAATACGTCTGTAAAACTACAAGCTTCATGGCCCGCGAGTCACAAAAATACAGCCAGATGCTTGCCTGATGTAATCTCTTATTGGGGCGTAGTTTTTGGTAAGAGTTTGAACACTCAAACCTTGTAGATAGTGTTTTAAATAATGATCTGCTTATGCGAGAGTGTCGTCTGAATTCCACTTCACTGTAGGAAGGTACCACTTCTTCTAAGTAATTAGTGATACTCATTCTTTTTATCTTGGAAAGATCACTTCTTGTTATACTCATAAGCAGTTCTTCATCTTCAACACTTTCCTTCTCATGCAATAACTGATATTCATCTTCACTATCACTTATCAGTTCACTTAAAATATGTTTTTTTAATTTGCGTTTTACACATTTTTTTGTAATGTAACTGCAATTCTTTTTAACTTAAGCAAACTATATGAATCTGTTGATTTTCCCACGAGTTTATTTGTTCTTATTTTTTTTTTTTTTTATTGACAGTTGGCTCGACATGGCTCGCTTTTCTTTCGCGTACTTTTGTTTTTATTTTCCGCTTTCTGAGTGTTTTTAGTCTCTTAATGTCATGTTTGACTACTGATTAGTTTCTGGCTCGGAAAGTGCGCTAACGGACCTTATATCTAAGTTAGGTAGATAGGTGCCTTGTGACAAAGAAGTCACTGCTCAGTTAGACCAACAGTTCTGGTGCATTGTGCCCAATCTCTGGAAACGATATAAAGATAGTCCACTGTTAGAACCACCCAGATAGTGATATGAATCTCAGGAGGTCTGTCAGCTCTACATTACCCAAGTCCTCTACAACTTCTACAATAGTCGTTATGCAGCACACCGAGTCGCTCAGTGTGAACGCCAATGGGCAGTATTTTTGCCAGAAACGACCCGTGCGTTATAATGACTAAGTTTTACCAGAGAGGTTGATCTCTTCTTGCTGAAGGCCGGTCATAGCTCTCTGGCCGTTGCACATGTTTCCAGATGAACACAGCGTCTGTTCGCTCGACCGGTGGCTTCATCATCTATCTTTTTCCGCAAGAAACAGATTCGGGTTACTACAAAAGGGAGCGCCCGCGATAAGTCCTGCGCCGACCATTTCCTAGCAAACTCGCGAGCCCTTTCGTTTCCTTCGATATCCATATGCCTGGTACCCAGCAGAGGATCACCGCATTGGTCCTTGATATATCGCTTAAGAGTGAATCGCAGGTTCTCAGAAGCCTCGACCTAGTTACAGCAGAGTCCAGGGCCTTAACGGCTGCCTGGCTGTCTATATAGACAGTGCGCGTTTAGCAGCGATATTACTCTTGCGTATACTCTCGCACTCCACATGGTCGTAACAAGCATAGAAAGACCTTATATCTAAGTAATATTCGACATAAATAATGACATGAGTTTTGGAAAATTAAAAAAATATAATAATAATAATTTAGTTTGTAACGGGGTTTTCAGAAAATTGGCATTTACAGATTTCACTTCTCTGCAGCTTTTTAGACCTTTTGCAATGTGTTATTTTTCACTACGTCAGTCTGCACTCTTTTACTTACTGTTTTCATTTGTGGCGTTTCTTAAGACATGCCAAATTCACAAGCGAATTTTGTATTATTATTCATACTCTTCCCCAAAGAACATTTTTAAATTACAAGTTTTTCTTTTGTAATTTTCTTAAGACTTCCTAGCCCCTTTGCCTGGGTATCAGTACTATTATATGTGCTACGAGTAGCTACGGAAGATAGAGATACATATATGCCAAATTTATACTGCGCCATTGTAGTCATACTTCACAAATATAAATGTAGTCCAACGATTTATGAGGAAGAAGTGGAGTTAATCCAACTTCTGTTAGAGCACTGCTCCACCCTACAAGAAAGACGCCTACCTACCTTAGGATCCAGGTTCTTCGCAAACTCCGCAGAGGTAACAGAAGCTGAGATATGGGATATACTTCGTAAAGAGTACAAACTGGTTTTCAAATCGGCTCTTAAATCAACCGGATAGAATGGTTTCCTTTTGTTTTATTATTTTTCCAAACACAAAAATGGGATTCACAATGGCCCTTTAGGTCTCCGAGTGAACGTGATGAGTCCTGATCCATTATACACGCTTCCATAACCTAACCTAACCTAACCATCTTTACTTTTCTTCGATTAGTCGATATCTGTCCTGTCGACCATTTCTTTTGTTCTAGTTGATTCAAATTCTAGAAGCAAAATTCTGTTTCGTTCAACTAATCAGTATAGGAGTACTCTCTGCTGTAGTTACTATGTCATATGCATTTCAATGCATAAATAATGAACTCCAAGTCCGTCGCTTGTACTATTCGCATTAAAATCACTATTTCAAAACTACGATATAACTTCGAACAACACAAACAGCTCGCCCATATTTCCAATTCGAAAAGGACTTCATTCACACATAAGTGTATACAGCATTGTGATTTGATTAGTATCAACCGAAACCACCACCGACAGCTCACACAATGGATGACATTTCGCTGGTAATACTCGTATTACCACCAAATACTCACCCTATCCATCCGAGGGACCGTTGTAATTAGCATATGACAGAAAGGTGATGAATTACCAGTAATAATGGAAACAATTACAATTACAAGCCATTCAAAGGGAAATGCTACTACCAGTGCCATGCCACTTCTCCGAACATAGGGTGCCACGACATGCATCGTTTTTTGACAATTATAATTTATGTGATTGTAATACGATGTTTTGGGGTGGTTGCTGTGCAACGATTGTGCGTTTGACTACGCAGAGAAGCATGTTAGAAAAATACGACTGCTAACCTGGTTGAGTTGGATCTTTGCATAAATATGGTAAAGTCAGCATCTAGTGCGGTACACGGGATCATAATTTTTGTCAGACGTCATTTTTGTTAGAATTAAAATTTTTTTATCACCACTATAAATTTTCAAGTGTTTAGCTACAGACAAAAGGGTAAAATGAAACGACCACAGTTCATGTTCATGAGTATGTGCAGATTTTGAAATTATTTCGTTACATATTGTAACCGGTGCAAACGAATTTTTAATTGTATAGAGGAACTATAATTTATGACAGCCTGACTTTGAAAGTTACAGAACTTCACCATTGGTCTACTTAATGAAAAATCTCAGTTTTACATGCTGGAAACGTGTGCTGAGATCTTAAATTACTCACGTAAAATATTATCGAAAACATTCTTTTAGCCTATGAGTGTGTGAAAAACGCTAGTTTAAAGGAATAAAGTAAAATAAACCTACAGATGAAAATAAAAGGGGGTACTTAAGTATTACAAATCGGGTACACTGATGATATTTTTGCGACCTGTTTTTGTGTAGACATTTTCATTTTTCGGTGTAGACATTTTTCTTGTTTAAATATGAGGATAGAAGATATTGTACAAGAAACAAGTGCGATTTGCACTTCGGTCATCATGGTAGGTAGGTAGGAGTAGTTGTGTCAGCAAACCATGCCGACACTTAATTAGCGCAGAAGCGCCGTTTTATTACCACAACTCAAGTGACCTGACGGATGTTAACTACTAGGAGAAAGAAGAAGAAAAAGGGGGAAGGATTATTGAAATCCACCCCGTTACATTGAGGAAGCTGATAATATCCCCAATGCTAATCTCCGCTAGCTCTATAAGGTTGTCGAAAAAGAATTTACCTAAGGTGCGCTGTCTGGCCTTGCCTAAAGCCGGACACCTCGGTCATCATAGTTATAATATTTCAGAATCAAAATTTCATTAAGATACTCCAAGATCACCTCCCACTTAAAGAGATCATTTTTCTGACGAATAAGCAAATGATTATTAAGCTTCATAGAGCCTCGTGTCCACTATAGATAAAACGTGGTAGAGCTCCACCGAAAAAGTATCCTCTCTACTAAAACCATTTATACTGCGTGTGTCTCTACCATCAAATTTATCCACCTTGTAGTGTTTGTAGAGAAATTTCTGGTAGATCTCTTCTTAACGCTCTACCGGACGTCTACACTAATGTATGTTGCCTGTGGTAGCTAAGATAATCCTGGAGCGAATTAAACAACATCTTGAAGACACACTTGATGTCGAACAAGCAGGTTTCCGCTGTGGATCCTCCTGTGTCGACTAGATGACAACACCTTGCGAATCATCATCGAGCAGTGCGTTGAATATCTAACGCACATTTACCTACTGTTCATCAATCTTGACAAGGTGTTCGATAGTGTTAACAGTTTTATTTAATATGTAGTGCCTTACGCAGGAGAACTATTCCCGGTATATTCAATGCTATAATACCGAGTACTATCATAAATACTGTTACAGATGTAACGTAGGTATCAAAAAATAAAGACAGAATGCATTAATTCATTTTTTTTCCAAAAATGTTTATTCGTTTATCCTACATACATATGTTAAATACATTTATACATTTTATCCTAAATATAAAAAAAAAACAGTTTATTCAAAATAACCTCCATTTACTCTTATACAGGCTTTGAGACGAGTTGGCCACTCATCAATCGTAGCACACATGATTTCCATTGCAAAAGTGTCGACTGCTTTTTTTGAGCTAATTTTTAGCTACTCCAGGTTTGGGTGTCTTTTCGTACAAATCATGCCCTCCAAAACGAACCATAGCTTGTAATCCAAAGGATTAAGATTCGGACTTGCTGATAACCATTGATCAATGGTTATGAAGCGAGGAATATGCGCAATAACCGCAATCCTGTTTTCTTTATTGGAGCTATAATGGTAAAAACATAGCGAATCTTAATTTAAATTTGTATGAACATACAAAATATAAAACCACATACATATGTAATACCAGAGACTGTAGGGAACCCTTAAAAATTGTAACAGTATTTATGAAAGTACTACATATGTATTATTAAAACTATTGTACATCCGATGGGTCCAATTGTCATGTTCTACACAGAAGAAGATTGTCTGAGGAATTCGAAATCCAAAGTGGAGTAGGGCAAGGCTACAGTCTTTTACCAATCTCAATCCTATTGGTAACAAGCCAGGTGCTTTGTGCAGCTTTGTCAACGGGAAACGAAGGAACGGAAGAACTCTTACCTCCAATTATGTACCTCTACCAAATGATAGCAGATAGGGAGAAGAAGAAAATTATCACCCTTGGAACAAACTCATAAGCTCCAAAATAATTTGCTGGACAACCGGTAGATAGAGTAAAAGATTTCCAGTATCTTAGGAGTATTGTCTCGACCGGTGGTGGAACTGAGTGAATACAGCCAAGAGGGCCACACAAGCAAAATCCGGGTTCCGGAAGTTGTCCAAAATATGGCGAAGCAATGCAATCAGTTTGCTAAGTCAGTTTCACTTCAACGTTGGATCTGTGCTGTTATATGTATGCTTCACATGGAGTGGGAGTGTAGATGTGGTTGCGCGACATCTTAAAGGTTTTCTTACCCAATCGTATCTCAAATGAACACCCCAAAAATCAATAGGCACAACCATCCAACGACGAAAGTGGCAATAGATTGATCACATACGATGGCGCGTAGGCGTAGTAGATAGACGGATTTGTGTCATACTGGTTTCGATAAATCATAGAATGCTCTTATACTATTGTCTTTATATTCATAGATTTTATTTTTTTTAATTCGGTCTAACTTCCCAAAAAGTGCGACAACGAGTACATGGTCAAACGTCTGGAGACGTAAGAAAATGAGTTGATTTCCATTACAAAAACGATAAACTAAGCGAGAGATTGTTAAAAAAAAGCAAGCAAGGTGGCCGAATATTTTTTAACAAAGCTGATGACTGATGAATGAATGGCAGCAGAAATTGACTTACTTACTTAGGAGCCGTTGCGAGTCAGTTCGTCCAGTTGCGCGCCAAGTTGGTTGAGGTTCCCCACCACTTGATTGCGCCACCTGCCACAAGGTCGTTCTCTACTGCCCCGTCCATCCGGGGTAGATTCGAAGAATTTCGGCGCTAGAACGTTGCTCCATCTGCTCTATATGACCCAGCCATCCTAATCTCTCTATGTGAACTCATCTTATGAACTCCTCGCAATCTATGCATATGGGACCGAAGATCACTCGAAGAACTTTTCTCTCAAAGTAACCAAGGGCATCCTCATTCGTTTTTGAAAAGTCCATGTCTCTGTGTCATATAGCAGATGGAGAAGTTAAGTACCTCGGGGTCTTATTCACAAGTACTGGAAAGAGCAATGCCGAGTTATCCTTTAGAATTGATCAGGCTGGATCAATTTTGAGAGTGCTTGGTCAATCTGTTATAAGGAAGGCCGAACTTAGTGTCCAAACTAAGTTATCGTTTTTATTATTGGAATATGTTTCAACTCTCACCTATGGTTATGAAATTTGAGTAGTGATCGAAAGAATAGGCCCAGGCACTTTAAAGAGCTGTTGCGCCAAATATTTGTATTTGTATCGAAAGAATAAGATCGCGTATACAAGCTGCTGAAGTGAAGTTCCTTCACGGTGTTGCTGGAATAACCCGTGTTGATCGAGTGCGCAACAGCTGACTACGCGATGCACTCAATTGTTGCAACGTTGAGCAGATACTTCTCCGAACAAAACGATCTATGTTTCGATGGTTTGGTCACGTAGTGCGTATGCGACCAAACCGACTTCCAGGACGTGTCATGATTGCTGTGCCTTCAGGTAAGCGACCTCTTAGTAGGCCTACTATTAGCTGGTTGGATAAGTCCGACATCTCTCCTGGAGCCGTCTTGGGATTCCTCCTGATGGGTTGGGGCTAATGGCGGAGGATCGAGCAGGACGGAGAGTCCATCTGAGCATCCTACCTCCACGACCCTCATAAAGGATAAGTGAGCAATTGAAAATGTATGTATGTATGTAAGTAAGAATTACGAAATATTCACATAACGAAGTCATCTCCAAAACATATGAAAATTATCTTAATAGCTAATTGTGAAATAAACCAATAAATTTTGCAACCAAAAAAAAAAACATTGGTTTGCGAAATAAGAATTCCCAAATGGCCTGTGATACAGTGGGCCGAAAGTAGCTTAAGTCAGCTAAATGTATAAAGAGTCGCAATATTGCTGACAGGTGGTCACAGCTTGCGATAACACACGACATAGAGGACTTTGCTGATGGGGTACAAGCAGTAGGTGAGAAGATGCAAATCATGCTCTTGGTTTGATGCCCAATAAATGTTAAGTAATGTTATAGCCGAATAGCTTATTGCAAGCTAAAAAGAATCTACAGAGTCGGACCGGCTTTACTCAAATTTCGGTGTCCTATTACAACCTTTCACACGCTATATGCATGTTTTTCAGCAAATAACTATTCACTTAAGAAAAACCAATTCGCAGAAAGAACCAAGCACAAATTTATCATTCTTTCAGTTGACTTTCCACATAGTTATTTGCACAAAACGGAACAATTATCTAGGATCCATACATATCCTGTTCTTTGTTGGTTGTCCGGTTGTCTTCTCCTTAGCTCAACTGTGTCGGTAGCTTAAGTTTGAAAATGAAGAACGGGACAGTTTCAGTGAAAATTACCTTCTTACCTAGTGATGTCAAAGTGCCGCATTAATTATCCTGCTTTCAAACAAGGATAAAGTGTTTTGTTATGGGTCCTTTGGGTGACCTCCCTCGCTGCTACTTCTTTTCTCATTTTCTCATTTATTTCCTCATTTTGCCATGTCGGTCGTCCAGTCCATTGAGAATTTACACGTCTCCCTTGCGGCATTCTCTGGCCATTGTTCGTCCTTTCTCTCCTCATTCGTCATTGTCCGTTGCTTTGGTTGGTTTGTATGTGCACGTGTATTTATGTGAAAGGTGAAATGTTCGAACCGTTAGAGAAAATTGTTTTATTGTTCAAAGGTGTTGAGAATTTGTCGGCTCCGTTGGTCGGGATTTTTGGAAAAAGATTTCTTCTTCTTCCTTTTTTTTTTTTTTTAAATCTTTGAATGGATATGCCAAAAAAGTACTTGCAAAAATTCGCCTCCGAACAATGGGGGATGTTTTTCTAGAGTCTTTTTGTCGGTTCATCTTTTGCCATCAATAGAAAGTTGGTGGCGTTGAGATTAATGTCCTCCTGTCAAAATACACAATTGGACAATTTCTCTGCAACTCTCCCGCACTCGCACATGGTTTTGAATGATTTCTTAGGCGAAGTATCCGAATGGGGTTCATAAATCACCGAATTGTTCATTAAAAGCTTGTGAGGGTAATAAATCTTCGGATAGTGTGCTGCCACTATAATAGTAGGACAGTAAAAAGAGAGAGGAGTCTCGGGGTTTTAACAGGTAGTTCTACTTCTCTGTCAACTCAAGGCCACAAATCAATGACAGAGTGGTGGTATCGGATGAATGTCGTGGTTTAATTGATTTTAAATGAGGTGGCCATTGGAGCGGACTGTAAACCCATAGTGTGGGTTCTCTAAACGAGTCAAAACAAATAAATTACTTAATCGATAATGGACATTTGTTGTGGGTCATAAATATCCAAATTGAGAACCAGGGTCGTTGTTTGCCCAAAGTGGACTTTATTTTAATATGCTTGTGAGGCTATATACATAAGTTGTCACTCGTAGAGGATACTGAAATAGTTTGTATAACTTATTTAATGGAGGGCATAATGGCTGATAGGTTCATAGCTTAAAACATTGAATTATTGTGGAGATAGACACTTCAATACCCATGTTTCTATTAGCGTTAGAATGTTTATTGTCACAAAAAAGGCATTGGAATTCGTTCCTTTCTCTTTGGGTATTCCAATTTGTTGACTTTAAACTTTGAGCATATGTTAATAAACCATTCTCTGAATGACGCGAATTGAATTCTATTCAGCCTTTCGCTGAATGTTGATAACAATTCAAGCTTTAGAGCAAATCTTAGTAGTTCTCTAACATACCACTTTGATCAAAAAGTTCCCGGAATTTATTCAGAAAATTAAAAATACAAGTTTATTCATCTAAATCTATATTGTCCTCTTCAAAGTAATCCCCATCGACTGCAACACATTTATGCCAGCGCTTGATCCAATCTTCGAAACATTTTTTATATTCGGTCGGTATGTCCATCAGTGCTTCCTGCGATTTTTCCATTACTTCCTCTCGGCTGCTGACACGTTCCCCGTAATGGTTTTTTAAATCGATTGAACAGAAAGAAGTCACAGGGAGTCAAATCAGGTGAATTCGGTGGCTGTTGGATGGTATTCGTTGCATTTCTCGTCAAAAAATTACGAATAATGATGGCACTGTGCGACGGTGCGTTATCATGGTGCAAAATCCACGAGTTTTCTGCCCACAATTCTGGTCTTTTGCAAATGTCAAGCTATGATGCTAAGATTTAGAGGGAATATCAACAACAGATGTACCAACTTAACAAAGAAAACAGAACTCAAATCGGAACGATGGGAGCGCCACACGGTTTTTATTCCGGGAACTTTTTGATCAAGGTGGTATTGCACACGCATTCATGTGATAGTATGTTCGTCAAACGCATTCGCATATTTTACTATTCTGTAGGAGGCAAATTCAGCTATATGCAAAAACTTGTACATTCCACTAAAACGATGCTAAAGTACGCCCTGTGTAAGCTCTTATATCTCCTTGTGACTAATAGGAGATAATTTAACCTCTACTTTTTTGACACTTCGTCGAATCCTCACTAAGTTTCCCTTGTTGACCAGTAATCTAAAAAAAATTCGAGAGACAAATACTCAGCAGAATTGACTTAAGATTAGATGGCCGCGATTTAATAGCAATATGTTCGGCTGCCAATTTATGTTCCAATTAATTCTTACTTGTAAATTAAGGGGGTTTTCATTACCATTATAATTTTACTAATACTAGCCGGTTGTACCCGCTTCGCTGGGTCTTTTAATATGCAATTTCATGTACACTTCTTAAGAGAACTCTCAGTTTTCTGAGAGATAAAAACATTTGCCCCTTATGCATCCCCGGTCCGTCGGCACCCAAAACTATGAGTCGTTATGGTCCCACTGATTAAGGATTTTTATCACTAAATGCTTAAATTTTCTTAGCCCTTAGCTAAAGAACGCAGACTTCAATTTTCACTGTACCCTAATAATACGTATATATTAATATATAAACAATTTACAAAAGTAAATATACAAAGAAAAAACGTAAATATAATCAACTGCAGGAGAAGATGAGTTGGTAAGGAGCATGTACCAACTTATCCGTAAAATCTGATCAGACAAAAGTATGCCCGACGAATGGAACCTTAGCATCGTTTGCCCGATCCCGAAGAAAAGAAACACTCTGAATTGCGCCAACTACAGATGTATACATAAGTCTTTTCAACATCGCATATAAAATTCTGTCTGCCTTATTATGTGAACACCTAAAACCGATCGTCAACAACCTGATAGGCCTTTATCAGTGCGGTTTCGGGCCGAGAAAGTCCACCATTGACCAAATATTTACACTACGGCATATCTTACAAAAAACCCATAAACATGAAATCGATACGCACCACCTCTTCGTCGATTTCAAAGTTGCTTATGGTACTGTGTATAGAGACGAAATACACAAAGCCACGACTAGTTTTGGCATCTCTACCAAGCTCGTCCGTCTATGTAGAATTTCGATGGAGAACTCTCGCTGCTCCCACAAAGTCGGAAAGAAGACCACCGAAATGTTCGATGTCAGAAAAGGTTTTAGACAAGGTGACGCATTATCATGCGATCTCTCTAACATAATACTGAAAGAATTGTACGAAACCTACAAGCTAACACCCGGAGTAGAATCTTTTCTAAGTCGGTACAATTGGTCGCTTACGCCTATGACATTGATACAGTCGACAGAACTCAGCGGGCCGTCAGTGGAGCGTTTGCGAGCATTGAGATCGAGGCAGCAAAGAGGGTTTTAGCGATCGATGAAAGCAAAACAAAATACTCGTATATGCTGTCTACAAAAAAAAAAAACACCCACACCGGCATCTTGGACAGAACGCAAAAATAGGCAGATACAAATTCGAGGTAGTAAAGGACTTTGTCTACCTAGACTCTATGATGAGCTCCGCAAATGACACCAGTGGGAAGATCAACGAAGAACTACTCTTGCCAATCGTTGTTTTTATGAAAAAAGAAGGCAATTAAATTAGAAAGTCCTATCTCGAACTACTTATCTAACTCTGTGTAAGACACTAATCTTCCCAGCCCTGTTATATGGCGCAGAGGCATGGACTGGACATAGTCAAAATCGGATGAGGATGCCCTTGGTTAATTTGAGAGAAAAGTCATTCGAGTGATCTTTGATTTCGTCTGCATAGACGGTGAGTGGAATAGAAGTTGCAATGCCTGTACAAGAACATCGACTTAGCCAGAAGAGTTCACATATAGCGAATAAGCTAGATGGATCATGGAGCCCAACCTTCCCGCCGAGAAAGTCTTCGAATTCACCGCGGATGGACGGCGCAGCAGAAGACGACCTTACGGTAGGTGGCTCAAACAAGTGGAGGGGAACCTCAACCAACTTGGCGTGAGCAACTGGAGGCAGCTGGCTCGTAACCGTGCTGGCTGGAGAGGCTTGTTGGTTGAGGCCCAGGTCCAACTCTGACTGTAGCGCCACCTAAGTACGTAAGACCTCACGAAATTAATTTACAGAAAGCGAATGAATTCCCTAGTGGCGTCTACAGTTCTAGTTAGCTTGAATTTAGTGAACGCCTTGTGCGAGCTGCTTCCATGTATTCGGACCAAAGGTCGGTAAGGAATTTCCAATGTTAGTCATGACCTTGGAATAGAGATAGTGGCGGAGGAGCCCCTTAATATGCCAATGGCAGCGCTCGCACTCAGTAGTGGACTAGTAGCACCGGTGTATCCGGCCCCGCGTGCTAGGGTATAAAATAATAAACTACACCCCCAGGTTTGGAGTTGAGCCGTCGGTGTAACTTCCCTACCACGTAAAAGCAACACTGGTTTAGAAACAACCACAAGCTTCGGATAAGGAAGATTTAACTGTTGATGACCCCATCAAATGGGACAACGACATTCTGATCTGTACTTGGAATGTTCGGACCCTTAATAATTAACAGAGGCCCTAGACTGCTATAGTAGTAGTAGTAATGTTACTTTATTTCAAAAAATATAAGTTTGAATACAAAATAGTACAATTTAAGCAATGGCTTTGCCGTCTGCCGTAGATTGACAACAACTTAATTCGTGAATACATTTACAAACAAAAGATATCAATTATGAACATAATCAAAAAGTATATAAAAAAATAAAACATCGATTTGTGTACATAGCTACTTTTTTTTTTTTTTTTTTTTAAGATCAAAAATTTTCTTCAATGTTTCTTTTTCTATAATTATATGCAGTGGAATAGTATGCTATTAGGGCATACCAGTCACTACCATTTAAAAGATTCGTTACTTCGCTAGTTTCTAAACGTTCTGCACCCAAAAGTGTTCGTCTGATGTCTTTCAGAATCGGGCAGTTACCTACAAAATGAGCGGTGTCTTCTACTTCCCCTGTATTGCATAACCCACATCTTAATGGGAGATCGTTGCGATGTGGCATATAATTCAACTTTAGAAGTTCTCCGCTTGTTCGCAGAATTAATGAAATTTGGTGGATATTAAGGTTGGAGTTCATGTAGTTAATCTGGTTATGTGCTAGATTTCTATATATTAGACGCGAGCTTGAATTTTTGGCTGAATTAATGGAGTCGCGTTTCATGGCTAAGTCGACATCAGAAACAAATTTATAAAGAGCACTTGTCCATTCTGGGGAATTAGATTCGCTCATTCTTAAATTAATATTATGCTTGAAAGCAGTATTCTCCCACTCTTTATAAAATTGTGACTTGGTTCTTAGAACTTTCTTCGCAAGAATCTTATTGAGTCGTCTATCGTCATCTCCGCTCAAAACCTTTAATATATATTTCATGTTTAGCTTCAGCGTGAATATAAACAATGGTGATATTCCACTCTCTATATGCAGTATGTAGTTAGGTGTGTTCGACGGTAAATGTAGTAGCTTCTTCAGGAAAAATCTAAGCAATTTTTCAACTTCATCATACAGCCTGTATCCCCAGACTTGCTGAAGACTGAACGCACTACAGCTTCAAATATTTTCACCTTTGCTAGTATGTGAACTTTGGGGTTAGAAATAAGATCCCTCCACGTTGAATTCAAAGCTTTCTTCGCTTCTACAAGCTTGAGTTCAAGGTGATGTTTCATCGAAAGGTTAGGGCTTAGAGTTATACCCAAGTACTTGTAGGACCTCACTACATCTAAATTTTCTCCACCGTAGGTCCATCGTTCGTTTCTCGAGAGGCGGCCTGTACCTTTACGAAATACTAATACCTTGCTTTTAGAAGTATTTATTTCCAGGCAGTTGGCATGGCAATATCTTTCAGTTTTGTTGATCATAAGTTGCAACGAACTTGGTGATTCTGCAAGAATTACAATGTCGTCTGCATAAAGCAATGCCCTTACTAATAGCTGATCTACACATATGCCTGCTGGTAGTATGTCTAATATATCATCCACAAAAAGTGCGAAAAGAAGAGGGCTTAGAAGACAACCCTGCTTAACTCCCATTTCCACTTCAAACCATTCCGACAATTTTTGACCGTCCCATATCGCTGACTTATTATTTTTGTACAACTCCTGTAGTATATTTACAAACTTTAATGATAAGCCAATGTTGGCTAGCTTATAGAACAGATAGTTTCTATTTATCTTATCGAATGCCGCTTTGAAATCAATAAAGAATGCATAAAGTTTCTTTCCTCTGTCTAGGTATTGTTGAGCTATGGTGGTCAGGTTGAAAATTTGGTCGACTGTTGAGAAACCCTTTTTAAACCCCGCTTGGAACTGAGATAGTTTTCCGTTCTCATTTACCCATTTTGATAGTCTTGCTGTTAGCATGCCGGTGAAGATTTTTGTAACTGCATTCATAAAAGATATTTCCCTATAGTTTTCCGCTACATTTAGATCGCCTTTTTTAAAAATAGGGAATACCTACAATTGATCTCTGAAATGTACTCGGTACTTTTCCTGCGTTGTACGTACGATTAAAGGATATCAATAATTTTTCCAAAAAGGATGATGAGGCATATTGAAAAAGCTCATATGGGACCCCGTCTTCACCCGGAGCTTTGTTTCGTTTTGCCTCCCTCAGTACCTGGAACAGTTCTTTCATCAAATGGCTTATCCAGGGACTCACAATAGATGTTTGGCATTGCGTATTGGAAGGCAGTCGATGTTCCCTGCGCGTTGAGCAGTGTTTTAAAATGGAGTGGTATCCTTTCCGTTTTCTATCACATAGACTGCTATAGAAGAGCTATAACCGCCATTCAGGAAGTACGATGGGACAGGGCGGGCAAGCTTCCGACACGAGAGCGAGTGTATTATTTATGACAATCCGGATCAAGGCTAAATTCGATAAAATAAGCCTGATATGTGCTCATGCCCCACAGAACAAAAGGACCCTGCCACAAAAGATTGTTTCTACGAGCTCCTCGATAAAACATGCGAGCAATGTCCTAAATACGGTGCTAAAATTGGCCAATACAAAATACGAAAGGAAGCCGTCGTTGGTAGGGTAGTCGGTAAAAATAGCCTACACGACACCACATCTGACAACGGACTAAGCCTAATTGATTTCGCTGTGGAGCGAAACGAAATTGATCATATTGCGATCGATGCAAGACATGCCTCCAGTATTCTGGATGTTCGAACCTTCCGAGCGGCCAACATAGACCCCGATCATTATCTTGTTATAGCCAAGGTACGAATGCGAATATCCCAAACTGAGCAACATGGAAGAATCACTGTGAGAAAATTTAACTTCGCAAAGCTAAAATCGCAAGAAACCTCCAATTTTCGCAAAACACTTAACGCGTAACGTAATCATCGCTATGCCATCAGCATCAAGTATTGAAGACCAGTGGCAACGTTGTCACCGTGCCATTAGAAACGTCGCAACTGATGTATTGGGTTTCGCCCGACTAACACATGCAGCAAAACAAGAGGTATATAAACCCGCCGCAAAGGAAGAGACCTGCTGGTGAGCTCTACGAGTAAAGGAGACGAGAAGAACATAGGCTTTTCTAAAAAAAAAAGAAGCAGAAGCTGAAGCTGAGAATATGGAAAAACTACTTCTGCAGATTGTATGACGGCGACAAGGACCAAAATCTCGCCGTCATGCAGAATGAACCATTCAACATAGACGATGATAGTCCAAATTTCCGTCCACCTGACCAGAGCGAAGTAAAGATACCAATATCCAAGCTGAAATCTAACAAGATTGCTGGACTTGATGGCTTACCGGCCGAACTTTTTAAGGCAGCTGATGATCAACTGGTAGAGAGCATACACCAACTCATCTTTAAGATTTGGTCAGACGAGTGTATGCCTAATAAATGGAATCTCAGCATCGTTTGCAATTATAGATTCATCAGTCTCCTCAATATCGCATATAAGATCTTTTCTGCGATATTGTGTGAACCCCCGACACGTTTTATCAACAGGCTGATTGGCCCTTATCAGCGCGGTTTCAGGCCAGAAAAGTCTATCATCGATCAAATCTTCACACTTTGGCAGACCCTGAAGAGAACTCAAGAAGTCGAAATCGATACTCATCATCTCTTTATCGATTTCAGGGCCGCCTATGACAGCATCTATAGAGACGAGCTATCTAGAGCCATGTCTAGTTTTAACATCCCTGCCAAACTTATTTGTCTGTGCAGGATGACGATGGAAAACGTTCGCGGTAAACGAGGGCAAAACCAAGTTAATGCTGCCAACAAGAAGGGACAATAAACATCGATGAATTAAACAGAAGCTCGTAGTGGTAGCTACAACATCGAAGTAGTAAAGGACTTTGTCTACCTTGGCTCTGCTATAAACTCAGAAAATGCAACCAGCGCAAAAATCAAGTGAAGAATAACTCTTGGCAATTATCCCAGTCCTGCTTTACGGCGCTGAAACATGGACTTTATTGAAAGCAGATGAAGATATCCTTGGTCTCTTCGAGAGAAAAATTCTTCGTATGACATTCGGTCCCGTTTGCGTTCGACGGATTTTGGAGGAGAAGATTTAATGACGAACTTTACGAGCTGTACAGCGAAAAAGACATAGTTAAAAAACTCCGTATTAGACGTTTGAGGTAGTAAGGACATGTAGAGCGAATGGACACCAACGCTCCGGTCCGCAGAGTCTTCGCATCTAACCCAGAGGGACGGCGCAGTAGGTGGTATTTTTGCCGTAGGTGGCACGCACAAGTTCAACCGACTTGAAGTGCGCAACAGGATGCACTTAGCTTAAGACCGAGATAAATGGAGAGACTTATTGGTTGTGGCCCAGGTTCGCCCCGAAGTCTAGCGCCACCTAAGTAAGTAAGTAAGACATAAGCAAGCATCGATTCTTTGCAAAAGACTATTTTGGGATTGGTGTGCGGTACCTATTTTTCTATTCATCTTTGTTAGGTGTCGATGGATGGTCATATAGATTACGTTGAGTTTCCTTGCCGTAACAGTGTGATTTCTTTCAACGGTGGGATTCAGGGGTTCTTCGTTTAACTCTTCTAGCCTACCTTAACGACGTTTATCCTTTAAATCAAAGTTGTCGTTTCTAAACATTGCAAATACCCGCTAATAATTGGACTAGCTAGAAATACCCTCTTCATATACATCTCGGATTTCTGTAGTGACTTCGCTGCCATTTTGGTTTCCTTGGACAAAAACAATAAAATATGCCAAATATGCTCTTCCGAAACATCCACTTCAGAATTCAGTTAAAAATGCTTACAATTATGTTAACACAATAAAATTTGGTTTGGAACACGTGTTTTCCCCATTTTGACCAAAGAAAAATGCTTACATATGAAATAAAAGCCCCGATTTGAGAGCGCCACAAAAAAGGTAACTGCATTCCCTTTACAGCCGTCAAAAGCGAAAGAGGTGCCACAATTACTCGCAGTTACATCCCTAATATCGATAGTTACGAAAAAAAGCCTCCAATTTTCTTCTTCTGCTTGGTAAAATTAGGGTTAGCTAAGCCTAACAAAGTGATCATATCTTGCGTTATACGGGAAACTTCGATACATTTGAATCCTTTAGAGCATATAAGGAAACCCAGTCCTACGGCAATTTTTAATTTTTCCTTAAATCATGGAAATTATAATTATTTCCCATTAGATCCAACAGGATCAACAATTTTTCTAAGAAAAGACGTCGCTATACGACTTCGTATCCCATGTGAAGTATTACTTTACGTGTTTCATTTAAAGGTAGCGTGTTCCTTGTCTGCTGGCGTTTTAAATGCACTGAGCTTAAACAAGAGTTCTAACTCTGATTTTACCAAACAAAAGACAAAAACTGCAGGCTATTCTACCTATATCCCGCCTCTTTTTACTATGCTCTTGCTTGTGCCCGCACAAAGGTATGCTTAAAACGAAATTTGGCCAGCTTGAACTAAGGACAAAAAAAAAATGTTTCTTGCTGATTGCAAGTGGAGAGTACGAGTATGTAGGATTATGTGTAAATTATTATTAGTTTTAGAAATAGTGATATTAAAAAGCCTAACTGAATTTCTTTGAAACCTCTCCTTATATCTTAAGGGCTTCGTCAAACAGAGAGCCTTCTGCACGCTGCGTTGAGCATTTCGAACGCCGGGTTATGAATTCAATGTTCTGAATGTTCAATGTTCTGGAATCATCCCAAACATTAGCGGACCGAGCTACAGATGAAAATTTTACTAGCTGGACTAACTTAATCTATTGTATTCTACGTGTCCTAAATGTGGGGCACATTTATATGGGGGTGGCAATGTTGTAGTGGTAACGTCGTCAATTCCCACGCTAAGGTTTCATGGTTCAAATCCTGATATCAGCAAGCATTTATTTATTTCTCATGAACTATATAAAAGTCAGTCCGATCAATTGCGAAAGCTTGTGTGAACACTACTGCGAAGGCACAAAACTGGCAGTAGCTTGGCCATATGGCTGGAAAAATTGTTCGCTCTACTGATGATGATTTGTCTGTGACATCGGTTATCGGAAAAAAAAAATACTGTGAATCAGAAGCAAAAGACAAAACATAACAAAAATCCATCTCCCCAGTTATCTAGACGACACCCCCGGAGTTTCTCTCAAGCATAAACATACAATACAATACAATACAAAAAACAACAGAGCTTCAAACCACTACAAAAAATCTTTCTCTCTCTTTCTCTATCTATCCTTTCCAACGCCCGCACTGTGTGTAAACATGTTAAGGGTATTCACAACCCCTTGAGTGCGCCCAAATCATAAAAAAAAATCCATGAAAATGAAAACCAATAGACTACAAGTTCAAGCAGTTTACCGCATACATAAGTGCGTTGAGAGCTTTTTGCGCTTTAAGAACGACCTCTTATGAGGCGTTATGTGTGGTTGCCAGAATGATGCCAATAGATATTCTAGCCGCTGAAGCACAAAAAAATTGCCAATGCAGTCGAAATGCTTCAGTGAATAAGCACAATGATGCAAACAATTCTTAAAGGAAGTGCTGCATTAACCAGTTGCAACAACAGTGGAATCGTAATACAGAAGCCAGATGGACGTGCATATTAATCCCTTACTTGACAATAAAGAGTGCTTGAAGTGAATATAGCATATTGTATTGCATATGCTGGCAACAGAGGATAGATGGGAAGCAATCAGGGCTTTTGCCAGGTTCCGCCAGGACAAAGGGTAGACAAAGGACGTGATTTTAATTACTTACTTACTTACTTACTTAGGTGGCGCTACAATCCGGGTTGAACCTGGGCCTCAACCAGCAAGCCTCTCCAGCAAGCTCAGTTACGAGCCAGCTGCTTCCAGTTGCGCACACCAATTTGGTTCATGTCCCCTCCACTTGTTTGCGCCAGTTTGCGAAAATTGGGCTCCATCCGTATAGTTCGGCATTGTACTTTCTTTTCACTCGCCGGGACCAAAAATCACTCGATGAACTTTTCTCTCAAAGTAACCAAGGGTATACTCATCCGATTTTAAGAAAGTTCATGTCTCTGCTGATAATGATAAGTGTCTTGTACAAAGCTACCTTAGTAGTTCGAGATGGGGCGTTGCTACTCGATTGCCTTCTTAGCTAATAAAAACAGCGATTGGCAAGAGTAATCCTTCGCTTGATTTCCCTACTGCGAACGAAGTGCACGAAGCTGGGCCCAAAATATTTGCTTTATCCCTAAAAAAATATAAGGCTTCATACGCGACTTCTTAACTATGCAGAACGTTAAATGAATTCTACACGACATGGAAAAAGATCCGCGTGGAGTTTAAATTCAGGGATGAGTAAAAGAAGGCCCTGATTAGAATCTAGTCCCTTCCACGTCAAATTCCTAAGTCGAAGTTTCTTAGACTCTGCAGTCTGTAAAATGTCGCATTATACTTCAAAATCGGTAATTTTGTTGGTATTTATTGTATTAGCATATTTTCATAAGCAGATATACATAACTTTTGAAATTTAAATTTGTGGTACTAAACAACATTTGCTCTTATGACTAACAATGGCGGTGCCTTTTCTGTGCACAAATCAGGCCTATTGTGTCGGTTTCTCTACAACAATTAATTTGACGCTAAATAGCTGTAGATACATTCATCTACAAGGCACGTCTCCAAAATGAAACAACCCTAATAATCAAAAGCCATTCCAGTCATCACTTAAAATGTCACAATCGTAAACCTTTTAAAGTGTCGCCAGTACATCCGTGAAGATGCCATTGAGGC
This sequence comes from Brachypalpus laphriformis, assembly GCA_945910035.1. NCBI lineage: Eukaryota > Metazoa > Arthropoda > Insecta > Diptera > Syrphidae > Brachypalpus > Brachypalpus laphriformis. The sequence continues at coordinate 206,698,259 of OX246753.1, forward strand.
TCATGTCATCCACTAATGGTCAGTCATGGTATTAATATCTTACACTCTCTTTTATTTCGAATGCATGAAATAAAATTTGTCACCGAATGACAGCTATACGATCTGTGTTCAAGCTCTCCACGCCTCGGAGTGGTGTGCCCGGCTATTTATGAGCTCGTTGATTGGCTCAATTCTGAAATTGGTCACACTGATACACACAGCCTCTGGGCCATGCGCTCCAATCTGACTTGATTATTGCTACTGGATTGGAAATTTATTTTTTTGAGTAGGAGGTTGCGACGCGGTCCAGACCGGAATGTGTTTCGATTTCGGTTTATAGCTGTTTTAGACTCTCCTCAGGTGTGGCACAGGTAAATGGATTATATTTTCGGGCTTAATGTGAGCTTCGTTGTATAAGAACGCTGTTTGTGGATCGAAATGAGTAATTTGCAAAACCACTTAATGTTAATTCTTCAGGTTTATTTGGGCGCTCTCCATCGGAGTTGACTGTTTGGCGAAGAGATTTATTTCCGCTATAAGTGGTGTAATTTATTTAAAAACACATTTAGTGAATTTTACATTTTGTAAGTGTTTTGTTGGAGAGGGTTCGGAATGTTAATTGTATTTCATGAGGCAGCATTTATAGTGCGCTATAAATTTCTGAAAATAGAGAAACCGAAAAAGTCTTCGCTTGAATAAGATTGAATGACATTAATCCATTTTGTTATTTAAAAAAATGAGATGAATAAAGTACGCGTATTAAGCAAGTCACAAGCAATAAGAACGGACTATTTTCCTAGTGTTGCAGAGTATTGTGGGCGTGTGTGTAAAAAAATTAAAGCAGTGGGCTAGTGAGTGCAGCAAGAACAATTGTTAAAATCAATACAGATTTAAGCCGATAACGGCAATCAGTTGGACAAAAGTGTGCAAAGATCATTTTGTTTGCCTTGATACAAGGAACACCACTGCGAAAAGCCAGCCAAATCTTCGTTAAACAGCCTGGCTAGAGGAAGTCAAAAGAGTGGCTCTGCCAATTTTGCCTGTGCCTGTCCGTCTGTCTATACGAATAGAGCTGATTGCAGCCTAAATGGTTGAATGTATTTGCTTTATGATTGATTCTAACCCCAAAATTAACGGCGCCTTACTTAAGACCTAACTTACTAAAGAATTAGATATTTTGCGAAACGGCGCCAACAAGTTTGTTTTAATTTCGTGTTATTAGGTTAGGCGTTATCATTGTATATGAAAGCTTCATATTAATAACGAATTATTTCCGCTCAGAAGCATTTCTTCTGTGGTTGTTCATGAAGAGGAAACAACAGAATTTAAGGTCACCGAAGTGCGCCAATAGGTGACAAGAACGAATCAAAAAAGGGCAGTCGAACAATATGGTCCTCCAGAAATGTGGTTGAAAATCGGTAGTATAGGATTTAAATGAATTACGATTATATTCGACAGCGCGATATACTCGGAAATAAACTTTATGATAGTCAGTACTTGTTGGTGGGAAATCTACAATACTAATGACGCTATTCAAAGCTTACGGATGATAACGACAAAAGCACATAGCGACACGCCTGGAAATATCTGCACATAATCTTTGTCCATCTCAAGAACGCTATCGACAGAGTTCCGAGATAACATAGCACTAAGCTCTCGAAAATTCCCGGAAACTTACGTTAGAATAGCAAAAGTAAAATATACAGCGAGAATAACTGGAGAATTGGATTAGAAGTGGGATCGCACAAAGGCATTGCCTCAGTCCCTTGCTTTTCAATGTTCTACAAAACTTTTTGATAAAAAGACACATCGACAGTAACGCTATTGTAAATAGCGACATGGCGGCCCTTCAGAAAATATTTAATAATTGCATTAAGGCGTTGGAAGATAACGGTTTAATAACACTGGACCACAAATTTGAACTCACATTTCTTATTTTTTGTCAAAATTGTTTTTGTAATTGTATTCTTGTGTGTTTTATACGAATATAATAGAAAAAATTCAATATTGGTTGCCATTTTTGAAAAAGTATACATTTAAAGATTCAAGAAAGTATCAAGAAAAAACCAATAGAAATGGTATGAATTAAGAAGAAATGTGCCACTTCTTTGATGATCTCTAGTAATTTGATTGAGGAGCATCTCTTGCTAAGGTCCAGCAGTAATCTGCAAGCATCGAAGGGTTCCACTTCCCTTGATATCTTTTTTCCGTGTTAGAAACATCCTGGTGAAAACGTTCACCGTGTTCGTCGCTTACAGCCCCACAGTCAGCGGGGCAAAAATTGAAGTGCAAATGGAGGAAGTGGATCTTTAAATACATGTTACAACCCATCTTTTCATAAAATGAAAACATGTTCTCCACGAGTTCGATGTAATTTTCGGCTCTTTTGGATCTCAAAAAATTGGCACTAGACGAAAGTTGTCCCATGCAACTTTCTCATCGCCAGATATAATTTTGTCGAATTCTTTATCTATTAAAAGGTTTCTTATCTGTGGCCCTACAAAAATACTGTCCTTAATTTTCACTTCAGTCAATCTTGGAAATTTTTGCCGTAAGCATTGAAAAGTTGGCCCATTCTTGTCCAAACATTTAACAACATTTTTCATGAGTCACAGGAAACAGCAAAACTTTGTGTATCGTAGTTGTAGGCCAAGCAACAGGGCAACCATTTTTAAATCACAGCAAAGAACCATTGATGATTTTTATATTTTATGATCTGTAACAGTTACTTCATATTTTCATATGACTCTTTCATATGAACTGCATAACCAATAGATATTGAAGGTAGTTTATTACCATTGTGTAACAAAACGGCTTTCAAACTTAATGTCGAGCTGTCTATAAACAACCTCCATTCATCAGGTTTATATACTATGCCTAAAGCTCTCATCAATTAACTTACGTCACAACAGTAGACCAATGGATTGTCCATGTCAAAAAATTATGTTAATTCTTTATACGGTATTCCAAATGAAGATGTAACCACACCTTGTTCTAAAAGATTCCATTGTTGCAGTCCCGATACAAGTAGCTTAGCTTTAGATTTTGATAAATCTAGATCTTTAACGAGATCATTTAATTCCGCTTGCGATATTAAGTGTTGTTGCCTTGAAGATACAATTGGCACGTAATCTGAATCCGGAGATGTCGATAAGGTGGCGTTATCTTCAAGATCATCAGATGAACTGTTAGTTGGAGGCATTGAAATTGGATATTCCTCACTATGGGGTATTGGAAGTGTGGCGGAGGGTATGTTGGGATAATTGATAACGGATTTCTTCTTTTTAGTTATTCCTGAACCATGTCCAAGTGGTGGCACCATACAGAAATAACAATCAGTTAAATGATTCGTTTGTTCACGCCACTTCATTGGAACAGCAAAAGGCATACACTTATTTGTTTGCATTAAGCCAATTTCTCAAGCCAGTAGCACATGAAATACAACATATATGAGGAGCCCAATACTTGTCCTGATCTCCAACATTAAAAGCAAAATAAAGACAGTACGCTTTTTTAATTAGCGGAGTAATAGAACATTTTTCTGAGGTCAACGTCACTTAACCACACACATAGCAGAACAAATCTGGTTTATTTACACAAACAAAGGACATTTTCACTAAAATTGTTAACGGAATCAATGCAGCAATGTTAACTGACTCATACGTTTGATAAATAAAAATATTTGAGGGTAACGGTAAAACTTAAACAGGCGAAAACTGAAGAATTTCAAGAAAACTTATAAAGATATTAAATTTCTACTACCATATATATCTTCTAAACCGCAACCAATCGGGAAATTTTATTGTCATTTTCGAATTCAGCGCACTCAAATTAGTTAATATTGGTTGGAATTATATCCGATAAAACTTACTATTGTCCAGTGTAATTAGACGCACCAAGTCAGAAGATTTGCATTGTCATTATTCGAACCCCTAGGCCGGACCGTAGATATTCTGTTAGACGGAGTTATGCCGGTCGTCCACTACGTGTCCAACGTACATATCAATTTCTCATTTAACGCATCCAACTCTAATGTAGAGGGCTTTGAACTCTGTTCAACCAACGCGTTGGAGATGGTGGCAGATCGTTGCCCAACGCGTTGCTCAACAAGTATAGGGGTAGTGAACGCGCTCGAGTGGCTCGTTGGACATCGTTCCGCAACGCGTTGAACAACGACTTCAAAATAATGTGCTTTATATTATTTTTCAACGCGTTGATCAAGTTTTGGAATATATTGAGTGTAACGAAATATGCTCGCCGGCGCCAGTTGAAACACGGCATCGATGAACTCACTGCTGTGTCTGATATTTTTTCCGTACACATATTTCGTTGCAAAAACTAGTTTCTTGCTGATTAAAAAAAAATGGATCCACCCAGAATCGTCTCTTTTTTTTAATTCTGGCTTTGGTGTTCATTGTGTATGTGTGCTACAGCTGTCAGCTGCCGAGTGCGATCAACGCGATGATTAACGCCCAGTGCTTGGTCTAGTGTACGAGGGTTCCAATTGTGCATCAACCCGTTGCCCAACCGCACCGAAAACGCAGTTGACCAACTCGAGCAACCGATTTTTTTTGCCAAATTTATACAAGTTGATCAACTAGGTGTTCAGGCTTATCCAATGATTGAATGAGTTGAGCAACTAGGTGTACGGGCTTTTTCAACGATTGAATGAGTTTATCAACTAGGCGTGCGCGGCTCCCAACCCGTTAAACATGAACATGCTAAATTTTTAGTCGAATTGCGTTACTCAACGCGAGCAAAGTGGGTGTGTGCACTCGTGTATGGGGCTTTTAATATATTTGTAAAACTCAAGGGTGTAATAAAGAATTGATCGTAGTTGGTTGAACAGCTGCGCACGTAAAGTATGACCGGTATTATTATTCCGAAATGCTATAACTTTAAGTTCGATAAATGGTACGTAAACGTAAAATGTTGCTCTATCAGTAAGTAAGTCAACATGGTCCGATAGCGATCTCCATTGACAGTGACTGCATTGCCAGCATCATTGAAGTAGAAGTATGAAGAAGCTTTCGTAACTGAACTCCATTTTTGATAAATTTTTTTTTGAATAATTTGCAAACGTTGGTGAAACGTGTACTTTTCCATTATTAAATGAAAAGTATAGACGAGTTGAAACGTCAAACGAACCGGCAGCCAGGTTATGAATACCCGTTAACATATTTACACACAGTGCGGGCGTAGATAGAGAGAGAGAGAGAACGATTTGGCGCAGTGGTTTGAAGCTCAGTTCTTTATGCTTCAGAGAAACTCCGGGGGTGCCGTTCAGATGACTTGGGAGATTTTTGTTATTTTTTGCCCTGAGCCCTGAGCCCTTCTAACACCCGCGCTCAACTTAACATTGCCGGACAGGAAGTCGAGAAAGTTGACAACTCTCTTTACCTAGGTAGCGTTTTTTTTTTTTTGGTTGCACCAAGGGATGTGGTAATCTGTTATTCCACCTGGCTTGCAACGTTGCTAGTGATGTTGCATTCTCCTCCTCCTTTATTCTCTTGAAAATACATGCTTCTTGATGATTCGAGGTTCTCCTTTCGTAGATCTTTACCATCTCATTTGCGAGGATGTCGATGGGGATCATTCCGGCTATGACAGAGACTGCTTCATCCGATATTTTTCGGAAACCGCTGATTGTTCTTATGGCGCATAGCCTGTATGTTGACGATAGTTTTCTCCGTGTTTCTGCCGTCGCTATCGCCGCCGCCCAAACCGGTGCAGCATATAAAAGAACCGAGCTAACCGCTCTGGATAGTAGAATCAGTCTAACATATCCAGGTCCACCGATGTTTGGCAGTATTCGAGAAAAGGCTGTCTGCAGTAGTGAAGCCTTCTTGCTCAAGAATTGCACGTGCGTTTTAAACCTTAACCTATTGTCGAGTAATTCTCCTAAGTATTTGACTGCTTCCTCGGTTCTTATAGTCTAATTTCCGACTCGAATATTCGCATATTCAGCAGCTTTTCGACTTGTTATAAGAACAGCTTCCGTTATGTGGTCTGCTAATTCTAAGCCGGTGGATCCTAGCCAGTCTTTAATTTTTTTCGATTGCTTCGTTTGTTGTTGATTCTATTTCGTGGATGTGCTTAGCCACGGTGACTATGGCGATGTCGTCAGCGAACCCGATTATCTTAACTGCTCGTGGCAATGCTAGTCACAGGACTCTATCGTACACGATATTCCATAAGAGAGGGGCTTAGTACCGATCTTTACGGGACTTCTGTCGTAACGTTGTAGTACTCTACCCCCTCGTCTGTTTGGTACTACCTCTACTTCCTGTTGGTGAAGTAGTTTGTGACTATCCTCAATAGGTAGTGTGGAGTATACATTCTGGCTAGCGATCTTCTTATGAACGACAAATTTGACAAGTTAAAGGCGATTTTGAAATCCAGAGTCACTTACTTACTTACTTAGGTGGCGCTACAGTTCGGGATGAACCAACAAGCCTCTCCATTTAGCTCGGTCTTTAGCTAATTGCCTCCAGTTGCGCACTCTAAGTGGTTCGAGGTCCCCTTGAACTTGTGCGTGCCACCTACGGCGATGATTCCCTCTACTGCGTCGTCCCTCGGTGTTAGATTCGAAGACTCTGCGGGCCGTAGCGTTGGTGTCCATTCGCTCTACATGTCCTAGCCATCTCAGACGTCCAATACGCAGTTTTTTGACTAGATCGATGTCGCTGTACAGCTCATATAGTTCGTGATTGAATCTTCTCGTCCAAAACCCGTCAACGTAAACGGGACCTAAAATCGGGACAATGTCCCTTACTACCTCGAAGTTATAGCTGCCCACTGTGACGTTCTGTCCAATTCGTCGGTGTTGGCTGTGCCTTCTTGTTGACAGCATATACTTGGTTTTGCCCTCGTTTATCGTTAAACCCATTTTGGCCGCTTCCGCCTCAATGCTTGCAAACGCACCGGTGACAGCCCGCTGAGTTCTTCCGATAATATCTATATCGTTGGCGTATGCAAGCAGTTGTACAGACTTGTAATAGATTGTGCCTCCGGTGTTGGCTTGTGAGTTCCGCACAATCCGTTCAAGTACAATATTAAAGAAGTCACATGACAGCGCGTCACCTTGTCTAAAGCCTTTTTTGACATCAAAGGTCTCGGTGAGGTCATTACCGACCTTGATGGAGCAGTAAGCGTTCTCCACCGTCAGCCTGCACAGACGGACAAGTTTGGCAGGGATGTCAAAACTAGACATGGCTCTATAAAGCTCTTCTCTATAGATGCTGTCATAGGCGGCCTTGAAATCGATAAAGAGGTGGTGAGTATCGATTTGGAATTCTTGGGTTTTCTCCAGAATCTGCCGAAGTGTGAAGATTTGATCGATGATGGACTTTCCTGGCCTGAAACCGCACTGAAAGGGTCCAACCAGGCTGTTGATGAAAGGTTTCAGGCGTTCACACAATATCGCAGAAAAGATCTTGTATGCGATGTTGAGGAGACTGATGCGTCCATAATTCGCGCAGTTGAGGGGGTCTCCTTTCTTGTGGAGAGTCACTACTGCACATTATTTCTTTCTCCCCTCTCGCCATCTTTCTCCTTGGATCGTTTTAGTTGCTGTGTCAACTACCGCTTTTATGACATCAACGGTAGAACGTGATTTTCTTAATCCGAACTGATGTTCTGGCAGTGCTCCTTCCTCTTCTGCTACCACGAGCAGTGTGTTGTATATTATTCGTTCAAGTATCTTTCCCAGAGCGTCGAGTAAACATATTGGGCGATATGACGATGGTTCTCCAGGTGGCTTGTTTCCTTTTGGTAGCAGTATGAAGCTTCCATGGCCCAGGAAAAACTTCTTCCTCTATATACTTTTGCATCGTGTCTATAAAAATGTCCGACCTCTTTTAAATAGCCACTTTCACTGCTTTATTGGGGATGCCATCTGGTCCAGGTGCTTTGTTGCTTCCTATCTTCCTGCACACATCGAGTAGCACCTACCTAGGAGGTGTGATCTCCGTGGTCAGCCGAAGATAGGAAGATAGGAAGCAACAAAGCACCTGGACCAGATGGCATTCCCAATAAGTGTGGTCTCGGCTGGCCGCGGTGGCACTGAACTGGATGTATGCAACAGAATGGGAAAGGATAAAGCTTCGTTCGGAATTCTATCTAAAATCTGGAAAAGCAATGTTATTAGCTTAAGAACCAAGCTGCGACTATTTCGTTCCAACGTAGAATCGGTGCTGCTTTATGGGTGCAGTACTTGGAAAGTGGACGCCATTAACACGTGCAAACTGCAAGTCTTCGTAAATGTTTAAGGATTTTGTGGCCGAACCGTATTTCCAACGAGCGACTTTATATGAAAACGGGCCAAGAACCTATAAACATAACTATACGAAGGAGTAAGTGGCAGTGGATTGGACACACCCTACGGCGCGGCGCGAAGACAACTCCATTACGAAATGCGCCATGCAGTGCAATCCGCTCAGCCAGGCAGGCAGAATAGCGGGACGCCCTAGGCAAACGTGGTGCAGAACAGTTGAGGAAGAATCGAGCTCTTTATGAATGATTTGAAGGCAGCTCAAACGCGTTGCAGAACTCTAAATAAGTTGGCGGCGCAGGCGTGGTTGACGGCCCTATGCCCCGAGGGGTTGAAGGATCTAAGTAAGTAAGTTGGGGAATTCAAATACCAAGAAGAGCACGGAACAAGTAAGTACTTAACCGCTCACGCAATTTGGACGCTCCGCTAAGGGTATGTCAACAACTATCAGGCAGGCGCCGGTGGCTAATATATATTCAGCTATATTCAGACGATTGTCAGATCTTGCAATATTGTCAGATCTACCAATGTGCGACAATTATTTGCCGATGATCTGACATTGATAAACTATCTTCCAACGTTAAACTGTCAGTTCACACGGTTGTCAGATTTCGTCCCAATTTCTGACCATTTCAGACGGCTGGTCTGACAATGTTTTTTGTAACAACGTTGTCAGACTAAAACTTGTCAGTTCATACGGTTGGTAGATGACTGTTCACAAAAAAATCGGCAGAACCATTGTTAGACGCTGTCAGACTCATAGCATATGACATAACTTTTTTTTTTCTGCTGCATTGAATTGAAATGTCTGGAAAATTTAAAAACATAAATCAAAATGGAACAAAAAGAAGCACTTGCGACAATCTTGGCCGCCTACGTATTGGAAAGCTGCGAAGAGGAAGATGAATTGCCACACAAATGCCGCAGTGTTTGGACGAAGGATTGGGAGACCCGCCGCCAGTAGGAGGGATTTTACGCGAAACTGCTCCATAACTACTTGATGACAACAAATATCATAAAAAGAAGTTGTTTCGGAAATGTTTTTTTTTTTTTCCTTTTGCGACTTGAGAGTCCGTCGGCGTCTGCGAACGCGGTTCACTGTGGATTGGCCGAAATATGGGACAGAGTACTTCATTTTCGAAATTTGCTTCACTCTCTCTCCTATTACCAATCATTTTCACTTTTCAAATTAAAACACAAGTTAAAAAAAAAACCGTTGGAGGAGCAGCTATATGTTGAACGCGTCTAAAATATTTCACTGAATTGGCTTCATAAACATCTTACAATGATGTGGTTGTCAGATGTTATAAGCTCCGTACATCTGAAAACGTCAAATGAGTCTACCGATGTCCTTAAAATCTGATATCGGTTTGACAATGATACAACAGGGTGTTCGCAGGATTGGTAGATACCTAACAATTTCGTTGTTAGATGGCGCTCTGACAATGGTCTGACAATGCTTTTCTCACGACGTTGTCAGACCAAAATCGGCAGTTCAGATGGTTGTAAGACATTTGGGACACATTTTTCATTGGTAGACTTAACAATATTGTAAGATCTGACAACAGTTTGAATATAGCTTCAGGCTATTCGAGAACAGTTTTGTGCCGGCCAACAACGGGTAAGTGGAGCGCGTCACCCGATTCGATTATTTAAACTCCGCTTTCTGGAGTGGTTTAGCCGCTCACGCGACTTCGCCGCTCCACTAAGGGTATGTCAACAACTGTTAGGCAGGCGCCTAGGGCTAAGTCTATTCGAGAACAGTTTTGTGCCGACAAACAACGGGTAAGTGGCGTGCTTCACGCGATTCATTTATTTAAACTTCGCTTTCCGGAGTAGTTTAGCAGCTCACGCGACTTCGTCGCTACGCGAATGGTATGTCGACAACTGTCAGGCAGCCGCCTGGGGCTAAGTCTATTCGAGAACAGTTTTGTGCCGGCAAAAAACGGGCAAGTGGCATGCTTCGCTTGATTAATATATTTAAACTTCGCTTACCGGAGTGATTTAGCCGCTGACGCGACTTCGTCGCTCCGCGAAGGGTTTGTCGACAACTGTCAGACAGGCGCCTGTGGCTAAGTCTATTCGAGAACAGTTTTGTGCCGGCAAAGAACGGGTACGTGGCGCGCTTCGCGTGATTCATTTATTTAAACTCTGCTTTCCGGAGTGGGTTAGCAGCTCACGCTGCTTCGTCGCTCCGCGAAGGGTATGTCGACAACTGTCAGGCAGGCGCCTGGGGCTAAGTATACTCGAGAACAGTTTTATAGATACCGGCAAACAACGGGTAAGTGGCGCGCTTCACGCAATTCACTTATTTAAACTCCGCTTTCCGGAGTGGTTTAGCCGCCCACGCGACTTCGTCGGTCCGCTAAGATTATGTCAACAACTGTCAGGCAATAAAAATGACCAAAATTTAGTTTACTTCATGATCCTATATCAATTCTCCGAAAATTTGGGACTAATGTCCCATTTTCGTCTAAAAAATGTTGAACTTATGTGATGTCTCGATGTGGTGGGACATAAGTCTCAAAAGAAAATAATGGAGCTTATGTCCCGGGGACCTATGTTCCTGCGCCTGAATCATTACCGTGACAATTAGCGACGTTATTACTACACCATTGCCACCTATTGTAAAAATAGGGGCGTTGAATTGAAAAGATATTTACTTGCAAACAAATAGTACGTGTGCTATAACGTGCGGCCCAGTCCTGCACTTTATTTGATATTCTTCATGACTTTCAAATTTCTACTTTTATAGAATAATCCCCCAAAACCAACTTTGTAGTTACATACCAACAATTTTTTGTTATCTTCTGTGGTCACTTTAAAGACTTTAGAAATATTAATTCACTACTAAGCCATCATTTGGTTAAGAAAAAAAAAACATCATCGCAGATCCAGTGAATTTCATGACACGGCGAAATTACTTTTAGAAAACATTTGACATTTTCGTTGTCCTTTACACCTCACACCTCTAAACTTTATCGACTTCATGACACTTGACAGCTTGCGACAGCATAAAATTGTCACGGTTTTCTCCTTGTTCCACTTCGGTTTCGTTTTCTCTTTTCATTTTAACAAATTTTCCCCCATAGAGTGTTAAAAAAAAAGCAAATACGTCAGCCCTCAATGAGCCAGAGGACAAATTACCATTTCCATAGAAACAGGTGCTCTAAAAGCTCCTGCTTCAAACACCCAACAGATTAAGAAAACCATAGGAGACCTTTTTGCTCCGGTCGTTCTACCATACCCCTGACTCCCTTAGTGGTTTTTAGTAGAAGTTCATTTAATCTCAACGTCGACAATCAAAGAGTGGTAAGTAGGAAAAACAAGCTGCAGAAAAAAAAATAGGAAAAACTGCCAACTCAGGGACACCGCAAACAAGCTCTCATGGAAGCTCCTTTGCTCAACCACAGAGAAAACAGAATTAAATGTTGCAAATGTGATTATGGGATTAACGCGTACTTCGCATTCCGTAGGCGTTCTTAGAGTCGTTAGGATTTCACATAGTGTTAGCAAGTGGTAGTGTGAATTTATAGTGGTGGGCGGTGGTAGTGGTTGTTTCTGGAAAAAGGGGTGTGAATTTATTTTTGCTAATTGAAGAGTTTCGTTAGCGTGTAGAAAACCGTTAGTGGGTGCTAGGTATTAAGTTATTATGTGGCAACAACAAAGGAAGCACTTCGTGTGTTTTTTCGCAGAAAGTTTGACTTTCAGATTAAGGGGATAAGTTGTTAAACTAGCAAGATTAGGATTGAAATCACCTTCAGTCATGCCTTACAATAAAAAAAAAAAAAATTCTTGAGCACTATCATAATCACAGCAAGGCAGTAAGAAATAAGGGTCAGCTGGACATTTTATAGTTGTGCTTTGATTACTTTTTCCTTTTGAAGTTAGGAAGTTGACTTTGCTTATACATATGGAAACATATCTTACCAACAGTGCGCGCCATTGAGAGTGGTGTCATTAATACACTCTCATACCATTAAATTATGATAGTACATTGTGCATTAGATGTTTAGCAAATACAACATACATCCTCCAACTAAACTGATTTACCTTTAGATTCACTCGGCAAGTTGATTGAGGTTCCATCCCAACAGCGTTCATTACGGCGAGATTTTCAGGCGCTGCTTTGTACATCTGTGATAGAATTGAATACTTTATAGGCTGGATTACTGACTTTTATGGTCTTAATGTGTAACACCATTGTACGAAAAACAAACAGAATCAAATTTACTCTAAACCGGTTCCTCTGAAGTATGGAAGAATTATTTTTTTCGCCAAAGATTCAAGCTACAGCGCCGCATAGCGAAAGCACAGCCATGATGAGTGTCTAATACAAAATCTTCCTGGTTGATTTCAAATCAATGAGTTCCTCATTTGGCTTTTTCTCAAGGCAAGAAAAAGCGATTGACTAGAGCAGTCTTATTCAGGTCTCTGCTCTGAAGTCATTTTCAATATTCTAAGTACTCGAATATAGAATGAATCTATTAATGGCTGAAAATTGTGACTTGAGAGCTAGATGCCTTGCCCTAGTCATACCCTTTTTCGCAGATTCATGTTTCCACTCTTTCTTCCATATTGCAAGTCAAATGCAACATGGATTGGAATTGCCTCGACTTCTTCAATTTTTTGAAAACGCAACCAAATTTGTTGCGAAAAATCTTGTCTGAGGACAAGTATGCTTTCAAACAAACAATCACCGTACAGTGGCTCATTTAGGCAAAAGTGCTTGCATAATTCAATTTTCGGGTGGATCTATAATGCAAAATTTTGAAATTCACTGGACTAACAAATGTTTGGAGCTCTGGTAACCTAAAAAATAAATTCTTTTGGATCAATAGGTTTGCCTGTAGTGCCAGTCAAAGTTGGGTAATTTTTAAGGTCACCAATCAATTGACTTTTATATTTTTTTTTAGGTTTGGGTGTAAAAATTAGACAAGGGGTTTCAAAAAATCATTTCTTTTCATTTGTTCATTTGTTAAATCAAAAGCGAAAACAATTTTTCTTAAACCTTTTTTTAAAACTGCTTAATTTAATGTTTTCTGAAACACTATTTCCGGCACACTTTTTATAATTTACGTTGAGTTTAAAAAAACAGCCCGCTAAAGTCCGACCTAAAACTAAGGGGAAATTAATTCCTATATATTTGTAAATATGTACATATATACTGAAGTTCTCTGAGAAAACACAACGTAGATGTTCTTCCATATAACAGAAGTACTCGTATAACAGTTGCCAAAAAAGAGGCAGTTCCTGGAAATTTCGAAATCACGGAAATATCAGCTAGAGTGAAACTTCAAGACATGATGGATCATACTGCAAAGCGGATTTTAGAACGCAAAAGTGAGGGGGAATTAATTGCATTTCCAAGAATTCTTATATTACAAAGGAAGTGGGGCTGTGATGGATCATCTTGGCAAGGTGCCTACAGCAAAATATAAATACACCAGATGGTGAAACAGATGTAAACATGTTTATGGCCTCAGTTGTTCCACTGAGGCTAAACAGTTCAAATGGTGAACATTGGAGGAACCCTCGTCCATCATCAGTTCATTTTTGCCGACCCATAATGTTCCAATATGCAAAAGAAACTAGAGAAGTCATAAACAGTACAGTCAACGATATCAAAAATCGAATTGCTAATCTTCAACTTACTAAGTATAAAGTTAATGACGAAATAGGGATAGTTATCAACCACGACTTCTTCTTAACTATGATTGGCGGAAAAGTTCTGAATGAAATAACAGATACACAGTAAACGCGGTCATGTCCCATATGCAAGAGAACAAAAAATTCAACAATCAAGATGAATCAAATGATAATGAACATAACAACGAATATGGAACCTCTTTATTACATGCAAGAATCAAGTGGAGGGAATTTATTTTGAAACTTGCATATACACTTCGACAAGAGGGAGAGGATATTGATGAATCTATTGGAATCACGATGAAATTGGGCTCGATGTGGACAGACCAAAACAAGGATGTTTCTCTCTCTCTCTATCCATCCTTTCCAACGCCACACTGTGTGTAAACATGTTAAAGGTATTCATAACCCTTTGAGTGCGCGCAAATTATAAAAAAAAAAAGGATTTGGAAATGCTAATGATGGAAATACTTCGAGGAGATTTTTTCAAGAATCAGAGGCAACAGCTCGTATAACTGGGGTCAATAGAGAGGTAATAACGAGGCTTTAAGTAATACCTAATATTTTGATTTGCAGGGAAAAGGTTAACACTGTTAAATTTGGGCAGTATGCCAAGAAAACAGCAGAGTTATTAAAGAAAAAATATTCTGAGAAACAACTCATACCCACTCTTCATCAAATTTTGGCTCACAATCTTCGTTAGGGCATGTCAGAACCGAACAAATCTCAAAGCACAATACCATCCGTTTACTTTTTTCTGCACTGTTTGACTTATTTATAAATATTTTATTATGCAATCTAATGTGCCACAAAATAAAAAATACTCCCTTGATACATCTAAAAGAAACATTTACGGAATGGTTCCTTTACTTTTTTCACAACTGTTTTGCCTGGATTAGCTTTTGGACATCCTGTTATTGCTTCAATCATGAACTTTTGAATATTTTAAAAGTAAAATATTATGTGCATCCTCTGTGGTAAGAAAGTCTTATTTCAACAGAAGATTCTGGAACACCCTGTAAAGCATTTTCAAAATTTACGAATTTCATAGCCCTGTGAATTTCTTTTAAAAGGACAGAAAACTGTCACGATATCTTTATTCGTTTAAGAATTATGATTTTTGCAAGCAAAAAAGTCAAAATGAGCCACAGTCAGCTGATGTTAGTCTGATATCACTCAGATTAATAAAAAAAATGTTGTACTCTTTTCGAATGAAGTAAAAAAAAAAATAGTTAAACTGAATATACTGGATTTATACTGGATTTTAATAAAAAAAGCGTTTATACTAAATATATTGGATTTCATCTAGCAGGGCTAGAGTATACGGTGCTACTACGAAAACTTTCATTCACTCGTGCATGGAAAAAGTAACTTCGTATTCCAAGCCGAAGTATTCGCTATAGAAACATGCATCAGAGAAAATATAAACAGATCTATAACCAACAGGAACAATTATATTCTATCGAATAGCAAGGTTGCTCTGCTGGCAATTAAGGCTTATGAAATAACATCCAAACTAGTATGGGATTGCCTTCAATTACTCGTATCACCAGCCAGCATAAACAGAGTTCATCTCATTTAAGTGCCAGGACACAGCGGATATGAATGAAATGAAAAAGCTAACCTGCTAGCCAGAACAGGAGCTGCGTCTAATTTTATGTTGCCAAGACCATTCTGTGGATAACCAGTGAGCACGGCAAAAAGCTGTATCAGAAATCAGCTAAAAGAAAAAGCCCATCATTACTGGATGGCAACTGAAGGTAACAAACAAACCAAGATGTTTCTGTCAAATACTTCTCTTAAAAGAACGAAACAACTCCTACAATTAGGTAGGTAGGTAGGAGTGGTTGTGTCAGCAAACCATGCCGACACTTAATTATCGCAGAAGCGCCGTTTTATTACCACAACTCAAGTGACCTGACGGATGTTAACTACTAGGGGAAAGAAGAAGAAAAAGGGGGAAGGATTATTCAAATCCACCCCGTTGCATTGAGGAAGCTGATAATATCCCCAATGCTAATCTCCGCTAGCTCTATAAGGTTGTCGAAAAAGAATTTACCTAAGGTGCACTGTCTGGCCTTGCCTAAAGTAGGACACTTGCAGAGGAAGTGTAAGATTGTTTCTATTTCATCAGCATTATTGCAGCTGCGACAGTGTGCATTAAATGCAATGCCTATTCTGGCCGCATGAACCCCGATGGGCCAGTGGCCAGTACTAACTGCCAGAGTTCTTGCGATATCTATACGGTTTCTGTTTAGTAGATCTTGCGTTCAGTTCCGCACCCCCTTCCATCTAATATCCGCCTTAAGTAGATAGTGCGCGAAGATGCCTCCCTTAAGGGCCCCCAACGGGACGTTCACCTCCTTTGCTAGGAAAGCATCAAGGGCAGATCCTTGCCGCGCGAGTTCATCAGCCCACTCATTGCCCTTAATGTTGCTGTGACCCGGAACACAAAGGAGACAGATTCTTAGCTGGTGACCAAGCGAGGCGAGTTCTTTTTTGCACACTACTAGCCTTGAGGATGTAGTGGCAGATACTATAGCCTTGATAGCCGCATGGCTGTCAATGAGGATGGCAATGGTATTTTGGGGTGTAGAGGTTTGCTTGAGTATGCGGCAGGCCTCAAAGACTTCCGCCTGGAAGACACTGCACGAATCAGGAAGCCGGTAAGACCTGGTAATATTGAAGGAATCAGAGAATATCCCCGCCCCTACCCCGCAGTCCATTTTTGAACCATCGGTGAAAATTGTTGATTCGAACTAATTTATCAGTACGCCAGTTTCCCATTCCGCCCTGGTTGGGAATCTGACCGTGACGTAATTTTTAAAGTTCACTGTGGGAGTTATATAGTCGGTCAGATTAGCTACCAGATCCTGCGGTATCAGGTTCAGGATACTGCTGTGAGCATACGGATTGGTGCACCAGCATCCCGTTTCCCTTAGCATGACCGCACTACATGATGATAGCTGCATAATGTGAAGATCGAGTGGTAAAAGGTGCAGAATAATGT
Source organism: Brachypalpus laphriformis (assembly GCA_945910035.1). Classification (NCBI taxonomy): domain Eukaryota; kingdom Metazoa; phylum Arthropoda; class Insecta; order Diptera; family Syrphidae; genus Brachypalpus; species Brachypalpus laphriformis. Next base: position 206,715,169 of record OX246753.1, read on the forward strand.
TTAAGGCATCGGTTGAATATGTCCTCATGGCACCCGCTGCGCCTATAGCCGCAGTTCTTTGTACCCTGATGATAAGTTTGATGTTATAAGCTTTCCTTAGCACAGGCCACCAGACTAGCGATCCATAGGAAAGAATGGGACGCACCACGGCAGTGTACATCCATAAGACCATCTTCGGGCGAAGTCCCCACTTCTTGCCAAAGGTCTTGCTGCAGGCATAGAAAGCCACACAGGCCTTCTTTATCCATTGCTGAATATTAAGCTTCCAGCTTAGTTTTGGATCAAGTACCACACCTAGGCACTTGGCACTAGAGGATAGGGAGAGTAGATGATTATTTAGCCGTGGAAGCGTAAAAGTCGGTATTTTGGTTTTAGTGGTAAAGAGCATCAGTTCAGTTTTGCTTGGGTTGACGCTGAGTCCACATCCAGTGGCCCATGAGCTAATCTTGCCCAAGGTACCTTCCATAATCTCACTGATTACGGAAGGAAACATCCCCGATATCAGTATTACCACGTCAGCCGCATACACGACAACCTTAACTCCATCCCTATCAAGTCTACAGAAAATTTTGTTGATGACCATAAGCCATAGAAGAGGAGATAAGACCCCACCTTAAGGAGTTCCTCTAACAACAGATATGGTGGAGCTGCTGTTGCCGAGATTCGATTGAATGATTCTAGTTTTTAGCATTGTCAATATCAATTTGCTAATAAACTCTTCCACACCCAGTTGGATCAGAGCTTCCTGAATCGATTCCGTACTGACGTTATTGAAGGCACCTTCAATGTCTAAGAAGGTAGCAAGGGTAATTGTTTGAAATGGATTGTCTTTTCTTTCGTTCGCACAACTTCGTGGAGCGCCGTCTCTGTCGATCGCCCTTTAGTGTACGCATGTTGAGATTTGGATAAAAAAAAAATAAAAAATAAATGTTTGGCGCAACAGCTCCTTAAGTGCCAGGGCCTAGCTTCTCGCAAGCACTCATGTTGTGTGCGTTATATTTTTCGCACGAATGGAAGGGACCTACAGTTTAATGCCGAATCCGAACGGCGATTTGAGAAGCTTTTTCGTGACAACAATACTCTCGGATGTTTGTCAGACGCTCGCGAGAGGTGGGACCGTGCGTAGTGATCCGACACACTAACCACTTACGCCACGGATTTGGATAGAAGGGATTTATCTAGGGTATTTCGAATATATATATCTAAGATGCGTTCCAACGTCTTTAAAAGGAAAGGGGATAAGCTAATGGGTCTGAAATCCTTTGCGGATCCATGACCCCGCTGCCCAGCTTTCGGGATAAACACGACACGAACACGCCTCCAGCTCAGGGGAACGTGGTTTAGGAGAATACAGCTTCTGTAGATCGGAACTAGCCACGCGACCACCTGGTCCAGTGTTTTTTGCAGCATAATAGGGAGAATGCCGTCAAGGCCGGCCGATTTATAGAGAGAGAAGCTGTTAATAGCCCAGGAGGTGTTAACGGCTGAAATTGTTGTCTTAATGTCATTCCAGGAAGAAGATTGCGCGACCTGAGCTACTGGTCGGAGGGCAATCTCATTACTACATCCTGGAAAGTGTGTTTGCATTAAAAGTTCCAGTGACTCGCTAGAGGTCACTTAACTAGGAGTCAGATTCGAATAGCCGCAGGTTTCCTTACAGGCCAATGTCGAGTGGAAAAACATGTTATGGCTATGGGAATAGCACAAGACAGCATCTGCAGAATGCGCAACGAAGAGGAAGAATCAGCAGAACATATTTTATGTCACTGTAACTATCTAATCAGAGCACGTCATCGTTATTTAGGTAAATTCTACCTTGAAGCAGAAGACCTACTCAAAAACGTAGTAGATTTCATCACCAAATCGGACATATTGAGTGAGCTTGCAAAAGCGGTTTTCCTTTCTGTGCGAACCTGAGTACAATAGGTGATTTTTAGCAAAAGGCATTGGCAAAAAATGTAAATGTATATTGTTTTGTACAAAAACACAACAGTTGTGTCTCAGCACATTGTCACTCGTACCTTGTTAATAGGTGACCATGTAGTTTTTTAAGCATCCATTACTAAAAGGATATGATTGAGAATGACCCCGCAAATTAATTCTTTAATGTCGTAATACGCCGAGGAAATTGAAATAAATTCATTACAAGTAATGACGTAGAATCAGTTCCTTCGCAAGGTGCATACATCAATTAGCGGAGTTCGCTATGTGAGAACTAATGGTTTTTTAAGCACCAAAGAAAATTGGCTGAACTCCCACACTTTCAGAAATCATGCGGTTTTAATCCGTGTATATCCATCCAACAGCCAGTTCATTTCTTTACTTGCATCTACGAACACGTAGCTGTTTTTATTTAGTTAGCGTATGGTATATGTAACATAAATATGTATAATATACTTATTGCACATTAAACACATTGCACACAGAATTACAATTCTTGAATAATTTTATCATATTTTTATGTCTAAAATAGATAGACATACTTTATTTTGCTATATAATTTACATTCGCTACCGCATATTTTACAATACAATTCAGAGATATGATATATTTTTATCTTTCTACTGAAACATTATTTTAACAATTTTGAAAGTCATTTAGGAAATATACAATATTTTGGAGGAGAATGCAAGAAAACCTCCAATTTAAGAAAAAAAAAAAAGAAATAAATAAAAAAAAAATAAAAATTATATTAAAAACAGCAGTACTAATAACATAATTCAAAAGAGATATTTGTTTTCAACTAAAGCTTAAGGGTGTCACAGAAAAAATAAATCGAAAATCACTAAGTTAATTAGTAATAAATAAATAAATATATATGAACATCAATAAATAGATAAATAAATAAATATATAACTAAATATATAAATAAATAAATGTATAACTAAATAAATAAATAAATAATTAAATCAATGAGTAAGTAAATAAATAAAGAAATATATAAGTAAATAATATATAAATAAATGAATAAATAAATAAATTAATTAATTAATAAATAAAGAAATAAATAAGTATATATATATAAATAAATAAACAAATAAGTAAATAAATATACAAAACAATAAATAAATAACAAAATAAATTAGTCAGAACTTACACATAAATCAATACATGAATACAAGGAAACATAATATTAATAATAATAATAAAAAAATTAAATAAATAAATGAAAAAATTCGGTGAAAAAACGAATAAGTAACGAAACAAAGTAATAGAAATAAAATGAATTATCTAAACATTTAATTGATTAACAACAGGAGTATCTGAAAGATTACAATTAATTGAAAATGTATTTGTAAGCTTCTGAATTCTCTCAACAAGCATTTTAACATTCGTTCTATTGTGCAAATCTGAAGTGGAGTAATGCCAAGGAAGGGGTAGCATAGGTTCCCCAAACTTGGCAACCATATAGAGAATGGCTTAAAAAACAACCCTATGAATTATTATTTTATTATCATTAGACAATGAAGATTTTTTGTTTATAAATGGGTATAACACTTTGATGGCAATATAGATTTTCTTTAAGGTTTGGTTAATATGTACTTGAAAAGTTAGATTGGTGTCTAAATATATACCCAAGTATTTTACAGAAGGTGCCCATACTATATCAGCTCCATTAAATCTTATTTGATTGCTAGGAAGATTGTAAGAAAAAGATAGCTTGCATCTTGGCCGCATTCAATTTAATTTTCCACTTTGTGGAATACCTTCCAATATTTCGATCGCATTCTTTAGATTCGTCTCAATGTTAAGACCAAATTCATGTGATGAAAGAATGGCGATATCATCAGCATAAATAGCTACTTCACAATAAGGCAATTGTGGAAAATCGGCTGTATATAAGTTGTATATTATGGGTCCAAGAACTGACTCCTGTGGTACTCCTGCTTCAAAATACACTAAATCGGACGCGGAATTATTAACGGTTTGACAAGAAGCTTTGAATTATTATACATAGATATGGGGGAAATTATAATTAACTAGTTTGTGGAGAAGGCCATTGTGCCAAACGGCGTCAAAAGTTTTTCTATATCTAGCAATAGCATTGCCGTGGATTTTCTTAACTCTCTGTTGGTTTTAATACTATTGCAGATCCTAAGTACTTGGTGCGAGGTGCTATGGTAGCCCCTAAAAGCAAATTGTTCATCCGGATATATACTCGTATGTCTATCACAGATAATTTTGAGCATGTGTTCCTTAATGACCTTTTCATATACTTTGCTAATAGAGCTTAACAAGCTAATTGGCCTGTAGCTTTCAGGACTTTCTGGATTTTTTCCTGCTTTTAAAATTGGCACAACTTTCGCTTTTTTTCCAAGCATGGGGAAAGTACAGCACCTATGTCTAAGTTTTTTAACCAATTCACACCGTCGGGGTTAAGGTTATGGATGTCCACTAAATAGTCTTCGTGGGCAGTCCGATGTGATATATTGTATTGTTTGCCTTGAGTTACCGCAATCGCAAGCGCTCGAAGAATTTTCGCCCCACTTGTAAAGCATGTCGGCACATCGGCCATGGTTGGTGCGCACACGATTTAATCTGGTCCGTAGATAGCGTGGCAGATTTTGGAACAGAAACAGTTGGGTCCTCAATTATGATATTATTTGGTGGTTCAAAGCTTCTCCACTGTCTGTTTCACTCTTCATTCAGATGGAATCTCGAATCTTTAAGCATTGCCGCACTCTTCGTTGGAGGTTTTCTTAATTTGAGCCTTGAGCATTTAGATCTTGGTGAATTAGAAGTTCTGGATTTTCGCGTATTTTTTCATACTGAATAATCAGCGCGTTCGACCCTATCATATTAGGTGGTGCAATATTGTTCAGAACGGGGAGCCATGGGGTAGGAGTTGATTTAGTAGTCCTGAATATTTCAGGAAGAAGTTGTTTGGGAGAGTGATATTATTAAACACGACTTGGAGGGGTATTTTAGTATTTGAATAGCCTCTCGAGATCTTTTTCAAGTATTGTATTTATACTGCGTCTTGCATATTTCTGGTCTGTATTGCTAAACCAATGTCATCAGCGTATTGGTACTTTCTGCATCTTGTTTCGGACATATCACACATGTAGAGATTAAACAACAGGGGTGACAGAACTGATCCTTGAGGAAGACCGTTCTTTAGCTCTTTTGGCCTGCTTCCCACAGCATCTATAAATACTTGAAATGAGCGGTTACTTAATATGTTGTTTATTATGTTTGTTACGGGAGCCTGTTGGTAAGCCAGGAATCGAGAAATGATTCCTGGCACCAATCTGAAAGAAAACAAAAAAAAAATCTTATTAGGGCGAAAACGTAAACAAACGCGATTCGAGGTTATCTGCTGGGCAATCCTCATAATTGTCCAGAAGATACCTCTCACACAAAGTAGTCCATACTCACCTAGACAGCTGGTTGCTACCTCACCGCTAAAAGAAAGATAAATCCATGGTTAGTAAAGAAATAAAAATATAAATATAAATAAACTTGCGTACTTACTGCTAGCCAACTCGATCCGTGGAGTTTTGACAGCTGGGGGTAGGCGATCTCTCTCCTCCGCATAAACTCTTTGGGCAAAATACTTCCCTTTTTTTTTGACTGTGGGATATTGCGACTAAGCCCATTCACATTAGTTAGCTTTAAAAGTCCCCAAAAGACTTAACGTTATATAGGTATGTAGATATGTTTTGTGTTATTATTATCACCTCTATGTTTTATTGTATTTATTTTAGATATAGTTTTATTAATGTAGTGTTAGTCTATTTATGCCTTAGTTGTTAAATAAACTGAACAAATGTAGTCATTGTGACTGGACATAAGAGGCTAGGGATATTGGAAGATGGGGATAATTTCAATGTTCCGAAGGAGTGAGAGAAAAGAGAGGTGAGAGAATTAGAACAAAGAAAAAATAAGATAAACGGGTTGAGGGAAAGAAGAACAGAAAGTAGGCCAAAGAGCATTGACCGCCAAGTCACTTGCAGTTTTTTTAAAGCAAGCAAGCGATCGATGCCCTAAGACAACATCCCCTATAGAGGCAGCAGTCTTTCGATAGTAAAGCAACAGTGAGTAAAATCTCACTCGTAGGAGTTCTAACTTCTAATTGCAGGGTGAGTTGGCACTATGATTAGATATGCAGGTTTTTCAAGTTTTTATTCTAGATACCTCGGTTTCCCCAAGTCGTTACTCATAGGCAGGACTTCAGCATATATATATTGGTAGCAAATCGTATGTAAAGAGGTAGGTAAAGCGAGGGTTCGGGAATTCGGTGTCCCCTTAATGATTTCATCCCTACAGAATCACCTAGGTAGTGGGTTGAGTTACTGCTTCTCCGCGGCAAAGCGGCAACCGTAGCGGGCCTAGCCGGAGTAACGGTGTCATATATAGCGGTGGAGCCGAGGTACCGGAAAAGCGGTAGTGGTACGGTTTACCAATTGGCCTTAGCGGGCATACATATATGCACGTACATACACACACACAACCAAAGACGATCCGACTCATTTACAACAAAGGACACCGATTTGACTACACAAAGGACAACAATACAACAAGCAACAGGAGAACATCAGTTAGAGCCTGGGTGCTCCACCACCACAGGTCCCCAAGGGTGTCACTGAATCGACACACAACGCCCAGAGGCGCTCCGTGGGACGCAAAAAGTGCATATATATATATATATATATTTTTTTTGGAATTTAAAAGTGAATTTGTTTTACATAGTGTTAAGGTTAGGTTAGTTTAGTTTAAAGGTATGTTAAGGTTAGGGCTTTCTGCCTTTAATTCTGTTTGAGTGCGCGATTTCAGGAAGAAAGAAGAAAAAGTGATCCTTTCTTGAGCTGTCGGCAGAACAACGGGGGATTCCCAAAAAAACCGTGAGTAGTGTAAGTTAACCTTAAGTTTATTTTGAATTTTTCTTACATTTATAGTCTTAAGAGCAGAAAGGGGACTAAGTTTTAGTTTTTAGATTTTTCTGAAGTTTATATAATAAAATGGTTTACATAGTGAAGAAATTCAGTGAGTTTAAGTAATTGTAGAGATATGCGCGACTAGTGTTTTGTTTTGCTAGTGATGTGTGGGTGACGGGTCCTGCCGTCCTTCTATGGACGGACAATGACACAACGGGACAATTACGAACGCTGACGACATGAACTGACGACAAACTTATGGCAGTGATCGGAAGGTACTTCGAGGGGCTATCCGGCCAGAGGGATAGCATTTGGTTTGCGTCACAAGACGTAAAGGGTGGGCTGGCCAACCTTTGCCATTAACATCTGGCATACCACGGGTTCTTGACGAACCTATATCTGAGGGAGACTGTGGAAAGGAGGAGTTGCGTGTTAGGGTAAGGTAGGGTAGTTTTAAGGTAGTTTAGGGTTAGTTTTAGGGTTTATCTTAAGTTGTAGGTTAGTTTAGGTTTAGTCTAGTTTAGTTAGGTTTAGTTCGCGTTTCTTTTCCATGCTTTCTCTCAGGTTTAGGCAGAAGTCCTTGGGCATGGTTTTCCTTTCTTTTTCTTTTCTATCCTCTTTCGTCCGTCCGATGTCTGGCTAGGGTTTAGCTTTCTCTTCTCTTAGGTTTAGTTTTATCTCGGCATGATTTTTTGTTTGTCCCCCGTCCGACGAGCTGAGCCGAGCAACCGCGAGCATGCCGCCGCCCTCCTCACCTGCACCGAAGTTACCTCCGTGGCCCTACCCTTGCTCACAACATGTTTGCTATCTTTATGCAGGGTATTACTTTGAGTAGTTTAAAGATGACTCCAATGCGCCATATGGTATCGTATGCGGCAGAGAGACCCACAAAGACTGCTGATGTCTTAAGCTTGATTTGGTATTCGTTCTCGATGTTGGTAGTTAGCGATAGTACTTGATCAACGCAGTTCCGGTCTGAAGATTGTTCCAATGGGACTTTTGAGTTCACTTCTGCCTCTATTTGTTTGTAGATGAGCTTCTCTTCGCGAGAAGGAGGATTCTGACCGGTCTGACTCAGCCAGTGCTACATGGCGTCCCTACCCGCATTCAAGCCAAATATCTAGGAGTCATTTTGCATAAGAAACTTCATTGGTCTAAACACGTCGAGTTTAAAACATCCAAGGCGCTCTCAGTTTTCTGGCAGTGTACGGTGCTTTTGGTCAGACATGAGGCTTGTCACCAAATAAAATTCTCTGGATCTACATGGCTATGATAAGACCATTTCTCGCATATGCCTGGGTTGTTTGGTGGAAGAGGCCCTCACGTAAATATGTGGCTGGCTTTCGCGCCAAACTCCAAAGAACGGCTGCGTGGGAGCTTTCCCGAGTACGCAGAGCAGAGCCAGTCTAGATGCTTGCTGAACTTACCTCCCCTTGATACTTATATCATGGGCTGCACTATCAAAGTCATTCATCGTCTCATGAACACAAGTGTCTGCGGCATGACTCTCCAGGATGCAGGTTGACTAAACGTATGTCCCCAGACACATACTGCATTCTTGCTGTCTCTCAGCAGAAAATACTGTAGAAAACTTTTAGGTGTCTTGACAGGCTACTTTGCTCTCGGCAAGCACTTTAACGTGTTGGGTTTGAGCGACACTACAATCTGCGACGCTTGTGGAGAGAGCGATAACACCGCAGAACATTATCTCTCTGAGTGTCCGGCCTTTGCTCATATCAGGTGGCAGATCCTCGGTGCTAATGTGGTGAGTGCTGGTACTGTAAGCTCCTCATCACTGAGTGCTTGCTTGGCTTTCTTAGAACGACAAGGAAATTCTAATAAAATGGGTAAATTAGAGCTTGCTCTCTGGTAGTACAATGGACCAGTTGTGTCTGAGTGCACCAGTCGAGCGTTTCCTATCCCGACAAAAAAAACAGATGAGCTTCTCAAAAAGTTTATAAGCAATACTTAGCATTGGACGATAGCTATCAGCTCTTTCGGGCTGTTTCCCAGGCTTAAGAATACCGATTATTTTTGTCCTTTTAAATTCTTTTGGCAAGATTCCAGTTTGCATGATGTTATTGAAGAATTTGCCTAGCCATTGTTTGGCGTTTTTGCCACAGTTTCTTACAAATTCTGGGTATATTTCATTGAAACCAGCGGCTTTACCCAGTTTTATAGTGGTATCTAACTCTGCGATGGTGAAATTCTTTTGGTAAGTTAATTTTTCACCATCTTGGTGTTCTCTTTTTCCGATTTTACTTTATATGTCTCCACATTGGGCCCGGCAACGAGTTCACGATCGGTGTTTTGTGTTTTTATTGACAAGGGGTTAGACCCTCCTAATGTACGTAGCAGTCCCCAAGCTTTCCTGCTCAAATGTAAACAATTCATATTTTCAAACGTTTCCTTCTATTTCTCTAAACGTGCCGCGGCTAAATATTTAAGGAGATTATTCCCAATTTCTTCATTACCACTACTCATAAATTCTTGGTAAAGTTTTCATATTTCAGCCTAGGATATATTCCTTGCGGAAACCTCTTGGGATGTGCCTTTTTGCAGTGGAGTTAATAATTCCAACAAATCTACTGTAGTTTGCTGTTGTTGGCGGAATCCATCGGATATTAGCGTCCAGGACTTTGGAGAAATCTTTCCAGGAAGCTTTAGTAAAATTTCGTCTAGGGCGGGGAATGGGGTGGATAATAGGGGTTTTGATGCCCGTTTCAATGATGACTGGTCTGTGTTGGGTGTTCGGGAAGTGTGTTATGACATTTCATTTTGAAAAACACAGGTCGGAGTTGTAGCCCCGTTGCCATCTTCCTGAATCGAATGTCGTCAAAAATTAAGAACATGGCATTAGAGTCTGCCCAATGAACAAGTCTACTTCCGTTATCTTCATTTGACCGGTATAACTACAGGCTATGGTGGCTATTAAAATCTCCTATATATATGGTTGGATGGACATAAATCGTGAGAGTGCCAGGAAGCTAGTGAAATTTGGGGGCTTGTAAATGTTTATAATTCTTAATTTTGCGATTTCAATAGCAATTGAGTAGATATTACCAGCTTCTTTGACTTCAATCAATCTAACATTATCGATTAATGATTTTGAATACGTTGCGATGCCACAGGCACAATGGTGGTGAGCTCCGATCAGAGTACAACCGTGTAATTGGCCTTGGGATAATAAATTTCCTGCATCTGTGCAGTGTGTTTCCTGAAGGATAACAACGTCTATATTATTTTCTCCTAATACTCTTGTGAGGTGGTTCGATTTGGATCTGCTAATGCCTTCTATATTAAACTGGTAGATACGGACTGATGGTCCGATATCTCTAGTCAGTGAGCGCTGAAAATTGCTGATTGATGTGTGGTTGAATGTTGATTTTGCTAGGAGTTCACAGTTGAAATTTTAATGGTTTGGCAACCAGATTCAAATAGACTGTTAGCGTTATCCAGGGTGCAGCGCCAGGAGCTTGTCTATTCCTCGCACCCTAATGCGTAGCTGTATGGCAAGTACATCTATTTGTACTTCAGTCTGCAGTCTAAAGGTCCATTCAGAGCTCAGCGACCTGCGAATGCGAATGACCGAAAATTCGCAAATTTTGACATTTCTTTCACAGCTGCTTTTTTTGTGGTCGCGGCAATCAGCGAATTTGAGCTGTCATTCATTTTATAACTAATTGCCTAAACGTGAAAATGCATAATTACATAGCGTAGCTTTCATTCAGAAGGTAATATCCTACATTCTTCCGATAAATTCAACCACCAAGAACAACCATACATGTGTGGAATGTGAATAAAAGTTGACAGTTCGCAGAAATCATTCGCTTCGCGGAAAATTCGGCAAATTGTTAATTTCTTCGCAGAAGCTAATTACAATTCAACTTTTTATATATTAATCAATAGATAAATTAAGCTCCGTTCCTTTGGAATAATAAAATTGCCAAGGGCGTGCTTATAAATGTGCTTAAAACTATTTGTTCGCAGTTTGGACCTTTAAGGTCCATTCACAGCTCAACGAACTGCGAACAAACCGTTTTTAGCAAATTTAATTTATAAGCACACCATTGGTAATTTTACTATTCCAAAACAACAGAGCTTAATTTATCTATCGGTTAATATAAAAAAAAGGTTGAATTGTAATTAGTTTCTGCGAAGAAATTAACAATTAGCCGAATGCTTTTTGCGAACTGTCAACTTTTATTTATATTCCACATATGTAGGACGCAATCCACATTTCCGCGACCAAAACATTCGCGAGAGTTTAACCTCACAATTCTCTTGTTTTGTTCTTGGTGGGAAAGATCGTGGTTGAATTTATTGAAAGAATTAAGATATTACCTTCTAAATGAAAGTTACGCTATGTACATATTTACATATGCATTTTTCACGTTTAGGCAATTAGTTACAAAATTAATGACAATTGAAATTCGCAGAAATGCCGCAGCCGCGGCAAGATAAAAAAGCAGCTGTGAATGTGTGGTTATACCTCGAAGAGAAATCGGAGTGTTCATTATAGTCCCCAAAATTAACTAGATCTTAAATGCAATGAGATTTTAAATTTCTCGAAGATGGCTCTAACGATTTTGTTCAGATTTCATATTTGGTTTGAACAGACCAACCAAATGGCAATCCAGATTTTTCTACATATTTGGCTATTTCCCCACCGATCTGAATGAAATATAATACCTTAACAAAATATGATATTTACAATGACATGGCGTATCAAGTTTTGGAAATTGGAAAAAAAAAATCGGTGGGAGAAAAGAAATTTCGAGGAAGCTGAGTTACTGAATAGCGGCAGGTCCAGGAAAACGACCTTCTTTGGCAGGGGGCGTAAACACTAAAATGCGTCCTCTTACTTAAATGCAGTTTAAGTGACTTCAAATTAACCTGCAACACGATAGGGCAGCATCCTCCGTGCTGAATATGCGTTTCATCAAGAAAGATGTTGACTTGGCATTGATGCAAGACCCATTAGTGCTCGAAGTAGCCATCAAAGGGCTCCCATCGAAAAACTGTAAGTTAATTTATTCTGACACACAGAACAATCCTAGGGTAGCAATTTTAATCAAAAATACTCATAATATATTTCCCATTACAGAATTAATTACAAGGGACGTGGTGGCGATAGTGGCAGAAATGTCGCTAACAAGTAGAAACATGAAGGTTTTCTTTGCCTCCGCTTATTTCTCCGGTGACACAGTTGAGGCACCACCAAAAGAAATATCATTATGTGTGACTCCAACGCCCATCACACCGCCTAAGGCAGTCCGGATATTAACAAAAGATGTGAATCGCTTTCTGAATCTGTATGTACTAATTACATGGTGGTGGTAAATAGAGGAAACTTTCCTACATTTACTAACATCATTCGCCAAGAGGTACTACATCTCACTCTGGCAAGCCCGTTCATATATAATTTTACCACTAACTGGCGCGTGTCTCCATACCGAAATAAGATGAGCAAAAGACATTTTCATCAGTCCTAGGGGCAAATTCGAGGAAATCATTTCGGAACTAATGCAAGGTGCTTCCAATTTAGCATCCGATTGGTGCAGGAACAAGAGACTTACTATCAGTCCCAGAAGCCCTATACGTCTACCCTTTTCCAGGAAAAGCAATCACATTCTTAAAGAACACGTTCCAATCGGCATATCCAAGGAAGCATATATCTAGGGATTATACTTAACAAAACGCTCACCTGGAACCCATATCTGAACAAGGTTACCGAGAAAGCGACAAGAGCAACGTGTATGAGCCAGCGCCTACTCGGTAAACCTTGGGGGCTAAAGCCTAAGATAAAATACTGGACGTACAGTGCTATTATCAAACCCATGGTCACTGATGCATCGTTGGCTTGGTGGCTAAAAACCATGCAGGTCAAGACTCAGGAACAGTTGAATAAAATCTAGCATCTACCTGTCTGGGTATCACAGGGGCAATGAAAACGTGCCCCACGGCAGCAATGCAAGCAATGCTTAGGCTAAAACCACTACACCTTGAGGTGCAAAAAGAAGATATGCTGAGTGCTCTTCGGCTGGCCAAGATTTCGGACCTTAAAATCGGCAACTTTACAGGCCATCTGAAGACTCTAGAGTACATTCAAAACGACCCTATTTCAAAAATCCCAGATACCATGCTTAACAAATATCGGTTCTCCAGAATATTTTATGACCGCGCCCATGGAGGAATGAGGGACTTGTAGTCTTAGCAAGCTTTCAAACTTGGTACACAGACGACTTAAAGCACAACTTTCGAAAGGTTATCAACAGACTCACAATCCATTATATAATATGATTTTGAATTATCTACATAGGTATATGATAAAATCCGAAATAACTAAAAAAAACAACAGTGTAAGAAATCAATTTTATTTGGAAACCGCTTTCCTTTGACTAAGGCCAGTGAACGAAACTACTCGCATCCAAATTAACAAATAAATCATTTTGATTCATAGCTGCCACGATAATACATATTTTTTCTCAGTTAAAACACCACATAAAAAATTCCATAATTTCATCGGTCATTAACATATTCTTTATGGCAAATAAATTACAGCTTGACCATCAAGCATACGCGTTCCTCAAATCAACTCCGAAACCAGCACGCTCTGATTACCAATTCATCACCAAACCATCATAAACAATACAATTTTTAATCATTTTCCTCGATCAGAATTCCAAATAATAATAATAAAAAAAGCTAACATTGCGAAACAGTCTCAGTATAAAACAAAGAAAAAGTTATTAAAGTTTTTTTATGCCGGTCAAATAAATGTATCTGCATTATTTACTCGTAAAAATTTTAGCTTTTAACGAGTGCGAGGCGATTAAACCCATAAAAAATTATAGGAGGGGCACTCTAGAAAGTCCAATGGCAGGCAGTCGCTGCCACTCTGATTGCCATCGCTGACATCCCGAAGTATAGCCTTTAACGTGCATCTACGTAGTATACCTATAGGGCAAGTATTGTATTCGTGATAAAATTCGATTTCGAGATTTGAATCAAAAACGATATTATGTCCGTATACGTGGTCTGTATTCTTATACTTCTTCTTCTTCCTATTTCGGCGACGTTATGATCCGAAAGCAAGGGATCATAACCCTCCCACTTCACCGTATTTCTACTGATCGGTCTATGGGGTTCGCCTATTTGACCTTGAAAAATATCGGCAGATCTCTCGATTTTGGATCACTCGGTTACTGAAGCCAATTAAATGCCGATGTCGTCGCATTGGTGTGATCCAGGCGTTTATAGGCCTGCCTCTCCTGCATCGCGATGTCTTTGGAACGTTCATTGATATTGCGTTTATAACAGGGTTCAAATGATCTCTTCTTTGAACGTGGCAATACCAGCTGAGTCGGTCACGCTTTATCTTTCGTACGATGGTTTCCTTGACGTGAAGGTCTGTAGTTTTATACCCTTAGCCGAAATCGAAATTTTCATTCTAGCCCTAAAAAATTAAGGCTAATTTATTTAATTTCATATTTTAACTAATTCAGACAAATACTATCAGATGGCATACCAAGGTTCTGGCCAAAATTCAAACAGCAATACTGGTTTTAGAAATTGATGATTTTTTGTTAAAAATTAATATTTAAGCTTAGAAAGGAACATGTCACACAAACTGTTGAAATATTGTAGACATTTGTTTTCCAGCTTTAAATGGATTTAAAAAAAAAAATCTTATTCCTTTATGGTATATGCATACATACGACATAGATATGCAAGTTTGTGCGACCTGGTTGTGCCCTTAATTTTTAAATTTATATGCAAATTAGGGTAAAGCATTCACTTCGGCAGAGATGCGGCTGTAAACAAAGAGCTATAAATATTCTGTTTAATAATATTGCTTTATGATATCTTAATTGATGTAGCAGAGCCATAAACACAACAAAGGAAAGTGTTTAACAGTAAGACACACAAGTTGTATGTATAAAGTGGTGGCCTACCAACGTCTGCTCTCCAACTCCACGTTGGTGACCGCTTTGTGCCTAGTACCTTTATCGGAGATTGGGTAAGCAACCCTTTTGGAAGGTTTTGGGGGCAGCAGATGAGAGAGGGGGAAGAGTGCTCTCTCACTGCAGCACTTTCTGTTGGTCCAAACGGACGGCGGCGGACGAATTCTCAAGAAGAACTCAACGGTGGCGTCTACAATTCCAGTTAGGTTGTAAACGTTGCGCGTGCTGCTCGACATATTCATGTTTATTTTGCAGTTAGAATGAGAATTCTGATTTGGCATCACAGACTCCTGATACACACGAGTATAAGCAAATCGAACCTACGTGCAGACGAAATTAAAACATACACTTCTTCCAGCTATAATGTACAAATTGACAACATCTCAAAATCTAGTTTTTCATGAAACCAATACTTGCGCTGTAGTTAAAGGTTCAAGTAAAAAGAATTATATTGCTTAAGAGCCGACCTTCTAGGAATCCGATGAATTGGATAATTGTTCCTCAGATCGGCCATAATTTACACTTGTGCGAATGCAACATCGGAGCGGACGTGTAAGATACATGCATAACTTTTCTTTTGTACTACTTTTTCGCCACATAATTGTATTTTTATTGCACTTTTTATTGCGGTTATTCTTTGTACAATACAAAGGACGTCTGGAATTCATAAATTCCAACAACTGGCTCGTCAGTTTGTCGACACTTCTGCATACATATTTGCAATAAAGTGTTGTAGAAACTATTACAGAACTTCTTGAAGCCCATTGTGTTTTTGTCCTTAGCAAAGTTGGTGCCATAAAAATCCATTTTCCTTTTGCTTACACGGAGTTCGTTTCATTTGTTTCCTTTCAGGCATTCAAATTAATGATGGGCGCACTTTGCTTATATAGTAGTTTTATTATGTTTTATGATGATGACAATACGTGCATAGGATAGTATAATCCTTGTGGCATATGGCAGCACGGATTTTGCAGACAGACAAACTCATAAACGTGCTGTTGAGCGGATTATTACTTGTATTTTGAGAACAGAGAGTGCAATAAAATGTTCTATAATGTGGGAGTTTCCGACCTTTGAGATTATGAAATTGCTCAAGATATAAGCATGTATTGTTTAGTGTGTTTATCTATAGAAATATATATATATACCTTTTCGCTCAGAGCTGAATTATGTTGAACTAGTAGAAAAAATCTCGTAGAAAATGGAAATATTAAGAAAAAGACTGCAATAAACTAGTTGTTATTACAAGAGTGATCCTTGAACAAAAATTCTAGTGCATAGAGACCGATTATGCTATATATTGTACTATATAACAAATCGACAGTATAAGTAGAAACTTCCTTCTGTGTTTGCTATGGACAAGAGCTTTTCAGTTTTTTATCTTTCACTGTAGTAAACTCAGCAAAGTGAGCGCTTTATTTTTAAAATATTTTGTGAGTTCTGAGACACAGGTATTTAGCGGTCAATAAAAGCAAAACAAAATATATGCTGTGTTTAAGAAAGGACACCCAACATCGGCGCCTTACACAGAAGGCCACAATAGATAAATATAATTTTGAGGCAGTAAAGAACTTTGTCAACCTAGGATCTATGGTGACTTCCGCAAATGACATGAGTGAGAAGATCAAACGAAGAATTACTCTTGTCAATCGCTGTATCTAAGGGCTAAGAAAACACTTGAGTAGCAAAGCTCTCTCTCGAACGACAAGAAGCCTTGTACAAGACAATAATCATGCTAGCCCTGTTATATGGCGCAGAAGCATGGACTCTTTCGAAATCTAATGAGAATGTCCTTGGTTAATTTGGAAGAAATGTCCTTCGTCTGCATAGGCGAAGAGTGGAGGAAAAGATACAATGAAGAATTATATGGCCTTTTACAGGGATATCGGTCTAGCCAGAAGAGTACGCATGCAGCGACTAAGATGGGGAGGAGATATAGAGCAGTGCTCCGATCCGTAAAGTCTTCAAATCTATTCACTTTTGCCGGCCTCCATACAGGATTTCGGAATTTGAAAAATAAGACATTGTTCAATCTCAGTGTCCTTAATTTCTGTATCCCACTCGATTTTAACGCACCACAAAGAAAAATCTTAACATAGCAAAATGTGTCAACAGGCCCAATGGATCGAAGATAGTCATAAAGACTTTAGGAACTCTCGCTTGGTGTGGCGACGGCACTCGAAGGGAAGCTTAGTTTAGGTTGGCAGCGAGTCTGTATATAAAACAACCACATCCAAGCACCTTTACTGTCCAGAGTTCGATTTCAAGATTCAAACCTATTCTGTTCCTAGGTTCAGCACCAATCCGCAAGAAAAAAGGAGACCCCTCAACTGTGTCAATTATAGGGACATCAGTCTCTTCAACATTGCATCCAAGATATTTTGTGAACGCCTGAAACCTTTTATCAACAGAATAATTGGCCCCGATCAAGCTGGGAAAGTCCACCATCGGTCAGATCTTCCTGGAGAAAACCCAAGAAGTCCAAATCGATTCTCATCACCTCTTTGTTGATTTCAAGGCCGCCTAATACAGCATATATAGAGAGAGTTATATAGAGCCATGTCTAGTTTTGACATCCCTGCCAAACTTGTTCGTCTGTGCAGGATGACAGCATGAGAACGCTCGCTGCTCCATCAAGGTCGGTAATGACCTCACTTAGACCTTTCTTCATCTTCTTCCTTTTATCAGCGAGGTTATGATCCGAAATAAGGGATCACAACCCTCCCACTTCACCGCATTTCTACTGATCCGCATGTGGGGTTCGCTTACTTGACCTCAGAAAATATCGGCAGGCCCGCCGATTTTGGATCATTCGGTTACTGAGGCCAATGAAATGCCGATGTCGTCGCATTTGTCTGATTCAGGCGTTTGTAGGCCTGCCTTTCCTACATCGCGATGGCTTTGGAACGTGCATTGATATTGCCTTTTTAACAGGGTTCAAATGATCTCTTCTTTGAACGTGGCAATACCAGCTGAGCCGGTCGCGTTCTATTTTTTGTACGATGGTTTCCTTGATGTGAAAGCTTCCACGGATCTTCGAACTTCTTATTCGATCAAGCTTCGTCACTCCTGCTGTCATGCGAAGCATCTTCATTTCAGCTGCCGTTAATTTACTCTCATACCTTTTGTACATCGTCCAACATTGTGAACCGTATGTGAGCGCTGGACGCACAACTGCGGTGTAGAGCCTTCCCTTCAACTTAGGTGGCATTTTTCTGTCACAGAAGATAGCGGAATTTTCTCGCCACTTCATCCACCCTACGCTTACACGATGATTGATGTCGTCATCACAAGTTGCTTTGCTATTGATCATAGATCCCAGATATTTGAACTTTTCACACTTGGGAAGCACTGTTCCATTCAAATAAATGTCTGGAATAGGCCTGAGTGGATCAGAGAACGGGCAGCACAAGTACTCTGTATTTTTTGAACTAATGCGATACCTATTTCCCTCCAGAGCGTCCACCCACACATCAAGTGCTCTTTGCAGGGATGTAGGATCCTCACTTATGATGGCTCCATCGTCAGAAAAGAATAACTGATGTACCTTGGGGTCCATCACTTTACCTTCAAGCAGATAATCAAGGACTGTAATAAACAGCAAAGGACTTAAAACGCTTCCCTGGTGCACCCCGACTTTGATTGGGAACTCTTCGGTTACTCCAGTGGGGCATCTTACTCTTGCCTTTGCTCCTTCGTCCATGTCCATGATCGTCTGTACATAGGTTCTTGGAACCCCTCGATGTCTTAGCGCCACCCATATCAGATCTCGTGGTTGTCTGTCGAATGCCTTTTCAAAGTCAACCAATACAATATGCTTAAGGAATCACGATGTTTTTCCACTATGATCCTTATACTTTAGATTGCACCTGTGGTTGATTTACCCGAGACAAACCCGCACTGATCATCAGATAGCCGTATTATTTTTCGCAGTCGATTCAGTGATTCAGTCGCAGAGAAGATTCAGTGACGAACTATACGAGTTGTATAGCGATATCGACTTAATCAAAAGACTTCGTATTGGACGTTTGAGATGGTTAGGACATCTAGAGCGAATGGACACCACCGCTCCGGCCCCCAGAGATTTCGAATCTAACGCGGAGGGACTACGCAGCTAAGGACCGAGCTAAGGACCGTCTTGGGCTTTGTACAGAATTGCTGTAGTTGTTCGAAAGAAGGCTTTATATTATATTTGAATTGTCTTCTTAGTCCAAGAGAAATGGCAATGGACAAAATCGTGCCTGCCGTGACATTCTGTTGTTGGTGATTGTCCTCTATTTACTTTATTTTGCCCTCGCTCACCGTTAAATCTATTTTTGCCACTCCTGCTTCAATACTTATGAACGCACTAGCGTGATGTCAAGCTCTCTTTTTCCGATTATGTTAATGTCGTCTTTGTAAGCCAGACCAACTTTTCAAAGATTGTGCCTCTTATGCTGGCTTGTGAGTCGTGCAAAACACTTAAGAGTACGGCGTTAAAAAACTCGCATAACAGGGTATTGCTTTTTCTTAACCCTTTTTGACATCGATATTATCGATGAGATTATTACTGACCTTGATAGAGCAGCGTGAGTTCTCCAGCATCATTCTGCATAGCTTGGCAGGGAAGTCAAAACTAGACATGACTTTATGAACTTAGCTTTTCGCCAAGGATACTTTCAAACGCGGCTTTAAGGTCGATAAAAAGATGTTGGATATCGATTTGATGTTTCTGTGTTCTTTCCAAAAATCTGTTTGTGACTTTTCTGGTCTAAGACCATACATATGTACCAATCAAGTTGTTGACAAATGGTATAGATGTTAACACAAAAGACTAGATAAGATCTTGTAGGCGATCTTTAGGAGACTGATTCTCCATTCGTTCGCGAATGATAATACTCCTGATGAATGAAGTTGATATTGGCGAATCCCATGGCTTGTCAATCCTCACCTGTATATTTGCCCAGACCTTCGTGGAAATCAGCAGACTATTGAAGCTGCGAAACTTGGTGCTAGAAGATGCATCTTGCTATATAGTATTTCATATAGCCATTCTTTCTCGTAAACGACAGTCCACCCAACCAATGTGTTTTTTTTTTTTTTTTTGTCGGGATAGGAAACACTCGACTGGAGCACTCAGACACAACTGGTCCATTGTACTGCCAGAGAGCAAACCCTGATTTACCCATTTTGTTGGAATTTCCTTGACTTTCGAAGAAAGCCAAGCAAGCACTTCAGTGATGAGGAGCTTACAGTACCAGCACTCACCACATCCGCATCGAAGATCTGCCACCTGATACGAGCAAAGGCCGGACACTCACAGAGATAATGTTCCGCGGTGTCGTCGCTCTCTCCACAAGCGTCGCAAATTGTAGTGTCACTTAAGCCTAACATGTAACAATGTGGTTTTACTGACTGATTTCGTAAGGATAGATATCGCCCTTTTTAACTTGGTAATGTTCAGCCGTCGAACTGGAACCGCAAAATACAACAAGAACTCTCTTAAGGATCGGGTAGATTGCAATATTTATCTTCTAGACGGCAGTACAGATTAGTGTTTCCTGTACCCACATAGGACTTCTCAAATCCTATATATACGTACATCTAACATCCACACTGTACACAGTGCACACCTACGCAATTCTCACGTCAATCCACCTACAACAACTCGTCAAACAACATAACTAACGTCATAATCAAAATTAATGGTCGAATTACTTTGGCGGCAGCTACTGTTCTCTGAAATTCAGTTCCTTTCTGTGTACATGAATCACCTCGGGGACCAAACACAACACAACGATCATTTATATTTTTACCTTCTTGACTTTTGACAACACGAACGAAACCCAAAAAAATAAAAACTCCCAGTAAACATGAGATTCGTTCCTCTTTGCTTTGCTCGGCTGACCAGACCGGACCAGGTAAATTATCCCCTCATAGACACAAATGAAACATCCCTGCGTGTTTTCGATTGAATTCCAGTGATTAGGACATTTGAACAAACAGCCCGAAAAAAATTTCAACATAAATATAACAGAACAACCAAATGGAGGAGATGGAGAGGTGTTCACCGAAGTTGTAGTTGTTTGGTCGGTTCCACAACACCCATTTGGAATGGCATGACTCTGCCTTTTCAATGAATCAAAGGAAACAAAACGAACAGAAAAACGGGTGTCTGACGGCTCTGTCGCTGCCGCCTTTTGATCTTTTAACCAAACACAGGATTTAATTTGTGGACTTTTTTAAAAGACTTTATTTATAAATCGTTTCACTTGTACGTAGCACACATTCTGGACTAAATGGGAAATAGGAGGCAGGAGAGGTTGTCAAACAATCGATACCTAAATAAATCCTTTTTTGCGCGGGGTTTCAACGTCGTCGATTGTCATCCTAGTCAGCTTTTCAAAATATATCAAAATGGTTTTTTGGATCCCCCCGTTTTTTTTATGGGTCCACCAGTGTTTTGTGGAGGCTCTGTCAAAGTGACTAAATATAGCGTGCGGGCTGGTTTGCGTGCTCGGCGAAATAGAAAGCCCGCTTTCAGATGAAATGGAAAGGTAAACATTTTGGGCGACATCCATCAATAGAGATGAAGGATGAGCAGTTGAACTCGAAGTGGAACTGGAAATGGGATATCAAAGGATGCCGATGGATGGGGACCAGGAGGACGAACGATGGATAGGGTGAAGAATGACATGATGACAAAAACTGCTACTGGGATTCCATATTTTGTTTTAAATTCAGCCATGGGTTTGTGTTGTCATTCCACTGAGTTGTGTTGGTGCTATCGACAGATCGTTGATTGGAGTTGGCTGTTTTTTTTTTTTTTTTCTGCTGATGGGAGATTGATGTGTCGAGGCCGAAGGCAGTAGTTAGATTGATGAGTTTTGCGGTTTTTGCATTCTCTGAATGGTCTTTGGAGGGAATGCCGCATAGCATTTTCGGCGGTTTTTGAGTTTAAATATTTGTCGCTGGAATTTGGTTGCGAATTTGAGAATTATTTTGGAATTTGGAAAGGACAGAGAAAGAGAGAAAGAGTTTCATGTAGTGGTTCTTGAAGCTCAGTTGTTTATGCTTCAGAGATTCTCCAGGGGTGGCGTCCAGAGAACTGGGGAGATTTTTGTTATTTTTTGTCTTTGCTTCCGATTCACAGTACTTTTTACCCGATAACCGATGTCAAGGGCAAATCGCCTTCGCATTAGTGTTCACACAAGCTTTCGCAAATGATCGGACAGATTTTATATATTTCATTAGAAATAAATAATGCTTGCTGACATCAGGATTTAAGCCATGAACCATTAGCGTGGCAATTGACGACGTTACCACTACACCATTGCCATCCCCAATATATGATGCATGCAGTATTATTAGTCATATGATGATTAAAACCTTTCTTTACCAGAAAGATCTACATATTGCAACTTTTCCTTAGTTTTCAGATTAAATTTTGTATTGGGTGAACGTATCACATACTGTTTGCTATCCAATTTAAACAATTAAAAAATGTACTCATTGCTCCAAATCGTTCCGCCATTTGATATAAGATAAGTGACGGTAGAAAGTTGTGTGTGATCAGCCTATTCCTACTTTACGGGAAGGTTTTAAAGTTTTAAAAAGGGTACGGTATTATGAGCCCTCTTATTCTAATTCATCCTATAATAAAATGCGGTAGTTTTTGAAAATTTAAGATCCAGATTTCAAGACCTCTTCTACATAATTTTTAATAAATTCAGTTCCCTTATGTCTACTTTATAATTAGTAATCAAACGGTTTCGTTTAGGTATGAGCATGTTTTTTAATTACATTTTTTAAAACTATACGCACCATCTTGAATTTAAGTATTTTCTTATACCTGTTTGAAAGTTTAAATATGAGCAGTCGTACGTTTAGTAGTTTGAATAACTTATTTGAACCGAAATAATAGGTAAAGGTACCGAAAGAGAAGGTATCACTTTTAAAAAACAAAAGAAAAATGCAGTTTCGGTTATAATAAGTATTTAAAAGCATTTTACAAAAGTTCTCAGTATCTATTATATTACCCCACCTGTACAGGACTAGCGCAAGTGAAGAAAAAAAATTGGAGTGTTGTATAGTTCCACAGCCATTCCTTCTAAAACAAAGCTAAATGGGCTGTAATGTTTGTATCCAGCTATGGTGGAAGTAAACCACTTCAGAGAAACTTCCTTCGCTGTTTAGAAATAACCACATACCTACGAATACTTTGTATCAGTATTAGGCCCTTTCAGTTTTATCTCTACTTGCCACTGCGCTGTGGTCTTTTCTCTACGTCGGACACCATTGACTAGTCTCGCTAGTTCTTCCCGCTTTTTTCGTCGCCTGTGTAGCTTTTTACGCTTCTAAAAAAGCGTTTGGCAATACGTCGGGTATCAAGGCCGCTGTCGATTATTTGCTATACACGGCAGTTGTGCGGTTCGTGAAACGGTGTCAACCTTGCACCTGCGTGAAGATTCCAATTAGGTTAGGTTAGGTTGAAGTGGCTGAGAATCGCAAACACACTAAGATGAATAATTTAAATTTTTTTAAGACCAATAGTAGGTCCATGGGAGAAAATTTCTCTCTACCTACTAGTTAAACCATTTTGAACTTCTCATAAAGTGTAGGAAGCTCTTAATATCAATATCTATCAGTTCGCCTAAATCATTGTAATAGGGGGCTCCTAAGTGAAGCTTCTTTCTCGGGAGAGAGCTGGGCAGAAACAAGGAAGGTGAGGAATAGTTTCTTCCACTTCTTCATCCATGCAGCTTCTACAAAAGTCGTTCGGAAATAGGCCTAGCCTTGTTGCATGCTTGCCTATTAGACAGTCCACAGTGATGACACCTATTATAGTGCTGATATGCAATCTGTTGACAGAAATCAAACTCTTACAACGTTTTAGATCCAGCTTTGGCAAAATATGTTTTGTCGCTAGACATGTTGATCCACTTGTCCACCTAAGATGTGTACTCTCCACAGTTTAAATTTAAGTTTGCGGGTAGCGATTGGTATACCTAAGGCGCCTTTATCCGGCAAGATGGGTATAGTTGTTCCTATTCTGGCGAGTTCATCGGCCTTACAATTCCCTGGAATGTCCCTATGCCCCGGCACCTAACACAGATGAATATTGAACTGCTCAGCCATCTCCGAAAGAGATGATCGGCAGTCTACAGCTATAGAATAGACTCTCTACAGCTATAGATAAGACTTAATCACCTTAATCACCATTAGAGGACGGTCTGATATCTCATACCTCATATGTTGACCGAATTCCTTAATTATGGGATCGATACAAGAGTAAACCCCCTAAAGCGAGGTAAAACAAAAGTTAAGTAGCAACCCAAAAATGCTTACAAAACAAACCAATAAAATCGTAATTCCAAATCGTAAATTGTTTTCAAAGCAAATGATTTGGAAGACGGAAGGAGAGCTTAAGATTAAGCCTGTCAGAGAAAACAACTGCACCAACACCGTCTTTGGTTTTTGACCCGTCAGTGTAGAAGTGAATCGACTCTTCTTCTTCCTTTTATCAGCGAGGTTATGATCCGAAAATAAGGGATCATAACTCGCCCACTTCACCGCATTTCTACTGATCCGCCTGTGGGGTTGGTGACGAGGAAGTTCTTATCAAAATTTAGACTTGGGATGGTGTAGTCCATGTTTTCGGGAGAGATATTGAATATATTCAGAATAGAAATCGTGGCCAAATTCTTTCCTTGATCACTGCTGGGTAGCTTCAAGGCGAACGGCTGCATTCGCTGCCATTTGCTTGCCAAATATATCGAGGGGTATCAGATGATAAATTAAATCCAGTGCAGCAGAGGGATTTGTACGTAGTGCTCCGCTTGTGCACAAAGAAATTGTACCCTGGACCTTACTTACATAATTGCGATGTATAGCTTTTTCTAAGGATGTCCACCAGATAATCACCCTGTACCTAAGTATCGGTCTAATGACCGAGATGTAGAGCCAGTGAGTGACTCTAGGTTGTAAACCCCATTTATTCCCGACACCTTTTTTGCAAGAGAAAAGTGCTACTGTAGCTTTCTTTACTCTTTCTTGACTATTAGATTTCCAGCTTAATTTGTTATCCAGGATGAGACCCAAAGATTTTCCTGTGTCAGAGAAAGTTAAGCTGATATCATTGACAGAAGGAGGGTCGACTAACGGAATTTTATGTTTCCTGGAGAAGAGTACTAGTTTAGTTTTGTGGGGGCTTACACCCAATCCACACCAAACCGTCCATTTAGTGAGCTTGCCTAAGGCGTTTTGTAGAAGTTCTTTTAGAGTATTTAGGTGCTTTCCCGAAACAGCCATAACAACATCATCTGCATAAGTGATCGCCGTGGATCCCTCGGCTTCCATGATTATCAATAGTTCATTGATCACCAATTTCCACAAATGGGGTTATAGGACACCACCTTGCGGAGTGCCTCTATTAACAGACCTAACAGTAGCCGTTTCACACAGCTTAGAGTTGATAATCCGACCATTAAGCAGTAGATTAATCAATTCGTAAAGTGGGCTGTCGACCTTCAGGTCTGATAGTGCTTCTGCTATCGCTGATGTGTTGACATTGTTGAAAGCACCTTCTGTATCTACAAAAGCAATCATTTTATCTCCTTATGAAACAGGGAATATTTAATATTACGCACCAGTGAGTGTAATGCCGTCTCCACTGATTTGCGTTTGCAATATGCATGTTGGGCCGTCGACAGTAGTTTCTTATCAATACTGTTGCGTAAATGGATATCAATCAGTCGCTCTAATGTTTTTAGGAGGAATGATGATAGACTAATAGGTCTGAATTTTTTTGGTTTTGTGTGAAACCTTTTCCCCTTTTTGGGTATGAAGACAACTTTAACTTCTCTCTATATCTTTAGGATATATAACAGGTCTAGACAACTTTTTAAAATTGTTTCAAGCACCGGCAAGATTATGTGGGATAACTACTGCGACTCGGCAGGTATTATGCCGCCTGGTCCCGCGCATTTATATGGTTTGAAGCTGTGTAGTGTAAAATGGAGTTTGCTCTGTGTAATCAATTTTGAGGAATTGGTTATTTGCGCAGATGATCTGCTGAAAACCATGTTGCTAACAACTTGGGAGCTGGCTGGGAAATGAGTATCAAGCAGTAAATCTAGCTGGAAGTCGTCCAAACCCCAGCAGTTTTCTTAAGGTAACTGTGTGTTATTGGATTTGAAGAGAGAATTTTCCTTAGCCTGGATGCCCCAGAGGCTTCTTTCATTTTACCACAGAAGAGTCTTCAAGAATTACGTTTAGCTTTCCTTAATTCTTTTTTGTATGTATTTAGGGATGCCTTATATTCTTGGCATTAATGACAAGTTTTCTACAATTATTTCTTAAACCTTAATCAAAGGGCAGGAAGAAGTCATCGCTGTATTTGAGGCCGAGGTTAAATCTTCAACCTTGCGATCAAGTTCTTGGGGTTGCAGCGGGGATTAAGGTGATTTGGGGTAACTAAATTACTTAAAGTTGACCTATACTTGAGCCAATCAGCTTTACGGTAATTCCTAAAAACTGGCGGGCTAATAGAATCTACGTACGAAGGGAAAGAATTGGAGTTACCTGTGATCCGAGAATGATGGTTCGCTTGACACCTTCCAATTCCTAACGCGTTGGATGATACTATAGGTGGCAAGGGTAATATCCAATACTTCTTGCCTGCTTCTGGTGACGAAAGTAGGCTTGTTACCTATGTAGCACAAAAAAAGGTTTGTACTTTGTATGTATGTATGTGTATATTTATTTAGTATATATAAAACTATTAGTTTACAATAAATAATTCAACGTTACAAAACATGAGATCTTATGTGGTTTGCTAACAATTTTTTGAATATTCTAAAAACATTTTCATTTTTTATTTCACTGGGAAGTTCATTAAATAACTTTAAACCTTTATACATTAACATATTTTTTGTTCTTTCATCCCTATAAAAGCGTAATCGGAAATTTAAATTTGATCTTAAATTGTAGGGTTGCACATCTTGTATAAACTGCAAATTCGCTGACAGGTAGTTAGGTAGTAAGTTGTATTTCATCTTGAATATGAACACTATTGCATTGAATTGTATTCGCTGGTTAATGTTCATCCATCGTAGGCAAGACAACATCCATTCAATTGGCGTGTGTAGACTGCATTTGAGAATTACTCACATAGCTTTATTTTGCAATAATTGGAGTCTTCTTATGGTCTCCATATTTCCCATAAAAAGGATTGTGGAGCAACATTCAAAATGGGGTTATTGTATTATAAATGTTAATTGCACACATTGTAGTGATGTTTTTACGTATTCGTTTTAGGAAACCGATTTTTTTGGAAATTTTTTTAGTAACGTAAGAGAAATGGTTTTCAAATTTGAGATTATTATCTAATATTATACCGAGATACTTTACTTCGTCAACTTGTTCAATGATTTCTCCGTTTACATTTAAATTCACGTAACATTCACTGTTAAACACCATACATTTAGTTTTATTGACATTCAGTTTTAGTTTGTTCATTTCGAGCCATTTATGCAAATTATTCAAGTCATATATAAGATTTTCTTTGAGCACATTTATATCTTTATCGCACACAAACAGTAAGGCATCATTTGCAAATAGTGAGATCTTGCAATATTTTAGAATTTTGACGATTTCATTAATATATAGCAGAAATAACAAAGGGCCAAATATGGTACCCTGGGGTACTCCAAAAGTCGTCTTCACTATTGTTGAGAGAGCACTTCCTATCTTGGTTCGCTGAGTTCTGTTATTAAGGTGAGACTTAAACCACCGATACTCACTTTATTGGTCTACTAGCTGGTTGTACCCGCTTTGCTGGGTCTTTAATTTCAAGTACACTTCTTTAGAGCACTCTCCGTTTTGTCATTGGAATAGGTCACCCGCTAATCCTTTATGAGTAGGATAATTAGGTACACTCTCCAACATCAAGATCCTCCACCGTCGACTCCAACTCATCAGGTGGAATCCCTACACGTCTCCAGGATGTCGGAGTTGATCCAACCAGCTATTTTTAGTTCTACCCAGGGGTCGCTAACTTGATGGCACGACAATCATGATACGTCTTGGGAACCAGTTTAGGGATATACGCACTAAGTGACCAAACCGTCAAGCATAAATCCTTCCGTTCGAAGAAGTAGCTCCTCAACATTAAGCGCGTCGCGTACTCTTATGTTACGCACTCGATCCCTACGAGTTATTCCAGCAACACCGTAAACCTGTTTCAGCAGCTTGTATCCGCGACTTTGGGTGAAAGTTGGAAGATATACCGAGTTAAAAACCGATAATTTAGCTTCAACACTAAGTTCGGAAGTCCTTATAACAGATTGGTCAAGCTCTCTCAAAATTTATCCGGCCTGACCGTTTCTACAGGATAACTCGACATTGCTCTTCCCATAACTCGTTAATAAGACCCCGAGATACTTTAACTTATCCACCTGCTTCAATGGGACTCTACAAACATGCAGAGTTTACTAAATAGGCGTTCTGAAAACAACCATTACTTCCGATTTGTTACGTTTACTTTCATTCCAGCATCATCAACGGCTGCAAACCTTTCGAGTGCGCACTGAAGTTCGGTTTAAGAGGACCCAAGGATGACCACCATCCGCAGAGAGAGAATGAGTAATACTTAAATTCCCCACTTTGCAACATCCTTTACGACGGCTGCGCAGCAAAATCCAGTGCATAAATCCAATGAAGAGGCGAGGTGACAAAAGGCACCCTTGGCAGAGTCCAACCCACACAGTGAAGGGTATTGATTTACGGCCATTTACCCGAACACAGCTTCTATAGTTTGTATATAAATACTGCATCGATCAACCCCATACTCTGGCAGAACACTGGAGAGTTTGTCTCGTGGAATCCTAACAAATGCTTTACCAAAATAAGCAAAAGAGGTATATACAGGTTCAACATACTCCCAGGCATTCTCAAGAATCATTTTGAGAGTGAATAACTGGTCGGTCCTGCTTCTACCGAGACAAAGACGCATTGCTCATCCCCAAACTATCCTCAATCAAAGTTCTGATACGTGTCCCTAACGCTTTAGCAAAGACTTTCCCAGGGATAGATACTTAAAAGAAATATATATTAAGAAAATTTAAAATGCCTTAGATTTGTCACTGATAATTATCACACATTAAAGTTCAAAACATAATCGTGTTCGACCTCAAATGCTCAATTCTTGTAAGTGGTAGAGCAATTGAATACAATCTTCCCGGGAAATGCCGATCATAACAGTGAAAACCGCATCCAAATCCCTTCAGTAGTTCTCGAGATTAGCGCAGTTTTGGGGACTTCCTTTTATACGATGTATTTGTTTGATGAACATGAATATGCGTGCACTCCACTGATGGGCCATTGATTGCAATGACCCACGCATTTCTGTGATATCTTTATATCTCAAATAATTATATTTTTGATTATTACTTCCGTTATAAGAATCACAGAATAATGATTTATACCTCAATCTCTTCAGTAGGAAATGTACTAATCGAGGAATCAAGTCATATTCAAATCAGTTTAGCCATTTCGTGGTCATATGTGTGTAAATGGTTTTTGTCAGTTAAAAAAACATATAAAATGGGTTTAAGAGCCAAATAACGCATTCAAGATATTAAAATTGATCTTTAGTTATACCTCTTCTCACGACAAATCGATTGATTTATACATTGTTGAGGTACCGTTACGTACCTACTCCCTATTCGCGGACAAACAGAAAAAATGCGTTCTCTTTTATAGATGTAGAGATAAATAAACTCATCGGAGATGAAGCCACTAGTTAAGTCTATAGACGATGGACCCATCTGGATACGTGCGGCCTGCCAGAAAACTGTGGTCGGCCTATGATTGGAGGATGATACGTTCTGTTTATTTATTTATTCTTCATTATTTATTAACCTACGATTTTCACAATCAATAGGCTTCTTAAAAAAAATTAATACAAATCATTAAATTCAAGGACATTCTATTATTGACGCAGGATTAACAACACAGAGGTTTTGGCAATATTTCTGGGCGCATACGTTTGTGTAAACCAAATAAACAACTTACAACAATGTATGATAGGTTCACGAAAACCATATTCGGTAGAATGAGGAGCTTCAAATAAATGACCTTCGTCTAAGAACTCTTGACGGAACGTATAAATGTATTCCGTTAACCCTTTCATGCCAAATGTTGCCTATAGGCTTCTAAGTCGCGTAATTTTAATTTATTCTCTAACGACTTTTTTTTTTAGAATAGGTTGATATGTTGTGCAAGTTTGTTGTACAATTTTTTTTCGAATATTTTATTGAAAGTATTGCTAGTGATCACTTTGTAGCTGATCTTCGGTGAGTACACATGTACATTTTTTTTTTATGCGAAATATGAGTTTGCAAATTATTTAAAAAAATATATAAAGAAATTTAAGTGTACAAAACCAAGTACGTAAAATAATTAAACACATGTAAGAAAATTAGGAAAAACAAAAAAAAATCAAAAAAAAACTTTTAGTTTATGGTCAGAAATTTTTTTAAACTTTTTAGGCAACATTTCATAACTTCTAAACCAGGGTACATAGGACTTTGAAATTGATATCACTTCATATTTACGTCTAGGCTAACAACTCCATATCCTTGAAAAAGTATTAGCCACTCCCAAATTAATTCTGGCATGAAAGGGTTAAGTAAATTGCTGTTGTCGACAGTTGTACATAACAGATCACGAATGAACACAACACTTTATGTTTTTCTTCTCTTCTGAAGAGTTTGCATACCTAACAAGAAACATTTAGATCGGTAAGAATGACGTACGTCAGAATCATGATCATTATGAAAAAGCCTACGCAAAACGTAAGAAATTCCTTTGTACACGTTCGAATCTATCGATATTATTTTAAGTAGTAGGATTTCAAACAGCTCAAGCATTTTATAAAATTGAAGGGACAATATTGCAAGATGAAGAGTTTAATGTATAAGAATCTTTAAAATCCTATGAATTTCTCGTAAAAAATACCAGCATTAAGTTTGATTTACTAACCATTGAAGTGATATGATATGAACTTTGGTTAAGCTTAGGCGTAACAGTACGCGGGTCATTTTTGGGGCATAATCATGGAGCACTGTGCCATTGGGATTCATGCAAAGCGTATAAGCGTACCTCATAACGACTTCTGCAGGAGCTGTCGGAATAAGGAAGAAATTGAATCTGTCTGCTGTGCGAATGCCCTGCTCTCGCCGACAGAAGGATAACGACTCTCGGTCGTTACTTCTTCACTGCATTGGAAGAGCGTCGTCATATTTAGCTAAAGGACCTCCTGAGATTTATATCCTTTTTTCGATGGGTATAAATTGAGCAGTTTTTTCTTTGCAAGTTCACATGGTAATAATCAAATGGGCACAATGAGCCCTTGTTGGCCTAAGTGAGCAGTGGCTTACTTACGTCACTAGGCTACCTAACCTACCCTTCGTCGCCTTTTGTCGACCGCGCAAAGCATTGAACCGAACGTACCTCCTACGAGCTATTATATTGCATGAAAAAGCCAAGTGACTTTAAAAATTTGATTGATTTAATCAAAAATCGTTTTCATTCG
This sequence comes from Brachypalpus laphriformis, assembly GCA_945910035.1. Classification (NCBI taxonomy): domain Eukaryota; kingdom Metazoa; phylum Arthropoda; class Insecta; order Diptera; family Syrphidae; genus Brachypalpus; species Brachypalpus laphriformis. The sequence continues at coordinate 206,746,590 of OX246753.1, forward strand.
AAAGATTCATTCATGGCATTAATATTTAAGAATGATTTTGGTCACCGCTGCTGTTCTTGACGATACTTACTCTGTCGGTCGAATTTTTGAAAACATTTTCGATGCTGATGGTTTCGGTCGCCGATAGGGTAGATAGGACAACATGATAGATCGGTTTGACAGATATCCCTATCGTAAACTCTTTTTAGAAAAAAAAGAACACCCTTCATCACTAACGATACGTATATACTTGTCGAATGCTGCTGATAAGTTTGATTTCTGGAATATGACTTGTGCTACTCTACGAGTATGTTGCAAACTTCGTTAATTAACGACAACGATTTGCGTTTGTTAAAATTTCGAGAATTGGTGATTTCGTAAATTCGCGGCTCTTTGTTCTAGAAGAGAGCTTCCATTCCTTTACTAACTCCGACCATTAGTGAATTAGTGAACAAGTGAGTTCTCTTTTTTTCTATGCCCTACCTGCGGCTCTGCCCGCATTTCAAAAACGTATTACAAAGGCATAAGTCAAGTAAACAACACGCATAGTTGAAAAAGGAATAAAATCCTTTTAACATTATACAGAGAAAGAATCAAGGTAGTCGGGTATGCAGACGATATGATGATACTAGTGTCAGGAAAATTTCTCTCTGTCATACGCGAAATCACGCTCTGAGCAAAGCAAGCGCTTAGGCCAAAAAGTGTGGTCTCGGTGTCAACTCGAACAAAACTGAACTGATATTCTTCACCACTAAAACCAAATTACCTGAATTCGCACTTCCTCGGCTAAATGGACACCCGCTCTCCTTATCGTACAGTGGTAAGTATTTAGGAGTTATCGTAGATCCTAAACTGAACTGGAAGCTAAACATAGAACAACTGGAAAAGAAGGCATGTATAGCTTTCTATGCTTCTAGCAAAACTTTCGGAAAAAATGGGTACTATAACCAAACTTAATAAGGTATAAAGAACGGCATGCATAGGCATCACAGGCGCGATCTACTCATAATAAACATCACGGCACACAGTGCGGTCAGACTCAGGGAGTCTGGGTGCTGGATTATGAGACCCTATGGGCATAGTAACATTTTAAACTCTCTGCCGAGAGAACTTGTTTTGCCCGCAACAGTTTACATGATACCCAAATTGAATTTCGCAAAATGCTTCGACGTTCGATTCCCCACAAAATTAGAATAACCAGATGGACAGATGATTAAGGATTTCGACATAACAATCTACACAGCCGGTTCAAAGATGGACCGTGGAGTCGGTGCGGGTGTGTTTTCCGAATCCTTAAACATCCCTAAATCATCCAGGCTTCCGGATTCTGCAATATAACGCCAAGGCAAAAGATCACTATTTTTATGCATAACCAAGCAGCCATCAAAGCCATTGCATCGGTTACCACATCCTTCAAGCTGGTGCTTGAATGTCAAAATGAGCTAGCTTCGCTAGATAGCCAACTCAAGGTAACCCTGATTTGGGTTCCAGGGCACAGTAACGTTTATGGAAACGAACTTGCTGATGAACTGGATAGGCAAGGCTCAGCGCTCTACCGCTCATTTGTGGAATCAGTTCAGATTCCGCTTGGAGCAGTCAAAGTAGAAATAACCTCAAAATTCCTTGCCCAAGCGAACCTCAGATGGACTAGGCAAACAAACTGTGTCATATCTAGAAAGATGTGGCCAAACTACAACAAATCAAAAACAACCAACTTCTTAAACTGAACGCGTAGGGGCATCGCCAATCGCCAAGATAACAGAAACCACCACGGGTCACTGGCCTATAGAAGACCATGCAGTCAAACTAAGTATTCCACACAACACACACTATCGCAGTTGCAACGTCGCTACTGAGAAAGAAACCCTTATCTACTTTTTATGCGCCTGTCCGGCACTAGCTAGGGCCAGAAAACGAAAACCTCTTTTCGATTCGCTCTAGGAAGCCTCAGAGAGAAACCTTAAAGATTTAATAATCTTTTTAAACTCCACAGGTTGGATCTAAAGAGTCCACACCAACACACCTATTATATCCAGGTACACGAGTTTTGTGGTATCAAAACGGCACCTAGTGCTAATTGGGTTCTTCTCATTTCTTAGAAGTACCACCACACCTACCTACCTACCTGAAATCAATAAAAAAAATCATTTCGCAGTCAAAAGATGTTAAAAGTTTTATTAAGAGTGTGAACTTTGTATCTACGAATCAATTATAATAATTTTCTTTCAGTGGGCGCCGTGGCGTAAGTGGTTAGTGTGTCGGATCACTACGCATGAGGTTCCAATTTCGAATCCCAGAAAACACCAACAAGTTTTTTCACGGTCCCACCTCTCGCGAGCGTCTGACAAACATCCGAGAGTATTGTTGTCACGAAAAAGCTTCTCGAATCGCCGTTCGGATTCGGCATTAAACTGTAGGTCCCTTCCATTCGTGTGAAAAATATAACGCACACAACATGAGTGATTGCGAGAAGCTAGCCCCTGGCACTTTAAAGAGCTGTTGCGCCAAATATTTGTATTTTTTTTCAGTTGGTGGTAAATTCTTCGCTTATGTAGAACAGATTATTCGTACTTTCGATTATATTGGCTTCCGTTGGTGATATCCGGATAATAATTTTAATTTTAAATTTTAGCTGATTTAGCAAAGTCGCTGGATTTCAACTCCTAACTTGAGCATTTGTTCCACCACACAAAATGCACCGTTTATTGCCTGTCTATACGAATTTAACAATGCTAGGATATCACAGATAGTTTTCCAAACCGTGTGGTTGGTCGTCTATTCGGTGGCCTAGAATGCGCCAAGTCGTTACATGTAAGTAGGTAAACAGACTCGTAATCTGCTAGCGTGATTAGTTTCACTAGGGTGAGCTTCGATTTCATCTTCTTTATGATGGTGGGTATCTCAGATGTAGAAAGATAGTAAGTATTGCTCTATATAACCTTCAATATCTGTACAAGTATATAGTCCATACCACCTAAAGTTACCAGATTCATTTCAAACACTCTTCTAACACCAACAGTGGTTGTGCCGTGACCCGCCCATAACTCCACCATTTGAATGCCATTAAGAAACTAATTCAATTTTCTAATCCGTAAGCAATAATTTGTCGGCCGACACATTGAGCAGTTCCAGGCCACCGTTGCGCTGCGTTTAATCCGTATTTTACTGCGACATTACTTTAAGGATTTAACTGCCGACAACAACACCCAAAACACCCGCAGGCGTTCATAGGAAAGAAAAAATCCGAAAGCCGCCCCCCTCCTTCCAACTTTGTAAATCCGAATGTAATTTCCTCTCATTTCCATTCCGGGCTTTTTATGATACCCACTTGAGATTTTGACCACCGACAAACATGGATATACTCCGACAGCGACAAATCCAGTCGATTGGACTCCAGCATGGCACAAAAAGGAAAAATAACGAAAATGAATGTTTGAATATTGATGTTGTGTTTAATAAAACCATAAAATCGTTAACAAAGTTGTTTATTTATGGCGGATTAGTCAGACTATAGTGGTGTGTGCCTCCGAATAGAGGGTCCTAGGGGGTCACTACTCAGTCGAGAGGGAAAAATGAAAATATATGGCTGTGGACGCATTTAAAAATGGACATTTATTGGAACAGTAGTGGCGTATATTTTAAAGTTGGAGACCAATGTGACCACATGCTGTGCCACGCGGTGAACGGTGTAGCGGCGCACTCGGTGGTGCACTGAAATCCGATGCGACTAAGGTGGCTTAGGTGGTGGGACTACTGGAAGCTTGACAGTCATTATAATTGAAATTTATGTCCGATTGGCTTGACAGACAAGCGATGGAGGGAACGATCGGATTTTATTGGGATTTGATTAACAAACAGACGATTTAATATTACTGCAAGGGGTTTGATGGTGACGTAAGGCTAAGTAATTGCTGATAGATGACACTTTATTATGCCGTGGCATGGGTACACTGTCTGTGGGCTTACTCACGTGGCAAAAGAGAAAGTATTTTTTTTAGCAGGGAGAGTAGATCTTTGTTTTATTAAACGTTTTCCGCCCCCCTGGCAGCTGACCTCCTCGTGGTGGGGGGCGGGCAACGTGACTGGGATGTGCAGATGGGGTAACTTAAACAGTTATTCCCATCCATACAATGCAGTCACGGCGAACAAAGCGCACACCCCATGATGACAAAAAGAAAAAGGACCGGCCTCGGATATTGCCAAACCTGGTAAATCAGGGCATCCTTTGGAGTCAGGCCTGAAGATTGTCAGTATGCGAGCGTCTGGTGGTCGGCCTGTCCCGCTCGGCAGCCGCCCGGGTCAAACCCGAAATGGCTACGAGCCTCGTGTCAATGGTCTCTCGAACCATTACGATAGGGGCACAGATGGACTCTCTGAATTTCGACAACGGCATCGTCTTAGGATAGGCACATAGAACGTCTCATCGCTCACAGGGAAGGACCTTGAGCTTGTTGGGGAGGCTGCTAAAAGTCGACTATATATAGTTGGCGTCTCTTCAACAAAGCAGAGAGGTTCTAAAACTGTGGATCTTTTGGATGGGTGGAAGCTCTTCCTGTCAAGAGTCGCACCCTCAATGTCTGCTTAGGCGCGAGTGGGGATACTCACAAGTCCCAGGTTGACAGACAGAGTATTGGAGTGGATACCATTAGGAGGGAGAGCTGCGATCTTAAAGCTCAAGCTTGAAAGTTCAACTCTAGCATTGGTGCAGGTGTATGCACCGAACCTTCAGTCAGAGTATGGAGCTTTCTTAGATGAAGTTGATGTTGCCCTTGGATAGGTTGCAGATATGGATTCTTTTGTCCTGATGGGTGAATTCAATGCTCATGTGGGTGTAGATGTTATGACATGGGGGAGTGTGATTGGGAGGAACGGTGATCCTGATCAAAACGCGAACGGAGAGAAGTTGTTGGATTTTTGTTGTGAAAATGGCTTATCCATCATGAACACTATCTTTCCACACAAAGACACTCATAAATACATAACATGGTACTGTAGAAGGAGTTTGGCGAAAAATTAGAACGTGACCACAGATCTACAAATAAGATGTTCTGGCAGACTGTCCGCCGACTCAGAGGAAAAAAGTTGAATATCGTTGAAGGAGTCAAATCCAAAGACGGTACACTTCTTTCCAATGAAGAGGACATCTTACGCAGATGGAGTGAGCACTTTTCAGAATTACTCAATCCCGAACAGGGCACCGAAGATGACAGACTTATTGTCGAGAGTTGGGCGGAAAGTAGTCCTACGGTAGAGGAAGTAACTTTGGCGATCAAAGCGCTAAAAGTTGGCAAATTTTCTGGTGTGGATAAAATGGCTCCCGTGTGTTATTAAAGTGACCTGGGAATGCGGTGAAACACCTGGTGATTAGCAAATGGGGGTGATAGTTCCTCTTTTTAAAAAAGGGGACAAAAGAGATTGCGCCAACTAAAGGGGTGTATCTCTTTTAAGTCTCACTGGAGAAGTCTTCGCCAAGGTGCTTGAAACGCGTTCCAGAGCTGTGGTTGAGGACATCTTGGGGGATGAGCAGTGCTGTTTTCGTCCCGGTAGAAATACAACCAACCAGTTATTCACTCTCAGAATGGTTCTTAAGAAGGCCTGGGAGTATGCTAAACCTGTCTACACTTGTTTTATGGATTTGGAAAAAGCATATGATAGGGTTCCTCGAGGCAAACTCTGGAGTGTTTTGCACTCCGCCACGGGTGCGTTTTGTCACCTCTCCTCTTCATTGTATATATGGATTGGATGTTGCAGCGCAGCCGTGCCGGGTAATGTTTCGAAGTGGGAGACCTTACGATTAGTCATCTGCTCTTTGCTGATGATTTGGTCATTCTTGGGTCCTCTCAAACCGAACTTCACACTCGCGCACTCGAAAGGTTTGTAGCCGTTTGTGATGATGCTAGAATGAAGATAAACGTGAACAAGTCAGAAGTAATGGTCGTTTCCAAAAAACGCATTTAGTGTACTCTGCATGTTAGTGGAGTTCCACTGAAGCAGGTGGATAAGTTTAAGTACCTCGGCGTCTTATTCACGAGTGATGGGAAGAGTAATGCCGAGTTATCCTGTAGAATTAGTCAGGCTGGATCAATTTTGAGAGAGCTTGGCCAATCTGTTATAAGGAAGGCTGAACTTAGCATTCAAGCTAAGCTATCGGTTCTTAACTCGGTGTATGTTCCAACTCTCATCTATGGTCATGAAATTTGGGTAGTGACTGAAAGAATAAGATCGCGGATACAAGCTACCGAAATGAGGTTCCTTCGCGGTGTTGCTGGAATAACTCGTAGGGATCGAGTGCGTAACACCAGAGTACGCAAGACGCTCAATGTTGAGCAGCTACTTCTCCGAACGGAACGATCTATGCTTCGAAGGTTTGGTCACGTAGTGCGTATGCCCCCAGACCGACTTCCAAGGCGTGCCATGGTGGCCGTGGCATCAGGTAGGCGACCACGGTAGGCTTAAAAATACATGGGTGGATCAAGTCCGACACCTCTTCTGGAGCCGTCTAGGTATCCCTCCTGATGAGTTGGAGTCAATGGCAGGTGATCGAGAAGGATGGAGAGTCCACCTGAGCATCCTACCCCCGCGACCGTCATGAAGGATTAGCAGGCCATTGAAAATGTATGTATGTATGTATGTATGTAAACGTTTTCTGTCATGTATAACTAACTTTTCCTTAAAGCAGTAGAGGAAGAAATGGATTAGTCACTCGCTGACTGAAAGAATGTCATTAATGTAAATGAAAAATAGGGTAGTAGATAGAAAAATGGGGTAGAGGTATTGGTACATCTACTTATGTATATAATACAGCTTGCATTGATTTAGAGAAGATGCCACCGACACGCCGTGAGCTTGAAACTGCTTTATGATAAAGAAAGATACACTCTTTCGAAAGCTTTAAGGATTACACTCTTTCGACATTAAATATCCTGTGGGACACTTTTGTTAGAATTTTTACTCGAGATAGCTCGAGTTCGAGCTAAAAAAAAACCTTGTTGACTATCAAAGCCTGGCGAACGGTAATTAATACTTCCACTTACAGTCTTTGTCCAAAAATAAGTGGAAGCACATAATTCACATCTTTACTTTTAGTAGATAAATCACATAGCCTCAGTAAACATCAAGCTCACACTGCGTCTAGACAAGATGGTGTAGCTGTCTACTGATGAGCCCAACCACCACATCAGGGCGAAATGGAGTTCTTTCATTAAATTGTTAATTCAGGGCTTCTCTTATACTTTAAATTTTCACCGCATATTTAAAGGAAGTTTAGGATAAACTCATTTAATAATACGTTCCCATTTGACAATGCTCTTTATAACTTTAGAGGGAGCTGACGGTTAAGATGTGGATCGGTAGTTAGAAGGGGAGGTCTTATCTCCTTTTTTTTTTTAATCGGCTGAACATCTAGAATGATGTCTGTGATGTAACATAATAAAGAAATTAAGAAAAACCAAAACACAGTTTTGAAGAGAAGGTATCCCATCTAGACCCATACATTTATTACTCACTAGCTCTGCCCGGATTTCAAGAAGTACTATCCCTGCGTTAGTCAAGTAAACAATGTGTCGATGCAAAAAATTGTTATTTTTCAGAAGGAAACATGAACCATTGCGCATCAATCAAAGCGCTCCGCCATTTCGTACGAAATGCGCGAAGGAAAAACCTATAACTTTAACATTTTTAATTACTTTTTTTTTTATTAATTTACATTTTTATATAGTATTATATATTAAGATAGTATAGTATAGTAGAGTATACAGTACAGTAAAATAAAAAAGCAATCAATTTAAACGGGAAATAAAAGTGATGAAATTATTGCGATATCCAAGATCGTTAAGGGCTTGTGGATTACATATACATACATATATGTATGTACATGTTCCTTTGTTAATTCTAAACTAAGTCAACAATTTATTTATGTTAGCGTCTGTAATGAAGGGCGTGTGATGGAAAAAAGGACTCATCACTTACACTCGGAGACCTAAAAGGTCCATTGTGTTTACCCTTGGTGGTGGAGTGGGATTAAAAATGTACATGATCATTTTTGAGGGACGTGAAACCTATCTTAATATTTATTACCTATCATTAAACCAGTTGGTACTCTTTAAGAATCTAAATATGCCATTTATCCGTGACTCTGTTGCCTCTGCAGTGCTAACAAAGAACCTTGAGCCTGGTATACGTAGGCGGTGTTCTTGCAGGGCGGGGCAGTGGCAAAGCAGGTGTTGGATTGAATCTACCTCTTCCTCGTTGCCGCAGCTTCTGCATAAATCGTTGGACTCAGCATTCCATTTACGCAGCATAACTCCAATGGCGTATGGTTCTTTTATTTTTTATTTAATTTTAACCATAAAGCGCGTGAGGTAGCACAGTCCTTCCTGAATTGTCAGAAGGCGTTGGCTTCGTTCTCTAAATTATATTATCTATTATATGATACCATGCAATCTTCCTATCGGTCGCCGTAATGAACGGCGGAATAGCTATGAATAGCTATGTCTATAAATTCTGATTTTTTGGAAATTTAAATTGATTAGTGATATTTTGTATTTTGTATACTATAGGTAGGTAGGTAGGTAAAGTGGTGGTCCAAAAGAACCCCATTAGTGCTTAGGGTGCACCGTTTTGTTACCACGGACTCTGGAGGAAGTGAAGGTGAATATAGCCCTTAACGGCACCAAGCGGAATGTCGACTCTTTCTGCTAGAGAGCCGTTAAGGGCCGACCCTCGCCTGGCCAGCTCATCAGCACGCACATTACCCTCATGGTTGCTGTGCCCTGGGACCCAGATGATAGTGATTCTCGAGTGAGTGCTTTGTTGATTCAATTCGAACCGGCATTGCTCTACCAGTTTTGAAGAGATGCAAACCGCATCAATGGCCTTGATGGCAGCCTGGCTATCCGAAAAAATAGCGATGTTGTGGTTAGATGTTGGAAGATTGTTTAGCAGGCGGCAGGCTTCTCGAATCGCAAGAAACTCCGCTTGGAAAACACTAGCAGAGTCTGGGAGACGGAAAGACCTTGATATATTCAGCTGGTCAGAGAAGATGCCTGCGTCGACTCCACAGTCCGTGTATATCCCCATATCATAGTTGTAGGTAACGCTTTCGTTCTTCCATTCTTCTCTGGAAGGGAATTTTGTTAAGAAGGATTTTCTGAAGTTGAGTTTGGGTATCGTGTAGTCGGTCGAGGACGCAACCAGTACACTTGGTATCGTCTCCAGGACCTTGCCGTGACCATATGGCCTTGTGGTCCAGCATCCATATTCCCTGAGCCGGACTGCGCTGCATATAGCTGTGTTTTTAATGTGTACTTCGAGGGGGATCCCCATTTCTTACCGAATGTTTTATTACAGGCATAGAAAGCTACCCTTGCCTTCTTAATTCGCTGTTCTATATTATAAGATGTGAAATCTAGTACAGCAAAACCTGAGCCGTACTAGATTAGAGAAGAGAGAAAGGAGATAGAGAAGAGAGAGAAAAGTAGTTTCTTTCCTTGTCCTAAGAAAGTATTATTGTAAAGAAGAAACGTGGTCGACGAAGACACAATTTTTGTTCCTTTTTCTAATTTTTATAATTTTGTTAATTTTATTCCTTTTCCGATAAAATAAAGTCGAGCCTGTTGGTTAAACAGGAGTATTAAACCATTTTATAATATTGAGTTTCCAACTAAGTTTCGGGTCTAGAACCATGCCTTGGTATTTTGCACTTTATACTATACGTACTAAAATAGTGTCAAATGCCACTTCAATGGGCTTTATCAAAATAGTTGAATTAATATTGGGGTGGCCTTTGAATAGTTATATACACATTCGAATAAGAATAAGGAGATAATATGAATACATTTAAAAATTACAATTCAAGTTAAATTTAAATCTTACAAATGCCGAAGGAAGAATTTTCATAACATGGTTCAATGGAAAACTAGGATGTCGATTTTTTTTTTGCAGAATTGAAAGAAGCTGAATTTTATTCCGATATGCCCCACCCCAGCAAGCAATACCATATTGGAGCTTCGGGTGAAAAATTCCATAATAAATAATTCTTAAGCGTTTGTCAGAGCAAACACTTTTAGGCAGAAAAAATGTCGGAATGTGCAACGAAAATATTTTTTCAATGACTGCGTGCAAAGCTCATTTTAGTATCAATAGTGTATTTGAATTCCTCTACCCTCTCAACTAAAAACCACTCATCACTGCAATGTAGGAAAAGATGAATGTGGGACACATGAGCAGCCTACTAGTTTGAATTTTTGGCAATCCGTAGAATGAAAGTAAAACTCCGCATCAGAGTCGGTTGTGCACGATAGGTTAGAAAACATTATTTTAGTTTTAGAGCTAATCCTCAATCTATGTTCGGCGAACCAGATCCTTAATATGTTTAGATCCCAGTTGAAATCAGAGTCCACGTTCAAAGCACTATCTGAACCGTTGGAACAGTCCACATCATCTGCAAAGGCAGTAAGTTTACCTCTAAAATCAAGCTCAAAGAGTGAATTAATGTATATAAGCAACAGAAAAGGTCTCAACACAGAGCCTTGAGGTACTCCTAAACTCACAAATTATACATCGCTCCGGATTTCATCGATTTTAACTCTTTGAGGTCTATTTGAAAAATAGGATCTGAACCAATCGAGCGTGAAACCACGAAATCCAGCTTTTTCTAGTTTTCTCAGTAAAATAGTGTGGTTAACCAAATTGAAGGCTTTCTTAATATCCACAAATAAACCTGCAGTGTACTTTTTTGCATCAAGGTTAGAGAAAACACTGCAACAAAAATTTAGTAGGGCATCTTCAGTTTACTTTCCCTGCTGAAAGCCATACTGCACAGGGCTGAAAAACTTATTCTTGTTTAAATAAGATAATAATCTTATTTTAACAATTTTTTCGAAAACTTTACTAAAGACGCACAGTGGTCAAATAAGTCGATCTAAGTGGACAAAATTCAAAAAATGTTGGGTTCCGAAATTAATTGAAAATCTCACATATAGGTGGCAAAATAGCCAATGAATCAAGGCTTGTGTTATATATAGTTGAAAATTATACAATATTTTGAAAATTATTTGTTTTACTATTCATAGAGAAGTATTTTAATTAGCTCTTTGATTTTTAAGAAACCAAAAAAAAAAAACAAGGTTCCAGTTTGGTAGAGCGTCTGATCGTCCAGTGTCGTCCATTTAAATTTTATGTTTTTGTTTAGATTGACTTATAAACTAATCGACTACGAAAGTTCTTTTGCTTTTTTCTGCGGACGACGAAGTTATACTGCTTTTTTAGACAGTAGGTAGATTTCCAAAAAATAACTATTTGATATTTTTAAAAATACTTTAGAGTCAGCATCGATCACGGGGTTGAATCCTGAGCTTCTATCGACTGTTTCAACAATTTTGCACACGATTTCCAGTGGTTTTAAATTGATGTTGAGAAGTTTAGACGCTTTTGTACAAAAACTGCAGTTATTTGTAAAACTCTACCCATGGTATTATAATACATGCCTGTGACTGTGCACAACATATTAATTCACGGGCTTGGCGTTGTGCAAAACTCAATATTTCCGATTGAACAATTAACGGGCGAATCACAAGAAGCCAGAAATAAGGATTGTAAATATTATGGTGAGCACAATACTCGCAAAATAAGCAGAGTAAGTACTATGCAAGATTTGCTGCATACGCTGCTTATTTCGTCAGATGCTGTGGTGAGCTTCTACCGAGAAACACCCCAGAAAGAAAGTGTCTGCTTTATCTTCCGATGTGGCAGTCTTCCTTTTAATTCCTGAAGATATGCTTGATCAGAAAAACTAAGATGAAAACAAGGATAAAGATGATGATTCTGAAGCTGATTGCTTGTTGTTAAGCATTGTAACTAGTTCACACTAAAAATTGTTTATTTCGTTTTTGTTGAATAATTATAATCCTAAATCTTTTTGTTTTTTTTTTTTTTATTTCTTTTTTGAATAAAAGCATTACTTTATTACGCAAAAATTAAATTAAAAATACAATTTTTCGTGAAAACTAAGTTAATGATGTATTTTCTCTCCCTTTTGTTCAAAAACAAGCCTTATAATTGGATAATTTTTTGTTTTCCTATTTAATCTTCAATAAGTACCCCTCAGCAAGTGGTTTAGAATCTAAAATTAATTTTGACCACTGTGAGACGGGAAGAAGTAATATTGGCCTGCAATTGCTCATATACTCTGCTAAACCTTTTTTAAATAGAGGCACCACATCCGCACATTTGAGAGCACTAAGAAAAACTCCAGAAAATATGCTTCGGTTAAAAATATGTATTGTATGTTTCCACATATTGGATTCCTTCAATTGCCAATTTATTTGCTACGGTTTTTAAGAATGTCAGTGTTTATTTCATATTATTAATTACTTGACTACTAAAACATACTGACTATAAGACTGTATCTTGTCACATTAAGGACATGACATCACAAGTTTTTTAGCGTGGCAAAATCGCATCAACACCTCCTCGGGGTGCCGGCTGGATAGTTATCTGATAGTGAACTTAAGATGAGCGTACGCTGAGTCTAACGATATATGTGTAGCTGAACACTCGGAACTGCGGTTCCTTCAGCACACTTCTGGGTGAACATCAGCACACATATGTTTAACTGGACGAGGCATCTCTTGATGAACTGATTTGCTGAAATATGCGTCTCAGAAGTAAGGACGAGCGGCGGATGAATTTTGTCAATGGAATCAACGATGACGTCTGTGTAGACGTCAGGTACTTGAGCTACTTCGGCATATTTGGAGCTGAGGTCTGTAAGCATTATCAATACTGGATCAGGGTATTGAAAAAGAGATGGTGGCGGATGAACCCTTAATGAGCCAATGGGAACGCGCATATCCCCGAAGTGGCTTGCTGGCATCGGTGTATCCGGCCCCTCCTCCTAGGTGTTGTAAAAATAGATCTAGCCCTCCAGGTTGGGGGTTGTGCTGTCGGAGATACTTCCCTACCACGTAAAAAAGGTCTAGTTACGAAGCAATCAACAGCCTCGGATAAGGACGATTTAACTGTTGACGACTCTGGCAAACGGAAAAAGGACAACGATCTTCAAATCTGCACGTGAAATGTCAGGTCCCTCTACGAACCACGCGCACCAGAACAACTTGCGGAGGAAATCAAATATCATCGCCATCCAAGAGGTGCGATGAGATTCTCCGGGCAGTAGGAGGATGGAAAACTGTGATATTTACTATGCGACTGCTACAAAAAATCCGGACAGCGACTATTTGGATGTAGATTCGTCTCTAGAGGCAGACTTAGGCAACAAGTCTTAACTTTCCGCCATATAAACGAACGTCTTATGACTATCCGCATCAAGGCTAATTAGCCAGCATAAACCTCACATGCGCTCATGCTCCCATAAAGAAGAAGAGCGACGACGATGCCAAAGATGACTTTTACGAGCTCCTTGACTTTGAGCAATGCTCTAGCCATGACGTCAAGATTGTCCTGAGCGGCTTTAACCCAAAGCTGGGAAAGGAATGCCTTTGTTGGTGGTACAGTCGGAAAACATGGCCTTCACGACAAGACATCCGATAATGGACTTAGGCTAATCGACTTTCGAAATGCTGTAGTGGCAAGCACGCGGTTCCGTCGCCTCAGAATCCATAAGGGAACATGGCAATCTAATGATTATATCACCGTTAACCAAATCGATTGTATTGCGATCGATGGAAGACACTCATCTAGTATATGGAATGCCCCAGCATTTCGAGGAGCCAATGTAGACTCGGACCACTAGTCGGTTGCAGCCAAGTTGCGAATGTGGATATCCAGTCACGCTGTTAGGCAGATTTACGTGTTCAATCTGGACGAAGATGGACAACAGTCCACCCACCAGACTTTGACGAGGTGAGGATAGCGATATCCGTGCTAAAGTCGAAAAAAAATGCTGGAGTGGACGGCCTAGCCGCTAAACTATTTAAAGCAGCGGGAGATGTTTTGGTAGTGAGCATATACCAACTCGTCAATAAATGTAGTGTAACGTTAGCATCGTTTGCCCGATCCTTAAAAACGGGGACCCCCTTAACTGCGCTAATTACAGGGGCATCAGTCTCCTAAAGATCGCTTACAAGATCTTGTCCGCAGTGTTTTGACAACGTCTAAGACTATGGTTATGTAGCAAGCGAATAATACTAGCGCTAGCAAGCGCTTGCTGTGTGTATCGCGAGCTCGTGCTCTCTTTGGCTTTTAAGCTGGTCGATTAAAATGTAGCTAGTTAACGCTTTAGTTTCTGTTTGGTTTCAGTGAAGTGCACACCATGTTGGTTTTTTTAGACGAAGAAAGTGCGTGGCTGAGATACACATTTAAAAAAAAAAAAAAAGAATCGCGGTCTCAATTAGGTGAATATGGCTACTTGCACAAAATGCTTAAGGAAGATGGAGATGGGTTTTTCCAATTTTACCGAATAAGTCCTTCCACATTCGAATACGTATTAAATAGAATACGGTTATCTACGACTATTCAAAAAGGAACAAGCAACTTTGTAGAAATGATTTTAGCTGCATTCTTTTGTTCGCAAGTCCCACAAACAACGCTGTTTCTGCACTTCACTTATTAATTTTTCACAGTCCATTCTAGGTTGGTAGCACTTTTCGACTAAGCTCGCGCTTGCAAATGAAATTGAGTTCCTCTAAATTGCATGGCAAAGCCTCAACTTGCGTAAATTCTTTTTGATGTCAAATGGGTTGGTAAGGTCGTTACCGATCTTGATGGAGCAGCGTGAGTCGAATAAGTTTGACAAGAATGTCTACGATAAAGGACACACAACATCGGCGTCTTGGACAGATATAATTGTAAAGGAGTTTGTCTACCTAGGGTCTATGGTGAGCTCCGCAAATGACATCAGTAGGAAGATCAAACGAAGAATTACTCTTGCCAATCGCTGTTTCTGTGGAATAAGATGGCAATTGAGTAACAAAACCCTATCTCGAACTACTAAGGTAACTCTTTATAAGACTCTAATCATCCCAGTCCTGCTGTATGGCGCAGAGGCATGGGCTTTATCAAAATAGGATGAGGACGTCCTTGGTTACTTTGACAGAAAAGTTCTTCGAGCGATCTTTGGTCCCGTCTGCATAGACGCTAAGTGAAGGAGAAGGTACAATGCCGAAGTATACAGCCTATATAAGAATATCGACTTAACCAGAAGAATTCACATACAGCGAATAAGATGGCTGGGACATTTAAAGCGGATGGAGCCCAACGTTCCCGCTAAGAAAGTCTTCGAATCCACCCCGGTTGGACGGCGCAGTAGAGGACGACCTCGCGGTAGGTGGCGCAAACAAGTGGAGGGGGACCTCAACCAACTTGGTGTGCCCAACTGTAGGCAGCTGGCTAATGACGGTAGCCGGTAGGAAAGGTATTTTGGTTGATGCCGAAGTCCACTGTGTGAGTGATCTAAATTTTTGATGTATGTATATTCTATAGGTGCACATAATTATTATTTTCTGATTTGTTAGTATATTTTTGTACAATTTCCAAGGTACAATTTCTAATCTTCTTTTACTACGTATACTACTATACTACACGAACCCTATTGGTCTCACTCTGTTGCCTGTCCATTTGCCTGTTTGTCACCATCTTCTAGCTCTTATATATTGTAGCCAGTGTCATTTTCCAAACAGCCGTCCTGATGGCTCCGAAATTAGTATATACTCGTACATACTCGTATGTACATATGTACATATGCACGCGTTGTTAAAATTATCTTCTTTAAAGAGTCTGCAGTTTTTTTTTATTTAACATTTATAATACGTATGAGCTCAAACTAGAAGAATGTCGAAAAACAATGCGTTCCCCTCACGCTTCCTGAGAAACCAATATGTGTTTATTTACAGAGCCGAAAGGGTTTTGATGTTAGTGCTCTTAAAACTTTGATTAATGTATTATCTTAACCGTTTATATTCAAAATGGAAAAGATCTTTTCTTATCAATCATGTATTTATTCCCGTCAACACGTTCGGTCTTTATTAGTTACAAACATCGAATAAGAA
This sequence comes from Brachypalpus laphriformis, assembly GCA_945910035.1. Lineage (NCBI taxonomy): Eukaryota > Metazoa > Arthropoda > Insecta > Diptera > Syrphidae > Brachypalpus > Brachypalpus laphriformis. The sequence continues at coordinate 206,762,576 of OX246753.1, forward strand.
AAAGGATGAAAATAAAACAAAAAAAAGCCCAATGACATGGCACTCTAGTGTTGCCATACTACTTTTAATCGTTTGCTACTTTCTCATACGCAACAAATGATAGATTTTAATTTATTGTTGATGTTTATGAATAAATAAATCCACATCCCATGATTTTCCAGGAATGCCCTATTAATGTACAAACATTTCTTAGATCGGTGTTATTGAAATAATACGTTACGATTAGAATCTTTTTCTTACAGCACATCAGCTGAAACCAAAGCTATAAAAACAAACTCAAAATTCTTTAGGAACTCCTATAAACTCAGTTCACACAACAGCGTGTTATATGTAAATGATCTCCGAGGGATTAGACATTTACTCATTTCTATTTTTTATAATTGAAAATGTGTTATTTATGTGCTTTATAAAAAGATTACACTTTTATTCAAAGACTACATTAATTTAAATATCAACGAAAAGGACCTTCTTCGTTCTCTCCTATAAGGAACTAAGTCCCTAAAAAAAACTGACGTCTTAAATGTATGTCTCGCTATCAGGACCACTTTATTACTTCTTAAAAGCCACAAAATTAGGGGTAAGCATTTATGTCATCATCCCTATGTTCTAGTCATCATCCCCGACCGTGCCGACCCTATCACACAAAAAACATAAATTTAACGTCATTCTCTTTTTGATGGCTAAAAATCCAGTTCACACCAATTTTCTACGTAAGTCACACAAGGTGCGCGATAACAACAGGCTTCGCTCTGTGCATTGAACCATCACGCGCAACGATCTAAATAAGCCTTGTTCATTGCATGCGCTGGTTAGGGGATACGAACGAACCCTCATCCTGTGATCCTGTTCAAGAGGTGACACACAATTAAACTGATTTCACAATGCGACGTTTAAGTAATTCCGCTGAACCACACAAAAGACCAGACGCTTGATATTGTTGCCATCTAGTACATGTCCCTGTTTCGCTTGAATGCCCTTGCGACAAATCTCCTCTTCAGTATATCCCTCTATCGTTTGCAATGGCACGTCACGTCACTTCACGTCAATCATCATCTCGTTCGACAATTGTTTTTATATACTTATACATATATATATTTTTTTATTTATACTCTTTCCTATTTCCAACCGTTGTTGGTTTATTTTTAATTTAAAATTTTATTTTGAGATTTGAAAAGTTGGGTAAGGGTCGCTATTGTTGTTTCAAGTCCTGAAGGGTTATGGCAGAGTCCTTTACACCCCTATTGGGTGTCAGAAGCGCCGAGAGAATGAAACAATAACAATTTCGGGGTAGCTAACTGGTAGGATAACATAAAAAAGCAACAATGAAGCAAGTTTCCTGACTTGGATAACTGGAAAAGTACACATCACTATGGGGATGGAGTACCGCGGAAAAGGAGGATTTTGAAACAATTTTCAAAATAGGGCCAAGGACTTTTTAGTGAAATGTAATATTGTTCAAGTACTTAAGAGGTAAATAATGCTGTAAACTGGTTGAGATTTGTTGAGAGCTTGATTTTTGAATGAATGGGTGATATAGTTAATATATTGTATAATATTACCGTTGAGAATTAAAATAAAAATGAGTTTTAAGTGCGCCAAAATAATTTGGCGAAATTTGTGTTAATTGCAGTAAATTCTACAAAACTGCATAGCATACAACTTAAGAATTTGGTGAATATGCTAGTATCAGTCTCTCATTTCACTCCGTGGATGTGTTTAAGAACACACTTTGCACGGCTACGTCTACTGCGATGTTCGCTTAAAGGCTTTACAGTATTGAGAATGTCTAAGCCCGTTTCATGGAGGAAACGGGGATATCGATTCGACGCATTACCAGGTTGTTTACGGAATGCACTGCAGACATGCACTCCGAGTATACCCGGATTCTATAATCGTTTAGTACATTAGTAAATATCGGTAGTAATACCTTAGGTCGTAATGCGAATCAGCGCAAGTTTCATTACTTAGGGTGCCTTTGCAGCAACTGTAATGTGGGCTGCATTATCTACAAATTTTGGTTTCGTCATGCAATAACTTCATGCAGTTTTTTTTTGGATTATACCGACTGATACCGCAACAGTGGGGTGCATGGCCATTGTAACACTCCGAGGTTATACGAAGCAGATATACTAACCCGACAAAGCCCTATCGGTACGAATACCTACGATCAACATTGACAATGTCATTTATTTACAGAGACACACTAAATCAATGGCGAAAACATCTAGACTATTGTAATACAGCTAAGCTACTATGAACAAGGAAGTTAAACAAGACTTGTCAAGCGCCACGACTTCTCTAAATTAACTAACACCAACTCTGTACTATTGCTACGCATTAATAATTACAACAATGATTTTGTGAATTTGCGTCCAAACTTGAACTTTAAACTTTCCTTTTCCTTTCTGTAAACAAAATAATATTCTTATGCATAATTCCGTAACCTTTAAGTCATGTTATTTTAACTATTCGACAATCCGAAATACTCCTTGCAATAATTAATTCGGAATAGCGAGACATTACTGTATTTTCTAGGAGCCAGGATAGAAACAGTCCAACTTGTAGAAAGTTTGCGAGACAGGCCACCGTACTATCGCCTGATGAGCGCGGTTTCAGACAAACTGATTATCTTACACAACCCAATGACTTCAGTTTCAATATAAAAAGAGTAATGCCTCAAAGGAAAGATTAATCAGAGAGTCAAATCTGAAACCCGGACAATATCTCAATTTTTAAATCGCCAGGTCAATAAGGCTTCTAAACTGCCCGTGTGTGTTCCAGGCGGAAGTTCTAGCAATTGTCCAGGCGGCCTGAGAGCGAGTGAAATTAACGTCAAGAAAAGACATTGACTTATATATAGACAGCCAAGTAGCTATCAAAACCATCTCATTCACAGTTATTAAGTCCAACCTTCTGAAACGATGCTGCGGTGCTCTAAAAACGCTCACTGCAAACCACAATGTACCGATCTGGTGGGTCCGGGAATGAGCAAGAAAGCGCTCCGAATTCGGCCTATAAAAATTCTCTAACTGAATTCTGCCCTCACTGACAATACTGAAATCGAGCATAACATTGGGCTTCCAAAATCAGACTGACAAGAAATGGAACTCACCTCTTCATGCCGCATCTCTAGATACCTCTGTAAAACAACAACAGAATGAAAATAAAGTGCATCCTTTTGCTGAATAGATCACACTTAACACTCTACGTAAGCATCATTACAGATTATAACCTGCTGGCAACTCACTCAAGAACGATGCGTTTAAGTACATCTGAGCATTGCACTATTGGATTATTTCGTTTCTTTCTTTGTGAGCGATGACTATGTAGCCACCCCTATAACCTACCTGCCTACTAGGAACCACCGTTTGAAAGAAACTCGCGCCCGGCGGGGTTAGCACCGAGCGCAATACAAACTGAGCCCGAAGTCGAACAACATAAGAAGTCGAATGCAGCCTGAAGATTTTTTGTAGGCACTGAAGTGCATACCCCCCAAGCGGAATCTACTACGAGCGGTCCCTGTAGAGAGCATCTTTTCGTATCGGATACCCAAAAGGCATAACAAGATATGGATAGAGAGATAGAGAAGTGCAAAGACATTGTAAGACGAATGAAAGGGGCTATGGGTAGGCAAAAGAATATCAGCACCGAAATCTAGAATGGCCTAGCTGAACTCGAGGAGTCACTGGACGTCATAGCGTCGCTTAAGAGAATATGGAACACTGACCTGCGACCACTACAGATGGACACCCCAACCCAAAAGGCGCCGCAGGTTATCCAACCGGAATTACCAGAGAGTAGGGCCGGGTGACCACTGGTAAACCTCAAACCCAAAAAAAGGACACGTCGAGCCCCCTTGCGAGGGAAGTAGAGAAGAGGAAGAAGCCAGCCCTGAGGAATGCGACCCCACAATCCCGCGTGCAAAAATCAAGTGGAAAGATACACCTCGAGATGGAGAGCACAACGCACCAGCAACCGACTCAACAAAGCAGAAGAGATCTTACCCGAATAAAAATGAGACGAAGCAAAAGCAGTCAAAGAAAGAAGAAAAAGAAGCGACAGCCCAAGTCTCGACCGGAAGCATCCTCATAACGCCGAAATTCTAAGAGAAATCCGAAGTAAGGCCAACCCTGACGATACGGAAACAGAAATCAAAGATATATGCCAAACAGGGGCAGGGAAAGTTGTACTCGAATTCGCCGCAGGAACTAAGGATAAAGAAAGTTTCAGCACGTCACTGAAAACCATTTTGGGGGAAAAGGCAACCATCCACAACCTGGAGACCACAGCCACGCTTGAGATTCGGGACATGGATGAATTGACTACAGTAGAGGAAATAAAAGAAGCCGTCAGACAAAAACTCAATGACCCCGTAGTGGATGTCCAGGTAACTCTAATGAAGCCAAACCCAAGAGCACAGAAAATGGTAATAGTTCAACGCAATGCACGAGCCGCAAATGAACTGCTGAAGGCCTCACGAAAAAAATCGGGTGCAGAGTGCGCCGAAGACGCAAGGACATTCCCCGTAAAAAGCCAAGGCGCAGAAAGAGACTTCGTTTGGAAGAAATATGCGGGACTTACGATAATCAGCTGCTACTTCACGCAAAACGAAAGAATAAACGAGTTCCGAGAAAAGTTGGACCGACTAGAGGACTTCATTCAAGAGACCGAGGGGGAAGTCCTGGTCGGTGGAGACTTCAACGCAAAAGCACAAGAGTGGGGAATGCCGACCACGGACTCACGAGGAAAGCAAATTCTCGAGATAGCTGCAAGTCGAGGGCCTAACAATGCGAACATAGGCAAAACATCCACATTTAGGAGGTCTGGTTACGCAGAGACTATCCCGGACGTAACCTTCGCATCCTAGGCTAGGCTTCAAAGTCGTAATGCGAAAACTGGGAACGCAGATGGCTAGCCCTGTCCTGAACGAAGAAAGGATGGAGTTTATAGTGAACACACTCTTCCCAACGCATCGTGTTCGGCCTCCCGACACCTCTCCGATCCAACGACCAGAAACCCCGATGTTCAGTGAAGAAGAGTTGATCCTCGCGTCGAAAACACTACAAAACCGAAAGGCCCCTGGACCCCACGGAATACCACCAGAGGTGCTCAAGACGATTGCCCAGACAAGTCCTCAGCTGCTGCTGAACATGTACAATAGCTGTCTCCAGGAAGGGGTTTTCCCTAGGAGCTGGAAGTTACAGCGCTTGGTACTGATCAGCAAAGGAAAAGGAGATCCGGATTCCCCATCAGCGTACAGGCCTCTGTGTATGCTAGACACCGCAGGGAAACTCCTAGAAAAGTTGCTCAAACCAAACAGAAGATTTGTCCGAAACACAGCACGGATTCAGAAAGGGCCACTCTACGATTGGAGCAATTGAAGAAGTGGTAAGGACCTTCCAATTGGCTCAACAGGGCAACCACTATTCAAGGAAAATCGTATTGCTAGCAACTCTCGACGTGCGAAATGCCTTCAATTCAGCCAGATGGAGCGATATGCTGAACGTCCTCGAAAACACTTTTGATATTCCCGAATATTTCTTGCGGATGGTGAAAGACTATCTCAAGGACCGGAAGCTGTTATACAACACCGCAGAAGGACCACGAATAAAGCAGATTACTGCTGCAGCAGCACAGAGATCAATCCTGCGACCCGATCTCTGGAACATCTCCTACGCAGGCTGATCAGCAACATCGCTGAATGGAAGGATCGGAAACACACAACTTTACTTTCACCCCACCTTCTGTCGTAGCCACATGGAACATAGCATTAGGATGTTTTTATTATATATCTACTTCCTGGTGGTAGCAGGTAATGCAACGCTTCAAATGTCTTAACATTTTTTAGATCTACAAAAAAAAAATTATAATATGCATGTACATATCACCTTATGAGCTTGCATTACCTTCCTTATGGTCATTAAATATTTTGTTTCTTCCTTTTTGCAGCAGCTGCAATATTTTTTTCTTGCTTTTATTCCTCCACCCAGAATAAAAGCTGCAGACTGCATCATTATGCGCACAAGTGAAATCTATTTAAATCTGAGAAAAAGAAATATTTAATTCCGATTATTGGAAAATTGTTTAAAATTACTATCTTTGTCCATAAGCGTGCTTTAGTAAAGGCCACTCTCCAAGAATATGAGTAAAATAGATGGACTTATTTCTTTTCTTCTTTACAAAATACAAATATTTGGCGCTACAGCTCACATTAAAGTGCCAGGGCCTAGCTTCTCGCAACCACTCATGTTATGTGCGTTATATTTTTCACACGAATTTTTTCTTCTTTGCTCATATGTTAATTTCCTCTTGCTTTCCACGGTTGGCCAAGGTTCTTGATTATGTAATAGCTAAAGTTTGTCGGAATCGTTTTGTGTGTCGTTGATTCTTTCTTTCTTTTCTATTAAAAATATTGCTATCACATCAAATGTTAAAGTTTTGCAAAATAGAATTACTGGTAAAACTAAATAACAAAATCACTTAATACTTAAGTTTGATAACATTTTATGGTATATCCTTATGGAGTCACAAACCTTAAATGCCCAATAACTCGAAGCAAACACTTTGTGACTGGGAAATATTTTGCAGCATACCGGCGATATTTAGAAAAGCATTTATAAATATTACTTACGTGCTAATTGATTGCATTGCAATGGTTCTTGATTACCAGCTACATTAAAATCCATTTTCGATTTAAAATATTTCACTGAACACTTAATTTTTATTTTCTATTTTTTCACTTTATGTGCGTACAAAACACAACCGAACTTTTTAAGCGTTTCGAAAAAGTAATGCTTAAAGGCACACAAGAAACTTACAGTAACTCAAAGTAAAAATGGAACACACTTAAAGAAAAGGAATGAAGTAGCAATTGTAATGTCCAAATGTAATAGAATAAATTTCTGAAGTTAATTTTGAGAAACTTTATTAATTAACATATCGAATAAATAAACACAAGAATTCAAGTTGGGGTTTTAGTTTAAAAAAATAAACAATTTGATTATAAGAACAAAAAACAAACTCAAAGTAATAATGGAACACAATGTCACATTCAATAAAAATAATAAATAAACAAATATATTCTCGCAAATTAATACTTGGTGGGTAATCCTTTCTGCTTTTTAACTGCTGCTAAACGACTTGGCATGGATTCAACAAGTTTTCGGCAATAGGAAGGTTCAATACTGCTCCATTCTTTGACTAATGCCATTTTAAGGTCATTTCGATTAGATATCGAATATTTTTTTAACTTTTCTTCTAGGTAGCTCCATAAATGCTCAATTACGTTTAGGTCGGGAGACTGAGGCGGTGTTTCCAAGACGTGAGGACAATGGTAGAGAAGCCAGTTTCTTACGTTATAAGCCTTATGCTTAGGATCATTGTCCTGGTAAAAGTAAAAATTTCTTTCAATTCCTAATTTCCGAGCACTTTCTTTGGCGTTGGACTTCAAAATATTGAGGTAAACTGTTTGGCCCATTATACCTTCAATTATGTGAAGGTTACCGGGGCCTGCAGCAGACATAGCACCCCAAACCATCACAGACCCTCCACCGTGCTTCACTGTTGGTCGCAAATTTTTTTCTTTTAGTGCTTCGTTACTTCTCCTCCACACAAACGATCTACCATCTGATCGGAAAACATTAAATTTGCTTTCGTCAGTAAATAAAACCTGCTCCCAGAATGAAAAGTCTTTGTCACCATATTGTTTTGCGAATTCTTGCCTCTTTTTTCGATTGATCTTGCTCACAAGAGGCTTTCTTCTTGCTACTCTTCCATGAAGTTCATGCTTCCGCAGTACAATTCTTACCGTTTCTGGGTTGACTTTTTTTCCAAGGTAGTTCTCGACTTCTGCAGCAAGCTTTGGAGCACTAATATGGGGGTTTAGGTGCCATATTTATAAGTATCTTCCTTTAAGTACTTTAGAAACCAAAAATTAAACTCAAATTGTTATAGGGGGATTTCCCTGATTACGTACAACTCGAATGTGAAATAAGATGCAGTTGAATCAAAAGCGAAATAACAATCCTGGGTGTGTTCTATTTTATCTTTGTCGTCGATTTTTGGAGAGTGAATTATAAATTTTTCCTGAGCGTTAAAATAATTATCTAAAATATGGCCGGTTTAAATTTTTTCATAGTCAAGATATAAACCAATGACACAGATATGTTTTTTTATTAGAATAACATTCGTTTACTAAACCGTCGCCAATTAAAGTTTTAAATACAGGTTGTTCCATTTTAACTTTGAGCTACTGTATGATAATCTGATAAGAATCTTACTGATACTTCGGCAATAATAACTGAAAGAACCGCAGATTTTGCTGATTCAACTACTGGCACAAAGAAAAATCGGTAGAGTCGACAAATTTCTTCTACATTACAGGAATAGTCCTACACAATTGAAACTGAAATGACAGTAAAAGCAATTAAAAAATTAGTTGAAATTTTGTTTTATCGAAAAATATGTTTCGTTAAAATCAACAAAATCTCCGCCGTTTTTACAAATATTATTGTTATTGAAAAGTATCCCAAATCAACCCATTCATCATCATCCCAATTCACTTGTAATTGGCGATTTCAACAGTTTTAGCTGTTGATATATATTTTTGAAAGACATTTTTTACCGATTTGCTTTTGACAACTTTGAGCTGTTGAATTTACAAAACTTTTTTCTCTCCGTGTACGCGCTGCATAAACTATTGATGATATATGAAAGCTATAGGTATGTGACAATATTTTGCTTTATTCTCGCTGCCTCTTCGCTATTTTTAAGAGCAGAACCGGCTGACTGAAGGAAAGGAGGTAGTACTCTTTGTGCTTTCTTATTCTACCTGGGCATGTTATAATTGAGTTTACACATTTTTAGTATTTTCAGTTAGCGTTTATACATATTTAAAAAAAAAGAAGTCAATTAGCGCCAACTACAATGCGGGCGAGGCAAGACGAGCACGGGTCAGCTTGTTCATTCAACACCTTACGGTTGTTTCTTTCATCAACTAGCACGTTTTGTATTTGGATGAAAGTTTGACAACATGGTGGTAAATAGGCTTCAAAAAGCGGCCCTCCTGTTTGTCTAAATTTTGGTGAAAACTCTTTGATGTAGAACGTTTGCTTCTGTATTACATTAGTGATAGAAGTTATATAAAACACCTCAGTGAACATAACCAACTTCATTGAGCAATTATTTAGTTCCTAATGGGAATGTCGTAATAATACTTGTATGTACTTATTAATAGAATTACCAAACCAAGTCTACTAAACTACACTACCATTCACATTTCCTGAACAACTCACAATCCTATCAAATAGTTTTTATTTTTCTTCAATGCTTTTCAAATGACTCAATCGAATGGCAGAGATATTTATTTGCTACATTCATAGGCCCAACGGTGCGCAGCACCCCACGTACACACATCCGCACGACTGTATACATTTTATGCATTTCCCGGCACATATTTCGCTCGTTCATTGCTGTCGCCGCCTATAAAATCACGTCATCTTGTCATTACTCTTATCAAATCAACATGTCATTTCGTTGGCTGTATTCCGCTGTGTAAATAGCCTCTAGTCGCGCTGCCTATCTGTCTGTCTGTTGAAGTTTGTGCGACTATTTATCTGCTGAGTCAGGGCTCACTGAGAAGAAATCGCGCCGCAGAACCACGCACTGCAAGCACCGCGCATGCATCTACCACTACCCGCTGCTGTAACACACGCATACGGCAGCCATGCGGCAAACATCAAAGCCTGCCATCATTTGGCACATAAACTCAACCTTTCGAAACATTAAACGCTGCCGGCTGTCAGCTCTGTTGTTACTGCTGCCTCAGTCGCCCGCCGCCGATTGCTTCTTGTCGAAACGTAACAAGCAACCAGGCGATCTTTTTGTAAATTGTCGACTCGTATCCGTTCTGTGTGTGCCTGCCTGCCTTTGCGGTGGAGACCTCATTTAACATGTGGATCTGGCAAAAATGCTACAACAGTTACATACGCCCAAATGTCGATGCCACGTGGTGACACATTTCCAAATTTGCAACAAGCCACCTTTGTCGGTGCATGACACCAAATGATTCCAGCTCCAGCAACTTACTCTGTGAGTGGACCACCAAGAGGTCGGTGGTCTGTCTGTGTACATCGGATGCAGACTCCAACGCCACATTAACCTGCTGCAGCAGGGCAACTGTAAGGCAAATAATGAACGACTCAATTAAGTGCATTCAATGGAGGAACACAATTAGGTGGCAAGTCAGGCAGCGGCGTCGACTAGGAAAATGAACACAGTCCAGGTAAAGTGAAGAAGGTACACTCATGGTACATGGCACATTCGTTGCACAACATCGTGTGGGAGTGTGCAACTAAAGGAAATGTCTTCATTTACTTTGTGCTGGTCGTCGTCGTTTTGTTGGATACTACTCTGGGGCGGGCTGTAACTGAATGCCTTGTGTGTAGGTTGTAGCCACCAAACCGAGGAGGGTTTGGTGGGCATTCAACTCTGCAATTGTTGTCCAAAAGTGTTGCAATGTGAAACCGGGTTTATTGTTTAGTGTGGCATAGCAAGACATTTCGTTTCATTTGCTGCTGCTTCCGGCATTATGTGGGATCTCATTTGTTAGAAGTCAAGTATGAGGTAAGGTATCAATGACAGATGGTGCAGGTGGAGGGGAATGTATGTTTTTAAATGTAGTTGCCTTCTAAATCGTTGAAAGGGTTCAAGTTGCCTACAAATAAGGTTACTATTTTCTTGTAAGAGAATGCTGTTGGTCTATGGGGTATTCGATCAAGGATGACAGAAAATACAACTTCAATATTTTAATTGTTTTTAAAGGTATATAAGATTAAATAAAGCAGTTCATATCGTGTGGTGTGGGCGCCGGATGCAGTGGTTAGTATGTCGGACTATTGTGCGTGAAGTTTAATGTTCGAATCGCAGATAACACCAAACGTTTTGTTTACGGTCCCACCCTCTCGTGAGCATTTGACAAATATCCGAGAGTATTGTTGTCACGAAAAAGCTTTTGAAAAACAAAATAAAAATTGCCTATAGGATACGGCACAAAACTCTAGATTCCTTTCATTCGTGCGAAAAATATAACGCACACAAGGCAAGTGGTTGTGCTAGCGAAAAGCTAGACCTGGGCCATTCATGGGCTGTGACGCCAAATATGTATGTGGATGTATATCCTGTGCTGACCGAAGTACAAAAAGTATTTCTCGGGGAATGACAGGCTTGACTGAGTACGCCGACAGACTCAACGCATTGCTAGTGAACTTAATCGCAGTCCCACAAGCAGCTATTGTCGCTACTAGAACATCAACCTGCGAGAAACATCTCTTTTGATATTGCGTTTTGTAGCCAGTGGATAGGTACTGCGCTCCTTAGGTACTTATTTATGATCTTCACATACCCATTTGAACTGAATCTCTAGTTTTCCGTTTGGGGAATGCGACTTTATGATGTGGTGATGTGACGTGTTGATGTGGTTCTCTTCATACTGTAACTGTACCTGCGAATACAATTTTCCCATATTCTCTGAATTTTTCAATAACACTTTTTAACTCTTTTTGAGATTCGCCAACAGATGATGCTTATAATGCGATATCTCTCGCTCTATAAAATACCGTAAAAACCTGATTGATAAACACGTGGACAACATTGGCTGGTTCATATCGTTCGCATGGGGAACAGAATATAAGCAGTTCCTGTGATCTGAAGCGAACCTCCCATACCACGATAGTAACTCAAGGCTAACAAGTACCTTAAGTTAGGTTATGTTGGGTTAGCTTAGGTGGCTGACCTGACAGTGGCAGGGCACTCTTAGACCATTTAGGTCCATTGTGATACCATATATTGATTGTGCTGTAGGAATCACCTTTGCCTTTCTCAGGAGGGAGAATTAATGTGCCTGTAGTGGTTAAGTAGGGTGACTGCTTACACAGAGCAAGCTTCAGTGGGCACTGCACAGCTTCAAACCATATAAATCCGCGAGACCAGATGGCATAATAGCTGCCGAATTCCAGAAGTCATAGGATATAATCCTGCCGATTGTTGAGACAATTTTTAAAAGTTGCCTAGACTTGGTATATATCTCAAAAATATGGAGAGAAGTTAAAGTTGTCTTCATACCCAAAGCGGGTAAATGCTCTCACATAAGTCCAAAAGATTTCAGACTTTTATCTCTCTTATCATTCCTCTTAAAAACATTAGAACGACTGATTGATATCCATTTACGCAACAGTATTGATAAGAAACTACTCTCGGCGGCCCAACACGCATATTGCAAAGGCAAATCAGTGGAGACGGCATTACACTCACTGGTGCGTAAAATAGAATATTCCCTGTTTCATAAGGAGTATATAATGGTTGCTTTTCTAGATATAGAAGGCGCTTTCAACAACGTCAATGTATAAGCGATAGCAGAAGCACTATCAGACCTGAAGGTCGACAGCTCACTTTGCGAACTGATTAATCTACTGCTTAATGGTCGGATTATCAACTCTAAGCGGGTGGGACGTCTATCAGAAGGTCTGTCAGTAGATGCACTCCGGAAGGTGTTGTTCTATTCCCCCTTTTGTGGAATCTGTTGATCGATGAACTATTGATAATCATGGTAGGCGAGGGATGCACGGCAATCGCTTATGCAGTTGATGTTGCTTTGGCTGTCTCAGGAATGCACATAAATACTCTAAGAGAACTTCTACAAAACGCTTTAAATAAGCTCACTAGATTGGCGGTTCTGTGTGGTTTGGGTGTAAACCTCCACAAAACTGAAGTTGTACTCTTCTCCAGGAAATATAAAATTCCGTCAGTCGACCCTCCTTCTCTCAATGGTATCAGCTTAACTTTCTCTGACACTGCAAAATATTTGGGTCTCATCCTGGATAAGATATTAAGCCGGAAATGTAATATTCAAGAAAGAGTAAAAAAAGCTACAGTAGCATTTTTCTCTTGCAAAAAAGCTATTGGAAATAGATGGGGTTTACAACCCCGAATCACTCACTGGCTCTACATCTCGGTCATTAGACCGATACTCACATGCGGGTTGATTATCTAGTGGCCGGCCTTAGTAAAAGCTATAAATCGCGATTATTTAAGTAAGGTCCAGCGCATAGCTTGTCTGTGCATAGGCGGAGCACTACTACTATATATAGCAAGCTAATGCAGCCGTTCGCCTCGAAGCTACTCAACAGTGGCCAAGAAAAGAATTTGGACACGCTTCCATTGATTAAATTCAAATTTCCTCCCGAAAACATGGACTACACCATCCCACGTCCAAACGTTGACAAGAACTTCCTCGTCACCATCTCCTCTAGATCACTCTGGAATGATGATGCATTTTTAGAAGGCGGGTCAATCCACTTCTTCACAGACAGCTCAAAATCCAAGGACGGAGTTGCTGGAGGTATTTTCTCTAACAGGTTTAATATTATGCTCTCATTCCGTCTTCCAAATCATTGTAGCGTATTTTGGCGATTAAAGAAGTCTTATCTTGGCTTAAGAAAAACGTGATATATGCTAGATATATCCGCATCTTTTCAGATAGCAAAGCAGGAATCAAATCCTTGGAATCGACCTCTATAAATTCCTTAGTAGCTCTAGACTGCCGATCGTCTCTCGTGGAGATGTCTGAGCAGTTCAATATTCACCTGTGTTGGGTGCCGGGGCATAAGGAGATTCCGGGGAATTGTAAGGCCGATGAACTCGCCAGAATAGGAACAAAGGCAACTTAGGTATACCAATCGCTACTTGCAAACTCAAATTTAAGCTGGATGCTATCGAGAGTACGAACCTTAGATGGACAAGACGATCCACATCTCTAGCTACAAAACAAATTTGGCCGAAGCTGGATCTAAAACGTTCTCAGAATTTAATTTCTCTCACCATATTGCATATCGGCGCTATAATAGGTGTCATCACTGGACACTGTCTAATAAGCAAGCATGCTGCAAGGCTAAGCGTTTTTGCGAACAACTTCTGTAGAAGCTGCATGGACGAAGAAGATGAAGAAACTATTCCTCACGTTCTTTGTTTCTGCCCAGCTCTCTACCGTAGACGAAAGCTTCACCTAGGAGCACCCTATTACAACGACATAGGCGACCTGAAAAACATCGACATTAATAGCCCCCTACGCTTCATAAGAAGGTCATAATGGTTTAACGAGTATCTAGGAGAAACTTTCTTCCATGATCCATGTGGTATCACAATGGACCTATTTTTGGTCTAAGTGTGTTGGCGATTCTCTGCTGACAGCCACTAACCTAAACTAACCTAGATCCTAGCCTAATGAGAACTAATCGAAAATTCTTACATATCATATAATGTAACCGTAAAATCCACCAAATGCACTTACCCATATTCAATAACAACAAAAAGCCTTTAAATTTACTTTTGCTCTATTCTTCTAAATATGGATAAAGACTTAAAAAATGCACTCTTTGAAGAAGTCACTGTCGTGTCACATACCAGGAATCTCAGACCGATTATACAATACTAACGTCTCTTTTACATAAAACGTTAGATAGAATCTTAGAGTCTTATATCAAGGCTGCAGTGGATAGTACCTTGTTTTCCACACCTCAACAATCGAAAAATTTTCCTGACTTCTTGATGTAAAATGTCATCAATGCCTTACGTAGTAATAAATGAGTCCTATGGAAGCGATAAATGTCAAAAAGTGCTTTATTTGTTAAGGGTTTAATCACCGTGCAGCAAATTGTACAACATAACCATGTTGCAGAAAATGTTGTGGTGAACATAATTCAAAGGACTGTAGTAATACTGAAGTAGTGAAGTGTATTAATTGTATAAGAACAAATGAAAAATTGGGTTTGAATCTAGACGTTAACCACGCAACCATTGATTTCTCGTGTCCAGTTTATCAAAAGAAATTGGACGCAGAGCGGAAGCGGGTGATGTATTAGCAATTAAAAAAATACGAATTGAATTGTAAGACTTTTCTTAAAGGCATACTTTTAAATATTCAAGGAATTACTGGTAATTTTGAAATGATAGAAGATCTTGCGGACAATAATAATCTCGACTTTTTATTGTTTACTGAAACGCATTTATCAAGCAGTGCAGACAGTTGTGAAATTTCTCTACCAGGATATAGAAGATACGATTGTCTCAGTAGTTCAACACACACTGGTGGCGTAACGGTTTATATACAATAAAAAGCGAATAAGTTTCGTGCAAAAATCGAGCTTCATAATAGACATGCAAATGTGGGTAATATCAGTCAAAATCTCTTATAAAGCCGAAGTTTGGAATGTAATAGTTATTTATAGATCAGCAGTAATCAGTACGCGTGATTTTTTGAAAATTTAAGCGAATGGATATTGGAAAATACAAGTGAAAATGAGCATACAATTGTCACAGGAGATTTCAATGTGGACTACCTTTCTCGAAGAAATTACGAAATAAACCATGTTAATAACTTCATGCAGCACATCGGACTCAAACAGCTGGTAAGAGAACCCACTCGCATTAAATCGTCATCGAAAACGCTTATTGATTACGTTCTATCTGATCATACTGTTCATATTGAAGTAAGTGTTAAAAAAGAATGGAAAGCTACGGACCACGAGTCTATTAATATAAAGCTATATACAAAATCGATAAAAAATTGTAATGTGCAGACAATATCGTGTGTTAAGTTTGTAAAAAATCAATTTGTGAGGACTTTTAATAACGAAATCGCAAGTAGTCAATCTTTGACAGAAGATGTAAATCAAAACGCTATTCTTTTTTAAAACCCTATCCAAAAAGCGTTAGCCTCGATGAAGAAAAATATTGTTTTAAATACGAAACGCGCGAAGTGGTATAATACCGACCTTTCCATTTTAAAGCAGAATAAGAAAATCCTATACAACCGGGCTACATATCTAAATACGAGAGAAGATTGGAATTGGTATAAAATTGCTAGAAACATATACAAATTTAGTTGTGTCAAAGCAAAAAGTTTTTACATTGAAACGCGTATTAACGAAATGCCGGTAATCAGAAAGATATTCAGAAGAAACCTTATTTTTAAAAAAGATAGAAATGAAATTAGTGAACTTAAAATCAATAATACAGTGCTTTCAAATGGAACGGAAATCGCAAATGCATTAAATAAATCATTTATAGATAGTGTTGTTGTGATTCATGATGCGATTCCTGATGTCCCATATTGGGATAATATACCAACATTCGAATCAGAATTTAAATTTGTGCAAATAGGCCTTTATGCACCACTTCATAACACAATTAAATCAATGAATAAAAAAAGAGACTGTTTCGGTTTAAACTGTAATATTATTCTAGAGTGTCTGAGTGAAATCCTCCCCCACCTTTTAAAAATTATAAATCTGTCTCTTAAAAACGGTATCTTTCCAGAAAATCGGAAGCAATCTATAGTTATACGCATAGAAAAAGCTAGTAATCCAATAAATCCAGAGGACTGGAGACCCATAAACATGCTACCAACCTATGAAACAATCCTCGAAGATATCATACACTTAGAAACATTCAGTTTCGTACGGAGCGTTGTTTTACTAAAATACACTTAATTCAGGAAAAACGAATTTCAAATGCGTTCATAGATGTTCTTAAAATCATGTTATTTCTTGTATTCTTTACAGTAATGAAGACAAAAAATTAAAAAGAATTCTAACTGTAAATTTTGTCTGTGTTATGTGAGATCCTTCGAATGCAGAGCAAACATTCAGTTTCGTACGAAGCAATTAAGCTCCTGTTCAGTTCGGAGTGTTAGCATTTAAGAACTGAAATTGTTTGTTTTATTTAAAATATACTATTTTGCTAAGAATTTGAGACACTTTTCTGTTCAGAATGTGTTTTTTTTGTGAAATTATTTAATTTTTTTGAATGGGTGAAAACAAAACGGAAGATATACTATCTTTGGTAATTTTTCATCGAAAGAAAGTAATATCTTTGGTCTTATAGCTAAAATGCTACAGCAACATAAGTCTACGAGACAATATATTTATAAGCGTTACCTTGAGGAAGGAAGAATTGAGAATGTGTGTAGTAACAAAGGTCCCAGAAGAATGACTATGTCTTCTGAAAAATTTATTTTGCGTGAAATAAAGAGAAATCTAAAGTTGTCTTCGGTCGAATCATGTAAAATGCTTGCTGATTTTAACGGAACTGATGTACAGCCAATCAGCATTGGACTTACGCTTAAAAAGAATGGTTAATTTAATTTTCACGAGTATGGCGCAGAAAACCTTTGGTCAGCGAAGTTAAAGAAAAAAAGGCTTAATTTCGCCAAAGCATACAAAGTTAAGTCGTTAGATTATTAGAAAAATGTTATATTCGTTGATGAAAGTAAATTCTCGCTCTTCCGAAACGACAAAAAACAAGAAAAAGTATACCGCAGGCGTAACGAGGCTTATCTTTTGAAAAACTTATCGGCGACTGTAAAACACGGTGTACAAAGCGTAATGGTTTGGGGTGCTATGGGATATGGAGGTGTTGGAAATTTTAAATTTTATTCAAGGGAATTTGAAAAATGTAATTTATCTTAACATTCTTAAAGAGAATCTACAACCTTCATCTAAGAAATTAGGCATTAAGAACTCATTTCACTTGTACCAAGCAAAGACCCAAAGCACATGGCTTTGGACGTTCGTCTTTGGCTCCTTTTTAACTGCCCAAAATGCATTGAAACATCCCCAAGAGCCCAGATATCAATCCAATAGAGCATCTGTGGGAGCACTTGGAAAGACAAATTAGGAAAACAAATGCCGTTAGAAACAAAAAGGAACTTAAAGCGCTAATTTCGAAAGAGTGGAATGAAATTCCATCCGATGTTATAAAAAAAGCTGTTTGCATCAATTCCAAATAGACATGCAACTATTTTAAAGCACGACGGAAATCCAACTTCCTATTATTTTTAATAATTTTTGCTTTTTGACGTAAAAATCTTAACTTTTAGGATTCGTACGAAACTGAATGTACCTTAAAATCTCTACTTTATGTGAACTATGTGACGGTGTTTTTGGTCGAGGGCTGAGGTAAACTCGCCGGGCCCGGGTTTTACCCAAAGAAACACCCTAAAACTTCGGGAAAGAGTTGTCTTTATTGACCGAGACTGATATTATACAATAACTACAATATATGGTATAAATAAAATATAATTTATTGGCGGGTTGATCGGCTCGCTGAATCTTGCTCCTTATGGATCCTGGGTCGCTAGGTCCGCTGAAGGTCGGCTTCCGTACGGTGGACTCGTTCTGGAGTTGATTCGTCGGTTGTCCTGGCCCACTTTAAGGGCGGGCGTGAAGGTCTCGTCCCACTTTAAGGGCGGGCGTGAATATCGCGTCCCAATTTAAGGGCGGGCGTGAATGTCTCGGCCCACTTTAAGGGCGGGCGAGAATGTCTCGTCCCACTTTAAGGGCGGGTGAGAGTGTCACGTCCCACTTTAAGGGCGGGCGTGAATGTCGCGTCCCATTTTAAGGGCGGGCGTGAATGTCGCGTCCCACTTTAAGGGCGGGCGTGAATGTCTCGGCCCACTTTAAGGGCGGGTGAGAGTGTCGCGTCCCACTTTGAGGGCGGGCGTGAATGCCGCGTACCACTTTAAGGGCAGGTGCGAAGGTCTCGGCCCACTTTAAGGGCGGGCGAGAGTGTCTTGCCCCACTTTAAGGGCGGGCGAGAATGTCGCGTCCCACTTTAAGGGCGGGCGTGAATGTCTTACTTACTTACTTAGGTGGCGCTACAGTTCGGGGTGAACCTGGGCCTCAACCAACAAGCCTCTCCATTTAGCTCGGTCTTTAGCTAATTGCCTCCAGTTGCGCACTCCAAGTTGGTCGAGGTCCCCTTGAACTTGTGCGCGCCACCTACGGCGATGATTCCCTCTACTGCGTCGTCCCTCCGGGTTAGATTCGAAGACTCTGCGGGCCGGAGCGTTGGTGTCCATTCGCTCTACATGTCCTAGCCATCTCAGACGTCCAATACGCAGTTTTTTGACTAGGTCGATGTCGCTGTACAGCTCGTATAGTTCGTGATTGAATCTTCTCCTCCAAAACCCGTCAACACAAACGGGACCGAAAATCTTACGAAGAATTTTTCTCTCGAAGCGACCAAGGATATCTTCATCCTCTTTGAATAAAGTCCATGTTTCAGCGCCGTAAAGCAGGACTGGGATGATCAAGGTCTTATATAGAGTCTCCTTAGTTGTTCGAGATAGGGCTTTACTGTTGAATTGCCTTATAAGCCCAAAAAAACAGCGATTGGCAAGAGTTATTCTTCGATTGATTTCTACGCTGATTTTGTTAAAAGAATTTATAGCAGAGCCAAGGTAGACAAAGTCCCTTACTACCTCGAAGTTATAGCTGCCCACGGTGACGTTTTGTCCAATTCGTCGGTGTTGGTTTTCCCTTCTAGTTGACAGCATATACTTGGTTTTGCCCTCGTTTATCGCCAAACCCATTTTGGCCGCTTCCGCCTCAATGCTTGCAAAAGCACCGGTGACAGCCCGCTGAGATCTTCCGATAATGTCTATATCGTCGGCGTATGCAAGCAGTTGTACAGACTTGTAATAGATTGTGCCTCCGGTGTTGGCTTGTGAGTTCCGCACAATCCGTTCAAGTACAATATTGAAGAAGTCACATGACAGCGCGTCACCTTTTCTAAAGCCTTTTTTGACATCAAAGGTCTCGGTGAGGTCATTACCGACCTTGATGAAGCAGCGAGCGTTCTCCATCGTCAGCCTGCACAGACGGACAAGTTTGGCAGGGATGTCAAAACTAGACATGGCTCTATAAAGCTCTTCTCTATAGATGCTGTCATAGGCGGCCTTGAAATCGATAAAGAGGTGGTGAGTATCGATTTGGAATTCTTGGGTTTTCTCCAGGATCTGCCGAAGTGTGAAGATTTGATCGATGGTGGACTTTCCTGGCCTGAAACCGCACTGATAGGGTCCAATCAGGCTGTTGATAAAGGGTTTCAGGCGTTCACACAATATCGCAGAAAAGATCTTATATGCGATGTTGAGGAGACTGATGCCTCTATAATTGGCGCATTTGAGGGGGTCTCCTTTCTTGTGGATCGGGCAAACGATGCTGAGATTCCAGTCATCAGGCATACACTCGTCTGACCAAATATTAGAAATGAGTTGGTGTATGCACTCTACCAATTCATCCCCAGCTGCCTTGAAAAGTTCGGCCGGTAAGCCGTCAGGTCCAGCAGCCTTGTTGGATTTTAGCTTGGATATTGCTATCCTCACTTCGTTTTGGTCAGGTGGACGGAAATTTTGACTATCATCGTCTATGTTGAATGGTTCATTCTGCCTGACAGCGGGATGTTGGTCTTCGTCGCCGTTATAGAGTCTGCAGAAGTAGTTTTTCCATATTCTCAGCACCGACTGTGATTCTACTACGAGGTTCCCATTTTCATCTCTACAGGTTTCTGTTCGGGTATTACTTCTCTGACACGTTCTTTTTACCTTTTGGTAAAACTTCCGTACATTGTTCCTGGAGTATAGACTCTCGATATTCTCAAACGCTCGCTTCTCATGCTCTTTCTTCTTCTTTTGGAGAAGCCGATGTTCTTCCCGTCTCTTTTGCTCGTAGAGCTCACGAGCAGCTCTCGTCTTCCTTTGCAGCACCTCTTTGTATGCCTCTTGTTTTGCTGCATGCACTCGACGGCATTCTTCGTCAAACCAGGGGTTTCGCGGTGCTGGTCGAGCGAGACCCAACACATCAGTCGCGGCGTTTCTGATGGCATGTTGGCAGCGTTGCCACTGGTCTTCGGTACTTGATGCTGGCGGCAAAGGGGTGATTGAGAGATTTCGGGATACGCGTTCAGCGAAGAGTCTGGCGGTCTCTTGCGATTGTAGCTTTTCGACGTTAAATTTTCTCACAGTAATTCTTCTTTGTTGCTCAGATTGGGATATTCGCATTCGTACCTTGGCTACAGCAAGGTAATGATCCGAGTCTATGTTGGCCGCTCGGAAGGTCCGGACATCCAGAATACTGGAGGCATGCTTTGCGTCGATCGCAATATGATCAATTTGGTTGATCGTTACATGATCATTGGACCGCCATGTCTGCTTATGAATATCGAGATGAGGAAACCATGTGCTTGCTATGGTGACATTTCGCTCCACAGCGAAATCAATTAGCCTTAGTCCGTTATCAGACGTGGTGTCGTGTAGGCTATGCTTACCGACTGCCCTACCAAAGACGTCCTCCTTTCCTATTTTGGCGTTAAAATCGCCCAATACGATTTTAACGTCGTATTTAGGACATTGCTCGTATGTTTTGTCGAGGAGCTCGTAGAAACACTCTTCGGTGGCAGGGTCCTTTTCTTCTGTGGGGGCATGAACACATATTAGGCTTATGTTAGCGAATTTAGCCTTGATCCGGATCGTCATAATACGCTCGCTCACGTGTCGGAAGCTTAAGACTTCTTGCCTAAGTCTGCCGCGTATGACAAATCCGCATCCGAATAAGCGTTGCCTGTTGCCTCTGTAGCAATCACCGTAGTAGATGTCACAGTTTTTCATCCTCTTTTTGCCCGGCCCATCCCATCGCACTTCCTGGATGGCGGTAATATCTGCTTTATAGCAGTCTAGGGCCTCTGCTAGTTGTTCGGCTGCACGTGGTCTGTAAAGGGACAGAACATTCCACGTACAGATCCGAAGGTCGTTGTCCTTATTTCGTTTGCTGGGGTCGTCATTAGTTGAGTCATCCTTATCCGAGGCTTTTGGTTGTTTCGGAACCATCGATTTTTTACGTGGTAGGGAAGTTACCCCGACGGCACAACCCCCAACCTGGAGGGCCAGGACGGCGGGCGTGAATGTCTCGACCCACTTTAAGGGCGGGCGAGAATGTCTCGTCCCACTTTAAGGGCGGGTGAGAGTGTCACGTCCCACTTTAAGGGCGGGCGTGAATGTCGCGTCCCACTTTAAGGGCGGGCGTGAATGTCGCGTCCCACTTTAAGGGCGGGCGTGAAGGTCTGGGCCCACTTTAAGGGCGGGCGAGAGTGTCTCGTCCCACTTTAAGGGCGGGCAAGAATGTCGCGTCCCACTTTAAGGGCGGGCGTGAATGTCGCGTCCCACTTTAAGGGCGGGCGCGAATGTCTCGGCCCACTTTAAGGGCGGGCGAGTGTGTCTCGTCCCACTTTAAGGGCGGGCGAGAATGTCGCGTCCCACTTTAAGGGCGGGCGTGAATGTCGCGTCTCACTTTAAGGGTGGGCGCGAATGTCTCGTCCCACTTTAAGGGCGGGCGAGAATGTCAAGACTCGCTTGAGAAGGTTTGTACCTACTGCAGAGGGTACGGCTGGTCGCGGTGCACCCCTTTTCCCGGAGGGTCGTGCTTACTTCTCCAAATAAATCTACAATTGACCACAAGTGTTTTCCTAGACGGGGAGAAACTTAATCGGGACGTCAGGTCAGCTATGGTCAGAAGCTGGCCTGAAATTGGTTGCCCAATCACCAAGGCGAAGGCTTTCAAAAGTTGGAACCGAGGCTCCTATGAGAGAATGCTCGCAGTACACAAAATTGGTACCCAACCACGGCTGAACAGACTCTACTGACCACGTCTCTCAATCTCCCTCTTATATAAGTTCCTGCAACAAGCAGGTGTGAATTCTAACAATGAATTCAATTTATTGTCACACACAACTTGGTTGAAGAGATTGAGAGAGACGGTCATGCTCTAACGGCGTGATCATCGCCAGATGTTGTTGTTCTATTGCAGGTACAGTAGTGGTCGGAGGTTTTCATCGACGAAGTAAACTTTTCGTCGGTCGGAGGTATGCATCGACGAAGTAAGCCACTCATTGGTCGGTGGTATACATCGACGAGCCGGGGGTATACATCGACGAAGTAAACACTTTGTCGGTCGGAGGAATACGAAGTAAACACTTCGCTTAAATGCAGGCGTCGACGAAGTAAACCATTCGTCGGTTGGGGGCATGCATTGTCATCATGCTCTGGCGGCGTGATCATCGCCAGATGTGCTATTGGAGGTACAGTGGTGGTAGGGAAATATGTAACACTTCGTTACAACTAATTCTTAATTTTTCTCTATTTTATTGAATTACTATTTTATTTTTGCTAATTCCTGGTATTTATATTACAATTCAATAAAAAATAACATTAAAGCTAGAAAAAACTTTATATTGTTTTGAAAATAACGAACAATTTGCAAAAATTCTCTTCGTACGAAACTGAATGTTCTTAAGTGTATATAAACAATTAACGCAATACTTTGATCATAAAAACATCTTGTGTGATCATCAATCCGGTTTTAGGGAAGGATATTCGTGCGAAACGTCTGTTTGTTATCTTATAAATGAGTGGAAAAAAGAGATTGAGAAAGGAAACTTTGTCATTGCGGTATTTCTAGACCTTAAACGCGCTTTTGAGACTATAGATAGAAATATTTTACTAAAAAAGCTATACAAGTATGGTATCCGCGGAAATGAATACAAATTATTTCAAAGCTACTTGTCGGGAAGATCACAAGAAACAAAAATAAAAGAAACATTTTCGAAAACAATTAATGTTGAACTTGGCGTCCCTTAAGGATCAAAATTAGGTGTATTACTTTTCTTAATTTATATTAATGATATTGGACAATCACTATCCCAAGTCCAAGTATCTCTCTTTGCGAATGATACCTTAATATACCTTGTTGGTAAGGATGAAAAAACAGATGTGTGAGTGTATAATGCAAAACGAGTTAAATGTCCTAAATAATTGGATGCGTATGAATAAACTAAAACTAAATGCATGTGTGTGAATTATAGCGGTTGGGACATAAACTTAGCAATAAATACTGAACGTATAGAATGTGTGCGCGAAATAAAGTATCTTGGTGTGATTATAGATTGCGAAACTAAGCGCAAAAATTAAAAAAAAAATTGGTTTCCTCTAAAGGGTCCGAAGAAATATTTCATTGAGCTGTGCAATAACAATATTCAACACTATTATCCTTCCCCATTTTAATTACTGTTCATCAATTATTTATATAAATAAATAAATACATTAAAGTGGCTAAGTGTTTCACAAAGACTAAAACTGAACGCATTAAAAATTATATTTAAAGTTAAAAATAACCTATTTCCAGATTATTTACAGCGAAATGTGAACTACATAACCAGCGCTAGGTATAACCTTAGGAACGCGGATGACTTTCATCTACCCTTAAATAGAAGAGCAAAACAACATCCTCTACAGAGGACTGCAGTTATTCAATAGTCTTCCAGTCAATTTAAAGCGTGAAACAAATTTTTATATTTTTAAGTCGAGAGTGATAAGCCTTTTAAAGAGTGATTTAGTATAATAATTTATTTCAAAAATGTATATGTAATATAATAATAATTATTTTCATAATATGTATACATTTGTTAAAAAAGTTTTTTCATAAACTAATAAAAATATTTAAAAAAAAGAGTAATTCTGTCAAGCGACAGGCACATCGAAGACACCACAAAGGGGAGAGATTTTCCCCTTTGCTGTAGAAGAGCTCCTTTGGAAAAAAATAGTAATAATAATAAAAATGAGTGCCAGTTATTAATAATGCAAATGATGTCGCTGTCTTAGTATTATATCAGGTAACTACCCGCAGTTGTTGTCTCTGTTGTGTTAACCCGACCAAGACCAAACTAGTCACGGTCACTATTTTCACAACTCACGGACTTTATTCCCCTCAAACTAGGATGCTCCATTCTTACACTCTCTAATAACACCAGCTATTTAGGACTAAAATTTAACCGTAAGCTCTATTGCTGCCATATGGTGTCTGCCAAATATTGTGCACTGTCTATACACGTCGTCAGTAAGGCCGATTCTCTAACCGATATGTGCAAGTTCAAGCCCCAGCGGGGAACAGCAATCGTCAGCCACCCAAGTATAAAATGGAAAACGAATAACATCAAAGTTTTTCCAACCACTGCATCAAAGAAAGGTTCCTGCCTGGTAGTACAATGGACCGAAGAGTCTGAGTGCTCTGGGATTTGGGTTTCTTTAAAACAAAGGCTGATTCTCAGGTATGTTAAAGCATTGTGTAGAGCCCTAGAGAGAGATACAAACCTAAAACTAACGGAAAAAACGCAGCAAATAGCTCGTCTTAACCTTACCGGTATACTGGCTACCAGAACCGCAATGAGACTGTTAGAATCCAAGTAAGAGATCAACGTGATGGACGAGCCGAAATCCCGCTATTGCATCGCCATCTTCTTGGCGTCACCGACAACTTAACCCTCGAACTAAATTTTAATTATGCAATGAATGCCTGTCAATTTTCACGGAGGACCTGGATAACCACCTCTCCTTTAACTTTCCAATCCATTACGTACGACAGTCAGTAGACTTGAAATCCTTTGCATCCAGCATCATAAGACTTAAGGCCATGAAAGACTGCCGTGTATTTCTTAACGAAATAGTAGTATAACCTCAACCTTCTCTGGGTACCAGCTCATTTTGACATACCGGAAATCGCAAAACTTATAACTAGACCGACAAGGTCTTGTTGAGAATAGTTTTGAGGCACCCTTTTGCAAGCTAAATTTGGAGGCATAGTTTCGTAATAGTTTCTAGTTTGCTGCATCTAAGGCAGTGAAAACCTGTAAGGACTGTACCACATCAAATAGTCTTTTCAAAATGCTTCTAAAAAAAAAGTTAGTTTGAATGGTTATATTCAATACGATGTGTCCTGAAGTCAACGAGGCCCCCTACAGAATATTTGATAGTCTAGTCAATCGCAAGTTGCTTACGTCTAGTCGGTTTGTCCTTTTTAAAAACGTTAGACAACCTGCGAGCTTCACCTAACAATGCAGTCCTTTTGTAAACATCACTTCATGAAGCCTTTGGTATCTGAATCGAGCTCTTATATTCTTCTCTGATCTATTAATTTTCAAGTATTCCTCTAAACTAGTCCCGAAAGACTTGAAAGTTTTCTGGTTTATTTTCGCAGTCTTTGCTGCGATTTGCAGGCGTTTTCTTTCTAAGGCCTTCCAAAGTTGTATCTATCCTAGGTTAGGTTAGGAAAAGTGTCGTTTGAAGAATTGGTTTCTTAGGTGGCAAAGAAAGTGGATTATACCCTCATGAACTCCCTCTTCGTCTTTTGTGTTCTAGTTAGCTTTCCCATGTGGTACCGCAGAGTATTATGCCCCGCAATCACCTCTATAAGTGCCCCTCTACATAAGTGGGCTGGTCCTAGCTTTGTAGAATATAGGCCAAAGCTTCATAGTTGTGATATAATGTAAGTATCTAGAGCAGTCCACCTGTGGTTTGTCTGTATTAGAGCTTTATTCCTTACTTTGAACTTAAGTGTACAAGGTGGGATATTCTCTGATGGATTGATCCAAGCTTAGTGCCGAGCCTCCTCTTTCCAGTTCTTTATCTTTTCATGCTATACCCTCTTGTCCACGGACCCAGTAGAGCCTCCAAGAACCTTAAGCTCTTCTTGACAGCACTTCACAAAACTGGATTTTATTTCTGTAGTAGCAATTGCTTTTATGGCTGCCAGGCTGTCTTATATAGGTGCATGTAATAAATACAGTTTTGCATTAATCACGTAAAAGTCGTACTGTTTCCGATCATCGACATAGTTGAAAATCATGTTACATCGATAACTGCCACAAGTTACGAGCAAACAAAAATGTTACGTTAACGAAAATGTACTCCATGCTCAGTAATATCTTACCGCAAAGGATGCACACTTTCGAGAGCTCTAGTACTTTCACTCTACCTCGTGTGCAATTCCATATCAATGCACGCAGTATGCTACCAGTGCAGAACATGAAAGCTTACATGTGACTGCATGCTTCTTTTGCATCCATTGTGTGACTACGAGTACACACCACACCACAAGAAAGTGGTTTTTGTGGCTGGTAACGCAACATGATGATGATTACGTATCCCCATCGTACACTGCCTCAGATACACATGTTTCGTTGGGTGTAATGGCAATGTCAGCACCCATCACAAGCAGATGACATTTTCTGTGTGAGAAGGAAAATTTCGTCAGTCAGTCAGTTTCCTCATTTTCAATATTCTCGAGTGTAGCGCTGAGAAGGCTTGGTACAGCCACGCACAGCAGTAGGAGTACCACAAGGGGGGTTGAAGTACAAAAAGTCTAGAGATGACATTTTTGACAGCGGCATGAAAATCAATTTGCAATACGTCAATCGTGTTCTTTCCCTCTGTCAGTGTTTTTGGGAAGAAATGTGACATGTTCTCTACGATATTGTGTGACATACTGCTGATGCTGTGGCGGCGGTGTTTTCTTCCCATTTGCCAGACGCATCCCACACCGCCCATATTTATGGATTTTACTACGGCGGAAAAAAAAATCGTATTTCTCGTCAGGAGTTGTTATGACATTAGAACGATGATGGACTGGAAATCGGGTGGGAGTCGAAGCCATACAATTTGAATGAGTCCTATATATAAGTAGGTATTTGTCAGGAGTCTTAAGTTTTAATAATCTATAACAATAACAAGCATGATGTGTGCAGTAGGGTAGCATTATACGTCTCCAAAAATCAAAGGTACATTCGAAACATATACTATGCCTCGGCTAAGCTCTGATAACTCGTTGACAACTTCTGGCTATCGTACCCTGACTAAATTCGATTTCTGGAATATAAAAACCCTGATCCACTCAGGGATGATGCAGATAAGTTTTAATTACCGTCCTGCAACTTTAACCAGGAAAATCATTCGGAAGTGTGCATGCGTTTGACATGGCTTGCTCTTGTCATTAGACATGCACAAATTTATGACGAAAATAAGGTTCATCGTCATCCAGAGTTACTCTCAAACGGAGAGAGATACTGAGGACGAAAGGGACGATTTCTATTTACATAACGTGCGAAGTGGCGTGATTAATACAATATACAACACCAAATGAAAGTATTGTCATGATGACAAAGGGTTTCAGTGCCAAATTAGATTATGACAGCGAAGTGCTCAGACATGTTATGGAAAAATATGATCTCAGCGAATGATATAGAATGATAGAGCCCGAGATAGGCGTTCCTTCTGGAAACTGGCTAAAACTCTGAATGGCTGTTTATTCGCAAGGTCTTTCAAAATCGAAGCAAATATATTAGAGGACAATTTTTACAATTTGCATAAGCAACCATGCTCCTCAAGACAACTAAGTAATGTACTTCTAGATATAAAAAATGTGTCGTTGGATCGTGCAACCTTGCCTGATGAAGTTAGAAGAGTCATGCAGCGACCAAGTTTCGTATGATTTTTTTAAATATTAAAATTCTTAAAAAAAAAGACACGGAAGCTTACAATTTTATTTCTGACACAGGAGAAGTACCATCAAGTTTTAGAAGAAATATGTTTGTCCTATTATTGCAGAAACGAGATGCTCGAGAACTAGAACGTTTGATCGAATGGATTCAGAAGAACGACTTACTCAGCGAATCCTAGGCTGGATTTAGGAAAGAGTATACACTCGATCGTACTTGGAAATTGTGAGAAAACTATACGCATTCTTCATTGATTTTAAGGCAGCCTTCAATTTGATTGATAGAAATGCGCTTTACTTCAAGCTAAGCAATCTAGAGCTGTCGTCCAAAATGTTTTATGTCATTCGAAGTCTCTATGAAAAAGATTGAGCTGGTGTGTGGGATAGAAGTGAGGTATCGCCCTGGCTCGAAGATGGGAGTAAAGCAAGGTTGTCATCCAAGTCCGCTTCTCTTCTCAGTCTAGGATGACCTTTCAGCATCGCTACATGGGAGTATTGAGCTGAGAAATTACTGAGATACTCGTACTTCGTCAAGAAGATATTTAGATTATCGGAGAATACGCCGATCTACATGATTAATTTGGAAACTGAGCTGTAACATCTGTATATATCCACATTAAAAAAACATTTTAGCTATATCAAGAAAGTGATGACACTGCCAAGTCATCGTCATGGTCACTATATACCTGTTTCCTCGAAATCTACAATTTGTTAATGAGCGGCGAAGGCTAAGTTATAAACATAGAGTGAGTTACGTCGAAAATTTAGCTGTTTGCCTTTCATTCACAACTTATAGTTTATCTGAACTGTATTCATTGAGAGTCAACTAGATTAAATTAGATTAAATCTATTTGCTTTTCAGTTATAGATAGCATTTCAGCATTTTCAGTTTATAGATATTTTTAACAAGAAAATCAAAAAGCATTGCAATGCCGTCTGCCTGGTTAACAATTATTACAATTATTTTTTTTAAAGTTCGCAGTAAAAGATTTGTTAAAAGAATCATACAAAATAACAAGATGAATAAACTTAAAGGTTTTCATAAATTATCCTTCCACGGTAACCTAATGCAAGTCTGGAATAGATGTACAGCTTGGAAACTTCTACCTCATTGAGCAAGGCCATTGTTTGGGTATCTGCAAAAGTATCGCTGCCGAAGACACTTCTCTTTATTTCTTTCAGGATTAGACACCTGCCAACAAAGTTCAGAATATCCTCCCTTTCCTCCAAGTTGCATAAGCAGCATAAAACAGGAAGTTCATCGCGATGCGGGATGTAGTTAAGATGAAGAAGTTCACCCCGAAGTTTAAAAATCATAGATGTCCATCCACGCTAAGTTCATCCCGGAAATGATTCCTAAGCTGCAGGTTGTGACATAATCGACTGTATGTTTGCCTGTGTATAGATCCCAAGGCATCTCCCAGAAATCGCTCCCTGTAATGTAGATCCACCGATGCGATAAACCGATAGAGTTCTGATTTCCGATCGGCGAACACAGTGTTACTTAGGTTCAGTTCTATGCCACAGCCATTTGCGAGTTCCAACCATTCCCTGCACCAGCCGGTCCTACTTTGAATTGCATGGAGAGCTGCTTTCTTTGGCAGTCGGTCGTTGTTCATATTAAGGACCCCTAAGATGTAATCGACTGGTAGGTTCAGTGTCTTAATTAACAATGGCGATAATCCCGTTTCCAGCATTAACACATAATTGGGCGTGCTTGACGGTAGTCCAAATAATCGCTTGACGTAGAACCTCAGTAACTTCTCTACAGTTTCATAATATTTACAGCCCCACACTTGAGCTCCATAGAATAAAATGGCTTCCGCCACTGCTTTGAAAATGTTCAACTTATTGCTGTGAGCAATGTTTTTGTTGGTGAAGCTGTCCTCTTTTGGATTTCAAAAGTTTCTCTTTTAAATGTTTTTCCATGCACAAGTTCTTCATGACATAGACACCGAGGTGTTTGTACTCATTTACTTACTTACTTACTTAGATGGCGCTACACTCCGGGGTGGACTTGGGCCTCAACCAACAAACCTCTCCAGCCAGCACGGTTACGAGCCAGCTGCCTCCATTTGCGCACGCCAAGTTGGTTGAGGTCCCCCTCCACTTGTTTGCGCCACCTACCGCGAGGTCGTCCTCTACTGCGCCGTCCGTCCGGGTTGGATTCGAAGGCTTTCTTAGCGGGAAGGTTGGGCTCCATCCGCTCTAAATGACCCAGCCATCTTAGTCGCTGTATGTGAACTCTTCTGGCTAAGTCGATGTCCTAGTACAGGCCGTATAGTTCCGCATTGTACCTTCTCCTCCACTCACCGTCTATGCAGACGGGACCAAAGATCGATCGAAGAACTTTTCTCTCGAAATAACCAAGGGCATCCTCATCCGGTTTTTTCAAAGCCCATGCCTCTGCGCCATACAGCAGGACTGGGATGATAAATGTCTTATAAAGAGTTACTTTAGTAGTTCGAGATAGGGCTTTGCTACCCAATTGCCGTTTTAGTCCATAGAAACAAAGATTGGCAAAAGTAATTCTCCGTGTGATCTCTCCACTCATGTCATTTGCGGAGCTGACCATAGAGCCTAGGTAGACAAAATCCTTTACTACCTCAAAATTGTATCTGTCTATTGTGGTGTTCTGCCCAAGACGCCGATGTTGGGTGTCCTTTTTTGTAGACAGCATATATTTTGTTTTGCTTTCATTGACCGCTAGACCCATCTTTGCTGCCTCGATCTCAATACTCGTAAATGCCCCATTGACGGCCCGCTGAGTTCTTCCGATTATGTCAATGTCATCGGCATAAGCGAGTAGTTGAAGAAGATTGTACCTCCGGGGTTGGCTTGTGAGTTTCGTACAATTCTCTCAAGTACTATGTTAAAGAGATCGCATGATAGCGCGTCGCCTTGTCTAAGACCTTTCCTGACATCGAACGGTTCGGTGATGTTCTTACCGACTTTGATGGGGCAGCGAGAGTTCTCCATCGTCATTCTGCACAAACGGACGAGCTTGGCACAGATGCCAAGACTTGACATGGCTCTGTATAACTCGTCTCTATACACGCTATCATAGGCAACTTTGAAATCGATGAAAAGGTGGTGCGTATCGATTTTATATTCATGGGTTTTTTCCAAGATCTGCCGTAGTGTGAATATTTGGTCAATGGTGGACTTTCCAGGCCTGAAACCGCACTGATAAGGACCTATCAGGTTGTTGACGATCGGTTTTAGGCGTTCACATTGTACGGCAGACAGGATCTTATATGCGATATTTAGGAGACTTATACCTCTGTAGTTGGCGCAGTTCAGAGGGTCTCCTTTCTTCAGGATCGGGCAAACGATGCTGATGTTCCATTCATCGGGCATACTTTCGTCCGACCAGATTTTACAGATGAGCTGGTGCATGCTCCTTACCAACTCATCTCCTCCTGCCTTGAAAAGTTCAGCGGCAAGGCCGTCGGCTCCAGCAGCTTTGTTGGATTTGAGTTCAGATATCGCTATCCTCACTTCATTCTGATCGGGTTGACGGGAATTTTGACTGCCATCATCACTGTTGAATGGCTCTTCCATATCCTCAGCACCGACTGCGATTCTACTACTATGTTGCCATTTTCATCCCTACAGGCTTCTGCTCTAGCTTTGAAACCCCGGCATGTTCTTTTTACCCTTTGGTAAAATTTTCTAACATTATTCCTGCAATAGAGTCTCTCAATCTCCTCGATCGAGCGCTTCTCATGCTCTTTTTTCTTCTTTCTGAGAAGTCGATGTTCCTCTTTTCTCCTGCTCACGTGAAGCTCGTAAGCAGCTCTAGTCCTTCTATGCAGCGCCGCTTTGTACGCCTCTTGTTTTGCTGCATGTGCTTGCCGGCATTCCTCATCAAACCAGGGGTTTCGTTGTGGTGGGCGAGAGAAACCCAGTACATCAGAGGCGGCATCTCTGATGGCTTGTTGGCAACGCTGCCACTGGTCTTCCGCATTTGCTGCTAGCGGCATAGGACTAAGATTGAGATTAGAAGAAACACGATCGGCAAAGGTTCTGGCGGTCTCTTGCGATTGTAGCTTTTCGACGTCAAATTTCCTCACAGTATTTCGTTGATTTCGCTCCGATGTGGATATCCGCATCCGTACCTTGGCTACAACTAGGTAGTGATTCGAGTCCACGTTGGCTCCTCGGAAAATCCGGACACCCAGAATGCTGGAAGAGTGCCTTGCGTCGATCGCAATGTGATCGATTTGGTTGACGATTTTTCGATCAAAGGAGAGCCATGTTCCTTTGTGAATATCGAGACGTGGGAACCGCGTACTAGCTACAACAAAGTTTCGCCCCGCCGCAAAGTCGATTAGCCTGAGTCCATTGCCGGAAGTGTTGTCGTGCAGGCTGTGCTTTCCGACCACGCTACTAAAGACGGCCTCTCTTCCTAGCTTTGCGTTAAAGTCACCTAGGATAATTTTAACGTCGTGGCTAGGGCATTGCTCATACGTCTTGTCCAAGAGCTGGTAGAAGTCATCCTTTGTCGCGTCGTCCTTCTCCTCATAAGGGGCGTGAACGCATATTAGGCTAATGTTGGCAAATTTAGCCTTGATACGGATATTCATGAGGCGCTCGTTCACATGCCTGAAACTCAAGACTTCTTGCCTAAGTCTGTCTCCAATGACAAATCCGCACCCGAATAGACACTGTCCTTTTTGTCTGTAGCAATCGCCGTAGTAGGTGTCGCAGTTTTTCATACTCCTTTTGCCCGGCCCATCCCATCGCACTTCTTGGATGGCGGTAATGTCTGCTTTGAGACACTCTAGAACCTCCGCAAGTTGTTCGGCTGCACGTGGTTTTTAGAGGGACCTAACATTCCATGTGCAGACACGAAGATCGTTGTCCTTTTTACGTTTGCATGGGTCGTCAACAGTAAGATCATCCGTATCCGAGGCTGTTGGTTGCTTCGTAACCAAAGGTTTTTTACGTGGTAGGGAAGTTAACCCGACGGCACAACCCCCAACCTGGAGGTTTAAGCCATTGTAGTACCACCTTCCATAGCGCAACCACCTTCCTCCCCCTCTCCAGCAAGTTCCATAGGGTACAGTATTCGTGCAGTCTATTGATCATCACCTGAAGAGATCCGGCGTGTGTGCTAGTAGAACGATGTCATCTGCGAAAAGTAAGGGTTTAATTCGGTGACTAGCGTACCCAATGCCTGCAGGAAGGCGGTGGATCACATTTTCGAAGAACAAAGCAAAAAGGAATGGAATCAGCGCACATTCTTGTCTCACTCCCGAGTCCCGATCTAGTCCTGAACCATTCATAAAGTTGTTCACCATTCCACGCCGCTGCTCGTGTTTTGCTGTAAAGATTTTGAATCACTCTGTCTAACTTCCGCGACATTCCCTTGCCATACAGCTTATAAAACAGAGCGTCCCGATCTACTGTGTCGAATGCTGCCCTGAAGTCGACAAAGAAAACATATAGTCTTCCCCTTTCCTGAGGAAAGATTCAGCAATGCTCCTTAGGACAAAAATGTGGTCAATGGTGGAGTAACCCGGCCTGAATCCTGCTTGATGTTCGCCCAATAATTTATTTTCAGTAATCCACCTGTTCATTCGGCGTTGTAGAACCGTAATGGAGATCTTATAGAATGAGTTCAGGAACGCGATGCCTCTTTAATTTGATGGTTCCGATATATTACCTCTCTTGTGAATTGGAAAAATAAGTGTGTCCTTGAGTTGGCTTGGAATTGTCGCACTTTCAAGAATACCATGGTAAACGCACTGGAGATGATTTATTCGATTAGGAGTACTTTATTTATAAAATTCGATCGGAACCGGAGAGTCGACTAAAAACTTAATTAAAATCTTAATTTCATGTTCTCTTATGACTGCTGACCTTAATACAGTGGGAGAACATTGTACCTCACTAAGTATCAAATTCAGCATCTGGGAAAAGCACATTTCACATAAGGGTTTATACGTATAGTTGCCCGGGGACCTCCACCAGTACAACCAAAATCCACTTACAAATTGCCAGTGCAAATTGCCTACGCTATGCCATCCCGTAAATTCAATTGAATATTTGACAGTCCCCTTCTATTCTATAGACCCATCTCATTTGTAAAAATGACTAATTGCCTGGTGCCAAGCAGCGTCTTTCACTGTCAATCGTTGGGTTTACGGTAATGGCACACAAAAGCGATGAAACCTTCGTCTTCATCCAAATAGCACAACGGCAACAACAACTAAACAATTTGCAATGAATAATGAACCCTATTCCGCACAGCACAACCATTTCAACCGTTTTACAACAGGGAATGATTAATCGCCCCCATCTGTCAAAAGTATTATTCACTGCCATTTCACATGCCATTATTTCGTCAAAAAATGGAGAAGAACACGTAAACACTCCATTCGGGGTTAGGGTGTTCTATGTACCACCGCAGGAAAAACTAAAAATTACCAACCTTTTGAGCAGAAGATTTATTATTTAATTTGTTAACGTTGGTGTGGAAGCTTTCAAACAAGACGAAAACGAAGAAGTTGACTGATGAAGTGTGAGTAGGTAGAAACGTACCGTATGAGCATACAAAGCCACTTCGCGAATTCGTTACACGGTCTTTCTCACCTCTGCGATACTTACTAGTGTGACCATAGTGCAATATAATATTCCATTAATAGAATATTTTTTGAGTTTAAAAGAATATAATTATCCATGCGGTTCATACAAAAACCATTTCAAGTGCTATATAATAACATACAGAAGACCTATAATCTTTTCCTTATCTTTGAACCCAGTCATATAAGAGTGAGCAAGGTGTTGTGTAATTAAAAGTTGCAAGAATAATAACTGCATCTTGTGATATTGTGCGAAATGGGCCGAACGCTCTGATTGCACAAAGTCGTTACGTCGACTCAATTTTACACCAATACGACTTAACTTTCATAGCCCACATTGGTGACCCGAAGATCATCACAGATGTAACGGCACTGGCCAAAAGCCGCCGTCGACTGTATCTCGGTCCTCCACGATTTGGCATAATACGTATGAGTGCGTTATTTACTTGTGTTGCTTTGCCACCAGCGCTGCCACTTTTACTACAAAGCCAGCACATCTACTAGGTTTTCAGTCTTGCTACTCTACTAGATTTTTACCTCATCTTCAAACTTCAATTTCATTAAATATTGAATTTACAATTCAATTGCTCGTTCATATATGGAGGTTTCTTTAAAACATTTTGAGTCATTTGGCACTACTTATAGGTGTCGGTTTATTATTGGTTGGGTGGCTCCATTTTCCATATGTTTCGCTAGTCTCATGTTAAAAAATCTTGAGTTTTGTCTTTTTTTGCACTGCGTAGTTATTAGTTTTTAGTTCATTGATTTGCATCAAGAAGATTGCTTTAAAGAAAATTCAGAATGAGTTCGAGGATTTAGTATTTTTTGAACTAGCATCGCTTATGTTTAACCTTTATTGCCTTCCGCATAGCAGCGCTCCAGCTGAGCGAAAATTTTCAAATTTGAACATAATTAAAATCGATTTAAGAAATAGTATTGGTACAAAGACTGCTAAAAATATTTTCCTTTGTAAAGAACTTTTAAAAGGCAATCCAATTTTTGAACCATCGGGTGAATTTGTTAATTTTGCTAGAAGATTATTAATGGAAAACTCCACAAAGCATAATTTATTTATTTTTGTTTATTGTTTATGTAGTGTCGTCACAAAGCCTTCTTCTTCTTCCTATTTCGGCGAGGTTATGATCTGAAAACAAGAGATCGTCACTCTCCCACTTCACTGCATTTCTTGTGGGATTCGCCTCTTTGACATCAGAAAATATCGGCAGGACTCCCGATTTTGGATCACGTGGTTACTGAGGCCAATCAAATGCTGGTGTCGTTGCATTTGTCTGATCCAGGTGTTTATAGGCCTGGCTCTTCTGCCTCGCGATGTCTTTGGAACGTTCATTGATATTGCCTTTTTAACAGCGTTAAAAATGATCTCTTCTTTGAACGTGGAAATACCAACTGAGCCGTTCGCGCTCTATTTATCGTAAGATGGTCCTTTGACGGGAACTCTTCGGCTACTCCAGCAGGACATCCTACTATTGTCTTTGCTCCTTCGTACATATCCATTATCATCTGCACATAGTGTCGTCGCAAAGCCTAATTTATTTATTTTTGTTCATTGTTTATTTTAATTAATGGAGAGCTTAAACGTCTAATTTATTTATTTTTGATTGTTGTTCATTACTTTTATTTTATTATGGTCAATGGTTCATCGTTCAAATCCTGATGTCAGTAAGCATTTATTTATTTCTTATGAAATATATAAAAAGTCAGTCCGATCAATTGCGAAAGCTTGTGGGAATACTACGGCGAAGGCATAACACTGGCAGTAGCTTGGTCATATGGCTGGGATATATATATCATATACTGTGAATCAGAAGCAAAAGACAAAAAATTATAAAAATCTCCTCAGCTATCTAAACGCCGCCCCGGAGTTTCTCTAAAGCATAAGCAACTGAGCTTCAAAAACCACCAGCCCAAAATCGTTCTCTCTATCTCTATCTATTCTTTCCAATGCCCACAATGTGTGTAAACATGTTAACGGTATTCATAACCCCTTGATATTCTCTGATTCCCTCAATATTTCCAGGTCTTACCGGCTTCCTGATTCGTGCAGTGTCTTCCCGGCGGAAGTTTTTGCTATACGTGAGGGCTGCCGCATACTTAAGCAAACCTCTATACCCCTAAATACCATTGCCATCCTCATTAATAGCCAGGCGACTATCGAGGCTATAGTATCTGCCACTACATCCTCAAGGCTAGTAGAACAGTGCAAAGAAGAACTCGCCTCGCTTGGTCACCGGCTAAGGATCTGTCTCCTTTGGGATCCAGGTCAGAGCAGCATTGAGGGGAATGAGCGAGCTGATGAACTCGCGAGGCAAGGATCTACCCTTGGTGCTTTCCTAGCAAAGAAGGTGAACGTCCCGTTGGGGGTCCTTAAGGAAGGCATCTTCGCACACTATCTGCTAAAGGCGGATAGTAGATGGCAGGGGGTGCGGAACTGTGTCATCTCCAGGCAGATGTGGCCCAAATACTTACGGAAAAGAACGCAGGATCTACTAAACAGAAACCGTGCAGATATCGCAAGAGTTCTGGAAGTTAGTACTGGCCACTGGCCCATCGGGGTTCATGTGGCCAGAAGGCATTGCATTTAATGCACACTGTCGCAGCTGCAATACTGCTGACGGGATAGAAACAATCTTACACCTCACCTGCAAGTGTCCGGCTTTAGGCAAGGCCAGACAGCGCACCTTAGGTAAATTCTTTTTCGACAACCTTATAGAGCTAGCGGAGATTAGCATTGGGGATATTATCAGCTTCCTCAATGTAACAGGGTGGAGTTTTCTTT
This sequence comes from Brachypalpus laphriformis, assembly GCA_945910035.1. NCBI lineage: Eukaryota > Metazoa > Arthropoda > Insecta > Diptera > Syrphidae > Brachypalpus > Brachypalpus laphriformis. The sequence continues at coordinate 206,800,177 of OX246753.1, forward strand.
TTCCCTTTCCCTACAAGTTAACGTCCTTTTTACTTCCGATAGGTTACTTGAGTTGTGGTGTTAAAACGGCGCTAATTAAGTGTCGGCATGGTTTGCTGACACAACTACTTCTACCTACCTACCTACCTACCCCCTTGAGTGCTCGCAAATTATAAAAAAAGTACGTGAAAATATTAATAAATAAATGAATGAAGCTGTTGTGCTACCTTTTGGTTGAATCTACTAGCTTTTGCCTAGGGATCTGCTACAATATGCTATGCGTCTAGTGGCAGCACTGTTTGCCACTAGCATATTCCAGATGTTCATAAAACGTGAGCCTTATGTCATTCATGACGCCTAGGTATTTGATGGCGTATCCATATGTCGTAAGAGTTATTGTCTCCTTCATCTTTCTGCTACTAATTACTATCGCTTGTGTTTTATGTTCGACTAATATTCTTTATTATTAGCTTATATAGTATACATATTAATGCGTGAACACAAAATTGATCGTACGTTTTTTTAGTATTTATTAAAAAAGGTGGGGGATGAAACTTATGTCATTCGAAAGGTACTGTGCCACACGTGATTTCTCATACAAAATGCTTCAACCAATTAAATGAAAACATTTTGATCACGTTCAGGGCTGTATGAGTTTAGATCCATTTGCCTTCCCTGCGTGGGAGAATATTACAAAATAAGTTATGCAAACAAATATGCGTTGTTTCTCTCGCTGTCTGTTTATTTCTCCTAGGCAAAATTTCAACCACACACAATACTAGTTATTATTATTACTTGCTAAATTCTAAATAACTACTAACATATCTACATATGAAAACCTTAGTATGTACATATGCAAGTTTGACAAGTCGATGCTGAGGATTGACTAGCCAAGTGCAGCCCAGTGAAAATATATTTCGGACATACTCTAATGTCAGTCGATGCTTCGTCACAATCTTGCTGTAAGGCTCCAAAGCATTAACCCTTACAAAAGTGAATGAAAGTATTCTTGGCTGTATAAACGGAGAGTAAAATAGATGATTTAAAAATGGAATATACTATGTAAGTTGACGATAGTATTGGCTTTGCATTCAACGTTTTAGATGACTAGAATACACAATTCAGCCCAAAGGGTTCAACGCAGTACAGAATCTCGACCAACTTGGCGTTCGCAACCGAAAACAGCTACCTATGGGTTGAGCTTTCTTATTATCGCTTGAAAGTTAGGTCCACCTCGAACTATTGAGTAAACGGTGCATTGCTTATAAGGACGGCATTTTTTTTTTAACTTTACCCGAAAAATAACAAATTTTTATTAGTCGCTGAAGCTTCAATATTTGCCAGAACTATTGTTTTTACTTGTCCTTTATCATATGACATTAATTTTTTTTTGTCCAACAAAATTGCAGAAACAGTAATTAAAACCAGAAGCTGCAAATAACAATTTTAACATTTAAAATAAGGTCCAACATCGATTAAGATACAAACGTAAGAAGTATATACAGTTATCCACAAAAGTCTGCGTACAGCGATGAAACTTTGGAAAACAGAGGCGTTGTGTCCAAATAGTAAATAATGTATCTTTAAAATTGCAATATTTCAGTAAAATAGCATTAAACCCATTCATTTTGAACAATATTTATATATTTTTTTTTTTGCTTTCTTAAGAAAAAGTTAACAAAAACAAAAAAAAGTCATTAAATTCATTCCACAAAAGTTTGCGTACAGCTACAGATTTTCCTTCCCAGAATTCCGTTTAAGTAACGGGACATTTCTTTTTGCAGGATATGAATAAGTTGCGTGGTTGTCTGCTTGTAGTGCTTGTAGAGAGAATAGTTTTCTTTGAAATTCGGTTAAAATTAATTCAGAAAATGGCAAAAAAAGAATTACGTGTGTCTGAAAGGCAGTTGATTTTGAATTTATACATACAGCAGCAAAAGTCGTACTCTCAAATATCTGAAATAACTTCAAAACCCCGGTCAACGATCCAGAGAACAATAAGTCGCTTTAGGGATGAAGGTGAAATTGAGTCAAAGCCAAGATCTGGGAGACCACCGAAGCTAACTCTGAGGGATAAGCGGGCGATCAAGCGGATTGTGGAGCAGGAGCCCTTCATTAGCGCTCAAAAGATAAGTTCGCATCTCGAAATTTACAATAACACCACAGTGCATCCAGAAACAGTACGAAGGGTCATCGTCGATATGGGATTTAAGTCGTGCACACCCAGAAAAAAAACCTTTGGTGAATAAAATTAACCGTCAGAAACGTCTCATGTTCGCAAAGGAATACGTGACCAAATCAGGTTATATTTTCGGACGAGTCAAAATATAACATTTTTGGTTCGGATGGCCGCTTGAGAGTCTGGCGACGTCAAAACAATGCACTAAATCCCAAGTATACCGTCAAGACAGTGAAACATGGAGGTGGAGGTTTGATGGTATGGGGCTGTATGTCTGCATCGGGGGTCGGAAAGTTGGAAATAATCGAAGGAATATCAACTACATTGATATCCTCAAAAGAAATTTAAGAGACAGTGCTGAAATACTGGAAGTCTCGGATGATTTTTACTTCCAGCAAGATAATGACCCAAAACATACGGCCCATAATGTGCGTATGTGGCTTTTGTTCAACGTTTCCCACATGCTGCGAACGCCCCCGCAGAGTCCAGACCTCAAGCCGTTGAGCACCTGTGGGATGAATTAGAACGCAGGATCCGAACGCGTGAGATTCGGAATAAAATGCAACTTAAGGAAGCCTTACTAGCAGAATGGAGAAATATTACTATACTCTGTCCAACATAAATTGGCAGTACAGGGAAGATAGGGATGTTTGTCTCTCATTCGCACTCTTTTGTTTTCCGTAAGGTGCTATTCTAACAAAAGCTCTTACAGGGTTTCCGTAGTAAGCATTTCAAATTAGCAAAAATCTGAGAGAATATTATGTAGGGTTACCGTCCTTGTTTTTAGATTGAAATTTTCATTTAATTTGTTTTATTTATAAAAAATCAAACAAATTTATCTTTTTCCACGCCACCAAGAAGTAAGTTAAAAGGTGCACAAAATTAAAAAAAAAAAAAAAACACCTTTTAAGAATACAATTTACATAAAAACACTTAACTTCACATTAGTATCACAATCCAAATTTAAAAAAATACACATAACATCAAAAAACTGACCGCGCGCTACGAAAACCTACGCAAATAAACTTTTTCCTTAAAGAAAACAGCTTACAATTTTGTAACTGCATTTTAACGTATTTTCCACACATTAAAAGAAATGCAAAAGATCAAAACAAGATCTCCACGATAACACTTATCATTAAGAACATTTTTCGAAGCTCTAAAACCAAAAGCTCCTCAACAGAAACCCAAGGAAAAAAAACTGAACAAGTTACCAAACGGACACTGGTAACTCTGAATGCACATCAATTTAATAAGGGTTGAATAGCAGCACCCACAGGCCACAGCCAATCAGTGCACACTTAGATGTGCGCTGAATAAGACGCATTTAATTTACGTCAGATGCAATGGGAAATTCACTGGCGGGTAAACACTTTTTACGGGGGGTTTCTTTCAATTTAGTATGGTGCAAAAATATGGCACGCTACTGATTTTGAAAAAGCTTCCCCATAAGACGTGTACTGCCAATTTATGTTGGACAGAGTATAGTTCGTGTACAGAAAAACTAGTTTCTTCTATGCAAAACCGTTTGAAGGAGGTAATTAAGAAGAAGGGATATCCGACAAAATATTAACCATAAAAGTAAAAAGAAATAATTACTTTTTATTCAATTGAACTAATGTTTTCCATTTTATTTCAGTGCTGTACGCAAACTTTTGTGGAATGAATTTAATGACTTTTTTTTGTTTTTGTTAACTTTTTCTTAAGAAAGCAAAAAAAATATATAAATATTGTTAAAAATTAATGGGTTTAATGCTCTTTTACTGAAATATTGCAATTTGAAAGATACATTATTTACTATTTGGACACAACGCCTCTGTTTTCCAAAGTTTCATCGCTGTACGCAGACTTTTGTGGATAATTGTATGTATGTACATATGTACATACTCTCAATTTAACTTTAGTATAGGTACATACTCGTAAGTACATGTAATTTTTTCCAGGAAGTAGAAACTTAATTTTGTGCATACCATACCCAATCAATAATTAAATGCTGGAAATCTTTTACTTGTAGTACTGGTGTGATCTGGTCTATTACTACTAAGTTTTATGCATAAATCCAGTTGATTTTCTTCTAAGTCGGCTAAGAAATAGACGAGAGGAGAAATTTAAATATCCGGTTTATATAAAACTACGATTATTCGAATTTCTAGACAATAACCTCGTATGCCATCTGATAGCATAATATGTCCAAACTAGTCCAAACGTTAGCTAGTAAGTACCGTTTTCGAAAAATTGTAATCTTTCAAACTCGGTCTAAAGTAAAGTACCGTTCATTTCAGGTTCACAATAAGAATTCAAATTTGTCTTCGTTTATAAGCCGATATACCCCAGATATGAAGTTTTAAGTAAATACTTCAAACAGTTAAGGCTGCAAGCCGAGATACAGACGGACATATTGCATAGTTTCGAAACCCGCTTTTTGAAATATCTATAGGTATATAATCGTAATATGAATTTTGATTAGAACTCGAGCTTGCATTTTTTCAGGATCATAATTCTTGTTTTCAAGTTATAGGTGCAGGTAAAAAGACGCTTATTGTAGGCTATATACTCGTACATACATATGTACGTATGTATTGCGGTCATTTTGTAGACTCTTTAATTACAATAAAAGCCATCTGAGAGGCTTTTTTTGACGTGCTTCCATTTTTTTATGACTGTTCCGACCACTTCTGATATAACATAAGAACCTATGTTATTCTCAACAAAATATCTGGCACGCCAGTAGATGTTTTATCGCAATCGGAGTTTTTTTTTTTAATGAAAGTGTTGCAAGCAAACCAGTACCATTATTTTCCATTTTTATGAAAGTAAGACATATTTACCATTGATTAAAAAGGATCCAAAGTCCAAAATATAAAATGGAATACAAAGGAATAAAAAAATATTATAAGCAGGGTATTTTGCAGAGAAGCTTCTGGTCACACTGTTTATTACCCCCAGTCAGCCTGTGTTGCCAATTACATTGGAGTCGAAAGTGTTTGTTGACTATTGTCTTTGATGGGAAGGACCGGTTGTTGTTTTTGTTAATATTGTCTTCATCAGAACTCGCATGTTGAAGGAGGAGGATTTATGTGTGTTTTTCATGCGTTTTTGATTTTTTTTTCTTCTGGTGAACGGGGGATGTTTTATGTTCCATGGCGGCAGATACAAATTTTCTGGTTATTCATTTTCATTTCAGCCATTCTTCAAGGTTTTTGGTTGGCGCGTTTGATGTTGATTATGTTCATTTCGCTTTTTTATGTTTTCTGACGGGAAGGTGATTTAGATAACACGCTCGTGGGTAATTTGCTGTGCTGCGGTGCATAAAGTGAAAGATGTGAATGTAAAATCAGTTCAAAGGGAAACTTGGAAATCCTCTTTTTTATGTGTCAGGAAGTGAAACTGAGCGATATTCCAAAAATTGGTTTGATGTATGCTCATTTGTAATCGTTTTTCAGTGTTCGTAGCTCAAGAGAATGGATACAAATGGGTTTGGGGCAACAAGTGCGTATTTGTTATTCTTGTTTTATTTATTAATCATTTTTAATCAAAGTGAAATACGGCCCTACGGAAGGAAATGCTTATACACAATTTGAGAAGCGACCGATTGAAATGGCTCAATTGCATTTTCGACTTTTACATTTCGACTAAGCATGAATTTAAATATAGATTACATAAGAAGATACATTTTAATGCAACTAATTTTTATTTTGGCCACGGAAGTATCCCGCTTCAGGGACAGAAGACGATTTTTGACGCGTTAAACTCAACTCAGTTTTCGGCACCTCAATTGATGAAAAGGTCAATGTCAGAATTAAGTTTGGTTGACATTCGCTGTCGCTGCGACACTGCAGCTATTGCCGCTATGTCGTTAATGAATAGGCGAAGTTGACAGTGCTGTCATCCGCGAAAAAATGAATTGGATTGTGAGTAATAATGAGAAAGTCATTGATAGAAATCCAAAACATTGTCGAAGAGAGGACAAAGCTCTGAGGGACACCAGCATTGGTTAGGAATGAAGTGGAAGCACATCTATTTAATACAACTTGTATTGATCAGTTGCTTTAAATAAAATTTCAAAATCAGGATTGACAAATTACTGTGGAAATGAAGTACTTTCTTAGTGGTTCTAATTAAAAAGGGTTTCCATTTTAGTTATACAGGATAAGCTATATGTCACCATGGGCTTAACAACTTCATAACGTTATGGTTTATACATTTATTTGATCTTAAATAAAATAAGGAAAAGGTAAATTGGTTTGCATTTATAAGAAAATAAAGCTTGCCAAATAACCGCTATTTACGGCTTATCAATAATGATTACATTTTTCAAAAGTTCTATCTGAAGCGCTCGAACTTCTGCTACAACGTTGGGCTTTATTTCGGGAATTGTTTCGGGCTTACTCACATACACGCATTCTTTCACATAACCCCTAACATAACGTAAAAGTTTGCTGCCGTCAAATCTGACGAGCGGTGGCCAATTAATTTGCGATTTTTTGGAAATTATTCGCTCTCCAAGACCTTACCTTAAAAGTGTCATTGTTTGTGCTGGTACTGATTTGGACGGACTAATGAATGAAAAGACTGTCGAATATTTTCCACGATATTATGATGATTTCCACTCAATTGCTCGTTGAATGGATATTTAACTAAAGGATATTTAAATTATCCTTGGTAGAGGATGCGTTGCCTGTTTTTAGTTTGATAGTTGGTTGCTTATGTTGCTAAAGTTGATCGAATGGAGAAACATACGTATATGAATATATTATCGAATGGTTTTATAACTATCGAATGAATGATTATTTTACAATAAGACGGCGATGTTTATTCGATAGTTTCTATCACTACAGTACTTCAGAATACGTCATGGTATTTCACAAGCATACAGCGCATACTTATAACGACCCTGTTGTATAAGAAAACTGTAAAGTTAATACAATAAGAGAAAAACTAATAATATTGCCGAAGAATTTAGTATTTAAACGTTTTCAGCTATGTACACCGGATTAATTCCATGAATAGTGTATAGAATTTTGATATTCACATTGATTTGCTCAGCATAAATCATACTAGCCCTTGCTGCTTTTTCAGTTCCATTTCTTCCTCTTTAGATAAACTTCGATATTTTACAATCAGTTTAGCCCTCACTCTAACTTAAACAGATTCTACGTTACACATCCATACACATACATTTTCAACGGCCCGCTAATCCTTCATGAGGGTCGCGGGGGTAGTATGCTCAGGTGGACCCTCTATCTTTCTTGTTCCTCCGCCGTTGACTCCAACTCATCAGGAGGAATCCCTAGACGGCTCCAGGGGAGATGTCGGACTTGGTCCAACCATCTATTTCTAGGCCTACCGGGGAGTCTCCTACCTGATGGCACGGCAACCTTGGCACGTCTTGGAATTCGGTCTGGGGGCATACGCACTACGTGACCAAACCATCGAAGCATAAATCGTTTCGTTTGGAGAAGTAGCTGTTCAACATTGAGCGCCTCTGGTGTTGCGCACTCGATCCCTACAAGTTATTTCAGCAACACCGCGAAGGCACCTCATTTCGGCTTGTATCCGTTCTATGTTGTTAAAATAAATTGAATTTAAAAGAATCTGCACTGCTAATCATTTTTCAAACTAGTTCTCACGAATAGTTATAAGGTATAGATTGTCTGTAATTAAAATTTACTTGCTTAGTTAATTAAGGAACGTAGGTCGTAAACTTCATACCGTCGTCAATTGCACTTTAAATTTCCCTGATAAAACCTCAGTTCGATCGAAGTACACATGCAGATTTTTGAGTGGATGTGTCCTTACATTAGGGAAATAATACGAGGAATGTCGGAAAAATCTAAATCAGTAGTGCGGTAGTACGAGGGTGGCATAAGTAGTACAAATACTGCTATAATAGTACAAACGACAACGCTGCTTGGCATACCACAACTAAGGTTCTAAGTAGTCATTATAATCTGTTGCGCTCACTTTAAAAGAATGCATTTAGATACTACACAGCTTTGCAGGGGTTCCATTAATATAGATAAGGTAGAGGGCATCTCCTCGGCAATAGCTTAAATCTGTGGATCCTTCTGCGCTCTGGGCAAACTGCCTTTTCTGCGGTTTCCTCACTTTTCTTTTTATGTTTTTCTGCTGTTCATCCAGCAACGGCACTACATACTTGTATATGTACTCGTATAATATTTATATACCTACTTGTTAACTAAATTCTAAGTAACTAATAACATATCTATCTATGAGTATAAATCTATGAAAACCTTCCTATGTGCATGTGTATCTATGTATGTATGTATGTATGTGATTCTCTGTAGCATTTTACAAAAACCGTACTTACCTATCTCTCCCACGTGAAAAATCACCACACTCATTGCTCTCTCGCCCTACCTAAATCACATTCATCCAAAATGATGGATGAATATGTCACATAAGGGACATTTGTCACTGCACCACTATTCATCCTGAAATCCGATCCAATTCTGCTGTCATAAATTACCATCAATTTCTAACGCAAGACAAAAAGCCTTGGGTGGCTACCCCAAAACCCTCATCATCATCGTATCGCACACACACACAAACTCTGAAAATCCTTCATTTTTCCATCAATTTGCATGACAAACTTCCAGCATCAATCAAACTGCGTTCCACGTCTCTCCTTCGTCCCTGACAAGCCTGAGCCAAACACTAACATCACATATGTGGTCACAATAAATGCCAATAAATTACACATTCAACATGCTCATGCCCGGGGCGAAAAATCCTGGGAAATTAGTCTGATTTATTGCTACTGGCAGCGTAGCGCAACCAAGAGGTAACTTCTATCCGACTACAACCCGTACTGAACTGATGTATGTAATTCCCTTCATCCTTGCTGCTGCTAGTACATACTACAATTTATTTTTGTCGGGCTAACATTTTTTGATATTTGATACGTTTTCCCTTAATTTCGTAGCTCCTAGCAACCGCAAACTGTGCAGGACTCGCATGTCTCGTACAATAGTTATTTCCACCCTGCAGCCGCTCACTCTGGGTGAGTTGCGTGCGTGAAAGTAGAAACAAAATTGCAGTAATAATATTTGTCTTCATTATCCTGACAATCGGCGCACATTTTCGTGTGCAAACAATGCCTGAAGGGGTGTTAAATCGCAAGAAGGATAGACGACTGTCAACCCCTTTCGATTCGTTTGGGTTTTTATGTATTTTTGTCGTTTGTTTGCGTTGCGTTTGAAATGTCAGTTCTTTTTTGGGAGAAAAATTGTATCAAATCAATCAAAGGACGAACCCTCATAATTCATGTAGGATAACGTTACAGGAAGACGAATGGGTTAATGGGTATGCCACTTTTGTGCGATAAGGAGTGAGAAGAATTGTCATTCTTAATGCTTCAAATAAGTAGGGGAGCACTAACAAGGATAAATTAGAAATAATAATGGCAAATAATAACGCAATTGACAAGGATATTTGACAGATATAGATTTGTGAGAAGGGAAGGTATTTGCCGACCGACAACATGTGGCCGGTATCCTTGTAGTTTATTCATTTAAATTCGTTTTACCATAAGGTCATTGAATTTACGACTTCTTGCAAGGAATAAATAAACAGACTTTCATCAAGATAAGCTGCCGTAAACTGTACAAGGACAAGAACATGGAACTTCACTCCTCTTTCACCATTGGTAAATTGGAAATTCAATTTGTCTTTGTCCTTTTCACCTGCTTATCTGATTTTATGTATAAAATATGTCATCGAGCCCTTTTATTCGTTTGATGGTGTCTGGTGTCTAGTGTCTGGAATTGAACGAAGGATGAAACTCAATTAGCTGAATGTTTGGAAAGGTGAGACGTGAGTGTAACTTTTGAAAACCTTTTTAAAATCCTTTTTGAGTTTCATTCTGGTTCATGCTTCTCTATTTACAACAATGGCCATGACTGCGTCGTACGTACTGGCACCTGTGAGTACAAATGATAAAAACTTGTTATGCCATGTCGATCTTTTATTAAAATCAGCTGTAATATAGGCAAATTTTGAAAGGTGGTTGTAGATGTAGATGTAGATGTATATTATTGTGAAGTGCAAGTGCACTGCGACCTATAAAAGATCTATTACGCCCCCCATACTAAGGCTCTATCCGATGATATACTCGGTCTAGAGCACTTCCTCCAGTCCAGCTGCTACAGCAAACCGGAGTATCTTCAGTGGATTCAGCGAAGGTAAATCCGTTTCTGATAGGAGGTAGGCACCTAGGTGATTTCTTCTTTTGTGGATCAGTGCTTCGCATTCCATAAGAAGGTGCGCTGGGGTTTCTGCGAAGTCCCTGCAGAATCTGCAGTGTCCGTCTCCCTCTATTCCCAGTTTCGTAAGGTGCTCCTTAAGTCTGCAGTGACCTGTTAACATGCCCGCGAAGATGCGCAGCCGATTCTTACTAACTCTTAGGCAGGCTCTGCTTCTTTTCTGATTGTATTTCCCCAGAAGTTCCTTTGCCTGTCTTATTTGGGGGATATCGTCCCAATGTTCGGCCCATTTCTTCTCTTCTTCTTTCCTTAAGTCTTCCGTTATTTTGTGGGGTCCTATCCCACAGAAAGGTTCTGGTCCAAGGAACAGCGTGTCTGATCCGTTTCTAGCTAGTTCATCAGCTGCTTTATTTCCCTCCACTCCTACATGTCCTGGTACCCAGTAGAGAGTTACTTTGTTTGTTGATCCTGGTGAGACATTCCCATACCAGTTTGGATCTGATCTCGTGCGAGGTCAGTGCTTTAATAGCGACTTGGCTGTTTGGTAGTATTGCGATGTCTTGCCCGCGATATTTTCTGTCTAAGTTGAATTTCGCGCATCTTTCCAACGCGTGAACTTCTGCTTGAAATATACTGGGTAATATTCCCAGTGATTCTGAGTATCTAGTCCTAGGCCCGTACACTCCTGCCCCAGTGCCAGTAGATGTTTTCGATCCGTCTGTGTCCTATTTAATTGTGTGTTGTTTGAGTTGGTATTTATCGGATTCCCTGCTCCAATCTCTTTTGTTGCTCAGCTTTGAGTCAAATTTCCTTTCAAAGCAGTATTTCTTGACCAGATTATCTCTGGCCCAGTCCAGAAGCGGCACCGATTTGGATAGGGTTAGTCGCTCTTTATTTGGAATGCATGTTCCTTTCCCGAAGCCCTTTTTGCTGATTCTTAAAATGGTCTCCTTGGCAATTCGCTCTAGCACTATGTGTAGTGGAGGTATACCTACAATCACTTCTAGTGCTGCTGTGGGACAGGTTCGCATGGCTCCTGTTATACATATACAGGCTAATCTTTGCACTTTGTTGAGGGATGTCCTCGTCGTGGTTAGCCAAGTTCTGTTTCTTTCAGGTCTTTCCTGAAATGTTCCTGCACACCATAAGTGCTCTGGTGGCTTTGGTTACCACAGTTTCTACATGTTCTCTCCAGAGGAGTTTGCTGTCTAGTGTTAGACCTAGATACTTGACCTGTTTCTGTGGGTCAACCCTGACTACTTCCAACAGGATGGGTTGCATACGCTTTAGCTTTCTTTTCTTGGTGAAGGGTATCACAGTGGTTTTGGTAGGGTTCACTCTAAGTCCTACCGTTTTACACCACTTCTGTGTGATTCGTAGACCCCTCTGAATGATTTCGCATAGCGTTTCTTCAAATTTTCCTCTTGCGACAATGGCTATATCGTCGGCGTACCCCTGGCACGTAATGCTGGCATCTGTCAATTTGTGCAGTAGTGCATCTGCTACTAGGCTCCATATTAATGGTGATAATACCCCTCCTTGTAGACAGCCTCTAGTGGTGCTTATTGTGATGTTCTTTTTGTCCTACCTCTATCTCAGCAGTTCTTAGCATCTCACACATCCAGTTACTTGTGGTGTGATTTATTGCTTTTATTTTGAGACCTCGCCTAATTGCTTCATGGAAGGTGTTATCGAAGGCTTTTTCGATGTCTAGAAATGCGCATACTGCCGTTTCCTTGCTCTCCAGTGTATCCTGAAACCAACTTGTCAGCTGGTAGAGCGCAGTTTCGGTGGATCTTCCTGCTCTGTAGGCATGTTAATTGGTGGAGACGTATTCTTTCCAGCACAGTCATTTTTAGGTGATTATCTACGGCCTTTTCTAGCATCTTTAACATGAATGAGGTCAAGCTGATGGGTCTAAAGGATTTTGGTGAAGTGGTGTCTCTTTTTCCCACTTTCGGAATGAATATGACCTTTGCCCTTCTCCATATTCTTGGTATATGCCCAAGTGCAACGCTGCTTCTCAATAGTCCTAGGAGGTGTGGCATAACGATTTGAAAGGTGGTTAAAGAGTAGAGCAACGCTCCTCTCTGTTAGCGTATGTCCAAATAAGCCCACATTTTGAAACTTGGACAAAATTTGCAGTACCCTTTTCCATAAAATTGCAATTTTTCTAAATCGGTGCAAATTATGGTATCGTTAATTCCTTTAGAGGTTAGAATAGGAATTCATATAGGTATGAAATAAATCCGTTTAGCGGCTGAGGCTGCACACCAAGGTACATTGCATATAGACAGACAATTATATTGAAAAAGATCATATGATAAAGATTAAAGGTATTCAGTTAAAGTTTTGTTTGTACCCAACTTAGCGAACTTTTTGTTTCCTAATATTCGGTAAACTAACATTTAACGGGTATAATTGCTATGCATCGGGGTGGCATAGAAACACCTAAACATTGGCATTTTCAATAGTATACTATATCCTCTTCAAAACACGCTACAGTTCGTCTTCATTTTATGGTTTTTGATTGAATAATAATAAAAATAATAGTAAATTACGATTTATTGGTTTGGTTTGTAAGCATTTTTGGTAGCTACTTAACTTTTTTGTTGTTACCTCGATTTAGGGGGTTTACACTTGTATTGATCCCACAATTAAGGATTGCGGGATCGATACAAGTGTATCGATTGAATAGAGCCTCTTTACATCTCAGAAATTTTTATAAATTGGCTTAAGGACAAGATTTTAAGCCAACCATTCAATAATGTTAATGTTGTCCTAACCAAACAATTTTTTTTTTTTTGCGGAACTCGTATTTTTGGAACGTTGTCTTGTTTAGGGTAGCATTCACAACCATTGTGTACAGGTGATGGAATAGTCCAAGATCATAGAAAAAAATCATAATGTCTAACTATTTTCACTGTGAAATTATAATAATTGATAATATGTTGCATTTGGAAGCCTATTAACATATTGTCAGTTACCGCAAAATATATCACTTACTGGTCAATTCGGGTGCTCCCTTTTAAATCTGAGCCGGCGCGGCGTCACTGTCTTGATTGTAGTAGTAAGTAAGAAGAAATACAATATCCTTAATCTGTCTCTTTATTATGTGGTGTTAACAGTACATAACAGTGATCTGTTTAATCCACCTCAGAGTTTAGCGTCCAATTTTTAAGGTCTTGCTCTCGGTATGGTTTGTCATTTATCTGCATTTGCCATCATATTAGGCAATTAAGTAATCTTTTTATCTGCCCATGAAGTTTGCTTTCGGATAATAACTTTAATATGAAAGGTCTTTCTAAGGCGCACAGTGCTTTGCTCTTTAAAGTAATGGAGGTTTGGGAATTTTAATTTGCTTCTTTTACTTCATTTAATAAAATAAAAACACGAGAAAAATACAAATGAACAAAATTTCTACATTCCTGCTATTTTTTAGCATAACATAAATAAAACTTACACTTCTCAATACCGTTACCATTCCTTTTCTTTCTTTTGTATATTCAGTGCCTAAAATAGCTGTGTACTCTGAGATGCATATAGTGGTTGCGTAGGATGCTAAATACCATATATGTGATAAACGATTTTGAATATTGAAGGTTGTGTTACTACAAGCAATGGATTGTATAAAAAATTATAGAATGAATGATAAGCCGAAAGCATTTAAAAATGCTTTAAAATGAAATGGCTGGCTAGTAAAACTGGCAATTTCGATGTAATTTTGAGTGCCTTTCCAGATTTTACGAATATATGCTTAGGTGCATACATAGGTTACCCCATGGTATAGACTACATAGATGTGGCAAGCCTCTTTTTAGACACTGGATAATCAAAGAAATCGGTTTATGTAACTCTCTAAGTCCCGGCTGTTTCATGAATTGTTACAGAAAGAGTAATAGTAACTGTTATAGTAATTGCTTTAGCTGCATTCACTATTTTTATGTAGTTTCAATAAATAATAATTTGTTAAACTATTACAATTACTTTAGAAACTATAATTATTCAAAATCTACTGATTTATAAAGCATATTATAATAGGAGCAATAAATATAATATTTGAATGCACCAATCGACTAGATTTACAAACATTTTGCTATCATTTCTTAACTAGCGTCATCTGTAAGGTTTGTTAAGTTATCATGGAAAGGTATGCAATCGCACAATGCTTAACATTATTGGAGTTTAATTGAATTGACCTAAAGGTCGACATGATCGTCTGACTGAAACGACTACAACCACAGATTGTTATTGAAAAATTGCAACTAAATGAGGACAAAACTAAGTACATGTTGTCAACGAACAAAAAATTATCTGCTCAAAACCTTGGATAGAACGTCAGTGTTGATGAATACAATTTCGGGATAGTTAAGGAGTTTACCCACCTCGGAGCAAACATAAATCCCACAAACGACACCTTCGTGTAGATCCGACGAAGAATAACCTTAGCAAACCGCTGCTACTTCGGTTTGGCAAACAACTGGGTTCAAAACCCCTAACTCAACCCAAATTAATGGCCTATAGAACGCTCATCTTACCAGTCTTGCTTTATGGCACCAAGTGCTGGACGATAAGTAGGAAAGCAGAGCAAATATTGGGTACCTTTGAGCGAAAAATACTTCGTCGGATATTAGGTCCTACATGCGAGGAGGGCGAATGGAGAAAAAGATACAACCACGAACTCTATGAGTTGTACCAGGATGTGGATGTAGTCCAAAAAGAAAAGACACGTCGACTACATTGGCTCGGACACATCAAGGGAATGGACAACAACGCACCAGCGAAGAGAATCTTCGAATCTCAGCCCCAGGTTCGAGACGGCAAAAAAGGCCGAACCGCCGGTAAGAAGACCAAGCTGTCGCGGATGCCGGAAAACTTGGTCTTCACAACTGGAAGCAGCGTGCCCGGGATCGCAGAGGTTGGAAGGCAGCCGTGTCTCATGCAAAGACTCTCCAGGGGTCAGGAGCTTTTTAAGTAAGTAAGTAAATTGTAAACAGCCGACTCTGTAGTGGACCAACCTCCGCCTGTGCTTTGTCGTAACGCTCCGTCAGGTGAAAACATCGCCACCATTCGCGAAAGAGTGCATGAGAATCAAAACTTTTTGCAGAACTTTGCACCAAGCCCTAGGATTTTACTCTTTTAAGACTCAGTTAACAATTTAAGCCGAACAATCATTCGCATCGATAGTTCACTCATTGAACTCAACCCGATTTGAAAAAAAATCACATTTAGCGAAATGCTTTAAAGATGTACATATGATCTAGATGTTAGGATAATGTAGTAGTAGTAGTAGTAAAGTAAATTTTATTTTTTAAACTTCAAATTAATTTTTTTACAATAATTTACAATAAAAGACTTTGGCTATTGCCGTCAGCCGAAGAAAAGAGAGAATTAGACTAAAGTTTTATGCAAATGTAGTGATTTAAAATGCTTCGTTCATTATTTGCTGTCGGTATTTTAATGCAGCTTTAAGATAGCTAGAGAGCACGTTCCAGTCCTCACCATCTAGAGTTCAGCCATTGATAGCGCCTCTTTACCCCAGTACGCTCGTCTGATTTCTTTCAATATTGGGCAAGCTCCAATAAAATGAAAAACGTCTTCCTTTGTTCGAAGGTTGCATAGGCTGCATTCCTCATTCCCTTCGCTTATATGAGGCCTGAAGTTCAGCCGAAGTAGTTCGCCTCTCGCCTTAAAGATGATAGAGATTACATCAACGCTGAACCGATCGTGGAAATAATTTTTCGCAGCCAGATCATGGTTGAGTTAGGGATACTTACACCTGGTCTCACTTTGTTGCGCTTTCAATCTAAACTTCGCAAGGGGTAGACTCTTCAATAACGGATAAAAGCTGGTTCAGAGAACGTCGCCAAGATTCTGCATTATAGTACGTTAGCTGCATACTATGTTCGCCGCTAAGCCTCGACCACTCGGTAAAGAATTGCAGCTTCCGCTGTACCAAATATTTTGCGACGATGTGCGGAAGGCGGTTGTTTGGTGAGCTCCATTACTTTTAGAATGTAGAGAAAGTGCAATCTTAATGTAAAGATGTAGAGAGGAGATAAGTCAGTTTCAAGGTGCAACATGTATGTCGGTGTGTTTTCGGGTAATCTAAAGATTTTTTTTAAGAAATATCTTAAAAGTTTTTCAACCTCTTCTTACTCGAATATACCCCAAACTTGTGCAGCATAGCACGTGATTGACTTCATAGCCGCTTCGAAAACCTTAAATTTGCAGCTCGATGGAACGTTTTTCCTACCAAGGAATCCCCGCCAACTGCAATTTATTGCCTTTTTCGCCTCCTTTAGTTTTTCTCCCACGTGGGCCTTGAAGGATACTTGAGATGTAATTAAAACTCCGAGATATCTATACTCCTTAACGACTTCAAGTTCCTGGTTTTTCCAAGTCCATCTTTCTTGCCTTGAGTATCGTCCAAACCCGTTTCTAAAAACCATTACTTTGGACTTAGCGGTGTTCACTTTCAGGTTCCATAAATTGCAGTAATTTTGGAGCTTATTTATCATCATCTGCAACATCATTGGAGTTTCTGATAGAATGACGATATCATCTGAGTATAAAAGCAGCTTTATTTGGAGTCGAACACAATTCCACCTGTTAAAAAGGTCACAAGATCATCCGGAAATATTGAAAATAGAAGTGGACTCATGAGACAACCTTGTAGTAAATAAGGTAATATAATAAATTTGGCGCAACGGCTCTTTAAGTGCCTGGGCCTAGCTTCTTGCAACCACTCGTGTTGTGTGCGTTATATATTTCACACGAATGGAAGGCACCTACAGTTTAGTGCCGTATCCGAATGTCAATTTGCTTTAAGAAGATGCTTCGTGGCAACAATACTCTCGGATATTTGTCAGACGTTCGCGAGAGGTGGGACCGTGAAAAAACTTGTTGGTGTTTTCTGGAAATCGAATATGGAACCTCACGCGCAGTAGTCCGACACACTAACCACTGTGAATTATGATTGCAAAAAAAAATATGAGGAAAGACGTGAAACCCGGGGAAGAAAAAAGATTTTGTCCACGAAATCGGTAAATAAGATTATAAAGTACTTGAATGTCAAATCAATATTTCCGCACAATTGTGGAAACTGTAAGAAGAATAGTAAGAGAAAATATTCTTAAAGCCAGAGGTCCAAGAAAAGTTCCCTTTAAAAAAAAAAAAACATTTTTTGGAAAGAATAGTTCAGTTTCCACAGTCCTATGTTGATAGGCAAATAAAATCGTCCTATATGGCGGGTATGGTTCCCGTGAATATGTGCAATGCTCACCAAACGCTGAAGGTATACTCGAAAAACAGTAAGAGATGATGGCTCTAGCGTTATGATATGGGCTCTCATGCCATGGTGTAGGGCCCTTATACCGAATAAATGGAGTGATGGATCAGCATGTTTACATTGACATACTTCAGGAAACCTTGCTGCCATACCATGGTGGATTCCATAAACTTTTGCGGTGTTATGAAGTCGTACTAAATAATAAGGGGTCCTCAACAAAATACAAATTTTTTTTGTATCTTTTGCTTCAAAATGTTGTTCCATTTCCCTTTTTTTTAAAACATTATGTATATACTGAATTTTTTAACCAAGCTAAATCTTTTCTCGAAGACAGAAATTTTGTATTTGTTTTTTTTTTTTTTTTTTTTTTAAATCGATTGTTTGTATTAAAAATATGTCTTCCAATAAAAAAAACTTTTTATAACGACTTATAAATAATACGTGTTAATTTTATTGAATTATTTAGTTAGTTGTTTCTTACTGCTATTACTGTGACCGTAGCGTGTACTCATACTTTATTGACCAATATATGTCCATACAATGCCATTTTATTATTTGTTGTTATTTTATTTTGTTCAATATAGACTTTTACAGGAAATTAAAGTGAAGTAAATGAATTTTAATTTTAAAAATGAACTATAATTTTATTAAACCAACCGACCATATGCAAATGCAATGGATAAGTTAGGAATGCATTGCTATTCGATTAAGAGCTTCAAATTTACATTATAAAAGTTAGAAAAAAGTCAAACGGACAAGCCTTAAAAACTAGACCAAGCTTATTTCAAAAGAAAACATCTATCAACAGTCTTCACACACAAAATCGTTCACAAGTTCATTCACAAAATACCCAGAACATTCTTTTTTTCTAAAAAACTTTCCCTTCGTTCACTCTAAAACGATTTTGAGAAAAAGACGGAAAAAAAATTAAAAAACATCTGTCAAAGTTGAATGTTATTAAAAGAGTTTTTATCCTTGGTACTCTATCCCTACCTATCTTTAAGTCTCACATTCATTCATTTCGCCCCTCAACCATTCATCTTCACGAAGTTTTTTTCTCAACTCTCTCTACCACTCACTTATTCACTCACTCTCGAACGGACAACCTAGCATACACAAGCACACAAAAAATGTATGTCAAGACGACTGACAGGAACAGATCCTTTTCTTGGAATCTTGGGCTTTTGCGGCATCCATCATCCTGTCGTTATGGGTCGTTGAAAAGAAATCTCCATACATTTTTCTCTGCTCCTGTTCTGACGTTTTCACTTTTTCCCCGACTTCACTCTGTGGGCCGTTGTTGTTTTTGCTCTACCGTAACCGAAGACATACAACATGTATTTAGAAGGAAGAAAATATTGCCACAGGACGTGAGGAAGGATAACGAAAATTGCTGCTCTATTGTCTGAGGGTGCAAAAATTCAATGGCGGAGAAGAAAAATTGAAGCAAAAATAATAAATTAAACACAAGAAGTCGTTTTCTTATTGATTTATCCATGTGATTGATATCTGCTAATGAGAGTGATTTATCATTGTGTTGGGTGAGAGATGGTCTTGCAATGGCATTGACTTATACATATTTAGCTGCTGACGGGCGAAATGGCGGGAAGTCAAAAAGGATGTTTGCCGGCAAAGGAATAGGGTGTGATGTCCTAGTGCTGTCTTCTTGATGAATGATGTAATTGGAAAAGTTGATGTTGATGATATTTAGAGATGGTGATGGTGAATGGATTGATGATGATTCCTTGGTGTCTGTCTCGTTTTGTTGTTGTATTTGGAATGGACTGAGGTATATGAAGTGAACACTGATATGGTACTGATTTAAGAGACATCTATCCAAAATGTTAGACTTAAATTCGAATATACATGTAGTAAACTAAACATTTTCGATGAGATATAGAACAGAGCATTAGGTCCGTTTCACACATATCCGGCATCGAATACACGGCGCCGTGTATCCTGCTCAAGATGCACAGTACGATATGAGAGCGTTCACACTTATTTGGCACCGGATACACGGCTTTTTTCCCCCGGATGCCGGATACATCGAAGTGTACAGAACTAAATAGGAGCTTTCACACTATTCATCCACCATCAGATACGCCTATTATCTTCCTCTTCTTCCTTTTATCAGCGAGGCTATGATCCGAAAACAAGGGATCACAACCCTCCCACTTCACCGCATTTCTACTGATCCGCATGTGGGGTTCGCCTATTTGACCTCAGAAAATATCGGCAGGCCTGCCGATTTTGGATCACTCGGTTACTGAGGCCAATGAAATGCCGATGTCGTCGCATTTGTCTGATCCAGGCGTTTATAGGCCTGCCTTTCCTACATCGCGATGTCTTTGGAACGTGCATTGATATTGCCTTTTTAACAGGGTTCAAATGATCTCTTCTTTGAACGTGGCAATACCAACTGAGCCGGTCACGCTCTAATTTGTGTACGATGGTTTCCTTGAGGTGAAAGCTTCCACGGATCTTCGAACTTCTTATTCGATCAAGCTTTGTCACTCCTGCTGTCATGCGAAGCATCTTCATCTCAGCTGCCGTTAATTTACTCTCATACTTTTTGTACATCGTCCAACATTGTGAGCCGTATGTGAGCGCTGGACGTACAACTGCGGTGTAGAGCCTTCCTTTCAACTTAGGGGGCATTTTTCTGTCACAGAAGATAGCGGAATTTTCTCGCCACTTCATCCACCCTACGCTTACACGATGATTGATGTCGTCATCACAAGTTGCTTTGCTATTGATCATAGATCCCAGATATTTGAACTTTTCGCACTTGGGAAGCACTGTTCCATTCAAATAAATGTCTGGAATAGGCCTGAGTGGATCAGAGAACGGGCAGCACAAGTACTCTGTCTTTTTTGAACTAATGCGATACCCATTTCCCTCCTGCTCGTTGCAGGGATGTAGGATCCTCACTTATGATGGCTCCATCGTCAGCAAAGAATAACTGATGTACCTTGGGGTCCATCACTTTACCTTCAAGCAGATAATCAAGGACTGTAATAAAGAGCAAAGGACTTAAAACGCTTCCCTGGTGTACCCCGACTTTGATTGGGAACTCTTCGGTTACTCCAGCGGGGCATCTTACTTTTGTCTTTGCTCCTTCGTACATGTCCATAATCACCTGTACATAGGTTTCTGGAACCCCTCGATGTCTTAGCGCCACCCATATCAGATCTCGTGGTTGTCTGTCGAATGCCTTTTCAAAGTCAACCAATACAATATGCAAATCCCTTAAGGAATCACGATGTTTTTCCATTATGATCCTTATACTTTGGATTGCATCTGTGGTTGATTTACCCGAGACAAACCCGCACTAATCATCAGATAGCCGTATTATTTTTCGCAGTCGGCCACCTAATACCCGCTCAACGATCTTCATGGTGTGTGACATCAGCTTGATCGAACGGTAGTTATCACAGTTTCGCGTATCACCCTTCCCTTTGTATACAGGGAGAAGGTAACTTTCCCTCCATTCATTCGGCATTGGATCACCTCTCACGAATTTGGAGATGAGAATTCTGAGCCATCTGAACCCGATATCTCCCATCTTTTTCCAGAACTCAGAGGGTATTTCGTCTGGCCCAATCGCTTTTCATTTTTTGGAGTATTTGACCGCCTCACTAACTTCTTCGACTGTAATGTCGGGTATTTGTTCACAGTTAGGGGTGGCTCTTGGAAAGTATAGCCGGGGAAACTGTTCATTCAAAAGCTCTTCACAATACTGTCGCCACCTCTGCAGAATTTTGTCGTCATCCACAAGAAGCTGGCCATGAGCATTGCCAATGAACTTTGGCGAACGAATCTCCTAAGCATTCCTCCTTCTTTGGGCGGCTATTTTGAAGATAGTGGCACTCTTGTTCATATTGTGTCTTCGCAGCTCCTGGATAGCCTGGTTTGCATCAGCAACCGGGGAAAATATTTTCTCCAGCTCCCGATACAGGCCCTCCGTACTCTCTGCTTGAAGCTGAGCGCACTTCTTCTTCGCTTTTTTCTTGCAACATCTGTATTCCATTTCGAGGCGAGCTTTTTCGTCACTATTATTAGAGGGGCACTTTGACCAAGCTTTGAAAGCCGCTTTCTTCTCATTTATCACTTTCTTAGCTTCATCACTCCACCACCATGTTTCTTTGGCGTGTTGATGGTGGCCTTTTGAAGCTCCTAGCAGTGATTTGGCCTTCTTTAAGCAAGTTCGCTGTAGGGAATCCCACATATTTTGTGCTCTGCACTCTTCATCCTCAGCTCCGTTGATGGTGTGAGAGAGGTAATTCTTCATTACGAAAACAAAAGCCTCGCCTTTTTCTTTGTCCAGATTGTACCACTTGATTTTCTCAGAGACCCTTGTTTGTTTGCTTTTCTTTGGTGTTTTCATAAAAATTTCTGTTAGCAGGAGACGGTGTTGTCGAGCGATTGCCTCTCCCAGGATCACTTTGCAATCTTTTACCCGAGGCTTCATGAAACTGGCTACCAAATGGTTGTCAATCTGAGTTTCATCGCCACCACTGCTGTAAGTGATCAGGTGTCGGCTTTGTTTGATGAACATGGTATTTAACACGATAAGACCGTGTGATTTGCACATGCTTAGGATGTCTTCACCAGGAAGGTTCCTGGTGCCATATCCTAGTCCTCCATGGCAGTCTTCATAGTCTTCGTTTGATTTCCCGACATGTCCATTCAAATCTCCTCCAACAAACAGAAATTCTTCCTTTGGGATGTCCTTAAGGAGATTGTGGAAATCTAGCCAAAATGCATCTCTATCTCTCTGATTGTACCCATCGTGGGGAGCATATGCACTGAAAATATTCCACACCTCTCCTTGTATTACTAGTTGGAGAGACATCAAACGGTCGCTGGACTTCGAAATGCTCAAGACGTTTCCAAGTAGCTCTGCCGCAAGGATGATACCGATTCCGTTCCTAGCCTTTTCCGTTCCGTAGTAGAACATCTTGTAATCTTTTGTCCTAACGTCCAAGAAACGCGCCCGATTCCCGGTGTTTTTCCATTTCGTCTCTTGGACACACAAGATGTCCACCCGCCTTCTATTCATCATCTCTTCCAGCTCGTAACTTCGACCGGTCATGCTTCCAACGTTCCAACTCGCGACCCTTAAATTGCGTCCAAACTGTTTCATTATGTTGCTAGCCCCCGGAATCCGTATAGCTCTGACCCGAACATTTCTGCTCGGTCCAGGATCAGTACCATGCACAGCAGTGGTAGTGCCTGGCGGGGTAGTGCCTTTCCTTTTTGCAAGTATTATCATAATGATACAGTTTTGCAATACAATTTTTGCACCATATTGCGATGGTGTTTGTTGTTTGACACGTGCATGCTCCTGTTTTAGTATTGTTTGATCTTTCTTTTATGACACCGGTGATCTCCAGTCGTGTCAACCCACGGACTCGCATGCACACTTGTGGGAGGGTTTTTATGGTAGTATATGTGTCGCTAGGCTCACTTGGGTGTTATATTGCCTAGATCTGATTTGTCCCCTTAGTCGCCTTTTACGACAAGCGCTAGTTGTTGGGGGGCGCTGCAGTGATAATATTTCAGACTACTTTGCTTCGGAACAGTAGGCAGTGGACTATTTGAAAACTTTACGAGTAACAAAAACAAACACGAAAGCTAAGTCGACCGCGCACGCGAAGAAAAAAAAGAGCGAAAGCGACAGATAGCCGCAGATGATGCAAAGAGGATCGGGGAAGTGCAACAACAACAGCCTGTAGGATGCTGCTCTCCCGGTTGCTCAGCTGGGGTTGGGTTTACTTCGAATAACGATTAATCTGGAATAGGGTTTTTACACACGATACAAAAATGGGCGCCACTAGATCTTTCAAAGGGATCTAGAAACCTTTTAGAGAAATTGAACGGGCTGGGGATCCTGACATTGTGCAAATAGGAAAAGAAAGCAACGAACGTGCGTTATAAAACTATTTACGAGTACGGCCAATTTATTTAAAATTTTCGAAATAGTCTTTTTTCCACAAGAAGGAAATGGCAAAAAATAAAAAAAGAACAAAGGATGTATGTAACTGTATTTACGTATATGAAGCCGTTGGGGTGGCCCGCTATCACCGGTCCCGAAACTTTAAACCTTAAAACTGAATTAGTACGCGCGTCCCGCTTTCGCCGGGAAGTAACCGAAATGAGATCCGACTCTACACTAATCGAAAAAAGAATGCAAAATATAATACAACTTATCTGGCTTTTCCGGAGTGGGTAATCTGCCTTTTACTCCTCGCCTCGAAAGTGTTCCTCCTCAAATCTTCCTAATGCTCCTATTTACTCCTTCTCCTTGAGTCTCCTTCTCTTCTATATTTAACTTTAGTCCCCTTCTGGACTTTTCCGCTTGTTATAAAAATAAGCAAACTTGCTCACTGCTAATTAGAAAAACTCCTTAATCAAGTTAGCGCTTTTCCGCACACTCTCGAGATCAACCAAGAAGTGCTGAACTCGCCTCAGTACTTTGCTTAACCGCCCGAGAGCCTCTCTCTGCAAATTGGCCTACCGCTTATTCAGCCATTCAAAAGTTCAGGGACAACTTTATGTGCAGTACTCCGCTCTTTTGCTGAAGCATGCAACCGTTCCTTGAACGCCGCTATCTAGCAGCTCTTTCCATTTTTCCAATGGCTCTCTCTCTCTCTGAAATCGCCCCAACAACTGGCAGTTCAGAGGGTCGGGTTACGCATTCCCGGGGTTCGTTCTTTACCCTGGTGCCACGTTCCCAGCAAGCGCTAGCAATTGAGGGGCTAGTGAACGCAAAATGAAATATTCGCGAAAAATATAAAAGCGAAGAAGGAATATGGGAAGAAAAGGAAGTTTATCAAACAACGCTTGGCGTTGGACCTAGCGTGGAAAAAAAGATGTTATTGAAACTAAAATATAAGTGTGTCAAATAACGCCTTGCGTTGGACACTCCTGAGGAGGAAGAAGCCTGAGTATCCACTCCTATTCCTATTATTTTGTTAAATCCGCGAAAGCTAGCTATCCCGGTGGAATCTCACGCAGATTTGAGGAAAAGGGACTAGCCGATGACGTGCCACCCCGCAAAAATGATTAAGTGTAAACGTCGGGCTCTCGGCCATCGCTGAATTTGGACTGAACCTCATTCAGTCCATTGATCGCTGCTCATGGTCGTACAAAGTTGTGTTTATTATGTGTATGTGTTGGTATGTTTGGGATGTTTGGGTAACTGTGTGATGTTCATGATGTATCTTGTAGTGTACTCGTCCTTTATGTTATAGATATATATGCCCTGGTGGTGCGGGCAAGATATTAGGGCAGTCCACCCTCTTCTTCATCGTCGCTCGTCTCACTCGTCGCTGATCAATGTATATCGTTGGCGGACGGTCCATCCGCATCAGAGGGTTGCCAACCGACCGTTGGGCTCTGTTTCCCGGCGTACCTGCTTTTGTTACCCCCTTGAAGCGAATGGAAAGGTATAAGCACTGAATGGTGGAACCATCCAGGAACGCTTAACGAGACCGCTGCTTCAAGAAGACAACGCAATGAAATTGGATTGAAAGGCCGAAAATGGTGGACGGGTGAGAATTGGTAGGATGGAGGGGACCAAGGATTTCGTGCGAAATTTGCACGTAATAACGTGCTTATATGCAGATATGATTACATTGCATTTAAGAGGAAATTATAATTAAAAAATAGAATAACAATTATTAGTAATTGCAATTACGCGTAATTCAAATTGTAATTAAAACTAATTATGTAATTAAACATTTTTTATTTCATTATGTTCTATAGAAAACAATAAACAAAAAAAAACAGCTGTTGATACATTAAATTTCAAGTTCGCATTCAGAAAGCTTGTTTCTATGAGGATCATTAATTACGCCCGCAAATGAAAATGGTCTCTTTACTGGCGCTGATGATTGTAAAATAGTGTTGAAGTTTGAAAAAAGTTTCATTATCTTTTGGTACTTTTCCAAGGAACTAAGTGATGTACTTGTACTAGTATCTGTAAGATACCATAGTACTTATTACGTTGTGTAATTGCAATTATGTAATTTATTATCTATAATGGTAATTGAATATTTTAATTACAATTACTCAATAATTGATGAGTAATTAAATTAGGTTTCAATTATAGGCTTTAGTAATTAATTAATAATTACATTACAAACGCAATGATTACTACCCATCACTGATGATGCAAAACTTTGTTTTTTTTTATTCTTCCTTTCGAGAATTCTATATTCTAGAAGAGTATTCTTCTCTATTGTAAAAAAGTGCCCACTTCTTTGTCAAAATAATATCTAAAAATATTATCAAAAATTATATTTTCAAATGATGTCTGTCCATGAACGGAGCATGAAAAAGAGGCTTACAATGGCTAAAAGTCTCCAACTACATACTCTGCATTGTTTTTATTTCGAACTTAAAAACACTTATAGACTCATTTTCATTTTCAATGCATTTTATTAATTAAATTCATTATGACTTACAAACATGCTAGCAAAAACGCTTAAAATTAGCTTAATTAACTTAAAGTATCTTATGTTAACTTACTGTCCCCATGTGGGCGCTCTAAGCTAAACCTAACGCTTAATTTACATCTTTCGACCTTATCTAACTTAAACTAACTTTATTATTTTATAACTATTTTAACAAACTAAGAAAAATGTTTTATCGCAAAAAACTTAGTATACGGACCTTTTTTTGTTTATACCTTAATAAATAAAACTTACAAATAATCTTGAAATAATCTTAACTAACTTAACTACCTTGCGTAATTAAATACGCACTTTTTTTTTTTTTAGCCAAGTGCTGTGCAAATTTTTATTTTATTTTTTTAATTATTTTTTTTTTTTAAGCCAAGTGCTGCGCTTTTTTTTTTGTTTTTTTTTTTTTTTTTTTTTTATGTTTAAATTTTTTTTATAACATAACTTACAAAACTTAGACTTCCTTAAAACTATGTAAGCCGGCCAAAAATGTATAACAATACACACCCGCTTTGCCCAGTAAGAGGCTACCCTTTGGGGGGAAACGACGACGACGTTCCCTCTCCTTAAATAAGCCACCAAAATTGATCATGCTGCCTATTAAAGTCTTCAATATCGCGGTCTGAAACCGCCCTACTGTACCGGAGACGCTCTACACTACTCTGTGCGACGTCTCGGTCGTAGTTGAGTCGCCTATCCACAGCTGTTCTGGCGACGTGGAAGATTAGCGGCACCGCTAACTTATCCTGGATCAGACCTCTTTGGTCGAAATATAGAAACGCTTCTGGAGGGACAAAGCCGTTAAGGCGCACACTCTCGTGATTGAGATTGTTGGGGTAATAAGCCCCAAAGATCAGGCTATTCATCGAAGTCATTGCTCTTGCAATGTGCCTTCGAATCATCTTGATCAAGAAATTATCCACTCTGATCCGATTCGCCCTGTTGTACAGGACCTCATTATGGTAGAATTTTATGTACTCAGACTCAGGTGTTCTGTACAATCGAAGGCAAGCCCTAAGGCAAGCCCTCTCAAACACCCGCATCTTTTCCAACAAGCTTGGCCCCACGTTGAACCACACGGGACATCCATATACGAGCATAGGCCGAATGAGGGCCATGTAGCAGATTACCTTCACCCTCGCATCGAGTTGGCTGCTATAAAACAGTCTCTTTGTTAGGGCGAAAGCAACTTTGGCTCTGGTCAGAGCAGCATCTATATGTTTATTAAAATATAGATATTGATCTAGCCAAACCCCAAGGTACCTGACTACACTTCGACTCGCCAGTGGCTGACCGTGTTGTCCGACAATAGAGAATTTTCGCCAATTCTTTCTGGTGTCCCAAGAGGCTCCAGATAACGGCGTTCTGAACAGGATGGTCTCCGACTTCTGAAAGTTGATCTTTAGCTTCCAGTCATCGCAGAACCTCTTAATCTTATCGAAGTCACGTTGCAAGAGTGTTGCAATAACTTCGATCTTAGGCCCTGACCTGTACGCGATCAAGTCGTCTGCGTACGCTATGGCATGGTGAAGTGAACCTATGAGATCGCTCGTGTAAATATTGAATAAGATGGGCGAATTGACCGCACCCTGTTGCAGACCATTTTTTACTTCAAAAGTTCCAGCAGACGTCACATTGCCATTTTTCACAATGAACTTCTTACTGGTGAGCATGCCATAAAGTATGTACAGCAGTGGTTTACTTATGCCCAGCCTGCTCAGCTTGTAGAAGAGTCCCTCTAGCCATACGGTATCGAAGGCTTTCTCCAAGTCAATCAGGCAAGCACCCGTGCATTGCTTCTTGCTTTTATTCCACTGGATATCTAATACCAGTTTAGACGCAGCATGTATAGTATCATGCCCCGCCTTGAAACCGAATTGGTTATCCGGAATTATATGACTGTCCTCAACCCACTTAGCCAACGCTCTATGGATCACTTTTTCGAATACCTTGCTGATGATCGGAAGGAGACTTATAGATCGGAGATTACCCGGGTTGGAGCTATCTTTATTTTTCTTTGGAATGGGCTGCACCGCCGCTGTTTTCCAATGCGCTGGATAATGGGCATTATTCATTGCATTATTAAACAGAATAGTGTAAATGTTGACCACTTCTGGAGGAAGATGTCTAAGTACAATGTTGGGTATACCATCGATTCGCTTGGAGCTCTGCCTTCGAAATGAACGGGGAATGTACCCTTTCATCGGCGACGGCATTGTTTGCCATGTTTCTTTCATTGAACACGGTAAAACCAGTGTTCTCAGATCGCCAGTGCTCCATATCATTTCGAAGGCAGAAGTTGTGCACAAGGACCCGATTTTCCAGATCGTGGTTTGGGCAAACACTATCATTCACTTTATACACGTTCTGGAAAGTCGCTCCTATAGCCTCTACCTTCTCCTGCGAGTCTTCGATCACAAAGAAATTGTCATCCTCAGCTGCGTTATCTGGATCTATACCTGCTGTCACTAGTATTTGTACATTGTTCGTAGTTCGGGGGATTTTAAGACGCGGAGGATCGTTTTTATTATTACTCCGAAATATCTTATTTATTTGCGGGAACATACTCGGGTTGTTGGATTTTACAGCCCGAATTTTCCTGTCCCAGTGCGAATTTACAGAAAGTCTGTAATTTTCTTTAATTAATTTTGAGAGGTTTCTAATCAACGACTTCAGCGTCCTAACCTCCTCCGAATTCTGTCTGTCAGTAAACTGTCTGTACAAGGTTTTTAATCTCGACAGCAGTCTACTTTTATGTTCGTGCAGTGCGTCAATCGCTGCATTGCGGTATATGTCCACGTTGTCAGTGTGTTGATACGGAGGTATCGTATTGTCCATCGTTCGTTTTATTGTCTCGTCCACTTGTTTTAGATATCTATCAATCTCCTCGTTTGACAGATTCCTATTAGACGGTAGGTCGAGCAAGTTCGAGGAGAGTGCTCTCGTCAACTGCCTGGAGAAGCGAGTCCAACGCGTTCTACTGTAATTGTAGGCGTGCAATTGGACAAACTCCTCCAATTCCGCAATTTCGTTGGGAATAGTTATTTCGGCACTGAGTCCGCAATGGTCACTGTCATACACAAAAGTGTGTAAGCAGTTTAACGTTTGTCGGTCGATGTCGGTCAGTTGTAACCGTACGTCGAACAGCATTAGATCCAGATAAGAACCGCTTCTGGGATACGACGGACTATCCGTCGCTTTTAAATCTGGTCGATACTCAACACTGCGCAGACCCCACCAATTGAATAGTAGGTTCCCTCTAGAATTTGGCGTGCTATTTCCCCAATCTCTATGTTTGGCGTTTAAATCACCGGCTATAATGAAAAAGTTCTCCCCCGATTCCAGCCTTAGTATTCGAAAAAGTGTCTCAAGCTCTGTGATAAAAGACGTGGTTTGAGTAGCTTCAGGAGCATAGACCGCGACGATATACATCCTCTTTCCACTACGGAGGGGGATGAATACGATACATGCTTCCAGCTCCTGGAATCTACGCACTTCACCGCAGTACACTACTTTATGACGCAACTCTTTTCTAATGAAGATCGCCACACCTCCTTCTTGTACAGAGTTGGGTCGGTCTCTTCTTATAATATTATAACTACTGTGCCTCAACTTGTGTTTCTGGGACAGCTTAGTTTCGCTAACCAAAAGCACATCGGGAGAATGGTCTTCAAGCAACTTGAAAAGCACGGCTCTACGTTCGATCCTAATCAATGAATTCACATTTACCGCAAGGATCCTTAAGGGTTGCTCCGCCATGTTCGTACCCATTACGATTGGTGGTGCGTTAGGCCCGGCAGAAGCGCATAGATCTGGTCCACCCGCTTCGCCTGCTCCTGAATTTGTCGCTGAAGTTGGCCCATCTGCCCCTGGATAGAGAGCAAGATAGCCAACAAATTAGGTTCAGCCTCCGGTGCTCTCGGCTTTGGGGCCTGCGAAACAACCTTCGGCTGCGACTGTACCGTATTCCCCCGGCCTGACGCCATTTGGGCATAGGTCACTTGGGGAGTGACGGATTGTGCAGGAACACTTGAAACGGGCGGACGCTTCACTTCCACCCTCTGCTGACGAGCCAGATTTACTTTCTTTATGTACTGAAACTTGGGGCAACCCCGATAGTTTGCGGTGTGCCCCGTGTTTCTACATAGTGCGCACGTGAGCTGACTTTTTTAAGTCGCTCCGTCCTTACCTAGCGCGCATTCCTCTGCTTTGTGGTCTTTTCCACATTTCACGCATCGAGGCTGCATATAACAGTTCGACGCGGCGTGCCCAAACTTTTGGCAGCGAACGCATTGTAACATGCCTTCGCTCCGCTCTACTTTTTCCCAGGTGACAACCTGGTAGTCTAGGACTTTAATACTCCTTAGACCATCCAGTTTGCTGTTGGGTGAGAGCTGAACAAGGAAGAACGGTAATTTCCACTTCTCCATTTTGGCCTTAGCTGTGGTAAATAGCTTGACCCCTACGAAAATGAGCCCATCGCACTCTTTTTCTTTAAGCAGCTTTAAGAGCTCCTCCGGTTCGGTGGACGGTTCCATCTCCTTCAGCAGCATAGTTTGCAGCTTTTCCCCTTTCGGGGTGAAGGAGAAGAACTCCGTCGTCGATTCCCTTAATATATCTTTAATCTTGTTATACTGCTCCACTGTATTACAGTGGATCCCCTTCTCTTGGTCTTGTTAAAACATAACACTTATAGACTCTTTAGGTCCTGATGTTCAGTTAAAGTGCTCAAATTATTATTTTGGATACGAGAAATATTTCGATAAGAAAAAATAAAATTTGGCCCATAACCTTGCATAGGAGACTCTTAACATTTCCATAGCTATCATATAACAATCATTGCCATTTGGCGGTCAGGCCCTTTTAAAATGGGTAGAGTTGCCGTAAAAGCAATTTAATCGATATACTATTCTATGTTTTACAGCGACGTCGCGTCGCTACAAAAAATCAAAAATCCGGTTATGCAATAATCTTTTCGATGGTAAGTGTTAGAAGTGTGCTACGCTGGCTGATAAAAGACCGTGCATCATATTTAATAACGGCATTTTATTCATTGACCGGTTTTGAAAAATTAGCTTCTTCTCAGATATTTCCCATCCAGATACACCCAAAACAATTGTTTTTTTTTTTTTAAGTTTTTGTCCAAGTGTCAGCTCCGAAAGAAGTGCAAGAGAATACCATAGGTACGGTCCAGTCATAGCCTTTAGTTCTGTATCGTGTGTATATAGCTTATATACTAAAGCTTAAAACTTTCATTCAAGAAATCTATTCTTAAGGCAAAATTTCTCATTTTCAGTTGTAAATTCGAACACTCGTTGTTTTTCAGAGCCTTAAGATGTCTTTCTCCATTTTCACAGAAAACTATAAAGCTATCGATCATGGCTCCATTGAAGAGATACTTGGATTCATTATAAACAGTCTCAAAGTTGTGCATGCATTCATATACAGTAACACAAGAATCGTATGTATAATGCATGCACTGTTAAAATAGGTCACTATATGCATGCAAAAAACTGTCTATAAGTACCTGGATGCGGCTAGTCCTGAATTCTACAAAATATTGTCTTTTATTTAAATGTGTAATTCAAAATTTGTATTAAGTAATTCTAAAAATAAATAAATGTACTAAAAACAGTGCGGTTCTCAACCTATAGCACAATACATTATTCGACACGTGATATAAAACGAGTCTAAAATGCCTACGAAGAGAATACTTTGTCAACAAACTGAGTAAGAAACCACAAATCTGCTTCGGCTTCCTCAATGTCAATCAATCTTATCCGACTCTCGCCCTCGTACTAAATTCCATGCTCCCAAACATATTCAGCAAATTGCAAATCCTTCAACAAATCCACAGGCTAAGACCACAAAGAACACGTTTTATTTTATTTTTCATTTTACCCGTATGCGGATTCCTAAGGCTACTGAGGTGAGAATAAATACGAGGTATACGAAGGAAGCACCTCATGTTGCCATGCCAGATGTTGTTGGTGGTAGTCACTGACTCATTCAATAATTACTCTATATCCTCATGTACTTACGCCGCCGGTCTAATGCCATTGCAGTACATTGGTTAATCGGATAATTGAGGAATCCTCTTAGTGAGTGCGTGGAATTCCATCATTATGGTAGTGTCATCAACACCATGGACGACAGACATTCCTCTTGAGTTTAGGATAGGAAAAAAAAAGCAGAATGGAAAACTAGGTGGCATTGTGTCGACTTTGATCCGCCTCTTCTTTTCTGTTCTTCGGAGCACCTCTTGTGTGTAATTGTCGTAACCGGTCGGTGCGGATTGCAATTACATGTTTCGACATCGAAGACCATGTGATGGCTCTAAGTGCATCAGTTGGTAGGTCGTGTTAAATCAATTTTTAATTAGATGGCGGTGAAATGTGCAGACGTGTTTGGTACTCACAGGCAGTTACATGTGGAGTACCTCTAGAGAGAGAGCATATTTGCCATCATAATCCTTAACTAAGTTAAATGATCGCTTCTTTTTCCGGAGTAGTGTTAATGTCGGTTACTTCAGTTTAACACTTCCAAGAAGCCTCTCCGCCTTTGCTGTTCTCAGTCATCGATAATCTATTGGCTGAATTTCATAGACTAGACTTTACCCCTGCCACTTAACCGAAGACCTCACGAATATCGAGGGAGGTAAGCGAGAAACGATACTCTTAAAAGGAAAGGACTCTCTAGCTATCCTTGTAGAACTGCTCTACCAGCTTTCACCAAGAGAAGATGTATTAATGTTTGACCTATTATCCAGATTGAAATCATGTCTTAACATCCCATTTTCATGACTATGGCAATTGGCTTGAGAAGCCCAAAAGAATTGCCTGTCTTGGTATCATGAAGGGGCACCTGCTCTACATCAGCATTGGAAGGCGTGGTTGGATTTGTACGCTTAAAGTCTGCATAAGAAAGGTGTTAGCCTAATCTTTTATTAAACTGCAGCTAAAGCACAAGTATAAACAAGTATAAATTCACTTTATCTCTGGACGCCAAAAATCTGATTTGGTTCAATGAAATTTAAAATTATAGATACCAAAGTCTTTTTACCACGTGAAATCTGTCCAAGTGTATTCCACGCAAAACTCCTTGTCATTGAGATCTGCGCCAGGATAAACCTTGATAGAGCCATAAGCGACCGTCTAATTTACTTCCTTTTTTAGGTCTGCCTCATTCGGGATATCTGTGGAACGTTCATTGATACTACGTCTTTGAAGGGGTTCAAATGCCGGTCGTGTTCTATTCTTCGTGAGAGGGTTTCTTGACGTGAAGCTTTCCACGGATCTTCGAACTACTATTTGTCCAAGCTTTGTTACTCCTGCTATCATGCGAAATATCTCCATATCAGTTGCTGTTAGTTTAGTGTCATACTTTTTGTACGTTGTCCAACATGGTTTTTTATTTTATAATTTGCGGGCACTCAAGGAGTTGTGAACACCCTAAACCTTTGTTTTTTTTACAGTTTTTGAATAAAGGTGTTTAAGTGTTGTTATTTCGTTTTAAGTAGTTTATCCAGCATTTGAACTTTTGTACAGCCTTGTTGAGCCACAGCTATAAAAAAGGACTCAAGTGCCAAGTCTAAGACGAAGTTTGAAACATATTATCGAAGGAGTATTGAACAGTGAATCATAAAATGAAACGACAACCAGTTTTGAAGCACGAAACCAACAAATTTAGAAAAATATGTTCAATGCAACTTCTGTGACAGGAAAAAAGACAGAAAAGCAAAAAAAGTGTATATGGCATGTCAACAGCCTATGTGCGAAGAGCATGGCTCGCTGCATTGTATCGAATCGAGTAAATAAAATTTGGTTTTTGGTACATGCCTTTCATTCACTCAAACACTCCGCTAACAATGGTTTCCAACAAAAAATGCATAATATTTTAGATTATTATATAACATCATTTAGCATATACACATATATGCATTTTTTTTATATACAGCAGTAAGCATGCTATTTACGGTGCTCCAAAATTTTCAATCAAAAAGAAGAATATTCTGATTTTTTTGAAAACTAGGAAACAACGTGGGTGCCGTGGCGTAAGTGGTTAGTGTGTCGGATCACTACGCATGAGGTTCCAAGTTCGAATCCCAGAAAATACCAAAAAGTTTTTTCACGGTCCCACCTCTCGCGAGCGTCTGACAAACATCCGAGAGTATTGTTGTCATGAAAAAGCTTCTCAAATCGCCGTTCGGAGTCGGCATTAAACTGTAGGTCCCTTCCATTCGTGTGAAAAATATAACTCACACAACCTGATTGGTTGCGAGAAGCTAGGCCCTGGCACTTTAAAGAGCTGTTGCGCCAAATATTTGTATTTTTTTTTTTTTTTGAAACAAATTCATAATAGCTGGTAATTTTAATGTAAAGAACTTGAACTGGGGTTCTAGATTAACATCAACGAGAGGAAGAGAACTTTATGCTGCAATTCAAGAACATCAGTGCGAAACTCTCTCGACAGAAAGGCCCACGTACTGGCCCACAGACAAAAATAAGATACCAGATCTAATTGATTTTTACATAACCAAAAATTTGTCGAGCAGCTACATACACATAGATGAATTTGAGTATCTAAGCTCTGACCATTCACTTATAATTCTCCAAATAAGTGAATATGCAATTCAAAACACAAGCTCCACAACATAAAACAAAATTAAACAACCTTAGTCAGCAACTAAAAAGAGAAATTAGAAAATTTAAAGAAGACTCAATGAAAATGTACCTTGGCGGATTAACAGCTAAATACGCTACAAATTACTCTCTATGGCAAGCTATAAAGGGACTAAAACAACCTGTTGTGCAAATACCTCCAATCAAAGCACCTGATGGAAACTGCGCAAGAAGCGATGAGGATAAAGCCATTCTTTTCGCAGACTACCTAGAAAACATATTTAAACCACCAGATGAAAATGGAAACAGACAACCTATGCTATTAGAACCATCTGTAGAAGAAAATGAAGAGATTCTACCCACAAATCCTAACGAAATATGCAACCTAATCAAGCATGAGATAAATGCAAAGAAAAGTCCTGGATATGACCTTATATCTGGTGACGTATTAAAGAACTTACCCATGAAAGCAACAATTAAAATAACAGATTTAATAAATGCCGCATTTAAGCTAAAATGAGTACCTAGTTTGTGGAAGCTTGCTGATGTCCTAATGATTCCCAAATCAGGTAAACCGCCAAATGTAGTATCATCTTACAGGCCTATATCACTATTGCCGATAATATCAAAAGTGTTTGAGAAAGTGCTCGCTTAACGTTAATTGAAAGGAAAAAGCTGATTCCGAACCATCAATTTGGTTTTCGAAGGCAGGACTCTACGATACAACACGTACACAGAATTACGGATAAGATCGAAGAAGCATTAGAAGAAAGGGAGGTCTGTTCGGCTGTATTCTTGGATGTGGCGCAGGCCGTTGATAAAGTATGGCACGAAGGACTTATCTATAAACTGAGATGTATGTTGCCAAAGCAGTATGCTTCCATTCTTAAATCTTATCTAGATGGAAGACATTTTGGAATAAAATAACAAAATACTTATTCAAAACTAAGAGAAATAAAGACCGGCGTACCGCAAGGTAGTGTACTATGCCCTATATTATGCCTATTATATATTAGTGATATTCCGGAAGTAGAAAACCATACTATGCAACATATGAACATATACCAATCATTACAAAGGAAAAAATAGTTCCATACGCTAATAGAGCGAAATATTTAGGTATGACACTAGATGCAAAGCTGCGATGAAAAGAGCACATAAAAAGAAAAAGGAAGAGTTAGAGATCAAATATAGAAAATTGCGCTGGCTGATAGAAAGAAACTCAACCGTATCAATTGGAAATAAAGTTCTTATTATATAATCAAATTCTGAAACCAACATGGACATATGGAATTCAACTATGGGGTTGTGGCAAAAAGTCAAACGTAGACATAATACAACGATTCCAAACTAAACAATGACCTTCATCAAGACTTGAAGATAGAAAGTGTAAGTTCGGAAATTCTCAAATGTGCAAATAAACCCAAAGAAAAGCTAGAAGAGCTTTAGATGCGAGAAAACTCTTGAATAATGAAAATCAATTACGAAGGCTCAAAAGAATAAAACCTCTCGATTTGACTTAACTTAGAAGAATAAAAAAAACAAATAAACAAGAAAAAGTATATATACTCGTACATGCTTAACATAGCACATCCGAAAATAAAAAAGATACACCAGATGGTGGATCTCATTCAAGGACGTAGATGTCAGGAAAAAATTTGCTTATTAGTCCAACTGACTAGATCGCAATTAGGCTGGTTCCTCCCCGCCTTGCGATGAAAAGCCAAGATGGCGTTACCGCAGGAAAGACGGGAAGAAGGGGTTAGTGGGTAAAAATCGCACACTTTACTGAGTACGGGCTTAGTTTCGTTTTTCGAAGATTACCACATCACAGCGTAAAAAAATAAATAAAATATGTATATAACTTTTGAGAAATTTGACTTTTACTCAACACCCAATTTTTTATGATTTTTTTATTAGTCTAATTTTAATTTTTTTTTTTCTTTAATAAATATTATTTTTTTTAATGAGTGGAATATTGAACCCTATTTGGGTGTCTTACGCCCGATTTCTTCACCGAGTACTAGCGCTAGTACCGGTATTAGAGCAAAAGTTTGTACTCAAATCGGTATCAAGTCATTTCTTCACAAAGTACTAACGCCGATTTGGTACCGAGTATTAGGTGGTACTCGGTATTAGCACAGCTCTCGAAATCAGTATTAGACCAGTTGGTAGTACTCAAATCGGTATCAAGTCATTTCTTCACAAAGTACTAATGTCAATTCGGTACCGAGTATTAGGTGGTACTCGGTATTAGCTGGACCCTCAAAATCGGCAGTCTAGCGTCGTTAATACCACGACTAGGCCAATTTCAATCATTTATCATGAGAGATAGTACTCTATTTTGATATTTTCTTGGCTGTCGTTGTGAAAAAAGTAAAAATATACACGTGTGTTCTATTTTGGTTTCATTTGATTTTTTATTCTATTTTCTGGAAAATGGATTTGATTTTTGGTGGGGATAGTTTGTTTCATGATTTCGGGGACGATACCTTGCGCGAGCTGCTTCGACGTATTCGGATCACAGGTCGGTAAGGAATTTCCAATGTTGGTCAGGACATTGGAATAGAGATGGTGGCGGAGGAGCCCTTAATGGGCCAACGGCAGCGCTCATACTCCCGTAGTGGACTACTGGCACCGGTGTACCCGGCCCCTCGTCCTAGGGGAATAATTAAGGAACTGGCCCTCCAGGTTGGGGGTTGTCGCCGTCGGGGTAACTTCCCTACCACGTAAAAAACGCATGGTTCCGAAACAACCAAAAACCTCGGATAAGGATGACTCAACTAATGACGACCCCAGCAAACGAAATAAGGACAACGACCTTCGGATCTGTACGTGGAATGTTCTGTCCCTTTACAGACCACGTGCAGCCGAACAACTAGCAGAGGCCCTAGACTGGTATAAAGCAGATATTACCGCCATCCAGGAAGTGCGATGGGATGGGCCGGGCAAAAAGAGGATGAAAAACTGTGACATCTACTACGGTGATTGCTACAGAGGCAACAGGCAACGCTTATTCGGATGCGGATTTGTCATACGCGGCAGACTTAGGCAAGAAGTCTTAAGCTTCCGACACGTGAGCGAGCGTATTATGACGATCCGGATCAAGGCTAAATTCGCTAACATAAGCCTAATATGTGTTCATGCCCCCACAGAAGAAAAGGACCCTGCCTCCAAAGAGTGTTTCTACGAGCTCCTCGACAAAACATACGAGCAATGTCCTAAATACGACGTTAAGATCGTATTGGGCGATTTTAACGCCAAAATAGGAAAGGAGGACGTCTTCGGTAGAGCAGTCGGTAAGCATAGCCTACACGACACCACGTCTGATAACGGACTAAGGCTAATTGATTTCGCTGTGGAGCGAAATGTCACCATACCAAGCACATGGTTTCCTCATCTCGATATTCATAAGCAGACATGGCGGTCCAATGATCATGTCACGATCAACCAAATTGATCATATTGCGATCGACGCAAGGCATGCCTCCAGTATTCTGGATGTCCGGACCTTCCGAGCGGCCAACATAGACTCGGATCATTACCTTGTTGTAGCCAAGGTACGAATGCGGATATCCCAATCTGAGCAACAAAGAAGAATTACTGTGAGAAAATTTAACGTCGAAAAGCTACAATCGCAAGAGACCGCCAGACTCTTCGCTGAACGCGTATCCCGAAATCTCTCAATCACCCCTATACCGCCAGCATCAAGTGCCGAAGACCAGTGGCAACGCTGCCAACATGCCATCAGAAACGCCGCGACTGATGTACTGGGTCTCGCTCGCCCACCACCGCGAAACCCCTGGTTTGACGAAGAATGCCGGCGAGTGCATGCAGCAAAACAAGAGGCATACAAAGCGGCGCTGCAAAGGAAGACGAGAGCTGCTCGTGAGCTCTACGAGCAAAAGAGACGGGAAGAACATCGGCTTCTCCAAAAGAAGAAGAAAGAGCATGAGAAGCGCGCGTTTGAGAATATCGAGAGTCTATACTCCAGGAACAATGTACGGAAGTTTTACCAAAAGGTAAAAAGAACGTGTCAGAGAAGTAATACCCGTACAGAAACCTGTAGAGATGAGAATGGAAACCTCGTAGTAGAATCACAGTCGGTGCTGAGAATATGTAAAAACTACTTCTGCAGACTGTATAACGGCGACGAAGACCAACATCCCGCTGTCAGGCAGAATGAACCATTCAACATGGACGATGATAGTCAAAATTTCCGTCCACCTGACCAAAACGAAGTGAGGATAGCAATATCCAAGCTAAAATCGAACAAGGCTGCTGGACCTGACGGTTTACCGGCCGAACTTTTTAAGGCAGCTGGGGATGAATTGGTAGAGTGCATACACCAACTCATTTCTAATATTTGGTCAGAGGAGTGTATGCCTGATGAATGGAATCTCAGCATCGTTTGCCCGATTCACAAGAAAGGAGACCCCCTCAACTGCGCCAATTATAGAGGCATCAGTCTCCTCAACATCGCGTACAAGATCTTTTCTGCGATATTGTGTGAACGCCTGAAACCTTTTATCAACAGCCTGATTGGACCCTATCAGTGCGGTTTCAGGCCAGGAAAGTCCACCATCGATCAAATCTTCACACTTCGGCAGATCCTGGAGAAAACCCAAGAATTCCAAATCGATACTCACCACCTCTTTATCGATTTCAAGGCATCTATAGAGAAGAGCTTTATAGAGCCATGTCTAGTTTTGACATCCCTGCCAAACTTGTCCGCCTGTGCAGGCTGACGATGGAGAACGCTCGCTGCTCCATCAAGGTCGGTAATGACCTCACCGAGACCTTTGATGTCAAAAAAGGCTTTAGACAAGGTGATGCGCTGTCATGTGACTTCTTCAATATTGTACTTGAACGGATTGTGCGGAACTCACAAGCCAACACCGGAGGCACAATCTATTACAAGTCTGTACAACTGCTTGCATACGCCGACGATATAGACATTATCGGAAGATCTCAGCGGGCTGTCACCGGTGCTTTTGCAAGCATTGAGGCGGAAGCGGCCAAAATGGGTTTGGCGATAAACGAGGGCAAAACCAAGTATATGCTGTCAACTAGAAGGGAAAACCAACATCGACGAATTGGACAAAACGTCACCGTGGGCAGCTATAACTTCGAGGTAGTAAGGGACTTTGTCTACCTTGGCTCTGCTATAAATTCAGCAAACAAAATCAGCGCAGAAATCAATCGAAGAATAACTCTTGCCAATCGCTGTTTTTTTGGGCTTATAAGGCAATTCAACAGTAAAGCCCTCTCTCGAACAACTAAGGAGACTCTATATAAGACCTTGATCATCCCAGTCCTGCTTTACGGCGCTGAAACATGGACTTTATTAAAAGAGGATGAAGATATCCTTGGTCGCTTCGAGAGAAAAATTCTTCGTAAGATTTTCGGTCCCGTTTGCGTTGACGGGTTTTGGAGGAGAAGATTCAATCACGAACTATACGAGCTGTACAGCGACATCGACCTAGTCATAAAACTGCGTATTGGACGTCTGAGATGGCTAGGACATGTAGAGCGAATGGACACCAACGCTCCGGCCCGCAGAGTCTTCGAATCTAACCCCGAGGGACGACGCAGTAGAGGGAATTATCGCCGTAGGTGGCGCGCACAAGTTCAAGGGGACCTCGACCAACTTGGAGTGCGCAACTGGAGGCAATTAGCTAAAGACCGAGCTAAATGGAGAGGCTTGTTGGTTGAGGCCCAGGTTCACCCCGAACTGTAGCGCCACCTAAGTAAGTAAAGTATCGAGTACGAGAACGATGAAGAAGGGATGGAAGTTCGTCGATTTGGACGCCGTATCTACCATAAGCCACAACGGGGTACAATAAATACTTGGGACGATGTGAACTTTTCGCTTCATCGCTATCGTTTTTTAATTCTTGTTTCTTCATTCTTCATTGGTACCAAACATAAAGTAAAGAAAAAACAACCAATCATACACTCTTCCACACGATACAGCATACCTACCACCATACTCATGTCTACAAGCCCGGCTTAAAGTCCAACGATCAAGAAGGAGGGCAGATTTCCAACAATGCCTGGACACCCTTAGACTGGCCAGACGTAACTTAAATAGAGCCATCAAGGAAAGCAAAACTGCATGTTTTAAACGTCTCTGTCAAGAAGCCAACATTAACCCATGGGGCTCGACATACAGAATGGTGATGACGAAATTGAAGGGATATAGGACTCCTCAAATAACATGTCTGATAATGCTGAGATCCATAGTAGAGCACCTCTTCCCTCAAAGGCCTGCTACTATGTGCAATATTATACGAGAAGTCAATCCAGAAGATATTCCTTTAATTACTCACGAGGAGCTGCAAAGGGCATGCAGCAAGAT
This sequence comes from Brachypalpus laphriformis, assembly GCA_945910035.1. Classification (NCBI taxonomy): domain Eukaryota; kingdom Metazoa; phylum Arthropoda; class Insecta; order Diptera; family Syrphidae; genus Brachypalpus; species Brachypalpus laphriformis. Next base: position 206,841,299 of record OX246753.1, read on the forward strand.
AGGTGACAACAAGGCGCCGGGACCCGACGGTATCCCTAATAAGACCAGACATCTTCATATCAACAATGCAGAAGTGCCTTGAAGAAGGAACCTTTCCCGAAAAATGGAAGACGCAGCATTTTATTCTACTGCCAAAAGGAAGAAGCCTCCAGGAGAACCATCATCCTATCGTCCAATATGCCTATTGGACACCATGGGAATGATCCTCGAGAAGATAATCTAAAATAGATTACTCGCAGTAGCAGAAGAGAAAGGAGCCCTCTCAGATCACCAATTTGGCTTCAGAAGAGCACGATCTACTGTTGATGCCATAAGAGCGGTAGTTGATATCGCCAAAGGTGCCATCGAAGGCGAAAGATGGCTCTATGGCACAAAGGAGTATTGTGCAGTAGTAACGCTGGACGTTAAAAACGCATTTAACTCTGCGGACTGGTCGTTTATTAGAAGGTCACTTGCCAGGATGGATACGCCATATTACCTGCTACGGATAGTGACGAACTACTTCAACAACAGGAAGCTGAGGTACAATACCGATGAAGGGGTAAAACATCCTGGGGGAGTAACGATAATTGGATTCGCCGACGACATTGCAGTCGTGACAGTAGCTAAACAGATCCATGCAGTAGAATCAGCTACAAATGAAGCAATTGCCCGGATAAAAGATTGGTTAATATCCGCCGGACTAGAACTAGCTGACCATAAAACAGAAGCTGTTCTTATAACCAGCCGGAAAACCGTCGAATTTGCCAACTTTTAGGTTGGTAACCAAACCATCAGATCGAAAGAGGCGGTTAAATACCTTGGAGTAATGCTGGACACCAAGCTACGGTTTAAAACGCATGTTGATTTTCTTACCAAAAAAGCATCGCAAATGCAGGGAGCTCTCTCGCGTATCATGCCAAACATCGGTCGACCTGGATACGCTAGAAGGATTCTACTCTCTAGAGTTATCACCTCAGTTCTGTTATATGCCGCCTCAGTCTGGGCGGAGGCACTGAGGACGAAGGAGACCAAAAGGAGACTATCGTCATCATACAGACTCTGTGCGCTACGGACAATCAGCGGCTTTCGAACCATCTCTGACGAAGCTGCATTTGTCATAGCTGGAATGGTCCCCATCGATATTCTCGCAGATGAAATGCTGAGAATATATAACAGAAGAGCATTGAGTCATCACGACGCCACTGGTATCAAGGTGATAAAAATTGAAGAAAGGGCAGCGTCAGCAGCTATGTGGCAAGCTCGTTGGGTTAATACAACAAAAGGCAGACGGACATATAAACTTATACCGACAATCCAAGACTGGATAAGTCGAAAGCATGGAGACTGCAACTACCATCTAACGCAGTTCCTGTCTGGCCACGGTGGCTACCGCAAATATCCACACCGATTTGGACACGACAACTCACCATCCTGCCCGGAATGCCCAGGTGAAGATGAAGATACGGAGGACGCAGTGTTCTACTGCACACGTTTCACGGCATGGACAATTACTCTGCCAAGTCCGTCATTACTCCTCGACCACATGTTACGGTCGGAAGAGAATTGGATGGCAATATGTTCCTTCGTAACAACTCTACAAAAAGAGCTGCGGAGAATAGAAAAGCTAAGAAGAGCAGCTGAAGCAGCGGAAGAAGCTGACACAAGAAGCATAGCATAAATTGCTAACCAGCCCCGCGAAGTAATACCTAACGGCAGTCCCGCGGGGAGAGTGGTTGAAGTGTGTAGGGTGTGTGTTTAGTACGTAGGCGTATTCCTGGCATCGATTACTCAGGTTTGCGAATCGTGCATGCTAGTAGCACTCGGGCTATTAGTATCTATAAAGATTACACATCCCTGGTGCAATCCAAAAAAAACCACCATACTCACATCATTCACAACAGTAAAGCAGCACAAATATTAAAAAAAAAAAAACTTCAGTAATGAATAAAAAACGAATAGATTTTTAGATTAGATTAGATTTAGATTTCATTAATTCACAAATTAATTACAATTCTTTACAAAGATCGAAAAATCAAAAAAGCATGGCAATAAGCCGTCTGCCGATTGACAATTGTTTTTTTTTAAAAACCATTGCTACTTTATGGATTGCAATTTAATAAATGAAAAGCTTTATTCTTCAAAATTAAAAACATTCTGTTATAATTCTTCGCCGATAGGCTAGGGCTATTTTACAGTACGCTACCAAAAGAGACGTTTGCGGTTCGTTGAGCTTACTTATGATTTCTTCATGCGAAATTTCATCTACTCCAAACAAGTGCCGTCTAGTTTCCCGGAGCGTAGGACATCTTCCCACGAAATGAAATATATCTTCCCTCTCCGCCATGTTACATATATTACACAAGACCGGTAGATCTTCTCTATGCGGTTGATAATTTAGGGGAAGTAGTTCAGCTCGCAGTTTTAGCATAAGTGATATTTCTTCGCAGCTATTACCATCGTGAAAGTAGTTTCGGTCTCCCAAATTATGATCCAACTGCCTATAAATAGATCGATGCAGTGACTCTAATGCTTCTCTTTCAAATTGTTGTCTGAAGTTAACATCTACTGCTCCTAACAACTGGTATAGCTTTGGCTTCCATGACTCCGTGCTTGCTTCATCCAAATCCAAGCTTATTCCACACTCGTGCGCTAGTTCGTTCCAATTTCTGTACCAACCATTATTGCATCGTAGTGCTTCCAGAGCAACTTTTCTTGGTAATCTTTCCAAAGGCATATTGAGTACCTTTAAAATATAGTCCACCTGCAGTTTCAGCGTCTTTATAGCCAGTGGAGAAAGTCCAGTCTCTAGCATTATGGCATAGTTTGGGGTGTTAGGTGGTAAACGGAATATCCTTTTAATATAAAACCTCAATAGCTTTTCCACTTCCTCAAACCGCCTTCCGCCCCATACCTGGGCCGCGTACAACATAGTTGACTCGGCAACCGCTTCAAAAATACGAAACTTACTGCTATGTACTATGCATTTGTTGGCAAAACATTTTCTCCAAGTTGTATTTATCATGGTTTTGGCCTTTTGTAGCTTGCATTTCAGGTGTTCTTCCATGCTTAAGTTTTGCGTGAAAAGCATACCCTGGTAGTTATACTTTTTGACGGTCTCAATCTGTTCGCCGTTCAAAAACCATTTCTCGTTGCTACACATCCTTCCCCCACCTTTTTTAAAGATCATCGCCTTTGATTTTTCCAGGTTTATAATTAGGCTCCACATTTTACAAAAAACGAATATAATTCGAAATAACTGTCTAACGGCCGACAAATGCCAAAATAGTGTCAAAATCAGTATTAGACCAGTTTTTAGACGTATTAGCTGCTAGTACCGCTTGGTGAACTTAGATCCAGTATTAGTGATGTGAAGAAAGGTACAAGTACTATCTTTTCGTTGGCACCGAGTATCAGAGCAAGTACCTGGTCTAGCTAGACCGGGTATTAAGGCAGCTTAATACTCATGTGAAGAAATCGAGCGTTAATGAAATGAATAACGAATAAAAAATTAATTTAACAAAAACACATTTTTTTTTTATATTTATAATTGGGGTATTTCACACCCCAGTGTGAGGACCGCGTAAGTAAAACATAGCTGTGAGGACGGAGGGTTAACATGTTTACACACAGTGCGGGCGTTTTAAAGGATAGATAGAGATAGAGAGAGAGAAAGATTTTGGTGTAGTTGTTTGAAGCTCAGTTGCTTATGCTGCAGAGAAACTCCGGGGGTGGCGTCCAGATAACTGGGGAAATTTTTGTTATTATTTGTCTGCTTCTGATTCACATTATTTTCTTCCCGACCATGTACGTCATAGGCATATCAATCATCTAACAGAGCGAACAATTTTTCCAGCAGTAGTGTTCACACAAGCTTTAGCAATTGATTGGTTTGACTTTATATATGATATTTCATGAGAAATAAATAAATGCTTGCTGACGTCAGGTTTCGAACCATGAACCATCAGCGTGGCATTTGACGACGTTACCACTACACCATTGTGAAACTTCGAAAAATTTAAACACTATGTATAATTAAATCTGTCAATGATTTATCAAAGCCAATACATTTATTCTACGTTAGAAATCCGAAAGATATCTAATTAGAATAAACTTAAGTAAAAGATCTTATGATAAATACTTATTACATAACATTAACAGATTGCAATGTCCCTATATGGAAAAATTGCGCACTATTTCTATAATATGATATACGTATATACGTATTACTCATTTACTTGAAGACTGTTATAACTCAAAAAACGCTATCCCAGATGGACGGCGCAGTAGAGGACGACCTCGCGGTAGGTGGCGCAAACAAGTGGAGGGGGACCTTAACCAAGTTGGGGTGAGCAACTGGAGGCAGCTGGCTCATAACCGGGCTGGCTGGGGAGGTTTATTGGTTTAGGCTCAGGTCCACCTTGGACAGTAGCGCCACCTAACTAACTAAACATTAGCGTTATGCTTTGTGCTATACAACTCGACTGAATGGGTTGTTTTCTAAAAAAAAATTAAAACAAAAACATGTTTTGGCTGCCGTTTCCCAAAATGGCGCCCGAAGTACGACTTTATTTTTTACGGAATGTATACAATTTTAATAAAGGAATTTGGATAAGCTTGCTTGCGTGAAATATTTAAAAATAAAAGCCCATGTTTTGCCTGAAATGACTTGACTAAAATGAGTTTTCGAGTCCTTTTTTTATAATATGAATATGATTTGTTGTTTTGAACTTTTCTGTCAACTTTGTAACACCTTATTCTCAAACAGGCAATACAAACAAACGAAACGTCAAGCATTTACGGTTCGGAAAGAGATTTTGTTATGTTCAAAGGTAACAGCTCAAGGTTGATTTTGGCAGGTTAATATTGTTACAATGGTTATAAGAACGAATCCATTACCAGAGTTATACAATTCCCATCTTAACCGAATTCTGCTCGTTGATGAGATGTGTTTTTTTTACAAGAGAAGGACATTTTAGAATTCTTCCGAATCAATATTTCTCTGCGATTATATGCAAACCTATTTGGCGCAGCAGCTCAAGAAGTGCCTAGGCCTAGCTTCTCGCAACCACTCGTGTTGTGTTCGTCATATTTTTCGTACGAATGGAAGAGACTTACAGTTTTGTGCCATATCCGAAAGGCAAATTTTGTTTTGTTTTTGAGAAGCTCTCGGATGTTTTTCAAACGTTCACGAGAGGTCGGACCGTGATTGAAGCTTTTTTTTGCGTTTTTCTGGGACTCAAATATTGAACCTCATGCGTAGTCGTCCGACACACTAATTACTGCCCACAAAGATTAAGACATTAAAATAAAAAAAAATCGAAAATTATATTTCATGAAATACGCATATTATAATTTTGAACAAAATGGAGAGGTTTGAAAGGCAAAGCAGTTTATTTCCCTCTGCATACTATATGACATTATTATCGCTGCCTCAGGCAAGCACTCTCAGGGGAATCCTCCTATATGTTTTCTTTTGAATCATCAGGTTTGCCTCAAAATGTGGATTGGGGTTTAACCATCACAAAATAGAACTGGTTCTCTTCACGAGAAAATACGAAATTCCTCTCATTGACCCTCCTACGATAAATGGCACCAGTCTCTCCTTCACAGAAAATGCAAAATAGTTGGATCTTAATTTGGACAGGAAACTAAACTGGAAAGCTAATCTACCAGAACGCGTTAGGAAAGCAAATGTAGCTTTCTGTTCCTGTAAAAGGCTATAGATAGGAGCTGGCGTATGCAACCCCAAATCACATGCTGGCTATACGTGTCCATTATCAGGCCTATACCACTATACGGCGTTATCGTTTGGTGTCCGGATCTTGATAGAGCTGTCCACCCCATTCAATTAGCTAAGGTGCAAAAAATGACTCCTTCTGCGACACTGGGCATTATGTTTTACCTACTGCCCTTAGATATTTTCGGCAAATCCAACTAAAAACCTCCTCGCAGTGGTCAAGTTATGACATTAGCCACTGCTTGATCCTTGATCTTCTTCATTTTACTCATGAGTGCATTGACTACTCCCCTCCAAAAGTGGGATTTGTCCGCAACTTCCAGACGAGCATCCCTGACCGCAATGAATGGAATAATGCTCTTCTTGCAGATGATAGTTCAGTTCACTTTACACAGACCCCAAAACCAAAAGTTCTTGTGCTTTGATGTTTTCCTCAAAACCTCAACCTGAGCATCTCTTTCCGCTTCCCAAATCACCGTAGCGTGGTTTTTAGATGGACACCATAACTGCAACGCTAACGAGCTCGCTAGGTTTCGGCCGAAATGGCGGACCCGGGGTATATCCCTCGTTACAAGTAAACATCTACCAAAGCTGGATCATATTAGCAAAACCAACCACAGATGAGAAAATGGCTCAAAGTGTCTTATTTCGAGACACGAGGTTAAGCTAAAGCTATCACAGATTAGCTACATTATCGGTGTCCTCATTGGACCCTGTCGGAGAGGCTAACATGCTGAGAGCTTGGGTCTCTTTTCTAAAGACTTCTGCAGGAGCTGTAGAGACGAAGAAGAGTTGGAAACCATCCTTCACTGATTACTGATCCATTTAGGGGCTTCTTTCTTTAGGCGTCATGAGCATCCTTCAATTTATTAAAAGTGTCGATTGGTTTTGGTCGCTGGGTAGCCAAATGGAAAGATCCATAGCATCACAATGGACCTTTGCTGGCATAAGTGTGTCTGTATTCTCGGACAGACAGCCAATCTAAACTAACCTAACCTATACGGTCGTGAAGGATTTGGGTTATCGCCAATACAAGCAAGGAGCTCACACAATGATGTATGGGCATTTCATAATTGCTGGCTTCTGTGAGCACAGGGAAATAATTTTAAAGCATCACAGCCACCCGAACTTCACCATCATGTAAGCAGTTCCCACTATTTTTCAATTTCAGGCCATCGTACTAATTGAATAGCCTGATTATAATCATCCTCATAACTTAGTCAAAGTGGCTTTGTCTCCGCCAGCAAGAGATTGCAGCCACTGACAATATCCCAATTAATTTAAACAACAATTTAGTGAAATATCACTGCGGGATTTAATGATACGAGTTATTAACATAAAGACAATCGACCCAACTGACACACAGCAGCACACTCAGATCAAACCCCTGATCTCCTTCTTCTACGTCATGTCGACTTCGGTATTGTGGGCTAAGAATGTCGCTTTTGTCATTTAAAAAATTAAATTTATCTTTGAGATCAGATCAGCAGCGTGTGGAACCCAGAGTTGAGACAAGATCGCGCGTTGTAACATCATCTACTTCATTAGTGATATCTTAATCGGAACACATGGAGGGAGAGCAGTCTCATGGTCATTAGACTGTTTCTTTGGAGACTGGGAAACGATTTTGATCGATGGGTGGATGAAATGTGAGAATGGAAATTAAGTGAGAACCTTGAGGCGTGTTGGGTGCCAGCTTGGTGTAGATGAAATCTACTGATAAGATTGAGCACAATACTACAAGGCGCAATGCGCCTTTTCTTTAGGTCACAAAGAGCTACCCACGTCGGAACAACGGGGTGCTATTGTTTACGTTTCCATTTCTGTTTTCTTGTGTAGGATCATATTTTTTCTTTTTGAATGAAATAAAAGAAAAGCAATTTATACCGCTACATTCATTTTGAGCAGGGTGTCGGAGATTGCATTGCAAAGACAGAAGAGAATCATTTGAGATGGGTTGGTACAAGTTGCATGGTTAGCGCAGTTCGTTAATCGAATTGTTAACAATGCTTATGGTAATTTTTAGATCCATAGATTTGTATTGAAAACCGTTACAAGTTGTTGACACCGGAAGCTGTTTAAAATCGTCAAATAATATTGATTGTGACTATAAATAAGTGTCGATTTGTCTATTTTGTGTTTTAAAATAAGAAAAGTTATACAAAAGATAGCGGGTAAGAGATTTGGAAGCCCATAAGATAGGATCATAGCTATAAATATAAATGGGCACATAGAAATAGGCAACTGAAAACATAATGAAGGAAGAAGGTTAGAACTACCACTACGATCGTAGTATTTCATTGCGATTTTAGTCTTTTTTAACTGCATCACTATATTCCTACGCCATTCAGTTTCACTCAGCCTAGGCCTACCAACTCCTACTCTCAACCTCCACGTGGTGACCGCTGGGTGCCTGGTACCTTGATCCGAGAAATGTATAATCAACCCCGTTTGGAGGATTTTTGGAGGCGGCATATTCGTAGCCCCTTGAGTGTGCGCATATTATAAAAAAAAAAAGAGTTGAGAGATGGGGAAGAGTGCTTCTACTAGAGTACTTCTTCTTTTTCCAGACGTCAGCGGATAAATTCCCTGGATGAAGTCAACGGTGGCATTTTCAGTTCTAGTTAGATTGAACCCAGAAAACACCTTGCGCGAGCTGCTTCGACATATTCGGATCACAGGTCGGTAAGGAATTTCTAATGTTAGTCAGGACCTTGGAATAGAGATGGTGAAGGAGGAGCCCTTAATGGGCTAATGCCAACGCTCACACTCACGTCGTGGACTACTGGCATCAGTGTACCCGGCCCCGCGTCCTATGGGTATAACAAAAGAAACTGGCCCTCCAGGTTCAGAGTTGTGGTGTCGGAGTAACTTCACTACCACCTAAAAAAAGGACTGCTTCAGAAACTACCTCAGATATGGACGATTCAACTGATGACGACCCCAGCAAACGAAATAAGGACAACGACCGTCGGATCTGTACGTAGGATATTCGGACCCTTAACAGGCCACGTGCAGTCGAACAATTAGCAGAATCCATAGACTGCTATAAAGCAGATATAACCCACATACCGGATGCGATGGGATGGGCCGGACAAAAAGTGGATGAAGAACTATGACACCTGCTACGGTGATTGCTTCAGAGACAACAAGCAGCGCTTGTTCGGATGTGAAAATAATCCACGAAAAGTTTTGAGAAGTAGAGTGTAATGGTAATACTTCAGTTTATTTATCTTTGTCTAACTAGTATTTGATTATTATTTTTACAAATTTTTGGTAAGTTTAAAAAAGAGGTGTACTTTTAAAAATGAGTTAATCAACCATGTGTTGGATTATATTATCTTCATTTGCACCTATGCTGCAGTATACTAATTCATTTTTAATAAAGGCGGTGAATTGAGTTTTCTTTGCGTTGGAGTCAACTAAGCTGGTTTTCCCCGATGCAAGATTTTCTGCAGGACTAGATCTTTTACGTACCTGATTATATGAAGTACTCACATTTACGCGCAAGTTGTTCGAGCAAGATGCTTTGAGGGCGCTATCGTCGACAAAACTAAAAATATTATTACTTAATGGTCAAGTCATAAATCTTTTTCTTCCTATTCCGGCGAGGTTATGATCTGAACTCAAGTGATTATAACCCTCCCACTTCACTGCATTTCTACTGATCCACCTATGGAGTTCACCTGTTTGACCCCAGAAAATATTGGTAAGCCTTCCGAATTTGGATCACTTCATTACTCACTTCGTCACTACGTTACAAATGATCTCTTCTTTGACAACGACAATATCAGCTGACCCGGTTATTGTCTATCTTAAATACTATAAAAGCAAAGTCGATTTTCCTTGTGAACACCGTTTCTCGAAAACTGCTAGACGTGGGTACTTAAAATTTTGCACAGTTATTCCTTATTTTACCTAGATGCGAGATAAGAAGGGATTTTCCGAACTTCAAGGTTTAAGTGACATAAAGCGGGTTGAGATCGAATTTTCCATCTGCAAATATTGATTCCTCAGCCGGAGCTTAGTACTGGCTCTCCGGAATAAAAAAAATAAAAAATAGGTAAATTCGCCGGTGATTCATTTAAGATATAAAACATCCTTGTGTGTTGTCCTGAAGCTGAGCAATGCTAAAAACAAATGGTCAAATCATCGCACACAATTTCCTTCAGTGGAGACCAGGGCCAGCAGTATGGCTATCGTTGCAATAGTATGTGTGTGTGAGTATATGTGCGCCTTATCCCATGATTATTTTGTTAGATGAGATGTTGTTGATCGTTGGATTTGTCCATACTTTAGAACGTTTTAATAAATTTAAATTAAATTATTAACAGGGTGGCATAGGCAGTATATTGAAAGTTGAATACTCATACTTTGAGTCCGTTTTCCTATGTTTTAGACAACAAATGGAAAAAGTTAAAATGTTGAAGATTACGCAGAAAAACACTAATGAGGAAAAGTATTAAACTGCAAAAGTGGTGCACCTATGAAAACTAATTCGAAATGCAAGTTAAAAATATCAAAGCTGATTTGACAAATGTAGTTTTTTACTGTTGCTTTCTGTTAAATTGTACCACAAGAAATAGTTAGAGTACAAATTGTCGATGATTGCATTATTGGCAAGTGTTTTTTGGAATATTATTCAGACTTTTTCTGCGTGCGATTTATTCATTAAGAAATAATTTCGGTTATATTGCGTTTAATCCTTATAAAACTTAAATTAAATCAACATTAACCATAATTCAAAGAATTCAAATGAGTTAAAATAAGTTATCGTATATTGTGAAATTTTGGAAGTGAAGGTTCTTAGCTACGAGTAATCTTTTATCGAGTGCTACGAAAAAAAGTGATTTATGAAATGTGAACCCGGTATTTTGGTTTTTTATTTCTGAATTTATTATTAAAAGCACCATTGAAAGCAGATGGTAATATTTTATTTTTAGACACTCCAGGTGGGACGCGAAAAGCCCCGCGCAGGGCCGGGCTAAGAATATTGCCGCAGCGCCCCCCAACAACTAGCGCTTGTCGTAAAACGCGACGAAGGGGACAAATCAGATCTAGGCAATATAATACCCAAGTGAGCCTAGCGACACATATACTACCTTAAAAACCCTCCCACAAGTGTGCATGCGAGTCCGTGGGTTGACACGACTGGAGATCACCGGTGCCATAAAAGAAAGATCAAACAATACTAAAACAGGAGCATGCACGTGTCAAACAACAAACACCATCGCAATATGGTAATATTGCTAAACTGTATCATTATGGTAATACTTGCTAAAAGGATAGGCACTACCCCGCCAGGCACTACCACTGCTGTACATGGTACTGATCCTGGACCGAGCAGAAATGTTCGGGTCAGAGTTATACGGATTCCGGGGGCTAGCAAAATAATGAAACAGTTTGGACGCAATTTGAGGGTCGCGAGTAGGAACGTTGGAAGCATGACCGGTCGAAGTTATGAGCTGGAAGAGATGATGAATAGAAGGCGGGTGGATATCTTGTGTGTCCAAGACATGAAATGGAAAAACGCCGGAAATCGGGCGCGTTTCTTGGACGTTAGGACAAAAGATTACAAGATGTTCTACTACGGAACGGCAAAGGCTAGGAACCGAATCGGTATAATCCTTACGGCTGAGCTACTTGGTATCGTCTTGAGCATTTCGAAGTCCAGCGGCCGTTTGATGTCTTTCAAACTAGTAATACAAGGAGAGGTGTGGAATATTGTCAGTGCATATGCTCCCCAAAATGGGTGCAATCAGATAAATAAGCATGCATTTTGGGTAGATTTCCACAATCTGATTAAGAAGATACCAAAGGAAGGGTTTCTGTTTGTTGGAGGAGATTTGAATGGACATGTCGGGAAGCCAAACGAAGACTGCCATGGAGGACTGGGATATGGCACCAGGAACCTTCCTGGTGAAGACATCCTAAGCATGTGCAAATTACACGGTCTTATCGTGTTAAATACCATGTTCATCAAACAAAGCCGACACCTGATCACTTACAGCAGTGGTGCAGATGAAACCTAGATTGACTACCATTTGATAGCCAGTTTCGTGAAGCCTCGGGTAAAAGATTGCAAAGTGATCCTGGGAGAGGCAATCGTTCGGTAACACCGTCTCCTGCTAACAGAAATTTTTATGAAAACACCGAAGAAAAGCAAACAAAGAAGGGTCTCTGAGAAAATCAAGTGGTACAATCTGGACAAAGAAAAAGGCGAGGCTTTTGTTTTCGTAATGAAAAATTACTTCTCTCACACCATCAACGGAGCTGACGATGAAGAGTGCAGAGTACAAAATATGTGGGATTCCCTACAGCGAACTTGCTTAAAGAAGGCCAAATCACTGCTAGGATCTTCAAAAGGCCACCATCAACACGCCAAAGAAATATGGTGGTGGAGTGATGAAGCTAAGAAAGTGATAAATGAGAAGAAAGCGGGTTTCAAAGCTTGGTCAAGGTGCCCCTCTAACAATAGTGACGAAAAAGTTCGCCTCGGAATTGAATACAGATGTTGCAAGAAAAAAGCGAAGAAGCTTCAAGCAGAGAGTACGGAGGGCCTGTATCGGGAGCTGGAGAAAATATCTTCCCCGGTTGTTGATGCAAACCAGGCTATCCAGGAGCTGCGAAGACACAATATGAACAAGAGCGCAACCATCTTCAAAATAGCCGCCCAAAGAAGGAGAAATGCTTAGGAGATGCGTTCGCCAAAGTTTATTAGCAATGCTCATGGCCAGCTTCTTTTGGATGACGAAAAAATTCTGCAGAGGTGGCGGCAGTATTGTGAAGAACTTTTAAATGAACAGTTTCCCCGGCTATACTTTCCAAGAGCCACCCCTAACTGTGAAGAAATAGCCGACATTACAGTCGAAGAAGTTAGTGAGGCGGTCAAATACTCCAAAAAACGAAAAGCGGTTGCCCTCTGAATGCTGGAAAAAGATGGGAGACATCGGGTTCAGATGGCTCAGAATTCTCATCGACAAATTTGTGAGAGGTGACCCAATGCCGAATCAATGGAGGGAAAGTTACCTCTCCCTGTATAAAAAGGGAAAGGTGACAGGCGAAACTGTGATAACTACCGTTCGATCAAGCTGATGTCACACACCATGAAGATCGTTGAGCGGGTATTAGGTTGCCGACTGCGAACAATAATACGGCTATCTGATGATCTTTGCGGGTTTGTCTCGGGTAAATCAACCACAGATGCAATCCAAAGTATAAGGATCATAATAGAAAAACATCGTGATTCCTTAAGGGATTTGCATATTGTATTGGTTGACTTTGAAAAGGCATTCGACAGACAACCACGAGATCTGATATGGGTGGCGCTAAGACATCGAGGGGTTTGAGAAACCTATGTATAGATGATCATGGACATGTACGAAGAAGCGAAGACAAGAGTAAGATGCCCCGCTGGAGTAACCGAAGAGTTCTCAATCAAAGTCGGGGTGCACCAGGGAAGCGTTTTAAGTCCTTTGCTCTTTATTACAGTCCTTGATTATCTGCTTGAAGGTAAAGTGATGGACCCCAAGGTACATCAGTTATTCTTTGCTGACGATGGAGCCATCATAAGTGAGGACCCTACATCCCTGCAACGAGCACTTGATGTGTGGGTGGACGCTCTGGAAGGAAATGGGTATCGCATTAGTTCAAAAAAGACAGAGTACTTGAGCTGCCGTGTTCTCTGATCCACTCAGGCCTATTCCAAACATTTATTTGAATGGGACAGTGCTTCCCAAGTGCGAAAACATCAAATATCTGGGATCTACGATCAATAGCAAAGAAACTTGTGATGACGACCTCAATCATCGCGTAAGCATAGGGTGGATGAAGTGGCGAGAAAATTCCGCTATCTTCTGTGACAGAAAAATGCCCCCTAAGTTGAAAGGAAGGTTCTACACCGCACTTGTGCGTCCAGCGCTCATATACGGTCCACAATGTTGGACGATGTACAAAACGTATGAAAGTAAATTAACGGCAGCTGAGATGAAGATGCTTCGCATGACAGCAGGAGTGACAAAGCTTGATCGAATAAGAAGTTCGAAGATCCGTGGAAGCTTTCACATCAAGGAAACCATCGTACAAAAAATAGATCGCGACCGGCTCAGCTGGTATTGCCACGTTCAAGGAAGAGATCATTTGAACCCTGTTAAAAAGGCAATATCAATGCACGTTCCAAAGACATCACGATGTAGGAAAGGCAGGCCTATAAACGCCTAGTTCAGACAAATGCGACGACATCGGCATTTCATTCGCCTCAGTAACCAAATGATCCAAAATCGGCAGGCCTACCGATATTTTTTTTACCAGCATTCTCCTCTTGTCATATATCTAAGCAAAGTAATATGGCTCAAGTGCTTCGAGAATGTAAGCTCATAATTTGGGATGAGTGCACTATATCACACAAGGTAGCCATCGAAGCATTAGATTGAACGCTAAAGGATTTGCGAAGTAATACTATGCTGATGGGTGGAGTCACTGTACTTCTTGCCGCTGACTTTAGGCAAACGCTGCCGGTTGTTCCAAGGGGAACTCGTGCTGACGAGATAAGAGCCTGCCTAAAATCATCCTACTTGTGACTAAAAACGAAGCAGAAACACTTCCAAAAAAATATGAGAGTACATTTGGGACGCGACTTGTGTGGAGAACAGTTTGCGCAACAAGTTCTAAAGATAGGCGAGGGAAGTATAGAAGAGAAGTTTGGAAGAATAGAAATTCCCAATAGTGTGTTTGTGTGTAGCGACATAAAGGCACTTACTGAAAATGTTTATTCCGATTTGAAAAACATCAGTAGCAAACCAATTACATGGCTAAAGAAGCGAGCTATGTTTACACCAAAAAATTGTGCAGCTAATGAAATCAATGCTAGTCCTTTACTTAAGTTTAATGCTCTTGACATGGAATACAAATCTATAGATTCAGTAGTACATGTGGAAGAAGTAGTGCATTACCCACTGGAATTCCTAGACACTCTCAATCCCCCAGGCATTCCTTCACATAAGCTAACATTAAAAGTCGGCGCACGTGTTATGCTTTTAAGGAATTTAAACCCTCCCAAAATGTGCAACGGTACTAGTTTGCAGACAAAAGTTCTCCAAAAGAATTTGATAGAGGCGATAGTACTTACTGAATGCGACCAAGGAGAAACTGTGTTCATTCCTCGCATCCCGCTTATTCTATCTGAGTATCCGTTTTGTTTTAAACGACTGCAATTCCCAGTGAAGGTTTGTTTTGCCATGACGATAAATAAGGCTCAGGTTCAGTCCTTAAAGAAGGCTAGGGTTGATTTAAGGGCAGACTGCTTCTCGCGTGGCCAACTATATGTGGCATGCTCTAGAGTTTGCTCTCCATTCTACAGCCTGAGGGAAAAACGACAAACATAGTTTATAGTTTACAGAGATGTGTTGAAGAAATAAGGTAATCCAACGGCAGTTCTAGGACTCATAAAACACCTTGGATTAATTCGACAGCTCCATTAGTATTCATATAAATACCGGGACTTAGAAAAGTAGCTGCCAAGGGTGCGGAATGCTACGCAGATTTTATGCGTGAAACACAAAAGCGCCTCGACCTCAGCTTCGCCTGACGTCTATGAGTTAAACTATAGGAAATCAATGTATCCTATCACAATGTCACTTCCACCTCGACCTCACGTTTTCCATTCGTAAAGAAAAACGTAATCCTACGTAACGAAACTCTAACCCAAGCCAGGAGTTGAAATGAGCTGAACTTTTGCGTGCGTTGACAGCTAACAGCTGTGGAACAGAGAAGAAAAATGTAAACAAACATTTAACGTGCTCTCGAGGTGGATGTGACGTAACGGGAGCAAAACCGAGGTCGAGGTAATATTGTGTTTTAGGCATTACCTCCTCGTGGTGCATTCTGGTTAACACTAAAATTGTTTGTTACAAAGTTACAAAGTTTATAAAAATGATAGTATGGCCGAATATACACAAAAAAAACGAGTTGAGCTCTTAGTACCAGCTAAAACACCTATCTTACTTACTTACTTAGGTGGCGCTATAGTTCGGGGTGAACCTGGGCCTTAACCAACAAGTTATAGCTGCCCGCTGTGATGTTTTGTCCAATTCGTCGGTGTTGGTTTTCCCTTCTTGTTGACAGCATGTACTTGGTTTTGCCCTCGTTTATCGCTAAACCCATTTTGCCCGCTTCCGCCTCAATGGTTGCAAACGCACCGGTGACAGCCCGCTGAGTTCTTCCGATAATGTCTATATCGTCGGCGTATGCAAGCAGTTCTACAGACTTGTAATAGATTGTGCCTCCGGTGTTGGCTTGTGAGTTCCGCACAATCCGTTCAAGTACAATATTAAAGAATTCACATGACAGCGCGTCACCTTGTCTAAAGCCTTTTTTGACATCAAAGGTCATGGTGAGGTCATTACCGACCTTGATGGAGCAGCGAGCGTTCTCCATCATCATCCTGCACAGACGGACAAGTTTGGCAGGGATGTCAAAACTACACATGGCTCTATGAAGCTCTTCTCTATAGATGCTGTCATAGGCGGCCTTGAAATCGATAAAGATGTGGTGAGTATCGATTTGGAATTCTTGGGTTTTCTCCAGGATCTGCCGAAGTGTGAAGATTTGATCGATGATGGACTTTTCTGGTCTGAAACTGCACTAATAGGGTCGAATCAGGCTGTTCATAAAAGGTTTTAGGCGTTCACAAAATATCGCAGAAAAGATCTTGTATGCGATGTTGAGGAGACTGATGCCTCTATAATTGGCGCAGTTGAGGGGGTCTCCTTTCCTGTGGATCGGGCAAACGATGCTGAGGTTGCATTCATCAGACATACACTCGTCTGACCAAATCTTAGAGATGAGTTGGTGTATACACTCTACCAATTCATCACCAGCTGCCTTGAAAAGTTCGGCCGGTAAGCCGTCAGATCCAGCAGCTTTGTTGGATTTTACCTTGGATATTGCTATCCTCACTTCGTTTTGGTCAGGTGGACGGAAATTTTGACTATCATAGTCTATGTTGAATGTTTCGTTCTTCCTGACAGCGGGATGTTGGTCTTCTTCGCCGTTATACAGTCTGCAGAAGTAGTTTTTCCATATTCTCAGCACCAACTGTGATTCTACTACAAGGTTCCCATTTTCATCTCTACAGGTTTCTCTACGGGCATTGCTTCTCTGACACGTTCTTTTTACTTTTTGGTAAAACTTCCGTACATTGTTCCTGGAGTATAAACTCTCGATATTCTCAAACCCGCGCTTCTCATGCTCTTTCTTATTCTTTTGGAGAAGCCGATATTCTTCCCGTCTCTTTTGCTCGTAGAGCTCACGAGCAGCTCTCGTCTTCCTTTGCAGTGCCGCTTTATATGCCTCTTGTTTTGCTGCATGCTCTCGCCGGCATTCTTCGTCAACCCAGGGGTCTCGCGATGGTGGGCGAGCGAGACCCAGCACATCAGTCGCGGCGTTTCTGATGGCATGTTGGCAGCGTTGCCACTGGTCTTCGGCACTTGATACTGGCCGCATAGGGGTGATTGAGAGATTTCGGGATACGCGTTCAGCGAAGTGTTGACACCTGTCAACTACAACTAAGAATCGGCGATCTCTTTTGGAAAACTTATACTTCGCAATAGATTTAACCAGCAGATACAACGTTTAAGGATCTACGAATGAGATATCGACTGATTTTTTAGTTAATTTACAAGGAACTGACAAGTTTTCTGGAAAATTATTGTAGAAGCCCTTATTTGTTACAGTTTCAGGAGTATACAGAAAAACGTTCTTTTGAACAATTTTTTTTTCGAATTTTTATTCACTTAATTGGATTTTTCCGAGAACGTATTGTAGAGATTCAATAAAATAAATGAATGGTACGCGAGAAATAGATGTAAGTGTCCGTGAAGAATGAAAAAAAACTAACTTTATTTAATTCAATACAATTTATTACATATTAAAAGTTCTTAAACTAATACACGATTCAAGACGGGGGAGCGAACTACGTATCATCCACCTTTTGCTACCTGTATTTATTATACTTTTTCCATACATGTATCCACACTCAATTCTAGGAATCGATCGAATGATCGTTGCAGACTTTAGGTCAGCACAATTGCAGTTGGCATGAAATGAACTGAATTGATAAAATTGCTTACTTTGCTGTGATGCTATATTTTTAATGAACTCGTATGACCTGAATTAATATCATTGCTTATTTAGCAGATGTTGTTATGCTTTTGATGAAATCATCATATATGTCAGGTGCTGGGTGATACGTAACTAGCGCGATTAAAATACTTAAAAAAATTAAATGTACATATCTAAGGCTTTGCAATTAAAATAGCTTATGGCCACGAGCGAAGCCGGGCGGGTTAGCTAGTTTTTCATAAAATGACTTTTTTGGCGTGAAAGCTTCAACGGATCTTTGAACTTCTTTGTCACTTCTTTTGTCATGAGAACCATCTCCATCTCAGATGCCATTAATTTACCTTCATACGATTTGTACATTCTAACACTGTGCAGTAAAATAAAAATCTGAATAGTTTTCGAGAAACGGTGATCACAAGGAAAATCGACTTTCCTTTATAGTATTTAAGATAAAAAAAAAAGCAAGAATAATAAATTTGGCCAATTACAAAAACGAAGATGGTATGAGTAGATGCAGTGGACACTGTTTCTCATCAGGAATAAACTTTTTTTTTTATTAGGTACACGTACTGGTCACAATTCATTAATAAAAATATGAATGCAATTAGCTGATAATGATCGAAATACGATTGTATATGTATGTGTACATCGTCCGGAAGGTAGGATCCTGCAAATGTTGCTTGGGTCTGGTGGAATTTCTAGTTGATCTTGTAATAGTTGGGTGGTTGGATTTGGCAGGTGGTATGTCTGGTGAATATCTACTTTTGCGGTTGAAGAAGAGTATCGAGGTACGTATCGATCGTTAAGTTTTCTTTTTATTTTCAGTTTGTAGTTACCGAAGTTAGAAGCAACTTATTTTATAGTTATAGTTAGTATGAAGAACATATGTTGATGGATTTCCGAATATATGAATTTCACGACTACTGTTGGCCCCAAATATTTGAATTTGTCCCAAATAATAAAGATGTCCACCGTCCCACTCATTGTTAACCCATAATTCCCATATTCACCACACTTCCACAGCTCACCTTTCCGTTGAATTTAAACAAAGTTGTAAATGCATTCCTTAGTAAGACTTACAAGCTCTCGGAGCTATTTGTTCAACCAATAAATTCAAGATCATTCATCCACCCTACACTTACCTGATGATTAATGTCTTCATCACAGATTGCTTTACTGTTGATCATAGATCCCGAACTTTTGGCATTTGGGTAGTACTGTTCCATTCAAATGAATATTTATAATAAGCTTCAGTCATTTAGAGAACGGGCAGCACAAGTGCTTTGTCATTTTTACATTCATTTCCCATCGAAAAATCCACCCACAAGTCAAGTGCTCGTTGCAGGGACGTAGGATCTTTTTTTTATGATAACTATATTGTCAAAAAGAATTTATGGTGCACTTTGGGGTACGCCACTATACCTTGAAACAGATAGTCAATGACTTCAAAAAATGACTTAAGACGATTCCCTGGTGTATTGGGATCTCTTCGGTTACTCCAGTCGGGCATCTTACTCTTGGCTTTGTTCCCTCGTACATGTCCATGATCATATTAGCATAGGCTTCTGGAAACCGTCGATGTTCAAATACCCATATCAGGTTTTTATATGGAGTAGAAATAAAGTAGGCGAAGGAATAAAACCTTGTGGTACTCTAACGTTTACAGAAAAAGGCAAACATATTATAAGGCGAATAGGGATCATTATAATTTATAATTGTGAGTTACTGGAACTAACTCTTACCATCGAATTAAGCAATTTAAATTTGTCCACTAATTGATATCAGTTTCTTTGTTTCTTGGAATATTGAAACAATAATACGAATCGAGAAGTTATAGTACATACCTATATAGCCGCTTATAATAGTAACCACTATGCCTTAAATATTCCAATGGGCTGTTTTTTTTCTGATTTGTCGGTCTACTAAAATATTGCTATGATGAACTTTGCATGTGTTCAGGACTGGCTTCGGTCAGAGTCTGAGCCGGGAATAGATTGTAGTCGTATTTTCACGGATGGTTCCAAAACCAGTCAAGGGTCTGGCGAGGGTGTCTTCGTGGAAGTCGACAACATTAGACTTCTTTTCTCGTTAGGCAAATATGCGTCTGTTTTCCAAGCAAAAACTTATGCAATCCTAATGGCCATGAACTATGTTGTGAAGAACAGGTGGAAGGGACGTAGGATTTGTGTCTGTAGTGACAGTCAGGCTGCGCTTAAGGCTTTGCTTAACCCTTCAACCACTTCTAAAATAGTTCGTGAAACCAAAAACTCTTTGAACTCGGTCGCAAGGCTGAATTCTCTGTCTCTTATCTGGGTCCCAAGTCACACTGGGATCTTGAGGAACGAGATCTCCAATGAGATTGCTAGACAAGGCTCAGAAGAGGCTTTCTCAGGTCCCGAACTCGCGTTGGGTCTACCTGTGTCATCGGTTAGGGCTTCCATTGACGATTGGGTCTCTCACGAGCACAATTGTATGTGGTATGACTCTCCAGGATGCAGGTTGACTAAACGCATGCTCCTGGACATATGTAAGAAATCGGCGGCATTCTTGCTGTCTCTCAACAGAAAAGTATGTAGAAAACTTATTGGCGTCTTGACAGGACACTTTGCTTTTGCCAAGCACCTTAACGTTTTGGGCTTAAGTGACACTACAATCTGCGACGCTTGTGGAAAGACCGCCTTTGCTCGTATCAGGTGGCAGATCCTCGGTGCGGATGTGGTGAGTGGTGGTACTGTAAGCTCCTCATCACTGAAGTGTTTGCTTGGCTTTCTTAGGAAGACAAGGTAATTCCAATAAAATGGGTAAATCAGGGTTTGCTCTCTGGTAGTACAATGGACCAGTTGCGTCTTAGTGCTCCAGTCGAGCGTTTCCTATCGCTACAAAAAAAAAAGAAGACATTGCACGGCTTTCTTCAACAATCGCAACAATCAAGTTCGTGATGAAGTTCTTGCTTTACCTATAAGTTGCGGTAAAAAGGCAACTGTATGAATATACCCTTATACGTGTAGGCTGGGATTGCAAGTGCGGGTTGTCTGGATTCTAGACTACATTACGTAGGACAGTAATCTGCGTTACCGAGTAATCTGCATTACCCAAAGATCAAAGGATCTACATATATAAAATTGCTGTATCCAGATAGGGGCAGGTTTGGCCAGGTGCATAGTTGGAGGTCGTAGAAAAAGATCAAATTCCAAACCGACGTAGGACACGTGCCACCATTCCGGTCGAACCCTCCGATCCTAAGGTGATCCTGGAAATCCTCAGGATCAGCAACAGCTCCCTTCCTACCCACAACTGGAAGTTTGCCAAAGTGGACGAGCCGAGAGGAGACATTAGAAGCGTCATCATTGTCATCAATGAAGTCTCTGACCTCCTTGGCATCTTCAAAAGGGGTGGTAAATTACGGCTTCAGCTCGATAACACTTAAAATCTACAAATGCGACGAGAAAGAGCCCGAGATAGTACCTGCCAAGCTGGACGTCTCTTCTGAACCAGTTACGAGTTTCTCTCCTTCCGAGCCCATTCCCTAGCTCCCTTGCGCCGTTCCACCTTTCTTGCTAGTTGACTCCTCGTCGATAGACAAGGAGATGGACGCTCTTCTTAAACTGGACTTTTCTGGTCCCCCTTCTCCCTCACCATCTGTCCTGGAGGTCGACTTCGGTCTGACGGACACGGAGATGGACAGTGATCCTAATGGCCTTTCTTTTGAGGATCACCTCCTGTCATCAGATTCAGAGGATGACAATAATACCGTGATAATGGTATCTGAACTGAGAAGTAGCACCAATGCTGCGGATCCTTCAGATTAACCTGCATCACTCCATCTCAGCTTCGATCTCCTTTATTCTCCAGCTTACTAAAAACGGGGAAGAATTAGTCTTGATCCACGAACCATGGGTTGTTGGAAACCGGGTTTGTGGCCTCAAGACTCCAAACTACAAATTAATCTACGCAGGGATGGAAGGTAAACCGAGATCTTGAATTCTTGCGAAGACCCATCTTAACATCACTTTACTCTCTAATTTCAGCAATCAAGACATAGTCGCTACCAACCTGGAATTGCGGTCAAAAAATTACTGGCTGATATCGGGCTATTTGGGTCACGATCAAGTAGGCCCACTCTCTCCGGAGATCTTGGGGAGCTTGATTGCGAAAGCGGAGAGCAATAAGACTGGTCTCATCATTGGCTATGCGAACGCTCATCACTCAATCTGGGGCAGTTCCGACATAAATGAAAGAGGTGAGCAGCTTTTTTATTTTATCCTCAGTACTAATCTTCTAATTTATAACCGAGGGTCCAAACCGACCTTCATTACTCATAATCGACAAGAAGTCCTCGATCTTATTCTGGCCAGAAAACTAAACTGGAAAGTCAATCTACTTGAAAGCGTAAGGAAAGCCAATGTAGGTATCTATTCCTGTAAAAGGGCTATAGGTAGGAGCTGGCTTTACGTGCCCGTTATCAGGCCTATACTACTCTATGGCTTGATCGTTTGGTGGCCTGCTCTTGATAGGGCTGTCCAACTCTCTCAGTTAGCTAAAGTGAAAAGATCTGCATGCATGTGCTTCAGTGGTGCACTAAGAACTACTCCCTCTGCGGCATTGAACATTTTGTTCAACCTGCTATCCCTAGATATCTTTGGAAGACGGTGCCGGTGCGGCCATCCGTTTCTCTCCTCTCCTCTCAGTGGTCTAGTTATCACATTGGCCACACCTCGATCCTTGATCTTCTCAATTTCACACATGAAAACACGGACTACACCCCACCGATACTGAAATTTGACCGAAACTTGCTCACGAGTATCCTTGAACGGGATTATGGAGATAACTCTCCCCCTCATGATGGTAGTTTGGTGCACACAGATGGCTCTAAGACCGAAGCTAGGGTGGGCTGTGGTGTTTTTTCCGAAAAGCTCAACCCGAGCATTTCGTTACGCCTCCCTGATCATTGTAGCGTTTTTCACGCGGAAATCATGGCGATTGAGGAAGCCCTGTCCTGGCTAAAATGTAAGGTACGAGTATTATCTGTCAGGGATATTAGCATATTCACTGACAGTCAAGCGGCAATCAATTCCCTGGAATCGTGCTCTTTCACTTCAAAGGCCGTCTTAGACTGCCGTTTGTCTCTTGCGGAGACGACAGAGTAGTTGAACATTCACTTATGCTGGGTGCCAGGCCACAGAGACGGCGTAATAAATTTATTTCATCCAAAACTTGGAGGACTGTAATATTTACGTGACTTTCTAGTCGAATTTTATTCTTTCTCGTGTAGTTTTTGATTTCGTCTTCGATTGTTTTAATGCCAAGATCTCTGTTTATATCGCTGTTTCTAATATACCATGGCGCATTAGCAATACCTCTTAGCACCTTGTTTTCAAAAGTTTGTAAAATTTTAATGTTACTTCTTTTGGTACAACCCCAGAGTTGTATTCCATATGTCCATAAGGGCTTTAGCACTTGCTTATATACCCGTAAAAGTAGTTTGTTCTCTATATTAAGCTTGGAATATTTTCCAAGTAACCAATACATTTCTCTATATTGGCTCAACGTGTCACATATCGAGGAAGATCTGGCCTAAGCTGGACCAGAAACGTAGCGCCGAGTTGCTTAAACTAAAGCGATTACAGATCAGCTGCGTTATCGGTGTCATCACTGGGCACTGTCTAATAGGCCAACATGCCAAAAGATTTGGCCTCTTTTCCAATGACTCCTGCAGGAGCTGTAGGGACGAAGAGGAGGAGGAAACCATCCTTCACCTCCTATGCACATGTCCTGCTCTATCACGTAAAAGAATGCTCCATCTAGGGGTTCCCTTCCTTGATGACCTCAACGATTTGGCGTCCTTAGGCGCCATGAGCACCCATCGCTTCATCAAAGCTCCGGTTGGTTTTATTAGTTGTCTAATCGTAGATCCTTGGCATCATGGTCTAAGCGTGTCTGCATCGTCGTGCAGA
This sequence comes from Brachypalpus laphriformis, assembly GCA_945910035.1. Taxonomy (NCBI): domain Eukaryota; kingdom Metazoa; phylum Arthropoda; class Insecta; order Diptera; family Syrphidae; genus Brachypalpus; species Brachypalpus laphriformis. Next base: position 206,865,092 of record OX246753.1, read on the forward strand.
GAGCCAATCTAACCTAACCTAACCTACCGAGAATTACAAGTTACAGAAACCGACATAACGACTCGAATAAGGAGTAGTAACATGTTGACGACTTTCCGATATTGTACCTGAACAAAAATAGGATTCTGGAATGTGAAGACGCTCCTCGACTTGGGAAGCAAAGGACTTCACAGTGCTAGCTTTTATCAATAGAAAAAAGACTCATGAGAGATATTCCAGCCTTTTTGAGGGTTAGTAAGGTAAGATGGTTTGAAGCGGGCGAGTACTTATCCCCAACATGTAACGCGGTACTACACTGTTCCGGAAGACCATCCGGAAGTTCACGGGAATATGAAGCCGGACTCCTGCTAGCATCAACAGCAGCACGTAAGGATTTAATTTCCCGGCAGCCATTTCATGATCATATTATGGCAGATTCCGTAATGGGGAACAGCGCGTCACCATTGAACAGTGTTATACCCCAGTGAGTGGTTTGTCTGAGGACGAGAAGGAGAGCTTCTGCAATAAACTAAATGCCATATTCAACATAACAGCAAATGGAGACATTGTCGTAGTGATGGGGTATTTGAATGCCAAGGTAGACAACGACAACGAAGACCTCAAACATGGTATCGGGAAGCAAGGGCTAAACAACCACAATGACAACGGCGAACAGTTTGTGGATTTCTGCAATGCTAATGGTCTTATGATAGGTGACACCGTGTGTGAGCACAAGACCTGCCACAAAGTCAGCTGGGTTTCCAATGGGAAACAAACAACCTCCAATCAAATTGACCATTTTGCAATCAGCTTCCGCTTTGGGAGTAGTCTCCTGGATGTCCGAAACCGGCGAAGGACAGATTTGGGGATACTACTAGATTACCATCTTATGATAGCTATGCTCCAACGACGCACTGCTGCAGTTCGAATATCCCACGTCAACACAAAAATGCTTAGGTTCAACATCGACAAACTTAGTGATTTCTCAGTGCGCCAACAATTAAGGGACCACGTTCCGCAGGGTGTGGAAGCAATCAACAGCGCACTACTCGAAATCGTCCTCGTATCAAAATAAATTATATTGGAGGCAACATATTGTTCGAATATTACGAAGATGATAAACAATGTTCAAAGTACCACGAAATACGAAATCGTTTATCATTCGATTTTTGGAATCAATTTCTAAATGAAAATACGACTAATATCATTTAAAAAAAATCCATGTTGCCGGGATCTTTAAAAACAAAATTCGTTATTACTTTCCAACAATATTACTATTAAGAGTTTACAATTTATGATTTATATTGTGTAAGTTATGATTTATGGTCACTGAAAGACAACTTCTTTGTGGAAACATCCTTCCCAATTCTCGAAAATTCGTGGATATACATAGGTATGTACGAGTATATATCATACTCGTATATATATTTGCGTGAGAAATAAAAAATAATTTTTCTGGTCATAAGTCTATAGAAAATTAAGACATTATTCTCCCCGAAATGAATTCAAACCATTAAAAACGTCCTCATCCGTTCGTATTATTTCGATTGAAGGTACCGAAAAATTATGAGCCCTTCAAAGCTGACGCTAGACTCCATTAATTACCGAATCTTTCAACTTGACTGACTGATGTCAAACAAATGTGCAAGTCATCAAGGCAGCAGCTATACACAACACCAAGGATCATTCAGAATTAATTAGATTCTGGATGTGTTTCCTAATGATGGGGTCATGACACGGAACATGTGTAACATATGCCGTCACCATTACCATCAGCAACAAAATCATCATCAGCTCCCAACTTTCTTCCGACTCATGCTCGATTCATTTCTCACTCATCCGTGTCGTAGGTAAATAATTCTTCCGAGCGTTTGACAGCTAACATCCTCCTGGGAGAGACGAAGACAGCTCGCTTTAAATAGAATATCGTTCGTTTCCAGAGAATCTTCTCCTCCTCCAACGGCAGAAGGAATAACATTTTTTAATTTATCTGCGCCGTACGTGTCCAATCGAAGTTTCACTCGCTTAAATGGAATCCTTCCTTGGGAAGGAGAGTCACTTTCTTCTTTAGTCTCGCACAGCGTGCATGCGGTTCTAGGGCCATAAAGATGACAAAACAGACGCTGGTTACAAAGTCTTAGAAAAAATCTTTTGGATAATTTATGACGTGCTATTGACTTCGGCTTTCAATAGATAATTGTTGTACCAGACCGAGAATTGGGATTTACATTTCGCTAAGTACAGAGCAGAGACCGAGCATTACTAATTAGTACATTGACAATTTAGTCTGAGTAATGACATTCGGGAGGCGGAAGTGGCATTCCTTTGTTGAAGCTATTCTATCTGCGATTGTTTTGAAATTGATTTGAACATACGCAGTGGTAGGTGCTGGAAGGCAGTAACTTTGGGGTAAAAGATTTTTATGACTTGGAAATAAAGTTTACGAATTTTCCAAAAACGATTTCCGAAAATAATTTTGGAAAATTGTTCTGATGGATGTACATTACTTAATGACACATAGTCATTGATAAGTTATGGGGTTTCATTTTTATATTTGCTTTGAAATGTTTTAAATAATTAGTTATTATTTAAGAGTTATGGAGTTGCATTGCTTATGACACACAGTCACAATACCATGGTATCTATTGTATTTGTTATTTCAATGCTACGTTCTATACCCCATATATGTCACTACAGTACCACGTATAAGCCTGGTTACTTTCCAAATGTTGTATTGAAATTCGAAATTTAGCGTAGTATATCAAGCTTGTGAAGTTGAGTATTCTCTGCGAACCCAGCTTATTAACGCTTCACATCATTCACAGCGCCGCTTTCCTGGGGAACTGGGGAATTCTTTTAACTAAACTGCACCTATATTAAAAAGGAGAAGCCATTGTCATAAAAAAAACACAATTTTCTTTACGTATCTAAACAAAATTAAAGCTAAAAATATGTCTTTAATGCCAACAAATTTCAAAGTATACTATGGTATTGCTGTGTACCAGAAGTATTCGCTATACTATTGTATCTATATTCTGGTATGAATATGTACTATATACCTTTAGCATAAGCTGTAGTGTTTTTAGATTTGAGATTTTATAAAATGACTGAAGTTTTTTCGCCACGAACTTCGAATGATCAGATCCTTAAAGGGAATTACCACTTTAAAGAAAGCTCTTAGGAATTGCTTCGCTCTGTAACTAACAGGTCCCATTTGTGTAGTCAAAATTAATTAAGCTAAATTCCATCATACCATCGCCACCCCAAAAGTACTCGTTCACTTTGACAAAGATCAACTTTGAAGACTATATTTTATTTCTTATAATATTTCAGGTCTAGTACTTCGAAGATTAAGGGGGACACATTATTTTCGAAAAATACCTCTACTGTGAGTGCATATTCTCCATCAGGCAAGAGGCGCTCGATCTTATCATATCCAGCACATCTCTGCGTGGCTTAAATATCAATTGGGTTGTATCAAAAAAAGTCTCACTACCCGACCACATGCACACTTGGTTTGACCTTGAGATCCTACGTGACCTAATCACTATTAACAGAACGCCCAAATACACCAACTGTAACCTCTATACATAGAGTAGGAGGTGTGAATTCTATTCATCATGTTCAAGCACAGACTCTCCTTAATTACTTGAGGAAGAAGCCACTAATCTTAGCTTTCAAATCACCTCCGCATATGAAGCTAACTTTCAGTCCAAATACAAAGCTATTAATCGCATTAGGGCATATCACTCTGGTGAACCAATGAGCTTGAATCTCTAAAAAGAATGGTCAGAAAGTTTTTCAACAAAGCCAAGGGCAAAAAAAAAAATAAACACGAACAACCTATAATTCTGCAATCAGGACATCGAAAAGTTACTTTTGGAGAATTTTCTGTAAGATATAATGATATACCATCACCCATTAGGGTGGGCGCCGTGGCGTGAGTGGTTAGTGTGTCGGATCACTGCGCATGAGGTTCCAAGTTCGAATCCCAGAAAACACCAAAGAGTTTTTTCAAGGTCCCACTTCTTCCGAGCATCTGACAAACATCCGAGGGTATTGTTGTCACGAAAAGGCTTCTCAAATCGCCGTTCGGATTCGGCACTAAACTGTAGGTCCCTTCCATTCGTGTGAAAAATATAACGCACACAACATGAGGAGTGGTTGCAGGAAGCTAGGCCCTGGCACTTAAAGAGCTGTTGCGCCAAATATTTATTTTTATTAGGGTTCAAAAAACTGTCTCTAAGAATCGCAGCGTTGAAATCGGTCTCCTACAAAAATCTGATGGCAGTTTTACACAAATTCACAGCAATACTATATGTTCGTTACTTCAAACTCAATTTTCTGACTCTCAGTTAATTGGACCATCCACTCCCCCCCATTTCTGGAGTTGAACATGTCCCAAACTTGTGCCCTAGAGCCAAAATGCCTGCTGTGTTGTGACAAAAAGGACACAACCATGTCACAGGAAGCGGCAAATGCCCAGCCTTCCAAAAAGCCTTGAGAGACCTGACACACCTTATATGAGAAGATAAAACAGCTCAACCTCAATCACTGCGAAGCTGCGAACGATCTCCTCATACAATCTGTGCGCGAACAAAAAGTAGACGTCGTAATCCTTAGTGAGCCCTACAAAGAATTCGATGCAAACGCGTGGATAACGGACACTACGGGAAAAACGGCCATATGGACCTGTGGGAAAACCGCCTTCCAAGAGAGAATGCCAACATCAGGAGATGGTTTTATATGGGCAAAAATCGACGGAATATATATTTATAGCTGCTATGCACCACCATGCCTCTCGATAGCAGAGTTCGAAGAGCTGCTGGACAAACTCGTAAACGATGCTTTAGATCGAAAACCGGCGATCATTGCTGGTGACTTTAATGCATGGGCCGCTGAATGGGGATGCAATGAAACGAACAGACGCGGAAGATCCCTACTGGAGGCTTTTACAGCCCTAGACGTGGTACTAGTAAACAGCAGAAATAAACCCACGTTTTGCAGAGGAAGCGGCGCTTCTATTATAGACATCACATACGTAAGTAGCTCCTTGATAGGAAGAACAAAGTGGGAAGTCAGTGACCTCTATACTCATAGCGACCACCAGGCGATAATATGTGAAGTACTGCCGGAAGCAAGAAGACAAACACCGCTAGCCAGGCTACCCCAGAAAAAAGGCTGGAAATCAGACTCTTTCGACGTGGAAGCATTCACATGTATCTTCAACAGAAACGCAGTACTGACGGGTCGTGCGGGCAGTAAAGCAATGCAGGCCATAAATGAGGTTACACGGGCATGTGACGCCACAATGAGGAGAAGAAAGGCTATGGAACATCGTCCCCCAGTTTACTGGTGGAATGAAGAAATCGCGCATCTACCAAGCGTACCAAGTGTCATCGAGCGAGAAGGGCGTATACGCGATCTAGAGCGAGGGCCGTCTCCAGTGAACTGCAAGAAGACTACAGGGTGGCTCGAAAGGAACTAAAAACAGCTATACTAAAGAGCAAACGGAAGTGTTTCGCCGAGCTGTGTGATGAAGCTGACGAAAATCCTTGGAGCAAAGCCTACCAAATCGTCATGAAAAAATTGAAAAGGTGCCAGCCACAGATTTCCACCTGCCCAGAGTTCTTACACAACATCGTGGTTGGACTATTTCCTCATCAACAAGAGAACGCATTCTCGGATGATCCAATAGTAGAGGCACCAACAATCCGAGAGGTAACCAAAGAAGAAATAATCGAGATTTGCAATAAAATTGGAGATAAAAAAGCACCTGGACCAGATAGTATCCCAAATATAGCACTCAAGACAGCTAAAAAAGTAAGCCCAGAAATGTTCATTAACATTTACAACTCGTGCCTGAAGGAAGGAGTCTTCCCGGATCAGTGGAAACGGCAAAACCTAGTACTTCTTCCCAAAGGTAAGAAACCACCAAATGAACCATCATCATACCGCCCGCTCTGTATGTTAGATACGGCTGGCAAAATATTGGAGCGAATCATCTGTAACAGGGTAGAGGCAGCAATTCAAGAATCTGGAGGTCTTTCAGAACACCAATACGGTTTTCGAAAAGCGCGCTCAACAACAGATGCAATCAATGTGGTAGTTAAAACGGCACAAGAGGCTATACAGGGAAGAAGATGGAGAGGCGGTTCCAAAAAGTACTGCTTGGTTATAACTCTTGACATAAAAAACGCCTTCAATACGGCAATTTGGAGTCACATCTTACAAGCGCTCAGAAGGATGAGAGTTCCACAATACCTCATAGACGTTATTGTTGACTACTTCAGGTGCAGAATCTTGGTGTACAATACAGACCGCGGCCCCAAGGAATATAAGATCACAGGCGGAGTACCACAGGGCTCAGTCCTTGGCCCTTTGCTCTGGAATATTATGTATGACGGTATACTGCGACTTCCTATACCCGAAGAAACAAAAATAGTGGGATTTGCTGATGATATCGCCGTTAATGTCACTGCTAAACTGTTGGAGGAGGTGGAACAGATAAGCAATGCGACAATAATGATAATACGAAAATGGCTCACCTCAGTTGGTCTAACACTGGCGGAGCATAAAACTGAAGCCGTCCTGATAAATAGTAGGAAGAAGGTAGAAACTCTCACCATTATAGTCGGCGGCCATGAAATCACATCTAAACCGCATATAAAATACCTAGGTATCATGATAGATACGAGACTTTCATTTAGAGATCACCTTAAGTATGTAGGCCGAAAAGGTGCAATAGCAAGTGCTGCACTCGCGCGTATCATGCCCAACATAGGAGGACCAAGACATAGCCGTAGGTTACTGCTGGCTAGAGTGGTTACGTCTATAATCCTATACGCCGCACCAATTTGGGCCGGGGCCATGGCAATTAAAACATACAGATCACATATCACATCTGTGTATCGAATATGTGCATTGAGAGCTAGCTGCGCATTTCGCACTACTTCTAGCGATGCAGCTTGCGTGGTAGCGAGAATGCTCCCAGTAGATATCCTGGCAGTAGAACAGCAACGTCAGTACTGCGCAAGAAGAGAAAGAAACGAGGCCAGCGAAAACCGGCTCTGTAGAGCAGAAAGCCTAAGAGAATGGCAAGAACGCTGGAATGCTTCTGAGAAAGGCAGGTGGACCCATAGGCCCATACACCAAATCCAGCTATGGTTCGACAAGCAACATGGAGAACTTAACTTCTACTTAACGCAGTTCCTAACGGGCCATGGATGCTTTCGTTCGTCTACATAAGTATAAACACGACAATAGCCCTTACTGTCCGCATTGCGCTGACTGCGTAGAAAACGCAGAACATATATTTTTTGAATGCCCAAGATTCCTCGACGAAAGGAATGCACTAAGGAGTGAACTCGGCCACCCACTGACGCCAGAAAACATCGTTGGCGAAATGCTCAAAAGCCAGGAGGCATGGGACGCAGTCGTTGGGAGCACAATGCGCATAATGAAGATTCTAAGAACCCTAGAAAGAGAAAGGAAAGAATCAGACCGGCGAAATACAATAAATGCTGAGCAGGAAAATGCAAACATGCACTAGTCGAATACATCAGACTAAAACCCCCCCGCGATGAAATGCTTGACGGCAGTACCGCGGGAAATGGGGCGGTCGTGGGAGAGGGGTTTTGTGGGTAAGAGTCCCACACTGTTCTCAGGACGTACTGAGTTTCGTCTTTTGAAGATTACCCCTCACAATCAACAAAAAAAAAAAAAACATGTCCCAAACAGATACAACAGAAGTATATCAAACACATTAGTCTCCCCTGACTCCATCAGATGTTTTTTTTTTTTTTTTTTTTTTTTTTTTTTTTTTTTTTTTTTTTTTTTCCGTGGGTAGGTGAAAATCTTCATGAGACACTATGAGACCGTGTACTCATAGTAGTGTCAGATTTCTACTGACTAAAAACACCCTTCCCTTCGTTTTGTTTACTACGACTAAGTTTGACCTTATCAAGTAGTTTAAGCTTCAGATTTATATTCGCGTGAGGCAGGTAGATTTTCAATAAAAGCACCTGCTGAAACCGTCATGACATGCGGCTTTTTGTCTTATAGCGCTAATTCGAACGGTTTCGTTCTTTGAAGTCGGCGCGTAAGATTTGTCACATCCAAAGTTTGGAGTATGGCACAGTTGCAATGGCCATGAAGACGAATACGAAGCTTGCGAGCGAAGTTCTTTATTTCGTCCTCCACGGTAGCTATCCCTAAGTCTCTGTGGATATCATTGTTTCTGATATACCAGGGAGCGTTCACGATTATTCTTATAATTTTATTTTGCAATGATTGTATGAGATTCCTATTGCTTGGTTTGGTACAACCCCAGAGTTGTATACCGTACGTCCACACGGGTTTAAGCACTTGCTTATACAGAAGCAGTTTGTTATATACGCTTAGTTTGGAATATCTTCCAATTAGCCAATACATTTCTCTAAGTCGATTTTCGACTTCGTCACGTTTCTTTTTAACGTGAGGTTTCCATTTAAGTTTCGCGTCTAGTGTCATTCCCAGATATTTAGCTTCGTTTGCATGCGGTATTTGTACCGAGTTAATGAAAACGGGAAGGTTGATTATTTTCTTGTAAGTGAAGTTAACATGCGTCGATTTGGTCTCGTTAAGAACAATGCGCCAAGTTTTTGTCCACTCACAGATTTTATCCAAGGCTCGTTGGAGTTTTATGGTTGCTGACTCGATTGAACTTTCCGTTGCCAAAATAGCCGTATCGTCCGCGAACGTAGCTACAATAGTGCCTTCAGTTTGAGGTATGTCCCGAGTGTACAGCAAGAATAAGATAGGCCCAAGGACACTTCCTTGCGGAACTCCGGCGGCGATTTCTTTAAAATCAGAATATTCAGTTCCGTGCTTAACACGAAAAAGTCTGTTTTTAAGGTACGATTCTAAGATCTTATGAAGTTGCTCCGGAAGGATTCGTCTTAGCTTATAATTCAATCCATCGTGCCAAACCCTGTCGAAGGCTTGAGATACGTCAAGAAAAGTGCTAGAACAAATCTTTTTCTCCTCAAGGGCTTTTTCAATTTCGTCGGTTATTCTATAAACCTGGTCAATTGTGGAATGCTTGATTCTGAACCCGAATTGGTGGTCAGGTATTAGGCGTCTCTCTTCAATGACCGGAAGAATCCGTTTCAGAAGGAGTTTTTCAAATACCTTCGATATTATTGGTAGTAGCGATATCGGTCTGTACGATTTTTTGTCATTTGGAGATTTTCCCGGTTTCGGAACCATTATGACTTCTGCGACTTTCCATTGATTTGGAACGTATAATAATCTAATGGAAGCATTTATTAAATAGAGCAATTTTAATAGTGCCTTTTTTGGTAATTCCTTGAGGATTTGTCCGGTTATTAAATCATAGCCAGGAGCTTTATTGTTCTTCAGGTTTTTTATTGCCTGGCAAAGTTCTATAAGTGACACACTTTTTATTCTAAGGTTGTCAGATGTCGTAGTCGTACCGGTAAAATCGTCTACCAATGTTTCTCCATCAAATGGCTTAAAAGTTTCTTCTAAGTGCTCGGCAAATAGATCCGCTTTTTCTTTGTCACCTTTTGCCCATTCGTCGTTGTTTTTTCTTATCGGTGGCGAATGTATTTGCGGTTTTTTAATTCTTTTGACAGCTTTCCAGAGCGAGTAATTAGTAGTTTTTTCGGCGGTTAAACCTTCAAGATAAGCTGAAGTCTCTCGGTTTTTTAGGTCTTGGATCGCTTTTTTAAGCTTATTGCATAAGAAATTCGAGTGGGTTTTATGCTGGGGAGCGCGAGTTTGTTGCCATATTTTGCGTGCTCTCCTCTTTTCTCGAATAAGTTCTTTTATTTCCGGCGGATAATAAGCTTCATTGCATGGGACTTCTTTCCTCCTTAAAGGTGTATTTTTCCACGCGGCATTTTGTATTGATTCAATAAATTTGCCGAGCTCATCTTCTATTTCGAAGGGTGTTTTGAGCGATACATTTAAGACAATATTTTCTTCGCAATCAGTTCTAAAGTCGCGCCAGTTAGTTTTTTTGTTAGTTAATCTAGGCACAGCTTCTACTGTCATTAGTCGGTCACTTATTGTCAAGATTACCGGCGAGTGATCTGAGGAGAGATCAAAGCTTTCCTCTACTTTCGCAAAATTTGAAGATACTCCTTTCGCTACGAAGAAGTCTATTAGGTCCGGTGTTTTTGCTGTATCAGAGGGCCAATACGTCGGTTTCCCCGTCGAAAAGAAATCAACCCCGAATTGCATACCGGCTTCGTACAGAAGTCTGCCTTTCCGTGAATTGGATCTGGAACCCCAAAAGGTGTGTTTTGCGTTGAAATCGCCACCTATAATGAAATTCGGTCCAAGTGAGTCAAGGAGACGCACAAAGTCGTTACTTCGAAACGTGCATCGCGGAGGACAATAAATGGACGCGATGTTGAAATATGAGTGCCTATTCTTAACTCGAACTGAGCTTGTTTGCATTGTATCGATTTCAATCGTCGTATTTATGGAGTGCTCAATGCAGTCTTTAATGAATAAGGAGGATCCGCCTCTAGCTCTTCCGGAAGGGTGGTATGCGTGATAAGCACGATACCCTCTTATTTTTACTCCGGATTCCTTTGTCAAATGAGTTTCAGAGATCAAGCAAATGTCAATGTTGTCATTCCGTAAGAATACTTCTAATTCGGCGTTTTTTTGTAGAAGGCCGTTTGCGTTCCATGTTAAAATTTTTAGTAACTGATTCATATTCATATGGGAGTTCTTTTCTGGCGAGGTTTTAACTCGAGCTTGCTCAATTTATCAAATATGACTTTGTTTACCTTCGTTTGCTCCTCAAGTTTCGCAAGAATTATAGAGAAGACTTGGGAGACTGGGTCTACCGTAACACCGCTTTGCTTGGTTTCTAGCGACGCAGCTTGAGCATATGTTAGCGTCTCTGGAGATTGTGGCTTTTCCTTTGATTTTGCCGAAGGAACTTTACTTTGCTCGACTCTCGTCTTAACTTTGACGTGTTTATTGACGGTCGTTACCCTTGGCTTAGCGATTTCACGACTATTTTTAACCGGTTCTGCGTTCTGGCGTTGAATATTTTTAAATGTGTCTCGCCTTTTTTGAAGCTCTTTTGCCACTTCGCAACCTCGATAGTTCGCTGGGTGCTTTTCTTTGCAGTTAATGCAGGTAGCCGGGGCCTGCTTATTTAGGTCACACTTTTCTGAGAGATGGTTACCAGCACATTTTACGCATCTCGGCTCTTTTTGACAATACGACTGTGTGTGATTAAAGCCTTGACAGCGTTTACACTGAGGTATCGATCTCGTACTCGTACGCATAGGCTCAATCTTGACTACGATATTCAGAATAGTTTTAACGTTATAAATATCGTCTACATTTTCGCTCCTGTCAAAGGTAAGCATAAAGAGCGGAAGTCCATGCTTGACCATGATTTCCTGGCCTTGTTCCGTTTGTTGCTTCACCTTTTTGAGAATATTGACGGCATTAAGAATTTTCAAACCTTTAGCTTTGAGGTCGTTCATTACGTCGTCTTTTGTGCACGAGGGGTGGAGACCCCTTGCTATAACACGCAGTGGTCTTTCTGACTTATTTTCATAAGTATACCACTGGATTTTTCCCGTGTTTAATTTTTGTGATATTGCTCGGTAGCCATCGGAGTCATCAACGTTAATTTTCCACGCATTGTTCCTGAGTGACGTTACCTTGAATTTCGATGTCGTCGTACCTTTAAGAAGGCAATGTAGCTTACTGTAGTCCGTTATGCCAACGACGTTTATTGCAGGCGGAGGACGTGCTTTAGCTTGAGTTTGTTTTGGCTTCGGCTCATTTTGCTTGTCTTCTTTTCGCGGCTCGATTTCGGGCGAAGAGCCGGCTCTGCGTTTTTTGCTAGGTCTTTTCTTTAAGACGCAATTCGTTTCGCGTGCAAGCTCTTCTTCGTCCGTGTGATATTGTGGATTAGCTGCGCGGGGAGGGGAATCTTCGCGTTCTATTTGTAAAAGCGAGTTCTTTAGAAGCTTGTTTTCCTCTCTCAGCATGTCTACCTCTTTTTTGAGCTCTTGGTAGAGCCGATCCATTTCATCAAGCCTATTGCGAAGTTCGTTATTTTCCTTCTCAAAGCTTTTACATTTCTCTAAGTCCTGTTTCTTGTGCGCTTGCACTTCCGGCGGACTTTTTTTCCCGGAGACATTCGGTCTTGACGGTGGAGACCGAGGTACCCTTGAACTTTTTATAAAGGGATTTATCAATTGCAATAATTGGCTCTCCCCAGAATCCGTAGAGCCTACCTCCTAAGAGGGTGGATTTTCCAGTGGACCTGGACTGCCACCTGGGGTATTAAATCTTTTCGTTTTACTCATTGCATTTTTTTGTATACACTTTAAGCCCGGTATACGAAGGGTGGATTTTAGTCGCCTCTTACGACAGGCATGCCTACCATCAGATGTGGCATTTCGACTCAAAAGCTCCTGGCGGAAACTTCCTCAGCCCTCATTTGTGTTGGGGATATATGAGTACAACGAGGAAAACGATTTGATAAATAAATACGCATCTTAAAAGCTTCGCAGTCGAGAACCAACTCAACTCTTTATTTCATACTTTTCCTTACTATGCTTAACAATTACTTATAATTATTCTTATTCTATTGACCCACTTACTCATATTACGCATGTTATTCGCAACATGCAGAACTGCTGCGCCAGTGTATTGCACAACCTGCACAAACTGAACCCAATTAAAGTTCAAGCAATTAAGCAAAATGCTTACATTACAATTTAAACTCCAATTTGGGTTCAGCGCGAGCAATCACCTGAAGTGCAATACACTTACAATGCTAATTCCGCATTTCGCAAAAACCGCGCAATACAAGAGTGGGTGAGCGGGAGGCACAACATTTGGCACAGAGTTGATACCCTTATCAACTCCCTAATTCTAATCTTCAGATCCAGCTGTAATCTTAGTTATATCCCAACAACATGGAGGAAAGTTAATGTCGTGTTCCTTCAGACCCAAAGGCCTTTAGGCCAATCAGTCTCATCTCTGTATTCCTAAAGGTAATAGAAAAAATGATCTATCTGCATATACGTATACTGCTCTTATTGACTACCCCCTCAACAATTATCAATTTGCTGAGCCATCAAGTAAATCAACAATAATAGTCGATGTCATTTTCAGTACGATTGAAAAGGCGTGGTCAGAAAAAGAAATCACATTGTAAGCCTTCCTATATATCTATAGAGCCTTTGACAGCATCTCATTTCAATTTATAAAAAATGCTGCCGAAGCCAATCGCATTGATTCACCCAACATCAAATGGACATCCTCTATGCTTAGTAGTAGGATCATCTCTGCCAAGCGTGGACAGCTCTCGACCTCCATTAGAACCACCAAAGTTTGTCTTCGAAGAGCTATTGTATACACCCTGCTATGGTCTATTGTAGTGTACCCACTCCTTAACGACCTAAATAACTATGGATTTTTACCACAACGTTACGCCAATGACTTAGTCATAATGATAAATGGCACCCAAGAATCCAGTATCACTGGACGATTGCCATATGGCCTCAACAAAATAAAGTAATGGTGCCAGTCAGAAGGGTTAAAAGACAACCCAACCAAAACAATCATCGTTCCATTTACTAGGAGAACTTAACTAAATCTCCAAACGTTATTTCTAATTGGCGTACAAGTTAATTTCTCAAAGGAAACTAAATATTTGGGTGTAACTCTATACCAAAAACTGAACTTGAAACCTCATCTAGACAGAGCCATTGAAGTTAATTTATTTATTTAGCTTAATACAAGCATCTAACAACTTAAAGCTAAACTTTAAGAAAAACTAGCAAAGGGAACTTAAACCACTAACTTATGGGCTGAAGGAAGCGTAAAGGTAAAATTATTATTATAAAAGGCAGTCAAAGTCTTCTGGACCTGTTCCGGACTTTTTGTCAAAAAATTGGCACTAAAGTTTAAAATGATTCACTGGACTTACCTGACCATCATCACATCAATTATCACGTTCGCATCGATAATTTGGTGGGAAAAGACTAAACAGCCTAAGACACTTTTCCGCCCTGCAAGAAAACTGGGACGATCTACTTCAATTTTTTAAGCCGAGGTTCATGCTTTTGAACTTTGCGTCAGGGAATGCATCAGAAGATCCCCAGATCCCACATAAACATTCTTTCAGATAGCCAAGCAGCTCTTAAGCGTTCATTCCTACAATTTATAGTCCAAGCGAGTTTGGAACTGTCTGCAAACTATCCTGTAACTTTCTGCACACAACAAAATTGCACTCACTTGACTCACTGGCCATAAGGGTATGGCTGGCAATGAGCTGACGAACTAGCCAGATTTAGAGCCCGAAGCATTTTGTTACCTACCTACCAGCCAAATAAATACTGAGCTAAATCAATGGGAAAAGAAAGAAAAACTAACTCATCGGGACTCACAAATGGATATAAACTATGCCAAAAAGTTCAAAAATTTCTCAAACAAAAGAACTAAATAGATTTTAGCAATGAGCAAATATAAAGCCAAGATCTTAACTGACTTCCTTACTGGTCAATGCTCTTTTAAATACCACTTTAAGAAAATCAGCATCAGTCACCCCGATATATGCAAGATCTATCATGAGGACACCAAATCTGCCGAACATATCATATGAGAATGTCCCGCCATTGCTCGGACCATAATTAAATACTTTTAGAAAGGGTTCACTTCCCCATTTGAAGTTGTCTCTTGCTCAGCTCAAAAAATCTTAAACTTTCTATGTAAACTTGATTACAGCTAGGAAGTTAATTCAATGCGTCTCTAAACGAGAAAAAGTAAAGATTTCAATGAGATCGAGGTATTCCATGTGGTCATCCGCGTACATTCTACGTATTTTACGTAGAACTCATGCACGTGGCATGCATAATTTAACAGCTAGAAAGTAGTGACACACAGATAGATAGACATGCAGCAGAAGGAGAGCAAATGGGTTCTTATAGTATAGCAGTATATATGTACGGAACTGCTGAAATAGATTTAATTGACCGAAAATATTTTATTTAATCACCATGTAAATAATTATACAGTGACAACTATGAGGAGGTGATTCTGTGTATCACATATAAGCTTAATACATTGTCCTCCAATGATCCTTCAATCGATTCTACCATGATGCACTGTAAAATCCTGTGCAACCATTTGAAACTTTCCTTGAAAGCTAAACTTTGGAAAATAATTACTCTTAAAACAAATGCATGCATGCACTGTCTATATACTTGGCTTCCTTCCTACCCTCAAATTAATGTTCACTTCAAGTTAGGCTTTTTTTCCACCTTTGTAGCTACGTGAAGGCGGTGAATGCAATTTGCAAGTTCCACATTTCCGCAAGTAAGTACTCTCGTAAATTTTAACTACGAAACATGTACACAGATAGAAGGACATATTTTCGCCACTCTCCAGAATGGCAAATAAGCGACACTGTTTTGAGGTTAAAAGAGAAAACTCTTTGAGTGTATTCCACTTTTGGCCTTATGGCATCCGATATTCCATTCCTTTGCCTAACTCTTCCTCTGAAGAACAATAAAATAAAGTTAACCCAACGTGTTTCAGGAAACAGCAAACCGGGAGTAATTTTTCCTAAGTACTCTCGTTTCGTTCTTTTGGGGCAAACACACACAAAGAATGCAGTTAAGAACGAAAGATGTACTTAGTGGCCAACCCGTGGGGATTGAAGTTGAAAGAGCTTTCTTGTATATGATATCAAGTGTAGTTACACAATTAACCGCCCACTTAATAAGAGTGCGGGGTATGGTTTTTTTATTTGATCCTTGCACTGCTCATTACGCTTGCATGCTTGAATTTCGTGGATGTGTGTGAATTGTAATTTAACAGATTGTTGAAAAATAGAGAACATGCTAAGCTTCTTTTCAACCATGTATGTGACAGGTGATGGCATAAATGCCATCTGCGCTTACTAGTAATGGAAGCATTACCACAACGTACGAGAGCTACCATAGGTTAGTGATCACGTGATTTACATATATCGGATTTCCGCTCGATACACCTAAATGATTTGCTCAGTGAATTTCAAGCCGGTTTTTGGGAAAGATTACTCAACAACAACGTTTTTGCGCTAACGTCCACCACACGATCTTAATTAGACAAGGGCAGTAAATTATACGCATTCTTTGTAGATTTCAAGGCGGCTTTCGACTCCATCGACAGAAATGCTGTCTTCTATAAACAAAGTATCCTGGGAGTATCGACAGAAATGCTGGAGATGATACGAGGTCTCTATAAGGAAAACAAAACGACGGCGTGGGATGGAAAGAAAATGTCTAGCTGGTTGGAGTCAACAATGGGAGTGAAACAGGGTTGCCTCTTGAGTCCTTTACTTTTCTCAATATTCTTAGATGGCCTTACAACTTTTATACCTGGAGGAATTATGTTCAATGGTATCAACATCAAGCTCCTGCTGTACGCTGATGACATTGTGTTAC
The DNA here is from genome assembly GCA_945910035.1 of Brachypalpus laphriformis. NCBI lineage: Eukaryota > Metazoa > Arthropoda > Insecta > Diptera > Syrphidae > Brachypalpus > Brachypalpus laphriformis. The sequence goes on from OX246753.1 coordinate 206,881,555, forward strand.
TCCAATACTGGAAGAGAACACTTTACGCTGAAAGAGCGCTCTACAGGCTTTGTTGGTCAAGATTGATGGCTCCATTCGTGATAAATATATAGAAAACAAAGTGAAAGCCGAAGCACCTACAGAATACTTCAATATGACCTCGGAGAAAAGAATTATTTTAGTGATCTCAATAGTCTAGATGCAATATCTACTACATTTAAGGCTAGAGGAGAGCTCCTACATCTTAACTATATGCCTCATAGAATAGAGCATAATGTAGAATGCTGGCTTTGCAACCTTCGGGCGAAAGAGGATATCCTCATATTTATAGGTGTCTGTCCACTACTAACGGAGATAAGAAGACATCATTTGGAAAAAATATTCTACCGGTAAATGAAGTCACTGCACTACTTAACACGGTAATTCCACGAGCCATAATTCATGCTTGGGCATATGTCGGACATCTGTCAGACGATGCCCAGGCAGCTGCCATATTTTAATGTGTGGGCAGTTCATGTCTAAACATTTCCTTAAAGACTGAGCTCATTTTTGCACTCAACGCTTTAAAGCAACTGCAAAAGAAGGAAGACAAAGAATAAAACCAAATAAAACGCCGATTCTGGGTAAAACCTTACGTTTTCCACTAGGTCCTGTCTGAATTTTGTTCAAAGGGACAGCTCATGCCCAACTTCATAGCAGGCATGGATGACAAGCCATAAATCCATACATATATGTCAGGGCATGCAAGCATGAAGACATAATACGGTCTCCATGAGACATTTTGAAGCCAAGACATATGCCCGAGCATGAGTCACGGCTCGTGGAGACACCATGTAATGGACGTCAAAATTGGACAGCACCTGGCTTCATAAAATGAACTCTAAGATATAGGCAACATATAGCAGATAAAGCTTTTTGAATAAAATTACGTAAAGTAGAAAACTATCGGAAGTTCTAAGAAATTTGAGAATTATTTATGTTATGTTTAATTGTATATTAGTTAAAATTTTTATATAACTCTCTTTCTGGCTGACGGCTATAACCAATGCTTATGTTGTGAAATTAATAAAATTAAAAAAAGCGGTACAATAAATTCACATTTAAATCTAAAATCTAAATCTAATCTATTTATATGTCTGACTCTCAAGATATTGTCCACAATCATTGTCTACAATCAGCGCGCTAACCTACGTCTCTCGATCTTAAGACTTTCAAAGCAAATTTCATCAAAGGCGCCTTCAATATCCTTGATTGCGGTCATTGCAATTATATTGTGCTAAGCTCCTGCTTTTTTTAAGGGAAATTAGTGGTTTAGTACATCGGGTATATCTAAGACTTCGTACAAGCTGTTGGTTGCTTAACTTTGCTGTACTCCCCTCTACTAAGAACCTCCAAAAAGAAAGAACTGGTAATTTCAAGTAGTATTTCGGCATCTTATATTTAAAATGAGACAATTTAAGCGAATGATGTGTTGGGAAGAGTTGAATGTTTGAACAAATTTTGTTTCAAATCGGATTACAGATGTGGTTTCTAACTATCCCTTATAACAGTACAAAATCCATTTCTCCGATCTGTTGACATGCATTTTTGACTAAATATCCAGCAAGTTTGGGCATTTTTACCAATATTCGTCGCCCGCATGTGCGTTAACTGGCTATGAATGCTTATGGCTTTCTTGATTGTATGTACATATGCACATTTTAGTGCCGACCGAAGACATAACTTCCCATTAGCCCTTCTATCATCCCAACGATCTGTCAACTATAATTTGTCCTTCTATCCGAAGATTAGTCAAAATGAATCCCATTTCATTAATTGATTTAGATGAAAAATTACCGATAAATCAATGTAACGGCAAAGTAAGCATAAATCCCTGACATTCGCACGAGACAAACGGTTGAATAAGTAGGAAAAAGGAAAGCAAACAAACTACAACCGAAGGACATTCGTGTCCCCTGTCATCGTATGTCACGCCACGCACCCTAGATATTTATGTGTCCTTTTTCAAACGAATCTCTCCTTTTGATAACACACACCACCACCATCATTGGGTTTGTAGCTTGTTAGCACTATTGGGGTCCATAAAGTCATAAGGACACTACGTCGACAAGGACGACTCAATAAATCACCCCAAAAAGCAAAACACAGAGACGGAAAACAAAAAAAAAAAAGATACAAGAATACATTCATAATATATTTAATGTGTGTTTGCAACGTAACGTGTGCCTATTTATTATCCTCGGACGGATCACATTTGATAGATACAATGCGGAGCAAACACTTACTCTTGGTGTCTCATTTTTCATTCCACATCACTAAATGTGTGAGTGCAAATAGGCTTCGATCCTTTTCCTATAACAATAGAAATGGGAAATATAAGGAAAAGCAAAATATCCTGGGGTTTTGTCCGACATTAAGTGTCGATGTCCTTTTTGATAATGATTTCATGGTGGTCAGAAACTAATAAAATTTTACGATAGTATTATTTTTTTTTCTTTTATCCATTCGTCGAGATGTGATTTAAACCTTTACGGGATAATTAGAGAAGATAGCAAACAAAAGGACAAAAAACATCTGCAAAACCTTGACATGAGTTACTGATGTTACACAGATTCTTGTGTTAACCTGCTATTGCAAAATAAAAGTCATTTAGGACTACCCAGTGCAATGTGGCAAAATGATTAATCGACAAGGGGAGAGTGTCCCTTCAAAATCTGTCACTTTAATGATGTCCTTTTGACAATTGGGGTGTTCCCTATCAAAGATAGGATAGTCAGTCATGAACGTTGCGACAGAGATTTATTTTTATTAATTTTTCTAGTACAGTTATTTGAAGGACATTAGGTGGTAGAAAGTGATTTATGACCAGACCATTAATGGGAAGCAGATGAGAACTGTTTGCTGAAAGGTGCGAAGGATTTCCTTCGTGACTTGTATAACTTTTGTATATGAGTGTATTTAAAAAAAAACACAGGATATTCTTTCACTTTGCTATCATTAATAATCAGAGCCGCATTGAGAAATATTTTTCTTAGCCCATACAAGATTAAACAGCTTTTGGAAGTTAGGATTCATGCTATTTATGCAATGTCACTGAAAGGTTATTTTTCAAATGCAGCCAAGGTTAGACAATTCGAATTATTTCTACTTTAGTTCATTTGCGAGCTTTGCTCTGGTTTATATACTCTTAATGTCTTCTACAAAAAAAAAAAAAACTGAATGGTAATTTTCAGTTGCTATACAATACGATAAAGGCGTGGTCAAACGGTAGAGTATGCGATTACATGAAAACAGAAGCATTTTCACTTAGCTGAGGCCTACCAACTCCTACTCACAACCTTCACCTGGTGGCCGCTGGGTGCCTAGTACCTTGATTCGAGAAATGGGTAACCAGCACCTTTTGGAGGATATTTGGCGGCAGCAGACGAGATAGGGGGGAAGCGAGCTTTCTCACTAGAGCACTTCTTCTTGTTCCAGATGGCAGCGGATAAGTTCCCTGGATGGAGCTAACTGTGGTGTCTACAGTTCCAGTTAGGTTGAGCTTAGTGAACACCTTGGACGAGCCGCTTCGACATTCGGATAACAGGTTGGTGAGGAATTTCTAAGGCCAACGGGAACGCTCACAATCCCGTAGTGGACTACTGGCACTGGTGTACCCAGCTCCGCGTTCTAGGGGTATAACATAAGAAACTAGCCCTCCAGGTTGGCTGTTATGCCGTCGGCGTAACTTCCTTACCATGTAAAAAACAATCCGCTTCAAAAACAACCACAAGCCTCGGATACGAACGATTCAAGTGATGACGACCCCAGCAAACGAAACAAATACAACGATATTCGGATCTGTACGTGGAATGTTCGGCCCTTTAACAGACCATGTGCAGCCGAACAATTAGCAGAGGTCCTAGACTGCTATAAAGCAGATATAACCGCAATCGAGGAAGTGCGATGGAACGGCCAAAAAGAGGATGAAAAATTGTGACATCTACTACGGTGATTACTACAGAGACAGCAGGCAGCGCTTATTCGAATGCGAGTTTGCTATATGCGACAGATTTAGGCAAGAAGTCTGAATCTTCTGATACGTGAGCAAGTGTATTATAACAATCCGGATCAAGGCTAAATTCACTAAGATAAGCCACATATTAATGTGCTCATGCCCCTACGGGACAAGAGGATCCTGCCACCAAAGATTGTTTCGACGAGTTCCTCGACAAAATAAACGAGTAATGTCCTAAATACGGCGTTAAAATCGTAATGGGAGATTTTAGCGCCAAAATAGGGAAAAAGTACGTCTTTTGTAGGGCAGTCGGTAAACATAGCCTACACGACACCACGTTTGATAACGGACTTAGGCTAATTAATTTCGCTGTGGAGCGAAACGTCTCTACATCAGGCACATGGTTTCCTCATCTTAAGCAGACATGGCGATCCAATGATCATGTAATGAATAACCTAACTGATCATATTGCGATCGACGCAAGACATGCCTCCGGTATCCTGAATGTCCGGACCTTCCGAGCGGCCAACATAGACTCGAATCATTATCTTTTAGTAGCCAAGGTTCGAATGCGGATATTCCAAACTGAGCAACAAAGAAGAATCGTTGTAAGAAAATTTAACGTCGAGAAGCTACAATCGCAAGAGACTGCAGATTCTTCGCTGAACGCGTATCCGGAAATCTCTTAATCACCCCTATGCCGCCAGCATCAAGTGCCGAAGACCAGTGACAACGCTGCCAACATGCCATCAGAAACGCAACAACTGATGTGCTGGGTTTCGCCCGACCAACACTTCGAAACCCCTGGTTTGACGGGAAGAACATCGGCTTCTCCAAAAGAAGAAGAAAGAGAATGAGAAGCGCGCTATCGAGAATATTAAGAATTTATACTCCAGGAACAATGTACGGAAGCTTTAGGTTATTTTAGGTTAGGTTGACTAGGGTTATGAGGTTTTCATAAAAACACTTGGTACCAAGGTGGACCCATCGCAAAAGACCTAAACCAATTCTCCCATACACCTTACCTCTTCTAAGGTGCCGAAGTATTTTCCATGATACTTTAGTCTTGTCCTGGCAATGCCTTGGCATTCACAGAGTATACATACATACGTGTCATATCCTCTGAGACATGTAGGTCATTGCAGTCACAACGTGCTTCCTTAGAAGACAATAGCCGGAGAGTATTCCTATCGCTGCTCTTGGCCCTTATCTTTCTAGTACGGAAGCTTTACCAAAAGGTAAAAAGAACGTGTCAGAGAATCAAAACCCGTACAGAAACCTGTAGAGATGAAAATGGAAAGCTTGTGGTAGAATCACAGTCGGTGCTGAGAATATTGGAAAACTACTTCTGCAGACTGTATAACGGCGACAAAGACCAGCATTCCGCTGTCAGGAAGATTGAACAATTCAACATAGATGATGATAGTCAAAATTTCTGCTCAAACAAAATGAATAGAACCAACAGAAATATTTATGATATTGTATGACATTCTAAATCTGTGGTGTACTTTATTCATGCAACAGGTAACAGAGATGCTTTCTTTAACATATACATATATCTGTGGCCACAAGGTAAAACCGCCTAAGTCGATTTGTACAGATTCTCAAAAAACAAGTTTAAAGTTTTCGTTTTTCCCGAAAACATATGGAAATTGGGAATTTTAGTCTTTAGTTCGTTTGCCTATAACTTGGTAACAATAACAGGTAATAAAGTTAAAATTTGGAAGCATAAACTTCGAATAGTAGAGCATCTTCTGGCATCCTTAACTCAATTTTGTCCTAACTTGACCTAGGCGGTTTTACCTTGTGGCTACAGTCATAAGGGCAGTTTTTCCGCATTAGCCTAGAAAAGATGTATGTATTCTCTGGAAAGTTCTATAGACTGATCTAAAAGCCTATACTATTCTTAATTGGGAAATTGTCTAGAAATTCGATGGATACAAGCAGACTAGATCAACAACTAGTTGAAGTGATTTTCGTTCTGGTCTGCCTTTATAACTATTCAACGTCGCAGATACAAAAGCAGGTATATAAGGCGTATGTTGAATCTTTGCCAGTGTCTCGTGCTTATCATTGTTATTCTGACCATTTTTGCATGCGTTTTATTAAGGACTAGCAGACCCGCGCTCGCGTTGCTTCGCAAAGTCCTTAAAAAACTTTTATTGACTATAATATTGTAATCGCATGGCTATCAATGAAGATGGCGATGGCCTTGGCATTGTAATCGTGTGTAGATTGATTTAATGGCAATCTTCTCTGATTAGAAAACACTGGCAATATCCGCAAGTCTATAGGGTTTTGCGATGTTTAAGGATTAACAAAATGCCAAGACGACGCGACGTAAACAGGCCTCGGATATTGCCAAACCTGGTAAACTAGGGCATCCTTTGGAGCCAGGTCTGAAGGATGTCCGTTTGCGAGTGGCTGGTGGTCGGCCTATCCCGCTCGGCAGCCGACCGGGTTAAACCCGAAATAGCTACGAGCTTCCTGTCAATGGTCCCGCGAACCATTATGGGGGTCAAGGGGTGAGCGCGCTATGCACTGATAGGGGTACAGATGAATTCTCTGATTTTTGACAACGGCATCAACTTAGGATAGGCACATGAAACATTTCATCGCTCACAGGAAGGGACCTTGAGCTTGTTGGGGAAGCTGTTAAAAGTCGACTAGATATAGTTGGCGTCTCTTCAACAAAGCAGAGAGGGTCTAAAACTGTGGACCTTTCGGATGGGTGGAAGCTCATACTGTCAGGAGTGGCACCCGCAATGTCTGCTCAGGCGGGAGTGGGGATACTCACAAGTCCCAGGTTGACAGACAGAGTATTGGAGTGAATACCATTAGGAGGAAGAGTTGCGACCTTAAAGCTCAAGCTTGAAAGATTTACTCTGGCATTGGTGCATGTATATGCACCGAACATTCAGTCAGAGTATGCAGTTTTCTCAGATGAGGTTGACGCTGCCCTTGAAAAATTGCGGATATGGATTCTTTTGTCCTGATGAGTGGCTTCAAAGACTTCACACAAAGACATTCACAAGTACATGTGGTACCGTCAAAGTCTTCAACAGAAGTCGCTTATTCTTTGTGGTAGCATCGAATGATTGTGATGATGATTTGTGATGTTCGCGTATTGAGAGGGGCCGAATGGTCAACTGATCACCACTTAGTGCTGTGCAAATTGTACCAAAGCGCTAACCAAGGATGGTTACACGCATACGATGGGGGAGTCTACAGAACGATGAGATACGGGAGACGTTTGCGCGGCAATTATCTGAAAGGTTTGAACGAATTCCAACTGTTTCATCAAATGTAGAGGAAGAATGGCAACTGTTTTCAACAGCGGTTATTGCCTCTGCGAAAGATGTTTGTGAAGTGAAGCGATTTGGTGTGGCGACTGGTAGTGCAAAAAGAACTGCTTGGTATAAAACGCACGTTCAAGAAGCAGTCAGAGAGAAGAAGAAAGCTTTTCGGTGTGGATTCACTTGGGAAACTCTGATTCTCGAAATCGGTACAATGAGGCGCGAAGAACTTGCAAATTAGCTGTGAAAACAGCGAAAGAACAGTCTTGGGAGGAGTTTGGTGAGAAATTGGAACGTGACCACAGATCTGCAAATAAGATGTTCTGGCAGACCGTCCGCCGACTCAGAGGAAGAAAGTTGAATATCGTTGGAGGAGTAAAATCCAAAGACGGTATACTTCTTTCAAATAAGGAGGATATCTTACGCAAATGGAGCGAGCATTTTTCAGAATTGCTCAATCCCGAACAGGGCACTGAAGATGACAGACCTATGGTCGAGAGTTGGGCGGAAAGTAGTCCTACGGTAGATGAAGTAACTTTAGCGATCAAATCGCTAAAAGTTGGCAAATCAATGAAATCAGTTGGGTACGATTGACCGTATTTTAAAATTTCGTTTTCAAAATCTCGCATAACGAAATCTCGCAATTATAAAGTCTCGCATTATCGAAATCTCGCAATTGTAAAATCTCGCAAATCAAAATCTCGCAATATCAAAATCTCGCAAATCAAAATTTCGAAAACTAGGATATCGCATTGTAATAAATAATTCGCGCGAATTAATAAATATTTTATTACAATGCGAGATTCTAAATTTATCTTAGCTATGAAGGTATTTATTTTTTGAATTAAATTACTTTTTCAAAAATGTATGTTTTTTTTTGTAATTTTTTTATAAGCAAATTAATAAACCCCACTTTCCGGGGGGGATTAGCCGCTCACGCGACTCCGTCGCTCCGCTATAGGTTGGCATGAAGGTTTAGCGGGCCATTGAAAATGTATGTACGAGTATGTATGCATTTTTTATTGCAATGACAATTGTGGGCTTATGCGAACGATTACAATGAATTACTTGTTAATTGTCTGTGCAATTTAAACTAAGTAAACCACAATTGAAGGTTAATACAAAGTGCAACGAGCGCGGTAGGGCTAGATGACTTTAGGAAAGGCGGCAAATTAAGTAGTCTACCATTTACCGTTTTTCAATTCAATTTAATCCAATTTTATGTTATTCCAAAGTTTTACAAGTCTCTCAATTACAATGTTGGAATTTTCAAAACATACATATGTTTAAGAAGGCACTTATCCCAAAGGACCTTCACTGGTTTAAATGCGTCTGCATTCTCATGTTGGCAGCCAACATAACCTAACCTAACATTAAGAAGGCACTACTTATAAGATGAAATAAAATGCTTAAGAAACATTCTGCAGTTAAAAAAAAAAATGCCGAATGTAGCGAGGTCACAAGGACTTAAAAGATAATCATTTTATGAGTTGGTAGTGGGGTTTGCAGTTTTTAATTTAGATATCTACAAAAGTATGTACTATAAGTGAGGCAAAGCATAATACAATTATTTCTATACTATCACTCGTAATAAAAGATTAATTTCATTGAGATTAAAGTTAAACGGTCATTTTTTATTGAATGCAAAGCTTCTCGCAACCACTCGTGTTGTGTGCGTTATATTTTTCACACGAATGGAAGAGACCTACAGTTTTGTGCCGTATCGGAAGAACCATTTTTATTTTATTTTTGAGAAGCTTTTCATGACAACAATACTCTCGGGTGATTGTCAGACGTTCGCGAGAGGTGGGACCGTAAAAAAACTTTTGGTGTTTTCTGGGATTCGAACATTCGAATTGAGAATATTGCTATAACCGTAGGGTTTCACAGTCCAGCATACAGTTTCTCTTTGGGGACGTGCATTGCAATTGATCGGGAAACTACTGACTGTTCAAAACTTGGCTTGGGCCAGTAGCGCAACAATCAAGTTTGTGATGAAGTGCTTGCTTTACCTGCTAGTGGTGGTCCCCGGGCAACTATACGTGTAAGCCCTAATACATGTAAGCTACAATTGCAACTGCGGGTTGTCTAGGGCCTTGATTTTAGACTAAGTAACATGGGCCAGCAACCTGCGTTACTGAAACCAGCTCGCTACAGAAACCAGAACTATGCCTCTGATAAGGACTGGTCAAATGCTGACGACTTTTGGCTATTGTACCTGGACAAAGATGGGGTTCTGGAATGTAAAGACGCTCCTCGACTCGGGAAGCGAAGGTCCTTACAATGCCAGATTCCGTCAATTGGAAAAAGAATTCATGCGATATCAACTGGACATTTTGGGGGTAAGTGAAATAAGATGGTTAGAAGCGGGCGAGTACCAGTCCCCGACGCGTAACACTGTACTACTCTATTCTGGAAGATCATCCGGAAGTCCGCGAGAATATGGAGTCCGACTGCTGCTAACAACAGCAGCACTCAATGGCCTAATTTCATGGAAGCCTCATGGTGATCGGATTATTACGGCCAGGTTCCGGACTAGAGTAGGTTCAAAATCGACATTGTATCACATGAAGATGAGAGAAGCTCAGCGTATCGTGCGACGTGACAAGCGCAACTACATCAACGCGCTAGCCACAGAAGCAGAAGAAGCTGCACGGAGGTGTGACAGCAGGACCTTCTACAGAATCACCAACGAGCTGACAGGTGGTCGCAGCTCCAGCCAACACCCAATGAAAAGCCTACACGGCTCCTTGCTCATTTCGGATAAGGACCAGCTCAAGAGATGGAAAGAGTGTTTTGCTATGGTTCTGAACCGCGTATTCGCTAGCAATATGCTCCCAAATCAGACTGAGATGCCTGATGTGAGAAGTTCCCGAATACGCACCACGACTCCCAGTAATGATTAGATCACTACCGCGATCAAGGCACTCAAAAATAACAAGGCGGTAGGACTTGACAGTATTCCAGCAGAGCTCTTACGAGCAGCGCCCACAACATCGGCTGAGCTTCTGTTTCCACTTATAAAGAGAGCTTGGGAAGCTGAGAGCTTTCCTAACGAGTGGAAAAAGGGAATGATCGTCAAGCTTCTTAAAAAAGAAAATTTAATGGAGTGCGGAAACTGGAGGGGTATCTGCGTGCTGCTGCTGTAGCTTAAATAATAGCTAAAATCATCCTGGAGCGAATCGAACAACATCTCGAAGACACACTCAATGCCGAACAAGCAGATTTCCGCTCTGGATCCTCCTGTGTCGACCACATCAACACCTTGCGGATTATCATCGAACAAGGCTTTGAATATCGATTGCGGGTCCACCTGCTGTTCATCGATTTTGAGAAGGCGTTCGATAGTGTCAACAGGGAGTTTATTTGGCGTACCTTACGCAGGAGAGGTATCCCCGATACACTGATTGCTATTATCAAAGCTACATATAGAAGGCTCCAAATGTCACGTTCTTCACAGAGGAAGGTAGTCTAAGGAATTTGAGATCCAAAGTGGGGTAAGACGAGGCTGTATTCTTTCACCAATATTATAGCTATTGGTGATTAGCGATGTGCTTCATGCAGCTTTGTCGACGGGAAACGGAGGAATTCGATGGTCTCTTACATCTCAACTGAAACATCTTGACTACGCTGACGATATATGCTGACTCTCCCACAGAATTATAGACCTCCACCAAATGACAGCAGATGTTTAAAGGGAGGCAGGCGTCGTCGGGCCGAAAATTAATGCGGCAAAAACTAAAAATATCAGCCTTGGAACAAACTCATCGGCTCAAATATGCAATGCTGGACAACCGGCAGAGAGAGCAGAGGATTTCCAATATCTTGTGAGTATTGTCTCGACCGATGGTGGAACCGAACTGGATATAGCCAATAGGATCGCCAAAGCAAAGTCCGCGTTCGGTATGTTGTCCAAAATATAGCGAAGCAATGCAATCAGTTTGAATACCAAGATAAGACTGTTCCGCTCCAACGTTGAATCAATGCTGTTATATGGATGCAGCCCGTGGAGAGTGACCACTACTATCACCAGAAAGCTGCAAACGTTCGTTAATAGGTTCTTGCGCAATATCTTAAGCATTTTCTGGCTCAATCGTATCTCTAGCGAACCCCACAGGCGGAACAGTAGAAATGCGGTGAAGTGGGAGGGTTATGATCCCTTGTTGTCGGATCATGGCCTCGCTGATAAAAGGAAGAAAGAATCGTATCTCTAACGAACACCTTTACGAGAGAACGGGTCAGGAACCAATAGGCACAACCATCCAACGGCGGAAGTGGCAGTGGATTGGTCATACGTTCCGATAGGGTGACAGTTCAATAACGAACCATGCTTTGCAATGGAAGCCTTTAACTCAGGATGGTAGAAGATCTGGCGGTCCGAAGAGAACATGGCGCAGAACAGTCGAGAAGGAGGCACGGCAGTTGGGAAACAGTTGGGGAGAACTCAGACACATTGCCAGAAACCGTACACGATGGCGCATAGCCGTAGTAGAGGCCCTAGGAACCACAAGGGGATACAGGACATAAGTAAGTAAGTATACAGTTTCTCTGAGCCTGACCGCTCTATATGCTGTGATGCTACAAACTTCTGCAAGAGTCTACCTCTATCGCCATCTCTACAAAACCGTTTCTGGTGACAAGGCCACTTCCCTTTTATATGTAACAGCAGTGTGCATGGTGATGTCTCCAGAACACACAAGGTAGCGAAGGTACACTATTTTGTAATATTTTTCTAATCACATGTTGAAATTTACTAAATTTTGGAATCTCATGGTCTCATGATGCATGGTGTAACATGCGAAACTTAAATATTCATTCAGCGCAAGTACCACTTTCAGCGGAAAAATCTAATTCCGCTTTGGCCTTTGAACAAGCTTACGTGTAAAAATGTTTAAAAGGGAAACATTTCGTCAGGTGTGGCTCTTGTCATATTCCTAAATTTTTTCGACGCGATTTCAGTATTCATATTCGGGAATGTAATATACATGTATGTCATCCAATACACTCATGATCTCTAGTGACGTGATATGTAGTGCGCTCTGCACATCTGCCATTAGTCTTGCTGATTTCAACTAGCTCGATTCATAACTGGCCAGCTTGTCGAGAGCCCCAGCTCCCTATAATATCATCGCTTTCCTGCAGGTGATGAACAGATTCAATTTCTTGTTCGTCCCTGCAACTTCTGCAATAGTAATTGTGGATTACCTCTAGACTTTCCGCATGAATGCCATAAATGATGCCAGAGGGACTCGCGCATCTATACGACCAAGTTTAACTAGAACAAGGTACCTCTTCTTGTCATAGGCTAGCCAAAGTTTTTTTGTTTTTACACATGTATCCACACGAATCTAGCGATAATTCAGACTCGTGCGTTCCATTGAACGCTCATCTTAAAAGTCTTTCGCATTTTCACATTGATTCCTTATGAATTGGGATCTTCGTATTTCATTTTGCCTGACCTCTTGCAAATAGAGAAAAAATCGAAATCTACGAATAAGGGTATAAATAATCTCAAGAGTAGTCAGTTGAAACTTTACTGACGTCTCCTACGTATCTTATTCTCTAATATCATCTCCCGTCTCACTTCAACTTATTAAATTCAAAAAGAGTCAAATCTTTTGAGTCGGTGTGTTAATCCGAACTAAACGCCTATTTATTTTCTTTGTCAGTAACCTAGCTAGCTGAGCCTTTAGTTGTCCTCACAAAGAGCAGAGTCTGTAAATTATGCAAAGCCAACCCTTCCTTTGCATTTGTATAATCCCTTTCATAACATATCCTTCGACTTCTGCAGAAGCTACAGGGACAAGGAGGAGGAGGAAACCATCCTTGACTTCCTATGCACTTGTCCAGCCCTGTCGCATAAAAGAACGCTCCATCTAGGGTCCCCCTTCCTTGACGATCTCGGCGATCTGGAGTCCTTAGACGTCATGAGCATCCATCGCTTTATCAAAAGCTCCGGTTGGCTTTGTTAGTCACTGAGCGGCCTAATGGTTGATCCATGGTATCACAAAGGATCTTCACTGGTCTAAGTGTGTCTGCATTCTCGTGTGGACAGCCAACCTAACATAACCTAAACTTCATAACATAGATTGTCCGAGTATCCCGGCACCCGGGTCATCGCATCGGATATTTATATTTCATTTAGTCAAGAGTGAAGAGTCTGAGTCAATGTAAATATAGAGTAATTACTTTTCCTGCAATATCCCCTTTAATGGTGTTTGCAGTCTACGTTATGGTGATTTTGGGTGGCCGAAATGTGCAACTCACTTCTATTTTAATCTTCAACAGAATGGTTAACCTCTTGGAGTTAAGAACTAAAATTTGCCGATTTTCGTAGGAATAATTTTGTTGCTCATTTCTACGGCTTTAGTGCTGGATAATGTGCTAGACACAGAACTACTGATTCCATCATAATAATAATTCTTTTCTTTAACTACCTCGTCGTTAAATCTCTAATTCTTCAAAACATCTCTTACATCACTTTCGATGGTAAAAAAAAAACCTAAAGCAAAACTCTCAAATCACCATTTTCCAGTCGGCGTATCCCATAAATCAGTCATAATCCCAAACAATTAAAGAACAAAAAGTGGGCAATAAATTTCAACCCAACACAGACACACGCCCATAACATGGTAGATATTCAACAAAAAGTTATGACAGATGCAATTAGCGTTGAATTTTGAAGGAATCTAAAATTTTTAATTTCAAGCCCTTTCGTGGAAACCTATTGGCTGACGAACTTCGACGGTAGCAAATGAGAATAATTTTCATCTCGAAAATCCTTTTTTTACGATTTCGTGGAAGTTTGCACCGACCCTTCAGTTAAATCGATAATGGAGCCGAAGTCCCAAGCCCAAGTCCGGTCGTAAACAGATGGAAATGTTATTGCACGAAATTATGTTTTACTGTCCGCATTTTCGACAACCTATCCGCCTACAAATGCATAGCTACTGCCTTTGTATACCCCCAGACCTTAGTGGGTGTTCCGCTTGGTCCGTTCATCGTCTGGCACCAGAACCGCGTGAACAGTGAATTGAATTTCCAATTCCCAAGTGAGGTTCAGTGAATACCACGAATTCGTGTAAATATGAAATTTTACGACTTGTTAGATACTTAGATACAAATTTTCGGTTGATTACATTAAGCGGTTGGTCGGAACTACGCTATGCATACTAAGTGAATTGGCCACATGGGAGCTGTAGAGGATCCCAAACAACGAGTGTGCAATGAGCAATTTGTGTTTAACCCTTGTGCGTGCTGGGCCTTTGCATTCTCTAGTTACTGGGAAGGGGGCGGCAGGGTGTGGACTCTATGCTTAGGTATTCTTTGTGATCCCTATTGCAGCAGTAGCATAGGTGCAGGGCGCAAGGCTGGCTGGTTACACGTGATTATGTATACAGAATGGAAATGCATTTGTGGCGCCATTGGATGGAGTTAATGAGCGGAGTTCTGGTTCTTTTTTTTTTTTTTGGGATATATTAACTAATTAGGTAGGCGAACGGGTAATATAGCTGCTGTTGTACATGGTGATTATTAATTTATTTTTATGGGTTTAAGGTCTTTGCGTAGGCGCGTTTGTATCAGGGTGTTTTAAAATTATTATCGACTTCTAAGAATTTATCAAAGCACTGGGTGAGATCGTAATCAATAAACGGCAGTAGTAATGGGCATTTTGAAATTCCATACCAACAATGTCGTAGAATTAAGACTTCCGTATGTATCTAATATATTCCGTGAGCCTACTGAACTAAACTTATTGATTTATCTGTAAGCCTAGTTTTAATAAATCTTGCTATATCTAAATGTCAGTCCATGATCTTTCCAAGAAAACACAACTTAATAAGTTATGATTATTACTTCAAACTATCTGTACTTGAGAAAGTTACGTCAATATGTGATTTAGAATTGAATTTCTCTCAAAATATTGATTTCGATTTTCATATTGAACAGTTTGTCAATAAAACAAATTCAATGGTTGGCTTTATAAAGCGATGAAGCAAAAACTTCGTATCTCTTTTCATAACATCCACGCTTTATAACATCTTTGTTCGTTCCCAGTTAGAGTATGCATCTAACATTTGGTCTCCAATATATGCAGTACATATGAACCGTATTGAATCCGTACAGCGTAAGCTTCCGTAAGCACTTCGCGACTAAATACTAGAAAGACCAGACCCGTCAATTTGACGGGCTTTTGATTTTCACACGTCTATGTGTTTGTATAGCCGATACATGTGATAAAATAGTTTTCTGAATTTTATTATTTCACTATTTTGTATCTTCCTGCAAAATATCACGTTGTGAATTTAAACTGGTATTGAGATAAAGTAAGTTCCGCCAAGATGACGGCTATATACAATCTTATGTTATTTGAAGGGTTTACATGGCGCTGAATTACGACATCAGTGATCGAGGAATATGTGACTGAATTTCCATAGTAAATATCGAAAACATTCGCAGCATCACAAGCCGCTCCTGTTGTCTCTATCATTCAAAATAACAAAAGAAAACAATGTCAAATCAATGCAAATTGTAAGAAAAATCGATCATCAGAAAGTTGTGGAGAATGTAATAAAGTTATGTGTCAAAAGCGTAAGAAAAATATGTGTCAAATGTCAACCTATGTAAAATAAATCTATGAACAATAACAAGTAATATTTCCAAAACTTTTTCACACCTCTTTTGATATTATTGCACTTATCAATATAACCGTCAAATTGACGGTTCTGGTCTTTATAGTTGGACAAAAACTCTGGTCTTTGTAGTGTTAAACTAAAACCCTAAACGTCTTCCACTATATTATGACCGCCTTCTTCTCTGAAATCTTCATTCTTTGGAGAAACGTCGGTAAGTATGTTATGTAGCATTTTTCCCCAACTGGTATATGTTTTTATTGACTCGCCGGTTGTTTTAAATGAAGTCGGTTTCAACGTAAATCCTACTACCTACTTCCTCAGATGGCACTACGGTCCGGGGTGGACCTGGACCTCAACCAACAAACCTCTCCAGCTAGCACGATTACGAGCCAGCTGCCTCCAGTTGCGCACGCCAAGTTGGTTGAGGTCCCCCTCCACTTGTTTGCGCCACCTACCGCGTCGTCCATCCGGGGTGGATTCGAAAACTTTCTTAGCGGGAACGTTGGGCTCCATCCGCTCTAAATGACCCATCCATCTTAGTCGCTGTATGTGAACTCTTCTGGCTAAGTCGATGTCCTTGCTCAGGCCGTATAGCTCGGCATTGTACCTTCTCCTCCACTCACCGTCTATGCAGACGGGACCAAAGATCGCTCGAAGAACTTTTCTCTCGAAATAACCAAGGGCATCCTCATCCGGTTTTGTCAAAGACCATGCCTCTGCCCAATATAGCAGGACTGGGATGATTAGAGTCTTATAAAGAGTTACCTTACTAGTTCGGGATAGGGCTTTGCTACTCAATTGCCGTTTTAGCCCAAAGGGACGAGCTTGGCTCTGTATAACGCGTCTCTATACACGCTATCATAGGCAACTTTGAAATCGATGAAGAGGTGGTGCGTATCGATTTTATATTCATGGGTTTTTTCCAAGATCTGCCGTAGTGTGAATATTTGGTCAATGGTGGACTTTCCCGGCCTGAAACCACACTGATAAGGACCTATCAGGTTGTTGACGATCTGTTTTAGGCGTTTTACCCTTTGGTAAAATTTTCGAACATTATTCCTGCAATAAAGTCTCTCAATCTCCTCGATCGAGCGCTTCTCATGCTCTTTTTTCTTCTTTCTGAGAAGTCGGTGTTCCTCTTTTCTCCTGCGCACGTAGAGCTCGTATGCAGCAGTCCTTCTATGTAGCGCCGCTTTGTACGCCTCTTGTTTTGCTGCATGTGCTTGCCGGCATTCCTCATCAAACCAGGGGTTTCGTTGTGGTGGCCGAGAGAAACACAGTACATCAAAGGCGGCATCTCCGATGGCTTGTTGGCAACGCTGCCAGTGGTCTTCCGCATTTGCTGCTGGTGGCATAGGACTTTGATTGAGATTAGAAGAAACACGATCGGCAAAGGTTCTGGCGGTCTCTTGCGATTGTAGCTTTTCGACGTCAAATTTCCTCGCAGTATTTCGTTGATTTCGCTCCGTTCTGGATATCCGCATCCGTACCTTGGCTACAACTAGGTAGTGATCCGAGTCCACGTTGGCTCCTCGGAAAGTCCGGATACCCAGAATACTGGAAGGGTGCCTTGCGTCGATCGCAATGTGATCGATTTGGTTGACGATTTTTCGATCAAAGGAGAGCCATGTTCCTCTGCGAATGTTGAGACGTGGGAACCGCGTACTAGCTACGACAAAGTTTCGCCCCGCTGCAAAGTCGATTATCCTGAGTCCGTTGTTGAATGTGATGTCGTGCAGGCTGTGCTTTCCGACCACGCTACTAAAGACGGCCTCTCTTCCTAGCTTTGCGTTAAAATCACCTAAGATAATTTTAACGTCGTGGCTAGGGCATTGCTCAAACGTCTTGTCCAAGAGCTGGTAGAAGTCATCCTTTGTCGTGTCGTACTTCTCCTAATGAGGGGCGTGAACGCATATTAGGCTAATGTTGGCAAATTTAGCCTTGATACGGATAGTCATAAGGTGCTCGTTCACATGCCGGAAACTCAGGACTTCTTGCTTAAGTCTGCCTCCAATGACAAATCCGCACCCGAATAGACGCTGTTCCTTTTGTCTGTAGCAATCGCCGTAGTAGATGTCGCAGTTTTTCATACTCCTTTTGCCCGGCCCATCCCATCGCACTTCTTGAATGGCGGTAATGTCTGCTTTGAGACACTCTAGGGCCTCCGCTAGTTGTTCGGCTGCACGTGCAGACACGAAGATCGTTGTCCTTTTTACGTTTGCTTGGGTCGTCAACAGTAAATTCATCCGTATCCGAGGCTGTTGGTTGCTTCGTAACCGAAGGTTTTTTACTTGGTAGGAAGTTAACCCGACGGCACAACCCCCAACCTGGAGGACCAGATCCTTTTTTAGCAACCCCTAGGACGAGGGGCCGGATACACCGATGTCAGTAACCCACTTCGGGGATATGAGCGCTGCCGTTGGCCCATTAAGGGTTCATCCGCCACCATCTCTTTTTCAATACCCTGACGTAGTATTGAAAATCCTTACAGACCTCAGCTTCAAATATGTCGAAGTAGCTCCGGTAAGGTATCCGCTGGTCTGTAGACCTCACCGTTGATTCCATCGGGAGAATTCATCCGCCACACGTCCTCCATCTGAGGACCTCTTGCTAGACTTCTGAGATGCATATTTCAGCCGATCAGGTCAACAAGAGATGCCTCGTCCGGTTAAACCTATGCGCGCTGAAGTTCACCCAGATGTGCTTACGCAAGTCCGAGTGTTCAGCTACACATATATCGTCAGACTCAGCATACGCTCATCGTTAGTTCACTATCAGATAGCTATCCAGCGGGCACCACGGGGAGGTGATGATGCGATTTTGCCCACCAACGTAAGATCCTACAGCTCTAAAAATACTGACATTTTCCGCGTAAATTTCCACCGAACGAATTACGGTTCTAACAAACCTCTAACGCGTATGGCAAACGAAGTAAATAATAACCGCGATAGTTTCGACTTCAGCTATAGTAAATTAAATTTAAAACATAGGTTGTACGTGCGATACTAGCATCTTTATGTTGTAAGTGTGTTGTGTAATATTTGACTTATACGTAGCATATTCATTTTTGGTTCAGTTTTGTTTAATATGCAATCTGCTTTTTATTTACTTGTGCAGTCTTTTTGTGTACGGTGTTAGGCTTTATATATATATATAGACAATACTAACAATTAACACTGTGACAAGCTGTGTATTAGTTAGTTGCTGAAATGATTACTTCTTTCTGTATTTAGGTAATACTCGTCACAAAATGCTTACCTTTTAGCAGCGCTGATAGCATTTTTTTTTTAATCAATATGTTAATGCAATCGGTACTAAACGACACGATAGGGTTTGCCAATGAAGAACGTTTGTAGAAGTTCTATTATTTTCTGTCTAACAAGACATTAGTCAGTTGGCAATTATTTTGCAGTTTTTAAACGACGACTCATCGGTGCAGAGCCATATGACAATCAGAAAAACTACTTTATATGTAGAAAAGGTAAAACCAAAGTGTCTACGTTCAGCTGAACCCATTAAACCCCTTTGGAGCTAGGCTTGAGGGGTGCGGTATGCAAGCATTTGGTTACAGAATTGTTCCCCTGGTCATCTTAATAGCTATGAATTTTCTGACAATTGTCTCCCAGGATCAGAGGGTAAATGCGCTACGCACCGTTTCTATGTGTTGATTTTCTATTGGCTACAGAAGCATTCACTTAGGCTAGGAACATAGAATGTCCTTGAGTTTATAGGAAATGTTAATAAATATAGGTCGAGCAAACAGGGTGAGACATAAGTCACAATGAGGGTTTAAACCTTTCATAACTTTTTCGTTTAGATATTTTTTTTCTAATTTTATTTTCCAGATTGTATGAATACCATCTGCAGAAAAAGCAATGAAGAGAATCGCAGCTGAACAAAATTCACGATTTTCCTCAGTTTGACTAAATGCAATCTTAAAAACAATTCTCCATCAAACCTCAATAGTGTATTAATCTAACTTCATTATTCCGCAGTAGTTTGCGCTTAGTTCATTGTAGACGATTTATTGTCAAATTTCACTAAAAGAAAAATGGGTCTCAAACAGTTTTTTGAGTTTTTCTTAAAACTTATTTCTTTTTTAACTACCGCAGGGTCATATCGTCGTCAATTTAACGTTAGAATTTCGCCTTCTAAAGGAATTATTAGTCGCTTAGTTGATCCTTCAAAACCGAGCTTCATTCACCAGCGTCAATTGCACGCCTTTGTATGTAAGGTATGGTGTGGCATTACACATAAGAGGATCATTCCACCTTACTTCAAAAATGAAGATGAGAGTGCAGTCACGGTTAGTGGAGATAGGTATCGATTCATGGTTGATATTTTTTGTGTCCTGCTGTTGAAAACAGGCGTGAGATGTAATTTCAGCAAGATGGAGTCACTGCTCATACTGTCCCAGCTATAATGGCACTTTTAAGATGAATTTTTGGAGAGCGAATAATTTTCAAAAATTATTTGACCACTGCATTCGTCATATTGGATAGCAGCCAACTTTTTTTAATTAGATCTCAGCTTATGGATATCTCAGCAACTGCGAAAACGCCGTTCAATTTGGTGTAATAGTTTTTGCGTTATGCGTGTGCAAATAAACGTCCAGACGGACATTTACAATTTTATTGTATGTATAGAGGCGAACCCCACAGGCGGATCAGTAGAAATGTGGTGAAGTGGGAGGGTTGTGATCCCTTATTTTCAGATCATAACCTCACTGATTAGAGGAAGAAGAAGATTGTATGTATAGACGTTGGCAAACTTTGGGCTCCATTCGCTCTACATGACCCAGCCATCTTAGACGCTGGTATCTTAGTTTCTTAAGCCTCATATCCACTATAGATAAAAAGTGATAGAGCTCTACGGAAAAAAGAAATTCCTGGCAGATCTCTACCAAATGGCCTACCGGCCGTCTACACTGACTACTCTTTTTTGTCTCCAGGAAAGACACGTACGAGTATGTGATAGAGCGCGCAATAACATTTATCTTTTTCCAATCAATTGCGAAATCTTTTCTTTTTGTTATTATCACATGGGTAAAAATTAAACCCTATGGATAAATCGTTTACAATTTTTCACTATTTAAATACATAAAGTAATATAGCTTAGCTTAGTAGCAATTATAGAATTAAGTCTACTCGTATTGGCGTTGTTCTCTGTAGTCTTCTCGGGGTGTTTAACATTTGCTGGATCTCACTGTTTTGGTACTGGCGAAGGCGTTGAAAATGTTTCGTTGCGTTGTCCCTTACCATTTCATGTACTGTTTTTAAATACAGATCTTTTTTAATGTTTACGATTCCTATATACAACGGCGTATTTAGTACGCAACGAAGTGCTTTATTTTAAAATCTTTGTATAGGAACAATATTGCTTTTCCTTGTATAGCCTAAAAGTTGAATGCCGTATGCCGGGATTGGATTGAGACCATGAAGGCATAAGAGTAGTTTGCTGTGTACTGATAAGTCTGCGCTTCTACCAATTAGCTAGTCAATTTTTCTAAATCTTAGATTCAGCTCATCTCTTTTTCTCTTGACATGTTTCTTTTCCATTTGAGTTTAGCATCTAGAGTCGTGCTGAAATACTTGGCGGTATTCGCATATACGGAACTCTATTTATGTTAAGAACATGGGAGTAACATCTATTCTTAAGTTTGTGAAATTTGTATGACATGATTTAGTTTCGTTGAGTTTCAACTACCATTTTTTTGTCTACTGGTTTATTTCGTTTGTAGCTTTTTAGAGTTTTTCAGCTGCTTCTACAGAGCTCCTACCGACGACGGATAGGATTGCCGTATCGTCAGAAAAAGTAGCTCTACTTACTCCAGTGAAGGCAAAGTAAACTATATTTATTTGTGGTTGTTTTGAAATAAAATTTTTATTAAGGTTCTGGTGGAGGCAGATCCACGTACAACAGTAAGAGAACTTGCAGAAGAACTAGGCGTGGCAATTGGAACGGTTTCTATCCACCTGCGAGAAACTGGGAAACCAAAAACTCGACAAGTGGGTTCCGCTCGAATTGAACGAGACCCAAAAAATCGTCGTTTTGAAATTGCGTCTTCCCTCATTTTGCGCAACAGCAATGATCCTTTTCTCGATCAGATTGTGACGTGCGATAAAAAATGGATCCTGTACTATGACCGGCGTCGCTCAGCTCAATGTTTTGATCAAGATGAAGCACCACGACACTTCCCAAAGCCGGCATTGCACCAAAAGAAAACAATGGTGACTGTTTGGTGGTTTGCAGCTGGTATGATCCATCACAGCTTTCTGAATCCTGGCGAAACCATCAAAGCTGAGAAATATTGTCAGCAAATCGATGAAATGCACGAAAAACTTGAACGCATGCGCCTGGTTTTGGTCAACAGAAAATAACCAATCTTTCTCCATGACAACGCCTGACCACACGTTACACAGCCGACCTTACAGAAGTTGAACGAGCTGGGCTACGAAACCTTGTCCCATCCACCATACTCACCGAACCTTTCTCCAACCGACTACCACTTGTTCAAGCATCTCGACAACTTCTTGCGTGAGAAATGCTTCAAGAGCCAAGACGACGCCAAACCTGCCTTTAACGAGTTCAGAGCCTCCAGACCTCCAGAGTTTTATGCTGAAGGAATAAATAAACTTCCTTCCCGTTGGCAAAAGCGTATTGATCACAACGGTTACTATTTTGATTAATAAAATTTTGTTTCACTTGAGATCTATGCTTTAAAAGTTAAAGGTTAAAAGCCGACATTATTTCTTGAACAACCTAATAGCCTAATAGCCAATCTGATCACTCGCTCCAGTCAAATATTTTTACATTGCTTACGATGAGCACATTCAAAGTATGGGTGATGGACAAGCATCGGTTCGATGCAGCTCCGAAAGATCTCAGTCAAAAAGAATATTTTGCTGTTGCTGGATTGGACCTAGAGCGCTGATAGTGTGAACTGTTTACCTTAAGCTGTCATCACTCCCTCTTTTTAGTGGTTAGGTATTATTGCAACATCAAAACTTAGAAAAAAAAAGTGAGCTATAAAAGTATGTAGGGGAAGTGTAGGCAAAATCGCTGTTATTGCCACGTTCAAAGAAGAGATCATTTGAGCCCCGTTAAAAAGGCAATATCAATGCGCGTTCCAAAGACATCGCGATGTTGAAAAGGCAGGCCTATTAACGCCTGTATCAGACAAATGCGACGACATCGGCGGGCCTGCCGATATTTTCTGAGGTCAAATAGGCGAACCCACAGGCGGATCAGTAGAAATGCGGTGAAGTGAAAAGGTTGTGATCCCTTATTTTCAGATCATAACCTCGCTGATAAAAGGAAGAAGAAGAAGAACAATTTTTTTTTAACAAAAATAAAATCTTCTTCTGGAAGTGTGGTATTTCATTTAAGAACTTTGAATAATAGAAAAAATAAATAAGTTATAGAAAAAAGTATGAATCCATTTTTAATAAAACTTGCAAAAAAAACGGTTTTGCCCTTATCTGGAGGCAGGACTGCATTAGTGAATTCTCCTGGGGGCAAAACCGTTTTTGAGTCAAAATTGCAATCTAGGTGCAGAAGTCACATACGTATTCGATATCTTCATCGGCTCCAACTCCTGCACCAGCTTCGTGAGCCCACCCAGGACATTTGGTGCACTTAATCCAGCCATCAGTTTTTTTGGATTTCGAATAGTTCTTGACAGAAGATGCACTTGCAATCGTCATCAATACTGATTTCATCCTCACTATCTGCTTTGATTCATCTAGACTGCCGCTTAGCTTTTATACCGAATTTTGAGGCTCCTTGTTTTGCTCGCTTATTGTTATTAGATACTTTGTGAGTTGATAGGGGTTCCAGCTCTGCTTTGTATGGTGAACTTGTTAAGATTGCAGCTTTTTCTCGTCCAGTTTTTCTCTCTGAAACCAGCTTCTTCCCAGCAGGTATTTTGAGAAGCTCTTTTGGAGAGGTTAATATGAAAGCTGCTGACGTTGATCGAGTATTTGCTATACTGGCGGCGATTGCATCAACAAAGTCAGTGTTTGGTCTATTTTCTTCAGGATTGCGAGTTACGGGTACAACTGGTGCGGGTTCAATAGAAAGCGTTCTTTAAGAAGATGATGTAAGTGGTTCTGGCAGTGTTAAATTCGGGGGTAGTTCAAGAATTGCTTCCTCAACAACTTGTATTTCCGATAAGGGCCTATTTGTAGTTTCAGATGGTTCAAACATCCAGTCTTTATAATCGTCAGGATTTAAGGGATATATTCCAGTTTTTTTTGAAACTGTTGACTGCGGTTTCAATAACAGCTGACTTCATGTATGCAATCCCAAACAATTCAGGAATTTGGTACTATGTAACCATTAACGATGAATTCGTACGCATCCATTTTTTTACTTCTGATGAATAATATTGGCTTAAAGGAGCCATAAATGCAACATCGTGCGGTTGTATTCGATGCGAGCAATGAGATGGGAAGCACAAAACAATCGCATTCTTTTCTCGAGCCCTGGAAATAAATTCCAAGTTTTTGGTATGCGTTGAGTGTCCGTCAAGTAGCAATAATACCGAACTATCGCTTGTTGGATTTGCATAACGCAAGAAGTGATGAAACCAAATCATAAACAAATCTGTCCGCATCCAACCACTGGGATGATAGGGTAGCAACTGAAGATGGCGAAGCCCTTTCAAGTATGTTAACATGTCTATGAGCTCTTACTCGAGGAAAACGAACAAGGGTGGTATGAACTGTCCAAAAGCGCTCATACAGATCTCAATAGTAACCGTGCCTTATTATCTGATCTGATCCAGACCATATCACACGACGAAAATAAAACGACCTGGATCTGGATCAACAAACAATTTTTGTTGTATATTGTGGTGTAGTTATAGTTTCCGCATCGAACTTCTTTCAAAATATGGTTTATTTCGTGCTGATATTGTGCTTTACTTTTGCCATTTGCATCCGGAATAACATTTATTTCTTCTGACGTACAACTTGCTATTGTTTTCATTCAATAATTAGTTCTTTAAAAGTAGGAATTATTTTTTTCCTCCTTTCCATTAGAATTTCACAGCTGAGTTCATTCAAGCAGAGTTACCATGGGATTTATTTTCTCTTATAAAATTCAGAGAATATGCGATCTTTTTCGTTTACTGTATGTTTTGTCGATCCTAATTCATTCAAATTGTGTATATTTACTCAATAATTATTAATTTTAGATCATTAGGAGTAACTGGGATAAGTATCTACTTTCAGATACGCTTTTATGTGCATAATTCCAATGCAAAGAAAACATAGAAATCATAGAATAATATTTAAAGTGCAGAAAGTATTTCATATTCTAATCTGGCAACATGGGTTTTGATAATTGTCGACAAAAGTGCAGCCTAGCAAGAATTAGGCGAACCTATTTTCAGATCACGAAAAAAGATCCAAATGAAAAGCAAGATCGCGTATTGTTATTGTAATGCATACATACCAATGATCTGATCTGCATCAGATCAGATAATAAAACACGGCTAGTGATACTCTTACCACGTTCCGCAGATGTTAAAGATCCAACCTGAGCTTTTCCCTTCCTTGCCAATATCTAAGACACCTTTTTGGGCACTGGTAATATGCCAGTTTCAACGACGTTATAAATGTGGTCAGGTGCAAATTGATGCTTGTCCATTATTTCAGGCAAGAGTTCAAAGTATTTTGAAGCTGAAAAAAAAAACCCATGGTTCTGGCTCCGGAAGTTTCCTCTGGCTTTGGAAGACTAATGCTAGGATTTCTTGTCAAAAGTTTTCAACCCATTTGTAACCAGCCATCCCGGTTTTCTTTTCAAAATCATGCCTTATATTATTTTTTTCGGCAGCTGAAATGCAATTTCACGTAAAACCTTAATTGTAATGGGAAACAAGCGAGCTTCCAACAAAATGATGTGTTCTAACAATTCCTTCTCTTGATCTTTTGTGAAAATGGTCTTGAATCGTCCAAGGGTCTTCGTCGCTTGAGAATTGTTTTGTTCCATACGCCACTTTTGTCGTTTTTGAGTTAGGAACGGATTCTATGGTAATTTTGTATGCTCTTTTTAAATCTGTGATTCGATTTGCTCTATGTCTTTCCAATCCCGAGATATCGAACATCGATTTTGTCCCATATCCACCAAAATCAACAGTTTGCAGGATTGTTTTGTGCTATAAACCTTTTTTGGCGTTTGGGACAAATTTTCCATATAATTTTTGCCAATTTTTTTGTGACAATTGTTTTGTTCCACGTGCATATCACGGCGACAAGAGATAGAGAAAATATTAACAAAGTTGAGAATTGGTTTGCCCTACATGCACTTGTGTTAAAGAAAAGCTATGTATGCGGGACATTGATCGCAAAGAAAATTTGAGTATTGGTTTGTTGCAC
Organism: Brachypalpus laphriformis; assembly: GCA_945910035.1. NCBI lineage: Eukaryota > Metazoa > Arthropoda > Insecta > Diptera > Syrphidae > Brachypalpus > Brachypalpus laphriformis. The sequence continues at coordinate 206,907,845 of OX246753.1, forward strand.
CTCCATTACAGTTGTGTAGATATTCGATATTATGAAGATATGAATTCAGTTACTTGCTTCCGTTTATTCCTGATATCGATAAGCAATATTATAAAACGTTGCTAAATCTTCAGAAACTAAAAGTCTGTTTATATAATAGAAAATCTTAATTAAACTTATTGTGATAGCAGTAGAACTGCTTTTATTTCTTTTTTACTTTGTATTTACCAAATAAATATGTAGTTACAATGTAACAAGCTTTTTTAATAAGAAATAATATATTAATGTAATGAAACTTATTTGATAGCAGTAGAACTGCTTTAATTTTGTTTTGTTTGTTTTTTTAAGAAGAATGTTTAATACTAAACACTTTGAATAATTTTCTTATTTTATTGTATTTTTTGAATAAAAACTTTTGTTAATAAAAAAGATGAAATCGATTTTTCTTTTCAAATTTTAGCATCCAACTCCATGCTTTCTTGCCTTTCAGATATTTTGGATGAGAATTGCTTTGTGCCATATCCATTTTTTTGTGTTCCACGTGTATGGAAAAAAAATCAGTTTCAAAATATAGGAGGTGGGACACAAGTCATAAAAGTAGACTTTTATGTTAATTAACGTAGCTTGTTAACGGTTTGGCAAAAAACTTTGAAAATTGGTAGGTGAACTCTTTATAAGACTAACTTCAAGTTAAAAAAATAAAAAAATAAATCCTATAACACAGTTTCGGAGTACCAAGTACGCAAACCTTTAAATGCGCTTTTCTTAAAAAAGTGCCAATGGCGTATGGAACAAACCAATTCTCGGGCGACGATTTACCTGCACAATTCTCGAGGTTTTTAGATTTGCTAAGTACTTTTGAATATCTGTCTCTCAGGGTGCTCTTGGGGACTTTAAAAGTACGACAGGCTTTCTGATATCCCATCTCTTTTTTCAGAACGGCAGCAATAGCATTTTTCATTGCTGATTCTTCTCACGACTGTCGTGTTGTCTTGCGAACATAATTTCGCACCATTTTTTACCTTTATTTAAAAAGAAAAGAAAAACTAATACAACGAAATTCACTCAATAAAAAATTATATAGCAATATATAACACTGGAGGCAAAACCGCACACTGGATGGTTTTGCCCCTATGTATGTCATTTTGCCCCATCCGAACTTTACCTGAATTCTAGAAATTTCTTTGAATAAACAAATGTTTTTAATGGCTTTTTTATTATCAAGACTAATATTCACTGTACACTTTCTAATAATAAAAACGAAAATATTAATTTTTTCAACTATTCAACGCAAAAAACATAACATACTTTTGCCACGAACGATAGTGTTTTGAGCAAAATCACAAAAACAACCGTAACTTTTTGACATCTTCAAAGAATAACACAAAATTCACAGACGTGATGTATCATGTCTTTAACCACATGCCTGCATCAAAAGTGTTGCTATTGAGTTTTGCATTTCATACAACATAGTACAGAAACGGTTCTGCCCCTATGTGTGGTTTTGCCCACACTTCCCCTAAGTACATAGATAGGTTGATTCATTCACTCTTGAATATCAGAGCATTCTTTAGCGTGACCAAAACCTGCCCTGCACGATCAGTGTGAATAAAACAACATTTGACTGGACCGAGAGGGGATCGTGATCGGACGGTGAAGGTCTCTTTAGTGCAAATCAAGCTTTAAAAGCAGCACGAATAACAAAACTGAAAGCCTATCAGCAGGTGGGTGACGTAAAGTCCATGGACATTATGTCACCCCATCCCATCAGCACAGTACACACATCGCAGCAAAAACATATGTGGAGCTCTACGCTCTATTCAGCATGTTGAATAGAGTATAGAGCCGATGTAGAGTCGTAGAGCGCTCTACCGAAAAGCGTTAACACTACAGAAAAATTTCACATAAAAACTCCAGCGTAGAGTCGCTGGAGACCTCTACACGTTCGCTCTACATGGTGTTTACGCCTCTCTAGTTCGATTTTTCTCTAACTCCACCACTTTTTCTCTATAGTGTACATGAGGCTTTATACAGAGTTGCCTTAGTAGTACAAGATAGGGTTTTGTTACTCAATTGCCTTCTTAGCTCATAGAAATAGCGATTTGTACGAGTAATTCTTCGTATATGTGCATATGCTATTCCACCGCCCGTTGGCCAAAAATAAATGTTGGACAGTCATTAGTTTCCCGACGAATGGAGCCTCAGCTAAGACCTCAAAACATTTAGCTAATCCTGAACTTCATTAATCCTCATTTAACACGTCAATATATAACTATAAAACTCCAAGACGAAAACACCCTCTTCATGCCCTTTCTGATTTTGCACAGTCATTTGGCCATAAATCACAAATAGAAAAAAAACCTATTCCCATTTGTTTTGTCGTAAAATCCATGACCGAATTCTCTTGTACTCTTATTAATCACCACCAAGCAGTGGTATCCGACAGAACAGCGTGCTGCCAAATGCCTCTATCCGGACCCCTTCTGCGTAACACAATTTCGCCTTTAACCATGGAAAATTGCTTCTTTCCCTATTTATTCGACATTTTTATGGGTCACAATGGTGAACATTTTTGGTTTTAGTCGCCTGCAATATCCCAAACGACCGTTTTTAGCTACGCGTGGAACTTTCACACAAATGGCAATCTTTCTCCTCGGAAGGGTGCCATAAAAACGTGCGTATGGGTCCATCGCCTTCTTCACTTAATGAATTGTCTTCAGAACAAAATCCTTTGTCTGAATGCTGTAACGACATCATTTCTACGATCAGTGTCATATGTTACATGTATATCTCCATTGAGTTGTTTCGGGGCAGAAAACAAAGAAGGAACAGAATAAATTTTATGGGTCATTTAGAACAAACGGTCCAAGGGATGCAGTAGTACCAACGGATACAATTTGATTAGAGAATTAATATGAAGGCGTTCGAAATACATATAGTTTCGGTAATGTCACGGAGATATATTTATATTTCATGAATACTCGTAGAACGTGGCATTTTTGTAGAACGTAACTCTTGTTAGTTAATTAAGTACAAGGAAGTTAATTGATATGTTTTCCTGCGAATCATTCCTTCCCGATTCTCTGGGTACCTGCAAATTTATATATTTCTAGAATGAGAGCTGTCTTCCTATCAATAAACTGACTGTTTGTTCCCTACGAGTTACGCATTTTGATGAACTTCTTTGTGTCCACATAAAAACCTTTATCCCTGCAATACGACCTCGACCAAGTGTGCTCTCAAATTACACGGGGATTACATACGGCGTGCACAATATAACACACCTGCCCTGCCCGCATGCATTAGTTTCGATTCTCATCTTCATCTCACCCAGCAATATTTTATGGACTTTCCCTCTAAGAAGGCATTTAGTAGAACAATATGTGACCAGGACAATGAAGTTCTATAAATTTTGATTTCTATCCATATCCCGTACGATGGTATTTGTTCTGTGCCAGGCGGCGTGAAATTTACGACATCCTGCACCCGGAGGAGGAGGCGACAAACTCGAGCAAAACAATAGATAGGACAATATTGGATTCTCGAAAAGAAACATGCATACACAAAGGACATTATTTGAGATTTTTACAATGCGATAATTGCACCACATAGCGCAACGAAGGATGCGTCCTTATGCCATCGTGTAAATGTATTAACGTGCATCCTTCTTAAGGTACTTTCTCCGGAGAATTTATTACTGTCCTTCTTCCCTACCAAGAAGCAGAGCTGTGAAAAATTATGTATTCTTGTGGTAGTCCTCGGTCGTAATTTAAAAGAAAGTAATACCGATAGTATGAGATGTATACCACACTCGCTTGGGTTTCAATGGCGATGTTCACGCTGATGATAGAAGAAGAGGGTGAGTATTGATGTATTTCCCTAAAAAAAGAAGGCACATTGCTTTGTTCTGTTAATCAGCGTCACATGAAAACGTTAAGGTATACTATCTTAGCTTTTAAACAACGCTAAGCAAAGCGATCGATGATTTACATGGCAAAGCTTTTTGTTTTGGTGTAGGAAGGTGGAAACCTTGCATTTATGGACTCCGGTCATCGCATCGGTACTACCGGATTCTTACAAGCGAAAAACGCCTCCCTCGAACATTCGTGGAACCACCGTTCGTAACGTATTACTTCGCGAAGGTCGGTGCAAAGTAGTCACTGTTTCGCTACTGAGTGCTAACATTTGCATTACGTATACCTTCTAGGCATTTAAGATCGCTGAGAATCCTTGCCGTCGCGTCGCTTACCGCACTGGAAATCATTATGGCTAACTATTTTTCCTACAGTCGGCTATTCGCCGAATTTGTTCCGCAGTCTCACTCTTTAATTTTCGTAATGCGGGCATTGAAAAAACACTTGTTCTACGTTCTCTGAGACATCATTACACCGAGGACAATATGGAATAGCTCGTGTTTTCTTTAATTCACTCTCTGTAGCAGTCATGGCCTGTCAAAAACTGTGTCACGTAAGAGGTTCGCCATGCTTCCGATTGATCCAGGTACCGACCCTTGGTATCAGGCGATGCGTCCATTTTCCTTTCTGCGATTTCTCTCACTGTTGTTGCCAGACTTCTATACTGTGGTTTCTTTCGACTTTTCTTTTATGGGTATCCAACCGACCATTTTGCACTCGCCCGCTGTATAGACATTTAATTTTTTCGGCGTGGATGTCGATGGGCGGCATTAAGGGCACAGTATGGCGTCGTGTGACCCTGTTCGAAATGCACTTCCGACTCTTAGAGAGCAAATGCGATAAACGGACTTGATTCCGCGCACGTGCAATTTTACTTTCACTGCGTTCGACCATATCTCTGTGCCAAACAACATAGAGCTAGCGCCCCGAGGAGCCATCACTTTATTGTTGTTACGGTCTTGTTATAGAAGAGTTCTGTTTCTTCTAGCAATTTGACAACAACCATGATTGCGATGTTATCCGCGAAGCCAGATATCGTCGTATTTCATGTTTCATAGCAGAGGACCTAAGACCGATCCATTTGGCCAACCATCGTTGGAATTATTGAAGGGGACCTTGTCAATGCTACTACGAACGCTTCCCAAGTTACAATCTAGGAGGCAACAACGAGTTCGCTGCCCACACATATAAACTTAACGGCTAACACCAGAAGCGGACAACACAACCTCAACGTAATTCAAATTATCGCAATACGAGTATTCTGTTAGAACAACTTCTAAAGCAAATATATATGTACTATCCAAACATTTACTTTTACCTCACTCTTCCTTAAGTTGCTTAACACACTACTCCTTTATTAACAACATCGAATATAAATACAAGACTAACTTCCAAAATATCCTCTAAAATCTTGCGTCCCTTTACAATTAAAGGCACCCGTCTCCTTAAGTGACCTATATCCTTTTGATTGATACTCAGTAACCGGCGCCAAATTGATGTTGGCTGGTCGTCCTACATATAAATGTTCGTTGGCGTCTCTTGTATTCTTGACCGTCGATTCTTAAATGCCTTCACAGGCGCTTGATGTTAGCGTTGTCGAAAATTTAAACTCCTTTTCCTTTTTAATTTCTCTAGTCAAAATTATAGTGAGAACATTTTTTAAAAACGATTTAGACTACTTAATTATGGGGTAGTCAAGGGTTTACGTTGATTTGGTTATTCCCAGAAACATGTGTTATAGCGAGTTCTAATTGAGGGGCGTGATTCAAACAATTTGCACTAATATTTACGAAGCATCCTTTTGCCGGGGTTTGATGAGGCATCATTTTTTTAACAGACTTTGAAGAAATGCCGCCGATCATATAACGGCATTTTGGCTATTATTATAGGTTTAAATAGTAATTACGCGGTGATTATATTTTTAAACACTAGCAGTTTCAACGGAATTATTCTGAAATTAAGTACCAACTGATGTCATGTTGCCGGAAATTGGAATACGTTTTGGAAATGGCTTTTAGCAATCCATTATCGCAATCTGTTTAAGTTTAAGTTCTGACCTTCGATTTGAGATAGGGAAACTGTAAGTGCAAAATTAGTGGAAATAGTTTTTTGTTTGTCACAAACTGTTAGGTTAGGTAGCATGGCTGCTGAAAGCTAAAGGTACATAACGAACTAAAATAATCTTTATGGGATTGTATGCTCTTCTGGCATGTCTGTCTATCAAGCAATACCCCATGAGGGCGTTGATTGTAGAGCGAATGTTTTTCCTACCTATTGAAATTAATCTGATTATCTTCCTATGGTTTATGCATGCCCAAAATTGCATAGATATAAGAAGGATGCTGATAACGCTCTACATTGGCAGTTCTAACCGCTTCAGTGTTCAGTTAAAACTTAATCACATCAACAGCGGCTGATGTAAATTCACTATTTTCAGCGAAGTCTCGATTGGCACTCTCTTTCGATAGCTCATCCGTTTTGACGTTTCCTGGAATGTCCCTATGGCTGGCCTGGGACGCAGCATAGGGACAATTCGCATCTATCTGCCTGCGGCATTGCTTAGCTGACTTTGATCTGATGTTTGGCGATTCCAATGCTTTGATTGCTGCCTGGCTGTCTTTGTTAATTACTTTGGCAATATTACGAGTATCTAGTTTCAGATACTAAGTTTTTTTCAAACATTTTTTCTTAGTTTTTTAATTTGTTAATTAGTTCGCTATAACAAATAAATTTAGTTAGGTTACGTCGAAAGACATAGATTAAGTGTTAGGATTAGCTTAGAGCGCCCACATGGGGTCAGTAAGTTATAAGGAAATAGTTAAGTTATTTAAGCTAGTTTTAAACGTTTTTGTTAGCATGTAAGGTAAACTGAATTCTTTAAATAAAATGCATTAAAAATGAAATGAAAATGAATTACGAGTATCTATTGTATTCATAGAAAACCCGGCTGCTGCATCCCGAATTGCCGTGATTTCCGTTTGAACTATGCCACAGTGATCCGCAAGTCTAGTGGTCATTTTTATATCAGGTGAGCTTGGATCCATTTGTGTATATCACTATCGCAAATGAATTTAAAATTCTGTTAAATTCCCACTCGGCTCTACTTAGAATTCCAGTTCGGTATCTTATGTTAAAGTCATAATGTGGGAGAATATAGGCCGTTGTGCTAGGTGTAGCATATTTGAGCAGCATTCTCGAGTGGCGGGTATCCTGCCATGATAACTGTTGCGATTCTTTTAACCTTAGTGCTTGCAGTTGCCTTTGCAGCAAAAAGTTTCCCAAATGTATTAACAGGAAAAAGATGAAGCATTGTTTCCAATGCGGCAGTTGGGGCTGTTCTAATTGCACCAGTTATACTGATACAAGCCAATCTATGTTCTCGTTCCAGAAGAGAAGTAGCATTGTTTGTCTAGTGCTGTGTACATTAAGATAGGTCTGACAATGGTATACATCCAATGAACTACCGAGGCTGAAGGCCCCTTTTCGGGTCAAGATCCTTTCTACCGGCGCATAGTGGGACTAATGCCTTCCTGGCGCGTTCTTGTGTATTCAAGTTTCAGATGAGTTTCTTTTCTGGGAATAATCCCAAATATCTGGTTTGAACCGCGAATTTCAGGACTGTGGTGTTTAACATTAGTGGAGTTATGCAAGGTATTTTATATTTATTTGTGGAGGTCACTATTTCCGTTTTGGCCAGGTTAATTCCAAGACTAACTGTGTTCCGCCACTTGAAGATTATTTTGAGAGCCGAATCCATCGGGTCTTTTATTATTGGGAGAAATTTTCCCGATATGTCTATCACAATATCATGTGCATACGCTGTAACTCTGAGCTTATCCCTTTCCAGAATCTTGAGTACCTCATTTACTACTAGTAGCCGAAGAAGTAGTGATAGTGCTCTTTCTTAACGTGAGCCTCTGCAGATAGATCTAGTTATCTCACAACTCCCTAGCTTTGCATGGATGATCCTGCTAACAATAATTTGTTCAATCCAACAGTAGAGAGTTATCAATCCTCAGGGTGTTCGGTGCAGACGTTGTAGCTTCACTTCTGACGTTATTGATGGCGCCTTCAATATCTAGGAAGGAAATAATTGTAAATTTTTTATTTTCAAATTATTTCGCAGTAGTTCCCATGAATAAATGGCGGTTTCTACAGATTTCCCTTTGCGGTGCGAATGCTAAAATAAATAAATATTTGGTGCAACAGCTCTTTAAGTGCCAGGGCCTAGCTTCTCGGAACCACTCATGTTGTGTGCGTTATATTTTTTCACACGAATGGAAGCGATACAGTTTAGTGCCGTATCCGAACAGCGATTTGAGAAGCTTATTCGTGACAACAATACTCTCAGATGTTTGTCAGACGCTTGCGAGAGGTAGGACCGTGAAAAACTTTTTGTTGTTTTCTGGGATTCGAACTTGGAACCTCATGCGCAGTGATCCGCATGCTGGGAATCTAAAATTAGACTACAGTCTAGTCTGGTATCTATGTACGTATACATCGATTAGTTTTTCTATGGTTTTCAAGAGAAATGAGGAAAGACTGTTAGGTTTTAAATCTTTAGGGAAGGAGTGAGGAACCTTACCAGATTTCGGTATAAAGACTACTGTAACCTTTCTCCACGATTTTGCAATGTAGCTTATGAGTTAACAAACACTGAATATCGCGTGGAGCCACGAGCTGAGTAAATCCAAGCCTTGTTGTACCTTCACCAGTTAATACCATCGAGTCCTGGCGATTTTAAGGGACGGAAGCTGTTCACTCCCTATGCGATATTCCTAGGGGAATAGGACATTGTAGTTGATTGTGGAGTCGGGTGTCTCTGCTTTATTACCCGAGATTCAAAGATTTTGGATATCTGAACATTGCAGAAGTGTAACAGTTTTACTCCTGCAGATATCAGTGGTCTCTTTAGCCAACTTTTAAATTGTGGATTACACTTTTTCACAAAATTTTGTAGAGAGGCAGTTTACTTGTATTTCGTTTTACTGACTTTTGGTATGCGCAAGTCTTTACTAGTAATTCACAATTGGAAAACATTTGAAACCATCCATTCCACTTTTTGCTTCACCGAAAATAATTTGTAATTGTAGTTAACAAGTACAAGTTGGTAGATATTCATGTGTCTGTTTATTTATTCCAAAGAAATGTATACATCTGTCTGGACGATACTACAAACATATTTTTGCTACAAGAACTATTGGGGTATTATCTATATTAGGTAAACATTCCCAATAGAAAAGCAACCTGTGATGACGACATCAATCATCGCTTAAGCGTAGGGTGGATGAAGTGCCGAGAAAATTCCGCTATCTTCTGTGACAGAAAACTGCCTCCTAAGTTCAAAGGAAGGCTCTACATCGCAGTTGTGTGTCCAGCGCTTACATACGGTTCACAATGTTGGACGATGTACAAAAAGTATGAGAGTAAATTAACGGCCAGTAAATTAAGAGCACCCAATAACAAACGCGTGAAAACATTTTTGACAAAACTTACAGCAACTCAAGCTACAAACTATTCGCTCTGGAAGCTGAACAAGACACTCAAAAAAGGAATTGCCCATCAACTGCCTCTGATAAAAACCGACGGCACTTGGTCCAGGACAAACACTGACAGCAAGAACACTAGCAGACTATTTTAAAACAACATTCACTAAAGCCTTCAATGGACAAAATTTCCCACCCCACAATATTAATACATTAGCGAACACGACAATAAAGAAAATTCGCGCTAACGAAATAAAAAATTATTTAAAAAACAGACTAAAGGCCAAAAAATCCCCTGGATATGATTTAGTAACAGGTCAAATATTAAAGCAATTACCAGACAGAGCCATAGAATATCGTAGAAACGTTTTTAATGCCAGTTTAAGCCTAAATTACTACCCAAAAGTATGGAAAGTTTCGAAAATAATCGCTATCCCGAAAACAGATAAAGACGCTACAAAACCTTCTTCATACAGACCAATAAGCTACTGCTGGGCCGTATCGACATGTCTCTAAGACAAAAACACCTTATTCCGGACCACCCATTTGGTTTTCGGCAAAAACACTCTACAATACAATAGGTGCATCGAGTATCAAATAAAATTCTTAATGATTTGGACGAGCAAAAATATTGTGTGGCAGTCTACCTAGACGTTGCGAAAGCATTTGACAGTGTATGGCACAGAGGACTTTTATTTAAACTTAGCTCAATGCTACCGGATTACCATCAACTCCTAAAAAGCTACCTGGACGATAGGCACTTTTATGTACATTACAACGACGACCACCCAGATTTATGTAAAATTAACGCAGGTGTTCCCCAAGGGAGTGTACTAGGACCTATCCTGTATCTTCTTTACACAGCAGACATACCTAAGCCAGTAACACAGGACTCCATGCTAGCAACATTCGCAGATGACACAGTGATTCTCTCTTCACATAACTGCCTACAAGCTGCTATGGACCAAGTAAAAGAAATACTGAACAAAACAACAGACTGGTTCCACAAATGGGGAATCCAAATTAACAAGGAAAAAACCCTGCAAGTGCACACCACAAAAAGGAACTTCAACCCAAAAACTATCACCATTAACAGTAATTAAGTTATTCTTGACAACTCAGCAAAATAAAAAAAATAAATAAATATTTGGCGCAACAGCTCTTTAAGTGCCAGGGCCTAGCTTCTCGCAACCACTCATGTTGTGTGCGTTATATTTTTCACACGAATGGAAGGGACCTACAGTTTAGTGCCGAATCCGAACGGCGATTTGAGAAGCTTTTTTGTGACAACAATACTCTCGGATGTTTGTCAGACGCTCGCGAGAGGTGGGACCGTGAAAAAACTTTTTGGTGTTTTCTGGGATTTGAACTTGGAACCCCATGCGTAGTGATCCGACACACTAACCACTTACGCCACGGCGCCCACTCAGCAAAATATCTAGGCATTTTAATAGACAATAAGTTAACATGGAAACCACACATAATTCAAAAACGCAAGCAAATTAAAAACAAATTTCGACAACTGTATTGGCTTCTAGGAAAGAACTCTAAACTCTCGATTCCAAATAAACTAGTATTATATAAAACAATAATAAAACCAATATGGACTTATGGCATCCAAATATGTGGAACCACCGCAAAATCAAATATTGACATTATACAGCGACTACAATCAAAAATACTCGGGACGATTGTCAATGCACCCTGGTATATTTCTAATGATGACATACACCGTGACCTCAAGATACTCAGCGTTAAAGACAAAATCAAAAAATACAGTAAAAACCACTAAGTAATAATATCAAATCACTTAAACAACGAGATACGAAATTTACATCACCAGGAATCTACCACAAGAAGACTATTAAAAAGACGCAGGCCAGTAGACATCCAATCTACTCGTATATGAATGTCTCTATATGTACGTACATATGTGTATATAAATGTGACGTGTAATATGTAATTTGTGATACTAGCAATTAAACCTAATGTTAAAACAATAGATACAAAAACTGTGATTAAAAGCAATCTCATAATTTCCAATGTTAAATCAATGTTAAAAATCAATGTGACTGCTACTGTTAAAACAAAGTTTTATAAAATGTTGGTCTTAAGACTTAATATGTATGTACATCCCATTGTAACCTCTAAAAACAATTACTTAGTGTCCCAGGACAGATGTAATTTAAAGTTGGGAAATAAAAAAAATAAAAAAAATTAATTAACGGCAGCTGAGATGAAGATGTTTCGCATGACAGCAGGAGTGACAAAGCTTGATCGAATGAGAAGTTCGAAGATCCGTGGAAGCTCTCACGTCAAGGAAACCATCGTACAAAAGATAAAGCGCGACCGGCTCAGCTGGTATTGCCACGTTCAAAGAAGAGATCATTTCAACCCTGTTAAAAAGGCAATATCAATGCACGTTCCAAAGACATCGCGATGTAGGACAGGCAGGCCTATAAACGCCTGGATCGGACAAATGTGACGACATCGGCATTTCATTGGCTTCATTAACTGAGTGATCCAAAACCGGCAGGCTTCTCGATATTTTGTGAGGTCAAATAGGCGAACCCCACAGGTGGATCAGTAGAAATGCGGTGAAGTGGAAGGGTTGTGATCCCTTATTTTCGGATCACAACCTCGCTGAAAAAGGAAGAAGAAGAGGGTAAACATTCCCACTAAAAGTGAGAAATTATTTATTATTTATTTCCGAATTTATTTACCACCATTATGAAATGCCCGACTTCACCCTTTTCTCCGAAGGATGTAGCCGCTCACGGAACTTCGTTGCTCCGCTAAAAATTAGTGCTTGTTGTCTAACAGACGCATATAAATTAAAACAGTACGATTTCCCGCTTCTCTGGTCAAAAAAATTTAACGCTATGGAACATTCTTCGACTCATATACCAAACACGCATATCCAGAGAGAACGCGAATGTACTCCAGCACGCTTAGCTAGTCTGGAATATTACACAGACGAAGAAGAGCTAGCACACGAAACGTATCAGGTCCCAAAGAAAAGGCCTAGTAAAAAACGGAGAGCCGGTTCATCGCCCGAAGTCGAGCCCGTGAAAGAAGAAAATCACAAAGCACCGCAAGAAAAGCAACTTCGAGCGCAATTTCGTTCACCCCCACCAATAAACATCGTCGGGATAACGGAATACAATAAGTTGCAAAGCCTCCTTGAAGGAATAATAACATCAAAGTATAAGGTTACGTCTTTGAGGGATAATGCGTGGAAAGTTAACGTCGATGACTACAATGACTACCGAGCTGTGTCCCAAAAGCAAAATACTGAAAAGATTCAGTGGTATACTTTCGAAATCAAGCCAGAAAGGCCACATCGTGTCGTTGCGAGGGGACTTCACCCCTCATGCACCAAAGAAGAGGTTATGACTGATCTTCAAGCCAAAGGCTTAAAATTCTTGATGCCGTTAAAATCATCAAGAAGGAGAAGCAATAAACGGAAATAGATAAAGACGTGTTGGTAAGGCGTGGACTTCCGCTTTTTATGCTTACCTTCGATAAGTCGGATAATATCGACGATATCTACCGAATTAGAGCTATACTAAATATCTTGGTCAAAATCGACCCCATGCGTAGAAATTTAAGGATGATTCCGCAGTGCAAACGTTGCCAAGGATTTAACCATACGCAAATGTACTGCAAAAAAGAACGGCGATGTGTAAAATGCGCCGGAAATCACCTCTCTCAAGTCTGTGGAGTAAATAAACAAACCTCTGCAATATGTGCTAATTGTAAGGGAAAGCACCCGGCAAATTATAGAGGCCGTGAAGTAGCTAAGGAGTTGCAAAACCGGAGAGATGTGCTCTTTAAGCCCCTTGCAAAATCCAAACTGCAAACTAAGCCAAAGCGTAAGAATGCACAGGAGAAAGTAAGCAAACTAAAACTACCGGGTTCAGAGCGCAAAAAGGTGAGGGAAAGAGTGACAACAGAAAAGTCATTGACCTCTGTTCTTAAAAGAAACGGTACTGAAAAGTTAATATCGAAAAAGCCGCCAGGCAATTACCTTCGGAAAGCAGGAGTGCAGACTTACGCTCAGGCCACGCCATCCGAAAAAGCAAAAAACATTGTAATTTCGACGGACCCTGTCTCTCATGTTTTGTCGGTTATTCTCGAGAAATTTGAAGAACAAAGCAAAATAAATAAAATTATTCTCGATAGGCTGATTAAGCTTGAAAATAATTCTCAGAAAACGCGTACTTCAACTAATATAAGAATAACAAACGAATGTTTAAAATATGTACTTGGAATGCAAACGGACTTTTGCAAAAACTCGACGAATTGGAAATATTCATGCGTGAAAAAGATATTGATATTTGCCTGATTTCTGAAACCCACGTAAAAAAGGAATCGCATTTAAAAATAAAAGGCTATAATGATTACCACGCTTGTCACCCTTCGGGAAAAGCGAGAGGGGGATCATCCTTGCTTATTAAAGACTGCATCGAACAATTCGAAGACCTAAAGATAGAACTTGAAACTTTGCAACTGTGCACGATTCGACTTAAAAATAGTCAGCGTACTCTTAAAATCTCATCTATCTACTGTCCACCGCGTTCCGCGCTGGGAAAATCTGATTTTACTAACTTATTTGAATCGCTGAAACTTAATTTTATCATCGGCGGCGACTTTAACGCGAAACATACGTTCTGGGGCTCAAGATACAGCTCGAAAAAAGGTAGAATGCTTTATGGGGCAGGTATGGAGTACAGTTGTGATTTCCATTTGACGGGTAAACCTACTTACTGGCCAACTGATACTTCGAAAATACCTGACCTGATAGACTTTTTTTTGTGAAAGGAATATCTACCAACCACATAAAAGTCGAAGACAGCTTTGATCTGTCGTCTGATCATTCCCCGGTTATTTTGACAATCAGCGAAAAACTACTCTATAACCTAGAGCCAGCGAGATTAACTGGTCGAACAACTAACTGGGAAGGATTTAGGAACGAAATTAAAGATAATGTTGAACTGAGCGTTCCACTTACGACACCCTATGAACTTGAGGTTGAAGTTGATCGCTTCGTTGAGATCGTACAGCTCGCCTCTTTGACTAATACGCCCAATCCAAGGAAAACGCCGGACAGATACGGTTTGCGATATCCTCTGGAAATAAAGAATTGGTCAAGGAAAAGAGAAAAGCGCGTAAAAAATGGCAACAGAGTCGTGCTCCGCAGCATTAAGCACACTTGAATCGTTTGTGCAATTTGTTGTAGAAGACTATTAAGGATTTTAAGAATTTTCAATAGGCTCTTACCTTGAAAGTTTAACAGCGAAAAAATATTCCAATTATTCACTTTGGAAAGCTGTAAAAGGCACCAAAAGGCCCAAAGTCCCCGCGCCGCCAATCAAATTAAATCAAAATGAATGGGCAAGGGAAGATATAGAAAAAGCGGACGTCTTTGCAACGCACCTGGAAGAAACCTTTAAACCGTACGATGGTCAAGTGGTTTACGACAACCGCAATAGGCTGAATTTACCATCTGAAGATTTGACGCTCACAAGTGCAACACTACGGGAACTCAAACATGAGATCGAGAATCTAAAACCTAAGAAAGCTCCTGGTTATGATTTGATCCGGAGAAATTATCAAAAATTTACCTAGAAAAGTATTGATTAAGCTTCTCCATATTGTAAATGCTGCATTCAGATTAAAACACGTGCTGAGCCAATGGAAAGCTGCGGAAGTCATTATGGTTTTAAAACCAGGAAAACCGCCAAATGAGGTAAAATCGTATAGACCAATTTCGCTTCTTCCAATCATATCGAAAATTTTCGAGAGGATATTATTAAGGCATCTCCAACCGGTTATAGAAGAAAATAATCGTATCCTTGATCACCAGTTTGGGTTCAGAAGCAAGCATTCGACGATTGACCAAGTGCATAGAATTACTGACGTAATCGAGACAGCACTTGAAGAAAAAAAGATTTGCTCAAGCGTATTTCTTGACGTCTCGCAAGTCTTTGATAAGGTGTGGCATGATGACTTGAAATCCAAACTACGACAAGTTCTCCTTGTATGCTTATACGATATTCTAGAATCATATCTCGGGAATAGACTCTTTCGTGTTAGACATGGAGTCGAATACTCCGAGCTCAAAGAAATTTTGGCCGGCGTACCGCAAGGAAGCGTTCTTGGGCCGCTTCTCTATTTGCTATATACTCGTGATATACCGATCGAAGATGGCACTATCCTAGCTACGTTTGCCGATGACACCGCTATCCTAGCAGTAGGTAAAACAATCGAAGAAACGACTGCAAAACTGCAAAACGCACTGTATAATGTAAATGAATGGACGAGGGACTGGCAGATCGCCCTCAACGAATCTAAATCTGTTCACGTGAATTTCACTTACAAGAAAACTAATGACTTGCTCATTTTCCTAAACTCGGCCCGAATACCTTTTGCAAACGAGGCCAAATACCTGGGAATGACACTCGACGCAAGACCGAAATGCAATCAAATATAGATAAATGTACTGGTTACTCGGAAAACATTAGCAGCTCAGTACTGAGAACAAAGTGCTTTTATACAAGCAAGTGCTAAGGCCGGTGTGGACCTACGGTATACATCTTTGGGGTTGTATCAAGAAAACAAATGCCAATATTTTACAAACTTTTCAAAATAAAGTGCTAAGAGAAATTGTCCAAGCACCGTGGTACTATATAGTAGAAACGACGATATCCACAGGGATCTCGGAATTCCGACAATCGAAGCTGAAACTAGAAGCTTCGCGAGAAAGCATAGAAACCGACTAATCGGTCATGTCAACAATACAGTCCTACAAATTTTGGATGAGAGCAATTTATTGGGCCGACTACAAAGGACGAAACCTTTCGACGAGTTAATGATTAACCGCGTCTAGATTGCGGAATATGCAGGATCTTTCAGTGGAAAGAAACCTGCCAAATGTTTTAATTTCATGATAGAAAAATTGCTTGATCAGTTAATACTTAGTTGCGATATCTAACAAATTTATATCGAAGGGTGGTGCTTTTTAGTCAGTAAGAATCTGACACTACTATGAGCACGCGCTTGCTATTCTCATAGTGTCTATGGAAGATTTTTCATCTACCCTCGGAAAAAAAAAGCAAATATATGTATATACCAGACTACTCATATACCGGACTCATGTACCGGTTACACGACACCCTGAGCACCTGTGTGTGAGACCGAAGTCCATCCGGTTTATGAGTCGAAAAATGCCCTATAGTGTGAAACTCTTATGTGTCGCGAAACGGGCCACACAAATATTTTTCAGATATCCGAGCCTGCCAGACAACAAGCACTTACTCTTAGCCTGATTTAAAAACTGCATGCGCGTCACTGCCCATTCATTTCATTTTATTGTTCAAATAGTTATTGTACTACCAATTTGAAGAGGTATGTTGGTTGAGGCCCAAGTCCACATCGGACTGTAGCGCCAACTAAGTAAGTATGTAAGTAATTTGAAGATATGTGTGTTAGTAAACACATTTATACTAACCAAAAGTACAATATATTACCATCCCTTTAAATCATAGCCATTTTTGCCTAATGTTTAAAAAATCCAGATGTTTAGAAAATCACTTTAATAATCATTTATCCTTTCCTTTTGCCATTTACAATTTCAAAACCTGTAACTTCTATCTTCGCGAACAACTTTTGAATAACGCCACGATTTACAGCACCTGTTATTTTTCTAATTTCATTTTTAGTAAAAATATAGTTACAGTCGTTGTTAAGCACCAGTGAAAATTTGGGGTCCTATTTCGTAGTTGAATTTGGGGATTTATTTCATCATGAAATGACCCATCAATTTAAAACGTGAAATAAGTCCCGAGAAACTAATGAAATAACCTCCTATCCCAATACAAAATTTGATAAGTTATTTCATTGAGGATTGTTTTTCGGAGGCGTGGACCTACGCATGTTTCGGCAGCTTGAGAGGAAAACTCTAAAATGCAGACTAATGGCCAAACAGTTTAATTCTTCCAGCATAACTGTGGATAGCCAACTAATTTTGTTACAGGTCTCGTTTTCAAGTAAGGCGCATCCAATGACAAAACGATTGGCCTTGCCTTAATTCAGAAAAAGTTTCTGTTGTTGTTCTGTTACCAACGCAGTATCTTCCTATCACACCCGTATGTCTGGACGCTGTGTCGTGGTTAGCTTAGCATTGAAATTCTCCATTAAGGTGACAATAATTACTTACTTAGGTGGCGCTACAGTTCGGGGTGAACCTGGGCCTTAACCAACGAGCCTCTCTATTTAGCTCGGTCTTTAGCTAATTGCCTCCAGTTGCGCACTCCAAGTTGGTCGAGGTCCCCTTGAACTTGTGCGCACCACCTACGGCGAGGAGGTCCTCTACTGCGTCGTCCCTCGGGGTTAGATTCGAAGAGTCTGCGGGCCGAAGAGTTAATGTCCATTCGCTCTACATGTCCTAGCCATCTCAGACGTCCAAAACGCAGTTTTTTGACAAGGCCGATGTCGCTGTACATCTCGTATAGTTCATTATTAAATCTTCTCCTCCAAAACCCGTCCACGCAAACGGGACCGAATATCTTACGAAGAATTTTTCCCTCGAAGCGACCAAGGATATCTTCATCCTCTTCTAAAAAAGTCCATGTTTCAACGCTGTAAAGCAGGACTGGGATGATCAGAGTCTTATACAGAGTCTACTTAGTTGTTCGAAATAGGGCTTTGCTGTTGAATTGCCTTATAAGCTCAAAAAAACAGCGATGGGCAAGAGTTATTCTTCGCTTGATTTCTACGCTGATCTTGTTTTTCGAGTTTATAGCAAAGCCAAGGTAGACAAAGTCCCTTACTACCTCGAAGTTATAGCTGCGCATTGTGACGTTCTGTCCAATTCGTCGGTATTGATTGCCCATTCTTGTTGACAGCGTATACTTGGTTTACCCTCGTTTATCGCTAAACCCATCTTGGCCGCTTCCGCCTCAAGAAAGGTTTTAGACAAGGTGACGCGCTGTCATGTGACTTCTTTAATACTTGAGGCACAATCTATCACAAGTCTGTACAACTGCTTGCATACGCTGACATTATTAAGATGACGATGTGCAGTAGTAGTAGTAGATATTTTTTATATAATAATACATTCTTAAGTTGACTTCAAAAGTAGCTTTTTTTGTTCTGAGTAGCTGCTTCTGTTTTAGAAGCGATAATGCGATTTTTGACTGCATGAGTGAATCTGCCAGATAACACGGCTTAGATGAAATATTACTATTGTCGATTAAAGCAATGCTTCTGAATGGAACTGTGAATATAGATGCGAATTTTTGTGTTTGACTTTCCGTTGTACACTCTCAATAGCGCGGATGATGCTACCATTCTTTCTTTGGACCATACCTACAAACTATTGTACAATACCTAAGCTAGCACTGAGCTTGCCGAGTATGCTTGGCATTGCTAACGATGCATTGCTTAACTTACCTCCTAGACCTGGTAAAATCTATGCTGACGTTTTGATTACCCTGCGCTGCACACATCCTATAACTTCGATCTATTACGTATCCCGTCTAACGAAATGACATTTCCGTCCTGTGCACTGCACTGTGCTCTACTAAAAATCTGAGTCAGGAATTTATTTTAGTCGATTTTTCACGGATTACTCCAAAACCAGGGGCTGGTGTATTCGTAGAGGACGACAAAATATCGCCGTCGATACTGGAAAAGGTCGAATGCCTGTATTTCTTATTTTTAAAGCAGGCAAAGACAAAACCGATTAAAGCTTTTGGTTTTTAATGGTTAACTTCTCGTAAGTGGTTAATTTTCGTCACATAAGATCTTTTGCAGTATAGACGATGAGGTTTATGCTACCATAAGTGTTCAACTTATTACCTGTTATCCTATCGAGTTATAGGCAAAGGAGCAAGACTGAAATTCGAAATTCCCATATGTTTTCGAGAAAAACGAAAAACTTAAAGGGTCAGAGTATTTGCGTAACGCTAGACTGGTCTTTGTTGGAGAGTGCAAAATCTCTCTGAATTCGGTGACTAGATTGAACTATTTTATGGTTGTTTAGGTCTATTGGGGTTATGGGGAATGATATCTATAATACTCGTAATATGACTCAGAGAAAGATTTTCCAGGACCTAAACCAGCGTTATGTCTTCTTGCGTCTTCGGTCAGGGTTTCCATTGACGTTTGAGTTTCTTGCAAACGCAGTTGTGTATAACATAGTTTTCCTAGGCGCAGGCAGACTACATGGATGCTTTTGATTATCGGTAAGAAATCCTCTGCATTCATGCTGTCTCTCAGCAGGACATAAGGCAGGCAACTTATAAGGGTCCTAACGGGCCACGATGTGTTTTGCTAAGCATCTCAACCTGCTAGGCTTGAGCGATCCTACGATCTGCGGTGGCTGTGGAGATGAAGGCATTACTGTAGAACATTTTCCTTGCGAATGTTCTGCTTTTACTCTGACCAGGTGACAGATCTTCGATGCTGAAATTGATAGTGCTGATATCATAATCTCTTTACTTTCTACGAAAGATGAACAAATTTCAGTAAAATTAGTAAATCAGAGTTTGCTTCCAGGTAGGACAATGCACCAGTTGCGTCTGAGTGCTCGAGTAGAGTGCTACCTATTGCGACAATAAAAAATTCTCCTATTCGGTGGTAACACTGAATAATGGCGGTTGGTAAAATGCGTCGATGACGTTAGGTTTTTACGAGCTTCTAGGTAGTTTACCAGGGCATTACAAGAAAGAGTTTCTCGAAATTGTGTACTGTTGTTACTTGGCAGCATTCATGTCTATTTTATACCTCATGAATGCACATCTGAGTGGGAAGAATCTGGAATATTGGAGCCCTTTCTTTCGGAAGAGTTAGTCGGGAGATGCTAATTTCCAGTTAGCCTTAGCCTTTGCCGTTGTTAATAATTTGCCACCCAAGTCTTAAAGGTAAATTAAATCTTCTCAAGTAATGGTTTCTTTATTTGGTCGTCGGATATTCCGCACCTGCATTACCCTTAAACATAAATAAAGTCTTCTGGCGTACAACAGCGCGGAAGTTTTCAATCCATATACGATCCAAAGGCCATTTAAGGCCTACAGTTAATCCTTAATTGTTTATTTTTATCATTACTTCCACGCACTGTCCTACAGATACGTATATTCCTATTGTTTAGCTGAACAAAAATATATCCAAGTATTCAACAACCACATAAAATTAGCTTAATGCGCCGCATTTAATTACCACCCAGCAGCTGAATGCAAATGAGAAACACAACGTTGACCAGCTGTCAACTTACTTGACGGCAGACGCAGCTCATCGGGTTTCTCCACATGTCCATTCTCGAAAAAACACAACGAGGGAAATTTCACTCAGATCTGCAGTGGATACCACCAGCGGCGCTTACCCTTCAACCGAACGGAAAGCATCGGTCACGATCTCTGGCCCAGCGGATGGATGGCTTCAGCCAACAATAGACATCCCAGACATTGCATTCTAATACGCGATCAGAATCAAATTCAAATGCGCTCGATCGCACGACCGATCGCTACCCAATACTAACTGCCAAGTGGGTGGGTGGGGTTTTCGCAGTTAGTTTGAAATGTTCATTTGATTGAAGATTGATTAAATGATTTTATTTTACTGTCCAGTCCGAGGAAAACTTAGATACATGGAACGCATTCGCAAGTAGAAACCAGCTCTAGTGGCAGCGACAGCAAATTGTTTCTCAGGAAACGACTGACACGGCAGTGTCAAACTCTCCGAATTGGACAGTCTTGTCTGGCTCCCCCTGGGTACATTCATTCATTCATTTATCGGATTGTTATGGATTTTTAATATTCATTGGACCTTCTTTATTGTTGCAGTGTGGTCGGGAATATTTAATTACGGCTGTCGTCGTCGTCGTCGTCAGCGATCACATGTGATGTGTGACATCACACAAAAGACCTTTTGATTGGGTGAGTAACGTGTGTGGCATTGCTCCCCAATGAAATGCAAATGCAGCTGGGAGCTCCGCGACTGACTTTAATTATTCCCTCTTTTTATTTATTTATTATTCAATCATTCACTTTGGATTGATGTTGACGAGACAGCTGATGGCGCCCATGTGCGATGAATTACGCTGTCGTTTTGTTTGCTGTAATTCGATTTCGTGGGTGGGGGCTTGGAATTATGGCATTTTGTTTGCGTTGACTTTCTAATCTTACAAGCTGATCTTCAGATGTAAGGAGAGTGCATTTCTTGCAACAGTCTTTCACAAAGTATAGGTATAGGAACTATGTCTGCCTACCAGCCACAAAATGTCAACTCCACATGAGATGTCAAAACACCTCTGCTCTGCTTCAAACACTCTAGTAATATGAAATATTATTTATATAGACATCAATAAAGTACAAATATATAAGTTTAAACCTACGTCGTATTATCGTTTTCAAAGTTCAGTGTAAGTAGCAAAGGAGCTGGATATCTGTCTGGCAGTGAACAGATGGCTGAGCGGGGCGAAGGATAGGTATGGAAGCGGATGAGCTATTTACATGCCACAAGCTTCTTACAGCTTCGAAATGGGTAACTGACATTGTTACATAAGGCCCCTTAATTTAGGCTTAACGAAAAAGGATCTGGGCTTCCGCATTTGGGGTTGTTCCTTAGGGATAAAGCTTCATGCTAAAAAGGTCCTAATTACGGGAGAGGCAATGGCCTATGGTTCTATGTAAGAGATGTTTATACTATTGACAATTCTGAACATCCGAATAACAACGACTTCCGAAACTTCATGATATCTGCTTTTGTTCAGCTGCATGTGCTCTGTTGAGAGATCAAACATTCCTCGAGCAGCCGAACAAAAGCAGACAACTTCAACGAAATAAAAGATTTAAAGGCACTGTTCCACTTTTATCGATCTCTTTACTGCAAACGATAACTGATGGTATTAGGTCGTCACCTGATTTTAAAAACTAGATGACTTGATTTTGTTTGTTTTGAGATATCGGCCAAAAGGTAAAACACTTAAATTTATTCTTGCTCGGAACGGCAAAGGTTATTTCGTTTGTCCAGTTTTTTCACTCCTCAATAAATCTTAACAGGGAAGGAATATGACCACTGTTGTTTTTTAATTACATTTTCATACATCGTTGGTAACTAAAAACGTTGTTAACTTCAAAATGCCAAAAATGAAGTTACCTAGTTATTGACATCAGGTGACGAGGTATAAACAGATGTTGTAGGTTGCGTTCCCACTGATTCAGAAGAAAACGTATTAGACTAGGTTATGCGTACTTAAACACATGTTGTATTTATTTGCAAATTGATTTTAAATTTATGCAAATAAGATGAATAAAGTGGACGTGTTTGCATTTTTTTTTATAAATTACACGCACTCAAGCGGTTATGAATACCCTTAAAATGTTTTTACATAATGTTTTTACATAGCTAAAAACTTGTTGGGTCCTCCGATACCACATGTCTAAACAAGCCCTAATCCCGAACGGGGATTTGTTGATCGTGACAACAATACTCTCGGATGTTTGTCAGACGTTCGCGAGAGGTGGGACCGTCAAAAAAACTTTTTGGTGTTTTCCGAGATTCGAACTTGGAACCCCATGCGTAGTGATCCGACACACTAACCACTTACGCCACGGCGCCTACTACTTACTTACTTACTAAGGTGACGCTACAGTTCGGGGTGAACCTGGGTCTTAACCAACAAGCCTCTTCATTTAGCTCGGTCTTTAGTCCGGGTCCCCTTAAACTTGTGCGCGCCACCTACGGCGATGATTCCCTCTACTGCGTCGTCCCTCGGGGTTAGACTCGAAGACTCTGCGGGCCGGAGCGTTGATGTCCATTCGCTCTACATATCCTAGCCATCTCAGACGTCCAATACGCAGTTTTTTGACTAGGTCGATGTCGCTGTACAGCTCGTATAGTTCGTGATTGAATCTTCTCCTCCAAAACCCGTCAACGCAAACGGCACCGAAAATCTTTCGAAGAAATTTTCTTTCGAACCGAGCAAGGATATCTTCATCCTCTTTTAATAAAGTCCATGTTTCAGCGCCGTAAAGCAGGACTGGGATGATCAGAGTCTTACACAGAGTCTCCTTAGTTGTTCGAGATAGGACTTTCCTGTTGAATTGCCTTATAAGCCCAACAAAACAGCGATTGGCAAGAGTTATTCTTCGCTTGATTTCTGCGCTGATGTTGTTCTCAGAGTTTATAGCAGAGCCAAGGTAGACAAAGTCCCTTACTACTTCGAAGTTATAGCTGCCGACTGTGACGTTCTATCCAATTCGTCCGTGTTGGCTGTCCCTTCTTGTTGACAGCATATACTCGTACTTAGTTTTGCCCTCGTTTATCGCCAAACCCATTTTGGCCGCTTCCGCCTCAATGCTTGCAAACGCACCGGTGACAGCCCACTGAGTTCTTCCAATAATGTCTATATCGTCGGCGTATGCAAGCAGATGCACAGACTTGTAATAGATTGTGCCTCCGGTGTTGGCTTGTGAGTTCTGCACAATCCGCTCAAGTACAATATTAAAGAAGTCACATGACAGCGCGTCACCTTGTCTAAAACCTTTTTTGACATCAAACGTCTCGGTGAGGTCATTACCGACCTTGATGGAGCAGCGAGCGTTATCCATCGTCAGCCTGTCCAGACCGACAAGTTTGGCAGGGATGTCAAAACTAGACATGGCTCTATAAACCTCTTCTCTATAGATGGTGTCATAGGCGGCTTTGAAATCGATAAAGAGGTGGTGAGTATCGATTTGGAATTCTTGGGTTTTCTCCAGAATCTGCCGAAGTTTGAAGATTTGATCGATGGTGGACTTTCCTGGCCTGAAACCGCACTGATAGGGTCCAATCATGCTGTTGATAAAAGGTTTCAGGCGTTCACACAATATCGCAGAAAAGATGTTGTATGCGATGTTGGGGAGACTGATGCCTCTATATTTGGCGCAGTTGAGGGGGTTTCCTTTCTTGTGGATCGGGCAAACGATGCTGAGATTCCATTCATCAGGCATACACTCGTCTGACCAAATCTTAGAGATGAGTTGGTGTATGCACTCTACCAATTCATCTCCAGCTGCCTTGAAAAGTTCGGCCGGTAAGCCGTCAGGTTCAGCAGCCTTGTTGGATTGGTATCCTCACTTCGTTTGGGTTAGGTAGACAGAAATTTTGACTATCATGTTATCGAATTTAGCCTTGATCCGTATAGTAATAATACGCTCGCTCACGTGTCGGAAGCTTAAGACTTCTTGCCTAAGTCTGCCGCGTATAATAAATCCGCATCCGAATAAGCGTTGCCTGTTGCCTGTGTATTATTCACCATAGTAGATGTCACAGTTTTTCATCCTCTTTTTGCCCGGCCATTCCCATCGCACTTCCTAGATGGCGGTAATATCTGCATTATAGAAGTCTAGGGTCCCTGCTGGTTGTTCGGCTGCACATGGTCTGTAAAGGAACAGAAAATTCCACGTACAGATCCGAAGGTCGTTGTCCTTATTTCGTTTGCTGGGGTCGTCATCAATTGAGTCATCCTCATCCGAGGCTTTTGGTTGTTTCGGAACCTTTCGTTTTCTTATGTGGGAAGTTACCCCGATGGCACAATCCCCAACCTGGACGGCCAGTTCCTTAGTTATTCCCCTAGGACGAGGGGCCGGGTACACCGATGCCAGTAGTCCACTACGGGAGTATGAGTGCTGCCGTTGGCCCATTAAGGACTCTTGTGTTTTCATATAATCGCATGCACTACCGTTTGACCAGCCGTTCGAATTCGTCTGCAGGGTCCTAATCCAAAAGAGCTAGCGCATTCCATCATTCGAAAAGGTAAATATGCCAACTGATTTGCCATTAATTACAATACAACGTTATTGGAAGGACTAGTAGAATTTAATCCGTGCTTGATGTACAAGAGCGACTGCTGTTGGAGTAGCAAAGCAGGCAGTTGGAATAGTTTTGCTATAATTTTCGAAGCAGAGGAGTATGTTGCTGTGCATCTATTTATCTCGTACACTTTATGTTGAAAAAAGTAGTTGGATTACTTAAGATTCCTTGGATAAAAATACACCAGTATATAATGAAATACGACTTGCAGGTTTGATTGTTGACAAGAGAGAATATTTATTCAGAAGCAAAATATGACATTAGCAATGACAATTGTTATAGCTCTAAATTATTTAAGTTAACACACAGTGTTTAAAGATGATGGAACACTAATAATCGAAATTATGTTACAACACTTTAGATTTAGGGTGATTGCGTATGCATGACGGCATACATTATATTGACGTATTGCAACATCTACCACCTTTTCAAAAGCGTACCATTCTGTTGCAAGCTTTGCAGAGTTAATGCTTTATGGTTTTCGTCGCTTTTGCACGAAAACGATTTTGTAGGCGGATTAGGTCCGCCCCACTAGAAAGCCCTGCGAGCTCAGTACTCTGCTCGTAGGAATGAAAACTCACCATGTTTCTTTTCTGACATTGTTTTGCCATTTTGTTGTGTGCTTGATGTTGTTGTTGCTCTGAAACTTATTCTTTTCTTATGGCATGGAAAATAGTACCGAAGATTATATTACACCTTAACCAGAGTATCTAGTTCTATGCAATGCTGGTAAGCGTGGTTAGTAGTTGTAGTCTTCCTTGCTAGCGACCGGGGTAGCCCCATTTTCAAAGTTTGTAATTCAAATAAGTTTTTTTTAAAACACAGGAAGACAAGCGATCCAACATTAGTGTTGTGCGACTAAAAAAATGATGCTCTGAACTGTTGAAAACTAATTTTCGAAAGTGTAGTTATGTGCAGACGCTCCAACATGTGTATTGCGATTGAAAAAATGGACAGGCGGGGCACAACTATAAACTATACTTCATTCGAACACTTGTGATGGAGGTACCGATATAGGAGCTGAGTGAGTTTAAGGTAACGGGCTTTTGACTCCGAAAGGGGTGCTTATCGTCATGTCTACTTGTCAATATATATATTGGTATCAACTGGATACTGGATGGAATTGGATGTGAGAAAATTGAAAGTGATAGTCGTTTCCACTGCACTTTTGTATTAAATGAGTCCCATTGGTGGAGAAATGTAAATACCTGGGAGTCTTATTCCCGGGTGATGGAAAGAGTGTCAGGCCGGATGAATTTCTAGAGATATTGGTCGAGCTGTTATAAGCAAGGCTGAACTCAATTTCTAAGCTAAGTACATAATTGGTTCTTAATTCGATATATGTTCCAAATCTCATCTATAGTCACGAAATCTGACTAGTGATCGAAACTACGAAATACTACGAAATAAATCGCAGGGATCAAGTGCGTACTGCCAAAGAATGCGAAGAGGTTTACGTTGAGCAACTACTTCTCCGAACGGAACAATAGTCACGTAGTAGGCATGTTCCCAAACCGCACCTCAAAATGTGTTATGATTGCCATGCCAGGTAAGCGACCCCTTGGGAGGCTTAGGAATAGATGGTTCGATCAAGTCCGACATCTCTCCTGGACGCGCCTAGGGATTCCTCTAATGTGTTGGACTCGATCGCGGAGGATTGAAAATGATTGAGAATTCACCTGAGCATCGATACGAGCGCAACACTCATGAATAAGCGGGTCATTGAAAATGTTGATGATGATGTCATAAGTTCATATTAGAAGAAAGAATAAAACCATCAATACTTTTGGTAACAGTCTATTTTATGCAAAATTGTATCGAAATAGGTTATCTGAAAAGGGTATCTGTTTGCTTAGTGAATGATAGGCAAAACAGCATCATACCACAATGAACAATTGTTGAAGTAACAAAAACGCCAATTAACGTTTGCCAAATAACTTTGGTAAAAAAAAACAAACAGCTGCAGCCAGAAGTGAAATAAAAAATGCTAAGTAAGAATTGCGAAATGAACACGTGGCAAAATCATCCCAAAATGAAAATTACTGCGACACGTGTTTGTCGGTCACTCTTACTTGAACATCCTTCAGTGATCCCAGTTTATCCCCGTCAGACAACTTTAGAGTAATGAAAAGTTTGCAACATGTTCATGCGATCATAGCTCGCGATCCGTGGATATTGTGAATTAGACGAAATTTATTTATGTTCTCTCTACGAATTCCGGATATCCATGCTTAAGTGCTTTTATATAATAAAGGAATCCGAGTGCTGTTCCAATACTACCTTTGTAGGTAATATTGGAAAAGTGAGCAAAATGAGTTTTGGGATATTTTTCTGTGTCTGGCTATATGTACGAGTATATTATATATCTTGCTACCAAACGCCAAAGAAGCTTCTCCTTCAGATAAACAAAATTAAACTCGTTTGCCAAACAACTCTTTTGTTTCTAGACTTCTTCAACTTCGAAATTAGAATAATAAATTACGCGTTAGTGTTAACTTCAACGCTATTTTACTTTCAATTTCAAAAGAAAGCACAAAAAGGACAACAAAACCAACATGCAATCTTCACAATGGCAATCAAAACAACAGCAGTAGTAGCAGCTGCGCTACTGCTCTTCAAAACCCAACCAAGCATAGCCAAAACACAATCTCCTACCAAATTAATTCCATTTAAATAAGTTCACACACAAGAAGAGAAATTAGCATTAGCGGTGCACCCCTAAGTAATATCCTGTCATTTTAAAAACCATGAAAACACTCATCCTTTTTAATACACTCTTGCACATACGGGCATCAGAAAGGACCACACCACAATACGCATTTATTTTTATTTTTTAAATGAAAAACCAACAAAACAAGAATGAAATGAAAACAAGGACGAAATACTGAAGGAGAATCGAAAACGATTGTCACCTTTGGCACTTCCTGCCCAACGTGGAATTCGGACTAGATAAACATTTGCTTAGGTTCTTTCGGTATTTTTTCAAGTAATTTTGTTTTTGTTTTTTTATTTTTTTTTAACCTCTGCCCGAATATCCTTAAATTGGTTTCGCTTCTAGTTGTCGATTGTCAACAATGTGGACATTGTTTGTGCCCGGATGTGTGCGTGCGTGTTGAAATTACTAAAAAGGAGCCGATGACACTGTTAAACCTGATTGACAAGCTGACATCTGAGATGGGGCTGATGATGTTTTCTCAATCGTGAAATCCTGTCGGGATAATCGAGAATTTATGACATTTTGATGGCTCCTTGTCCAAATACCAGCTGAGTGATGGAATCTCTAATTTTTTGTGCTGCGACCCAGTGCGTTACAAGGATGTCAAATCCAACCATAATCCTTATTGAATATTTCTGAGAGACCGTGTCGAAACTCATTCTCAGTCTCATGTCAGTAGGTAAGGGACGTTGTTTTTTTTGCATATTGAATGTCATACGTCCTCAAGGATCAGTGGTTTTCTGTTTATTTCTCTTCGCATCGGGATAATGGGAAAACAGAATTGAAGCCGGTAAATCAGGATGACAGGATTGAAATTTCCTTCTGCCTTCTTTTCTCTATCTCGGATTGCAAGCGATTAAATTAGGATTCGAAAAATATAACTGTTTGCCTGTGATGGAATTAGCAACTATACAGTGTTCTTTTGTTGCTGCGAACAAATGCTGCAAACGTTAATTGGAAGGATGTGTGTATTTAGATTTCTCGTGTGGAATTAAGGGCGGGAAAACTTAGCAGTGCCAAAGGTGGAAAGGTTTTCTATGTTTAGTTTACGATTTAGTGTCGTCGGCAAAGTACAATAGTTTAAGAGGATTTATTTTGTTTTTTTTTTTTTCTGCGCCTTGTTGGTAGTAGAGGATTAAATTGTTACAAATTCTTAGCGCAGTTGACGGAGTTTTCAAGTGATAGTTTATTTCTGTGGCCACAAGGTATACTAGCATAAGTATACTTATGCCAAGATTGAAATATTTTTTTATATTTAATATTTTGTATATAATATGCTCTCAGCAAAGGGCTAGTCTATAACGCTGAACGCTCCGAGATGTCTGGAATTCAATATCGCAGCGGCTACTGAGTTAAGGGCAGGGAAGTGAGGCTATAAGTGGGATCTTTAACCCTAGAAAGATAATCTACGTCTGCCAGACGTATGGCGCGAAAAAAAATGTAATATCCTTTTAACTGTAAAACCGCATCGGGTTTTTATGTTTCTCTTAATATGAACTACATTAATAAATAAAACATTAATATTTTATAAAAAGTTCATGGGTTTCATTTAATACACTAACAAAGTGCCATACGTCTCTAAGACGTATGATTATCTTTTACGTCATAAAAAATATGATTATCTTTCTAGGGTTAAATAGGTTTTCTGAAATTCTAGAAGGTCACTTATGATGTTATGCCCTGTGGCTACAGACCTGGTCTGTTATTTGACACGGTATGCTGTTAAATCAAACAAACAATTTTATAAACCCTTTCTAGAATATCTAGGAAACTTGAATTGCGATACGTTGTGAAACTTCCGACTAATAGGGTTAAAACTAAGTTTTTGTAACAATTTCTTGCAACTATACATATTGTGGTCCGCTCAGCATTTATGCGGCAATACCCCAATTCCATAAGCTGAGACAACATGTCTCCGAAAGTTGGCTTCAGATTTACAAAAAAATACGTTTAGACAAATTGATTGTTCCGCTTTAGTCTAGAAAGCATTGAAGTACTATTCTGATGTTCTGATGATACTCTTCCATATATCGATCTCTAGAAAGTTGATGGCGCATTCCGAAGACCAAAATGCACAATCGTTCAGACTCCGGTAATTACTGGAAGGCAATTATAAATGCATCGGAAATTTTTAAATGTTACAACGAAACGCCTGCCTCAAGTCGATTAAAAACCACAGTTCAGTTGCACTGTCGAATATACATAGACGGCAGCTAGTTCTCGAACCCCTATCTCTAGCCACCGAAAGCGAAGCCTGATGAAACCAGCCCCAACCTTTATCATGAGCAACTTGCAACTTGTATCGGAAACTGCAGCTTGTGCCATCGTGATTGCTTGCGGTTAAGGTTCGGATCATGCGAGTGGGAACTCTGTCGATTCGAACCTTAACTTAGAGATAAGAAACTAGAATTAGTTCACGAAGGCTAAACCGATTATCTGAATTTGAGATGACAATACTAAGGGCAGCTGTTGTACTGCTCCACCAACTGTCTCAATTCTACTGTGTGAATTCAAAACTGATAGAGCACAAGGTATTTCGTTGACTCAGCAATGTTGGAAGTTTTTTTTTTGCAAAAAGTTGGCATTTTTACATTCACGTGATGCATTTAAATAGTGTTACGAAATTGCTGTTTTTTTGCGCCTGTATTCTCGGTGCCAGTTTTTTGCGTAGCGATTTTGTGTCATTGTGATTACCAAGTCGATGATTAGATGATTGGATGAAACAACCATAACCAGGATGGGCCGTCCAAACGAAGGATCAAAAACCGCGATATCTATTACGGCGATTGCTAAAAAAATAAGCCGGGACTATATGGATGCGGATTCGTCATTACAGCTGGACTTCCGGCATGTGGGAAAACGCTTAATGATAATTCGCATTAAGGCTTCATTCGATAATATTAGCTTGATATGCCCTCATGCTGCCACATAGGAGAGCGATGACGGCGTCAAAGATGACTTTTACACGCTCCTCGACTATGCATATGAGCAATGCCTTAACCATGGCGGTAACACTGTTCAAGGTGGGGAAGGAAGGAATCTATGAGGGTATAGTCGGCCTATACAAATAGACATCCAATAACAGACTTGGCTAATCGGTTTTGGGGCGGCTCAAAACATTGCAGTAATAAGAATGCGATTTCTTCGTCTCAGAATTTACAAGGGAACATAGCAATCTAATGATCTCGTAACAGTAGGATGTACTGCAAACGAGGTGAGGCAATCATGTATTCCAGCCAAGGCACAATACGGATGCCCAATGCAGACCGGAACCAGCGAAATACTGTCAAGGTCCTTGCCGATCGAGTATTCCTCAATCTGCAAAGAAGTCCCATGCCACCAACAATAAGTGCAGACAACTAGTGGTAACGTAACAACAACAAACCTTTAGAGATGCCACTTCTGATATTCTGGTATCTCCAAACCGCGTCATCCTCTTCCATTTTATCCCGAAAATAATCAGTCAACATAGTCCGGTAGCGCTCTGCATTGACTGTGATTACGCAGCCAGCATCATCGAAGAAAAAGTATGGGCCAATGACCCCTCAAGCATGAAATCCCCATCAAACAGCCCATTTTTTGGGTTAATTGAATGATAGCACGATAAAAACAAAATATTTAGCGCAACACCTCTTCAAGTGCCTGTGTGTAGCTTCTCGCAACCACTCATGTTGTGTGTGTTATATTTTTTCAGACGAATGAAATAGACCTACAGTTCTTAGGGCCGTATCTGAAGGACAATTTGTTTTTGAGAAGCTTTTTCGTGATACAATGCTCTCGAATGATTGTCAGACGAAAAAACTTTTTGGTGTTTTCTGGGATTCGAACATGGAACCTCACGCACAGTGATCCGATATACTAACCACTTGCACCACGGCGCCCACAGTGCGATAATTTTGCTTATTAACGAAGGCGTTGAGGCAGAAATGGGCTTTATCGCTGAAAATGACAAAATTTGAGTTTGAAAGTAGTGACTCTAAGCCGGGAGCAAGCGTACAAAAATGAAGTGTCTTTCAACCTATATTGTAATGGATTTTGATTAATATCGTCTTAAATATTTATTGATTTTAATTGTATTTCGTCATGTGTTAAATAAAAATAACTGAAAGCTTAGTCCCATTTCGACTTGTGTACCAAAGAACTACTCGCAAATGTGAAAAGATCATACAGAAGCCTGTGGAGCTATTGTGCCCGTAAATGAATTAGAATGATGATGCTTCGATCTACCGCTTTCTGGGCTATTCTGCCAAATTGATCTGATATCTTAACATTTTAACGTAAACACCTGTCTTTGAATGCTTATCTAAGAACAGTCTTTGATTGATTTACTCGAGACAACAAAATGCAAACATGTTAATTCTGGCCAAATATAAAAACTCCACAGAAATCCTTTAACCACAAATGATTGATTCCTCCAAGTCAAAAAGTCCCACTATCATACAAACAAACTATGATTGACTTTCGTAAATCGAGAACTGTCAATTTTAGCATTTTATGTAAACTACCCCAAAAAACATTCCCAAAGTACGGCGGTTCAATGAAAGACCCCCTCCTATCTTGGAAAATCATCCATCAAAACTTCTTGACGTTTGCCGGCGGTGGTCGACGAGCCAAAGAATCTTCAAAAGATCGCAAAAATATGCACGGAACTACTAGTGCAGAGAAGAAATTCCAAAGAATATTTTTCGAAAGCAAGACGAAAAAAAAAATCATCCAAGCAGGAAAAGGGGTGGAACGCAGAACACGAACCTATTGCTTCAATTAAAACATGAATTTATGATCAACACAGTTGTTAACCAGGCCATCAAAGGAGCGCGAACGATGATCAAAGCTGTCATTACATTTCATAGATTTTATGCGCGTTCTGCATGTTCATATCGTTTGCCGCTTGGCTTGGTTCAGTGATATTTCCAGACCACAAACACACTTCCAACCACCACCACCAGCATCAACACCACCCACTCCTTTGCGCTCTATCTGTGGTCGTAAAATAAGTAGACATATGAATCTCGACTGTGCTTGTTGGGTGGATGGATCGATCCACCAAGATTAATGGATAGATGGGCGGACATACGCAAACGTAAAGAAGTCATTTCCTGGAAGAAGTAAGGAATCTTCAAATGAATTTTCCTATTGTTTATTGGAGGAATTTTTTGATGTTTTTCCTTCAAAACAAAAAGACGAATGGAGGGAAAAATCGAAGAGAAAAACTAGATTAAAAGAATAAACCGCGCAAGAAGTTTGTATAATTTGTGAGTTGGAAGTGGTATTACCAGAGCAGCAGAAATTGATGCTGAAATCTCATAACATTTTTTTAAAAACTAAATCTACGTTAAACGTATATCATTTAATAATGCTTGGTTAAAACTGATCTGTACCCAAAATTCAACTTTAACCAAACACCATTTACTACAAATTGGAAGTTATTTTTTAGATCGAAAAGAAGATCCCTATAACCACTAGCGACCACAGTGTACATCCTTGTCGTACACAGAGTAGAATATAAAAGGCTACTTAGAACTTACGACATTATAAAAAACTTAGGAAACACCGTCGGTTTTACGTAACCCTTGTAATATTATATATAGCTAGGTACATAGGAGTTTTCTGGAACAGCCGGAACAGCCGGAGCAAAGCAGATTTAGAGGATAGATGGATTGTAGAAGTAATTGTTGCCCATTTCGGTGCAAGGGCACCGTCGTCTATAAATCAAGTGGAAGATAGATTAGGCAACAAATTATCATGAGTTTATTATTCCAAAGCCATGCTACATCATACCATTAGAATAAACCAAATCTCTTTTTATACTTTGCTTAAGGAAGAACAAATTGCAAATTGATGTGGATATGAAATCGTTTCTTTTTGTTCGAGTATGAAAACCTCCATTAGCTGGGAAGTGGTGATCCTAAAAAGGCGAAACTGAGCACACACCTAGTAACAATGTAACATTTGTGCCCATTAACTCCTTCTCCCTTCTTACCCTTTCTCCCTGTGGTAGTGCCTTGTTGGCATTGTAGGGGGTTTTCTAACTTTGCTGTCATTTGGATTCATGTTAGTCTCATTTGACTCCTTTCTCTCACGTTCCAGTAGTCTTAAATTAATCATGATAACCTTTGTATTTTCAGCCACTACATCCCAAGCCTCTTGGCTTTTAGACATTTCACCAACCATGTTTTCGGGGGTTTCGGCCTCCTGCAGTGGACATAATTCGTGCGAAAGCAGCGCTGCGTTCGCTGCTTTGTGACTCACGTGCTTGAGATGTTCCTTTAAGAGCCTTGTATCTAATAGGACTCCAAGGTATTTTATGTGGCGCTTCAATGTTATTGTGCGTCCGCTCACAATAATGTTGAGTATTTCCGTCTTCATCCTGGTGCTTATAACAACTCTTTCTACTTTGTGTTCCGCCAGCATGTAGCTAGCCGGGCTCAGCCATATCCATACTGTCCCTATTATGGCATTAGTTATCTATACCTCATCTTCCATTAACTTGGCCGTCACAAAGACTGCAGTGTCATTGGCGAAACCTATAATATTTGTCTTCTCAGATATTGGAAGACTTAACACTTTATCGTACATGACATTCCAGAGTAATGGACCTAGCACTGAGCCCTGTGGTACTCGGCTGGTGATCTTATATTCTTTAGGTCTATTGAACTATCTTAGAATTCTGCGCTTAAAGAAACTAGTCACGATTCATAACTTTCTGAGTGCCTGTGGTGTATGGCTCCAGTTTGCAGTATTTAATGCATTTTAAGCTCTTTAAGTGCTGTGTTGTATTGCTTATGTAGGTCGGTGTAGGTTTGTGTTGTTCTAGAGCACTCCATGATATTTGTGTACCAACTTTATTGGAGAACTCAGACTCAAATATTGGTTTATATGATAGCTTACCAGGACTCAACCTCTTTTTTCCAAGTGAAATTTATTTGTCGGTCGAAAAAAAGTAGGCTCTTCAGAGTTGAGGAGCTTACGAGATCAGCTTAGTAAATCTGCCAGCTGATACGAGCAAGGAAAGAACAATGGCAAATAAAATATTTTTGTAAGTAAATTTAACGTGTGTTGATTTGACATCATTAGAAACAATGCGGAAATAGGGCTACAACGGCATATTCTTCTTGCGAAATGTCTTGAACGTATACAGACTGGACTAAGAACATTTTCTTGTAGAACTCCAGTAGCGATTTCCTTAAATTGTGAGTATTCCTTCACCTTCGCGGCATACCTTGTCGAATGCTTGGAAGACGTCCAAAAAGCGGAAGAACATATATTTTCCCCTCTAGGGGTTTCTCAATTTGATTGGTTATTCTTTAAACCTAAATTGATGATCAGGAATTAAACGTCTTTGTTGGCAACCGGATGACAGTGCTTCAACAGAAGTTTTTCAAATACCTTTAAAATTACCAATTCCTCGAAGACTTGTGCGGTTACGGAAATGTATTCAGGAACCTGGTTATTTAAAAAAAAAAATTTGCTTGTTTGGCAGAGTTTGGTCAACAAGGAGACCCCCTTAACTGCGGCAATTATAGAGGCATCAATCTCCTCAACATCGCATAAAAGATCTTATTAGCGATACTGTGTGAACGCCTGAAACTTTTTATCAACCGCCTGATTGGACCCTGTCACTGCGGTTTCAAGCCAGGAAAGTCCACCATCGATCAAATCTTCACACTTCGACAGATCCTGGAAAAAGCCCATGAAGTTCAAATTGACACTCACCATCTCTTTATCGATTTTGAGGCCGCCTATGAGACATCTATATAGAAGAGCTATATAGAGCCATATCTAATTTTGACATCCCTGCCAATCTTGTTCATCTGTGCAGGATGACGATGGAGTACGCTCACTGCTTCATCAATGTCGGTAATGACTTTACCGAGACCTTTGATGTCAAAATAGCTTTTAGCCAAGGCGACATGCTGTTATGTGACTTTTTTAATATTGTATTTGAACGGATTATGCGGAACTCACAAGCTAACACCGGAAGCACAATCTATCAAAAGTCCGTACAATTGATTGAATATGCCGATGATATTGCATTATTGGAAAAACTCAGCGGGCATTGAAGCAGAAGCAGCAAAATCGGTTAAGCGATAGACGAGGGCAAGAGCAAGTATATGCTGTCAACAAAAGGGACAATCAACAGCGACGAATTGGAAATAACGTCACGGTGGGCAGCTACAACTTCGAGATAAGTGTCTTTGTCTACCTTGGCTCTGCTATAAACTCTGATGATACCAGCACAGGAATTAGACGAATACTAACTCCTGCCAATCGCTGTTTTTTGGGCTTATAAGGCAATTCAACAGTAAAGCCCTATCTCGAACAAATAAGGAGACTCTGTATAAAACACTGATCATCCCAGTCCTGCTTTACAGCGCTAAAACATGGACTTTATTAAAAGAGGATGAAGGTATCCTTGGTCGCTTCGAGAAAAAAATTCTTCGTAAGATATTCGGTCCCGTGTGCGTTTACGGGTTTTGGAGAAGATTCAATAACGAACTATACGAGCTGTACAGCGACATTGACCTAGTCAAAAAACTGCGTATTGGACGTCTCAGATATCTAGGCCATACGGAGCGGCCCGCAGAGTCTTCGAATCTAACCCGGAGGGACGACGCAGTAGAGGGCCTCCTCGCCGTAGGTTGCGCGCACAAGTTCAAGGGGGTCTCGACCAACTTTGAGTGCGAAACTGGAGGCAATTAGCTAAAGACCGAGCTAAATGGAGAGGCTTGTTGGTTGAGGCCCAGGTTTACCCCAAACTGTAGCGCAACCTAAATATGTAAGAGTTCGGCCAAGAAATCAACGGGATTGTATCACCGGCATCGTTCACCAATTCCTGTCGGTCAAATGGCTTGAATGTTTGCTTTAGATGTTCAGCAAATATGTACATCCTCATCTTCTTCTTCTTCTTCTTCCTTTTATCAGTGAGGTTATGATCCGAAAATAAGGGATCATAACCCTCCCACTTCACCGCATTTCTACTGATCCGCCTGTGGGGTTCGCCTATTTGACCTCAGAAAATATCGGCAAGCCTGCCGATTTTGGATCACTCGGTTACTGAGACCAATGAAATGCCGATGTCGTCGCATTTGTGTGATCCAGGCGTTTATAGGCCCGCCTTTCCTACATCGCGATGTCCTTGGAACGTGCATAGATATTCCCTTTTAACAGGGTTCAAATTATCTCTTCTTTGAACGTGGCAATACCAGCTGAGCCGGTCGCCCTCTATTTTTTGTACGATGGTTTCCTTGATGTGAAAGCTTCCACCGATCTTCGAACTTCTTATTCGATCAAGCTTTGTCACTCCTCCTGTCATGCGAAGCATCTTCATCTCAGCTGCCGTTAATTTACTCTCATACTTTTTGTACATCGTCCAACATTGTGAACCGTATGTGAGCGCTGGATGTACAACTGCCGTGTACAGCTTTCCTTTTAACTTAGGGGGTATTTTTCTGTCACAGGAGATAGCGGTATTTTCTCGCCACTTCATCCACCCTACGCTTACGTGATGATTGATGTCGTCATCACAGGTTGCTTTGCTATTGATCATAGATCCGAGATATTTGAACTTTTCGCACTTGGGAAGCACTGTTCCATTCAAATAAATGTCTGGAATAGGCCTGAGTGGATCAGAGAACGGGCAGCACAAGTACTCTGTCTTTTTTGAACTAATGCGATACACATTTCCCTCCAAAACGTCCACCCACACATCAAGTGCTCGTTGCAGGGATGTAGGATCCCTACTTATGATGGCTCCATCGTCAGCAAAGAATAACTGATGTACCTTGGGGTCCATCACTTTACCTTCAAGCAGATTATCAAGGACTGTAATAAAGAGCAAAGGACTTAAAACGCTTCCCTGGTGCACCCCGACTTTGATTGGGAACTCTTCGGTTACTCCAGCGGGGCATCTTACTCTTGTCTTTGCTCCTTCGTACGTGTCTATCACCTGTACATAGGTTTCTGGAACCCCTCGATGTCTTAGCGCCACCCATATCAGATCTCGTGGTTGTCTGTCGAATGCCTTTTCAAAGTCAACCAATACCATATGCAAATCCCTTAAGGAATCACGATGTTTTTCCATTATGATCCTTATACTTTGGATTGCATCTGTGGTTGATTTACCCGAGACAAACCCGCACTGACCATCAGATAGCCGTATTATTTTTCGCAGTCGCCCACCTAATACCCGCTCAACGATCTTCATGGTGCGTGACATCAGCTTGATCGAACGGTAGTTATCGCAGTTTCGTGTATCACCCTTCCCTTTGTATACAGGGAGAAGGTAACTTTCCCTCCATTGATTCGGCATTGGATCACTTCTCACGAATTTGGAGATGAGAATTCTGAGCCATCTGAACCCGACGTCTCCCATCTTTTTCCAGAACTCAGAGGGCATCTCGCCTGGCCAAACCGCTTTTCGTTTTTTGGAGTATTTTACCGCCTCACTAACTTCGTCGACTGTAATGTCGGCTATTTCTTCACAGTTAGGGGTGGCTCTTGGAAAGTATAGCCGGGGAAACTGTTTATTTAAAAGTTCTTCACAATACTGCCACCACCTCTGCAGAATTTTGTCGTTATCCACAAGAAGTTCGCCATTAGCATTGTTAATGAACTTTGGCGAACGAATCTCCTGAGCATTCCTCCTTCTTTGGGCGGCTATTTTGAAGATGGTTGCGCTCTTGTTTATATTGTGTCTTCGCAGCTCCTGGATAGCCTGGTTTGCGGCAGCAACCGGGGAAGATATTTCCTCCAGCTCCCGATACAGGCCCTCCGTACTCTCTGCTTGAAGCTGGGCGCACTTCTTCTTCGCTTTTTTCTTGCAACATCTGTATTCCATTTCGAGGCGAACTTTTTCGTCACTATTATTAGAGGGGCACTTTGACCAAGCTTTGAAAGCCGCTTTCTTCTCATTTATCACTTTCTTAGCTTCATTACTCCACCACCATGTTTCTTTGGCGTGTTGATGGTGGCCTTTTGAAGCTCCTAGCAGTGATTTGACCTTCTTTAAGCAAGTTCGCTGTAGGGAATCCCACATATTTTGTGCTCTGCACTCTTCATCCTCAGCTCCGTTGATGGTGTGAGAGAAGTAATTTTTCATTACGAATTTCATTATGTACATCCTCTTCTCTTTGCCTCATTTTGCCCATTCGTAATTGTCCGTTCTTATTAGTGTCGATTGTATTTGTGGTCGGGTCATTTTAAGTTTTCTTGGCAGTCCTGCCATCGAGATGTGAAGAAATCTCGGATTGACTTCTTAAGCTTACTATATAAGTTGTATAAATGAATTTATGCTAAGGAGCACGGGATTATTGGCATCCTTTGTGTGTTCTTCTCTTTTCTCGTATTTCTGGTGAATAATTATTTCTGGTGAATATTTAGTGTTGTTATTTAGGAATTCTTTCCTCCTATGTGGAGTGTTGTTAGACGCAGCGCTTTGTAAGATACCAATTAATCTGCCGAGTTCGTCTTCTAATTCGTACGGTGTTTCAAGCGGCACATTCAGATCAATATTTTCTTCGCAATCTTTTCTAAAGTTTCCC
This sequence comes from Brachypalpus laphriformis, assembly GCA_945910035.1. NCBI lineage: Eukaryota > Metazoa > Arthropoda > Insecta > Diptera > Syrphidae > Brachypalpus > Brachypalpus laphriformis. The sequence goes on from OX246753.1 coordinate 206,947,338, forward strand.
CATTTTGGTTTGTTGCTAATTAATCCAGGGCCACCTTCTTTTTTCACTAGACGTTCACTTATTGTCAAAATGTCTGGTGGGCTTAAAAATGTCCTCGATGTTTGGAAAGTTTTTAGTCACTCCTATTGCGATGAAGAAGTTCACAAGGTCAAACAATTAAGCACTGTCGGAGGGCCAATACTCGTATGTCGGTTTTCCCGTATAAAGAAGCCAAAACCTAGTCTACTCTCATGGCCCAAACTAGCCTTTCTATGGCTGTAATGAGTAGTAGATCGATCAGCGGTAGTAGTATTATCTATTCCATGATATGTCAACGAAATCTACCATAAATTTCCGTTTAATATGTATTATATCTGGCAACATCATATATCCTGGGAACTAATCGCTTAGCCCTGTTAATGTTTTCATTGCTCTCATCAAAATCAAATACAAACATTATCTTCCTTACAATGTTACACACTGTTGTCTGCCGTAGAAGATGATGATGACGACTACCACCGACATCCACTACCGCCCGCATGAAGCAAGTCTCACCTCACAGCTTCCATCAACAAATAATTAGTATCGATCGCATTATGGGCTGCCATTAGTGCCATCGATACCCGCCGCGTCTATCGTGTTCGTAAGCGGGTGGCAGTGACGGTATTGAGCTCCAATGCGCTTTTGATCTCGTCGTTGTTTGTATACATTCTGATGGCTGGTGCTGATTGAAGACATCTTTGAAGATGGCGGCGCGACAAGTGAAAACCGAAACGAATCGGAACAACGATTCAGTGGAGAGCACATAGGCGCACAGCTACACCAGACATGAGCCGGGCGAGGGCGGCAGAGGAAGCCTTTACATTTTTCTTATTTGATAAGTTATGAGAGATCACAGACACGGTTGTGAACAGGTCCATTTGATAGTTGATGGCTGAGATCAAAGAGTTTTTCCACCGTTCGGTCATAGGTTTTATTGCTTCGATGGGGCATGGTAAGCTGAGCGCTCCTATGAAGAACGCCATCACCATACTCTCCGCGGGACTAGGCCGCCCTGTTGAAAATTACATTTTAATTTGATTGTTACTGCTATTGGCTGTAGTACGCGGCTTGGTATATGTACATATGTACATGCGGCATCAATTTCCGATGTGTTCCGCATATGGTGTGCAAGGTTCGTGCTGTTCGTAGAAATTATTACACCACCCCCGGTGAGATTTTTAATTGATGGTCGATCATATTTCTCTGTTACTTATAGTGCAGCAATACCAAAGGAAAATAATTTAAGAGGGCGGCCTGACAGAAAGGAGATGATTGAGAGGTTAACGTTAATCATTTGGATGAGAAGGATGAAATTGAGATATTGCTGAGATAAATTTATGAGTCGTGTATGCGAGAGAGGAATTTCTCAAGTAGGTAGGCGTAGGCAGAGCAATAGATGAAGAAGGAAAGGATGTTGATTAAAGAAAATGCTTACATGTTGTTTATTACTAACAAAAAACGGACTGCTGTTATGGCGAAATATACCATGAGTGGAATGTGTTTATTCCTAGATTAACTACGAGCGAATGTTTTCAAATATAGTTTTTAAAAAGGTGGGGACAAGAAATTTACGTATTGCATTATTTCAGTTTAAGTTAATTTAAGCTTGACTGCTGCATGTTGCTGCATTTGCAGAGAAATTCTCCAAAAATATTAGTAACTGAGAATATGGTAGTAGTATGGTGGCAAACGAATAACAAAGCAGCATTACCGGATTGGTGTTGGTTTCGCTAAATAACAAAAAAAAAACATTGCCGCCGAATACGTTGCACCTCTGTTAGTAAGTCCTACTCCCAGCTCCTCGTAGTGCGATCAAGGAATTTCTTCAGAAATTGCTAACAGAAGAGGGCGAATGTTAAGTTTTCTAGGCTGGAAAACAGGATTAGTGTCGGTGGCCCAGTGAGATGCAATCGTAAAAACAACTACAACAACGACCTTTACCTATCGGAAAAGGACTACCTACGGTAGGATTCTACAAAGTGCGGACTCTCCTTCACGGAAGGAAGGAAGGTACCCAAAATGGCAGAATCGTCGAACTTGAACGGGAATTCATGTAGTATAACATTGACATCTTAGGAGGAAGAAAAAACAACTTTTACCCTCGGTTAAGCGCAGTTCACAACTTGATACCAAACGGAGACATCGTTACTGAAATGGGGGATTTCAATGCCAAGAAATGCACAATAACATCGAAGAACGTTTTATGGATTTCTGCTTCGCCAACCACTTTGATATTGGAGGCAAATTGTTTGAGAACAATGATAGCCACGTGATTACCTGGATTACTTCAGGATCCAACAATGCGTCACAAATTTAGAAAAGATCTCACAGAAGGAGCAGATATGATAAGGAATACGGCTCAAACGTGCATAGACATCCATTGAAAAGCTGTGAAAAACGTTTTTGCAGCTGAAGTAGAATAGTTTGTCGATATTAGGCAGAAATACCATAGTACGTGGTTATCTACAGAGACCTGGAAACGGATCGAAAAGCATACTTCACTTAAGGCTTCAATCACAGCTGTCTCAGTAGTAGAGAAAGTTGGACTGGAAACCTAATGCAGCATGAGGTGGAAGGAAATTCAGCGTAGTGTGAGACGTGATGAACGGAATCGCGTTAACGCCCTTGCTGTTCCAAGTAAGAGTTTAAACGGTACGTTAATGACTTTGGATGAGGATCAACTAATAAAGCGTTAAGGGAGCATTTGGCGTAAGTGGTTGGTGTGTCGGATCACTACGCATGAGGTTCCAAGTTCGAATCCTGCAAAACACCAAAAGTTTTTTCACGGTCCCACCTCTCGCGAGCGTCTGACAAACATCCGAGAGTATTGTTGTCACGAAAGAGCTTCTCATATCGCCGTTCGGATTCGGCATTAAACTGTAGGTCCCTTCTATTCGTGTGAAAAATATAACGCACACAACATGAGTGTTTGCGAGAAGCTAGGCCCTGGCACTTTAAAGAGCTGTTGCGCCAAATATTTGTATTTGCTTTTTAGCATTTCGCCGCGGTTCTAAAGTATTTATCCGGATGAGTTATCCGCGGCAAAAATACCCGAATTCAATTCAATTCAATTAAAACGTTGGGACTAGACGGCATCCCCGCAGAGCTCTTCCAAGTAGAGACAAGTATATCGGCGCTCTAATGTTACCAGTTGCTCACAGAATGGAAAAGGGGAATGATCGTCAAACTCCCAAAGAAAGGAAACTTAACAGAGTACGGAAAGTGAAGAGGTATTTGCGTTCTTCTTACGGTCTCCAAAATAATAGCAAAAGTGATATTGGATAGAATCGAAGAATAATATATGTTAATGCAACTCTTAATGTCGAACAAGCAGGTTTCCGTTCTGGATCCTCTTGCGTCGACCACATAAGCACCTCACGGACATGCAGCGAGTGTAGGCCTCCGCTTCATCTACCATTTATTGATTTCGAGAAGGCCTTCGACAGTATAAATCAAGATTTCATCTGGTGTGCCTTGCGCAGGAAAGGCATCTTGGCAAACTCGTAGCTATAATAAAAGCAACCTACGAGACAACCTACGAGTCTAGCGATTTTGAGGTCGAAAGTGGAGTGCGACAGAGCTGCATTCGAGAAAGTTGAGAACTTTCTTTACCTGGGAAGTATTTGGCCGAGATCCAGGTGTGGCATCGAACTTGATGTGGAGAACAGAATTAGCAAAGCGAAGGCTGCATTCGGAATGCTAAGAGAGGCGGCTGATACCTAACGATACGTCCACAGTAGTGGTCACAAAACAAACTTCTCGCTTTCTCGCTTTCCAGTTGCTGGTTCATGCTGGTTAAAAATAAAGCCGGCGATGAATGGGCACGTACATAGTGAACTCGCTTCCAGTTTTAACAAGCTTTAACCAGCTTTTGCCAACTTTTACCGGAATCAGTTTTTAATTCTTGCTGACGCCAAGCTTTCAAGCGTGTTCTGTGTGTTTCCTTTGAGAAGTATTTTATTGTAATGGGGGTTACAACCAAAACCGGTGGCACTGGCGCGATGTTCACTATGATCTATGACCATCATCTGCTAGAATCGCGCTGGCTCTAAGTACCTTTTTTTAGTAATTTGCGCGCACTCAAGGGGTTATGAATACCCTTAACATGTTTACACACAGTGTGGGTGTTAAAAAGGATAGATAGAGAGCGAGAGATAGATTTCGTGTAGTGGTTTTGAAGCTCAGTTGCGTATGTTTCAAAGAAACGGTCGAAAAGCTGATAAGCTGGTTCACCATGAACCTTTTTAGCCCGTGTAGTAATAATGCCCATCACTCTGTTTTTCAATGCAGACTGTGGGAAAATAATGCACCCATTTCTACGTAGGTTGTGTAATTATGAAACGTACCACTATTAGGCAAATTATCAAATTATCAGGAAACTTTAGAAGAGTAGTGGTGCTGCACAACAAACTTAAAAATTAAAATCAAAACACTTCACACATTTGACACCTTACTCGTAGATGCAATTAATAGGCTGTGTGCATTGAATTACCAAGTACAATATGGAGTAATAGTAAGTTGCACTTGCAACTAACATATTGCAAACTTGGTGGTTCAATGAACATTAGCCAATTCGAATTATACAAAAATTCAATATATTTTAACTAAGCACACGCGAAACTTAACCACACACGATGCAAACATGTCGAAAAAAAAATTTGAATCCAAATCTGTCGATGCTTCTTTTTGTAAAATCTTTTCAAAATGCCAGATATGCATTGACTTCAATCTGATTTACTTACTTGATTGGCGCTACAATTCGTGGTGAACCTGGAAATCAACCAACAAGCCACTTCATTTAGCTCGGTTTTAGCTAATTGCTACCAGTTTCGCACTCCAAATTGGTTAATGTCCGCTTGAACTTGTGCGGCCCCAGAGGATGCCCTTTACTGCGTCGTTCCTCTGGGCTAGTTACGAAGACTCTGCGGGCGGAGCATTTGTGCCATTCCGTCTTACATGTCCTAGCCATCTCATCCGTCTTCAATAAAATCCATGATTCACTGCCGTAAAGTAGATTTTGATGAACAGAATCTTACATACTCGTAGATTCTCCTAAGTTGTTCTAGATAGGGGTTTACTGTTGAATTGTCTTATTAGCCCAAGACAGCGATTGGCAAGAGTTATTCTTCGCTTGATTTCGGCGCTGATATCAATGTCAGAGTTAATAGTAGAGCTAAGGTAGACAAATTTCCTTAATAACTGGGAGTTGTAGCTGCCTACAAAGATGTTCTGTTCAATTCGTGTTGATTGTACCTTCTTGTTGACAGTATGTACTTGGTTTTGCCCTCGTTTATCGCTTAATCCATTCTGGCCGCTTCCGCCTCAATGCTTGCAAACGCACCGGTGACAGCCCACTGAGTTCCTCCAATAATGTCAATATCGTCGGCGTATGGAAGCAGTCGTACAGGCTTGTGATAGATTGTACTTCTGGTGTTGGTTTGTGAGTTCCGCACAATCCGTTCAAGTATGGTATTAAGGAAGTCTCATGACAGCGCGTCACCTTGTCTAAAACCTTTATGATATTAAAGGTCTCGATGAGGTCATTACCGGCCTTGATGTAGCAGCAAACGCTCGTCATCGCCATCCTGCACAGACGGACAAGTGTGGCAGTGATGTCTAAACTAGACATGGCTCTATAAAGCTCGTCTCTATAGATGCTGCCATTGGCGGCTTTGGAATCGATAACGAGATGGTGATTATCGATTTGGACTTCTTCAGTTTTCTTTAGGATCTCCCGAAATATGAAGACTTGGTCCAAAGTGGACTTTCCTGGGTTGAAAATGCACTAATAGGGGCCAATCAGGTCGTTGATGAACGATTCGGGCGCTCATACAATATCGCAGAAATTATCTTGTATGCAATGTTGAGGAGACTGATGCCTATATAATTGGCGCAATTGAAGTGGTCTCCTTTCTTGGGGATACATACCCTACATGCATATATATTTGACGCAAAAGGCCATAAAGGGAATAGGCCTAGCTTCTCGCAACCACTCATGTTGTGTGCGTTATATTTTTCACACGAATGTAAGGGACCTACAGTTAAGTGCCGTATCCGAACGGCGATTCGAGAAGCTTTTTCGTGACAACAATACTCTCGGATGTTTGTCAGACATTAGCGATAGGTAGGACCGTGATTCACCCCAGTATTGAGATGAACAAAACAAAAAAAGAATCATCCAAATCGGTTGAGCCGCTCTCGAGTTTTTGCGAGACTAACGCACGGCAATTGATTTTTTTACATACCATATATGTACATACATATGTATGAAGAAGAGCTAACACGCGAAATGAATTGGGTCGAAAAGAAACGACTTAGCAAAAAACACAAAGCTGGTTCCTCACCGGAAGTCGAGCCACAAAAAGATGAAAAGCGCAAGATGCAAGAAAAGCAACAACAACCAAAATTACGTCCTCCGCCACCGATAAACGTCGTTGGAATTACGGACTATAATAAGTTGCATTGCCTCCTTAAAGGAACTCTGGCATCGAAGTTTAAGGTGACATCTCTGCGAAACAATACGTGGAAAATCAATGTCGATGATGCCGACGAATACCGATCAGTATCTAAAAAATTGAATGCCGAAACGATTCAGTGGTATACTTATGAGAACAAGTTAGAAAGACCACTGCGTGTTGTAGCAAGGGGACTCCACCCCTCATGCACTAAAGAAGATGTAATGCACGACCTTCAAGACAAAGGCTTTAAAATTCTTGATGCCGTCAATATTATCAAGAAGGAGAAGCAACAGTCGGAGGGAGATCATGAAAAATTGGTAAAGCGCGGACTTCCACTATTCATGCTCAGTTTTGATAAAGACGAAAATAAAGATATTATATATGGTATCAAGACTATTCTAAACATCGTGGTCAAAATCGAACCTATGCGTAAGAGCTCCAGATCGATCCCGCAGTGTAAGCGCTGTCAAGGCTTCAATCCTATGCAGACTTACTGCTAGAAAGAGCCGCGATGCGTTAAATGGCAGGCAAACATCTCTCGGAAGAGTGTCACGTAAATAAGCAAACACCAGCCACCTGTACAAACTGCAAAGGAAAACATCCTGCGAACTATCCAGGTTGCGAAGTGGCGAAAGAGCTTCAAAAACGCCGCGATACGCTAAAAAAATCGATGCGTCCGAATATGTAACCAATCAAGAACAGACCCAAAATAGCTACGAAAAAAGCAGCGAAAGATAGAAAGTCCGTCAATATTAACTTAAGATCGGTAAATGATAAAAAATCCGAAAGTAATAGAGATAAGGTGACAGAAGCAAAATCTCCGAATATTGGCGTGCAGTCTTATGCTCAAGCGGCGAAGACAGTTAAGGGTACGTACACGACCGACAACTCACGGGAGATCAAAGCAAGAAACCGTCCAAACTTAAATGTAAAGACTCCTTCTCAAGTTGCGACATTGAAAAATGGTGATAGAGGTAGTTCAGAAGATCATGTATCCAATGTTTTTTCCCTAATACTTGCGAAACTTGAAGAGCAATGCAAAACAAATAAACTAATTTTCGAGAGACTAGTTGCACTAGAAAACAACATTCATAACACGCGCACTTCAACCAGAATATGAAAGAAACGCTTAAAATTCTTACATGGAACGCCAACGGGCTCATACAAAGACTCGACGAGTTAGAAATATTTATCCGAGAAAAAGATATAGATATATACATAGTCTGTGAAACTCATCTGACAAAGCAATCGAATATTAAGATAAGGGGATATAGCGTGTATCACGGCTTTCACCCATCGGAAAGAGCAAGAGGCGGATCATCTTTGTTTATAAAAGAATCTATCGAACACTCAGCAGAAATAAATATTGAATTAGAAGCAATGCAAGTAAGCACGGTACGCGTTAGAAATACACATTTTGCTTTCAACATTTCGTCTATATATTGTCCACTGCAATGTAAACTTGAAGAAAGTGATTTCACAAACATATTCAACTTCCTTAAATTAAATTTTATTATTGGTGGCGACTTCAACGCGAAACACCCCTTCTGGGGCTCAAGGTACGCCTCTCAGAAAGGTAGAAAGCTTTATAATGCGGGTATGCAATTCAGTTGTGATTTTTACTCGACGGGTAAACCAACATATTGGCCAACTGATAGATATAAGATACCAGATCTGATTGATTTCTTTGTTGTTAAAGGAATATCTGGCAACTGTATAAAAGTTGAAGAAAGCTTTGATCTCTCCTCTGATCATTCTCCAATCATTATGACGATAAGCGAAGCTTTGATTAAAAAAGTAGGACCGGCCAGATTAACTGGCGCGAAAACTAATTGGGACGGCTTTAAAAAAGATATTGAAGCAAATATTGAGCTGAGCGTATCACTTAAAACGCCCTATGAACTTGAAGTTGAAGTAGATCGCTTCGTCGAAATCTTACAGGATGCCGCGTGGAAGAATACTCCCAACCTAAGGAGAACCCCGGCCAGTTACATTAAAATTTATCCGCAGGAAATAAACGAGATGATAAAGGAGAAGAGAAAAGCGCGTAAAAGATGGCAACAAACTCGGGCTCCGCAACATAAAGCACATCTTAACCGTTTGTGCAACTCACTAAAAAGATCTATTAAAGACCTTAAGAATAATGAAATACAAACTTACCTAGAAAGCTTAACGGCAGAAAAAGATTCTAACTATTCGCTTTGGAAGGCTATAAAAGGTATTAAAAAACCTCAAATTCAAGCCGCCCCAATTAGGAAAAATCAAGACGAATGGGCCAGGCATGATAAAGAGAAAGCACAAGTTTTTGCCACCCACCTGGAAGAAACTTTCAAACCGTTTGATGGACAAGCTCTTATTGAAAATATAAATACGTCCTATATAGACAATAGCGTAATAAGAAATGCAACACTTGCCGAACTTAAGGAAGAAATAAAGAAACTAAAACCTAAGAAAGCTCCTGGATACGACCTTATTACGGGAGAGGTTCTTAAAGCACTACCAAGAAAAGCTCTAATTAAGCTTCTGTTCATTATAAACGCCGCGCTTAGACTAGAATTGTTCATAGTCAATGGAAAGTCGCCGAAGTTATAATGGTCCTTAAGTCTGGAAAACCGCCGAATGAAAAAACGTCTTATAGACCGATTTCGCTTCTTCCAATTATATCCTAAGTGTTCGAGAGAATATTGGTTAAGCGAATACAGCCGGTAATAGAAGAAGGGCATCTCATCCCGGATCATCAATTCGGATTCAGAAGTAAGCATTCTACAGTTGAACAAGTACATCGAATAACACATGTCATCGAAAAATCACTTGAAGAAAAAAAGATTTGTTCAAGCGTATTCCTTGACGTTTCTCAAGCCTTTGACAAGGTGTGGCATGAAGGCTTAAAGTTTAAATTACGACAAGTTCTGCCAGAGTACCTATATAATATTTTGAAGAACTACCTTACGAATAGACTTTTCCGTGTCAAATATGGAAACGAATATTCTGATTTTAAGGAAATAATGGCTGGGGTGCCGCAAGGAAGCTTTATTGGTCCAGTCTTATATCTATTATACACTCGTGATATTCCGCAAGTAGAAGGCACTGAGCTAGCTACATTTGACGACGACACTGCTATCTTGGCAGTAGGTAAAATGGTCGAAGATACTACAGAAAAACTGCAAGAAGCTTTGGATAGAGTAAATGAATGGACGAAGATTTGGCGAATCGCACTCAACGAGACCAAATCTGTTCGTGTAAATTTTACTTATAAGAAAATAAATAATTTGCCGATCTTTTCAAACTCGGTTCAAATTCCGTTTGCAAACGAGGCTAAGTATCTTGGAATGACACTTGATACAAAGCTGAAATGGAAAACGCACGTAAAGAAAAAACGCAAAGAACTAGATAATAAATATCGAGAAATGTATTGGTTACTTGGAAAATATTCCAAGCTTAATATATATAACAAACTGCTTTTATATAAGCAGGTGCTAAAGCCTGTATGGACATATGGTATACAACTCTGGGGTTGTACCAAAATAACTAATATTAAAATTTTACAAACTTTTGAGAAAAAAGTGCTAAGAGGTATTGTTAATGCGCCATGGTATATCCGAAATAGCGATATCCACAGAGATCTTGGCATTAAAACAATCGAAGACGGAATCAGAAACTACGCGAGAAAGCATAAAAGTCGACTAGAAAGTCACGCTAATATAACAGTCCTCCAAGTTTTGGATGAAAGAAATTTACTTCGCCGTCTACAAAGAATCAAACCTTTAGACTTAGCGCGTTAAGTAACTGCGTCTAAACTGCGGAGCTAGCAGGAACTTCTAATGGGAAGGTACCTGCAAAACGTCATTATTTCGCGAAACGAAAACTACTTGATAAGTGGAATACTTAGTTGTAGTAAAAATAAAAAACAAGTCTGTTTTGAAGGGAGGTTTTTTAGTGGGTAAGAATCCCACACTACTATGAGCACGCGCTGTCCATCCTCATAGTGTCTTGTTGAAGATTTTCACCTACCCTCGGAAAAAAAAAATGTATATAGATAGATAATGGGTGCCAGAACATAGCGGATATTAAGGAAATGAAAAGCTCACCTGCTAGCCAGAACAGGTGCTGCGTTAAACTTTATGATGCCAAGACCATTCTGTGGATTACATGTGAGTACGGCAAAAAGCTGTATCAAAAATTGGCTAAAAGGAAATGCGTATCATTACTGGATGGAAACTGACGATAACAGACAAGCCAAGATCTTTCTGCCAAATACTTCCCTCAAAAGAACGAAACAACTCCTACAATTAACTAGGAGTCAGATTTGAATAGCCACAGGGCACTGTCGAGTGAAAAAGTATCTCATGGCTATAGGAATAGCACAAGACCGCATCTGCAGAATGTGCAACGAAGACTAAAACATCTTATGTCACTGTAACTGTCTAATCAGAGCACGTCACGTTTATGTAGGTAAATTCTACCTCGAAGCAGAAGACTTATCTGCAAGCTCACTTAAAAGCATAGTAGATTTCATCACCAAATCTAGAATATTGAATGAGCTTTAAGATCAGAGGAAATCACAATAGGCCTAATGAGGCCGCTGTGATAAGGTGACCTAATCCCACCTCTTCAACAATCTACAATCTAGGTATAAATATTTTGTTACCTAGAGTCTCCTAGTGTTATAAATAATTTATGACTTTTGGACGTATACTCGTATATTATATTCATATTTTGATAAACCGTTCCAAATCCGGTAATTCAATTCAATTCAATATACATACATACATACTATACGTATATGTACATATATGCAGTGCAACAAATTAATGCGGATTGTTCTTTTATAAGCACGTCTGCACTCGACCAAGCATCGCTAATCAACATGCAAATTTTTGAAAATAAGTCAATCACTGGAAACAATTAGCATTACGTCCCTTTTCTCGAATTCAAAGTCCGTCCTCTCTTCATTGTCTTTAATTTCCATTCTTTCATCTGCATACATAATAGGAAAACCCAAGTACTAGTCTCTGTCTGCCTCAAAAGAACAAATGAAATCATGTCCAATTTGTCATTCTATTGGCCCTCGGGTTGTAGTCCACTCTGGTACCTGTCGCAGACCCATCCCTTTCTTTGCCCGTTCTATCGAAATGGTTTCTGTCAGCTTTGACTAATTTATCACCTTCTATACTACAACTAATCACAGCCGATTTCCATTTGACTAGCCTTTACTGTTGTCGTACCTGTGCGAGACGTGACGAAAATTACCGCCCTGAGGCGCCGCCAGCCGTCGTTTGCTGCCATTGCCATTCAATTGTATATTGAACACCTCTGTACTAGGCCGCGGTTGGACCTTTAATTGAGCATTGCCGTCGTACTATGTAATTTTTCCAACACCATTTGAAAGCATGTCTCCCTTCTTTTCACAATCATTCCAGCGATTGGGAGAGAAACTCATTTAATTTCATGCGACGTGCAGACATAGAGAATCGACGCTCAGGATAAATATTCTCAACTGTTGACATGGCAATCTTTTTGGACTCAGTTAAGCCCTTTTTGTGTGCATAACGAGCTGGGGATGAATTTTAGACATCAGAAGCCTTGTGGCGGCGGAAAATTGTTCTCTAGTTGTACATCGTTTAAATGCGACCGCAGTCAACGAAACCAATTTGCCCTCCGGTCACCCTGGAGATAATTACTCATTCTTAGGGTGTTCTACTGTAGAGTCGGCTGCGGTGAGCCTAACGAGACAGACGGCATTTGCCGCCCTTTCAGTCAGGAAATGTTGACTTTTTAAATGCAAAGTGACTGAATGGTCCGGGAATTACGAAAAAGGGTGTGCAGTACAACTCCGTACATATCTTTTTAGGGCAGTCAGCCAGGGGAAAATATCCTGAAAATCTTTTATTTTCTTTTTACATTGGAATTTTTGACTGACGCTTTCGAATACAAATTTGTTTTAATTTTAATGAGTTTCCGCTGAATTAATCTAAGCATTTCTATCCCCCATTACGTCCTCAGTGACATCGTGTAGGAGTTTATTGGAATATTACAAAGGAAATAAAAATCAAAGAAACTGGAGACTTTTCTTGGAAGATGACATATGTCGCAGCAAAGCATGAAATGATCTTAAAATATTGCTTTTAACTAAAGCTACGTTAGCTTTGAGGTTAAAATAAAAATGCTTATTCAGCGTTGGGGTGTAAGCCCACAAACTCCAGATATGAAGTCTGAAAAAGAAACCGTCAGGTCGTTTTGGTACAGACGGACAGATTTTTGAGTTACTTTGTAGTCGTAATATCATTTTTGATTAAAATCTGAAGTTTGAACTTTTTCATGATTACAAGACTAGAGAAGACAAGACTATACAAGACTTGCGTGAGCAGTGATTAGAAAACTACTTCACTGGAAGAAGTTCTACACTCTCAGTCACTTTGAAATGCAGACTCACTCCCAAGCTTTTATCGATGTTAGAAACATTAAGCGGTTGGACGGATTTCATTAATATCTACAAACGGAATAGAAATGTTTGCAACATCATTTTAAAACATGGACAATTTTGGGAGAATGAAAAAAGTGAGGCAAAAAAGACTTGCAGCAAATTTTATCACCTTGGAGCGATGAAACACTTGACAAAGTGGAAAAAATGGCGGATCGCATCATAGAGACGACAAACGTGGTATCAGTGGCAACAACCAGGCCAAAAAACGACTTTCGCAAAGAAGACCAGTCGCCTTCGTCACTAGCCAGGTTATCCGCACAAATGGACGACATTTGCAGACGTTTTCAGATGCTTGAACAACGGTGCCGACGTGAGCGTACTCCATCACGCTCCAGACAACGAGACTCCCAACAACGGGGTTCTCAGGAAAATAACTATTGCTGGTTTCATCACAAATTTGGATCGCGCGCAACAAAATGCCGACCACCATGCTCTTTCACAGCGGAAAACTAGAAAGCCGAGTTCACGTTAAGGCGAATGAACTCGGTGGCTCATCTGCTCGCCTTTTTGTATACGACAAAACCACCGAACGCAATTTTCTAATAGATACTGGTGCTGACGTGTCTATTATACCATCAAAAAAACGCCTGTTAAACGCTACAAACAATCAATCGAACTTGCTCAGACTTTACGCTGCAAACGGTTCCGAAATCAAAGTTTATGGACAGGAAAAGCTCGTTTTATCACTTGGTCTCCGTAAAACCTTTCCATGGCATTTCACAGTTGCAGATGTACAAGCATCCATAATCGGCGCGGACTTCCTCAACTTTTTCAACATTTCGGTAGATTTACGAAACCGAAAACTAATGGACAACTCGACCGAATTATTCAATACTGGTAGCATTGATTCCTCTGACACCCCTCAGGTAACAATAATCGATACAAATAATCCATTTTCATCTATTTTGAAGGAGTTCAAAGATTTATTCGAAAAGCAGCCAGCGAAACGTCAAGAAGTAAGACCGAGTATAACACATCGAATCCTCACAACTGGGCCACCAGTAACCACAAGACCTCGCCGACTACCACCCGAAAAATTAGCAGCTGCAAAAGCCATATTCCACCAATTCATGAAACAAGGCATATGTAAAGAAGCAACTGGTCATTTCCTCTGCACATGGTCCCGAAAAAAGACAACACTTGGCGGCCGTGTGGAGACTACAGACGGCTTAACGACATCACAGTCCCGGACAAATATTCGATCGCTCACGTGCAAGATTTCGTCAACATCTGTCATGGCAAAAAAGTTTTTAGCACGATCGACCTCGAAAAAGCCTACCACCAGGTTCGAGTGGAGCCAGCGGATGTTCAAAAAACTGCGATTACTACTCCTTTTGGACTATGGGAATTTCATTTCATGACAGAAGGCCTAAAGAACGCAGCGCAAACATTTCAGCGTATGATCGACGAGGTATTGCGCGGTTTGGATTTTGTTGTACCCTACATTGATGACATTTTGTGCGCTTCTGAATCGCTTGAAGAACATGAAATTCATCTTCGCATCATTTTCAAGAGGCTTCGTGAATATGGGCTCACCGTCAACTTATCAAAGTGCGTCTGGGGTAAGTCAGAGGTTCAATTTTTAGGTCACCTAGTTTTACCTGAAGGAATCAAACCGTTGCCGAGTAAAGTTGCTGTCATCCAGGAATTCGAGAAGCCGAAAATAGCCAAGGATTTACGTCGATTTTTAGCTATGATAAATTTCTACAGGAGGTTTATTGCAAACGCTGTCACCATCCAGGATCGTCTTCAAAGACTTATCGAAGGTAATGTCAAAAACGACAAGCGACAAATTAAATGGACCTCCGACTCCGAAGCAGCATTAATTGAGTACAAAGACGCACTTTGCAAAGCAACTTTACTAGTTCATCCTACTGCGCATTCCAAGGTTTCGTTGGCAGGCGCTGTTTTGAATCAGACAGTAAGCAAAGAAACAAAACCTTTAGCTTTCTTTTCCAAAAAGCTGTCAGGTTCACAACAAAAGTACTCAACATACGATCGAGAACTACTGGCTATATACGAATCTATTAGGCATTTCAGACCCTTTTTAGAAGGGCGAGATTTTACTATTTTCACGGATCACAAGCCTTTGGTCTACGCTTTTCTTCAAAAAGCGGACAAAGCTTCACCCAGACAAGTTCGATACTTGGATTTTATCAGCCAATTCTCGACTGATATACGTCACGTATCAGGAAAAGACAACATCGTTCCGGACTTGCTTTCAAGGATCGAGGAGGTGAAAATAAACGATGCTATCGATCTCAACGAATTGGAAAAAACCAGAAAACGGACCCATAGTTGCAAGCCTTACTGTCAGACAACAAAACATCTCTTATATTAAAAGAAATTAAATATACAGAAACGGCAGCTACGATAATTTGCGATGTCTCAGGTATGTACATTCAAGCATTCGTTACTAAAAAGTTTCGAAATACCGTTTTAGCAAACATTCACGGCCTGACACATCTCGGAAACCGAGCTACCATGAAGCTCCTACAACAACGCTATGTTTGGCCAATGATGCGAAGAGATTGTACACAATTCGTGAAACATTGCATAGTATGCCAGCGATGCAAGATTCAAGTACACAATAGGGCACCACTGCAGATTTACAACGAGCCCGCAGGACGATTTGACCACCTGCACATGGATCTAGTTGGCCCTTTACCTCCGTCAAATGGATATTCGTACCTACTAACAATCATCGATCGAGTAACCCGTTGGCCAGAGGCTATTCCCATCACCGACATTACAGCGGAGAGCGTAGCTAAAGCTTTTGTAACAGGCTGGGTATCTCGATACGGAGTTCCATCTCGCATAACTACGGACCGTGGTCGACAGTTTGAGTCCTGTTTATTTCGTCAACTGAACAACATCTTGTGTTCGCCATCTAAAAACCACCTCATATCATCCCCAAGCCAACGGGATGGTGGAACGTTAAAGCCCTAAGAATTCCTGGTCAATTTTTTGTATCCCCACAGGAAAACGTCAACGACATCGACTTCATAAGAAAGCTTTCACAATCATTAAAGAAGTATTGTCTCGTGGATCCGGTTCATCATGGTTCATCCAAACTGTTTTTTATTCAACCATCGTTAGAGACTTGCACTCATGTTTTGGTTCGAGTAGACGCAGTGCGGAAACCACTTCAACCACCATACAACGGACCATTCAAGGTAGAAAAAAAAATACAAAAAGTATTTCAAAGTCAACGTCAATGGATCAGTGCAAAAAATTTCGATCGATCGCCTCAAGGCCGCATTCATCACAACAAATCTAGAAACGATGACAGGAAACGCATTACATGAAGGGGAACAGAACGCGTTCCGGCAGATTGGTTAAACTTCGCTTACCCAGGCCCTCACACTAGAGGGGGAGTAATGTAGCAGCATTACCATGAATCAGCAACAGCATCACTAATGTAGCAGCACTACCATTAGCCAACAATAGCAACACGTAAACTTAAATATATAGTGACACGCACAACATGTACAAATTTAAACCCCGCTAAAAATTAACACTTCGAAGTAAATAACGAATCCCGATATGGATCCCGCAACATCACGCCAGCAGACCCTGATGCAGATCATATTTTTCCCTAACATCTCTACCGGTAGGCAAAAACGATGACGATTAGATCAGGAGCAGCGACCGAGCACGGTCCTATTTAATCAGGCGTTTTGCAAACGAATACAGAGCTTAATTGTCTTAGGTTTAGTTATATTAATAAATAGTGAATTTCATTAAATAGTTTTCTTCTTTTTTTATTTTCTCAACCGAAGAACTAAATTGGTGACCCCCAGCCAATACATTTTTTAAGCTAATGGTTCATAGTTCAAATCCTGATGTCAGCAAGCATTTATTTATTTCTCATGAAATATATGAAGTCAGTCCAATCAATTGCGAAAGCTTGTGTGAACACTACTGCGAAGTCATAACACTGGCAGTACCTTAGTCATATGGCTGGGAAAATGGTTCGCTCTGTTGATTATGATTTGCCTATGACACGGTTATCGGGAAAAAATACTGTGCATCAGAAGCAAAGACAAAAAATAACAAAAATTTCCCCAGTTATCTGGACGCCACCCCCGGAGTTTTTGTGGAGCATAAACAACTGAGCTTCAAACCATTACACCAAGCCTTTCTCTCTCGCTCTATCTATCCTTTCCAATGTCCGCACTGTGTGTAAACATGTTAAAGGTATTCATAATTGTCCCTTGAGTGCGCGCAAAATCAAATAAAAAAAATAAAAAATTTGCAGGTCCAGATTGAATGTCTACCATATTTTGAAGAGGTCTTCTTCCACCCTGGATAACTACGAATTATCTCTGCTATCTATCATACACCTGGGGCATCGTTTCAGATAGGTGGAAACTTGCGTACGTTCTACCTATTCCTAAAAAGGACGCTAAAACCTCTTACTATCCACCCATTACTTTAACGTCTGTACTTTCCAAAGTCATAGAAGGCATTGTCAATCACTACCATATGACTTATATCGATAGAAATCATCTTCTCAATGATTGTCAGTATGTTAGTTTATGTCCTGTATCCCCTTGTGGGTCCTAGGACATCTACTACGCCTACGCGGCATTGGGTACGGATTCTAGCTATTTGTCTCTCCCGACTTTTCCCCATCTGCCGTTCCTTCTTCTCAACTATTCTGCACCACATTTTCTTCGGACCGTCAGATGTTCTACCATCTTGTTATCAACATGAGAACCAAAGAATGTGTTCTGCCGTTCCTCTTTGTTCCCCACAGAGTCTGCATATAGCTGTGTCTGATAAAATGTTTTATTTTATTCATATGGTACCTGAGTCAAAAATGTCCGGTTAGGTAGTCCGTTAGAGTTCGCAAATCGTCTTTACTGAATTTAAGAAGCTTGCTTACTCTATTTTTGTTGGGGCTTACGAACTTTTTCGCTTGTGATCCAGTGTTCTTGGTCTGGAGTTTGTTCCTTCCTACACTTGTGGATCCATGTTGAGTGCTCTTAGCCAGCCTGACGTCCTTAAAAAACTGTAAAGATTATAAAGCGAAACATCAAATAGCTCTTCAATGCCTTGGAAGTAGTAGTTTCCTAGAATTTTGTTTCTTAGATGACACAGAAAGTGGGGAGTATCTTCATGAACTTCTTCATCGCTGCACCCCCTGCACAAATCGTTTCATTTCTAAAGTGCAACTTCTTAGTAGATTGTGACTAGTGAGTACGTTTATTATTAAGGAGAGGGATCCCCCCTCTCTTGGCAGCAATTTATTGGTTCTGTTTTTATCCTACTTTAGACACAGTCTACGAGATATTTCACATGTGGAAAGTAGTACCCATATGTTTGCTGCCTTTATAGTATGTCACATCATCTGAGGTTACAAAGTGAAGTTTTAACTGATTTGTTAGCTCGTTCCTTTTTCGCCAACTCGTTCGCTATTTCCTTATCCGTGACACCCTTGTCACCGGGGACCCAGCAGAGTTTAACGTTGTGCTGCGAGCCAAGCAGCTTGAGCTCTTCGCGACATCTCTTAACAAATTTCGATTTTATTTCTATAGCAGAGATTGCTTTTATAGCCACCTGGCTTTCAATGAAAATTGTGATATCTTCTTGTGATATTGACATTATTGAAATTAGATTGGCAGCTTCCGTCATTGGTAAAACCTCCGCTGGGAAAACACTGCTGTGGTCAGGGAGCCTAATGGAGCTGGGAATATTGAGCGTTTCCGTGAAGACGCCCAAGATGGATAAAGACTTGTTTTCTAATACTTTTCCTGTTTCCCATTCTTCTCTGTTTGGAAAGATAGAGGAGAAGGATTAAATGAAGTCCAGTTGGCCTTGATTTCCAGTCGTTGCACTGACTAATTTTGTGCGCACTTTTTACCGCAGACTCTTCCGTCGTAAATAATGACTCTGACCCCACTATTTTTTAATTTCATAAGCATTTCGTTGACAACTAAGTTTCATATAACAGCAGAGAAATTACCGGTTGATTTGAACGGTAAGAAGGAGTCAATAGCCCATTTGATCCTGTCTTCGGTTATAATGTCATCCGGAGGATGTCACTTCTGTTTTAGTTTGTATTCTATCAGCTGCGCTAATACTGCTGTTTTGAGCTGGTATGCACCAGGAAAATTAGTATCTAGCAGGAGGCGCAGTGTTTCGGCAGAGGATTGTATCCACTTCCCTTTCTCATGCTTCAGATATCCTGAAATAGCTGGTTCCTTCGAGAGGATTTTCTTAAGCCTGGCCGATTCTGAAGTATTCTGAATGGCGTTACAGAATACGCGTCAAGAAGTTATTATTGTATATGGTTATTTTGCACTGCGACCTAGTGGTCTATTGTGCCCCCTGCTAATACCTCGGAGAGGTTTGTTTCATCATTAGAGTTCCCTTGGTACTCTTGCCCATGGGTTCTGAGTGCTTCGTCCTTGGCCAAAACACGCCTGCCCCTGTGCCTTCTTCGGTTCGCGAACCGTCTGTATGACACTTTATGGTGGATTCGTTACTCCACTCTTTCTTTTTACTTAACTTTTTACTAAAGTTTTTCTCAAAGTTAAATTTTCTAATACTGTCGTCCATGGCGACTGCCAGAAGGGGAAGTTTCTTGAGAAGTGCATCGTATTCTCTGAACCAACGCATTTCTCCCTTCCAATACCTTCTTTTGCCATCCTTAGGATCGTCCGCTTTGCATTTTGCCCCACTACGAAATGGAGTGGTGTTAGCTCCAAGAGTACTTCCATGGCTGCAGTTGGACATGCTCTTATGCCCCAGTGATGCAGAGGCACGCAAGCCTTTGCACTTTAGTGAGTGCCCTCCTCGTTGTGACTAGACTAGTTCGCTTTGTCCATGCTATTGCTCCATAAGTAATCATTGGTCTCACAATAGTAATACACATCCATCTTAGAATGTTTGGACTAGACCCCTAAGACTACAATGTCATCTGCGTAGACTTGACAATTAATTCTAAGGTTTGTTAACTTTTAACTTCACGCACTTAATTCTCCAAAAACCGGTTTTCCATCGAGGCATGCCATGCCATTATTTGAAAATACGATATATTCCCGTTATGCTTATTCCTTATTAAATTTTCTTTGGGGTAATTATGAACATTGCATTTTCGATTTCTTTTCTTCATCAAATGTTTTCATTTTGATTTAGTTCGCTTTTGATGAAAGAATTTAAATGTAAGTTCAACCAAAACCAATTTCCAGTATCGCATAGTTAAGCTGGATGAAACACTATAAATTTAGAAAAAAACCAAAATGCAAAATCGTTTACAATTACCCCCTTTGACCCTAAGCACAACTTTCGCCCGTCTCCCCTGGTTTGATATATATCCCAATGCAAGACAACTTTTTGTTATTCTGACAAGGTGTGGTAGTAGTTTTTCTTACCCCCTTTGTAATAGGGCTGGCATAATACCATCCACACCTGGTGACTTGAAGGGCTGGAAGGAGCTTATTGTCCACTCGATTCTCCCTTTTGAACAGATAGCCCCTGCAATCTCCCAATCTTGCTTCCGAGGTCTGGTCATGTTGGTCATGCTCGCGTCACAGGTGTTCCGCGAACTTCCGGGGAAGTGAGTTTCTAGGAGCTGTAATGTTCTTTGTTCCTCATCTTCAGTTAAACTGGCATTTTTAGATAGATAGATAGATAGATAGTTTTATTAACTGGCATTGAAAGCCATTCATATTAAATTTACAATGGTATTACATGTTATTATAATTATATTTTTACGGTACAGTTTTACAGAAAAAAGAAAAAAAAAAACACAATTTCATAATATATATATTTTTTAATAAGTTTGTCTTGCGAATTCAATGGCTACTTTTTTAAATATTTTCAAATTTAATTAATTTTTCACATTATTAGGCAGTTCATTAAATAACTTAAATCCTCTATATATCAGTGAATTTTGTGATTTAGCACTTAATAAATTTGGCACTCTTATGTCATGCATATTTCTTAATGAATATGGTTGTACTTCTCTAACATACATTACATATTTTGATAGATACTTTGGCATTAAGTTATATTTAATCTTATACACGAAAACTAATACATTCATTACAATTCTTTGTTTAACGGACAGCCATTTCAACGTGTCTAACATAACATTAATGGACACATATCTATTGCACTTTAAAATACACCGCATAGCTTTATTTTGTAGTAATTGCAGCCTTTGTATCATTGTATCGTTACATAAAAAAAGAACAGTTGAAGAATACTCGAAGTGTGGCTTAACTATCACATTGAAAATCTTTATTGCACTTAATGTAGAAACTTCATTCCTAATTCTCCTTAAAAAACCTATTTTTTAGCAATTTTTTTACATATATAGTCAACATGATTTGCGAAACTGAGTTTACTGTCAATAATTATACCTAAATATTTTTATCTCGTCGACCCTCTCAATAGCTTCGCCGTCAATTATTAGGCTTATGTCCTCGCCTTGCTGTCCGTTTATCATTATCTGCTTTGTTTTGCTGACGTTGAGTTTTAATTTATTTTGTTTTAACCATGTATTGACTCTTGCAAGGTCTTCTTGCATCCTACGCTGACAATCTTCTTTGTCCTTGCCGGTTACATAAATAACTGCATCATCCGCAAATAGCGCAATTCTTCCATTTTTAACAGCATAATGCATATCGTTAATATAAATTAGGAATAGAAGCGTTCCTAATACCGAGCCTTGTGGTACACCAAATGATACCTCTTTTTCAACCGATGTTTCACCGTTCACTTTTACGACTTGCGTTCTTCTTGTCAAGTACGAACAAAACCATTTGAGTTCATTGCTTTTAACACCATATTTTTCTAATTTTTCTAACAAAATTGATCTATCGATTGTTTCGAATGCACGTTTTAAGTCTAAGAAAACACAATACACACGTTTTCTTTCCGCAATATCTTCCTTCCAATTGGATACAACTAAGTTCACTGCACTTTCGCACGAGTGCATTCTTCTAAAGCCAGATTGTATGTCCACTATTAGGTTATATTTTTCAAAGTACTCACAAAGTTGTTTAAAAACAATCTTTTCGAACACTTTTTCACACAGAGGCATAGAATTAATAGGACGATAGTTATACATAATTTCGTATTTGCAACTTTTTCAATTGGCGTCACTACAGATTTCTTCCATGAATTTGGAAATTGAGACAAAGCTAAGGATGTGTTAATTATAGTTAGCAATGGCGGCACAAATATAGCATAGTTATCCAAATATCGTTTTGAGCTCATACTCATACAGTCTATTTTGTTTTTCATTGATTTAAGGACAACTTGAATCTCTTCACGCGAAACACTTTCAAATTTAAAGACAGAATTTACTTCAATAACACGGTTAACAAATGGTATAAATGGGATCGAGTCACTAATTTCGACAACACTTTCAACAAAAAAGACGTTAAATTTGTTTGGTAATTGTTTCATATCCACGCACGTTTCATTATTAAAAACTATATTCGTCACTTCATTGCTCTTTTCTTTTTTTAATACGTATCGTTTTAAGTTTTTCCACATAGTTTTTTGATCGAAGAAGTTTTCTACTTTTTCTTTAATAAATCTGTTTTTGCACTTTTTTATCTCCGTTTTGTATCTATTTATTATATTTCTAGATTCCATCCAGTCCACTTCATTATTAGTGATCAATGCTCTGCGGTGCTTTATCACTTTTTCTTTTTGCAAGTTCTTAAGAAAGGGATGTTGTGATGTGTTTTGGCATTTGGTGTTGGCATTCCCCCCGATTTTGCTGGGGCTTTATGTAGCCTGACTGCAGCAGGAGTGCTGTTTACTGTCTCACAGAACTTCCTGAAGCTTTCTTTTTTCGCCCTTCTTAGCTCTTTGTTGTAGTTTGTAAGTACCGCCCTGTAGCTTTGCCAATCTTCATTACGCTTTGCCCTGTTAAACAACTTGCGTGTATCAAAACGTAACTTTGTTAGATTGCTGCTCCACCAAGGCACATCTTTCCCACCCTTTCTATTGCTTATGGGACAGCTCGATTCGAATGCGTTTGTAATTGCGGTACTAATGCCCTCTACCGCGTTTTCTAACTCTAGATAGAGTGCTGGAGCCCTCCTATGATCGATATGCTCCAGATTACTGTCTAGGGTTTCTTTGAACACATCCCAATTCATTTTTCTTGCGTCTCTGACTGGATATCTTATGATACATGCACTATCTAAATCAAACACAATAATTCTATGGTCAGGTAATGACGGCTCATCTGATACTTTCCAGTTTCTGACTAACCTACTGATGCTCGGGCTACCCAACGTGAGGTCAAGAACTCCCTCTCTAACTCTAGTAACAAAAGTTGGGATATTCCCTACATTATATATATCAAGGGATGAATAAAGAATGAATTCTAGTAAAGACTCACCCCTGGTATTGGTGTCGGTGCTCCCCCATATAACATTGTGAGCATTGGCGTCAGATCCAATCAGCATCGGCATTTGGAGCTTATTACAGTGCTAGGATGTTACAACCGGAACAGATTCGAAGCCTGTATCTCTTTTAGCAAGAATGACCTACGATTCTAACAGGCTTCCTAACGGGGCACTTACGGAAACTAGGTATAACAAATGAAGACCTTTGCAAATTCTGCAATGTGTCAAGCGAGACTCCGGAACACCTTCTGAAATCTTGTGGGGCACTGACTCACAAAAAATTGAAATACTTGGGCAAGTACGAAATATGAGATGATGAGGATATGCCTGCCATGGATCCACTTCTCATTCTCAGATTCCTAAAAGAAACTGGTTTGGAGTTTGTGTTTGGTTTCAAACACAATTCGGGGGGAATTGTATTGCGAGGGGAATTCTAACGAGGGAATAAACCTCTCCCAGGTACTAGCAGTGCAAAATAACCCTACACAAATAATAATAATAATACCAAGGTGGTGACCTTTTGTTCTTTATGGTCCTTAATGGGCAGGAATTAACGTACGAGTATGCTTTATTTAAAACTTTGCTTAGCTTTGATGCGTTGTCATCGATTTCTTTACTAGTGCGAATTGTACATTATTTTAGAAAGTGTTCTTCAGTCCCTGGGCTCACAAGCCCTATTTGCAACCAGCAGATTGTTCTCGAAAATGAATCACCCCGTGCATTGGTATCCGTGCTGCTCCACTGAGCATGGTGAGAGTTGGAGTCACATCCCATCAGTAGATCCCACTTCTTTTTCTTGGCTTGTACAATAAGTGAGCCAGTTCTGATATGGGGCTATCCGCAGAATCATACGACATATAAATGGAAGCAATAATAAGTGGGGGTTTCCCTCGTCGCTTGTACTTTATGACTGTCTGATCAGTGTTGCTATAGGTAGACAAAAGAAAGAGGTTAACCTGGTTTCTAGCTACAATGCACGCTCTGATCTTACTTTCACGTATGTGATCAGGTCCTTCGAATTTAGCCATTTTACTAACTCTCGGCATACCCAGGGCTCCAGTATGAGAGCGATATCTATGTTTCTGTCTTTCATAAGGCAGATAAGATTAGCGCTAGCGCGCCAATTTCCATTGGTAGCTGAAAAGCCTACGTTCTGGATTGCCAAAGACGAAAACCGCAACCAGTTAACTTTCTTTCACGACCGCAGAGTTTGTTCTCGCTCTTTTGCTGCTCGTAGCCGTTAGTGAAATTGTGTCGTCAACCTTCATTTTCTGGAGCAACTCGCAACTTACAGCTCAGGCGTACCTTTGCTAATAGTTGAGCGTTGCGGATTAAACCTGATCGCAGCCCAGGTGGAAGGCAAGTGACTTTTCATTCTTGTGGCGCTCTTTGTATTCCTAAACTTGACGCCCGAGTCCAAGCCTTGGCACTGCTTCAGCTCCCTAGATAGAAGGACAACCGTGCAACAGCTGTCGATAGTTGTGTTTATGTCCTCTGGTTTCACGGCGTCGGCATTAACATGACGCAGTAGCGATAGTTCCGCTGAATCCGCTTCGCTCAAAGAATGTGGACCCATCAAAGTTTCTGTGGTATTCAACGTCTGCGTCTTCTGCGTCACCACCACTTCCTGGACCAAGCATGTACGGGTAGAGGACACGATGCTATGCTTGACGGGAATATTTGGAGACACAGTTGGCTCAAGTATTGCGGTACCTACTCTCTCCTCCTCAGGATGCGATGAGGCCATCCTTTGTTCCGATGTACAAGGAATAGTCTTGAATACGGGTGGTCCCATCGGCTTAACAGAACCTGGCCCCTCTGCCAGCTCCTACCTCCGTGAGAAAGAAAAAGCTTGCAGGAAGTCACGAGCGCTATCAGGCTTTCTGTGATCCCTTTTGCTAAGCTGCTGCCGGCCCTCTTTCCCTAGCTTCCCAGTCGTCGACTTGGCTATTCTACTACGAGTGTAAGTCTTTAACGAAATGGAGATTTTGGATGAGCTGGGATGGTGTGTTTGCTCGTTAACCGATGTGTGCAAGTTCAAGCCCCAGCAGGGGAAAGCAATCATCAGAGAATAAAAAGGAAAACGAATAACATCTAAGTTTTTCAAGCAACTGCACTAAAGAAAGGTTCATGCCTGGTAGTATAATGGACCGGAGAATCTGTTTGTTCTGGGATTTGGGTTTAATTATAAAAAAAAATGCCACGGTCATTGAGAAGCAGTTGCTCCGTTGCTTCCCCCTTCCAAAGCAGCCGATTTGGTGGACGGATTTTGGAGTAAGAGGCTTTCCTCCTGCTCCGTCATTGTTTTGTGTGTTGTTTGGGAATTGGTTTTTTTAAAGTTCTCAATGCCGTTTCTTACACGTCCCCGTATTGTCGTTTGTTTTGTTTTTATTTATGCCATTAATTTTTTACCCACGAATATGAGAAAAGAAAGATTGTCCTGTACTCACCCTCTTTATAGAGGAAAGATGATTTAAAATAAAACTGAAGCCCCCAAATATATTACGCTCGCGACTGAGCACACCCTCAGTTATGCAGGTCTCGGCGCGTACCTTACTTTGGCTGATCGTCTTTTGGTTGAACCTCCTCGCCGTCAACCTTACCGGCATGGTTGAACCTGTTTGAATATACGTAGGTATGACCTAGCCACTCGTATATATTCTTCTGCAACGCTCTTCAGATCATTGGATGATGCTCTTCCACCGCAACAAGGTAGACAATAGTCGGAAGAGATTCTCCCAAGGTAATGAAAATCCGATTTACCAGCAATGCATTATTCAGCTGATGAGTTTGTTCCAAGGCTGATTATTTTAGTTTTTGCTGTATTTATTTTTAGCTCGACGACGCCTGGCTCCCACTTTACACCTGTCTGTAAGAGAGTAAGCATAAATCGTCATCGTAGTGAAAGTGTTGCAGTTGGAATGTAAGAGTCTATCGAATTCTTCCGTTTCCCGTCGACAAAGTTGTTAATCATACCTCTCCTGTCCAGTAATGATCCGCAAGGAATTGATGTGATCGACAAAGGCGGATCCAGAACCGAAACCTGCTTGTTTGACATCTAGTTCAACTTGTTCGCAGAAAAGTCGTCACAACGACAGCGACAGACGAACTGAGCTTTGGCATTGGTGTTATGGTCAATTTGGGTACTGAAAACATAGTTGAGTTCAATGCGTCAAAAACCCAGTGCTGTCTCGTTCCTGAAACAGAAACGTTTTTTTCACTTCTAATGACTTCGCTATGGTCAATAATGCGTAAATTCGTTTGAAACGTTTGTGGGGCGCCGTGGCGTAAGTGGTTAGTGTGTCGGATCACTACGCATGAGGTTCCAAGTTCGAATCCCAGAAAACACCAAAAAGTTTTTTTACGGTCCCACCTCTCGCGAGCGTATGACAAACATCCGAGAGTATTGTTGTCATGAAAAAGCTTCTCAATTCACCGTTCGGATACGGCACTAAACTGTAGGTCCCTTCCATTCGTGTGAGAAATATAACGCACACAACATGAGTGGTTGCGAGAAGCTAGGCCCTGACACTTTCAAGAGCTGTTGCGCCAAATATTTGTTTTTTGTTTTGTTCGTTTGAAACTTGAATATAACTCGTATGTCTAGACGGGTGCTGTCGCTATGTGCTTGAGTTTACTTGATGGTGTTCAGCAAGCTTTTAAGCTGATCGGTAATCAATCAAATTTCCTAGTTTGAATATCACTGAAATGTTGGAAACATAGTCCTCCTACATCGGTACTCCCATCACTAGCGTTCGGATGGCATATACAGTTGTATCAGGCCCTAGAATTGAATCCAGCTTAGCTGCGTTAATCTTATAAAAGACTGCATAGCCTGGAGGTTTCCATCATTTTCATCAACTCTCCACAGAACTTTCTATATGATTCCAGTTTGGCTTTCCTTACTTTCATCTTATAGTCTTTTTACGCAGACGTCGAGTCATGGACGTACTCGTACTTCCCTTTGCATTGGGAAATGGCGCATATTCAATTGACTCGCGAAAAGGAAAAAAATGCCTTTCGCTAAATTATCGGCCCTTAGCCTTGCTGTCTCTGCTAGTCAAAGAGATAGAAAAAGTCATCAACGCCTGTATAATAAAATATGTGGAGAGACACGTACTAATAAGCGACTGACTGAATGTCTTTGTGACGCCAATTTCACTTTCAGAGATAGGCGAGTAGGATATCACAAAATGTCAGCAGTTTTTTCCATACCATCAATTTCCGATTGTGCGATTTGATATAAATGTATTGGGTCAAACTTACCTTTAGTCAGTACTTTTCTATTGGCATTTCTTTTTGGTTGCCTTACGTTTTTCTAGATACGGGTCTATATCGTTAATATTCTTTATGATAAATGTCAAAAGTCGTTCGAATACGTAGTCCGAATGTTTCAGATAGATGTTGCTACTTCAATGGCATTGTAAGTTATAACTACAATAGCATTGTAAATAAAAACTACACGCGTAAATTAATACAAAGCGCGTTTCTTCCAAGCAGATGCATCTAGTCCATTAGTGTGCGTATGTTTTTATTGATGCCAAGTGCCGTCAGCACGATTAATTGCACCATTGTTCAAATCTAGAAACGACTTTATAATCATGTGTTAGAAGACTTTCGATCGGCAAGCACCATTAAACCATTTCTCCTGGGCAGCCTTAATTGATTCCCATGTCAGAACTGTCAAAAAATCCCCACCAAACTATTTCTCACCCTCACTCACTTAAGTGCTGACAACCAAGAAAGATCTCTGGCGTCATCATCACTTTTATCGTCACCCTCCGCACGGAAATGGATAATTTCCATGCACTAAGTGCGATGTAATTATGAGACTCCCTACAGCCACTGCGCCGACGGGAGTGAGACTTGTAAGCACTCATTTCAAATCAAATACTATGCCTCCCCGCTCTCTAGCTGTCCATCTATCTATCCGTCCACTTACTCAAGTCATTCAAAATCCTTGGTGTGTATGAGGCTTGCTACTGCAGCAAGCCCAGTGTGTTGGTTAATTTGTCGACACTTTTCATGTTCGATTACTCCATTCGGCTTTTTGTTGGCTTCTCATTTTATGCTTCGGTGTTAATTGATCCTGACTACCATGCCACGCCATATGTCGGGTGCGGGCTTCACTGCACCGGCTGTCACCTGACACCGCCGGCTTAGGTTAGGGAACAACACAGGCAGAAGCAGTTGCACACACCCCTCATATAATCTCTATTTTGTTATCTTAGTTGGTCTGTGGTGTTCTCGTGGTGTTTGCGGTGCACAATTCGAGTGTTAGGAGTAAGTTGATATAATGCCTGGGTATGTGCAATGATTTCAATCATCTGACCACATGACGACCCTTTTGTTGTGAGCCTTTTTCGCATGGGTTTTGTGCGAAAGATTTCTTAATTGCTCCTCGAGTGTCAGCGTTTGGATCGTGTAACCGATCCCCAGTAGCAGATTGCAGTAAGGAATCAGTGTCAACTTTTGGTTTAGCTTGTGTCTCGCAGGACGTTGATTGATTTTGGAACATGTGGTGACACTTTGAATTTTTTTTTTTAAACAGTGTGCTGATAGGTGATATGGCTCGAGTTAAACTCGTGATTTGATTCGAACAAGCAGATTGTTGCGGTTAGATCGAAATTTTACAGTTTTTTGAGTTCACTCATGCAATAGAATAAAATGGTTGCCGAGAGTAACTTGAGCCGAAGAGATTAGGCGACCCTATATGCGTTGGGTGAATAGTTTTCCAAGTGAGCGGTTTGTTCTACGAATGGGGGAATTTGCACGGATGATTACGTGTCTGTTAACGTAAGGCTAAGTTAATTTACTTTTTTGACATGTGAAGTAAGTTTGAAAACAATGTGGGGAAAGTATCTAAATCTTCATACATCTTAGTCACTAAATCGTCCATCAGGTCTATAAAATGTCATAGGTAAATTAGAGCATCATCCACTTACATTCATATATTTATTATTTTTTTTGTCACAATAGGAAACGCGCGACTGGAGCACTCAGACGCAATTGGTTTATTGTACCACCAGAGAGCAATAGCCTGAATTACAAATTTTATTGCACTTGTTCCTTGTCTTTCTAAGAAAGCCAAAGAGGAACTTGCAGGATCAGCACTCATCGAAAATCTACCACCTGATACGAGCAAAAGCAGAACACTTGCTGAGACACTCTAGTTTCACTTAAGCCTTCTTCTTCTTCCTCCTTTTTATCAGCGAGGTTATGATCCGAAAATAAGGAATCATAACCCTCCCACTTCACCGCATTTCTACTGATCCGCCTATTTGACCTCAGAAAATATCGGCAGGCCTGCCGATTTTGGATCACTCGGTTACTGAGGCCAATGAAATGCTGATGTCGTCGCATTTTTTTTTTTTTTTTTTTTTTTATATAATTTGCGCGCACTCAAAGGGTTATGAATACCTTTAACATGCTTACACACAGTGCGGGCGTTGGAAAGGATGGACAGAGAGAGAGAGAGAAAGATGTTGTGGTTCTTGAAGCTCAGTTGTTTTATGCTTCAGCTATTCTCCGGGGGTGGCGTCCAGATAACTGGGGAGATTTTTGTTACTATTGTCATTGCTTCTGATTCACAGTACTTTTTTCCCGATAATCGATGTCAAGGGCAAATCATCATCAACAGAGCGAACAATTTTTCCAGCCACATGACCAAGCTGCTGTCAGTGTTATGCCTTCGCAGTAGTGTTCACACAAGCTTTCGCAAATGATCGGACTGACTTTGTATATTTCATGAGAAATAAATAAATGCTTGCTGACATCAGGATTTGAACCATGAACCATTAGCGTGGCAATTGACGACGTTACCACTACACCATTGTCCGATCCAGGCGTTTATAGGCCTGCCTGTCCTACATCGCGATGTCTTTGGAACGTGCATTGATATTGCCTTTTTAACGGGGTTCAAATGATCTCTTCTTTGAACGTGGCAATACCAACTGAGACGGTCGCGCTCTATTTTTTGTACGATGGTTTCCTTCATGTGAAAGCTTCCACGGATCTTCGAACTTCTTATTCGATCAAGCTTTGTCACTCCTGCTGTCATGCGAAGCATCTTCATCTCAGCTGCCGTTAATTTACTCTCATACTTATTGTACATGGTCCAACATTGCGAACCGTGTGTGAGCGCTGGACGCACAACTGCGGTGTAGAGCTTTCCTTTCAACTTAGGGGACATTTTTCTGTGACAGAAGATAGCGGAATTTTCTCGCCACTTCATCCACCCTACGCTTACGCGATGATTGATGTCGTCATCACAAGTTGCTTTGCTATTGATCATAGATCCCAGATATTTGAACTTTTCACACTTGGGAAGCACTTTTCTATTCAAATAAATGTCTGGAATAGGCCAGAGTGGATCAGAGAACGGGCAGCACAAGTACTCTGTCTTTTTTAACTGTAGTTTCACTTAAGCCTAGCGCATTAATATGCTTGGTGAAAGTGCAGTGACTTGTCAAGATGTCAATAAATTCTTTGCAGTCTTTTGTGCTAAGAGGCAGCAAGAGTGCCGCTGATTTCTTACAGACGTCGCGAAAAACCCAATATTGAATGGAAGCCCTAACCAAGTACGTAGGAAAACCCAGCACAGGTTCTGATCCTTGACCAGCAATACCTTCGGAAATTTCGTTCCCTAAGGTGTCAGTATGACCTGGACCAAGATATGACTTTTTTTTTTTTTTTATTATGCATTATGGATTAAATTCGAGTGATCAATGCAATCCAGAGCCTTTAAAAAGTCTTAAAGTAACACAAAACCAATTTTGTCTGAGTCCAATTCCATACGAAAAAGTTACGAACATTCCCTCAGAAAATCTTAACTTAAAAACCGTATATACATACGTACTCGTACATATGAATAATTTGTAAAGGAAGCGTATTTGCGCCAGCACATGATTTGGGGGAGCAGTAAATGTAACCCAGGGGTAAGGAGTTGATGGAATCAACATGTTTTCTGACACTGATTTCAATAGTATTGGTAAAAACCCGACTTTTGTCACATACAAAAGGCATGAAGTGATTGACCTCGCTCTTTCTAATAGCAGGATCTGTGAGTTGTTAAGAAAGTGACTTGATTTGGGATAGGAAGCCGTTGGGAAACCCTTAATGCCAACAGATGAAATTCCAGAAAAGTTGCCTAAAATAAGTAACGAGAGCTACTTCACTCCAAATTACCTCACATAGAGAGCTTAATAAGCGTAACCGAGCTTTGATTGAGTGGTATGAGAGGTTCTGTTCAGTTCTCTGACAGGTTGCTTGATGTGCAAAGTCTTCCCGGATGGAGTACCGAATATAAGATGTTCAGAAAATTGTCCTGGAAGCTTCTGAATAGAGCACATAAATCAAGAAAAGAACATTATTAGACAACATTTCGTCAGCTTAAAGTGAAAGTATGCTAAGACCAAAATGACAAAATTTTCAGGAGAGTAAATGAACGGTGCTTAATTAGTTATACTCATATGAGTATATAAAGAAAACTGAAAATACTGAAAATACTGAAAGAGCGTATGCAATACGCCTTCATTTGTGTACGGCCAGTTTAAAGAAATTTTGTTTAAAGCATTACACATAACGCAGTTACGATTTTGGAAAATGCAACCGTCACTGTAGAAAACAATTTTTAATGGATCTTCAGTTTTGGCATCCAGTATTACTTTTTCTTCAATCAAATTTACCCATACAATTGCAAGCTCTTCAGCATTTTGGGGTAAATAACCTTTTTTTATGACGTTTATCAGAGGAATTGGAGACCTAAAATGGGGTTCTGAAAAGCTGTTTCGTTTCACTTATACTATTCATATTTGCCAGGTTGTATTGGACGAACTTATTGGAATCAAAGATCTTACCCTGATGATGTTTGCTTGCTCATGGATCTCCACCATGTGACCATATGTCCGATAGCTTCCGACATCTAGAGAGTATTATCTAAATCGATTGTGGAACTGAACAAGATGTCATCGGAAAAATCCGGATTCGTCGAAGGTATAATGAAGCAATAATATTAGCTTAAGCACCAAGTTACAACTGCTCCACTCCAAAGGGAAATCCGTGCTGTTTTACGGATACAGTACACGAAAAGTGACGGCCATTATTACAAGAAAGCTACAATCTAAGAAAAGTTTTGAGTGTGTTCTGGTTGCTTTTTGCCCTACTATGACACCAATAGTCTGCGCTAAACAGCTTTTAGAAAAGCTAAAGCAAGCCATATGCTACCACAGACTGCTGTGTGCAGGTACTTTATGAAGGGTTCTTTTTTTTTATATTTCATGGATTTTGAAAGTTCAGGGCGGCCATGTTCTTTTCTCTGTTGTCAATTTTTCTGTTTTTTTATTTTTTAGGCACTAAAGACAAATCACCATCGCAAGTTACAGCGTCGAGCAACACGTGCAAATTTGATGATATGGATGTGAACGACATATGGTTCCAACACGACGGCGCTCCGTGCCACACAGCTGATGCCACAATGGACATTTGAGGGCATGGTTATCTCACGCAGAGGCGACGTGAACTGACCACCGAGACTGTGCGATTTGACCCCGTTCGACCCCGTTATATCTCACACACAATTTATTTTATTTAATTTTAACATCTACCCGTCCCTATTAGAAAACCCTTTTTATATAGGCATATATATATGTATATCTCGCAACCACTCGTATTGTGTGCGTTATATTTTTCGCACGAATGGAGGGGACCTACATTTTTGCGTGGTATACGAAGCGCAATTTTTATTGAGAAGCTTTCTCATGACAAAGATAATGTCGAATGTTCGTCAAACGTTCAAGAAAGGTGGGACCGTGAAGAGAGCCAGGAGAAGGGAGAGTCTGATCCGTTGCCTGAAAGTACAATACCAATTTAGTGTACTATCGACTCTCCGGAGATTTTGTCATCCGACATTTTTTTTTGGAACGCTTTTCACTGCGATCTTCTTCTTCCTTTTATCAGCGAGGCTATGATCCGAAAACAAGGGATCACAACCCTCGCACTTCACCGCATTTCTACTGATTCACCTGTGGGGTTCGCCTTTCGCCCTGCACTGCGATGACTAGTATAAATCTTAACTCAGGTCCACTATTGACCTAAACAGGCTCGATATTACCGTCCAAGTTTTTTAAATATTTTTCTTGATAAAAAACCATTGCTTGATATCAAGCGGATATGCCGATGGTCTCCAGACTTGGGCTTAATGTTATCAACGAGGAAGCACACCTACCTTCAGACGTCCTGGTTATCGCCAGACTATACCATACATTTCCTTCGCATCACAGCGTATGGCTGCTGATATCACTAACTGGAGAGTCATCGAAAATTACACTATAACCTTCGTTTTGCACAGAAACCATAGACGTCATATTAAAAGCCAGAGGCGACCACTCAGGTGGAACATGGCTAGACTAAATGAAGAGGCTCTTACATCTGCAATAGACAGTGGAAAGGATGTCGTCCTAGGAATGATCGGTACTGCCGAGGGAAAAGGGAATACGACGATGAGACTTGTACACTAAGCATGTGACGCTGCGATGCCTCGTCTGAACAATCGAAACACACACAGGAAACCGATCTACTAGTAGACAGATGAGATCGCGTAGCTCAGGATGAGACGTCTACATCTTAGGCGCAGAGTTACCAGAGGAAGGAAGAGAAACGTCGAAGAAATTATCCATGTACTATCATAGTACAAGACCGCTAAGCTGAGGGAAACTAAGGGAAACCATCATTCCAGAGAGATAGTTGTGCTAGGAACGCTGGATGTGAAAAACGCCTTCAATTCTGCCAGATTTTTTTTTTTTTTTTTTTTTTTTTTTTTTTTTCGTGGGTAGG
Source organism: Brachypalpus laphriformis (assembly GCA_945910035.1). Lineage (NCBI taxonomy): Eukaryota > Metazoa > Arthropoda > Insecta > Diptera > Syrphidae > Brachypalpus > Brachypalpus laphriformis. The sequence continues at coordinate 206,981,516 of OX246753.1, forward strand.
TGAAAATCTTCATGAGACACTATGAGACCGTGTACTCATAGTAGTGTCAGATTTCTACTGACTAAAAACACCCTTCCCTTCGTTTTGTTTACTACGACTAAGTTTGACCTTATCAAGTAGTTTAAGCTTCAGATTTATATTCGCGTGAGGCAGGTAGATTTTCAATAAAAGCACCTGCTGAAACCGTCATGACATGCGGCTTTTTGTCTTATAGCGCTAATTCGAACGGTTTCGTTCTTTGAAGTCGGCGCGTAAGATTTGTCACATCCAAAGTTTGGAGTATGGCACAGTTGCAATGGCCATGAAGACGAATACGAAGCTTGCGAGCGAAGTTTTTTATTTCGTCCTCCACGGTAGCTATCCCTAAGTCTCTGTGGATATCATTGTTTCTGATATACCAGGGAGCGTTCACGATTATTCTTATAATTTTATTTTGCAATGATTGTATGAGATTCCTATTGCTTGGTTTGGTACAACCCCAGAGTTGTATACCGTACGTCCACACGGGTTTAAGCACTTGCTTATACAGAAGCAGTTTGTTATATACGCTTAGTTTGGAATATCTTCCAATTAGCCAATACATTTCTCTAAGTCGATTTTCGACTTCGTCACGTTTCTTTTTAACGTGAGGTTTCCATTTAAGTTTCGCGTCTAGTGTCATTCCCAGATATTTAGCTTCGTTTGCATGCGGTATTTGTACCGAGTTAATGAAAACGGGAAGGTTGATTATTTCCTTGTAAGTGAAGTTAACATGCGTCGATTTGGTCTCGTTAAGAACAATGCGCCAAGTTTTTGTCCACTCACAGATTTTATCCAAGGCTCGTTGGAGTTTTATGGTTGCTGACTCGATTGAACTTTCCGTTGCCAAAATAGCCGTATCGTCCGCGAACGTAGCTACAATAGTGCCTTCAGTTTGAGGTATGTCCCGAGTGTACAGCAAGAATAAGATAGGCCCAAGGACACTTCCTTGCGGAACTCCGGCGGCGATTTCTTTAAAATCAGAATATTCAGTTCCGTGCTTAACACGAAAAAGTCTGTTTTTAAGGTACGATTCTAAGATCTTATGAAGTTGCTCCGGAAGGATTCGTCTTAGCTTATAATTCAATCCATCGTGCCAAACCCTGTCGAAGGCTTGAGATACGTCAAGAAAAGCGCTAGAACAAATCTTTTTCTCCTCAAGGGCTTTTTCAATTTCGTCGGTTATTCTATAAACCTGGTCAATTGTGGAATGCTTGATTCTGAACCCGAATTGGTGGTCAGGTATTAGGCGTCTCTCTTCAATGACCGGAAGAATCCGTTTCAGAAGGAGTTTTTCAAATACCTTCGATATTATTGGTAGTAGCGATATCGGTCTGTACGATTTTTTGTCATTTGGAGATTTTCCCGGTTTCGGAACCATTATGACTTCTGCGACTTTCCATTGATTTGGAACGTATAATAATCTAATGGAAGCATTTATTAAATAAAGCAATTTTAATAGTGCCTTTTTTGGTAATTCCTTGAGGATTTGTCCGGTTATTAAATCATAGCCAGGAGCTTTATTGTTCTTCAGGTTTTTTATTGCCTGGCAAAGTTCTATAAGTGACACACTTTTTATTCTAAGGTTGTCAGATGTCGTAGTCGTACCGGTAAAATCGTCTACCAATGTTTCTCCATCAAATGGCTTAAAAGTTTCTTCTAAGTGCTCGGCAAATAGATCCGCTTTTTCTTTGTCACCTTTTGCCCATTCGTCGTTGTTTTTTCTTATCGGTGGCGAATGTATTTGCGGTTTTTTAATTCTTTTGACAGCTTTCCAGAGCGAGTAATTAGTAGTTTTTTCGGCGGTTAAACCTTCAAGATAAGCTGAAGTCTCTCGGTTTTTTAGGTCTTGGATCGCTTTTTTAAGCTTATTGCATAAGAAATTCGAGTGGGTTTTATGCTGGGGAGCGCGAGTTTGTTGCCATATTCTGCCAGATGGACAGACATATTAAACGCTGTAGAAGACATTTTCAGAGTACCGGAGTATCTACTAGGGATAGTAAAAGACAGATGGCTCATCTATGATACCATGGAAGGGCAACATAGACGGCAAATCACCGCTGGAGCAGAACAGAGTTCCATTCTGGGACCTGATTTGTGGAACGTCTCTTACGATGAGATTCTACCCATGGAGGTACCCGACGACAGTTCCCCTGTCGGCTACGTGGACGACACTGCCGTAGTAATTACTGCACGAAGTACAGAGGATGCACAGAGGAGGCTAAACTAAGTCATGAGACGGGTCAATTCTTGGATAAAAGATCATGGTCTAAGCCTTGCAACATAGAAAACAGAGATAGTCATGCTGACACGAAGAAAATATATACAATAAAGAAATAATAACAATAAAGGACGGCCGTAACTGGGACTGAGACTGGACAGAAAACTCACCTTCTGGCAGCACATTAAAACCACTGCAGAGAAAGCCGAAAAGGTTAACACATCGTTGAACAGATTAATGGCGAACGTTGGAGCCCCCACGGCAAGTAAGCGAAAACTTTTAATGTCGATCACACATACAGTACTCTTGTATGGCTGTGAAATCTGGGCCAATGCGATCAGACAAGGAAAATACCGGAAGTGAATGACAGCAATACAGAGAAGAGCAGCACTGCGGGTAGCAAGCTCATATCGCACGGTGTCAGAGCCTGCAGTCTTCGTAATCGCAGGAGTGACTCCCATCGATCTCCTAGCAGCGGAAAGAATGCATATCCACCAAAAAAAAGCTGAACTTGGAAAAGATGTTGCGAAAGCTGAAGTGAAAGAGCTCACCAAAGAACGCTGGCAATAACGTTGGAACTCCGAAACCAGAGGTAGATGGACAGCAAGATTAATCAAAAATGTTGCTGATTGTTCGGAGCGAAGTTATGGGGAAGTAAACTTCTACCCAACTCAGTTTCTTACGGAGCACGGATATTTCAACGCGTACCTGCATAAGATGGGTAAAGTTTTTTTTTTTTTTTTTTTTTTTTCCGAGGGTAGGTGAAAATCTTCAACAAGACACTATGAGGATCGACAGCGCGTGCTCATAGTAGTGTGGGATTCTTACGCACTAAAAAACCTCCCTTCAAAACAGACTTGTTTTTATTTTTACTACAACTAAGTATTCGACTTATCAAGTAGTTTTCGTTTCGCGAAATAATGACGTTTTGCAGGTACCTTCCCATTGGAAGTTCCTGCCAGCTCCGCAGTTTAGACGCGGTTACTTATCGCGCTAGGTCTAAAGGTTTGGTAGACGGTTTGGTAGACGGCGCAGTAAATTTCTTTCTTCCAAAAGTTGGAGGACTGTAATATTTACGTGACTTTCTAGTCGACTTTTATGCTTTCTCGCGTAGGTTTGAATCTCGTCTTCGATTGTTTTAATGCCAAGGTCTCTGTGGATATCGCTATTTCTGATATACCATGGCGCATTTACAATACCTCTTAGCACTTTGTTTTCAAAAGTTTGTAAAATTTTAATATTACTTATTTTGGTACAACCCCAGAGTTGTATACCATATGTCCATACAGGCTTTAGCACTTGCTTATATAAAAGCAGTTTGTTATATATATTAAGCTTGGAATATTTTCCAAGTAACCAATACATTTCTCGATATTTGTTATCTAGTTCTTTGCGTTTTTTCTTAACGTGCGTTTTCCATTTCAGCTTTGTATCAAGTGTCATTCCAAGATACTTAGCCTCGTTTGCAAACGGGATTTGAACCGAGTTTGAAAAGATCGGCAAATTATTTATTTTCTTATAAGTAAAATTTACATGAACAGATTTGGTCTCGTTGAGTGCGATTCGCCAAATCTTTGTCCATTCATTTACTCTATCCAAAGCTTCTTGCAGTTTTTCTGTAGTATCTTCGACCGTTTTACCTACTGTCAAGAGAGCAGTGTCGTCGGCAAATGTAGCTAGCTCAGTGCCTTCTACTTGCGGTATATCACGGGTGTATAATAGATACAAGACTGGACCAAGAACGCTTCCTTGCGGCACTCCAGCCATTATTTCCTTAAAATCTGAATATTCGTTTCCACATTTGACGCGGAATAGCCTATTCGTAAGGTAGTTCTTCAAAATATTATATAGGTGCTCTGGCAGAACTTGTCGTAATTTAAACTTTAAGCCTTCGTGCCAGACCTTGTCAAAGGCTTGAGAAACGTCAAGGAATACGCTTGAACAAATCTTTTTTTCTTCAAGTGATTTTTCGATTACATGTGTTATTCTATGCACTTGTTCAACTGTAGAATGCTTACTTCTAAATCCGAATTGATGATCAGGGATGAGATGCCCTTCTTCTATAACCGGCTGTATTCGCTTAACCAATATTCTCTCGAACACTTTGGATATAATTGGAAGAAGCGAAATCGGTCTATAAGAGGTTTTTTCATTCGGCGGTTTTCCAGGCTTAAGGACCATTATAACTTCGGCGACTTTCCATTGACTGGGAACATATTCTAGTCTAATCGCGGCGTTTATAATGAACAGAAGCTTAATTAGAGCTTTTCTTGGTAGTGCTTTAAGAACCTCTCCCGTAATTAGGTCGTATCCAGGAGCTTTCTTAGGTTTAAGTTTCTTTATTTCTTCCTTAAGTTCGGTAAGCGTTGCATTTCTTATTACACTATTGTCTATATACGACGTATTTATATTTTCAATAAGAGCTTGTCCATCAAACGGTTTGAAAGTTTCTTCCAGGTGGGCGGCAAAAACTTGCGCTTTCTCTTTATCATGCCTGGCCCATTCGTCTTGATTTTTCCTAATTGGGGCGGCTTGAATTTGAGGTTTTTTAATACCTTTTATAGCCTTCCAAAGCGAATAGTTAGAATCTTTTTCTGCCGTTAAGCTTTCTAGGTAAGTTTGTATTTCATTATTCTTAAGGTCTTTAATAGATCTTTTTAGTGAGTTGCACAAACGGTTAAGATGTGCTTTATGTTGCGGAGCCCGAGTTTGTTGCCATCTTTTACGCGCTTTTCTCTTCTCCTTTATCATCTCGTTTATTTCCTGCGGATAAATTTTAATGTAACTGGCCGGGGTTCTCCTTAGGTTGGGAGTATTCTTCCACGCGGCATCCTGTAAGATTTCGACGAAGCGATCTACTTCAACTTCAAGTTCATAGGGCGTTTTAAGTGATACGCTCAGCTCAATATTTGCTTCAATATCTTTTTTAAAGCCGTCCCAATTAGTTTTCGCGCCAGTTAATCTGGCCGGTCCTACTTTTTTAATCAAAGCTTCGCTTATCGTCATAATGATTGGAGAATGATCAGAGGAGAGATCAAAGCTTTCTTCAACTTTTATACAGTTGCTAGATATTCCTTTAACAACAAAGAAATCAATCAGATCTGGTATCTTATATCTATCAGTTGGCCAATATGTTGGTTTACCCGTCGAGTAAAAATCACAACTGAATTGCATACCCGCATTATAAAGCTTTCTACCTTTCTGAGAGGCGTACCTTGAGCCCCAGAAGGGGTGTTTCGCGTTGAAGTCACCACCAATAATAAAATTTGGTTTAAGGAAGTTGAAGATGTTTGTGAAATCACTTTCTTCAAGTTTACATCGCAGTGGACAATATATAGACGAAATGTTGAAAGCAAAATGTCTATTTCTAACGCGTACCGTGCTTACTTGCATTGCTTCTAATTCAATTTTTATTTCCGCTGAGTGTTCGATATTTTCTTTTATAAACAAAGATGATCCGCCTCTGGCTCTTTCCGATGGGTGAAAGGCGTGATATCCGCTATATCCCCTTATCTTAATATTCGATTGCTTTTTCAGATGAGTTTCACAGACCAAGCATATATCAATATCTTTCTCTCGCATAAATATTTCTAACTCGTCGAGTCTTTGTATGAGCCCGTTAGCGTTCCAAGTAAGAATTTTAAGCGTGTCTTTCATATTCTGGTTGAAGTGCGCGTGTTATGAATGTTGTTTTCTAGTGCAACTAGTCTCTCGAAAATTAGTTTATTTGTTTTGCATTGCTCTTCAAGTTTCGCAAGAATTAGGGAAAAAACATTGGATACATGATCTTCTGAACTACCTCTATCACTATTTTTCAATGTCGCAACTTGAGAAGGAGTTTTTACATTAAAGTTTGGACGGTTTCTTGCTTTGATCTCCCGTGAGTTGTCGGTCGTGTACGTACCCTTAACTGTCTTCGCCGCTTGAGCATAAGACTGCACGCCAATATTCGGAGATTTTGCTTCTGTTACCTTATCTCTATTACTTTCGGATTTTTTATCATTAACCGATCTTAAGTTAATATTGACGGACTTTCTATCTTTCGCTGCTTTTTTCGTAGCTATTTTGGGTCTGTTCTTGATTGGTTTCATATTCGGACGCGTCGAATTTTTTAGCGTATCGCGGCGTTTTTGAAGCTCTTTCGCCACTTCGCAACCTCGATAGTTCGCAGGATGTTTTCCCTTGCAATTTATACAAGTGGCTGGGGTTTGCTTGTTTAGGTGACACTCTTCCGAGAGATGTTTACCTGCGCATTTGACGCATCGCGGCTCTTTCTGGCAGTAAGTCTGCGTGTGATTGAAGCCTTGACAGCGCTTACACTGCGGGATCGATCTGGAGGTCTTACGCATGGGTTCGATTTTGACCACGATGTTTAGAATAGTCTTGATACCATATATAATGTCTTTATTTTCGTCTTTATCAAAACTCAGCATGAATAGTGGAAGACCGCGCTTTACCAATTTTTCATGATCTCCCTCCGACTGTTGCTTCTCCTTCTTGATAATATTGACGGCATCAAGAATTTTAAAGCCTTTGTCTTGAAGGTCGTGCATTACATCTTCTTTAGTGCACGAGGGGTGGAGTCCCCTTGCTACAACACGCAGTGGTCTTTCTAACTTATTTTCATAAGTATACCACTGAATCTTTTCGGCATTCAATTTTTTAGATACTGATCGGTAACCGTCGGCATCATCGACATTGATTTTCCACGTATTGTTTCGCAGAGATGTCACCTTAAACTTCGAAGCCAGAGTTCCTTTAAGGAGGCAATGCAACTTATTATAGTCCGTAATTCCAACGACGTTTATCGGTGGCGGAGGACGTAATTTTGGTTGTTGTTGCTTTTCTTGCATGTCCTTGCGCTTTTCATCTTTTTGTGGCTCGACTTCCGGTGAGGAACCAGCTTTTCGTTTTTTGCTAGGTCGTTTCTTTTCGACCCAATTCGTTTCGCGTGTTAGCTCTTCTTCATCCGTCTGGTATTCGCGACTAGGTGAGCGATGTGAGCTAACTGTATTTTCTTTTTGTAGGTTCGTGTTTTTTAGGGCATTATTTTCTTGCCTGAGTAAATCTACCTCTTTCTTGAGCTCACGATAGAGTAGCTCCATTTCGCTAAGCTTGGTACGGAGTACGTCGTTTTCCTCCTCAATGCTTTTAGATTTCGCTGAGTCCCGTTTTTCACGCGTTTGCGCTTCCGGCGGACTTCTTTTTCCGGAGACGTTCGATCTTGTTGGTGGAGATCGAGATACCCTTGTACTTTTTGAGAAGGGATTTATAAGGTGCAATAAATGGCTCTCCCCAGAATCCGTAGAGCCGACCTCCGAAGAGGGTGGATTTTCCAGTTTACCTGGACTGCCACCTGGGGTATTTAAATCTTTTGTTTTGTTCATTGCATGTTTTTTGTATACGCCATACTCGGTATACGGAGGGTGGATTTTAGTCGCCTCTTACGACAGGCATGCCTACCTCGGGTATATTCTAACCCCTACCCGATGGGTAAAGTGGGAAGCCCAGCTTGCCAGTACGATGAGTCTCCACATGACACCGTAGAGCAAACGATGGACGGCAGAAAGAAGCAGACTGCAGCTCGAAATAAGCGACATAAGCGCAAAAAACGTAGTGCGAAACATGCTATCCTGTAAAGATATATGGGATAAAATATGCTCCTTTGTCGAGGCAGTACTAAAAGCCTAAAAGAGAGAGGAAGATCAACTCATACCCTCACAAGATTTATAAGCCTGATGAAAACCTCACCGGCAAGAAAGAATAAACCCACAGAAGAAGATTAACATGAAAAGCCGGTCTCTACAGGGGAAAGAAAACGACACTACTCCGATGTAATGCATAAGCGGTTCCGGAGTGGATGGTGTCAAGTAGAAAAGAAAAAGGGTTAAATGTGTTTTTAGTGAGTACCAAGTCTCACACTACTTAAAACAGAGCGGGACTGTTTTTCGTGAACAGTAGCGTTTTCCACCACCTCTTAGGAAAAAAAGACTTCTAATAAAGTACCTCTTTCCTAAAGTTTAAGATGTTTTTTTTTTATCCAACCCCGAATCCGACGAGCGAAACCTCGACATTCGCAAAAACAACACCGCAGTACGTAACAAATTTGTAAGACTACACTGTGCTCCAATGCAGAGTAATAGATGCATGTGTTAATATAGAAGAAAACAACCCTACATATTTAGGAAATTTCTTCAATAAGCAAAAGATTCGTTTCATCCCATAGGTTATATTGAATATGTTACATACATATGTACATACATAGCTTGTAACATAGATAATAAGGAAAATAGCCTTCATAAAGTATTTGTATAATCATCAGTGCAAATAGCGGAATGGATTGATCCATCCGCCTGTCCCTTCAGCCTTCCATACGTCAACTCTTATTATTATTATTAATATTCTTTATTGCAATTCATTAAAATATTACATTTTGATTAACAAAAGAATTTGTAAGCATGGCATAAATTGTCGTCTGCCGAGAACTGACTTCATGATAATAATTAAAAAATAAATAAATGGTGGACATAATATATAAATAATAAAAGTTACAAGCTTGATTTATAACGATATTTCATTAATAAATATAGTTACTAGCATTTATAAATTTATGAAACTGTATAGGCATGACTACAGTACGATGAGAGTCGTTTCCAACCATATGAACCTTTTAGAGCTTGTTTTGCTTCTTCAAGTGTGAGACAATTCCTGGAGTATTATAATCGGAGTATCTCCTGAAGTATGGGGCATACCGCATACTGCTAAGAAGTGGTAAATATCTTGATTTTCATTTCTATTGCAAAGAGTGCAAATCGTTCGAAGATTTTGCCTATGTAGGATGTAATTGAGAGCTAAGACCTCCGTTCTTATTGTAAACACTGAGATTATCTGACTGGCTGTTAGTTACCTGCAATCAACTCTTATTGGACCATAAATTTCGACTTAGGACGACGAAACTTCACATATGGGCTTTTAAGAGTTGTTTAAAAGTTTTGCAAAATTCCCTTTCCTCAACATGCTTATAAGAAATCATAAAAAAGTAATGCAAACAACATAAGAGTATACAAGCAACATTTTGGGGCATTTTATTGAAAAAAAAATAATAGACAATTTGAATAAAGTTTCTGAAAAGTCAAAGAAAGTAGGTACGTACTTACATTTTAATGCACATTTTTCATTTCACAGCTTCACTTTGGGCGTGGTTAAACCATAAGTATAAGCCTTCTCAGCTTGCATTTCCGGTCAACTATAAGAAACAACACTCTACAGGAAACGCTATCGTCATGTAATAAATTTCCACAACTATTTCTGGACCTTGGTGTATAAAGTATTTCCACACTCCACTTAAAATACACACACATACAAAATTTCATGCAATAATTACAATTTTTCATTTGAATATGCGCTTGTACTTTAATACAAGAATACACGTCCTTATTATACAAACGATTTACACTTAACGAACCATACCCCATAATGTGTCACTCGTTCCCGACTAAAACAACAACAAAAAAAATTATCTGTAAGCTTTCTAGGTAAGTTTGTATTTCATTATTCTTAAGGTCTTTAATAGATCTTTTTAGTGAGTTGCACAAACGGTTAAGATGTGCTTTATGTTGCGGAGCCCGAGTTTGTTGCCATCTTTTACGCGCTTTTCTCTTCTCCTTTATCATCTCGTTTATTTCCTGCGGATAAATTTTAATGTAACTGGCCGGGGTTCTCCTTAGGTTGGGAGTATTCTTCCACGCGGCATCCTGTAAGATTTCGACGAAGCGATCTACTTCAACTTCAAGTTCATAGGGCGTTTTAAGTGATACGCTCAGCTCAATATTTGCTTCAATATCTTTTTTAAAGCCGTCCCAATTAGTTTTCGCGCCAGTTAATCTGGCCGGTCCTACTTTTTTAATCAAAGCTTCGCTTATCGTCATAATGATTGGAGAATGATCAGAGGAGAGATCAAAGCTTTCTTCAACTTTTATACAGTTGCTAGATATTCCTTTAACAACAAAGAAATCAATCAGATCTGGTATCTTATATCTATCAGTTGGCCAATATGTTGGTTTACCCGTCGAGTAAAAATCACAACTGAATTGCATACCCGCATTATAAAGCTTTCTACCTTTCTGAGAGGCGTACCTTGAGCCCCAGAAGGGGTGTTTCGCGTTGAAGTCACCACCAATAATAAAATTTGGTTTAAGGAAGTTGAAGATGTTTGTGAAATCACTTTCTTCAAGTTTACATCGCAGTGGACAATATATAGACGAAATGTTGAAAGCAAAATGTCTATTTCTAACGCGTACCGTGCTTACTTGCATTGCTTCTAATTCAATTTTTATTTCCGCTGAGTGTTCGATATTTTCTTTTATAAACAAAGATGATCCGCCTCTGGCTCTTTCCGATGGGTGAAAGGCGTGATATCCGCTATATCCCCTTATCTTAATATTCGATTGCTTTTTCAGATGAGTTTCACAGACCAAGCATATATCAATATCTTTCTCTCGCATAAATATTTCTAACTCGTCGAGTCTTTGTATGAGCCCGTTAGCGTTCCAAGTAAGAATTTTAAGCGTGTCTTTCATATTCTGGTTGAAGTGCGCGTGTTATGAATGTTGTTTTCTAGTGCAACTAGTCTCTCGAAAATTAGTTTATTTGTTTTGCATTGCTCTTCAAGTTTCGCAAGAATTAGGGAAAAAACATTGGATACATGATCTTCTGAACTACCTCTATCACTATTTTTCAATGTCGCAACTTGAGAAGGAGTTTTTACATTAAAGTTTGGACGGTTTCTTGCTTTGATCTCCCGTGAGTTGTCGGTCGTGTACGTACCCTTAACTGTCTTCGCCGCTTGAGCATAAGACTGCACGCCAATATTCGGAGATTTTGCTTCTGTTACCTTATCTCTATTACTTTCGGATTTTTTATCATTAACCGATCTTAAGTTAATATTGACGGACTTTCTATCTTTCGCTGCTTTTTTCGTAGCTATTTTGGGTCTGTTCTTGATTGGTTTCATATTCGGACGCGTCGAATTTTTTAGCGTATCGCGGCGTTTTTGAAGCTCTTTCGCCACTTCGCAACCTCGATAGTTCGCAGGATGTTTTCCCTTGCAATTTATACAAGTGGCTGGGGTTTGCTTGTTTAGGTGACACTCTTCCGAGAGATGTTTACCTGCGCATTTGACGCATCGCGGCTCTTTCTGGCAGTAAGTCTGCGTGTGATTGAAGCCTTGACAGCGCTTACACTGCGGGATCGATCTGGAGGTCTTACGCATGGGTTCGATTTTGACCACGATGTTTAGAATAGTCTTGATACCATATATAATGTCTTTATTTTCGTCTTTATCAAAACTCAGCATGAATAGTGGAAGACCGCGCTTTACCAATTTTTCATGATCTCCCTCCGACTGTTGCTTCTCCTTCTTGATAATATTGACGGCATCAAGAATTTTAAAGCCTTTGTCTTGAAGGTCGTGCATTACATCTTCTTTAGTGCACGAGGGGTGGAGTCCCCTTGCTACAACACGCAGTGGTCTTTCTAACTTATTTTCATAAGTATACCACTGAATCTTTTCGGCATTCAATTTTTTAGATACTGATCGGTAACCGTCGGCATCATCGACATTGATTTTCCACGTATTGTTTCGCAGAGATGTCACCTTAAACTTCGAAGCCAGAGTTCCTTTAAGGAGGCAATGCAACTTATTATAGTCCGTAATTCCAACGACGTTTATCGGTGGCGGAGGACGTAATTTTGGTTGTTGTTGCTTTTCTTGCATGTCCTTGCGCTTTTCATCTTTTTGTGGCTCGACTTCCGGTGAGGAACCAGCTTTTCGTTTTTTGCTAGGTCGTTTCTTTTCGACCCAATTCGTTTCGCGTGTTAGCTCTTCTTCATCCGTCTGGTATTCGCGACTAGGTGAGCGATGTGAGCTAACTGTATTTTCTTTTTGTAGGTTCGTGTTTTTTAGGGCATTATTTTCTTGCCTGAGTAAATCTACCTCTTTCTTGAGCTCACGATAGAGTAGCTCCATTTCGCTAAGCTTGGTACGGAGTACGTCGTTTTCCTCCTCAATGCTTTTAGATTTCGCTGAGTCCCGTTTTTCACGCGTTTGCGCTTCCGGCGGACTTCTTTTTCCGGAGACGTTCGATCTTGTTGGTGGAGATCGAGATACCCTTGTACTTTTTGAGAAGGGATTTATAAGGTGCAATAAATGGCTCTCCCCAGAATCCGTAGAGCCGACCTCCGAAGAGGGTGGATTTTCCAGTTTACCTGGACTGCCACCTGGGGTATTTAAATCTTTTGTTTTGTTCATTGCATGTTTTTTGTATACGCCATACTCGGTATACGGAGGGTGGATTTTAGTCGCCTCTTACGACAGGCATGCCTACCTCGGGTATATTCTAACCCCTACCCGATGGGTAAAGTGGGAAGCCCAGCTTGCCAGTACGATGAGTCTCCACATGACACCGTAGAGCAAACGATGGACGGCAGAAAGAAGCAGACTGCAGCTCGAAATAAGCGACATAAGCGCAAAAAACGTAGTGCGAAACATGCTATCCTGTAAAGATATATGGGATAAAATATGCTCCTTTGTCGAGGCAGTACTAAAAGCCTAAAAGAGAGAGGAAGATCAACTCATACCCTCACAAGATTTATAAGCCTGATGAAAACCTCACCGGCAAGAAAGAATAAACCCACAGAAGAAGATTAACATGAAAAGCCGGTCTCTACAGGGGAAAGAAAACGACACTACTCCGATGTAATGCATAAGCGGTTCCGGAGTGGATGGTGTCAAGTAGAAAAGAAAAAGGGTTAAATGTGTTTTTAGTGAGTACCAAGTCTCACACTACTTAAAACAGAGCGGGACTGTTTTTCGTGAACAGTAGCGTTTTCCACCACCTCTTAGGAAAAAAAGACTTCTAATAAAGTACCTCTTTCCTAAAGTTTAAGATGTTTTTTTTTTATCCAACCCCGAATCCGACGAGCGAAACCTCGACATTCGCAAAAACAACACCGCAGTACGTAACAAATTTGTAAGACTACACTGTGCTCCAATGCAGAGTAATAGATGCATGTGTTAATATAGAAGAAAACAACCCTACATATTTAGGAAATTTCTTCAATAAGCAAAAGATTCGTTTCATCCCATAGGTTATATTGAATATGTTACATACATATGTACATACATAGCTTGTAACATAGATAATAAGGAAAATAGCCTTCATAAAGTATTTGTATAATCATCAGTGCAAATAGCGGAATGGATTGATCCATCCGCCTGTCCCTTCAGCCTTCCATACGTCAACTCTTATTATTATTATTAATATTCTTTATTGCAATTCATTAAAATATTACATTTTGATTAACAAAAGAATTTGTAAGCATGGCATAAATTGTCGTCTGCCGAGAACTGACTTCATGATAATAATTAAAAAATAAATAAATGGTGGACATAATATATAAATAATAAAAGTTACAAGCTTGATTTATAACGATATTTCATTAATAAATATAGTTACTAGCATTTATAAATTTATGAAACTGTATAGGCATGACTACAGTACGATGAGAGTCGTTTCCAACCATATGAACCTTTTAGAGCTTGTTTTGCTTCTTCAAGTGTGAGACAATTCCTGGAGTATTATAATCGGAGTATCTCCTGAAGTATGGGGCATACCGCATACTGCTAAGAAGTGGTAAATATCTTGATTTTCATTTCTATTGCAAAGAGTGCAAATCGTTCGAAGATTTTGCCTATGTAGGATGTAATTGAGAGCTAAGACCTCCGTTCTTATTGTAAACACTGAGATTATCTGACTGGCTGTTAGTTACCTGCAATCAACTCTTATTGGACCATAAATTTCGACTTAGGACGACGAAACTTCACATATGGGCTTTTAAGAGTTGTTTAAAAGTTTTGCAAAATTCCCTTTCCTCAACATGCTTATAAGAAATCATAAAAAAGTAATGCAAACAACATAAGAGTATACAAGCAACATTTTGGGGCATTTTATTGAAAAAAAAATAATAGACAATTTGAATAAAGTTTCTGAAAAGTCAAAGAAAGTAGGTACGTACTTACATTTTAATGCACATTTTTCATTTCACAGCTTCACTTTGGGCGTGGTTAAACCATAAGTATAAGCCTTCTCAGCTTGCATTTCCGGTCAACTATAAGAAACAACACTCTACAGGAAACGCTATCGTCATGTAATAAATTTCCACAACTATTTCTGGACCTTGGTGTATAAAGTATTTCCACACTCCACTTAAAATACACACACATACAAAATTTCATGCAATAATTACAATTTTTCATTTGAATATGCGCTTGTACTTTAATACAAGAATACACGTCCTTATTATACAAACGATTTACACTTAACGAACCATACCCCATAATGTGTCACTCGTTCCCGACTAAAACAACAACAAAAAAAATTATCTGTAATTTACGAACCATGACTAACCATTAAATATGAAAAGAGCAGCAATGAAATCATTCAGAAATTTTATGCGAGAAACACACAAACAGTCATTACCATAAAACCTTAATTTATGTCAGCGATATCCATAACAATTGCCAACCGCCGCAGTCATATCTGACATCCAAAAAAATATTCAAACAATTTTACGCATTTCTTAAAAAAAAAAAAATACAAATTCAAAACATAATCGCGTCGCATCTGCGCAATGAAAACTTAGATATCCACGCATCATAAATTATATTGACCAGCCTCATGCGTGCTTAAGCTGCTCCTGGAATTCATTTAAGTGCCTTATTTATGGAGCATAAAAATTGCACTTTATTGATTTATTTGATTGTGTTTGTATGGTTTGCTAGTTGGTTTCCCCTCTTACCCTCATACGCATAAATAAAGAGATTTTCAGTGCTATTGTTCGAGAAATGAAGGCAATCTCTGTACAAAGCATTTGGAGTGAGTGAAAGTAGATCATAATGACAATTCTAATCCAATTGGTTGTGCCAATGTGTGGCTTGGCAAATTGCAATCATTCCCTCGTAAGGAGGAATGAAAACAGATTAAAGGAAAATATTGCCGAACAATAGATGCATAAAAACAGGACGAACAGGATTGAAAGACACTTAGGTGCAAATGTTGTTTATCGAGTTTTCGGCATCGCAAATGTTTGCGTGTTTCCTGAGATGTGTATTGATAAGAACGAGGATCGGAATTTCTGACAAAGGACCTTTTGTAAGAGAAACTGGGCGAGCGTACCGTTGTTGGTGGCATTATCATCGCTTTTGTCCGGGATTTTTGATTTATATCTGATGTTTAGTGTGGCAGAAGGAAGCTGATGATGTGAAAAGAACTCATCCTCTGAGATAAAAATCGTTGTGAAATATGAGTCCTGATTGTTGTTGCGGAACAAAAGAATAGGAGGGAGATTTGCTGAATTTTAATTACAGTTTCTGGAAAACGTAGATGTATAGATCTAGCTAATGCGCCTGTAATCCGAGCATAAGCATCCGGAGGGTGGGTCTTGATCTTTGTTAACATTGCGAGGTTGATATGATATATGTAATTTGATGAAGGATAAAGTTCTCGGTTTTGTTTTCCTTTACATTTGGGTGAGAAAATTTTAGACGTGTTGAGTCATTGTTATATGTACGAGTAATTCAAAAGGCACTGTAGTCGATGTCAAGTCAGAAGTGAGCATTTGGGTTGATAATTGAGCACGGATAGATTTACTTACTTACTTACTTACTTATGTCCTGTATCCCATTGTGGGTCCTAGGGCCTCTACTACGCCTACGCGCCATCGTGTACGGTTTCTGGCAATGTGTCTGAGCACTCCCCAACTTTTCCCTAACGGCCGTGCCTCCTTCTCGACTGTTCTGCGCCATGTTCTCCTCGGACCGCCAGGTCTTCTGCCATCCTGAGTTAGAGGGTTCCATTGCATAGTATGGTTCGCTATGGAACTGTCACCCTTTCGGAACGTGTGACCAATCCACTGCCACTTCCGCCGTTGGATGGTTGTGCCTATTGGTTCTTAACCCGTTCTCTCGTAAAGGTGTTCGTTAGAGATACGATTGGCCCAGAAAATCCTTAAGATATTGCGCCCGCACCTATTAACGAACGTTTGCAGCTTTCTGGTGATAGTAGCAGTCACTCTCCACGTGCTGCAACCATATAGCAGCACGGATTCAACGTTGGAGCGGAACAGTCTTATTTTGGTACTCAAACTGATTGCATTGCTTCGCCATATTTTGGACAACATCCCGAACGCGGACTTTGATTTGGCGATCCTGTTGGCTATATCCAGTTCGGTTCCACCATCGGTCGAGACAATACTCCTAAGATACTGGAAATCCTCTACTCTCTACCGGTTGTCCAGCAATGCATATTTGAGCTGATGAGTTTGTTCCAAGGCTGATAATTTTAGTTTTTGCCGTATTAATTTTCAGCCCGACGACACCTGCCTCCCTCTCCACATCTACTGTCATTTAGTGGAGGTCCATAATTCTGTGGGAGAGTATGCATACATCGTCTGCGTAGTCAAGATGTTTCAGTTGAGATGTAAGAGTCCATCGAATTCCTCCGTTTCCCGTCGACAAAGCTGCATGAAGCCCATCGCTAATCACCAATACGAATAATATTGGTGAAAGGATACAGCCTTGTCTTACCCCACTTTGGATTTCAAATTCCTCAGACAACCTTCCCCTGTGCAGAACGTGACATTTGGAGCCTTCATATGTAGCTTTGATAATAGCAATTAGTTTATCGGGAATGCCTGTCCTGCGTAAGGCACGCCAAATAAACTCACTGTTGACACTATCGAACGCCTTCTCAAAATCGATGAATAGCAGGTGCAGTGGCGATCGATATTCAACACACTGTTCGATGATAATCCGCAGAGTGTTGATGTGGTCGGCACAGGAGGATCCAGAGCGGAAACCTGCTTGTTCGGCATCGAGCATGTCTTCGAGATGTTGTTTGATTCGCCCAAGGATGATTTTAGCTATTATCTTAGCTACAGCAGGCAGCACGCAGGATACATTTGGCAAGTCGCCAGCTTCAATTAGATTTTTAAAATACACATACCAAAATCCATCATATATCTGTTTTCTCATCAACTATCTGTTTCATCCTAAGTCCATGAATAAGGTAAGCAACATTCGGATTATCCGAAGCGTCATTAGAATCTAGATGGAAACTTGGAGTTAGTAGTAGGTTCTAGAGGTGCATCGCTCTTCTACAAGTATCACCTTTTTCATCGACAGCCAGGCAGCAATAAAAGCAATTTCTGCTCTCGGAATAATATCCAAACTCGTAAAGTGCTGTCGAGAAGAGCTTAAGATTCCTGGAACACAACACAGGGTTATGATCTACTAGGTCGCTGGATATGAAGGCATATCAGGAAATAAGAAAGAAGAATTGCCTAGAAGAAGTTCAGCTTCTGGATCCCACAGTGAACATCCCGCCTTGCACTGTAAAGCCCGAAGCAGGGATTAAGGCATAAAAGGAGGCTAACAAGGAGAAGGAGTGTCCCTAGACACTTCCACAACCACGAAAAAAATATGGACTTATAAACTTAGGTAAAAAAAGGACAGGAAATCATTTTTTAGCATCATATGAGTCATCACGGGGCATAATAATCAGCAGTACGATATAAAAAGCTATATGTAACGCCAGAAGACCTATATCGAGGGCTGTGGAGATGAGGAAGCCTATGTGACTGTCCAGGTCGCATACACCTCAGGAATAAATTCTGTTCAATTACGAAAGCTTATGTGAACACTAGAGCGAAGAATTAACACTGGCAATGGCTGGAAAAATTTATTAATATTATATCAAGTGGTCGGGAAAAAAATACAGTGAATTAGAAGCAAAGACAAAAATAACAAACATCTCCCCAGTTATATGGACACCACTTTCGTAGATTTATTGAAACAGCTTCTGAGTTTCAAAATACTACCCCAATCTTCCTCTCTATCCATCACTCTTTCCTATGCCCGTACATCGTAAAAACATGTACCCTTGCATGTGCGAAGATTATAAAAAAAATCTGTATACGTCTGAGTTGGTAGTTGTTAAGCTTTTATCGAATTTTTGCAGGAGGTAAGGCCCTATCAAAGTTCCAATTGCAATACGTAGTAGTTAAATTATGTTTAGTTTCGAGTAATTCTTGTTCTTTTACAGTCAAAAGCATGTTATAAGGCTTTAGATACCCTGCGTTATTGTAGTATACCGTTAGTAGCTTTGTGGTTACAGTTTTACCTCAAATTGACCGTGAACAGATTATTCACATCTAATAGTATACAAAATTATCAAAAGTACAAAGAATACGCATCATCCTATTATGTACTAGTAAATTGCAAAATCGAGTACAGTAAGGACATTGTGCGTTTTCTTTGGGTTACCCGCAAAGACTTTATTCAGGATTGAACAATGAACAGTTCCTTAAAAGACCAAAATGTCTAAAATACATACAATACTTATGTGTGGTACATATTGCCTTTTAACCAGATTTTTCTTTTACTATCAGATGTCCGCCGCGAAGCAAGCAACTTCCATGAGCAAGGATTTATCAAGCACATAACATGTGTATGTATGTATGTACAAGGCTTCAATGGGCTCATCAGTTAGTGCTCTTTTCTCGATTTCTTAAGTCTACAACAAAATCGAGAAACGCATACCTCTAAGACCACTGGACTGTAGTGAATTACAAGGTGGAAGCAAAGGTGAATGCCCAGATTTATATTTTAGTAATGACTTCATTATGGATGAGATATGTCTATAAACTGAGTTGATATGTATATTGAAATTTCTTGTTTCTTTTTTTTTGTGTGAATCTTCTTTAGACATGGAGAATGGATAATGGCTTACCTCGACATAACCAGCATGCGATGTTTGCGTTTAATGTTCAATATCCCGAACGTGTATACAGTTTTTTCCTAATTAATTCTATAAATTATCACGTTATCTATAACAAATCGAATAAAAACTCTTAACAAAACCTACGAATTTTTCTTCCCATCACACCCATCCCGTCATGTCTAGATAATTGTGTACCAACAGTGCCACCAATCAAACAGTCTTTCATATAATGACATGTAATTTAATTTCAATTATTTCATTCAATGACTTGGCAAAGCTGTCACTGCTAACAATGACGACTCAATAATCATCTCACAAGGGCGCTCCTTTATCTGGGCTCTCCTCCCCGGATCAAACATTTTTCGTCTTCTCTCATTGAAACCGACTTATAATTCACAGTCCCATTCAACGGATGAAATTAATATCGACTCCCATCATCATCATCAACTTCAGCGGAGTGCCTCAGTCTGAGAAGAAGAGAAGGAGAAGAATTCGCTGGTATTGTCAGTTGATGAGGATCCCAAAACACGGTGCGGCTTACCGTGGACTTCCGTTCCGTCAGTGTGCGGTGATGGTGATGATAAGTCCTTGATATGAAAGACAACATAAAGTTTCCGAAAACGCAGAGTGGAGTTGGGTTTTTTCGTCCTTTGTTTTCCAATTTGAATGATGGCGACCGGGAAATTGAGACTACTAAAACCACGATGGCACGCCGTGGGTAAGGAGAGATAGAAATTAAATCATCTCCGCCAAGACATGGGTGCCACTGACACAAGAGCCACTTGAAATTAATTGCTTGTCATTATTCTCTCATGTCGCCCGGGCGGATTGTCTGCTGTGCTGTGAGGAGGCTCTAGAACTGGAGCTGAGCGTGAATGATATTGAGAGACGACGAAGCATTCGACGGGTAGTGGCGTTGAAGCGCGTGAAAGCGCGCTTTCTTTGTTGAATGGGGTTTTAATCAAATTTATATTTTCCTCTAAACCTTTTCTTTTGCATTTTACTCTGCGGTCCTTTTTGTCCTCGGAACGTGGGAGTCATGTCTGGTTTAACAATTCCAATGAAAAATGAGAACTTCTTCATGAGCAATTGAAAAACTCATCAAGTCATTCCCAATTGGGATGGAACATTATTTGTTGTCGGTTGCAGCGTGTGTGAGAGGACTGACGTTGCTAGTTAGTGTGGGATGGTGTCAGATTCTTCTAGACGAAATCAATAACTTATAGGCTTTCTGGTCTGAGTGATAGAGATATTTTAAGAGTGAACACACATATGTATGTGCACATGGTAAAGAGCAGTATATGAGTACGTACGCTTTAAGCTCATCGGATTATTGAGAATATAAGTTAAACACAGTTTATATTCTAAATCCAAAAAAAAAACTCTATTCAATGATTAACACTATGCAATTAAAAAAAGTAGATAATTTATGAAGTACTCGACTGACGACATACGAACAAATATTAGTTGAATGAGACGTCGCAAAGTCTGGGAAAATTATTGAATTTGTATAATTTGTATAGAAGTTCACGGCAAGTTTTGTTTATGAAGATTCGTTTGAGTCGTGTGTTAACTTTTAGCCTCTGCAGGTATAAGTACTTTGTGTCGTCAAGAGTGCTAAGGTTTACTGCCAAAAGGATATTGGCGCAAATTCATAGTCAGCCTTTTATTAGGATATAAAACCGATTCTATTTAAAACTGGTTTTAAATTTGAAACCATATTTTAAGTTTTGTTATTCATAGACACGTTTTTCCCATCCTCTAACGAGTTCCTACTTTAAAACGTATTTTGAATGTTTTTTGATCAAACAAACCTAAACGCCGGCATTCTCTGACAGAAATTGAGTACATTCACATAAAAAAATAATTCAAACTTAAAACTGGATTCAAAAAAAGAAACGAAGGTAATTTCTGTGGTCACAAGGCGTATAAAAAGTGGGTAAGAGTTTGTTTCTCAGTTGCGACATTGCAACTGCGACAGTGTGTGTTGTGTGGAATACCTAGTTTGACTGCATGGTCTCCTATAGGCCAGTGACCCGTGGTGGTTGTTGTTATCCTGGCGATGTCCCGTTTCTGTTTAAGAAGTCGGTGTTTTTGCTTTGTTGTAATTTGGCCACATCTTTCTAGATATGACATAGTATGTTAGCCTAGTCCATCTGACGTTGGGTTGGGCAAGGAATTTTGAGGATATTTCAGCTTTGACTGCTCCAAGCGGAATCTGAACTGATTCAGCAAGAGAGCTGCGGACTGCTGAGCCTTGCCTAGCCAGTTCATCCGCAACTCCGTTTCCATAAACGTTACTTGTTAATAATTTGAAATCTTCGAAAATTTGGAAATCATGATCCTTCGGAAACATTTGAATAACTTTCTTCATTAATGAATACTGAAAAAATTCGATTTTATTTACTTAAACTGACGTTTAACTCATTTAAAATTTAAAATGGCTTTTTAGGTTTAATATGGACTTTATGACTACTATGAATAGCAAAACATCGGCTTTAACTTAACTAAATGATTAAACAAATTTAAAATGGGTCTTATCTGACTAAGAATTTGCGCTATTATTTTTCTGTTTTGTTACAAATGCAAAACGTTATAAAAATCAAACGACACAGCATTCTGGATTAGTATTTATAAAATTTATTTGCTTAAATAGTAAGCATTTAAAAAAAGGCGGTTTATTCAAAGTGACCACCTTTTGCTTTAACGCAGGCCCTCAAACAGTGTGGCTACTGAACTATAGCGGCACGCTTGGTTTCAAGGGGTATGGACAACGCTGCTGTGGTTAAAGCACGTTTGAGGCATCCACATTTCGATCGGGTTGCTATAGACTAGTTGCTTGGCTTGTAGTACAAGTTTTCTTTTTTGGACGAGGTTATGACCTAAATGGCATGGGCTTTGACAAAACCGGATGAGGATGTCCTTGGTTATTTCGAGAGAAAGAAAAGTTCTTCGAGCGATCTTTGGTCCCGTCTGCATAGACGGTGAGTGGAGGAGAAGGTACAATGCCGAACTATACGGCCGGTACAAGGACATCGACTTAGCCAGAAGAGTTCACATACAGCGACTAAGATGGCTGGGTCATTTAGAGCTGATGGAGCCCAACGTTCCCGTTGAAAGTTTTCGAATCCACCCCGGATGGACGACGCAGTAGAGGACGACCTTGCGGTAGGTGGCGCAAACAAGTGGAAGGGGACCTCAACCAACTTGGCGTGCGCAACTGGAGGCAGCTGGCTCGTAATCGTGCTGGCTGGAGAGGTTTGTTGGTTGAAGCCCAGGTCCACCCCGGACCGTAGCGCCATCTAAGTAAGTAAGTAAGTATGATCTAAATTCGATGGAGCATAACCCTCCCGCTTCACTGCATTTCTACTGAACCGCCTCAGAGTGTGCGATTTCGCAAATCTATCTGGTCAAATTTGAAAAAAAAAAACACAATTTAATTTTTTTTTCTACCCCCTTCGGGTAGGGGTTAGAATATACCCGAGGTAGGCATGTCTGTCGTAAGAGGAGACTAAAATCCATCTCCGTATACCGAGTATGGCGTATACAAAAATATGCAATGAACAAAACAAAAGATTTAAATACCCCAGGTGGCAGTCCAGGTACACTGGAAAATCCACCCTCTTCGGAGGTCGGCTCTACGGATTCTGGGGAGAGCCATTTATTGCGTTCATCTGGCCCTTTTAAAAAAGGTACTAGGGTAGTTAGATCTCCACCATCAAGATCTACCATAAAAAAGTGCGGAACTAGATGTCCGGCGACATCGATAGTGTCGGCGCACGATCAACGGACTTCAGCGAAAACTCAAAGCCTTACGGACGAAAATATGGAACTTCGGACCAGGCTAAGTAAAACAAAACTTCTCTGCGAAGAACTAAGAAAAGAATTAAATGTACTTAAAGCAGAAAATAAAGCCTTTATGGTTATACCGAAACCTCGGAATGAGTCTGCTGCGAGTTCAAACCTCGATAACAATGATTATCAAACGCATGAAGAAGAACTAAGTCGGGAAACCAACTCGATTCTAAAAACAACGACCAGTTAAGAAACGAAAAGCCGAAATGGTAACGAGGCAAGAAAACACGCAAAATAAGCGACAAATTAAAGAACAGCGTGACAAAATAAACACATTTGCCGAAGAAAATCCACGAACTAAGGTACGACTACCGCCACCAATAAACGTAATCGGAATCGCAGACTATAATAAACTGCATTCTATACTCAAACCTCTGTTGCTATCCGATTTTGAAGACGGTAAAGCGCGGGCTTCCTCTTTTTATGTTAACTTTTGATAAAGTTGAGAGTTTAGATAAGATTTACGAAATAAGAACAATTCTGAATGTCGTAGTCAAAATCGAACCCATGCGCAAAAATACAAGGTTGATGCCTCAGCGCAAACGATGCCAAGGATTCAATCATACGCAAACGTATTGCCGAAAAGAACCGCGATGTGTAAAATGCGCCGGAAATCACCGCTCCCAAGTTTGCGGAGTAAACAAACAAACCTCTGCAACCTGTGCTAATTGTAAGTGAAAGCATACGGCAAATTATAGAGGCTGTGAAGTAGCTAAAAAGTTGCAAAAACGGAGAAATTCGGTTCTTAAGCCCCTAAATACAAAATTAAAACTGCAAACTAACCCAAAGCATAAGATCGCGCAGGAAAAAGTAGGCAAACTAAGAATACCGGGTTCAGAGCCCAAAAAGGTGAGGGAAAAAATGACAACAGAGAAGTCCTCGACCTCTGTTCTTAAAAGAAATGGTACTGAAAAGTTACCATCGGAAAAGCCACCGGGTAATGACACTCGGACAGCAGGAGTGCAGACTTACGCTCAGGCTGCGACATCCGAAAAAAAAAAACCTTCAAATCTCGACGGACCCTGTCTCTCGTGTTTTCCCAGTTATTCTCGAGAAATTCGAAGAACAAAGCAAAATAAATGAAATTATTCTCGATAAGCTGCTTAAGCTTGAAAATAATTCACGGAAAACGCCTGCTTCAACTAGAATATGAATTATAAACAAATGTTAAAAATATGTACTTGGAATGCAAACGGACTTTTGCAAAAACTTAACGAACTGGAAATATTCATGCGAGAAAAAGATATTGATATTTGCTTGATATTTGAAACCCACTCTTGCCACCCTTCAGGAAAAGTGAGAGGCGGATCATCCTTGTTTATTAAAGACTGCATTAAACAATCTAAAGACCTAAAGATAGAGCTTGAAACTTTGCAACTGTGCACGATTCGAGTTAAAAGTATTCAGCGTACTCTTAAAATCTCATCTATCTACTGTCCACCGCGTTCCGCAATGAAAAAGGTGATTTTACTAATTTGTTTGAATCGCTGAAACCTAATTTCATTACTGGCGACGATTTTAATGCGAAACACACGTTCTGGGGCTCAAGATACAGTTCGAAAAAAGGTAGAATGCTCTATGGGGCAGGTATGGAGTGCAGTTGTAATTTCCATTCGGCGGGTAAACCGACCTACTGACCAACTGATACTTCTAAATACCTGGCTTGATCAATTTTTTCGTTCTGAACGAATATCTACCAACCACATAAAAGTTAATGAGTAAAGTTATTTCGACTTAGAGCGAAAAACTAGTCAATAACCTAAAGCCAGCGAGATTAACTGATCGAACAACTAAATGGGAAGGCTTTAGGAAGGAAATTGAAGATAATGTAGAACTAAGCGGTCCACTTACGACACCCTATGAAGCCCAAAGTCCCCGCGGCACCAATTAAATTAAATCAAAATGAATGGGTAAGGGAAGATAAAGAAAACGCGGACGTCTTTGCGGTCCATCTGGAAGAAACCTTTAAACCATACGATGGTCAAATGGTGTACGATAGCATCAATAGGCCGGATTTACCATCTGACGATTTAACACTCACAAGTGCAACGCTAAGGGAACTCAAACATGAGATCGAGAAATTAAAACCTAAGAAAGCTCCTTGTTATGATTTGATCACCGGAGAAATTCTCAAAGTTTTACCTAGAAAAGCATTGATTTAGCTTCTCCATGTTGTAAATGCTGCACTTAGATTAAAACACGTGCGGAGCCAATGGAAAGTTGCGGAAGTCATAATGGTTTTAAAACCAGGAAAACCGCAAAATGAGGTAAAGTCGTTTAGACCAATTTCGCTTCTTCCAATCATATCGAAAATTTTCGAGATTATATTACCAACCGGTTATAGAAGAAAATAATGTTATCCCTGACCACCAGTTTGGGTTCAGAAGCAAGCATTCGACGATTGACCAGGTGCATAGAATTACTGACGTAATCGAAAAAGCACTTGAAGAACAAAAGATTTACTACATACTTACTTACTTACTTAGGTGGCGCTACAGTTCGGGGTGAACCTGGGCCTCAACCAACAAGCCTCTCCATTTAGCTCGGTCTTCAGCTAATTGCCTCCAGTTGCGCATTCCAAGTTAGTCGAGGTCCCCTTGAACTTGTGCGCGCCACCTACGGCGATGATTCCCTCTACTGCGTCGTCCCTCGGGGTTAGATTCGAAGACTCTGCGGGCCGGAGCGTTGGTGTCCATTCGCTCTACATGTCCTAGCAATCTCAGACGTCCAATACGCAGTTTTTTGACTAGGTCGATGTCGCTGTACAGCTCGTATAGTTTGTGATTGAATCTTCTCCTCCAAAACCCGTCAACGCAAACGGGACCGAAAATCTTATAAAGAATTTTTCTCTCGAAGCGACCAAGGATATCTTCATCCTCTTTTAATAAAGTCCATGTTTCAGCGCCGTAAAGCAAGACTGGGATGTTCAGGGTCTTATGCAGAGTCTCCTTAGTAGTTCGAGATAGGGCTTTACTGTTGAATAGCCTTATAAGCCCAAAAAACAGCGATTGGCAAGAGTTATTCTTCGCTTGACTTCTGCACTGATGTTGTTCTCAGAGTTTATAGCAGAGCCAAGGTAGACAAAGTCCCTTACTACCTCGAAGTTATAGCTGCCCACTGTGACGTTTTGTCCAATTCGTCAGTGTTGGCTTTCCCTTCTTGTTGACAGCATATACTTGGTTTTGCCCTCGTTTATTGCTAAACCCATTTTGGGCGCTTCCGCCTCAATGCTTGCAAACGCACTGGTGACAGCCCGCTGAGTTCTTCCGATAACGTCAATATCGTCGGCGTATGCAAGCAGTTGTACAGACTTGTAATAGACTGTGCCTCCGGTGTCGGCTTGTGAGTTCCGCACAATCCGTTCAAGTACAATGTTAAAGAAGTCACATGACAGCGCGTCACATCGTCTAAAACCTTTCTTGACATCAAAGGTCTCGGTGAGGTCATTACCGACCTTGATGGAGCAGCGAGCGTTATCCATCGTCATCCTGCATAGACGGACAAGTTTGGCAGGTCTCGCAAGCCTTTGATAAGGTGTGGCATGATGGCTTGAAATGCAAACTACGACAAGTTCTCCCAGTATGCTTATACGATATTCTAGAATCATATCTCGGGAATAGACTCTTTTTCGTGTTAGACATGGAATCGAATACTCCGAGCTCAAAGAAATTTCGGCCGACGTACCGCAAGGAAGCGTTCTTGGGCCGCTTCTCTATTTGTTATGTACTTATGATATACCGAATGAGGATGGCACTATCCTTGCTACATTTGCCGATGACACCGCTATCCTAGCAGTAGGCAAAACAATCGAAGAAACGACTGAAAAACTGCAAACCTACTGAATAATGTAAATGAATGGACGAAGGACTGGCAGATCGCCCCCAACGAATCTAAATCTGTTCACGTGAATTTCACTTACAAGAAAACTAATGACTTGCCAATTTTCCTAAACTCGGCCCGAATACCTTTTGCAAACTAGGCCAAATACCTGGGAATGACACTCGACGCAAGGCTGAAATGGAATTCGCACGTGAAAATGAAACGTTAAGAACTCAAACTGGTTTTATACAAGCAAGTGATAAAGCCGGTGTGGACCTACGGTATACAACTTTGGGGTTGTACCAAGAAAATAAATGCCAATATTTTACAAGCTTTTCAAAATAAAGTGCTAAGAGAAATTGTCCAAGCACCGTGGTATAGTAGAAACGACGATATTCAGAGGGATCTCGGAATTCCGACAATCGAAGCTGAAACTAGAAGCTTCGCGAGAAAGCATAGAAACCGATAAATCGGTCATGTCAACAACACAGTCCTACAAATTTAGGATGAGAGCAATTTATTGCGCCGACTACAAAGGACGAAACTTTTCGACTTGGCGAGATAAAGATTAACCGCGTCTAGATTGCGGAACATGCAGGGTATTTCAGTGGAAAGTAACCTGACAAACGCTTTTATTTCGTGATAGAAAAATTGGTCGATAAGTTATTACTTAGTTGCGATATCTAACAAATTTATATCGAAGGGTGGTGTTTGTTTAATCAGTAAGAATCTGACACTTCTATAAGCACGCGCTTGCTATTCTCATACTATCTATGGAAGATTTTTCACCTACCCTCGGGAAAAAAAAACAACAAATTTTAAGCTTTGGCTTTTGTTCTTTTACGCCAAGGTATGCGCTTAATGTACCGCAAATCGCACCGAAATGTATAAATGAATTTGCAGCAAATTAATAAATTGCTTTGGGTGTATACGTACATATTGTTGCGTCCGAACTATAAATGCTAAAAGCCTGGACGGAATAAATCGAAACTTGGATCGGTCTGTCAAAAGATAGCAAGGAATAACGGCACTTCCGATTCACTTCTCATAGCCGGCAGATCGCAAATTCCAATCGAGAATCTCTTGTATAACTAGAAATTATAATCATTATATAGGATGTCCCAGTTAAGCAGTATAATCCTTAAAGAGGAGATACTGAAGTTCTGCCGAACAAAAAATGGTATGGCAGTGGGGGGTCTATTCTCACCACATTTCAAGTTATAGCACATCCAAGTGGGTGACCTCTTATTTGGAGGTGTAACCACTTTTAACACTATAACTTCTAAACTATTACAGGTACAAAAATAGTTTTGTAAATTTTGGAAAGACAATTTAGTAGCGCATACAAGTTTCAAACACATTGGGTACAGCTGTGCAGCTACAAAAGGTTATGGCTCCTTAAACTCAAAATAATGAAAATTTGTTGTTCCATTTTTTCACTTAAAATGCATTTTTCTCAAACTGTTTACTTAATATTTTTCTTTCTTTTTTTATGAAATTTGTATCCCTAAAAAAATTCCTTAAAATTATGTTAAGCAACTTTTTTACATACGATCAACAGAAGTTGTATCAAAACCCTTTTTTGTCAGATAAATCAAATAATATACCACAGGTGAACAAATACCTCTTTATTTCTTTCAGGATTGGGAACCTTCCAACGAAATGTAGAACGTCTTCTCTTTCCTCCATGTTGCACAAGCTGCATAAAGTTAGAAGAGCCACTCAATGCGGAATATAATTCAAATTGAGCATGTCTCCTCGTAACTTGACCATCATCGAAATTTTGTCCAAACTGAGTTTATCTCGAAAGTAGTTTTTGTGCCGCAAGTTATAGCTTAATCGACTGTAGATCATCCTGTTCTGTGATCCCGAAGATTTTCTTAGGTAACGTTCTTCTTTCTTATAATAGACTGACCAAGCTCTCTCAAAATTGATCCAGTCTGACCAATTCTACAGGAAAACTCGACATTTTTGTTTCCATCACTAGTGAATAAGACCCCAAGGTACTTAAACTTATCCACTCCACTAACATGCAGAATACACTGAATGGGCGTTCTGGAAACCATTACTTCCGATGTGTTCACATTTACCCTCATTCCAGCATCATCACAAACGGCTACAAACCTTTCGAATGCACGCTTAAGTTCGGTTTGAGACGACCCAAGGATGACCAAATCATCCGCAAAGAGTGAATCACTAATCCTTGACTCTCCCACTTTGAAACATTTCCGCCAGCCTGCACTATAACATTCAGTCCATATATACAATGATGAGGAGAGGTGACCAAATACACTCTGGCGGAATCCAGCGCCCACAGTGAAAGGTATTGATGGCGCTACAGTCCGGGGTGGACCTGGGCTTCAACCAACAAACCTCTCCAGCCAGCACGGTTATGGGCCAGCTGCCTCCAGTTGCGCACGCCAAGTTGGTTGAGGTCCCCTTCCACTTGTTTGCGCCACCTACCGCGAGGTCGTCCTCTACTGCGTCGTCCGTCCGGGTTGGATTCGAAGACTTTCTTAGCGGGAAGGTTGGGCTCCATCCGCTCTAAATGACCCAGCCATCTTAGTCGCTGTATGTGAACTCTTCTGGCTAAGTCGATGTCCTTGTACCGGCTGTATAGTTCGGCATTGTACCTTCTCCTCCACTCACCGTCTATGCAGACGGGACCAAAGATCGCTCGAAGAACTTTTCTCTCGAAATAACCAAGGGCATCTTCATCCGGTTTTGTCAAAGCCCATGCCTCTGCGCCATATAGCGGGACTGGGATGATTAGTGTCTTATAAAGAGTTACCTTAGTAGTTCGAGATAGGGCTATGCTACTCAATTGCCGTTTTAGCCCATAGAAACAAAGATTGCCAAGAGTAATTCTCCGTTTGATCTCTCCATTGATGTCATTTGCGGAACTGACCATAGAGCCTAGGTAGACAAAATCCTTTACTACCTCAAAATTGTATCTGTCTATTGTGGCGTTCTGTCCAAGACGCCGATGTTGGGTGTCCTTTTTTGTAGACAGCATATATTTTGTTTTGCTTTCATTGACCGCTAGACCCATCTTTGCTGCCTCGTTCTCAATACTCGTAAATGCCCCATTGACTGCCCGCTGAGTTCTTCCGATTATGCCAATGTCATCGGCATAAGCGAGTAGTTGTACAGACTTGAAGAAGATTCTACCTCCGAGGTTGGCTTGTGAGTTTCGTACAATTCTCTCAAGTACTATGTTAAAGAGATCGCATGATAGCGCGTCACCTTGTCTAAGACCTTTCCTGACATCGAACGGTTCGGTGATGTTCTTACCGACTTTGATGGAGCAGCGAGAGTTCTCCATCGTCATTCTGCACAAACGGACGAGCTTGGCAGGGATGCCAAGACTAGACATGGCTCTGTATAACTCGTCTCTATACACGCTATCATAGGCAACTTTGAAATCGATGAAAATGTGGTGCGTATCGATTTTATATTCATCGGTTTTTTCCAAGATCTGCCGTAGTGTGAATATTTGGTCAATGGTGGACTTTCCAGGCCTGAAACCGCACTGATAAAGACCTATCAGATTGTTGACGATCGGTTTTATGCGTTCACATAGTACGGCAGACAGGATCTTATATGCGATATTTAGGAGACTTATACCTCTGTAGTTGGCGCAGTTCAGAGGGTCTCCTTTCTTCAGGATCGGGCAAACTATGCTGAGGTTCCATTCATCGGGCATACTTTCGTCCGACCAGATTTTACAGATGAGCTGGTGCATGCTCCTTACCAACTCATCTCCTCCTGCCTTGAAAAGTTCAGCGGCAAGGCCGTCGGCTCCAGCAGCTTTGTTGGATTTGAGTTTAGATATCGCTATCCTCACTTCATTCTGATCGGGTTGACGGGAATTTTGACTGCCATCGTCACTGTTGAATGGCTCATTCTGCCTGACAGCGGAATATTGATCATCATCGCCGTTTAACAGTCTGCAGAAGTGTTCCTTCCATATCCTCAGCACCGACCGCGATTCCACTACTATGTTGCCATTTTCGTCCCTGCAGGTTTCTGTTCTGGCTTTGAAACCCTGGCATGTTCTTTTTACCCTTTGGTAAAATTTTCGAACATTATTCCTGCAACAAAGTCACTCAATCTCCTCGATCAAGTGCTTCTCATGCTCTTTTTTCTTCTTTCAGAGAAGTCGATGTTCCTCTTTTCTCCTGCGCACGTAGAGCTCGTAAGCAGCTCTAGTCCTTCTATGCAGCACCGCTTTGTACGCCTCTTGTTTTGCTGCATTTGCTTGCCGGCATTCCTCATCAAACCAGGGGTTTCGTTGTGGTGGGCGAGAGAAACCCAGTACGTCAGAGGCGGCATCTCTGATGGCTTGTTGGCAACGCTGCCACTGGTCTTCCGCATTTGCTGCTGGCAGCATAGGACTTAGATTGAGATTAGAAGAAACACGATCGGCAAAGGTTCTGGCGGTCTCTTGCGATTGTAGCTTTTCGACGTCAAATTTCCTCACAGTATTTCGTTGATTTCGCTCCGTTCTGGATATCCGCATCCGTACCTTGGCTACAACTAGGTAGTGATTCGAGTCCACGTTGGCTCCTCGGAAAGTCCGGACACCCAGAATACTGGAAGAGTGCCTTGCGTCGATCGCAATGTGATCGATTTGGTTGACAGTTTTTCGATCAAAGGAGACCCATGTTCCTTTGTGAATATCGAGACGTGGGAACCGCGTACTAGGTACGACAAAGTTTCGTCCCGCCGCAAAGTCGATTAGCCTGAGTCCGTTGCCGGATGTGTTGTCGTGCAGGCTGTGCTTTCCGACCACGCTACTAAAGACTTCCTCTCTTCCTAGCTTTGCGTTAAAGTCGCCTAGGATAATTTTAACGTCATGGCTAGGGCATTGCTCATACGTCTTGTCCAAGAGCTGGTAGAAGTCATCCTTTGTCGCGTCGTCCTTCTCCTCATGAGGGGCGTGAACGCATATTAGGCTAATGTTGGAAAATTTGGCCTTGATACGGATAGTCATGAGGCGCTCGATCACATGCCGGAAACTTAAGATTTCTTGCCTAAGTCTGCCTCCAACGACAAATCCGCACCCGAATAGACGCTGTCCTTTTTTTCTGTAGCAATCGCCGTAGTAGATGTCGCAGGGAAGTTAACCCGATGGCACCATACCCAACCTGGAGGGCCAGATCCTTTTTTTTTGTACCCCTAGGACAAGAGGCCGGATACACCGATGTCAGTAACCCACTTCGGGGATATGAGCGCTGCCGTTGGCCCATTAAGGGTTCATCCGCCACCATCTCTTTTTCAATACCCTGACGTAGTATTGAAAATCATTACAGACCTCAGCTCCAAATATGATGAAGTAGCTCCGGTAAGGTATCCGCTGGTCTGTAGACGTCACCGTTGATTCCATCGAGAGAATTCATCCGCCGCACGTCCTCCTTCTGAGGAGCTCTTGCTAGACTTCTGAGACGCATATTTCAGCCGATCAGATCAACAAGAGATGCCTCGTGCGGTTAGACATATGCGCGCTGAAGTTCGCCCAGATGTGCTTACGCAGGTCTGAGTGTTCAGCTGCACATATATCGTCAGACTCAGCATACGCTCATCGTTAGTTCACTATCAGATAGCTATCCAGCGGGCCCCGCGAGGAGGTGATGATGCGATTTTTGCGATTTTGGTATTGATATAACGCCATTAATCCGAACACCGCTTCTACAGTTTGTATGCAAAGACTAAATCGCCTTAGCAGGGAACCATCAATCCCTTACTCCCGCGGAACACTCCAAAGTTTGCCTCGAGTAATCCTATCATATGTTTTCTCCAAATCCATAAAACAAGTGTAGATAGATTAAGCATACTCCCAGGCTTTCTCAAGAATTATTATGAGAGTGAATAACTGGTCAGTTGTGTTTCTACCGAAACGAAAACCGCATTGCTCATCCTCCAAATTATCCTCAACTATACCACTGGAACGCGCTTCTAATACCTTAGCAAAGACTTTTCTAATTTAATATATACCCCTGTGTTGGCTTAATCAATCACTCCCGTTTGCCGATTAGCAGGTGTCTCACCGCATTCCTAGGCAGCTTTAATGACACGCGAGACACCAAGCCGATTCACTCCACAAAAATCTCCCGCAGAGGCAATAGCCACTTTTGAGAACAGTTGCCATTCTTCCTCTACAATTGATGAAACAGTTGAAATTTATTCAAGCCTTTCAGATATTTGCCGCGCAAGTGCCTCTCGTATCTCACCGTTCTGTAACCTCTCCCATCGTATCCGTGTAACCATCCTTCGCTTGCGCTTTGGTAGGCGAGGCACTACGTATTTCGCTAAGATACAATTTGTACAGCACTAAGTGTTGATCAGTTGACAGTTTGGCCCCTCTCAAAACGCGAACATCACAAACGATTCTCTTCAGACACGATGGTACCACAAATACATCTATTCAGCGACTTCTGCTGAAGACTCTGACGGTACCATATGTATTAGTGGATGGCTTTGTATAGAACGAAAGTATTAATGATGGACAAGCCCTTTTCACAGCAAAAGTCCAACAACTTCTCTCCGTTTATTGGGTTTATTGGACTACAAAATCGTTTGTATGCGATTGTACGTCGTTATTTACAATAATTTATTTTGTAATCTATGAGTCATACACGTTTAAATAAAAAATAAAAAGAATAGGTGCAACATCCGTAGACTGCGTTTCTGAACGCATTCTTTCAGATAAATTGTCTACTAATTATTTCTGGCCCAGTCGTGACATCGCTAAGATCAAAAGTAAAAAGTAAAATAACTCGTCTTCATGCAGATATTTTAAGAACGGTACACTTTGTAAATATGGTAACGCTAGCATAATTACAGATAAAGAACATTCACAGCAGCCCCATCAGTAGCAGTCTTGAAAATGTATAGGTTAATGCGTGTGTATTTTATGTTTTTTATTTCATAATTTTAAATATATTTCAAATACAAGTGAATTGTTTTATTTTATAATTGTGTCCCACTAAATTGGAAAAATCGAACATTTTGCACCTTTTTGTGTGTGCCCGTTTGTCGTCAGAAAATATCGGCAGATCTCCCGATTTTCAACGAATTCGTCACTGAGGAAAAACAAATGCTAGTGTGGTTGCATTTGTGTAATCCAGGAAGTTTTGGGCCTACATCTCTCACTGCTTCTGCAGCTTCAGCCAGGTTGAAGATCAAGGTGCATGCGGTAATGTCTGGTCTCATCATATTCTTTTATGCAGTTTCTGGTTCCAGATATGAAGTATGCATGTTAGGTTTAGATTTGCACTGCCCCCTGTAGAATTTTGGAATCGGAATATCCGATTCTTGTCTGCATTCCTTATGCTATAGGGTTTTTTCTACTACGAATAGTACTCTTCCTTTCTCGGAAGTTCAAGAAGCTCTCGCTGACATCATCCCGATCATAAATCACAATTCAACTCTATTTGGAAATGATGAAACCCATAATAAGGTAATCAACCACTCCCATGATACATTATCGGCGGCATTGGCTATCAAAATCAAAGAGCCGCACAGAAACGTTAAAATATTGATTATTCGGGCTTCGCTTATTACTTTATTCATATATTCCTCCGCCACACGGAACCAGAGGTCATAGATATTCAAAATATAATTAATGACCAGCGATAATTCTTCTCAGTAACAACAGGAAAAACAGCCAGAGTAGCATCATATCCAGCTTCAGTCACAGTAGTCAGACAAAATGACAAATGATCCGACAGGCCAGCGCATCGAAAGGCGTATTGTGTAGCTCTGTATCTTTCTCTTTTTTCCAAAAACCAATAATTTACCGAGGAACTTCGAAAAAAGATTCCACACAGCTACGGCGGCGAATGCTTATTACAATGACACCAGGTAATTTTCAGGTGTCATTATTACCACATACTCGCCTCGCTGAGATATTCAAATCGCCTTGTCATCTGACACAACCGACACAAAGCCTGCGACCGACGACTGTCTGAGGAGGCGTGTAATTTCCCCCATCGATCATGATTAGTGAGAATTGTGTGTTGTGGATTTCCAGTCTCTGTTTCGGTCGGTTGATTTAAGGGATCTCCCCGGTGTCCGATTGTCAGAAACTTCACTCCATGTCAGATGTTAATTCAATACGAAACCTAAAGGCCGCACCGAAGGATGAGAAGTGAGAGCCGCAGCCGCAACGACCAGGAGCTTTGCTTGTTTAATTTATCATTAATTTCTGAGGTATTTTTCGACAGGCAGAGAGTGAGATATGTGAGACGGGGGAACCGCTTGAGTAACCGCCCGTCGGGTCAGGCAAGCGGAAAAATCGAAAAATCCAACGAATGCTACCGAAAATAGTAGTGACCACTTCCCCTTGCTTCCTGTGTTTTTGTCTGGCCACTGTTCCCAGTGGAACACCAACCACCAACGCGTTGATTAATGATCCCACTAACCAGTGAAAGAGCGATTTCTCATGCCTACCAAAAAGGTTTTTCAAACCTTATCGCAATTAGATGTGGAAAAGGTGTGCAGCGTGAAGAATGCTTGCTCGAGTTCTGGATGCATTTTTGATGAGCGAAAGTCAACACAGTCCCGAATTGAAATTGTCTAACAAATAACAAACAAATGGGCTTAATGAGTTGGTTAATTTGTGTTCTCGTAGCTGGGCCGGTTTGCGGTCACCCACATATGTAGGTTTTTTTTGTTGCCGTCGTCGTTGTAGTGTCGTTTTGTAGGCAGTTTTGTTCGGCAATTTAGAGTTGGTCATTCCAATTTGGTACGCACTGGAGCGTATAGCGATTCGGAATGTGGAACAAATGGAAACACATTTTGTTTAATTATGTGGCGACCAGGTCAATTAGAGACCGCTCTGTTCCGGCACCTGTGGATTGCCAGGATGAATGCCGTTAGAAAGGGTAAATTTTAATGACTTGGCTTCTCTATTTTTTTTTTTTTTTTAATAAATACGTTTTCACAGACGAAAAGTGCATTCTTTTTGGTGAAGATGGTGAAAGTATGAGAACGCTTTATTGATTGCATGACATATACTGGGGTTCTGCCCTGGGGCAGAATATAGGAACTCATCAGTCGTTTTCCAAGTGTTGCAATTATGTGGTTCCGAGCTCAGTTCTGCATTCACTTCCAGGCAATATTTTCTGGTAATTGTGATTAAATAGTAAACCTTTCGGCAATATTTATAGAACCAAAGGCTATACTGCAGTTGCCATGCGTTGAAGCGCCAATCCGGATTTTATTTAATGCTCGCTGAGTACAACCTGATTATAAACGCATAATATATTACATTCCACATTCAGGGAAATAACAGTGAAATTAAATAAAACCCCAGCCGGTGATAGAATTTCTTACAAAATGTTCGTAAATGCTCCAGAAAATTTCGTTAAGCTAGTAGCAAAGTCGTACTCATGCTAAGGAAGGGAACAAACGAGGACGCTTTCTCCAAGCGATTATACCTATACATATATCCTATTCACAAGAATTAGGATGCGAATGAGGTGCAGAATTATCGTGGAATATCGTTTATGGCCTGTGTGTTAAAAATATTAGCGGGAATGAAGCAAAATAGACTAAGCAGTTGGAAAAGAAAACTTAAAACTTCTCAATGCAGGATTTTGACCACGGACAACATTTATAACTTGATGAATATAATAAAAATCAAGAACATTGAAAAAAATAAAAAATATGCCTTTTTAATGTATTTTGAAGCAGTATTCGATTGTATTGACAGAGAGTCTCTATAACATGGGTTTTTTTTTTTTTTTTTTTTTTTCCAAGGGTAGGTGAAAATCTTCAACAAGACACTATGAGGATTGACAGCGCGTGCTCATAGTAGTGTGGGATTCTTACCCACTAAAAAACCTCCCTTCAAAACAGACTTGTTTTCATTTTTACTACAACTAAGTATTCGACTTATCAAGTAGTTTTCATTTCACGTAATAAGGACGTTTTGCAGGGACCTTCCCATTAGAAGTTCCTGCCAGCTCCGCAGTTTAGACGCGGAGTCTAAAGGTTTGATTCTTTGTAGACGGCGCAGTAAATTTCTTTCTTCCAAAACTTGGAGGACTGTAATATTTACGTGACTTTCTAGTCGACTTTTATGCTTTCTCGCGTAGGTTTGAATTTCGTCTTCTATAGTTTTAATGCCAAGATCTCTATGGATATCGCTATTTCTGATATACCATGGCGCATTAACAATACCTCTTAGCACTTTGTTCTCAAAAGTTTGTAAAATTTTAATATTAGTTATTTTGGTACAACCCCAGAGTTGTATACCATATGTCCATACGGGCTTTAGCACTTGCTTATATAAAAGCAGTTTGTTCTCTATATTAAGCTTAGAATATTTTCCAAGTAACCAATACATTTCTCTATATTTATTATCTAGTTCTTTGCGTTTTTTCTTTACGTGCGTTTTCCATTTCAGCTTTGTATCAAGTGTCATTCCAAGATACTTAGCCTCGTTTACAAACGGAATTTGAACCGAGTTTGAAAAGATCGGCAAATTATTTATTTTCTTATAAGTAAAATTTACATGAACAGATTTGGTCTCGTTAAGTGCGATTCGCCAAACCTTTGTCCATTCATTTACTCTATCCAAAGCTTCCTGCAGTTTTTCTGTAGTATCTTCTACCGTTTTACCTACTGCCAAGATAGCAGTGTCGTCGTCAAATGTAGCTAGCTCAGTGCCTTCTACTTGCGGTATATCACGGGTGTATGATAGATACAAGACTGGACCAAGAACGCTTCCTTGCGGCACCCCAGCCATTATTTCCTTAAGATCTGAATATTCATTTCCACATTTGACGCGGAATAGTCTATTCGTAAGGTAGTTCTTCAAAATACTATATAGGTGCTCTGGTAGAACTTGTCGTAATTTAAACAACTTTAAGCCTTTGGGCCAGACCTTGTCAAAGGCTTGAGAGACGTCAAGGAATACGCTTGAACAAATCTTTTTTTCTTCAAGTGACTTTTCGATTAAATGTGTTATTCGATGTACTTGTTCAACTGTAGAACGGTTACTTCTGAATCCGAATTGATGATTCGGAATGAGATGCCTTTCTTCTATAACCGGCTGTATTCGCCTAATCAATATTCTCTCGAACACTTTGGATATAATTGGAAGAAGCGAAATCGGTCTATAAGACGTTTTTTCATTCGGCGGTTTTCCGGGCTCAAGGACCATTATGATTTCGGCGACTTTCCATTGACTGGGAACATATTCTAGTCTAAGTGCGGCGTTTATAATGAACAGAAGCTTAATTAGAGCTTTTCTTGGTAGGGCTTTAAGAACCTCTCCCGTAATTAGGTCGTATCCAGGAGCTTTCTTAGGTTTAAGTTTCTTTATTTCTTCCTTAAGTTCGGTAAGTGTTGCATTTCTTATTACGCTATTGTCTATATAGGACGTATTTATATTTTCAATAAGAGCTTGTCCATCAAACGGTTTGAAAGTTTCTTCCAGGTGGGTGGCAAAGACTTGCGCTTTCTCTTTATCATGCCTGGCCCATTCGTCTTGATTTTTCCTAATTGGGGCGGCTTGAATTTGAGGTTTCTTAATACCTTTTATAGCCTTCCAAAGCGAATAATAAGAATCTTTTTCTGCCGTTAAGCTTTCTAGGTAAGTTTGTATTTCATTATTCTTAAGGTCTTTAATAGATCTTTTTAGTGAGTTGCACAAACGGTTAAGATGTGCTTTATGTTGCGGAGCCCGAGTTTGTTGCCATTTTTTGGGTGCTTTCCTCTTCTCCTTAATCATCTCTTTTATTTCCTGCGGATAAGTTTGAATGTAGCTTGCCGGCGTTTTCTTTGGTTTGGGAGTATTCTTCCACGCGGCATTCTGTAGGATTTCGACGAAGCGATCAACTTCAACTTCAAGTTCATAGGGCGTTTTAAGTGATATGCTCAGCTCAGTATTTGCTTCAATATGTTTTTTAAAGCCATCCCAATTAGT
Source organism: Brachypalpus laphriformis (assembly GCA_945910035.1). Taxonomy (NCBI): domain Eukaryota; kingdom Metazoa; phylum Arthropoda; class Insecta; order Diptera; family Syrphidae; genus Brachypalpus; species Brachypalpus laphriformis. Next base: position 207,020,205 of record OX246753.1, read on the forward strand.
TTTCGCAGTGGTTAATCTGGTTAATCCTACTTTTTTAATCAGAGCATCGCTTATCGTCATAATGATTGGAGAATGATCAGAGGAGAGATCAAAGCTTTGTTCATCTTGTATACAGTTGCCAGATATTCCTTTAACAATAAAGAAATCGATCAGATCTGGTATCTTATTTCTATCAGTCGGCCAATATGTTGGTTTACCCGTAGAGTGAAAATCACAACTGTATTGCATACCCGCATTATAAAGCTTTCTACCTTTCTGAGAGGCGTACCTTGAACCCCAGAAGGGGTGTTTCGCGTTGAAGTCGCCACCAATAATAAAATTTGGTTTAAGGAAGTTGAAGATGTTTGTGAAATCACTTTCTTCAAGTTTACATCGCAGTGGACAATATATAGACGAAATGTTGAAAGCAAAATGTCTGTTTCTAACACGTACCGTGCTTATTTGCATTGCTTCTAATTCAATCTTTACTTCCGCTGAGTGTTCGATACAATCTTTTATAAACAAGGATGATCCGCCTCTTGCTCTTTCCGATGGGTGGAAGGCGTGATACACGCTATATCCTCTTATCTTAACATTCGTTTGTTTTGTCAGATGAGTTTCACAGACCAAGCATATATCAATATCTTTTTCTCGTATAAATATTTCTAACTCGTCGAGTCTTTGTATGAGGCCGTTAGCGTTCCATGTAAGAATTTTTAGCATTTCTTTCATATTCGGGTTGAAGTGCGCCTGTTATGAATGTTGCTTTCTAGTGCAACTAGTCTCTCGAAAATAAGTTTGTTTGTTTTGCATTGCTCTTCAAGTTTCGCAAGTATTAAGGAGAAAACATTGGATACTGGATTTTGTGAGCTACCTCTATCACCGTTTTCAATGTCGCAACTTGAACAGGAGTCTTTACGTTAGAGTTTGGACGGTCTTTTGCCTTGATCTCCCGTGGGTTGACGGTCATATACTTGCCATTAGCTGCCATCGCCGCTTGAGCATAAGACTGTGCGTCAGTATTCGAAGACTTTGCTTTTGTCACATTTTCTCTACTGCGTTTGGGGTTTTCGTCGTTACCCAATCTTAAGTCAATATTGACGAATTTCCTATCTTTCGCTGCTTTTTTTTGTAGCTATTTTGGGTCTGTTCTTGATTGGTTTCGGATTAGGGCGCATGGAATTATTAAGCGTATCGCGCCTTTTTTGGAGCTCTTTCGCCACTTCGCAACCTCGATAGTTCGCAGGATGTTTTCCTTTGCAGTTTATACAAGTGGCTGGGGTTTGCTTGTTTACGTGACACTCTTCCGAGAGATGCTTACCTGCACATTTGACGCATCGCGGCTCTTTCTGGCAGTAAGTCTGCGTATGATTGAAGCCTTGACAGCGCTTACACTGCGGGATCGATCTGGAGGTCTTACGCATGGGTTCGATTTTGACCACGATGTTTAGAATAGTCTTAATACCATATATAGCATCTTTATTTTCATCTTTATCGAAACTAAGCATGAATAGTGGAAGTCCACGCCTAACCAATTTTTCATGATGTCCCTCCGACTGTTGCTTCTCCTTCTTGATAATATTGACGGCATCAAGAATTTTAAACCCTTTATCTTGAAGGTCGTGCATTACATCTTCTTTAGTACACGAGGGGTGGAGTCCCCTTGCTACAACACGCAGTGGTCTCTCTAACTTATTTTGGTAAGTAAACCACTGAATCTTTTCGGCATTCAATTTTTGGGATAATGATCGATAACTGTCGGCATCATCGACATTGATTTTCCACGTATTGTTTCGCAGAGATGTCACCTTAAACTTCGATGGCAGAGTTCCTTTAATGAGGCAATGCAACTTATTATAGTCCGTTATTCCAACAACGTTTATCGGTGGCGGAGGACGTAATTTTTGTTGTTGTTGCTTTTCTTGCAACTCCTTGCGTTTTTCATGTTTTTGTGGCTCGACTTCCGGTGACGAACCAGCTTTGCGTTTTTTGCTAGGTCGTTTCTTTTCGATCCAATTCGTTTCACGTGTTAGCTCTTCTTCGTCCGTCTGGTATTCGCGACTAGGTGAGCGATGTGGGCTAACTGTACTTTCTTTTTGTAGATACGTGTTTTTTAGGGCATTATTTTCTTGCCTGAGTAAATCTACTTCTTTCTTAAGCTCACGATAGAGTAGCTCCATTTCGGTAAGCTTTGTACGGAGTACGTCGTTTTCCTCCTCAATGCTTTTTGATTTCGCTGAGTCCCGTTTTTCACGCGCTTGCGCTTCCGGCGGACTTCTTTTTCCGGAGACGTTCGATCTTGTTGGCGGAGATCGAGATACCCTTGTACTTTTTGAGAAGGGATTTATTAAGTGCAATAAATGGCTCTCCCCAGAATCCGTAGAGCCGACCTCCGAAGAGTGTGGATTTTCCAGTGTACCTGGACTGCCATCTGGGGTATTAAAATTTTTTGTTTTGATCATTGCATGTTTTGTATACGCCATACTCGGTATACGGAGGGTGGATTTTAGTCTCCTCTTACGACAGGCATGCGTAAGACATGGGTGTTTCGACAAAGTACCATCATTTTCTACGGGACATGTAGACTAAGACTAAGGCGACAGTGTGGGACGGGAAAGAAATGTCAGAGTATTTTGAAAGCAGCATGGATGTAAAACAAAGGTGTACTCGTATGCTTGGTTCATTGCTATTCGCCCTTATACTAAATTACATCCAGAACTTCCAACGGGGTGGCCTGCACATCGATGGAAATTTATTAAGAGTCTGAATGTATGCAAATGATATCATTGTATTGCCCGACGACATACAAATACTTCGTGAAATGATAAGCAAGTTAGAAATGTACCGCGAACTTTGGAACCTTGGATTAACTTGAACATGTCCAAAGTAATGACATTTTACAAATATAAAAAAAGGCTTGCGTAGAAAAATGGAAACTTGGAAAACGGAAGTACAAATACTTATGGACTATAATGTCGCCTGCACTATCGATGACAGAACACCTGAAAGAAAGAAAAGAAATTGGGGTGGCAATGGTGCAGTGATAACGTCGTCAATTGCCACGCTAATGGCATAACACTGGCAGTAGCTTGGTCATGTGGATAGAAAAATTGTTCACTCTGTTGACGATGATTTGCCTTTGACACATGTAATCGGGAAAAAAGTACTCTGAATCAGAAGGAAAGACAAAAAATAACAAAAATTTCCCCAGTTATTTGGACGCCACCCTCGGAGATTCTCTGAAGCATAAACAACTGAGCTTCAAGAACCACTAAATCAAAAATCGTTTTCTCTCTCTCAATCTATCCTTTCCAACGCCCCCACTGTGTATAAACATGTTAAAGGTATTCATAACCCTTTGAGTGCGAGCAAATTATAAAAAAAAATTTGCTAAATACAGTCTGAATAGGAGTAGTACGTGGAAATACGTTATTGATAAAAAAAAAAAAGTTAAATTCTCGGCAAAATTCAAAACTTGTAGAGCTGTGTCACGAGATATATATTGTTATGCAGCCCAGGTATGAGGATTCGGTAGCTTTGAAGTAGTAGATGAATTACAGAGATACTTTATCAAAAAAAAACTGTTTACATTGTCTGAATTTACTCCAAATAATGCACTGAAGCTAGAAACTAGGTCTAGATTTGTCTTCACTAAATCTTCATATGGAGTATTGTATATCCAAAAAAAAAAAAACCTACGAGTACATCGGCTACCTGCTGTCGAGGAAAGTCATAGAGAAGAAGATCAACTGGTTCGAAGAACTTTTGAAAATCAGCGCAAACGCATGCATCGGCTGAGGTAGATGTGACCTCAACTCTGTGGAATGGAATCAAATTACAATGATGACATCAAAATCACTAAGAGGAGAGACTAAGGAAAAATATGGAAGAAGCTCATAATTGTTCATATGGACTATATGAAAAATTAAACCAATATACACGTATAGGGTACATGTACTTCATTGATACATTTAAAAAGCATCGAATAGCATGGAATTTTAAAGTCAGAAGAAGTTTACTTGGACTAAATACCAACTAATGTAGGAGAGGAGAAGCCAGAAAGCGCTCGTTGTATAACCTGAATGAGGAGGAAGACGTGGCTCACTTTATGGGTAAATATCCAGTGCTTGCAAAACAGCGAGTTAAATATTTTCGGCGAAAGTTCTTGAAGAAAACGAGATGCTGCTAATACTAAATGGGGAATCCGAGGACCAATGGAACATGCTATACAAATTTGTGAATGAGACTTTCTGGTATAGAAAACGACTTTTAAGTGAATTCAACTATTAGGTGCTTAAAATTTTGCAATACATACTAGATATTATAATTTTAATTAAGAATAACATTCGCCACATATATCAGAGTTGCCATAGTTTTTTTTTTTTTCTTTAAACAATACTAGCTGACCCCACAATAAGGAATATTGCCAAATTTGACTATACATATCTGTATATATTAAACAACATACAAAACCACAGCACTACCTATTCGATTTCGTTCAACGCACTCTCTAAACACTGCTAGCACTGTTCTCGTAAAACCTGTAACATTTTCAATAAATCGGTCTAGTAGTATTTGAGTCTATAGGGCACACACTACGAACATTGCCTTTTATTTATATAGATTATTATTATTATTACTATTCCATAGGTATATTTTTGCATTTAACTGGTGCCCGCAGATTAAGCCGAATTCACCGGCATCTTTATATTTGAGGAATCCTTCAATAAAAATAACCTTTTTGCTGTTGTTCCTAAACAGCCATTTTTATAACTAGTATTTAAGTCAGGTAATCTTTCACTTTTAATCAATCACCTGTCGGATTTCGAACTGCTCAAATATAAGAATCATTAAAGCATCTTGGCAATAAAACAAAAGTCTCTCAAGCAAGCATATCACAAAAAAAAAAAATCGAAGAGATCAATGTCAGCCAAGAAACGCAGAGGTGAATTCTGAATGACAATGTCCACTACTCGTACTAGCAATAATCCAAATACGTTGCATTTCAGTAGCAACCTGCAACAAAAACCAGCAAAAAAATGCAATCTGTTACTCCAAACTTTCTGGAGACTTGCACGATATAGATGAATCGGCAACGACAAAGATCATTGCGTCGGATAAGCGCAAAGATTAATGTGATTCGCGCTGGATTGGGTGCGGCAAACAAAAGTGATGTGCTGGACATTAAATAGTCCAACATTGATTGGCAGATATCAGTTTGTGCCAACTTTTCGCGAAAGAGTTCAAGGCAGTGACAGTTAAAAGTTGAAGTCCGAGGTAAGTTTGTTGTTGATTTTCTTATTGAAAGAGGATAAATAAAAGGATATGAGCACAATGGGATTGCATTTTCTACGAAAAATCGTGCAAACCTGTTAAGATTTATAATGGGCGGTATTTGTCGAATAGATCAGGTTACTGTCGGATGCAGGTTAGGTTTGCCTCATAGGTAAAGGTCGCAAGTTGGAACGTTGAAAGTATGACCGGTAGAGCTAATGAACTTCGGGAGATGCATAGAAGATAAGTGGACATCTTGTGTGTCCAAGAAACGAACGTTTGATATCTTAAACTGGTGATGCATGGAGAAGTGTGGAATATTGTCAGTGCATATGATCTCCACAGTGGGTGTGAGCAGAGGCAAGAAGATACATTTTGGGTAGATTTTCACAATCTCCTAAAGAACATCCCAAAGGAAGAGTTTCTATTAGTTGGAGAAGAATTAGATGGACATGTCGCGAAATCAAAAGAAGACTATAAAGTCTGTTATATGAAGGACTAGAATACAGCTCCAGGAACCTTCCTGGTGAAGACATCGTAAGGATATACAGGTCTCACGGTTAAATAGCGTTAAATACCATGTACATCAAACAATTTGGTGGCAATTGTGTAGTGGTAACGTCGTCAATTGCCACGCTAATGGTTCATGGTGCAAATCCTGATATCAGCAAGCATTTATTAATTTCTCATGAAATATACCATATAAAGTCAGTCCGATCAATTTGCAAAAGCTTGTGTGAACTCTACTGCGAAGGCATAACAGTCGCAGCAGCTTGGTCATATGGCTGGGAAAATTGTTCGCTCTGTTGATGATGATTTGCCTATGACATCGGTTATCGGGAAAAAAATACTGTGAATCAGAAGCAAAAACAAAAAAATATATATAACGAAATCTCCCCAGCTATCTGGACGCCACCCCCGGAGTTTCTCTGAAGCATAAAGAACTGAGCTCTAAAACGACTACACCAACGTCTTTCTCCCTCTCTCTACCTATCCTTTCTAACTTCCACACTGTGTGTAAAACATGTTAAGAGTATTCATAACCCCTTGAGTGCGCGCAAATTATAAAAAAGGGTATTATTGTTAAAATTGATCTACTTCGAAGAAGTTCTAAATGTACCTACAAGCTTGACAAGCATGGTTAGGTTAGGTTAGGTTAGGTTGGATGTCCACGCGAGAGTGCAGACACACTTAGACCAGTGAAGGTCCTTTGTGATTCCATGGATCAAACCATTAGGCCCTCAGGGACTAACAAAACCAACCGGAGCTTTTGACAAAGCGATGGATGCTCATGACGTCCAAGGACGCCAGATCGCAGAGGTCGTCAAGGAAGGGGGACCCTAGATGGAGCATTCTTTTATGCGACAGGGCCGGACATGTGCATAGGAGGTGAATGATGGTTTCCTCCTCCTCCTCGTCCCTACAGCTTCTGCAGAAGTCATTGGAGAAGAGACCAAGTCTTTTGGCGTGTTGGCCTATAAGACAGTGTCCAGTGAGAACACCGACAACGCAGCTGATTTGTGTACGCTTTAACTTGATCAGATCGGCACTACGTTTTTGATCCAGCTTAGGCCAGATCTGTCTCGAAATGCGACATGTTGAGCCGTTTCCCCATCTGAGGTTGGTCGTGCTAATAGCGTTCAGCTTTAGTAGATACTTACATGTAGCGAGGGGCATACCCAGGGCTTGCCTTTCAGGCAAAATCCTTAGAGTGGTACCCTGTCTGTCGAGGTCGTCAGCCCTGCAGTTACCTGGAATGTCTCTATGGCCCGGCACCCAGTCATCTCCATAAGAGATAGACGGCAGTTTAAGACAGCCTTTGAAGTGAAGGAGAACGATTCCAGGGACTTGATTGCCGCTTGGCTGTCAGTGAAAATGCTAATATCCCTGACAGATAATACATTACATTTCAGCCAGGACAGGACTTCCTTGATCGCCATGATTTCCGCCTGGAAAACGCTACAATGATCAGGGAGGCGGAAAGATATGCTCAGATTGAGCTGTTCGGCGAAAACACCACAACCCACCCCGCCCTCAGTCTTAGATCCATCTGTAAAGAACTGAACCGAACTACCATCGACAGGGGGGGAAGTGTCCCATACATCCCGGTTAGGGATGCTCGTACGGAAGTTACGGTCAAATCTCAGTTTCGGCGGGGTGTAGTCCGTGTTTGAAGTTGAGAAGATCAAGGATCGAGGAGTGGCCAAAGCGATAGCTAGACCACTGAGAGGAGGCTTTCAAGCGGATGGTCGCACAGGCAGCCATCTGTTTGCCGAAAACATCTAAAGGTAGCAGGTTGAACAAAATGTCCAGTGCCGCGGAGGGAGTAGTTCTCAGTGCACCACTGATGCAGATGCATGCAGATCTTTGCACCTTAGCTAGTTGAGTGAGGTGGACAGCCCTGTCGAGAGCAGACCACCATACGATCACGCCATATAGTAGTATAGGCCTGATAACGGACACGTATAGCCAATGAGTGATTTGAGGTTTGATACCCCAGCTCCTACCTATAGCCTTTTTTACAGGAATAGAGAGCTACATTAGCTTTCTTGACGCGCTCTAGTAGATTGGCCTTCCAGTTTAAATTCCTATCCAAAATAAGACCCAAATACTTTGCATTTTCAGAGAAGGTGAGACTGGTGCCATTTATCATAGGAGGGTCTATGATTATATTTCCTCGTGAAGAGAACGAGTTCCGTTTTATGGGGATTAACCCCCAGTCCACATTTGGAGGCCCATTTGGTGAGCCGAAGGAGAGCATATTGGAGGATATCCCTAAGAAGGTCCGGGTGTTTACCGGAGGCAGCAATAGCAATGTCGTCAGCATTGGCGATCACTCTACAACCTGACGTATCCAGTTCCATCAGTAGTTCATTAACTACCAGGCTCCACAGAAGAGGTGACAAGACTCCACCTTGAGGTGTACCGCAGCGAGCAATTCTTCTGGCCGATGCTCCACCCAGCTGTGTGTTAATAATCCTGCATGTAAGCAATTGATTGATCAACACTCCGAGCTAGGTATCTACTTTCAGATTTACAAGTGCGTCCGTAATCGCATTTGGTTTGACATTGTTAAAAGCTCCCTCAATGTCAAGGAAAGCCACCATGGTGTATTCTTTGATGCTCAATGATTTTTCGATAGTGCGCACAAGCGAATGTAAGGCAGTCTCAACCGATTTGCCTTTGCAGTACGCATGTTGGGACGGCGAGAGCAGAGCTGGGCTAATACTTGGCCGAAGATGGATATCAATTAACCTTTCTAGAGTTTTGAGCAGAAAGGACGATAGACTGATAGGTCGAAAATCCTTTGGTTCCACGTGCGAGCTCTTTCCTGTCTTAGGTATGAATATGACTTCAACCTCGGTCCAAAGATTGGGAATATAGACCAGATTTAGACAGCCCGACAAGATGACTTTGAGCCATAGAAGCAGAATGTCCTCGCATTGCTAAATTTCAGCTGGAATAACACCGTCAGGTCCTGGGGACTTGAACGGTTTGAAACTGCGCATGGCCCATCGGATCTTTTCTGTAGTTATCAAGACTAACGAGTTGCTGCAAGGTTGAAGGGGGACATTTCCCTCTTGCGATATAGCAATAGGGGAGCTACCAGGAAAGTGAGTATCCAGTAAGATGTCAATGGATTTCTCAGCAGAGGAGGTCCAGTAACCATCCGGATGCAAAAGGAAGCTGGGTATAGCAGGGCTTTTAGAGAGGATTTTCCGCAACCTGGAAGCTTCCGAGGACTCTTCAATGCTGTCGCAGAAAAGTTTCTAGGAACGTCGTTGCTCCTTCCTCAATGAGATTTTGTATTTTCTGAAAGACGGTTTATAGGAGTCCCAGTCGGCCGTCTCACGGGAGCTTTTAGCAGTATTAAAAAGGAGCCCACTGTCTTTCCTAAGAGTACTGAGATTTGCATTCCACCAGGGAGGTTTCATTTTACGTCGAGGTTTGCGGAGTGGGCAGGCCTCGGCCATGGCACCATTTAGTGCCGATGCTAGGGTGTTGACTAGATTGTCAAGGTTTTCAGTGCAGGAAGGTTCAGTAGGCATGTGGGAGGGAATAAGCGTTAATAAACGTTTCCTATAAAGGGACCAGTTGGTTTTCCTATAATTTCTAAAAACCTTCTGATCAGGCAGATAGTCATCAAGACTAAATTGGAGGTAACGGTGGTCTGAAAAAGAGTGCTCATCAGAGACTCTCCAGTCCTTAACCGAGTTATATAAATGTATGTATGTATGTATTAGTTTGTTTAGTATTTTTTTTACTATTACAATTCATAGAATTAAATTTAATAACAATAATGTATACTTTATATTTATAGAACATGCTTCATGTAAATGCACTTTTTACATAATGGAGGGAAAGTTACCTCCTCCCTGTATACAAAGGGAAGGGTGATACGCGAAACTGTGATAACTACCGTTCGATCAAGCTGATGTCACGCACCATGAAGATCGTTGAGCGTGTATTAGGTGGCCGACTGCGAAAAATAATACGGCTATCTGATGATCAGTGCGGGTTTGTCTCGAGTAAATCAACCACAGATGCAATCCAAAGTATAAGGATCATAATGGAAAAACATCGTGATTCCTTAAGGGATTCGCATATTGTATTGGTTGACTTTGAAAAGGCATTCGACAGACAACCACGAGATCTGATATGGGTGGCGCTAAGACATCGGCTGGTCAAACGGTAGTGCATGCGATCATATGAAAACACAAGCGTTTTCACTCAGCTGAGGCCTACCAACTCCTACTCTCAACCTCCACGCGGTGACAGCCGGGTGCCTAGTACCTTAATCCAAGAAATGGGTAACCAACCCCGTTTGGCGGATTCTTGGTGGCAGCAGATGAGAGAGGGGGGGAAGAGTGCTTTTCTCACTAGAGCGCTTCTTCCTGTTCCAGGCGGCAGCGGACGAATTCCCTAGACGGAGTCAACGGTGGCGTCTATAGTTCCAGTTAGGCTGAACTTAGTGAACACCTTGCGCGAGCTGCTTCGACGTATTCGGATCACAGGTCGGTAAGGAATTTCCAATGTTGGTCAGGACATTGGAATAGAGATGGTGGCGGAGGAGCCCTTAATGGGCCAACGGCAGCACTCATACTCCCGTAGTGGACTACTGGCACCGGTGTACCCGGCCCCTCGTCCTTGGGGAATAATTAAGGAACTGGCCCTCCAGGTTGGGGGTTGTGCCGTCGGGGTAACTTCCCTACCACGTAAAAACCGCATGGTTCCGAAACAACCAAAAGCATCGGATAAGGATGACTCAACTAATGACGACCCCAGCAAACGAAATAAGGACAACGACCTTCGGATTTGTACGTGGAATGTTCTGTCCCTTTACAGACCACGTGCAGCCGAACAACTAGCAGAGGCCCTAGACTGCTATAAAGCAGATATTACCGCCATCCAGGAAGTGCGATGGGATGGGCCGGGCAAAAAGAGGATGAAAAACTGTGACATCTACTACGGTGATTGCTACAGAGGCAACAGGCAACGCTTATTCGGATGCGGATTTGTCATACGCGGCAGACTTAGGCAAGAAGTCTTAAGCTTCCGACACGTGAGCGAGCGTATTATGACGATCCGGATCAAGGCTAAATTCGCTAACATAAGCCTAATATGTGTTCATGCCCCCACAGAAGAAAAGGACCCTGCCACCAAAGATTGTTTCTACGAGCTCCTCGACAAAACATACGAGCAATGTCCTAAATACGACGTTAAAATCGTATTGGGCGATTTTAACGCCAAAATAGGAAAGGAGGACGTCTTTGGTAGGGCAGTCGGTAAGCATAGCCTACACGACACCACGTCTGATAACGGACTAAGGCTAATTGATTTCGCTGTGGAGCGAAATGTCACCATAGCAAGCACATGGTTTCCTCATCTCGATATTCATAAGCAGACATGGCGGTCCAATGATCATGTAACGATCAACCAAATTGATCATATTGCGATCGACGCAAGGCATGCCTCCAGTATTCTGGATGTCCGGACCTTCCGAGCGGCCAACATAGACTCGGATCATTACCTTGTTGTAGCCAAGGTACGAATGCGGATATCCCAATCTGAGCAACAAAGAAGAATTACTGTGAGAAAATTTAACGTCGAAAAGCTACAATCGCAAGAGACCGCCAGACTCTTCGCTGAACGCGTATCCCGAAATCTCTCAATCACCCCTTTGCCGCCAGCATCAAGTACCGAAGACCAGTGGCAACGATGCCAACATGCCATCAGAAACGCCGCGACTGATGTGTTGGGTCTCGCTCGACCACCACCGCGAAACCCCTGGTTTGACGAAGAATGCCGTCGAGTGCATGCAGCAAAACAAGAGGCATACAAAGCGGCGCTGCAAAGGAAGACGAGAGCTGCTCGTGAGCTCTACGAGCAAAAGAGACGGGAAGAACATCGGCTTCTCCAAAAGAAGAAGAAAGAGCATGAGAAGCGCGCGTTTGAGAATATCGAGAGTCTATACTCCAGGAACAATGTACGGAAGTTTTACCAAAAGGTAAAAAGAACGTGTCAGAGAAGTAATACCCGTACAGAAACCTGTAGAGATGAAAATGGAAACCTCGTAGTAGAATCACAGTCGGTGCTGAGAATATGGAAAAACTACTTCTGCAGACTGTATAACGGCGACGAAGACCAACATCCCGCTGTCAGGCAGAATGAACCATTCAACATAGACGATGATAGTCAAAATTTCCGTCCACCTGACCAAAACGAAGTGAGGATAGCAATATCCAAGCTAAAATCGAACAAGGCTGCTGGACCTGACGGCTTACCGGCCGAACTTTTCAATGCAGCTGGTGATGAATTCGTAAAGAGCATACACCAACTCATTTCTAATATTTGGTCAGACGAGTGTATGCCTGATGAATGGAATCTCAGCATCGTTTGCCCGATCCACAAGAAAGGAGACCCCCTCAACTGCGCCAATTATAGAGGCATCAGTCTCCTCAACATCGCATACAAGATCTTTTCTGCGATATTGTGTGAACGCCTGAAACCCTTTATCAACAGCCTGATTGGACCCTATCAGTGCGGTTTCAGGCCAGGAAAGTCCACCATCGATCAAATCTTCACACTTCGGCAGATCCTGGAGAAAACCCAAGAATTCCAAATCGATACTCACCACCTCTTTATCGATTTCAAGGCCGCCTATGACAGCATCTATAGAGAAGAGCTCTATAAAGCCATGTCTAGTTTTGACATCCCTGCCAAACTTGTCCGTCTGTGCAGGCTGACGATGGAGAACGCTCGCTGCTCCATCAAGGTCGGTAATGACCTCACCGAGACCTTTGATGTCAAAAAAGGCTTTAGACAAGGTGACGCGCTGTCATGTGACTTCTTCAATATTGTACTTGAACGGATTGTGCGGAACTCACAAGCCAACACCGGAGGCACAATCTATTACAAGTCTGTACAACTGCTTGCATACGCCGACGATATAGACATTATCGGAAGATCTCAGCGGGCTGTCACCGGTGCGTTTGCAAGCATTGAGGCGGAAGCGGCCAAAATGGGTTTGGCGATAAACGATGGCAAAACCAAGTATATGCTGTCAACTAGAAGGGAAAACCAACACCGACGAATTGGACAAAACGTCACCGTGGGCAGCTATAACTTCGAGGTAGTAAGGGACTTTGTCTACCTTGGCTCTGCTATAAATTCAGCAAACAAAATCAGCGCAGAAATCAATCGAAGAATAACTCTTGCCAATCGCTGTTTTTTTGGGCTTATAAGGCAATTCAACAGTAAAGCCCTATCTCGAACAACTAAGGAGACTCTATATAAGACCTTGATCATCCCAGTCCTGCTTTACGGCGCTGAAACATGGACTTTATTAAAAGAGGATGAAGATATCCTTGGTCGCTTCGAGAGAAAAATTCTTCGTAAGATTTTCGGTCCCGTTTGTGTTGACGGGTTTTGGAGGAGAAGATTCAATCACGAACTATACGAGCTGTACAGCGACATCGACCTAGTCAAAAAACTGCGTATTGGACGTCTGAGATGGCTAGGACATGTAGAGCGAATGGACACCAACGCTCCGGCCCGCAGAGTCTTCGAATCTAACCCGGAGGGACGACGCAGTAGAGCGAATCATCGCCGTAGGTGGCGCGCACAAGTTCAAGGGGACCTCGACCAACTTGGAGTGCGCAACTGGAGGCAATTAGCTAAAGACCGAGCTAAATGGAGAGGCTTGTTGGTTGAGGCCCAGGTTCACCCCGAACTGTAGCGCCACCTAAGTAAGTAAGTAAGACATCGAGGGGTTCCAGAAACCTATGTACAGATGATCATGGACATGTACGAAGGAGCAAAGACAAGAGTAAGATGCCCCGCTGGAGTAACCGAAGAGTTCCCAATCAAAGTCGGGGTGCACCAGGGAAGCGTTTTAAGTCCTTTGCTCTTTATTACAGTCCTTGATTATCTGCTTGAAGGTAAAGTGATGGACCCCAAGGTACATCAGTTATTCTTTGCTGACGATGGAGCCATCATAAGTGAGGATCCTACATCCCTGCAACGAGCACTTGATGTGTGGGTGGACGTTTTGTAGGGAAATGGGTATCGCATTAGTTCAAAAAAGACAGAGTACTTGTACTGCCCATTCTCTGATCCACTCAGGCCTATTCCAGACATTTATTTGAATGGAACAGTGCTTCCCAAGTGCGAAAAGTTCAAATATCTGGGATCTATGATCAATAGCAAAGCAACTTGTGATGACGACATCAATCATCGTGTAAGCGTAGGGTGGATGAAGTGGCGAGAAAATTCCGCTATATTCTGTGACAAAAAAATGCCCCCTAAGTTAAAAGGAAGGCTCTACACCGCAGTTGTACGTCCAGCGTCCACATACGGTTCACAATGTTGGATGATGTACAAAAAGTATGAGAGTAAATTAACGGCAGCTGAGATGAAGATGCTTCGTATGACAGCAGGAGTGACCAAGCTTGATCGAATAAGAAGTTCGAAGATCCGTGGAAGCTTTCACATCAAGGAAACCAACGTACACAAATTAGAGCGCGACCGGCTCAGCTGGTATTGCCACGTTCAAAGAAGAGATCATTTGAACCCTGTTAAAAAGGCAATATCTCTGCACGTTCCAAAGACATCGCGATGTAGGAAAGGCAGGCCTATAAACGCCTGGATCAGACAAATGCGACGACATCGGCGTTTCATTGACCTCAGTAACCGAGTGATCCAAAATCGGCAGGCCTGCCGATATTTTCTGAGGTCAAATAGGCGAACCCACAGGCGGATCAGTAGAAATGCGGTGAAGTGGGAGGGCTGTGATCCCTTGTTTTCGGATCATAGCCTCGCTGATAAAAGGAAGAAGAAGCACTTTTTACATAATCTATTAACAGTTTTTTAAACCTAATAAAAACAGTCTCATTTTTTATTTCATTGGGTAATTCATTAAACAATTTTAAACCTCGGTATGAAATCATGTTTTGGGTTCTTGAGTCTCTATAAAGTTGTAGTCTAAAGTTGGAGTTACTTCTTAACTCATATGGCTGGCAGTCCCTCGTGTATGGCAGATTTATTGTCAAATATTCAGGCACCATACCTTGCTTCATCTTGAACACGAACATTAATACATTAAAAATGACTCGCTGATTGATGCTCATCCACTTCAAGCATGATAACATCCACGCAATGGGTGTGTAGAAACTGCATTTGAGAGTAGTTCTCATTGCTTTATTTTGCAGCACTTGAAGCCTGTTTGTATGCTCACTATTTCCCATAAACAAGATTGTTGAGCAAAACTCAAAGTGGTGTTTAATTATGGTATTATATATATTGATTGCACACAGAATAGTTATATTTTTCTTATTCTCTTTAGAAACCCAATTTTTTTAGATATTCTTGCCGATATGTATTCCATGTGGCTGTTAAAATTCAAATTATTGTCCAATTTGACACCAAGATATTTTATTTCTTGTACTTTTTCAATTATATCACCATTTATTTTAATATTGATCGATTCGTAACTATTTATAACCATATACTTTGTTTTGTTTGTATTGATTTTTACTCTATTTATTTGTAGCCACATGCAAAGGTCTTTCAAATCACTCTCAATATTTTCAATTAGTACACTCATATTTTTACCACTGGCAAACATTAAAGCATCATCAGCAAACAAAGACATTTTACACTGTTTTAACACTTTACATATATCGTTTATATATATGAGGAACAGCAGAGGACCAAGTATTGTTCCTTGGGGCACACCAAAACATGTATAACTGGGGGGGATATTGCACTATTAATTTTCGTCAGTCAGTTCAGTTCGATCTGACAAGTATGATTGAAACCAATCAAGTATATTTATATATATATATTTCGGTCAATTGTTTCGAAGGCTCTTTGGAAATCTAAAAATAAAGCTATGATTTTGTTACCACTATGCCTTTCTTCCTTGAGAGTCATTATAAGCCAATTTTGAGATGTTTAACACGAGTGACCATGGCGAAAGCCAGATTGATTTTCAATTAATATTCTTTTGTTACACACATATTAATAAAATTGCTCATACGCACACTTTTCTACAATTTTTTCAAGCATTGGCATCATATTAATGGGTCTAAATTTTGCACAATTATTTGTCGATGCTTCCTTAGGAATTGGGACAATGATTGATTCTTTTAGTTTTCGCGGAAACTCACCGTGCATAAATGAGCCACAATGATGACCAATGGACAAAACGTATCAGAGTAAATTAACGGCAGTCGAGATGAAGATTCTTCGTATGACAGCAGGTATAACAAAGCTTTATCGAATAAGAAGTTGGAAGATATGTGGAAGCATTCACGAGAAATGACCCGTCTCACGAAGAATAGAGTGCGACCGGCTGAGCTGCATTGCCAAGTTCAAAGAAGGCAATTTCAATGAACCTTCTTAAGATATCACGAAAGAAAGGCAGGCCTACTCCTGGATCAAACAAATGCAACGCAGCATTAAGTTTGCCTCAGTAACGAAGTGATCCAAAATCAGGAGGCTTGCCATTATTTTTTTGGCGTAAAACAGGAGAACCAAACATTCGTATAGATAGAAATGCAGTGAAGTGGGAGTGGGAGGGTTATGGTCCCTTGAGTTCAGATCATAACCTCGTCGATATATAGCAAGAAGGAGAATTCAATAATCCCTAGAAACACTGAATTTGTACTTCCATGTTCGGCAATCACTCGAACGTGTCTTTGTAAGAAAATTATGTTTGCTATAGCATAGGCTTACTCACTCAAAAAAGACGTATTTTAACAAGTTCTCAATTTCTAGTTATGTCAGTAATACAACTTGCCTGAGGTAAAATCATAAAAAAAAACACAATACTTCAACGAACAATATACAAATATATTTTTACGTTTTACAAGAATATCAAGTCAATTTCGTTAAATTTCGACTCGCTTCAAAGATCAATCCCATTAGTTTCCAATTTTTCCCAGAAATGTCCACCAATTACCACCACTCTATATACCAACGTCGCAAACACCACTCGGCAAAGCAACAGAAGGACATCCGTCCAAGAGAATCAGCAGGGTTTCATGTCAAAGCCATTGTCATCTGTCCATCAATTGCGCTGCTGGACGAGCCAGTCGACGCGACTGTATACGGACACATGAAGAGACTTGAGTGATTTAAAAGGAACTTCTGTCAAATAAACAAACCGAGTAAACGAAAGAAGCGCATCACAGGGCAAAAATAGCGCAGGAAGGACCATCGACGGTTGATTAAAGCCTGCTGCTGCTGCACAAAGGAGGTACTGCCTGCCTCTCTCTGCCCCACAGCTTCTGCGGAGATGGATGATGGCCTGCTGGTGGCTGGAATGGAATTGCATATGCAATGAGAGCACGGCTTATGCTTTGCCAATAAATTTATGCAATTGAAAGGAGGATCGTCCCCACTCTGCTTGATGGATAACTACCATGCAGCAGGCATCCCAATCCTCGCGCAGTCAAAGATCTTAACAAGGTTATTCCGACGGTAGGGCTTTGTGAGTGAGATGCGATGCACGTCAACCACGCTGGCAGCAAAAACGGTAACAAAATTGAAAAAAGAAGAGAAGAAAATTTGTTGGTTTAATAAAAACCGGGAACCGGGAGCTGGGAGAGTCCATGTTGATTACACTCTTGTGTTGCAGCTGACACGCACAAATTAATTAAGTTTGTGACAGAAGCGTCAACGCACGAACACACGGGTCGCACATTGCAATGATGTGTGCTTGCCAACAACTTTATTCATATCTTTGCCCTTGGTGGTGGTGTATGCGGAACGAGGCATGATTACATTTGGGTTCCATCCTCCTCATAGCACACCAAGGGGGAGATACATACATACATAATTACAATTTGTGCATTTTTATGTTGCCCACCACAGAGACATTTTTAAGGGACAGCTTAAAGTGTTGGCATAAATTTATTTGTCACGTTGTTTGGTTTATTCTTGTCAAGTTAATTAGTGCAGACAGCTGTACTCGAATTATAAATATGTGTGGATGCTTGTTTTGCTGTCAATAAACATGTTTGCTAAGTGGCATACTCAAACACCTTTTTTGAAAGAGAAAATATATTTGTGATTTTCCATAATGCAGACGAATAATAAAGGGCAATTTATGAGGCTTGTTCAGTGCTATGCTGTGGGTAAACGAGAAATATGTATTCTGTTACCCAACTTTCTGTCCAGTTAGCGTTCTTCAATGGTACAAAAGAGCAATTGGTTGGGTCATAAACAGCGTTTCCGATATGCCACCATCATGCTATTTTGACACTTTTTATTTAAAATGGCATGGTGACACAAAAAAAAAACAGATTTACACATGTGGCACGATATTGTTATGGTACTAGTTTCTTTCCATGTATTTGGCGAGTCATTCTTGGCTTTTATACATAATTGCCGTAATCTCAAAAGCTGGTAAAGATTTCGATGGGATCCATATTACATACATACATATGCCATTTGCTATCATACTAAACTGACTTAGTAACAAAATCAATAATAAAATGCGCAAAATTCTTTCTTATACTACTTACTTAAGTGCCGCTATAGTTCGGGGTGAACCTGGGCCTCAACCAACAAGCCTCTTCATTTAGCTCGGTCTTTAGCTAATTGCCTCCAAATGTGCGCTTCAAGTTGGTTGAGGTCCACTTGAACCTGCCCGTGTCACCTACGGTGAGAAGGCCCTCTACTGGGTCGTCCCTCCGGGTTAGATTCGAAGACACTGCGGGCCGCAGCGTTGGTGTACATTCGCTCTACATACCTTAGCCATATCAAGTATACAATGCGCATTTTTTGACATTTGCCGGTTCTTCTTCAATACTTGCAAACGTACCGGTGACAGCCCACTGAGTTTTTCCGATAATGTTAATATAGTCGGCGTATGTAAGGACTTTTGATAGATACGGACTTTTGATAGATTGTGCCTCTGGTGTTGGCTTGTGAGTTTCGCACAATCCGTTCAAGTGCGATATTAAAGAAGTCACATGACAGCGCGTCACCTTGGCTAAAACCTTTTTTGACATCAAAGGTCTCAGCTCCTCTCTACGACTGCTGTCATAGGCGGCCTTGAAATTGATAGAGAGGTGTGACTATCGATTTGGAATTCTTGGTCTTTCTGCAGGATCTGCGGAAGTGTGATCGACAGTGATCTTTAGTGGCCTGAAACCAAACTGATAGGGGTCAATCAGGCTGTTGATAAAAGGTTTCATGCGATCACACACACACCCTTATTCCGCATGGCGCTTAACGCCTAATTAAAAAACGACATTGTGAACTCGGCTGACGAACCTAATTTCTTGTTCGACAACAGTCGCGCAACGAAGGTCATTGTTATACTATCAGGCGTTTAAAATTCAGAAAACGACTGGTTAAACGATAGTTTTTGTCGTTTGGAAATCGGCAAACGACAGGCAACAGGCTTAAAATGTTGGTTTTGCTCGGTTTTTTAACTCGGTTAGTTTAGATTCGACTTATTTAGTTATTTATTATTCTTCAAGGGTGAAAATAACGAATCTAAAACAAATAAAACGCCTGGTAGAGTTAATGGAAAAACATCTTTCTCTGGCGAAGAATTTAAAAAAGGTGTTCCACAAACGCCAAAAACTGGATAGAAGGGCGTAGCTGCAATATTGAACGCTCTAGGACCACCCATACGAGATGAAAAAGTGTGGCAAAAAGTATACATGCAAAACATTAATTTAAAGAACAATACTTCAAGAATTAATCTCATATGTTTGGTTCGATGGTAAATTTAAAGTAAAGAAGAATCTTATTTTTAGCAAAAAAGACTTAGAAGCCACAGGAGAAGGACCGATTAAGCAAAAATATTTAAATGAATCAGATGAAGGCATAGTGAAACTTCTCACTTTGAACGGAGTAGTTGACCCAGTTGGAAAAGTCTTCGGCGGAGTGCAAACAGTACAGACTGCAAAAACGATTCCATCATTGATCGCATCAACATCAACATTTTCACCAATGATTGCATCAACATGCACAACTCTTGCATTCACAACATCGAAGCGTCCATCAGCATCCACAGCAACTCCACTAGCACCCGCATCAAATCAGTTTTTTGTTACTTATGAACCAACAGCAGACCAAACCATGACCGCATTGGATACATCCGACTGTTTCATTGATGTCACTAACCGAACAGTCATTTCATCTCCAGGAATAAATTCAGAAGATGAAATATTAGAATTAAGGAAGAAACCCCTTCAAGACCCAGAAAAAAATTAAATTCCCGCGAAAAAGTTCTTGCTGAAAACACGCTAGAGAAACAGGTTAAAATAGAGGAAAGTTCGTCCATCGAAATCAAAGATTCGCACAATATAACAGAAAGCGTTTTTATTTGGAAGAGGAAAAACTAAAATTGTACAAACTGCAACTGGAACGCGAAGATGACTAACTTAAAATAATTGATCTGGAAATCAGGAAATCTTCCTCACTCTCCTCATATTGGATCCATTGCGGACAAATAAAGTCCTCCACTGTAGTAAGCATCTCTTTAATGATTTTGCTTACCGTAGGTTGTACTAAACTGAAATCGAAATCGTTGCCTACACCTTTTTGGTAACCACCTTCGACAAAAAATTTCAATGTTGCTGCAAGTTTGAGAATTGCAGGCACAGACAATAAATTTGTCGTTTCAGGAAGCTTATCCTGAACTTCGTTTAGCAGATTAAAAAAGGTCTCCTTGTTCAGTCTAAAGTACATTTTGAATCAGGTAAAGTTTTCTTTTAAATTATTTTTAATTTTATATTCTGTCCTGCTACGTACTTGTCACCTAGTAAATCCAATGGATTTGATTTTGAGCTAATACTTCTCCTCATTTTTATTAGATATCTCTTATTGGTTTCCTATTCACTGTCGTTCTCGCTACTCCACGATAGAAACATTACAATGGTGTCCATATTTACTTTTAGACAATTTTATTTTTAATCAAAATAAAAAAAAACATAAAAATAAACCTACCAACGCAGTTAAAATATGAAAAATCAACAACAAAATATTAAAATAGAGCAACTAAACCAATCAAAATAATTGCTTGTCACTATCAGCTGTGATTGAGGAATGTATGTGGAATGCAAATAAAATAAAACTATGGCGTTTAAAACGCAGAATACCAATACTAAAACGACAGTAAACCGACACGACTCAAAAAACGACAATTGTCGAAGAACTTAAACGCCTGTTGGAATCAGGGTGAATATTAAAGAAAAGATTTTGTATGCAACGTTCAGGAGACTGATGTTCTATAATTAGCGCAGTTGAGGGGGTCTCCTTTCTTGTGGACCATTTAAATTGCCATCAATAAAATACGGACCGATAAGTTTATCGCCAATTAATCCACACCAAACGTTAACAGATCATGTATGCTGGCGCTGAACTTGACGTAACCAGTGTGGGTGTTCAACATTCCAATAATGCATGGTGTGTCTATTAATCGTACCGTGGTTCGTGAAATATAGGTCGTCAGAGAACACTATTTGATTACAGCAATTCTGGTTTTCTTGTATCTGCTGAAGCGAATCTGATTGACGAAATGTCACTCGATTCTGAAAATCCTTACCATGAAGTTCGCGAGGCAGTGAAATATATTCACCCTTATTACGAGTGGCGATAAACGCCTCGTCGAAAAATGACAGTGCGAGCTCGGCATTATAGCTGGCGTTCCAAAAACTGTCATTTTATTTTTTGTGGAATGTAATTCTTGTTCGACAGTTGGCGTTTAAGTTTCTTTATCGGTATTATATCTGTCGGTTAAGTGTGGCAAAACGCTTAATTAAACGCCTGTTGTTGTCGTAGAAGAATTCTTGAACGCCAGGCATTAAAAATCGGTTTGAAATGTAAGTTTTGTTAAATATCTCTATATATTTAGTTTAATTTATATTTTTGAACTCTTAAAATAACGAATAGTAAGCAAATGAAGCGGTTAGTCGAGTTAATGGAACATAATGTTAGCTTGGCAACCAATTTTAAAAGAGGTGTATCACAAACGACTCCACAGAAAACTGGGTGGGAAGAGGTAGCTTCTATTTTAAATGGCTTAGGACCACCGATACATTTTGAATCTGAATGAGAATGGTTTACTTTCCATTTTAAAATTTACCGTTCTATGTATTTGCATATTACCATATGTACATATTTAGCATCTGGTAAATCAAATGGATTGGACTTTGATCTAATAGTTCTCCGTATTCGCATTAAATCCGTTTTCCCTGCTTCCTCTTGGTCTTCATCTTCGCTACTCTCCAACATAAACATCAAAATGCTGTCCATACTTTGTTTCACTAAATTTTATTTTTCAGTAAAATCGACAATTGACTTACGTATGCACTCTGAAGTATAAGAATAATAAAAAAGATGTAAGCAGGCAACTTCATAGAAAAAAATATAAGTCTCTCATTTGTCAGTTTTTTTCTGTAGAACGTATGCGGAACATAAGTAAAACGATACTCAAGGCGTTTTGCTCCCGTAATACCGACACTAAAACGCCACTACACCGCCACGACTCAAAAAACGACAAGTGTCGAACAACTTAAACGCAACTCGTAATAAGGGTGATTGTAAAAAGGATGATATAAGGCGTTTTTCTTTTTTAGTTTAGAGCGGAGCCTGAGTTGTCAAACAAAAAGTTGTGTTTCATTTTAGCTCAGACACATCAGAACTCTGAATTCGGTTTTCTTTTTTCGTCCAAAGTATGCTCAGAGTGCCTTCTATGAGCTCTGAATAATTTGACCGAGCGTTCAGAGCACAATCCTGAGCATAGCCATATTCATATTTGACAGGAGAGGACAGAGAAAAAATATTTCAAAACAATTGAAATGGTGGACGAAATGTGTTGTTGATGCAGGAAGTAAATATATCATAAAAAATAAATATCAATAGATATTCTATTCATATTTCGACAGCTCAACCTATAATTGCTAATCAAATGAGATCAGAGTGCTCAAGTTTCATAAACAAATCAGAGCGCTCTGAGCACGCACGGTTTAGAAGCACGCTCGTTGTGCTCGAGCTCTGTTCAGAGCTCTGCTCTGAGTGGAGTCGAGTATGTCGGGTCATGAGCCGTTGAAGCTAATATCGCAATTTCAATTCACTATGGGTATATAACGGGGGCAAGGATAATCAAAGACGTCTTAATTCTTATTTGCACCTATAACTATGGGTCAATAATTGGTCCAATCCAAATGTTCGATCTCGAAACTGCAGATCAAGTTTTGGAAAATTGTTACTTTTAGTATAATGTGGCCAATAAGTTCCCCCTGTTTTTTTAGGCGGAATGAAGGATTAAATATGTATTGTTAGGAAAAACTTTAATCAGTTATATAAGCACCATTATTTTCTACCACTTTATGCCATCCTTCGGGCAATTTCATAATGCCCCTTTCGTAGAGCGTTTGATTTTTACTGGCGAAAAATTACTCCATGTGGATTTTACAAGCTTCCAGCGAGACGAAATTTTTTGCAATAAGTGAGTTCTGCAGGGACCAGAATAAATGGTAATCAGAAGATGAAAGATCAGGTAAATACGGCGAGTAAGGTAAAACATCCCACCCAAAGTGCACCAACTTCTACCGAGTCTGCAAAGAGACATGCGGTCTAGCGTTGTCTTGATGGAACACGACGCCCTTCCTGTTACCCAGTTCCGGTCGTTTTTCGGTGATTGCATCCTTCAGTTCATTAAATTAAGAGCAGTATTTATCGGAATCAATGGTTTGGTTATGCGGAAGAAGCTCATAATACACAATTCCCTTCCAATCCCACCAAATACAGAGCATAACCATCTTAGAGTGAAGAATAGCTTTTAGAATGGCTAAAGGTGGCTCACCTCTTTTGCTCCAAGATTTTTCCGTTCCGCGTTATTTTAAAGTATCCACTTTTCACCGCCCGTTATCATCCGTTTTAAAAATTGTTCACTTTCGTTGCGTTTTTGCAGGGAATCGCTGATGAAGACACGATCCAATAAATATTTTGAACTCAAATTTTACGGCAGCAAAATATCGTACCGATTTACCTATTGCAGTTTACGCAAGTGATTTTTAAAGCTTGATTACGATATATCCAATACACCAGCTATGCGCCTGGCTATGTAGCGTGCATTATTTTCAACTAGAGCTTTAATTTGGTATCCATCAATCTCAACCGGTCGTCCAGAACGGGCCAAGTCTTACTTACTTACTTAGATAGCGCTACAGTCCGGGGTGGACCTGGGCCTCAACCAACAAACTTCTCCAGCCAGCACGGTTACGAGCCAGCTGCCTCCAGTTGCGCACGCCAAGTTGGTTGAGGTCCCCCTCCACTTGTTTGCGCCACCTACCACGAGGTCGTCCTCTACTGCATCGTCCATCCGGGGTGGATTCGAAGACTTTCTTAGCGGGAAGGTTGGGCTCCATACGCTCTAAATGACCCAGCCATCTAAGCCGCTGTATGTGAACTCTTCTGGCTAAGTCGATGTCCTTGTACATGCCGTATAGCTCGGCATTGTACCTTCTCCTCCACTCACCGTCTATGCAGACGGGACCAAAGATCGCTCGAAGAACTTTTCTCTCGAAATAACCAAGGGCATCCTCATCCGGTTTCGTCAAAGCCCATGCCTCTGCGCCATACAGCAGGACTGGGATGATAAGTGTCTTATAAAGAGTTACCTTAGTAGTTCGAGATAGGGCTTTGCTACTCAATTGCCGTTTTAGCCCATAGAAACAACGATTGGCAAGAGTAATTCTTCGTGTGATCTCCCTACTGATGTCATTTGCGGAGTTCACCATAGAGCCTAGGTAGACAAAATCCTTTACTACCTCAAAATTATATCTGTCTATTGTGGCGTTCTGTCCAAGACGCCGATGTGGGGTGTCCCTTTTTTTGTAGACAGCATATATTTTGTTTTGCTTTCATTGACCGCTAGACCCATCTTTGCTGCCTCGTTCTCAATACTCGTAAATGCCCTGTTGACGGCCCGCTGAATTCAATGTCATCGGCGAGTAATTGTACAGACTTGTAAAAGATTGTACCTCCGGTGTTGGCTTGTGAGTTTCGTACAATTCTCTCAAGTACTATGTTAAAGAGATCGTATGATAGCGCGTCACCTTGTCTAAGACCTTTCCTTACATCGAGCGGTTCGGTGATGTTCTTGCCGACTTTGATGGAGCAGCGAGAGTATTTCATCGTCATTCTGCACAAACGGACGAGCTTGCCAGGGATGCCAAGACTAGACATGGCTCTGCATACCTCGTCTCTATACACGCTATCATAGGCAACTTTGAAATCGATGAAGAGGTTGTGCGTATCGATTTTATATTATGGGTTTTTTCCAAGATCTGCCGTAGTGTGAATATTTCGTCAATGGTGGACTTTCCCGGCCTGAAACCGCACTGATAAGGACCTATCAGGTTGTTGATGATCGATTTTAGCCGTTCACATACTACGGCAGACAGGATCTTATATGCGATGCTGAGAAGACTTATACCTCTGTAAACGGAGCAAATCAGGACATGTGAAATCACCATCACGAAAACGCCAAAACCACTCGCGAACAGTCCAAGCGCTTACAGAGATACGAGTATCACCGTGCACAGTGCAAATTTTCTTATGTGTTTGTGCAGCGTTTTTTCCTTTGCGAAAATAAAAGTGCATAATATGGTATGCCGAAAATACTCCTTATTTGCCTCCATTTTCAAAAGTTTACCAAATGCGTAAAACACAACCGATCGCTATGAACTTACTTTCACATATGCACTGCGATGTGTATTTAACCCTAGAAAGCTAACCTACGTAAATTTCACTCCCATAAAAATAATCAACATAATGTCGTAGTGCAACATGAGACCATATGTCGAGAACATAAAAAAAAAAAATTAAATTAAAAAAATTGCGAAAACTATTGTTAATTTACTTTGAATTAATTAATTTTAATATCTTTTGTTAATAAAATATAACTGAATTTACAATAATAAAATATAACTGCATGCACAAAATAAGGTTAGCTTTCTAGGGTTAAAGAAGAAAAAACTGCAAGCTCGAAGCAACATTTACAAACGGCGTCATTCAAACTTAACGAGAACACTAACGATAAACAGAATTTATTGCCCAACCCAGTATCATCTCGGAAATAGCCGAGACTGTTTTCTTCAGATTTGTATATTTGCATTTCTTCAATAATAAAATAAGAAACGTTACACCTTTTTTTACATTCACGTCTCGCTAATCCCATTCACCTTTATTCCGGCTTAGAATTGAGAACGATTAATATATGTACATAGCTTTCAATGGGATCAGTGATTTTGAAAACACCGGTCATAAAAACAATTGTTCCTCTTTCGTTCATGAAAAGTTATGAAGAAACTCACCAAGTTGAATAAATCTTGTACAAAGTACCCAGCTTTCTGTATTTTCTCAAATTTACGCTTACTCCGCACTTTAAAATTTCTTTTCAAAATCAAGAACCCTAATACTATTCGTATGTATAATTCCGTATAGTGGAAGTCATCTACAAATCCTGATGTCAGCAAGCATTTATTTATTTCTCATGAGATATACAAAGTCAGTCCGATCAATTGCAAAAGCTTGTCTGAATACTACTGCGAAGGTATAACACTGGCAGTAGCTTGGTCATATGGCTGGAAAATTTGTTCGCTCTGTTGATCATGATTTGCCTATGACACCGGTTATCCAGAAAAAAATACTGTGAATCAAAAGCAAAGATAAACAAATAACAACAATTTCTACCCATTTATCTGAACGCCACCCCCGGAGTTTCTCTGAAGCAAAATTATTTATTTCGCTATTATTATTATTTATTGTAATTAAGTATTATCTACACCATCCCCGCAAGCTAATGCAAAGATCTGCATGCATTTGCATGCATTTGCATCAGTGGTGCACTGAGAACTACTCCCTCTGCGGCACTGGACATTTTGCTCAACCTGCTACCTTTAGATATTTTCGGCAAACAGAAGGCTGCCTGTGCGGCCATCTGTCTAAAAGCCTCCTCTCAGTAGTCTAGCTATCGCTTTGGCCTCTCCTCGATCCTTGATCTTCTCATCTTCAAACACGAAACCGCGGACTTCACCCCGGACTACACTGAGGTTTGAAACTTCCGCACGAGCATCCCTGATCGGGATGAATGGGACACTTCCCTCCCTGTTGATGGTAGTTCGGTTCACATCTTTACAGATGGCCACTGAGGGTGGGGTGGGTTGTGTTTTCTCCGAGAAGCTCAAAAAGGCCACCTTAAACTGTCGTCTATCTCTTATGGAGATGACAGAGCAGTTCAACATTCACGTATGCTGGGTGCCGATCCACAAGGACATTCCAGGAAACTGCAGGGCTGACGAGCTCGCCAGACAGGGTACCACTCTAAGGTTTCTGCCTGAAAGGCAAGCCCAGGGTATACCCCTCGCTACATGTAAGCATCTGCTAAAGCTGAACGCTATTAGCATGACCAACCTCAGATGGGAAAACGGCTCAACGTGTCACATTTCGAGACAGATCTGGCCTAAGCTGGATCAAAAATGTAGTGCCGAGTTGGTCAAGCTAAAGTGAACACAAATCAGCTGCGCCGTCGGTTTTCTCACTGGACACTGTCTTATAAACCAACACTCCAAAAGACTTGGCCTCTTCTCCAACGACTTCTGCAGAAGCTGTAGGGACGAGGAGGAGGAGGAAACCATCCTTCACCTTCTATGCACTTGTCCAGCACTATCACTGGAATGAAGAAAATAAAAGAATGCTCCATATAGGGTCCCCGTTCCTTGACGACCTCGGCGATCTGGCGTCCTTAGGCGTTATGACCATCCATCGCTTTATCAAAAGCTCCGGTTGGTTTTGTTAGTCTCTGAGGGCCTAATGGTTGATCCATGGTATCACAAAGTACCTTTACTGGACTAAGTGTGTCTGCACTCTCGTGTGGACAGCCAACCTAACCTAACCTACCCTATTATTTATCGTCTGTGCTATAAATATATACATTTTATATAGTACAGTGAACTCTCAATAATTCGAATTTCATCGGACCAGAAAGAAGGTTCGAGGTTTTCGAATTATGGATGTTTCAGAGAAAAGGAAGATTTTTGTAAAACGAAATTTTTATTTCACGTGCATGAGTATGAAACGTACATGCTTACATTTACTCGTATGTAACACTTTCCAAGGTAAAGAAATTACAAACGAGCTCGGTCCAGGGTGTTTTAGATAGTGGTTAACATTGAAAACAAGTCATCGTCAACACACTCGTATGCCCTCTCTGAAATTTGATAGTCCAATTGCATCGTTTACAATGGAAAAATTTGAGCTCTACTGTCAACCATCTGTACACCATTTTGACAATGAATACACAGGGCACAGACTTTCATCACATATGCATTTCAACGATCATTTGAGTAGAAAAAAATTTCTTACTTACTAACTTAGATCCTTTAACCCCTAGGGGGGCATAGGGCGTCAACCACGCCTGCGCGCCATCGTGTTCGAAGTTCTGCAACGCGTTCGAGCTGCCTCCAACGCATTCCTAAAGAGCTCGATTCCTCCTCAACTGTTCTGCGCCACGTTTGCCTAGGGCGTCCCGCTATTCTGCCTGCCTGAGTGAGCGGATTCCACTGCATGGCGTATTTCGCAATGGAGTTGTCTTCGCGCCGTAGGGTGTATCCAATCCATTGCCACTTTCTTCTTCGTATAGTAATGCTTATAGGTTCTTGGCCCGTTCTCAGATAAAGTTGTTCGTTAGAGATGCGGTTCGGCCAAAAAATCCTCAAGATGATTCTTAAGCATTTGTTTACAAAGACTTGCAGCTTCCGTGTGTTAATGGTGTCCACCTTCCAAGTACTGCACCCATAAAACAGCACTGATTCTACGTTGGAGCGGAACAGTCGCAGCTTAGTTCTTAATCTGATAACATTGCTTCTCCAGATTTTAGATAGCATTCCGAACGCAGCTTTAGCCTTCCCGATTCTGCTGCACACATCCAGTTCGGTGCCACCGCGGTTAGCCGAGACCACACTTCCTAAATATAGAAAGTTATCAACTTTTTCGACTTCCTGTCCGGCAATGTCAAGTTGAGCGCGGTTGTTAGAAGAAGTGCTCAGGGCTTTTATTTTGGCTGTGTTTATTTTTAGCCCCACTTTGTTTGCCTCAGCTTCTAGATTTTGGGCCATCAGATGAAGATCCATTATCCGATATGAAAGTAGACAAACATCGTCAGCGTAATCTAGGTGTTTAAGGTAAGATGTCATAGTCCAACAAATTCCATAGTTGCATTCCGTCAATGCTGCACGGAGTACATCGCTGATAACCACCAAAAACAATAGTGGTGACAGTATGCACCCTTGACGTACTCCACTTTTGTCTTCAAAATCCTCCGACACCTTACCATTGTGCACGACGTGACACTTACCGCCCTCGTATGTAGCCTTGATAATAGCTAAAAGTTTTTTCTGGGATGCCTATCCTGCGCAAGGCCAACCAGATAGCATCTCGATTCAATCTGTCGAAAGCTTTCTCGAAGTCGATAAACAGTAAATGTAGCGGAGACCTATACTCAACGCATTGCTCGATAATGATCCGTAAGGTGTTTATGTGGTCAATGCAGGAGGATCCAGCGCGAAAGCCTGCCTGTTCGACATCGAGAGTTGAATCTAAATGATCTTTAATTCGTTCTAGAATTATTCTAGCTATTATTTTGGCTACAGCTGGAAGAACACATATACCTCTCCAGTTACCGCACTCCATCAAGTTACCCTTCTTTGGAAGCTTAATGATCATCCCCCTTCTCCACTCCTGTGGAAATTTTTCACTATCCCAAGCTCTCCGTATTAGCGGATGCAGCAAATCTGCCGATGTATTTGGCGCCGCTTGAAATAGCTCGGCAGGGATGCCATCAATACCCACCGCCTTGTTCTTCTTGAGGGACTTGATTGCTGTTATTATCTCGATTTTACTGGGAGGCGCGGTGCGAATTCGGGAATTTGTTGCTTCGAACTGCTCATTCGAATTCGAGATCATACCGCCATCGTATATGTGATTTAGCACTGTAGCAAAATGTTCTCTCCATCTAGTGAGCTGATCCTCATCCGAAATCAGAAGGTTACCGTCTAGACTCTTCACTGGATGTTGTTTGGAGTTTCGACCACCGATGAGCTCCTTAGTGATGCTATACACAGTCCTACTGTCGCACCTACTCGCTGCTTCTTCAGCCTTTGAAGCCAGTGAGTTGACATATTGACGTTTGTCACGTCTCACACTACGCTGCACTTCTTTCTTCTTCGCACGGTATTGGGCTTCAAGCTCGGTTCTCTCTACTGCTGAGGCCGCTGCAATCCGAGCCTTGATTGCTGTACGCTCATCGATCCGTCTCCAGGTGTCTGTAGAAAGCCATGTGCGGTGGTGTTTCTGCTTTTTACCGACATACGTGCGTGCCCCAGTCGCAAAAGCATTTTTCACAGCAGTCCAGTGGTCATCCATGTTCTCTATGCTGCTGATTGCTTCTGCTTCTAAGGCAAGATGGTCCCTGAACTGTTGGCGCACTTGGGGAACCTTGAGTCGATATTAACCTGGTGCTCTGTAGTGACAGTCAGGCTGCGCTTAAGGCCTTGCTTATCCCTTTAACCACTTCCAAAATAGTTCGTGAAACCAAAAACTCTTTGAACTCGGTCGCAAGGCTGAATTCTCTGTCTCTTATCTGGGTCCCAGGTCACACTGGGATCTTGGGGAACGAGATCTCCGATGAGATTGCTAGACAAGGCTCAGAGGAGGCTTTCTCAGGTCCCGAACCCGCGTTGGGTCTTCCAGCGTCTTCGGTTAGGGCTTCCATTGACGATTGGGTCTCTCACGAGCACAATTGTGTGTGGCATGACTCTCCAGGTTGCAGGTTGACTAAACGCATGCTCCCGGACGTCTGTAAGAAATCAGCGGCATTCTTGCTGTCTCTCAGCAGAAAAGACTGTAGACAACTTATCGGCGTCTTGACAGGCCACTTCGCTTTTGCCAAGCACCTCAACGTGTTAGGCTTAAGTGACACTACAATCTGCGACGCTTGTGGAGAGAGCGACGACACCGCGGAACATTATCTCTGTGAGTGTCCGGCCTTTGCTCGTATCAGGTGGCAGATCTTCGGTGCGGATGTGGTGAGTGCTGGTACTGTAAGCTCCTCATCACTGAAGTGCTTGCTTGGCTTTCTTCGAAAGTCAGGGAAATTCCAGTAAAATGGGTAAACCAGGGTTTGCTCTCTGGCAGTACAATGGACCAGTTGTGTCTGAGTGCTCCAGTCGAGTGTTTCCTATCCCGACAAAAAAAAAAAAAAAAAAAAAAAACCTGGTGATGTTAAGTAGATTTGAACGGTTGCTGTTAACGGATGCAGTACGAAGGCGTAAATGAGCTACCATAAGATGGTGATCTCGTTCTAGTCCGACGTCAGCTCCACGTCTGTTTCGGACGTCCAGGAAACAATTTCTAAAGCGGCGACTGATCGCAATGTGGTCGATCTGGTTGGATGTTCGTTGCCTATCAGTAGAGACCCAACTGATTTTGTGGCAGGTGTTATGCTTAAACAGCGTACCTCCGATGACTAGGCGGTTGGTATTGCAGAAGTCCACAAACCGCTCACCGTTATCATTACGGTCTCCCACGCCGTGAACTCCCATCACGTGCTTAAGCATGGTGTTGTCGCTACCCACCTTGGCATTGAAATCTCCCATCACCATTACGATGTCCCCATTAGGCGTTTGGTTGTAGGCAGCGCATAAGTGGCTATAAAAATCATCCTTTTCGTCCTCAGTCGCGTCTAGAGTCGGAGCATAACACTGTATGATGGTAATTTTTCTAACTCTACTCTGGAACCTAGCCGTCAATATCCGGTCACTATGGGGTTTCCAGGATATGAGGCTACTACGTGCTGCTGGAGTTAGCATGAGTCCTACTCCGGAACTCCGTGCACTTCCAGCTGGTTTACCAGAGTAGAGCATGACAGTGTTTTTGGTTGGGGAGATGAATTCCCCAGCATCGAACCATCTTATCTCGCTCAGCCTTAAGATGTCTATTTTATACCGTGCGAATTCGCGCTCCAATTGGAGGAATCTGGCGTTATAAGGCCCTTCCTTGAGTGAGTCCAGGAGGGTCTTAACGTTCCAGAATCCAATCGTTGTCCGTGTCCGATAGCCAAAGGTCGTCATCAAATTATCCGTCCGTATCCAAGGCGTTGGTTTGCGTTTCGGAGCAAGATTTGTTTTATGGCACCACGAGGAGGTGGGAGTAGGGCTTACTAACAGAGCTGCTAGGTTTTCGGCTGCAGTGGCTCTTTCTCGTTACTTAGCGGACCAACACCTATCGGGAGATGCTGCCCCTACGAGGCCTTTGTTAGTCGTTTGCCATCCAAAAGTAGAAAAAAGTAGAAAAAAATAGAATAGAAAAATAGAATAGAATAACTTCGAATTATAGAGGTTCGAATTATCGAGAGTTTAATGAAGTGACAACACATAAAAGAAGAAGAAAACGCTTTTCTCATTGTCATTATATTATTTTTTAAACAACACTTGCTACAGTTAACCTCTTGCTAGTTTCTTATGCGATTTTTTTTTTTTCAACGTGCTATTGTTTATTGTGTAAAGTGTTTTTGTTGAATTTCATACGTAGCTAGTGTACATTATGAATCGAAAGTGCTCAAATTCTCCAAATTTGTTTTGTTTTGTTTGTGGGGAGATTGTTTCTAGAACCCATAGACAAGGTTTCCTCTATTTAAAAGCTTTGTTCCCCAAATTGAGCGAAGCTAAATTAAAAGAAGGCATTTTTATAGGGCCAGATATAAGACAGGTCATGAAGGACTCCAATTTTATTGACAAATTAAATATACAGAAAAAAAATGCATGACTTTCTTTTGTTGAAGTGAAACACAGTTTTTTAGGCAATACAAAGTGACCAAACTATAAGGAAATCATTTCTAAGCTATTACAAAACTACAAAAGCTTGGGATGCAAAATGTCCTTAAGGATTCATTCTCTTGATTAGCATTTGAAGTTTTTCCCTGAAAACTTAGGTGCCGTAAGCGACGAGCATGGGGAGAGATTTCACCAAGACATAACGGCGATGAAAAAGCGATATCAAAGAAAATGGTCATCGAGAATGCTTGCAGATTTTTGTTGGACCTCGAAACGGGATCATCCATCATACTTGAATAAAAGACAAGCAAAACGCAACGAAAAGTCTTCAGAATAATAAAAAAAAATTAATATCTACAAATTTTCATGTATTATCACTTTTTTAAATAAACAGATTTTTCTAAGAATATGGATGTTTCATTAATTTCTTACAGACATGTTTTAAGCAATTTCATGCTAAGGTATAAAAATAAAACATTTTGGAAGAACGGCAAAAAAATATTTTTTTTTGTGGACCAGTGTTATTATGTGACGATGGTTTTGGATGAGCTTGAAAGCGATGACGGTGATTTTAGCGATGGTTCTGAAGATGATTATGTACCGCCACTGGCAGCTATATCAACCTGCAGTGGTAACGTTAGTGGAGAAGTGAACGAATTCAGTGAGGCTTCTGATGTAGAGAACGAACCTGAGGTTGAGTTTAAAAATGTCGAAATAGACGATGATGCGGATGCGACTGCAGAGTTGCCCGCTGTAGGCGGAATCATGACCGGTAAGGATGGAATAAAGCAGTGCAGTACAGTTCCATCAAATACGAGTGTTCGGACCCCTGCCCATAACATCATTCGACAAAGAAAGGGGCTTATTGCTGGTAACAAGGTGAAAGAGATAGCTGATAATTTCATGGCTTTTTTCACTCCTGTTATGGCAGACATCGTAAGCCCACACCAGGAGCAAAAATATGTGAAAGAGGCGAAGAGAAAACTGCACCACTCTGAAGTCATGCTAAAGCTATATAATGCTATTTGAAACAGAACGGAGCTATTTCTGGCGCGCATTAGTGTTTTCCCACTACCCTTTTGGCAAAAAAAAAATTAAAAATGGCAGACATCGTAGTAACAGAAAATAATCATAACGTTCTTAATGTGTATGCATCGTTCAATTCCACATATTCCAAAGGAATGGAAACCACTCACTGTTCAAGAGTTGAAGGTGTATTTGGGTTCTCTCTTTATGCCCGGTGTGCATTATTCAAATGGAGAACACACAACGGTTCTCTGGAACTCGGACTCTGTCATCCATTTTCGTGCTGCAATGCCTCTTTGCCGATATTCTGCAATTACGCGCTTTATACGCTTCGATAAAATGAATACTAGAGCTGATCGAATGTCTACTGATAAGGCCGCCCCAATTCATGATCTTTAGAACCTAATGAACAGCTGCATAGAAACTACAAACCATCGGCAGACATCACTGTCGATGAACAAGAACCCTCAAAGCCAGCCAAATGGCATGAAGGTTTGTTTGGTCTGTGATGTGTCAAAATATTATCCACTGCGTGGTGAAATCTATACTGGAAAGAAGGTGCAGCACGCCAAACCAACGTTGGAGAAAACGTAGTTAAGCGGTTGATGCGGAGGAACAAGTTATCAGGCCGAAATTTAATCACCGACAATTCGTTGGCTAGTTTAGACTTCGCGGAATACCTTCTCGATAAAAATGTAACTTTGGTCGGCACCGATCGCCAAAACGAAACGTTCATTCTGCCACAAATGAAAAAAACATAAGGACCGTGGAGAGTTTTCGAGTGTGTTTGGCTTCCATTAATAGTATGGGATCCGAAAATAAGGGATCATAACCCTCACACTTCACTCCATTTCTAGTGATCCGCCTGTGGGGTTCGCCTATGCATAAGGATAACTCTATAGCCGATGAACAAAATAAGAACAACCCAGAGACGATAGTGTATTATAATAACTGGCTGGCCAAGCAATTGTTTGTTGACATAAAACAATAGTGTTGGGAAGAGCAATTGGTTAAAATGAGATCTGAAATTAAAAGAAAAGTTCTTCGTATAGGTGATTTCGCAGTAGAAGGAAATAAATTCATTCGAACTCAAAATTTGTAGGTTCTCAAACTTTTACGTTTATTAGAAAGACGGGAAAGGCTCAAAATTGTAAGAAATATAAAAAAGTCTGGACATAGGTATGTAATACATATTTCTAATTATGATTTTCAACACTTTCTTGAACTAATTTCATTTGCAGTCACGTTCAAACACTTCCTAGGATAAGGATGTTTGTGAAAATGTTAACATTTTCTTTAAAGAAAACTTTCGAATATCGCGAGAAGTATTTAACATACTAACATATGTAACGAGCTCCAAAATGTCATCAAGCGAGATACAAATAACAGAAAATGTATTCCATTGCAAAAGAGAGTGGCTATCGTCGTGTACGCTCTAGGATGATAAGCGGAATACCGAAGTATCGCAAGTTTGTTCGGAGTTAGAAAAGCTTCAGTTTGCAAAATTTTAAAATCATTTTGTGAAGAAGTGTGGAACGTTCTACAGCCGAAGTATTAGGTTGTACCACATGAAATGTCAGATTTTCACTCAGTCCGAAATAAGAAGCTCTCGAGTGAACATCTGTGCCAGAACGTGCAATTTGCTTTTTTTATAAGGAAAAGTGGTACGTGTGTTTGACGTGTGAAACTTTTGGGGTTCGTCACAAGTACATTTATTTTTTTTTTTCTAGGAACTGTTTAGCATGCTGTCGGCAGTACAAATTCGGACCCTCTTCCTTTATGAATTTAAAATGGGACATAATAATAAACATTAATGATGCGTTTGAGGTTATAGCGGTAAACGAACGCACTATTCGACGTTGATTTGGAAAGTTTTGTTCAGGAGATCTCAGCGTCGCAAACGAACCACGTGGAAAACCGGAAACGTTAATTGACAACGATGTTTTAAGAGCATCGGTTGATGCGGAGCCAACGAAATCGGTGCGGGAGATTGCACAAAACATGGGAGTATCCTCCATGACAATATGTCGACACCTTTCCCTCATACGGAAAGTAAGGAAACTTGATAAGTGGGTACCCCATGAAGTGAACAAGTCCCAAAAACTACGGCGCCTAAAAATCCGGTTATCGCTTAGACTAAGAAACCAAACTGAACCGTTTTTGTATCGGATAATCACCTGTGATGAATAGTGGATTCTGTATGACAACCGTAAAAGACCTGTGCAGATTTGGAAAAACCAAAACACACCTCCAAGCGGGATCTTCACCCAAATAAATAAATAAACCAAATAAACGATGTGAGGAAATCGACATATTGCATGCAAAATTGACTGAAAAGTAGCCTGTGTTGGTCAAAAGGCATGGTCCGATCCTATTGCATGACAATTCTAGACCCCATAACTCCCGCGAAACGGTGAAAAAACTACTGCAGTTGGGATTTGAAATTCTTCCGCATCCACCCTACTCTCCTGATCTTTCCCCAACGGACTACCACCTTTTTCGCAATCTGGATTCAGTTTGCCGACAGAAGGTCTTTTGAAAACGAGCAGAGGTCATAAAAGCCTTTTGAAGATTTCATTGCCTCAAAAAGTCAGCACTTCTACGAAAAAGGAATATTTGACCTTGTGTCACGTTGGAAGAATGTCATAGATGCCAACGGATCCTATTTTGATTAAATAAAAATTTACGAAAAAGTAATATTGGCTTTTAAATGTTACTATAAAATCTAACAGTTCATGTGGTACAACCAATATTTAAATTTGAATCCACTTACTAGGCAATTAATAGACGAAAATGTCGACGGCTGTGCGCACAAACAATATTATACCACTTCCATTTTTTATATGGTTGACGTATTGAGTCTGCCGAATATGCCACAGATTACATACTAAAATTATAAGGGATGGTATTCAACAGTTCTTCTAGCTGCACTGGACTATCGGTTTGAATTTTTCATATAGCAAATAAATATGTTAAGATTTTAATATAATTCTTTTACATACATATATATAGATATAGATTCCTTTACGTTAACGTCAATATATAAGCATTCCAACTCAAAAGTACAACACCAAAATCTTATTCTAAAGAAAAGTTCCAGGAATATTTGTTGTATTGACGTTCTGATTGGGGATTCCATAAAGTGGACATTCCACATTCAGGTTATGAAACCATATCCATATAGCCCAACGGCAACTGCCCTACAGAAAATTTGTAAATACGCTTTATCAAAATGCCCAAGCGTTGTTGAAAACGCGTTCAGGGACTTAAAAGGGCGATTCAGGAGAATTGGCAAAGGATTATACAACCACCTAGATAACACTTCCTCAAGTTCTCCTGCATCTTTCAATTTTTTTAAATGTGCGCAATGACCAAATAAATAATCATTGGCTACTACAAGAAGAGGAAGCTTCAATTCACGAGCAACCGGAGTACGTTTCACGTACATATGGTATATCCGTAAACAACAGCAACCCCTCCGCTGAAAATATTAGAAACCTACCAGGAACTACGTATCAGCTGAAAAAACACATTTTTTTTTATATATGTATATATTGTATTAAATAAATCTTTCAAATACTCATTTCTTTCTTTCTTAATTTGTACAAATTCTTTGTTGGTTTGTTAAATACTTTTAGCGCCCTCCTTATTCTTCATCGAGATTTATCTCATTCCTCTTTTTTGCAGCTCGCGGGATCGACTTGTTTGCAGGTGACACGCTTGTAGTCGATGCGCTTTAGTTCGATGCGCTTGAGGTCGATGCGCTTGGGGTGGATGAGGTTGTCTCGGAGTTGATTGTGGCCGAATCAAATGAGTGAAGTGAATCATCCCATGAAGACATAAGTTCATCAGCTATGGAATAATATAAACACATATGTAAATTACTAAACAGTTTAAAATAAAGGAAGAATGATATGAATTTTGCTTACTCTCGATGATCCTGTCTTGGAAAAGCAGCTCCAAGTCAAACATTTTTTGACCGTCTAATATTTACTGCACTTTATACGTATCAAGTAGGTGCCATTGAGATGGAGAACCTCCTGATGGACCAACCGACTAGTTCTCATTTCTGTGAAGCAAAACGCCAGAGGATTTAATGAAGTTTGCTATGTCGTTTATCGGTCTGTTGGACAACTCTTTCAAATCCTTAAAGAAATACGAGTATTGTCCAAAGACCTTGTTCCTTAGATGATAGAGGCCTGGGCAGTAGCAAAGATAGTGGGTAGTGTCCCCTTGAACCTCCTCGTCACCGCAGCTCCTACAAAGGTCTTCGTTCGTTACATGTAACTCTTTCATGTGATACCGCATAGTGTTATGCCCCGTAATGACTCCTATGAAAGAAGTATGGATTCCCTATGCCTCTGTGTGGGTCTGTTTGATCTTGCTCTTTCAAATGTAGGCCATATCTTCTTCATGCTGATACACTTATCTAGAGAGGTCCACCCGTTGTTTGCCTCCGTTATGGATTTATTCCCTGCCACGAATTTGAGTGTCCAAGGCGGGATGTACACTGAGGGGTCGGCTTAAGGCTGCCATAAGTTAGTATTGGCTTGCTATGGCTATATATGTACATCCATAGGATGATTTTGCGATTTGGTCCCCAAGTTTTACCGAATATTCTGTTGGACGAGTAGAAAGCTATCGTGTCTTTTTTGACTCCATCGTTTAGGTTCAGTCTCCAGTTCCTATCGAGTATCAAGCCGAGGTTTCTCGTACTGCTAGAGATGGATGGGCGGATGGATGAACTCGAGAGAATTTCAAGTACATTTCGCCGAAACCTCGAGGTTTCGAAATATCGAAAATGTATGGGAATCCTTACAGGTTTGGAGAAATTTTGTAAAACCTCACGATTTTGTTTAGTGGGAACATGGTATAAGAAACACTTACGTAGTTAAAAGTACTTACTTACGTAAGCACTTACAAAACCTTTTATACTATCTTATTATAGTGCGTGTTCAGAGTTTGTAGTGACAATGGTTTCGCGCCGGTAGCTAGTAGCCCTGCTCGTTTTTTTTTTCGCTGGATTTTTGTGTCCTGCTATGCTCTGTTCCTGGCATGCTCCATAATCACCAGAATGTCGAGTGGGTATGGGTTTCTACTCTTTTTGGACGTATGTGCTGTCATTGGATTCTTCCTGCTAAGAACTGGCTATCTAACCGGATCTCAACATTTTCATTGGCTTCGATCTCTTGTACTAAGAAAGTGTACAAGGGAATGCCTTCAAATCCTTCATAATAAATGTATGCATCGCACCACCTCATTATGCCTTCTCATAAAATCATGGTTAAACATTCGATCGCATTGCGGAGCCAGATGATTATAGAACATGTCTCGGACTTAAAGCCAAAACTCACAATCGAAAATAATTTACAACGCACACACGCTCAAATTCTATTTCTCATAAGTAGAAAACCTACAGATGCTGGTTAAGTAAGCTGTGAGAATTCCGTAAGTAATTGTGATCGTTTCAATTTTCTCTCAACTTATAGCTTACGTAAGCTCGTAAAATTTACTGTAAGTTACTTACAAAACTGCTTGTACTCGTAATTTTCTCAGAAGTTACTTACGTAAGTAACCCACGGGCTAAGGTTTCCAACATAGGAAATTCGCTAAACATTTTTTTAGTGTAAAAACACCTAAAAAGTAGTTATAAAAAAAATTGAGAAAAAGTTAATAATACTATACAAACAAAATTTGTTTTCTTCGAAATTCTAACTTTAATTTATGTTGCTATTGCTTAATATTTTGGACCACTAACCCACTGTTGGCCGGCACAAAACTGTTCTCTAATAAACTTAGCCCCAGGCATCTGCCTGACAGTTGTTGACATACTTTTAGCGGAGCGACGAAGACGCGTGAGCGGCTAAACCCCTCCGGAAACCGGAGCTTAAATAAATGAATCGCGCTAGGCGCACCACTTACCCACTGTTGGCTCTATGATTAGTTTTAAAGGGAAGTTATTGAAAGCCGTTCTAGATGTTTACGGGGATTTTAATAAACAATTAAAAAACTTGTTCATTCCATTCCAGTGAATTCATATTGTTTTTGATTTGTTTATAGCTATTAAGCAATAGCAACATGAATTAAAGTTGGAATATCCGAGACATTTTTTATCTTTTATAGTATTACTAGCTGGTTGTACCCGCTTCGCTGGGTCTTTAAATGTGCGATTTCAAGTACACTTCTTTAGAGCACTCTCCGTTTTGTCATTAAAATAGTTCACCCTCTAATCCTTTATGAGGGTCGCGAGGGTAGGATAATTAGGTGCACTCTCCATTATTTTTGAACTTCCGCCGTCGACTCCAACTCATCTGAAGAAATTCTTAGACGGCTCCAAGAGAGATGTCGGACTCGATCCAACCATCTATTTATAGGCCTACCGAGGGGTCGCTAACTTGATGGTGCGGCAATCATGGCACGTCTTGAAACCAGCTGGGGACACGCTCTACGCGACGAAACCGTCAGAGCATAAATTATTCCGTTCGAAAAAGTAGCTGCTCTATATTGAGTGCCTCGCGTACTCTGGTGTTACGCAACACCGCGAAGGAACGTCTTTCAGCAGCTTGTAACCGCGACTGTAGGTGAGAGTTGGAACATATACCAAGTTAAAAACCGATAATTAGGTTTGAACACTATAGGTAAGTTTGACCTTCCTTATAACAAATTCACCAAACTCTCTCAAAATTGATCCAGTTTGACCATTTCTACTGGATAACTCGGCATTGCTTTTTCCATCACTCGTGAATAAGACCCCGAGATACTTAAACGTATCCACCTGCTTCATTGAGACTCTACAAACATGCAGAGTGTACTGAATAGGCGTTATGGAAACAATCAATACTTCCGACAAACGACCAAGGATGACTAAATCATCCCCAAAGATAGGATGACTAATCCTTAAGTCGCCCACTTTGCAACATTCTCTGCCACAGCTGCACTGTAGCATCCAGTCCATATATACAATGAAGAGGCGAGGTGACAAAAGGCAACCTTGGCACCCTGCCCAACCCCCACAATGAAGGGTATTGATTTACCGCCATTTACCCGAACACAGCTTCTATAATTTGTATATATGTATATGCCGAATCGCCTTTATCATAACATG
The DNA here is from genome assembly GCA_945910035.1 of Brachypalpus laphriformis. Lineage (NCBI taxonomy): Eukaryota > Metazoa > Arthropoda > Insecta > Diptera > Syrphidae > Brachypalpus > Brachypalpus laphriformis. The sequence goes on from OX246753.1 coordinate 207,060,951, forward strand.
ATTTCGCCAAATACACAAAACAGGTGTATACACGTTCAGCATGCTCCCAGGCCTTTTCAAGAATCATTCTGAGTGTATAACTGGTCGGTCCTGCTTCTACCGGGACGAAAAACGCATTTTTCATCCTCTGAACTATCCTCAACCAAAGCTCTGGCACGTGTCTCTAACACTTTAGCAAAGACTTCCAAGGATACTTAAAATAAATATACCCTTGTAGTTGGCGCAATCTCTTGTCCCCTTGTTTACAAAGAGGGACAATCAATCCCATTTGCCAATCACCAGGTGTTTCACCGCATTCCTATGCCATTTTAATGACACGTGAGAGTCATTGCACTCACTCTTTACCAAAAGCCTTTAGCATTTCTGGCCGGATTTCATCCAAACCGGTAGATTCGCCAACTTTTAGCGATTTGATCGCCAAAATCTCGACCATGGGTCTATCATCTTCCTGATGACATGGCTTGTTCGGGATTGAGCAATTCTGAAAAGTGATCGCTTCACTAACGAGCCATACTAACACGGCGCTGTTCTCGTGCGATTTCTTGTTCATCCGTATTCAATTGATTGGCGATATTCCGAACTCTACTTGCATTACGGGTTCGATGCGAAAGATTAGATCTTCTGGCTCGCGCCATTGTTAATAACACTGAGAAATGAATGTCACAAAAGCAATAAGGGAATTATCGATACATACATGTGCACAAATATCATAACCTCACAAAATCTTCGTTGGCAACTTACCGTTTGAAAATAGAATTCCACACCAAAATGATCAATCAGAATGAAATGAAATGCGAATTCGAATTGATTTTAAAAGTAACCCACCTAAAAATGAATAGCACAATCCGAAATTAACGTTTAGATTTATTGTCGATGCGCACGCAATCACAAAGAAAAAAAATTGTCACAAAGTAACGTAAACATAAACGTCATCTATCATGAAGATGGCGTCGTAAAATCGCTCCATACAAAATGTATGGGAAAATGAATTTTCTTCATAATTTTTTTTTCGGGGATTTTTCGGGAATTTTCTTAGGTATTCTTCTTGTTTGGCCGGAGACCAGTCGGAATTGGTGCGAATCATCGAAATCGGTCCAGGCGTTCTTGAGTTATAAACTAACGTCACTCTCTTTTATATATGTATATAGATTAATAGTTACTCAATTTATTATTTTATGTTTCTTCGGCCTTTTGAACTAAATAAAAAAAATTTGTTTAGTGAATTTCTATAGTGGAATTTCGAAATTCCTTTCAAAATTTGTTTTTTATGCTTTCTTAGGCCTTTTAACACTAAAAAAAAAAATTTAGCAAATTTCGTATGTTGGAAACCGGAACTTACGTTAGTAAAACCTACATGTGTAATCCTGGCCTTACAATAGTATTTCTTTTTATATAATTCACAAATTAACAGACAATTGTCATACTAAATGTACTGCAGTACCTGGGTACCCCAACACTCTTAACTGCCATTATTTGTTGCCACTCATACAAGGATTAAGGCTATATACTCCCCAATCCCTTGTAATCATTTCAATCATTTCAAAGTATTTCTGTGTAACCAATTTTTTACATGTGTAAGGACATGACATTTAAAGTTTTGACACAAAACAAATACAAATGATTTGTCTTAAATTTATTAGTATTTTTAAATATATTTCTCAAAACCAATAAATATTTGTTGATCACAATAAATGGGCATGTAGAATTCCCTGTTGCCGTTTTTTCTTTTAGTTTATAGAAGAAGCACTGAGGATGGGGAGAAGCGTCGCACGGTGGAGTGTTTGCATCGAAAACCTAGCCAAAATTATTTTACGTTCCTTCTGACGTTATTTCTACGTGAAAATGGTAATTAAACAATAAAATAATAAAATTGTTTTAAAAAAAAAATTTGTTTTTCCTAATGTAAGTATTTTCTTCGTTAATATTTATGTTTAAATTGGTCGTATGATTCTTCATCAAGTGAATCTCCATCATTTTATTCTCCATCTTCACCTAGAAACATACTGTTTTCAAAGATCCACATACAGAGCATTTGTTCCATGACTCTGTACAAAATTTCTAGTCGCAGCTAATACCCTTTTTATACAATTAGGGAACATATTTTCTTTTTTCTCGAGTATAAATTATGACCCAACAGCACCTAATACTATAAAAAATTAATTTATTCATTCATTCATTCATTTTCAATGGCACGCTAATCCTTCATGAGGGTCGCGGGGGTAGGATACTCAGGTGGACTCTCCATCCTTCTCGATCCTCCACCATTGACTCCAATTCATCAGGAGGAATCCCTAAACGGCTCCAGGAGAGATGTCGGACTTGACCCAACCATCTATTTCTAGGCTTTCCGCGAAGTCGCCTACCTGATGACACGGCAACCATGGCGCGTCTTGGAAGCCGGTCTGGGGGCATACGCACTACGTGACCAAACCATCGAAGCATAGATCGTTCCGTTCGGAGAAGTAGCTGCTCAACGTTGAGCGCCTCGCGTACTCTAGTGTTGCGCACTCGAAATGCATTTATAAGAAATTAAAAAGAAAAATGTTTTTTTCAACTATCTATGCAAACCGCAATTGGGATAAAAAACACAATTCTTCGCTAAACAAATTAAAGTGTCAATACATACCTTTGAACCTTGCGTTTTATAAAACTGATCACTTTTTATTACAACTATAAGAAATCACTGATTGAAATGCACTGACCGCGTTGATATCCGCTAACAGAAAAATGCAGTGTGTGCAACTGTGAACTTTCAACTTATTTTATCACGACATACGATCTACAAAAAAGAAGCTGTAACGCATTGTACTATGTACATGTACATGTACAAGCTCCAATTGAGGCTTAAGCTCTCACTGTGAAACCGGGCATTAAGATCATTTATCCTAAACTATTATTTGCTAATTTTGCTTTTCTGAAAACTGACTTTTGACCGGCTTTTCAATGCAAATACTTCTGTGTGCGCCGACTTGATTTATTTAAGTAATGTCCGTTTGGCGTTATTTGCATTAGGTCTGGCGGATAAGGAATTATGATACGATTCGGTGCTTGGGGCCCAAGTGTACTGCGCCCTCTAAGATCTATTGTGCTGCCCCAATGGCTTAACCAGAAACAAAATCGAGGCTATTGATAAACCTCAATAATGTCGTGGGTTCGAGGTTCCAAGTGATAATTCGCACCGCAGAGTCTGTACCTGGCTGTATTTGATAGTTTTATTTTATTCAGATGGTACCTGAGTGGACAACGTCCGGTCAGGAAGCCCTTTCAAATTCTTAAATCCTCCTTGCTGAGGTAAAGTAGCTTTTTCACTTGTCTTGCCTCTTTTGTTGGCCCAGTGTTCGACGAGTCCTTCAGCTTCCCATTGTATAATTGTGAAGTCGATACCACTGGATACCCCGTGGTACCCCGAATTTGTGTTCAGGCCGACGAGCGGGCACCCAGCGCATCTCCTTGCCAGACTGTCTGTTCGTTCCCCTTAGAACCTTCGTGTCCAGGGATCCAACTTATAGTAACCTGGCTTGTGGATGCTGGGCTATCAAGGAGATCGAGACAGTCCACACGAGTTAGAGCCCTTAGTGCTACCTGGCCCCGGGTTCCGGTACTGTTTCTCGGCAGGCATTCCCGAACGCATAGTTCTATTGTATAGACCTCTGCTTCGAAGATTGTAGGATTTCAGTTCTTGTATCTGAGGCAGCCTAAGCGCACTCAGCGTAGCTTCTTTCTCAACTGTATATAGATAGTATAGCGGCATGAGATCAAGCATTGCTCTTAATGGTGCCGTCGAGCACATTTTCATCGCCCCGACGATGCCCACATCACCGATAAGGATAAGGTATTCTCAGAAGCGCGAACATTTTGTCCTGCTGTCTTTTTTTTAATAGGACGATTTTTAATTTGTAAATTATCTTGTAAGAACTTAAAATGTGTCATTAAACGTACGAAGCTATTAAATGTTGGCTCGAAAGAAAACCGAGGATCTCAACACGTTTCGATAATTCCTTGACGTAGAGGTCCTTGAAACTCTGTCAAAATTGCAGTCTCATTCGAAGTTATTTTGTCATGTATCGGGAATGGTAAATGCCTCTGAACCGATGTTTTTATTGAAATATCGTATTGTTTGAAACCGTTTGCTCTTCAAAATTACAAATACCTCTGATCGTGCACCACGAAGTCAAATGTGATCGCGATGTCGTTTAATATCTTACTTTTAAATATTTTTGGCCTTAGACGATCCAACGATGTTGACAATTTTTCATCGGCCATTCCTGGGATGGCATTTCCAAAAGAATCTGGAACAATGTTTTTTTACGAAAAGTGTTCTCAAAACATTTCGTAGAAGTAAGGTCTCACACAGGTATAATTTGGAAAAATTCATTGCTTTTTCTGTTGCCAAAAAAATATTTGTGTTTGTCGGATGTCATCCCAAGAGACATTGTTCTTTGTACATATCGGTACACCTTAGGGACTAAAATCTGAAACAAAAAACTCAAATATCCGTAACAACAAAGAGATACTAACTCTGCCGAAGAGAAATACCTGAGCACGGCGCGGCGCTTCACCATACAAAAAGGGGGAAAGCTCGCACAAATAAACATGACGTGTCATAAATCAATATGTTTCGGCTCATAAATTCATGTTGGGGTCTGTGACAAACGATCCCCTCAGAGCATAAAGAACTCACATTCAGTCAGTTGGCTGCTTGCTATCCCCTGCAGCAGTTTATGCTTAATGAATACGAATTCACCTTGTTGCCACTGTGCCATCGAACCTATATGTATGTCCTGGCATAGTATCTCACTCTATGTGGTTCTTTCTAATCGTAAAAAAATTATTCGATTCCTTTGTAGTTGTCTTATGTTATAGTGTTAGTCGATTGGCACTTGTCGAATTGACTTTGAATGAATAGAGGTGCTCTATATGATTTTTTGTTTTTGAAGAATTCTTTGTAGTAAAACATAACCGACTTGTAACTAATGCACAATTGCTGAAAACATACATAAGTATGTACAGTCGACTCCGCTTAACTGAAACGCCAATTTGTCACAATTTTTTTTTTTCACTTAAGGGGTATTTTCTCTTAAGCGAACTTCGGATAACTGAAAAAAATTTCATTTAACCGGAGTTCGGATAACTGAAAAACAATTTCACTTATCCAACCTGAAAATCAAAAATATATCAATAACATAATTTCTAATATGTCAATATTTTATTTAAAAATAACTCGAAACAAAACGAAACTTCGATAACGTGTAAATATAGAAAAAAAGAAAATCAAAAATTACTGTCATTTATTGGAGGTGTTCCGCTAAAGAAAGGAAAAGAAAAACGATTTTAAGGATGGGCACATGCAATTATTTGATTTCAGTTATGCGGAGTAGTTTGAGTATAATTTAATAATTTCTGTTGTAAAAGTTTTTTTTCAAATTTGGTCATGAAATTTGGGCAGTGACCGAAAGAATTAGATCGCGGATACAGGCTGCCGAAATGAGGTTCCTTCGCGGTGCTGCTGGAATAACTCGTAGGGATCGAGTGCGCAACACCAGAGTACGCGAGGCGCTCAATGTTGAGCAGCTACTTCTCCGAACGGAACGATCTATGCTTCGATGGTTTGGTCACGTAGTGCGTATGCCCCCAGACCGGCTTCCAAGACGCGCAATGGTTACCGTGCCATCAGGTAGGCGACTTCGCGGAGGCCTAGAAATAAATGGTTGGACCAAGTCCGACATCTCTCCTGGAGCCGCTTAAGGATTCCTCCTGATGAATTGGAGTCAATGGCGGAGGATCGAGAAGGTTGGAGAGTCCACCTGAGCATCCTACCCCCGCGACAATCATGAAGGATTAGCGTGCCATTGAAAATGAATGAATGAAAGTTTTTTCAGCTAACCAGGTTTTTCAGTTAAGCGGATTTTAGTTAAGCGGAGTAATTTGTATGAAAATTGTGAAAAAATTTTCGGTGACAAGTTTCGTGTTTTAGTTAACCGATTTTTTCAGTAAAGAGTAGTTCAGATAAGTCAAACGGTAGTGCATGCGATCATATGAAAACACAAGCGTTTTCACTCAGCTGAGGCCTACCAACTCCTACTTTCAACCGCCAAGCAGTGACAGCCGGGTGCCTAGTACCTTAATCCAAGAAATGGGCAACCAAACCAGTTAGGTTGAACTTAGTGAATGCCTTGCGCGAGCTGCTTCGACGTATTCGGATCACAGGTCGGTAAGGAATTTCCAATGTTGGTCAGGACATTGGAATAGAGATGGTGGCAGAGGACCCCTTAGTGGGCCAACGGCAGCGCTCATACTCCCGTAGTGGACTACTGGCACCGGTGTACCCGGCCCCTCGTCCTAGCCGAATAATTAAGGAACTGGCCCTTCAGGTTGGGGGTTGTGCCGTCGGGGTATCTTCCCTACCACGTAAAAAATCGATGGTTCCGAAACAACCAAAAGCATCGGATAAGGATGACTCAAGTAATGACGACCCAAGCAAACGAAATAAGGACAACGACCTTCGGATCTGTACGTGGAATGTTCTGTCCCTTTACAGACCACGTGCAGCCGAACAACTAGCAGAGGGTCTAGACAGATATTGCCGCCATCTAGGAAGTGCGATGGGATGGGCCGGGCAAAAAAAGGATGAAAAACTGTGACATCTACTACGGTGATTGCTACAGAGGCAACAGGCAACGTTATTCGGATGTAGATTTGTTATACCAGACTTAGGCAAGAAGTGTTAAGCTTCCGACACGTAAGCGAGCGTATTATGACTATCCGGATCAAGGCTAACTTCGCTCACATAAGCCTTATATGCGTTAATGCCCCCACGGAAGAAAAGGACACTGCCACCAAAGAGTGTTTCTACGAGCTCCTCGACAAAACATATGAGCAATGCCCTAAATACGACGTTAAAATCGTATTGGGCAATTTTAACGCCAAAATAGGAAAGGAGTACGTCTTTGGTAGGGCAGTCGGTAAACATAGCCTACACGACACCACGTCTGATAACGGACTAAGGCTAATTGATTTCGCTGTGGAGCAAGCACATGGTTTCCTCATCTCGATATTCATAAGCAGACATGGCGGTCCAATGATCATGTAACGATCAACCAAATTGATCATATTGCGATCGACACAAGGCATGCCTCCAGTATTCTGGATGTCCGGACCTTCCGAGCGGCCAACATAGACTCGGATCATTACCTTGCTGTAGCCAAGGTACGAATGCGGATATCCCAATCTGAGCAACAAAGAAGAAAAACCTCGTAGTAGAATCGCAGTCGGTACTGAGAATATGGAAAAACTACTTCTGCAGACTGTATAACGGCGACGAAGACCAACATCCCGCTGTCAGGCAGAATGAACCATTCAACATAGTCGATGATAATCAAAATGTTCGTCCACCTGACCAAAACGAAGTGAGGATAGCAATATCCAAGCTAAAATCCAACAAGGCTGCTGGACCTGACGGCTTACCGGCCGAACTTTTCAAGGCAGCTGGGGATGAATTGGTAGAGTGCATACATCAACTCACCTCTAAGAATTGGTGAGACGAGTGTATGCCTGATGAATGGAACCTCAGCATCGTTTGCCCGATCCATAAGAAAGGAGACGCCCTCAACTGAGCCAATTATAGAGGGATCAGTCTCCGCAACATCGCATACAAGATCTTTTCTGCGATATTGTGTAAACGCCTGAAACATTTTGTCAACAGCCTGATTGGACCCTATCAGTGCGGTTTTAAGCCAGGAAAGTCCACCATCGATCAAATCTTCACACGTCGGCAGATCCTGGACCCAAGAATTCCAAATCGATACTCAGCACCTCTTTATCGATTTCAAGGCCGCATATGACAGCATCTATAGAGAAGAGTTTTATAGAGCCATGTCTAGTTTTGATATCCCTGCCAAACTTGTCCGTCTGTGCAGGCTGACGATGGAGAACGCTCGCTGCTCCATCAAGGTCGGTAATAACCTCACCGAGACCTTTGATGTCAAAAAAGGTTTTAGACAAGGTGATGCGCTGTCATGTGTACTTGAACGGATTGTGCGGAACTCACAAGCCAACACCGGAGGCACAATTTATTACAAGTCTGTACAACTGCTTGCATACGCCGACGATATAGACATTATTGGAAGAACTCAGGGGGCTGTCACCGGTGCGTTTGCAAGCATTGAGGCGGAAACGGCCAAAATGGGTTTAGCGATAAACGAGGACAAAACCAAGTATATTCCGTCAACAAGAAGGGAAAGCCAACACCGACGAATTGGACAAAACGTCACAGTGGGCAGCTATAACTTCGAGGTAGTAAGGGACTTTGTCTACCTTGGCTCTGCTATAAATTCTTTTAACAAAACCAGTGTAGAAATCAATCGAAGAATAACTCTTGCCAATCGCTGTTTTTTTGGGCTTATAAGGCAATTCAACAGTAAAGCCCTATCTCGAACAACTAAGGAGACTCTATATAAGACCTTGATCATCCCAGTCCTGCTTTACGGCGCTGAAACATGGACTTTATTAAAAGAGGATGAAGATAACCTTGGTCGCTTCGAGAGAAAAATTCTTCGTAAAATTTTCGGTCCCGTTTGTGTTGACGGGTTTTGGAGGAGAAGATTCAATCACGAACTATACGAGCTGTACAGCGACATCGACCTAGTCAAAAAACTGCGTATTGGACGTCTGAGATGGCTAGGACATGTAGAGCGAGTGGATACCAACGCTCCGGCCCGCAGAGTCTTCGAATCTAATCCCGAGGGACGACGCAGTAGAGGGAATCATCGCCGTAGGTGGCGCGCACAAGTTCAAGGGGACCTGGACCAACTTGGAGTGCGTAACTGGAGGCAATTAGCTAAAGATCGAGCTAAATAGAGAGGTTTGTTGGTTGAGGCCCAGGTTCACCCCGAACTATAGCGCCACCTAAGTAAGTAAGTAAGTAAGTACTTCAGATAAGCGGAGTTGACTGTATTTTCACACAGCAGACTGGATGATACCGCTATTTGATAAATCTTCGTTTGGGTGACCCAATTAACACTTATAATAATACACAAGTATATACATATACATATATGTGGACCTACACAGTAGAACGACATGCAACACATTTTGCTATCTGCCCTTTGCGCTTCTGAGGTCATCATAATTTGAATATAAACATCTCTATAAGTTCCTTCCAATAAAACAAGAGGCGCATAAGGCGGCGCTGCATAGAAGGACTAGAGCTGCTCGCGAACTCTACGAGCAGAGGAAAAAAGAGGAACATCGAAGATGAAAAAGGACCATGAGAAGCGCTCGATCGAAGAGATTAAGAAACTTTATTGCAGGAACAATATTTGAAAATTATACCAAAAGGTAAAAAGAACATGCCAGGGTTTCAAAGCCAGAACAGAAGCCTGCAGGGACGAAAATTGTAACGTATAATAGTAGTAGAATCGCAGTCGTTGCTAAGAATATGGAAGTATACAGACTGCTAAACGGCGACGATGACCAATGTTGCGCTGTCAGACAGAATGAGTCATTCAAGAGTGACGATGATAGTCAGGATTCCCGTTAATACGATCAGCATGAAGTGAGGGAAGCGATATTTAAACTTAAATCCAATAAAGCTGCTGGAGCCGACGGCCTTGCCGCTGAACACCTTAAGATATGAGGAGATGAGTTGGTAAGGAGCATGCAACAGCTCATCCGTTAAATCTGGTCAGACGAAAGTATGTCCGATTAATGCAACCTTAGCATCGTTCGCCCGATCCTGAAGAAAGGAGACTCTTTGAACCACGACAACTACAGAGGTATAAGCCTTCGCAACATCGTATATAAGATCCTGTCTGTCGTATTATGTGAACGCATAAAACCGATCGTCGATAACCTGATAGATCCTTATCAGTGCGGTTTCAGGACGGGAAAGTCCACCATTCGCATTCCAAACATTCACACTACAGCAAATCTTGGAAAAAACCCATGAATATAAAATCGATACACACCACCTCTTCATGAATTGCAAAGTTGCCTATGATAGTGTGCATAGAGACAAGTTATATAGAGTCTCATCATCCCTGCCAAATTCGTCCGTTTGTGCAGGAGACAGCTGGCTCATAGGCAGAGTTTTGTTGGTTGAGGCCCAGATCCACTGTAGCGCCACCGGCCGAACTTTTCAAGGCAGCTGGGGATGAATTGGTAGAGTGCATACATCAACTCACCTCTAAGAATTGGTGAGACGAGTGTATGCCTGATGAATGGAACCTCAGCATCGTTTGCCCGATCCATAAGAAAGGAGACGCCCTCAACTGAGCCAATTATAGAGGGATCAGTCTCCACAACATCGCATACAAGATCTTTTCTGCGATATTGTGTAAACGCCTGAAACATTTTGTCAACAGCCTGATTGGACCCTATCAGTGCGGTTTTAAGCCAGGAAAGTCCACCATCGATCAAATCTTCACACGTCGGCAGATCCTGGACCCAAGAATTCCAAATCGATACTCAGCACCTCTTTATCGATTTCAAGGCCGCATATGACAGCATCTATAGAGAAGAGTTTTATAGAGCCATGTCTAGTTTTGATATCCCTGCCAAACTTGTCCGTCTGTGCAGGCTGACGATGGAGAACGCTCGCTGCTCCATCAAGGTCGGTAATAACCTCACCGAGACCTTTGATGTCAAAAAAGGTTTTAGACAAGGTGATGCGCTGTCATGTGTACTTGAACGGATTGTGCGGAACTCACAAGCCAACACCGGAGGCACAATTTATTACAAGTCTGTACAACTGCTTGCATACGCCGACGATATAGACATTATTGGAAGAACTCAGGGGGCTGTCACCGGTGCGTTTGCAAGCATTGAGGCGGAAACGGCCAAAATGGGTTTAGCGATAAACGAGGACAAAACCAAGTATATTCCGTCAACAAGAAGGGAAAGCCAACACCGACGAATTGGACAAAACGTCACAGTGGGCAGCTATAACTTCGAGGTAGTAAGGGACTTTGTCTACCTTGGCTCTGCTATAAATTCTTTTAACAAAACCAGTGTAGAAATCAATCGAAGAATAACTCTTGCCAATCGCTGTTTTTTTGGGCTTATAAGGCAATTCAACAGTAAAGCCCTATCTCGAACAACTAAGGAGACTCTATATAAGACCTTGATCATCCCAGTCCTGCTTTACGGCGCTGAAACATGGACTTTATTAAAAGAGGATGAAGATAACCTTGGTCGCTTCGAGAGAAAAATTCTTCGTAAAATTTTCGGTCCCGTTTGTGTTGACGGGTTTTGGAGGAGAAGATTCAATCACGAACTATACGAGCTGTACAGCGACATCGACCTAGTCAAAAAACTGCGTATTGGACGTCTGAGATGGCTAGGACATGTAGAGCGAGTGGATACCAACGCTCCGGCCCGCAGAGTCTTCGAATCTAATCCCGAGGGACGACGCAGTAGAGGGAATCATCGCCGTAGGTGGCGCGCACTAGTTCAAGGGGACCTGGACCAACTTGGAGTGCGTAACTGGAGGCAATTAGCTAAAGATCGAGCTAAATAGAGAGGTTTGTTGGTTGAGGCCCAGGTTCACCCCGAACTATAGCGCCACCTAAGTAAGTAAGTAAGTAAGTACTTCAGATAAGCGGAGTTGACTGTATTTTCACACAGCAGACTGGATGATACCGCTATTTGATAAATCTTCGTTTGGGTGACCCAATTAACACTTATAATAATACACAAGTATATACATATACATATATGTGGACCTACACAGTAGAACGACATGCAACACATTTTGCTATCTGCCCTTTGCGCTTCTGAGGTCATCATAATTTGAATATAAACATCTCTATAAGTTCCTTCCAATAAAACAAGAGGCGCATAAGGCGGCGCTGCATAGAAGGACTAGAGCTGCTCGCGAACTCTACGAGCAGAGGAAAAAAGAGGAACATCGAAGATGAAAAAGGACCATGAGAAGCGCTCGATCGAAGAGATTAAGAAACTTTATTGCAGGAACAATATTTGAAAATTATACCAAAAGGTAAAAAGAACATGCCAGGGTTTCAAAGCCAGAACAGAAGCCTGCAGGGACGAAAATTGTAACGTATAATAGTAGTAGAATCGCAGTCGTTGCTAAGAATATGGAAGTATACAGACTGCTAAACGGCGACGATGACCAATGTTGCGCTGTCAGACAGAATGAGTCATTCAAGAGTGACGATGATAGTCAGGATTCCCGTTAATACGATCAGCATGAAGTGAGGGAAGCGATATTTAAACTTAAATCCAATAAAGCTGCTGGAGCCGACGGCCTTGCCGCTGAACACCTTAAGATATGAGGAGATGAGTTGGTAAGGAGCATGCAACAGCTCATCCGTTAAATCTGGTCAGACGAAAGTATGTCCGATTAATGCAACCTTAGCATCGTTCGCCCGATCCTGAAGAAAGGAGACTCTTTGAACCACGACAACTACAGAGGTATAAGCCTTCGCAACATCGTATATAAGATCCTGTCTGTCGTATTATGTGAACGCATAAAACCGATCGTCGATAACCTGATAGATCCTTATCAGTGCGGTTTCAGGACGGGAAAGTCCACCATTCGCATTCCAAACATTCACACTACAGCAAATCTTGGAAAAAACCCATGAATATAAAATCGATACACACCACCTCTTCATGAATTGCAAAGTTGCCTATGATAGTGTGCATAGAGACAAGTTATATAGAGTCTCATCATCCCTGCCAAATTCGTCCGTTTGTGCAGGAGACAGCTGGCTCATAGGCAGAGTTTTGTTGGTTGAGGCCCAGATCCACTGTAGCGCCACCTAAGTAAATAAGTAAGTATATGTTTCTTCCAGTTTCATTGTGATACAATATTGATACGCAGCATATGACTTTCTATATGATATGACAGGTAAGACTTCACGTATATTTTATTCGTTTTGTATTATTAGAGCTACACGCTGTAGAATGGTGTTGAGGTTTTCGAGTGTTGTAGACATCTGTGTCGGATTTCCACGCTTACGGCACTTACTTCTTTTTTTAAAGATGGTTATGTAGTCTGGTTAAAACAAGTTTTAATCTCGTTTGCAGTTTTGCAATATACTTTCTTCAGAACCCTGAGAAGAAACAAAGCTCAGTTAGCAGTTGCAACCCTTACTGAACAACGAGAGCAGGGACATTTTACCAGAACCATTAACAAGGACTGTGGTTCTCACCTTATTTTCTTACAACATGACATCCAATGGGAAATCGCTGTGGCAGTGTTAACCAATTTTTGCCAACAAATCTGTAAGAAAAACAAAAATATTATAAAAAGATGCATCCATCAAAAAGCGAACAAGAAGGAGAAATAAACAATTAACGTCGTGTCGCAAATAACCTGGCCTGGTAAACAGCGCATATATGCGTACCATGTGTCTATTTTCGTGACGTCTTCCTTCAACTTTTCGGCCATAAATAACCCGAATGATTGACAGTGCTGACAGTTTTGATCGATGGTCATCAGCCGACAGCAAAAATATGTTCGAAATAAATATCATTGTGATGTTGGCAAAGCCTCCAGTTTTGCAACAGCCCGCCAAGTAAGCGAGCAGCAGCAGCAGTGCAGTGAAAATCTCGTAGGAGCAATGCCAACTATGAGTGCGCATGTTGGCGTCCGCACACTGAACACTGGACGATGGACAGATAGGCTGATGATTGGTCATGTCAAAGGAAGGCGGGGATGGACGACAATGGTGAGAATTCGCATGCGGACGACTCAACTGTACTCTGATGGAATTTTTCGGCGGCTACTCTGCTGCATTTGATGAACGACAATGACTACGCAACGGCAAAGAGTTGAAGTCATCATCGTCATTTGGAGGATTTATGTCATGCAGTCGGGACTACTGGTTCTAGAGCTGTAATAGTGGTTGTTACTGTGAAGGGCATATAGCCCTTCAGGGGCCTTAAAGGGAGCAAAGGACCTAAATTGCACAACCGACATCGTTGGTTAATTTACATACAATGGATGCTTTGGTTGGAGATGCGCACCGAAAGTGCACACAATCAAGTTGGAGAGACAGACAGCCGGATTGACAGTGACACTACATGAGTCGATTGATGGAATGTTCGTTTCTTGTGATTGGCAGGAGTAATCAGTATCCTGGGGTGATAGCCAGTTTTTTTTAATGGGGTCCGTAGAGAAGCAGTTGCGATTATGGAGAAGGATAACCAAGAGAATGGAGTTGGAAGTTTGATTGAATAGTACTCGAATATAGTTTTTTTTTTTTATTCTACTCTTTTGCTGATTATTGCCTACTGTGTTTATAAATATATGTACGAGTATGTACAACAAAAATATGTTTTTTGAATTTATTTTATCATACTGGTCATACGAGAGTGAGATCAACAGTGCATACAGGTGCGAAAAAGGTATTTAAACAAGCAATGTAACTGCCTTAGGGGTCATTCACCGACAGTCGGGACTCTGTTAACAGCTGGTCATCAATCAGTATTGAGTGAATAAAGTACATACTTAAATATAAGTGTAACCGCATTTCTCTTCAACACATACCGAGGTTGTTTTGCAATGAATTCAGACGAGTTGGGAGTATACCGCTTTGGTGAGTGTTCCATCGAGCTGACGACAACGGCACCCGTCTGTGTCCAGCCGTACAAGATTCCATTCGCAAAGAGGGAGGTGGTTAAGGAGATGGTATCCAAAATGTTGAGACACGGGGTGATTCAGACGTCGTGCTCGGACTACTGTGCTCCAGTTACCCTCACCAAGAAGAAGGAGGCAGTGATCGCTTCTGCATCGACTACCGGGCACTGAACAAAGTAACAGTGAAAAAGAGGTTCCCTATGCCCATAGTCCAGGAAGTGGTGGAATCCCTATCCGGCAACGAGTTCTTCACAACGTTGGACCTAGCCTCAGGATACCATCAAATCTGCGTGGAGGAACGCAGTAAAAAGTTTACAGCTTTCGCTGCGGATGATGGGATGTACGAATTTAATCGAATGCCATTCGGGTTAGCCAATGCCCCAACAGAATTACCATCGTGCATGAATGTCATCAAGTCACGTCTTAGAAGGGGAGACATGGCGATGTATCTGAATGACATGGTAATTTGCAGCAAGTCAGTTGAAGAGGGTCTGCAAAAGCTAAGGAGGTTCCTTGAAGTCTTGAGGGAGTCTGGGCTAACCTTGAACGCTGGTAAGTGTGCGTTCTTCAAAACTAATATTGACTTCCTAGGGTATCGAGTGAGCAGAGAAGGGCTACGGCCCAGTGCATAGAAGACAGCTGCTATCGCGGCATTACCGACGCCGAAAGACGTTCATGGATTCCGGCAGTTCCTGGGTCGCATGGGGTTTTTCCGCAAGTTTGTGGAAAACTGTGCGCACTGGGTAACCCCACTAACTGACCTCACAAAAGCAGAAGTCACGTTTGAGTGGACAGAGCGGCAAGAAGGGGCGTTCCAGAGGCTGAAGGAGATGCTCATCAACCCACCTGTACTGGCTCTATTTGATCCGGAGTGCGTTCATGAAGTGCACACTGATACCTCGTCATCCGGCTTGGCTGGAATCCTCCTGCAGAAGAGTCAGAGCCACGACTTCTTACGACCGGTGGTGTTCTACAGCCGCATATTGTCCGCGGACGAAAAGAAATACCACTCGTATGAACTCGAAGTCCTGGCAATAGTGGAAAGTCTGAATCGCTTCAGAGTGTATTTGCTGGGCTGACGTTTCACGGTCCTTACAGTCTGTGAGGCCATAGTTGCGACCAGCAATAAGGCCAAACTGATTCCTAGGTAGGACGATGGTGGCTCAAACTTCAAGAGTACGATTACGAGACAGTTCATCAGCCGGGGGAGAACTGCACATGTTGATGCCTTAAGCAGTCAGCCTGTGGAAGGCGAGCATTCAGTGGAGGAGGCATCTGCATTCGTTCTGAATGTGAATACTTCCGACGAGGATTGGGTGGCTACTATGCAGTGGCAGAACCGGAAGCTACAAAACGTAATTTCGTCGTTGAAGGCTCCGGGGAAAAAGCAGCTGCAGAAAGACTATCTGGTTAGGGGGTATCGACTGTTCCGAAAGGTGGGCAGTGATGAGAGATGAGTGGTCCCCAAGAGTTACATTAACATGCTTTCGTCTATCAACTGTTACAACTGTATAAAGCTGAAGAGAGTTGGTTGATCACACGCATGTTGTTGAGCTGTTATTTTCTATTTTTTTTTTTTCTATGTTTCTCTTTTACGTGTGTTGTACGTAAAATGTACTGTAATGTTAATGTTTGATGTTATAGTAAGAATTGGAATAGTGAGGGAGTTCATATTTGGAGTTCAACGAATAAAGAACGTTAAATGAAAAAATAACTTAAAGTGTTTTATTTGGAAATATAAAGTTGAGAGTGGGAAAGATAAATTCACTGGCGCAGTCGGTTAAAACGAATAACAATAAAAATATAAAAATATATAAAGTTGAACTAAAATAATTAACGTATTTTATATACACATATAAATAAAACTATGTGCAAAAAGTGAAAACGGATAACAATTAAACAATATACATCCATAGTTAAAGCAAAAGCAATTAGTTTTTTGAAAATACAATATATATGCACAAATAAATAAAAAAAAGATATTATTGTTATAAAGATATCAATAATTCTGAGTGCTTAAATACTTCTAAGCTAATTAATGATATATCTAAAAATCAAGGACAATTGAAGTTAAATATAAATAAAAATATTAAATCTATGTAAGCATAAGTTTATTTAAAAGCAAATACTGATAGTGATAAAAACAAGTGGTTCAGCAACAAATTAGAACTTAAAAAAATTAAATAAATAAAAAAAATCTCTTGGACTTAAAAATACAAAAAGTTGTATTTTGGTGTAAAATATACACAAGAAAGCTCAATAAAAAGGCTACACGGCCAAATATTCTTCAAGAACTTCAACTCAACAGGGATCATCGAGGAGAACCAGGTATGGCGAATTTCGATTTGTTAAGCCTCATTAAGGAAGCACCTGATTTTACGGAGTTACCCGAAGAATTCGATTTATTTATCAAACATATAGATTACGTATACAAATTTTTTGAACAAATAGACGAAATTTCAAAAGGCTTTTGGAACTAAAAATAAGACAAAAAATAAAAGATCGCGCCAATATAATTCTTATAAATAATAACAATCCAATAAATTGGCTAGAAATCAAATCAGTTTTGAAATTAAATTGTTCAATAAATGAAAGTATTGAAAATATTATAAATCAAATAAACATTTTAGAATTTCAAAGCTCTGTTGAAGATTTGTTTGAAAACACATTGAGTTTGTTGACTAAATTAAATATAAAATCAAGTCTCACTGTAGATATTCCTTCCTGGTTCAACAGTGAACAAAATGAAAAAATGACATTTAAACTTTTTATCAATAAGCTACCAAGCGAACCCAGATTAATACTGCAGGCTAGAAATCCATCTGACTTTAGGGAAGCCAAAACTATTTTGATTGATACAGACAATTTCTATCGAACATTTCCATCCAATACAAATATTACCAACACACAAGCGAGAGTATCTAATTTTCATCAAAGTAGACCAAATTTTAACTTCAGAAATAGCAATTTTAGACCAGAACACCCTCAAAATCCTAATGTCAGCCATTCTCGGCAAAATAATCAACAACATTTTCAGAGACCGTCTCAGTTAAATTCAGGCAATTTCCCACAAAACAATTCGGAAAATAGAAGAGCAGATAATTCACCATCTTATAGAAATTATAACCACCAAAACTATTCCAGAAATTTTAGAACGAATACCTCGAATAATCTTTCGCAAAGACCTTCTCCCTCCGGGTTTTCAAGAACCAGTAATAGAAATTCAGATTGAGTTATGGAAGTAGATCACATACGAGCAGAAAATTGTCCAGAAGGCTCGCAAGATCTCAATGACCAACCTTTTCAAAATTTTCGGTTAACGACCACAGAACTCTTCCCAGTATAGTAGTTAAAACCAAGTCTACCCCTATAAAATTATTAATCGATTCTGGAGCAGGTACGTCCCTAATCCAAAAAGGACTATTTCACAGCTCCTTCAAAACGGATCTTGGAATTCCTTTGATAATCAAGTCAATTAATTCAGATGTCTGTGTTAACTCAAAAGTAACCATTCCACTTTTTAAGGAATTTATCAGACCATTGACAAATATAGAGATGTTAGAAACAGAATTGAATAGCGATTTCGATGGTATAATTGGGTGCAACATCCTAAGACCATTGCAAGCAAGAATTGACTTTAAAAATTCACAGTTAATTACAAATGAGATCACCTTGCCCTCAATTTTTTGTAATTCTCTGACTCAATTATCGCTAGATGGAGTTCAAAATTTAAGAAAAGGTGTAACTGAAATTTGTTTTGAAAAACCGAACTTTAACATAATTACTAACAAACTAAAACTCGATAACCTCAATAAAGAGGAAATCAATTCCTTGCTTGGTGCTGTCCGGAAGTATAAAGAAATATTTTACCTCGAAGGTGACAATCTGTCGGCAGTTATCAAATATTGCCACAAGATCTCCACAAAACATGACATCCCTATATTTGCTAAAGCATATAGATATCCAGAATCGCATAAGGATGAGGTTAACAAGCAAATATCAGAAATGCTAAATTCTGGCATTATAGCTAATTCGACTAGTCCATACAATGGATTATTCCAAAAAAGATTGACAACTCAGGTCATCAAAAATGGCGCATTGTAGTCGATTATAGGAAACTGAATGACGTGCCTATAGAGGATGAGTTTCCTATTCCCAATATAGAGGATATATTATCGAAATTAGGAAATGCCCAATATTTTTCCGTCCTTGATCTTGCGAAGGGGTTCCATCAAATACCTATTAATAGGGAGGATAGGCACAAGACGGCATTTTCCACTGCGAGTGGACATTATGAGTTCACACGCATGCCCTTTGGATTAAAAAATGCCCCTGCATCCTTTCAAAGGATGATGAATGAGGTTTTGTGTGACTATATAAATAAAATATGTGTGGTGTACCTTGATGACATACTTATTTTTTCAACTTCGCTTCAAGAGCATATTGACTCATTGGAAAAAATATTTAAAAGACTCCTTGAGTATAATCTCAAAATACAGATAGATAAATGCAATTTTCTGAAACACGAAACGGAATATTTGGGCCACATTATTTCCAAGGATGGCATAAAACCCAATCCCAATAAGATTGAAATAATTAAACAAATTCGGCTTCCTCAGTCAATTAAGCAAATAAAATCCTTTTTAGGAGTCACAGTGTTCTATCGTAAATTCATTAAGGACTACTCTAAAGTAGCCCTACCAATGACTAGATGCCTAAAGAAAAACGCCAAAATATACACTAGCGACAGACAATATATAGAGTCCTTTAAGAAACTTAAAGTTCTTATATGTACTTGTCCAGTTTTGGCTTATCCAGACTTCACTAAAGTGTTTGCATTGACCACAGATGCTAGCAATGCAGCTTTGGGGGCAGTCCTATCACAAAATCAACATCCAATAGCGTTTGCCTCTAGGACCCTAAACCGTCACGAAATAAACTATAGTACAATAGAAAAGAAACTTCTTTGTATAATATGGGCGATCAAATATTTTCGACCATACTTATTCGGACGAAAGTTTAGAGTGCAAACCGATCATCGACCGTTGGTGTGGTTAAATTCTCTCAGAGAATCAAACTCTAAGTTACAGCGATGGAAAATCAAGCTCAATGAATATGATTTTGACATAGATTACATTAAAGGTAAGGAGAACAACGTAGCTGATTTTCTCAGTCGCATAGAAATCAATAACTTAGATAGTTTTGAGATTAGATCCGATTTAGCAACAATACATAGCGGCATTGAAAATTTAGATGATCACATTTACATCACTGAAACTCCCTTAAACATATACAAAAACCAGCTTGTTTTAGAAAAAAATATATCAACTTCTTATACCAACAAAATTTTATATAAAAAAAAGAGGAGAGTAATTATTTCATTAGCAGACTATAATGAGGACTTTGTTCTGAAAATTCTAAAAGAAATTTTACCAATTAAAGGAACCGTTGAGATTTACTGCAAAAATGACGATATATTTGTTGCATTTCAAAAAACGATCTTAAGGTTTTTTTCAAAATCACCAGGTATGAGAATGCTTCGATGTACAAAGATACTTAAAGATGTAACATGCAAAGAAACTTTATTAGGATTAATTGAGAAAGCTCATCTCAAGAAAAATCATAGAGGAATGGACGAAACGTACTTAGAGTTAAAAGATATATACTATTTCCCAAACTTTAGATTAGAAATACATAAATACATTAACAACTGTATCTTTTGCAATATGTGCAAATACGATCGCCATCCAATTAAGCCAAATTTAATGGTTTCAGAGACCCCGAGCAAACCAAACGAAATTATTCACATAGACATATGGTTTTTCGACAAAAATAATATGTTTCTGACTTGTATTGACGAATTTACTAAGCACGTATCCATTCACCCCATTACAGACAGAAATTCTCTTACAATAGTTGACATTTTAAAGCACAGATTTGCAATATTAGGAAAACCAACTAAAATAGTAGCCGATAATGAGTTCAATACAGCATACATTAAAAATTTCTTAAGCCAGGAAGACATAATATACCATTTTACATCCCCGAATACCCATACAAGCAACTCTGTAATAGAACGATTTCACCTAACTCTAAACGAACACATAAGATTATTT
Source organism: Brachypalpus laphriformis (assembly GCA_945910035.1). Lineage (NCBI taxonomy): Eukaryota > Metazoa > Arthropoda > Insecta > Diptera > Syrphidae > Brachypalpus > Brachypalpus laphriformis. The sequence continues at coordinate 207,081,672 of OX246753.1, forward strand.
AAACTGAATAAAGAAAACAAAGATACTGATGAAAAAACATTGGTTTTCAAAGCAGTTGAAATATATAATGACACGGTTTATACTACCACAAAACATAAACCCAACGATCTTCTTTATTCAACGTTAAATTCGTCAGAATTGGAAAATCTTAAAAGACGCGTACAAGAAAATAAAGAAAAAAGAATCGAAAAGATAAATGAGACACGTGTTGAACCTCCTAATTATCAAGAACGAGAACTTATTAAAAACTTGGGTTTTTATAACATTAAACACCTTCCTCGTTATATAATAAAAGACGTTAAAGAGAAAGGCAAAACATATTTTAAAGACAAGGACGGATACAAACGCGACAGACAAATTGTAAAAAGGACATACAAATATCAAAACCAAATTAAAAACGTAGAATTTAACCCAAAACTAACAGGTAGAGATTATTCTAACAGAAAAAAAAATAGGTAAAAGAATAAAAAACTCTACCAAATCAAAGCCGTAAGCAAACTTATTATCATTCTTTATTTATCATGAAAACGATCTTGAATTTTTTTTTTGTTTTGTTTAACAGATGTATGTAACTATAAGAAATAAATTACTAGAATATACACAAAATATATACAATATACCTAAACATCTATAGGAATAAATGTTGCAGTCAAACTTATGAAAATTGTAAGCAACCAATAAGCTACAGCTAAGCTAACTTAAATTTGTAACGTAACATAAAACTTTATTCAAAAAAAAAAAAAAATTGTTCAAATAATTCAGTCTTATATTATTTTATTATTACCAAAAATAAGATATATGTAATAAAAATATACACATACATGTATTTAAGATATTGAGATAACACCTTATTTTTCATATTTGTTTAATATTAATCATATACAAATGTACATATTATGTACATTAAAACATATGTGAATTATATTTATCTTTAAATTTGCTTCTTTATTATATTAGATAAGTGTACTATAAAAAAAAAAATTGTAAATCAACATATAAGTATAAAATAACACTCATACGACAAAGTGTGTCAATCAAAATACTAATGGACTTTCACATGGTATCAACATGTTCTGTCCATACTATAGCGGGAGGAGTTACATTATCTACTTTACTATGAGTAAAGTAGAAGTGCAACCACAACCGCAAACGTTACTTATGTTATCAGCATACAGTAAGATTTCCAGCATCACACCATAAATAAACATGCTTTCGTCTATCAACTGTTACAACTGTATAAAGCTGAAGAGAGTTGGTTGATCACACGCATGTTGTTGAGTTGCTATTTTCAATTTTTTTTTTCTATGTTTCTCTTTTACGTGTGTTGTACGTAAAATGTACTGTAATGTTAATGTTTGATGTTATAGTAAGAATTGGAATAGTGAGGGAGTTCATATTTGGAGTTCAACGAATAAAGAACGTTAAATGAAAAAATAACTTAAAGTGTTTTATTTGGAAATATAAAGTTGAGAGTGGAAAAGATAAATTCACTCAAGGCCATAAGGTGGCGGATTTTATTGGTGTGCCACGACGATATGGGGCACTTTTCTGACGAGAAGACGCTGGAGCGGTTAAAATAGACGTTTTGGTTCCCGAAGATGAGAGGCTTCACAAGGAGCTACATCAAGTCGTGCGTTGAGTGCGCCTACGCAAAGAGGAAGGTGGGAAGGTCCGAGGGCGAACTCCACAGCACAGAACGCGTTCCACTCCCCTACGACACCGTTCACTTGGATCGCCTGGGGCCATTTACAAAGGGGAAATGCGGAACCAGATACGTTCTGGCCTTGGTCGACAGCTTCACCAAGTACACTGTACTGCGAGCCGTAAAAACCAGCAACACCACGAACTCCTGTTTGCTTACACTCCGAGGAACATTTTGGCTGACAAGCTATTATTAGAGTTGGGAGAGCAAGAACAGGCGGAAGCCGATGAAATGGAACAGCGGCGAACGAGGCCCTGGCGAATATCGAAAGGGCCCAAGCCTACCAGAAGACTAGGTATGACTCCAAACGGCAGCCGCCAATGCAGTACAAGTCTGGGGACCTCGTGCTAATCGAGAACGAGCCAGCTGCCACGGGTGAGTCAAGGAAGCTGGAACCGTGGTACCGCGGCTCATATATCGTCACGAAGGTGCTGCTAAACGATCGATATATAGTGGACGATGTTCCCGGTATGCAGCGAAATCAGCGGAAGCTGAATACGATTTTAGCATCCGACGAGATGAAACGCTTGGTGCGAACTTCCGGAAGAGGGCTTCTCGGAAGGCATGAGCGACACCGAGAGTTCGGATCGTGAGGACACGATCGAGTAAGGATGGCCGAGTTGTGAGATCAACAGTACATACAGGCGCGAAAAAGGTATTCAAACAGCCAATGTAACTGCCTTAGGTATCATTCACCGACAATCGCGACTCTGTTAACAGCTGGTCATCAATCAGTATTGAGTGAATAAAGTATACTTAAATATAAGTGTAACCGCATTTCTCTTCATTTGGGTTTGTTTTGTTTGTTCTGCTCTCTTCTTTTTCACGAGAATATACTAAGACTAGCTGGCCAGTGCTCGCTTTGCTTCACCCGCCTATGTCATACGTTTACCGCCAAAAGAGGTAATTTAAAAGGTGGACTTTAACTTTCTAGGACTCTCTAAACAAGTGTTTGACAAAGGATGATCCATCCAGAAGAATGATTTTTAGTAGTTCTGGCGGTGCAACCATTTCTCTCGGCATTACTTTTCCGCTTGAACAATACAATCCAGGAGATCCTTTTGCATACTTTTGTGCACCACGAAAACCACAAATTTCAGATATTGTACCTACATGAGTCTATATTTTTCTACCTTAATCAGATTCATTCATGTGTTGAAGCATTACCTAATCGTGAAAACCGGAACAAAATCTGTTTAGTAGTTAAGAAATTTGCGCACAGACAGACCGAGAGATGGGGCGAGCGCCTTTGCTTTACGATTATAATATGTAGTGATGATGGCGTGAACACCCGCCGTGGTGCAGTGGTTAGTGTGTCGAACTACAATTTAATTTTATTCTATTGGGCCAAGTTTTGTAAACTGTCGAAGCAGCTTAGAACTGATTTTGAACTGATCAAGTGGGAGATCAGTGCTTTGAGGTCCGCTTGGCTGTCGGTGAGTATGTTAAAGGTGGCACCTTTGATGCCTCAGTGCAGGTTTATGTTTTTTTTTTTATGCGCCAAGGTGTGTGGTAAACTTCTAAGGATACTAGCAGCCCGGGCTTTTAGCATGTACGATTCACAAGCCCGAATAATCGATGCCAGGATTGCGCCTACGTACTAATTCACATCCTGCACACTACTACCATTCTCCCCGCGGGACTGCCGTTAGGTATTATTTCGCGGGGCTGGTTAGCATGTCATGCTATTTATCTTGCATGAGCTTTGCTTCTTCTTCTGCTTATGCTACTCAATTTGCACATTCACGATGTATGCGCCAGTTTCTGTTACTGTGTGTGTTCTTCTTCTTCTTCCTTTTATCAGCGAGGTTATGATCCGAAAACAAGGGATCACAACCCTCCCACTTCACCGCATTTCTACTGATCCGCCTGTGGGGTTCGCCTATTTGACCTCAGAAAATATCGGCAGGCCTGCCGAATTTGGATCACTCGGTTACTGAGGCCAATGAAATGCCGATGTCGTCGCATTTGTCTGATCCAGGCGTTTATAGGCCTGCCTTTCCTACATCGCGGTGTCTTTGGAACGCGCATAGATATTGCCTTTTTAACAGGGTTCAAATGATCTCTTCTTTGAACTTAGCAATACCAGCTGAGCCGGTCGCGCTCTACTCTATTACTGTGTGTGTTCATATGTCATTATGAGTCTGTTTGTGAGTTTCTACTTTATTAAGTACTAGCGGGCACCCGGCGTGCGTTGCTGCACCTAACACAAAAAAAAAAAAAAAACAGCTGTCAGGCAGGCGCCTGGGGCAACAACTCTCAGGCAGGCGCCTGGGGCTAAGTCTGTTAGAGAACGGTTTTGTACCGGGCAATAGTGCGTAAGTGGTCCAACCTTAAATATGTATGTATATCAACTTTTTTTAGTACTAAAGTAGTATAATACGAAAGTAGTGGGTAGACTGCTGGACCAAGGGTACCCGGAAGCGTGTGCTGCTGCATCTAACAAAAAAAAAATTGTAGTGCCAAAGTACTTTATTACTAAATTGCTACTAAAGAAGTGGACCGATTTTCACGACTAAACTTCACAGGAACACTCTCGGGACAATACCGAAGATTGCTTCAAAATTTTAGCTCAATCGGTTTCCGAGTACATAGCATACAAACAAACAAACATATACGTACATTGTATTTTGTATACAAGATTTGTCCACAGTTACTCAATCCTTTTGTTTTTTCAACTTCCAGTATTGTGGGATCCTCATTTCTCGCTGCTGCTCGTTCATCCAGGCGTAGTTGCTGCATCATGCTGGTGATGATTTTGTTTGCTGTGTTCCAGGCTTCATTCGTCGTCAGCATGAATGTTACTAGCCCTCTCGGAGTCACTTGGCCTCCGGTTTCTCTATCTAATGTGTTCCTGGCCGTCGTATACATCCGGCACTCTATCAAAACATGTTCCGCGTTCTGGATTTTGCCTTACAGTGCGGGCAGTTTTATGCAGCAGGTTTATGCTTGCGCAAGTCTCAATGGCGTAAAGCTCAGCCTGAAAAACTTTGTGATGGGGTCCATACACACTGGGACCAACTCCTGAATCTATTTTGGATCCATCAGTATACCACACTATTCCTTTTGGATGAGGCAGCGGTCCGCCATTATTCAATGTGTCATGGCTTATGATTTCAATCTCAAACATTCAACCGAAGCGGAGTGATTTTTTATAAAAACAGAAACCATGTTGAGCATATCTAGCTCGGGGAAGTGGGTTAATATCAATGAGATCCGCGTGATTGCATGCTCTAATTTCATCCGACTTTCATAGACTAAGGCCCAATGCACACGGAGCAACTGGAAAACAACTGACCAGCTATGCGAATTGGCAACTAGTTTGCTTTGAGTCATACCCTGTGTAATCAAATGGGACGCCGCGTGGATAGAAGTCGGAAATGTCGTAACAAGCGGTTCTGAAAATTGTTTTCAAAGTATGGGTGTACCCAAAACCTTCTTACTATTCTTCTTTTCCTCCTGAAATAGTAATACAACTTGATGGTTTCATCATCGCTCGAATCTTCCGAAGACATTTCACGCCCGGTTTCCATGACGACACTGAACGAACTAGAGATTTTGATTGGTGATGAGTTTCCTCGTGTATGGAGTCAAGTCACCGCTGAGTCCGCAATTGGTCTGTAACCCGAGTTGCCAACCGGTTTAGTTTTTTCCAGTTGCTCCGTGTGCATTGGTCCTAACTGCACTACGAATTGTCACTTTCTTGACGAATATATGCCGCGGGGTGAGACCAATTAAAGCTTCTATGGCTGCAGTGGTACAGGTAAATAATGATCACGATGTTCTAGGTATTAAATTTGTTCAATTTACATTAGCCATTCGGCGTACTGCCGCCATGATGTATTAACAGCTTAGGGCAAGCTTTATGACCGGTAAAGTGAATCGTGATTTTTTGTGCCTTATACTTATTCATTTCGAAGTTGGCATTTCATATCTCTGCTATATGACATCAGTTGAATCCAACTGTCATCCATAATGACAGATAGTTTGTTTTTGATTTGTTATTTTACAATATTAATCGTTTTACCACCGCCCAACGCATTAAAATCGTTTAATTCAACAAAAATAAGAGTTCTATAATAACTGCGATTTAAGGACAGATTGTGGTCATCATAATTGTTCAACTGAACAAACAGTTCGAAACACAGTTTGTGATATCGTTAGGCCTATGCTTCATCGTAATGCTCTATAAACTGAAAACACAGCCGTTGTGAGTGCCTCAAAGACCCGGAATTGTCAATTCCACGCCGTGCTTAGTAATTGGACATTGCCTTCAGCTCCGGTTGGAGCTCGGCGGCTACGTAAATTACCAAAATTGCAGAATTCGGGGTTCTGAGAATAAAAATGTGATCGGGCGTTATTTTTTTTTTTTTTTTTTTGAAAATGACGAATACGTCAAAGTTAGGGTGAATTTTCTGCGCTATAGTCAGATAATTACAGCGAAAGCACCCAAAGTCAAGCAATACAATACAATACTTGACGCAAACAGCCCATAAATGCCCTCGGGGGAAGCTTCTCGCAACAACTCGTGTTGAATGCGTTATATTCTTCGCACGAATGGAAGGGGGCTGCAGTTTTATACCGTATCGAAGCATTTTCATAACAGCAATGCTCTCGGATATTTGTCAGACGTTCGCGAGAGGTGGGACCGTGAAAAAACGTTGGGTGTTTTCTGAGATCCGAACATTGTACATAGATGGAGAAACTCCTGGAGTCCGAGTCGGAGGAAGAGGGATCTTCCGTAGAATTTATTCATTCTGATCATTTGCAAGCTCGTCGACCAGTTGGACGTTACTTAATAATAAAATAATATTTGGCGCAACAGCTCTTTAAGTGCCAGGACCTAGCTTCTCGCAACCACTCATGTTGTGTGCGTTATATTTTTCACATGAATGGAAGGGGCCTACAGTTTAGTGTCGAATCCGAACGGCGATTTGAGAAGCTTTTTCGTGACAACAATACTCTCGGATGTTTGTCAGACGCTCGAGAGAGGTGGGACCGTGAAAAACTTTTTGGTGTTTTCTGGGATTCGAACTTGGAACCTCATGCGTAGTGATCCGACACACTAACCACTTACGCCACGGCGCACAGTGGTCGGTTTAGTACAACACTAGCTGGTCATAAGTGAAAAAAATAATGTTTTTACTATTAAAAAAAATACCGGTAGGCTTAAAGTCAAACATCCAAATAACGAGAAACAACAAAAAAAAAATCTTTAATTCCGTTACTTTATCAGTGGGAAGCATCTCAATGCAATGCATAAAACTTTGCTCACTCTCGATTTTGCCTTTCGCGCGTTAACAGGTATTTATAAAGTATTATAGTGAAATAACAGTGAGATAATTATTTGAAGTAAATATGTCAGAGTATGCTGTTGGTAAATATTTTAAAATTCAGAGTATTTTTATTAAAAAATAAGTAAGGGTCTGTCACTATGAACTAAATGTGGTGGTACATTTTTTTGTAGTGATGAGCTAACTTTTTTTTTATTTCTTGGTCCATAAAAAAAAAGTGCGATAAAGTGATATCGTGAAACTTTTTTTATTTGAAGATTGGATTATTACGTTTAAAATAATGCTTAATTAAAGTGCCGAAACTTAGCGCAACATTCATTTTTCTTCTCTTACAGGTATCAATCCGCCCTTGTCAGAGCGACCATTCACTTTACGTCAAGAAGTTTTTTTTGTTCATTCAGAGTGAAAATCTTTTTAAGTCATCAGTACCGGTTTGTGGAAGTGCTGTTTTGCAGTACATGATGTCAAAAAAGTCAATAACCGTTCTTGATGAAGCTGCTCATAAAAAATGCCTCGACTACAGTAAAACTTTTGTATCACACCTTTTCAAAAAGTATAAATAAAAAAAAATCTCACTAGAACGATTTTTAAAAGCTGAAGAGTTTTGGCTTTAAAAAGAGTTCCTAATTCCATTGCCTAAAATTCATGTGCCAACAACTTCTAGACAAGGAGGACCGGAAAAGGAATTCCAGGAATGTGGAAACGGAGCTAAAAAACGAAAAATTCGAAACCTTATGGAAAGATCGGTCAAAGAATTATGTTTTACTGTTGAGTCTAAGCTTAGAATAGAAGGAAAGCGTTCTAAAGCCGAAGTTGTAAAAAGGGTTGTCGAGTGTTCTCCTAAAACACTTAAAGAGCTTAAGAAACCCGAAACTCCGAATACGATCAAGCCATATACACCTGAAGAAGTCCTAGCCCTTATAACCGATTTGAAACTGACAAAACATCAATATAAGCAACTACAAAAAAGCGCAAAAGAGAGAAATGTTAATATTTACCCAGCCTACTATACTATTTTAGAAGTAAAACGAGAGTGTTATCCAACAAGTAATTTTTTGACTATAACCGAAACCTTTTGTGAAGTTAAACTACAGCCATTGTTGGACTTGACACTACAACGTTTGTTTGCTGCACACCTTGAAACTTTTGAAAACCAGTTAGAAAACGGTGATACTTTAGTATGTTAGTGGAAATGGGGCTCTGATGGTAGTGGAGGGCACTCGCGTTATAAGCAAAACTTTTTGGTAAATCCTGAGGCCAGTGATACTGATATTGTGCTAACATGCAGTAGATTTTCCAAAACAAGGTGGAGGAAATACCAATGACGGCAACACGGCCCGAACATTTTTTAAGGATCCAGCAAAAACTGCTGAAATAATAGGCTTAGACCCGAAACTGGTAGAAGGTTTTCAATTGTTTTAAAGACATTAACTTCAGGTCTGAAAATTGATACCAATAATTTCCGTACTTACTGTTTGGACACAGCAAAATTATTTGTTTCCAAATATAATTGGTACAAAATGCCTGTAAGTGTCCACAAAATTCTGTTGCACGGTGCTGACATCATTGAAAGTTTTCCAATCCATATCAGACAGCTTTCGGAAGATGTCTTAAAAGCCCGTCAAAAGATTACAAAATTTTTCGAAGCGCCTTTCCAAAAAAATATATCCTGAATCGCAACAAATACTGATGTGCTCCATGCCATGTTGATATCTTCTGATCCAAAGATAAGCGAATTCCGACATCTATCAACCCGACAACACAAGATACTACCCCCTGAAGTCATGGAAATGATTTTAAATTGATTTATAAAACATATTTCCAATCAAACATAATAAAAAAATTAAATCCGAATTAAGTCCAGCTAATGACCCTAAATCGACCACTGTGCGGCGCCCACACACGGACGTTACTTGGCAGAGTTTATTTTACTAAATGGCAATGGAAGCCAATATCCAGCTGTCAAACAGTCTAATAGTTTCCTATTGGCTCCGCAATCATTATGGAGTCATACACGTACCACTGTTTCTATGGGCTCAGAAGGCAGTTGAAAGCTCTATCTAATATATCTAAGGAGATGATCTATTGACAGTTCAAGGAAAATGACGATTCAACCACGAAGTATACCGTCTGTAAAGTTTTTACGTAACGCACAATTGGTGTGTCTACATACGTTTCGGAAGATGGTCTCATGTAAGCAGTAATCAATGACAGAAAAGACACTTGAATTAGTACTTTTGCGCATATAGGTACATACGTTCCTATGTATAGGCAAATATGTTTCCATTTTATCTAAGGGTTGGTAGAAATACTAAGGAAAGTTACTACTGCTTCACAATATAGTTACTTTCTCTCATGGTTTTACTAATGGATTTAAGTTCAGTGTCCATATCCGTTGTCTTTTGTCAGTATTCTTATGTGATGCCATATGCATTTATGTTGAGTGGATTAACAAATTTGAGCGCCGTGGAGCAGTGCTTATTGTGCCGGACCACTGCGCGTGAGGTTCATGTTCGAATCCCAGAAATCACCACACGTTTTTTCACGGTCCCACCTCTCGCGAACGTTTGACAAACGGCTGAGTATATTGTATAATAATAATAAAATAATAGAAGCTTCTCAAAAACAAATATAAAAATCGCAATTCGGATACGGCACAAAAGTGTATTATTTTCAATATTGAAGCTCAGAACCACAAACTACTGCCTGAATATTTCCAAGGATATTATTGTTAGTTTCTCTGAACTCACTTATCACATATACGTACATATGTATGTCCTTCAAATAATTTTGATTTATTCCAAACGGAATTCAAACTCATAAATTCGAAAGTACAACGGATTCGTGCAATCGTGCGTGTTCATTCAATTGCACATGCAACCCGCGCTCACCACGGAGGTTACACCGGTGTTAGAGATTATCGTTACACAATCAATTTTGCAAAGGACCCCGCCTGCCTCCGGGAACACACATACATTCGTCATGAATAATAAATTCCTCCTCATCATAGGCGGATTTATTAAATATTAGTAATTTTTTTCAGATACACAAGTACCCGTACGCATAAATCTATGCGTCCTCATCTCTCACCCGCGCGATAATGTATTGCACACCTTCCGCGAGCCTCACGACCCTGTCGACCCGTGTACGCCACTGTGTCATTTGCATAATATCCGCAAATGTACATTGTGTTGGAATTTTATGAGCTGCACATGGCTCGACGATTTCGGATCTGGGGTGGGGTTAGTTGATTATTTATGAGCACCCATGCATGGTTAACACACACCGGGGAAATGGGGGTCCGTTTGTAAGCTGGCTGTTTTTGCCATCTCTGGTTGGGACGGGCATAAAAACTTTCGGGAAAGTATGATTTACGGTTGGCGTACTATACAGGAGGAGATCTACGATCGCGGGTATAGTTGGACTGTGTCAGAGAGGCAGCATGGCGATGGAGTAGGAGAGTTTGTGTCAGCTGCTGGCAAATGTAGTAGAATAGATGATGGTATTCCATCCAATATTGTTCTGCTGTTGCGCAGGATTGTCCGTTTGAACTTTCGCTAGATTAAATGGAGGAAGCCATATGTGATGTACGGGGTCGCAGAACAGACAACTGGCAATAAATTGCGTGTGAAAACGAAATTGCGATGAAATGGATTTTGCGTCGTATGTGGTAGTAGAATTGTGTCAAAAAGAGTATTGTTGTTATCTGTATCACAAATATGTGGCCCAACTTATAGCATAATAAGAGGGCTAGTTATGTTAACTTAAATATAATTTTTTTTTTTCTAAAATATTTAGAAAGTTGTCCGACAAATTTTTAGGGAAAGTAAGAAAAATTTAAACTGATTAGTTTAAAGGGTTTACTGTTTTTCATTCATGCATTCTTTTTCAAGATTTATAAACTTTTGCATTCGATAGAACTAGTCTGCGAAACATTTGTTCCACTCTAAAGCCGACGCCTCAGAAACACACTCTTTGAACATCCTTACAGCCAATCATTTTAGATCCGATGTCCGAACATGATTTTCCAGGAGCATCTACACACAGACCCAGACCATGCAGTATGTGCATAAGAAAAAAGCGCTTGCCCGGGCCTCTATTCTCATTTTGTAGGAAGGGGTTCACTCAAGAAAATAATTTGATTCAAATGCGGAGAATATAAGATGGATGTGGCAATGGGGGGTGGCAATGGTGTAGTGGTAACATCGTCAATTGCCACGCTAAAGGTTCATGGTTCAAATCCTGATGTCAGCAAGCATTTATTTATTTCTCATGAAATATACAAAGTCAGTCCGATCATTTGCGAAAGCTTGTGTGAACACTACTGCACAGGCATAACACTGGCAGTAGCTTGGTCATGGGGCTGGAAAAATTATTCGCTTTGTTGATGATGATTTGCCCTTGACATCGATTATCGGGAAAAAAGTACTGTGAATCAGAAGCAATGACAATAGTAACAAAAATCTCCCCAGTTATCTGGACGCCACCCCCGGATAATAGCTGAAGCATGAACAACTGAGCTTCAAGAACCACTACACCAAAAATCTTTCTCTCTCTCTCTCTATCCATCCTTTCCAACGCCCGCACTGTGTGTAAACATTTTAAGTGCGCGCAAATTATAAAAAAAAAAAAAAAAATATGTGGTGTAATAAAAACTGCATTCGTTTTAATGAATATGTTTCGTCCTGTCTTGTAAACCATTGTTGGATGTCTTCTTTTTGGTGAAATCTGTAACACCAAAGTAGAAGAAGAAGACAATCACATACAGCTCAGTGCTCAACCACTGGTGGCTAAGACTGTAACCATCGCAGGTTTGGTCCCTGCCTCTAGTTAACATACTTTCTTCTTTCTCCAACAAGATGCAATACTAGTCATCTACAGAATTAAAGTTTATTTTTGATTAGTAACAAGGTTTATCTTAAAAATTTAATTGATTACATTTTTTCCCAGAGCGGGTGCACCAATGTTTAAGTTTGCCCAGACTAGAAAATAAGCTTCAGACGGCCCTGTCTACACCAACCCCTCTGCAAATTAATGTCAGACAAAAGTATCGCTTATTCGGTTCTAACCAAGGAGACATCAGTGTGTTTATTATATCCTTAGCTACCGTTGTACGATATTTGAGTCTTAAAAACAGTTATATACCGCCATTTCAATGTTGGCACTATTTTTAAAAGGATTGTGTAAAACTTGAAGCTATAAAGTATGCAGAAGCATTCACGCAGTACGTCGATGGTCTAATTGAAAGAACACACGTAAACACAGCGTTCCTAAATACTGAGAGGGAATTAAACTGGTTAACTACATGTCAAAACGGTGGTCAAACGGTAGTGCATGCGATCATATGAGAACACAAGCGTTTTTACTCAGCTGAGGCCTACCAACTCCTACTCTCAACCTCCACGCGGTGACAGCCGGGTGCCTAGTACCTTAATCCAAGAAATGGGTAACCAACCCCGTTTGGCGGATTCTTGGTGGCAGCAGATGAGAGAGGGGGCTAAGAGTGTTCTCTCACTAGAGCACTTCTTCCTGTTCCAGGCGGCAGCGGACGAATTCTCTAGACGGAGTCAACGGTGGCGTCTATAGTTCCAGTTAGGTTGAACATAGTGAATACCTTGCGCGAGCTGCTTCGACGTATTCGGATCACAGGTCGGTAAGGAATTTCCAATGTTATTCAGGACATTGGAATAGAGATGGTGGCGGAGGAGCCCTTAATGGGCCAACGGCAGCGCTCATACTCCCGTAGTGGACTACTGGCACCGGTGTACCCGGCCCCTCGTCCTAGGGGAATAATTCAGGAACTGGCCCTCCAGGTTGGGGGTTGTGCCGTCTTTTCCCTACCACGTAAAAAACTCATGGTTCCGAAACAACCAAAAGCATCGGATAAGGATGACTCAACTAATGACGACCCCAGCAAACGAAATAAGGACAACGACCTTCGGATCTGTACGTGGAATGTTCTGTCCCTTTACAGACCACGTGCAGCCGAACAACTAGCAGAGGCCCTAGACTGGTATAAAGCAGATATTACCGCCATCCAGGAAGTGCGATGGGATGGGCCGGGCAAAAAGAGGATGAAAAACTGTGACATCTACTACGGTGATTGCTACAGAGGCAACAGGCAACGCTTATTCGGATGCGGATTTGTCATACGCTGCAGATTTAGGCAAGAAGTCTTAAGCTTCCGACACGTTAGCGAGCGTATTATGACTATCCGGATCAAGGCTAAATTCGCTAACATAAGCCTAATATGTGTTCATGCCCCCACGGAAGAAAAGGACCCTGCCACCAAAGAGTGTTTCTACGAGCTCCTCGACAAAACATACGAGTAATGTCCTAAATACGACGTTAAAATCGTATTGGGCGATTTTAACGCCAAAATAGGAAAGGAGGACGTCTTTGGTAGGGCAGTCGGTAAGCATAGCCTACACGACACCACGTCTGATAACGGACTAAGGCTAATTGATTTCGCTGTGGAGCGAAACGTCACCATAGCAAGCGCATGGTTTCCTCATCTCGATATTCATAAGCAGACATGGCGGTCCAATGATCATGTAACGATCAACCAAATTGATCATATTGCGATCGACGCAAGGCATGCCTCCAGTATTCTGGATGTCCGGACCTTCCGAGCGGCCAACATAGACTCGGATCATTACCTTGTTGTAGCCAAGGTACGAATGCGGATATCCCAATCTGAGAAAATGAGAAAATTTAACGTTGAAAAGCTACAATTGCAAGAGACCGCCAGACTCTTCGCTGAACGCGTATCCCGAAATCTCTCAATCTCCCCTTTGCCGCCAGCATCAAGTACCGAAGACCAGTGGCAACGCTGCCAACATGCCATCAGAAACGCCGCGACTGATGTGCTGAGTCTCGCTCGCCCACCACCGCGAAACCCCTGGTTTGACGAGGAATGCCGGCGAGTGCATGCAGCAAAACAAGAGGCATACAAAGCGGCGCTGCAGCGGAAGACGAGAGCTGCTCGTAAGCTCCACGAGCAAAAGAGACAGGAAGAACATCGGCTTCTCCAAAAGAAGAAGAAAGAGCATGAGAAGCGCGCGTTTGAGAATATCGAGAGTCTATACTCCAGGAACAATGTACGGAAGTTTTACCAAAAGGTAAAAAGAACGTGTCAGAGAAGTAATACCCGTACAGAAACCTGTAGAGATGAAAATGAAAACCTCGTAGTAGAATCACAGTCGGTGCTGAGAATATGGAAAAACTACTTCTGCAGACTGTATAACGGCGACGAAGACCAACATCCCGCTGTCAGGCAGAATGAACCATTCAACATGGACGATGATAGTCAAAATTTCCGTCCACCTGACCAAAACGAAGTGAGGATAGCAATATCCAAGCTAAAATCCAACAAGGCTGCTGGACCTGACGGCTTACCGGCCGAACTTTTCAAGGCAGCTGGTGATGAATTGGTAGAGTGCATACATCAACTCATTTCTAATATTTGGTCAGACGAGTGTATGCCTGATGAATGGAATCTCAGCATCGTTTGCCCGATCCACAAGAAAGGAGACCCCCTCAACTGCGCCAATAATAGAGGCATCAGTCTCCTCAACATCGCATATAAGATCTTTTCTGCGATATTGTGTGAACGCCTGAAACCTTTTATCAACAGCCTGATTGGACCCTATCAGTGCGGTTTCAGGCCAGGAAAGTCCATCATCGATCAAATCTTCACACTTCGGCAGATCCTGGAGAAAACCCAAGAATTCCAAATCGATACTCACCACCTCTTTATCGATTTCAAGGCCGCCTATGACAGCATCTATAGAGAAGAGCTTTATAGAGCCATGTCTAGTTTTGACATCCCTGCCAAACTTGTCCGTCTGTGCAGGCTGACGATGGAGAACGCTCGCTGCTCCATCAAGGTCGGTAATGACCTCACCGAGACCTTTGATGTCAAAAAAGGCTTTAGACAAGGTGACGCGCTGTCATGTGACTTCTTCAATATTGTACTTGAACGGATTGTGCGGAACTCACAAGCCAACACCGGAGGCACAATCTATTACAAGTCTGTACAACTACTTGCATACGCCGACGATATAGACATTATCGGAAGAACTCAGCGGGCTGTCGCCGGTGCGTTTGCAAGCATTGAGGCGGAAGCGGCCAAAATGGGTTTAGCGATAAACGAGGGCAAAACGAAGTATATGCTGTCAACAAGAAGGGAAAACCAACACCGACAAATTGGACAAAACGTCACAGTCGGCAGCTATAACTTAGAGGTAGTAAGGGACTTTGTCTACCTTGGCTCTGCTATAAATTCTACTAACAAAATCAGTGCAGAAATCAAGCGAAGAATAACTCTTGTCAATCGCTGTTTTTTTGGGCTTATAAGGCAATTCAACAGTAAAGCCCTATCTCGAACAACTAAGGAGACTCAATATAAGACCTTGATCAACCCAGTCCTGCTTTACGGCGCTGAAACATGGACTTTATTCAAAGAGGATGAAGATATCCTTGGTCGCTTCGAGAGAAAAATTCTTCGTAAGATTTTCGGTCCCGTTTGCGTTGACGGGTTTTGGAGGAGAAGATTCAATCACGAACTATACGAGCTGTAGAGCGATATCGACCTAGTCAAAAAACTGCGTATTGGACGTCTGAGATTGCTAGGACATGTAGAGCGAATGGACACCAACGCTCCGGCCCGCAGAGTCTTAGAATCCAACCCCGAGGGACGACGCAGTAGAGGGAATCATCGCCGTAGGTGGCGCGCACAAGTTCAAGGGGACCTCGACCAACTTGGAGTGCGCAACTGGAGGCAATTAGCTAAAGACCGAGCTAAATGGAGAGGCTTGTTGGTTGAGGCCCAGGTTCACCCCGAACTGTAGCGCCACCTAAGTAAATAAGTAAGTAACGACATGTCAAATCAGACGCAATGTCAAAATAGTCAGTGGGTAAACGATATTGTAATCTCTGCTGTGAATTTAAACAAAAACAAAAGAGCGCAGAGATCAACTAGTCAAAGTAAATTGCATACATATATGGAGAAGAAAATATTTGCCCGAGGCAGTCAAAGAATCTGTGTATCTTATGGCTTTGGACATCAATGATTTCTGGGATTCATTTGACGCCCCACGTGATAAATTAACAGCAAACATTGTATTTTAATTCGATGAAATAACATGCTGATCCACTCGTTGTGGTCAATATATTTCGGATGGTGAAAAAATAAAAGAATTATTTATCCATAGTTGCAAACTATACTTCGACCATAGGTTTGCAAAGGCGCACATATATTTTAAGTCGCAAGTTTTTGATTTATATGGATCGGGAATTACACCTATCATTCAGCCAATGGCTCCAGACCGAGGTCAGTGCTATTCATCAGGATGTCATCTGGCTTTCAATGAATCCAATGTCGTCTACAGAAATTGCAATCTGCCTTGATTGTCAAACAGCCATTAGATATATCGCGACTTATTCAATAAAAAATGGCAGTGCAAGACTGCCGCTGATTTCGAGTTATCCAAAAAGTTTAATGTAATTTTTTGCTGAATGCGTGGCCATTGTGATATTAAAGCGTAGTCAGATGTCATCACACTACTGTGATAATGCTAGGCTTTCTTGGCGAACTCTAGATCTCAGTAGATCAAAAGTTCAGCTGCGACACCGTAGATACAGCATTTTTAAACTTGCTAATGGTATCAGCACACACTGCGTTTTGGCAGGCATGCTCAGAGATTGAGTATCGTTAGCTTTTCCTCATCTATAGGAAGAGGAAAAACCCATTGTTCACTTTCTTTGCAGATGTCTTTCTCTTGCCATATTAGAAAGGCCACTCAAGGAGATTAGTTTTTCAATGATTTAAACGAGTTGAACGCAATATGCACTGCCAAAATAAATGGCTTTACCAAAAGCAGTAGATGGTTCCATTAGTAAATAGGGATCTAGTGGTATCACAACGGACTTATGTTGGTGTAAATGCATCTCATCAAGAACCACTTTCTATCTAATGAAATCCAAGAAAAGATTATATTCGGAAAGCAATCAGCTCATTTTTATACTGAAAGCCTAAGAGCCTATGGCACCTCAAAATGTTTTTTCGTTGCAACTAAACAAATTACCAAATCGATATACATATACTCATATATTACCATTTTTTATGATCTCTTAAAAATATGAAAAGCCATAAAAATCTTGTTTTCATAATCCATGCATTTGTGGCTATAATGACTTTTATCCCATGGCCACCCAGAGAGAGTTGTGTTTCTGTAAGCCGTCTCATACCTCAGAATAATGGTCTATTTATAGCTTCTTAAGTAGCAGTGGTCAGGCTAATAAAAATCGCATTATTTGAATTTTCAAGAGGCTATCTTTTATATGAACACTCCTTTAGACTGTCTGGTGCACAATATTTCCATTGTTATACCCTGACAGGGCATAATACAAGAACGAATTCCAGTAATCACATTGAAAACGCTATTGAAAACGAAACATTTGCGTTATGGGAGGTAACCAATTTAATTAACATTATAATTGACGATGTTTTAAACATTTTATTTATACATTATTTGTGGCATAGAGAGTATTCATAATGTTGCATTTAATATGTATGAATTCGTTTCCTCTTATTTGTCCGTATTCATGAGAAGGTTATTCTTTCGAATATAATAGTAATGAAATGAGCAACTATTTGATTTCGAAACAAAAAAAAGAAAAAATATATGGAATGTAGGGGCATCGATACCGTTTGCATCTATTCAACGTAAGAAGTACTTTCAGATCTGCAGCGCCTTTGTCATTGACCCTGAAGTAGCAGCGATGCTTGCTTCCGAATATCCCTGTAGCTCTCCGACACGCTCAGTAGATTGAGCTGGAATGATGTAGAAAATTACGAAATGGTTTCGGCTGGAACGTCTAACAGGCACGCAGCTGATCGAAGTCAATAAAGTTGAACTGGCTCCTGAAGCTGCAGACTCCGATAAGCTAATGACTAAGAGTCAAAGAGGAAAAGAAGCCAGGCAGCGATCGCAAGGTGTAAAGATTCTGCAGAAGAGCGGACGGAGAAAATACTTAGGTCGGCAGAAGGTACTCCAACCAGAATGGCAGACAGAAATTGCCCGAAGCAGGCATAACCAGAGGTAAGAGTGCACGTCTTGAAGGAAGTTTATGCGTACTTGGTGCGCGCCCTTCTGCCATGAGGTTTCAAGCCGGTGGCGTTCCCCGTGCACAGAATATGGTTGATGCGGGTACTGCAACCTCTATATGTTCCAACATCAGTGGACGGAAATTTATTGACGCGAGCAAGGCCCCTAGCAAGAAACAGTCAACGGTTTTAGTTTCACATATGTATGTATATGCACCACTCCAAGGAAGCTACGGCTCTTCTAAGTAACCGACTTTCCGCGCTGCACACAAAACTTCATATAACATCTATTCAGGAGCCATACGTACGGAACAAGCACATTTGTGGCTATACGTGTTCGTAGAGTCACGGAGCTATGTGGCAAGTGATCTGAGAGCCGAATTTGCTCACAGTGACCAAGCATGGCAATTTTGTGGCCAAGACTTGGTTGCTGCTGCTGTGAGCTACGAAATGAATTAAAATTAGAAAACGTTACTTCCCTAATGATTTGGTAATGCCTTCACCACCGAAGGCGGTTGCCATACTCATGAAGTATCTAGACTTTCATACCATATCCTAGACTTTATACTATACTGCTGGAGGTGTTCTTACCAGGCAATAAATATATAGGTATTAAAATAGTCTCTTCTGACATTTTTTGAAAGATTGAATTTTAAAATTGCAAAATACAAATCGATTTAAAAAATAGTTTGTGCCAATAGGAATTCTTATTCCGAAACCATGACAATTTAAATGGTGGCGATTTGAAATCGGTTGGTTTTCTTAAGAAAACTCCACTGATTTATTGGTAGGTAAACTTGCAAGGGAAAATTGATACCAAGTTCGACGTTAAAATAAGTATGTCTGGCTGCATAGCAAAAAATTCTCTCAGAATACCATATGCAGTTTCATTTCCTATTTTCCCTATGCAATCACAAACATCCTGCTGTCAGTCTCACATAAATTTCCTCATCCCGAATAGCAAATAAATACTTCTTTGACAGCCAATTATTTCGTGTCGTCGACAACATCGTTCAATTTGGAAATCAACCCTCTGCAATATAACAACGAGGAAGGCAACACTCTAACACAGTGCTCTTCGCTGCGAAAGTTCATCTTAATAATGCAGCAGTCTCATCAAACAGTTCCACTTTCGGCTATCGAGCTTTTTGATATGCAAATTTTCCGCATAATATCCTTCACTGTGCAGCCCTTAACTCTACACCGCACTCATATGCAAATGTCAAGCCAATGGCATTTGATTCGTTTCGGGGCACCTAAAGAGAAAAATTATGCATGCTGGTTTATTTGCGAATGTAAATTTCCACAGCCCAAGAGATCCTTTTTAGCCATCAACTTCAGACAAAAGCCGTCGTTCTGTCTGTCATTCAGTCAGCGACAGCGATTAAGTGACGAGTTGTGGAGGTCATATCACCGCATCATCAGCGCAGCCGGACGGCAGCAAACCTCCTTAATCTCAATTCCATTTTAAGAAAGTGAAGTACTCAGGTCGGAAGACAGGGCGGCGAACAGGATGATCATCATCGTCATTGAAGACGAGATGATGGGACGATGACAATGACAACGACGAGGATGTCAGTGCTGCAGGTCAGCAGCAGTACCAGCGAATTAAATGCGACAGCTTATCGGCATCTCCGAGTCTCGCATGTGATTATCCCAAAAAAGGGAAAATTCGTCAACTAGTAGTGCAGGACATATAGAAAATCGGATCCCAGTCACAAAACTCCTACTGATTGTTTAGCTGTCCCATAAAGAAGTCACTCGGTGGCAGTGATCTGCGTCTGCGACTGCTGTCAGTGTCCCTCGGTGGTTGTCCATCACGATGTCGGTTGTACATCAATTGGATGCAAATGTCGCAGACAATTTATATCCGAATGCTGAAATGACAGTTAATCATTGCGAATCGTTTGGTCGCGTCGTTGCAATTTTGAATCTTAAAACACCCACCCCACCATTTCGTTGGTAGTGAATACAGCTTTGTAGAATCATCGGCGAGCGGCACGCGGCGCGGAGGGAGTTTTGAAATTGGCGGTGTGGAAGATAAGTTGTAAGTGGGGTTGTCCACATTTCCACAAAACGCAACGATTTGTGGAAGTTTGATTGTCTGCCATTTGGCATTGATGCAAGATGAAGGATCTTGATGTGCGATTGCACTTGTATTGTGGTAGAAAGAGAAAAGCTACACCGAGAAAAATGTGAATCGATTTTTAGCTCACAGAGAACGATTGGTAAGTCAGGATTAAAACTACAAATCTTTGTATAATTAACATTTGAATCGTACCTGTATGATATTTGATTGCAAATTGATTTAAAATCAATAAAACGACCTTTTTTTTAAATTATTTTATAACTACAAAGAAGCTAGATAAAAGGTTTAAAGCAAATCCATCTAACAGTTAAACACATTTTGCGGTTTCGAAACTTAAACTAGTTTTTCACTTGGTATCAGGATGATGGTTTTCCTAAATCAATCTACTTGTTCCAAATTGTTGTGAAAACATGCATAAAAGTTGCAATCCGTCTGAAACTAATAGTAGTATACGAGTACTCAAAACCAAGATGGTTTTATAAGCCCGCCTTGCAATATGCTTATACTAACTAATTTGTATAAGAGATAGAGTGCTATACGATGTGGTTCAGTACTGACTTACTTAGGTGGTGCTACAGTTCGGGGTGAACCTGGGCCTCAACCAACAAGCCACTCCAAATAGCTCGGCCTTCAGCTAATTGCCTCAAGTTGCGGACTTCAAGTTAGTCGAGGTGCCCTTGAGCTAGTGCGTCATCCCTCCGGGTTAGATTCGAAGACTTTGCGGGCCGGAGCGTTGCTGTCAAACCACTTTACATGTCCCAGCCATCTCAAACGTCCAATACGCAGTTTTTTGAATAGGTCGATGTCACTGTACAGCTCGTATAGTTCGTGATTGAATGTTGAATCTTCTCCTCCAAAACCCGTCAACGCAAACAAGACCGAACATCTTACAAAGATTTTTTCTCTCGAAGCGACCAAAGAAATCTTTATCCGCTATCAATAAAGTTCATGTTTCAGTGCCGTAAAGCAAGACTGAGATGATCAAGGTCATATACGGAATTTCCTTAGTTGCTCGAGATAGGGCTATACTGTTGAATTGCATTATTAGCTAAAAAAGCAGCGATTGGCAAGAGTTATTCTTCGTTTGATTTCTGCGCTGGTATCATTGCCAGAATTTAGCAGAGCCAAGGTAGGCAAATTCCCTACTATCTCGAAGTTGTATCTGTCTACCGTGACGTTCTATCCAATTCGTTGGTGTTGATTGTCCATTCTTGTTGACAGCATTCGTTATTACCAAACCCATTTTGTCCGCTTTTGCTTAAATGCTTGCAAACACAACGGTGACAGCCCGCTGATTTCTTACAATAATATCAATATCGTCGATGCAAGCATGTACGGAATTTTGATAGATTGTGCCTCTGGTGTTGGCTTGTGAGTTCCACACAATCAGTTCAAGTACAATATTTAAGAAGTTACATGACAGCGCGTCACCCTTTTTGACAAAGGTCTCGGTGAGGTCATTACCGACCTTGATGGAGCAGCGAGCGTCCACCATCGTCATCCTGCACAGACGGGGAAATTTGGCAGGAATGTCAGAAATAGATATGGCCTTATAGAGCCTTAGAGCTCTTTCTATAGACGCTCTCATAGGCGGCCTTGGAACCGATAAAGAGGTGATGAGTATCGATTGGACTTCTTGAGTTTTCTCCAGCATCTGTTGAAGTGTGAAGATTTCGATCGAAGGTGGACTTCCCTGGCCTGAAACCGCAATGATAAACTTGTATGCAATGTTGAGGAAACTGATGCCTCTACAATTGGCGCAGTTGAGTGGGTCTTCTTTCTTGTCGATCGGACAAACCATGCTGAGATTCCATTCATCAGGCGTACACTCGTCTGATCAAATCTTATACATGAGTTGGTGTATGCTCTTTACGAATTCATCACCAGCTGCATTGAAAACTTCCTCCCGTAAGCCGTCCGGTCCACCAGCCTTATTTGATTTTAGCTTGGATATTGTTATCATCACTTCGCTTTGGTCAGGTGGATGGGAATTTTTGCTATCATCATTTATATTGAATAGTTCATTCTGCCTGAGAGCGAGATGTTGGTCTTCAACGCCGTTATACAGTCAGCAGAAGTCGTTTTTCTATATTCTCAGCACCGACTGTGATTCTACTACGAGGTTTCCATTTTCATCTTTACAGGTTTCTGTACTGGTTTTGCTATTCCGACACGTTCTTTTACGTTTTGGTAAAACTTCCGTGCATTGTTCCTGGACTACAAGGTCTCAATCAGGGTTATCGCGAATAAATTTTCCTCGGAATTTTTCGAAATTAGGTATCTTCAAAAATAAGGAATAAATTCATCGCGGAAAAATTAAGTATCACGATCGCGTTGAAAATGCTCCTGAATTGTCATCCATGATACCTATTTATTTTCCGCGAAACAATTTCCTCTTTTTTTAAGATACATAATTTTTGTTCGGGGGAAAAATTTATTCACGATAGCTTCGATCACACACTTCTCATGCCATTTCTTCCTTCTTCCCTTCTCTGTCTCTTTTGCTCGTAGAGCTCACGAGGAGTTCTCGTTTTCCGTTGCAGCGCCGCTTTATATGCCTGTTGTTTTGCCGCATGCACTCGCCGACATTCTTCGTCAACCCAGGGTTTTCGCGGTGTTGGTTGGTCGAAACCCAGCACATCAGTTGCGGCGTTTCTCTTGGAATGGGGGCAGTATTGGCACTGTACCATTACATTGTGTTGAGACCAAAGTATAAAATTTTTGCTGAATAGTAAAAAACTTACGACAATGACAATAAATAGTCGTAAATTCGTAGCAATCCGATCCGTGATTATTACGGAGTAGTCTGTTTGCAAGGTAAGATTCTAGAATCTCATATAATTGTTCCGGAAGAACCTGTCTTAACCTAAACTTCATGCCTTCATGCCATACCTTATCATATGCTCCAGAAATGCCCAGAAAAGCGCTAGAACATATCTTTTTCCTTTCTACGATTTTCTCTATTTCATTTCTAATTCTATAAACCTGATCAATTTTGCAATGCTTTGTTCTGAAGCCGAATTGATGGTCGGGATTCAAACATCTTTCTTCAATGACCGATTGTAGGCGCTTTAGCAAAAACTTTACAAATACTTTAGATACTATCGGCTGGAGCGATATTGGTCAATACGATTTTCTTTCGTTTGGAGGCTTTTCCGGTTTTGGAACCATTATAACCTCGGCGACTTTCCATTGTCTTGGAACGTATAATAATCGTAGTGCAACATTGGTAATATGCAGAAGCTTAGTCAGGGCTTTCTTTGGCAATTCCTTGAGGATCTGTCCGGTTATTAGATTATATCCAGGGACCTTGTTATCTTTAAGGCACTTTTTATGCTCTTTATTAAAAAGCTGTCATGTTTCGTAATCGTACCACCAAGGTCTTCTATTAGCGCCTGTCCGTCAAATGGCTTAAACGTTTCTTCCAGGTGCACGGCAAATAAATCCGCCTTCTCTTTGTCTCCTTTTGCCCATTCGCAATTGTTTTATTTTTATCGGTACCGATTGCATTTGGGGTTTTTTCATGGCTTTCCACAGTGAATAATTCGAACTTTTCTCGCCAGTCAAACCATTAAGATACATAGAGATCTCAAGGAAACCACCTTACAAAAGATAGAGCGCGACCGGCTCAGCTGGTATTGCCACGTTCAAATAAGACATCATTTGAACCTTGTTAAAAAGGCAATATCAATGAACGTTCCAGAGACATCGCGAGGCAGAAGAGCCAGGCTTATAAACGCCTAGTTCAGACAAATGCGACGACATCGGCATTTCGTTCGCCTCAGTAACCGAGTGATCCAAAATCGGGAAGCCCGCCGATATTTTCTGAGGTCAAATAGGCGAACCCCACATGCGGATCAGTAGAAATGCGGTGAAGTGGGATCCCTCGTTTTCGGATCATAACCTCCCCGAAATAAGAAGTAGAAGAAGGGAGTGTTGTTCCACGCGGCGTTCTGTATGACTACTTCTTCTATTTTATATGGTGTTTTAAGCGACACATTCAGAACAAGATCTGCTACACAATATTTCCTAAAGCCTAAAGCCATCCCAGTTAGTTTTGTTGGTAGTTAATCTAGGGGCTCCTTCTTTTTTTCACTAGACGCTCGCTTATTGTCAAGATTACTGGTGAATGATCTGCGAGATCAAAACTTTCATCGACGTTTGTAAAGTCTTTAACTACACCTCTTGCAATGAAGAACTCTACGAGGTCAGGAGTTTTTGCTTTGTCGGTGGGCCAATATGTCGGTTTTCCTGTCGAAAAGAAGTCAACATTAAACTGCATGCTGGCTTCGTAAAGTAGTTGCCTTTAGTTGAATCGGATCTTGAACCCCAAAAGGTGTGTTTAGAATTGAAATCACCAACAACAATAAAACTTGGTCCAAGTGAGTCCAAGAGAGTCCAAAAGATTTATAAAGTCGGTCTTTTCTAGTTTGTATCCCGAAGGGCAGTAAATGGACGCGATATTGTAGTACGAATGCTTATTTCTAACGAGAACTATACTTACTTGCATCGCATCGGTCACAATAAGCGTATTTATAGAATGACCAATACAATCTTTAATGAAAAGCGAAGATCCACCTCTAGCATTTTCGTATGGTTTTCAGCAAACATAGGTAAATCAAAAAGGAGTGGGAAGTCGTTAACGATATTTTAAACAGAAAAAAACCTTACGTTGACATAGTTTTGAAGAAAGATACCTAATATAAATGTAACTGACCCCTTAGAAATTGCTAACATTTTAAATGATTGTTTTGCCAACAGCACAAGTGCCATTCAGGATTCAGGTATAGAAAATAACACTTCAGGCCAATATGATCGGACCATCAGACAGGAACATTTTCAAATGCACAGTTTTTTCTTTAAAAAAACTAATACGGTCACTAAAAACTTCTAACTCATCTTCTTATGATAGCATTTCAAGTAGTGCTCTTAAAAATATATCTTTTCTAGTTTCAGATGTTCTTTGTTTTATATTTAACCTTAGGTTAACCTTAGAAAGGAATCTTTCCAGATTCGCTCAAAACATCAGTGGTAATGGAATTACATAAAAAGGGTGATACTACAGTTTTAAATAATGACGGTCCTATTTCTCTGTTATCTACTTTTTCCAAAATTTATGAAGAGGGTATTAAATCTAAAATGCTGAAATTCCTAGATAAAATAAGTTTTTTAGTGATTTTCAGTTCGGCGGAAGATCTACTGAAGATGCTTTATTGAAATTGTGCGGCGAAATCTATAAAAGATTGAACGATTCTAAAATGTTCGCTGCTTTATTTATAGGTATTACGCATTATTAAGAAACTGTATATGGTAAAGCAGGCTTCGGAGAATCGATTCATTCGTGGTTTGCTTCTTATCTGAATAATCATAAGCAAAGAGCGAAAATTAAATGTAGTCTGAGCTCAGAAAAATAATAAATTCTCTGTTTATTTAATCTTTCAAATGCAAAATTACAGCGTTTGCCGACGATACTTCTCTATCATACGCTGCAGAGGTGGCGGAAGTATTGTAATGAACTTTTGAATGAACAGTTTCCCCGGCTATACTGTCCAAGAGCCACCCCTAACTGTAAAGAAATACCCGACATTACAGTCGAAGAAGTTAGTGAGGCGGTCAAATACTCCAAAAAATGAAAAACGGTTGGGCGAGACGAGATGCCCTCTGAGTTCTGGAAAAAGATGGGAGACATCGGGTTCAGATGGTTTAGAATTCTCATCTCCAAATTTGTGAGAGGTGATCCAATGCCGAATCAATGGAGAGAAAGTTACCTTCTCCCTGTATACAAAGGGAAGGGTGATCAAGCTGATGTCACACACCATGAGGATCGTTGAGCGGGTATTAGGCGGCCGACTGCGAAAAATAATACGGCTATCTGATGATCAGTGCGGGTCCGTCGTGGGTAAATCAACAACAGATGCAATCCAAAGTATAAGGATCATAATGGAAAAACATCGTGATTCCTTAAGGGATTTGCATATTGTATTGGTTGACGTTGAAAAGGCATTTGACAAACAACCACGAGATCTGATATGGGTGGCGCTAAGACATCGAGGCGTTGCAGAAACCTATGTACAGGTTATCATGGACATGTGCGAAGGAGCAAAGACAAGAGTAAGATGCCCCACTGGAGTAACCGAAGAGTTCGCAATTAAAATCGGGGTGCAGCCAAGGAAGCGTTTTAAGTCCTTTGCTCTTTATTACAGTCCTTGATTATCTGCTTCAAGGTAAAGTGATGGACCCCAAGGTACATCAGTTATTCTTTCCTGACGATGGAGCCATCATAAGTGGGGATCCTACATCCCTGCAACGAACACTTAATGTTTGGGTGGACGTTCTGGAGGGAAATGGATATCGATAAGTTCAAAAAAGACAGAGTACTTGTGCTGCTCGTTCTCTGGTTCCCTCAGGCCTATTCCAGACATTTATTTGAATGGAACAGTTCTTCCCAAGTGCGAAAAATTCAAATATCTGGGATCTATGATCAATAGCAAAGCAACCTGTGACGACGGTGGATGAAGTGGCGAGGAAATTCCGCTATCTTCTGTGACAGAAAAATGCCATTTTAGTTGAAAGGCTCTACACCGTAGTTGTGCGTCCAGCGCCCACATACGATTCACAATGTTGGACGATGTACAAAAAGTGTGAGAGTAAATTAACTGCAGCTGAGATGAAGATGCTTCGCATGACAGCAGGAGTGACAAAGCTTGATCGAATAAGAAGTTCGAAGATCCGTGGAAACTTTCACATCAAGGAAACCATCGTACAAAAGATAGAGCGCGACCGGCTCAGCTGGTATTGCCACGTTCAAAGAAGAGATCATTTGAACCCTGTTAGAAAGGCAATATCAATAAAGACAATAAAGGAAATATCGTTCTAAGGACATCCCGATGTAGGAAAGGCAGGCCTACAAACGCCTAGTTCAGACAAATGCGACGACATCGGCATTTCATTCGCCTCAGTAATCGAGTGATCCAAAATCGGGAGGCCTGCCGATATTTTCTGAGGTCAAATAGGCGAACCCCACAGGCGGATCAGTAGAAATGCGGTGAGGTAGGAGGGTTGTGATTACTCGTTTTCGGATCATAACCTCGCTGAAAAAGGAAAAAGAATACTGCTCTATCATACTCTAATAATAACCACCTCGACTTATTTGCGGATCTGAACTCTGATTTAGAAACAGTACGTAGGTGTTTTAAGTTCCACAAACTAGTGATTAGTGATAAAACCAACATCATGCTATTTAACACTACGGGTACAGTTCCAGAAGATATGTTTTTGCGTTATCACTCGCCTGATTGCTTAAAATTTCGATTAAGCTATGATTGGTACCATGATCATCATATGCATACTTTTAATAACAAATCCACCTGTTCTAATTGCTGTTTTTTTGTAGAACGTGTTGAAAGCTTTAAATACTTAGGCATCATATTGAATTTTAGAATGAGTTGGAAGGCCACACTTTATATTTAAAGCAATATTTTGACAGGAGTGTAAGGCAACTTTATCACCTTAGCTTGTACTGTAATTCGACTGTTTTGACACTAGTTTATAATGGTTTATTTAAATCCAAACTTACTTGAATAAAAGACAAGCAAAACGCATCAAAAAATCTTCAGAATAATAAAAAAAACAATTAATATCTACAAATTTTCTTGCATTATCACTTTTTAAATAAACAGATTTTTCTAAGAATATGGATGTTTGATTAATTTTTTACAGACATATTTTAAACAATTAAATGCCAAGGTGGGTGTGGGCACTGTGACGTAAGTGGTTAGTGTGTCGAATCACAGCGCGTGAGGTTCCAAGTTCGTATCCCAGAAAACACCAAAAAGTTTTTTCACGCTCCCACCTCTCTCGAGCGTCTGACAAACATCCGGGAGAACTGTTGTCTCGAAAAAGCTTCTCAAAACATATTGCCCTTCGTATCCGGCAGTATACTGTAGGTCCCTTCCATTCGTGTAAAAAATATAACGCGCACAACATAAGTGGTTGCGAGAAGCTGGGCCCTGGCACTTAAAGAGCTGTTGCGCCAAATATATATGTAGATATATATTTTTTTTTATTGCCAAGGTATAAAAAAAAACGTTTTAGAAGAACGGCAAAAAAAATATTTTATTTGTTGACCAGTGTTATTTACCAGATAGTCTTAGATGCGAAAGAAAGGAATCAACATTTTTCAAAAATCCTCGATTATGGCTTTTCTCATTCAACAATTGTGAAATAGAAAATTTGTTTAACCCAATAATATGATATATTTTTCTTTTTTTGGTTTATTGTCATTGTCATAAACCCATTATATATTTATATACATTTATATTTTCGATGTTATTCCCATCTTAACATTAAGTATTATTATTTTTTTAATTTTTTTTTAAACTTTAAGGATTCATTCGCCTCTTGTCCTTCTGACAACAGAATGCTCCTAACTATTTCATGTTAAAACGCTTGTAATTTTACTATTTTGAAATATTAATACTGATATGTAACATTTTGTACTGTTCTCTCATGAAATAAAGTTATTATTATTATTATTATTATATTAACATTATATTATGGTAAACACAGTATCATTTTATTTATACACTAGAAATTAAGCGTACGAGTATGTCAATATTGTTTTTCCGCAAGAATAATTCTAGTTCGTCTATCTTTTCCAATAGTCCGTTTACGTTGCATGTTAATATTTCCTAATAGTTCCTAAATAAGATTTAGTTTTATAGGTATTCGAACAAAAGTTATGAATCCAACTAAAAACATACGTGTAACGGACCTACAACAAACCTACAGTTTGTGAGTATAACATTTTGTGTCTTTGGATTGGTATTTGTATTTCGTCACCTGTCGTTGAGGAGCAACCGAGAAAAATATACTCATCTACATACCTGCATCACAGTGTCTTTCAGCAGCTTATCCTAATCAGAACTTACTGACAGAGTGGTGTTTTCTTTTTTTTGCAAACGAACTTGCGCTCAACAATCTTTTCCTTCAGAATTATCTGTTGCTTTTAAACAATTTCCGCGTTCAATAGCTGATCTTTGGTTTTGGAGGTCACTTCCGTGATGTGACTGGCGATACCAGTCTCCAGTCGCCAAAGACAAGACCTAGTGAAGACATTTTTGAAGTCAATTACCTCATCGGCGTTGGTATCTTGAAGCACCTACATAATATTTCCGCTCCATTTCGAGTACCTCGGTAGAAGGCGAAGATTTGCTTTTGTGGTTTTTTTTCCAGATACACTCAAACCTCGCTTTGCGCGGGGGTTAGGGGAATGAAAAGTTTCGCTCAAAGCGAAACCACGCCAACGAAGTAAGAACGTCATGTAAAATAATAAAACAATATTATACTCGTAATTATTTTAAAAAATATTTTAATTTGCATTTCGCTTAAATAAAAATCGTGGGCGCCGTGGCGTAAGTGGTTAGTGTGTCGGATCACTACGCATGAGGTTCCAAGTTCGAATCCCAGAAAATACCAAAAAGTTTTTTCACGGTCCCACCTCTCGCGAGCGTCTGACAAACATCCGAGAGTATTGTTGTCTCGAAAAAGCTTCTCAAATCGCCGTTCGGATTCGGCATTAAACTGTAGGTCCCTTCTATTCGTGTGAAAAATATAACGCACACAACATGAGTGGTTGCGAGAAGCTAGGCCCTGGCACTTTAAAGAGCTGTTGCGCCAAATATTTATTTATTTTTTATTTAAATAAAAATCAGTTGAAACCATTTTTTTAGATTTTTCTAAATGAACTGTCCTGTTAGATTTCAAAGATGCTCTTATGCTGCTCTCCGGGGGTGGTGTCCGGATAACTGGGGAGATTTTTATTTTTTATTTTTTTTTTATTTTGTCTTTGCTTCTAAATCACAGTATTTTTTTTCCCGATAACCGTTGTCATAGGCAAATCATCATTAACCGAGCGAACAATTTTTCCACCCACATGACCAAGCTTAAAGGCGTTACCACTACACCATTGCCATCTCTTCTGCAGCAATATACGGCCCTTTAGCCTCTAGATTTCATTAATATATTCTCGATTTAGGTCTGCGAAGCCTTCTGCAGCAATTTGCCTGCCGAGATAAATTAATCCTTCCACATCAATTTCTGTGTCGCCTGGACAGTCTTGTTGATTTAGAAGCCTTTCCAAACAGCTTGTCAAGTTGATTGTTTCAATTCTCCCCATGCTAGTTTTATATTGTGGCCTGCATCTAAAGGTGCAATTTTTTTCCAAAAGCTTCGAATGGTGTCAATGCCATGGTCTTCATTCTTCTGAGGTTGCGTTGTCCAGAACAAGTAACGCTTTGAAGGAAATGTTGGACTTTTTGCAATATACTTCGACTTCAATGGCAAAATGTTCCGACAACCATTCCTGGAATATGGAAGCGGTAACCCAGGCCTTTTGCTCAACCACCAGTGAACAGGCAAATGCCGTTTAAAAACCCCATTGAAACCCCTCCGATTTTCTGATGTATGAAAAACCATAGGCTTAAATCTGATATCGACCTAAGCACTACATACATAGATATATACGTTTGTATCTGTTAAAAGAAAAACCATGGCGCACCATGATTCGTCAGAAAAAAATAAATAAAAGGTATTTCGCGCAAAGCGAAGTCGCACAAATCGAGTCTGGGTAGGTGTATGAAAATCACGCAAAGGTGAAACCGCACAAAACGAAACCGCGCAAAGCGAGGTATGAGTGTACAACTAGTTAACCCGAAGTTTTACACTGAGCTCTCAGCCAAGTTAGTATTGCATTTAAAGAGTAAATCTGGAGACTAAGTCCCTACAATGCAAAGATTACATCAATCAAAAACAATTTTTCAGTGCATGTAAGATACAACGTTCTCCCCCTACTTCGATACAAACAAATCGAATTTTAAATTCGACAACAGCAAACTCTTCGATTCCACTACTATCAGTCGTTTCGATGTAACTCTTGTTTTTTGCGCACTGCCGCACTCTGTCTTGGTAGCTGATTGACAGCTGTTTATTTGCTGCTGTCATTGGCGTATTTTGCGTAAACAACCGTCAAGCGCATGGTAGCACGCCGGCACACAAACTTGTTAGTGAAACTGTCGATTCCAGAAATTCCGCGCATTTGCGCAAAGACGACTTTGGCTTTCGTTGTCTTTGTCGTCGGTGGACGCTCGACAGACAAAGCGAACGCAGTTATCGATCCTTGTTACTGTCATTTCGTTCCTTTTGACATTTCCAAAGTGATGCTTTGCTGTCAGTCATCCTGAAGTTCAATCCGATCCGATCCCGATCCCATTACCATTATACTACCGCCCGCTGCTGCAGCGGCTACTGATGTGTGATAGGGCTTCATATGTGTAACCAGTACGTCGGTGACAGGCTCTAAATCAACTGGTAATTTATAACCCCGCAGCATTTTTCGTTTTGTTTTGCCTCTTTTTTATTGAAATTTTGATAAAATTGCTATTGAAGTCCTCTGTATAGCCCCTAGTGAAATAACTGGGGGCATTGCGTCAAACAACAGAGGCAACAGATATAATTAATGGTAAAATGACGCGTCGGACGCCGCACCGTCGTTGTTCAACTGTAATGCGACTCTCACCCGAGCAGACCTGCAAAAAGAGCACATGGTTCTGACGTTAGGACGCAAGCAGGAATTTTAATTTATAATAATCGCTATTTAAATTAATTATGCTGTTGTCACAACTTTATTAAAATTCATCGAAATATCTGATGAGGATATGTGGGTATACTTTTTATTTTATTTGGTACCAGAAAATAAATTGGTTGTGCGTGAATTGAGTGAAATTTTGTGACAGGATCCGCTGACAGTTGGTGGGTACTTTTTTCTTTTTAGTAATGCTTTGGA
The DNA here is from genome assembly GCA_945910035.1 of Brachypalpus laphriformis. Lineage (NCBI taxonomy): Eukaryota > Metazoa > Arthropoda > Insecta > Diptera > Syrphidae > Brachypalpus > Brachypalpus laphriformis. The sequence continues at coordinate 207,113,709 of OX246753.1, forward strand.
AGCGAACCTCATATAAAGTGCTCAAGGGAACCAGAGATGCTTGGTGGAGATAGTGATGATAATATGTTATCTTGTTTATACATATATAATTCAAGCACTCTGTTGCACTGACGTACATACATATATAAAACTCTCTGACCAGCCATAAAATATGTAAAATCCTTAAAACAAGCAGAAGATTGTGATTAAATCAGATCTACATCTGCTTATCCCGTATAAAATAGGTCAAGTTAATCTCGAGATGATGAAAATAAAGTTATGTTTATTTTAAGAATTTGAAGGAATAAGCTCTGCTATATACTAATAGGTATATATGTTACAAAAAAAGAACACTGCAACGTGTCATTTACTTAATTCCCAAATCGCTTTTAAATACTTTCTGTGTTAATATATGTTTTATATTAATATTTGCACTAAGTATCAGGTTGCAACAAAAGTATTTCGCGATTTTTTATTGTTTGTTTAATGTTAAATAATTTGCACCAAATGCAGAAATTTAGTCTTCGATGTAATTTCTTTCATTAGATAACATTTCTGCCCATCTCTCAGGTAACTTTTTAACGCCATCACTGAAAAAATAGTTTGGAATTGAAGAAAAAATATACTAAGAGCCTCGGACATAATTCCGAGATCGAAAATTTGCTCCATCAAGGAGATTTTACAGACTTCGGAACAAGTAGAAATCTGGATGCGGCAAATTTGGAGAATAGCAGTATGAGGGCGAGCGCTACCCTGATGGAATAAAACACCACTTCGATTAACTAGAGCTGGTCGTTTCTGCTCCAGTGCCGGCTTCAATATGCATAGCTGTTGGCGGTAGAATTCTGCGGTGATAGTCTGGTTATGAACCAAGATCTCAAAGAGAATTATTCCCTCAGCATCCCACTATACACGCAATAAAAAGTGAAGTCCATCTCTGGGATGTTGTGCTAGTCTGCCTAATGGGCTAAGACATTGGTGGCGACGTTTAATGTTATTGTACTCGCAAAAAAACAATTTTTCATCTTCCGTAATAATTTGGCTTAAAAACTGCTCTTGATGGTGACGCGACAGAAGCGCAGTACAACCATCGATTCTTTGATGAAGATTATTTTGCGATAGGTGATGAGGTATGCATTTTCCCAACTTTATGATTTTTCCCATTTGTGTTAAGTGTCGATGGATGTGTTATATGATTTACGTTGAGTTCTCTTGCGAGTTCCCTTACCGCAGCAGTGGGATTAATTTCGACGGTGAACTTCAGTAGTTCATGGTCTAGCTCTTCGGGTACACCCGAATGAGATTCACAATTTAGGTCAAAATTGCCATTTATAAACTTTGCAAAGTAACGCCGGCACTTGGACTCGCTGAGAACACTCTCTTCATACACAGTTCAGCTTTTTTTTAGTAGCTTCACTTCCACTCTGGGTTTTCCGCAACAAAAACAATAAAATATCAAATAGGCTCTTTCGATACATCCATTCCAAAATTCAGTTAAAAATGCTTACAATGATGTTTCCACAACGAAATTTGCAAACTGAATGAGTAATACCATATATCCCAAATACTAATACATATCAATTACAGTTCCAGCATTAAAGGGGGTTTTGTGCATGTTATGGTAATTGTAAAATAGCCCCACAAAAAACGCGCAACTCCTATGTTATAATCTGATAATTTACACTCCTGCATGAACTTGAAGCAGCTAGGTCGAGAAAGTGTTGGTTTGGGCAGCTTTTTCGCATCGCAGTCACATATTCTGCAATGCAGTTCGTGCTCAACACGCTTTCAGAAGCAAATATGGCGCTTCAAGCGCGAAGTTCTGAACTGAGCACGCAAACGGAAACACGGATTCGGAAGGGAAGAGCAGTTGTTTGACCAAACAGAAATACACTTCGGGAGCGGCAACTGCAGTTTCACCTGAGCAACAGGTGCAAATTTACGTCACAGCTAAGGGCTGATCTAACTTACTTACTTACTAAGTTAGCGCTACAGTTCGGGGTGAACCTGGGCCTCAACCAACACGTCTCTCCACTTAGCTCGATCTTTAGCGACCGAATATCTTAAGAAGATTTTTTCTCTCGAAGCGACTAAAGATATCTTTATCCGCTTTCAATAAAGTCCATGTTTCAACGCCGTAAAGCAGTACTGGGACGATCAGGTCTTGTATACATAGATTCTCCTTAGTTGTTCGAGATAGGCCTTTATTGTTGAATTGCCTCATTAGCTAAAAAAACAACAGCGATTGGCAAGAGTTATTCTTCGCTTGATTTCTGCGGTGGTATCATTGTCAGAATTTATTGCAGAACCAAGGTAGACAAAGTCCCTTACTACCTCGAAGTTGCATCTGCACACTGTGACGTTCTGTCCAATTCGTTCGTGTTGATTGTCCCTTCTTGTTGACAACATATACTTTGTTTTGCCCTCGTTTATCGTTAAACCCATTTTGACCGCTTCCACCTCAATGCTTGCAAACGCACCGATAACAGCCCGCTGAGTTCTTCCTATAATGTTAATATCGTCGGCGTATGCAAGCAGTTGTACAGACTTGTGACAGATTGTACCTCTGGTGTGGGTTTGTGAGTTCCGCACAATCCGTTCAAGTTCAATATTAAAGAAGTCACATGACAGCGCGTCACCTTTTCTTAAATCTCTTTTGACATTAAAGTCTCGGTGAGGTCATTACCGACCTTGATAGAGCAGCGAGCGTTCTCCATCGACATCCTGCACAGAGGGGCAAGTTTGGCAGGGATGTCAAAACTAGACATAGATATACCTCTTCTCTATAGATGCTGTCATAGGCGGCCTTGAAATCGATAAAGAGATGATGAGTATCGATTTGGACTTCTTGAGTTTTCTCCAGGATCTGCCGAAGTGTGAAGATTTGATCAATGGTGGACTTTCCTGGACTGAAACCGCACTGACAGGGTCCAATCAGGCTGTTGATAAAAGGTTTCAGGCGTTCACACAATATCGCAAAAAAGATCTTATATGCGATGTTGAGGAGACTGATTCCTCTATAATTGGCGCAGTTGAGTGGGACTTCTTTCTTGTGGATCGGGCAAACGATGCTGAGATTCCATTCATCAGGCATACACTCGTCTGACCAAATTTTAGAGATGAGTTGGTGTATGCACTCTACCAATTTATTACCAGCTGTCTTGAAAAGTTCGGCCGGTAAGCCGTTAGGTCCAGCAGCCTTGGTGGAATTCAGCTTGGATATTGCTATCCTCATCTCGTTTTGGTCAGGTGGACGGAAATATTGACTATCGTCGTCTATGTTGAATGATTTATACTGCCTGGCAGAGAGATGTTGGTCTTCGTCGCCGTTATACACTCTGCAGAAGTAGTTTTTCCACATTCTCAACAGCGACTGTGATTCTACTACAAGATTTCCATTTTCATCTCTACAGATTTCTAATGGGTATTGCTTCTCTGACACGTTCTTTTTACCTTTTGGTAAAACTTCCGTACATTGTTCTTGGACTAAGGAGACTCTATATAAGACCTTGATCATCCCAGTTCTGCTTTACGGCGCTGAAACATTGACTTTATTAAAAGAGAATGAAGATATCCTTGGTCGCTTCGAGAGAAAAATTCTTCGCCAGATTTTCGGTATCGTTTGCGTTGACGGGTTTTGGAGAAGAAGATTCAATCACGAACTATACGAGCTGTACAGCGACATCGACCTAGTCAAAAAAATGCGTATTGGACGTCTGAAATGGCTAGGACATGTAGAGCGAATGGACACCAACGCTCCGGCCTGCAGAGTTCCTTCCATATCCTCAGCACCGACTGCGATTCTACTACTATGTTGCCGTTTTCATCCCTGCAGGCTTCTGTTCTGGCTTTGAAACCCTGGCATGTTCTTTTTACCTTTTGGTAACATTTTCGAACATCATTCCTGCAATAAAGTCACTCAATCTCCACCATCGAGCGCTTCTCATGCTCCTTTTTCTTCTTGCTGAGAAGACGATGTTCCTCTTTTCTCCTGCGTACGTAGATCTCGTAAGCAGCTCTAGTCCTTCTATGCAGCGCCGCTTTGTACGCCTCTTGTTTAGCTACATGTGCTTGCCGGCATTCCTCATCAAACCAGGGGTTTCGTTGTAGTGGCCGAGAAAAACTCAGTACATCAGAGGCGGCATCTCTGATGGCTTGTTGGCAACGCTGCCACTGGTCTTCCGCATTTGCTGCTGGCGGCATAGGACTTAGATTAAGATTAAGAGAAACTCTATCGGCAAAGGTTCTGGCGGTCTCTTGCGATTGTAGCCGTCTGACGTCAAATTTCTTTACAGTATTTCGTTGATTTCGCTCCGTTCTGGATATCCGCATCCGTACCTTGGCTACAACTAGGTAGTGATCCGAGTCCACGTTGGCTCCTCGGAAAGTCCGGACACCCAGAATACTGGAAGAGTGCCTTGCGTCGATCGCAATGTGATCGATGTGGTTGACGGTTTTTCGATCAAAGGAGAGCCATGTTCCTTTGTGAATGTCGAGACGTGGGAACCGCGTACTAGCTACAACAAAGTTTCGCCCCGCCGCAAAGTCGACTAGCCTGAGTCGACTAGCCTGAGTCGACTAGCCTGAGAGTCGTGAACACATATTAGGCTAATGTTGGCAAATTTAGCCTTGATACGGATAGTCATAAGGCGCTCGTTCACATGCCGAAAACTTAAGACTTCTTGCCTAAGTCTGCCTCCAATGACGAATCCGCACCCGAAAAGACTATGTCCTTTTTGTCTGTAGCAATCGCCGTAGTAGATGTCGCAGTTTTTCGTACTCCTTTTGCCCGGCCCATCCCATCGCACTTCTTGGATGGCGGTAATAACTACACTCTCTAAAATGTTTCCAAAGCTTTCGACACGGTCAACCATAATATTCTTTGTACTAAACTTAGGAACGAATTCTATTTCTGGTCAGCTTCTAGGAACCTAATTTCCCCATATTTATATGGAAGATCTTAGGCAGTTGTTGCTAACAACTCCTTATCTACCTTCCTTCCATAAATAGAGGTGTCCCTCAGGGGTCAATATTGGGCCCCCTTATCTTCGCATTATGTATAAATGAGCTCCCTTCTCTCTCGCTACACTGTTCTATTCACATTTATGCTGATGATGCTCAGCTATGTAATGGTTGCCCATTGGGTCTGGTTGAAAATGGGGCATGTGAAGTAAATGATAATCTTTGCGAGATACTAAACTGGTCGTAGTCAAATGGTCTCTGCCTAAATCCGGCTGAATCAAAATGCCTGGAACAGGACCCCGTACTCCCCCAGATATTCGTACGTCTTAATAGTGCATCCATAGAGTTTGTCGGTTCTGCAAAAAATCTCGGTATAACGTTCAACAAAACGCTTACGTGGAATGATTGTATACGATTGACTATGGGAAAAGTTTACGGAGGTCTTTGTATGCTATGAGCTGCTTAGCGTATTACTCCATTAAAAACAAGGATGATACTTGATAAAACCTTGCTTATTCCGGTTATATTGTTCGGATCTGAAATCTTTTCTAACTGCAATAGTGTCGCACGGTATATTTATGGACGGCGAAGGTTTGATCATATTTCCCCCTTTTCCAAATATATCCATGGCCTCACTCTTGAGAACCTTTTTGCATTCAGAACGTTATATATTATGCTTCACAATATGGTATAATACAAACACGTCAACCCTCCTACCTTTATCATAAAATTCGTTTCCTGCGCTTTACTAGAAGTTATGACCTTGCTCCTTTTTAGTATGAGAGCGCCAATTTTTAATATTATTTTATATTATTATCCTGTTTTGAATTGTTTGCATAATTTTGTTTCCACTTTTAGTTTTCTTAATCTAGAATACAGTTGTAACTTTTTTTTTCCACGAATGGAAATATGCACTTATAGTATTGTATGTATGTAATACTGAATCGTTCACAATTTTAAAAGGTATCGTATCGTATAGTGTAAGACTAAACGAATAAATAAAATTACCTAATAAATAAATAATGATTTCCTTATACAAAACGCTTTGAACAAATTAACTATGCACGGGAGAATGTTACAAAAAAAATGTATGTACACAAATACATAGCGTTGTTTTCCCCTCGATCGAATTTCGACCACACGCGATGCCAGTTAATATTATTAGTTATTACATTAGTGTATTTATTGCCAACGTGATTTGGGGAAGTTCATTGATCCTACATCACGCGTACGCTCAGATTATTGGAGAACAAGTATGTAGTTAGATTATTTATAACTATTGTCTCACGAAGCAGGTAAGCCGCCTGTCCGTTAGGATGACTTAAAATCAATCGACAGGCCTACACAAAACCTTTCCCTTGCAACCCGACGCTTCGTCTTCCTTTAACAACTTCCACGACTCACATTTCTCGTCTTCATTACTTAACCACGAATTTGATTGCAATAAATTTCCGTGTCGACAATTCTATTAGACATTGTGTACGGGTATGGCGCGGCGTCCCGTTCAGTAGCAACATGCATGTTCATTGCAACACGATATCAGCACTCACTGATACACGCTCACGCAATGCAAAATATGCACAGGAAAGGTGCCACATCAGTCACAAAGAACAGCTCTACGGCCAGTAGCAGTATTTCTTCTTTCCGGGGAAGAGCAGTGAAGCAAAGAGCGACGAGCGTTTGAATGAGCCACTGAGCAGGCCATAAATCAAGCCCTGAAAAAAGGCGAATTGTAATTTTTGAATAACAACAGTGCGGGCAACAGCAAATAATGTGAAAAATACATGTATGTGTGCGTTTGTATAAATTATGAATTATGGCCGCTGGAAGACATTAATCATGGTTTATTGATGATGACGAAGTTGGGTTGCTCCACGACTGTTGTGCTGTTGTTGTTTTGTTTGAAATGTTTAGTTGCGAGTTGTAAAATGTTCCCAGAGAGAGAGAGAGTATTTCGCTATTAATCATGTCGTTTGGATTGTCTGCAGAGGGATGAGAAATGGGGTTCCTCTTTTCTTTTTTGCATATAATCACATGTCCACTTAGTGAGTTCCTATGAATGCTACTTCCACGTTGATTGAAGGTAACAGCCAGAGAACATAATTCATTTGAATGTTGAGTTGTAGATAGGTAGTTGTAAAATGTTCACTGAGTAACTTTAGGAAATGGTCGTGGGCATTATATGACAGATGAGTAAGAGTTTCTAAAGACAGTTGTGCTTTTAATGAAGCTTGCTAAATAGGTACTTACCTACTGTACTTTAACAAACCGTATCTAACAGTTAAATGTTCAATCAAGCTTCGTTTGTAGTTTGTGTTACATATTAAGTTGTTCGATTTAATTATTTATTTATTACTTATTTATTTACTTATTAATTTATTATTTATAGTTTGCATACATTTTACAAATGACTTATTTATTGATATATTTATGTTATTTATTTATTTATTTGTTTAGTAACTTAATGTTTTTCCTTGTTCGCCTTAATTATTTATTTGTGTTGTTATTAGTTTATTCAATTATATTATTTATTTACTCATTTTTTTACATATATTTTAAATTTGTTCGCTTTCTTAAATTGCTTAAATTTTTTGTTTCCTTCAAATGAATTGTTTCAATAATTCATCTTACTTGTAAATTTGTAATAATACTTCAGTTGTAAGACGGTACTTAATATCAAACCTCTGTATATACAGAGTGTACCAGTTAAGCATTATAATCCTTTAAGAGGAGATACCTGGAGTTCCGCCGAACAAAAAGTTTTATGGCAGGGGGGTTGACCTCATATTTGGAGGTGTAACCACTTTAAACGCTATAACTTCTAAACTATTATAGGTACAAAAATAGTTTTATACATTTTGGAAAGATAATTTAGTAGCGCATACAAGTTTCGAACACATTGAGTATAGCTGGCTCCTTAAACTCAAAATAATGAAAATTCGTTGTTCCATTTTATCACTTAAAATCCATTTTTCTCAAAATTTTTACTTAATATTTAAAAAAAAAAATATATAATTTCCTTAAAATTATGTTAAGCAACTTTTTTACGTGCGATCAACAGAAGTTGTAGTAAAAGCCATTTTTTGTCAGACAAAAATGGTCAAAAAGAAATGTAGGTACCTACTGAATTAGTCTTAAAGCAGAACAGTTTATAGGATGTTTATAGCAATTGTTCGAAGTGCTTTCCTTTCATTTGAATACACTTACGGGCGCGTTTAAGCATTTCAGATGGCAGATTAACGAGCAGCAAACTTCTTCTCATCTCTTCTGAAACGGCACTAATTTTTTCTTTGAGCTCTTCTAGACTCGACATTTCTTTAAAATAAACTTTTTCTTTCATAGCACCCCAGAAGAAGAAATCCATGGGTGTTAGATCAGGAGATCTGGGTGGACAAGGGTTGGGGCCAAATCGACCAATCCACTATTCGTTAAAAGTATGGTTGAGGAACGAAATTACACCGCTGCTACTGTGACAAGGTGCTCCATCTTGTTTAAAGAACATCGCCCTTCTCTGAACAAGAGGAACATCTTCAAGGAGCTCCGGCAATCGTTCTCCAAGAAATTCCAGGTAGTAATGGGAATTAACTCTTCGTAGAAGAACGTGCGGGCCTACTAAAGTGTTTTCTATTAATCCAGCCAAATCATTTACGCTAAACCTCCTTTAAAATAAGCAACACATTTTGAAGAAGTTGTTCACAATAATTAAATTCTTACCTTTGAAAGGATGTTGTACGTATTAAATGCGCTACTAAATTGTCTTTCCAAAAAGTATAAAACTATTTTTGTACCTATAATAGTTTAGAAGTTATAGCGTTTAAAGTGGTTACACCTCCAAATAAGAGGTCACCCACTTTGGTGGGCTATGACTTGACTTGTGTTAGGTCCAAAGACCACAGCTCCAACTCCAGAATCCATTGTCGAACCGTCGGTGAACCAGACCAGACTTCTAGGGTCCAGTGTTGGAGCACCATTGGACCAATTTTCGCGGTCCAATATTTCAACTTCGAATAACCTACCCATGTTGCCTGACCATAATATCTGGTAAAGTGCAGAGCATGTCTCTTTTAGGGATTGAGTTGAGTATCTTTAAATGTCCCACAAGGTCACCTGGTTTATACTCATAATCTAGCTGCAGCCTGATGGCATATCTTGCAGCCATTTCCAAATGAAGGTTGGTAGGGGTGTAAGCCTAACAATAGCTTCCAGAGCTGTCGTCGGGCAAAACAGGCAATTCTTTGCAACTTCTGCAACTTGTTTGCCGTTTTCTGCTGGAGAGTTTTTGGCCACCAGACGATGGCCGCATATGAGATAATGGGCCTAACCATCATTATGTACAACCAATGTATCATCTTAGCAGAGAGACCCCAAGTTCTGTCGTATAGGCGTTTACTGGCCCACAATGCTCTAGTAGCGCGCTTCGACTTACCAGCATGGCCCAAATCCATTGGTTGGTCGATTCTTCGATACCTCTGCTACTGATCGCCCTTGCGATCGAGTCGTAACCAGTGTTATCGAACGCGTCCTCGATGTCAAGAAAAGCGCACAAGGCTATCTCCCTTGAACTGAGTGTTCCCTCTATCTTTTTGATGAGGTAATGAAGGCCATCTACTGTAGATTTGCCTTTCCTGTATGCGTACTGATTCAAGTGCAGATGGTTAGACAGATTTAACCCGTCTCTAATGTGAATATCTATGAGTCTCTCCATTGTCTTAAGGACGAATGATGTTAGACTTATAGGTCTGTATGATTTAGGCAGCTCGCTTGGGAATGAAAACCAAATTTACCTGTCTCCAGGTGGGTGGTATGTATCCCCAATTGTAGCTGGCTCTAAATAAAGCTGCCAATCCCGGCAGGATGAGGTCAATTGATTTTTGAAGAAGTGCTGGACACAGACCGTCACCGCCGGGGGCTTTAAAAGGTTTGAATGTGCCCACTGCCCATTCAACTTTCTCTGGAGTGAATATTTTTCCAGATAAACTATTAACTCTATTGTTCACATAAACCTTGTGGTTAACTGTGTTCGAGTACACATGAGATGTGCTAAAGACTAGCCTGGGAAATGTACATGAAGTAAGGTTCTAAGTGTATCCACACGGTCTGTCGTGTAGGTTCCGTCATACTTCTTTAGTAACCCTACACAGTTGATATGATCGATTACGAGCAATTTATGGGTTCGTGCCGCTGTAGGCATGTCAGCAATGGTTTCGCAGCATTTCCTCCAAGCAGCTCGCATAAATCGTCTCAATATTAGATTCTATTCTGTGAGAGCAACTTGTATTTGTCTCATCTCTTCGTTCGCTTTGCAGAGAGTTTTCTTACTTTCTTCCCAAGTTTCGCCAGTTGGTCATTCCACCAAGGCACTTTGCGTTTGCTAACATAGGTTTTGGGGACACAGCTGTCGTGGTAGAATTCAAGCAGTATATTGTTAAGCTGGTATGCAGTTTCATCCAGGTCTTCTATGGGCTCGATAGATGTGAGAAGAATATGCATTTTTGAGAACACAAGTTCACGATAGCGATGTCAATCCGTAGATTCGGGATCGTATCTGTTAGAGACATATGGTATGAGAGTTGGCCAGGTATGTCAAACCTGATTTGCTAATGGTCTGCCAGAGAGGCCTCATCTGATACGTACCAATTTTCAATAAAATTAGATATAAATGGACTAGCGAGAGTAAGGTCAAGTACCTCCTCGCGAATCGCATTTATGAAGGTCGGTATAGAGCCTTTGTTTAAAATATCTATTATATATGACTACTTACAAGGTATTCTAAAAGCCACTCACCCCTTCTGCTGATATTGCTACTACCCCAGACCTCATGCTGTGCGTTGGCATCCCAACCGATGATATAGTGGAGGTTGTTTTCCTGACAGTAGTCAACGAGGCTCTGGACGTCTTTCGGCGGGATATCACCACTGTCGTGAGGGAAGTACGCTGAGGCACACACGATGTTCTGTGTACCTCTTCCAGTGGGGATTTCCAGTAGTAGGGGCCAGGTCTCTTCTTATAAATTCTGGAATGGGGAAAAACTTTGAATAATTGCTAACTAGCTGACCAGTGGTCGCCTTGCTTCGCCCGCATTTAAGTTGACGGTTATTTGATTGTTGAAATATAATTACCAACTAAGGACACTACCAAAAATGTGTAAACTCAATTATTACTTCCCCCGTGGGAATCCCCACCAGAGCATACACAAACCCGCTCGCAACACAAACACAATCCATCAACCAGGTACACGTATTTATAACAGAAAAGGAAACCGAAGAATAAGAAAACAACCTGCAATATACTGCCTACGCCACCTTGTTAATAATTTATTTTAAATCTATTAAAACATTCTAAAATGTGGACAAATCCAGCAATCAACAACATCTCATCTAACAAAATGGAAAAATATTGCAATGTTTCTATGGCTGTACATGCATGTACGCGTATGTTGCCAAATCTCTTAATTGCACGAAGTTTTTATAGCACATGCATTTAGGATATGCATGCATAAAATTTAAAATGCATTAATAAACTTTAATTTGGTCTTTGGGATCAGTTTGATCTGGCCACCTTGTTATGGAAGGCCTTCAGTACCCTCAGGGAAGAGTCATCATATGTATATACATCCCACTCTTAGAGATTGTTAATTTACTTTACGCTCCAGGCTTGTATCGTTAAGCAATTTTGTATTATTGACGGGGGATGTAACAACCATAATATTTTGCTCACCTTGTGGTTCACCAACGACGCATTATACTAGGCTATTGTATATAAATGCGGACCTGCTACTACGGTTAAAATCATCTGTGCTGGAGAAATGAATGTTTTAAGTTCTTTCCTCTTTTCACTCTGACTCCACGTATCCAAGAATTAAGGGATTGTGCACACCTTCTAACACAATATTTTAGGTGTAGCTTACTACCATCGCATTTGTTTCAATTGTGGGAAAGGTGTTTAGAAAGCCCACAAAATGATGTCGTGTAATTTATGGATAGCCCCAACATGTCTGGTTATGATGTCCTAAGGGGCTTTAACGTTAGTTTCTACTTTCATCTTATCTTCACCCCACGGATATAATATTTCAACTGAATTAATGACTTAAATGCTTAATAGCCTTTTCTCATACATACATATGTACGAGTATCTACGTACTTTGCCGCCGAGCAAAACCATTTCTGAGGTTAATTATCATGTCACCTCCTAATGAACTTGCATACACCCGTTGACATAATTATTCCGCCACATTACGACGAGAAAAAAGTCGGGTGTTGTAATGGAAACAACCCTTGGCCCCTTTATACACAGCACAGAGCCACAGTCATTCATCATTGTAATGCCGTCTTCACAGCCACAATGCGGCGCACAACGATCGTCTCACAAAACAAGAATTTCCGTCACCGAAAAAAGAAACATCGGACTAATTATTCTAAATTAATTAACTAATTTATCACTCTGTGCTTGAAATTGAAATTTGTCTTTCTGGGGGACGACGTGCTCGCAACGCGCCACAGTTGTCATTCTGTCGGTTGTCACTGGCTCTGCCAAAACTAATGAGACTTTTGTTTCAAATTGTGCCACTCAAGGGCGCGTTCGTACGTACTTACCGCATTACGTAAGACAAAATTAATATCTCCTCTGTCCTCTGTGCGCGACCCATCCATAATGATAGCCAAACGACCGACCGACGCGTATATTTCTTGTCGTCCTACATCCACCGTCGTGGATGATGGATTCGTTTCTACTTCAGTCGACCATTTCATCGTCTTTCAATTAATCTTGAATGTCTGAATGACAAAGTGTGAATGCTTTTTGTGTTCACATGGCGATGGTTTCGACATAGCCATCTGTCAGGCAGTCTGACATTCTCCAGTCATCCAAAAAGACACCATAAATGAATGGATGAAGAAGATAGGACTGCTTTGCAAAAATTACTATACAGCTCATTATTCATGGTGCGCGGAAATCGGTTTTGTGTGCCTCCCATGGATGCAGCACAGCGGAAGGATTACACTTTGATGGAGGATTCGTTTTGTACGCGCCAATTTGCAATGTTTCCCGGAAAGTAATTAATCATTTCCGTGTTTTGCGACGGAACTTGTTAATTAGTCATCTCCAATGTTATACCAGAAAAAATAGTTGCTCTATTTAGGAACAGATGTAGAGGGATGACTAAACGTTATGTATTCCAATACCACTGCAGGACTATCCGTGCCTTACTCGTAGAGCTATGTAACATATGCAGTTGGGAAATGGATTTATACATTCCACAGTACGGTAGATAAGAGTAGTATCAACATTCAAAATCATCAAATTCTCAACTTACTTACTTAATTACTTAGGATATAATAAATATACTGTGTGAATGCCAAAGCATTGCCAGAACTAAATCACCTAGGAAGATACTTCTTCGATAACCTAGAAGAGCTAAGGTCCCGGAACCATAACAAGGACATCTTCAAATTTTGTAGGGAAATCAAGTGTATGTGAGAATTGGTTTAGGCCTTTTTGCCGTTAAGGTTCCCTAGGGATCACGATGGGCCCAACTTGGTGTCTAGTGTCTTATGATAACCTCATAACTCTTATAAACTTAACCTAACCTAACCTACTTCCTTACTTAGATGGCGCTACAGTCCGGGGTGGACCTGGGCCTCAACCAACAAACCTCTCCAGCCGGCTAGATCATTAGCCAGCTGGCCCCAGTTGCGCGCGCCAAGATGGTCTAGGTCCTTTTCCAATTATTCGCCCCACCTAAGATAAGGCCTTCCTCTACTGCACCGTCTCTAGGGAATGGATTTGAAGACTTTTCGGGCCAGTGCGTTGATGTCCATTGGCTCTATATGTCCTAGCCAGCTCAGCCGCTGTATGCGTACTCTTCTGGCTAGGTCGATATCTCTGTACAGCCAATGCAATTTTTCATTGTATTTTCTCCTCCACTATTCGTCTATGCAGACAGGTCCAAAGTTCTCTATTAATAAATAAAAATAAAAAAACATGCAAACGAAATGTGCGAAAGGTTTGCCTGTATTTTCTGAAGGAATTATTATATGGAACGTCCAGTCTTTCAACATGCCTACGAATGGCACTATGCTAATAGCATTGGTTAATTTAGAGAGGTTTCCTGTCCTGTGTTCTAGAAGCCTGGTAGACCTTTTATTATTTTGTACTGCCCAAAGTAGCCTAGTAATATAGCATTGGTTGAGTTGCGTCCATCGACGGTTCGCTCTGCTCATCATGTCGGTGCGGATGAGGTACTTAGCGAATGCCGTAGGTGCCGCGATGTTGGTTAAGTCTATGCTGTAGACTTTTGTTAAATATGACGATATCTATGTTAGCGGATTGGCTAACTATGGCGACTTTGGTCAGAAACACGCTGCAGTGGCTCGAGGGGTTGAAGAAGAGATGAGCATGCATGCATCCCTTACCAACTTTATACTTAGTTTTGGACTCAGCCGCCTTATCATGTCACAAGTGGAGGGTACCGCCTTTTTGCATGTATTGTATTGTACATGGGGAACTAGAGATTTTCTAGCTGGTTCAGCGAAATTTTTCCACCAGTAGAACGTACGATGTTGGTCTTGTTCGGGCTATAACTGAGACCACAGTTATAATATTACACCAAGTAATGCTGTGTCTGCCAACTGAGTTTTCTATTTTCAGAAAGTTTATTTAGAGCTAGATGAATTTAATGAAGTAGAGAGCACTTCCCTTTTAGCGGTCCCGCTGCAAGCTAGTCTCTTTACAGAAATATCTCCATACTCGTAGATACATTAATTACTCTACTATTGAGTATGTGCTGTATAATGCAGCAGATGGGGTCGAAGAAGTTGGGCCTGCGTAATTCCTTGATAGTCAAATGAGTGTCAACGTTACTAAAGGCTCCTTCCATATCAAACAATATGCTACCAAGATGAATTCTTTAATTAGAAAAGTTTTTCGGTAGGGTGAACATATAACTTCATGTGAGGGTGTCACAGCGGACTTGTAAATATGCATGGCATGTTATGACTTGGATAGCAAGGTACTATCCACTGTGGCATTAATGCAGATATCTACGATTATTTCAAGATTTTTGGATGTGAAGAACGCCAGGCTAATCGATCTGAGGTCCTTAGGGAGCGCGTGTGAGATTTTAACCATCTTAAGTATAAAACCATCCTTATTACGGTCCTAGCACTTCAGAATATAGGACACATTTCGACTTATAACTCCGAGAGCCCTCTGAAGCTGTACAAAAAATACCATCCGGTCGCGGAGATTTGAATGGTTTGAAACTGTTTAGTTTGGTATATGGTATAGCATATTGGGGAGCAGGATCATCATTAGAGATAGGCATAGCCGGGAAAGTGAGTTTTTTTTTAGTCATTAATACTGAGAAATGTTTCAATGTTTTGGCGGAAGCTATGCCAGAATCTACGTCAGGCATTCCCGGTTATGGCTTTGTGAGGATCATTTGATTTGAAGTGAACCCACACCTTCAATCCCAGTCTGTGGCGGATCTGACTCCGGCATACAGGTTTAAGTATGGCTGGCCAAATTTCACCGATACCTCCGATAGCAGTGATGTTAAGGTAGATTAGGTTATGACGGCTGTGTGATGGCAAAAGGACTCATTACGTACACTCGGAAATCAAAAAGGTTCATTGTATTTACCCTTGGTGTTGGAGTGGGATTAAAAATAAAAATAAGCGTTATCATTTTTTTTGGGGAAGAGAAACCTGTAGTAATTTCTATTACTTATCACTAAACCAGTTGCTACTCTTTTGATGTAGGCTATTTATCCGTGACTCAACTGCCTCTGCAGTGCTAATAAAGAACCTGAAGTCTAGTATGCAGTACGCCCTGGATTGTCAGAAGACGTTGGCCTCATTTCTATTATACTACCTATACTAACTTACTTAGATCCTTTAACCCCTCGAGGGGCATAGAGCGTCAACCACGCCTGCACGCCATCTTGTTCGAAGCTCTGCAACGCGTTTGAGCTGCCTCCAACTCATTCCTAAAGAGCTCGATTCCTCCTCAACTGTTCTGCGCCACGTTTGCCTAGGGCGCCCCGCTATTCTACCTGCCTGAGTGAGCGGATTCCATTGCATGGCGTATTTTGCAATGAAGTTGTCTTCGCCCCGTAGGGTGTGTCGAATCCATTGCCACTTTCTTCTTCGTATAGTAATGCTTATAGATTCTTGGCCCCTTCTCAGATAAAGTTGTTCGTTGGAGATGCGGTTCCGCCAAAAAATCCTCAAGATGATTCTTAAGCATTTGTTTACGAAGACTTGCAGCTTGCGTGTGTTAATGGTGTCCACCTTCCAAGTACTGCACCCATAAAGCAGCACCGCCATCGTCTAAGTGATTTAGCACTGTAGCAAAATGTTCTCTCCATCTAGTGATCTGATCCTCATCCGAAATCAGAAGGTTACCGTCTAGACTCTTCACTGGATGTTGTTGATGTTGTTTGGAGTTTCGACCACCAGTGAGCTCCTTAGTGATGCAGTAAACAGTCCTACTGTCGCACCTACTCGCTGCTTCTTCAGCCCTTGTGGCCAGTGAGTTGATATATTGGCGTTTGTCACGTCTCACACTACGATGCATTTTTTTCTTCTTCACATGGTATTGGGGGTCAAGTTCGGTTCTCTCTACTGCTGAGGCCGCTGCAATCCGAACCTTGATTGCTATACGCTCCTCGATCCGTCTCCAAGTGTCTGTAGAAAGCCATGTGCGGTGGTGTTTCTGCTTTTTACCGACATAAGTGCGTGCCCCAGTCGCAAAAGCATTTTTCACAGCACTCCAGTGGTCATCCATGTTCTCTATGCTGCTGATTGCTTCTGCTTCTAAGGTAAGATGGTCCCTGAACTGTTGGCGCACTTGGCGAACCTTGAGTCTGTCGATATTAAACCTGGTGATGTTAAGTAGGTTTGAGCGGTTGCTGTTGACGGATGTAGTACGAAGGCGTAAATGAGCTACCACAAGATGGTGATCTCGTTCAAGTCCGACGTCAACTCCACGTCTGTTTCAGACGTCCAGGAAGGTTGGATGTTCGTTGCCTATCAGTAGAGACCCAACTGATCTTGTGGCAGGTGTTTTGCTTAAACAGCGTACCTCCGATGACTAGGCGATTGATATTGCAGAAGTCTACAAACCGCTCACCGTTGTCATTACGGTCTCCCACGCCGTGAACTCCCATCACGTGCTTAAGCATGGTGTTGTCGCTACCCACCTTGGCATTGAGATCTCCCATCACCATTACGATGTCCGCATTAGGCGTTTGGTTGTAGGTGGCGCCTAGGTCGCTATAAAAATCATCCTTTTCATCCTCAGTCGTGTCTAGAGTCGGAGCATAACACTGTATGATGGTAATTTTTCTAACTCTACTCTGGAACCTAGTTGTCAATATCCGGTCACTATGGGGTTTCCAGGATATGAGGCTACTGCGTGCTGCTGGAGTTAGCATGAGTCCTAGTCCGGAACTCCGTGCACTTCCAGCTGGTTTACCAGAGTAGAGCGAGGCGTTGGTTTCCGTTTCGGAGCAATTCGTTTTTTTAAGGTTGCGGCTCGCTGGGCCACAGACACTTATCCTGTTTTTTGGCGCAGGAAGCTCTCCATTCGTCTTCTCCCGTTAGCGATTTCCGAAGAAATTCCTAGATGGCACCACGAGGAGGTGGGAGTAGGGCTTACTAACAGAGCTGCTAGGTTTTCGGCTGCAGTGGTTCTTTCTCGTTACTTAGCGGACCAGCACCTATCAGGAGATGCTGCCATTACGAGGCATTTGTTACTCATTTGCCATCCAATTATATATATCACCGCCTCACTGATATTCAGAGGAGACCCCATCCTTGCCAATTCATCTACCTGTTTGTTCCCTTCTACATTACTGTGTCCAGGTACCCAGAAGAGTTTGACTTTGTGGTGTCTGATGGTGATCAGATCAGTGAGCCGCGACATTTTCTGGCTGCCTTTGATTTAATTGTTGTGGAGCGCCGTGGCGCAGGTGGTTAGTGTGTCAGACCACTGTGCATGAAGTTCCAACTTCGAATCCCAGAATATACCAAAAGGTTGTATTTTACGGTCCCGAACATCCGAGAGTATTGTTATCATGAGAAAGCTTCTAAAAACAAATTGCCCTAAATACGGCACTAAACTGTAAGTCCCTTCCATTCGTGTGGAAAATATAATATAACGCAAAGGCACTTAAAGAGCTATTACGCCAAATATTTCTTTATTTAAATTTTTTTTTGATTTGCTTGTATTGGATTCTATTGATTTCAGAGCTGGTTGACTTTTTACGGACATTGTTATACTCGTATCTAAAGGAGGGATGTGACCGTGCTCTGTAGATAAGCGGCTTTTTCTATTGCCAGGATTTCGGCTTGGAAGACACTGCATATTTCTGGTAATCTGAAAGATTCCTGTATTTGTAGTGCTTCTGAGTAGAATCCGACTCCAGTACCTACATTCAATTATCAGCCCTAAGTGTAAGTCCTGATCTCATAATCGCTGATTACTCTTTTTGAATTCCAGTCCTCTCAGCTTGGGTGGAAAATAGGTATACTTATGTTAAGATCATTGTATGAAATTGCACAGTCCGATACGGCTGTGAAGGTTACCGAACTATATTTTTCGCCCATTGTGTTTGCAGCTCTACCTTTAATGAACAAGTCCAGGGGGAGGAGATGAAGAATCATGTCCAATCCTGCTTGAGGCGCGCTTCTCATAACTCCCGTAGTGTATAGAGCCGCTAGCCTTTGCGCTTAGTGGAGTTCATTCAAATAATTCTTTTTTTTTTCTGTTGCAGTCCACCAGACTAAGGATCCGTAGAAGATGATGGGCCTGATGATTGCTATGTACATCCAGCAAACAATAAACGGTTGCAATCTCCATCTTTTTCCGAAGGTCCTTTTAGAGTCATTTTTTCATTCTCTCTTCGACATTCCCTTTCCATAATAGGGAATAACAGAATAACACCGATATATTTCGTCTCAGATGAGGGATTATTTGCAGTGTCTTCTAGCTTTGGTAATGTGAAGCTGGGTATTTTTCGTTTTCTTGTGCAAAGAACGAGATAGATTTTACGAGGGTTAACTCTTAAACCTTCTTGTTGCGCCCATCTGGAGAGCTCTTTCCATAGATCACTAATTGTTCGCAGAAATTTGTCTTTAATCAATATGACTAGGTCATCTGCGTAAGCTATGATTTTTATTCTTTTCTCCGCAAAGGTCTTAAGAATTTTGTTGACAGTAAGAAGAGGGCGTCGCAGAGAGAAAAATAAAAAATTAAATTTTGCAATGGATTTGTGATCCTTACTCATGGGGATCTTATCCATCTCCATGAGAATCAGAGAATCCTTTTCATCCATCTTCGGAAGATACTGCAGAGGCCTTCTGTAGTCACTTTTACTCTTTTTTCAATTGTCCTCTCGCTCCTGTCATTCCTTTGGGCTCTTGGAGTGCCTATGTCCTTAGGGATCGATTTCTTTTCCAACAGTCGAGCCTCGGTTTCGGAGTATACTTGCATGGTGTGGCTGGCCTGAGATAAAGCCAGGGATTCATCGTCGGTAGCAGTAGCAACCTGTAGACTCTGAAGGTAAGACCCTAAGCAGTCTTCCAAGCTATTTATCCCCTCGGCGTTAGTATCCTAATCCAACTGCTTGCTAAGAGTCTTTGCGACATAGGTGACAGAAATATTGCGCAATCAATAGACCCGCTTGAACACCGAAGAAATGTTTCTTGCCTCTCTTTATTTTATCGCTTTTTTTACAAACAGTGCTCGAGCGAAATAGGCAGTTGCATTCCTCCCCTTCAACAGTTCCCTCGCAATACCCGTCACGCCCTGAATGCCCCAGTTAACCCTCAAGCCTATTTTCGGACGTACTATGAAATATATAGATTCTTTCCTGTGCCGTACAACACGGATGTGGAATGCTTTGGAAAGCTATTTTCTTTATCCTCTCATTATAACCCACAACCATTCAATGTGCATCGGCTTCTCCTCTTATCTCCTCCTAATTTTCCTACCGCTCGCGCTATGTCTTAACGTATTAAGGGTAGCCATAATCCCTTGTGCGCGTGCAAATTATACTCGTATATAAAGAAATAAAATAATGCTTGATTATTTAAAAAAATATTCTAGATATAAGGTGTTTTCTTCAAATTTTTCTTGGAACTACTCCAGTTGAGTACATTGAAAAAGCAAAAAATCTAGGTATCTGGTTCAGCAGCACTTTTAATTGGGATTACCATATCCAGCTACTAATTGGAAAGGTATATGGATGTCTAAGAAACCTGTATACTTCGCAGCACTTTACACCGCTTAACACGAGAATAATGCTAGTGAAAGCCCTTATCATTCCCATTATTACATATGGGTGCCAAATATTTTGTAGCCATAGTGCAGAAATCGGGAGAAGACTTAAGGTCGCATTTAATAACGTGCTTCGATATGTTTACAGACTTAGGCGTAGTGATCATGTTTCTAGTTATGTCAACGACCTACTTGGATGCAGCTTACATACATACATTGAATACTGTAGTTTAAAATTTCTAAACAATATATTCGGAAAGAAGCAGCCGTCATACCTATATGAAAAATTAGTATTTGCAAGCTCGGCGCGATCTTTTATGCTCATTCAACCACGATTTAATTGTCAAGCCTCCGAGCGGCAATTTTTCGTTCATACTATTCGGCTTTGGAATTCTCTACCCATCGGCATAAGGAAATTTCGGGGCTCTGATAAGTTTGATGAAGCTCTATTTCAATATTTGGCTGTCTCTCAGTAGTAAGTTAGGTGAATTAGAGTCTATTTCTTTTTTTCTTGTTTTGAATTTCTCTTTAAAACTTATTTTATTGCTAACAAATATGTATAAAGCTATTCTATTGAAACACATGTGATATAAGAATTAAATTATTTTTTACTTACTTTTGCAACTAATGGATTATTGTAGTCTACTGTAAAAGATATAAAAGATATACAAATAAAATAGTAAATAGTAAATAGTAAAAATAAATGCGTTCAGTCATTTCCAGAGAGTCTAGATTCCTTGTTGCCTTTTTCGTTTTTATTTTTGCGTTCGTATTTTGTTTGTTCATTTTTATTTTTTGTCCCACGAGTAGCTAGGGAAATGGTCGTCAGTCTGCACAGATCGCCGTATTATGCAGATGAGGCTACTTGATCCAAAGGGCGCCAGGTTTCTGGATACACCGTTAACGACTATGAGTTATATTTTAAATTGGGCCTTCAGCCTGGCAGAATCTCGGCACGGTTACTTATGTCCTGTATCCCCTTGTGGGTCCTAGGGCCTCTACTACGCCTACGAGCCATCGTGTACGGTTTCTGGCAATGTGTCTGAGTTCTCCCCAACTTTTCCCTAACGGCTGTGCCTCCTTCTCGACTGTTCTGCGCCATATTCTCGTCGGACCGCCAGGTCTTCTGCCATCCTGAGTTAAAGGGTTCCATTGCATAGCATGGTTCGCTATGGAGCTGTCACCCTTTCGGAACGTGTGACCAATCCACTGCCACTTCCGCAGTTGGATAGTTGTGCCTATTGGTTCCTGACCCGTTCTCTCGTAAAGGTGTTCGTTAGAGATACGATTGGGCCAGAAAATCCTTAAGATATTGCGCAGACACCTATTAACGAACGTTTACAGCCTTCTGGTGATAGTAGTAGTCACTCTCCACGTGCTGCAACCATATAGCAGCACGGATTCAACGTTGGAGCGGAACAGTCTTATTTTGGTGCTCAAACTGATTGCATTACTTCGCCATATTTTGGACAACATCCCGAACGCGGACTTTGCTTTGGCGATCATGTTGGCTATATCCAGTTCGGTTCCACGATCGGTCGAGACAATATTCCCAATATACTGGAAATCCTCTACTCTCTCTACCGGTTGTCCAGCAATGCATATTTGAGCCGATGAGTTTGTTCCAAGGCTGATAATTTTAGTTTTTGTCGTATTAATTCTCCGACCGACGACGCGACGCCTGCCTCCCTCTCCACATCTGCTGTCATTTGGTGGAGATCCATAATTCTGTGGGAGAGTATGCATACATCGTCAGCGTAGTCAAGATGTTTCAATTGAGATGTAAGAGTCCATCGAATTCCTCTGTTTCCCGTTGACAAAGCTGCACGAAGTACATCATTAATCACCAATAGGAATAGCATTCGTGAAAGAATACAGCCTTGTCTTACCCCACTTTGGATCTCAAATTCCTCAGACGACCTTCCTCTGTGCAGAACGTAACATTTGGAGCCTTCGTATGTAGCTTTGATAATAGCAATTAGTTTATCGGGAATGCCTTTCCTGCGTAAGGCACGCCAAATAAACTCCCTGTTGACACTATCAAACGTTTTCTCAAAATCGATGAACAGCAGGTGCAGTGGCGATCGATATTCAACACACTGTTCGATGATAATCCGCAGGGTGTTGATGTGGTCGGCACAGGAGGATCCAGAGCGGAAACCTGCTTGCTCGGCATCGAGTGTGTCTTCGAGATGTTGTTTGATTCGCTCAAGGATGATTTTAGCTATTATCTTAGCTACAGCAGGCAGCACGCAGATACCCCTCCAGTTTCCGCACTCCATTAAATTTCCTTTCTTAGGAAGCTTGACGATCATTCCCTTTTTCCACTCGTTAGGAAAGCTCTCAGCTTCCCAAGCTCTATCTATAAGTGGAAGCAGAAGCTCAGCCGAAGTTGTGGGCGTTGCTCGTAAGAGCTCTGCTGGAATACCGTCAAGTCCTACCGCCTTGTTGGTTTTGAGTGCTTTGATCGCGGTAATGATCTCACCTTTACTAGGAGTCGTGGTGCGTATTCGGGTACTTCTCACCTCGGGCATCTCAGTCTGATTTGGGAGCATATCGCTAGCGAATACACGGTTCAAAACCGTAGCAAAATGCTCCTTCCATCTCTTGAGCTGGTCCTCATCCGAAATGAGCAAGGAGCCGTCTAGGCTTTTCACTGGGTGTTGGCTGGAGCTGCGACCACCTGTCAGCTCTTTCGTAATTCTGTAGACGGTCCTGCTGTCGCACCTCCGTGCAGCTTCTTCTGCTTCTGTAGCCAGCGCGTTGATGTAGTTGCGCTTGTCACGTCGTACGCTACGCTGAAATTCTCTCATCTTCATGCGATATAGGGACTCTAGCTCGTTTCTCCTTGCTGCTGGGGTAGCTGCAACGCGAGCTTTCAGCTGTTTTCGTTCGTCAATCCGTCTCCAGGTATCCTCGGAAAGCCACGCCCTATGTCTTCTTCTCGACACGGTTCGATTGACACCAATAATCCATTTCCTCCTGCCATTCTTCTGCTGCCTTTTTGCTTAAGCGGTCCAGGATTAGTAGTGCCGAGGAGCTTCCTGACTCAACGATCTTCTATCGAATTCAGTTAGTTCGGGAAGGGGTGGAAGAGCTTGAGTTCTTTAGGTTTTGTGAGAGATATTTTGATTCCACTAGAAGCTAGGGAACGGTTCCAAGTAGTACCCATTCAGTACACATATACAAGTATGTAAGTAGGTATTACATGTTTGTAGTTTATTCCGAAATCTGCGCCCTTTAAAAACCCTCATATCAATGGTAAAGAAGACAAATCTCTCTCCTCCCCGAGCTACAAACCCAAACCAATCCTGAATAGGCAACCTCAAAACAAAGTACAACATTCACAGGAGATCAGCAATGCAATAAATGCAGGGTTCATCTATACATATGTATAATAAACTTGTAGACCTTTGTTAGTTCTTTAGACTCAATTATTGTATTTCCCCAACTTTATTTTTCCAAATATTTGGCCTGTCCAGCACAGCGCACCGATACGTAGCGTGAAAGCGATGACTACGTATCTACCTATATATGCTTTTGAGGTACAGTGGAGTAATTTTAATTTAATTTCCACGGCTTTGTTTTTGCAAGAGGCGTTCCAAGAGGCCCAATTTTGGATGACCCTTTAACTAAGATATGGCTGGATTTCTACAATGGCTTGGATGACGTTGTTCTTCAGGTCGTGAATTGTTGCTATTTTATTGGCATAGGTCAGAGACTTAGCGTAACCCAAATAAAAAAGTTTAAGGGCGTTAGGTCACATGATCGTGACAGCCAGTTGACTTCACATCTTCTCGAAATAGCACAACCTTTAGACCTTTTCCTTAATAACTCTATTATTTAATTACTGTGTGGCAGGTAACAACATCTGGAACTACATGCTGTTTATGTCCATATCATCCAATTCAGGCAACAAAGTATCGGTTATCATATCTAGATACCTTCCGCCGTGGACAGTTAGCGCCTTGCCTCTTTCATTTCAGAAGACGCATTGACCGATGATGCCCTCTGTGCAAAATCCACCACAAACACTGAGCTTCTGAAACTATTTTTCATTGGCATTGTCCCAGATAAATGCACTTTGTCTCTGAAGAAGATTTTTTCAAACGTAGCTCGCGCATCGTTTGAAGAATGGAACATGAATTCTTATAATACATTTTCACAAATTCGACGCGTTGTTGAAGCATGTAGTCATAGAATTAGAGCGCTGTATTTAAAAACATAACCACAATCGGCTGTCAGAGTGCAGGCGTGAATACTGAACGACTGTGTTTTAAGCTATAAATATGTACTGGTATGTATGGCAAAAATTGTATATCTGTACATACATACGAGTATGTATGTATCTCACTAAGTAAAGGAATGCATAAACCAACTGCTTCCACGAATATAGTTTGAATTAGTTATGTTACTTGTCCACTTTATGGATACAAAGACACTCACTTCATAGAGAATAATCACCACTTTGCTTGTATCACTCATGGGTTGATAATTTTCTTTTTAAATATTCATGACATACATATAATAGTTATTTGTATACGTTCACTTCTATCAGCTTAACCCCCTTTCGTGTAAACACACATAAACCACCTTTCAACTAGGCAACCTGTAAAATATTTCAGCGCTATCATCATGCCGCCCATAATTCAGCCCAAAGTGGGTAATTCCAGCAAACAAGGAAATACTGTGACCCCAAAGAGGAAAAAACTCAACTAATAGTGAGGAATTAACGACCGGGGGCGCGAATTCAATTCTCGTAGTCTTCCTGCCCAAGGAACGCTCTTCTTGGAACGGTTTGCTTTCCTAATTTATGACCTCGGAGTCGTCTGTTAATATTTCACTGACATGGGAAATGCGCATAAAATAATAATTTCCCATCCGGCGTTATTGTTGTTTTTGGTGGTTTTTGCTTAGCTATTTTTGTCGTCGTGCTTGGGGGTTTGCCCATGTCCTCGATAAAAGCGAATACTATAAGAAATTAGAGTGCAAAAAAATAGGTGCTTTTAATAAATAGTTCGGTGCAGGTAGAGGTAATACTTACCTTGTATATACATATACACGTAGTGTACAATATATATGTTATATGTATGTATAAATAAATAGAGATGGTTAGAAAGGAATGAAGGTTTGAAACGACCGCCTGAATGTACAAACATACGAGTGGGTCAGAGGAAAAATGAAACAAGTCCTTTTATTTTTTAATCGAAATACATAATACCAGTTTTGAAGACTGTAGGCATACTTCTTGTCAGTGCTATTCTTACCCAAGTCCTTAGTTTACTAGATCTCTCATAGATCTCAGGAGTGGAATATAGCTAGGAAAGTAAGGGAAAAACTGTCAGAGGAATGGTGAACCAAGTCCAACTTCGCCTAACCAAAGAAGTCCTCGGGTAGGGCAGGTTAAACTCTTGCAAATATCGAACGTGAACTTCTCAACATCCAAAGACAATTAATCCGACCATAATACGATTCATTTTACAAAAACTTCCTTGTAAAAACTACTCCGTCTACCCAGCAAGTGGATTACGACTCCGATGACGATCAGCATAAGTATGATGAAAGATTTTTTTGTAAGTCCTGGGCTCTCATCACGTAACTTTTAAGACTTAAGAAACCTAAACGATAGCAACGAACGCTATCGTCTGTAGTTTGCTTCATGTAACTCCATTACTATCGTTTCGTCTATCGTCTTAAGTTTGAGAGCCTTCACGAGCTTCAATTGACGGAAAACTGATACAAGACATACGATAAAATGAGAGTGGGGTACAGTGAGCTATGCTCACGGAATGTTCAACATACAGTCGCTTACAAACTCTAGCATATTCAGTAAATGGATAATCAATTTCCATTATTGGATATTATTTTGTATTTGAAAAACATAAATCTAAAATCAAATGTTCACTTTAAAATTCATAAAAAAAGTTTAATACATACATACATACTAATCATTCATGAGGGTCGCGGGGGTAGGATGCTCAGGTGGACCCTCCATCCTTCTCGATCCTCCGCCATTGACTCCAACTCATCAGGAGGAATCCCTACACGGCTCCAGGAGAGATATCGGACTTGATCCAACCATCTATTTCTAGGCCTACCGGGGAGTCGCCTACAAGATGGCACGGCAATCATGGCACGTCTCGGAAGCCGGTCTGGGGACGTACGCACTACGTGCGAAGCACAAATCGTTCCGTTCGGAGAAGTAGCTGCTTAAAATTGGGCGCCTCACGTACTCTGGTATTGCGCACTCGATCCCTACGATTTATTCCAGCAACAGCGCGAAGGAACCTCATTTCGGTAACTTGTATCCGCGATCTTATTCTTTCGGTCACTACACAAATATAATGACCATAAGTGAGAGTTGGAACATACACCGAGTTAAAAACCGATAGCTTGGCTTGAACACTAAGTTCGGCCTTCCTTGTAACAGATTGACCAGCTTCCACAAAATTGATCCAGCCTGACCAATTCTACAGGATAACTCGGCATTGCTCTTCCCATCGCTCGTGAATAAGACTCCGAGGTACTTAAACTTATTCATCTGCTTCAGTGGGACTCCACTAACATACAAAGTGCATTGAATTGGTGTTTGGGACCATTACTTCCGATTTGTTCACGTTGATCTTCATTCCAGCATCATCACAAACGGCTACAAACCTTTCGAGAGCGCGCTCAAATTCGGTTTGAGAGGACCCCAGGGTGACCAAATTATCTGCAAAGAGCAAATAAAAAAATAATAGCTATTCGTAGAATAATTTTGGACAGAATAAAATACCACTTACATAGATTCAACCCTCAATATTAATCAAATACAGGAGTATTTATTTTTTTAGTAAATGTGGGAGAAAAATTTTCTACAAAAATGGATTTGACTTGATAAGCTGATTATAATAAGAGTTTGAAACGCGGGCAGAGATGCGGATACAGCCAGTTGCTTGATAAATGACACAAAACCTTTAAAAGTTCAACAATGACTATTAATACAGCATTGAAATCCATTATTTCACTTTTGATTTACTTATCTACTCATTTCCATTACACAAAAGCCCGCTTCCATGTCAAATGGAAATTTGGAAATCGTTAAACCATTTCCATCCAGTTCACGAGACATAAAATATGACATTCGAGCGTATTTCGATTGATTTATTTTTTCGCCTGTTTCCGACGAAAATTGATTGTCATTCGTTATTTCGTCATCGCCTGTCAACGGATATCTCGTTATTGATCGATTCGAAATCGAACATGACATGATGTACATTTCATCAATGCCAACGGCTTGGGCTATCTACCATTGCTATATCGGGGCAGAGAGTAGAATTCCTCACAGAAATATACGCTGACTTTTTGTGAAAGTGGATGATATTGACGTGGTATGATAGTGGTGACAGGCTTCCGCTCTGATGAATGATTGCAAACGATGGAAATGTTTCATCGTTGCTTTTGTAGAGTATACCCTTTGTGTGGTGTGGTTGCATTTTCATTGGAAGGCTTCTGCACTGTATTCTGGAATCTGAAATTGTGTTGTATTCTTTCACGTTGGCAGGAATAATTGCTTACACTACACTTCGGAGTGAACCTGGACCTCAACCAACAAGCCTCTCTATTTAGCTCGATCCTTACCTAATTGCCTCCTGTTGACACTCCAAGTTGATCGAGGTCCCCTTGAACTTGTGCGCCCCACCTACGGCGAGGAGGTACTCTACTGCGTCGGGGTTAGATTCGAAAACTCTGCGGGCCGGAGCGTTGGTGTACAATGTCCATTCGCTCTACATGTCCTAACCATCTCAGACGTCCAATACGCAGTTTCTTGACTACGTCCATGTCGCTGTACAACTCGTATAGTTCGTCGTTGAATCTTCTCCTCCAAAATCTGTCAACGCAAACGGGACCGAATATCTTACGAAGGATCTTTCCCTCGAAACGACCAAGGATATTTTCATCCTCTTTTAATAAAGTCTATGTTCTAACGCCGTTTGTGCCTTCGGCTTGCGAGTTCCGCACACCTATTAAAGAAGCCACATGACAGCGCGTCACCTTGCCTAAAACGTTTAAACGTCTCGGTGAGATCATTACCGACCTTGATGGAGCAGCGAGCGTTCTCCATCGTCATCCTGCAGAGACGAACAAGTTTGGCAGGGATGTCAAAACGAAGCATGGCTCTATAAAGCTCTTCTCTATAGATGCTGTCATAGGCGGCCTTGAAACCGATGCTGATTATCGATTTGGACTTATTGTGTTTTCTCCAGGATCTGCCGAAGTGTGAAGATTTGATCGATGATGAACTTTCCTAGCCTGAAAGCGCACTGATAGGGGCCAATCAGGATGCTGGTAAAAGGCTTCAGGCGTTTACATAATATCGCAGGAAAGATCTTATATGCGATGTTGAGGAGACTGATGCCTCTATAATTGGCGCAGTTGATGGGGTCTCCTTTCTTGTGGATCGGGCAAACGATGCTGAGATTCCATTCATCAGGCATACACTCGTCTGACCAAATCTTAGAGATGAGTTGATGTATGCACTCTACCAATTCATCACCAGCTGCCATGAAAAGTTCGGCCGGTAAGCCGTCAGGTCCAGTAGCCTTGTTGGATTTTAGCTTGGATATTGCTATACTCACTTCGTTTTGGTCAGGTGGACGGAAATATTGACTATCATCGGCTATGTTGAATGGTTCATTCTTCCTGACAGCAGGATGTTGGTCTTCGTTGCCGTTATACAGTCTGCAGAAGTAGTTTTTCCATATTCTCAGCACCGACTGTGATTCTACTGCAAGGTTTCCATTTTCATCTCTACAGGTTTCTGTACGGGTATTGCTTCTCTGACACGTTCTTTTTACCTTTTGGTAAAACTTCCGTACATTGTTCTGGAGTATAAACTTTCGATATTCTCGAACGCGCGCTTTCATGCGTTTTCTTATTCTTTTGGAGAAGTCGATGTTCTTCCCGTCTCCTTTGCTCATAGAGCTCACGAGCAGCTCTCGTCTTCCGCTGCAGCGCCGCTTTGTATTCCTCTTGTGTTGCTGCATGCACTCGCCGGCATTCTTCGTCAAACCAGGGGTATCGCGGTGGTGGGCAAGCGAGACCCAGCACATCAGTCGCGGCGTTTCTGATGGCATGTTGGCAGCGTTGCCACTGGTCATCGGCACTTGATTGCTTATTAACAAAACCTAGAAGATGGAAATGTGCCTCATCGCTCAGAATAATTTTTTGATGAATTTCTTTATCAATTTCACGCATTTCCAATACCTAATAGGCAAAGTTACGGCCGTACTGATGATTGGCAGGCTTGAGTTCATACGTCAACTGAATCTTTTAGGTTTTATGATCCAAGTATTTATGCGAAATTCGGTGGAGTATTGTTCGTGATATGCGCAATTCCTGAGATCGACGTGGAATCGACAAACCTGGGTTTTCGGCCACACTCCGAGCTGCAGAAGCAATATTCCCAGTTGTTGTTGCACAATGCGCATGATTCTAGTTCTTCACATCACAAACTTGTTCATGTCGACTGAACTTTTAACTTTTCGAACTGCTTCAGCGAAATTTTCGTTATGTTTGTAGGGAATTTTAAAAACTTTAATGCGGTCGTTGATGGGTGTATCGTTCCATCTTTATTAATGTCGTGGCTTTTACTTGTCATCTTTCGGGTGGCAGAATAGCAGACTATTCCAAATGGAACCTCTTACTGGAAAACTCTAAATTTATTGTACATTTAACCCTAGGAGGGTAATCTTCGTCGATTCGACTAACATCAATTTTCGTTTTTGAGTTATCTCTTTGCTCTTTTTTCCGATCGCATTTTCTTTTCGTGTCACCCTAATCATTACCAAGTTCTTGTATTGAGCGAACGTTCGGTAGCGTACGTGCTTGGGTAAGTGTTTTTTTGAAGAAAAATTGTGCCAATGTTAGTCGAAACGACGAAGATTACCTTCTATGTAACTTTTTGTGTTCGGTAAAATGTCTTAAGTGTTTTAAAATGGCGTCACGATTGGTTATTTCGAATAAGAAAATATAGAAGCAATAAAAACAAAAAAAAAAAAACAAAAATTTGCAAATATTGCCCACATAAAAAACGCGGCATGACCAAGTCAACGTGCGATAAGTGCAAGGCGAGCATATGCGGAAAGCATAAAGTTCAGCCATGTAACAAATTCTCAAAATGATTTTTGTGTTTTGTATCAAAAAAAATTATTATTAATAAATATAAATAATTAAAAAACTATAACTAAAAATTAGAGTGGAGTTTTACTTCGTCGAACCGACGAATTATTGCCTTTAACGTACAAAAAAATATGATTACCTTTCTAGGGTTAAGATGTTTTTTGATAAAATGATAGGTTTGGTGCCCAAAAGGTCAAAACTAACGCTGAACGTTTTAAGAACGTTGCTCAAACGCCAGAATGGCTTGGCAACACTTCCCACACTACAAGTAGCATTTTAAGAGATTATTTTACCCACCATACACCAATACTATGAACGATTCATTCTCTTATTTTTCCTTCTTCTTTTCATTTTAGTGATTGAGTATGACCGTGTTTAGATGTAAACTGATGAGTGCGCTATGTCGAGTAGTTTATTGATGAGAACAGTGAGGGGTGTTAACATCTAAACAGGGTCTATAGCAAGCAAATTATTTAGAATATTCTTTTCTCTGTTTCGCCTTTGCAAGTAATCGGGTATGACCGTGTATATATGTTTTGTAGGTGGTAGTCGCGGTATTAAATACTCGTTACTTTTATCCGAGTACTTATGGAAAAGTTACAATTGAGTGCGACAAGTCAAATGTATTCACATTTTGCATCAGTGCTCTGTAGCAATCACCGTAGTAGATGTCACAGTTTTTCATGCTATTTTCGACCGGCCCATACTATCGCAATTCCTGGATGGCGGTAATATTTGCTATAGCAGTCTAGGGCCTCTGCTAGTTATTCGGCTGCACGTGGTCTGTAAGGAGACAGAACATTCCACGTACAGAGGGGTCGTTGGGTCGTTGTCCTTATTTCGTTTGCTGTGGTCGTCATCTGTTGACTCATCCGAATTCGAGGCTTTTGATTGTTTCGGAACCATGAGTTTTTTACGTGGTAGGGAAGTTACCCCGACGGCACAAACCCCACCCTGGAGGGCCAGTTCCTTTAGTTATTCCCCGAGGACGAGGGGCCTGGCACACCGGTGCCAGTAGTCCACTACGGGAGTATGAGCGCTGCCGTTGGCCCATTAAAGGCTGCTCCGGCACCATCTCTGTTTCAAGGTCCTGACTAACATTGGAAATTCCTTACCGACCTGTGATCCGAATACGTCGAAGCAGCTCGCGCTAGGTATTCACATAGCAAGTTAAAACATAACTGGAACTACAGACGCCACCGATGACTCCGTCTAAGGAACTCGTCCGCTGGGGCATGGAACAGGAAGAAGTGCTCTAGTGAGAAGGCACTCTTTCCCCCGTCTCTCATCTGCTGCCACCAAGAATCCTCCAAACGGGATTGGTTACCCATTTCTTAGATCAAGGTACTATTCCCCCACCTGTCACCGCGTGGAGGTTGAGAGTAGGAGTTGGTAGGCCTCAGCTAAGTGAAAACGCTTGTGTTTTCATATGAACGCATGCACTACAGTTTGACCAACCGGCAGGAATGATTGATCTGCTTTTAATTGTGCAATTTGTCTAAGTTGCTTTAAGTCTAATAAATTTAACTTGTTGTTCCCAGAAATAATTTTTATTTTCTGGTAAGTTTGCTTGGTAAGAGCAAGCGAAGTATGACAAACGGTTTAGTGGGGCTTACTAATTTTGAAACAACATTTCATGTGCATAATTTCTGAATAATTGAAAACTTTAAGCTATTTTTTTTTTGTTTTCCGAGGGTAGGTGAAAATCGTCAAGAAGACACTATGAGGATCGACAGCGCGTACTCATAGCAGTGTGGGATTCTTACCCACTAAAAAACCTCCCTTCAAAACAGACTTGTTTTCATTTTTTACTACAACTAAGTATTCGACTTATCAAGTAGTTTTCATTTCACGAAATAATGACGTTTTGCAGGTACCTTCCCATTAGAAGTTCCTGCTAGTTCCGCAGTTTAGACGCGGTTACTTATCGCGCTAAGTCTAAAGGTTTGGTTCTTTGTAGACGGCGCAGTAAAGTTCTTTCTTCCAAAACTTGGAGGACTGTAATATTTACGTGACTTTCTAGTCGACTTTTATGCTTTCTCGCGTAGTTTTTGATTCCGTCTTCTATAGTTTTAATGCCAAGATCTCTGTGGATATCGCTGTTTCGGATATACCACGGCGCATTAACAATACCTCTTAGTACTTTGTTCTCAAAAGTTTGTAAAATTTTAATATTACTTATTTTGGTACAACCCCAGAGTTGTATACCATATGTCTATACGGGCATTAGCACTTGCTTATATAAAAGCAGTTTGTTCTCTATATTAAGCATGGAATATTTTCCAAATAACCAATACATTTCTCGATATTTATTATCTAGTTCTTTGAGTTTTTTCTTAACGTGCGTTTTCCATTTCAGCTTTGCGTCAAGTGTCATTCCAAAATACTTAGCCTCGTTTGCAAACGGAATTTGAACCGAGTTTGAAAAGATCGGCAAATTATTTATTTTCTTATAAGTAAAATTTACATGAACAGATTTGGTCTCATTAAGCGCGATTCGCCAAACCTTTGTCCATTCATTTACTCTATCCAAAGCTTCTTGCAGTTTTTCTGTACTATCTTCGACCGTATTACCTACTGCCAAGATGGCAGTGTCGTCCGCAAATGTAGCTAGCTCAGTGCCTTCTACTTGCGGTATATCACGGGTGTATAATAGATACAAGACTGGACCAAGAACGCTTCCTTGCGGCACCCCAGCCATTATCTCCCTGAAATACGAATATTCATATCCCCATTTGACGCGGAATAGCCTATTCGTAAGGTAGTTCTTCAAAATATTATATATGTAGGTGCTCTGGCAGAACTTGTCGTAATTTAAACTTTAAGCCTTCATGCCAGACCTTGTCAAAGGCTTGAGAGACGTCAAGGAATACGCTTGAACAAATCCTTTTTTCTTCAAGAGTTTTCGATTACATGAGTTATTCTATGCACTTGTTCAACTGTAGAATGCTTACTTCTGAATCCGAATTGATGATCCGGAATGAGATGCCTCTCTTCTATAACCGGCTGTATTCGCCTAATCAAAATTCTCTCGAACACTTTGGATATGATTGAAAGAAGCGAAATCGGTCTATAAGACGTTTTTTCATTCGGCGGTTTTCCGGGCTTAAGGACCATTATGACTTCGGCCACTTTCCATTGACTGGGAACATATTCTAGTCTAAGCGCGGCGTTTATAATTAACAGAAGCTTCATTAGAGCTTTTCTTGGTAGTGCTTTAAGAACCTCTCCCGTGATTAGGTCGTATCCAGGAGCCTTCTTAGGTTTAAGTTTCTTTATTTCTTCCTTAAGTTCGGTTACTGTTGCATTTCTTATTATACGATTGTCAATATACGACGTATTTATATTTTGAATAAGAGCCTGTCCATCAAGCGGTTTGAAAGTTTCTTGCAGGTGGGCGGCAAAAACTTGAGCTTTCTCTTCATCATGCCTGGCCCATTCGTCTTGATTTTTCCTAATTGGGGCGGCTTGAATTTGAGATTTTTTAATACCTTTTATAGCCTTCCAAAGCGAATAATTAGAATCTTTTTCTGCCGTTAAGCTTTCTAGGTGAGTTTGTATTTCATTATTCTTAAGGTCTTTAATAGATCTTTTTAATAAGTTACACAAACGGTTAAGATGTGCTTTATGTTGCGGAGCCCGAGTTTGTTGCCATTTTCTGCGCGCTTTCCTCTTCTGCTTAATCATCTCTTTTATTTCCTGCGTATAATTTGGAATGTAGCTGGCCGGCGTTTTCTTAGGTTTGGGAGTATTCTTCCACGCGGTATTCTGTAGGATTTCGACGAAGCGATCAACTTCAACTTCAAGTTCATAGGACGTTTTAAGTGATACCCTCAGCTCAGTATTTGATTCAATATCTTTTTTGAAGCCATCCCAATTCGTTTTCGCGCCGGTTAATCTGGCCGGACCTACTATTTTAATCAGAGCATCGCTTATCGTCATAATGATTGGAGAATGATCAGAGGAGAGACCAAAGCTTTCTTCAACTTTTATACAGTTGCCAGATATACCTTTAACAATAAAGAAATCGATCAGATCTGGTATCTTATTTCTATCAGTCGGCCAATATGTTGGTTTACCCGTAGAGTGAAAATCACAACTGTATTGCATACCCGCATTATAAAGCTTTCTACCTTTCTGAGAGGCGTACCTTGAACCCCAGAAGGGGTGTTTCGCGTTGAAATCGCCACCAATAATAAAATTTGGTTTAAGGAAGTTGAAGATGTTTGTGAAATCACTTTCTTCAAGTCTACATCGCAGTGGACAATATATAGACGAAATGTTGAAAGCAAAATGTCTATTTCTAACGCGTACCGTGCTTACTTGCATTGCTTCTAATTCAATCTTTACTTCCGCTGAGTGTTCGATACATTCTTTTATAAACAAAGATGATCCGCCTCTGGCTCTTTCCGATGGGTGGAAGGCGTGATACACGCTATATCCCCTTATCTTAACATTCGATTGCTTTGTCAGATGAGTTTCACAGACCAAGCATATATCAATGTCTTTTTCTCGTATAAGTATTTCTAACTCGTCGAGTCTTTGTATGAGCCCGTTGGCGTTCCATGTAAGAATTTTAAGCGTTTCTTTCATATACTGGTTGAAGTGCGCGTGTTATGAATGTTGGTTTCTAGTGCAACTAGTCTCTCGAAAATAAGTTTGTTTGTTGTGCATTGCTCTTCAAGTTTCGCAAGAATTAAGGAAAAAACATTGGATGCATGATCTTGTGAGCTACCTCTAACAATGTTTTCCAATGTCGCAGCTTGAGCAGGAGTCTTTACGTTAAAGCTTGAAGTATTTCTTGCTTTGATCTCCCGTGAGCTGTCGGTCTTGTACTTGCCATTAACTGTCATCACCGCTTGAGCATAAGACTGCGCGCCAATATTCGAAGATTTAGTTCCTGTTACATTTTCTCTACTACGATTGGGTTTTTCTTCGTTACCCGATCTTAAGGGAATATTGACCGATTTTTTATCTTTCGCTGCTTTTTTTGAAGCTATTTTGGGTCTAATTTTAGTTGGTTTTGGATTCATGCCCATGGATATTTTGAACGTATCGCGCCTTTTTTGGAGCTCTTTCGCCACTTCGCAACCTAGATAGTTCGCAGGGTGTTTTCCTTTACAGTTTATGCAAGTGGCTGGGGTTTACTTATTTAGGTGACACTCACCTGAGAAATGTTTACCTGCGCATTTCACGCATCGCGGTTCTTTCTGGCAGTAAGTCTGCGTATGATTGAAGCCTTGGCAGCGCTTACACTGCGGGATCGATCTGGAGCTCTTACGCATAGGTTCGATTTTGACCACTATGTTTAGAATAGTCTTAATGCCATATATTACATCTTTGTTTTCGACTTTATCAAAAGTTAACATGAAAAGTGGAAGTCCGCGCTTTACCAATTTTTTCTGATCTCCCTCCGACTGTTGCTTCTCCTTCTTGATAATATTGACTGCATCAAGAATTTTAAAGCCTTTGCCTTGAAGGTCGTTCATTACATCTTCTTTAGTGCACGAGGGGTGGAGACCCCTTGCTACAACACGCAGTGGTCTTTCTAACTTATTTTCATAAGTATACCACTGAATCTTCTCGGCATTCAATTTTTGGGAGACTGCTCGGTAACCGTCGGCATCATCGACATTGATTCTCCACGTATTGTTTCGGAGAGATGTCACCTTAAATTTCGATGCCAGAGTTCCTTTAAGAAGGCAATGCAACTTATTATAGTCCGTAATTCCGACGACGTTTATCGGTGGCGGAGGACGTAATTTTATTTGTTGTTGCTTTTCTTGCAACTCCTTGCGCTTTGCATCTTTTTGTGGCTCGACTTCCGGTGAGGAACCAGCTTTTCGTTTTTTGCTAGGTCGTTTCTTTTCGATCCAATTCGTTTCACGTGTTAGCTCTTCTTCGTCCGTCTGATATTCGCGACTAGGTGAGCGATGTGGGCTAACTGTGTTTTCTTTTTGTGGATACGAGTTTGTTAAGGCATTATTTTCTTGCCTGAGCAAATCGACCTCTTTCTTAAGGTCACGATAGAGTAGCTCCATTTCGGTAAGCTTGGTACGGAGTACATCGTTTTCCTCCTCAATGCTTTTTGATTTCGCTGAGTCCCGTTTTTCACGCGCTTGCGCTTCCGGCGGACTTCTTTTTCCGGAGACGTTCGATCTTGTTGGTGGAGATCGAGATACCCTTGTACTTTTTGAGAAGGGATTTATTAGGTGCAATAAATGGCTCTCCCCAGAAACCGTAGAGCCGACCTCCGAAGAGGGTGGATTTTCCAGTGTACCTGGACTGCCACCTGGGGTATTAAAATCGTTAGTTTTGTTCATTGCATGTTTTTGCATACGCCATACTCGGTATACGGAGGGTGGATTTTAGTCGCCTCTTACGAGAGGCATGCCTACCTCGGGTATATTCTGACCCCTACCCGAAGGGGGTATGCTATGTTCTTTAAGAATTTCGGCGTGTAGGAAAATCATCACAAAATACTTGATTAGTAGATATTTAATAAAATTTTCTGGCAAATGTGACATAAAACACGGAACTTTTCCTACAGGTTGGGATAATCTACAGCGTTCATCTCCACAAAAACTCAAGCATGAATCATGGAAGTTTTTATACAATGTACATTAGCTTACGTCCAAGAATGTAGCTCTATTAATTGAAGTAAATAATTGCAAGAAATAAGTTGGAAATAAAGCGAAGAGAGGATTGATGTATATTTCCAGGTGAGTTGACTTATGAAACTTAGGCGATATTTGGTTTCATTGCATTTTCCGTTTTTGGCATCTGACCTGATCGGGCAACTAATATGCACATACTCTAACACCAGTTATCTAAACCTTTCGTAAATAATGATCTTGCGAAAGTGGTTCAATGCACATATAATACATTGATGATCAGTACTGAAACGAGGCTTATGATCTTTAATATAAAGCGTAATGATTTTCCTTGATATTGTCATTCACCGAATTGCTTACAATTTGCTTTGGCAGTACGCCGATAGAGTGCATGCATCAACTCATCTCTAAAATTTGGTCAGACGAGTGTATGCCTGATGAATGGAATATCAGCATCGTTTGCCCGATCCACAGGAAAGGAAACACCCTCAACTGCGCCAATTATAGAGGTATCAGTCTCCTCAACAACGCATATAAGATCTTTTCTGCGATATTGTGTGAACACCTGAAACCTTATATCAACAGCCTTATTGGAACCTATCAGTGCGGTTTCATGCCAGGAAAGTCCACCATCGATCAAATCTTCACACTTCAACAGATCCTGAAGAAAAGCCAAGAAGTCCAAATTGAT
Organism: Brachypalpus laphriformis; assembly: GCA_945910035.1. Lineage (NCBI taxonomy): Eukaryota > Metazoa > Arthropoda > Insecta > Diptera > Syrphidae > Brachypalpus > Brachypalpus laphriformis. The sequence goes on from OX246753.1 coordinate 207,151,395, forward strand.
ACTCACCATCTCTTTATCGATTTCAAGGCCGCCTATAACAGCATCTGTACAGAAGAGCCTTATAGAGCCATGTCTAGTTTTGAAATCCTTGCCAAACTTGTTCGTCTGAGCAGGATGACAATGGAGAACGCACGCTGCTCCATCAAGGTCGGTAGGAACATCACCAAACCGTTGGATATCAGGAAAGGTCTTAGACCAGGTGACGCGTTATCATGCTATCTCTTTAACATAGTACTTGAGAGAATTGTACGAAACTCATAAACCAACACCGGCGCACTCAAGGGGTTATGGATACCCTTAACATGTTTGCACACAGTGCGGGCGTTAGATAGATAGAGAGAGAGAAACTCGGAAGAACTCAGCGGGCTGTCAACGGGGCCTCTGCGAGTATTAAGGTCGGGGCAGCAGATGGGTTTAGCGGTTAATGAAAGCAAAACCGGTGCGTATACTCGTATATACTGTCTACAAAAAAGGACGCCCAACATCGGCGTCTTGGACAGAACGCCACAATAGACAGATATAATTTTGAGGTAGTAAAGGAGTTTATCTACCCAGGCTCTATGGTGAGCTCCGCAAATGACATCAGTGGGGAGATCAAAGAAATAATTACTTTTTCCAATCGCCGTTTCTATGGGCTAAGAAGGCAATTGACTAACAAAGCCTTATCTCGAACCACTAAAGTAACTCTTTATAAGGCACTAATCATCGCAGTCCTGCTGTATGGCGCAGAGGCATGGGCTTTATCAAAATAGGATGAGGACGTTCTTGGTTACTTTGAGAGAAATTTTCTTCGAGCGATCTTTGGTCCCATCTGCATAGACGTTGAGTGAAAGAGAAGTTACAATGCCGAACTATACGGCCTATATAAGAACATCGACTTACCCAGAAGAGTTCACATACAGCGAATAAGATAGCTGGGTCATTTAGAGCGGATGGAGCCCAACGTTCCCGCCAAGAAAGTCTTCGAATCCACCCCGGATGGACGGCGCAGTAGGAAACGACCTCAGGGTAGGTGGCGCAAACAAGTGGAGGGGGACCCCAACCATATTGGCGTGCGCAACTGGAGGTAGTTGGCTCGTAACCGTGCTGGTTGGAGAGGTTTGTTGGATGAGGCCCAGGTCCACCCCGGACTGTAGCGCTACCTAAGTAAGTAAGAAGACATTGATTTTTGCCTGATTTCTGAGCAGGGAACAAAGATAAGAATTTCTGGGTACCTCTGTACCACTCTCCCTATCCAGCTGAAACTGCCAGCATCGAGCTGTAAAGCGGCATCGACCTAGTTAAAAAAACTGTGTGTTCGAGATCAACGCTCCGGCCCGCAGAGGCTTCGAATCTAACCCGAAGAGACAACGCAGTAGAGGTCCTCCTCGCTGTAGGAGGCGCGCATAAGTTGTGGACCTCGACCAACTTGAAGTGGGTAACTGGAGGCAATCTGAAGACCAAACAAAATGAAGAGGCTTGTTGGTTCACCCGAACTCTAGCGCCACCTAGGTAAGTAAGTAAGTATGGAAAAAGACGTACACACTTTCCTAAGAGAGTGCTGTGTTAACGAATGGCAACAACGGTTGAATGTTTTACAAAAGGCAGATGGACGTACTGACAGAGTAATCCACAACATCGACAAGCGGATAAGCAGGAAGCATGGGGAGTTAGATGTTTACCTAACACAAATGCTAACGGGACATGGATATATCAGTGCGTACTTTCATAGGTTCAGGCACAATCTTCTTCTTCTTCTTCCTTTTATCAGCGAGGTTATGATCCGAAAATAAGGAATCATAACCCTCCCACTTCACCGCATATCTACTGATCCGCCTGTGGGGTTCGGGCACAAGCGTTTCTCTTATTGTCCAAGCTATGTGAACAGTGTCGAAAATGCCGAGCATGTAATCTTCTATTGCCTGCGATATGCAACGGCAAGAAGAGAACAGGAAAGGAATTTTGGAGGTAGTATTTTCTTTGAAAATAATATGCAGCATACTTATACAAGCAGCAGAGGATAAATCGAAAGTAATCAGTGTTTGCAGTGAAGTCTACATTGATGTTGTTATATCCCAGACCTCTTCTTTCGCAAAATTCCAAAACTGTGTCTCTACTAACGATCCGCTACCTATGTATGTTGTACATAGGTTAATGTTACCATGCTGCACCTCGGATGTAGCAGTTTTGGAGTTAATCGCCTTACATGCTGGTTATGATATATGTAGTCTAGATATATCATTTGATGTATTGTAGATATAGACTTAGTTTACCTTAATTAGGGTGGCGCTGCACTTTACCATTTAGCAGCTATCATCGATTAGGTACCTCTATATGTATATACATATGTACCCTAGGCAATTTGCAACTTTTGTTCAGAAGCCACCAAATCCAAGTGGCATACTCGATACTTTAACCTCTATTTTATTAGCTCCAAGAGGTTCTTAAAATTGCCTTATCGCGTTGTAATGTTAGCGTTACTCCAAATTATCCACTAATGGCCTTTGCTGACTGATGGAATGTGTCTGCGTTTACGCTTTTTTTTATCCTGCAGTGTCCTTTTATATTTTGCGAGAATTTAAACCAAGCCTTTCATTCAACTTAAAATTCAATTCGCATAGCATACTGGCGGCTGTTGATGTTGCCGAGATAAAACGTCAGTTGACGACATATTTATTGTTCAGTGCCCATCATCGAACATCAACCGCTGGCTTGACATGAATGACAAGTAAATTGATGGCATTGTGAGTTAAATAAATTCCATTCTGTAACCATATCAAAGCTGTACAGCTTTCGGTCCACGAGAAGCAGCAACAGCTCACGGAACTCTCGAATGTGGTTTTTTGTAGGACTTACCTTTGAATCTCCCTAATTACCGTTGATGGATGATGCGCTGATGCGAAGATGAATGCGTTCCGTTCTTGTCTGTTGCAGTGTTGAGGTTGGTCTGCAAGGATCCAAAGTCAATTGCAATGCAGTGGTGATGGTGATGGTGATCACCCAACAACGACACCATGTGGCTAAAGGAATGCGCAAATGGCGTGGAAAATTGCTAGCAAAGTAGTTGCGGAGTGGCATTGTAATTGTGAGTTCCATAGGGTGAGTTATTACCTACCCGATTATTATATGGGGAACTTAGTCAACGTTGCACTGTTGCCGTCGTCGTGGTCGCGCCATTATCGTCATCAGAACGTTTCAGAATACAAGTTGTTGGGGTTTCTTTTCTCCGTTTTTTGTTGAGTTCATGAGCTCAATTGGACCATTGTGTTGGGTTGGCACTGCGGAATTCATGATCTTTTTATTGAATACTAATTGCGCCACGAAGAGAAATCATAATTTAGTGGATAATTGTTTGGTGGTATTTTGCACTAGACCTAGTGTTAAGTGGCTATGGTAGACTATGCTTTGTGACTCTTCCGATAGAGGTGATGGGGACACTCGATTTGATACTTCTTTACTTTGAAAATCATTGTCACTTTATTCCTGGCGGAGAATTTATTCTGTCTTTGCTTTGTGAAAACGAGAATTCAATGAGTCATGAGAATTACGTTAAGTAATTCCATTTATTCTGCATGAGAACGAAATCGAATTTTATTGGAATTCATTCGAAAGAAGTGGTTGGGGGTGGTTAAGGGCGATTATGCCTTCGGTTTTATACATACGAAGTTCTGGACCGAATTTGGTACAATGGTATGTGACAGTGAAAACTTTCTAAAACTCGACAATTAACAGATCTGGCGTAGGCCAGATTAGAAGCGCTTAAATGGTTTAAACTTGCTGAAGTGATCAGATATCAGCTCCACTATCAGTGTCTTCACAAAATACTGTCCAATAGGCCTACACGCGAAAAGGTTTGGTCTTTTGTCGAACGATTTCTGTAGGAACTGCGGGGACTAAAAGGAGGAAGAAACCATCCTCTATTTCCTCTGCACCTGTCCACTGCTGTCCGAAAGAAAACTACTCTATCTTGAAGCACTTGTTTTCGATAACCTTGGCGACCTGCTGAATACAGGCGTATTTGCTTCGCTTCGAACCGGTTGGTTCTGTTAGCAAGTCCATGTGTAGTTGATTATGTGCTAGAGTCAGTGGTATGACAATGGACACCCGTTGGTTTAAGCGTGTCTGTATATGTAACCTATTATTCAGAACCTAGCTCACAATAATGTACTAGCAGTTTAATTTGAAAATTACCAATATTGGATAGAGTCGGCTGGGTTTAACAAAACTTCAAAACATTTTTGTTGTACTGTAATTATATCACTATGCTAGTGTTTAGTAGCATGAATCGACCGGGTCATGTGGAATTTGAATTCCTTTTAAACTTAATACCAAGTGAGCTGAGCTGTCGCACAATAGTGACGAACCCCATCGATCATCATTGCTCGGCACAGTGTGCGATGCCAAGCACAATGCTGCTCACATGATTTGCAGTGTCGGTCTCGATTTGAAACAAAATTCTGCCATGCGCTGCGCTGCGGCTCGTACCGACGCTTATTTTACTATCTAAGTCAGTACAAACACGCGGCTCACGGCTATCTTGCATCCCTCAGCTTCTCGGTTACGGCCCGCAAAAATTTTTAAAAACATAATTTTTTTTTAATTATTTGTAAACGCTAAAGTTTGTTTAAGAAAAGTCGTAGATCATAGACGAGCCTTAACCATAAATAAATCATGATACGGCTATGTTTGAAAATATCATCAATTTAATTAAGCTAATCATTTGTTTCACTGAAGTATGTCTTTTAAAAGATCTCGCTGAAATCTGTCATTAAGTACCAATTTTGAGATAACATAAATTGTAGAAGACTAACTTGCTAACATCTGTCAATCAATATTGCTTAATAAATTTCTTCTCTAAAAAAACGTGATCGGGTGAGGTTATCTTTCCAAATTGGAGTACTTTAATCTTTCAGGCAATTATCTTTACATAGCTGGTCCGTCGAGCCGAATAAAGGTACTCCAGTGGAAAATAAATCCATCATGTCCAAAGTTTGTCAAATTCAGCATTTATTGGAGAAGCAAGGCGAGCTTTCCGAGTTGATTTCGAGCTCGTTTGCTAAACTAAAAACCAGCCCAAAGATCACCAGTCAGCGAATACAATCCCGTATCACAGCACTTTCTAATAATTGGAATGATTACAAGAATAATCATAATTATTTGGGATTACTACGAGCATCATGCAAGAGTGAGCAGAAAGCAGAGTACGACGAGGATCCATATTTCAAGGGGAAAGCCTTCATGGAATGTGAGGAGAAATATCTCGATGCTATGGAGCAGATGACGATTTTGCTGGAAGAAATCACACCAAAAACTTCCATTGATGGCACTTCATTAACTGATGTCTCGATAGTTCGATCATCATCTTCGCCTACTACACATGTACGCTTGCCAGTAATGGATCTTCCCATGTTTAGTGGAGAGTTTTCTGATTGGGCTCCTTTCAAAGATGCTTTTACATCGCAAATCGGTGCTCATACTTCCTTGACGTGCGTCGAGAAATTGCAATATCTGAAAGCATGTCTCGCTGGCGGCAAAGCAGCTTCTCGTTTGCACACGATGACTCTAACGGCAGCTAACTTCAAGGTAGCGTGGGATAATCTTCTGGAGCATTATGACAATAAGCGACTTTTGTTTGACTCAGCATTAGATCTAATCTTTTCTGCTAAATCAGTCACCCAAGAATCATCCGCAGATCTTGATGCTTTGCTTAACACTATCAATCAAGCAGTGGGTTCTTTAAAGGGTCTTGGTAGCAAAGTCGATCAGTGGGATGAGATTCTAGTATTTATAATTTCACGTAAACTAGATTTTGCATCGATAAAAGAATGGGAAAAACATCTAGGTTCCAAAACTGAAATTTCCACTTCAGGCCTTCGAACGAGTGCATTCTAAACAGCAAGAAATCAGAAAGCCATCATCATCAGCAAAAAATCATTTATCTAAAGCCAGATCTCATCATGTTGATTTAAGGGGCGCTTCCCAATCGTGTTATCTATCGAAAGGTTCTGAGGAGCGCCATCAGTTTGTTACGGTAAAAAGACTGTGTTATAACTGTCTCGGACCTCACTCCATCAGCGGATGCTATTCGAAGAAAAGGTGTAACATCTGCAGTGGTCGTCATCACACATCTATTCACCCCGGAGGAAACGCATCCAATCAGCAATCTACCAGCTTGGCACAGAACACATCTACAATAGAATCAGTATCAGTTAGACCATCTTTCGCTACTGCATCAGTAAACACAACATACATCTACAAATCTCCAAGAAATGGAACGCTGCTGGCAACAGCTTTAGTCAAAATCAAATCGAGCAATGGAGACCGCCATGTGGTTAGAGCTTTTCTAGATCAAGGGTCTGAAATAAATTTGATATCAGAAAAGCTTAGCCAAATTCTTCGTTTGCCACGTGTTCACACATCGTTAGCTATAGCTGGCATAGGAGCAAACACATCATCTTCACTCAAATCAAATGGAAAAGTCACCTTGGATATTCAGTCATGTGTGAATGAATTCACAAGTGCTTTTGACGCCTTTATCTTGCCAAAACTAACTGGCTATCTCCCTTCAACAATGGTTGCCGTCAACACCTGGCATCTTAAGGGTCTGCAACTTGCGGATCCTGAGTATCATCAGCCTTCACGAATCGATCTCATACTAGGAGTGGAAGTCTACAGTCAAATTATCCAAAATGGACTTCGAAGGGGGCCAATGGAAGCACCAATTGCTCAACTAACCAGTTTGGGATGGATTCTTTCTGGCTCTGCACTATCAGCAGCACATTCAGCATCGGTGGAAGCTAGGACTTTTCATTGCCATGTTGACCATGAACTCAACGACCTAGTGAAAAGATTTTGGATTCAAGAAGAAGTCTTTAGATCGCCCAAGACCCAACTTACTTTAGAAGAGGAACAATGCGAGGAAATTTTTAAGACCACTCACTCTCGAGACTCAGAAGGAAGATATATCGTGAGGCTTCCTTTTAAGTCACTACCGGTAAGTTTTGGGGAATCACGCACCGCAGCAGTGAACATGATTCATAGGATGCAAAAACGTTTTATTCAAAATCCATCATTTTATGACGATTACTCAAAGTTCATCAGGGAGTATGAAGACTTAGGGCACATGCGCCGAACGTCTGAACCTCCTAAATCCGCTGATCGGGTATTTTATTTACCACATCATGGAGTTGTGCGTGAGAAGAGCGACACAACTAAACTCCGAGTTGTGTTTAACGGATCTTTCAAGAGCCAACAAGGATTATCTCTCAATGAATTTCTTCACGAAGGTCCAAAGCTTCATGTTAATCTTCTAGACGTTTTAACACGATGGCGGATGAATCAGTTTGCTTTCTCATCTGACGTCACGAAAATGTTTAGGCAAATTCAGGTTCATTCCGACGATTGGGACTTTCAGAGAATATTGTGGCTTGAAGATTCAAATCTGGTGGAATTTCTCTTAACAACGGTAACGTACGGGACCAGTCCAGCCCCGTATCTTGCAAACAGAGTTCTTCGTCAACTTGCATCAGACGAAGGTCATTTTTATCCATAGGCTAAAGAAGTTATCGAAAAGAACACCTACGTCGATGATGTTTACAGTGGAGCTTCATCTATCTTAAAGGGTAAGCAGAAAATCAGTCAAATAATCAATCTTTTCAAGGCAGGTGGCTTTCCACTTCAAAAATGAGCAGCTAACCACGAGAGTCTGTTAGAAGATATTTCTATTCGAGATCGTGCTTCCTGTAGATCTTCGCATTCGATCAAAGATGGCCCTACACATCGCACATTGGGACTCAACTGACAACCTGTTCACGATCGGTTCATTTTCAATTCTGAACAAAACGGTGAACCCGTTGTCTACACGAAAAGAAATGTTTTGTCTCGTATTGCAAGACTTTTTGATCCGTTGGGATGGCTGTCGCCGGTGGTTGTACGAGGCAACATTTTTATGCAGGAGCTTTGGGAAGCTAATTTAAGTTGGGATGAAGCCATTCCTCTAAACCTTGAGCTGCGTTGGAAAACTTACATTCAGAAGCTTCAAGATATTAATTTAATCAGTGTACCAAGATGGCTTCGATTAACTTCATCATACATATCTGTAGAGATTCATGGTTTTGCCGATGCCTCTCATTCAGCTCTGGGTGCAGTCATCTATCTTCGCGTTATAAGAGCTATAGACGATATTCAAATCACAATCTCAACTTCAAAGACAAAAGTGGCTCCTATTCGAAAACCAAGCAAGTCTAGTATTCGATCGAGATGTGTTCGTGTCACTACTCCACGCCTGGAGCTATCAGCAGCGTTGCTTCTTACACGCCACGTCAATCATATGCGAAAAGTTTTGAATATCAAAGTATCAGCTATTCATCTCTGGACTGATTCCAGTACCACCTTGTTCTGGATTCAAGGACTAGGTGGAAAGATTTTGTACGCAACCGTGTCGCGCAAATACAAGAAATTCTTCCTGAGGCTCATTGGCATCATCTACCAGGTGAGGACAACCCAGCTGATCATGCATCTAGGGGTTTGTCACCACGCAAGCTACCTGAGAAGGCACTTTGGTGGTTTGGGCCTAGTTGGCTGCAACTTGACTCAAATCATTGGCCATCACTGTGTTTTAACTTGGATATAAACACAGATCTGGAAGAACGTCAGCCTACAGTAGCCTTTGCTACAAAACAAAAAATCGATACTGCTTGGGATCTTTTATGTAAGTATTCATCGCTCATGCGACTCCTGCGAATAACGGCGTGGTATAGACGTTCGATATCATTCTACAAAAATATCAAACAAAAAACAATCAATTCCAATGGAAACGTCGAGCCAAAAATCCTCAAATTATGTCGATGGCTGAAGCCTAAAGAACTAGAAGAAGCTAAGCTTTTTTGGATCAAATGCGTACAAGTCGAAAGTTATGCATTAGAAATCAGTAATCTATCTCGTTTACAGTCCATTCCTCGCAGCAGCTCAATTTATCGCTTTACTCCATTCATTTACTCTCATGGAATTCTTCGAATTGGCGGGCGGCTTCGCAATGCCCAAATTGATCCGGACACAAAGCACCCAATTATACTTCCACGTGAGTCAAACCTAACAAAGCTGATTCTGGACTATACGCATCAGTCCATACTTCATGGTGGAGTTCAATTAATGCTGGCCACGCTGAGACGGAACTACTGGATCATCGGAGGTCGCAATGCAGTTCGTAGAACTATCAATCGTTGTGTGGATTGCACACGCTATCGAGCAACAACATCAAAACAACTTATGGGCCAGCTTCCCATCAATCGAACGATTCCATCACGTCCATTCTTGCACTCAGGTGTAGACTATGCTGGCCCATTCACACTGAAAACCTGGCGAGGACGAGACGCTAAGAAGTATAAGGGATATTTAGTGGTGTTCGTGTGCTTCTCTACATCTGCAGTTCACCTAGAGCTTGCCACGGACTACTCTACAGAAGGATTCATTGCGGCTTTCAAGCGCTTCACTGGCCGACGGGGTATTTGCTCGACACTGAAAAGTGACTGTGGGACCAACTTTGTTGGCGCTGACATGGAGCTCCGTAAGTTATTTAATTCTGCCTCTAACAATATCAAATCTTTAGTAGATGTACTGGCCAATGATGGTACGAAATGGGCATTCAACCCTCCCGCTTCGCCTCACTTTGGGGGCAAATGGGAGGCAGCTGTTAAGTCAGCCAAGTTCCACATCAAGAGACTGATAGGAGGTGCCAGGCCCTTTCATCGTTGGAGACGCATTAACCACAGTTCCTGAGCCATCTTTAATACAGCTGCCCACAACAAAGCTTTCACGTTATCAACAGCTGCGTCAAATGCTAGAAAGATTCTGGCAGAGATGGTCTCACGAGTATCTTCAACGATTGCAAGACATTGGTAAGTGGCATCAATCATCAAAAAATATCAAAGAAGGAGCTTTGGTGCTTGTGGTGGATGAACGCTATCCTCCAAGCAAGTGGCCCCTAGCACGAGTTATTTCAACACATCCCGGTGCTGACGGACTTGTCAGAGTCGTCACTGTGAAGACACAATCAACAACACTTAAGCGCCCCATAGTCAAACTTTGTTTACTGCCAGTTTCCAATGAAGTCACCGAAGAAAAACCATCGAGTTAGGCAGCAGATATTTATTTTTCAACGCTCCAGATGAGACGTCGAAGCGGGCGGAATGTTTGAAAATATCATCAATTTAATTAAGCTAATCAATAGTTTCACTGAAGTATGTCTTTTAAAAGATCTCGCTGAAATCTGTCATTAAGTACCAACTTTGAGATAACATAAATTGTAGAAGACTAACTTGCTAACATCTGTCAATCAATATTACTTAATAAATTTCTTCTCTAAGAAAACGTGATCGAGTGAGGTTATCTTTCCAAATTGGAGTACTTTAATCTTTCAGGCAATTATCTTTACAGGCTACTTTAACTCTAAACCAAATCTAAGCCAAGCTTGGACACGTCCGCAGGGACATGTTTACGATGTGCGGACAAATAACATAGCGTGAAAAAATACACGGTGGAGAAACCTAGATTTGCAATACAAAACGAACATACTAGCGGAAATTTAGATGCGCAGCGTGCAAATCCCAATAAAGTCATAGAGTTCTCGCAAATAAATTTAAACTATTGCGAAGCCGCCCAGGATCTACTTGCACAAACGGCGAACAATACAAAACACAACATGACAGTGGAATATTGGTGGAGGATGAGAATAACAAGGCAGCGATATAGACATGCGGATACTACCCCTGCGACCGGAAGGACTTCAGGCAGCGGTGAAGGTTTGTATGTGCATGTATATGTTTGTATATATATGTATATGTTTGTATATTTCGACCAGACTTGAGCGTGGCGAAATACGAGCAGGTGCTGGACAGCTTCGAACAATGACACCAGAGCGGGAATCAAATGAACAATCAATCTTGCCGACCACTGTTTCTTTGTTCTAAGAAGGCAATTGAGTAGTAAAGTCCTCTCTCGAACAACTAACGTACTGGAATTTAATCATTACAGTCCTGCTATGCTGCAGAGGCATGTATGTATGTACAGTACATACGCCACTTTGAGATGGTTACTCTGAGAGAATGGTTTATCAAAAGATCTTTGGTCTGATCTGCGTAGGCGGCGAGTGAAGAAGGAGATGCAATGAAGAATTGCACGGCCAGTATAGCTACATATACCGAAATAGCTTAAAGAGTACGCGTAGAGCAAATCGTCATCAATGCCCTAACCAGGAAACTCTTCAAATTCATCCCGGGGCACGACGAAGTAGAGGGACTTCATAGATGTCGCTTACGATGTTTTGCAGCAATGGTTGATTATAGCTTGAACTTTAAAGTCCTCAATATGAATAACGACCGGTTGTATAAGAAAGTGGTTCTCCAAACAATTGATAATAGGGACAGCTGGCACGCGGTGTGGTTGGAACTAGCGAACTTTTGTGGTATGGATATAAATCTAAATAGCTCAGATTTTGGCACCTGGATAGCGGTACATTATCAATTAATATCAACGGTGGACATAAAGTACGGAGAGCGATTCTTAGAGCAGGCGGTGGGTTCCATGCATAGGATGATTTACAGCCGTTTATATCACAATCTTCGGCTGAAAAACTATTTTCGGGATGAACACAGCGTAGACGAGATGATGCTTAAACTACAAGGGGAGCTCCTATGCCTGAACTACAGACAGCATCGTGAGGATCTCCCTATATTATGCACCTTATACAACCTTGGTTAAAGATAGAACGTTTTGCATTTTGTTGGCAGTTGCCCATTTTTGAAGGAAACAAGAAGACACTTTCTCGGTAAGGACATCCTAACAGACCACGAAATCTTAGCCATGCTCAATGAATTGAACGTATCCAAGCTATACTGTTTTTGTAAGGTAGCCTTAGCATATCGTAATAAAATAAGCAATGAAAACTTTTAACTCGATTTTTTGTTCTTTTGTTATTGTTTTCCTTTTTTTATAAATATGAAATTGAAAATGTTATTTAGTTGTTAACCTGGCAGACGGCAATGCCATGCTATATGATTTATTTTAAATGCACTATGAATTTGTTAATGGTTACTGAAATAAAATCAATTAATCTGTCTTAAATCTGGTTCACTACAAGGTGGCCCAAAATTGATCACCCTATCGGAAGATGGGCACTAAAAAATTTTTTTCACGGTCCCACCTCTCTTGAGCATCTGACAAACATCCGAGAGTATTGTTGTCTCGAAAAAGCTCGAACACAGCATGAGTGGTTGCGCGAAGCTAGGCCCTGGCATTTAAAGAGCTGTTGCGCCAAATATTTTTTTTTTTTTTTTAGTGTCTCGTTTTGGCGATTTGCACTGGCCGGCAAGATCGCCCGATTTGACCGCTCTAGACTTTTTTCTTTGGGGTTTTTTGAAGTCATGAATCTATGAGAACAAGTCACAGACTCCAAAAGCTCTCAAAGAGAATATCCGACAAGAGTGCGAGAACTTATCACCCCTCCTTTCAAACAGCCAAGCAGCAATCAAATCCCTGGAGTCGACTTCTTTAAATTCTTTAGTAGCTTTAGACTGCCGATCGTCTCTTGCGGAGATGGCTGAGCAGTTCAATATTCACCTATGTTGGGTGCCCGGCCATAGAGACATTCGAGGGAATTGTAAGGCCGATGAACTCGCCAGTATAGGAATAACTTTACCCATCCGGGTGGATAAAGGCTCCTTAGGTAGTATACCAATCGCTAGTCGCAAACTTAAATTTAAGCTGGATGCTGTCGAGAGTTGAAATCTTAGGTGGACAAGTGGATCAACATGTCTAGCGACAAAACAGATTTGGCCAAAACTGGATCTAAAACGTTCTAAGAATTTGATTTCTCTCAACAGATTGCATATCGGCGCTATAATAGGTGTCATCTTTGGACACTGTCTGATTGGTAAACATGCTACAAGACTAGGCCTTTTTGCGAACAACTTTTGTAGAAGCTGCATGGATGCAAAAGAGGAAGAAACTATTCCTCACCTTCTTTGTTTCTGCCCAGCTCTCTCAAGTAGAAGGAAGCTTCGCTTAGGAGCTCCCTATTACAACGACTTAGGCGACCTGATAGATATCGATATTAAGAGCCTCCTACGCTTCATAAGAAGCTCAAAATGATTTTAGCGAGTAGGTATAGAGATTTTCTCCCATGATCCACGTGGTATCACAATGGATTATTGGTCTAAGTGCGGATGTGGTGAGTGCTGGTAGTGTAAGCTCCTCATCACTGAAGTGCTTGCTTGGCTTTCTTAGAAAGACAAGGAAATTCCAATAAAATGGGTAAATCAAGGTTTGCTCTCTGGTAGTACAATGGACCAGTTGCGTCTGAGTGCCCCAGTCGAGCGTTTCCTATTACGACAAAAAAAAGAAGAAGTGTGTTGACGATCTCAGCTGCCAAACATTCAACCTTACTTCTATACGCTGCCCCGATATGGGCAGGTGCACTGGCGAAAAATGAGTGCAGGAAGAAGCTATCATTAGCTCACAGGCTCTGCGCAATCAGAGTGATCAGCGGCTTCCGAACTATCTCCGACGATGCAGCCTGCGTTTTAGCTGGGATGGTCCCAATTGACATCCTCGCTGAAGAGATGCAGAGGGTATACCTTAGACGTCCCTCGAACCGGCAAGAGGCAAAAAGGATTAAGGAGGAGAAAAGGGCAGCATCAGCAACGCTGTGGCAAACCAGGTGGGACAGCTCTACCAAAGGCAGGTGGACCCACAAGCTCATTCCCACTATAAAATCATGGACAGAGAGAGCGAGGGGGAACTGTAACTACCACCTCACACAGTTCCTGTCCGAACACGGTGGCTACCGGAAATACATCCATAGATTTGGACACGAAAGTTCGCCCCTGTGTCCAGAATGTCCAAACGAAGAGGAGGACGCGGAGCATGCAGTGTTATACTGCAGACGCTTTGCAGAAGATAGAGCAAACCTGCCAAGTCCAGAAAATCTTGTAAGTCACATGACACGATCAGAAGGCGAGTGGATGGAGATCTGCTCATTCATAGTATGTGTGCAGAATGCGCTGCGAAAAGCAGAAGCCCTAAGAAGAGCCCAAGAGGCGGCCTCGGAGGCTAGAGCATAATTGCTAACCAGCCCTGCGAAGAAATACCTAACGCAGTACCGCGGGGAGAGTGGTTGAAGTGTGTAGGGTGTGTGTTTAGTACGTAGGCGTCATCATAATCTTCAAAAAGTAATGGAAAAAACACTTAAAAGTCCAAATAAACATTTTAAAAAAATATATGAAATTATGTCGTTCAATTTTAAAGATATCGCAAAACAACATCTGGTCAGTGCTTTTTGGGCCACCCACTATATGAGGAAAATTAGCAAACATCCAATTACGGTGGTAACTGGTTTCTTTCTATAATTGACTACAATAGTCAATATAAATCAAACTGTTTAAAAATAATTAAACGAGAATTACAATAGAGTGAACATATTTTTCGGGGGGGTTAGAAGGAATCGGTCAGTTTATTTTTTTGGTTTTAAAGACTATCTTGGAGTTATTTATTTTGACTCTTCGTGAAGGAGCCACTTAGTTTTCTTATTAAAGGATAGTCAAATTTCCCCGGCGATTCTAATTAAAAATCACTCGGAAATCTTTGAAACCGGTCAAAATCTCCTTTTCGTCTTTTTTCTTATTTCAAACACAACTAATCAAAGAATTGCAAATATCATTTCCGTAAGTAAGTACATCATAATAAGAAGTACATCTAGTCCAGACGACCATTCCACATTTTAGCGGGGGAAAATGTTTTTAAAGTATTCTCCATTTATAACTGATTCAGTCAGACATCTAAATTGCGATTATTCTTCCCAATCCAAAAAGTTGAAAATTAATTTACGGAAAATCTATTGACACATCAACTCCTAGCGTCCCACAACCAAATTATTGGTGCTATAAATGCAAACTGCTATAGTAGCTTTACAGATCGGCTATCTTTCACCCGCGCTTTACCGCGTTCTTGAAGCGTACGCGCCAGAAATGTGTGTCTAATGGTCAATCCCGCGTGAAACACTACGCAAATTTGTTGAGTGCTAGAGCATTTAATAGTTCAACGGTTTATGAACGCGCGCAAGTAAGTGGGAAAGCTTTGTGTTACTCGCGCCTGGCGCGCGTGCCATCCAGCGTATTTAAGCCTACACTCTTTTCATCTCTCAAGTAGTGCCATTAAACATGCACTCTTTTCCGCGCGAAAACGAAGAGCGCGCTGGAAAGAACGTATGTGTAAAAGCAGCTATTAACATTCGGTATTTGACGGTGAACTGGCCGCCTATTTAAATTTTGTCTAACGCCCTTTTAGAAATAAAGCTAGATTTGCTGATAACCCTGCGAGAATACCTGCTTCAGACTTTCTCTCGTCACAGAATACTTTGTGTCACAGTTACTGAGAAAGGGACGCCATAACCTATTAAATGAAATTCAATTAACAAAGTGCGGGATAGAGAGCATACCACCTTGATCAAAAAGTTCCCGGAATTTATTCAGAAAATTAAAAATACAAATTGTCTATATTGTCCCCTTCAAAGTAATCCCCATCGACTGCAACACACTTATGCCAGCGCTTGATCCAATCTTCGAAACATTTTTTATATTCGGTTTTCGGTATGTCCATCAGTGCTTCCTGCGATTTTTCCATTACTTCCTCTCGGCTGCTGAAACGCGTTCCCCGTAATGGTTTTTTAACTCGATTGAACAGAAATAAGTCACAGGGAGCCAAATCAGGTGAATTCGGTGGCTGTTGGATGGTATTTGTTGCATTTCTCGTCAAAAAATTACGAATAATGATGGCACTGTGCGACGGTGCGTTATCATGGTGCAAAATCCACGAGTTTTTTGCCCACAATTCTGGTCTCTTTCGGCGAATTGCTTCACGCAAACGTCTCATAACGCCCAAATAATACTCTTTGTTTACTGTCTGGCCTTCTGGCAAAAATTCATGATGCACTACACCGTTGTAATCCATGAAAACCGTGAGCATTGCCTTCTTTTTTGACTGAAAACGACGTGGTTTTTTTGGTCTCGGCTCATTTGGTGAACGCCATTCACTTGCGCCTGATGTCTGGAGTGCGTTTCGTACTCATAAACCCACGTCTCGTCTCCAGTAATGATCCTTTTGATGAATGTGGGACCGGATTCAGCCTCGCAAATCATGTCTTTTGCGACGTCAACACGGCCTCTTTTTTGCATGAAATTGAGGTCTTTTGGCACCAATTTTCCTGCTACACGACGGAAACCCAAATCATTAACCAAAATGTTTTGGACGGATCCATAGGCAATGTTCAAGTCCTCCGCTATCTCTCTGTTGGTTAATTTGCGATTATTGACCAACATTTCGTTTACTTTATCAATGGACCAACAGATTTGTGGCGTATCCGAGGGACAATTTTTATTTTGTCTTTGAGAAGCTTTCTCATAACGAAACTACTCTCGGATGTTTCGACAGGTGAGACCGTGGAAAAACTGTTGATGTTTTCTGGGATTCGAACATAGAACCTCACGCGACTTATCTATTTCGGAAGTTCAACGAAATAAAACACTAATCTCATCAGAGACTTAAACAATTTATTATTTATTATTATTTGCTATTACAATATACATATGTCGACTCTTCGGAGCGACGATTTGAAGTGGACGACTATGGGAATTTATAGATAACGTAACTCGCGCAATGGTCCGGCACACTAACCACAATGCCACAGCACTCACACAAAGACAAAAAGCAACACGAAGCTTAATCGACTCAAGCTCAACACTTCAATTTAAATACTTGCAAAGCCACATGTCAAACTTATTTCTAATAAAAGTAAAACATATAATTATCAACGCAACACAATACTCCTACAAGCTACTGTATTATAAAACATGTACCAGTACTATGTTCTTTTAATGCCAACCTATCTCTCACACTCGTTACCAATGACGTTTAATTTTTACCTTTCAATCAGTCGATTAATCACTTTTTCCCCATGCACCGTTGCCTGTTGCACATCCAGTTCAAAAGTGGATCCTATTATCCCTTCATCACAACCGCATTTTAAGTGGTCCATCGCTCTGTCCCTCTTTCGCCAACCAGTGTGTTGTAATGACGTTATCTGAATGATAAATAACATGGCATGTAATATAATCCATTGCATACAAGATAGACGACCACAAAAATGTGACATGACATGACATTATCTCCGACTTACGTTACATCAACCACGACAACAAAACCAAAATATCTATGCTCCACCACCAGTACCACTGCACCAACTGGCACTTATTGCAGTGACGGTACCCGTCATTTGCGCCAACGTCAATTCTTTGCGAGTTGTATCCATATCCAGTTAACAAAAGGCAGCAATAGTGTGCTGTAACACACGTGTGTAACGCAGCCGCAACAGCAGCAGTGTATCTTTTACATTTTGCTTAATCTGCGGATGGTATTCGTATCCGTTGGTCCCTCCTGTCACCTTATCAACCAACGCAGGAGCTTGACAGCTATCATAAATTCGCTGTCAGAGAACTGTCCATTTAACCGCAAATCGGGTAATCTGAGTCTCAGACGGCGTGTCAGCAGCATCCAGAGTCCGCTTTAGCAGTAGCTCCAGCTGCAGCATAGGTGCGCTCACACGACGCACATCTGAATGCTGCATCGCCTTCGCACAATGCGAGTTTCAGTACATTGTGCTTTCTTTCTCGGATGCACTTTTGAAACCGCTAACAGCAGGGAGCATTCCCAAAAAGGTAATCATCAATCCAATCGAGATGCGGATTGATGTATAGTACATTTGTGTGTGTGTACACGCTGGTTATTATCAAATGTCAGTTGGAGGCCAGATAATAGCTGGCGCTAATTAGGCTTTTTATGGCTATGAAATGGGGGCCAATTTGTTATGGACAGGTGAAGTGAACACAAAACCCTAAAATGTTCGAAACCAAAGTCAAGTCAGAGCAGAGTCAGGATGATGCATGCAGCTGACATTGCTTTGGTACGACGTCAACGAGAGAACTCTGCCTCCCATTGGACGTGCGGGCACTCATGAATGGCAGCTGCTTGCTTGCATGTAAATATATCACTGAAGCTTGTGAAACGAATGTCACTTGTTTTGCATCTAGATGACATTGATGAGTTTCCATTGGACGATGTATAGCACGGTCTATTAATTTGAGACAGAAAACGGATGCAAGCGGGAATATTCTATTCGAGTCAGGGGAATGACGAAAAGATGTCGATTTGGGTAATTAATGACTTTCATCATTGAAGTAAAAAAAAAAATATCAGAACTGAACTGATTTAGTTGGGTATTTCCTCTGGATTTCTTTTTTTAATTCAATATTAATTTACGTCTAGGAAACAATTCCTTGTTTGTAAAATGTAAATTCATGATTGCACGACGTAAGTTGGAAAGGATACACAGAAAGAGCATTTTGAAATAAGGGGACGTTGTTGGATATATTTTTCTTCCTTTTTCAGTGGGGTTATGATCCGAAAAACAACGGATCATTACCCTCCCACTTTACCGTATTTCTACTGATCCGCCTGTGGGGTTCGCCTATTTGACCTCAGAAAATATCGGCACGCCTGCCGATTTTGGATCACTCGGTTACTGAGGCAAATGAAATGCCGATGTCGTCGCACGTGTCTGATCCAGGTGTTTATAGGCCTGCCTTTCCCACATCGCGATTTCTTTGGAACGTGCATTGATATTGCCTTTTTAACAGGGTTCAGGAAGATTGTGCTAGGTCACAAATACCACATCTGTGCAGCTGCATGAAGTAATAGCATATATGGTATAGTCCATAAAATGTTTTTCTGTGATTGGTTCTAGAATTAAGTTACGAGTTCAAAGCCTTTTGAGCACCTAAAAGAATACTAAAGACTTAATATGCCAGCATTAAGCTGCCATCGCTGTTGGCTAACCTAACTTCGTCCTCATAAAAACACTAATTTGAATTCCTTGACACTAGGGGGCTTGGCCAGAAAATGTTGCATTGTTTCGTTTCCCTCAATTTACACAGCGCGCACATAAGTCTTTGTCCATTTTCATTCAGTCCGATTAAATCGTAGTGAGCTTTGAAAATCCCAGTGGTATAAATCTGATCGTAGCTATCGATGAAGTAATTTTGGCTCACTGCATAATCTAGAAATTTGTAGATACGAGTTGCTCTCAGTTGATATTTGTAATCTCCCTTAACCCTAGAACCCTACACATATTTTGCTTGTCTTTTCCTACCTAGGGTGCTTAGTACGTCTTCTTGCTTGCTTACAGACGTTTTCACGTCAAAAAAAATAAAATTATTTTTTTAAAGAAACAGGATGCTTAGGTGCACTGGGTAGTGTTCTAGGATTAATTGTTTATCAATTTTAGTTGTTTTATGAATGCCATATACCTGCGGTCCTACTCAAATTGTGAAACACTTTCTTCATTCCATTGTATGCCTGTCGATCTCATTGCCTTGACCTAAAACGATTTTCTTCTTAGCAATATTTGGTTCAGTTTATGGAGTAGTATAGTACTATCACACTGGAGAAGGTTTTATAAATGAGTTCGCATAATTACTTATTCTAGCGAATTTGGCGGTCTAGCTTCTCGATGTGTTTTTTTTACATTTTAGAGGTTTTTAATGATCTCAAAGGTAAGAACGAAACGCCTATGGATCCAAAACGGTGTATATCTGTAAGTCTGTCACACGCTTGCAATTTCTGAACTATTTGACTAAGAAGCTGGGGGTGGCAATGGTATAGTGGTAACCTCATCAATTGCCACGCCAATGGTTCATGGTTCAAATCCAGGTGTCAGCAAGCATTTATTTATTTCTCATGAAATATATAAAGCCAGTCAGATCAATTGCTAAAGCTTGGGTGAACACTACTGCGAAGGCATAACACTGGCAGTCAGGCGCGAACGCACGGGGGTGTTTTGGGGGTTGCTCATTAGAGTATTTGGATGTACGAAATATGAAAACCGAAGGAGTCAAACCTCATGTTCTACTTGCTGCTATACAAACTTCCCAATTTATAATATCCTTAACAGTGATTAAGCCAATTTGCAGCCTAATAAAAAATGTAAGTGAACTTAAAAAAAAAAAAAGAATGTGATCTCAGCTGCTGTATGGAATATGCAAACCATTTACGTAAGGAGATAAATGAAATGCGTCAAAACTCCGAAGTTAGATTCAGTCACACATTTGCTGGATCTAAAGAAATGGCAGACAAAATGGATATTCAATTAGTAGTCCCGCGGCAAGTTGTAAAATAAAAGAACCGTGGCAACTATGAAGGAGATCCTGAAGAATATTTCCGTCGGTCCATCTTTGTTCCTTTTTTGGACCGACGATGTAACTAAGGACTAGATTTCTTACTTACTTACTTTACTTATATCCTTTAACCACTCGGGTGGCATAGGGCGTTAACCACGCCTGCGCCATTGTGTTCGGAGTTCTGCAACGCGTTTGAGCTGCCTCCAACTCATTCCTAAAGAGCTCGATTCCTCCTCAACTGTTCTGCGCCACGTTTGCCTAGGGTGTCCCGCTATTCTGCCTGCCTGGGTGAGCGGATTCCAGTGCATGGCGTATTTTGCAATGGAGTTGTCTTCGCGCCGTAGGGTGTGTCCAATCCACTGCCACTTTCTTCTTTGAATAGTAATGCTTATAGGTTCTTGGCCCGTTCTCAGATAAAGTTGTTCGTTGGAGATGCGGTTCGGCCAAAAAATTCTCAAGATGATTCTTAAGCATTTGTTTACGAAGACTTGCAGCTTGCGTGTGTTAATGGTGTCCACCTTCCAGGTACTGCACCCATAAAGCAGCACTGATTCTACGTTGCAGCGGAACAGTCGTACCTTGGTTCTTAAGCTGATAACATTGCTTCTCCAGATTTTTGGACAGCATTCCGAACGCAGCTTTAGCCTTCCCGATTCTACTGCATACATCCAGTTCGCTACCACCGCGATTAGCCGAGACGACACTTCCTAAATATAGAAAGTTATCAACTATCTCGACTTCCTGTCCGGCAATATAAAGTTGAGCGCGGTTGTTTGCCTCAGCTTCTAGATTTTGGGCCATCAAATGAAGATTCATTATCCGATGTGAAAGTACACAAACATCATCAGCGTAATCTAAGTGTTTAAGGTAAGATGTCGTCGTCCAACGAATTCCATAATTAGCTTCCGTCAATGCCGCACGGAGTACATCGCTGATAACCACCAAGAACAATAGTGGTGACAGTATGCACTTTTGACGTACTCCACTTTTGTCTTCAAAATCCTCCGACACCTTACCATTGTGCACGACGTGACACTTACCGCCCTCGTATGTAGCCTTGATAATAGCTATAAGTTTTTCTGGAATGCCTCTCCTGCGCAAGGCCAACCAGATAGCATCTCGATTCAAGCTGTCGAAAGCCTTCTCGAAGTCGATAAACAGTAAATGTAGCGGAGACCTATACTCAACGCATTGTTCGATTATGATCCGTAAGGTGTTTATGTGGTCGATGCAGGAGGATCCAGCGCGAAAGCCTGCGTGTTCGACATCGAGAGTTGAATCTAAATGTTCTTTAATTCGTTCTAGAATTATTTTAGCTATTATTTTAGCCATGGCTGGAAGAACGCATATGCCTCTCCAGTTACCGCAATCTATCAAGTTTCCCTTCGTTGGAAGTTTAATGATCATCCCCCTTTTCCACTCCTGTGGAAATTGTTCACTATCCCAAGCTCTCCGTATTAGGGGATGCAGCAAATCTGCCGATGTATTTGGCGCCACTTCAAATAGCTCGGCAGGGATGCCATCAATACCCACCGCCTTGTTCTTCTTGAGGGACTTGATTGCTGTTGTTATCTCGGTTTTACTGGGAGGTGCGGTGCGAATTCGGGAATTTGTTGCTTCGAACTGCTCATTCCAATTCGAGATCATACCGCCATCGGCCAAGCCATTTAGCACTGTAGCAAAATGTTCTCTCCATCTAGTGAGCTGATCCGCATCCGAATTCAGAAGGTTACCGTGTAGACTCTTCACTGGATGTTGTTTGGAGTTTCGACCACCAATGAGCTCTTTAGTGATGCTATAAACAGTCCTACTGTCGCACCTACTCGCTGCTTCTTCAGCCTTTGAAGCCAGTGAGTTGACATATTGACGTTTGTCACGTCTCACACTACGCTGCACTTCTTTCTTGTTCGCACGGTATTGGGTTTCAAGCTAGGTTCTCTCTACTGCTGAGGCCGCTGCAATCGGAGCCTTGATTTCTGTACGCTCATCGATCCGTCTCCAGGTGTCTGTAGAAAGCCATGTGCGGTGGTGTTTCTGCTTTTTACCGACATACCATGGTACGTGCGTGCCCCAGTCGCAAAAGCATTTTTCACAGCACTCCAGTGGTTATCCATGTTCTCTTGCAGTATGCTTCTGATTGCTTCTGCTTCTAAGGCAAGATGGTCCCTGAACTGTTGGCGCACTTGGGGAACCTTGAGTCTGTCGATATTAAACCTGGTGATGTTAAGTAGGGTTGAGCGGTTGCTGTTGACGGATGCAGTATGATGGCGTAAATGAGCTACCATAAGATGGTGATCTCGTTATAGTCCGACGTCAGCTCCACGTCTGTTTCGGATTTCTTGGCCATCGAGAACTCCTTTCTAAAATTCAAAACATTCTACCGGGAAAGTGTTCTAAGCTGGAAACAGAAGAAATACGTAGCACTATCAACGTATTTTTAAAAGAATGGCCAAATGACATCAAAAGATGTACTGATGATATTCGAGACGAAATGACGATGTGGCGCAGGTAAAAATGTCTTTCTTTCATTTTCTTGATATCTGTTTGAATGTTAAATTAACTATGGTTGCAGACATTGCTTAAATATTCCGACTGATAAACGGCCAACAAATTTTATAGACGCTCTTAATTGTTGCGATTCAACGTTGTACCAAACAATACATCGCTTAATGCAGATCGGTGCAACACTTCCCATATCTGTGGCATCAAGTGAACGGTCTTTTCTTGTCTTCGCAGATTTAAAACTTATCTGCGTAGCAAGACTAGTGAGGTGCAGTTAAATGGCTTGATGTTGCTTAACATATATAGAGATATTGACGTGAATACGAAGGTGTTATAGATATGATGGCTAAAGTACCAAGACGTATGGATATAATTTTGTAAAATATTCCAACAATAAATTATATTATATTATTATATATATTATATACATTATATAATTTATATTATATTATCTAATAATAAAATAATTATTTATGAAAAAATAATACTTGTTTTTCAACCCCCACGTAATACTTGTTTTTCAACCCCCCACCGTTTCTCGAAAACTACTAGATATAGGTACTTGACATTTGGACAGTTATTCCTTATTTTGCCTAGATGCGAGATAACAAGGGATTTTCCGAAATTCAAGGTGTAAGTGGCATAAAGACGGTGGAGATCGAATTTTCCATCTGTAAATATTGATTCCACAGCCGTAGCTCAGTACTGGCTCTCCGGATTAAAAAATAAAAAACAGATGAATTTCGTAAATTCACCGCTGATTAATTTAAGATATAAAGCATCCTTCTGCGTTGTCCTGAAGCTGAGCAGTGCTAAAAACAATTAATCAAATCATCGCCCACAATTTTCCTTCAGTGGAGACCACGACCAGCAGTCATGCAGCAGTGGCTATCGTTGCAATAGTATGTGCGTGTGAGTAAATCGGCGCACTTCTTCTTCTTCCTTTTATCAGCGAGGTTATGATCCGAAAATAAGGGATCACAATCCACCCACTTCACCGCATTTCAGAAAATATCGTCAGGCCTGCCGATTTAGGATCACTCGGTTACTGAGGCCAAGGCGTTTATAGGCCTGCCTTTCCCACATCGCGATTTCTTTGGAACGTGCATTGATATTGCCTTTTTAACAGGGTTCAAATGATCTCTTCTTTGAACGTGGCAATACCAGCTGAGCCGGTCGCGCTCTATCTTTTCTACGATGGTTTCCTTGAAGTGAAACCTTCTGCGGATCTTCGAACTTCTTATTCGATCAAGCTTTGTCGCTCCTGCTGTCATGCGAAGCATCTTATCTCAGCTGCCGTTAATTTACGCTCATACGTTTTGTACATCGTCCAACATTGTGAACAGTATGTGATCGCTGGACGCATAACTGCGGTGTAGAGCCTTCCTTTCAACTTAACTGGCATTTTTCTGTCACAGAAGATAGCGGAATTTTCTCGCCACTTCCTCCACCCCACGCTTACGTGATGATTAATGTCGTCATCACAGGTTGCTTTGCTATTGATCTAGATCTCAGATATTTGAACTTTTCGCACTTGGGAAGCTTTGTTCCATTCAAATAAATGTCTGGAATAGGCCTGAGTTGATCAGAGAACGGGCAGCACAAGTACTCTGTCTTTTTTGAACTAATGCGATTCCCATTTTCCTCCAGAACATCCACCCACACATCAAGTGCTCGTTGCAGGGATGTAGGATCCTCACTTATGATTGCTCCATCGTCAGCAAAGAATAACTGATGTACCTTGGTGTCCATCAATTTAGCTTCAAGCAGATAATCAAGGACTGTAATAAAGAGCAAATGACTTAAAACGCTTCCCTGGTGCACCCCGACTTTGATTGGAAACTCTTCGGTTACTCCAACGGGGCATCCTACTCTTGTCTTTGCTCCTTCGTACATATCCATGATCATATGTACATAGGTTTTTGGAACCCCTCGATGTCTTAGCGCCACCCATATCAGATCTCGTGGTTGTCTGTCGAATGCCTTTTCAAAGTCAACAAATACAATGTGCAAATCCCTTAAGGAATCACGATGTTTTTCCATTATGATCCTTTTACATTGAATTGCATCTGTGGTTGATTTACCCGAGACAAACCCGCACTGATCATCAGATAGCCGTATTATTTTTCGCAGTCGACCACCTAATACCCGCTCAACGATCTTCATGGTGTGTGACACCAGCTTGATCGAACGGTAGTTATCACAGTTTCGCGTATCACCCTTCCCTTTGTACACAGGGAGCAGGAAGCTTTCCCTTCATTAATTGGGCATTGGGTCACCTCTCACAAATTTGGAGATGAGAATTCTGAGCCATCTGAACCCGATGTCTCCCATCTTTTTCCAGAACTCAGAGGGCATCTCGTCTGGCCCAACCGCTTTTCGTTTTTTGGAGTATTTGACCGCCTCACTAACTTCTTCGACTGTAATGTCGGGTATTTCTTCACAGTTGGGGGTGGCTCTTGGAAAGTATAGCCGGGGAAACTGTTCATTTAAAAGTTCTTCACAATACTGCCGCCACCTCTGCAGAATTTTCTCGTCATCCACAAGAAGCTGGCCATGAGCATTGTTAATGAACTTTGGCGAACGAATCTCCTGAGCATTCCTCCTTCTTTGGGCGGCTATTTTGAAGACCAAAAATCAAATCCATTTTCCAGAAAATAGAATAAAAAATCAAATGAAACCAAAATAGAACACACGTGTATGTATTTACTTTTTCACAATGACAGCGAAGAAAATATCAAAATAGAGCACTATCTCTCATGATAAATAATTGAAATTGGCCTAATCCTGGTATTCACGACGCTAGACTGCCGATTTTGAGGGTCCAGCTAATACCGAGTACCAACTAATACTCGGTACCAAATTGACATTAGTACTTTGTGAAGAAATGACTTGATACCGATTTGAGTACTACCAACTGATCTAATACAGATTTCGAGAGCTAAGCTAATACCGAGTACCAGCTAATACTCGGTACCAAATCGGCGTTAGTACTTTGTGAAGAAATGACTTGATACCGATTTGAGTTCCAACTTTTGCTCTAATACCGGTACTAGCGCTAGTACTCGGTGAAGAAATGGGGCGTTAGACTTTTGGCGTTTTGACCTATCGAACACCAATAAATGTTCTGATCTGTGATTGCCTACGTAAAACCAATTCATTAGGGCATTTTTGATCCAGCGGAGATTTGACCTGCATATATGGATATGTGGCATGTCGTACTGATCAGTAATTGAAGTGAGGTTTTACAAAATTGTTTACCAAGAACCCGGCATGCCATCATAATACACGTCTCAGTTAATCAAGGTCTGAATAATAAACGAAATCGTTGCAGCCCTTTTGGAAAATATAGATTTTTCTCCAAAATACGGGTATCTTCCGTAGTTTCGCTAAATGATATCTTTTTTTTAATATCTAGAGAGAACAGATCAAATGCTAAATGAGTCCGATTACCTTGAAGTACTAGAAGGTAAAGCTTTTAGCGCCCTTATAATTTAATATTTGTTTTCTTTCCTTCAGCTAAAAGACGTTATCGGCAAAATCTGATGTTTAAATTACGTGCGCCACTGTCGCAATAAGGATTGAGACATCACATCGTCAAGTGTGTACACTGTGTATCTAAACCAACTTCCACTACATTCCCTAGATTCCCAGACGATTCTATCACATTCTGTCACTCAAAGCCTGTTTTTCCTGTTAAGTCCATCCCTAAACACTAATTACTCCGCTCAGTGATATGTTTACCATTATTTAAACGCACAGACACATATTTTTATCACAACAGACTCTGTCTCACAGGAAAACTAATGTCACACAAGTGACAAGAACATTAATTCCTAAAAGAACCCTTCAAGTTCCCATTCTCGGTGTCTACACCTACGAGTACCCACCAACCATGCGATATGGCCAAAATGATAAATTTTTCATTGTGGCTTCAATTCTTTCCATGATTGGTCTGGTACCAGGAATCGCGATCACAGTGTGTGCATTCGTGCCTCCTGCGCTCAACACGAAATGCTAATCGACGACCAATTCATAATGTGTCCCGCATATAAACTCGTCGTGGACATTTTATGGAATCACATCCTCATCTGGTGTTGTCATCGGCTCTTTTACGAACGGCAGCACGGTGGCTAAGGCAGTGGATAGGACTACAACGACGCAGGAACCTCTCAACTGATCATATTACATTAATCAACTTAACTACTGTCCAGCAAACCAGTTGTAGCCGTCGAACAAACGTGTGCACATATAAGTATCTCTTGGCTGGTTCGAGGAATCGCAGGCAAAGCCATTGAAACCCAATTCCAAAACCAGGTGCTGATTGGATTCGCTTCTGGTGAGCTGTAGTGCGATGGACACTGTTTCTGTAGACGATGACGACGGTGGAGATGGGGATTGTGATGGTTTCATGGAAGAGTCCGATTGCTAGTGTGCTGCTTACCCATGTGCATGATGATGAATCTTGCTCTCTACAGTTTTTCTCCGTCTTCCTTGTAACCAAGTGTCATTATTGTTGTTCAGTCGAGGGAAGCGTGAAAGGTGACCAAGAAAGACCCCGTATTGCAGAAGAAACCAGAACAACTCAATTAGGAATTCATTTCATGTTGGATTAAGTTGAACACCGCCTTAGAGCCAGCAATGCAGGAGGGGCACCACTACAACACGAATTTTCAAATCTATTCTGTATGTAAGTGTTAAAGGCTAGGCAGGGATTGAGAGACGCTTATGATTTCAAATGTTGACACTGGCGACACTGTCACCGGTCGTTGGTTATGATTTATCCAGCTGAGATCGGTACATCTAGATAGCCCATCACGCCTAACCGCTTGAATGGGGAAGAGTGCACGCTTGCGTTCTTGCTCTTCGAGTCTGTGTCGGTGGCAGGGGTATACTGATGTTTTGCATATCAGCGCCTGGTATCGGCTGCGCAGAGTGAGCTCATATGCGTTGACTTTATGACTTGGAGATGTGTATACGCTGGATATGGATTAATTTATGATCATTGACTTGATTGCATTTTAAGTAGCCAACACGCAACTTTTAAGGATGCTTCTATGAGTGGCGTCAAGAGAATTTGATGGATGGTTTTATGACAGTTAACACTTTATGAGTTGTTGCTTTCCGCTGTATATCCATATATATTTACTTGTGTTTGCGGTCTTTGTAGGGAAAATCGCGTTTATAAAGTGAGGCAGTATCACAGCAAATGCTTGATCGATTCCGACGGCACAATGTCCGATGATTACTGCGGTGAGTATGCAGGCAGAGGAACTGTCAAGCTGTACCAGCCTCATCGTGCTGTTAAAAATAATTTCTGGCCATGGTGTGCGAGAAATAACTCAGTTACGCCTCGAATGTCATAAACAGCAGTTGTGTTATACAGATTTCTAATCCGTGACAGTGTAGAGTTTTCAGCCACAATGTTGCCCGTAGTATTACCAATAGTATTACGCCAAATATTTGGCGCAACAGCTCTTTAAAGTGCCAGGGCCTAGCTTCTCGCAACCACTCATGTTGTGCGCGTTATATTTTTCACACGAATGGGAGGGACCTACAGTTTAATGCCGAATCCGAACGGCGATTTGAGAAGCTTTTCGTGACAACAATACTCTTGGATGTTTGTCAGACGCTTGCGAGAGGTGGGGCCGTGAAAAAACGTTTTGGTATTTTCTCGGATTCAAACTTGGAACCTCATGCGTAGTGATCCGATACACTAACCACTTACGCCACGGCGCCCACTTCTATGCCATTTCCATATTTCTATGTCCGAGAATACAAGACAGTTTCATTCTGTGGTGCCTAATTTGTAGAGCAATGCAACATTTCTTAAACGCTGTTGGTTAGATTGTACAGTGCATACGTATCTCAAAACTAATCACCTCACTTTAATATATGAAGATATGAACTGTAAAAGACTTATGAAAATTCCGTACTCATATTCTGTACGCTAATTTTGAAAAATAATACCCACCAAAATATGACAACAAAATGAAAAATATTTGAAAAAAAAACCAGTTCGTTCCGAAGTTACACTCAAACGAAATTACGTGATTAGTTTTGGGACAACAACACTATTCCAATCTATTTTTGAGCAGCTTGACTGTTTGCCAAGACCGCTTTTTCAGGTTACTTTTCCGTACAAAAATTCCATATTTATCGATTTTCTTAATGTTTTCATTTCTGTTTCAATGTTAGTGTTTTATGCCTCCTCTTATTAGCCATTTCCAAGCAAAATTATACTTTTTTTATAGGCTTTTGCATCCATTTGGCTTTTGTTCTTGTCGGTTAAAAATGTGCTCGGACGTTTATTTATGGTTGCAATAGGTAGTTTTTATTGCTTTGGTATTTTTAAAATCAAAAATTAAATTACAATTTTGGACAGGTGATAACAAGATATTACACTGCAAAGGCAAATGGTATGAATTTAGATCGTGGATTACCATAGGTTGGCTAAATATAATAGTTCCGACATGTTGGTTAGATAAAGATCTAAAGTTGAGGGATTGTGTCTACAGTTTGAGGGGATATATGCGGGGTGAGGAGGATATAAGATTTCAAAAGGATGTCTAGCATTTACATCTGTTAGTATGCTACCCCAGATATTAACTCATAAACATCCCCAATTCCTATGTCTGGAATTAAGGTCACAACCAATTAAATAGATATCAATCAGCCCGATAAATTTTCTCAGGTAATTACTAAAATCATAGCGATTTCGCAAGGATACAGATGCACCTGGAAAATACGCTGAAAGCATTTTTTATGGAACGACCGTTTACAAGTGGTATTTCGATACCTGCTGCTTTATGGGTACAGTACTTGGAAGGTGGACACCATTAACACACGCAAGCTGCAAGTCTTCGTAAACAAATGTTTAAAGATCATCTTGAGAATTTTTCGGCCGAACCGCATCTCCACCGAACAACTTTATACGAAAACGGGCCAAGAACCTATAAGCATTACTATTCAAAGAAGAAAGTGGCAGTGGATTGGACACATCCTTCGGCGCGGAGATAACTCGATTGGAAATATGCCATGCGGTGGAATCCGCTCACCCAGGCAGGCAGAATAACGGGATGCCCCAGGCAAACGTGGCGCAGATCAGTTGAGGAGGAATCGAGCTCTTTAGGCATGAGTTGGAGGCAGCTCAAACGCGTTGCAGAACTACTAACAACACGCCTTATGCCCCCCGAGGGGTTGAAGGATCTTAGTAAGTAAAGTAAAATTTTCGATACCAATAGTTTCTATTAACTTTGTACTAAAAATAGGAAGTAACGATAGTATTTGTACTCTCGATTAGATAAATTCATTTTTAAACTTAACCAAGTTTTCGTTACTAGACCTATGTCAATATTATGATTGCTTTGGAAAGAAAAAAATTCAACTGCCTCGTCTCGAATGCTTTTAGCATTCTTCTTTATAGCAAGTTGAGTACATTTGTAGCGCAAACTATATTTGTAGTTAAGCCATAAGCGCCTGAACTACGACCCGGAAGACGAGCTCCTTGTTGCTATTGTCAACGAGCAGGAGCCCTGCGGTCGCCTGACCATGGACCAGTGGATTACCGTCGAGGAGAAGTTTCAGGATGCTCTGTGGAAGAAGATGTCTTCCACTGAGGATAGTGACCTTCAATTCGACGGTGCTGGATGGGAAGGGGGCCGGAAGGTTGTTGCCTGTGGGAACAAAGCCTCTGCTGACTTCCTCAGACAGTTCATTTCGGAGGTTGGGGAAGTATGTAGCGGGTCTCAGCTCAAGTGCGTGACTGTGGCGCAGTTGGCTAGATACACTCCGCCCAAAGCTTGGGTCTGGGTTCCGCTGCCTTACACCTACCCAGAAAAACTGCTTGGTCTCCTCCACATGCAGAACAGGGAGTTGAAGGCCGATACATGGAGGGTGCTGAAGACAGGACCTCGGAAGCAGTTTGGTCAGCACTTCTTGCTGGCCCTAAATAGTGAATCGCTGCCATTCCTTGAAAAGACCAAAGGGATGGTGCGACATAGTATGGGGAAGGTCATGCTAAAGCTCATGACCAAGGGTGTTGAGGAGGAGGAGGAGCCCAAAGATGATGGAAGTGATGCAAATAAACCTGCATCACAGTAAGGCTGCGACGGCATGCTTGATCAACTATATTATCAAGCATGACGTCTCGGCCATACTGGTACAAGAGCCATGGATCAACGACAACAACCAGATCCAAGGGCTCAAAAATAAGAATTATACGTTATTTTACAAAGCGAACGAAGGTAAAATCAGGGCTTGTATACTTTTAAATAACAATATAAGGGCATTTCTTTTGAATAATTTCAGTGACGGCGATCTAGTAGCAGTCTCCTGTGAAAGTGAGGGAAGAAAACCGCTGTGCCTGGTTTCTGCCTATCTCCCGTACGAGCTGGCGGGGATTCCATTTGGTAAAATGAAGCAGTTGGTAAGGAAAGACAACTGGCTCTTCATCGTGGGCTGTGATGCAAATGCGCATCACTCGCAATGGGGTAGCAGTGATACCACTACAAGAGGTGAGTGTCTTTTCGATTTCATTCTTTCGACCAAGCTCACCATATGTAATAAGGGATCTACGCCAACTTTTGTAGTTAGGAACAAACAAGAAGTGATTGACAACACTAGCTTCTTGTTCTGATCACCTAACGGTAGAAAAATGGAGAGTCTGATCACAGATGGATACACTTCCATATTAATTTCCAAACTAGGGCTAGCAACAGCTACAGAAACCCTAAGAGTACAGACTAGGGTATGTACACAGAGCTAGTAAGGAAACATCTTAAGGATGGGCCTATTCGCAGCGGCGACCCTCAAGATATAGATAAGGCGGTAGATAACTTAGGCAAACTAATAAACATGGCATTTGAAAGGGCCTGTCCACTAAGAAAGAAGTCCAAGAGGTCCCAACCTCCTTGGTGGAGCAAGGAAATCAACTCCAAGAAAAAACAGGTTAGGCATTTCTACAACAGGGCTAAAGAAATAGGGGACGGTACTACATGGGATGAATATATGAACCGCAAGCGGGAGTTTAAGTACTTAATTAGGCAATCAAAAAGAAAGTCGTGGAAGAAATTTTGTCAGTCCATTGCGGATACTAGTGAAGCTTCCAGACTTCGCAAGATGCTAGCTAAAGACACTTCTGTCCCAAGCTTCATCAAAAAATCTGACGGCTCGTGGGCAGAAAGTAGCGAAGAAGTTTTAGAAATGTTGATTGAAGCTCACTTCCCAGGAAGTAGATCGCCAATGGATTCTACTACTCATAGCTACTCGTATAATGGTAGGTCAATAAGGGACGACGTAGAAAATCTCATTACATGGAAGAATCTGCGATGGACTATTATGTCATTCGCACCATTCAAGGCACCAGGCCCTGATGGAATTTTGCCAGCTATGCTGCAAAGAGCTCCAGCCAAGGTCAGAAACAGGCTTAGGGAAATTTTTAAACATTGTTTAAGGTCATGCTACGTACCAGTGGCATGGAGGGAAGTGCGGGTTATATTTATACCTAAGGCAGGTAAACCAAGCCACATTTCAGCGAAAGACTACAGACCCATAAGTCTCTCGTCATTCCTGCTCAAGACACTTGAAAGGCTTCTTGATATTCACATCAGAAGCAAGTGTTGCAACGGCATTCTATGCAAAGCTCAACATGCATATTTGAAGGGGAAATCGGTGGAAACAGCTTTACGTCGTGTAATAGGGAAGATAGAAGCTAGCCTTCACTATAAGGAATTTGCACTAGCAGCCTTCCTTGACATAGAAGGTGCTTTCAATAATGTAGAAGGTAGGGCCATCAAACAGGCCCTGGAATCTATGAATGTCGAGCATAGCATTACCAATTGGCTCTGCAATATGCTCGGCACTAGAAACATTAACTCCACTATCGGAAACAGTTCAATAAGAAAATCCGTTACCAGGGGGACTCCCCAGGGAGGCGTTATCTCACCCCTCCTCTGGGTTCTAGTCATCGATGCGATACTTAAAGAACTAAGCAATACAGGTATAAGCGTCACTGCTTACGCGGATGACGTGGTGATTTTGGTTCAGGGTAAGTTCCTTGATACATTAAGTGAAATGATGGAATCAGCTCTTAATAGTCTCGAAAAATGGGCTAGAGGGTATGGACTACACGTCAACCCGGATAAAACTGAATTTGTACTCTTCAGTAGAAAATACAAGATACCACCCTTCAAACTGCCTAAGCTAGCAGGTGTGGAGCTTTCCCTTTCGGATCGCGCCAGATATCTTGGTATAATGCTGGATAGGAAACTAAATTGGAAACTTAACATACAGGAACGAGTCCGCAAAGCATATAATGCTCTCTTCATCTGTAAGCGGACCGCGGGGAAAAAATGGGGCCTGAAGCCCGCAATGATGCACTGGCTATACATCATGGTAGTCAGACCCATCCTTACGTACGGGGCTCTTGTGTGGTGGAAGGCAACGAATACGAAAAAAACACGGGATATGTTGGCCATGGTACAAAGATCAGCCTGCATTGCCATCACGGGTGCTCTACGCACAACACCTACGGCTGCACTCGAGATCTTCCTGTATCTCTTACCATTAGACCTACAAATCAAATTTCAAGCGGGCAACAGTGCGCTTCGGCTCACTAACGTTGGTCTCTTCAGGACCAATAATATAGGACACAGCTCCATTCTCAAGGAATCTTTTCCTAGAATACCTGACGAATCGGACGATATACTTGGCACCTTAGACTTCGACACACCATATGAACTACTGTATCCTATTAGAGAGGACTGGCAAAGGAAGACAGTCTCTGTCCACAACGAGATTGCAATATACATAGATGGTTCTAAGACCAGTGAGGGCACGGGGTCAGGTATTTACTCGAGAGATACGAACCTACAGGTGGCCCTGAGACTTCCGGACACATGCAGTGTGTTCCAAGCAGAGGTTCTAGCTGTACTTAAAGCTGCGGTGTTACTTGAGATGGGATCAATATCCGATAAGAATATCGCTATCTACATTGACAGTCAGGCTGCGCTAAAGGCGCTAGAGTCTTACGTCACCAAATCTGAGTTAATCAGGAATTGCCGCACAATGCTTAGGGCATTATGTACGCAGAACCGAGTCAGATTATGTTGGGTACCTGGACACTGCGATATCGAAGGCAACGAGCAAGCCGACGCGCTGGCTAAAAGAGGAGCAGGGCTCCCACGTAGCGATATAATTGGTAGTATTAAACCACCAGGGTGCGTGGCTAAGGGAATTATCCGGGATAAAATCATTGACACGGCTATCTAAGATGGTCAAACTTAGATGGTCCCAGGGTGTCCAAGGTCTTGTGGCCTGTGTTAGATCGCAGAAAATCTGGGGAGATAATTAACTTAGATAGATCGAGGATAAGAACAGCGATAGGAATACTCTCTGGCCACTGTCTCCTAAAGAGGCATGCCATGAGATTAGGGTTATCCGATACGGATGTTTGTAGGTACTGCGATGACCTACATGTCTCAGAGGATATAACTCATATACTCTGTGAATGTAAAGGAATTGCCAGGATAACGCTAAAGTACCTGGGTAGATACTTCTTCGATAACTTGGAGGAGGTGAGGTCCTTGAACCATATCAAGGATCTCTTCAGATTTTGTAGGGAGATTAATTGCTTGGTGGATTGGGTTTAGGTCTTTTGCCGTGAAGGTTTCCTAGGGATCGCGATGGGCCAACTTTGGTGCCTAGTGTTTTATGACAACCTCATAACCCTACCTAACCTAACCTAACCTAACCTAAGCTCTTTAAAGTGCCAGGGCCTAGCTTCTCGCAACCACTCATGTTGTGTGTGTTATATTTTTCACACGAATAGAAGGGACCTACAGTTTAATGCCAATTCCGAACGGCGATTTGAGAAGCCTTTTCGTGACAACAATACTCTCGGCTGTTTGTCAGACGCTCGCGAGAGGTGGGACCGTGAAAAAACTTTTTGGTATTTTCTGGGATTCGAACTTGGAACCTCATGCGTAGTGATCCGACACACTAACCACTTACGCCACGGCGCCCACCCCCGATCTGTGATCACGTTCCAATTTCTCGCCAAACTCCTTTCAAGACTGTTCTCTCGCTGTTTTCACAGCTAATTTGCAAGTTCTTCGCGCCTTAGTATACCGATTTCGAGAATCGGAGTTCCCCACACCTTAAAGGCCCTCTTCTCCTATTTGATGGCTTCTTGAAATCCGGCCGTTTTAAATCAAGCACACATTTTTGTTAATTTTCTTTAGTTTTGCGTTATAACTTATAGCATTCAGTTTCAACAATACAAAATATTATAAAAAAGAAACGTAACAAAATATATTAATTTAACAACTCAAACATAAAATAAATGTAATAAATTAATTGAAAACGCATTTATGACATTATTAAATTCATTGGCAATAAAAGATTAAATAAATAAATAAAAAGTTAACAATGTTAATTTATAATACACATTAAATGGCACAGTATCTCTTTTATTGTAAACAGAATTAGAAATTTTTCTTAAGAGGAGCGGAAATCGTTACTGATTTTTAATTTATTTTATGTATCTACAAACTTAAAATTCAAGCAAAAAATTACCAATTCGTCAGAAGGCTCAAATATTGCCACATCTTTCAATAGCTCCTTAGGCAGTAAAATTAATTCCACAGTATCTGAACTTAACCTATTTCTCAAACCGTCCTTTATTATGTTTAACATATGAAAGTTAATGATATGAGTCAAAAGCAAAAAACATAAATAAAAATTAGGTAGACTTTTTGGAAAAATGTAGCATAATGAAGGAAAGATGTAGTATGTAGCATGCTACTTCAAAATTTACCAGTTTTGCTACATATGTGGCAATATTGGCAACGCTGATCTGAACTCAGGGGATCATAACCCTCCTATTTCACAGCACTTCTACTGATCCAACTGTGGGTTTCGCCTGTTTGACTACAGAAAATATCGTCAGGCCTCCCGATTTTGGATCACTTCTGAGGCAAACTAAATGTTCGTTTTATTGCATTTGTGTTATCCAGATGCTTTTAAGCCTGTCTCTCCTTCGCGATATCTAATAAGTATATTGGCTATGTCTGCGAAAGCGATAGCGTTCCTTCACAAAACTACCAATGCACCACACTCACGTTTGATCACCCCTATAATGACTTTAATTACATCTAAGTATAATATGTATATTTGACAGCATACATATAGTACCTCTATATTAATAAATATTAAATAACAAGTAATTAACTTAAACTAATTATTCAATGCTAAATGGTATTTATTTCGATAGCTTGGCATACTCTATATTGGATTGCTGACTCTACCGATGTTCACTCCATTAATGTTTTCTGTATAAAAATATTTATGTTTTCTTTACCTGTTTCTATTGCTATTTTTCATAAATTTTTTTTTTTTGTACTCAGCACTCAAAAGTTATATTCGACTTTTATTTTTAATAACACTTTTGCAAAAAGTAATTTGTTTCTAATCTCTACGTAATGTTCAATATGGCAAACAAGTAGAAATCCGTAGAAACCATACTTGTCTTGTATACGCTCTAAGGTCTGAAATGGAAATCATAACATACGTGATATTATTCGCTAAATGTGGTCTCATCCACTCATCTATTCAGAAATTTTGTTAAAGTAAGAAACCTACGATGTGTAGGAGATAGGGATGTCCATATTCAGAAACGCTTAATCAAATGTTCTTTATTTCTTATTTCATTTGGTAACACAGAGTTTCATATGAAATTACTACATGTTCCAATTCCTTCACCTTCCTTCAAATTTGTTCCTCTTCTTCTTCGACTGGTTTCATTACTTCGCATATATATTCTTAACATGACACAAATTACATTTTTGCTCAATTTTTCCAAGATGTTCACCTCCTTCTCATTCCAGCTGCTCCCGCATCATGAAGTGTGTCAGATCCAATCAAATCACGACATCTGGTCAAATTTATCACCATCCACCATGGTCCAACAATAAATTATTACCATTTATTGAATAGACAAGCGACTCTCCATTTATCCTGTGCGCAGCTACCAGGAATAATTCCACAGAGAAAACCCACAAAGGAGAAGGTCATCATCAGAAAGAGAAATAAAAATTAGGAGTAAATTAAAAACGACATCCATTTAGTATCTATTTATCTATTTCCCTGGAGTCCAAATGAAAAATAAGGCGGACATTGCTACAACACCAGCACTACAAATCTCACATTCCCCCTGCTAGCCGACCGTCAGACAACCTCAAGGGGAATAATAAATCGTTTCCTGGGCGCTGGCTGGTTGGCTGTAACACGAACCAGCATTCACAGAAGAAAATCCTGAACCCAGACCCAAGATGCTTATCTTGACCACTGTCTCCCTGAATCACAATGATGATGATGTGCTACTCGTATTTTCACTTTTTCTCCTGTCTTTCTCTTTATTAGGGTCGTGTCTTATCTGCGTCCCCAGATTTCCAAAAAATAAGGAAACACAATTGTGGTCATCCTCAACTTCCCCCCGGGTTTATTATCTAACCGAGATATTTCTGTGGTGATTAAGTGATTTACCTCACCAGCAACACGTACGTTCCAAGAAAGGTTTCCTCTACTGCTTGTGTCCGGGAAACATAAATTCTACTCATCTAGCTGGAACATTAGAAAAATGCAAAAAATTATCGACCTAGTCTTTAAGTGCTCTCGATCCTTCACCCAGTACTTAAGTTCGATCAGATTAAACCGCCTGTCCATCTAATAACGCCGCACGCTGTCAAACGATTAATGACTCTCTCTCCGCTGCTGCCCAGTCACAAGAGTGTTACTGGCGGCCTGGTATTCAACTCCATCAGAGTATCAACAACTGACAAAGCAACTCTCTGGAAGAAACTAAACATCGAGGTTAACTTGACACGAACTGACAGTTTGTACAAAAGTATTAACTTCAATCATTGAATATTATTACCGAAGCTGTCAGATTAGCTGACAGCACGAAACGTTGTAATGTAACATGAGTTGACAGATATAATGTGCGGTCAGCAGTGTCTTGAGTCTGGTTTTGTAAATTGATTTTCGTTTTTCTTGTTTTTTGCACAGACCCAGAGCATATAGAAGGTTTAAAAACCCACGCATTGGCTTTCAGGAGAGAGATTGCCTGTCAACGGGTACGGCAGGCGCACAGCATGAAAGTGACATCTTGTAATTTGCGCGTAGAACCAAGCTGCGAATGTAGATCAACTTGATTTGTGCCGCGCTGCTGTGCTGTCAAGAAAGTACTCGACTGGTTAGCTTTTGCTCTTGGACACATGTCAATGTCGGTGGATAGAAGTGACAGTTGATTGTCGTAAAATATTTGTTTCGTTTTTTTTTTTTAGTTAAATTCGCTGAAATTGAGTCATAAATTTGCATCAGCTAAGACTTGCAACAATATTGAGGATACAACTTTTGATGCAATTAATTGAGTGACAGTCCTGTCTCCTGTCTTAAATACAATTTGTAGACTGCCCTGTAACATGACATTTATGAAAGTAGTAATTTTGAAAATCAAGTTTTTCGAGAGATTATTACCCGGGAACTGAATTAAAATTTATATGATGAACTGCTGCATTCTGTAAAGAAAACGAAAGCCGTTGTCTATCCTCTAAGTAGAAGATAAAAAAAGATTTTATTGAACAAAAAACTCACTTGAATTATAAATTCACAATCTATGACATTGGCTTTGCCGTCAGGAAGAAATAGACAGAAATCTTGCAATAAATAAATAGCAAAACTATTTAGCTTTAAGTTTTTTTTTTTTAAAGTAGTTCTAACCGCTTTAAAATATTTTGCCTACATGTGTTGTTACTTTGATACATTAGTTAATGAATAAGTGCTAAGAAGGCCTCATTCAAGATTTATGACAGGTATTTTGAGCTGCTTTTATAAAACTATACAGCACGTTCCTATCTTGCCCGTAAGATAAGTTTATGATTTCCTGTGCAGTTAAGTGGGAAATGCACGATACAACTGTTGTACCAACGGTTTGACATCTTCGGCGTTGTATACGATAATTGTATCGTGTGCATCCACACAACCGACCGTTGTACCAATATCGTACGGTGGCATGATCTTGTCTGTACTACCGCTGTCAAATGCACAGATTGTATCGAAATTATATGGTGTGTATGTGTGGAATGACTAAATAAAATGTCTGGTTGTACGTAAATCGTACGCAGATTGTATAATGTGTGTCGGTACAATGGTTGTATCGTGTATTCCCCACTTTAGAGCATCCTTCCCAGTTAGCTCTTTTAATCTCGTTTAGAACAGGACGTGTCCCTATGAAGTTGCATAGGGTACAGTCTGTAGGACGGTCAGTTCGATACTGTTGGTAATTTTGCGGAAAAATCTGCTCTAACCGTAAATATCGTGGAAATCCTTTTGTTAAAAATGTGATCATATCCTAATGTAATCTATTACGTTTGGTTTTTACTTGGTGACATTTGTTCTATTCCAATGTTTGTAACTTAACTTACAAAACTTCCATCTTTTGCACTCATCCAGAGAACAAAAAAGAGTGGTTTTCCATAATCACATGTATCTTTATATTCTTAAGTACGTAACTCAGTGTCTATTTTTATTTGCTGATATTTCACGTGATATCCGAGCTGTAGTAAAGTATCATAATAATTTCAAAACACCTTTCTATAGTATACTAGTGATGTACCAAACCGAACATTTCTCAAACCGAGTTAACCCGAGTTGGAATTTAAGCAAACCGAGTTGCAAACCGGGTTGGCTAACTCGGTTTGTCACAAAATTATCCCACCGTCAAATAAGAAACTGAAACCGAACCGAATACGAATTCGTGAATCAGCTTGCAACTCGGTTTCACTCGGTGTGTATACGGTAAATTGACTTGGTTCGATGGAACACACACGAAAACAGCGCATACACAAGAAATCTGACAAAACTATGTGAAAAAAAACAGCAATGAGAGAAAACAGGAGCCACCGTCTCATGAGAAATCGAAACGAAACCGAATTCCAAATAGGTATTGAATCGGGTAATGCAACTCGGTTTGTAAAGAAACAATAGACTCATTTCCAACTCGACTTTATATACGGGTTACGGGTACGTTAATGTGTTAGTAACCAACTTAAACCATACCGTGTGTTCAACTCGGTTGAATGCGGTTTTTTATTCGGTTCGTTCGATCGGTTTCGCAAACTCGGTTTGGTATAAATGTAACTCGGTTTAACTCGGTTTAGCTGTAACTCGACTTGACCCGGTTTATCAACTCGGGTTGACACATCTTTATACTATACTATGACCACAGATAATAAGAATACAAATGTCGCATGTTCATACAAAAATGACAGCTAATTTTCTATACAAACCGACAACAACTAACCGACAACAACTAACCGACAAAAACCGTTTGCTTAAAGCGCGATAAGATAAGCTTTTTTTCATGCTTGTTTTCCTTTAACTTTATTTTCCTTTAACTTTCATTCTTACAAAGGGATCGTTTTTTTTTTTTTTTTATAATTCGCGTGAGTTACGTCTGCCCGCTGACCTTCTTTCACACCGCAACAGCTATCTCACATGTATGCAGTTACGTTCGGCCGTTGACATCCAATTACATTGCACCCGAACATCCGCTTTATTATTTTTTTGATAATATTGTATTAACTCTTGGAATTGTGTTGCAGAAACTGCAACCGAAGCGTCTGGCAAATTACCCAACGCAAGTTCAAGTTCTTGGAAATCACCTTTGCAAGTAAATTAATCTAAAATAATAAAATGTAAAAGCAGTTGTAAGTCAGACCGATTGGTCAATAAAATATATTTTTTTAAACCCCGGGTTTTACTCTAACATAACTCGCGCGCCGAAGGGATTATTAATACCACTGATGCTCTGGTCACGGGCAGATGGGAAAAGGGGGGAGAAGAACGGATGAGACGCCGATTTGCGTTGGCTTTAAATGTTTGTAGGTTCTAGTTATTAGGAAATACAGAGCCTAGTTGATCGTTCCACAATCGTGTTGTTCGGCTTATAAACGAATCCCTATATTTGACAGCACGTCCAAAGTTTGGCTTGAGTGTGAACTGATGTGCATTCGAAGCATGACGTGTATTGCGGGTGAAGTTTTGGAGGGGAGGAATTCAACTGGCTATTTCGCTGGAGCATTTTTTATAAAAAATCGATAACACAGGGAAAGACATGAGACATTTCTACGATATTCGAGTGAGACTATGGGGTTTATAATGTCTCTATCACCTATAAGTTGTAACGCGCGATTCTGTAACCTATCAGAATGTGCAGAACAGTCTTGGGTGCACCAAACCAGATGTGGGCATTATATTCCAGCTTTGGCGGATGAATGCCTTATAGATGGAGGTCAGATCAGACGGGGTAAAATATTTTTTGCAACGCTTAAGGAATCCTAGACATTTTGCAGCAATTTTGGCGACTCCGAATATGTCGTGTATGATGTGATCATTTCATCGAAGATGGTTATTGATGTACATACCGAGAATGGCAAGTCTTTCAGATTCAGCGATACAAGTACCATTCATGGATAATGGTTGAGGGTCTTGGTTTCGCTTGAGAGACAGAAGACAGCATTGTGTTTTAGATGCATTAAATTCCACTCTATTGATTGAACCCCATTTGGTATTGCTGTCCAGGTCAGAATTTAATGTGTTTAACATACGTTGTCGTTCCCTATCTACGGCCGAAGAGCAGGGACGTGAGTTAGGGAACGAATACGAGAAACTGAGGGTATTGCCATCAGCGAAGGAATGGATTGGATTAGAAGTTGCAGACAAGAGGTTATTTATAAAAATGAGAAAGAGAGTGGGAGCCCTGGGGAACACCAGCATTTGTATGGTGAATTGCAGAGTTGAAGCCGTCCAAGACAACTTGTACTGAACGGTCCGAAAGGTAATTTCGAATCCATTAAAGAAGAGACTCATCGATGCCATAAGCACGTATTTTCGACAAAAGAGCCTGATGCCAAACTCTGTCAAATACCTTAGAAATATCGAGCCCAACCATTTGCGTTTCGCCGAAGCAATGGAGCGATTGGTTCCACTTCTCGGTGAGATATGCCATCAAAACACCAGTGGACCTGTTGCTACGAAAACCATACTGCCGGTCATTGAGGAGCTTTCGGGAATCAAGATGTTTCATAAGCTGGCGATTTATCAGCGTTTCCATGACCTTGGAAAGAAGGGGCGTAAGTACAATGGGTTGGTAATTGGACCGTGAGGAATATTGGCCTTTTTGTAGGGACGGGCTGGACAAATCCTGTTTTCCATCTACTCGCAAAGAGACCAGACGAGTAGAATAGACAGAAAAGCTTACGCAGAGGTTTTGCCCGTATAGAAGAGAACCTCTTCAGAACTATGGGGGAACTATTGTGTATGTTGAGACCTTTTAGTACTCTTGCAACTGTACGAGTGCGAAAGTGGACTTCCCACATGGAAAATTCGACGCGCTCAAGTAGAGGCGGAGACAAAGCACTATCTGGCAGGGTGGAGTTCGCTGCAAAGTGAGCAGCAAGCAGATTGGCCTTGTCTAAGGAGCTGGTAGCTAGAATGTCATTGTAAATGATCATTGGGATGGCAGTTTAGGCAGAATTTTTAATATTTTTGACGAATGACCAAACATTTTTACTACCTTGGGACATTGTAGTATTTTTTGACTCATTTATTTTTAATTTTATATTTTACACGTCGAATGAGAGCATTGCAGTCATTTCTGACTTGTTTAAACTTCTTTCGGTTTTCCTCAGATTTGTTGGCTTTATAAGACCGAGAACTTACGTTTTATAACCTGATAGCCTCTTTGCAGCTCTGGTCACAGCACGATTTTTCCTTATATTTGATGCTCTTTATGCTGTTAGGAATATAGTCATTCATACCTAAGAGGATGGTGTCAGTAATCGTATCAGCGGCGGTATCCACGTCGCTATAGTGGAAGCATGGCGACCAGTTAAATCTTCTAAAGAAACTATTGAGGCCGTTCCGATTGGCTTTCTTGTAACGGCTTGCTTTTCTTTTATGACTTTTTTCTTTAACTGTGTGGTCGGAGTACGAGAATTTAGCTGATACGATATTGTGGTCAGACCGGCCTAGAGGCGCTTAAACATCAATGGTGTATTTATTAGGGTGTATTTAAAAGCCTTTCACCTGGAATGGACCAAAATCTACTTGGTGAGATAAAATCGGTAATAGAGAAATAGCATGGTATGGAAAGGGAAGTAATGCTTCAAGAGAATTTAACCTATAATAAGTTTAAAGATGTTATAGAAGGATTCGTAGATTATGGCGAAAACAACAGGTCAAACATTTGTGCAAAGTCCGCATGTGTTTTCATGATACGAAGCTTGCGCAAGTTCTTTATTATGTAGCATGCAGTAGTAATATTCCTGCTTAACAGAGAAT
The DNA here is from genome assembly GCA_945910035.1 of Brachypalpus laphriformis. Lineage (NCBI taxonomy): Eukaryota > Metazoa > Arthropoda > Insecta > Diptera > Syrphidae > Brachypalpus > Brachypalpus laphriformis. The sequence goes on from OX246753.1 coordinate 207,194,561, forward strand.
ATTAGAGCTTGAAATATTTAAGTGTCTAGAAATTTGTTCGGCATTAAATCTGAGTCTTCGAGGAATATGCTGCGACCAAGGACCAACGCAATAAAAATAATAGTTATTAACTAAAAAAATAACTTAGTTATTACGGAAGATAGGCCCTATTTTGTGCGTAAATCAAACTCCATCCACGCGTTGTATGATATTCCTCATTTGTTCAAAAGTGCTAGAAACAACTTACTCAAAAGTGATTTGTGTACCGAAGATGGTCCTGTATCATGGAAAGTTATCGAATTACTGTACAGTATTGAGAAAAATCATCTTTTTCTTTACGAATAAAATATTCGCAATTGCTGATGAAAGTGCCAAAACTTAGTCAAGAGGCCTACCGCCAGATTCGTCATCCATATTTTTCGCTGAAGCTCTTGCAATCCTCCAAGCCACCAAAATCCAACCAAAAATCAAAACGTTTATATGCACCGACAGTCTCTCAAGAATTACCGCGATTAACAAAATCAACAATACGGTTTCCGCTATTGAAGCGATCCGAGACGAACTAATCGCGAAAGTTGGTAGGTTAAAACTTGTTTGGATACCAGGACACGTTGGCATCAAAAGAAACGGGGAAGCTGATAAAGCTGCAAAATCCGCAGCTAAAGAGCCTCTAATCACCTTCTATACACACAACAGTAAAGACATTAGTAAGGCACTGTAAAGATTCTGGGACATGAAAAGAAGAAATACATGGAAGGATTATTGCCACCATTACTCCACTATCAACCCGCATGCAGTAAAAGCTATCTTCCCAACAAGTTGTCCGAATAGCATGATAGAATGCTTCATACGACTTCGATTGGGACACATAAACATCACCCACATCCACCGCATAACTTAAACCAACCCTGCAACCTGTCACCTATGAAACCTATGAAACGAAGTTCTCTGCCTGAATCACAACCTGATCATCTGTACCAAGGTTAAAACCGAAGCAAGTTAACTCTTTGGCTCCACACATGCTTTAGATCTACTAAAACAACTCTTAGAAAGTAACATAAAAAAAAATATGGTATTTAAGTTATTAAATTTATTTAGATCTGAGACTGATATATAGAATTCCTATATGGGGCGTTGAGAGCAGCGACAAGAGAATATTTACTCTGTGGACAAATCCCCAGTAGGATGGCCCCGATTCAAATCGGGTTATCGCGACTGCTTGCCTTACTCTCAACGCCCCATACATACATGAATGTGTCACATTACTCACTGGCTGAAGACAATGGTGAAGCTGAAGCTGAAGTACGTCGCGCTGTCAAAGTTAAATACACACACATCCAATACTGCGAACAAAATGTGAAGCTGAAGCTTGCCGCTGAAGTAGGAGTGGAGTTAACTTTTTTGACATTTCCACATTTCCATACAAAACAAAAAAAAAAGGATGCGACAGTAAATAGAGAAATCAATCGATCAAGAAAAAAGGAACAATATTCTATGTGATTTGAGTAATTCTCACTACAAAAAATTAAAAAAAAGGCAAGGTGTGAAAAAAAAAAGTTCCGAAGCATTTGGATTATTAACAAAATACCCGTGCAGCGCTTCACCATTGTGTTCGTACTCAGCTTCATCAGAGCGCGATTTTTTGACAGCGCTACAGGCGTATAGCTTCAGCTTCACCATTGTGTTCGGCCAGTCAAACAAAACAAACGATATGAGAAAAAATAAATTTCCCAGCCTTTCAATTTCAATGAAAGTTAAAGGAAAATTAAGTGAATAAACAAGCATGCAAAAAAGCTTATCTGATAGCACTTTAAGCAAAAGCTTTTTGTCGGTTAGTTGTTGTCGTTTGGTATAGAAAGTTAGCTCACATTTTTGTTTGGGCATGCGAATGTATCTGTATACTTATTATCTGTGCTACATATGACGGTCATGGAAGAGTTAGTTTAATTCTCCTAGGTTGGCAAGGTCATTAGCCAGCTGCCTCCAGTTGCTCACGGGAAGTTCGTTGAGATTTCTTTCCAATTGTTCGCGCCACCTAATATGAGGCCGTCCTCTACTGCGTCGTCGCTCGGAATTCGATTTAAAGATTTCGGGCCGAGGCCTTGATGCCAATCTGGTCTAAGTGCCATCTCAGTCGCTGTATGCAAACTAAGGTCGATATCTCTATACACCCCATACAGTTTTTGATTGTATTTTCCCCTCCACTCTTCGTGTTTGCAGATGGGTCCATATGTCAGTCGAAGAACTTTTCTCTGCTTTACTACTTAATTGTCTTCTAAGCCCAAAGAAACGAGAAAGCGATTGGCAATATTGATTCTTCGCTTGATTTCCGCGCTGATGTCCTTGCTCGAGTTAATAGCGAAGCTTGGGTAGACGAAGTCCTTAACTACCTCAAAGTTTTAACTGCCTATCGCGACATTCATTTTTTCGGCTTCTGCTTCAATACTCACGAACGCACCATTGACATCACGCTCTCTCCTCCCAAGTACATCAATGTTATCCGCGTAGGCGAATAATTGTACAGACTTTTGAAATACTGTGTATCTTATATTGGCTTAATACTTGCGCACAATACTTTGAAATAAGATATTCAAGACATCGCATGACAGAGCGTCCCCTTATCTTAATATTTTTGACGTCAAAGTGGTCTGTATCGTCGTTACCGACCTTGATAGAACATCGTGAGTTCTCTATTGTCATCCTGCATTGGCGGATAAGTTTGACGGGAATATCAAAACCAGACTTAGCTCTATATAGCTCTATATAGCTACTGTCATAGGCGGCTTTGACACCGATAAAGAGGTGGTGGGTATCGATTTTGTTTTTCTGGGGTTTTCCCAAGATGTTATTTGGTTATTGGTGGACTTTCCTGCTCTAAAACCGCACTGATATGGACCAATCAGCTAATTAACAAATGGTTTAAGGCGTTCATACAACACGGCGGATAAGATCTTGTAAGCGCTGTTTAGGAAGCTGACGCCTCTGTAATTGGCACAGTTTAGGGGATTCCCTTTTTTGAAGATCGGTCTACTTTTTACCATTTGATAACATATTCGAACATCATTCTGACTTTTAGCCCCTCTATCTCCTCGATTGACCCCTTATTATGCTCTTTCTTTTTTCTTCTGAGTAGTCAATGCTCTTTTCTCCTTCTCAGCTCTCAGAGATCTCCAGCGGATCTGGTCCTCCTATGAGATACCGCTTTTTGTTGAGCTGCGTATGCTCGACGGCATTCCTCATCAAACCAAGAATTTATTGGTGGTGGTGTGGAGAAACCCAGCACATCAGAAGCAGCATCTGTAATCGAAACTGTGCCACCACGCTTTCCTTTCCTAGCTTTGCGTTAAAGTCGCCCAGAACAGTCTTAATCCTTATTCTCCGAAGGCAAGAAATACTTACTTGAACTTGATGAATTTCAGCATCAATTGAAATGCCTTAAGAAATTAGAAATATGAAACAAGCAAGAAAATCAAAGTTCGAGTGCGGAGTTAGTGGGTTTCCTCATATGAGGACACTCGGAGAATATGTGTAAAAATATATAACTTTTTTTTTAATAATGCTTATTTTTAATAACATTTATGCACAAGACTTTACTTCAAAAACTTAAAAAATGCAATGTTTAAAAAAAGGCTTTAGTTTTGTATGCTTTGATATGGCAGAAAGTAGCTAATACATATAGATAGACCTATATTGCACTTACAGCACTCAGTCCTGACTTTTGACTTCAAGTTATCTCCAGCGCCTCTTCTCTGCTTGCTATTTTCAGTTTTTTTTTTTTTTACATAGTGTCCGATTTCGAATTACTTGCATTACATGTGGCAGTTTCGGTTTGTTGCCGGTTTTTGGAGGGTTGCTCGCTCGCAATAAATAAGACATGGCCAAATCTCGACGAACATTTTTCTGCATCAATTTCTTTGCAGATTTCGACTGTGCAAGCAACCAAGCATTTTGAAACGGAACGTTCAGCATCTATGTGAATAATGACTACCACCATTTTGTTGCACGAATTGATATGTGATGTGCGTTTACGTTCTGGTCCATTCTATCTGTACAATATGGGGCAGTTCCGACATAAATGAAAGAGGTGAGCAACTTTTTGACTTTATCCTTAGTACTAACCTCCTAATCTGTAACAGGGGGTCCAAACCGACCTTCATTACTCGCAACCGACAAGAAGTCCTGGATATCGCTCTTGTCTCCGATCACTTATATAACTCGGTTAAGGACTGGAGAGTCTCTGATGAGCACTCTTTTTCAGACCACCGTTACCTCCAATTTAGTCTTGATGACTATCTGCCTGATCAGAAGGTTTTTAGAAATTATAGGAAAACCAACTGGTCCCTTTATAGGAAACGTTTATTAACGCTTATTCCCTCCCACCTGCCTACTGAACCTTCCTGCACTGAAGACCTTGACAATCTAGTCAATACCCTAACATCGGCACTAAATGGTGCCATGGCCGAGGCCTGCCCACTCCGCAAACCTCGAGGTAAAATCAAACCTCCCTGGTGGAATGCAAATCTCAGTACTCTTAGGAAAGACAGTAGGCTCCTTTTTAATATTGCTAAAAGCTCCCGTGAGACGGCCGATTGGGACTCCTATAAACTGTCTTTCAGAAAATACAAATTCTCACTGAGGAAGGAGCAACGTCGTTCCTGGAGACTCTTCTGCGAAAGCATTGAAGACTCCTCGGAAGCTTCCAGGTTGCGGAAAATCCTCTCTAAAAGCCCTTCTATACCCAGCTTCCTTTTGCATCCGGATGGTCACTGGACCTCCTCTGCTGAGGAATTTATTGACATCTTACTGGATACTCACTTTCCTGGTAGCTCCCCTGTTGCTGTATCGCAATTGGGAAATCCCCCCCCTCAACCTTGCAGCAACTCTTCAGTCTTGATAACTACAGAAAAGATCCGATGGGCCATGCGCAGCTTCAAACCCTTCAGGTCCCCAGGACCTGACGGTGTTATTCCAGCTGAAATTCAGCAATGCGAGGACATTGTGCTTCCATGGCTCAAAGTCATCTTGTCGGGCTGTCTAAATCTGGTCTATATTCCCAAACTTTGGACCGAGGTTGAAGTCATATTCACACCTAAGGCAGGAAAGAGCTCGCATGTGGAACCAAAGGATCTCCGACCTATCAGTCTATCGTCCTTTCTGCTTAAAACTTTAGAAAGGTTAATTGATATCCATCTTCGGCAAAGTATTAGCCCAGCGCTGCTCTCGCCGACCCAACATACGTACTGCAAAGGCAAATCGGTTGAGACAGCCTTACATTCGCTTCTGCGCACCATCGAAAAATCCTTGAGCATCAAAGAATACACCATGGTGGCTTTCCTTGACATTGAGGGAGCTTTTAACAATGTCAAAACAAAGGCGATTACGGACGCACTTGTAAATCTGAAAGTGGATGTTTCGCTTCGGCTCACCAAATGGGCCTCTAATTGTGGATTGGGGGTTAACCCCCATAAAACGGAACTCGTTCTGTTCACGAGGAATTATAAAGTTCCCCTCATAGACCCTCCTTTGATTAATGGCACCAGTCTCACCTTCTCTGAAAACGCAAAATATCTGGGTCTTATTTTGGATAGGAAATTAAACTGGAAGGCCAATCTACTAGAGCGCGTCAAGAAAGCTAATGTAGCTCTCTATTCCTGTAAAAAGGCTATAGGTAGGAGCTGGGGTATTAAACCTCAAATCACTCATTGGCTATACGTGTCCGTTATCAGGCCTATACTACTATATGGCGTGATCGTATGGTGGCCTGCTCTTGAAAGGGCTGTCCACCTCACTCAACTAGCTAAGGTGCAAAGATTTGCATGCATCTGCATCCGTGGTGCACTTAGAACTACTCCCTCCGCGGCACTGGACATCTTGCTCAACCTGCTACCCTTAGATATTTTCGGCAAACAGTTGGCTGCCTGTGCGGCCATCCGCTTGAAAGCCTCCTCTCAGTGGTCTAGCTATCGCTTTGGCCACTCCTCGATCCTTGATCTTCTCAACTTCAAACACGAAAACACGGACTACACCCCGCCGAAACTGAGATTTGACCGTAACTTCCGTACGAGCATCCCTAACCGGGATGTATGGGACACTTCCCCCCCTGTCCATGGTAGTTCGGTTCACTTCTTTACAGATGGATCTAAGACTGAGGGCGGGGTGGGTTGTGGTGTTTTCTCCGAACAGCTCAATCTAAGCATCTCTTTCCGCCTCCCTGATCATTGTAGCGTTTTCCAGGCGGAAATCATGGCGATCAAAGAAGTCTTGTCCTGGCTGAAATGTAATGTATTATCTGTCAGGGATATTAGCATTTTCACTGACAGCCAAGCGGCAATCAAGTCCCTGGAATCGTTCTCCTTCACCTCAAAGGCTGCCTTAAACTGTCGTCTATCTCTTATGGAGATGACAGAGCAGTTCAATATTCACCTATGCTGGGTGCCGGGCCAAAGAGACATTCCAGGTAACTGCAGGGCTGACGACCTCGCCAGACAGGGTACCACTCTAAGGATTTTGCCTGAAAGGCAAGCCCTGGGTATGCCCCTCGCTACATGTAAGTATCTACTAAAGCTGAACGCTTTTAGCACGACCAACCTCAGATGGGGAAACGGCTCAACATGTCACATTTCGAGACAGATCTGGCCTAACCTGGATCAAAAACGTAGTGCCGATCTGATCAAGTTAAAGCGTACACAAATCAGCTGCGTTGTCGGTGTTCTCACTGGACACTGTCTTATAGGCCAACACGCCAAAAGACTTGGTCTCTTCTCCAACGACTTCTGCAGAAGCTGTAGGGACGAGGAGGAGGAGGAAACCATCATTCACCTCCTATGCACATGTCCGGCCCTGTCGCATAAAAGAATGCTCCATCTAGGGTCCCCCTTCCTTGACGACCTCTGCGATCTGGCGTCCTTGGACGTCATGAGCATCCATCGCTTTGTCAAAAGCTCCGGTTGGTTTTGTTAGTCCTGAGTGGCCTAATGGTTTGATCCATGGTATCACAAAGGACCTTCACTGGTCTAAGTGTGTCTACACTCTCGTGTGGACAGCCAACCTAACCTAACCTAACCTATCTGTACCACCCTTATTTCGATTGTAGTTTTGGATCGCATGACGAATGTCAACGAAAATAATTTCTTTTTCACTTTTGCTGTACCTTCTAACACTCCCCCCAGGATCACCTGCAAAACAAGTTACGAGATAATATCTCGACGTTCACTCCGTCTTCTTCGTCCGAGTCCTCGTCTGTTAGGGTAAATTTCGTGTAACTGAATAGCAGTACATAACTTAATTTTTTTTTTTTTTAAACACAACTTCTACACATTCCAAATAATGAGCAAACTTAAAGATTCAACAATAATTACAATAATTAGAACTTACTTTCTTGATGAACTCTAACTTTTTGGTTGCACGACACGTCTGTACTACGCAAATTTTACCAACGAAATGCATTTTCCCGATAAGAATAACATTCACTCGAACCAATAATCAGCTTGTAACATAGTTAAACGTCAACGATTCCGATTCACACGAAATTTAAAGTATCTTTTTTGCGTCCTCATATGAGGACGCCAGGAGAATATGGGTTAACTTCATAAGTTTGCTCGAGTAGCTCGTAAAAGTCATCTTTTGCGTCGTCATTGCTCTTCTCTGTAAGATCATGAGCGCATATAAGGCTAATGTGGATGAATTAAGCCTTGGTGATGATGATGGTCGTTTACATGCTGGAAGCTTAAGACTTGTTATCTAAGCCTGCCTCTAATGATGAATCTGCATCCAAATAGACGCTGTCTGGGCTTTTTGTAGCAATCACCGTAGTAGATATCGCGTTTTCTCATCCCGCTTTTGCCCGGCTTATCCCATCGCACTTTTTGGATGGCGGTGTTATCTGTTTCGTAGCAGTCCTTGGCCTCTGAAAGTTGTTCGGCTACATGCGCTTGTAGATACTCCCACACACCTCGACTATTCTACTTTGAGTGCTTTGTATTTTTTATTTTTTTTTTTGCTATCAATCTTGAATTTATCCCAATACATATGTTTGTACCATATTAAAATTCTTCAAAATAGGTATAATACTTCTTTAAATACAAATACAAATATTTGGCGCAACAGCTCTTTAAAGTGCCAGGGCCTAGCTTCTCGCAGCCACACATGTTGTGTGCGTTATATTTTTCACACGAATGGAAGGGACCTACAGTTTAATGCCGAATCCGAACGGCGATTTGAGAAGCTTTTTCGTGACAACAATACTCTCGGATGTTTGTCAGACGCTCGCGAGAGGTGGGATTCGAACTTGGAACCGCATGCGTAGTGATCCGGCACACTAAGCACTTACGCCACGGCGCCCTTACTTCTTTTACCATATTATAAATTTTGAATTATTCTTCTTCGTCAAAACAAGACAATTCCAATACAAAATTGACAGTGATCAAACAATTTTTTTTTCAAATTATAAAAGACGTTTGAAAAGGCAATATGCAAGCTTTGAAACGAATTACCCGAATGAATATTCTTGCGCATTCCACTTGAAGCCTTTAAACATGTCCTCCTTCCATTATTGCCATTACTTAAGTATTCCAATATCATCCTTTACATAAATAACCTGATTAGCTTAACCGGCTGTAGGTACTTATTATCAATCAAAGATAAGCATTATCATGGGCTCCATAATTTACACATAACCACTATGAGTTTTCAATCATCGCACTCTGATCAAAGTCCACCGCCAGCGAAACGTGAGGCAATAATCGTTAATCATGTCAATTATCCTTTCAACAAATCTCTTAATTCTACGAACTCCTCCCGTATGAAAACCGTATTTTATTCCCCAAAATCCTAACGAAACAAAAAGTTTCCCCCAAGGGAATTGCCGAGAATAAAAATTCTTTGTTTTGTTTTCACTTCGATTGCCATTGCCGCCGACCGGCAATTTGGAAAAAATGAAAAACAAAAACAAATCAAAATCAAATCAGCCCAAAATGGAAAATCAGAGTTGCAGCCCTTTGATGATCATGATGATGACAAAAAATAGATTCCACCAACCTAGACTTCCCTTTGCGGTGGCTTCTTGTTATTGTTGTTGGAGAAACAACGAGTCCGTGGTTTCTTTTTAGTTTGCCGACACCGACCATGCCGCAGTGAAATCTAAAAGCATTCTCCTTAAACTCACACACGCACATATAAGATCAATTGAACGGTAGTTCGCTCCTGGCCCAAAGGTTGAAGTGTAATGGGGGCTTTTAGACACGAACTGTCAATTCGAAAAACCGGGCGGCCGTTATGTGGAAAGTGAAATGTCAAATCGGAGAATGAGTTCACTTTGATCTCTCTGGATATTTCACCCCTCACTCCGCGGGCCATTGCACAATGTTTCGGCTTCCAGTCGATAAATCGAAACATAAATGTTATTGTTTTGAAGTCTGTCGAAGGCTATTTTTCAGTTTTTTTTTCCGGCGAAAAATTTATTTACTTGGCTTCAGAGAATGTTTGCATTTCATTGATGGAAATTTTCCTGGAAAAGCCATCGAAAGCATCCATCAACTTGGGTATGCAATCAATCATGGATGGAGGCAACTGAAGAAGTTTTTATTGGATGAGAATTTCTTAGAGGAATTTTTGGTGATTTGTGCAATCAATGAAATGGAATCCGCTTTGAAATCAGTTGTTTGGGAATAAGAAATTCTTACTTCTCTTAGTTTACTCGTACTTGCCCAACGCATTCGCAAAATAGGTGTCAATAAATGAGGTTTTTTTTGTTCCCGTGATCCCTACAGACCGTTGTTTTTTTGTTGGGCATCTGGAGGAATTAGCTAAAGACCGAGCTAAATGGAGAGACTTGTTGGTTAGGCCCCAGGTTCACACCGAACTGTAGCACCACCTAAGTAAGTAAGTAAGATCGTTACAGAAGTATTGTATGATTTTCACGGTCAAAAATACAAATACAAATATTTGAGGCAACAGCTCTTTAAAGTGCCAGGGCCTAGCTTCTCGCAACCACTCATGTTGTGTGCGTTATATTTTTCACACGAATGGAAGGGACCTACTGTTTAAAGCCGAATCCGAATGGCGATTTGAGAAGCTTTTTCGTGACAACAATACTCTCGGATGTTTGTCAGACGCTCGCGAGAGGTGGAACGGTGAAAAACCTTTTTGGTATTTTCTAGGATTCGAACTTGGAACCTCATGCGTAGTGATCCGACACACTTACCACTTACGCCACGGTCCCACCTCTCGCGAACGTCTGACAAACATCCGAGAGTATTGTTGTCACAAAAAAGCCTCTCAAAACGTCCTTCGAATACGACCTAAACTTTAGGTGCCTTCCATTCGTCCGAAAAATATAACGCACACAACACGAGTGGTTGCGAGAAGCTAGGCCCTGGCACTTAAATAGATGTTTCGCTAAATATATATATATACATATATAGTTATATATGTATATGAAGGTATTATGTGAATTATTTCGAAGAGTCCTGTTTATAATGAAAACTGTCTGTTGAGGTGTGCTAATGAGAAGTCTCTAAGTCCAACCTGTGGAATTTTAGAAAGTTACTAGCTAGTTGCACCCGCTTCGCTGGGTCTTTTAGTATGCGATTTCAAGTGAAGTTCTTAAGAGCATTCTCTGTTTTGTCACTGAAATAGTTTATCCGCTATCCTCTATGAGGGTTGCGGGGGTAGGATGATTAGGTACACTTTCCATCATTCTCGATTCTCCACCATCGACCCCAAAGCATCAGGAGAAATCCATAGACGGCTCCAGGAGAGATGTCGGGCTTGATCCAACTATCTATTTCTAGGCCTACCCAGGGGTCGGTAAGTTGATGGCACGTGACATGGCAATCATGACACGTCTTGGAATCCAGTTTGGGGATATACGCACTACGCGACTAAACCGTCAAAGCATAAATCCTTTCGCTCGGAGAAGTAGCTGCTTAACATTGAGTGCCTTGTGTAGTCTGATGTTACGTACTCGATCCCTACGAGTTATTCCAGCAACACCACGAAGGAACATCTTTCAGCAGCTTTTATCCGAGACTATAGGTAAGAGCTGGAACATACACCGAGTTAAAAACCGATAACTTAGCTTGAATACTAAGTTCGGGATTCCTTATAACAGATTAACCAAGCTCTCTCAAAATTGATCCAGCCTGACCAATTCTACAGGATGACTCGAAATTGCTCTTTCCATCACTCGTGAATAAGACCCCGAGATACTTAAACTTATCCACCTGCTTCAGTGAGACTCTACACATATGCAGACTGTACTGAATATGCGTTATGGAAACAACCATTACTTCCGATTTGTTCACGTTTGCTTTCATTCCAGCATCATCACAAACGGCTACAAACCTTTCGAGTGCGGGTTGAAGTTCGGTTTAAGAGGACCCAAGGATGACTAAATCATCCGCAAAGAGAGGATGACTATTCCTTATCCACTTTGCAATATTCTCTGCCAGGGCTGCGCTTCAGCATACAGTCCATATATACAATGAAGAGGCGGGGTGACAAAAGGCACCCTTGACAGAGTCCAACTCCCACAGTGAAGGGTATTGATTTACGACCATTTAGCCGAACACAACTTCTAGAGTTTGTATATAAATACTGCATCGGCCTTAATAGGGAACGATCAATCCCATACTCTTGCAGAACACTCCAGAGTTTGCCTCGAGGAACCCTGACACATGGTTAGGTTAGGTATGTGGGCTGGCAGGGAGGGACGCTCTTTGCCGCAATCAGGTCAGCGTTGACCCATTGTGGTACCCATGGAGGAAAAAGTAATCCCTTACCCAATGAAACTAAAAACTTCTAACTCAGTCACTTACTTCATTTCAGCATACAAAACACCCTGATGATTTGATGAAGTTCAGCATCTTTTCTGTCGAAACGCGGGAGAGTTCCTCGAGATCCCGGAAGAAATATTTACCAAGGAACTTTTTCCTGGAGTGTTGAAGACTCGGACAGTGGCACAGGAAGTGTGTTGTGTCCGCAAAAACTTCCTCGTCACCACAGCCTCTACAGAGTTCCTCATCCGTCAGGCGTAGTTTCTTTATGTGGTACCACAGAATGTTGTGCCCCGTGGTGATGTCCACGAAGGCACGATTCTCTCGGTCCTTGCTTTGTCGAAAGATGGCCATAGCTTCCTAGTGACGGCGCAAGTTTCAATGGAGCTCCATCTTGTGTTCGCCTCCACAATGGCTTTATTCCCTGCAGCGAGCTTGAGTGTGCAAGGCGGGATACACACAGGGGTTAACTTGTTCTGGTAGGGCTGCTGAGCCGATTCTCTCCAGCTCGTCGGCTTTCTCATTGCCTAGGATACCCTCGTGTCCAGTGACCCAACAGAGCGATACTTTGTGCTGTGTTCCAAGAAACCTGAGCTCTTCTCGACAACACTTCACTAGTTTCGATTTAATTTCTATGGCAGTAATCGCTCTTATAGCTGCCTGGTTGTCGATAAAGATGGTGATACCTTCTGGCGGTATTGCCCTTACCGCAGACTCACGGGCGGCTGTTGCCACTGCTAAGACATCTGATTGGAAGACACTGCTGTAGTCTGGAAGTCATATGGATTTTGATACACCTAGAGGGTCGGAGAAGATACCTGATCCTACACCAGTGCTCATTTTCGAAACATCTGTGTAGATAGCTATAGATTCGGTTGGCGGTAGAGAAAGGCCTTACAAAGTCTAAATATGGCGTCATGTAATCCGTTACGGGTACGAGGCCAAAGTAATCGAGTAGGATCATCGAGTAACCTATTCTATTTGGATTACAGTTCGCTGACTTATTGTCATAGCATTAATGGCTGCTGATGTGCGTATTTAGATGTCTAGCGGTAGCAGATTGAGAATAGCCTCGACTCCTGTAGTTGGGGTTGTCCTCATTGCACTGGAAATGCCAATGTACGCTAGTCTTTGAACTTTGGTGATTGCCTTTAAGTTGGTGGATTTGTTGACAGCTGCCCACCATACTAGATTGCCGCAAGTCAGTATGGGGCTAACTATAGCCGTATACATCCATAGTATGATTTGGGGGGAGGGTACCCAGGTTCTATCAAAAATTCTACTACATGAATAAAAGGCTATTGTTGCTTTCTTAATTCTTTCCTCTATATTTAATCTCCAATTGAGCTTTTTTTCAAGTACAAGGCCCTGGTATTTTGCTCTATCGGACAATCTGAGTGGGATACCATCAACAGAAGTTGTTCCAAACTTTGGTATTTTCCTCTTATTCGTAAAAAGTACGAGTTCGGTTTTTTTGGGGATTAACCCTTAGACCGCAGCTCCTGGCCCATATGCTAAGAGTATTTAGGGCTCCGTCAAGTTGTTCGCTAAGGGTAGGCAGAAATTTACCTGTTGCCAGCAGCACAACGTCATCCGCGTACGCTGTAGCTCTGACCCCACTGTACCTTAGTTGTTGTAGTACCTCATTAAGAACAATGACCCAAAGCAGTGGGGAGATTACCCCGCCTTGAGGGGTACCCCTCGAGGCGTATGCTTCGAGCTTTGAACCCTTAAGTTCGGTGGTTATATGTCTTTCTCCGAGCATGCCAACAATCCAGTTAATTAGACTGATGTCGATGTCTAAGTTTCTCAGGGTTCTTTTAACCGATTCGGTATTTACATTATTGAAGGTTCCTTCAATGTCCTAAAAAGCAGCTAGTGTGAACTCTTAATCCTTAAGTGATTTTTCTATAGAGCCGACAACATGATGTAGGGCATGCCCTGACACATGCTTTCGCCAAATACACAAAAAAGGTGTATACAGGTTCAACATACTCCCAGGCCTTCTCAAGAATCATTCTGAGAGTGAATAACTGGTCGGTTCTGCTTCTACCGGGACGAAAAACACATTGCTCATCCCCAAAACGATCATCAATCAAAGCTCTGGCACGTGTCTGTAACACCTTTGCAAAGACTTTTCCAGTGGTACTTGAAAGAAATATACCCCTGTAGTTTGCGCAATATTTTAATAATCACTCCCATTTGCCAATCACCAGGTGTTTCACGGCATTCTCCTTAATAAGACGTGAGCGCCATTGCACTCCCTCTTTACCAATACCCTTTAGCATTTCTGGCCAGAGATCATCCATTAGTAGATTCGCTAACTTTTAGGGATTTGATCGCCAAAGTCTCGAGCATATGTAGGTCTGGCATCTTCCTGATGGCATGGCTTGTTCGGGATTGAGCAATTCTGAAAATTGCTCGCTCCATCTCCATCGCTCATTGGAAAGCAATGTACCGTCTTTGGTTTTGACTCCTTTCATGATATTTAACTTTCTTCCTCTGATTCGGCGGACGGTCTGTCAGAAAATTTGATTTGCAGATATGTAATCACGTTTTAATGAAATAGTTTATTACATTTAAAAAACACGTACAATTGCCTGAAGTATTTCTCGAAAAGCATCTTGTAAAAGGTAGGAAAGCAGACTTAAAGTATGAATATTCAACTTGCAATATACCGCCTACGCCACCCTGTTAATAACTTATCTAAAATCTATTAAAACATTCTAAAATGTGGACAAATCCAACGATCAACAACATCTCATCTCGCCCCACGTTGGGCGCCAATTTGTCGCACAAAATTCTCCCGAAAGTTTAATTAAAAGAAAATAAATACACAAAAGCCGGCCGCGCACGCGAGGGAAAGAAAACGAGAGTGACAGATAGCCACAGATAATAATAAGAGGATCGGGAAAGTGCAACAAAAGCAGCCTGCGGGATGCTGCTCTCCCGGTTACTCAGCTGGGGTGAGTTCACTGGAGTCAGCGAAATCGGGTGTTTACACGCGATATGGAAATGGGCGCCACCAGATCTTTGAAAGGGATCTAGAAACCTTGGGAAAATTAATGGGGTGGGAATCCTGAAATTGTGCCAACAAAAAAAAGAAAAAAAGAAACAACGTACGTGCGTTACAAATGCTCTATAATTCAGAGCACGGCCAATTTATTTAATTAAGAAAAGTTTTTCCACGAGAAGAAAATGATGAAAGGTAAAAAAAAAACAAGGGTTGTATTTAACCGTATCTAAAAAAGAACAACGGTGGTATCCAACCGTTCTTTCGAATGTAAAGCCGTTGGGGTGGCCCGCTATCACCGGTCCCGAAACTTGTACGTTAAACCGGAATTAGGTCGCGTGTCCCGCTTTCACCGGGAAATTTACGGTATGAGACCCTACCGGGATTTATGACACACAAAATCCTACACTAACCGGAACAAAGAATGCAAAAAAAAATAATGTAACTTATCTGGCTTTTTGGAGTGGTTAATCTGCTTCTTACTCCTCGTCTCCAGGATGTTTCCCCTCAAAATCCTCTTCCTTCCTGTTCCTTCCTCCTTATCTCCTCCTATTACTCCTGCTCTTCCTTTTCGCTCTTGTATTTTTCCTTGGTCCCTTCTGGACCTTTCCGCTTGACGATAACTCGGAACCGAACTTGTTCACTAACTCGCAAAAAAACTCCTCAAACACTCTAGCGCTCTTCCGCTCACTTTCGTGGTCAACCAAGAAGTGCTGAATTCGCCTCAGCACTTTGCCTAACCGACCGAGAGCCTCTCTCTGAAAATTGGCCTACCGCTTATTCAGCCATTACCAGTTCAAGGACGGCTTTATGTGCAGTACTCCGCTCTTTTGCTGAAGCATGCAACCGTTCCTTGAACGCCGCTATCTAGCAGCTCTTTCCATTTTTCCAATGGCTCTCTCTCTGAAATCGCCTCCAACTGGCAGTTCAGAGGGTCGGGTTACGCATTCCCAAGGTTCGCTCTTTACCTTGGTGCCACGTTCACAGCAAGCGCTAGTAACTGAGGGGCTAGTGAACGCAAAATTAAAGATTCGAAAAAATATCGCGAAAAATACAAAGGCGAAGAAATATGAGACGAAGGAGGAAATTTGTCAAACAACGCTTGGCGTTGGACCTAGCAAGAAGAAAAGAGGTTATTGAAAATGTAAATGTGTCAAACAACGCCTTGCGTTGGACACTCCTGAGGAGGAAGAAGCCTGAGTACCCACTCGTATTCCTATTATTTTATTCAGTCCGCGAAAGCTAGCTATCCCGGTGGAATCTCACGCAGATTTGGGGAAGAGGCACTAGCCGATGACGTGCCACCCCGTACAAATGATAAAATATAAACGTCGGGCTCTCGGCCATTGATGAGTTTATGAATTTGGACTGAACCTCCTCCAGTCCGTTGACCGCTGCTCATGCTCGTACAAGTTGTGTTGAATGTTTGCGATGTTTGGGTAAATGTGTGATGTATCTTGTTGTGTACTCGTCCTTTATGTTGTAGATACATATGCCCTGGTGGTGTTAGGGCAGTCCACCCTCTTCTTCATCGCCGCTCGTCTCACTCGTCGCTCACTTAATTCGCATCGTTGGCGGACGGTCCATCCGCATCAGAGGGCTTTGTTTCCCGGAGTACCTGCTTTTGTTGCCCCCTTGAAGCGTGTGGAGAGGTATAAGCACTGAATGGTGGAACCATCCAGGAACGCTTAACGAGACCACTGCTCCAAGAAGACAACGGAATAAAATTGGAAGGCCAAAAATGGTGGACGGGTGAGAATTGGTAGGATGGAGGGGACAAAGGATCTCGTGCGAAATTTGCACGTAACAACTAAAATGGAAAAATATTGCAATGTTTCTATGTCTGTACATGCATATGTATGTATATATGGTCGCGTATATTGCTAAATCTCTTAATTGCAGGAAGACTTGATAGCATAAACAAATCCTAATTAATAAAATTTAAAATGTCTTAGATTTGGCAAGGGATCACACACTAAAGTTCAAAACACCGCGCCCATATACTCATACCCTCTGCTGCATGGCTGTTGGCAGTGGTCTCCACTGAAGGAAAATTGTGGCCAATGATTTGATTAATTTTTTTTTAGCATTGCTCAGCTTTAGGACAACACAACGGAGGATTTATAGCTCGAATCAATCTCCAAATCCAATAAGCCCGTGTGATTTTAATTTTAACCATCTTTCTGACATTGCAGTCATTTCTGGCTTGTTTGAATTTCTTAAAACTTACCTCTTTTAACCTATTAGCCTCTTTGCAGCTCTGGTCAAAACACGAATTTGCCTTAGGTTTGATGCTCTTTATTCTTCTTCTTCTTTTTCCTTTTATCAGCGAGGTTATGATCCGAAAATAAGGGATCATAACCTTCCCACTTCACCGCATTTCTACTGATCCGCGTATTTGACCTCAGAAAATATCGGCAGGCGTCCCGATTTTGGATCACTCGGTTACTGAGGCCAATGAAATGCCGATGTCGTTGCATTTGTGTGATCCAGGCGTTTATAGGTCTACCTTTCCTACATCGCGATGTCTTTGGAACGTGCATTGATATTGCCTTTTAACAGAGTTCATATGATTTCTTCTTTGAACGTGGCAAGACCAGCTGAGCCGGTTGCGCTCTATTTTTTGTACGATGGTTTCCTTGATGCGAAAGCTTCCACGGATCTTCGAACTTCTTATTCGATCAAGCTTTGTCACTCCTGCTGTCATGCGAAGCATCTTCATCTCAGCTCTCATACGTTTTGTACATCGTCCAACATTGTGAACCGTATGTGAGCGCTGGACGCACAACTGCGGTGTAGAGCCTTCCTTTCAACTTAGGTGGCATTTTTTCTGTCACAGAAGATAGCTGAATTTTCTCGCCACTTCATCCACCCTACGCTTACGTAATGATTGATGTCGTCATCACAGGTTGCTTTGCTATTCATCTAAATCCCAGATATTTGAACTTTTCGCACTTGGGAAGCACTGTTCCATTCAAATAAATGTCTGGAATAGGTCTGAGTGGATCAGAGAACGGGCAGCACAAGTACTCTGTGTTTTTTGAACTAATGCGATACCCATTTCCCTCCAAAACGTCCACCCACACATCAAGTGCTCGTTGCAGGGATGTAGGAACCTCACTTATGATGGCTCCATCGTCAGGAAAGAATAACTGATGTACCTTGGGGTCCATCACTTTACCTTCAAGGACTGTAATAAAGAGCAAAGGACTTAAAACGCTTCCCTGGTGCACCCCGACTTTGATTGGGAACTCTTCGGTTACTCCAGCGGGGCATCTTACTCTTGTCTTTGCTCCTTCGTACATGTCCATGATCATCTGTACATAGGTTTCTGGAACCCCTCGATGTCTTAGCGTCACCCATATCAGATCTCGTGGTTGTCTGTCAAATGCCTTTTCAAGCCTTACAATATGCAAATCCCTTAAGGAATCAAGATGTTTTTCCATTATGATCCTTATACTTTGGATTGCATCTGTGGCTGATTTACCCGAGACAAACCCACACTGATCATCAGATAGCCGTATTATTTTTCGCAGTCGGCCACCTAATACCCGCTCAACGATCTTCATGGTGTGTGACATCAGCTTGATCGAAAGGTAGTTATCACAGTTTCGCGTATCACCCTTCCCTTTGTATACAGGGAGAAGGTAACTTTCCCTCCATTGATTCGGCATTGGGTCACCTCTCACAAATTTGGAGATGAGAATTCTGAGCCATCTGAACCCGATGTCTCCCATCTTTTTCCAGAACTCAGAGGGCATCTCCTCTGGCCCAACCGCTCTTTATTCTGTTAGGAATATAGTCATTCATACCTAAGAGGATGGTGTCAGTAATCATATCAGCGGCGGTATCCACGTCGCTATCGAGGAAGCATAGCGACCAGTTAAATCTCCTAAAGAAATTATAAAGACCGTCCCAATTGGCTTTCTCGTAACGCCAAACTTTTCTTTTAGGAGTTTTTTCTTTAAGTGTGTGGTCGGAGTACGAGAATTTAGCTGATACGATATTGTGGTCAGATCGGCCTAGAGGCGCTAAAACATCAATGGTGTATTTATCAGCGTGCGAAGTAAGAAATAATAATAATAATGTCCGGTATGCGTATAGGCTCATTTACAAGCTGAGTTAAAGTGCTTATCTCAGCGAAAAGTTCAACATACCTTCCTTCGGGTGTTGTCTGGCCAGAATGTCGAAGCCAATCCGAATTGTGTAAATTCAAATCGCCCGCCATGACGATTTCAGTATGAGGATACAGGGAGACAATTCGTGTGATGGAATCGGACAACGCATCAAACTCGTTAAAAGTTGAGTTGCTATTCGCACTAGGGCTTCTGTAAATAAAGCAGTAGTGAATTCTTTGCCATTTGTCATTAAATTCCGAATTGGAACAGTGTTCATACTGTGGTGGAACTTGGTAAGCTATATCACTACGGGCGTAAGTGGCGAGGCCGCGATGGGGAATGAATAATGCCACTAAGTTATATCCAAACAGCTTTAAATCAGATGATTCTTCCACTTCCTGTGTTTCACTAAGCGCCAAATCAGCTGGTTTATAGGAATGAGCGTGGGCGTACAAGTCAAAGAAATTCGTTCGAATCCCACGAATGTTGGTAAAGTCAAGTCTAAATTGCCTCATCATTACAATATAAAAACATAATGTTATGTTTATGTTTGTTATGTGCAGATCTAAGAGCAAAAGAAGAGGAAAAAACGTTAGAGGATTTGACGGAGTTCCCGGATAGCACCTATGGTTCTTATCTTGAATAATGGTGCCGATATTTTACGTATGAATAACAAAGCACTGATTTACAATAAATTAAACTAAAATCAAAGAACGAAATAAATTAAAAAAAAGGGGCGCTAATTTCATCATTGATTGGGCGTCATATATAATATCATACTAATTTGGGCTTTTATTTTGTGTTAGGTTAGGTTAGGTTAGGTTGAAGTAGCTGCCAGCAGAGAATCGCCAACACACTTAGACACAAAATAGGTCCATTGTGATACCACATGGATCATGGGAGAAGTTTCTCCTACCTACTCGTTAAACCATTTAGAGCTTCTTATGAAGCGTAGGTGGCTCTTAATATCGATGCTATTCAGGTCGCATATGTCGTTGTAATAGAGGGCTCCTAGGTCAAGCTTCCTTCTACGGGAGAGAGCTGGGCTGAGACAAAGAAGGTGAGGAATAGTTTCTTCCTCTTCTTCGTCCATGCAGCTTCTACAAAAGTCGTTCGCAAAAACGACTAGCCTTGCAGCATGGTTGCCTCTTAGACAGTGTCCAAAGATGACACCTATTATAGCGCCAATATGCAATCTGTTGAGAGAAATTAAATTTTTAGAACGTTTTAAATGCAGCTTCGGCCAAATTTGTTTTGTCGCTAGACATATGGGTCCACTTATCCACCTAAGATTCGTACTCTCGATAGCATCCAGCTTAAATTTGAGTTTGCAAGTAGCGATTGCCCCCTTCGGGTAGGGGTTAGAATATACCCGAGGTAGGCATGCCTGTCGTAAGAGGCGACTAAAATCCACCCTCCGTATACCGAGTATGGCGTATACAAAAAACATGCAATGAACAAAACAAAAGATTTTAATACCCCAGGTGGCAGCCCAGGTAAACTGGAAAATCCACCCTCTTCGGAGGTCGGCTCTACGGATTCTGGGGAGAGCCACTTATTGCACCTTATAAATCCCTTCTCTAAAAGTACAAGGGTATCTCGATCTCCACCAACAAGATCGAACGTCTCCGGAAAAAGAAGTCCGCCGGAAGCGCTAACGCGTGAAAAACGGGACTCAGCGAAATCTAAAAGCATTGAGGAGGAAAACGACGTACTCCGTACCAAGCTTAGCGAAATGGAGCTACCCTATCGTGAGCTTAAGAAAGAGGTAGATTTACTCAGGCAAGAAAATAATGCCTTAAAAAACACGTACCTACAAAAAGAAAATACAGTTAGCCCACATCGCTCAACAAGTCACGAATACCAGACGGATGAAGAAGAGCTAACACGCGAAACGAATTGGGTCGAAAAGAAACGACCCAGCAAAAAACGGAAAGCTGGTTCCTCACCGGAAGTCGAGCCACAAAGAGATGAAAAGCGCAAGGAGATGCAAGAAAAGCAACGACAACCAAAACTACGTCCTCCGCCACCGATAAACGTCGTCGGAATTACGGACTATAATAAGTTGCATTGCCTCCTTAAAGGAACTCTGGCATCGAAGTTTAAGGTGACATCTCTGCGAAACAATACGTGGAAAATCAATGTCGATGATGCCGACGGTTACCGATCAGTATCTAAAAAATTGAATGCCGAAAAGATTCAGTGGTATACTTATGAAAATAAGTTAGAAAGACCACTGCGTGTTGTAGCTAGGGGACTCCACCCCTCGTGCACTAAAGAAGATGTAATGCAAGACCTTCAAGGCAAAGGCTTTAAAATTCTTGATGCCGTCAATATTATCAAGAAGGAGAAGCAACGGTCGGAGGGAGATCATGAAAAATTGGTAAAGCGCGGACTTCCACTATTCATGCTTAGTTTTGATAAAGACGAAAATAAAGATATTATATATGGTATCAAGACTATTCTAAACATCGTGGTCAAAATCGAACCCATGCGTAAGACCTCCAGATCGATCCCGCAGTGTAAGCGCTGTCAAGGCTTCAATCATACGCAGACTTACTGCCAGAAAGAGCCGCGATGCGTCAAATGCGCGGGTAAGCATCTCTCGGAAGAGTGTCACCTAAACAAGCAAACCCCAGCCACTTGTATAAATTGCAAAGGAAAACATCCTGCGAACTATCGAGGTTGCGAAGTGGCGAAAGAGCTTCAAAAACGCCGCGATACGCTAAAAAATTCGATGCGTCCGAATATGAAACCAATCAAGAACAGACCCAAAATAGCTACGAAAAAAGCAGCGAAAGATAGAAAGTCCGTCAATATTAACTTAAGATCGGTAAATGATAAAAAATCCGAAAGTAATGGAGATAAGGTGACAGAAGCAAAATCTCCGAATATTGGCGTGCAGTTTTATGCTCAAGCGGCGAAGACAGTTAAGGGTACGTACACGACCGACAACTCACGGGAGATCAAAGCAAGAAACCGTCCAAACTTTAATGTAAAGACTCCTTCTCAAGTTGCGACATTGAAAAATGGTGATAGAGGTAGTTCAGAAGATCATGTATCCAATGTTTTTTCCCTAATACTTGCGAAACTTGAAGAGCAATGCAAAACAAATAAACTAATTTTCGAGAGACTAGTTGCACTAGAAAACATCATTCATAACACGCGCACTTCAACCAGAATATGAAAGAAACGCTTAAAATTCTTACTTGGAACGCCAACGGGCTCATACAAAGACTCGACGAGTTAGAAATATTTATACGAGAAAAAGATATTGATATATGCTTAGTCTGTGAAACTCATCTGACAAAGCAATCGAATATTAAGATAAGGGGATATAGCGTGTATCACGCCTTTCACCCATCGGAAAGAGCCAGAGGCGGATCATCTTTGCTTATAAAAGAATCTATCGAACACTCAGCAGAAATAAAGATTGAATTAGAAGCAATGCAAGTAAGCACGGTACGCGTTAGAAATAAACATTTTGCTTTCAACATTTCGTCTATATATTGTCCACTGCGATGTAAACTTGAAGAAAGTGATTTCACAAACATATTCAACTTCCTTAAACCAAATTTTATTATTGGTGGCGATTTCAACGCGAAACACCCCTTCTGGGGTTCAAGGTACGCCTCTCAGAAAGGTAGAAAGCTTTATAATGCGGGTATGCAATATAGTTGTGATTTTCATTCGACGGGTAAACCAACATATTGGCCGACTGATAGAAATAAGATACCAGATCTGATCGATTTCTTTATTGTTAAAGGAATATCTGGCAGCTGTATAAAAGTTGAAGAAAGCTTTGATCTCTCCTCTGATCATTCTCCAATCATTATGACGATAAGCGATGCTCTGATTAAAAAAGTAGGTCCGGCCAGATTAACCAGCGCGAAAACGAATTGGGATGGCTTCAAAAAAGATATTGAATCAAATACTGAGCTGAGGGTATCACTTAAAACGCCCTATGAACTTGCAGTTGAAGTTGATCGCTTCGTCAAAATCCTACAGAATGCCGCGTGGAAGAATACTCCGAAACCTAAGAAAACGCCGGCCAGCTACATTCCAAATTATCCGCAGGAAATAAAAGAGATGATTAAGGAGAAGAGGAAAGCGCGCAAAAAATGGCAACAAACTCGGGCTCCGCAACATAAATCACATCTTAACCGTTTGTGTAACTTATTAAAAAGATCTATTAAAGACCTTAAGAATAATGAAATGCAAACTCACCTAGAAAGGTTAACGGCGGAAAAAGATTCTAATTATTCGTTTTGGAAAGCTATAAAAGGTATTAAAAAACCTCAAATTCAAGCCGCCCCAATTAGGAAAAATCAAGACGAATGGACCAGGCATGATAAAGAGAAAGCGCAAGTTTTTGCCGCCCACCTGGAAGAAACTTTCAAACCGCTTGATGGACAGGCTCTTATTCAAAATATAAATACGTCGTATATTGACAATCGTATAATAAGAAATGCAACAGTAACCGAACTTAAGGAAGAAATAAAGAAACTTAAACCTAAGAAGGCTCCTGGATACGACCTAATCACGGGAGAGGTTCTTAAAGCACTTCCGAGAAAGGGTCTAATGAAGCTTCTGTTCATTATAGACGCCGCGATTAGACTAGAATATGTTCCCAGTCAATGGAAAGTGGCCGAAGTCATAATGGTCCTTAAGCCCGGAAAACCGCCGAATGAAAAAACGTCTTATAGACCGATTTCGCTTCTTTCAATCATATCCAAAGTGTTCGAGAGAATTTTGATTAGGCGAATACAGCCGGTTATAGAAGAGAGGCATCTCATTCCGGATCATCAATTCGGATTCGGAAGTAAGCATTCTACAGTTGAACAAGTGCATCGAATAACACATGTAATCGAAAAATCTCTTGAAGAAAAAAGGATTTGTTCAAGCGTATTCCTTGACGTCTCTCAAGCCTTTGACAAGGTCTGGCATGAAGGCTTAAAGTTTAAATTACGACAAGTTCTGCCAGAGCACCTATACAATATTTTGAAGAACTACCTTACGAATAGGCTATTCCGCGTCAAATGTGGAAACGAATATTCTGATTTTAAGGAAATAATGGCTGGGGTGCCGCAAGGAAGCGTTCTTGGTCCAGTCTTATATCTATTATACATTCGTGATATGCCGCAAGTAGAAGGCACTGAGCTAGCTACATTTGCCGACGACACTGCTATCTTGACAGTAGGTACAACGGTCGAAGATACTACAGAAAAACTTTTTTTTTTTTTTTTTTTTTTTTTTTTCGTGGGTAGGTGAAAATCTTCATGAGACACTATGAGACCGTGTACTCATAGTAGTGTCAGATTTCTACTGACTAAAAACACCCTTCCCTTCGTTTTGTTTACTACGACTAAGTTTGACCTTATCAAGTAGTTTAAGCTTCAGATTTATATTCGCGTGAGGCAGGTAGATTTTCAATAAAAGCACCTGCTGAAACCGTCATGACATGCGGCTTTTTGTCTTATAGCGCTAATTCGAACGGTTTCGTTCTTTGAAGTCGGCGCGTAAGATTTGTCACATCCAAAGTTTGGAGTATGGCACAGTTGCAATGGCCATGAAGACGAATACGAAGCTTGCGAGCGAAGTTTTTTATTTCGTCCTCCACGGTAGCTATCCCTAAGTCTCTGTGGATATCATTGTTTCTGATATACCAGGGAGCGTTCACGATTATTCTTATAATTTTATTTTGCAATGATTGTATGAGATTCCTATTGCTTGGTTTGGTACAACCCCAGAGTTGTATACCGTACGTCCACACGGGTTTAAGCACTTGCTTATACAGAAGCAGTTTGTTATATACGCTTAGTTTGGAATATCTTCCAATTAGCCAATACATTTCTCTAAGTCGATTTTCGACTTCGTCACGTTTCTTTTTAACGTGAGGTTTCCATTTAAGTTTCGCGTCTAGTGTCATTCCCAGATATTTAGCTTCGTTTGCATGCGGTATTTGTACCGAGTTAATGAAAACGGGAAGGTTGATTATTTTCTTGTAAGTGAAGTTAACATGCGTCGATTTGGTCTCGTTAAGAACAAAGCGCCAAGTTTTTGTCCACTCACAGATTTTATCCAAGGCTCGTTGGAGTTTTATGGTTGCTGACTCGATTGAACTTTCCGTTGCCAAAATAGCCGTATCGTCCGCGAACGTAGCTACAATAGTGCCTTCAGTTTGAGGTATGTCCCGAGTGTACAGCAAGAATAAGATAGGCCCAAGGACACTTCCTTGCGGAACTCCGGCGGCGATTTCTTTAAAATCAGAATATTCAGTTCCGTGCTTAACACGAAAAAGTCTGTTTTTAAGGTACGATTCTAAGATCTTATGAAGTTGCTCCGGAAGGATTCGTCTTAGCTTATAATTCAATCCATCGTGCCAAACCCTGTCGAAGGCTTGAGATACGTCAAGAAAAGCGCTAGAACAAATCTTTTTCTCCTCAAGGGCTTTTTCAATTTCGTCGGTTATTCTATAAACCTGGTCAATTGTGGAATGCTTGATTCTGAACCCGAATTGGTGGTCAGGTATTAGGCGTCTCTCTTCAATGACCGGAAGAATCCGTTTCAGAAGGAGTTTTTCAAATACCTTCGATATTATTGGTAGTAGCGATATCGGTCTGTACGATTTTTTGTCATTTGGAGATTTTCCCGGTTTCGGAACCATTATGACTTCTGCGACTTTCCATTGATTTGGAACGTATAATAATCTAATGGAAGCATTTATTAAATAAAGCAATTTTAATAGTGCCTTTTTTGGTAATTCCTTGAGGATTTGTCCGGTTATTAAATCATAGCCAGGAGCTTTATTGTTCTTCAGGTTTTTTATTGCCTGGCAAAGTTCTATAAGTGACACACTTTTTATTCTAAGGTTGTCAGATGTCGTAGTCGTACCGGTAAAATCGTCTACCAATGTTTCTCCATCAAATGGCTTAAAAGTTTCTTCTAAGTGCTCGGCAAATAGATCCGCTTTTTCTTTGTCACCTTTTGCCCATTCGTCGTTGTTTTTTCTTATCGGTGGCGAATGTATTTGCGGTTTTTTAATTCTTTTGACAGCTTTCCAGAGCGAGTAATTAGTAGTTTTTTCGGCGGTTAAACCTTCAAGATAAGCTGAAGTCTCTCGGTTTTTTAGGTCTTGGATCGCTTTTTTAAGCTTATTGCATAAGAAATTCGAGTGGGTTTTATGCTGGGGAGCGCGAGTTTGTTGCCATATTTTGCGTGCTCTCCTCTTTTCTCGAATAAGTTCTTTTATTTCCGGCGGATAATAAGCTTCATTGCATGGGACTTCTTTCCTCCTTAAAGGTGTATTTTTCCACGCGGCATTTTGTATTGATTCAATAAATTTGCCGAGCTCATCTTCTATTTCGAAGGGTGTTTTGAGCGATACATTTAAGACAATATTTTCTTCGCAATCAGTTCTAAAGTCGCGCCAGTTAGTTTTTTTGTTAGTTAATCTAGGCACAGCTTCTACTGTCATTAGTCGGTCACTTATTGTCAAGATTACCGGCGAGTGATCTGAGGAGAGATCAAAGCTTTCCTCTACTTTCGCAAAATTTGAAGATACTCCTTTCGCTACGAAGAAGTCTATTAGGTCCGGTGTTTTTGCTGTATCAGAGGGCCAATACGTCGGTTTCCCCGTCGAAAAGAAATCAACCCCGAATTGCATACCGGCTTCGTACAGAAGTCTGCCTTTCCGTGAATTGGATCTGGAACCCCAAAAGGTGTGTTTTGCGTTGAAATCGCCACCTATAATGAAATTCGGTCCAAGTGAGTCAAGGAGACGTACAAAGTCGTTACTTCGAAACATGCATCGCGGAGGACAATAAATGGACGCGATGTTGAAATATGAGTGCCTATTCTTAACTCGAACTGAGCTTGTTTGCATTGTATCGATTTCAATCGTCGTATTTATGGAGTGCTCAATGCAGTCTTTAATGAATAAGGAGGATCCGCCTCTAGCTCTTCCGGAAGGGTGGTATGCGTGATAAGCACGATACCCTCTTATTTTTACTCCGGATTCCTTTGTCAAATGAGTTTCAGAGATCAAGCAAATGTCAATGTTGTCATTCCGTAAGAATACTTCTAATTCGGCGTTTTTTTGTAGAAGGCCGTTTGCGTTCCATGTTAAAATTTTTAGTAACTGATTCATATTCATATGGGAGTTCTTTTCTGGCGAGGTTTTAACTCGAGCTTGCTCAATTTATCAAATATGACTTTGTTTACCTTCGTTTGCTCCTCAAGTTTCGCAAGAATTATAGAGAAGACTTGGGAGACTGGGTCTACCGTAACACCGCTTTGCTTGGTTTCTAGCGACGCAGCTTGAGCATATGTTAGCGTCTCTGGAGATTGTGGCTTTTCCTTTGATTTTGCCGAAGGAACTTTACTTTGCTCGACTCTCGTCTTAAGTTTGACGTGTTTATTGACGGTCGTTACCCTTGGCTTAGCGATTTCACGACTATTTTTAACCGGTTCTGCGTTCTGGCGTTGAATATTTTTAAATGTGTCTCGCCTTTTTTGAAGCTCTTTTGCCACTTCGCAACCTCGATAGTTCGCTGGGTGCTTTCCTTTGCAGTTAATGCAGGTAGCCGGGGCCTGCTTATTTAGGTCACACTTTTCTGAGAGATGGTTACCAGCACATTTTACGCATCTCGGCTCTTTTTGACAATACGACTGTGTGTGATTAAAGCCTTGACAGCGTTTACACTGAGGTATCGATCTCGTACTCGTACGCATAGGCTCAATCTTGACTACGATATTCAGAATAGTTTTAACGTTATAAATATCGTCTACATTTTCGCTCCTGTCAAAGGTAAGCATAAAGAGCGGAAGTCCATGCTTGACCATGATTTCCTGGCCTTGTTCCGTTTGTTGCTTCACCTTTTTGAGAATATTGACGGCATTAAGAATTTTCAAACCTTTAGCTTTGAGGTCGTTCATTACGTCGTCTTTTGTGCACGAGGGGTGGAGACCCCTTGCTATAACACGCAGTGGTCTTTCTGACTTATTTTCATAAGTATACCACTGGATTTTTTCCGTGTTTAATTTTTGTGATATTGCTCGGTAGCCATCGGAGTCATCAACGTTAATTTTCCACGCATTGTTCCTGAGTGACGTTACCTTGAATTTCGATGTCGTCGTACCTTTAAGAAGGCAATGTAGCTTACTGTAGTCCGTTATGCCAACGACGTTTATTGCAGGCGGAGGACGTGCTTTAGCTTGAGTTTGTTTTGGCTTCGGCTCATTTTGCTTGTCTTCTTTTCGCGGCTCGATTTCGGGCGAAGAGCCGGCTCTGCGTTTTTTGCTAGGTCTTTTCTTTAAGACGCAATTCGTTTCGCGTGCAAGCTCTTCTTCGTCCGTGTGATATTGTGGATTAGCTGCGCGGGGAGGGGAATCTTCGCGTTCTTTTTGTAAAAGCGAGTTCTTTAGAAGCTTGTTTTCCTCTCTCAGCATGTCTACCTCTTTTTTGAGCTCTTGGTAGAGCCGATCCATTTCATCAAGCCTATTGCGAAGTTCGTTATTTTCCTTCTCAAAGCTTTTACATTTCTCTAAGTCCTGTTTCTTGTGCGCTTGCACTTCCGGCGGACTTTTTTTCCCGGAGACATTCGGTCTTGATGGTGGAGACCGAGGTACCCTTGAACGTTTTATAAAGGGATTTATCAATTGCAATAATTGGCTCTCCCCAGAATCCGTAGAGCCTACCTCCGAAGAGGGTGGATTTTCCAGTGAACCTGGACTGCCACCTGGGGTATTAAATCTTTTCGTTTTACTCATTGCATTTTTTTGTATACACTTTAAACCCGGTATACGAAGGGTGGATTTTAGTCGCCTCTTACGACAGGCATGCCTACCTCGGGTATATTCTAACCCCTACCCGAAGGGGTAACAGAAAAACTGCAAGAAGCTTTGGATAGAGTAAATGAATGGACAAAGATTTGGCGAATCGCACTCAACGAGACCAAATCTGTTCATGTAAATTTTACTTATAAGAAAATAAATAATTTGCCGATCTTTTCAAACTCGGTTCAAATCCCGTTTGCAAACGAGGCTAAGTATCTTGGAATGACACTTGATACAAAGCTGAAATGGAAAACGCACGTAAAGAAAAAACGCAAAGAATTAGATAATAAATATAGAGAAATGTATTGGTTACTTGGAAAATATTCCAAGCTTAATATACATAACAAACTGCTTTTATATAAGCAGGTGCTAAAGCCTGTATGGACATATGGTATACAACTCTGGGGTTGTACCAAAATAAGTAACATCCAAATTTTACAAACTTTTGAGAACAAAGTGCTAAGGGGTATTGTTAATGCGCCATGGTATATCCGAAATAGCGATATCCACAGAGATCTTGGCATTGAAACAATCGAAGACGAAATCAAAAACTACGCGAGAAAGCATAAAAGTCGACTAGAAAGTCACGTTAATATTACAATCCTCCACGTTTTGGATGAAAGAAATTTAGTACGCCGTCTACAAAGAATCAAACCTTTGGACTTAGCGCGTTAAGTAGCCGCGTCTAAACTGCGGAGCTTGCAGGAACTTCTAATGGGAAGCTACCTGCAAAACGTCATTATTTCGTGAAACGAAAACTACTTGATAACTCGAATACTTGGTTGTAGTAAAAATAAAAACAAGTCTGTTTTGAAGGGAGGCTTTTTAGTGGGTGAGAATCCCACACTACTATGAGCACGCGCTGTCGATCCTCATAGTGTCTTGTTGAAGATTTTCACCTACCCTCGGGGAAAAAAAAAAAAAAAAAAAATCCACCTAAGATTCGTACTCTCGATAGCATCCAGCTTAAATTTGAGTTTGCAAGTAGCGATTGGTATACCTAAGGAGCCTTTATCCGGTAAAATTTATTTTGTGTTGAGTTTTGGGGAATCATTATTATTATTCTTTTCTTTTTTTATAATTCGCGCGCACTCAAGGGCTGATGAATACCCTTAACATGTTCTTACACAGTGCGGACGTTGGAAAGGAAAAAAGCTCAGTTGTTTATGCTTCAAAGAAACTCTGGAGGTGGCGTCCATATGACTGGGGATATTTTTGTTATTTTTTTTCTTTGCTTTTAATTCACAGTAATTTGTTCGCGACCAACGATGTCATAGGCATAACAGTCATCCAACAGAGCGAACAATTTTTTCGGCTATATGACTAAGCTAATGCCAGTGTTATGCATTTGCAGTAGTGTTCACGCAAGCATTATTTCGGCGTGTAAGTACTCCATACCATCCCTGAGAAGCAATTTTTGGATTGTTTTTTTCCGGAGCTATTTGCAATAATCACTGAACGAGCGGATACTTTTCCGACCGTCAACCGCGGGACCTCAATTTGACCCTTTATTAGGAATAGGTAGATCCTGGTTGTTGCATTTGACCGATTGCCAAACGGATGCGAAATTTGAACTCCGATGAGTTCTATGAAAAACGATAGGAATGAAACCTTTGGGTTTAACCCAATAGCGAGATGACGAAACTAGGGAAAAATGTAAATGAATCAGAAATCCAACGAACATAGTTTCCCCTAAGGGTTTTCAACTATTAATTACCAAAGCTTTATTTCACAAAGGGTTTTTATAGAAAGTACAAATAACAGATTCTTTCGCATTAGAGAGAATTTACGGCTAAACTAAGCGTTTACTGGTCTAAACTAAGTGTCAAATTCAAATACAAAAATCTACGTAAGACTGATTTCACTACGTTGATGCTATTGATGACGATGACGATGATGATGACATTCTGCTCCAACAATCACAATTGCAAATTGCACTGCTAATCTTGCTTTTCTTTAAGGAATACTTTTGAATAAATATAGGATTAAAAATGACAGCGAATGCATGTTTTCTCATTTCGTAGCCTTCGTATAAACCTTACGTTAAAGAATACTAGTTCGCACTGTGTGAATAAAAAAAGATTACAATAATAAAATGTCTACCGCTAGCAACGCTCATAAATTGTTGGTATTTTACAGCCATGGACTAATTTTCAAAGTCAACTTCTTAGTAATTTATTTTCACTCTATGTAACGCTTTTCTTTTGTAACAACAGAGACCCGTGTCAACACATCTCGCCAAACCAACCAGCATACACAATCAACATTAATTAAACAAGAGCCCGGGATTAGTTTCGCCGTCATAACAATTCCCCAAAAATTATGCTGCGATGCACTTCTTAATTAAAAACCATAAAATAAAAATGCAAATCACATCCAATAAACAAAAAGCCAATGTCTCATAAAAAACCATTTCCCTCGGTCTAATGGGTAAACTTAAGATAAGCACACTGGGCACAGAAGAAAAACTCTATAGTCCCTCTTATCTAAATGTACACAAAAAATCCATTAAAAACAATGAATTACTGATTGTAGGTAGTAAATTTTGAAATTAGCAAATTGTTTTTAAAATAGAAAGAAATTTATCGATGCGCCGCCGCATATAAAATTTATATGCAAATTTAATTTTTGGAACTTTTGTAATGGAGATTTTATGTGACGATGTCGTGCCGCTAATGGACTTGCGTGTGTTTTTTTTCCAACAAAAGAAGTGAGCGAATAAGATTTATAATTGAGTTATAATTTAGTTTCAAATTCTAAAGGCTTAAACATATATAATAATTTTATGTGAATTTATTGTGTAGTGTGAGTAAAGGTTTTTCGCTTTCAAATGTCAACCCGCTGATTGCGATAGGAAGACGGGTTTCGGTGGGTTGCATATTTTTGTTTATTAGACGCTTCCATAATATGAATAAAAAGGTGGAGTTAATTTCTAGTTGAAGATGTCTATCAGAGAAGAAGAATGCAGTAAATATTATTAGAAAGTGGGCTATGTTGACAGCAGAATTTAAAAATAATTAAATAAAAATATATATACAATTTGTAGCTTAATATTAATTTTTATAAATTAGAGTTTAACAATGCGGATTTAATTTTTAAAGACAATATCGTCTAAATGACGACCGTTCCTTTCAACGCTTTCTTGCAGCCGGACCCTACATTCGGAAATATGTGAGAGCAATGCGTAGGTGTAATTGACGCTACTTCACGGCGGATATTTTCCTGTAGGGTCTGAATCGAGGATTCGAGGATTATTATTATAAAACTTCGAATTGAGTTATCACCACAAAAGTCGCATGGTATGAGATCGAGGAGGCCAGGCTAATAAAGTTACTCTCAAAATTTGCCCTCAACTTCTCCATCGAGACTCTAGCGGTGCGCTGAAACAGCGTTCTGTTATTATACCCGAGAAACAGCTGCAGTTGGGGCAATAGAAACTCATCGATCATTTGGCAATACACTTCAACAATCACAATTTTTCTTCTTTTGTCCTTGTGTTTATTCCACTTCGTGTCTATTTCCATTCGATTTCATTTTTTACGATTTAATAGCAATCAGATTTGCAGCAAAGTGAAGTAAGATTTCATGCAGATTTGCGCTGCATGCAGCAAATACATGTAGCATAATTCATTTACTGCCTAAACATAATGGTGTAGCGGTAGTATCAAAAGTAGAATACACACAAACTCAATATTGCGAACACAATGGGTAGCTGTAGCTGTAGCGGTGGTAAGAGTTGACTAATTTTTAATTTTTGTAGCGTTACAAGTTTGACGGTTTAAATAAGTGTAGAAATGGACGACTAAGACACAGGAAAATTCATCGAGCTCGTTAAAAACAAAGAATTTCGGTGGAATCTATGCCCTAATATGTGTAACATTAACTTTATCTTTAATAGTCATCAATAAAAATAATTTCGATCAGCTCTACACCGTCTGACAGCTCCTGCTACTGCTACTAGTATCGGTACAGCTACAGCAGATTGTGTTCCGGGAGTTACTAATGTGTTCTAATTTCGCTGCATGCGAAGCTTAATATAACCCATTTTTTCTTTCATTGAAGGTATTTTTATTTACGATTTGTTATTTCAGACTACTTGTGTACATCCACCGTCTTCCATATCCTACATGGATATATGTACCTAATACAATAAGTGTGCATTTTACTTCGACCAAGACTTACCACTTGAAAATTGCATACATGCACATTGTGCTGCATGACAATAAATTACTTGCAACACTTCTTTATTTTCCTGCTTTCAGTTAAAATGTCATCTGCTTACACAGAAGAATAAAAAAAATGGAAACCATTAAACTAATTAGTTCGACTAATTATTGTTTGTGCAACTCCAAACCAAACCGTAAAAAAAAAAAAAAACTAAAACAATTTCAAAACCTTAACACGGGGAAATTCTCAATTTATAACCGGCATAGCGCTGAATTCGGTGGTAAATTGTGTGGAATGTTCAGCTTATTAAAGCTTCATAATGTAGCCAACCAAGGGGTTGGCATTAAAACTTTTCTGTCTGTCAGTTTGTTTCACAGAGTAACTTTCGACATGCGGCTGGATAAGCTGACAGATTGTGACCGACAGGTAAGTGATAATTGCGGTCTACGTTAAGCTCTCATTTTTTTCGGTTCAAGAGTTTTATTGAAAGCGCTTTCACGGTAGATAAGATTAAGGGGATAAGTGTCATAAGAGTTCAGTTGATTGCCTTAAAAAATAAATACTTTGAACCTTAATAATACGTTTAAAAATTCACCAAAGTGGTTCCACATAACTTTGAAAAAAATCATTTCACAGGAAAAAGAAAATATTTAAAGGATTTCTTACTATTCGTAGCCTAGATATGGTATTATGCAATTAAGTGAGAGCTGCTATTGGGAATTACTAATAACTAATAACTAAAATAAATATTATTACTAATAACTGTTATATATTTTAAGAGAATTTAAAAAGAAAAGTTGGATGTCCATGGCGGAGGATTAAGAAAGACGAGCATCCTACCCCCGCGACCCTCATAGGATGAGCGGGCCATTAAAAATGTATATATGTACTCGCATGTAAAAAAGAAAAGAACTACGTATTCTGTTTAAAACTTTTTTATTTCTTGATATACGCTATACCATATGGTGTATTAAGTTTGGCATATAGTTTGAGAAATAATGGAGGTAGTCCTTTTTTTGATTAGAGGGCTCAATGAGACCCATCGAAGTACTACGAGTACGACCTACATAGTGATCTTGTGTACTATGCCCTAGAAAAGAAGGCGTTGTACGAATTGTGTCCTAGCTGAAATCAAGTTCTCGAAGTAAGCTTAGGAATGTTAATGCTGAGGAGGAGATTATATCAGATGAGGTAGAGAACCTTTTATGAAAAGGTTTTATTCTGCTACGAGCAATGGCGGAACATTCACAAAGTACGAGTATACTCGGCAATTTCAGTGCCTTCAAGATGTGCATGTGTCTGATTTTCTAATGGCTTTTTTAACCCTTCTGTCAATGAGTAGGTCCGGCCAGACCTTTTCCATTTTCGAAACCATTTTTTCCTAATTGATTGTGTAGCTATCTTTACCAAATTTCCTGACTTTGTCAGCGTACATATTTTGAATGCTTTAGTGTGGAAAATAAATTGTAAATCTAAGTGGGTGAGAAAAAAAAAGTTTTTTTACAACAACCCCTAGAATCAATAGAATAGGTCTGGCCAGACCTTGCTACATATTGTATGGAGAAACGTGTTTATTTAACATTTCATCCGAAAGAAAAACTCTTTTTACCTAAGTCCTTCAAGTAAGAAATGGCATCGAATCTTTCTTCGGAGCACCATTGCAAAATAGGATTCCACAGCCCAGCAGTAGCCAGACATCAACGGGGCAGAAAAAGTCGTGTAGAATTTGCAGCGATAAAATACAAAGGAAAACCAGATTTGCATGCACTGCCTGCGAAGAGCCTGTCTGTTTACAACACAGTATTCAGTTACATAAATGGCATAAATGTGTAAATCAAGAAAATACTTCGTAATATCAATGTTATGTAAAAAAAACTTTGAATTAAAAATAAAAAGAATAACATGTCCAAAATAACAAAAAAACTTCAATTATTAAATTGAGTTCCATCAATTTTCATACAAAATGTATGAAGGTCTAGCCAGACCTATTCCATTGATGGGAAGGTTTTAAAACATCCATTGACAGAAGAGTTAAGGTCTTATTTGAGAGAACAATGACCAGTTAAAAAGTTCATTGTCAGAATCTCTTCGATATTTTCCTATAGAAATCGGTAAATTTCTTTGCACAGTTTTGTGAGTCCCAGTATGAGTGGTTTTCATGTTGTTCCCAATTATATAGCTCTGGTTTAATTTGGCTGATAGGTAAGCCACAAAAGGGTTCAGGGCCTATAAATTTGGATTGAGAGCCAGATATGGCTAGCGAATCAGCAATCTCATTGCTAGCGATGTCATTGTGCCTAGCGACCCAAGTGAGTGAGAGAGTGTTGTGTGTAGCAAGGTGCATGAGGGTAGGAGGACAGTTCCAAACTAGTTTTGACTCAATGCTAAAAGATTTGAGGGCTTTAAGAGATGTTTAATTTATCTGATGAAATGGTTATGTGTGATCTTCTGAGGATTCTTCTGATGCATTCTCTGGCACATAATTCTATAGCATAGACCTCTGCTTGGAAGATGGAAGTATTGTGATCTAGTGGTACAGCAGATTTAAAATTGGGAAATCCCAACGCCCATCCCTTTTACCATTTTTGAGCCATCGGCGTACCAATTGATTTGTCACTCTAAATGAGAGAGCCAATTGGAGCGATAAAATGATCAACAGGTGCAATTTGGGATGATGAATTTGAAGGGATGATATCAATTATTTTGTCTGGACATGGAGTTAGTAACACATACTGCTGGTGAATTTAGCAGCGGAATTTGCTAATGATCTTTATATCCCCTGTTAAATCAGAGTCCTTAATATTGCAAAGGAAATGAAGCTTAAGAGCGCTGTGGAAGGTGGAAGGTCCAATAGGGCTTCCTGTGCCGCTATCGGGCATGTGCGCATCACACCTGTGATACCTACGCAAGCGAGTCTCTATACCTTTTGAATAGTAGTTCGAGGATGGACCTGTTCAGTTTTTCCGCCATATTAGGGATGCAAAGGTTATTATGGCATGTTAGTCAAGTCAATTGCTCAATACTCCCTTTTTTTTATCAAAAAGTCTAGAGCAGGCCCAGAAGGCTTTGGTCGCTTTTGATGTAATTCTGTCTAAATTTGGTTTGCAGGTAAGTTTTTCGTCTAGGGTTACCCTCAGATATTTAACTTCACTGGAAAGATTAAGTACATAATTTATACAAGTTTCTTGTCCTGGTGAATGATATGATGACAGTTTTCGATGCTCGACACCAAATGTTTATTTTTGCATTTTTTCAGCCATATATTTCGAATATATACATAAATGGTCAAATAATACTGGAAATGTATGCACTGAAAATTCTATTTTAAGAAGAAAGTAAAATTGGTGGGCGCCGTGGCGTAAGTGGTTAGTGTGTCGGATCACTACCCATGAGGTTCCAAGTTCGAATCCCAGAAAACGCCAAAAACTTTTTTCACGGTCCCACCTCTCGCGAGCGTCTGACAAACATCCGAGAGTATTGTTGTCACGAAAAAGCTTCTCAAATCGCCGTTCGGATTCGGCATTAAACTGTAGGTCCCTTCCAATCGTGCGAAAAATATAACGCACACAACATGAGTGGTTGCGAGAAGCTAGACCCAAATATTTGTATTTGTATTTTGTAAAATTGGTGTATGCTTCATCCACATAAGCACATTGTTGAAGTAACACTTCACTTCAACGAAGCGTATAATTTTAACGCATAAAGCGTACAAGCATATGGAGCACACAATAGCTGATGCATCTCCTACGTTTACATGACCGACTTGAGTACTAACCGCGTCCGGCGCTGATTGGTTTCGGCTATCGAACGAGAAGCTCTTAGCTTGGTTGATCGTTTCATCTTAATTTTTTTGCTTCGAGGTCATTCCGATTCGCTTAACAATTTCACTTCGAAAATTCCATATTTTTACTAAAACCTAAAAAAAATCTAAAGGAACTGATTTTGTTAATATTTCGTTCATACTTCGTACATGGCAACACCCACTTCTAAGAGGCGGTTTTTTCGAAAAAAAGACTATAATTTTTTAAGTTTAATTAAATTGAGAATTGTATGAAATTTTCGAATCCGGCCACTGATACGCTCACTTTTGGAAAAGCATATTTTTAAAAACATTTTTAGAAATCACGGAAGGTACTATTTCCAAAATATGAAGGCATTGATGTCTTTTGTAATCTGACCAGACATTACATAGGGGCATACTCACTTTTTGAAGGCGTATTCCTAAAAATTAAAAACAGATTTTAATGAAATCTCCTAAAAGCCAAAAAATATGGAAATACATT
Source organism: Brachypalpus laphriformis (assembly GCA_945910035.1). Classification (NCBI taxonomy): domain Eukaryota; kingdom Metazoa; phylum Arthropoda; class Insecta; order Diptera; family Syrphidae; genus Brachypalpus; species Brachypalpus laphriformis. The sequence goes on from OX246753.1 coordinate 207,231,732, forward strand.
TCAGCAGAAAGTTTCTGTTTCAAAATTGCGCAGTCACTTTAATAGGACGTGGTTATATCATAAATAATATGATCCGTTCCAGATAGATTGTATTTCGTATGTTTCTGTCAGCCTTTAAAAAAAACATTCCGAATAAATTGAAAGGTATGTTCGACTCGACAATCTACCAACTCTTCTTATTTTTTTTTTTCTCTCGAGTTGTCCATTTCAGCACGGGTACGCACATACCAGAGATCACATATCCCAGGTATCGATACCCGAAAATATGTTCGGCTCGAGCGCAGGCAAAGTTCTATACTGAGATCCTCCGATGTTATTGCGATCTAGTCACTGGGCCTGAGCCTAATGATTAATTTTTCTTTCACTTTTTGATTTAATATATACCTATAAAAAAAAGAAAATTCATCCACTGGCGTCTCTCATAAGCCACAAAAAAAAAGAAAGAAGATATGCACACACATATCTAAGCAAGTAAAACGTAAGTGGGATTTAATCCACCCAAAATGTTGGGGGATAAATTCACTCCGAGCGCCCCTTCGCTCGTTATTGCCGTTCCATAACGCTCTTGTGTATGTGCATTTACGTTATTACGTTTTATTTTATCTTTATTTTAATCTTTAACTTTTTTTAAATTAAACTGATGCTGTAGCAAATCGAACGGTCGTTTTCTCAATCTCCTCACTAGGTGTGTGTGGTCCAGAAGCTGGAGGGGCTCAGGGTTCGTATGATGTCGTAGCCGCTCTTCATGGTTTTTGGCGAGTCTTTTAACTTCATCTTTTACTGGTTCTATCCCAATCTTCCAACTACAAGGTTATTTGATTTGGTTTTCATATAAACTCAAAATTTCTAGATATGCAAAACGGAGGACAATATTTTAAGATTCACAGTTCCTCTCGTGAGTGTTGTGGGGTACACATGTATCGAGATTACCTGAACCAATTTATAAACTAATTAAATTCCAAAGTAATTCGAAAATTACAAAAAAGACGAAACTAAGATACGTGTAAAAGTGTTAATCTCTTTTAAATTAGTATATCTTCATTTAGACTAATAAAAATAATACAAAATGTTTTGCCTTTGCGATAAAAAAGTCGAGCGTGGTGACATTAAAATTGAATGTAACGACTGTAAAAAGTTTTTCCATGCAAAGTGTGTGAATGTGTTGCCCGTTGATCTCGAATTTATGAGAAAAAACCGTAAAATTTGGAGATGCTCTCAATGCTCTACATCGCGAAGAAATTCATTCTGTGCCGATAATGCCCCTCTTCCGGTTTCTGTTAAGAGCCCAACAGTAATTCAAAAAGAAAAACAAATAAATGACTGTATAACAAATGAAATGATTTATAAAGAAATTCATGATTTAAAAAATTTTACTCAAGAGTGTCTAACTAAAATCACTATGCTACAAAACGAAAACGCAGAGCTTAGATCAACAGTGAACGTATTGCAAAACAAAATCAATTCCTTAGAACAATCTAAACTATCTAATACAATTGAAATATTTAATGTGCCAAATGTCGACAATACTACTGCACTGCAAGCCGCGTTGCATATTGTTCGCGATGGTGTAGGCTACGAGTTGGATGAGCGCGATATTGACTCTTGTCACATAAAAAAAATCAAAACAAAGAGAAATGCAGAGAATACTTCGCTCAATATTTCCACCAATGTTCTATCTCTCAACCTAACCCGCCACGTTATAAAAGAGAACATTATGAGAATGAAGGGAAAGAAGAAACAAAAAATAACAACAAAACTGCTAGGCGAACATGAGGATGGCTCTCAAATCTGCATCAACGACAGCTTAACCTCTCACATGAGAGCTCTATTTAACGCTACAAAACAAATTAAAATAGAAAAGAAATTTAAATATATATGGGTGAGAAATAGTATAGTATTTTTACGTAAGAATGAGGGAGATGTTGCTATCAAAGTTAGATGCTTTGAAGACCTTAATAAATTATAAATTAAATTAAAAAGCTATTGTAAAACAAAAAGATGAATAAAAACATAAAAAAAAATAATAACCCATCTTACGTAAAAAAATATGCTGATTCCACCACTTCTACACTACTCATTCATCAAAATATACGTAGTATGAGAGCAAATTTTAATTCTTTTTTAGCCCATTTAAATGCTCACAATCTCACTGCAGATTTTGTTGTTTTAACTGAAATATGGTTGTACGACTATGAACTATCCAACTATAATATTCCCGGTTATGAACCCTACTCCAACTGCAATAATTCGTATAGCTCAGGTGGTGTCGTAGTATATATTAGAAAGGATTACGAATGCGAAGTAATTAAAATTAGTCTTATTAGTGCCGACATTTTAAAAATTAGTTGCTATATCTGTGGGGAAAAATTTACCATACTGTGTGTTTATCGTCTCCATGAAAACAACTTGAATAAGAATGTTTTTATTGAACAATTGAACCTTATTCTTAAAGATATAAAGACAGCAAACTTATTGATTGTAGGAGATATAAATATAGATATCTTGAAAAGTAATGCAGATTCCGATAATTACTTAGTATTAATGTCATCTTTTGGCTTGGAATCTCTTATCATGGAGCCAACTCGTATCACTGATAAAGCACAGACGTGTATCGATCATATTTTTGTAAGAGTGACCTCTCATTTTAGGCATAAATTATCTGGTGATGTATTAGATTATAAAATTACTGATCACTGCATGACTAACTTAAATATAGAAAGCATTCAATTAGATAATTTTGATAAATATGTACCTTTTAGGGAAACTACTAAAATTGATCATAACAAGCTAGTGGATTGTTTGCTTTTTGAATTCTGGGAGCCTGTTTATGAAGAAAGTAATCCCTCAAAGGCTTACGATATTTTCATCAGTATTCTTAAAACTCATATTGACGATTGTACAGGTTCTGTTAAACAAAAAAAAATCAAAATTAAAACGCCTACGGCCGTGGATAAATAGAGAATTACTAATTAAAATAGCAAAAAAAAACTCAATTAGAAAAAAATGCAAACGTCATCCCTGTAATCAAAAATTAAAAAAGTATTACCTACAAATAAATGATGAGGTTAAGAAATACGTCAAACTTAGTCGTGATAAGTTCCAGAATTGTAAAGGCAATGTAAAAGAAGAATGGAGAGTTGTGAATAATATCCTTAACAATCAAAAGGATAAAGACAAAGTCCTTAAAATTGAAGTGGAAGGTGCGATAAGTACTAGCCCAACGGACATTGCCAACAATTTTAATAAATTCTTTGTGTCTATCGCTGCTAAATCGAAACCCAGTCCTCCACAATACAATTGTAGTTGCAATATATATGCAGATGTAGTTGAAGACAGATCTGTAAGCAATAGTTTTGTTTTTAAACCTTTTACTCCATTTGAAATTCACAAATGTATAATGTCTCTTGATAAAAAATATTCCAGTACTTCTGATAAAATAACTAACTGTCTTTTAAAACGTATTTCACTGTATATTGTTGATGTATTGTGTCATTTATTTAATTTAAGTGTTAATTGTGGTATTTTTCCGTCATCGTTAAAAAGTGCTGAAGTTATTCCTGTGTTCAAAAAAGGAAATCGAATTTCAATGACCCAATATAGACCTATCTCTATACTCCCAACGTTCTGCAAACTATTTGAGAAACTAATCAAAGTACGCGTAGTATCATTTTTGAACAAAACTAATTTCTTTAGTGATCAACAATTCGGCTTTCGTGAGGGTAGATCTACTGAAGATGCCATTCTCAAATTATGTAGTGAAATCTATGATAGCTTCAATAATAATAACACCAGTCTTGTTCTCTTCATTGATATGACAAAAGCTTTCGATATGGTCAATCATGATATACTGCTAAATAAATTATACAAATCTGGAATGAGAGGCGCAATACACAATTGGTTTTCATCTTACTTGACAGATAGAAGTCAACGAGTAAAACTTGACGGAATATACAGCAATGAGTTAAAAACGACTATTGGTGTACCTCAAGGATCAGTTCTTGGGCCAATATTATTTTTAATTTATATCAACTCGTTATTCTATCAAAACTTCAATGGTCGAATTACTGCTTTTGCTGATGATATGGCATTTACATATGCAAACAACAGCCTATTTGATTCAGCGGTAAAATTGCATATGGATCTTCATATATTGCGACAGTGGTTCGCTAAGCATGAGCTACTTATAAGCGAAAAAACAAAGCTAATGATATGTAATTTGAAAGGTCCCTGTCCACTTGATTGTAATGTTATGTTTCACTCCACTGCTTGTACGAAATCGTCCATATGTGTTCATGCGTGTGACAAAAAAAACTTTTGCGAAGATTCAGAGTGCAATTCCAATTGTTTCAAAATAGAAGGTGTTGAGAGATACAAGTATCTAGGGGTAATGATAGATAAAAATTTAACTTGGAAAGCACACGTAGAAGATTTAAAAAATTATATGTTATGTGTTACTCGTAAAATGTATCTTTTAAAACCACATTGTTCAAAGAAAATTTTACTAATGATTTACTATGGACTTGCACACTCTAAGTTACAATATGGTATTGTAAGTTGGGGTGGAACCTACAATACCACGATCGAAATATTAAATATTGCCCAAAAACATCTTATGAGGATTATACTTAAAGTAAATAGATTAGCCAACAGTTGGCCACTATTTCTTAGCCTACGTGTTCTACCAATAAGACATCTGTATATCTATAAGGTTCTCAAAGTTTTTTTCATGCGAAGTGGTTACAGTGCTACTCTCAGAAGCTCAAATACACACGGACTAAGAATTAATAGTATGGCTTTAGTAAACATCCCTTTAGCTAATAAAACCCATTTCTGGAAATTTTATACTACGGCAGCACCAAGGCTTTTTAACAAACTACCTATTGAATTACGATTAATAACTCAACCCAATATGTTCTTAAGCGAAGTAAAAAAATTTATTTTTAGTATGGATAGTTCTGCAGTCAAAATTTTTTTAAACAATTCTCTGTGATTTGTAAATTATGTTTGTAATGTACTTAATGTAGTCTATTTTCATCATTATTTTTGTTATATCTGAAATTTTCTTTTAATGTTATTGTTGAATTTACCCCACATTAAACACGAAATATAATATATTGTAATAATTCAATTGAAGGATCATTCGCCTCTAGTCACTTAAGTACTATAGAATGATGCCTATTTATTCGTTTGAAATTGTTGGTAATTTCCGTGCATGTAACTTTAAATATATATTGTACAAATTTTTGTAAATTATTTATACTAACATTTGAAAAATCGAATAAAAATAAATAATAAAAAAAAAAAAAAAAAAAAAAAGATTCTCGTTGGAATTTTGCATTACATTGAAACTCAGCGCTTCAGTCAACGTCATCACTGTTAAAAGTCTGTGGCACAATGCAATCGACTATATGGGGTTTTTTGGAAGTAGCGTTATATCTATAAGTTTTTATATCAGTAGCAACTCCCGTCCAAATTCCATTAAAGAAATTAAAGTCTAGATGCCTTACGAATGTGTACTCCTTCCATACATGCTGCATATCTCAAAGGCAATCCGTCAATCCCTTAAGCCAAGCCAGCACTGCACCCAACTCCCTTTGGACAATTTTATGATGGACATCAATTACATCCTGTGTCTTGCTTATGTCCACAATTCACAAGGTAAAAATCTGATATTCCTAATGGTTCTGTGTCAGAACATGACGAATCCTTGTAGATGAATAAATAACAATTTCATTATTCACTCGGAATTTGTATACCTAAACAACCAATAGGGCTGGCATGTGACACACTACACTTCCCAGCCCTGTGTCGGTTCAAAGGACATCAACGATTATCAACTGCCTACTGGGCAAAGACAATTCAAAAGACGATGATGTCGGTGCTGAAGCAGGGGCAGGAGGAGCTGGAGACAGCTCCAAGAATAAGACTGCCTTTAGGGGTTTCCTTTTCTTTCACTTCACAATGAGATGACAATTTGTTCAGCAACATGAAAAGACTAATGTCCTTTGGATTTCACAAGACACGAGATCTGCCCTCTTCCCTCCGGTATGACATCTTTTTTCTGCTCTTTCTCTCTCCCAGACTACTTCATCACAACTAAGATAAATATTATCCTTGATAGAATGGGAGGGTGAGGGGCTCAAATCAGAAAATCCTGTCACATGAATATACAAGGGTTGGACAGGATCTCATAAATCATTCAATGGTTCCAAGTCTTTTCCGACCAAAACAAATGTGCCAAATGTGTTTTGTCCAACACACAGAGGAGAGAAGACAAGCAAGTCCTTTGCCTTGGATTCCTCGTCTTTGTCGAACTGTGAAAAGGACACAACATGTTTTTGTATATATCCATTATTAAAGAATGAGGACCCGTCCGAAGAAGACAGAGTGACCTTTTATTGATCCTGATTTATTGGGCGTTCGGAAAATGTGTTCCCTTCGTGGGTATTGATTATGACTAAAGAGCGAACGGAACTTGCAGAAAACGTGCTCGAAATACGTATATATCAAGAGAAATTACACTTATGGTGTCCTTTCAGGATCGCGTTTGCAATACGCACTGAGTGGAGCCGAACCGCAATCGTACATCACACGTTATGGGTTCATAAATTCGTCGATATATCATTTTTCTCTCGGCGCCCACACTTAGCCAATAGGGTCGTTACATGTGCCCAGTTGTATACCCGAGGGAGGTGGTTGTTGTTATTTGTTGCGGGTGACTGGCTAGAAATGGCCCTCACAACAAAAGAGAAATTATATACAGTTTTATTTTTGACGGCGATTTCGAAAGGATGGATTATCGTGTGGGATTTATGAGGTCAGCCGGATGTGGGTGCGTAGTCAGTGTTGGGATCGGGGCGGGCTGGAATTAATGACTTTCGGGTCACGTTGATATCTTTGGACCATAGGGTGAACATATAAGTTATTGCGGTCATTAAATTGCGGTTGAGATAACTGAATTGAAATTATTTGGCACTTAGGGGGAGCAAAAGTTTTATCGAAATGATTTACACAGAGTGCGTTTGCACAGTATGTTTGGGTGTAAATGAAGTAACTTAATGTTTGGCAGTAAATTCCGTCCGTTGATAGATCTTACATGGATGTTTAGAGACATTTTTGAATATTTTGATGTAAAGAACGGATATGCATACTCTATCATTCATATAAAAAAGGTTGGTAGCTTATAGCCTTCAAGTTGAAAAACAGCATGGTTCATGTTTAAATAGGCGCCGTGGCGCAAGTGGTGAGTGTGTCGGATCACTGTGCATGAGGTTCCATATTCGAATCCCAGAAAATACCATCAAGCTTTTTACGGCCCCACCTCTCGCGAGCGTCTGACAAACATCCGAGAGTATTGTTGTCACGAAAAAGCTTCTCAAATCGCCGTTCGAATTCGGCATTAAAACTTGCAGGTCCGTTCCATTCGTGTGAAAAATATAACGCACACAGCATGACTGGTTGCGAGAAGCTAGGCCCTGGCACTTTAAAGAGCTGTTGCGCCAAAATTTGTATTTGTTTTTTTTGTACCTCTCGCGAACGTCTGACAAACATCCGAGAGTATTGTTGTCACGAGAACGCTTCTCAAAACAAATTGCCTTTTGAATACAGCACTAAACTGTCGGTTCCTTCCATTCGTGTGAAAAAAACATAACGCACACGACACGAGTGGTTGCGAGAAGCTAGGCCCATGCACTTGAAGAGCTGTTGCGCCAAACATATTATTTATATATCATGTTCAAATGCCAGATTTATTTTTTGTCATACGCGGCAGACTTAGGCAAGAGGTCTTAAGCTTCCGACACGTTAGCGAACGCATTATGACTATACGGATCAAGGCTAAATTCGCTAACATAAACCTAATACTTGTTCATGCCCCCACGGAAGAAAAGGATCCTGCCACCAAAGAGTGTTTCTACGAGCTCCTCGACAAAACATATGAGCAATGTCCTAAATACGACGTTAAAATCGTATTGGGCGATTTTAACGCCAAAATAGGAAAGGAGGGCGTCTTCGGTAGGGCAGTCGGTAAGCATAGCCTACACGACACCACGTCTGATAACGGACTAAGGCTAATTAATTTCGCTGTGGAGCGAAATGTCACCATAGCAAGCACATGGTTTCCTCATCTCGATATTCATAAGCAGACATGGCGGTCCAATGATCATGTGACGATCAACCAAATTGATCATATTGCGATCTATGCAAGTCATGCCTCCAGTATTCTGGATGTCCGGACCTTCCGAGCGGCCAACATAGACTCGGATCATTACCTTGTTGTAGCCAAGGTACGAATGCGGATATCCCAATCTGAGCAACAAAGAACAATCACTGTGAGAAAATTTAACGTCAAAAAACTACAATCGCAAGAGACCGCCAGACCGAAATGTCTCAATCACCCATATGCCGGCAGCATCAAGTGCCGAAGACCAGTGGCAACTCTGCCAACATGCCATCAGAAACGCCGCAACTGATGTGCTTGGTCTCGCTCGCCCACCACCGCGAAACCCCTGGTTTAACGAAGAATGCCGGCGAGTGCATGCAGCAAAACAAGAGGCATACAAAGCGGCAGTGCAAAGGAAGACGAGAGCTGAACGTGAGCTCTACGAGCAAAAGAGACGGGAAGAACATCGTCTTCTCCAAAAGAATAAGAAAGAGCATGAGAAGCGCGCGTTTGAGAATATCGAGAGTTTATACTCCAGGAACAATGTACGGAAGTTTTACCAAAAGGTAAAAAGAACGTGTCAGAGAAGCAATACCCGTACAGAAACCTGTAGAGATGCGAATGGGAACCTCGTAGTAGAATCACAGTCGGTGCTGAGAATATGGAAATACTACTTCTGCAGACTGTATAACAGCGACGAAGACCAACATCCCGCTGTCAGGCAGAATGAACAATTGAACATAGACGATGATAGTCAAAATTTCCGTCCACCTGACCACCTGGTTGTGTCGCCCCATAAGCCAATACATTTTTTTATATCGAATGTCTAGTTCTTTTTTTTTTTTTTTTAACGTGGGCTTTCCATCTGAGCTTGGCGTCTAAAGACATGCCGAGGTACTTCGCCACAGTTCCTTATGGAAATATGGGCCTATGGGATGCAACTCTGGGGTTGCACCAAACAAAGTAACATCGACATCATTCAACGCTTCCAAAACAAAGTACTTAGAAACATTGTAGGCGCTCCCTGGTATATAAGAAACAGCGACCTTCACAGGTCCAAAACGAAATTAAAAACGCAGCAAAAAGACACGAGAAACGGCTACGAGAGCACGTAAACCCTGAGGCTCTTCTACTTGTAAACCTGAATCACTCGGTCAGAAGACTAAAAAGGCGTAAACCTCTTGAACTGGGTAGATAAAGGGATGTAAATTTAAATGATCCGTAGATAATACGAAAGGTGACAACAACGAGCGACAAGGGGCGCTCGGAGTTAATAAAAACCCCACCGCCTTGAGTGGCCTAAATTCCACTTATGCCTTGAGTATTATTAATGTTATTAGCTCATTGTTATTTATATTCACATTTACTGAAAATTCCTATAAGTTATTATTTTATTAACTATTACTTAATCATTACTCAAAGAGAAAAAAGAAAAAAGAAAAAGGCAAATATAAGTTATATGTTATATTATAGTATCTTATATTCTTTTTCGAATTGTAATTATACTGTAACTTATGATTATCAAATTGCTCATTAGTCCTAAGCCTAGATTGTAATATAATAATAATAAAAAAAAAAAAAAAAAACCTGACCAAAAGAAGTGAGGATAGCAATGTCCAAGCTAAAGTTCAACAAGGCGGCTGGACCTGACGGCTTACCGGCCGAACTTTTCAAGGCAGCTGGGGAGAAGATCCAATCATGAACTATACGAGCTGTACAGCGACATCGACCTAGTTAAAAAGCTGCGTATTGGACGTCTGAGATGGCTAGGACATGTAGAGCGAATGGACACCAACGCCCCGGTCCGCAGAGTCTTCGAATCTAACCCCGAGGGACGACGCAGTAGAGGGAATCATCGCCGTAGGTGGCGCGCACAAGTTCGATGGGACCTCGACCAACTTGGAGTGCGCAACTGGAGGCAATTAGCTAAAGACCGAGCTATATGGAGAGACTTGTTGGTTGAGGCCCAGGTTCACCCTGAACTGTAGCGCCACCTAAGTAAGTAAGTATAAGTATATGAAACATCTATCCGTCTTCCTGTATATCTACCATTGAACGCACGCTCCTACACACACACGTGATGTGTTCATAGAATATGTAAAATATTGACTTTTGGACAGAGACGGCTCTAGTTCCAAACAAATTTTGTTTGACATAGCCGAAAGCCCGATAGCTCTGTTAGTAAGCCCTACTCCCACTTCCTTGTGGTGCCATCTGGGAATTTCTTCGGAAATTGCTAACGGGAAAGGACGAATGGCGAGCTTCCTGCGCCAAAAAAACAGGATAAGTGTCGGTTGGTCTGTGGCCCAGCGAGCCGCAACCGCAAAAACAAATCTTGCTCCGAAACGCAAACCAACGCCTCGGATACGGACTGATAATTTGATGACGACCTTCGGCTATCGGACACGGACAACGATCGGATTCTGGAACGTTAAGACCATCCTGGACTCACTCAAGGAAGGGCCTTATAACGCCAGATTCCTCCAATTAGAACGCGAATTCGCACGATATAAAAAAGACATCTTAGGGCTGAGCGAGATAAGATGGTTCGATGCTGGGGAATTCATCTCCCCAAAAAAAAACACTGTCATGCTCTACTCTGGTAAACCAGCTGGAAGTGCACGGAGTTTCGGAGTAGGACTCATGCTAACTCCAGCAGCACGTAGTTCCAGAGTAGAACATCCAACCAGATCGACCACATTGCCATCAGTCGCCGCTTTAGAAATGGTCTCCTGGACGTCCGAAACAGACGTGGAGCTGACGTTGGACAAGAAGGAGATCACCATCTTATGGTAGCTCATTTACGCCTTCGTACTGCATCCGTCAACAGCAACCGCTCAAACCTACTTAACATCACCAGGTTTAATATCGACAGGCTCAAGGTTCCCCAAGTGCGCCAACAGTTCAGGGACCATCTTTCCTTAGAAGCAGAAGCAATCAGCAGCATAGAGAACATGGATGACCACTGGAGTGCTGTGAAAAATGCTTTTGCGACTGGGGCACGCACGTATGTCGGTAAAAAGCAGAAACACCACCGCACATGGCTTTCTACAGACACCTGGAGACGGATCGATGAGCGTACAGCAATCAAGGCTCGAATTGCAGCGGCCGCAGTAGTAGAGAGAACCTAGCTTGAAACCCAATACCGTGCGAAGAAGAAAGAAGTGCAGCGTAGTGTGAGACGTGACAAACGTCAATATGTCAACTCACTGGCTTCAAAGGCTGAAGAAGCAGCGAGTAGGTGCGACAGTAGGACTGTTTATAGCATCACTAAAGAGCTCATTGGTGGTCGAAACTCCAAACAACATCCAGTGAAGAGTCTAGACGGTAACCTTCTGAATTCGGATGCGGATCAGCTCACTAGATGGAGAGAACATTTTGCTACAGTGCTAAATGGCTTGGCCGATGGCGGTATGATCTCGAATTGGAATGAGCAGTTCGAAGCAACAAATTCCCGAATTCGCACCGCACCTCCCAGTAAAACCGAGATAATAACAGGAAACAAGTCCCTCAAGAAGAACAAGGCGGTGGGTATTGATGGCATCCCTGCCGAGCTATTCCAAGCGGCGCAAAATATATCGGCAGATTTGCTGCATCCCCTAATACGGAGAGCTTGGGATAGCGAACAATTTCCACAGGAGTGGAAAAGGGGATGATCATTAAACTTCCAAAGAAGGGAAACTTGATGGATTGCGGTAACTGGAGAGGTATATGCGTTCTTCCAGCCGTGGCCAAAGTAATAGCTAAAATAATTCTAGAACGAATTAAAGAACATTTAGATTCAACTCTCGATGTCGAACACGCAGGCTTTCGCGCTGGATCCTCCTGCATCGACCATATAAACACCTTACGGATCATTATCGAACAATGCGTTGAGTATAGGTCTCCGCTACATTTACTGTTTATCGACTTCGAGAAGGTTTTCGACAGCTTGAATCGAGATGCTATCTGGTTGGCCTTGCGCAGGACAGGCATCCCAGAAAAACTTATAGCTATTATCAAGGCTACATACGAGGGCGGTAAGTGTCACGTCGTGCACAATGGTAAGGTGTCGGAGGATTTTGAAGTCCAAAGTGGAGTACGTCAAGGGTGCATACTGTCACCACTATTATTTTTGGTGGTTATCAGCGATGTACTCCGTGCAGCATTGACGGAAGGCAACTATGGAATTCGTTGGACTATGACATCTTACCTTAAACACCTAGATTGCGCTGACTATGTTTGTCTACTTTCACATCGGATAATGGATCTTCATCTGATGGCCCAAAATCTAGAAGCTGGGGCAAACAAAGTGGGGCTAAAAATAAACACAACCAAAACAAAAGCCCTGAGCACTTCTTCTAACAACCGCGCTCAACTTAACATTGCCGGACAGGAAGTCGAGAAAGTTGATAACTTTCTTTATTTAGGAAGTGTGGTCTCGGTTAATCGCGGTGGCACCGAACTGGATGTGTGCAGCAAAATCGGGAAGGCTAAAGCTGCGTTCGGAATGCTATCTAAAATCTGGAGAAGCAATGTTATCAGCTTAAGAACCAAGCTATGACTGTTCCGTTCCAACGTAGAATCAGTGCTGCTTTATGGGTGCAGTACTTGGAAGGTGGACACCATTAACACACGAAAGCTGCAAGTCTTCGTAAACAAGTGCTTAAGAATCATCTTGAGGATTTTTTGGCCGAACCGCATCTCCAACGAACAACTTTATCTGAGAACGGGCCAAGAACCTATAAGCATTACTATACGAAGAAGAAAGTGGCAATGGATTGGACACACCCTACGGCGCGAAGACGCGAAATACCCCATGCAGTGGAATCCGCTCACCCAGGCAGGCAGAATAGCGGGACGCCCTAGGCAAACGTGACGCAGAACAGTTGAGGAGGAATCGAGCTCTTTAGGAATGAGTTGGAGGCAGCTCAAACGTGTTGCAGAACTTGGAACAAGATAGCGCGCAGGCGTGGTTGACGACCTATGCCCCCCGAGTGGTTAAAGGATCTAAGTAAGTAAAGTAAGTATAGCCGAAAGCCCTTGTAGCTAGCGCTATTATTCATATTCTTACTTGTAATTCATTTACTTAATAATAAAGAAAATAATAATAATAATAATTTATTTGAAGCTGACCTAGTACAAACAAAGAGATCACCAAATTGTGTCTTCCTAGAAAATATTCAAGTGAGTTACTCATATTGTTGAAAATATTTTCTGATCTTCTGAGTAGAATCCGAAAATCCTTTTTTCTATTGTAATTTTTGTAGGCACACGGTAAAACCGCCTCGAGTTAGGACAAAATACAAAATACAAAAATGTGTACAAAACTTTTTTATTTAAAAGATAAATTCACGATATTAATATTTTAAAAAAATTTTGGGCATATGACAGTATGTAATGAGCAATAGTGGCCGTATGAGTGTTACTTTTTTGTGGACAGAATATAATTTAATTTGCATTCATTGACCGCTAAACCTACCTTTGCTGCCTCTGCCACACGCCACAATGGTGTAAGCGAGTAGTTGTACAGACTTGTAAATGATTCTACCTGCGGTGTTGGCTTGTGAATTTCGTACAATTCTTTTAACTATTATGTTAAAGAGATCGCATGATAGCGCATTACCTTGTCTAAGACGTTTTCTGGCATCGAACGATTTGTTAGTGTTCTTTCCGACTTTGATGGAACAGCGAGAGTTCTCCATCGCTATTCTGTACAAATGGATAAGCTTTACAGGAATGCCGATACTAGACATGGCTCTCTATAACTCGTTTCTGTTCACGCTATTATAGGCCAATCGAAGAAATCGATGAAAAGGATTTCATATTCCAGGGCTTTTTCCAAGATCTGTCGTAGTGTGAATATTTGGTCAATGATAGACTTTCGCCACCAGAAACCGCACTGATCACCGCACCTGTCATCTTCGCATTGAATCAAAGACTGCTGTGAACTATCCGGCTGTTCATTTATACCAATTTTTGTACTACAATGAACACATATGCAAATACTCTGTTAAAAAAGGGAAGAGCGGCATTTATGTATCTCAAACGCTTTTTTTACTTCAACTATCTGAGATCCGATGTGAAGGTCATATTTTCCCAAGCCTTCGTTCGGGACCTGCATTGCGATTGATCGGGAAACTACTGACTGCCCAAAACTTGGCTTGGGCCAGTAGCGCAGCAATCAAGTTCGTGATGAAGTGCTTACTTTACCTCCTAGTGGTGGTCACCGGGCAACTATACGTATAAATCCTTATACGTATAGGCCAAAATTGTAAGTGCGGGTTGTCTAGGGCCTTGATTCTAGGCTAGGTAACGTGGGCCAGCAACCTGCGTTACTGAAACCAGCTCGCTACTGAAACCGACACTATGCCTCGGATAAGGACTGATCACATGTTGACGACTTTTGGCTATTGTAGCCGGACAAAGATAGGTTTCTGGAATGTAAAGACGCTCCTCGACTCGGGAAGAGAAGGTCCTTACAATGCCAGATTCCTCCAACTGGAAAAGGAATTAATGCGATATAAAATGGACATTTTGGAGGTAAGTGAAGTAAGATGGTTAGAAGCGGGCGAGTACCAGTCTCCAACGCGTAACACTGTACTACTCTATTCTAGAAGACCATCCGGAAGTCCGCGGGAATATGGAGTCGGACTACTGCTAACAACAACAGCACGCAAGGGCCTGATTTCCTGGCAGCCTCATGGTGATAGGATTTTGACGGCCAGATTCCGGACTAGAGTACGACGCGTCACCATCATACAGTGTTACGCCCCAACGAATGGTTCGTCTGAGGACGAAAAGGAGAGCTTCTACAATCTCTTAAGCGCCGTCTTCAACACAACACCAAATGGAGACATTGTCATAGTGATAGGGGATTTGAATGCCAAGGTAGGCAGCGACAACGAAGGGCTCAAGCATGTAATCGGGAAGCATGGACTAGGCAACCGCAATGACAACGGCGAAAAGTTTGTGGATTTCTGCAATGCCAACCGCCTTGTGATAGGTGGCACCATGTTTGAGCACAAGACCTGCCACAAAGTCAGCTGGGTTTCTAATGACAGGCAAGCAACCTCCAACCAAATTGACCATTTTGCTATCAGCCGCCGCTTTAGAAGCAGTCTCCTGGACGTCCGAAACAGACGAGGGGCAGATGTGGGGATAGTACGTGATCACCATCTTATGATAGCTACTCTCCAACTACGCACTGCTGCAGTTCGAAGATCCCACGACAACACAAGAATGCCCAGGTTCAACATCAATAGACTTAGTGATCCCTCAGTGCGCCAACAATTAAGGGAGCACTTTTCGCAAGGTGTGGAAGCAATCAGCAGCTCAATGCCCGCAACCATCCAAGACCATTGGTATGCTGTGAAAAATGTTTTTACATCTGGTGCTGAAAGAATTGTCGGTCGATCGCAGGGAAGACATAGGGCGTGGCTTTCCGAGGATACCTGGAGACGGATTGACGAACGAAAACAGCTGAAAGCTCGCGTTGCAGCTACCCCAGCAGCGGGGAGAAGCGAGCTAGAGTCCCTATATCGCATGAAGATGAGAGAAGTTCAGCGTAGCGTACGACGTGACAAGCGCAACTACATCAACGCGCTGGCTACAGAAGCAGAAGAAGCTGCAAGGAGGTGCGACAGCAGGACTGTCTACAGAATCACGAAAGAGCTGACAGGTGGTCGCAGCTCCAGCCAATACCCAGTGAAAAGCCTAAACGGCTCCTTGCTCATTTCGGATGAGGGCCAGCTCAAGAGATGGAAAGAGCATTTTGCTACGGTTTTGAACCGTGTATTCGCTAGCGATATGCTCCCAATTCAGATTGAGATGGCCGAGGTGAGAAATTCCCGAATACGTACCACGACTCCCAGTAAAGATGAGATCATTACCGCGATCAAGGCACTCAAAACCAACAAGGCGGTAGGACTTGACGGTATTCCAGCAGAGCTCTTACGAGCAGCGCCAACAACATCGGCTGAGCTTCTGCTTCCACTTATAGATAGAACTTGGGAAGCTGAGAGCTTTCCTAACGAGTGGAAAAAAGGAATGATCGTCAAGCTTCCTAAGAAAGGAAATTTAATGGAGTGCGGAAACTGGAGGGGTATCCGCGTGCTGCCTGCTGTAGCTAAGATAATAGCTAAAATCATCCTTGAGCGAATCAAACAATATCTCGAAGACATACTCGATGCCGAACAAGCAGGTTTCCGCTCTGGATCCTCCTGTGCCGACCACATCAACACCCTGCGGATTATCATCGAACAGTGTGTTGAATATCGATAGCCACTGCACCTGCTGTTCATCGATTTTGAGAAGGCGTTCGATAGTGTCAACAGGGAGTTTATTTGGCGTGCCTTACGCAGGAGAGGCATTCCCGATAAACTAATTGCTGTTATCAAAGCTACATATGAAGGCTCCAAATGTCACGTTCTGCACAGGGGAAGGTTGTCTGAGGAATTTGAGATCCAAAGTGGGGTAAGACAAGGCTGTATCCTTTCACCAATATTATTCGTATTGGTGATTAGCGATGTACTTCATGCAGCTTTGTCGACGGGAAACGGAGGAATTCGATGGACTCTTACATCTCAACAGAAACATCTTGACTACGCAGACGATGTATGCTTACTCTCCCACAGAATTATGGACCTCCACCAAATGACAGCAGATGTGGAGAGGGAGGCAGGTGTCGTCGGGCTGAAAATTAATACGACAAAAACTAAAATCATCAGCCTTGGAACTAACTCATCGGCTCAAATATGCATTGCTGGACAACCGGTAGAGAGAGTAGAGGATTTCCAGTATCTTGGGAGTATTGTCTCGACCGATGGTGGAACCGAACTGGATATAGCCAACAGGATCGTCAAAGCAAAGTCCGCGTTCGGGATGTTGTCCAAAATATGGCGAAGCAATGCAATCAGTTTGAGCACCAAAATAAGACTGTTCCGCTCCAACGTTGAATCCGTGCTGCTATATGGTTGCAGCACGTGGAGAGTGACCACTACTATCACCAGAAAGCTGCAAACGTTCGTTAGTAGGTGTCTGCGCAATATCTTAAGGATTTTCTGGCCCAATCGTATCTCTAACGAACACCTTTACGAGAGAACGGGTCAGGAACCAATAGGCACAACTATCCAACGGCGGAAGTGGCAGTGGATTGGTCACACGTTCCGAAAGGGTGACAGCTCCATAGCGAACCATGCTATGCAATAGAACCCTCTAACTCAGAATGGCAGAAGACCTGGCGGTCCGCGGAAAACATGGCGCAGAACAGTCGAGAAGGAGGCACGGCAGTTAGGGAAAAGTTGGGGAGAACTCAGACACATTGCCAGAAACCGTACACGATGGCGCGTAGGCGTAGTAGAGGCCCTAGGACCCACAAGGGGATACAGGACACAAGTAAAGTAAGTAAGCCTTCGTTCGTCCAATCCTGACTTATGCAAGACCAGTACGGTGGAACATAATTCCATCGTATATGGAAAAGCTCCGGTTAGTTGAGAGAAAATGTATTCGAGCATGTATGCGGATGTACAGAAGCGCAAATTCCGACTTTCGGCAATACGTCCCTAACAAAAGGCTATTGGAAGCTTCCGGGGTGTATCCAGAATAAACAATTTCATTCTGAATCTTGTAAGGAATTATTTCGCATGGTCAGCAAACGTTACAGAGAACGAACTTGTGTCGAGCCTATTCTACCCTAACACTGGGCATTTCAAAAATACTATGCAGAGTGGATATACTACTTATAAACCACCTGAGGCGTTCTTGCATCTGGATGCACACGGCTATTTATCGGACTCAACGAACGTGCTAATCATCTATCATCTTGCTAGAAGGGCGACCGATTAACATATTCTCTATAGGCCGATTTTTTTTTTTGATTGACTCGGGTGATGGAAATGTTGACCTAAGATACTGCGTAAGCATGCCTTAAAGGGATATAACTAACACTGACCAGTTCAATCGGGAGAAATACTGGTGGCTCGACTGGGTTCAAGCTAATGTGTAGGTTAAGTAGGACTGAGCCCTAGTATGTGATTTTTGGTCTGCCGGTGAAAAGGTGAATAACATTTGTGATTCTAAGCCTTTGTATAGACCGACTGGAAATCGTATAAGTTAGGTTAGGTTGAAGTGGCTGCTACAAATACACATAGACCTAGAAAGATCCGTTGTGGTACCACGAAAGATCATGTAATCCTAGCCTACTCGTTAGAACCAATTAAAACTTCTGATGAAGCTCCAAATCTATCAGATAGCCTAAATCGTTAAAATAGAAAGCTCCTAGGTTAATCTTCCTTCTATGGGAGAGAGCTGGACATGCACAATGAAGGTGAGGAATGGTTTCTTCCTCTTCTTCGTCCATGCAACTTCTGCAAAAATTATTTGAATATACGCCAAGCCTTGTTGTACGCTTGCCTATTAGACAGTGTCGTGTAATTACACCTATAATAGAGTCAATATGCAATCGATTGCGAGAGGACAGTTTCTTGGAGCGTTTAAGATCCAACTTGGGCCAAATCTGCTTAGTCGCTAGGCATGTTGTACCACTTCTCCATTTAAGATTTATTCTTTCGATTGCATCTAGCTTGAATTTAAATTTACAATTAGCGATTGGTATACCTAGATTACCCTTGTCTGAAAGGATTAGTACAGTTGTTCCTATTCTGGCGAGTTCGTCAGCCTTACAATTCCCCGGTATACCTATGCCCCAGCACCCAACAGAGGTGAATATTAAACTGCTCCGACATCTCCGCAAGAGACGAATGGCAGTCTAGGGCTACTAATGAATTTATAGAGATCGGTTCCAAGGATTTGATTCCAGCTTGGCTATCTGAAAAGATGCGGATGTCCTTGGCGGATATCACGTTTTTCTTTAGCCAAGATAAGACTTCCTTAATAGCCATTATTTCCGCCTGGAACACGCTACAATGATTTGGTAGACGATGCACGAATAGCTTAAAATTAAGCCTGTCAGAGAAAATACCTCCACCAACTTCCTCTTTCGTTTTTGAGCCATCAGTATAGAAGTGGATCGAGTCATCTTCTAAAAAAGCCTCTTCATTCCAGAGTGATCTGGAAGGGATGGTGACAAGGAAGTTCTTGTCAAAATTTAGACGTGGGATGGTGTAGTCCGTGTTTTCGGGAGAGATTGTGAATTTATTCAGAATGGAGGCGTGGCCAAATTTTTTCCTTGACCACTGTTGGGTAGCTTCAAGGCGAACGGCTGCATTCGCTGCATTTGCTTGCTAAACAAACCAAGGGGTAACAGATGAAACATAATGTCCAGTGCCGCAGAAGGAGTTGTACGTAGTGCTCCGCTTATGCACAGATAGTCGCGATTTATAGCTTTTTCTAAGGCTATCCACCAAACAACCACCCCGTAAGTGAGTATCGGTCTAATAACCGAGATGTATAGCCAGTAAGTTATTCGAGGCGTAAATCCCATTTATTTCCAATAGCTTTTTTGCAAGAGAAAAGTGCTACTGTAGCTTTCTTGACTCTTTCTTGAATGTTAGGTTTCCAGCTTAGTTTCCTATCCAGGATAAGACCCAAATATTTCGCTTTATCAGAGAAAGTTTAGCTGATACCACTAAGAGAAGGAGGATCGATGAATTTTATATTTCCTTGAGAAGAGTACCAGTTTAGTTTTATGTGGGCTTACACTCAACCCACACCGAACCGCCCATCTGGTTAACTTGTTTAAAGCGTTTTGTAGCAGTTCTTTTAGAGTATTAAGGTCCTTTCCTGAGACTGCTATAGCAAGATCATCTGCATAAGCAATTACCGTGCATCCCTCACCCTCCAGTATTGTCAATAGTTCATTAAGCACAAAATTCCAAAGGAAAGCAGATAGAACACCACCTTGCGGTGTGCCTCTACTGACAGATCTTCTAGAAGACGTCCCACCTAGCTCTGAGTTGATAATCCGACCATTAAGCAGTAAATTGATCAATTCGCATAGTGAGCTGTCTACCTTCAGGTCTGAGAGTGCATCTGCAATCACTGATGCATTGACATTGTTAAAAACACCCTCTATATCTAAGAAAGCTGCCATTGTATATTCCTTGTGAAACAGGGAGTACTCAATATTACGAACTAGCGAGTGTAAGGCCGTTTTAACTGATTTACCTTTGCAATAGGCATGTTGGGCAGCTGACAGAAGTTTTGAATCAATACTGTTGCGCAAGTGGATATCAATCAATCGTTCTAATGTTTTTAGAAGAAACGATAAAAGACTAATGGGTCTGAGATCTTTCGGACTTGTATGAGAACATTTGCCAGCTTTGGGTATGAAAACTACTTTGACTTCTCTTCATACTTTTGATATATGGACCAGATCTAAACAGCTTTTAAGAACTATTTCTAGCACCTGCAAGATAAGGTCCGACGACTTCTATAGTTCGGCTGGTATTATGCCGTCTGGTCCTGCGGATTTGTATAAGCTGTGTATCGCCCAGTGGAGTTTTTTCTGTGTATTTAAGTTAGAGGAGTTGTTTAAATTTGCAGCTGGTCTATTAAAGACAATGTTGCTGACAACTTGAGAGCTACCGGAGAAATGTGTGTCACGTAGTAGATTTAGCAAATCTTCGCTAGAAGTCGTCCAAGTCCCATCTAATTTCTTGAAAGAACTGGGCATTATTGGATTTGTGGAGGGGATTTTTCTTAGCCTAGATGCCTCAGAGACTTCTTCTATTTTGCCACAAAAGAGTCTCCAAGAATTGCGTTTAGATTCCCTCAGTTCTTTTGTGTAGATTTTTATTTTTTTTTTAAGGAAACTCAAATCCCAGAGCACTCAGTCTCTCTGTTCAATTGTACTACCAGGCAGGAACCTTTCTTTGGTGCAGTGGTTGGAAAACCTTCGATGTGATTCGTTTTCCTTTTATATTTGGGTGGCTAATAATTGCTGTTCCCCGCTAGGGCTTGAACCTAATAATTTTTGTAAATAGTTAGGGATGCTTTTCCAGTCCCAATCTGTTGCATCCTTCGTGCTTTTGGCATTGTTGAAGAGTTTTCTACAATTAGTTCTTAAAGGACCTAAATCCCTAATAAGGCTTTTTCCTACCCCTAGGCCGTACTATAGGGCAGGAAGAATCGCTTTGTTAAGGGCTGAGGTAAGATCCTCAACCATGCGATCTAATTCTCGGGTATTGCAAGGGGTCCTAGAGGTAATCGAAGTAACTGATTTTTTTACAGTTACTCTGTATCTGAGGCAGTCAGTTTTACGATAATTTCTAAAGATTTTTGGGCTTGTAGGGTCGATATTCAGGCTAAATTGGAGATATCGATGGTCTGAGAAGGAATGTTCAGCTGATACCTTCCAGTTCTTGATCATTTGAAGAATGTTGTCAGAGATAAGGGTAATGTCTAGCACTTCTTGTCGATTTTTAGCAATGAATGTTGGTTTATTACCTATATTGCGCACAATGAGATTTGTACTTAAAATAAAATCAAAAAGTAGCTCACCTCTTTCGTTGATGTCCGAGCTGCCCCATACGGTGTGGTAAGCGTTTGCGTCACACCCTATTATGATATCAGCTTTCTGCCTCCCTGCATCCGCGATCAATCTTTCCAGGTTATACCCAAAAAGAGAGTCCATATTTCCGTGGGCGAGATATGCTGATACCAAGTAGTATGACCCGCTTGACGTCTCTATCTTTGCCGCTGTGGTATCTCGATCGCTGTAATTAGGGAGTAAGGTTACTTTTAGGCTACTTTTTACTAGTATACAAGATCTGGGTTTACCTTTATCTAGTGTTTAGAGGGAGTAGTATTCTGGAGTCTTCAGTCCACATACCAAGTTGTCCACAACTCAAGGATCTTGGACCAAGACGATATCTTCCCTATCCTTGGAGAGACGTAGAAGAAGGCCGGCAGAAGCCGTAATGGAGTGATGGAGGTTAATCTGTACTAACTGCAGCAATATCGCTACAATCAGATAGAGAAACCTCCACCACGGTAGAGTTTAAGACTTCCGAGTCTGAGGAACTGGACAAGATCTGGCCAGATCGTATATCAAGGCCCAGCTCTGTCGTAGGGTAACTTAGATTTAGTTAGGTTAACTTAGTTTTATTTGCTTACCATCTAGTTTAGCTTGAAGAAAAATAATATTAAAACATTTGTACAAGGTTTTTCCAGATTTTTTATTAGGTGACATTGCAACTTTGAATTCTTGAAATAAAGTTACGCTTATTTTAAACCTTTCCTCTTCCTTCTTTCAGACAGCAGTCGTATATGTTGAATTGATCCAGTGGTTATTTTTTTTTTTTGGTTATAGACTAAGTGGAGTGAGGGAGCGCATTCCAAGTAAAATAAGATCTTTAATCATATTGACGGGTGCTTTAAGGTCTCTCTGAATATTTAAATATATATATGTACGAGTATGTATGTTTGAATAGTGAAAATTATATTTAAGCAGTAGAAACCATTTTTTTTTTTTAAATCGGACTTACGAAAACCGCGTTAAATATTTTTATTTTGAATCTTCATATCTGATAGATTATATGTATCAAAATTTAAGTTATTCCGTGACTTAGTCAATAACAAATCGTAAAACAAATCTATAACAAGGCAAATATTCACGCTAAATTAACATCGAAAAACAAAAAACAAAAATTTGGCGCAACAGCTCTTTAAAGTGTCAGGGCCTAGCTTTTCGCAACCACTCATGTTGTGTGCGTTATATTTTTCACACGAATGGAAGGACCTACAGTTTAATGCCGAATCCGGACGGCGATTTGAGAAGCTTTTTCGTGACAACAATACTCTCGGATGTTTGTCAGACGCTCGCGAGAGGTGGGACCGTGAAAATATTTTTGGTATTTTCTGAGATTCGAACTTGGAACCTCATGGGTAGTGATCCGACACACTAACCACTTACGCCACGGCGCCCACAATTCATAACATCTACTGCCCAATTTTCTGTGAATTTTATTTACATTTTTTGCAAGCGTGGCGACAAATTATGCTACGTGTACACTGACTATATATTTTGTATTTTTACACGTTATTTGTAAGCATAATTACAATAAATAAGGAAAAAATTTCAAAATGATGCGATTATCAAATTGTATGCGTTTGATACACTTGGGAAGAATTTTATTTTCATTTTAACAGACCGGTTCTTTGAAGTTTACTGATATGCTCTTAAGCCGATTTTCCACTTTTGGCACATGTGCTCCTTTTTAATAAGGTCAGTATAATATCTTCGCAGAATGAGTACAATAATTATTATTAATATCGCTTTTTCTAATATCACTCCAAAACCAACTTAAGAAACATTTATCAAAACTTCGATAAAGCAAAGTAGATATAAAGTCTATGGTTTAACTCAATGTAATACATGTAATTCTGTTATATATACGCAGGTATACGAGCTAAAAAGAGCACTAACCACATTAAGCGTTTTCTCTTCTATTCATTACACTTATCGTTCCCCACTGAAACGAACATAAACCAAAAATAAAGCCATAATTTTCCTTATGTTCGCTATCTGCACACGCCGCTATCAACTGTCAATAATCGGAAATCCGGACAAACATATCGGCATTCGGAAAACGAAACAACAACATCCGGGATATAGCCACTAAATCCTTGAGTACATTATCAATTTTCCACTCCATCAAATATGAAAGATCTTCCTGAATGTTTCACAGAATTTGAGGGTGCGCCCGAGCCCATCCCCCTTCATGATATACACCGACAAAATAACACAAACAAACAGAGAAAAACTCCAAGGAAACAATCGGAAACCAAAAAAACCACCACCGGCACTACCACCCACCAATATCATTGAATCGAGGTCACATTCGTTAAATTTATTGCGAATATCTTGTCGACAGCTACCACACCACCAACGGCAGCATCCATCCACTACCACCCTTCTGGCTTCCCGAGCTTGATTATTCTGTTACATGTGCCGTCGGCAGCACCGGGATTAAAAGCCGAGAACCGAACAATCTCACTTCATTCGCTCTGCCATGCCGCCAGGACACATGGCGGGTAACATATTTTCTGCATAAATGTTTTCAATTCCATCAAACACAGACACACGCAAACGCCCCCAAACAGGCAGAGTGTGAGAAAAAAAATGGGAGTATCAGTGTGTGTGTCTGAAGGAGTGTGTGGGAGTGGAGTTGTTCCAGCGTTAAGCACATGCCATTAAATGAGCTGTCGGCAGCTTAATGTGGGGGAAGTAATAACGTCTTGATTTATTTTCAGGCAGTTCACCTACGTTGCGCCCCGGTCCGGAGCAACTATCTCAACCCCCTCGGGAACACATGCATGAAGGATATCGAATGTTCAATGTAATTGGTAAATGGTACAAAAAGATAAATTACCACTTTATGGAGAAGTAATCTTTTGTTATCGCGTAAATTGATAAAATTTACGGCCCTCTATGTCGACGTCGTCGACGAGGACGACGGCGGCGGTGCTGGTGGTGGCAATGGTAATAGCGACGGTTTGGTATCTGGTGGCAATGACTTTATGTGCTGAACATGGTGATGGGTAAATTCATGGCAGCGATTTGGTCGATCTTTTCACATAAAGTTACAGTGAGGTTTCAATAAATGTAAAATGGAGTGACTCGAGGGTAAGCGAAAGATGTATGGCACATAAATAGATCCTGAGATAGTGTAATGCTCGTTTAAAGAGACGGTCAAACACAATACGAACTTGAGCTCTTGGATACACATGGTATAAGTGGAACGGAATACAAAGATGCAGTTATTTGACTTTGAAAAGTGACTTAGAATCAATCCGATTCCCGAATTTTCTTACGTAAGATACCGCCATCTTCCCTTCTCACTTTGCTTCAGTTTCTGAAGAATTCACTATAATGTCATTCAACCGGAATTTCGGTCTGCACATCGTTTTAAATACAGGAACAGGAATCGGATACCAACTTAACTACATATAGTATTGTCGTATTGCCTTGATGTATCGAACCGATGAAACTTCCGACACCTTGCTATATTAGCAAGAAACTCCAATATTTTGATCGAGACTTTAATTCGTAGTGGATTCAACTTGCTAATCAAAATTATATGCAAATTCAAACCTTACATCTGAAACTACGGCGCAAAAGGTGCATCCAAGCACATCTAAAGATTATTCGTGCTGTTATTTCAATTTTATTTAATCTTGGTGATTTTTATGTATGGAAATACATACAAATGTGCTTACTGTCCTGTATGAATTATTCTGTTTAAAAATTTAAGTAATATCGTAAAAATGGTAGGTTTATTTTCTAAATGAAGAACAAAATATTTCTATGACTATCCAAAATTTAGTATGTCATACGTTGTTCAAATAATTATTTACTATTTACGCTGCAGTCAGTTGTACATAGAGACGGACAGACGAACAGAAAGTCAGACAGACAGTTACATACGTGTAAGCTAGCGAATCTGTCTTGTCAATAGGTCACTGGGCGAGTACTTTGACTGCATTAGTGATACGAAATAATCTTCGCTGGTCATTTTGGTCATTTCATTCTGTGAATAAATGACGGTTGATCCAAAGTTAACTACCAGGCCGTATTTTGCGCGGAGGGAAAATCTAGTGGTCCAATAAGAGAAAATGCCCTCAAAACTGTTACATACGGTACAGCTGCCGCATCATATTTGGCAATAATAACTCTATGCCAGTTAGCTGAAGATGAAAGAGAAAGGTATCGACGTGCAAGCAAAACAGTACCTGAAGGATTCTATGTACATAGATGATTGTCTTGGAGGAGCAAATTCACTAAGGGAGTGTCAAGACCTTCAACAAGAATTGATGCAACCACTTCACAAGGGTGGATTCAACTTACGCAAATGGACATCAAATAGTTCAGAGTTCATAAAAGCGTTGACAAAAGAGGTCATTGAAACGGAACCAGAACATGACTTTGATTGTCATATGTTCCAACATTCAAGATTTTGGGAGTCCAATGGTGTCCGGGGACAGACGACTTTCAGTTTAAAGTCATCTTGTCGTCATTCAGAACAAAGGTTACCAAACGAACAATATTGAGTGATGCTGATCAAATCTTTGATCCTTTTGGCTGGTTATCACTAATCACAATCAAGGCAAAGATTCTTATTCAAAGTCTTTGGCTCCTGTGCATCGGATGGGACGACAACGTCCCAACAAAAATTCAAAATGAATGGGTCGCATTCAAGACAATATTATCAACACTTGAAATTGTAAGAATTCCACGATGGACGCAACAAATGGAAAACTCTCAAATAGAGCTGCACCGATTCGCAGATGCGTAAGAATCAGCGTATGCAGCAGTAGTGTATCAGAAAGTTATTAATTGTGACTCTACAGCAATACGTATCATCGCGTCAAAGACCAATGTGGCACCAGTGAAGCAAGTTACATTGGCAAGGTTGGAATTATGCGCAGCTGCACTTCTAACAAAGCTAATGAAGTACTTTAGAGAGGGGACAAGCACCAGAATTTTTGCGTGGACGGATTCAGCTATAGTGTTAAACTGGATAAAACAACATCCAGTGAAATGGAACACATTTGTCGTCAACCGGGTATCCTATGTGCAACAACATTTTAAAGGACAGTGGGGGTTCGTACCGGGAAGGGAGAATCCTGCGGACATTGTTTACGATTTAAAACCAATTGCCGAAAAAGCAGGAGAGATGAAACATTATTACACGGTAATTTAACAGTGAAGGAGCTTCTGGAAGCAGAAAAGGCGCTGATGAGTGGTGCTCAAAAGACAGCTTCACCGAGGATATGCAGAATCTAAATGAAAACCGAGCACTGAAGTCAAACAGCAAGATCTCATCACTAAATCCGTTCATCGACCTGAGTGGAATATTGCGTGTCGGAGGCCGATTGAAACATGCAAATTTGTCAAGTGATTAGCAGCATCCTATGATTTTGGCATCATCGCATCCACTGACAAAATTAATCATCAATAAGACGCACATCGATACACTTCACGGTGGAGTGAAAATGACTCTGAATCACATTCGGAGAAAAATTTGGATCATCCGAGGAACCAACACGGTTAATGCTGTAATAAATCAATGTGTAAGGTGTTTTCGATTCAAGGCCAAGGAAACAAATCAACTCATGGGACAACTTCCGAAGGCACGAGTAACATTTTCACGGTCGTTTACTCATTGTGGGGTAGACTACGCAGGCCCGATCAACATACGATGTTCACAAATTCGATGGGTGAAGTCACACAAGGCATACTGTTTGTCTGCATGGCAACGAAGGCACTGTACATTGAACTGATTTCTGATTTAAAAACGGATGGGTTCATGGCAGCATTGAGACGAATGATCAGCAGAAGAGGTTCTATACATCATCTGTACAGCGACACCGGAACAAATTTTGTTAGAGCAAAAAAAATGATTGATGCCGAGAATGGGATCCAGTGGCATTTCATTCCACCTGGAGCTCCACACTTTGGTGGACTCTGGGAAGCTGGAGTGAAATCAGTCAAGTATCATTTAAATCGCATCAAAGGAGAGCAAAAACTAACATACGAAGAGATAAACACCATTCTTGTGCAAATAGAAGGATGCTTGAATTCGAGGTCACTCTCCGTTAACAGGTAATATTGAAGATCATGATGCACTTACGCCAGGGCACTTCATTATTGGATCGCCGTTCATTGCACCACAACATGATGCCATTCTGGATCTCGCAGAGAGCAGTTTAAAAAAATGGAAACTCATTGAAAAACTCAAGCAAGATTTTTGCAATCGTTGGTACGAGGATTACGTCAACAAAATACAACAACGCCACAAATGGAAACAGTCAGGAATCTAAGAGATAAGAAAGAGAAATCAGTCACCTCCACATCAAATTTTGCCATTGCTCTTGTGACTCTATCGCTGTTTGCATCTATCATGCCAGGATCGACAAAGTATATAATCACTCATCCGGACGTAGGATTGTTTGTAGAACAAATTGGAATAGCCAATATTCAACGAGGCGTACTACGCACGAGTATTCGTTTCCCAATCACAGATATCTTACGTGATCAAGCCAACATAAACAAGACGAGAGATCAATTAACGGAGTGGTGTAACAGAATAAAAAGGTGACAAAGGAAAGCGAATGCGAGGAATTATGTCATCACCTGGGCGATGAATGGAAAAATGTATTTTCAATGTTCAACAGACTTCAAGTACCACTCCTGCATAGGCAAAAACGAGGACTTCTGGGAACTATTCTCACTTCACTTTTCGGAGTTAATGGCGAAGTCTACATTGAAGACCTGGACAATAATCAAAAGGAGCTGATTAAAAGTGCTAAAACGAACACTTAAATTATGCTATATACAATCTCCAGTGTAAATGAGACAGAAGCTAGAATCAGCGACAAGATGAACAACTTTACAAGAAAACTTAGTGCTGGTCTAGAAGAGGAATGGAATGGAATGGAATCTCGGTACAGAATGGTTGACGAAAATATGATCAATCTACATGTGCCAAACACCTATCTAGTGGCACTTAGCTACATGCGGGAGATCGAAACAAAGTACAAAAAGCTGCTAAATCCATTTCTCAAATGGAGTCATTTGTTTGAATTCTTATCACACAAAAGCGTGGCAGAAATCACCAAGAAGTGTGCGGAGAAACTTGGCCCAGAGATGAAGGTATTACGAGATCCAATGGACAAACTGGAGATGTACTCAACTTCGAAGGAACTTTTAGTTACAGGAGACTTTATTATCAGTGACGTCGATCGGTTGAACTTAGTGAATACCTTGCGCGAGCTGATTCGACGTATTCGGATCACAGGTCGATAAGGAATTTAGAATAGAGATGGTGGCGGAGGAGCCCTTAATGGGCCAACGGCAGCGCTCATACTCCCGTAGTGGAGTACTGGCACCGGTGTATCCGGCCCCTTATCCTAGAGGAATAACTAAGGAACTAGCCCTTCAGGTTGGGGATTGTGCCTTTGGGGTAACTTCCCTACCACGTAAAAAACCTATGGTTCCGAAACAACCAAAAGCCTCGGATAAGGATGATTCAACTGATGACGACCCCAGCAAACGAAATAAGGACAACGACTTTCGGATCTGTACGTGGAATGTCTATAAAAGCCTATACTCCAGGAACAATGTACGGAAGTTTTACCAAAAGGTAAAAAGAACGTGTCAGAAAAGCAATACCCGTACAGAAACTGCTGAGAATATGGAAAAACTACTTCTGCAGACTGTATAACGGCGACGAAGACCAACATCCCGCTGTCAGGCAGAATGAACCATTCAACATAGACGATGATAGTCAAAATTTCCGTCCACCTGACCAAACGAAGTGAGGATAGCAATATCCATGCCGAAATCAAACAAGGCTGCTGGACCTGATGGCTTACCGGCCGAACTTCTCAAGGCAGCTGGTGATGAATTGGTAGAGTGCATACACCAACTCATCTCTAAGATTTGGTCAGACGAGTGTACGCCTGATGAATGGAATCTCAGCATCGTTTGCCCGATCCGCAAGAAAGGAGACCCCCTCAACTGCGCCAATTATAGAGGCATCAGTCTCCTCAAGATCGCATATAAGATATTTCTTGCGATATTGTGTGAACGCCAGAAACCTTTTATCAGCAGCCTGATTGGCCCCTCTCAGTGCGGTTTCAGGCCAGGAAAGTTCACCACCGATCAAATCTTCACACTTCGGCAGATCCTGGAGAAAACCCAAGAATTCCAAATCGATACTCACCACCTCTTTATCGATTTCAAGGCCGCCTATGACACCAGCTGTAGAGAACAGCTTTGTAGAGCCATATCTAGTTTTGACATCCCTGTCAAACTTGTCCGTCTGTGCAGGATGACGATGGAGAACGCTCACTGCTCCATCAAGGTCGGTAATGACCTGACCGAGACCTTTGAGGTCAAGAAAGGTTTTAGGCAAGGTGACGCGCTGTCATGTGACTTCTTTAATATTGTACTTGAACGGATTCTGCGGAACTCACAAGCCAACACCGGAGCCACAATCTACCATAAGTCTGCACAACTGCTTGCATACGCTGACGATATAGACATTATCGGAAGAACTCAGCGGGCTGTCACCGCTGCGTTTGCAAGCATTGAGGCGAAGCGGCCAAAATGGGTTTAGCGAAAAACGAGGGCAAAACCAAGTACAATGTATGCTGTCAACAAGAAGGGACAGCCAACACCGACGAGTTGGACAGAGTTTCACGGTGGGCAACTATAACTTCGAGGTTGTAAGGGACTTTGTCTACCTTGGCTCTGTTATAAACTCTGAGAACAAGATCAGTGCAGAAATCAATCGAAGAATAACTCTTGCCAATCGCTGTTTTTTTGGGCTTATAAGGCAATTCAACAATAATCGAACAACTAAGGAGACTATGTATAAAACCCTGAGCATCCCAGTCCTGCTTTACGGCGCTGAAATATGGACTTTATTAAAAGAGGATGAAGATATCCTTGGTCGCTTCGAGAGAAAAATTCTTCGTAAGATTTTCGTTCCCGTTGCGTTGACGGGTTTTGGAGGAGAAGATTCAATCACGAACCATACGAGCTGTACAGCGAAATGGACCTAGTCAAAAAACTGCGTATTGGACGTCTGAGATGGTTAGGATATGTAGAGCGAATGGAAACCAACGCTCCGGCCCACAGAGTCTTCGAATCTAACCCGGAGTGACGATGCAGTAGTGGACCTCCTCGCCGTAGGTTGCGCGCACAAATTCAAGGAAACCTCAGCCAACTTGGATTGCGCAACTGGAGGCAATTAGCTAAAGACCGAGCTAAATGGAGAGGCTTGCTGGTTGAGGCCCAGGTTCACCCCGAACTGTAGCGCCACCTAAGTAAGTAGGTAAGTAAGTTTGTAAAATAAGTGATATTAAAATTTTACAAACTTTTGAAAACAAAGTGCTAAGAGGTACAATTAATGTGGCATGGTATATCAGAAACAGCGATATCCACAGAGATCTTGGCATTAAAACAATCGAAGACGAAATCAAAAACCACGCGAGAAAGCTTAAAAGTCGACTAGAAAGTCACTTTAATATTACAGTCCTGCAAGTTTTGGATGATTTACTACGCCGTCTACAAAGAACCAAACCTTTAGACTTAGCGCGATAAGTAACCGCGTCTAACTGCGGAGCTAGCAGGAACTTCTAATGGGAAGGCACCTGCAAAACGTCATTATTTCGTGAAATGAAAACTACTTGATAAGTCGGATACTTAGTTGTAAGTAAGTAAGTGACGTCGATGAATATGAGTTAATCAAAACTAACGCTGTTTCAGAGAAGATAGACGAGTAGACATTCGAGAGGTACAGATACAGCAGGCGGTGCTGGGAGTCAACTATAATCTACAAAGGTACTTCGAAGTACCAGTGGAAGATATAACCAAGGCACCAATACTCAACGAAACAACATTTATCCTCCGGTCTTCAATATTTCACAGTATTGAGCAAAGTGAAGATTGTATTGTCCAGCAGTTGTACAAGAAACCGACTTTCAAGAGATGTCCAACCAGAGTAATTAAATGAACGCATACATACATACATACATACATTTTCTATGGCCCGCTAATCCTTCATGAGGGTCGCGGGGGTAGGATGCTCAGGTGGACTCTCCATCCTTCTCGATCCTCCGCCATCGACTCCAACTCATCAGGAGGAATCCCTAGACGGCTCCAGGAGAGATGGCGGACTTGGTCCAACCATCTATTTCTAGACCTACCGCGGGGTCGCCTACCTGATGCCACGGCCACCATGGCACGTCTTGGAAGCCGGTCTGGGGGCATACGCACTACGTGACCAAACCATCGAAGCATAGATCGTTCCGTTCGGAGAAGTAGCTGCTCAACACTGAGCGCTCGCGTACTCTGGTACTGCGCACTCGATCCCTACGAGTTATTCCAGCAACACCGCGAAGGAACCTCATTTCGGCAGCTTGTACCCGCGATCTTATTCTTTCGGTCACTACCCAAATTTCATGGCCATAGGTGAGGGTTGGAACATACACCGAGTTAAAAAAGAACTATGGACGCATAATACATGGATGTTCATTACACCATTGGAAACCACTGTATTCGTTAATTGTGGGACAACTAAGAAAAAAGTTATCCTAAACAACACGGGCCTCATTCACGTCAGTCTGCGTCTCACTGCGTTATTTAATCGAAATTCGTATGACTGGAAACAAAATGATCGCAATAGCAAATCGATTGCTATTGTCAACACATCAGTATCAACTCAAACCAGGGTATATTTCTGAAATGAAACAGTGATCCCGTTGAATAAGGATTTAATGGAAGTATTGAGCTTCAATAATCGAGATGGGGCCGAGACATTCAACCGACTACATGAGCACAACTGGAAGACTATTAAAAAACACGAGTATTGGACAATTGGGGTTTCGATTGCAATGTTTGCGATTGCAGTAATCATCATCTGCTTCTTGGATGTGGTACTGAAATACGGTGATTGCCGCAGTAGGTCTAACCACTCTGCCAATATCGAACTAAGAGAATAGAACAATACTCGAGATCATCCCTTTGAGACTAATTGGCAGACGACACCGGAGGAGGCAAAATGTTGATGACATCAACAAAAAATTACCAAGCAAACATATGCTGACTTCGTTTTTCGGGCTTTGCCATTTGTAACTACTGCAATGTTTGTTTATTGCATTTGTCAATTTTTTGTTTTTCTTTTCATTAAATAATTTGACTCTTTTTCATTTTTCCGTAATTTTCACTTTTGTCTTTGTAATTATAATATGCACTTTTTGTCTAGGCTAGCATTAATTTTGTATAAATATTAAGGTAAAATAAAGCAATTTGTCATTATTAACTGATTAATCGAACCAAGCCTTTTGTAATCATAATGTGAGGCTGCATTAGGCGATTTTCAAGCAAATCTATCAAAAATGTTCAGCTTTCATTTAATCGGGTAGTTTTGATTTTTATTAGGGTAGTAGGAATACGATCCATGAAAATATTTCCCAGTATAGAACCTCTCCTACACCTGCTTATACTACTATTTTGAGCAGATAGAGAAGCCCAATGTCGATTTTCGCTACATACAATTATACGCATGTATGGATCTTCTTACATCTCTCCACAACTGAGCATAGTAATTTGTTAAAAGCTCATTATGTGGGTCAAACAACCATATACTCATAAAAAAAAAAATAAACTTATCTCGGAATGTTAAAAGATCGTACCAAATCGATTTGACGCAGCAGACCTGCTTCTGCAGCAATATGAAATAATTATATCATCTATACGTACCTGCCATCTTACTTACTTACTTAGGTGGTGCTACAGTTCGAAGTGAACCTCGGCCACAACCAACAAGCCTCTCCATTCAGCTCGGTGTTTAGCTAATTACCTCCAGTTGCGCACTCCAAGTTGGTCGAGTTCCCCTTGAAATTGTACGCGCCACCTACGGCGAGTAGGTCCTCTACTGCGTCGTCCGACGTGTTGTTACAAGGGGACTCCATCCCTAATGCACCAAAGAAGAGGTTATGACCGATCTTCAAGCTAAAGGCTCTATAGTTCTTTGTGCCGTTAATATCATTAAAAAGGGAAAGCAACAAACGGAAATATATAAAGACGTCTTGGTAAGGCGTGGACTTCCGCTTTTTATGCTTAACTTCGATAAGGCTGATAATATCGACGATATCTACCGAATTAGAGCTATACTAAATATCATGGTCAAAATGGAGCCCATGCGTAGAAATTTAGGAATGATTCCGCAGTGCAAACGTTACAAATACAAATATTTGGCGCAATAGGTATTTAAAGTGCCAGGGCCTAGCTTCTCGCAGCCACTTATGTTGTGTGCGTTATATTTTTTTATGAATGGAAGGGACCTACAGTTTAATGCCGAATCCGAACGGCGATTTGAGAAGCTTTTTCGTGACAACAATACTCTCGGATGTTTGTCAGACGCTCGCGAGAGGTGGGACCGTGAGAAAACTTTTTGGTATTTTCTGGGATTCGAACTTGGAACCTCATGCGTAGTAATCGTAGTGCAAACGTTGCCAAGTATTTAATTATACGCAGATGTGCAAAAAAGAACCGTGATGTGCGAAATGCACCGTAAATCACCTCTCCCAAGTTTGTGGAGTAAACAGACAAACCTCTGCAACCTGTGCTAATTGTAAGGTAAAGCCCCCGGCAAGTTATAGAGGCTGTGAAGTTGCTA
This sequence comes from Brachypalpus laphriformis, assembly GCA_945910035.1. Classification (NCBI taxonomy): domain Eukaryota; kingdom Metazoa; phylum Arthropoda; class Insecta; order Diptera; family Syrphidae; genus Brachypalpus; species Brachypalpus laphriformis. The sequence continues at coordinate 207,266,025 of OX246753.1, forward strand.
AAGAGTTGCAAAAACGGATAGATGCGCTCCTTAAGCCCATAAATGCAAAATCAAAACTGCAACTAAGCCAAAGCATAAGATCGCGCAGGAGAAAGTATGCAAACTAAAACTACCGGGTTCAGAGCGCAAAAAGGTGAAAGAAAGAGCGACAACAGAGCAGAGTCTTCGAATCTAGCCCCGAAGGACGACGCAGTAGAGGGAATTATCGCCATAGGTGGCGCGCACAAGTTCAAGGGGACCTCGACTAACTTGGAGTGCGCAACTGGAGGCAATTAGCTAAAGACCGAGCTAAATGGAGAGGCTTGTTGGTTGAGGCCCAGGTTCACCCCGAACTGTAGCGCCACCTAAGTAAGTAAGTAAGTAAAGAGCGACAACAGAAAAGTCCTTGACCTCTGTTCTTAAAAGAAACGGTACTGAAAAGTTATCATTGGAAAAGCCACCACGTAATGACCTTCGGACAGCAGGAGTGCAGCCTTACCAGAAGGCTGCTTAAGGTTCTCCTATAATTTACTCCTAGTTTTATGCTTCTACAAGTTGTGAACGAAATCAGCCTTCAAACGTAAATCGATTTCTCCCCATCTCTATCTAGCAAAAGCTATTGCACATATACATATTTGGGTTGTTTGGTGTGGCTGATCGCGACAGGCAGATTTCTTCTGTGTGGCTTTGCCTTTATCCTGCTGTATGGCGCAGGCCACTCGCGTTTCTAATGTGTAATTTATTGTACGAATAAATTTTTAGTCTGCCTATGGAGGAGACTTTGGAGAAGGAGTAACTATCAGAACTCTAACATATTAAACTCGTATATAATATATACGTATATAATATAAATTTGGCACAACACAGCTCATTAAGTGCCTAGCCCTAGCTTCTCGCAACCAATCGTGTTGTGTGCATTATATTCTTCGCACGATTGGAAGGGACCGACAGTTTTGTGCCATATCCAAAGGGCAATGTCGTTTTTGAGAAGCTTTCTCGTGACAGCAGTACTCTCGGATGTTTGTCAGACTTTCGCGAGAGGTGGGCCCGTGAAAAATCTTGTTGGCGTTTTTTGAGATTCGAACATGAAACCTCACGCACAGTGGTCGGACACACTAACCACTGCACCACGGCGCCCTCAGCTTTTCCGCTTTTTGAGGGTCCTTATCATTAGAGAACAAACATTTTTGAGGAAATGCAGCTCAGTCGTGGGGTAAAATAAACCATTGCACTCCAACGAGGGAGAATGATTTTTTCTTAGAGTATAGTATCTACAATCCTTTCAAGCAGACGTTAACGAAAGTGGGGATACTACGTGTTCTGTGATTCCAATATAAGAAAACTTTCAATATTAACACTCGGTTTACGAGATATCGTAAGAAGTAGTGGGCGATTGTTTGAAAATGACGTACTGAGCTTAACCCCAACTTGCCATCTCAGTGATTGCTTCTCGATATCTCTAAAGCCGAGCGTAGACATCCAAAAACAAAAATATTTTTTCGTCAAGATCTACAAAAATTTATTATCCAATTTTGGCATAACAGAAACCTTAGTCGCTCTACGAAATCGCTTGAGAATTCGTCATAGGCATATGTCTCATAGGGGTTTGTAGTTTATTGCCAGGTAAATAGTACGAGGGTAGACATCCCTCTAAGTGCAAAACCAAACACACATTTACAATTTTTTGTTTGTCGGTTCAATTCGAGTATGTAAACAATATGTGTCCAATTTCAAATTATTACATACATGTCAGCTGCAGCGCTGTTCGATTTTTATTAAGCAATTTCCAACTAATTTCCGTTAAAATACTATTCGAAATGAAGTCTCCAAATCAAACTTCCCCCTCGAACTAAATCACACAATAAAGTTAACAAAGCAGTCCTCACTTATTTGGATTATGCCCGTGGTCATTAATTTCCGCCCTTCACTACCTAGAAATACCCACTGAGTCGTCAGTACTCCAGATTCATAAGAAAGTCTGAATCGTAGCAGCTAATTTTCCATAGCTGCCACCGCTGTGTTTCACTTAATAACACTTCATAAAATAAAACAAAAAAAAAAAAAAAATCGGCCAGAAATTTTATTGCATTTCCTCTGTGGTTGTTATTCCTGCTATCAAAGCGTTAGGATAACTCCTATCACCTAGTTCATGTGTCACACAGAAAGATTCTATTTCAGGGCACAGCTAACCGAACTAATATCTGTAAAAGCATAACTTGCATCCCATCGGGAGGAGAAGCGAATGGGCTCAGAATTGGCAGTAGCAGCAGTCCCTGGTGATCTCATTAAAAACCCAGCTGAAGTAATTTTCAACTTAAGTGTCCTTTTTATGTTGGATTATTTATTGGGCCATCACTCACTTTCGCATCCATTCGTCGTCTCTCCGCGCCGAGTAGATAGTATCCTTTTTGTGTATACAGTTTCACACTGCTCATTGTGTTTTTATTATCCACCAGGGGTTGCCAAAGGAGCAATATTTTTTAATCCTGCCACAGTTGTTATTGCTGTTTTCTGAATGTATGCGAATATGTAGGTATGTGTTTGTGCGAATTTAAGGCGAACACGTAAATTTATGGATCTCCCGGATGAAAATAATACGTAAGTGAAAAAATGTTATTGCATGGCAATTTATTACCAAAAAAAGGAGACGGTCCTCACAGAAGGGAGAAGGATAACGAGTATCAGAATAGGTACACAGAACAGTTGTAGGTCCTCTAGAGGTTTGAATCTGAAGCGAGTGTACACCTCTGGGGATGTAACTGGGTCATAAATTAACATTCGTCGTGTATATTCGCATAATGGACGACGATTGTTGTATTCCTTCTGTGCGCACATTGAAACGTTATTATCCTTGAAATATGCGTACTGCAATAAATTTCTCGTTAAGTAGGGGTGCAAGGATGCATTTGATTTGTTGGATTTTTCATCCTCTATGGCCAATAAAATTAATTTGATTTATTTTTCGTTTAAATAATGTATCTTCATCATTATGTGCATATTTTTCTTTAGTTTGCTTATAGGACAAAGAAACCCTTAGGTATGTATAGAAGTTTATAGTACGAAATGACTATGACAACTAGGCAAACCTGTAGATGAATGGTGTACGAAAAGCGAGTTACAAATTATAAGAAAATGGGAAGTGAACCCAGTTTTCTTCAAACATTCTCATGTGAGGTTTTCATCATATTCAAAGAGTGACATAGGTACATAATATATTTGTAAGATCTCAAAGCTATTTGCAGATAACAATGTGTATCCTAGATGACTAAGGGGCTGTTAAGTGTCCCCGATTTTCTACTCATCAGCTTACGGTCACGATCGACGCTAGTATAGTCAATTATTTCTTCTGTCATGTTTTAGGAACATATTTCAGTAATCTCTGATGAAGAATGAAAGTCTACATACTTACTTATTTCCATATCCTGCGATCCTCGATTATCTTACCAGTACCAATCGCATCTATTTTGCTCGTTGGATCCAGTATAATATTTTCATCTCCAACATTATTTGTACGGGCAGCGAAGTAGAATATTAGTGCTGTGGCTAAGATCCACTTGAAGGTGATGATTAATCTTATTCTTTTCTCTGAGATTTCCTTCAAGTCGGACATCCGCAGAGGTATTGTATTCTCGTTTTCTTCCATACAGATGCGAAAAGCAATGCATGAACTCGCCCCGGCTAAGGGAAACAGGATGCTGGTGCACCAATCCGAATGGTCACAGCAGTATCCTGAATTTGCTACCGCAGGATCTTGTAACTAATCTGACCGACTATATAACTCCCACAGTGAACTTTAGAAATGACGTCACGGTCACATTCCCAACCAGGGCGGAATGGGAAACTGGCGTACTGATAAATGAGTTGGAATCAACAATTTTCACCGACGGTTCAAAAATGGACTGCGGGGTAGGGGCGGGGATATTCTCTGATTCCCTCAATATGTTCAGGTCTTACCGGCTTCCTGATTCGTTCAGTGTCTTCCAGGCGGAAGTTTTTGCTGTACGTGAGGCCTGCCGCCTACTTAAGCAAACCTCTATACCCCTAAATACCATTGCCATCCTCATTGACAGCCAGGCGGCTATCAAGCCTGTATTATCTGCCACTACATTCTCAAGGCTGGTAGAACAGTGGAAAAAAGAACTCGCCTCGCTTGGTCATCGGTTAAGGATCTGTCTCCTTTGGGTTCCGGGTCACAGCAGCATTGAGGGGAATGAGCGATGGCAAGGATCTGCACTTGATGCTTCCCTAGCAAAAGAGGTGAACGTCCCTTTGGGGGTCCTTAAGCGAGGCATCTTCGCGCACTATCTGCAAAAGGCGGATAGTAGATGGCAGGGGGTGCGGAACTGTGTCATCTCCAGGCAGATGTGGCCCAAATACTTCCGGAAAAGAACGCAAGATCTATTAAACAGAAACCGTACAGATATCGCAAGAATTCTGGACCATCAGGGTTCATGCGGCCAGAATAGGCATTACATTTAATGCGCACTGTCGCAGTTGCAATACTACTGACGAGATAGAAACAATCTTACACTTCCTCTGCAAGTGTCCGGCTTTAGGCAAGGCCAGACAGCGCACCTTAGGTAAACTCTTTTTCGACAACCTTATAGAGCTAGCGTAGATTAGCATTGGGGATATTATCAGCTTCCTCAATGTAACGGGGTGGATTTGAATAATCCTTACCCCCTATTTCTTCTTCTTTTCCCTAGTAGTTAACGTCCGTGTTACATCCGTTAAGTCACTTGAGTTATGGTAATAAAACGGCGCTTCTGCGCTAATTAAGTGTCGGCATGGTTTGCTGACACAACCACTTCTACATACCTACCTACCTATGAACTCGCCCCACAATGAATCTTTGGTGATTGATGGCCAGGATATTATTGTCATTAAAAATATGGCTGTGCCAGTAGCGCTTCTGGTAACAATTCCAGATCCAATTTAGAGATTCCTTTGGTCTAACTGCACAGCATGACAGGAAGTTGTTGATATTTATGAACGCAAACAAAACTACCTCACTTTGTTGGGAGTTTACATTCAGTTAGCATCTGCACTGTTGTTCAAAGTGTTTATGGATGACGTATCAATGATTTTATAATGGAATTATCCTGCCGCTTTCAAAACTCTGAGTACGAATTAAACGAAATGGATTTACGAGAGTGAAAGTTCCTTGGATAAAATATACAAGAAATTTAAAAGTCAGAACATTCTCCTAATATTCCATTACCAACTCCCATGTCACCTGTCGCATCCCAATTACTGCAACCTTTTTACAACATCCGTTTTCCATATAACGCCGCCATTGCTGCGAAATGCAAACTACATGTAAGTACCCTCAGATACTCATCTACACTCGCAGGCAACCATCGATTACTCTGTATGTTCGCTGGATGGCTACATGCTCTTGGGGGCACCTAATTAAGCGCACTCACTCCATAACACAACTGCGGCCATTAAGAGTGATTAATGAACTCCTTTTTATATGTGTTGGCTGTTAGTCTGGGCCCCCGGGAGCCAAGGGGTGGTTGGGTGATTATCTGTGCCAAGTGCGCTGTGCGATTCGTGCGATTCCAATCTAAATGACTCCGACAACGACGACGCTGACGACGACACTTGATTGATATGTGCTCATAATGTCTACAAATTTTCTGACCACGTTGATCGATGTGTCGGCCGCGGAAATTGACGTGGACGCGATTACGATCTGCCGGCGACACTGTCGTCGGTATGCGATGTACTGACACACAAATGTACCGGCCAGCAGCAAATAGAAGCCCAAGACAATTGAGTTATGCGGCTGCTGATATTGGTTGTTCATGCCGCTGGCGGTCTGGATGGTGCACTCGAATGCCCATTTCGGTTCAACTCACTGATTAAGGAGAAAATGTAATTAATTGATTGCGGAGATGGCTGATATAGATGGGTTGGGCTCGGTGGTGGTGCTACTGTCCAATTGAAAACCCACAAGGAAAGAGGTGCACCTTAGCTGCTGCTGTTGCTAGACGGTTAAATTTATTGACTTTCACTTACGAGGCAATGAGTGGGCCCATTAAGGTGACGGAAATCGTATTAATTTGACGATGTTCATTGGAGTTCGATATTTTCATGGAGATAATTGAAAACGAGAAACACGATTCTTCAGTTTAGACAATGTTTTATGGACCATCAATCAAAGAGATAAAATTTAAAACAAATTGGTTGCTTGAAGCACCAGCACTAATTGCCGCGTGTTATTTACGTTGGGAATGGGAACTAAATGTGTTAAGCAAGCATCTGGTAGATATGAGCAGCTAAATATAGGTTATGTCTTGTAAATAACAAAAAGCAAATCTGCTTCGACGAGTTCGTGCGAAATAGACGCTGCGACTAAGGGCATTTGTCGATAGTTTGATTGCGAATAGTAAGGCTGCATATAAAAAAAATATTTATAGTTGAAAAATATATATAGTTTGAAAAATATTTCGTGTCTTTATAGGAATCAGTTATATAAAGTAAGTTTCCTTTTTGATATTTTGACTTTTTACACGTTTCAATTCTATTTTATTTATCTATACAGGATGATTTAGTTCCAAACAAAAAATGTTGGGAATTGATACGTATAAGAGGTTACGCAGCAAGGAAATAATTGTATGAGAAGGAGGGTTGATATACCTCTTTTTCCGTTATAGAAAATCACTCATGGTAATATAACTTCCAAATGGTATAACGTAATTTTATTCATGAATAACTTAATCGTACTTGAAAAACCAATTAAATTTACGAGTACTATTCGACCATTTATAACAATGCTTTTATTCTTGTCTGAAATGTGTGCTAGGCTTACAAATTGAATCTTAGAGATTGAAGCAGAAATACTGGAGATATACCATATACTATATACAAGAAATTACGATTTTAAAATTTGAGCATTTAACGACTTTCTTGATCAATTTCAAGTTTTCTGTGTCTAAGTATTATGTTAGGTAATATTACGTTTTATGTTCGAAAGTTTGGTAATCTAAACTAGACACCTAAGACTTACCTTGTATACATAACTATTTAAGCTATTTTTAGTATTCAAAATTGCGATAAAACTTCTGGATGGACTATTATTATAACTGACCCCTCATTTTACAACTTAAGTGCCCAATATATTAAGAAATTTGAAATTTATACAAGTTAGAAGCTATGCAGCCCAAGTCTGTGCTATCGCGCAGTATGAAGAGGTCGAAAAATCGCTCTTAAAGAAAATGTTTCGTTTGCCGGAAAACACGCCGAACTAAACATGTTACACTTAGAAACTGGACAGCCTTTTTTGTACATCTTCACGCTTAGACTGCATTATCTTGAAAGTAATGGCGCTTCCCAGATACCGCCTCCGATACATTGTTGCAAAGCACTTAATACATCGAAATTCGCAATTTTTTAAGGAATGCTCCAGGTTAAGCAACCAGCATAATAGATTATAATGCAGAAGTTTGAAAAGTACACTGCAAAAGCTATTAATTAATATTGAGGAGTCTACGCGTGTTGCTTTTAGAGTGAAAGCACTGCAAATTGAAGCTACGATTACATATCGAATGCTAGATAGTGATCTTAAGACGAAAAATTGCTTTCACAACCGTAACAGCTGGAATAATGATTTTCAAAGCCCAGAGGTAAACTGCTGCATCTAAATTTTATGCCGCATAGACTATCAATCTACTTAATGAATTTAGCCCAATTTTATCAATTCTGTAAAATTTGTTCATTTCTGTAAATTCTTACTACTTAGGTATTAAACTAAACATCTCTCTTTTTTGGCCAACGGCAGATGCCAATGTCTATTATTGTGAATTATTTTGTAAAACTAAAAATTACTGTATAGAAATAAAAACACAATTCTTAATCTAATCAAAAAATATTTTTTATTTTTCTTTATTTTCGTTGTTTGATTTACAACTGTCTAAGTAATGACATTAGGTAAATTGTTTAAAAGTTACATTTTCGGATTAAAGAGTGAGCGTGGACCTTTGTCGTTAAAATTTCGTCACCTTTGTTCTTGGTATGGCACAGGTGCGTTTTAATCCATCCGAAGCGTAGTGGGTTTTATTCACAACAAGCGCCCCTTATCGGTCGTTATTGTCGCCTTTCAGGTGCGTACAATAATTGCAGTCAATTTAAAGTTACATTTCACAACGTTACATACATCAATGACAATACTCGTACTTAAGACTTGGATATACAATTTTAAATGTTAATACATAGTTTTAGTTCTGAATTATGTTGGTGGGTCTTCTTCGTTTACGTCTTTTTCTTCTTGAGGTTTCTTGGTCGAGTAGAGTGTTGACGTCACCGTAACAGTGTGTTCGAATTTTTCCCAGGTGTTTTAAGCTGATTCTTTGTATTTCTTGGTCGACTGTGTTAATTTGTAGGTCCGATGGATGTCTTCATTGCAGATATGCCACTCAGCGTTGATGATTGTTCTTAAAATGTTTGATTGTTGTCTTTGTATGATGTTGAGGTTCGATTTCTTTGCGGTTCCCCAAATTTGAATGCCGTACGTCCATATTGGTTTTATTATACTCTTATAGATGAGTAACTTGTTGTTTGTCGAAAGTTCGTAATAGCCAATAAAGTTGTCTAAATTTTTGTTTATTTGGGTGCGTTTTTGATGAATGTGGTACTTCCATGTCAATTTGCTGCCTAGATGAACCCCCAAGTATTTGCCTACTGGTTGGATGGACACTTGTTTGTTGGTTATTGTTAATGGTAAGGACGTGAATTTTGTTTTGGTAGTGTAGATAACTTGTATCGTTTTGTCTTCGTTTGATCTTTATGTGCCACTTTGAGAACCAATCAATAGCTTTGTCAAGTATTTTTGGTAGTTGGCAAGTTAGAGTCTGGAGATGATTACCGGAGTTGAATAGAACTGTATCGTCAGCAAATGTTGCAATCTTGGCCGTTTCTCTGGTAGGAGAGGGGTTTTTTTTTTCGAGGGCAGGTGAAAAATCTTCCATAGACACTATGAGAATAGCAAGCGCGTGCTCATAGTAGTGTCAGATTTTTACTGACTAAGAAAACACCACCCTTCGATATGAATTTGTTAGATATCGCATCTGAGTACTAACTTATCAAACAATTGTTCTATCACGAAATAAAAACGTTTGGGGAGGGGATGTCTAAAGTGCCAGGGCCTGCTTCTCGCAACTACTCGTGTTGTGTGCGTTATATTTTTCACACAAATGGAAGGGACCTACAGTTTAATGCCGAATCAGAACGGCGATTTGAGAAGCTTTTTCGTGACAACAATACTCTCGGATGTTTGTCAGACGCTCGCGAGAGGTGGGACCGTGAAAATATTTTTGGTATTTTCTGGGATTCGAACTTGGAACCTCATGCGTAGTGATCCGACACACTAACCACTTACGCCATGGCGGCCACATTATTTTTTTTGTTTTGGAGGGGATGTCTACTGTAAAGAGTAGATAGAGGAGCGGCCCTAAGATGTTGCCTTGGGGTACTCCAGTATTGATTGGGTGAATTTGAGAGCATCTGTCTTTGAATCGTACATAAAGGCATCGGTTTTCTAAATAACTTTTTAGGAGTAAGAACCAGTTCTTCGGAACGAAGGCTTTCGCAACACCCAGGTGCACTGTAGCACAGAATTTCTTTTCGTCCATGGTGGTTGATATCTTGTTTGTATTTGGTCAATAGTTGAGTGTTGTCTTCTCAACCCGAACTGGTGATTAGGAATAGCGTTGGATTGTGTCAGTATTGGCTGAAGTCTTTTCATTAGGAGTTTTTCGAAGACCTTGGATATGAGGGGAAGCAAACTGATAGGCCTATACGAGTTTGGTTTTGTAATGTCTTCGGAATGGCTATTACCTCTGCGACTTTCCAGAGTTTTGGAAAGCGCTTTTGTCTAATTATGCAGTTGGAGAAATTGCGTAGGAAGACGAAGGTTAACCGCGGTAGTTCTTTTAGTAATCTACCAGTCAAGAGGTCATAGTTAGGTGCTTTCTTGCTGTTTATTTCGTTATTGATGCAGAGCTCTATTTCTTTGACCGTCAATCAAAAAATCTACAAGTTATTTTCATGGTGACTGCTGTCAAGCGTTGCCCACTTCCTACAAGTTTAGAGTTTGTACTCTATTTTGATCGTCAAGAAAGACATTCGTACAATCGGTAAATATTATTTGTTTGCTACAATTTCACTCTTTGATAAAATAATAATCAAAAAAAAAAATTATATCAAATTAAAATGGCAAATGGAAAAATTCAATCTATAATATTTTAATTTCTGTTTTATTCTAAAATACATAAAGTAAAATTAAATGATGAATTAAGATCATTTATGGGTTCGCAAGAACTTTAAAAAAATACTGTGATAAGGATTTTGTACAGTTTGGGGTAAATTTAAGGAGCGCTACAAATTAAAAAAAAGGGTATTTGAAAATATACGAGTATAGGTAACTATGTATGTGCTAACATTATATAGATTGTCTTATAAGAATACAGCTGCAGAACGTTGATTTTTAAAATTTAAATATAATATACTTAAAAGACGATTTAAAAAGTAATTTATATATTTCTACTGTCGACGCAATAATGCGGTCGAATGAACTATTGAGTTATGAGGAAAGAGTTCATGACTCGCAAATATCATTAAGAACTTACAGCAAAAGTTATTTTTGGCTCGGTTTCTTCATTAACATATGTGCGCCGGTTCAAGCCCCAGCGGGGAACAGCAATCATCAGCCACCCGAGTATAAAAAAAAAAAACGAATTACAAAGAAGTTTTTCCAACCGCTGCAACAAAGAAAGGTTCCTGTCTGGTAATAAAAAAATAAGACAATGTAAAACATTATGGACAATTCAAAACCTGCTGAATCCATTCAACAATAAAAGTCCCATATTGTATTGAAAGCCACATTTTGGAAACGAAACATTGGATAGTCTAAACTGAAATCAAGAAGTCAAAGAAGTTCTAGTTCAATGCAAAGATTTGAAAGCTCCTGGTAACGTCAGTATTCAACAACACACTAGAATCTGGGAATGTACCGGAAAACTTTAAACAAGCAATATTAGACGTTTCCCACTTTAAGTAAAGAGCAGAGCCCGAGTTGTCAAAACAAAGTTCGTGTTTCTATTCTAATTCTGGCACATCGGAGCTTTGAATTTGTGTTTCTTTTTTCATTCAGAGTATGCTCACAGCACACTCTATAAGCTCAGAATAAATTGACTAAGCAGTCTGAGTAAAAAGCTGATCACACCCATTTTGACAGCAAACCATATTGCTTATCAAAACAGACAGATAATGTAAGTGGTCAAGGGTGTTTTTTAAACAAATCAGAGCACTCTGATCTGAGCACGTTCGGTTCAGAGCATGCTCGGTGTGACCGAGCTCTGTTCAGTACGCTGCTGAAATAAAAAGAACTGAAACAAAAGTTGTTGGCTTTGATACTATAGATCGAAAAAGACTCTTTCACAAACTTTATCAGCAAGTTATGGAAAACGTACACAATAACACGAAAACAGCGGTATGGAATGGAGATGGATTGTCGGAGTGATTTGCTACAGAGGTAGGAGTTAGACAAGGATCCATCAATATTTGTTCGATTTATCGATGATATCATTGACTACCTCCCAGGAATAATTCTATTTGCTGATACTCATATTAAGGCTTTCGTATTGAAATATTATCAAGATCACCAGAGTCTCTGAAACTTATGATGATCGAATGTATGATTAGAGTGTGCTGTGGAATCTGGAAATAAATTTAAGCAAATCAATGATTTTCATTGGCTGGTCAAACGGTAGTGCATGCGATCATATGAAAACACAAGCGTTTTCACTCAGCTGAGGCCTACCAACTCCTACTCTCAACCTCCACGCGGTGACAGCCGGGTGCCTAGTACCTTAATCCAAGAAATGGGTAACCAACCCCGTTTGGCGGATTCTTGGTGGCAGCAGATGAGAGAGGGGGGGAAGAGTGCTTTTCTCACTAGAGCACTTCTTCCTGTTCCAGGCGGCAGCGAATTCCCTAGACGGAGTCAACGGTGGCGTCTATAGTTCCAGTTAGGTTGAACTTAGTGAATACCTTGCGCGAGCTGCTTCGACGTATTCGGATCACAGGTCGGTAAGGAATTTCCAATGTTGGTCAGGACATTGGAATAGAGATGGTGGCGGAGGAGCCCTTAATGGGCCAACGGCAGCACTCATACTCCCGTAGTGGACTACTGGCACCGGTGTACCCGGCCCCTCGTCCTAGGGGAATAATTAAGGAATTGGCCCTCCAGGTTGGGGGTTGTGCCGTCGGGGTAACTTCCCTACCACGTAAAAAGCGCATGGTTCCGAAACAACCAAAAGCCTCGGATAAGGATGACTCAACTAATGACGACCCCAGCAAACGAAATAAGGACAATGACCTTCGGATCTGTACGTGGAATGTTCTGTCCCGTTACAGACCACGTGCAGCCGAGCAACTAGCAGAGGCCCTAGATTGCTATAAAGCAGATATTACCGCCATCCAGGAAGTGCGATGGGATGGGCCGGGCAAAAAGAGGATGAAAAACTGTGACATCTACTACGGTGATTGCTACAGAGGCAACAGGCAACGCTTATTCGGATGCGGATTTGTCATACGCTGCAGACTTAGGCAAGAAGTCTTAAGCTTCCGACACGTGAGCGAGCGTATTATGACTATCCGGATCAAGGCAAAATTCGCTAACATAAGCCTAATATGTGTTCATGCCCCCACAGAAGAAAAGGACCCTGCCACCAAAGAGTGTTTCTACGAGCTCCTCGACAAAACATACGAGCAATGTCCTAAATACGACGTTAAAATCATATTGGGCGATTTTAACGCCGAAATAGGAAAGGAGGACGTCTTTGGTAGGGCAGTCGGTAAGCATAGCCTACACGACACCACGTCTGATAACGGACTAAGGCTAATTGATTTCGCTGTGGAGCGAAATGTCACCATAGCAAGCACATGGTTTCCTCATCTCGATATTCATAAGCAGACATGGCGGTCCAATGATCATGTCACGATCAACCAAATTGATCATATTGCGATCGACGCAAGGCATGCCTCTAGTATTCTGGATGTCCGGACCTTCCGAGCGGCCAACATAGACTCGGATCATTACCTTGTTGTAGCCAGGTACGAATGCGGATATCCCAATCTGAGCAACGAAGAAGAATTACTGTGAGAAAATTTAACGTCGAAAAGCTACAATCGCAAGAGACCGCCAGACTCTTCGCTGAACGCGTATCCCGAAATCTCTCAATCACCCCTTTGCCGCCAGCATCAAGTACCGAAGACCAGTGGCAACGCTGCCAACATGCCATCAGAAACGCCGCGACTGATGTGCTGGGTCTCGCTCGCCCGCCACCGCGAAACCCCTGGTTTGACGAAGAATGCCGGCGAGTGCATGCAGCAAAACAAGAGGCATACAAAGCGGCGCTGCAGCGGAAGACGAGAGCTGCTCGTGAGCTCTACGAGCAAAAGAGGCGGGAAGAACATCGGCTTCTCCAAAAGAAGAAGAAAGAGCATGAAAAGCGTGCGTTTGAGAATATCGAGAGCCTATACTCCAGGAACAATGTACGGAAGTTTTACCAAAAGGTAAAAAGAACGTGTCAGAAAAGCAATACCCGTACAGAGACCTGTAGAGATGAAAATGGAAACCTCGTAGTAGAATTACAGTCGGTGCTGAGAATATGGAAAAACTACTTCTGCAGACTGTATAACGGCGACGAAGACCAACATCCCGCTGTCAGGCAGAATGAACCATTCAACATAGACGATGATAGTCAAAATTTCCGTCCACCTGACCAAAACGAAGTGAGGATAGCAATATCCAAGCTAAAATCGAACAAGGCTGCTGGACCTGACGGCTTACCGGCCGAACTTTTCAAGCCAGCTGGTGATGAATTGGTAGAGTGCATACACCAACTCATTTCTAATATTTGGTCAGACGAGTGTATGCCTGATGAATGGAATCTCAGCATCGTTTGCCCGATCCACAAGAAAGGAGACCCCCTCAACTGCGCCAATTATAGAGGCATCAGTCTCCTCAACATCGCATACAAGATCTTTTCTGCGATATTGTGTGAACGCCTGAAACCTTTTATCAACAGCCTGATTGGACCCTATCAGTGCGGTTTCAGGCCAGGAAAGTCCACCATCGATCAAATCTTCACACTTCGGCAGATCCTGGAGAAAACCGAAGAATTCCAAATCGATACTCACCACCTCTTTATCGATTTCAAGGCCGCCTATGACAGCATCTATAGAGAAGAGCTTTATAGAGCCATGTCTAGTTTTGACATCCCTGCCAAACTTGTCCGTCTGTGCAGGCTGACGATGGATAACGCTCGCTGCTCCATCAAGGTCGGTAATGACCTCACCGAGACCTTTGATGTCAAAAAAGGCTTTAGACAAGGTGACGCGCTGTCATGTGACTTCTTCAATATTGTACTTGAACGGATTGTGCGGAACTCCCAAGCCAACACCGGAGGCACAATCTATTACAAGTCTGTACAACTGCTTGCATACGCCGACGATATAGACATTATCGGAAGATCTCAGCGGGCTGTCACCGGTGCTTTTGCAAGCATTGAGGCGGAAGCGGCCAAAATGGGTTTAGCGATAAACGAGGGCAAAACCAAGTATATGCTGTCAACTAGAAGGGAAAACCAACACCGACGAATTGGACAAAACGTCACAGTCGGCAGCTATAACTTCGAGGTAGTAAGGGACTTTGTCTACCTTGGCTCTGCTATAAACTCGAAAAACAAAATCAGTGCAGAAATCAATCGAAGAATAACTCTTGCCAATCGCTGTTTTTTGGGCTTATAAGGCAATTCAACAGTAAAGCCCTATCTCGAACAACCAAGGAGACTCTATATAAGACCTTGATCATCCCAGTCCTACTTTACGGCGCTGAGACGTGGACTTTATTAAAAGAGGATGAAGATATCCTTGGTCGCTTCGAGAGAAAAATTCTTCGTAAGATTTTCGGTCCCGTTTGCGTTGACGGGTTTGGAGGAGAAGATTCAATCACGAACTATACGAGCTGTACAGCGACATCGACCTAGTCAAAAAACTATATTGGACGTCTGAGATGGCTAGGACATGTAGAGCGAATGGACACCAACGCTCCGGCCCGCAGAGTCTTCGAATCTAATCCCGAGGGACGACGCAGTAGAGGGAATCATCGCCGTAGGTGGCGCGCACAAGTTCAAGGGGACCTCGACCAACTTGGAGTGCGCAACTGGAGGCAATTAGCTAAAGACCGAGCTAAATGGAGAGGCTGGTTGGTTGAGGCCCAGGTTCACCCCGAACTGTAGCGCCACCTAAGTAAGTAAGTAATGATTTTCAGACGGGGTGGAGGCAGGCATGCAACATGAGATGAACATTTAACGGCGAACCTATTGAAATCGTATAGCATAAATATTCGGGCTGTCATTCCCACTAATCTTACTGTAATAACGCATTTGGCTGATAAGCTTTCGAAGCCGAAAGTGCTATAAGTTCTACGTTGAGAAAATGCTTTCAAAACCATAATATTCGAAGCAGTGTCAAAGTCAATACTGTTTCACAGAGCACAAACTTGGGATCATATTTATGTATTATGAAAAAGTAGAGAAGCTGCAGGGTTTTTATTTAGACAGAACTTTCCGACTGCGGCCGACGGCACCTAACTATATGCTAATGATAGAGACAGAATTTACCCGGCTATTCCTTGCCAAGAAAGAAAGACTTGGAATTAGACTGGAATTTGCAGACTAGTTGGAAGCACAGGCCTACACATTTTCGTGCCTAAAACTCATAAGAATCTCCTATGTAATAAATTTAAGAAAACGATCCGAGATTTCAAAAATTTCTAAAGTTCTATATATCTCGAATGTTTGAAGGTATTAAAAAACCAGAACTATAATTCCCATCAATAAGAAAAAACAATGGCCAAAAGGAGATAAGGAAAAGGGTGATCTATTTGCCGAGCACCTAGAAGAAAGGTTTAAGCCTTTCGGCGGACAAGCATTAGTAGAGAATCTTGATATGTTTTCAACATCTGACAGCTTTGAAGTAAAAAGCAACAGAAAACTCCTGGCTATGATCTAATTGCCGGACAGATGCTCAAGGAATTGCCAACGAAATCATTAATCAAACTCCTTTACCTCATAGATGCTGTGATAAGACTGTCATATACTTCAAAATAATGGAAAGTTGCTGAAGTAATAATGGTTCCAAAAGCAGGTAAATCTCCAAATTACAAAAAATCGTACAGACCGATATCGCTTCTGCCAATAATATCAAAAGTATTTAAAAAACTTCTTCTGAAGCATCTATAACCGGTGATTGAAGAAAGCTGCCTAATGCCTGATCAACAGTTGAGCTTCAGAAGAAATCATTCCACAATCTAACAGGTCTATAGAATAACCAATGGAATTGAGGAAGCCCTAAAAGGGAAAAAGATATGCTCTAGCGCTTTTCTTGACGTCTCCCAAGCATTTGACAAGGTATGACATGATAGCTTGAAGTATAAGCTAAGACGAGTTTTTCCGGAACAGTTATATAAAATTCTAAATTCCTACCTTGACTATTCTGCGTCAAACACGAAAGCGAACATTCGGAATTTAAGGCAATCACCGCTGGGGTTCTGCAACAGTGTCCTTGGCCCGGTCCTATTCCTGCTCTATACTCAAGACGTAAATCAAGAAGAAGATACCATTGTATTATAGCCACGTTCGCGGACGATATAGCTGTATTGACAACCGTTAGTACAGTCAGTCGTATTAGCAACGGAGAAGCTCCAAAGAGCTTTGGATAAAATTTGCGACTGGACAAAGCTTAAGTGTATCTTTGGCGACTCTGGGGTTGCTCTAAAGCCAGCCATAGAAATGTCCTTCAGTTTTTTTCAAAATAAAGTCATAAGGACAATCTTGAATGCTGCATGGTTTATCAGGAACAGTGATATTCAGAGAGTCTTAGAGATACTTACTTACTTACCTAGGTGGCGCTATAGTTCGGGGTGAACCTGGGCCTCATCCAACAAGCCTCTACATTTAGCTCGGTCTTAAGCTAATTGCGTCCAGTTGCGCACTCCAAGTTGGTCGATTTCCTCTTGAATTGTGCGCGCCACCTACGGCGATGATTCCCTTTACTGCATCGTCCCTCGGGATTAAATTCGAAGACTCTGCGGGCCGGAGCGTTGGTGTCCATTCGCTCTACATGTCCTAGCAATCTCAGACGTCCAAGACGCAGTTTTTTGACTAGGCCGATGTCGCTGCACAGCTCGTATAGTTCGTGATTGAATCTTCTCCTCCAAAACCCGTCAACGCAAACGGGAACGAAAATCTTACGAAGAATATTTCTCTCGAAGCGACCAAGGATATTTTCATCCCCTTTCAATAAAGTTCATGTTTCAGCGCCATAAAGCAGGACTGGAATGATTAGGGTCTTATACAGAGTCTTCTTAGTAGTTCGAGACAGGGCTTTACTGTTGAATTGCCTTATAAGCCAAAAAACCAGCGATTGGCAAGAGTTATTCTTCGCTTGATTTCTGCGCTGATCTTGTTCTCAGAGTTTATAGCAGAGGCAAGGTAGACAAAGTTCCTTACTACCTCGAAGTTATAGCTGCCGACTGTGACGTTTTGTCCAATTCGTCGGTGTTGGTTTTCCCTTCTTGTTGACAGCATATACTTGGTTTTGCCCTCGTTTATCGCTAAACCTATTTTGGCCGCTTCCGCCTTGTTGATGATATCAACAAACAAATTACAAAACAAAACTTTGATGACAACGCATTATGACGAATGCAATAAACAACATTGCAGTAGCTACAAAGGGCAATGCTCGATAAGCGAAGTCAGCATATTTTTGTTTTCCCTTTATTAAATAATTTGACTCTTTTTCATTTTTCCGTAATTTGCACTTTTATCTTTGTAATTATAATAGGCACTTTTTGTTTAGGCTAACATTAATTCTGTATAAATATTAAGGTAAAATAAAGCAAGTTGTCATTGTTATCTGAAAAATCGAACCAAGCCTTTTCTAATCCTAATGTGAGGCTGCATTAGGCGATTTTGAAGTAAATCAGCAAAGATTTTCATTGGGCTTTCGATTCGGAGTATTAAGTGTTGGTACGAGACCATAACTGAGTACAGTGAATGTTAGTGAGTGTTGGTGTGAGACCAAAATCCCAAGGAGGGTCAAGTAACAAGTGAACATCAGTGAGTGTGGTACGGGACCAAATCATCACTCATCAAAGTCGGGTACAAAACCACAATTCAAAAAAAAAACATCATAAAGTGCTAGTGTCAGTGTAACAATGAGCGCAATGGAAGAGATTGCACTAAACCAAGTCAGGATCACGGAGGAGGTTCATCGATTATGGACTAATTTCAAGAAGGATGGAGAATCCCGGTACTCTGTGGAATACCTAACAAGGAGATTGGAGAAGTTAGAAGAGCACTGGGTCGACTTCCAAATAAACAACGGACATTTGGAAGAGCTGAGGAAAACACATCCCCAGCATGAATACTTCGTGAAGAAGTATTATGAACAATTTGAAGTAAGGTATCTCGACATTAAAGATACGTTCCAGGCAAAATTGGAGCTCATAAAGAAGAAAACATAACCTTCGTCGATTTCGAAACCTACTGATGCAGGTATTCAAGCGCCAACCTTCCAAGCAACAACACAACAATCAACGAGCAAGTCATCAGATCCAGAAAGGACAAGAGAGGCGGCTGCATCTATGACGTCACCCACTGATGCAGGCATTCAAGCCTCAAGCTCACGTGCAGCAATGCAACAAACGAGAAGCAGCCTATCAGGTACAGGAGAAACGGGGGAGACAGCTGACAACACGAAGTGTCCAACAAGGTTCAGAAAGTTGAATCTAATCAAGAGCAACTTTCTACGCATAATTGACAACTTGGATTTAAGTCAAAATTCAGTTTACCTCGGGTACAAATTGGATCAACTGAAGGGATGCTGGACAAAGTTGGTGACAATGAACGATGAAATAATGTCGTCACTGGAAGACGCAGATTACGACCAGGAGTATGTGTCCAATAATGAATTCATCGACTTAGAGCAAATGTACCAAGATGCATACATCCAAATTAAGGAAGCAGAAGATCGACAACACCAACCGGAGCGCAATCCCCAAACAACAACACATTCTCAAATAAAACTCCCAACAATAAGTATACCAACATTCAGCGGAAGGTATGAAGAGTGGACGTCATTTTGGGAACTGTTTGATCGGTTGGTTCACCGGAATGGTTCTTTAAGCGACTTTGAACGAATCCAATATTTGAAAGGCAACCTGAACGGAGAAGCAGCAAGGATTGTTAGCCACTTGTCACCAACATCAAGCAATTATGCAACGGCTATAGAATTGCTAACGAAACGGTTCCAAAATTCAGCAGCTTTGGTCAACAAATACATCCAAAAGTTGCTTAATTTAAAACCAGTTCGAAATGAAAGTGCATTCGACTTGAAAACCATCATGGATACGTCGAATGAAATTTTGTACGGTATCAAAAACTTGGGAGTTGACGTGAGCTCATGGGATCCATTAGTAATCCAGCTTATATATCCAAAACTGGACGGAGAAACAAGAAAGTTATATCAACAATCAAGAGGAACTTCAACAGATATTCCGAAGCTAAGTGAGTTTTTTGACTTTATCGAGGGTAGATTCCGGAGATTAGAAGGCAGTCGTGAATTCTACCGTGAGCACCAGTCAGAAAATAAAACAACACCAGCAAGAAACCATTTGACTACAGTCACACAGTTGAAATGTGTTGTTTGCAGCGAATCTCATCACCTATTCAACTGCAAAAAGTTTTTGAGTATGAAGCCGAAAAACCGAGTGGATGTGGCCCAACAATCAAAGCTATGTTTCAACTGTTTACGAGATGGACATGCCGCAAGAGAATGTGTGTCAAAGAAGGCATGCAAAATATGAACAAAACAGCACAATTCCCTACTACATTTCCCTCGAGGTGAGGGTACAACACTGATGGTAACTGGAGGAACAGCTAGAGAAGAAGCACAAACAACAACAGGAATCGCTACTGCACATAAAAGCAGTAAGAACAGGATGATACTTCTAGCCACAGCCATGGTGAACGTATGCGTTGGAGGACAAGTAAAACTCGTACGAGCTTTGATTGATCAAGGGTCTCAGTCGTGTGTCGTGACGGAGAAGTTAGCACGTCATATAAAGGTACCATTGGTCAAGCATCAGTCAAAGGTCAATGGAATCAATGGTCATGCTACAGAAATCATAGCAGCATGCAATCTTGTCATCCAATCAATTCACGATGAAAGGGTCAGCTTAAAGGTAGAAGCACTAGTTATGCCTGTCATTACATCAAAAATGCCAGGACATGAATTTACACCCAATCATTGGGCACACATCCAAGGGCTGAAGTTGGCGGATCCATGGTACGGACAACCAAAGGACATCGAATTACTAATCGGATCAGACATCTTGACGCAATTTCTGACGCATGGTTTAGTCAAAGGTCCCAATAATACGCCCATGGCACAAAACACAAGATTTGGCTGGATACTATCTGGACCAGTCATCACCACCCCAACTCCAAAGAAGCAGACACAGGTTAATGTAATAACATCGTGTATCAGTGTGTGCAGTGAGGACGAAGCCTTGAAAAAGTTTTGGGAGCTAGAAGAAGTTCCAAGTGCAACCGTAAAGTCTGCAATCGATGAATTGTGCGAAACTCATTATCAAGAAACTCATAAACGAGATGCAACGGGACGGTACATCGTCAAATTGCCATTGCTGAAGGATCGCATGCTTTTGGGCGAATCACGCAAAATGGCACTGAAGCGGTTCTTTATGTTAGAGCAGAGGTTCGCAAACAACGAGAGTCTTCGGCATGAATATACCAAATTCATTCAGGAATATATTGCTCTTGGACACATGGAGGAAGCACTGGAGGGTTATACTGGAAAAACGTATTTTCTTCCACATCATGCAGTGATAAAAGATGACAGCACTACCACAAAACTGAGAGTGGTCTTTGATGCCTCTGCGAAGACGACATCTGGGGAATCGCTGAATAGCATCATGATGACAGGTCCAACAGTTCAAAAGGATCTATTTCTTCTACTACTTCAATGGAGGTCATTTCCAATTGCATTCAAAGCTGACGTCGAGAAAATGTAGCGGCAAATTTTAGTCAACCAGGACGATACAAACCTTCAGCGTATTTTGTGGAGGGAAAATTCTAGTGGTCCAATAAGAGAATATGCCCTCAAAACTGTCACATACGGTACAGCTGCCGCTCCATATTTGGCAATAAAAACTCTATGCCAGTTAGCTGAGGATGAAAGAAAAAGGTATCCACGTGCAAGCAAAACAGTACTTGAAGGATTCTATGTAGATGATTGTCTTGGAGGGGCAAATTCACTAAGGGAGTGTCAGAACCTTCAACAAGAATTGATGCAACTACTTCACAAGGGTGGATTCAACTTACGCAAATGGACATCAAATAGTTCAGAGTTCATAAAAGCGTTGCCAAAAGAGGTTATTGAAATGGAACCAGAACATGACTTTGATTGTCATACAACATTCAAAGTTTTGGGAATCAAATGGTGTCCGGGGACAGACGACTTCCAGTTTAAAGTCAACTTGTCGTCATTCAGCACAAAGGGTACCAAACGAGCAATATTGAGTGACGCTGGCAAAATCTTTGATCCTTTTGGCTGGTTATCACCAATCACAATCAAGGCAAAGATTCTTATTCAAAGTCTTTGGCTCCTAGGCATCGGATGGGACGAAAATGTCCCAACAAAAATTCAAAATGAATGGGAGGAATTCAAGACAAGATTACCAACACTTGAAAATGTAAGAATTCCACGATGGACGGGACAAATGGAAAACTCTCAAATAGAGCTGCACGGATTCGCAGATGCGTCGGAATCAGCGTATGCAGCAGTGGTGTATCAGAAAGTTATTAATTGTGACTCTACAACAATACGTATCATCGCGTCAAAGACCAAGGTGGCGCCAGTGAAGCAAGTTACATTGGCAAGGTTGGAATTATGCGCAGCTGCACTTCTAACAAAGCTAATGAAGTGCATCAGAGAGGGGACAAGCACAGAATACACCAGAATTTTTGCGTGGACAGATTCAGCCATAGTGTTAAACTGGTTACAACAACATCCAGTGAAATGGAACACATTTGTCGCCAACCGGGTATCCTATGTGCAACAACATTTTAAAGGACAGTGGAGGTTCGTACCGGGAAGGGAGAATCCTGCGGACATTCCGTCTAGAGGGGCATTTGGGGATACCCTAACTGGAAATTCAACATGGTGGCACGGTCCAGAGTGGTTAAAAGAAGACGAACAACATTGGCCAGCTAACGAATTTATGATGGAAGAGAAAAATATATTTGACATCAGAAAATCTCACGCTTGCATGATCATGCAAACCAACAATCCTCCATGCACGGACAACATTACTCTCGTGTTTTCGTCGCTTCCGAAACTCAAACGCGTAAGCGCGTACTGTTTACGATTTAAAACCAATTGCCGAAGAAGCAGGAGAGATGAAACATTATTACACGGTAATTTAACAGTGAAGGAGCTTCTGGAAGCAGAAAAAGCGCTGGTGAGGGGTGCTCAACAAGGCAGCTTCGCCGAGGATATGCAGAATATAAGTGAGAACCGAGCACTGAAGTCAAACAGCAAGATATCATCTTTAAATCCGTTCATCGACACAAGTGGAATATTGCGTGTCGGAGGCCGATTGAAACATGCAAATTTGTCAATTGATCAGAAGCATCCTATGATTTTGGCATCATCGCATCCACTGACAAAACTAATCATCAATAAGACGCACATCGATACACTTCACGGAGGAGTAAAAATGACTCTGAATCACATTCGGAGAAAATTTTGGATCATCCGAGGAACCAACACTGTCCATAATATTCGAAGCAGTGTCAAAGTCAATACTGTTTCACAGAGCACAAACTTGGGATCATATTTATGTATTATGAAAAAGTAGAGAAGCTGCAGGGTTTTTATTTAGACAGAACTTTCCGACTGCGGCCGACGGCACCTAACTATATGCTAATGATAGAGACAGAATTTACCCGGCTATTCCTTGCCAAGAAAGAAAGACTTGGAATTAGACTGGAATTTGCAGACTAGTTGGAAGC
This sequence comes from Brachypalpus laphriformis, assembly GCA_945910035.1. NCBI lineage: Eukaryota > Metazoa > Arthropoda > Insecta > Diptera > Syrphidae > Brachypalpus > Brachypalpus laphriformis. The sequence continues at coordinate 207,289,172 of OX246753.1, forward strand.
ACAGGCCTACACATTTTCGTGCCTAAAACTCATAAGAATCTCCTATGTAATAAATTTAAGAAAACGATCCGAGATTTCAAAAATTTCTAAAGTTCTATATATCTCGAATGTTTGAAGGTATTAAAAAACCAGAACTATAATTCCCATCAATAAGAAAAAACAATGGCCAAAAGGAGATAAGGAAAAGGGTGATCTATTTGCCGAGCACCTAGAAGAAAGGTTTAAGCCTTTCGGCGGACAAGCATTAGTAGAGAATCTTGATATGTTTTCAACATCTGACAGCTTTGAAGTAAAAAGCAACAGAAAACTCCTGGCTATGATCTAATTGCCGGACAGATGCTCAAGGAATTGCCAACGAAATCCTTAATCAAACTCCTTTACCTCATAGATGCTGTGATAAGACTGTCATATACTTCAAAATAATGGAAAGTTGCTGAAGTAATAATGGTTCCAAAAGCAGGTAAATCTCCAAATTACAAAAAATCGTACAGACCGATATCGCTTCTGCCAATAATATCAAAAGTATTTAAAAAACTTCTTCTGAAGCATCTATAACCGGTGATTGAAGAAAGCTGCCTAATGCCTGATCAACAGTTGAGCTTCAGAAGAAATCATTCCACAATCTAACAGGTCTATAGAATAACCAATGGAATTGAGGAAGCCCTAAAAGGGAAAAAGATATGCTCTAGCGCTTTTCTTGACGTCTCCCAAGCATTTGACAAGGTATGACATGATAGCTTGAAGTATAAGCTAAGACGAGTTTTTCCGGAACAGTTATATAAAATTCTAAATTCCTACCTTGACTATTCTGCGTCAAACACGAAAGCGAACATTCGGAATTTAAGGCAATCACCGCTGGGGTTCTGCAACAGTGTCCTTGGCCCGGTCCTATTCCTGCTCTATACTCAAGACGTAAATCAAGAAGAAGATACCATTGTATTATAGCCACGTTCGCGGACGATATAGCTGTATTGACAACCGTTAGTACAGTCAGTCGTATTAGCAACGGAGAAGCTCCAAAGAGCTTTGGATAAAATTTGCGACTGGACAAAGCTTAAGTGTATCTTTGGCGACTCTGGGGTTGCTCTAAAGCCAGCCATAGAAATGTCCTTCAGTTTTTTTCAAAATAAAGTCATAAGGACAATCTTGAATGCTGCATGGTTTATCAGGAACAGTGATATTCAGAGAGTCTTAGAGATACTTACTTACTTACCTAGGTGGCGCTATAGTTCGGGGTGAACCTGGGCCTCATCCAACAAGCCTCTACATTTAGCTCGGTCTTAAGCTAATTGCGTCCAGTTGCGCACTCCAAGTTGGTCGATTTCCTCTTGAATTGTGCGCGCCACCTACGGCGATGATTCCCTTTACTGCATCGTCCCTCGGGATTAAATTCGAAGACTCTGCGGGCCGGAGCGTTGGTGTCCATTCGCTCTACATGTCCTAGCAATCTCAGACGTCCAAGACGCAGTTTTTTGACTAGGCCGATGTCGCTGCACAGCTCGTATAGTTCGTGATTGAATCTTCTCCTCCAAAACCCGTCAACGCAAACGGGAACGAAAATCTTACGAAGAATATTTCTCTCGAAGCGACCAAGGATATTTTCATCCCCTTTCAATAAAGTTCATGTTTCAGCGCCATAAAGCAGGACTGGAATGATTAGGGTCTTATACAGAGTCTTCTTAGTAGTTCGAGACAGGGCTTTACTGTTGAATTGCCTTATAAGCCAAAAAACCAGCGATTGGCAAGAGTTATTCTTCGCTTGATTTCTGCGCTGATCTTGTTCTCAGAGTTTATAGCAGAGGCAAGGTAGACAAAGTTCCTTACTACCTCGAAGTTATAGCTGCCGACTGTGACGTTTTGTCCAATTCGTCGGTGTTGGTTTTCCCTTCTTGTTGACAGCATATACTTGGTTTTGCCCTCGTTTATCGCTAAACCTATTTTGGCCGCTTCCGCCTTGTTGATGATATCAACAAACAAATTACAAAACAAAACTTTGATGACAACGCATTATGACGAATGCAATAAACAACATTGCAGTAGCTACAAAGGGCAATGCTCGATAAGCGAAGTCAGCATATTTTTGTTTTCCTTTTATTAAATAATTTGACTCTTTTTCATTTTTCCGTAATTTGCACTTTTATCTTTGTAATTATAATAGGCACTTTTTGTTTAGGCTAACATTAATTCTGTATAAATATTAAGGTAAAATAAAGCAAGTTGTCATTGTTATCTGAAAAATCGAACCAAGCCTTTTCTAATCCTAATGTGAGGCTGCATTAGGCGATTTTGAAGTAAATCAGCAAAGATTTTCATTGGGCTTTCGATTCGGAGTATTAAGTGTTGGTACGAGACCATAACTGAGTACAGTGAATGTTAGTGAGTGTTGGTGTGAGACCAAAATCCCAAGGAGGGTCAAGTAACAAGTGAACATCAGTGAGTGTGGTACGGGACCAAATCATCACTCATCAAAGTCGGGTACAAAACCACAATTCAAAAAAAAAACATCATAAAGTGCTAGTGTCAGTGTAACAATGAGCGCAATGGAAGAGATTGCACTAAACCAAGTCAGGATCACGGAGGAGGTTCATCGATTATGGACTAATTTCAAGAAGGATGGAGAATCCCGGTACTCTGTGGAATACCTAACAAGGAGATTGGAGAAGTTAGAAGAGCACTGGGTCGACTTCCAAATAAACAACGGACATTTGGAAGAGCTGAGGAAAACACATCCCCAGCATGAATACTTCGTGAAGAAGTATTATGAACAATTTGAAGTAAGGTATCTCGACATTAAAGATACGTTCCAGGCAAAATTGGAGCTCATAAAGAAGAAAACATAACCTTCGTCGATTTCGAAACCTACTGATGCAGGTATTCAAGCGCCAACCTTCCAAGCAACAACACAACAATCAACGAGCAAGTCATCAGATCCAGAAAGGACAAGAGAGGCGGCTGCATCTATGACGTCACCCACTGATGCAGGCATTCAAGCCTCAAGCTCACGTGCAGCAATGCAACAAACGAGAAGCAGCCTATCAGGTACAGGAGAAACGGGGGAGACAGCTGACAACACGAAGTGTCCAACAAGGTTCAGAAAGTTGAATCTAATCAAGAGCAACTTTCTACGCATAATTGACAACTTGGATTTAAGTCAAAATTCAGTTTACCTCGGGTACAAATTGGATCAACTGAAGGGATGCTGGACAAAGTTGGTGACAATGAACGATGAAATAATGTCGTCACTGGAAGACGCAGATTACGACCAGGAGTATGTGTCCAATAATGAATTCATCGACTTAGAGCAAATGTACCAAGATGCATACATCCAAATTAAGGAAGCAGAAGATCGACAACACCAACCGGAGCGCAATCCCCAAACAACAACACATTCTCAAATAAAACTCCCAACAATAAGTATACCAACATTCAGCGGAAGGTATGAAGAGTGGACGTCATTTTGGGAACTGTTTGATCGGTTGGTTCACCGGAATGGTTCTTTAAGCGACTTTGAACGAATCCAATATTTGAAAGGCAACCTGAACGGAGAAGCAGCAAGGATTGTTAGCCACTTGTCACCAACATCAAGCAATTATGCAACGGCTATAGAATTGCTAACGAAACGGTTCCAAAATTCAGCAGCTTTGGTCAACAAATACATCCAAAAGTTGCTTAATTTAAAACCAGTTCGAAATGAAAGTGCATTCGACTTGAAAACCATCATGGATACGTCGAATGAAATTTTGTACGGTATCAAAAACTTGGGAGTTGACGTGAGCTCATGGGATCCATTAGTAATCCAGCTTATATATCCAAAACTGGACGGAGAAACAAGAAAGTTATATCAACAATCAAGAGGAACTTCAACAGATATTCCGAAGCTAAGTGAGTTTTTTGACTTTATCGAGGGTAGATTCCGGAGATTAGAAGGCAGTCGTGAATTCTACCGTGAGCACCAGTCAGAAAATAAAACAACACCAGCAAGAAACCATTTGACTACAGTCACACAGTTGAAATGTGTTGTTTGCAGCGAATCTCATCACCTATTCAACTGCAAAAAGTTTTTGAGTATGAAGCCGAAAAACCGAGTGGATGTGGCCCAACAATCAAAGCTATGTTTCAACTGTTTACGAGATGGACATGCCGCAAGAGAATGTGTGTCAAAGAAGGCATGCAAAATATGCACAAAACAGCACAATTCCCTACTACATTTCCCTCGAGGTGAGGGTACAACACTGATGGTAACTGGAGGAACAGCTAGAGAAGAAGCACAAACAACAACAGGAATCGCTACTGCACATAAAAGCAGTAAGAACAGGATGATACTTCTAGCCACAGCCATGGTGAACGTATGCGTTGGAGGACAAGTAAAACTCGTACGAGCTTTGATTGATCAAGGGTCTCAGTCGTGTGTCGTGACGGAGAAGTTAGCACGTCATATAAAGGTACCATTGGTCAAGCATCAGTCAAAGGTCAATGGAATCAATGGTCATGCTACAGAAATCATAGCAGCATGCAATCTTGTCATCCAATCAATTCACGATGAAAGGGTCAGCTTAAAGGTAGAAGCACTAGTTATGCCTGTCATTACATCAAAAATGCCAGGACATGAATTTACACCCAATCATTGGGCACACATCCAAGGGCTGAAGTTGGCGGATCCATGGTACGGACAACCAAAGGACATCGAATTACTAATCGGATCAGACATCTTGACGCAATTTCTGACGCATGGTTTAGTCAAAGGTCCCAATAATACGCCCATGGCACAAAACACAAGATTTGGCTGGATACTATCTGGACCAGTCATCACCACCCCAACTCCAAAGAAGCAGACACAGGTTAATGTAATAACATCGTGTATCAGTGTGTGCAGTGAGGACGAAGCCTTGAAAAAGTTTTGGGAGCTAGAAGAAGTTCCAAGTGCAACCGTAAAGTCTGCAATCGATGAATTGTGCGAAACTCATTATCAAGAAACTCATAAACGAGATGCAACGGGACGGTACATCGTCAAATTGCCATTGCTGAAGGATCGCATGCTTTTGGGCGAATCACGCAAAATGGCACTGAAGCGGTTCTTTATGTTAGAGCAGAGGTTCGCAAACAACGAGAGTCTTCGGCATGAATATACCAAATTCATTCAGGAATATATTGCTCTTGGACACATGGAGGAAGCACTGGAGGGTTATACTGGAAAAACGTATTTTCTTCCACATCATGCAGTGATAAAAGATGACAGCACTACCACAAAACTGAGAGTGGTCTTTGATGCCTCTGCGAAGACGACATCTGGGGAATCGCTGAATAGCATCATGATGACAGGTCCAACAGTTCAAAAGGATCTATTTCTTCTACTACTTCAATGGAGGTCATTTCCAATTGCATTCAAAGCTGACGTCGAGAAAATGTAGCGGCAAATTTTAGTCAACCAGGACGATACAAACCTTCAGCGTATTTTGTGGAGGGAAAATTCTAGTGGTCCAATAAGAGAATATGCCCTCAAAACTGTCACATACGGTACAGCTGCCGCTCCATATTTGGCAATAAAAACTCTATGCCAGTTAGCTGAGGATGAAAGAAAAAGGTATCCACGTGCAAGCAAAACAGTACAGGATTCTATGTAGATGATTGTCTTGGAGGGGCAAATTCACTAAGGGAGTGTCAGAACCTTCAACAAGAATTGATGCAACTACTTCACAAGGGTGGATTCAACTTACGCAAATGGACATCAAATAGTTCAGAGTTCATAAAAGCGTTGCCAAAAGAGGTTATTGAAATGGAACCAGAACATGACTTTGATTGTCATACAACATTCAAAGTTTTGGGAATCAAATGGTGTCCGGGGACAGACGACTTCCAGTTTAAAGTCAACTTGTCGTCATTCAGCACAAAGGGTACCAAACGAGCAATATTGAGTGACGCTGGCAAAATCTTTGATCCTTTTGGCTGGTTATCACCAATCACAATCAAGGCAAAGATTCTTATTCAAAGTCTTTGGCTCCTAGGCATCGGATGGGACGAAAATGTCCCAACAAAAATTCAAAATGAATGGGAGGAATTCAAGACAAGATTACCAACACTTGAAAATGTAAGAATTCCACGATGGACGGGACAAATGGAAAACTCTCAAATAGAGCTGCACGGATTCGCAGATGCGTCGGAATCAGCGTATGCAGCAGTGGTGTATCAGAAAGTTATTAATTGTGACTCTACAACAATACGTATCATCGCGTCAAAGACCAAGGTGGCGCCAGTGAAGCAAGTTACATTGGCAAGGTTGGAATTATGCGCAGCTGCACTTCTAACAAAGCTAATGAAGTGCATCAGAGAGGGGACAAGCACAGAATACACCAGAATTTTTGCGTGGACAGATTCAGCCATAGTGTTAAACTGGTTACAACAACATCCAGTGAAATGGAACACATTTGTCGCCAACCGGGTATCCTATGTGCAACAACATTTTAAAGGACAGTGGAGGTTCGTACCGGGAAGGGAGAATCCTGCGGACATTCCGTCTAGAGGGGCATTTGGGGATACCCTAACTGGAAATTCAACATGGTGGCACGGTCCAGAGTGGTTAAAAGAAGACGAACAACATTGGCCAGCTAACGAATTTATGATGGAAGAGAAAAATATATTTGACATCAGAAAATCTCACGCTTGCATGATCATGCAAACCAACAATCCTCCATGCACGGACAACATTACTCTCGTGTTTTCGTCGCTTCCGAAACTCAAACGCGTAAGCGCGTACTGTTTACGATTTAAAACCAATTGCCGAAGAAGCAGGAGAGATGAAACATTATTACACGGTAATTTAACAGTGAAGGAGCTTCTGGAAGCAGAAAAAGCGCTGGTGAGGGGTGCTCAACAAGGCAGCTTCGCCGAGGATATGCGGAATATAAGTGAGAACCGAGCACTGAAGTCAAACAGCAAGATATCATCTTTAAATCCGTTCATCGACACAAGTGGAATATTGCGTGTCGGAGGCCGATTGAAACATGCAAATTTGTCAATTGATCAGAAGCATCCTATGATTTTGGCATCATCGCATCCACTGACAAAACTAATCATCAATAAGACGCACATCGATACACTTCACGGAGGAGTAAAAATGACTCTGAATCACATTCGGAGAAAATTTTGGATCATCCGAGGAACCAACACTGCTAAGGCTGTAATAAATCAATGCGTAAGGTGTTTTCGATTCAAGGCTAGGGAAACAAATCAACTCATGGGACAACTTCCGAAGGCACGAGTAACATTTTCACGGCCATTTACTCATTGTGGGGTAGATTATGCAGGCCCGATCAACATACGATGTTCACAAATTCGAGGGGTGAAATCACACAAGGCATACATAGCGCTCTTTGTCTGCATGGCAACGAAGGCACTGCACATTGAGCTGACTTCTGATTTAACAACGGATGGGTTCATGGCAGCATTGAGACGAATGATCAGCAGAAGAGGGTCTATACATCATCTGTACAGTGACAACGGAACAAATTTTGTTGGTGCAAAAAACATGATTGATGCTCTACAAACCACGTTAGTCGAGAATGGTATCCAGTGGCATTTTATCCCACCTGGAGCTCCACACTTTGGTGGACTCTGGCAAGCTGGGGTGAAATCAGTAAAGTATCATTTAAACCGCATCATAGGAGAGCAAAAACTCACATACGAAGAGATGAACACCATTCTTGTGCAAATAGAAGCATGTTTAAATTCGAGACCGCTCTGTCCGTTAACAGACAATATTGAAGATCTTGATGCACTTACGCCAGGACACTTTATTATTGGATCGCCGTTGATTGCGCCACAACATGATGTCATTCTGGATGTCGCAGAGAGCAGTTTAAAAAGATGGAAACTCATTCAAAAACTCAAGCAAGATTTGTGCAATCGTTGGTACGAGGATTATGTCAATAAATTACAACAACGCCACAAATGGAAGCAGTCAGGAAAAAATATCGAAATTGGTCAATTGGTGCTGCTGAAAAATGAGCTGCTGAGTCCATCAAAGTGGCCTCTGGGCAAAATAATTGAAGTACACCGCGGAGGAGATGAACTTGTCAGAGTTGCAACCGTCAAAACAGAAAAGGGAACATTCAAGCGACCGGTAGCAAAGGTGTGTTTGCTACCAACAGATGACAATGTTATCAAACCTGAGGAAGGCGAAGTTCAACAGTCGCCAGAGCCATCACAACGAAGTAGACCCAGAAGGAATCTAAGAGATAAGAAAGAGAAATCAGTAACTTCGACATCAAATTTCTCCATTGCCCTTGTGATTCTATCGCTGTTTGCATCTATCATGCCAGGATCGACAAAGTATATTATCACTCACCCGGACGCAGGATTGTTTGTAGAACAAATTGGAATAGCCAATATTCAACGAGGCGTACTACGCACGAGTATTCGTTTCCCAATCACAGATATCTTACGTGATCAAGCCAACATAAACAAGACGAGAGATCAATTAACCGAATTTTGTAACAGAATAAAAAGCGTGACAAAGGAAAGTCAATGCGAGGAATTATGTCATCACCTGGGCGAGGAATGGAAAAATGTATTTTCAATCTTCAACAGACTTCAAGTATCACCCCAGCATAGGCAAAAACGAGGACTACTAGGAACTATTCTCACTTCACTATTCGGAGTTAATGACGAAGTCTACCATGACATTGAAGACCTGGACAATAATCAAAAGGAGCTGATTAAAAGTGCTAAAACGAACACTAAAATTATGCTATCTACAATCTCCAGTGTAAATGAGACAGAAGCTAGAATCAGCGACAAGATGAACAACTTCACAAGAAAACTTAATGCTGGTCTAGAAGAGATCAACAAAATGGAATCTTGGTACAGAATGGTTGACGAAAATAAGATCAATCTACATGTGACAAACACCTATCTAGTGGCACTCAGCTATATGCGGGAAATCGAAACAAAGTACAACAAGCTGCTAAATGCATTTCTCAAACGGTGTCATTTGTTTGAATTCTTGTCATACAAGAGCGTGGAAGAAATCACCAAGAAGTGTGCGGAGAAACTTGGCCCAGAGATGAAGGTATTACCAGATCCAATGGACAAACTGGAGATGTACTCAACTTCCAAGGAAATTTTAGTCACAGGGTACTTTATGATCAGTGACGTCGATGAGTATGACTTAATAAAAACGAACGCTGTTCCAGAGCAGATAGACGAGCAAACATTTCGGGAGGTACAGATACAGCAGACGGTGCTGGGAGTCAACTACAATCTACAAAGGTACTTCGAAGTACCACTGGAAGATATTACCAAGGCACCAATACTCAACGAAACAACATTTATCCTCAGGCCTTCAATATTCCACAGTATTGAGCAAAGTGAGGAGCAGCAGCTGTACAAGAAACTGACTTTTAAGAGATGTCCAACCAGAGCAATTAAATTAACGCATACCATTTGGAAGGAATTATGGACGCACAATACATGGATGTTCATTACACCATTGGAAACCACTGTCTTCGTAAATTGTGGCACAACTCGGGAAGAAGTTATCTTAAACAACACGGGTCTCATTCACGTCACTCTCGACTGCGTTATACAATCGAAATTCGTACGACTGGAAGCAAAATTATTCAAGGAGACCAGAGTAGTGATGCACTTCAGCAAATCGATTGCTATTGTCAACACATCAGTATCAACTCAAATCCCGGTATATTTTACAAATGAAACAGTGATCCCGTTGAATAAGGATTTAATGGAGGTATTGAGCTTCAATAATCGTGACGGGGCCGAGGCATTCAACCGACTACATGATCACAACTGGAAGACCATTAAAAAGCACCAGTATTGGACAATTGGGGTTTCGATTGCAATGTTTACGATTGCAGTGATCATCATCTGCTTCTTGGCTGTGGTACTGAAATACGGTGATTGCCGAAGTAGGTCTAACCACTCTGCCGATATCGAACTAAGAGAATACAACGACACTCGAGATCATCCCTTTGAGATCAATTGGCAGACGACTCTGGAGGAGGCAAAATGTTGATGATATCAACAAACAAATTACAAAACAAAACATTGATGACAACGCATTATGACGAATGCAATAAACAACATTGCAGTAGCTACAAAGGGCAATGCTCGATAAGCGAAGTCAGCATATTTTTGTTTTCCTTTTATTAAATAATTTGACTCTTTTTCATTTTTCCGTAATTTGCACTTTTATCTTTGTAATTATAATATGCACTTTTTGTTTAGGCTAACATTAATTCTGTATAAATATTAAGGTAAAATAAAGCAAGTTGTCATTGTTATCTGAAAAATCGAACCAAGCCTTTTCTAATCCTAATGTGAGGCTGCATTAGGCGATTTTAAAGTAAATCAGCAAAGATTTTCACGCCTCAATGCTTGCAAATGCACCAGTGACATTCCGCTGAGTTCTTCCGATAATGTCTATATCGTCGGCGTATGCAAGCAGTTGTACGGACTTATAACAGATTGTGCCTCCGGTGTTGGCTCGTGAGTTCCGCACAATCCGTTCAAGTACAATATTGAAGAAGTCACATGACAGCGCGTCACCTTGTCTAAAACCTTTTTTGACATCAAAGGTCTCGGTGAGGTCATTACCGACCTTGATGGAGCAGCGAGCGTTCTCCATCGTCAGCCTGCACAGACGGACAAGTTTGGTAGGGATGTCAAAACTAGACATGGCTCTATAAAGCTCTTGTCTATAGATAATGTCATAGGCGGCCTTAAAATCGATAAAGAGGTGGTGAGTATCGATTTGGAATTCTTCGGTTTTCTCCAGGATCTGCCAAAGTGTGAATATTTGATCGATGGTGAACTCTCCTGGCCTGAAACCGCACTGATCATTCGATTATAAAATGGTACACTGTAGTTACACGAATTCAGAATCGAGACATGAGATATGAAAGATAAGACACGAGTTTTTGTTTTGTGTTTACCCTTTGCGCTCGTTCTCGGTTCTCGCTGCTTCGACAAAAGTATGTAGATATAGTAAATGATCCTAATGATTTCCGACGATGTCTCGAGATATCTGGATATATTGGAAGAATCGATTATAATCGATTATATCATTCGGATGCACCCATCATTAAACAGCACCATACTCCAAACTCTGGGCATGCCAAACCCAGTGCGCCGGGTTCGAGGAACGAAACCGTTCGCAATAAGCCGTAGCCGCATGTAATGGCGGTATCAGCACGAACTCTTGTTGCCTGCCAAATGCGAATATACTTTAAAAAGTAAACTACTTGAGGAAACTTAGTTGTATTCAGCTAAAAATTAGGGAGGTTTTTTTAGTGAGTAAGAATCTAATACTATTATGACACTAAGTCAACAAAATATAAAATATGTACACAAAGGGAGTCTAATATGGCATTGCACCTTTATCTAGGCGCTCTGACTGAACTAATTCAAGGATTCCAACCGGGTAAGGTTCATCTCAATAATTTCCCGCAAAATGGGCGAAGTACTACCATTAAACTTCGTTCAACATAGAGAATATCTTTCTGTTTTGGGTTCAATGTGTAACCTTTCAGGAAGGGAGACATCATACACTTTTTTGGGAGTTGCGTCTTATCAATTCAAGAAGTTGATGAAATACTAAACGGGTCTAATTAGAAACATCATGTTTCATAATGTGAAACAGCTCTAGCATATCGGTTATGAATTATGGAGGAAACTTTTTAAAATATTTATTTTTAGCGAGCATCACTGAATAAATAAAATGTATTAAAGACTGAAAAACTAAACTATAATAGACATTTTATTAAAAATTATTACTTGCAATATCTGCACTTATCTTATTTCCTATTAATTGTTTTTATGTATTAATATTTACTTTAGTTTTCAAATAGCTGTTGAATTAAAAAAAAAAGTGCGTATATGTTTTTTGCTGTTTTTTTTTTAATATACAATACTACATTGTAATACATTTTAAAGCCGCCGCGCGACATTTTCGACCTTTTAGGGGAGCACTACTACCATTGTGTTGCCTCTTCAGCGGCTGGTGTAAGCAAATTCATAAGAAAAGGTTCATAGAACTGGTAGGCTTGTGGATAACAAAAGCTATACGCGTGCTCATATGGTGCGCACATGCGAAAGAACTGCTTCTTTGAAAATGAAGCTGGCAACAGCAGTACGGGGAACAGAGTGTGCTACAGAGAGCTGATAACTGATTTTTTGTGGCCGCAATTGAACGATTTAGACTTGGAAGGCTTTTATTTCAGCAGGATGGCGCAACGTGCCACACCAAACCTTAACATTTTTACACATTCGGTATTTTTGGGTAATTTTTCCAATTCACATAACTTGGCGTAATTTAGATAAAACATACTGTACCTTCAACCGATTGGTTCAACGCATAAATTTTCCTTTTACCAACTATGTCTATAGTTGGGGTAGAAAAAAAAAGAAATAGATGAAACCAGCCCGGTAATAATAAAATCAGCAATTCCAGCAGTTAATTTAATTTATTGCAACATTTTTATGGTCGACTTTATTGCATATAAAACATAATTTACTGCGCCGTCCCCTGTTCTAGTCGACGCCATGTCCACCCTCTGCAGTGGTGATGCTAATATCGCATGTAAGTTGGGTCCTTTCGCGTGCCATAGCTTCTTTTTATAGTTCTTTCTCTTTCTTTTTTCTTGGTGCGTTATATTGCCAAGGATGTTGCAAGTTGCGATGTACACATACACCCATAGCTACATGGTGTGGGCTTAATGCGACATTAGGATTTATTGGTTGGCACATAGTCTCGAAATATACTACCCCAACCCTGCAGCCACCTATGTCGGAGATAAGGAAAATGAAAATTATTATAGACACAAATTGCGGGGGTCATCATTTTTATTTTGCTACCCCCTTTGGTCCTTCGAGGAATTGTCCTCTGGAAAAACAATTTATTTTTGCTGACATTTTATTGCATTCACTTACACTTATATGAAGTCAATTTATTTGAATAGGAAAATTTGTATGTAAAACCGGTTGTCTATTCTGGTTTTGCATTAGGAAGAGATGAATCACAGACGGTCCTGAGAATATAGAAAAACGGCTTCGACCACTTCGGCGACGAAGACCAATATCCCGCTGTCAGTTAGAATGAACCATTTAACATAGACGATAATAGTCAAAATTTCCGTCCGAGGACAACAATATCTGAGCTGAAATCCAATAAGGCTGCTAGAACTGATGACTTACCGGCCGAACTTTTCAAGGCAACTAGTGATGAATTGGTAGAGAGCATTCACTAAGTGATCTCTAAGAATTATTCAGACAAGTGTATGCCTGATGAATGGAATCTCAGCATCGTTTGCGCGATCCACAAGAAAGGAGACCCATTGCATACAAAATACTGTCTGAGATATTGCATGAACGCCTGAAACATCCCAACAAGAACCTGATTGACCCCTATCAATGTGGTTTCAGGCCAGGAAAGTCCACCATCGATCAAATCTTCACACTTCGACAGATCCTGGAGATAACCCAAGAAGTGGAAATCGATACACAACTCACCATCTCTTTATCGATTTCGAGACCTCTTATGACATCATCTACAGAGACGAGCTATATAGAGCCATATCTTGTTTTGATATCCCAGCCAAATTTGTCCGTCTGTACAGGATAAGGATGGAGAACGCTCGCTGCTACATTAAGGTCAGTACTGAACTCACCGAGATCTTTGATGTCAAAGGAGTTTTTCGAAAGGGTGACGCGTTGTCACTCACAAGTCAACACCGGAGGTACAAGCTATGAAAAGTCTGTACAACGGAATCCATATGCCGATGATATTTGGTGCGTTTTGGTGAAACGTCGCTTCTCAGTGAAGTAAGATTTAGTACGGAGTACAACAACACAAAGTGACTTGGAACCACTTTAGCTTTTTTTACTTCGCGCTTAAGAGCTTTTTCGGTGAGAAGAGCTTTTTCATTCAAGTTGAATGATTCAGTAGTATCTCTCAAATTTGAGCGCAACTTTTTCATACTTTTTAATTCAATTTCATTTTTATCACCAATGTTCAAACTGATAAAAAAAATATTAAACCAGATTGACTTGGAATCGTTTTGTGGAGAAGCTTTCACTTTGATTTGCATAATTCTCACAAAAACGCACCAATTGACATTATTGGAAGAACTCAGTGGGCTCTCACTGAAGCGTTTAACCAGAAGCGCCAAAAATGGGTTTAGGTATAGCATTCGCACATTTATTCTCTCTAACAGCAGATAAATTTAACCAAATATAATTATATTTGGCCCATTATCAAAAAACTGCGTATTGGACGTTTGAGATGGCTAGGATATGTAGAGCGAATGGACATCAAACCTCTGGCCCGAAGAGTGGTCGAATATAACGCAGAGGAATGAGGCAGTAGAGGCCCTCCTGGAGGCAATTAACTAAAGGCCGATGTAATAATCTTGTGCGGGCACAAGTAAACTGTGTGTGTACCGAATACCACCTTGATCAAAAAGTTGGCTGTTGGATGGTATTTGTTGCATTTCTCGTCAAAAAATTACGAATAATTTTTTGCATGAAATTGAGGTCTTTTGGCACCAACTTTGCTGCTACACGACGGAAACCCAAATCATTAACCAAAATGTCTTGGACGGATCCATAGGCAATGTTCAAGTCCTCCGCTATCTCCTCTGCAATCTCTCTGATGCTTAATTTGCGGTTATTGACCAACATTTCTTTTACTTTATCAATGTTTTCGTCGGTTTTCGATGTCGATGGTCTGCCACTGCGTTCATCATCTTCGATTGACTCATGACCACTTTTGAACCGCTCGTGCCACTGGTAAATGAAGAATCGTTGCCGGAACACTTTTCCAACATTTCCAACGCACCATTAAATCCGTTTTTTACGCAAAATTTAATACAAGTTCGTTGTTGCAAAATTTGAATCCATTTCTAAAATTGTAAAAAATCGCCAACACACACAGAGGTAGATGTACCTTTGGCTACGTAACTTTTGCAAATGTCAAGCTATGGCGCTAAGATTTAGAGGGAATATCAACAACAGAGGTATCAACTCAACAGAACTCAAATCGGAACGATGAGAGCGCCACACGGTTTTTATTCCCGGAACTTTTTGATCTTTTTTTATAATGTGTGCACACTCAAGGAGCATCGGGCATTGGAAAGGATAGAGAGAGAGAGAGAGAGAGAGAGAGAGAGAGAGAGAGAGAGAGAGAGAGAGAGAGAGAGAGAGAGCGATTGTCTTTGCTTCTGATTCACAGTATTTTATTTTTTTTTCGATAACCGATGTCATAGGCAAATCAACAACAGAGCCACAGGGCGTCAACCACGCCTGCGCGCCATCGTGTTCGAAGTTCTGCAACGCGTTTGAGCTGCCTCCAACTCATTCCTAAAGAGCTCGATTCCTCCTCAACTGTTCTGCGCCACGTTTGCCTAGGGCGTCCCGCTATTCTGCCTGCCTGGGTGAGCGGATTCCACTGCATGGCGTATTTCGCAATGGAGTTGTCTTCGCGCCGTAGGGTGTGTCCAATCCATTGCCACTTTCTTCTTCGTATAGTAATGCTTATAGGTTCTTGGCCCGTTCTCAGATAAAGTTGTTCGTTGGAGATGCGGTTCGGCCAAAAAATCCTCAAGATGATTCTTAAGCATTTGTTTACAAAGACTTGCAGCTTCCGTGTGTTAATGGTGTCCACCATCCAAGTACTACACCCATAAAGCAGCACTGATTCTGCGTTGGAGCGGAACAGTCGCAGCTTGGTTCTTAAGCTGATAACATTGCTTCTCCAGATTTTAGATAGCATTCCGAACGCAGCTTTGGCCTTCCCGATTCTGCTGCACACATCCAGTTCGGTGCCACCGCGATTAACCGAGACCACACTTCCTAAATAAAGAAAGTTATCAACTTTCTCGACTTCCCGTCAGGCAATGTTAAGTTGAGCGCGGTTGTTAGAAGAAGTGCTCAGGGCTTTTGTTTTGGCTGTGTTTATTTTTAGCCCCACTTTGTTTGCCTCAGCTTCTAGATTTTGGGCCATCAAATGAAGATCCATTATCCGATGTGAAAGTAGACAAACATCGTCAGCGTAATCTAGGTATTTAAGGTAAGATGTCATAGTCCAACGAATTCCATAGTTGCCTTCCGTCAATGCTGCACGGAGTACATCGCTGATAACCACCAAAAACAATAGTGGTGACAGTATGCACTCTTGACGTACTCCACTTTGGACTTCAAAATCCTCCGACACCTTACCATTGTGCACGACGTGACACTTACCGCCCTCGTATGTAGCCTTGATAATAGGTATAAGTTTTTCTGGGATGCCTCTCCTCTCGCAAGGCCAACCAGATAGCATCTCGATTCAATCTGTCGAAAGCTTTCTCGAAGTCGATAAACATTAAATGTAGCGGAGACCTATACTCAACGCATTGCTCGATAATGATCCGTAAGGTGTTTATGTGGTCAATGCAGGAGGATCCAGCGCGAAAGCCTGCCTGTTCGACATCGAGAGTTGAATCTAAATGTTCTTTAATTCGTTCTAGAATTATTTTAGCTATTATTTTAGCCACGGCTGGAAGAACGCATATACCTCTCCAGTTGCCGCAATCCGTCAAGTTTCCCTTCTTTGGAAGTTTAATGATCATCCCCCTTTTCCACTCCTGTGGAAATTGTTCGCTATCCCAAGCTCTCCGTATTAGGGGATGCAGCAAATCTGCCGATGTATTTGGCGCCGCTTGAAATAGCTCGGCAGGGATGCCATCAATACCCACCGCCTTGTTCTTCTTGAGGGACTTGTTTGCTGTTATTATCTCGGTTTTACTGGGAGGTGCGGTGCGAATTCGGGAATTTGTTGCTTCGAACTGCTCATTCGAATTCAAGATCATACCGCCATCGTCTATGTGATTTAGCACTGTAGCAAAATGTTCTCTCCATCAAGTGAGCTGATCCTCATCCGAAATCAGAAGGTTGCCGTCTAGACTCTTCACTGGATGTTGTTTGGAGTTTCGACCACCGATGAGCTCCTTAGTGATGCTATACACAGTCCTACTGTCGCACCTACTCACTGCTTCTTCAGCCCTTGAGGCCAGTGAGTTGATATATTGACGTTTGTCACGTCTCACACTACGCTGCACTTCTTTCTTCTTCGCACGGTATAGGGCTTCAAGCTCGGTTCTCTCTACTGCTGAGGCCGCTGCAATCCGAGCCTTGCTTGCTGTACGCTCATCGATCCGTCTCCAGGTATCTGTAGAAAGCCATGTGCGGTGGTGTTTCTGCTTTTTACCGACATACGTGCGTGCCCAGTCGCAAAAGCATTTTTCACAGCACTCCAGTGGTCATCCATGTTCTCTATGCTGCTGATTGCTTCTGCTTCTAAGGAAAGATGGTCCCTGAACTGTTGGCGCACTTGGGGAACCTTGAGCCTGTCGATATTAAACCTGGTGATGTTAAGTAGGTTTGAGCGGTTGCTGTTGACGGATGCAGTACGAAGGCGTATATGAGCTACCATAAGATGGTGACCTCGTTCTAGTCCGACGTCAGCTCCACGTCTGTTTCGGACGTCCAGGAAACAATTTCTAAAGCGGCGACTGATGGCAATGTGGTCGATCTGGTTGGATGTTCGTTGCCTATCAGTAGAGACCCAACTGATTTTGTGGCAGGTGTTATGCTTACACAGCGTACCTCCTATGACTAGGCGGTTGGTATTGCAGAAGTCCACAAACCGCTCACCGTTATCATTACAGTCTCCCACGCCGTGAACTCCCATCACGTGCTTAAGCATGGTGTTGTCGCTACCCACCTTGGCATTGAAATCTCCCATCACCATTACGATGTCCCCATTAGGCGTTTGGTTCTAGGCAGCTCCTAAGTGGCTATAAAAATCATCCTTTTCTTCCTCAGTCACGTATAGAGTCGGAGCATAACACTGTATGATGGTAATTTTTCTAACTCTACTCTGGAACCTAGCCGTCAATATCCGATCACTATGGGGTTTCCAGGATATGAGGCTACTACGTGCTGCTGGAGTTAGCATGAGTCCTACGCCAGAACTCCGTTCACTTCCAGCTGGTTTACCAGAGTAGAGCATCACAGTGCTTTTTGTTGGGGAGATGTATTCCCCAGCATCGTACCATCTTATCTCGCTCAGCCCTAAGATGTCGATTTTATACCGTGCGAATTCGCGCTCCAATTGGAGGAATCTGGCGTTATAAGGCCCTTCCTTGAGTGAGTCCAGGAGGGTCTTAACGTTCCAGAATCCGATCGTTGTCCGTGTCCGATAGCCAAAGGTCGTCATCAAATTATCCGTCCGTATCCGAGGCGTTGGTTTGCGTTTCGGAGCAAGATTTGTTTTTACGGTTGCGGCTCGCTGGGCCACAGACCAACCGACACTTATCCTGTTTTTTGGCGCAGGAAGCTCGCCATTCGTCCTCTCCCGTTAGCAATTTCCGAAGAAATCCCCATATGGCACCACGAGGAGGTGGGAGTAGGGCTTACTAACAGAGCTGCTAGGTTTTCGGCTGCAGTGGCTCTTTCTCGTTACTTAGCGGACCAACACCTATCGGGAGATGCTGCCCCTACGAGGCCTTTGTTAGTCGTTTGCCATCCAAATTTACAAGATAAGTTATAATTTCTTCTTACAGTTGTGCTTGGACTCCGTCCTATCTCTCTACTAGCCAAATAAGAAAAGAAAAAAACCTAAAGGTGTGTGCTGACATCTGTCAGCTGACAAGGGTTGTCATATGTGGCGCGTGCCCGAAGAGTGCTGCCAAGTGTCGCCGTAATACACAGGACGGTTGATTTTTGTTAACTGAAAGGACATGACTTGCTGAGGTTTTGTGGAGTCGTTGCTCGGTGAAGTCTATGCCACCACCTTCTCATCAAGCTGATCTGTTAAGTATCCCAAAGTTTCACGAAAGACATTTTCTATTTCGGTATACTTATCTTTTACGAAATAATCTTCCTTCTGGTCACCTTTTATTAGGAAGTCATCGTGTATTTGTTGGAATTTACGCCAATATCCTTTAAGGGGATCAATTCGGGTTTTGATATACCCTGTTGTACGAGTTGCTTTGCCGACTTTATTGAAGTTAACCCGAAAATGACTAATTAAACTCATTGCGCTGTTTTGTTTTTTCCATAACTCTTCCATGGCAAAATTAGCTGATTTTTGTAACCCGTAATTAGACTGCAGACGATGCGAGGGTATGATAGCACCGCAGAGTAAACCACTAATATAAGACGACTCTAGTGAAAGTACTGTCCACTAACACAAGCTTAAGTTCAGTATATAGGTATTGCGTGATTTCGCTCATAGAAATCCAATAATATATGTACCGGTGTACCTGCATTAATGTATATTGCACGAAATGGACTTTACACCAAAGTTTGTGAAAAACCACGTTATTTAATAAATCCAATTAAATTGTTTTAGAATTTCCCGAATGAAAGGTCAGTACATTGTTCTATCCGGCTTGAAGGACCAGAAAATGTGGATTAAAACATGTAGTCGCGAAGGGAAAGAAAAGACCCAACTGTGACAATGATCACGCAAGACGACCTTACTCGTCGCTTGTTATAATTCAACTCACTTTATTTCATTATATTGGCGAGCTTGAAGCTCAATAACAACAATAGGTTAGATGCTTATGTACATGTAAAGAAGTAAATAACCAAGGCGAATAGATAATATGGTAAATTAGAATACATGTGGTGAGTATAGAATAGGGTATGATATGATACACGGACTGTGAGGCCATAGTTGCGACCAGCAATTGATTCCCTGGATGGGACGATGGTGACTCAAACTCCAAGAGTTCGACTACGAAACAGTTCATCAGCCATGTTGACGCCTTAAGCCGACAACCTATGGAAAGCGAGCAGTGGCGGAGGCATCTGCGCTGATCCCGAATGTCAATATCTCCGCAGAGGATTGGGTTGCTACCATGCAGTGGCAGAACCGGATGCTATACGACGTAATTTCCACGTTGAAGGCAACTGAGATGACTTTGGAAAAGAACGCAGCTACAGAAGGACTATCTTGTTAGAGGGCATCGGCTGTTCCGAAATGTGGGCAATGCCAAGAGTGGTCCTCAAGGCGAATTTTGAAAATATGCCACGACAACGTGGGACACCTTGGTGACGAGAAGACAATGGAGAGGATAAGGCAGACGTTTTGGTTGCCAAAGATGAAGGAGCCACATCAAGTCGTGCGTTGAGTGCGCTTACGGAAAGAGGAGAGTGGGGAAGTCTGAGTGCAAACTCCACAGCATATAACGCGTTCCTCTCCCCTTCGACACGGTACACTTGGATCACCTTGGCGAACACCACAGGCGGATCAGTAGAAATGCGGTGAAGTGGGAGGGTTGTGATCCCTTGTTTGCGGATCATAGCCTCGCTGATAAAAGGAAGAAAAAGAAGATCACTTGGATCACCTTGGACCATTTACAAAGGGGAATGGCGGAACCAGATACGTTCTGGCCCTGGTCGAACACTTCACCAAGTACACCACACTATGAGCCGTAAAAAACACCAACAGAAAAAGGGGTTCTTAGTTTGCCGAACGAAGTGGCCAGCTATTTTGGATTGACCCGAAGGATCGTCACTGACCGAGGAACCGCCTTCACATCGCAGATGCTTGAGCAGTTCTGTGAGAAGAATGGGATCGAATCCCAAAACCATCCCATGGATGTACACGGCTATAGCAAGGCCTATACTGACTGACGGTAGCATTGCATGGTGGTAAGCCACCAACCATCACAAAATTACAAAGACTAGCGTGCATTGGTACCATCAGAGCAATGAGAACAACACCAAAAGCAGGACTCAAGGCCATTCTCAACCTGCTTCCGCTAGACATCTTTGTTTAAGCATCGGTAGCTGTTAGTGGCCGAAGATCAAGCCAGACAGATAGCTGCAGAGATATCCAGGCAACTTCACGCGAACATTTCTAAGCACCTACCCGAGCAGGGAAGAATGGAAAAGCGAACAGTGCAGACAGGTCTTTGAATCCACGCCAGATGGACGGCGCAGTAGAGAACGACCTCGCGCTAGGTGATGCAAACAAGTGGATGGGTACCCCAACCAACTTGGCATGCGCAACTGTAAGGCAGTTGGCTCGCAACTGGACTGACTGGAGAGGTTTGTTGGTTAAGGCTCAGGTCCACCCCAGACTGTAGCGCACCCTAAGTAAGAAATACCATAGGCTGAAAGTACTGGAGCGTGAGAGAACAGAGTCCAGCAAGACTAACACGAATCCAAAGTCAGAACACCCTCTGAAATGCCAACAAAGCGGTACCGCTGGGAGAAGGGAGAAATGGTTAGTGGATGTACAAATCCCCGTCTTTTAAAGATTACCACCTCCCAGCGGTATGACAAGTAAAACAAGCAAAAACTAAACCAAAGCATAACACCCTGGACACGGACTTTGAAGTAAAGCAACCTAAGCGGGTAGCTATTGTACCGAACCAGATAGTTGGACTACATATCTACGAAACGCATTTGCATGCAGTGGTACTTACCCTATTGATAGCTGTATCCAGCTGTATCATGTGGCGACTGGAACGTACAACGTACTGTGCTTCCTTGACTTTCGTCATCGTTTTCAATCTTTGTACAGGCTGAGGCTTACATTAACTCCATACGATCGTCTGTCTAAAATGAAAAAAAAGATACAGATGGTGGTCAACAGGGGATGCAAGTTCTCATCTAGCTTAGGCCTAGCCACTAATACTCTTCAGCTTTACGTTCGTGACCGCTGGGTCAGAGATTGGGTAACCAATCGCTTTGGAAGCTCTTGGGCGCAACAGACGATGACTTGTTCCAGACGAGAGCGGACGAGTTGATGGTGGCCATCTACAGCAGCTCATGAAACCGCTTCGACATATTCGGATCACAGGTCGGTAAGGAATCTCCAAGTTTAGTCAGATGGCGAAGGAGGCCTTAATGGGACAACGGCAGCGCTCATACTCCCGTAGTGGACTACTGACACCGGTATACCCGGCCGGAATAATAATTTGCGTAGCGCAATGTGTCGAACTAGAGCCGAGCTGGAAGCGTTGACCCGAGACGAACTGCGGGAAGAATTGAGAGAATGCGGCCTAGAAGTTGGTGTGGTCAAGAAAGAGCTGGTAGCGCGTCTCCTGACATTCGAGGAAATGAGGGAGATACAGGGCGACGGTGCTTCGCACGTTACCACTTTGCCGAAGAAACTGCAGGTAGGTGGCTGCAGCGACATCGATGGCATCGACCGCAACGACAGCGAGGTCGAGGAGCTGCGAAAGGAGTTGCGAGCTTTGAGGCAGATGCTCGAGGAATCGGTGCGGGGGAACAAGTGTGCCATCATCCCTGGGGCTGGTATGCATGGTGACGGATTGCACACGTGTTTGGATGCTGCCAGTGATCACGCGTGTGGGGGCGCTGACGGAGTGCACCGAAGTGCCAGGAACTGCGACAACAAAGTGCACATGGGTGCTGGTGAGGCTCCTACTGGCAGACGAGATAACGGAACGCATCAGTATGCTGACTATAGTGATGCGCGATATATCCGAGGAGATTATAACGGCAGGTCTAAGCAAACAGGGGGGCAGATAGCGAGGAGGATCATAACCGATCGAGGAACGGCATTCACATCACGATCATTCAACCAGTTTTGCCAAGAGAATGGGGTCCAACATATTCAGACGGCGGTGAAGATGCGAAGAGCCAATGGACAGGTAGAGAGGTGCAACCGCACCATCTTGGCGTCACTCAAATGCATGCATGGCCCAGGAAGAGGAGAAGACTGGGCAAGCCACTTACGCGATATTCAGTGGGGACTGAATAGTGCCCGCCATTGTACAACACGAGCGAGCCCACATGATCTTCTCTTCGCCTATACTCCGAGAAGCATCCTGGGGGACAAGCTGCTGTTGGAATGGGAGGAGCGAGCGTTAACAGATTCCAAAGAGCTGGGGCAACGACGCCGCGAGGCACTGCAAAACATCAGCTATGCCCAACATCGACAGAAGACTAGGTTCGATGGCAGGCATCGGCAACCTACTCAGTATGCCGTTGGTGATCTCGTACCGCTCGAGAACGACTCTGGTTCCACCGGCGATTCTCGCAAATTGGAGCCAGAGTACAAAGGGCCATATATCATTTCCAAGGTCCTCACGAACGATCGCTATGTGGCGGAAGACATACCTGACATGCAGCGGACCCAGCTTAAACTAAACACCGTGATGCCAGCTGATCGCATAAAGCGCTGGTGCGAACTTCCGGATGAGGGAGTTTCTGGGGGCGAGTGCGACTACGGAGACGACGACGACGGTGACCTCGAGGGCGAGGTTAAGGAAGTTGTAACAAAAAGTCGTAATGTATTTAACAAAAAGATGCCCTGCACAGCAGCGACACCGCAGTGACACCACAGCCGCACCGCAGCCGCACCGCAGCTGCACCGCAGCCGCCCGCAGGACCACCTCAGCTGCACCGCAGGGACACCGCAGCCGCACCACAGCCACACCGCAAGGATACCGCAGCTGCACGGCAGGGACACTGCAGCCGCAACGCAGGGGCACCGCAGGGACACCGCAGGCACACCGCAGCTGCACTGCAGCCTCACCGCACGGACACCGCAGCAGCACCGCAGGGACACAGCAACGGCACCGCAGCCGCACCGCAGGCACACCGCAGTTGCACTGCAGCCGCACCGCACGGACACCGCAGCCGCACGGCAGGCACACCGCACGGACACCGCAGCCGCACCCCAGGGGCACCGCAGGGACACCGCAGCTGCACCGCAGCCTCACCGCAGGGACACAGCAACGGCACCGCAGCCACGGCGCAGCCGCACCCCAGCCACACCGCAGCCGCACCGCACGGACACCACAGCCGCACCGCAGGCACACCGCAGCTGCACTGCAGCCCCACCGCAGGGACACCGCAACCGCACCGCAGCCGCATCGCAGGAACACCGCAGCTGTACCGCAGCTGCATCGCAGGACACCGCAGCCACACCGCAGCCGCACCGCAACCGCACCGCAGCCGCACCGCAGCCACACCGCAGCTGCACCGCAGGAACACCTCAGCCGCACAGCAGGAACACCGCAACGGCTCCGCAGCCACACCGCAACCGCACCGTAGGGACACCGCAGCCGCACCGTACGGACACCGCAGCCGCACCGCAGGAACACCTCAGCCGCACCGCAGGAACACCGCAACGGCACCGCAGCCACACCGCAGCCGCACCGCAGGCACACCGCAGCCACACCGCAGCCGCACCGCAGCCGCACCGCAGGAACACCTCAGCCGCACCGCAGGAATACCTCAGCTGCACCGTAGGGACACCGCAGCCGCACCGCAGCCGCATCGCAGCCGCACCGCAGCCGCATCGCAGCCGCACCGCAGCCGCACCGCAGGGACATCGCAAAGGCACCGCAGCCACACCGCAGCCGCACTGCAGGCATACCGCAGCTGCACTGCAGCCGCACCGCAACAGCACCGCAGGGACACCGCAGCCGCACCGCAGGGACACCGCAATCGCACAGCAGCCGCATCGCAGGAACACCGCAGCCGCACCGCAGCCGCACCGCAGGGACACCGCAGCCACACCGCAGCCGCACCGCAGCCACACCGCAGGAACACCTCAGCCGTAGGCAGGAACACCTCAGCCGCACCGCAGGGCCACCGCAGCCGCACCGCAACGGCACCGCAGCCGCACTGCAGGAACACCGCAGGGACACCGCACCCGCACTGCAGGGACACCGCACCCGCACCGCAGGGGAACCGCAGCCGCACCGCAGGCACACCGCAGCTGCACTGCAGCCGCACCGCAACGGCACCGCAGGGCACCGCAGCCGCACCGCAGGGGCACGGCAGCCGCACCGCAGCCGCATCGCAGGAACACCGCAGCTGCACCGCAGCCGCACCGAAGGGACACCGCAGCCACACCGCAGCCACACCGCAGGAACACCTCAGCCGCACCGCAGGGACACCGCAGCCGCACCACAACGGCACCGCAGCCGCACTGTAGGGACACCGCAACGGCACCGCAGCCACACCGCAGGCACACCGCAGGCACACTGCAGGGGCACCGCAGCCACACCGCAGCCGCACCGCAGCCACACCGTTGCCGCACCGCAACCACACCGCAGCCGCACCGCAGCCACACCACAGCCGCCCCACACGCACACCGCAGCAACACCGCAGCCTCACCGAAGCCGCACCGCAGGGACACCGCAACCGCACCGCAGCCGCACCGCAGGAACACCTCAGCGCACCGCAGGAACACCGCAGCTGCACCGGAGGGATACCGCAGCTGCACCGCAGCCGCACCGCAGGGACACCGCAACGGCACCGCAGCCACACCGCAGCCGCACCGCAGAAACACCGCAGCCGCACCACAACGGTACCGCAGGTGCACCGCAGCCACACCGCAGCCGCACCGCAGCCGCACCGCAGCCGCACCGCAGTTACTTACTTATGTCCTGTATCCCCTTGTGGGTCCTAGGGCCTCTACTACGCCTACGCGCCATCGTGTACGGTTTCTGGCAATGTGTCTGAGTTCTCCCCAACTTTTCCCTAACTGCCGTGCCTCCTTCTCGACTGTTCTGCGCCATGTTTTCCGCGGACCGCCAGGTCTTCTGCCATCCTGAGTTAGAGGGTTCCATTGCATAGCATGGTTCGCTATGGAGCTGTCACCCTTTCGGAACGTGTGACCAATCCACTGCCACTTCCGCAGTTGGATAGTTGTGCCTATTGGTTCCTGACCCGTTCTCTCGTAAAGGTGTTCGTTAGAGATACGATTGGGCCAGAAAATCCTTAAGATATTGCGCAGACACCTATTAACGAACGTTTGCAGCTTTCTGGTGATAGTAGTGGTCACTCTCCACGTGCTGCAACCATATAGCAGCACGGATTCAACGTTGGAGCGGAACAGTCTTATTTTGGTGCTCAAACTGATTGCATTGCTTCGCCATATTTTGGACAACATCCCGAACGCGGACTTTGCTTTGACGATCCTGTTGGCTATATCCAGTTCGGTTCCACCATCGGTCGAGACAATACTCCCAAGATACTGGAAATCCTCTACTCTCTCTACCGGTTGTCCAGCAATGCATATTTGAGCCGATGAGTTAGTTGCAAGGCTGATGATTTTAGTTTTTGTCGTATTAATTTTCAGCCCGACGACACCTGCCTCCCTCTCCACATCTGCTGTCATTTGGTGGAGGTCCATAATTCTGTGGGAGAGTAAGCATACATCGTCTGCGTAGTCAAGATGCTTCAGTTGAGATGTAAGAGTCCATCGAATTCCTCCGTTTCCCGTCGACAAAGCTGCATGAAGCACATCGCTAATCACCAATAGGAATAATATTGGTGAAAGGATACAGCCTTGTCTTACCCCACTTTGGATCTCAAATTCCTCAGACAACCTTCCCCTGTGCAGAACGTGACATTTGGAGCCTTCATATGTAGCTTTGATAATAGCAATTAGTTTATCGGGAATGCCTCTCCTGCGTAAGGCACGCCAAATAAACTCCCTGTTGACACTATCGAACGCCTTCTCAAAATCGATGAACAGCAGGTGCAGTGGCGATCGATATGCAACACACTGTTCGATGATAATCCGCAGGGTGTTGATGTGGTCGGCACAGGAGGATCCAGAGCGGAAACCTGCTTGTTCGGCATCGAGTGTGTCTTCGAGATGTTGTTTGATTCGCTCAAGGATGATTTTAGCTATTATCTTAGCTACAGCAGGCAGCACGCAGATACCCCTCCAGTTTCCGCACTCCATTAAATTTCCTTTCTTAGGAAGCTTGACGATCATTCCCTTTTTCCACTCGTTAGGAAAGCTCTCAGCTTCCCAAGCTCTATCTATAAGTGGAAGCAGAAGCTCAGCCGATGTTGTTGGCGTTGCTCGTAAGAGCTCTGCTGGAATACCGTCAAGTCCTACCGCCTTGTTGATTTTGAGTGCCTTGATCGCGGTAATGATCTCATCTTTACTGGGAGTCGTGGTGCGTATTCGGGAACTTCTCACCTCGGGCATCTCAGTCTGATTTGGGAGCATATCGCTAGCGAATACACGGTTCAAAACCGTAGCAAAATGCTCTTTCCATCTCTTGAGCTGGTCCTCATCCGAAATGAGCAAGGAGCCGTCTAGGCTTTTCACTAGGTATTGGCTGGAGCTGCGACCACCTGTCAGCTCTTTCGTGATTCTGTAGACAGTCCTGCTGTCGCACCTCCGTGCAGCTTCTTCTGCTTCTGTAGCCAGCGCGTTGATGTAGTTGCGCTTGTCACGTCGTACGCTACGCTGAACTTCTCTCATCTTCATGCGATATAGGGACTCTAGCTCGCTTCTCCCTGCTGCTGGGGTAGCTGCAACGCGAGCTTTTAGCTGTTTTCGTTCGTCAATCCGTCTCCAGGTATCCTCGGAAAGCCACGCCCTATGTCTTCCCTGCGATCGACCGACAATTCTTTCAGCACCAGATGTAAAAACATTTTTCACAGCACACCAATGGTCTTGGATGGTTGCGGGCATTGAGCTGCTGATTGCTTCCACACCTTGCGAAAAGTGCTCCCTTAATTGTTGGCGCACTGAGGGATCACTAAGTCTATCGATGTTGAACCTGGGCATTCTTGTGTTGTCGTGGGATCTTCGAACTGCAGCAGTGCGTAGTTGGAGAGTAGCTATCATAAGATGGTGATCACGTACTATCCCCACATCTGCCCCTCGTCTGTTTCGGACGTCCAGGAGACTGCTTCTAAAGCGGCGGCTGATAGCAAAATGGTCAATTTGGTTGGAGATTGCTTGCCTGTCATTGGAAACCCAGCTGACTTTGTGGCAGGTCTTGTGCTCAAACATGGTGCCACCTATCACAAGGCGGTTGGCATTGCAGAAATCCACAAACCTTTCGCCGTTGTCATTGCGGTTGCCTAGTCCATGCTTCCCGATTACATGCTTGAGCCCTTCGTTGTCGCTGCCTACCTTGGCATTCAAATCCCCCATCACTATGACAATGTCTCCATTTGGTGTTGTGTTGAAGACGGCGCTTAAGAGATTGTAGAAGCTCTCCTTTTCGTCCTCAGACGAACTATTCGTTGGGGCGTAACACTGTATGATGGTGACGCGTCGTACTCTAGTCCGGAATCTGGCCGTCAAAATCCTATCACCATGAGGCTGCCAGGAAATCAGGCCCTTGCGTGCTGTTGTTGTTAGCAGTAGTCCGACTCCATATTCCCGCGGACTTCCGGATGGTCTTCCAGAATAGAGTAGTACAGTGTTACGCGTTGGAGACTGGTACTCGCCCGCTTCTAACCATCTTACTTCACTTACCCCCAAAATGTCCAGTTTATATCGCATGAATTCCTTTTCCAGTTGGAGGAATCTGGCATTGTATGGACCTTCTCTTCCCGAGTCGAGGAGCGTCTTTACATTCCAGAAACCTATCTTTGTCCGGGTACAATAGCCAAAAGTCGTCAACATGTGATCAGTCCTTATCCGAGGCATAGTGTCGGTTTCAGTAGCGAGCTGGTTTCAGTAACGCAGGTTGCTGGCCCACGTTACCTAGCCTAGAATCAAGGCCCTAGACAACCCGCACTTACAATTTTGGCCTATACGTATAAGGGTTTATACGTATAGTTGCCCGGGGACCACCACTAGGAGGTAAAGTAAGCACTTCATCACGAACTTGATTGTTGCGCTACTGGCCCAAGCCAAGTTTTGGGCAGTCAGTAGTTTCCCGATCAATCGCAATGCAGGTCCCCAGGCACCGCAGCCGCACCGCAGCCACACCGCAACCGCACCGCAGCCGCACCGCAGCCACACCACAGCCGCACCGCAGGGGCACCCCACGGACACCGCAGCCGCACCACAGGGGCGCCGCAGACACACCGCAGATGCACCGCAGGCACACCGCAGCTGCACTGCAGCCGCACCGAAGGGACACCGCAGCTGCACCGCAGCCGCACCGCAGAAACACCTCAGCTGCACCGCAGGGACACCGCAGCCACACCGCAGCCGCACCGCAGCCACACCGCAGCCGCACCGCAGACACACCGCAGCCACACCGCAGCCGCACCGCAGGGACACCGCAGCTGCACCGCAGCCGCACCGCAACCGCTATCTTCTGTGAGAGAGGAATGCCACCTAAGGTGAATGGAAGGCTCTACGCCGCAGTTGTGCGTCCAGCGCTCACAAACGGCTCACAATGTTGGACGATGTACAAAACGTATGAGAGTAAATTAACGGCAGCTGAGATGCTTGGCATGACAGCAGGAGTGACAAAGCTTGATCGAATAAGAAGTTCGAAGACCCGTGGAAGCTTTCACATCAAGGAAACCATCGTACCAAAGATAGAGCGCGACCGACTCAGCTGGTATTGCCACGTTCAAAGAAGAGATCATTTGAACCCTGTTAAAAAGGCAATATCAATGCACGTTCCAAAGACATCGCGATGTAGGAAAGGCACGCCTGGATCAGACAAATGCGACGACATCGGCATTTCATTGGCCTCAGTAACCGAGTGATCCAAAATCGGCAGGCCTGCCTATATTTTCTCAGGTCAAATAGTCGAACCCCACAGGCGGATCACTAGAAATGTGGTGAAGTGGGAGGGTTGTGATCCCTTATTTTCGGATCATAACCTCGCTGATAAAAGGAAGAAGAAGAAGTGCGCCCATATACTCACACGCACATACTATTGCAACGATAGCCACTGCTGCATGACTGCTGGTCGTGGTCTCCACTGAAGGAAAATTGTGGGCGATGATTTGATTAATTGTTATTAGCACTGCTCAGCTTCAGAACAACGCAGAAGGATGCTTTATATTTTAAATGAATCAACGGTGAATTTACTTAATTCATTTTTTTTTTTATTTTTTAATCCGGAGAGCCAGTACTGAGCTACGGCTGTGGAATCAATATTTACAGATGGAAAATTCGATCTCCACCGTCTTTATGCCACTTACACCTTGAATTTCGGAAAATCCCTTCTTATCTCGCATCTAGGCAAAATAAGGAATAAATGTGCAAATGTCAAGTACCTACATGTAGTAGTTTTCGAGAAACGGTGTTCACAAGGAAAATCGATTTTGATTTTATAGTATTTAAGAAGATAAGATAGATGAAGCAGGCATAACCAGTGTTCAAAAGCCGGACACAATTGTTGCTAAAAGGGGTATAAGGCAAGTTGAGGCTCTTACATCTCTCAAATGTGGAAGATTAGTAACTGAGGCCATCGCTGTTAATGCTCAAGGGGGGCATACGCCTCAATTTAGCGTGATTCCTCTCAAACGGTACCAAGACCACCATATCCGAGATGGACTTTTTGGATCCGCAAGTGCTGGTAACGGTAGTGACTGGATGCAAGAAAGCGATGTATTGTTTGGTACAACGTTGAATCGCAACAATTAAGAGCGTCTATAAAATTTGTTGGCCGTTCATCAGTCGGAATATTTAAGGAATGTCTGCAACCATAGTTAATTTAACATTCAAACAGATATCAAGAAAATGAAAGAAAGACATTTTTACCTGCGCCACACCGTCATTTCGCTTCGAATATCATCAGTACATCTTTTGATGTCATTTGGCCATTCTTTTAAAAATACGTTGATAGTGCTACGTATTTCTTCTTTTTCCAGCTTAGAACACTTTTCCGGTAGAATGTTTTGAATTTTAGAAAGGAGTTCTCGATGGCCAAGAAATCTGAAACAGACGTGGAGCTGACGTCGGACTAGAACGAGATCACCATCTTATGGTAGCTCATTTACGCCTTCATACTGCATCCGTCAACAGCAACCGCTCAACCATACTTAACATCACCAGGTTTAATATCGACAGACTCAAGGTACCCCAAGTGCGCCAACAGTTCAGGGACCATCTGGCCTTAGAAGCAGAAGCAATCAGAAGAATACTGGAAGAGAACATGGATGACCACTGGAGTGCTCGGAAAAATACTTTTGCGACTGGGGCACGCACGTACCATGGTATGTCGGTAAAAAGCAGAAACACCACCTCACATGGCTTTTTACAGACACCTGGAGACAGATCGATGAGCGTACAGCAATCAAGGCTCGGATTGCAGCGGCCTCAGCAGTAGAGAGAACCGAGCTTGAAACTCAATACCGTGCGTTGAAGAAAGAAGTGCAGCGTAGTGTGAGACGTGACAAACGTCAATATGTCAACTTCCTGGCCTCAAGGGCTGAAGAAGCAGCGAGTAGGTGCGACAGTAGGTCTGTTTACAACATCACTAAGGAGCTCATTGGTGGTCGAAACTCCAAACAACATCCAGTGAAGAGTCTGGACGGTAACTTTCTGAATTCGAATGCGGATCAGCTTACTAGATGGAGAGAACATTTTGCTACAGTGCTAAATCACTTAGACGATGGCGGTATGATCTCGAATTCGAATGAGCAGTTCGAAGCAACAAATTCCCGAATTCGCACCGTACCTCCCAGTAAAACCGAGATAATAACAGCAATCAAGTCCCTCAAGAAGAACAAGGCGGTGGGTATTGATGGCATCCCTGCCGAGCTATCTGAAGTGGCGCCAAATACATCGGCAGATTTGCTGCATCCCCTAATACGGAGAGCTTGGGATAGCGAACAATTTCCACAGGAGTGGAAAAGGGGGATGATCATTAAACTCCCAAAGAAGGGAAACTTGATGGATTGCGGTAACTGGAGAGGCATATGCGTTCTTCCAGCCGTGGCCAAAATAATAGCTAAAATAATTCTAGAACGAATTAAAGAACATTTAGATTCAACTCTCGATGTCGAACACGCAGGCTTTCGCGCTGGATCCTCCTGCATCGACCACATAAACACCTTACGGATCATAATCGAACAATGCGTTGAGTATAGGTCTCCGCTACATTTACTGTTTATCGACTTCGAGAAGGTTTTCGACAGCTTGAATCGAGATGCTATCTGGTTGGCCTTGCGCAGGAGAGGCATTCCAGAAAAACTTATAGCTATTATCAAGGCTACATACGAGGGCGGTAAGTGTCACGTCGTGCACAATGGTAAGGTGTCGGAGGATTTTGAAGACAAAAGTGGAGTACGTCAAGGGTGCATACTGTCACCACTATTGTTCTTGGTGGTTATCAGCGATGTACTCCGTGCAGCATTGACGGAAGCTAATTATGGAATTCGTTGGACTATGACATCTTACCTTAAACACTTAGATTACGCTGATGATGTTTGTGTACTTTCACATCGGATAATGGATCTTCATTTGATGGCCCAAAATCTAGAAGCTGAGGCAAACAAAGTGGGGCTAGAAATAAACACAGCCATAACAAAAGCCCTGAGTACTTCTTCTAACAACCGCGCTCAACTTTACATTGCCGGACAGGAAGTCGAGAAAGTTGATAACTTTCTATATTTAGGAAATGTCGTCCGGCTAATCGCGGTGGCACCAAACTGAATGTGTGCAGCAGAATCGGGAAGGCTAAAGCTGCGTTGGGAATGCTGTCCAAAAATCTGGAGAAGCAATGTTATCAGCTTAAGAACCAAGCTATGACTGTTCCGCTCCAACGTGGAATCAGTGCTGCTTTATGGGTGCAGTACCTGGAAGGTGGACACCATTAACACACGCAAGCTGCAAGTCTTCATAAACAAATGCTTAAGAATCATCTTGAAGATTTTTTGGCCGAACCGCATCTCCAATGATCAACTTTATACGAGAACGGGCCAAGAACCTATAAGCATTACTATACGAAGAAGAAAGTGGCAATGGATTGGACACACCCTACGGTGCGAAGACAACTCCATTGCGAAATACGCCATGCAGTGAAATCCGCTCAACCAGGCAGGCAGAATAGCGGGACGCCCTATGCAAACGTGGCGCAGAACAGTTGAGGAGGAATCGAGCTCTTTAGGAATGAGTGGAAGGCAGCTCAAACGCGTTGCAGAACTCCGAACACGATGGCGCCAGGCGTGGTTGACGCCCTATGCCCCCCGAGTGGTTAAAGGATGTAAGTAAAGTAAGTAAGTAAGAAATCTAGTCCTTAGTTACATCGTCGGTCCAAAAAAGGAACAAAGATGGACCGACGGAAATATTCTTCAGGGCCTCCTTCATAGTTGTCACGGTTCTTTTGTTTTACAACTTGCCGCGGGACTACTAATTGAATATCCATTTTGTCTGCCATTTCTTTAGCTCCAGCAAATGTGTGACTGAATATAACTTCGGAGCTTTGACGCATTTCATTTGCCTCCTCATGTAAATGGTTTGCATATTCCATACAGCAGCTGAGATCACATTCTTTTTTTTGTAAAAGTTCACTTACATTTTTCATTAGGCTGAAAATTGGCTTAATCACTGTTAAGGATATTATAAATTGGGAAGTTTGTATAGCATCAAGTAGAACATGAGGTTTGACTCCTTCGGTTTTCATATTTCGTACATCCAGATACTCTAATGGACAACAGATATATTCATAGACACCATAGAACAAATTGAGGTGAATTCAAGTGCACAACCCAATGCGTTTCGCAAAATTTTAAAAGACGCGTTTGTTTTGCTTTTGGGCAAGACGCCTGAATTTTATCTTTTAAAACTAGAGCTGCTTTATGTTATTAGATAATCGGAATAAATTAACAAAAACCCCAAAACCCCCCCGTGCGTTCGCGCCTGACTGCCAGTGTTATGCCTTCGCTGTAGTGTTCACCCAAGCTTTCGCAATTGATCTGACTGGCTTTATATATTTCATGAGAAATAAATAAATGCTTGCTGACATCTGGATTTGAACCATGAACCCTTGGCGTGGCAATTGATGAGGTTACCACTATACCATTACCACCCCCAGCTTCTTGGTCAAACAGTTCAGAAATTGCAAGCGTGTGACAGACTTACAGATAGACGGACAGACACTGTTTTGGATCCATACTCGTTTCGTTTTTACCTTTGAGATCATTAAAAACCTCTAAAATCTGGAAAAAATACATCGAGAAGCTAGACCGCCAAAGTCGCTAGAATAAGTAATTATGAGAACTCATTTATAAAACCTTCTCCAGTGTGATAGTACTATACTACTCCATAAACTGAACCAAATATTGCTAAGAAGAAAATCGTTTTAGGTCAAGGCAATGAGATCGACAGGCATACAATGGAATGAAGAAGGTGTTTCACAATTTGAGTAGGACCGCAGGTATATGGCATTCATAAAACAACTAAAATTGATAAACAATTAACCCTAGAACACTTCCCAGTGCACCAGAGCATCCTGTTTCTTTAACAAATTAATTTTATTTTTTTTGACGTGAAAACGTCTGTAAGCAAGCAAGAAGACGTACTAAGCACCCTAGGTAGGAAAAGACAAGCAAAATATGTGTAGGGTTCTAGGGTTAAGGGAGATTACAAATATCAACTGAGAGCAACTCGTATCTACAAATTTTTAGATTACGCAGTGAGCCAAAATTACTTCATCGATAGCTACGATCAGATTTATACCACTGGGATTCTCAAAGCTCACTACGATTTAATCGGACTGAATGAAAATGGACAAAGACTTATGTGCGCGCTGTGTAAATTGAGGGAAACGAAACAATGCAACATTTTCTGGCCAAGCCCCCTAGTGTCAAGGAATTCAAATTAGTGTTTTTATGAGGACGAAGTTAGGTTAGCCAGCAGCGATGGCAGCTTAATGCTGGCATATTAAGTCTTTAGTATTCTTTTAGGTACTCGAAAGGCTTCGAACTCGTAACTTAATTCTAGAACTAATCACAGAAAAACATTTTATGGACTATGCCATATAGGCTATTACTTCATGCAGCTGCACAGATGTGGTATTTGTGACCTAGCACAATCTTAACTAAATGCATTCTGCAATCGGGTCATAGCATATTCTTAACGCATTGCATTTTTATCCAAACCCAGCCCTCTCTGATTTCCGTTAATAACATCCATAATTGCAGCAACTGCAGGACGATACTTTCAAACTCCCCTGATAGAATAGTTTATTGTCGCAATTGGAAAGTCTTTGGCTTTTATCTATTTATCTGTCAGATGAATTACACCACCCCGGAGTTTTCAAATTTTATAGCCCACCTCAGACATATTACAGAGGGTCCATCGAACAGAGACATGGACGAAAGATAAACGCGCAATTCAATTCTCCTCGCTTTATCGGTAAATTGTTACCGTCGGGAATTTATTTTCATTACCTCCTAGGTTGGTCACTACAGCGAGTAGGAGAAACGATCAACGTTCGAGCGGCGTTAACGTGAATTCTCTATGACGCAGCCTAAGGTCATAAAAGACATCGCCAAATGACCACAAGCGTTTGAAATACGTTTTACGGCGCTGAATGGCTAAATGGATAGTTCGTCTGACAGGTTGACCTATTTTGAGCAGTAAACGAAGATTTCTCCAAGTGTCACATACCTACATATGTTATAATCGAATTGACAAATCAATGCTAAATTGAATCGATGTATAGCAGCTAATTTGGTAAGCGCCATCTATCATGCTACTTTAGCTTTATAATAGTCTTATGTCTTCCATTGAGCCATTATTATTGTCATTATATACATTTAGTTGTGGTTGTAGAAGTGCATCGAGGAGCAGTCGCGGAGAAGTTAGTTATAGCTTCTGAGGCAACAATGTTTCACGGAAATACACAAGAGGTAATCCTGATTGAGGATGCAATCACAGTTAGATGAAGATAAGTTGTTGCATTTAATGACGTCGCTTGCAATAAACTCTGATAATTAATTGAAGCGGGAAGTCGATGTAGATAAGTAAGCAATAGGATACGTGATGTTATGGGCGCAGAGAAATTCACAATTTAGATTCACAAATTAGAAGAATATATTGGAGGAAAAAAAAAATCGAATCGAAGAGTACTTATCGAGAGGCACATTAAAATTGCACAATTTTCAGAAATTAATCAAAGTTTATGTTGGGGAGCTTTTTAACACCATAAGTTCTGTTACAAGTGCAAAACTTTATAAAAACAAAATAACAAATTATTTTGGACTAGCGTTTATAAAATTTGTTTGATAAGCATTTAA
The DNA here is from genome assembly GCA_945910035.1 of Brachypalpus laphriformis. Taxonomy (NCBI): domain Eukaryota; kingdom Metazoa; phylum Arthropoda; class Insecta; order Diptera; family Syrphidae; genus Brachypalpus; species Brachypalpus laphriformis. Next base: position 207,325,133 of record OX246753.1, read on the forward strand.
AAAAAGGCGGTTTATTTAAAGTGCTTTAGCTTTTGCCTTAACGCACGTCTCGCATGCTGTGATCGATCACTGGGTTACAGAGGCACCCACGATATCCAGGGTTATGAACAGCGCTGCTGTAGTTAAAACACTTTTGAGGCTCTCCAAATTTGAGTGAAGTCTCTTGCAGGCCGCACGTTCCAACACTAACCACAAAGAATAATCCAAAAGATTCTAATCTGGGCTTCCTGAAGGTCAATCTTTGAATACAATAAAAACAGGAATGTTGATTCTAAGCCACTGCTGAGTTGGTTTGGCTTTATGTGCTGGAGCAGAGACTTGTTGGAAAACCCATCTTGCCCTATTAAAAACGGTGTTCATAAAGCCTTTAGAAACGCCTTCTAGGACTTCTTCTTAGTACACGTTTGTCCCAGTTTTGACTATTTTTTCACAAAAATGGAGAGCAGTAATTGCTTGACGGGATACCCCCACTAAATCATTACCGAACCAACATGGTGGCCGCCGAGCTGAACTCTAGGAACTATTTTTTTTCCGCGTGCGAGTAAAAGAGTCGCTTGCATCTTTCAAGCCTAATTGCTTAAAATGCTTTGATGTTGACGACACATGAACGCTATGACAGCAATACGATTTTCTTTCATATCCAACTTCGTGATAAACCATCAATAGCTGAAACCGAACTGGGTGATATTTATTGTGTTTTGTAGTATGTACATTTAGATACATATCCAAGAGAATGGAAAAACGCCAAAATCATTCCAATATGTAAAAACCGACCGCTTTCGTAATATAGGCTTCATGTTTCCCTTTTTATACAAGACATCTTTAAATACTAGTCAATCCCATTTCTGCCTAAGCCCCGTTAACAGCTTTTTTACAAGTATGTGGAAAACGAAATAAAGACGTCGGTAGATAGCAAAGATATTACTTCTATAACTAACTGAACTTCTCAAAAAGGTACGATACCATCAACCATTAACAGTTCATTTCAGCAATATTATGAAAGTGATGACACTGCCAAGTCATCGGCTGCTTAACATAGTTGCCACATTCCTTTTTTTTTTGTTCTTTAGTGAGTGGCGGAGGCTAAGTAATAAACATAGCGTTTGGCTACCGGATGACTGGATGAGAACACTGCAAATTGGAAAAGGGCTACGCAGATCTTGCTGGTTAAGATCGAGGCATCCATATTAACAAAATTCACGGAAGGTGCATTCCAGGTGCACCTATAGGATTCTTTAACATGATTTTGTAGTTTTCTGGTACAGGGCCCAGAACTGAATTATTCTATATAATAAAAATACTTCATTATCAAATTTGATGTATCATATGTACGTATTTTTCTTGCTACTGCAAATAAAACGATTATTTAATTTTAACTCATAATTCACATCTAAATTAATATTAAAAAATTAGCAACATCTTATAGAATATATTAATCGTGAACTAAGTCAATAAGGTTGCCCTTCTTTCATTTCTCTATTGTAGGCCCTTTTGTTCATTGCACGAACACTGCTTCTTTGCAATGTGTCTATAGATTTTTATAATTAAAAGAACAGAATGGTTACAATCCTTCTGAAATAGATCGTATGATACCCTATCGCTTATGATTTAACGACGGCATATTAAAGTGGGTGTGGAATTGTGTAATGAGATGTGCCTACTTTCGTTTACTTTCAGAGATTTCATTGAAATCTTTATTTTTAAGAAACCGCCTCAAAAAAATTGATGGATGGATGGATTGAATTGATGAATGCGCCGTAGCGCAGTGGTTAGAGCTCTAACCGCAGAAAACACTAACAAGTTTTTTCACGGTTCCACGTCTCGCAAACGTTTGACAAACATCCGAGAGTACTATCATTACGAGAAAGCTTCTCAAAAAAACAAAACAAAAAAAAAATGCCCTTCGGATACGCACAAAAATGTAGGTCCCTTCCATGCGTGCGAAAAGGCGAAAAATATAATGCACACAATACGAGTGGTTGCGAGAGACTAGGCCTAGGCACTTAATGAGCTGTTGCGCCAAATATATATATATTATTATAAAATATATGAACGGAAGAGATCAACATCTACACATTTTGCCAACTCTTTTTTTACATACATACATACATACATACATACATTTTCAATGGCCCGCTAATCTTTCATGAGGGTCGCGGGGGTAGGATGCTTAGGTGGACCCTCCATCCTTCTCGATCCTCCGTCATTGACTCCAACTCATCTAGAGAATTCCCTAGACGGCTCCAGGAGAGATGGCTGATTTGGTTTAACCATCTATTTCTAGGCCTACCTGATGGCATGGCAATCATTGCACGCCTTAGAAGCCGGTCTGCGGACATGCGCACTACTTGACCATACCATCGCAAGGTAGATCGTTCCGTTCGGAGAAGTAGCTACTCAACATTGAGCGCCTCGCGTACTCTGGTGTTGCGCACTCGATCCCTACGAGTTATTCCAGCAACACCGCGAGGAACCCCATTTCGGCAGCTTGTATCCGCGATCTTATTCTTTTGGTCACTACCCAAATTTCATGACCATAGGTGAGAGTTGGAACATACACCGAGTTAAAAACCGATAGCTTAGCTTGAACACTAAGTTCGGCCTTCCTTAGAACAGAATGGCCAAACTCTCTCAAAATTGATCTAACCTGGCCAATTCTACAGGATAAATCGGCATTACTCTTCCCATCACTCGTGAATAAGACCCCGAGGCACCTAAACTTATCCACCTGCTTCAATGGGACTCCACTAATATGCAGAGTGCACTGAATGGTTTTTTTCCGATTTGTTCACGTTGATCCTCATTCCAGCATCACCACAAACGGCTACAAACCTTTCGAGTGCTCGCTGAAGTTCGGTTTGAGAGGGTTCAAGGATGACCAAATCATCCGCAAAGAGAAGATGACTAAGCCTTAGGTCTCCCACTTTGAAACATTGCCCGCCACGGCTGCGCTGCAACACCCAACCCATATATACAACTATAGCTGACCCGTGCTCGCCTTGCTTCGCCCGCAATTTGGTTAGCACTGATTTAATTGTTAAAATATAGTAACCAAATATAAATAATATATAAAGTCAGTCCGATCATTTGCAAAAGCTTGTGTGAACACTACTGCGAAGGCATAACACTGGCAGTAGCTTGGTCATGTGGCTGGAAAAAATTGTTCGCTCTGTTGATGATGATTTGCCCTTGACATCGATTATCGGGAAAAAAGTACTGTGAATCAGAAGCAATGACAATAATAACAAAAAAATCTCCCCAGTTATCTGGACGCCACCCCCGGAGAATAGCTGAAGCATAAACAACTGAGCTTCAAAAACCACTACACCAAAATCTTTCTCTCTCTCTCTATCCATCCTTTCCAAACGCCCGCACTGTGTGTAAACATGTTAAAGGTATTCATAACCCTTTGAGTGCGCGCAAATTATAAAAAAAAAAAAATAAATACTGAAACTAAATTGTAGCTTCCCCATCAGAGCACACATAATCTGGCACACATCACACAACCACTCAAACAGGTATAACAGAAAAGTAAACCAAAGAATATAAGAATAAAGGTACCATACCATCCCCCTACCGTCAGCCAGTCTATTCTGCTCTTAAAAATTGAGAAGAGACGGCGAAAGGAGAATAAAAAAGTTAATAAACTCCTCCATTGAGCGCAGATTCGAGATCATGATCAAGGAAGAATTAATAATTTGGTAGGGGAGGCACTCTCTCGCTAAGATACAATTTGCACAGCACTAAGTGATGATCAGTTGACAGTTCGGTCCCGCTCAAAACGCGAACATCACAAACCATTCTCTTTAGGCACGATGGTACCACAAAAAAATCTATCAGCGACTTCTGTTGAAGACTCTGACGGTACCACGTGTATTTGTGAATGTCTTTGTGTGGAAAAATAGTGTTCATGGTGGATACGCCATTTTCACAACAAAAATCCAACAACTTCTCTCCGTTCGCGTTTTGATCAAGATCGTCGTTCCTCCCAATCACACTCCCTCATGTCATAACATCTACACCCACGTGAGCAATGAAGTCACCCATCAGGACTAAAGAATCCACATCTGCAACCTTTTCAAGGCAGCATTAACTTCACCTAAGAAACCTGCATACCTTGACTGAAAGTTCGGTGCATACACCTGCACCAATGCCAGCGTTGATCTTTGAAGCTTGAGCTGTAAGATCCCAACTCTCCCTCTTAATGGTATCCACTCCAATACTCTGTCTGTCAACCTGGGACTTGTGAGTATCCCCACGCCCACCCGAGCAGAAATTGAGGGTGCGACTCCTGACAGAAAGAGCTTGCATCCATCTGAAAGGTCAACAGTTTTAGAACCTCACTGGTTTGTTGAAGAGACGCCAACTATATCTAGTCAACTTTTAACAGCATCCCCAACAAGCTCAGGTCCTTCACTGTGAGCGATGAGACGTTCCATGTGCCTATTCTAAGTCGATTCCGTTGTCGAAATTCAGAGAACCCATGCCCTTATCGGTGCACAGCGTGCTCACACGTTGACACCCGTAATGGTTCGCGAGACCATTGACAGGAGGCTCGTAGCCATTTCGGGTTATACCTGACCGGCTGACGAGCGGGACAGTGCCGACCACCAGACGATCGCATACTGACACCCTTCAAGCCTGGCTCCAAAGGACGCCCTGGCTTACCAGGTTTGGCAATATCCGAGGCTCGTTTACCTATTCTTGTCGGGGTGTGCGCTTTGTTAGCCGTGACTGGATTGTATAGATGGGACTATCTATTTCAGTTACCCCATCTGCACATCCCAGTCACGTTGCCGTTTGATCTCCATCCGCTCTACATGACCCAGCGATCTTAATTGCTCCATGCGAACTCTTCTAGCTAAGGGTTTTGCTACTAAATTGCCTTCTTAGCCCCTTCATACTTAACGCGCTAAGTCTAAAGGTTTGATTCTTTGTAGACGGCGTAGTAAATTTATTTCATCCAAAACGTGGAGGACTGTAATATTAACGTGACTTTCCAGTCGACTTTTATGCTTTCTCGTGTAGTTTTTGATTTCGTCTTCGATTGTTTTCATGCCATGATGTGGATATCGCTATTTCTGATATACCATGGTGCATTTACAATACCTCTTAGCACTTTGTTTTCAAAAAATTTAAAATTTTAATGATACTAAATTTGGTACGATCCCAGATTTGTATACCATATGTCCATACAGGCCTTAGCACTTGCTTATATAAAAGCTGTTTGTTCTCTATATTAAGCTTGGAATATTTTCCAGGTGACCGATATATTTCTCTATATTTATTATCTAGTTCTTTGCATTTTTTCTTTACGTGCGTTTTCCATTTCAGCTTTGTATCAAGTGTCATTCCAAGATACTTAGCCTCGTTTGCGAACGGAATTTGAACCGAGTTTGTAAAAATCGGCAAATTATTTATTTTCTTATAAGTAAAATTTATTCTATCCAAAGCTTCTTGGAGTTTTTCTGTAGTATTTTCGACCGTGTTACCTACTGCCAAGATAGCAGTGTCGTCGGCAAATGTAGCTAGCTCAGTGCCTTCTACTTGCGGTATATCACGAGTGTATAATAGATATAAAACTGGATCAAGAACGCTTCCTTGCGGCACCCCAGTCATTATTTCTTTAAAATCTGAATATTCGTTTCCACATTTGACGCGGAATAGTCTATTCGTAAGGTAGTTCTTCAAAATATTATAAAGGTGCTCTGGCAGAACTTGTCGTAGTTTAAACTTTAAGCCTTCGTGCCAGACCTTGTCAAAGGCTTGAGAGACGTCAAGGAATACGCTTGAACTAATCTTTTTTTATTCAAGAAATTGTTCGATTACATGTGTTACTCTATGCACTTGCTCAACTGTAGAATGCTTACTTCTGAATCCGAATTGATGATCCGAAATGAGATTCCTTTCTTCTATAACCGAATGTATTCGCCTAATCAACATTCTCTCGATCACTTTGGATATAATTTCTTATTACACTGTTGGGTATACCATATACGATGTATTTATATTTTGAATAAGAGCTTCTCTATCAAACGGTTTAAAAGTTTCTTCCAGGTGGGCGGCAAAAACTTGCGCTTTCTCTTTATCATACCTGGCCCATTCCTCTTGATTTTGCTTAATTGGTGCAGCTTGAATTTGAGGGTTTTTAATACCTTTTATAGCCTTCCAAAATGAGTAATTAGAATCTTTTTCTGCCGTTAAACTTGCTAAGTAAGTTTGCATTTCATTATTCTTAAGGTCTTTAATAGATCTTTTTAGTAAGTTGCACAAACTGCTAATATGTGCATTATGTTGCGGATCCCGAGTTTGTTGCCATCTTTTGCGTGCTTTTCTCTTCTCCTTAATCATCTCTTTTATTTCCTGTGGATAAGTTTGAATGTAACTGGCCGGAGTTCTCTTTGGTTTGGGAGTATTCTTCCACGCGGCATCCTGTAAGATTTCGACGAAGCGATCAACTTCAGCTTCAAGTTCATGGGGCATTTTAAGTGATACGCTTGGCCCAATATTTGCTTCAACATCTTTTTCAAGGTCATCCCAATTAGTCTTCGCGTTGGTTAATCTGGCCGGTCCTACTTTTTCAATCAGAGCTTCGCTTATCGTCATAATGATTGGAGAATGATCAGAGAAGAGATCAAAGCTTTCTTCAACTTTTATACAGTTGCCAGATATTCCTTAAACATCAAAGAAATCGATCACATCTGGTATCTTATTTCTATCAGTCGGCCAATATATTGGTTTACCCGTCGAGTAAAAATCACAACTGAATTGCATACCTGCATTATAGAGCTTTCTACCTTTCTGAGAGGCTTACCTTGAGCCCCAGAAGGGGTGTTTCGCGTTGAAGTCGCCACCAATAATAAAATTTGGGTTAAGGAAGTTGAAGATGTTTGTGAAATCACTTTCTTCAAGTTTATATCGCAGTGGACAATATATAGACGAAATGTTGAAAGCAAAATGTCTATTTCTAACACGTACCGTGCTTACTTGCTTCTAATTCAATCTTTATTTCTGCTGAGTGTTCGATAGATTATTTTATAAACAAAGATGATCCGCCTCTGGCTCTTTCCGATGGGTGAAAGGCGTGATACACGCTATATCCCCTTATCTTAATATTCGATTGCTTTGTCAGATGAGTTTCACAGACTAAGCATATATCTATATCTTTTTCTCGTATAAATATTTCTAACTCGTCGAGTCTTTATATGAGCCCGTTGGCGTTCCATGTAAGAATTTTAAGCGTTTCTTTCATAGTTTGGTTGATGTGCGCTTGTTATGAATGTTGTTTTCTAATGCAACTAGTCTCTCGAAAATAAGTTTGTTTGTTTTACATTGCTCTTCAAGTTTCGCAAGAATTAGAGACAAATCATGGGATACATGATCTTGTGAGCTACCTCTATCACCGTTTTCCAATATCGCAATATGAGCAGGAGTCTTTGCATTAAAGTTTGGATGGTTTCTTGCTTTGATCTTTCGTGAGTTGTCGGTCATATATTTGCTATTAGCTGTCATAGCCGCTTGAGCATAAAACTGCACGCCAATATTCCAAGATTTTGCTTCTGCCACCTTTTCTTTACTACGTTTGGGTTTTTCTTCATTTCATTTCATTTATGGGTCTGTTCTTAATTGGCTTCGGATTCGGCCGCATGGAATTTTTAAGCGTATCGCGCCTTTTTTCGAGCTCTTTCGCCCCTTCGCAACCTCTATAGTTCGGAGGATGTTTTCCTTTGCAGTTTATACAAGTGGCTGGGGTTTACTTATTTAGCTGACACTCTACCGAGAGATGTTGACCTGCGCATTTGACGCATCGCGGTTCTTTCTGGTAGTAAGTCTGAGTGTGATTGAAACCTTGACAGCCCTTACACTGCGGGATCGATCTGGAGCTCTTACGCATAGGTTCGATTCTGACCACGGTGTTTAAAATAGTCTTAATACCATAAATAACATCTTTTGTTTCGTCTTTATCGAAGCTTAGCAGGAATTGTGGAAGTCTACGCCTTACCATTTTTTCCTGATTTCCCTCCGACTGTTGCTTGTTGAATTTTAAAGCCTTTGTCTTGAAGGTTGTTTATGACATCTTCTTTGGTGCACGAGGGGTTGCGTCCCCTTGCTACAACACGCAGTGGTCTTTCTAACTTATTTTCATAAGTATACCACTGAATCTCTTTGGCATTCAATTTTTGCGATACTGATCGGTAACCGTCGGCATCATCGACATTGATTTTCCACATATTGTTTCGCAGAGATGTCACCTTAAACTTCGATGCCACAGTTCCTTTAAGGAGGCAATGCAACTTATTGTAGTCCGTAATTCCAACGACGTTTATCGGTGGCGGAGGACGTATTTTTTTTTCTTGCTGCTTTTCCTGTAACTCCTTACGCTTTTCATCTTTTTGTGGCTCGACTTCCGGTTTGGAACCAGCTTTGCGTTGTTTGATAGGTCGTTTCGGGTGTAAAGTTCATAGTTGAATCTTCTCCTCCATATACCCCCAATGCAGATAGAGCCAACACTCCGCAGAGGAGAGGTTTTTTGCTATCCATATTTCTGTTATTTTTCTTACTTTTGTGTTTGTGTGTATAAGATGTTTTTTTTTTTAATGAGTGAATGGCGTTGAGGTTTATCACTTGATAGACCCCAGTATCTTGAAGGCCATGCCGTTGGTGGTGTGCATATTTTCTATGAAGACCGTTGAACCATACCCCACTTACTGACTACCATAGTAACTTAAGAGGCAGCCAAAAAATCTATATAAATAAAAATGAAATGCTGTTCGTTGGTCATCGCATCACTTGAGAACGGCTAGACCGATTTGGCTCATTTTCTTTTGAAATGTTTGTAGAAATCCGAATAAGGTTTTAACGAAAAGAAAAATTGGAAAAGTTGCCCGGAAAATTGGAAAATTCGGCAAAAACTGAAAGTACTTTTTTTCTATGGAAAAAAATGTGTGTACCTATGTTTGTATGCTATGGACTCGGAAAACACGTACTTGATTGAGCTCAAATTTTCAGTCAATCTTCGGTATTGGCCCAAAAGTATTCCTGTGAAGTTTGGTCAAAATCAATCCACTACTTTAGTATTACAGTACTTTAGTACTAAAAAAACAATTCTCTTTTGTTAGTCGCAGCAAAGCACGACGGATACCATCAGTCCAGCAGTTTGCTTACTACTTTAGTGTTATATATATTTAAGGCAGGACCACTTACCCACTGTTGGTCGGCATAAAACTCTTCTCAAATAGACTTAGCCCCAGGCGTCTGCCTTACAGTTGTTGTTCCAGGCGCCTGCCTGACAGTTGTTGCCCCAGGTGCTTGCCTGACACTTTTTTTTTTTTGCTAGGGGCAGCAACGCTCGCCGGGTACCCGATAGTCATATATATAATAGATTATATTCGGATCAATGAAACGATGGCGGACAAGTGTCAGTTTTGAACCATTCATTTTTCTCTAAAATTACATACTTGTGAATGAAAGGATAAGGACAAAAGCTGTGACGTAATATTAGATAGAATGCAAACCATATCGGATTATGATTGTTGAAGAAAGACCACCGAAACAAATTGTAATAGTAGTCAGAGTTTGTCTGAAACGACATAGGCCAATGTTTACTTGCACCTGGAAACTATTTGCTTTCACTGCAACAGTACCCACTATAACATATCCTTCCAATGCAGCATACCAATTTGAAATAATTGCTTGGAAATAATCCAAATAAGCAACAAACGAGATAGCAATTCATTTCAAATTACGCGCCGTTCGCAACAAATTTTCACATTACACAACATTGCGATAATTTCATTCCCATATGCTCAGCGATCTGCTCCGTGCCACGTTTACATTCCATAATTTGATGTAAAACTAAATAACTCGGGAGCCGATAAAATCATCCACATGCTCCTCAATCCAACCCCGGCTGGCGCGTTTTCCCCAGTACTTAATTGAGCACAGCGAAATCACGTAAATTATCTCTGTATGAACGGGCTGCCTGCTTGGCTGCCGCATTGCTGCTGCTACAACAGTGCAACCACATAGCACCACACCTGATATTCGGGATGGCATGGCGGCTAATTGAACGGAACCACTCGCAACCCGATGCCTGGTCGGATAGTAAACTACGATAAACATTTTAATTCGAATTCAATGTGCCAGATACTTTCAGTCACCCACCCCCTCTCTTGGTCTATGGTTGATAATGTGCCATTGCACCGCTACGAAGTAGCTACTACATATACCACTAACTATTATGGCCGTAATTCCGTTTAATAAATATTATTAGTTTTAATTTGAAGTAATTGTGAAGTTATTAGTTCAATCTGATCGGAATAGCTGAGTGGAGACTGAAATGTGGATGTGAGTTGTGGCTGAGGCGGTATTCAACAACGGCTCTGCTAATTGGCACTGGAGCTGGCTCTTCGACCAGTTCCTGCCACTACGTGTGTATGTTCTGGCGAAGAGAAGTAGGTTGGCAATTGAACGACTAAGTTATTTAGGAATGCGCGTAATGAAGAAATTTTACATCGAAAATTACCGTAATTTCAAAACGAGATTGAATTGATTATTATCAAAGGACGATGGCCTAGTAGCTAGTTAGAAATGCACATAGTTGAGAGGGCTCTTCGGCGAAGTTTCACACATGCAAGCCACATGTAATTGAGTTATTAATTTGATTGGTCACCATGTAATTTGTTAAACGTCGATAAATATGGAATGAACTGTTACCCACTCTTACCGCCCTACTGTAAAGTAATGTTCATTTGCTAACGGTTGTAATAATGGCCACCGTAAGCATACCACCTACATATACTCGTACATAATTTATTTAGAACGTTGACTAGCTCTTTAACATGGCTAAGCCGCCGTGATGCTTATCCATCAGAAAGGGATGTCACAGCTAGGGCCGTTCCTGTCCGAATGATCACGGGTGCTATCAAGTAGACCTGTAGAATCTTTAGTACAAGTACCAGTGCAAGTACCAGAACAGGGTAGTCGTATATACGAAAAAACCGAACAAATCGGTTACGGATGATTTTACTGTTGACGACAGAAGTAAACGTAAAAAGGACAACGATCTTCGTGTCTGCACGTGGAATGTAAGGTCCCTATAAAAACGACGTGTAGCCGAACAAATTACGGACGCCCTAGACTGCTACAAAGCAGACATCACGGCCATCTAAGAAGTGCGATGGAATGGGCCGTGCAAAAGGAAAATGAAAAACTGCGACATCTACTACGGCGATTGCTACAGATAACAAGGATAACATCTATTCGGGTGCGGATATGTCATTGGAGGCAGACTTAGACAAGAAGTCTTGAGTTTCCGGTCGGTATGTGAACGAGCGCCTCATGACTATTCGTATCAAGGCTAAATTCGTAAACATTAGCTTAATATGCGCTTACGCCCCTCACAAGAAGATGGACGACGCGACGAAGGATGACTTCGGATAGCTCTTGGACAAGACGCATAAGCAATGCCCGAGCTACGACGTTAAATTTCTCCTAGGTGATTTTAACGTAAAGTTAGGACAGGCGGACGTCTTTAGTAGCGTGGTCGGAAAGCACAGTATGCACGACATCACATCCGACAACGGACTCAGGCTAGTCGACTTTCCGGTGGGACGGAACGTTGTCGAAGCTAGTACGCGTACACGTCTCGATATTCACAAGGGAACATGGCTCTCCTTTGATCGAAAAACTGTCAACCAAATCGATCACATTGCGATCGATGCTTGGCACTCTTCTAGTATTCTGGCTGTCCGGACTTTCCGAGGAGCCAACGCGGACTCGTATCACTAGCCAGTTGTAGTCAAGGTACTGATGCAGATATTCACAAGGGAGAGAAATAAACGAATTACTGTGAGGAAGTTTAAAGTCGGACGGCTAGAATCGCAAGAGACTGCCAGGCCTTTGCCGATCGAGTTTCTTTTATTCTTAATCTGAGTCCTATGCCACCAGCAGAAAATGCGGAAGACCAGTGGCAGCGTTGCCAACAAGCCACTTCAACCTCGTGCTGGAACAGATAGTGCGCAGAGCGGGCGTTAACACGGAAGCAACTGTCGTCTGTCAAGTTGCTGGGGTACTCAGATGATACTGATATCATCGAGAGATCTTAACGTGGCGTTATAGAGTCATTTAAGGCAATTGCAGATCAAGCTAGACAAGTTGGTCTTGAAGTAAATGAAGACAAGACCAAATACGAATGGGGAAACAAAGGTCACAACACACCACCCAACGTACAAATCTGGTACAAAGATGGCTTCAAATTGGAAAATGACAATACCGTAGCTAAAGTCTATGTGTCCAACTTACAACATGCGACAGTGCTTTGTAAATCACCTACCATCTTCCAAGCAGAGGTCCCTGCAATTCGGAAATGCCTGCGGAAAAACACTAATGGAATCCGCATCTGTATCCCTTCGGACAGTCAGACAGGGCCCTTAATTTCTATACGATAGTGCCAAAGCTTGTATGGGACTGTCTCGTGCCCGCAAACTAGCTAACCATAACATGGATCCCTGGACACGAAAGCGATTAGGGAAACAAACGAGCAGACTGTCGGGCGAAGAAGGGCGCTGGACACCTACTCATCGGCCCCTAATACAAACGAAAAAGTTCATAAAACCAACCAGCAAAGAGGATATCCAAACTCTTACGGGGTACCTAAACGGACATTATCCACTCAGGTATTATCTGAATGAAATAAAACTAGCAGATGTGCAGACTCTGTGGGGAACAAAGAGAAACAGCAGAGCACATTCATTGTGAATGCCTAGGAGCCGAAAAGAAGCGGTTACTCCATCTAACGTGGGTCTCGATGGACCCAGCGGAAACCTGGAACCCAAGGCATTACTGAGGTTTATGCAAAGTCTCAAATTTGCTTCTGGTTAACCATTGGGCCAGTACAATAGATCTTATTGGCCGCAGTGCACTTGAACCCTAAACATAAAATCGTCGCGAACGTCTGACAAACATCCGAGAGAATTGTTGTTACTAAAAAGTTTCTTTCGGATACGGCACACAACTGTATAGTGGGAAATACACGATAAAATCGTCGTACCGACTTGTCTTGTACTGACATCGACCCAACTGTTGCATGCAGCACACCCATTATACAATCTGCGTACGATTTGCGCACAACCACACATTTTATTCAGTTCTTTTACACATACATACACACCATATAATTTCCATACAATCTGTGAATGTGACAGCGGTTGTACAGTGAAGATCAGGCCACCATACGACATCGGTAAAACGATCGGCTGTGTGGATACACACGGTACAATTATCGTATACAACACCAAAGTTGTCAAACCCTTGGTACAACAGTTGTATCGTGTACCACCATCCCACCTAAGAGGGATGCTTCCATTCGTGCGAAAAAATAACGCACACAACACTAATGGTTGCGACCTAAGGCCTTTATGTTGCGCCAAATATGTATGTATGTATGATTGGAGAAAAGCAATAGCAATATGAGCATTATTGAGACCCTTGAAAATTTTCCAACTTTGGTCCGTAATTTTATCAATTCACACAATCTTTTTCTATGCTTATCAAAACACTGCTAATATGTAACATGAAGGCAAGGAGCTTGGCATAATTTCTACATTTCAGTTATTTTTTTCAGATAAGAAAACACAATCCTGACGAAAAGTTGGAGAAACTAAGTTTCGCAAATTTATATGTATTAGTAAATTATCACATCCCACTAGTTCTTACTACATAGTGTACCTATATACACGTAAACTTTCCAAAGCAGAAGTCGCTTTTACATGTCAGAATACGCCATGTTGGATTTTTACTGATTTTTCTCGTAATTATCACCTTAAACACTATCAACCTATGTTCCAAATTTTAAAGCCCTAATTCGATTCGGAGTCAGTGAATGCCTAAAATTATGATTTTTGGACACTCGTATTTTGAAAACTATTCCACCATGAGATTTTGGAATACTTCTTTTTGGTAACCTTAACACCAGCGCGGCCGGTGTTGCGAAAACTTGGCCGGGCGCACTGTGTGAGCTCAGATAATTCTATCTGAGTCATTTCCTTATATCCATAGCCATGAACGAAACGTCGAAGTAAGATCCAAAGCAGTTTGGCTTTAGATCAGGCAAATCAACTGAGGGTGCCCTATTAAAGTTTTGTAGCTTTACTTTATGACAGTTTAAATACAAAAAACTCACTGCTGCTCTATTCATTCACATTACTAAAGCTTTTGACACTATAGACTATGATATATTACTATTAAAACTAAGTAAAGCCGGTTTCAGAGGGCTCATACTTAATTGGTTTTCTTTATATCTCAAAAACCGAATACAAGTGGTTAGGTTTCGAGATAAATTAAGTCAAAGCTCAGACTTTAGCATTGGGGTTCCATAAGGTTCAGTTATTGGTCCCATTCTTTTCCTGATGAAAGGAAGTCAGACAGGATTTGCCGATGCCGATGATAAGGCTTGCTATTACTCAAACTTCTCCGATTTAGACCTATTTACCATTATCTGGCATTCCGGCATTGGTTCGATATGCATAAACTAGTCATAAGCGATAAAACCAAACTGATGAATCGTAATCTGTCCAGTAATCCTATCTTATTTCCAAATTTAAGCTACTATAGCACCAATTGCCGACACATCCTACTAAGCCTGGTTACTTGTGGTAAAAATAGTTGTTCCAGTACACTTAATAAGGATGTTAGCTGCTCCCGCAAATGTTATATTATTGAAAAAGTTCCAGTTTTTAAGTACTTGCGTCTTGAAATTGATAGCGAACTGAATTGGGGTGCACAAACTGCTTCAGTTAAAAAGTTTATGCTTAAAACCACGCCCATAAGGTGCCATTTAAGATTATTCTGTTCATATAAACTTCTAGAAACTATTTATTATGGTCAGTATAGTCTAAGTTGCAATATAGTTTGGTTTGCTGGGGCGGTACTCACGGTAATAAAATTCAACCTCTGATTATTACCCAAAAGCATATTATTGGACTAATCTGGCGATAGGGACGTATGGCAAATAGCTTTCCGCTTTTTTACAGCTCAAGCATACTCCTCTTAAGCACCTTTATTTTTATAAAGTTCTAAAAATTGTTTTTTTAAGAAGTTGTAATGGTTGGTAGGACAAAATATATGGGAAGCGTGAAATGTCGTGGTGATAAAGAATAAACATGGGGGAATGGGATATAAGATTTGGATCAGTGGATAGGAAGAGGAAAAGAATCTATCGCCAAGTCTAGAGCGGGTGCATGCCTTGCTAGTCTCGGCTTGAGCTCGACGGAGGGTGGATTCTTGACCTAGAGCATACTTGTGTCCCCATTACACAAAAAAAAGTGCATGCGAAGATAAAAGAAAATAGGAAAAGATAAAGATACAATGAGATGTTAGAGAAAAAAAAAATGCCGAAAGATAAAAAAAAGGGGTACCTAACACTACTACGGGAGGAACATGTGTTTGTCCTCCTAGCGGGTCTTCACCCTACCCAGCCATGTGCCATCGCCCGCTGGTGTGTTCTTGGCACCCAAAAAGGAAATGATAACTCCTTCACTTACTGCGTGGACCAGCTACCCTGCCATTAAAATGAGACACTCAATTTAAATAGCCTTACGCTGGCATTATAACAATTTTATTAATATTTTCAGTCACTTAAACTAAGTAGCATCTTAAATGACAATTTACGAAAAAAAAAATTTAAGGTCTAATAGAATAATCACAGTATATATATGAGATATAAGATACAAGGTATTGGATATAAGAAATTGAACAAAAAATTAACTTTGCGGATATTATGGAGGGAGGTAGTATCTACACAGAAGTGATAGCCCACCCAATTAATACTATTTAAATTGTTATAAGATGTGTAGAGTTGTAGGTAATGCTATAGATTATAGAAATATTTGCTTACCTGTGCATCCGCGTCGTCAGGCCTGTCGATGGGATTTGCTGGTGCAGGTGGATTATATTAATCACTTTTATTTCAGTTATATATATATATATATATATACAAGTAAGAAGGGAGGGTTTTAACCTACCAAGTAAAATAAAAAAAATTAAAAGACACACTTTCTTCAAAGATTCCGTAGATAATTAATCTTACGCTACATTGAACAGAAAATAAAAAAAAAAAGAAATAGCAAAATAGATAATATAAAAAAAAATATCTAATAATAAATGCTACTGCTGCTGCTCGATAAGTCCCTGTCCCATCGGTATCTCCACTTCTAGCTGGTGGTCTACTGCCACGTCAAATATGCCGTCGATTTCCAGAACCTTACTTTCTCGTCTTTCTTGGCCTGATCTCACTGATAGGGTTTGATCGCCTTGGTACGCGTTTTGGTACAAAACCACCGCTATACCAGTAGAAGCGAGTACACTAAGCGACTTTTTTTCTTTTTGTTCTTTATGTTTTGTTTTTCCTTTTCTTTTTAGCTTGTAGTTTTCCGCGGTTTGCTAGTTACTTTGGCCACAGGTGGTAAAATTAACGAGAGGGAATTTTTTGGGTTTTTTTGTTTTTTTTTTTTACTTTCGCGAAGGGACTTTATCCCTAGCTTATGACACTGTCCCAAAATCGGTTAGCGGATTTTTCTCCGATGTTAGCCATATGGAAAGAGTGTGGCTTGCGGATCTCTCGCCTGATCAGCGGTAAAGAGCTATGGCGTGATGGTCCCTTCTTGCCCCGTCGCATGATTCCTCTCTCCAGAGACCACAGCACCAGACTTGGAGCATTATCGACCATAGATCGGATGTTTTTACCGGTCTATCGTCCGATCATCTTTATGTGCATAGGTACGCTGTGGTATGGGGTGATCAGCTTCAAAAAAAAAAACTTCTTTGTTATTTGGGTTGATTATGTACCAAATCTGGTGCGTGCGTACTCTAGCGAAGCTAGCATTGGGAGAAAACTGGTGGGTGGCGGGGAGACACCAAATTGAGGCAAGTGCAGAGCCCAACAAGAAAAATGTTTTTTTTTTTTTTTTTTTTTTTTCTGCCGAGAGCAGGTGAAAAATCTTCCAAAGACACCATAAGGACCGACCGCACGTGCTTATGGTAGTGTGAGATTTTTACTCACTAAAAAAACACCTCTCCTCAAAATTAATACTACAACTAAGCCAGTGCTTATCCAGTAGTTTTATTTTCGCTTACGAGAATCGTTATTCTAGAAAAAAGATGATCGTATGTGATTAAAAATAAATGTAGCACTTTAGACAGGCTAAATTCCAATGAAAGTTCCTGCCTTATTCACGACCTTCATATGCTATGACGCGAGGTCAAAAGGTTTTGTCCTTTGAAGACGACGAATTGAATTGTTCGCGTCAAGTAGTTGAGTGATAGTACGGTTACAATGGCCGTGAACACGATCTTTGTGTTTACGCGCAAATTTTGTTATCTCTTCGACGACGCTGGGAATTCCCAGATCCCGATGAATATCTTCAGCCTGATTGGACCCTATCAGTGCGGTTTCAGGCCAGGAAAGTCCACCATCGATCAAATCTTCACACTTCGGCAGATCCTGGAGAAAACCCAAGAATTCCAAATCGATACTCACCACCTCTTTATCGATTTCAAGGCCGCCTATGACAGCATCTATAGAGAAGAGCTTTATAGAGCCATGTCTAGTTTTGACATCCCTGCCAAACTTGTCCGCCTGTGCAGGCTGACGATGGAGAACGCTCGCTGCTCCATCAAGGTCGGTAATGACTTCACCGAGACCTTTGATGTCAAAAAAGGCTTTAGACAAGGTGACGCGCTGTCATGTGACTTCTTCAATATTGTACTTGAACGGATTGTGCGGAACTCACAAGCCAACACCGGAGGCACAATCTATTACAAGTCTGTACAGCTGCTTGCATACGCCGACGATATAGACATTATCGGAAGATCTCAGCGGGCTGTCACCGGTGCTTTTGCAAGCATTGAGGCGGAAGCGGCCAAAATGGGTTTTGGCGATAAACGAGGGCAAAACCAAGTATATGCTGTCAACTAGAAGGGAAAACCAACATCGACGAATTGGACAAAACGTCACCGTGGGCAGCTATAACTTCGAGGTAGTAAGGGACTTTGTCTACCTTGGCTCTGCTATAAATTCTACTAACAAAATCAGTGCAGAAATCAATCGAAGAATAACTCTTGCCAATCGCTGTTTTTTTGGGCTTATAAGGCAATTTAACAGTAAAGCCCTATCTCGAACAACTAAGGAGACTCTATATAAGACCTTGATCATCCCAGTCCTGCTTTACGGCGCTGAAACATGGACTTTATTAAAAGAGGATGAAGATATCCTTGGTCGCTTCGAGAGAAAAATTCTTCGTAAGATTTTCGGTCCCGTTTGCGTTGACGGGTTTTGGAGGAGAAGATTCAATCACGAACTATACGAGCTGTACAGCGACATCGACCTAGTCAAAAAACTATATTGGACGTCTGAGATGGCTAGGACATGTAGAGCGAATGGACACCAACGCTCCGGCCCGCAGAGTCTTCGAATCTAACCCCGAGGGACGACGCAGTAGAGGGAATTATCGCCGTAGGTGGCGCGCACAAGTTCAAGGGGACCTCGACCAACTTGGAGTGCGCAACTGGAGGCAATTAGCTAAAGACCGAGCTAAATGGAGAGGCTTGTTGGTTGAGGCCCAGGTTCACCCCGAACTGTAGCGCCACCTAAGTAAGTAAGTAAGATGAATATCTTCGTTACGTACATACCACGGTGCGTTAACGATCGTTCTAAGAACTTTATTTTCGAAAGTTTGTATGATGTTTCTATTGCTTTTCTTGGTACAACCCCATAGTTGTATACCATACGTCCACACTGGCTTTAGCACTTGCTTATAGATAAGCAGTTTGTTATGTAGGCTCAACTTCGAATGTTTTCCGAGTAGCCAGTACATTTGTCGGTATTTGTTTTGAAGTTCGTCGCGTTTCTTTTTCACGTGCGATTTCCATTTGAGCTTGACATCTAGAGTCATTCCTAGATATTTTGCTTCGTTTGCGTACGGTATTTGAGCCGAGTTTAGACATACAGGCAATCTATCCACTTTTTTGTACGTAAAGTTGACGTGAGTAGATTTGCTTTCGTTCAGCACAATACGCCAAGAATTCGTCCAAGCGTGGACTTTATTAATAGCATGTTGAAGCTTTCCGGTTGCTAAAAAAAAAAAAAAAACAAATATTTGGCGCAACAGCTCTTTAAAGTGCCAGGGCCTAGCTTCTCGCAACCACTCGTGTTGTGTGCGTTATATTTTTCACACGAATGGAAGGGACCTACAGTTTAATGCCGAATCCGAACGGGGATTTGAGAAGCTTTTTCGTGACAACAATACTCTCGGATGTTTGTCAGACGCTCGCGAGAGGTGGGACCGTGAAAAATACTTTTTGGTATTTTCTGGGATTCGAACTTGGAACCTCATGCGTAGTGATCCGACACACTAAACACTACGCCTCCGGTTGCTGCTTCAATGGTATCTCCCGTTGTCAATATCGCCGTATCGTCCGCAAACGTGGCGACGACACAGTTTCTTTCTTGCGGGATGTCACGCGTGTAGAGTACATATAGAAGTGGTCCAAGGACACTTCCTTGCGGGACTCCGGCTGCAATCTCCTTGAAGTCAGAGTAATCGTTTCCGTGCCTAACACGAAAGAGTCTCTCGGTGAGGTACGATCGTAAGATTAAAAAGAGCTGCCGTGGCAGTAGTCGTTGCAATTTATATTCCAAGCCTTCGTGCCAGACCTTATCGAAAGCTTGTGAGGCGTCAAGAAATACACCACAACAAATCTTTTTTTCTTCCAGAGCTTTCTCAATCACGTCAGTTATTTTGTGGACTTGGTCAATTGTAGAATGTTTAATTCTAAATCCAAACTGATGGTCAGGAATGAGACGTATTTCGTCGATTACGGGCTGTAGACGTTTGGAAAGAAGTTTTTCGAATATTTTTGAGATAACCGGCAATAGGGAAATAGGCCGATATGATTTCTTCTCATTTAGCGGTTTGCCTGATTTCGGGACCATTATAATCTCGGCGACTTTCCATTGCCTCGGAACATAAAGCAATCTGAACGAAGCGCTGATCAAATAGAGCAGTTTGATAATAGCTTTATTCGGCAATTCCTTGACTACCTGCGCTGTTATCAAGTCGTAACCCGGAGCTTTTTTTGTCTTTAAATTTTTAATCACTTCCCTCAGTTCAATCAATGCAACTTTTTTTACTTTAAAGTTGTCAGATGTCGTGACTGGGGAGTCGGGCGTTAACGAAGGGCCGTCGAACGGCTTAAACGTTTCTTCTAAGTGCAAGGCAAAAAGTTCTGCCTTTTCTTTGTCACTCTTGGCCCAGTTTCCATCGATTTTACGAATTGGTGGTGCTTGCATTTGAGGTTTCCGGATGCCTTTTAGCGCTTTCCGAAGCGAATAATTTGATTCTCTTTCACCGGAGAGATTTTCAAGATAGGTCGCTATCTTTTTGCTTTTAAATTCGCGAATACTATCTTTAAGGCGATTGCATAGTCGGTTAAGGACCGTTTTATGCTGCGGTGCACGAGTGCTTTGCCATTTCTTTCGTGCTTTTCGTTTCTCTCTCACCAGTTCAACGATTTCTCTGGGATACTTTTCGTTGCGGTTAAGAAAAATGTTGGTTAGATAATTGCTCGATTTGTTAAGAACTACGCTTGCCAGTTTAGCCGGGGAAGATAGCCAAAAGCCGCAGTGCGGAATCTGACCATTACAAAGCGGATACGCGCTAAATTGAAATCTAATTGACCACAGACTTCGTTGCTCCGATCAGTATCTGGCAACTATTCCACCGCATAACACAACCCATTTTTTTAACTTTTTCTCCTCATTAGCTCCAAGAATTTACAACAAATTGCCTGTTGCATTGAGATACGCAAGAAATTTTCTACTTTTTTTCACCGAGAAACTGAAAAATGGCTTTTTAACTTTAATCTAATATCTTAAGATAATTTTTGTAGTTGATAAAACTTCATTTAATTGCTGGTATTATTAAATTTGTTTCTTCCATATCATGATAACCCCACTACCACCTTTTTTCTAAAGTTTCCTTTTAATTTTTCTGATATGATACACTCGTCACTAGCTTTTTGAACTATAGAGTGTATCTATAATACATATTCTTCAATGACTAATGATAACCACTTTTAATACTTACTTTATTTCATTATTAATCTTTTTATGAGTTGTTACTATTCGAATTTTTGTATATACAATCTAGTAATCCATGTGTAATGTATTTATTGAATTGAAGAATAAAATGAAATACAAACGAAATGAAATAAAAAAATGTATGTGCTATTATTACCAAGTACTAACAGATACAATAAGACTTAAATCCTACACATTAATACAATATTACATGTAAATATGTACATTATACAAAGTTAACAAGGTCACTCAAAAACATCCATCGTTTCGTTTGATGATTCGTAGAAAAAGACCTTTGCTTTCTTATTAAGTATTTCCAGGAATCTTCATTTTTCCCAGCACTCACACCTTGATTCAAATACTAGGACGCAATTCGCGTATGCCGTTTTGACTTACATCGACGACATCAGCTCTGTCAGCTGCTCTTTCAAATTGATAACTTCCACGAATATCTTCATATGACCATAAAAGAACAAATATGCGCACGAACAGGCTCCATACACTGTATACCGGACGACGACGTGCTCATTATTATAATGAGCCATCATTGTCGAATATCATTTGTCAAAAGGTAACATTTAATCATAAACGCACTCACCCAAGTGCTTATTAAATTTTATTTATTGTTCGTCTGTTATGGCTCCCCTTACCGCTCATCGCCATGCACTTAGCTAAGCTGGAATGGCATTATTGCACATTAAAAATGAAAAATTACCATTTTGTGAATAATTTGTTTTGTTGTTGTACTCGTTGGTTGTTGTACTCGATTGTTTTTTGTGATTTCTTGTTTTCTGCTAATGATAATGTTTTAGGAGAGCGGTGGCTGTTATTTTCTTTTTTAGATTAAAGACGTTTGGATTTATGACATCCTGAGTAAGAGTAGTTGACTTATTTTTGAAGTAGTTTTTCAAGGGGTTTGAAGTTATTGTACTTTTCAACATTACACTGCATGACGAAAGGTAAAGAAACTATGGTAAAGCACGGGCTTCCTCTGAAATGGGCTGAGAAATTAGATCAAAAACATAATAAATAAATAAATATTTGGCGCAACAGCTCTTTAAGTGCCAGGGCCTAGCTTCTCGCAACCACTCATGTTGTGTGCGTTATATTTTTCATACGAGTGGAAGGGACCTACAGTTTAATGCCGAATCCGAATGGCGATTTGAGAAGCCTTTTCGTGACAACAATACTCTCGGATGTTTGTCAGACGCTCGCGAGAGGTGGGACCGTGAAAAAAACTTTTTGGTGTTTTCTGGGATTCGAACTTGGAACCTCATGGGTAGTGATCCGACACACTAACCACTTACGCCACGGCACGCACAGAACAAAAACATATGTGAAATAAAAACCATCCTAAGATAGTTCAAATCGAACCCTTGCGTAAGAGTACAAAATTAATTCCTCAATGTAAGTATTGCCAAGGATAAACGTATTGCAAAAAAGAACAGTGACATGTTAAATGCGCCGGCAAACACTTGTCTACAGACTGACCTGAACAAGCAATTCCCTGAAATGTACATTAACTGCATGGGAAAACACTCGGCTAATTATTGAGGCTATAAAGTAGCTAAGGAGCTGCAAAAAAGATGAGATAAACTCATACATAAATCCGCAAAATCTTGCCTCAAAGTCGGCTAATTGGAAAGACCTAAATGTGCTTGAGAACATGTGAAAAAAGCAAAACCTTTGAACATTGACATGTGGTCATATGCTCAAGCGGATCAAACAGATAATGACACATATATCACGAGCAGGAAAGGTAACAGAAAAGCGCTCAAACTTTAGAGTATAGACTCACGCTCAAGTTGGAACTTCAGAAAATGGTGATACCAATAGCTTCAATTCTGTATCTCACGTCTACCTATTCCATAATTCTTGCGAAACTTGAGGAGCAAAGCAAAACAAATCAAGATATTATTCAGAGACTAGTTTGAAAAGCTAGTGCATGCGATTACATAGCCTAGGCCTACAATCTCCTACTCTCCACGATGGTAACCGCTGGGTGCCTAGTACCTTGATTGAAGATTGGGTAACCAATCCCTTTGGAATCTCTTGGGGCAGCAGATGAAAAAGGGGGAAGAGTGCTTTCTCACTAGACCACTTCTTCTTGTTCCAGATGGCAGAGGACGATTTCCATAGATGGAGTTCAATGGAGGTTGAACTTAATGAAGACTTTGCGCGGGGTGCTTCGATGTGTTCGGATCACAGCTCGGTAAGGAATTTCCAATGTTAGTTAGGACGTTGGAATGGAGATTGTGGCGGAGAAGACTTTAATAGGCCGACGGCAGCGCCCATACTCCCGCAGTGACTGCTAGAACCGGTGTACCCGGCCCCGCATCCTACGAGTATAACATAAGGAACTGGCCTTCCAGGTTGGGAGTTGTGCCGTGGACTACCAGCTAAAAAACCTTTGATTACGAAGCAAACAGCCTCGGATACGGATGATTGATAAGGCGACGAAGGATGACTTCTACCAGCTCTTGGACAAGACGTATGAGCAATACCCTGGTCACGATGCTAAAATGTTCTAGAGTGATTTTAACGTAAAGCTAGGAGAAGAAGACGTCTTTAGTAGCGTGGTCGGAAAGCACAGCCTGCACAACACCACATCCGACAACGGGTTCAGGCTAGTCGAATTTGCGGCTCGACGAAACGGTGTCGTAGCTAGTACGCGGTTTCCATGTCCTGATATTCACAAGGGAACATGGCTATTTTTTTATGGAAAAACCGTAAACTAAATCGATCATATTGCGATCGATGCGAGGGACTCTTCCAGTATTCTGGGTGTCCATACTTTCCGAGGCCCCAACGTGGACTCGGATCACCACCTAGCTGTAGCCAAGTTACGGATACAGATATCCAGAATAGAGCGAAATCAACAAAACTCCTGCAAAGACGTTAGACGTTAGACTTAGTTTGATGTTAAATGCCGTCAATCGCAAGACACCGACAGAGCCTTTGCCGATGGAGTTTCTTTTATTCTCAATCTAAATCATATGCCGCCAGCAACAAATGCGGAAAACCGGTGGCAAGGCAACATTGCCAAAAGGCCATCAGAGATGCCGCCTCTGATTTATTGGGGTTCTCGGTAGGTATTGAGGATATTGAAGAAACACTTCTGATAACCAATATTCTGCTGTCAGGCAAAGCAAGCCATTCAACAGTGACGATGGCAGTCAAGATTCCCGTCAACCCGACAAATTATTAAATTAATAAAAATGTAGTTCCAATTAATACATGAAGACCATGGAATCCTGTAGCTACAAAAAAAGTCGATCCATATACAGCATCAGCAATTGTAAAAGGACCTTCAATATATTCATATGCTTGTAAAATAGTGAAATAAATTCCTAATAGTACTGTAAAAAATAATCCTTGAGTAGTTTGTGAATAATTTCCTCTTATTAATCTATAATGTGCTCATGTAACAGTAATACCTGAAGCTAATAAAATTGTTGTATTTAATAATGGAATTTGGAATAGATTAAATGGAACAATTCCTAAGGGTGGTCAAATTGCTCCTAGTTCAATAGCGGGAGATAAACTTCTATGAAAAAAAGCTCAAAAAAAGGATGAAAAAAATAAAACTTCAGATAAAATAAATAAAATTATTCCTCATCGTAATCCTGTAGTTACTGAATAAGTGTGGAGTCCTTGAAAAGTTCTTTCTCGAGAAACATCTCGTCATTATTGATAGTATTGATTGAACTTCTCAAGGCAGAAGGAGATGAGTTGGTAAGGAGCATGCACCAGCTCATTTGTAAATCTGGTTGGACGAAAGTATGTCCTATGAATGGAACATCAGCATCGTTTGCCCTACCCTGAAGGAAGGAGACCCTCTGAACTGCGCCAACTACAGAGGTATAAGTCTCCTCAACATCGCATATAAGATCCTGTCTGCCGTATTGTGTGAATGCCGAAAACGAATGTCAACAACCTTACATACATAGATCCTTTAACGCCTCGGGGGACATGTCGCGTCAACCTAGCCTGCGCACCATCTTGTTGGGAATTCTGCAGCGCGTTTGAACTGCCCCCAACTCATTCTTAAAGACCTCGATTCCTCCTCAAAAGCTCTGCACCACGTTTGCCTAGGGCGACCCGCTATTCTGCCTGCCTGGAAGAGCGGATTCCACTGAATGGCGTATTTCGCAATGATGTTATATTCGCGCCGAAGGGTGTGTCCAATTCACTGCCACTTTCTCCTTCGTATAGTAATGCTTATAGGTTCTTGGCAAAAAAAAAAAAAAAACACTACGGCAAATCTTAGAAAACACCGATGAATATAAAATCGATACGAACCACCTATTTATCGATTTTAAAGTTACCTATTATAGCGTGTATAGAGACGAGTTATACAGAGCCATGTCAAGTCTCGGGATACCTGCCAAGTTCGTCCGGCTGTACAGTATGGCGATGGAAAACTGTCGCTGCTTCATCAAAGTCGGTAAAAGCACGACCAAACTGTGCGATGTCAGGAAAGGTTGTCGACAAGCTGAGGCGCTATAATATGATCTCTTTAAAATAATACTTGAAAGAATTGTGCTGAACTCACAAGCCAACACCGGAGGTACAATCTTTTACAATCTTGTACAACTACTCGCTTACGCCAATCAGATAAGCATAGTCGAAAGAACTCAGCGGACTGTCAGTGGGGCATTTGCGATATTGAGTTCGAGGCAGCGGAGATGAGGTTAGTGGTCAATGAAAGCAAAATAAAATATATGCTGTCTAAAAAAAAGGACACCCAACATCGGCGTCTTGGACAGAACACCACAATAGACATATATAATTTTGAAGTAGTTAATGACTTTGCCTATCTAAGCTCTACCTTACTACGTAAGTAAGTAATTAGAGAATAGAGGGGCACTTTTACCAAGTTTTAAATGCAGCTTTCTTTTCACTTATAACTTCACCGCAGTGTTTCTTTGGCGTGTTAGTGATGGTTTTTGAAGCTCCTGGCAGTGATTTTCCCCTCTTCTAAGCAAGTTCACTGTAGGCAATTCCATATATTTTATGCACTCTGTACTCTGCATTCTCACCTTCGTTGATGGTGTGAGGGAGGTAATTTTTCATCGCAAAAACAAAAACCACGCCTTTTTCTTTGTCCAGGTTGTACCACTTGATTTCCTCAGAGGCCCTTGTTTGTTTTTGTTTACTTTCGTAAAAATGTCTGTTTGTAGGAGACGGTGTTACTGAGTAATCGCCTTTCACAGGATCATTTTGCAATCTTTTAAGGCTAGTACCAAATGGTAGTTTTTTTTTTATATATAATTTGCGCCCACTCAAGGGGTTATGAATACACACAGTGCGGGCGTTGGAAAGAATCAGGTGACAGCTGGGTGGCCGTGTGACCTGCACATGCTTATGATGTCTTCACCAGGTAGGTTCCTGGTGACGTATCGGAGTCCTTCGTGACAGTCTTCGTTTGACTTCGCCGGCATGTCCATTCAAATCTCCGCCAACAAACAGCAGAGATTTTGAAAATCTAGCCCAAATGGAACTTTTTCCATCTGCTCGCATTCAATTTGGGGAGCACATGCATTGACAATATTCCACGCCTCGCGAAATTCAGGACTCAGCGAAATACAAAAGTCTTGAGGAAGAAAATAAAACACTCCGAATCAAGCTTAACGAAATGTATCCACTCTATCAAGATCTTAAGAAAGAGATAGACTTATTAAAAGAAGAAAATAAGGTCCTAAAGAACACGCATATCCAGAGAGAACGCGGATGTACTCCAGCACGCTTAGCTAGTCTGAAATATCACACCGACGAAGAAGAGCTAGCACGCGAAACGTATCGGGTCCCAAAGAAAAGACCTAGTAAAAAACGGAGAGCCGGTTCATCGCCCGAAGTCGAGCCCGTGAAAGAAGAAAATCACAAAGAACCGCAAGTAAAGCAAATTTGAGCACAATTTCGTCCACCCCCACCAATAAACATCGTCGGGATAACGGAATACAGTAAAGTTGCAAAGCCTCCTTAAATGAATAATAACATCAAAGTATAAGGTTACGTCTTTGAGGGATAATGCGTGGAAAGTTAACGTCGATGACTACAATGACTACCGAGCTATGTCCCAAAAGCTAAATACCGAAAAGATTCAGTGGTATACTTTCGAAATCAAGTCAGAAAGGCCACATCGTGTTGTTGCAAGGGGACTCCACCCCTCATGCACCAAAGAAGAGGTTATGACGGACCTTCAAGCCAAAGGCTTCAAAATTTTTGATGCCGTTAATATCATCAAGAAGGAGAAGCAAAAAACGGAAATAGATAAAGACGTCTTGGCAAGGCGTGGACTTCCGCTTTTTATGCTTACCTTCGATAAATCGGATAATATCGACGATATCTACCGAATTAGAGCCATACTAAATATCGTGGTCAAAATCGAGCCCATGCGTAGAAATTTAAGAATGATTCCGCAGTGTAAACGTTGCCAAGGATTTAACCATACGCAAATGTACTGTAAGAAAGAACCGCGATGTGTGAAATGCGCCGGAAATCACCTCTCCCAAGTCTGTGGAGTAAATAAACAAACCTCTGCAACATGTGCTAATTGTAAGGGAAAGCACCCGGCAAATTATAGAGGCTGTGAAGTAGCTAAGGAGTTGCAAAAACGGAGAGATGTGCTCCTTAAGCCCCTAAATGCAAAATCTAAGCTGCAAACTAAGCCAAAGCGTAAGAATGCACAGGAGAAACTAGCTAATCTAAAACTACCGGATTCAGAGCGCAAAGGAGTGAGGGAAAGAGTGACAACAGAAAAGTCCTCGACCTCAGTTCTTAAAAGAAACGGTACTGAAAAGCTAACATCGAAAAAGCCGCCAGGTAATGGCCCTCGGACAGCAGGAGTGCAGACTTACGCTCAGGCCGCGGCATCCGAAAAACCAAAATTTCGACGGACCCTGTCTCTCATGTTTTGTCGGTTATTCTCGAGAAATTCGAAGAACAAAGCAAAATAAATAAAATTATTCTCGATAGGCTGGTTAAGCTTGAAAATAATTCTCAGAAAACGCGTACTTCAACTAGAATATGAATGACAAACGAATGTTAAAAATATGTACTTGGAATGCAAACGGACTTTTGCAAAAACTCGACGAATTGGAAATATTCATGCGTGAAAAAGATATTGATATTTGCTTGATTTCTGAAACCCATGTGAAAAAGGAATCGCATTTAAAAATAAAAGGCTATAATGATTACCACGCTTGTCACCCTTCGGGAAAAGCGAGAGGCGGATCATCGTTATTTATTAAAGACTGCATCGAACAATCCGAAGACCTAAAGATAGAACTTAAAACTTTGCAACTGTGCACGATTCGAATTAAAAATAGTCAGCGTACTCTTAAAATCTCATCTATCTACTGTCCACCGCGCTTGAAAAATCTGATTTTCCTAACTTGTTTGAATCGCTGAAACTTAATTTTATCATCGGCGGCGACTTTAATGCGAAACATACGTTCTGGGGCTCAAGATACAACTCGAAAAAAGGTAGAATGCTCTATGGGGCAGGTATGGAGTACAGTTGTGATTTCCATTCGACGGGTAAACCAACTTACTGGCCAACTGATACTTCGAAAATACCTGACCTGATAGATTTTTTCGTTGTGCAAGGAAAATCTACCAACCACATAAAAGTCGAAGACAGCTTTGATCTGTCGTCTAATCATTCCCCGGTTATTTTAACAATCAGCGAAAAACTAGTCTATAACCTAGAGCCAGCGAGATTAACTGGTAGAACAACTAACTGGGAAGGCTTTAGGAACGAAATTGAAGATAATGTTGAACTAAGCGTTCCACTTACGACACCCTATGAACTTGAGGTTGAAGTTGATCGCTTCGTTGAGATCGTACAGCTCGCCTCTTGGAATAATACGCCCAATCCAAGGAAAACGCCGGACAGATACGGTTTGCGATATCCTCCGGAAATAAAAGAATTGGTCAAGGAAAAAAGAAAAGCTCGTAAAAAATGGCAACAGAGTCGTGCTCCGCAACATAAAGCACAATTGAATCGTCTGTGCAATTTGTTGAAGAAGACTATTAAGGATTTTAAGAATCATGCAATAGGCTCTTACCTTGAAAGTTTAATAGCGAAAAAAGATTCCAATTATTCACTTTGGAAAGCTGTAAAAGGCACCAAAAGTCCCAAAGTCCGCGCGCCGCCAATTAAATTAAATCAAAATGAATGGGCGAGGGAAGATAAAGAAAAAGCGGACGTCTTTGCGGCCCACCTGGAAGAAACCTTTAAACCGTACGATGGTCAAATGGATTACGACAACCGCAATAGGCTGGATTTACCATCTGACGATTTGACGCTCACAAGTGCAACGCTAAGGGAACTCAAACATGAGATCGAGAATCTAAAACCTAAGAAATCTCCTGGTTATGATTTGATTACCGGAGAAATTCTCAAAGTTTTACCTAGAAAAGCATTGATTAAGCTTCTCCATATTTTAAATGCTGCACTTAGATTAAAACACGTTCCGAGCCAATGGAAAGTTGCGGAAGTCATAATGGTTTTAAAACCAGGAAAACCGCCAAATGAAGTAAAATCGTATAGACCAATTTCGCTTCTTCCAATCATATCGAAAATTTTCTAAAGGATATTATTAAGGCGTCTCCAACCGGTTATAGAAGAAAATAATCTTATCCCCGTCCACCAGAATCACTAACGTAATCGAGAAAGCATTTGAAGAAAAACAGATTTGCTCAAGCGTATTTCTTGACGTCTCGCAAGCCTCTGATAAGGTGTGGCATGATGGCTTGAAATTCAAACTACGACAAGTTCTCCCTGTATGCTTATTCGATATTCTAGAATCATATCTCGGGAATAGAATCTTTCGTGTTAGACATGGAGTCGAATACTCCGAGCTCAAGGAAATTTCGGCCGGTGTACCGCAAGGAAGCGTTCTTGGGCCGCTTCTCTATTTGCTATATGCTCGTGATATACCGAACAAAGATGGCACTATCCTTGCTACGTTTGCCGATGACACCGCTATCCTAGCAGTAGGTAAAACAATATAAGAAACGACTGCAAAACTGCAAAATGCCCTGAATAATGTAAATGAATGGACGAGGGACTGGCGGATCGCCTTCACGAATCTAAATCTGTTCACGTGAATTTCAGTTACAAGAAAACTAATGACTTGCCAATTTTCCCAAACTCGGCCCGAATACCCTTTGCAAACGAGGCCAAATACCTGGGAATGACACTCGACGCAAGACTGAAATGGAATTCGCACGTGAAAATGAAACGAAAAGAGCTTGAAATCAAATATAGAGAAATGTACTGATTACTCGGAAAACATTCCCAGCTCAGTACTGAGAACAAACTGCTTTTATACAAGCAAGTGCTAAAGCCGGTGTGGACCTACGGTATACAACTTTGGGGTTGTACCAAGAAAACAAATACAAATATTTTACAAGCTTTTCAAAATAAAGTGCTAAGAGAAATTGTCCAAGCACCGTGGTATAGTAGAAACGACGATATCCACAGGGATCTCGAAATTCCGACAATCGAAGCTGAAACTAGAAGCTTAACGAGAAAGTATAGAAACCGACTAATCAGACATGTCAACAATACAGTCCTACAAATTTTGGATGAGAGCAATTTATTGCGCCGACTACAAAGGACGAAACCTTTCGACTTGGCGAGATAATGATTAACCGCGTCTAGATTGCGGAATATGCAGGATCTTTCAGTGGAAAGAAACCTGCCAAACGTTTTTATTTCATGATAGAAAAATTGCTTGGTGTTTTTTAAGTTAGTAAAAATCTGACACTACTATGAGCACGCGCTTGCTATACTCATAGTGTCTATGGAAGATTTTTCACCTACCCTCTCGGAAAAAAAAAAAAAAAAAACGCCTCGCCACCAGTTTGAAAGATATCGAAAAGGTCATGACGTTGCCAAGAAACGCTGCCGCAAGGATGATACCGATTCCGTTTTGTCCCTGTTCGACTCCTAAGCTTAACATCTTATAAGTCCTTGTCCTTACTTCCAAGAATCGCGCCTGATTTCCCGTGTATTGCTGTTTCGTTTCTTGGACACACGAGATGTCCACTGGCCTTCTATATATCCCTTCAAGTGCGTAATTTCGACCGGCCATGCTTCCAACATCCCAACTCGCGATCTTTTAGTTTAGCCCAATCTGTTGCATTTCTGAGCATTTCTGCTCGGCGGAGCTGTAAAAGAATTCATTAATCTGGGAATGCATTCATCGAATGTACCCATTTGAACTTAAACGATATGAACTCATTCATTGACTTCATGTTTGAATGGTGACTTAACAAGTAGTATATAAGTAAGTAATAGTGTGACTTTATGTATACATTAAAATTCATTTTACAGAAAAGTTCACAATAATAAACATTGGCTTTTGCCGTCAGTCGAGAAAGAGAGTTTTTAAATTTAAAGCTTAAAGATTGTAACTAATTTAATTACAAAAAATGTTGGGGCCGACGTTGACTCTGACCTGAGGAGAGAAAAATAAAAACTCGAACACTGGTTTTTGTTGGTTCCCGAGAGGGTTTAAATTCTTTTCTTTATTTTGGAAAAAAATTAGTGTTAAAACTTGTCCTCTAGACTCGTTGCTCCGAACTCCACGACCAATTCGCTTTTTGACCTCCTAGCAGCGGCTTTTTATAGGCCCATCGCTAGTTTACAACGGCCTTCCAGTCTCCACCGTCATCATGCTGGAAAATTTCACACGTCCGCCATCTTGTCTAAGGTTGCCACGACCGTAGTATCTCCCCCGCAAATTTTCCGCCAAAATCATCGCATTTTCCAAATTCCTCGTCAAATTCCCTTTCTTTTGGTATGTGATATGTCCCCACCCTTATAAGGTGTAATCGGACTGCAGGATTTGTTCGCTTCGAGCCGGCCGACATCGCCATGGGAGTAGCTGTCAAACACAGCTGTTGGGGAAATTGCTGATCCATGCGGTTTTGATAAAAATTTATTTTGATGGCTCCGGTCTTCGTTCGTAACATTATTATTATTTTTTTGCTATGTATTACAATGTATTTTTTAATCTTTTATATATGTTTTTCATCTCATTTTGCTTATTTATATTAATTAAAAAGATTCGTTTATTATTTGTTGGCGGTAATTTAGTGCGGATTTTAGGTAATTGTAGAGGACAGTCCAATGTTCACCATATAAAATGCAAATGATTTCTTCCGGCGTAAGAGTATTTTTCCCCAACTGGATCTTCTGATTTCGCTGAGTATAGGGCAGATTTCAATAAAATGATAGACGTCTTCTCTAGCTCTTTGTTTACACAAAGAACATTCAGCATTTCCTTCGGATGTGTGTGGCAGATAATAACAATAATAAATCACCATTACGGGGGTTCACATTCTCAAATATGTTTGACAAGCACGGCATGATTGCTTTGATTTAGATAATGTGAACATGTGAAATATGTTGGATGGATTCCAAAATGTTTTGATATTCTCCTGGCATAACAAGCAAATTTACGAATGTGAACTCTTGCTTGTCATGCCGGAAGGAAACTTCATTTTCAAGAAGTTTTCAACCGGTGCGCACCATAATGAGAGAAAATAAAAATGGCTGTAATCGGAAATTTCTGATGTTTGATAGCATGTTTGACAAATGTGAATGCTAATGGATTTTATCCATCAAATATTTATCATGCCGTGTTTGTCAAACAAATTTGAAAATGTGAATCCCCCTATTCATTTTGAAGTCATTGACTGAGGATTAAAAAAAAAAAAAACAAAAATCAGACAACTTCAAGCCTCTGAATTCAAGATTGTGAATTTGTATTCATTTGCAGTTATTCGCATTCTTTTCAACTCATTTTGGATTCATTTGAGGTCACTTGCAGTTCATTTAAAGTCTTACGTATTCACTTGCAGTCTTTTGCATTCATTTGAAGTCTTTCGCATTTGATTGAAGTCTTTTAAGTCATTCCCATTCAATTGAACTCTTTGAGGTCTTTTGCACTCATTTGCATTCATTAGCATCCATTTGCATTCATTGGCAGTTTTTTTCAATTTAAAAGCATTGATTTGAATTCCTTGGCAACCTCGACATTCATTAGAAGTCGCTTAATACATAAATTGGTTTGCATAAGCGTACTTCAGCCTAAGTGGCTGGACCGTTTTTTGAAGAATTCTTTGTTGAATTTCTTTGTTCTTATTCTCGCTCAACTTACCTTATTCAGTTAAAAGCCTAAAAGCGAAGAATTGTTTTTTTGTTTGTTTTGATAGAAAACAAATATTTAATCGGTAGTAGTGGAGGATGGTAAGTATGTTCATAAAGGCACGACAAAAAAGGGACAGAAGTGGGTACGGATTAAGCGACTTCTAATGAATGTCGAAATCGTCAAGGAATTGAAATTAATGCTAACAAGTGCAAATGGATACTAATAAATGCAAAAGACTGCAAAAATGGAAATAAATGCAAAAGAATGAAAATGAATGCAAAAGACTGCAAATGAATGCAAGTGATTGCAAATGGATGCAAGAGACTTCAAAGCATTCAATTCATATATCTCAACCTAAAAATAAAAGTGCGGAAATATTTATTTATTTATTAAGTATAGGGGAAGAATGACGCCGAGCTGGTATGGTGTTGCCCCGGATGTGTGAACGGCGACGCCACACGCCTGAACCAGAATAGATAGTACTGCCGGTTTTATAAAAAGATACAATTTAATGTACTTTTTTACTATTTCTCTCGATTTTTTTTTTAAATTTCGAGCTAAAAATTGAATACACTGTTCCTAGATTATCATCAGGCTCCCGTTACAAATGCCGCAGTGGTTAGTGTGTCGGACCACTGCGCGTGAAGTTCCATGTTCGAATCACAGAAAATACCAAATATTTTTTCATAGTCCCACCTCTCGCGAACGTTTGACAAAAAACAAAATAAAAATTTCTGTTCGGATACGGCACAAAACTGTAGGTCCCTTCCATTCATGCGAACAATGCAACACACACAAGACGAGTGGTTGCCAGAGACTAGACCGATTCCCTTTATGGCCTTTTGCGTAAAATATATATGCATGAAGGGTAGGTATCCGTCAGAAAGGAGACCCCCTCAACTGTGCCAATTATAGAGGCATCAGTCTCCTCAACATTGCATACAAGATAGTTTCTGCACTATTGTATGAGCGCCCGAATCTTTCATCAATGACCTGATTGCCCCCTATTTGTGCAGTTTCAGGCCAGGAAAGTCCACTTTCGACCAAGTCTTCATATTTCGGGAGATCCTGGAGAAAACTGAGGAAGTCAAAATCGATACTCACCATCTCGTTATCGATTTTAAGGCCACCAATGGCAGCATCTATAGAGAGGAGTTTTATAGAGCCATGTCTAGTTTTGACATCCCTGCTACACTTGTCCGCCTGTACAGGATGGCGATGAAGAGCGCTTGCTGATACATCAAGGTCGGTAATGACCTCATCGAGACCTTTAATATCATTAAGGTTTTAGACAAAGTGATGCGCTGTTATGAGACTTCCTTAATACCACACTTGAACGGATTGTGCGGAACTCACAAGCCAACACCAGTGGCACAATTTATCACAAGCCTATACAACTGCTTCCATACGCTGACCATATAGACATTATTGGAGGAACTCAGTGGGCTGTCACCGGCGCGTTTGCAAGCATTATGCCAAATGGATTAAGCGATAAGCGAGGACAAAATCAAGTACACACTGTCAACAAGAAGGTACAATCAACACGAATTGAACAGAATATCTCTGTGGGCAGCTACAACTTCCAGGTATTAAGGGAATTTGTCTACCTTAGCTCTACTATTAACTCTGACATTGATATCAGCGCCGAAATCAAGAGAAGAATAACTCTTGCCAATCGCTGATTACTTAGGAGAATCTATGTAAGATCCTGATCATCAAATTCTACTTTACAGCAGTGAATCATGGATTTTAGTGAAGATGGATGAGATGACTAGGACATGTAAGAGTGAATGGCACGAATGCTCCGCCCGCAGAGTCTTCGTATCTAGCCTAGAGGAATGACGCAGTAGAGGGCATCCTCGCCGTATGGGGCCGCACAAATTCAAGGGGACATCAACCAATTTGGGGTGCGCAACTGGCAGCAATTAGCTAAAAACCGAGCTAAATGAAGAGGCTTATTGGTTGATTTCCAGGTTCACCACGAATTGTAGCGCCAATCAAGTAAGTAAATAAGATTGAAGTCAATGCATATCTTGTAGTTCTTCTTTCTTAACTGGCATTTTGAAATGATTTTACAAAAATAAAGCATCGAAATATGCACAGATTTGGATTCAAATGTCAAACGTACATAAGTACCTCATATTCGTGTACCACGAGTACTACAAACGCTACCGTAGGAGATGTGTCGAAGACTTTCGAGGAATCATCCTTATAATCACGCCATTTGACAAGGGGGACATTTGGTCACTAGGACACTAGACCTGCGTGCTCACTTGACCTGGTAACCGCACGTTTATTTATCTATCAGAATTCCTTTGTTGTAGAATGAGTAAACTTTGGAAGTATGCGCCAGAAGTAGCGTATTTTCAAAAACTTCCAATATGCGTTTATTCAAGAGCAACGTCAGCAGCCATTTCGGGGCGCAATATTATCGCAATATTTATAGGTTCACCTCCCCTGAGAGGAGATTATAAAAATTAAATCGAAAATACATAAATAAAATACATACAATCAATACCAAAACTTAAGTAGATTTAAAGTGTTTGTCTGTCCACTCGGCCTTCATTCATTCGTCGGTTCCTCCATCCACCTCAAGAAGATAGAAATAAGATGCTACAAAATCCAATTAAAAGTAGCTTTCACTTATGTTCCCACGTTCCATAATCCTGGGCATGCTACAACATTCGGGACAAAAAAAATTCGGGTGCAAATTATTGACCGTTAGCTACATCATTATAAGACGCACCTGCTTTTGTTCAAAATTAATATTCAAATTCTTTGATTACTTCTTCTGACCATTGGTTCATCTGCTCAGATGACTGCAATTATTGCCAAATTGGAGGACGGAACGCGAAACCTGTCCTTCAACCTGCCTTCTCTCAACAAAGTTGCCTCTATTAAAATGACACCTTCGTCATCCTAACTTCAACATTAGTGGATGGGCTCTAAATCATTCTGTTCTGATGCGCCTTGTAAATTACTTTATAAAGTGAACCAAGTAATTACAGCCCCTGAGCTGTGGCATAAACAATGAATTTAAATTTCATAAAATTATTGACCGTGACTGCGGAATACAATGTAGCTATGTGTACACATAAAAAATATGTTTAAGGAAATTTAAATATAGTGGCAGCAATGCAGTGCCTGAATGCGCGCCACTTAAACCCAGCAGATAAGGGTTCGTTCAACTTTTTTCTTTTCTTCCTTTACTGGTCTGCGAATGGTGGTGATGCTGGTGCAGAATTACAAAAACAAAAATATGATTATCACATGTAAACCGCTGCTGCTGCTCCTGCATCGTATTATGGATATAATTAAGCGAAGTGTTGCAAAACCATGCTACATGCATCGTGTACATCGATTTAATGTGTGTGTATAATTTTCTTAATATCATGTTGCGAACATGACATTAAAAAGTGCGTGACTCTACTTCGCGCGAGTGCACTCATGTGGTTGCATTATATTCCTGTGGCCCGGGCAGGATCGGAGAGAGCAGAAGGAGCACGGCTCATTACTTGCGACGCACTTGAGCTGAGTGGGCTGCGGGCGCGAATGCGTTTCGTGTGACGAGTGTGTTAAGACAGTTGTATGTGCATGTGTGCAACTGCTAACCACTAGCTCTCCATTTAGAAGGAAAGTTCACCAGCCCGCGCCTAATCGAACATAGCGTAATGACGCCTGTGTGATGACTCCAAATTGATTTAATTAATTTGCGTGTGCATTCGCAGTAGATGTAATCTAGATTTCATTATCTTTCGCAAACCTAATGGCTGTTTGTGAGAAGGGAACTGCTGCTCTAATTTCAGGTAGATGCTATCTAATAAGCAACTTTCCATGCAACTGTCCAAGGCAAATGATGAGATATGAACAAAAGCATGGGAGAGTTGGCATTATAAAACTGCGTTGACTCTGAGGAATGCGTAATGGTTCTCTTGAGAAAACGAACTACCTATCTATGCTGTTATTCCTAAGATGCTATCTTTTTCTGCTGTGATTATTTTTACACCTATGCCTACACGACAGAATTTTTTTTTACAATTACAGCAACTGGGCCCCCAAAAAGTTTCACGAGAAAAAGCCTTTTTTTTTATAATATGCACCCGCACAAGGGGTTATGGCTACCCTTAGGCTTGGTTAGGTTAAGTGGCTATCGTCCGGAATCGTCAGGATTCACTTAGACCAAATGAGGTCCACTTTGTTACTACGTGAGCCGGTTATTTTCGTTACTCTTGGAACCATATCCGAATCGACAATATCTGCAAGTTCTTCAAAGAAGAATTTTTTAATACGAGTATATTAAGATACAGCGCTGGCGGTAGGGAAATCAGAAGGAGATAAGAGGAGAAACCGATGCACATTGGTTTTAAATGTTTGTGAGTTATAATGAGAGGGAAAAACAGGGTTTCCCAAAGCCTTTCACATCCGCGTTGTATGGCTCAGGAACGAATCTCTGCATTTCACAGCACGCCCGAATATAGGCTTGAGGGTGAGCTGATGCGCATTCAGACCGTGACTTCTATTGCGAGAGAA
Organism: Brachypalpus laphriformis; assembly: GCA_945910035.1. Taxonomy (NCBI): domain Eukaryota; kingdom Metazoa; phylum Arthropoda; class Insecta; order Diptera; family Syrphidae; genus Brachypalpus; species Brachypalpus laphriformis. Next base: position 207,362,969 of record OX246753.1, read on the forward strand.
CTGTTCTTCTTCTTCCTATTTCGGCGAGGTTATGATCTGAAAATAAGCTATAATTACCCTCCCACTTCACTGCATTTCTACTGACCCGCCTGTGGGGTTCGCCTGTTTGTCTTCAGAAAGTATCGGCAGGCCTCTTGTGATCCTGGCGTTTATAGGTCTGCTTGAGGCGGATTTATGTTTTATGTATCGCAGCCAGATAAGAGTGGGTAAAGTATAAAGTATTTCTTGCACCGCTTAAGAAATCCTAAACATTTTGCAGCGTTTTTGGCGACATCAAATATGTGGTCATTCCAACTCAGGTTGTCGTTAACACACATACCGAGAATGGGAATTCTTTCGGTTTCGGAGGTACAAGTGGGATTCATTGATAATGGTTGAGGAATTGGGTTTCGCTTGAGCGACAGAAGACTGCATTGAGTTTTCGAAGCATTAAATTTCACTCTATTCCTTGTACCCCATCCAAAAATGCTGTCAGGATCCGAATTTAATGAGCTTAACATATGCAGCTGCTCTAGTTCCACAGCCGACGAGCAGGGACGTGAATCTGGGAACGAATATGAGAAGCTGAGAGTACTGTCGTCAACGCAGGAGTATATTGGACTAGAGGCAGCAGACAAGAAATCTTCTATATAAATAAAAATGAAATGCTGTTCGTTGGTCATCGCATCACTTGAGAACGGCTGGACCGATTTGGCCCATTTTTTTTAAATGTTTGTAATAGTCCGAATAAGGTTTTTACGGAAAGAAAAAATTGGAAAAGTTACGCGGAAAATTGCAAAATTCGGGAAAAACTGAAAGTGCTTTTTTCCATGGAAAAAAATGTATATACCTATGTTTGTATGCTATGGACTCCGAAGCTACGGAATGGATTGAGGTCAAATTTTCAGATAATTTTCGATTTTGGTCCGAAAGTGTGAAGTTTTGTTAATATCGGCTCATTACTGTAGTACTATAGTACCTTAGTACTAAATTTTTTTTTTGTAGCAAAGCACGCCGGGTACCATCGGTCCAGCAGTTTGCCCACTACTTTAGTATTATAGTACTTTGGTACTAAAAAAGTGTTTATATGTATATATATTTAAGGTTGGACCACTTACCCACTGTTGGCCGGCACAAAACTGTTCTCTAATAGAATTAGCCCCAGGCGTCTGCCTGACAGTTGTTGCCCCAGGCACCTGCCTGACAGTTGTTTGTTTTTTTGCTGCTCGCAGCAACGCTCGCCGTGTACCCGCTAGTCATTAATACAATTAAGAAAGAGAGTCGGAAACAAAACCAAGCCTTAGGGAATACCAATTGCAGCTTACGCAGAGGTTTTTTCGAGTGGGGAGGAACACTTCTTAAGATCTATGGAGGAAATACCATCTGGACTAGCAGATTAGTGTTTATTAAGACCCTTCAGTACTCCTGCAGCTCTACGAGTGCTAAAAGTGGACTTGTCCCATTGAAAATTCGACGCTTCAAGTACAGGAGCGGAAAAAGCACTATCTGGCAGCGTGAAGTTCGCTGCAAGGTGTGCAACAAGCAGATTGGCCTTGTCTAAGGAGCTGACTGCTGGAATGTCATTGTAAATGAGCAGATGAACCAGCATTTTAAATATTTTTAACGAATGACAAACAATTTTTACTACCTTTGCGACATCGTAGAATTGCTTGCCTCAATTTTTGGTCAGACTTGAATTTCACACGACGAATGAGGGCATTATAGTCATTTCTGGCACATATCAATTTTTTCGGATTTTCCTCTGTAGAGTCGGATAGAAGAACTTCGAGCGTCAGAACGAGAATGGCTGACCCCAGATGAATGGGTTAAGGCTATGGAAGAGAAGAAAACTTACAATTTCTCTACATTCTACACTCATATATATGTAGATGCGTAATTCCTTATTTGTGGGATCGATACATGTTCAAACGCCCTTAAGCGACGTAAATATGTAGATTGATGTTCCTAATCACTAAACTAATTTAGTTTATGGGAGAGTAGCTAGCTGGATACGTATTGCATATCCCAGCAAAGAAAAAACTGTTGCAGCGATCAGAGAAACTATCAAAGAAATAGTATATGATACCAGGGATGTCACCATCTTTCACAAGTCCGTTAAGGATATGGAGGCGCTAAAGGCAATCGAATTTCAAACGAAATATGTTGGTCTTGAAGTGAGGCTGCTGAATAGAAAATATTTTAAATAACTAGCACTAACTCCGCATACGACAAATTCTTTCGAATCACCTTTCCTATTCATGGAATATGGAAAAGGTCAAAAAAGACCCAAAAAGGATAAACGAAGATACCGACTGGACCTAGGACAGACAGTTAAAAACTATAAGTTTGAAGTAATTAATGGGTTAGTATACCTTGGGTGGATACTCAACGAAGAACCGTACCTAGACTAATAAAATTGTGCTTCAGTTCGTTGGCATTCCAATCTTCTTCTTCCTTTTATCAGCGAGGTTATGATCCGAAAATAGGGGATCATAACCCTCTCACTTCACCGCATTTCTACTGATCCGCCTGTGGGGTTCGCCTATTCGTTCGCATTCCAATACCTATTATAAAGCCTGCATCTGCTGGGTGAAGAAAGCAGAGCAGAAATTAAACTTCTACGCCTTAATTTTATGAAAAATAGATGAGTAATTAAATTTAACTAATTACTGGGAAAAATCCTCCAAAAACCCGAGATATGCAGATTCAAAGTTCACCCAATGCCAAAGGCGCAGTGCGAACAATTCTTATCTGAGTGATCGATTTGTCGGTGTTATAATTATGAATTACTTAAGATTTCTACTAGAAACGCTATCTAAGTACGAGTACCTATAATTACGACAACATGCATCTCGTTGAGTAGTATTTTCTTCTTGTTCTTCAAAGCGTTTGAAACTGAGCGATGGAATAAAATGAAGAAAGAAAGGAATCAAAGTTTGAAAGAGTGAGGTGACGATGCGTTTTAGTTTCGAACATTTGCAGTTTATGTGATTATGTACTCCTTTATAAGAACGGATAGAAAGATCGAATTAAAACAGGATTGAGTTTCGATCCACTTTTATGCTGTAACCGAATTGAGGGATGGAGATGACACCTCTTCCTACGTCACTATGAGAAATTTCTTTCTCCTCTCTCTTCTTTACTCTATCTGTCAAATCTTGATCTATCGATCCGCGTTTATATGTAAAATCTCAATTCGGTCCCTCGGTGGAGTCAGTACTATTTCAACCCGATTTGCGTTTCTGTGGTACTCGAACCAAAATGGATCCGAATGGACACCAACGCTTCGGCCCGCAGAGTCTTCGAATCTAACCCCGAGGGACGACGTAGTAGAGGGAATCATGGCCGTAGGTGGCGCGCACAAGTTCAAGGGGACCTTGACCACCAACTTGGAGTGCGCAACTGGAGGCAATTAGCTAAAGACCGAGCTAAATGGAGAGGCTTATTGGTTGAGGCCCAGGTTCACCCCGAACTGTAGCGCCGCCTAAGTAAGTAAGTAAGAAGAGTGCTCTCTCCTAGACCACTTCTTCTTGTTTCAGACGGCAGAGGACGAAATCAACTAGATGAAGTCAACGGTGGCGTCTAGAGTTCCAGTTAGGTTGAACTTAGTGAACACCTTGCGTGAGCTGCTTCGACATATTCGGATCACAGGTCGGTAATATACCAAGAGCCCGCAGTTAATTTTGGACCTGAGAGGTAACCAAATGAATCCTATGTTGCCTTGATGCCCAATATTTGGGATATGCTCGTCTGGCAACACATAATGGTAGCTAAAGGAAATAACATGCACATATGATATTGACTTTTCCCACTCGACAGTACCTATTACTTTTCAGTACAGAGATTATAAGTCTGTAAATGCAAGTTCACTCTGTCTTGACGCGATTTGCTTGCCCTAGGACGACTGCAAATGCGTTGCAAATGTTGACGAAAAACGAGAGGCAGGTCCCCCTTAAGACAATCCGTATACGCAACAAGAAGTATCCCTGGTTCCCTTCTGAAGTGCATGCATCAATAAGGCAACGTCGTCAGCAGTATCATAAGTGGAGAAATATCCAAAGCTCGGAAAATTGGTTAATATACCCCTTAGATTTATGAAATTTATCCTTTCTTTCCTGTTGAGTCCACTTAAGCATCTAATTAACTTTTGCATTACGTCCTCAACCCTCCCGCTGTTGTGGAAAGAAAGCAGAATTACTCCTGTTCCGAGCGACTACCGCCCAATAAGTATACTAACATGCCTGTATAAATTCTTGGAGATAATACTTGCAAAGCAAATTTGTCTTTATCTTGATGAAAATGATCTTCTATCTAAAAATCAATCTGGCTTCAGAGCTAATCATAGCTCTGCGACTGTAAAGGTACTCGACGATATAAGATCTCAACTTGATAAAGAAAAATTAACGATTCTGTGCCTCCTTGATTTCTCCAAGGCTTTTGACAGGGTAAGTCATGATATTTTATGTCAAAAACTTGCTAATTATTTTTGGTTCAGTAGCAGGGCTGCACGTCTTATAAAAAATTATTTATCAAACAGAAGTCAGAGAGTAGTGATCGGCGAGACAATTTCGGAGCCCAGAAACCTTCTTTCAGGAGTACCCCAGGGTTGGATACTGGGCCCCATCCTCTTCTGTATTTTCATAAACGACTTAACCAGGATTTGCGAAAATGTTTCTCTTCATCTTTATGCAGACGACGTGCAGATTAATTTATCGAGACCTGTTGGACTCATTGAAGACCTTGTAGCTAGGATTAATGAGTATCTCACGGAAATCCATGACTGGTCAGAGATGAATGGTCTTCCTTTGAATCCAGGTAAGACGCAGGCAATACTGCTTTCGAATAGGGAATATAATACAAACGACTTTTCCTCAATTTGTATTAATGGCTTCAACGTACCATTCATGAAGTCCGTGACCAGCTTGGGTTTTAAAGTGAGCACAAATCTGTCCGGTAATGAACACGTTGGTTTAATTCTTGGGCGCATGTATGTAGCACTGAGGAAACTATATATGTCCAGAAGCTTTACTCCAACTGAAACTAGGCTTCGCTTAGCCAAAACGTTGCTTTTGCCCATAATATCTTACTCGGAAGTTGTGTATCCAAGATTGGACTCTGCCTCTGCACATAAACTACGTGTGGCCTTCAACGATGTGACTCGGTATGGTTATGGCTTACGAAGATATGACCACATATCAGCATTTCAAACAAATATCTTAGGTTGCACTCTCTCGCAGAATATTTGCGTAAGAAATTGTATTTTTCTCCACAAGATAATTCATACAAAGTCACCATATTATCTGTATAATAAATTAAATTTCTCTCAGCCTACGAGAACCCTTAACCCTTGCCAGCAAATATAAAACAAATCAGAAGTTTTACAAGTTTTAAGAATGATATATTGAAATATTTCTCTAGTCAGCGCTAGTTCTCATCTCTTTCTCTTTCCCTCTCTGTTTCATCTTGTTCTTTGCTTTCCATACTCTTATATGTCTTTCTATCATTTTTTTTATTATTGTTATTATTTTATAGAATTATTTATTAAAAATTGATTAGCTACAATATTATTATATAGCATCTAACATTAACATTATTTGTAATAACCCTTTCATTGTACTATAAAGACCAAAGTCTTACTTGTATAAACCAATAGAAATAAATGCATATCTAAAAATATCTAAATTTTTCCTGAACTATAGGATATTACAACGTGAATACAATAATAAAGGTCGAAGACGTTTTGGATGTCGCTAAGGGCTTGCAGGCGAAATCAAAATATTGACAAAATAATGATTTATTTTTGAATTTTTTTTAAAACATAGAGCAAGACGTCCTGATTACAAAGATGTAAGACTTTTTACTTGTGGCCAAGTCCTTGCCAGACGCATTCAAAGGATCGAAATCCGATACGAAATGTCCCATTCATCCACACAAAACATACAACTAGATCTTAACTAATATATAAAATAATTATGAAAAATTAATTAAAATATAAAATAAGGCAATATAAACATAACCACGAAAGTCCTAGACGTTTTACTTGTCGCCAAGTCCTCGCCAGACGCGTCCAAGGATCAAAATCCGCCAAAAGCATACATGTCATTTAGAAACACAAAACGCGTAACTGGACCTTAACTATACAACGTACTCAGATGAAACTTCTATAAAACATAAAACGAAATACAATGAACATAACTACATAAGTCCAGGACGATTTATTTGTCGCCAAAACCTTGCCAGACGCACCTAAAGGAAAATTACTATACAAAATATATTTCATTATATTGAATCAAAAAATATTCGATTCATTCTCGAACTCATCCGATAAATGAAAACCAAAAGTTTCATCCTTTCTTCCAGATACATTTATGTCTAGTTAAAGAACATCATGTGATCTGTCAAGGGTCACATTGCCCCTGCACCATTTAATTTGGAACATACTATATTATCTTTTAATATCCACTCATTCAATCCTGGTGATATTGTTATTGGCTGGTTTGCCTCGGCATTCTTCCAGATACAACATACTTGTATATCATATAATTAGCTCTACTTGTACATATCTGCTCTAATAAAGCTGACCTATTTGGAGGTAACAAGCTTCCTTCAAAACCTAAATGACAAACAATTCAAAATGACACACTGCAGGGTCAATTTATTTAATATAATATATTTACATTACATTTTATATTTTTGAAAATCTTTTTTGATTTAGGCTTGCAGGATTTATAAAACATCTCGTACCTAGCTTCAGTCATTTGTGTAGATTGCGTTTGATACATTTCGCAAACGTAGTCTTCTATTTTTATAATATCTTCTTCAGAAACGTCTCTGTCACATCCAAGTCTTGCAAATATGAACTGTAGGTCTGGTGTGTTTCTTAAAATACTACACGGCCTAATTTTTCCTTTTTTGAAAAAGTATAAGATGTAATCATATCCAGTAAAGCTGCGAAACTTGGTAGCGCATCGTTTTGTGTCTCGAAATGGCATAAATGCCTATAGCGGGTTTCGATCTTTTGGGTGCGTCTGGCAAGGACTTGGCGACAAGCAAAACGCATTGGACTTATGTAGTTATGTTTATGGTGCTTTGGCATTTTGTCAATATTTTGACTTCGCCTGGCATGCCCTTAGCAACATCCAAAACGTCTTGGACCTTCATAATTGTATTCACGTTGTAATATCCTACAGTTCAGGAAAAATTGGTGCGAGCATATCTCAAATATTGGTCATCGACACAACATATTAACATAGGATTCATTCGGTTACCTCTCACGTCCAAAATTAACTGCGGGCTCTTAGACTATAAGGACTTTCGAATGTTAATTAGGACCTTGGAATAGAGATGGTGGCAGAGGAGCTCTTAAAGCGGCCTGTAGACGCTAAAACATGACCTCACTTGTCTCAGTAAAAACCCGCAGACAGTAAGACCAGTTCACTCGAACTTAGTTTAACACATCTCTTCATTTGTCATTATTCCGTTTTTTTTTTTTATTTTTTTTTTTATCATATAATATTAGCACGAATTTCACAACCACAATGACTTGTTTTAGTAAATAATGACAGACCAGTCCGCACACAGTCGAACATGGTATGTGAGTGAGATCAAAACTGATGTTGGTGAGATCAAAAAATAGGTTGGCATACCAGCAGATGATCAACACGAGCTAAAACATGGTAAGTGAGACCATTTTTAATGAGAGCATGTTTTAGCAACTAGAGTGGTCTTAATGGGCCAACAGCAGCACTCATACTTCCGTAGTGGACTACTGGCACTGGTGTACCCCGTAGCCCTTCAGATTGGCTATTGTGTCGTCGCGGTAACTCCCCCTACCACTTAAAAAAACACTGGTTACGAAACAACCAACAGCTTCGGATACGGATGATATTACTGTTGACGACCCTTGCAAATGTAAAAAGGACAAAGATCTTCGTATCTGCACGTGGAATGTTAGGTTCCTCTACAAACCACGTGCAGCCGAAACACTTGCGGAGACCCAAGACTGCTGCAAATCAGACATTACCGCCATCCAAGAAATGCGATGTGATGGGCCGGGCAAAAGGAGGATGAACAACTGCTACATCTACTACGGTGATTGCTACAGTCAACAAGGACAGCGTCTATTCGGGTGCGGATTTATTAAGTATTAGTGGTAGATATAAGAAAGAAACTTTGAAAGAAATCTTGGACGACGCGATAAAGGATGACTTCTACCAGCTCTTGGACAAGACGTATGAGCAATGCCCTACTCGGCACGACGGTAAAATTGTCTTGTATGATTTTATCGCAAAGCCAGGAAAAGAGGACGTCTTTAGTAGCGTATTCGAAAAGCACAACCTGCATGACACCACATCGGACAACAGATTCAGGCTAGTCGACTTTGCGGCGGAACAAAACGTTGACGTAGGTAGTAGGCGGTTCACATGTCTAGATATTCACGGGGCGAGAACTTTATTGATCACATTGCGATCGACGCAAGGCATTCTTCCAGTATTGTGGGCTTTCGTACTTTCCGAGGAGCCAACGTGGACTTTGATCACTACCTAGTTGTAGCCAAGGTACAGATGTGGATATCCAGAACGGAGCGAAATTAACAAAGTAACCGTCTGACGGCTACAATTGCAAGAGTTTCTTTTAATCTCAATCTAAGTCCTATGCTGCCAGCAGCAAATGCGACAACTGCAATACAGAATTGTACGAAACTGACAAGCTAACACCGGAGGTACAATCTTTTGCAAGTATGCACAAAAACTCGCTGACGCTGATGACATTGACATAGTCGGAAGAACTCAGAGGGCCGTCGCGTCAGTGTGTCTGTGGCGAGTATTGAGATCGCGGCAGCAAAGATAGGTCTAGCCATCAATGAAAGCAAAACAAAACATATGTTGTCTTCAAAGAAGGACACCCAACATCGGCGTTTTGGACAGACAGGACGCTACAGTAGACAGATATAATATTGAGGTATGTAGTAAAGGATTTTGTCTACCTAGGATCCATGGTAGGCTTCGCAAATACCAACAGTGGAGAGATCGCACGAAGAATTACTCTTGCCAATCGCTGTTTTCCTGGGCTAAAAGGGCAATTGACTAGCAAAGCCCTATCTCAAACTACTAAGCTAACTCTTTATAAGACACTTATGATCCCAGTCTTGTTGTATGTCGCAGAGGCATGGACTTTGTCAAAATCAAATGAGTATGACCATGATTACTTTGAGAGAAAAGTTCTTCGAGTGATCTCTGCTCCCATTTTCATAGACGATGAGTGAAGGAGCAGGTACAAGGCCGAAATATACGGCATTCAAGAGTTCACATACAGCGACTAAGATGGCTGGGTCATTTAGAGCGGATGGAGCCCAACGTTTCAGCTTAAAAGATCCTCGAATCTACCCCGGATGGACGCCGCAGTATAGGATGACCTCGCGGTAGGTGGCGCAAACAAGTGGCGTGCGCAACGAGCTGGTGCGTAACCATGTTAGCTGGAGAGGCTTGCTGGTTGAGGCCCTGGTTCACCCCGGATTGCAGCGTTATCTAAGTAAGTAAGTAAGTAAGTTTACTCTTAAAGAAAATCTGCGCTCTTATTGAATCATCCCTTAATTTCATTTCTTCAGAGGTCGATTGGCACATAATTGCTATTCTGTCAACAATTACCAAGAATTGGTTTACACAATTTTTGTATGTAATATGCTATTATATTTTTCACAACCCGAAACAGTTATTTACCAGATAAAACAAGGATATCTGTTCATGTCGGTTGTTATCATGTTATTCTGTCAAGCGTGTATGGTGCGCTGTATGCTCCAAAGTATCTGTGTCTGTCTTCTTGTTAACCAGCTCCCAAGTTCTCGTTTGTAAAATAATCCATAATAAAGTGCATCTCTCTGCAATATACACACGCCCAGTCCGATGAGAATTAATGCCCTGGAATATTGATACCGTAATGCATCAGTCGCAGCTTCTCTCATTCACAAGGGACACCTCTCCCCATTTCAATTGCCATGAGATGTTGACTTGAGAGTTATGAGTTGGAAAGTTGAAAATTACTCAAATTTCTGTCAGTGCATGTATCCTGCCTGTTATGCGCTATGCGTGCTCGTACTTTCCCTTGACATTTTACCCCCTATACAATCGCACATCACATCACATTTGTTATTCGATACTCTTGCCGATGACAGACACTGGTTATTGCGAAAATGTACAACTGCTGTCAGTACTCGAGTTTTAACAACACAAATAGACATACTCCCGGATGATAGGAGTCGTTGCCTGCGTTTCCCATGTACATGTGTTCATATGTAGGTACATTCAGTCTCCTCGAGGCAGAGCAAACAATTTTCGAATTGAACCCGAAATTCAATTGAAATTGGGATTTGTGTTTTTCTTAGTAATTTCATTGCCTCAAGCTGGGGAAGGGTGCATATATTATTCTGTTGCACTGAGATCACACATTTTATTTATTTTTGATAGAGAAAACAGATTGAATGCATACAAGGCTCAAGACAAACAATAATTTTGAGATAACTCTGATGAACTTATTATTCTTACAAAGAGACTATAAGAGCCCGAACAGACACGGCAGAAATCGCGTGGTTCAACCGCAGAAAAACTTTCCGCGTTCAGAAAGCCGGCGGTTATCGTGCGTTAATGCAAGAGAGGGTCGAAGTTGCATACGAGTATACCTCACTTCATGCAATGTACGCAATACGAAAAAAAAACGTTCAAAACGCGCAGGGACATATGTATGTTATGTCCCACTCCATCAGTTCATAAGTCCAGTTTTTTCTTGCAGAAGACGGCACATACATAAGTCCACAATGCATAAACTTCAACCCCCCTACTTGGGGTCACTGTTTGGAGTACGTGCGAGGTTGAGTATATGCTAAGTTTCTTTAAACCCATACGCATCTCCCACACCATCGTCCATCGTATGTCCAGATATTTTTTTGTAGAAGATGGGACGTACATAAGTCCATAATGCATAAAGAGTGGAATACATGGTATGTAAGTACATGAATGGGCATGTTGCCCCCATGCAACCCCTCTGCTTGAGGTCACTTTTGGATTTGATGTAGGTGCGAGGTTGAGTATATGCAAAGTTTCTTTAAATCCATGTGAAACATGTGAAACATGGATATAAAGAAACCATGTATACACTCAACCTCGCACCTACTCGAGATCCAACAGCGACCCTAAGTAGGGGGGTTGCTCCCATACAAATTGCACTGTTTATTTAATAATGCACAATCGCCCAAACTCTGAGCATTTGATTTAGTTATGCTCGGCACTTACGTGCTCCGAATGTGCAACAACAATTAAGAATTGTTCCCATTCACCTTATGGATGTAAAGGGTGATTCATTTAGAGTTATCTCGTTCAAAAGTAAAAAAAATTAAAAAACTCAATTTTATTGGGTTATCTTTATAATCAAACAAAAGAACCATTCCTGACATTTATTTTTTAAAGATTACTTCTTTCTAATGTTGGCCTTATCTGCGGTTAACATAGTCCATTCTGAAGCTCCAATTTTCGATGACGCGCCCGAGCATTTCGAGTGGTATTTCGCGAATCACGCGAGTAATGTTGGCTTTCAATTTCTCAATCGTACCCGCCATATCTATGTAGACTTTGGACTTAACATAACCCCAAAGGAAAAAGTCTAGAGGTGTGATGTGACACGATCTAGGCGGCCATTTCACCAGTCTGAAGCGCGAAATTAACTGTTCGACGAATTGTTCTCGCAACAAAACTAGGGTTTCACGGGCTGTGTGGCAAGCAGTCTTGTTGCTACCAAATGTACTGGAGATCACGGGCTTCAATTTGAGGTAGCAAATAGTCCTCTATCATGGCGCGATAACGGGCGCCATTGACAGTTACATTCTACTTACTTACCTAGGTGGCGCTAGAGTTCGGGGTGAACCTGGGCCTGAACCAACAAGCCTCTCCATTTAGCTCGGTCTTTAGCTAATTGCCTCCAGTTGCGCACTCCAAGTGGCCGAGGTCCCCTAAAACTTTTGCGCGAGTTACGTATCCATAACAGCCTAATTTATATTTTATTATTATTGTTTACCTTGCATTACTTACATTTGTACACACCGAAATTGCCTTTTAATTTTTTTGTATTATTAAATTTAAATTAATTTGCACCTATCATCCAATTTCACGGCACGTTCCCATAGATCTTGTCTTTAATTAATGTAAAGTAAGCTTAAAATAAATATCTGATTACACTTTGTTCAGTCAATGCACTTGCCCATAGAATTATTCCAAATATTGTAAAATAAGCATAAAATAAGGTATAAAACGCAATGTAAAATAATTCTAAGTTGAAGTCTTGTGAATAAAGTCAAATACAACGTTACGCTGCCCAAATTCAATTTAGTTTTTTTTTTGCAAACCTCTCGGTCGGGCCTTTAACTCGCGCCACCTACGGCGAGGAGGTCTTCTACTGCGTCGTCCCTCCGGGTTAGATTCGAAGATTCTGCGGGTCGAAGCGTTGATGTCCACTCGCTCTATATATCCTAGCCATCTCAGACGTCCAATACGCAGTTTTTTGACTAGGTCGATGTCGCTGTACAGCTTGTATAGTTCGTGATTGAACGTTCTCCTCCAAAACACATTAACGCAAACGGGACCAAAAATCTTAAGAAGAATTTATCTCTCGAAGCGACCAAGGTTATCTTCATCCTCTTTTAATAAAGTCCATGTTTCAGCGCCATAAAGCAGGACTGGAATGAGCAAGGTCTTATATAGAGTCTCCTTAGCTGTTCGAGATAGGGCTTTACTGTTGAATTGCCTTATAAGCCCAAAAAAAAAACAGCGATTGGCAAGAGTTATTCTTCGCTTGATTTCTGCGCTGATTTTGTTTTTAGAGTTTATAGCAGAGACAAGGTAGACAAAGTCCCTCACTACATCGAAGTTATAGCTGCCCACTGTGACACTCTGTCCAATTCGTCGGTGTTGGCTTTCCCTTCTTGTTGACAGCATATACTTGGCTTTGCCCTCGTTTATCGCTAAACCCATTTTGGCCGCTTCCGCCTCAATGCTTGCAACCTCACCGGTGACAGCCCGCTGAGTTCTGCCAATAATGTCAATATCGTCAGCGTATGGAAGCAGTTGTACAGACTTGTAATAGATTGTGCCTCCAGGGTTAAATATTAACCCTAGAAAGGTAATCATATTTTTTTGTACGTTAAAGGTAATAATTCGTTGATTCGACGAAGTAATACTCAACTCCAATTTTTGGCTGAAAGTTTTTGACAAATTGCTGTCAATTTTAATTATTTATGTTTATCAATAATTTTTCTTTTGATAAAAAGAAACATTTTTTATTGTTTTATATTATAAAAGCCTTATTTTCGAATAGATGTTTTTTTACACCATTTAAGTTATTTTCTTAAATAAAAAAAGGGAACCCTTATATTCCATAAAAATTTAGGAACTTAAAAATTAATAATAATTAGCAAATGTAAAAAGTAAAAATTACAATAAACAAAAATCACCTTGACCATTTGTTACAAGGCTGAACTTTATACTTTCCGCCTTGTTACTTTTTATTTTTGATTCTAAATAACTAATCGTGAAGCCATTTTAAAATTTAAAAAAAATAATGCACTTAAGACATTTTACCGAACACAAAAAGTTACATAGAAGGTCATCTTCGTCGTTTCGACGAACATTGGCACAATTTTTCTTTAAAAAAAAACGCTTTCCCAAACAGGTACGCTACCGAACTTTCGCTCAATACAAGCACTTGGTGATGAATAGGGTGACACGAAAAGAAAATATGGTCGGAAACAAGAGTAAAGAGATAATTCAAAAAAGAAAATTTATGTTCGTCGAATCGACGAAGACTACCCTTTTAGGGTTAAAGAAGTCACATGACAGCGCGTCACCTTGTCTAAAACCTTTTTTTACATCAGAGGTCTCGGTAAGGTCATTACCGACTTTGATGGAGCAGCGAGCGTTCTCCATCGTCAGCCTGCACAGACGGGCGAGTTTGGCAGGGATGTCATAACGAAACATGGCTCTATAAAGCTCTTCTCTATAGATGCTGTCATAGGCGGCCTTGAAAACGATAAAGAGATGATGAGTATTGATTTGGAATTCTTCGGTTTTCTCCAGGATCTGCTGAAGTGTGAAGATTTGATCGATGGTGGACTTTCCTGGCCTGAAACCGCACTGATAGGGTTCAATCAGGCTGTTGATAAAAGGTTTCAGCCGTTACACAATATCGCAGAAAAGATCTTATATGCGATGTTGAGGAGACAGATGCTTCTATAATTGGCGCAGTTGAGGGGGTCTCCTTTCTTGTGGATCGGGGAAACGATGCTGAGATGCCATTCATCAGGCATACACTCATCTGACCAAATTTTAGAGATGAGTTGACGTATGCACTCTACCAATTTATCACCAGCTGAATTGAAAAGTTCGGCCGGCAAGCCGTCAGCAGCCTTGTTTGATTTCAGCTTGGATATTGCTATCCTCACTTCGTTTTCAGGTGGACGGAAATTTTGACTATCATCGTCTATGTTGAATGGTTCATTCTGCCTGACAGTGGGATGTTAGTATTCGTCGCCGTTATACACTTTGTAGAACTAGCTTTTGCACATTCTCAGCACCGACTGTGATTCTACTACAAGGTTTCCTTCTTCATCTGTACAGGTTTCTGTACGGGATTTTGCTCCTCTGACACGTTCTTTTTACCTGTTGTAAAACTTCCGTACATTGTTCCTGGAGAAGCCGATGTTCTTCCTATCTCTTTTGCTCGTAGAGCTCACGAGCAGCTCTCGTATTCCGTTGCAGTGCCGCTCTATATGCCTTTTGTCGCCGACATTCTTCGTCAAACCAGGAGTTTCGCGGTGGTGGGCGAGCGAGACCCAGCACATAGGTCGCGGCGTTTCTGATGGCATGTTGGCAGCGTTGCCACTGGTCTTCGGCACTTGATGCTGGCGGCATAGGGTTGATTGAGAGTTTTCGGGATATGGGTTCAGCGAAGAGTCTGGCGGTCTCTTGCGATTGTAGCTTTTCGATGTTAAAGTTTCTCACAGTGATTCTTCTCTGTTGCTCAGTTTGGGATATCCGCATTCGTACCTTGGCTACAGCAAGGTAGTGATCCGAGTCTATGTTGGCCGCTCGGAAGATCCGGACATCTAGAATACTGGAGGCATGTCTTGCGTCGATCGCAATATGATCAATTTGGTTGATCGTTACATGATCATAGGACCGCTATATCTGCTTATGAATATTGAGATGAGGAAACCATGTGCTTGCTATGGTGACATTTCGCTCCACAGCGAAATCAATTAGACTTAGTCCGTTATCAGACGTGGTGTCGTGTTGGCTATGGTTACCGACTGCCCCTCCATAGACGTCCTCCTTTCGTCTTTTGCCGTTAAAATCGCCCAACACGATTTTAACGTCGTATTTAGGACATTGCTCGTATGTTTTGTCGAAGAGGTCGTAGGAACAATCTTTGGTGGCGGAGTCCTTTTCGTCCGTGGGGGCATGAACACATATTGGGCTTATGTTACCGAATTTAGCCTTGATCCGGATAGTCATAATACGCTCGCTCACGTGTCGGAAGCTTAAGACTTCTTGCCTAAGTCTGCCGCGTATGACAAATCCGCATCCGAATAAGCGTTGCCTGTTGCCTCTGTAGCAATCACCGTAGTAGATGTCACAGTTTTTCATCCTCTTTTTGGCCGGCCCATCCCATCGCACTTCCTGGATGGCGGTAATATCTGCTTTATAGCAGTCTAGGGCCTCTGCTAGTTGTTCGGCTGCACATGGTCTGCAAAGGGTCAGAACATTCCACGTACAGATTCGAAAGTCGTTGTCCTTATTTCGTTTGGTGGGGTCGTTATCATTTGAGTCATCCTCATCCGAGGCTTTTGGTTGTTTCGGAACCATTCATTATCTTATGTGGTAGGGAATGATGCAGCCCTCAACCCCTGGAGGGCCAGTTCCTTTAGTTATACCCCTAGTTACGTTCTGCCTGGCGTCGTTTTTTCAGAAATATGAACCGGTGATTCCACCAGCTCATAAACCACTCCAAACCGTTGCTTTGTCTGGATGTAATGGCACCTCTGCAATCCCTTGGGATTGCTCTTCAGCCCAAATATGGCAATTTTGCTTATCGACGTACCCACTAAGCTAAAAATGTGCCTCCTCGCTGAATAAAATTTTTGTCGAAAGCAGTGGATTTTCTTCAAGCTTCTTCGTAATACAGCTGAAAAATTTGTAGACGCTGTGCCAGGCTGAGTCTTTCCATTATGAAATTTTTATTTTTTTTTCTTCCGAGGGTAGGTGAAAATCTTCAACAAGACACTATGAGGATCGACAGCGAGTGCTCATAGTAGTGTGGGATTCTTACCCACTAAAAAACCTCCCTTCAAAACAGACGTGTTTTTATTTTTACTACAACTAAGTATTCGATTTATCAAGTAGTTTTCGTTTCACGAAATAATGACGTTTTGCAGGTACAGGCAAGTTCCTGCAAGCTCCGCAGTTTAGACGCGGTTACTTAACGCGCTAAGTCTAAAGGTTTGATTCTTTGTAGACGGCGAAGTAAATTTCTTTCATCCAAAACTTGGAGGATTGTTATATTAGCGTCACTTTCTAGTCGACTTTTATGCTTTCTCGCGTAGTTTTTGATTTCTTCTTCGATTGTTTTAATGCCAAGATCTCTGTGGATATCGCTATTTCTGATATACCATGGTGCATTTACAATACCTCTTAGCACTTTGTTTTCAAAAGTTTGTAAAGTTTTAATGATACTTATTTTGGTACAACCAGAGTTGTATACCATATGTCCATAGAGGCTTTAGCACTTGCTTATATAAAAGCAGTTTGTTCTCTATATTTAGCTTGGAATATTTTCCAAGTAACCAATACATTTCTCTATATTTATTATCTAATTCTTTGCGTTTTTTCTTTACGTGCGTTTTCCATTTCAGCTTTGTATCAAGTGTCATTCCAAGATACTTAGCCTTGTTTGCAAACGGGATTTGAACCGAGTTTGAAAAGATCGGCAAATTATTTATTTTCTTATAAGTAAAATTTACATGAACAGGTTTGGTATCGTTGAGTGCGAGTCGCCAAACCTTTGTCCATTCATTTACTCTATCCAACGCTTCTTGCAGTTTTTCTGTAGTATCTTCGACCGTTTTACCTACTGCCAAGATAGCAGTGTCGTCGGCAAATGTAGCTAGCTCAGTGCCTTCTACTTCCGGTATATCACAGGTGTATAAAAGATACAAGACTGGACCGAGAACGCTTCCTTGCGGCACCAGGCTTAAGGACCATTATAACTTCGGCGACTTTTCATTGACTGGAAACATATTCTAGTCTAATCGCGGTGTTTATAATGAACAGAAGCTTAATTAGAGCTTTTCTTGGTAGTGCTTTAAGAACATCTCCCGTAATTAGGTCGTATCCAGGAGCTTTCTTAGGTTTAAGTTTCTTTATTTCTTCCTTAAGTTCGGTAAGTGTTGCATTTCTTATTACGCTATTGTCTACATGCGACGTATTTATATTTTTATTCTTTAGCCTTATCCTGGCAATTCCTTGACATTCACAGAGTATATGAGTTATATCCTCTGAGACATGTAGGTCAACGCAGTACCTACAAACATCCGTATCGGATAACCCTAGTCTCATGGCATGGCTCCTTAGGAGACAGTGGCCAGAGAGTATTCCTATCGCTGTTCTTATCCTCGATCTATCTAAGTTAATTATCTCCCCAGATTTTCTGCGATCTAACACAGGCCACAAGGTCTTAGACACCCTGTGACCATCTAAGTTTGACCATCTTAGATTAGCCGTGTCAATGATTTTATCCCGGATAATTCCCTTAGCCACGCACCCTGGTGGTTTAATACTACCAATTATATCGCTACATGGAAGCCCCGCTCCTCTTTTAGCCAGCGCGTCGGCTTGCTCGTTGCCTTCGATATCGCAGTGTCCAGGTACCCAACATAATCTGACCCGGTTCTGCGTACATAATGCCCTAAGCATTGTGCGACAATTCCTGATTAACTCAGATTTGGTGACGTAAGACTCTAGCGCCTTTAGCGCAGCCTGACTGTCAGTGTAGATGTCGATATTCTTATCGGATATTGATCCCATCTCAAGTAATTCCGCAGCTTTAAGTACAGCTAGAACCTCTGCTTGGAACACACTGCATGTGTCCGGAAGTCTCAGGGCCACCTGTAGGTTCGTATCTCTCGAGATAAATGTATTACTTATACCATAATGAGACATTCCATAATGAAGCAGAACATTTTTATTATGACCAACCTTAATGACCCATAAGACCACACCAATTGATGGGTCAAAGGTCCACAGCATTTTAGTGAACATCGATATTGAACCTGGGCATTCTTGTAGTTGGAGAGTAGATATCATAAGAATGTGATCTCTTTCTATCCCAACATCTGCCCCTCGCATGTTTCGGACGTCCAGGAGACTACATACATCTAAAGCGGCTCGGCAGATGGCAAAATTGTCAATTTGATTGGAGGTTGCCGGGTGGTCTTCCGGAATAGAGTAGTACAATGTTACGCGTTGGGGGCTGGTACCGCTTCTAACCATCTTATTTCACTTACTTTCAAAATGTCCATTCTCTATCGCATGAGTTCCTTCTCCAATTGGGCGAATCCGGCATTTTGAGGGCCTTTGCTAAGGAAGAACGTCTTCACATTCGGTGGGTGTTGTTCGTAATTATCCCATGATCCCATCTCGGTGAGGCTTCGGATAAGTCGCACAACCGTCGTGTTATTACAGCGGGCTTGAAATCCCACGCATAGCCGAATGCTTTTTTACAAGCTTAAAAGGCTACACACGATTTTTTAGTGCGATCTCTCCAATTTTATTTAGAATAGGGAATTACGCCCGGTATCGTGCTGACTTTGATACATGTTATACAACACCTCCCATCATAGGGGGTTTGAACTCAGGGATCGACCTTTTCCTGGTAAGGTTGGCAATCTCTGTCTTTGTGGGGTTCACGCTCAGACTATGGCTGTTAAGCGGAAGGAATTTTCCTGATACGAGAATGTCAACACCGTCAGCGTAAGCTGACACGTTGAAACCATTCGCTTCGAATATTTCCAAAATCCCATCTACCATGAGAAGCCAAATGAGTGGTGAGAGTACGCCAACTTGAGTTGTTCCTATGGAGACTTGGCTTCTGCTACTAGTACCTTCTAGCATTACGATGTCATTTTCATTTTATGTCGGACTCTTTTGTTTTTAAGATTAAATCGGAATCGAGACGTATATATATACGAAACTGTTGACCATCGCCGGAAGTGGATATTGGCTTCATACAGTCTGTTAGTGATGGTTTGGTCCCCAATAGCCATCAAAGTTAGCTCATTACAGGCTTGAAAAGAGATATCGGTCCTGATCCAAGGTCGTTGATCTATTCCGACATGGATGTTGGTCTTCCTGGTTTCCCAGCAGACATTGTCGTTGCCGTAACGTGCATATGACGATCCTGGACGCATTGAAAGCTGGAAATATCAGCTTAACTTCTGCTGCTTTATAGCTTTTAAGGTAAGATGGCGGCATGTATAACTGGACCGCATACACACACCCTAATGAATTTTTAAACTTAAAAGGCACTGTTTTTTTCGACCACTAATATTAAGGCTGAATAATGTGTCCTTCCCAAACACTCCTTTGTCCATCATCATACCAAATTCAGTTAATCTAAGCACACTTATCTGCCTCGAAATCCAGAAAGCACTATATAAGTATTGTATATTCCGTCGAAGTATCCATAGCCCCACACCGTCAGTTGGTATTTATTTATCACCCGCCGAAAATCAGTACTGAAAGGAATGCAGCCACCCAAGGCGGGAACCACACCTATTCAACTAAAAAAAAAATAAAGCAAGCATAATACCTGTGAACAGCCTTCATTCAATGACGATTCCTTTCAAATCACCCAACGAGCTAAGGAAATCAACCAAAGCAAGAAAAAAACTACTCTCGTCGGTACCAATGCCTGCAATTTTCTCCGAGAGACCGTCAATCATCATTAAATAACGTTGGCGGCCGCCAATACCGCAACCGCATTAAATGTGCATCAAATCCGTTTCTACAGGCACTAATTTATGTGTGTACACTCATCAATTTTATTACCATCACCTATCATTCTTCATTTAAACGAACAGAATCACCCACCGTAGGCGGTGGCCAAAGGATTCAAGGTGAAGATTGCTTTGTTCTCCGGTCGCGGACTAAACCTGACGATCATCATCACTGTGGCACCATCGAATCAGCCTAAAACACCATTTACTGCATTCACCACCACCCATCATCATCATCATTCCCGTCATCATCGTCGTCGGTCGTCATCGTCATCCGCATCTCACATCAGCTAGCGCGTCCATCAACTGTTGCGCAGTCGCCCCAGCCATCGGCTAAGAAGGAGAAAGATGTACTCTTGGCCAGAGACAGAACGGCGAAAACCTGCAATCAAAATTGTGTGTATGTGCGCCGAGGGCTGTTATTAAGATGATTACTTTTTGGAAGTACAGGTACACCCTTTTTAGCGAAACCGAACAGAAGAAGGCGCGGATGAGAAGAAGCAGGAAACACGAAAAAAGGAGGTCGGAACCTGGTCGGAACACGATAGTTAGTGGCCAAGCAGGCAGATGATGGCGACGGTTATGGAGGCACCACCACAGCGAGAGACTGATCGCTGGATCCTCCCAAATAATGAAAGAGAGTTGATCATACGCTAATGGGTTTTGGACGCGTATAATAATAGGGCAGGATGATGCGCATTTACCGCATCCTCATCACCCATCATCAACATCAAATCATTTGGGTGATTTGGTCGGACTGCGGAAACGACATAAGAGTTCTGCTTATTCATTCGCATGTCGTTTGATTCTATTATCGTCGTTCGGATGAAAGGCTGAAGTGTTGCTAATGGCTTCGGCAATTGAGGGGATATTCAAGTGAATTGATAAAGGATTTGTCTACGTGGCTTATGTAGCTGGCAGTGGCACAATGAGCTTGGAAGGCTAGAAATTAGAAAGGAGAAGCAGGGCATGTGTGATCTCATTATTCAGGAATGTAGACTTTAGAGTTCGGTCGATGTCTAGAAATTCTTCTTCTTCTTCCTACTTCGGTGAGGTTATGGTCTGAATGAGCCATTCAAAATTGACGATGATAGTCAAGATTCCAGTCAACACGATCAGAATGAAGCGATGATAGCGATATCTAAACCTAAATCCAAGCTGCTGGAGCCGACGGCCTTACCATCTAACTTTTCGAGGCAGGAGGAGATGAGTTGGTAAGGAGCATGCACCAGTTCATCTGTAAAATTTGTTCAGATGAAGGTATGCCCGATGAATTCAACCTCAGTATCGTTTGACCAACCCCGAAGAAAGGAGACCCTCTGAACTGCGCCAACTGCAGAGGTATATGTCTTCTCAACATCGCATATAAAATCCTGTCTGCCGTATTATGTGAACGCCTAAAACCGATCTTCAACAGCCTGATAGGGCCTTATCAGTGCGGTTTCAGACTGGGAAAGTCCACCATTGATGAAAAATTCTCCCTGCGCCAGATCAAAAAAAAACACACGAATATTAAATCGATAAGCATTATGATAGCGTGAATGTCTAGTCTCAGCATCCCAGCCAAGCTCGTCCGTCGGTGCCAGATGACGATGTACCAAACTCAAAAGCCAACACCGGAGGTGCAATTTTTTACAAGTCTGTACAACCCTTACGCCGATGACGTTCACATAGTCGGACGAACCCAGCGGGCTGTTAGTGGGGCGTTTGCGAGTATTGAGACAGGGGCAGCACAGATGGATTTAACGGTGAATGAAAGCAAAACAAAATATATGCTGCCTATAAAAAGGACACCTAACTTCGGCACTTTGGGCAAAATACCACAATAGACAGATCACAATCTAGGAAGATCAAAAGAAGATTTACTCGATTGCCAATCGCTGTTCTGCAGTTCCAAGTTTGGCTCTGAAGCCAAATTGGTGAGTTGGAATTATTTTTTTTCATTTTCCAAGTACGGTGACAACTCGGTTAGTAGCAGTTTCTCAAAGGCTAGCATAGGTAGAACTCTTATCGGCCGATAGGATGAGACTATTATTTGGTCCTCGTCGGCCTTAAGGATCTGCGATGTGAGATGTTTTCCATGGTTGCAGGTAATGACCTAATTCGAGGATCCTGTTGAAGACCCTGGTTAAGTATTCACTCACTAACCTGGGAGTTCCTTAAGCATTTTTCCTGAGATACGATCATATCCTGGTGCATTTTTAGGGTTGATTTTATGCTTTAGAATATAAGACACGTTCTGTTTTCTAAAGAACATAACCTCTAAAACTTTTCTGCACGCTCCTGTTTTTAAAAATGCTTAGAATTGCTATACGTTTGGTGTGAAAACTTTACTAAGATATTCAACGAATATTTTCTGTGTTTGATTTTGCGCAGTTACAGTATGGTAACCTAATTGGTGGCCAACGTATCCTCCTGCTTTGGACGTTTAGGTTTTTTTGCTGCGTTTCAGAGAGTGGTCGTTGATGCCACTAGGCGAAAGATTGTGAAGATATTTGCTTAGACTTTTTTTCATTTTCTTCTTTGCGCTCTTTTTTGATAGCTTTTGCTGCCTTTAGAAAGCGTGGATCGGTGCTTTTGCCAATCTCGACTAAGCTTGCACTTATTACGGATTAGTTTTTCGATCCTTGCGGATGTATATGAGATATTTTCTCAAGCATTAATGTCTCTAGAAGTACTATTTATTGTTGCAAGTGTAACTATTGGGTTGAATGCCGTAATCGCACTGTCTAGGTCTTGGCAGTGGGTTAGAGATTTTTGAGGATGGAGATGGAATCTCACATATTTCCTACATTTTTTTCCTTTGTTTCTTCAGAGAATGTTATATTACTGATGAGTGGTCTGATGAAAGGTCGCTGCTAGTCTCAGTTGTAAGGAGATCTCGCTTGATGATTTTCATAATACCAAAGCCTATAAAGTCCAGCATTTTACATCGGTTCAACGGCCAGCTGGTTGGTTGACCAGAAGACGCGAAGTCTAGGTTGGTGTTCGGCGTAGGGGCATCACGTATTTGACTATCCCTTGGTGTTATAAGCCTAGTACCCCAGAATGTATGCTTGGCATTATAGTCGTCAGTTGCAAGGAATTTGCATTCAAGAGTGTTGAAGAAGTCGAGAAATTGTTGGGCCGATAGATTAAATTAATCCTAGAAAGGTAATCTTATTTTTTTGTACGTTAAAGGTAATCATTCGTCGATTTGACAAAGTAATAACCTACTCCAATGTTTGATTGAAAGTTTTTGACAAATTCCTGTCAATTTCATTATTTCTTCTTCTCCTTCTTCCTTTTATCAGCGAGGTTATGATCCGAAAATAAGGGATCACAAGCCTCCCACTTCACCGCATTTCTATTGATTCGCCTGTGGGGTTCGCCTATTTGACCTTAGAAAATATTGGATCACTCGGTTACTGAGGCCAATGAAATGCCAATGTTGTGTGATCCAGGCGTGTATAGGCCTGCCTTTCCTACATCACGATGTCTTTGGAACGTGCATTTATATTGCCTTTTTAACAGGGTTCAAATGATCTCTTCTTTGAACGTGGCAATACCAGCTGAGCCGGTCGCGCTCTATTTTTTGCACGATGGTTTCCTTGATGTGAAAGCTTCCACGGATCTTCGAACTTCTTATTCGATCAAACTTTGTCACTCCTGCTGTCATGCGAAGCATCTTCATCTCAGCTGCCGTTAATTTACTCTTATACGTTTTGTACATCGTTCAAAACTGTGAACCGTATGTGAGCGCTGGACGCACAACTGCGGCGTAGAGCCTTCTTTTCAACTTAGGTGGCATTTTTCTGTCATAGAAGATAGAGGAATTTTCTCGCCACTTCATCCACCCTACGCTTACGCGATGATTGATGTCGTCATCACAAGTTGCTTTGCTATTGATCATAGATCCCAGATTTGAACTTTTCGCACTTGGGAAGCACTGTTCCATTCAAATAAATGTCTGGAATAGGCCTGAGTGGATCGGAGAACGAGCAGCACAAGTACTCTGTCTTTTTTGAACTAATGCGATACCCATTTCCCTCCAAAGCGTCCACCCACACATCAAGTGCTCGTTGCAGGGATGTAGGATCCTCACTTATGATGGCTCCATCGTCTGCAAAGAATAATTGATGTACCTTGGGGTCCATCACTTTACCTTCAGGCAGATAGTCAAGGACTGTAATAAAGAGCAACGGAAACAATTCGCTGGTGCACCCCGACTTTGATTGGGAACTCTTCGGTTACTCCAGCGGGGCATCTTACTCTTGTCTTTGCTCCTTCGTACATGTCCATGATCATCTGTACATACTCGTAGGTTTCTGGAACCCCTCCCTTAGGAATCACGATGTTTTTCCATTATGATCCTTATACTTTAGATTGCATCTGTCGGTGATTTACCCGAGACAAACCTACAATGATCATCAAATAGCCGTATTATTTTTCGCAGTCGGCCACCTAATACCCTCTCAACGATCTTCATGGTGTGTAACATCAGCTTGATCGAACGGTAGTTATCACAGTTTCGCGTATCACCCTTCCCTTTGTATATAGGGAGAAGGTAACTTTCCCTCCATTGATTCGGCATTGGATAACCTCTCACAAATTTGGAGAGAGAGACGCGAAACGAATTGCGTCTTAAAGAAAAGACCTAGCAAAAAACGCAGAGCCGGCTCTTCGCCCGAAATCGAGCCGCGAAAAGAAGACAAGCAAAATGAGCCGAAGCCAAAACAAACTCAAGCTAAAGCACGTCCTCCGCCTGCAATAAACGTCGTTGGCATAACGGACTACAGTAAGCTACATTGCCTTCTTAAAGGTACGACGACATCGAAATTCAAGGTAACGTCACTCAGGAACAATGCGTGGAAAATTAACGTTGATGACTCCGATGGCTACCGAGCAATATCACAAAAATTAAACACGGAAAAAATTCAGTGGTATACTTATGAAAATAAGTCAGAAAGACCACTGCGTGTTATAGCAAGGGGTCTCCACCCCTCGTGCACAAAAGACGACGTAATGAACGACCTCAAAGCTAAAGGTTTGAAAATTCTTAATGCCGTCAATATTCTCAAAAAGGTGAAGCAACAAACGGAACAAGGCCAGGAAATCATGGTCAAGCATGGACTTCCGCTCTTTATGCTTACCTTTGACAGGAGCGAAAATGTAGACGATATTTATAACGTTAAAACTATTCTGAATATCGTAGTCAAGATTGAGCCTATGCGTACGAGTACGAGATCGATACCTCAGTGTAAACGCTGTCAAGGCTTTAATCACACACAGTCGTATTGTCAAAAAGAGCCGAGATGCGTAAAATGTGCTGGTAACCATCTCTCAGAAAAGTGTGACCTAAATAAGCAGGCCCCGGCTACCTGCATTAACTGCAAAGGAAAGCACCCAGCGAACTATCGAGGTTGCGAAGTGGCAAAAGAGCTTCAAAAAAGGCGAGACACATTTAAAAATATTCAACGCCAGAACGCAGAACCGGTTAAAAATAGTCGTGAAATAGCTAAGCCAAGGGTAACGACCGTCAATAAACACGTCAAACTTAAGACGAGAGTCGAGCAAAGTAAAGTTCCTTCGGCAAAATCAAAGGAAAAGCCACAATCTCCAGAGACGCTAACATATGCTCAAGCTGCGTCGCTAGAAACCAAGCAAAGCGGTGTTACGGTAGACCCAGTCTCCCAAGTCTTCTCTATAATTCTTGCGAAACTTGAGGAGCAAACGAAGGTAAACAAAGTCATATTTGATAAATTGAGCAAGCTCGAGTTAAAACCTCGCCAGAAAAGAACTCCCATATGAATATGAATCAGTTACTAAAAATTTTA
The DNA here is from genome assembly GCA_945910035.1 of Brachypalpus laphriformis. Taxonomy (NCBI): domain Eukaryota; kingdom Metazoa; phylum Arthropoda; class Insecta; order Diptera; family Syrphidae; genus Brachypalpus; species Brachypalpus laphriformis. Next base: position 207,388,856 of record OX246753.1, read on the forward strand.
ACATGGAACGCAAACGGCCTTCTACAAAAAAACGCCGAATTAGAAGTATTCTTACGGAATGACAACATTGACATTTGCTTGATCTCTGAAACTCATTTGACAAAGGAATCCGGAGTAAAAATAAGAGGGTATCGTGCTTATCACGCATACCACCCTTCCGGAAGAGCTAGAGGCGGATCCTCCTTATTCATTAAAGACTGCATTGAGCACTCCATAAATACGACGATTGAAATCGATACAATGCAAACAAGCTCAGTTCGAGTTAAGAATAGGCACTCATATTTCAACATCGCGTCCATTTATTGTCCTCCGCGATGCACGTTTCGAAGTAACGACTTTGTACGTCTCCTTGACTCACTTGGACCGAATTTCATTATAGGTGGCGATTTCAACGCAAAACACACCTTTTGGGGTTCCAGATCCAATTCACGGAAAGGCAGACTTCTGTACGAAGCCGGTATGCAATTCGGGGTTGATTTCTTTTCGACGGGGAAACCGACGTATTGGCCCTCTGATACAGCAAAAACACCGGACCTAATAGACTTCTTCGTAGCGAAAGGAGTATCTTCAAATTTTGCGAAAGTAGAGGAAAGCTTTGATCTCTCCTCAGATCACTCGCCGGTAATCTTGACAATAAGTGACCGACTAATGACAGTAGAAGCTGTGCCTAGATTAACTAACAAAAAAACTAACTGGCGCGACTTTAGAACTGATTGCGAAGAAAATATTGTCTTAAATGTATCGCTCAAAACACCCTTCGAAATAGAAGATGAGCTCGGCAAATTTATTGAATCAATACAAAATGCCGCGTGGAAAAATACACCTTTAAGGAGGAAAGAAGTCCCATGCAATGAAGCTTATTATCCGCCGGAAATAAAAGAACTTATTCGAGAAAAGAGGAGAGCACGCAAAATATGGCAACAAACTCGCGCTCCCCAGCATAAAACCCACTCGAATTTCTTATGCAATAAGCTTAAAAAAGCGATCCAAGACCTAAAAAACCGAGAGACTTCAGCTTATCTTGAAGGTTTAACCGCCGAAAAAACTACTAATTACTCGCTCTGGAAAGCTGTCAAAAGAATTAAAAAACCCCAAATACATTCGCCACCAATAAGAAAAAACAACGACGAATGGGCAAAAGGTGACAAAGAAAAAGCGGATCTATTTGCCGAGCACTTAGAAGAAACTTTTAAGCCATTTGATGGAGAAACATTGGTAGACGATTTTACCGGTACGACTACGACATCTGACAACCTTAGAATAAAAAGTGTGTCACTTATAGAACTCTGCCAGGCAATAAAAAACCTGAAGAACAATAAAGCTCCTGGCTATGATTTAATAACCGGACAAATCCTCAAGGAATTACCAAAAAAGGCACTATTAAAATTGCTTTATTTAATAAATGCTTCCATTAGATTATTATACGTTCCAAATCAATGGAAAGTCGCAGAAGTCATAATGGTTCCGAAACCGGGAAAATCTCCAAATGACAAAAAATCGTACAGACCGATATCGCTACTACCAATAATATCGAAGGTATTTGAAAAACTCCTTCTGAAACGGATTCTTCCGGTCATTGAAGAGAGACGCCTAATACCTGACCACCAATTCGGGTTCAGAATCAAGCATTCCACAATTGACCAGGTTTATAGAATAACCGACGGAATTGAAAAAGCCCTTGAGGAGAAAAAGATTTGTTCTAGCGCTTTTCTTGACGTATCTCAATCCTTCGACAGGGTTTGGCACGATGGATTGAATTATAAGCTAAGACGAATCCTTCCGGAGCAACTTCATAAGATCTTAGAATCGTACCTTAAAAACAGACTTTTTCGTGTTAAGCACGGAACTGAATATTCTGATTTTAAAGAAATCGCCGCCGGAGTTCCGCAAGGAAGTGTCCTTGGGCCTATCTTATTCTTGCTGTACACTCGGGACATACCTCAAACTGAAGGCACTATTGTAGCTACGTTCGCGGACGATACGGCTATTTTGGCAACGGAAAGTTCAATCGAGTCAGCAACCATAAAACTCCAACGAGCCTTGGATAAAATCTGTGAGTGGACAAAAACTTGGCGCATTGTTCTTAACGAGACCAAATCGACGCATGTTAACTTCACTTACAAGAAAATAATCAACCTTCCCGTTTTCATTAACTCGGTACAAATACCGCATGCAAACGAAGCTAAATATCTGGGAATGACACTAGACGCGAAACTTAAATGGAAACCTCACGTTAAAAAGAAACGTGACGAAGTCGAAAATCGACTTAGAGAAATGTATTGGCTAATTGGAAGATATTCCAAACTAAGCGTATATAACAAACTGCTTCTGTATAAGCAAGTGCTTAAACCCGTGTGGACGTACGGTATACAACTCTGGGGTTGTACCAAACCAAGCAATAGGAATCTCATACAATCATTGCAAAATAAAATTATAAGAATAATCGTGAACGCTCCCTGGTATATCAGAAACAATGATATCCACAGAGACTTAGGGATAGCTACCGTGGAGGACGAAATAAAAAACTTCGCTCGCAAGCTTCGTATTCGTCTTCATGGCCATTGCAACTGTGCCATACTCCAAACTTTGGATGTGACAAATCTTACGCGCCGACTTCAAAGAACGAAACCGTTCGAATTAGCGCTATAAGACAAAAAGCCGCATGTCATGACGGTTTCAGCAGGTGCTTTTATTGAAAATCTACCTGCCTCACGCGAATATAAATCTGAAGCTTAAACTACTTGATAAGGTCAAACTTAGTCGTAGTAAACAAAACGAAGGGAAGGGTGTTTTTAGTCAGTAGAAATCTGACACTACTATGAGTACACGGTCTCATAGTGTCTCATAAAGATTTTCACCTACCCACGAAAAAAAAAAAAAAAAAAAAAAAAAAAAAAAATTTGGAGATGAGAATTCTGAGCCAACTGAACCCGACGTCTCCCATCTTTTCCCAGAACTCAGAAGGCCCAACCGCTTTTCGTTTTATGGAGTATTTGAACGCCTCACTAACTTCTTCGACTGTGATGTCGGGTATTTCTTCACAGTTAGCGGTGGTTCTTGGAAAGTATAGCCGGGGAAACTGTTCATTTAAAAGTTCTTCACAATACTGCCGCCACTTCTGCAGAATTTTGTCGTCATTCACAAGAAGCTGGCCATGAGCATTGTTAATGAACTTTGGCGAACGAATTTTCTGAGGATTCCTCCTTCTTTGGGCGGCTATTTTGAAGATAGTTGCGCTCTTATTCATATTGTGTCTTCGCAGCTCCTGGATAGCCTGGTTTGCATCAGCAACCGGGGAAGATATTTTCTCCAGCTCCCGATACAGGCCCTCTATACTCTCTGCTTGAAACTGGGCGCACTTCTTCTTCGCTTTTTCTTGCAACATCTGTATTCCATTTCAAGGCGAGCTTTTTCGTCACTATTATTAGAGTGGTACTTTGACCAAGCTTTGAAACCCGCTTTCTTCTCATTTATCACCTTCTTAGCTTCATCACTGGGCTTGTGGGCGCCGTGGCGTAAGTGGTTAGTGTGTCGGATCACTACGCACGAGGTTCCAAGTTCGAATCCCAGAAAACACCAAAAAGTTTTTTCACGGTCCCACCTCTCGCGAGCGTCTGACAAACATCCGAGAGTATTCTTGTCACGAAAAAGCTTCTCAAATCGCCGTTCGGATACGGCACTAAACTGTAGGTCCCTTCCATTCGTGTGAAAAATATAACGCACACAACATGAGTGGTTGCGAGAAGCTAGGCCCTGGCACTTTCAAGAGCTGTTGCGCCAAATATTTTTTTTTTTTTTTTTTTAGCTTCATCACTCCACCACCATGTTTCTGTGTCGTGTTCATGGTAGCCTTTTGAAGCTCTTAGCAGTGATTTGGATTTCTTTAAGCAAGATCGCTGTAGGGAATCCCACATAGTTTGTGCTCTGCACTCTTCATCCTCAGCTTCGTTGATGGTGTCAGAGAGGTGATTTTTCAGCATGAAAACAAAAGCCTCGCATTTTTCTTTGTCCAGATTGTACCACTTGATTTTCTCAGAGACACTTGTTTGTTTGCTTTTCTTCCGTGTTTTCATAAAAATTTCTGTTAGCAGGAGACGGTGTTGCCGAGCGATTGCCTCTGCCAGGATCACTTTGCAATCTTTTACCCGAGGCTTCATGAAACTGGCTACCAAATGGTAGTTAATCTGAGTTTCATCTCCACCACTGCTGTAAGTGATCAGGTGTCTGCTTTGTTTGATGACCATGGTATTTAACACGATAAGACCGTGTGATTTGCACATGCTTAGGATTTTTTCACCAGGAAGATTCCTGGTGCCGTATCCTAGTCCTCCATAGTCTTCATAGTCTTCGTTTGACTTCCCAACATGTCCACTCAAATCTCCTACAACAAACAGAAACTCTTCCTTTGGGATATTCTTAAGGAGATTGCGAAAATCTACCCAAAATTCATCTTTATCTCTCTGATTGCACCCATTTTGGGGAGCATATGCACTGACAATATTCCACACCTCTCCTTGTATTACTAGTTTGAGAGACATCAAACGGTCGCTGAACTTCGAAATGCTCAAGACGTTACCAAGTAGCTCTGCCGCAAGGATGATACCGATTCCGTTCCGTAGTAGAACATCTTGTAATCTTTTGTCCTAACGTCCAAGAAACGCGCCCGATTTCCGGTGTTTTTCCATTTCGTCTCTTGGACACACAAGATATCCACCCGCCTTCTATTCATCATTTCTTCCAGCTCGTAACTTCGACCGGTCATGCTTCCAACGTTCCAACGCGCGACCCTCAAATTTCGACGAAACTGTTTCATTATTTTGCTAGCCCCCGGAATCCGCATAGCTCTGATCCGAACAGTTCTGCTCGGTACAGGATCAGTACCATGCACAGCAGTGGTAGTGCCTGGCGAGGTAATGCCTTTCCCTTTTTGCAAGTATTACCATAATGATACAATTTTGCAATATGTATTACCATATTACGATGGTGTTTGTTGTTTGACACGTGCATGCTCCTGTTTTATTTTGGTTTGTTTGTTTGATCTTTCTTCTATGACACCGGTGATCTCCAGTCGTGTCAACCCACGGACTCGCATGCACACTTGTGGGAGGGTTTTTAAGGTAGCATATGTGCCGCTAGGCTCACTTGGGTGTTATATTGCCTAGATCTGATTTGTCCTCTTAGTCGCCTTTTACGTCAAGCGCTAGTTGTTGGGGGGCGCTGCAGTGATATTCTGAACCCGTCCCTGCACGGGGCAGTTTAATTATTTATGTTTATCAATAATTTTTTTTTTTTGATAAAAGAAATATTTGACTCCAATGACTGACAATGAAATTGGAGTCAATGGCGGAGGATCGAGAAGGATGGAGAGTCCACCTGAGCATCCTACCCCCGCGACCCTCATGAAGGATTAGCGGGCCATTGAAAATGAATGAATGAATGAATGAAGAAATATTTCTTAATTTTTTATAATGTCAAAGTCAAATTTTCCAAAAATTGATGTTCGTCGAATCGACGAAAATTACCCTTCTAGGGTTAAGGACGACAGTAAATGGCTGACATAGTTATATCTTACTTCTATTTCGAAAAACAGACAGAACTAGCTTGAAGAAAGTCTTTGTAGGGCATAATATCTTATACGCGACTTAAGTAGTATACCAGTTCTGTCTAGAGCTTTGACATCCGGGTGGTGGATGGTAACTGGTGGATCATGTCTATGAAGAAGTTAGAGCAATATCAATTTCATTTCTTTCAAGGAAGGTTTTGAGCTCAAGTATATGTTGGCTGATACTGTTAGCACATTCCAGTGGCAAATTCTTAGTTCATTCATTTATTTGCTATCAAAAGTTGTCGGAATTGGCATTGATTTCGTATCATTTCCTGCATCATGGTTTGGATAGATGAAATTAATTAAGTGAGGGTTTCCGTTAATGTAAAGATGGCTCTATTTATTCTGACAGGAGTTGTGGTCTTACACTGCTTGAAAAAAAAAAATAAAATAAATAAAAAAAATTAGTACATTTTGCGTGTCTGGCAATTAACACCGAGCTGACTGTATGTCTGGTCTTAGGTATGCTCAAGCATGATAACACCTATGACATTTTAGTAGCCAATACACTGTATTATTGTGACGAGTCATACTTTTACCGTAAAAATGATGTATATGACTTGATTGAAAAAATTAAAATCATCATCACGGTAAAAATATCCTCTGTGCGCCTTCTTCTTGCGTTTACAGCAAAGTCACACCAGATTCTATTAGATTTCAAAATGGCAGCATAGGATCAATGGTTGAATTTTTGTCCCAGACAACCATCTCACAACGATGGTAGCCCAATCGACGTATGGTTCGTTCTTCTCCGAGGCGGTTTCCGGTTTTTAAGACGCTCAAAAATGTCAGTAACGCAAAATGCTAAGCTATGTACATACATATTCAATTCAATTCAAGTTTTATTCATATTTGAAAAAATATTTACAATTATTACATAGTTTTCGCGCAAAGCTTAAGGCTTATCTGCAGGAGGTTATTCTGATGGAACGTTAAGAACAAAATTGAGTTTTTTTTTTTTTTTTTTAATATTTATTTAGGAAATATAACTTTTTTTAAAGTTATTTTTAACGATTTTAAGTAATTGTTTATGATTGGAAGCAGGAAATGAACAAAATAATTTTAATTCAAGCTTTAGTTTGATGAAAGAAAATGTTGCTTTATTAAAAATGTTCTCTTTTGTTGGCTTCTGATGTTGCTAAGACTTCCGGGTAGCTCGTTTAGGACGTTTGGTACTCTATGCCTCAGTTGAAGTTTTCCATACACGTTATACCTATAGATTTGAGGTACATATAGCATACACTGGGCTTGTCTTCTTGTGTTGACGTCGTGTTGTAAAGGACTTTGGAAACGGTTGCCATCATAATATTCCAGAACTCTCCTGAAGATATGTGAAAGGCGAAGAACTTTAAAATGGTAGCTGACTATTACTTTCAGGACTCTGCTCTGTAGTTTCTCCAGCTGTTCTATATGTGTCTTTACTGCTCCACCCCATGCAAGGATGCCGTACCAAAGCTGTGATTCTATCAGTGCATGTACACTTGCTGCAATACCGGTTATAGTATGTACTTTTTAAATAGAACAATGCAAACAAGGCACTCTTTAGCTTACAGCGAAGATTGTCCCATCTAAAATTGCAATCTATTGTGACCCCTAAGTACTTACAGGTCTTAACCTCCTCGATACATAACGCGGTTGCTGGGGTTGGACAGTCGCTGTTCTGATAAATGATGCCTATATTTACCAGTTGACAATGAGGTTCGCGGATATGCATCAATTTCAACATCTTACAGCTTTGTTGAATTCTGACTACATTATTTCTGTCGCGGTATCTACAGATCGATGTTTCACTATAATCGTTCTGTATCATCGGCGTAAGCGAAGGGAACGCTTTTTGTGAAGGCTCGCAGCAGTTCATTCGTGTAGATTTTTAACCCAGTGGTACACCGTATTCTATTCTCTTCGATTCACCATAACTTTCAGAAATGTTGTCTTGAAATTGTCGATAATATACACTAGAAGGTGCTCACTTTCGAATTAAGGTACAGATGTACATTACATGTACCTAATGTTGTTGCATCGCGTGTAGATAAAAAAAATATATCGAACAATCGCACTCCAGGCCCCTACCCTGTGACGCCTACGAATATGTTTAGTATATTTCACCGCAAAAATCTTATGATAGTTAAAGTAAAAATTTGAAATTAATTTAGAAAGTCGATTTCATCCGAAACCCGAAGTCTAATAATCAGACTTGTGTACATTCTCGTACATGTTATTGACATTATCTACGTATGTACGAGCCCAATCGCAAAATAGTTGGTCTACTAAACAATTGATACTTACACGTCCTCATCCTTTGCAGTTTTGAATCAAATAACACACTATTTAACGATTAACGTAAGGTTTAATTCAGATTAAATAAAATAAGCAACAAATAAGGAAGTAACCTAAATAAATTCACGATAACGAGTGATCTTATGGAAAAAAAACATGTTGCAGTACATGTTTGCAGTGCAAACCTGGAATCATCGCTCCAAACAACGGTCCACCATTGACTTAATGTCCAGTTTTTACGTTGTTTCACCCACTCAATCCGTCTTTTGCTTATGTTTAGGCGTAAAAGTGGCTTTTCTTTCGCCTGAGCTTTGCATGAATGAAGTTATTTTAAAATTTATGATATTAAATTATTTAAAAACAAACCTTATAAAAACGGTAACCCATTTTTTTCATTGTTCTTTTGCAAGTATCGACGGAAATGTTTTTCTTAATGGGACTTTTCCATTCTACAGCTAAAGCAGCGGCAGTTTGGCGTCGGTTTTCTTTGATAATTTTTTACAACACACGACAATCACGAGGTTTTGCTACCGTTGGACGTCCCGTTTTTTTACATATTTCCACATTTCCGGAATTTTTGTATTTTGTAATTATGTTTTGTACTGATGATCGCGGCAAATTAAAATTTTTACCTATTTTATAGCTGGATAATAATGGAATGCCTTAATTATCGGCTCCCTAAGATCTCGCGATAGTGCAACGCCACGCGCCATGTTTGACCAAAAACTGATACTAACTTTGCATAAAGAAAATCGTCATGCAACAACAAAAATCATTTCTCTCAATTTGTTCGTAACGGTTTAACAAATCACTATTAAAATAATACTAGACCAATTATTATACATTGCAAAGAGAGCAGACTAACTATTATGCTCTTATCTTTGTTTCCGTAAAACTTACATTGCCACCTTATGCTTCATTTATTTTGTTTCTCCTGCTCTAATTTTATTAAGAATAATTACTTTATTACTATTTTCATATACTTTTTTATAAATGATTGCTACCAACCAATAAATTTCAGCATATGAAAGAATTTTTGTGTTAAAAATCTAAGTAGACCAACTATTTTGCGTTTGGGTCGTAGGTAAACATAACTTCACCATTAATGCTGCAGCATTTTTCCTTTAAGTAGATGTGCCCCTAATTCATATTATTATTGATTTTATTAACGGACTACCACGACTACGACCGATGTCATGAAGTCAGGCACAGATATGCTCGTGTTTAGGCAGGCCTACAAAAAAAAAACCGCTAGAGGCAATCACAATTTAGCTGAAAAACAACAAATTGCCCTCAGAAAATTAATATTGATTGCAGAACACAATCTGTCGTTTCATCATTGCTGCCACAGTAATTTAAGTTTTTTTCCTCCATCTCTTTTGCTTTCAAGCTGTCCAGATTCTGACAAGTTGCTCGGCCTAAGGATAAAAAATTCAAAAACTTCCGACTGGCGATGACGGCGGAGGTTTGAGATTACCAGGTTCGTTTTTTGCTCTCGTAAATTTGCACCCCTAAAATGTTGCATACACGGTGAGTGGATTCAGTCATATCGCCTTAGGCGCTTTCGCTCCATCCACAACGGCCTAAGTAATCAACTGACAAGCAGTATGATGAAATTGGTGAAATCCCTACTTGTTACTCTGTGACAGATACACAAATTGAATAGATGATGTTGTTGATGCCGTCGTCGTCGACGTTGTCGCTGCCACACATCAACATCGATGTGGAGTGACGTTAAGACCACTGAATTTCATATGTCAAACTCACTGGGGAATTAAGTATGCCTTTGGGCGCTTGTCTGTTCAGTAGGAATTGGCATGAGGACGAACAGCAGAGTGAGTAAGAGAAAACCCTTTTTTTTGAGAAATTCAATTTCACAGTATTACCATAGAAGGATTAAATTTTATTACAACAAACAAATTCAATTATCTGCTGAAGTCACCGCACTTGTAGCACTTGCAGTCGGTTGGCTCACGCAGGCGAATGTCCATGGTGGCCATTTCGGCATTACTAAGCCGAGTGCCATCAGGATCATAGCAGTGGGTGAGGGTGATAATTTTCTCTTTCAGATAGCTTTCGCGACAGCAATAGCATTCCTAATGAAATTTAAAAACAAAATCGTTTACACCCTTAAGTAGTTTGAAAAATCCCTTGGAATTACCTTCAAAAAGCCCGTAGGCGTAATTACAGATGGTTGCACTTGACTATTGCACAAACCTTCGCACTTATTCACCATGATATCGGCGTTGCAAGTCCGCTGCATTCGGCCAAGCTCATCGAACTCCTCTTTAATTATGTGGATTTCCGACTGCAGAGTCTCACAGTTCTCGTCGCCATTCCCCTGAGCTGAGTATCGCAAACTGCGTCCGAATTGTGGCAGCGTTAAAAAGAATATGGCCAGGTTCCCGATGAATAGAGAAGTTCTCACCATTTTGTTCGAATATTTTACCGGAAAAATGACCACAAGTAATCGAAGCTTGATGGTGATGGCCTCCAGAAAGTTACTGTAAAAGTTCTCTACGAACGCTAGGACTTTTATAGTTGGCATTTTGCAATTACTTCCTTGTGGTGAGGTCCAGTTAAGTGGGTGTAAACAGCAGGATTTCAATTGCATTTCAAACAGTTGGGGGTGCACGATTAAAATTGGGTTTCTGTGTTCAACAGGACGAGAACGAGTTGGGTGGATATCCATTTTCATTGAAATTTATTAAGAACACTTTCGATTTTGACGCCAATGGAGCTGTTCCCAATCTGGTAAGGAGGTCATGAACTTGAATTGAATATCATGTTAAGGATGAGGGTGATTAGTGGCTTTGATTTGGGGTTGCTGGTATTGCAATGTCATTATATAAAGTGTGCTGGAGAAAATATTTTTTTAAATTATGAAATTAATATTTCTCACGACGCAATTCACAACACTGTCAGTAAATGGATAGAGAGAGAGTGTGAGTAAGGCAAGTCGTATTTTTTTACAAGCTACAGGAAAAAACTAAATTCTAAGCAAACTTTTCGAATTTATTGTGAAAAACCGCGTTAAAGATAGTAGAAACTTCCATCAATCAAGATATTCGAGAAATTTGTGGGTGAGTCGGCACAATTTATTTTAAACTGCATAAAACAGGCCTGACGGCAATTTAAACCATGCAACGGACACCGAACAAAAGCTCTGACAGTACCAACAACACTTCACACCTAAAAAGTGTGATTAAAAGGGGTATGGGGGAAACGTCACCCGTTTTTCCTCCGTACAAGATCGCAACGGTCAAGGGAAACATGCCTGTCGATAGTATGTCCGTCGCCGATCTAAAACTCCTTATCGAAAATTCCATGGCACTGCTTTTGGACAATCGATTAAAAAATATGCCCACCAAATCCGATTTGGAGCAGAAATCCTCACACTACAACAAGCCAATCAGTCACTTCAGAATCAATTACAGAAAATCGAATCCCGTTGCATGTCCCTGGAACACCAAGTAGAATGGCTCTCTAGAAAGTCAAATGAAAGGGATGTTGTCTTCCATCTACCAACGCAAAGTGGAGTACTCGCAGCTGATAAAGCCAGAGATTTGTGTTTGGAATTGCTTGGAATGGAACCCAAAACACATCAACAGTAGCAGCTGTGCGTCCGATCCCATCCAAGAACGCGAACATGGAAAATATCATCGTCGAATTACAAAAAGCGTTGGTCGTATTCTTAAATCAGCATCCAAACTAAGAGACACGGGTATTTCACTACATCGGGATTATCCGTTAGCGGCTAGAGAAAGGAGACCGTGTTTGCAAAATTTAAAAAAATAAAATCATGACGAAAAACCGAAACATAAACATTGAAATTCGTGGGAATAGGATTGAAATTGGAGAAAAAACATTTTATTTTGACAACAATAACAAGTTAACATGTGATCAGGAGGGTGGAATGACGTTTCCACACAATCTAATGGATGGCAACTCAGATCCAAACCATGCCAGCAGCACCTCTCAAACAGTTAAAAATAGGGTGCTGCAGACAGGATTGTGGGCGCCGTGGCGTAAGTGGTTAGTGTGTCGGATCACTACGCATGAGGTTCCAAGTTCGAATCCCAGAAAACACCAAAAAGTTTTTTCACGGTCCCACCTCTCGCGAGCGTCTGACAAACATCCGAGAGTATTCTTGTCACGAAAAAAGCTTCTCAAATCGCCGTTCGGATTCGGCATTAAACTGTAGGTCCCTTCCATTCGTGTGAAAAATATAACGCACACAACATGAGTGGTTGCGAGAAGCTAGGCCCTGGCACTTTAAAGAGCTGTTGAGCCAAATATTTGTATTTGTAACAGGATATTTAATAATAATGCCGTCAGTCAGCTAAATAATAATATAATTTTAAACTGTATTTACAATAACACTTTCATCAAATTAATTTCGTACAATATTGCAGAGTTATGCAATAAATTAGTTTTTAAAGACTTTTTTGAAAATATTAATCGGTATGACATGTTCATCCTATTCGAGACTCACGTGGATCATAATTTCGAGCAGTTCGAAGCTTCGTTCAAAAATTATACGCTTTTATGGATCCCAGCAATAAGAACACATACTCGAGGCAGAGCTAGGGGGGGTTTCCTTTTTGGTATCGAAAACTGCGTCGGCAAATGTTTCACACTTAGCTTCGTAAATGTAGTCAACCGTACCATAATTGAAGTAGCAACGAAGAACGAAAAGCTTTACGTAGTTCCAGTTTACGTCAACTGCTGCAAAGCCATTCCAATCAACACGAAGACAAAGCAGGAAAGAACCATGGTTTGATTCCGAATGTGAGAGGGCCATGAAAAAATCGTTTGCCTACCCGAGGTTAGTAAGGAATACAGGCTTAAACTTTGCAACAAGCATGTATCAAGTTGCAAACATGGCATATAAAAATGTATACAAGGATAAGCAAAAAAGGTATTCTCTTAGTCTGATGCGATCACTTAGTGCAGTTAGAGATGGTCGCTCCTTTTGGAACCTGGCCCGATCGCTCAACGGCGCAGTTTTTGCACGATGGGTGCAGGTAGAAGCACGTCTCTTAGCTGACCATTTTAAGAGAGTGCTAAATCCTATTGTCAACTCAAGTCCAATGAAGTATGCGTTACCATTTCTCGAAAATGATGCTCTGGACCGTATAATCATAGTCCAAGAAGTCTCCTCGGTGATACATCGTTGCAGTCTAAACAAGGCACCAGGAGAGGATCGTGTTACTAAGGAATTTTTTAAATATGCAACGGAAGAGTTTCTGGAAAAACTTGTGGACGTATATAATTCTATATTGAACACGGGCGAAGTGCCGGCAAGCTTCCGTAAGAGCATAATTTGACCTCTGTTTTAAAAAGGAGACGCCAACAGCCCAAAATGACTACCGTGGTATATCGCTTTTGAATTCTGTAACGAAAATCTTTACGGGAGTCATCTTGGAACGTCTGACAGATTGGACACGGCAAAACCACTTGATAAGCGAGTTCCAGGCTGGATTTCGAAAGGAATACTCAACGGTGGACAACATTTTTACATTAACCAGCATTGCAAGGACGTATTTGGACAGGGGTAAGAAGTTGTACGCATTCTTCGTCGATTTTAGAGCCGCCTTCGACTCCGTCGAAAGAAACGCCCTCTTCTACAAGCTGAGCAACCTGGGATTATTCACAAAATTGATAAGGGCAATAAAAAGCCTTTATAACGAGAACTCAACTGCAGTATGGAATAGGATTGAACTGTCGAAGTGGTTTCAATCAAAAACGGACGTTAAGCAGGGATGTCTACTCAGTCCACTCCTTTTCTCAATCTTTTTGGACGACCTTACGACTTTTCTGACCGGAGGGATCTTATTCAATGGAATATCTATCAAAGTTCTATTATATGCTGACGATATAGTCATTCTGGCAGACACCCCAAACATGATGCAAATCATGATAAACAAGTTATTTCAGTACTGCCATCTGTGGAATCTCGAGGTGAATACAGAAAAATCGACAATTATGGTTTTCCGGAACGCGTCAGGAAGATAAGCTAGAGAGTAGAATTGGATCTGGGGAAGTGTTGAACTGGAGAAGGTCAAGGAATATAAGTACCTCGGGGTCCTAATCACACCGAATCTGTCGTTTAAGAAGCACCTTTAAATGAAACTAAAGGAAGCAAAAAAAGCCATTAACTGTAACTGGAGAGGGGTCCTGGGCAAGAAAAATGTCACCCCAAGTGCAAAGTATACAGTTTTCGATGCAGTGATGAGATCCATCATGTGCTATGCGGCGCAGGTGTTGGGAATTTGTCAATATGAAGAAGTAGAGAAGTTACTAAGAACGTTTGGCAGGTACCTTTCCACTGAAAGTTCCATCTGGTTCCGCAATTTAAACGCGATTAGTTGTTATCGCGCTTGGTATTTATTGTCGAGTTCTTTGCGTTTTGTTCACGTGCGGCTTCCATTTATTTGAACTTGGCGTCAAGTGTCGTCCCGAGATATTTAACCCCATTTGCAAACGGAATTCGGACCGAGCTTCTAAAGGCAGGAAAACTATTTACTTTGGTTGTCAAACGGTAGTGCATGTGATTACATGAAAACACAAGCGTTATCACTTAGCCTAGGCATACCAACTTCTACTCTCAACTTTCACGTTGTGACCTTGATTCTTGAAGTATGTAACCAACCCCGTTTGGAGGATTCTTGGTGATAGGAGATGAGAGAGGGGGGTAGGGTGCTTTCTCACTATAGCACTTCTTCTTGTTCCGGACGGCAGCGGATTATTTCCCTAGGTGGAGTCAACAGGGGTGTCTACAGTTCCAGTAAAGTTGAACTTAGTAAACACTTGGCGCGAGTTGCTTCGACGTATTCAAATCGCAGTTCGATAAGGAATTTTCAATGTTAATCAGGACCTTAGAATAGATATGGTGGCGAAGGAGCCTCTAATGGGCCAATGGTAGCGCGCACACTAACGTAGTGGCCTACTGGCACAGGTTGGGGGTTGTGCCGTCGGAGTAACTTCCCTACCACATAAAAAAACACTGGTTCAGAAACAACCACATTCCTAAGATAAAGAAAATTCACCCCAGCAAACCAAATAAAAACCACCTTCGGATCTGTACGTGGTATGTTCGGACTCTTTACATACTACGTGTAGCCGAACAATTATCACAGGCCCTAGACCCCTGACAACGAAATATGTCTTATTGATTTCGCTGTGGAACGAAACCTCACTATAGCAAACACATTGTTTCCTCATCTCACTGTGAGAAAATGTAACATCGAAAAGCTACAATCGCAAGAGGCCACCAGGTTCTTCGCTGAACGCGTATCCCGAAATCTCCCAATCATCCCTATGTCGCCAGCATCAAGTGCACAGAGCAGGGGCAACGCTGCCAACATGCCATTAGAAACACTGCAGCTGATGTGCTGGGTTTCGCTGACCCACATCCCGAAATCCCTGTGACGAAAAATGCCGCCGAGCGCATGCAGCAAACCAAAAGACATATAAAGCGGCGCAGCAAAGGATGACGAGAGCTGGTCGAAAACTCTACGAGCAAAAGACGACGGAAGAACATCGGATTCTTCAAAAGAAGAAAAAAACATCACGAGAAGCGCGCGATCGAGAATATGAGAACTTATACTCCAGGATAAATGTACGGAAGTTTTACCCAAAAAAAAAAAAAAAAAACAGAGGAGTAAAACTTATACAGAAACCTGTAGAGACGAAAATGGAAACCTCGTAGTAGAATCACAGTTGTTGATGAGAGTATGGGAAAACTACTTCTGCAGACTGTATAAGGGCGAGGAAGACCAAAATTCCGCTATTGGGCAGAATGAACCAACCAATAAACCAATATCCAAGCTAAAATCCAACAAGACTGATGGACCTGAAGGCTTACCGGTCGAACTTTTCAAGGCAGCTGGTGAGGAAGAGAGTAAGAGGTCGTTTATTATTTTTGTTATTAATCTGGATTGAGTAGTGGGACTGCATACAGAGTCTTTACAGCTTCTACAGACATTGTTGGACACTCAATGCGCTCACATGTTTTCCAATCAAATAGTACCCGCTAGGGTTTCTATTGTAAAGCTAATGTTTTTTGTACGAATTTGGATAAGTCTATTGTTTTTCTAAGGTTCAGATATGATCAGATTTACTAGATGTAAGATAGACGTCAGTTACTCCACCTGCCATTGGCAATTGTTACCGCTTCAATGTTCAGGCTGAGTTTAATCATGTCAACATATAGACAGAATGTATCTCGTTATTTTTAATTACATCCTGACCTCTTTGGCCATCTTATCTGCTTTTCGGTTGCATAGGAATTCGCTATCGCCTTGGACCCACCATAAATGAATATTTTTTGTTGGTAGTGTGATTGAAATAAATGATGGTATACCCAGCCTATAATACAGTGATAGCATAGGGGAAACAATCTACCCGATAACGGCTGGCGTTTTTCGGTTTTCGACGATTGTCGGTTTATTCATAGCTACGGTCTACCGTTAAGTGTCACTAATGAATTTTTTTGTCGTGTAGAATACTATTACAACTCTTTCACATTGAAAAAGGTATGAAAATGGATTCGTGGTCCATCTGAGGAACAAAACGACAATCGTCGAAAAACGAAAAACGCCAGCCGTAATCGGGGGGAATATGTAGTTCTCATTTTAGACTAATTAATATAGTTAAAATTAAAAAATAATCAAAAATATGCATAAACTATAAAAATGGCGATGGACTGAATGCAAATATCCTTTTGGATTGCATGGAAGAAATGTTCCCAGCATTAGGTCACATTAAAAATACATCGTTGATGAAAGGCGAGTTTCCAAGCTCATGAAATGAATCTGTTGTGGTACCAGTAGAAAGGGAAGTCAATGCAAAAAACCGGAAGAATTTCGTCCTATAAAAATGTTGCTCATATGTACTCGTATATGAGAAAATTCGGGAAAAGTTTGTGTACATACAAATGGAAAGTTTTCTTTGCTAATAATGAAACTTTGTGTGAAGAGCAATCTAGATTTCATAAAGAGCGTTCAACGGAAACAGTGTTAACATGGGTGCTAAACGAGTGGAAAAGAGATCGATGCGGGTAATTTAGTTTTGACACTTTTCCTGGACTTGGAGAGAGCATTTGAAATTGTTGAAAGGAGTATTTTATTCAAAAATTTATATAAACAAGGAATACGTCAGAAGGGGCTTCATTAGTTCGAATCTTTCGTGTCAGCGAGTACGCAGAGCGCGAAATTGGGTGAGGTCTATTTATCGGCAAAATAACTGAACTTAGGAGTGCCGTGCCAGAGGGAACAGTTTTGGGGGCTATTTTATTTCTGGTATACATGAATGATATAAAAGATTTTCTCAAATTATTGAAAGTTTCTTTGTTTGCGGACGATTGCGAGTCAGATCTATAGTGTGATTTAGATAAGTTGATTGAATGTTTATGTAAAAATAAATTCAAATTAAATGCTTTTAAAACCTAATGTATGTATGTACATTGGTAGTAGAAAGTAGTGGACATAAAAACATTAAAATATAGACGGCACTGAATTTGTTGAACGAATTAAATAGGGCGGCATAAGTGTAGACAATATACTATCTTTTAATTTACATGCATATTTTAAATGTGGAAATACATCAAAAAAAAGTTTACTTTCTATATCGTCGGCTTAGTGCAAAAAGTCATTAAGTACATTTGCTCAATATTTGGTTAATCACAATTCAAATTGGCAGTGCAGTAAGAAAATATTTATTAAAACATTTTCAAAACTTTTTTTTTTTTGTTTTCAAATGATTATTATCTCATCTGATGCACTTAAAGAGTTTTTGCATGGGTGAATAACATTAAAACAAGCACTTAGGTACTTTAAACTGAAAAATGCCAAAAATGTACTTAGTGAGTTTTTGCACTAAGCCGACGATATACTCGTAGAACAAGAAAGAGAATCTCAAGGAAATGTGCAATCAGTTAATTATTCAAGTAACTATTATAGTTCATGGAACGTACATACATGTGTGATATTGACAGCCGATGCAGTTCTCAGAATAATATATTATTACAACTATTTAACAATTTAGATGCAAATTTAAGAATTTAAACTAGTATAAATGAATATGTATATAAAAAGCAAATTATACAGCACACTGTGATATACTTTTATCTACATTGAATTTTGTTAAAGAGTTTTTTATCCAAAAATGAATTAAAATAAACACTTTGAGTCCAACAAATAAGAA
Organism: Brachypalpus laphriformis; assembly: GCA_945910035.1. Lineage (NCBI taxonomy): Eukaryota > Metazoa > Arthropoda > Insecta > Diptera > Syrphidae > Brachypalpus > Brachypalpus laphriformis. The sequence continues at coordinate 207,406,947 of OX246753.1, forward strand.
AAGACAAGCATTAACGGTTACTTTGCATTTTCAAAAACAGTTAAATATTCGCACTTTTAATGTGTCACCAGAATAGTGGAACATTAAAAATCAAAATAAATTTCAATATAATATTTTTTACCTGCACCCTTGCAAGTTTTGACTTTACCTCCTTCATGGATTTTAAAAGATTTTCGTTCCTACTTTTTGGATTGGATTTCTATCCGCGTTATCATATAGGTGTCCAGCAAATAAGAAAATGAAAAACAAGAATGCCTTGCGCTTTATTTATGTCCTTCATTACTTTTCCAGTTTATTCTTCCAGGAGATTGAAACATACGTGCAGTGATGCATGCAGGAACGAATGTGAAACAGACGTGTACTAAATTGTTGACATTTCAACGCATTATCTTGCTGTCATTGTCAAATTAGACAATTATATACATACATTTTCAATGGCCCGCTAATCCTTCATTAGGGTCGCGGGGGTAGGATGCTTAGACAATTGAATTCCGAAAACAAATTTTTGTTTGCCATGTAGAATAAAATCCGGGCAAGTGCATCAGCAGAATTGTCCAATGTTGTGGGGTACTTATGTGGGGTGTGCAGTTATAAGTACCCGATTAAGTGCTTAAGGCACATATCTCCAATCGCTTACTCGTAAATTCACGAATTGAAAAAAGCGGCGAATTTCGGGAATCAAAAACTGGACAGTGACAGCTAATAAGAAAATACCAAAATCTCACTAGAGTGGTAGAACTCACCATAGCGCTAAATTAAAATATAAATTAATTTATATCTCCAATTCCAGCGGTTATATTTTTAAAGGGAACTTAAAAGGTAAGATTATATTCACGTAAGAAAGTGTTCAAAAACTAGGAAAAGTAATGAGTAATTAAGCGATGAAGGTAAATAAGCGGGAAATTCTTAAGAGGGGAGTTTTATATAAATATTTCCTTATAAATATCGGGTTTCAAAAAACGGTGGATGTTATGCTGGCTTTGCACTTATGTGGGCGGTACTTAAACGGGTTTTAGTGTATATGGTATATAAAGACGTAATAAGTTAAAGAAAATAAGTATTTTGTTATTAATTCTGAAATGTTATTTGAAATTACTGGATACTGTGTGTCGTGTTTCATGTGCGTAAAGCAAAAACAATAATATGGATTATTTATAGTGGAAATTAACAACTCAAAGGATTTTTTAACAAATAATTCTTTGATATGTATCAAAATTTATCATAAAGGAATTGTTTATTTTGGAGGTGATTGCCCAAACTTCGGAAAAGGTGGTAATCGGTCGGGGATAAGTCTGGTGAGTAGGGCAGATGAGGCAAAACTTAATAATCCAACTCCGCCAGCTTCAAGAACGTCGACTGTGTGGTATGTGGTCTTGCGTTGTCATGCATGGACAACTCCATCACTCGTCCACCATACTATCACCATTACCTTTTTGCAGTGTAAGTCTGCCTTGCCAAGTCCACTGGGAAGTTCACCCACTTCTACCTATTCTCCCGACCTCTTCCGATTATCGTATAGGATCCACTTTTCGTCGCAGGTAACGAAGCGATGCCAAAAAGGATCCATACGGTGTTTGTTGGTCAAAGATATTGCAACCTCCAAACGTCGTAGCATATTCGCTGGTGTTAGGACATGGGGCACCGATCTCTCTAGTTTTTTTTTACTTTTCCGATGGCAGAAAGGTGGCGACTTATGGTTGCAGTTGACACTTTGAACCTTGCAGCAAGGCTAAGAACAGTCGTAGCTGGATTTTCTTCAACAGCTGCTGGAAGTTCTGCATTATTAATGACATTCTCAGGTCTGCCCCTTGGCAAATTTTCGAGGGAAAAATCTCCCTCGCTAAACTTGGTAAATCAGTTTCGAACAGTTCTCTCACTACACGTACCCAAACCAAAAGCACCGTTAATTTCTCTAGTCTCTGCGGCTGCGTTCATGTTTTTTTTTTTTTAAATTGAAAAAAGAAAATTGCCCTTAAATTTGTTGATGAAAGCATTTTCTATGTAAGGAAAAAAGTCAACTCAATGAGCGTGCACTGCACTCTTTTCTTAAAAAAAAAACGTTATTTTTAATTTTTCTCTGCACAACTTCACGCCACAACGATCACTTTAGGAATGATCGGTAGGTCGGCTATATATATGTAACGACCTATATAATTCTTGGAACACCATGTACTCGTATGTCGTGAAATGTTGGCACGGTCCTTCTGGATAGGAGTATCGACTTCCACGAAATAATTTCCGAAATTTGTCAATCCATTTGGACGAAGCCTAACCAGCCAAACAAAATAAAAGAGTTTTACGAGAATGCGGGACTGCCGCATGTAAAGGGTGACAAGATAGCAGTGATACTTTTTCCAATTGTTATGTTTCAGTAGCTGTCAAAGTTACGAATGACATCCTGCTGTCACAATATTCCGTAAGGTTTGCCATTTCATCATGCATCGTTTCATGCTTGCCGAATGTGCGCAAATTATTAAAAAATATTATCGAAATTCCGGTTCAGTTGTAAATACGCAGCGTGAATTTCGTCGTGAGGTCGGTCGTCATCATGGCTTCAGTGCGCAGGTAATTCGTCGCACCGTGGAAAAGTTTGAGCGTGAGTACACTCTTTTGGACCTTAAGCCACCAACCAGACAGAGATTGGTGGGAAATTAAGAAAGCATAGGCGCCGTAGCGGCCAGTATCGAAGAGCCAGAAATGTCGATTCGGCGCCGATCAGCTGAATTGGGCATCGCCAGAGAGTCAACCCGGCTTGTTTTGCGGTTGGATTTGGGCTCGAGCTCGAGAACATCGATATACCCGAGCTGTGGTTCCAACAAGATAGCGCTCCATGTGATACAAGCGACGAAACGCTCAAAGTTGTGAAGGAGAAATTTGGTGATTGGATCATCTTACGGCGAGCGTTCATCAATTGGCCGCCGCGATCATGCGACTTGACACCGCTCGATTATTTTCTCTGGTTCTACGTCAAGTCCTTAGTCTATGCTAACAAGCCAACCACTTAGGATGAGCTCGAGGCCAACATTCGAGACGCCATTGCCAGAATAACGCCGTACGCATTGGACCGAGTCATCAAAAATTGGACCGACCGCTTAAAGCACTGCCAGCGAAGCCGAGGCGGACATTTAAATGATGTGCTATTCCACACATAATGTCATGAATGTAGCTTCAAAATAAAGCCAGAATCAATTTTATATCTCATACAGTTGTTGCTTTATTTCAATTTTTTTCCTATCGCTCTTATCTGGTCACCCTGTACATACTAGATTCCATTGATGGAAAATAAATTGAGATAAAGTCTCCTGCCATGACAGAAATGCTTTATTTCAACAACAAGCAATATTTTAGTATTGTTCTACTTGCTGCTAGTGATCAGCAATGATTAGTCCATTTAGAAAGCTTAGAGAAAGCGCTATGTAGAAGGTCTCTAAGGGTATTAAGGTTTTTTTCCCGAGACCGCTATAGCAACGTCGTCCGCATAACTACTTTACAGCCTTTCCCTTCCAGGATTAAAAGCAGTTCGTTCACCGCTAGGTTCCATAGAAGAGGAGAGAGCATCCCGCCTTGCGGAGTACCTCTATATACGAAAGTTGATAACCCTGTTTGTCAGCAACTGGTTAACTAACACGCCAATTGACCGCGTAATACCAAGACTCGTGAGTGCGAATATAATTGCTTTAGGTTCAATATTGTTAAAATCTTCCTCTTTATGTACGAGTATGTATTTTTTGCAATCGAATGATTTTTCAATAGTGCGCACCAGTGAGTGCAGGGCCGTTTCTGCCGATGTCCCTTTACTGTGCGCATGCTCGGAGGTTGACAGCATACCTGGATTAATGCTGCAACGAATGTAAAAGTCTAACAGTAATTATTCCGTCAGGTCCTGCCGACTTGAATGGCTTAAAGCTGCATATTGCCCAGATTATTTTGCTCTTAGTAATAAAAATAGTTGTGATGGCTGGATTCGATACTAGAGGTGTTCCAGGACCCATCAGCTCTTTTTAGATAAAAAAAAAAAATATTTGGCGCATCAGCTCTTTAAAGTGCCAGGGCCTAGCTTCTCGCAACCACTCATGTTGTGTGCGTTATATTTTTCACACGAATGGAAGGGACCTACAGTTTAATGCCGAATCAGAACGGCGATTTCAGAAGCTTTTTCGTGACAACAATACTCTCGGACGTTTGTCAGACGCTCGCGAGAGGTGGGACCGTGAAAAAAGTTTTTGGTGTTTTCTGGAATTCGAACCTGGAACCTCATGCGTAGTGATCCAACACACTAACCATTTACGCCACGGTGCCCACTCTTTTTTTTAGATAGCTAGAGGTTTTAGGGAAGGTGGCTAGGACCTTTCTGAGCCTAGATGCCTCAGAGACCTCTTCTATTTTTCCACAGAAAAGTCTCCAAGACTTGCGTTGGGTTTTCCTTAATTTGGTTTATTAGGTTTTGAGGGCCTCCTTATACAGGCACCAAATTTGAGAATTACGAGACTGTTTGGCCTGGTTGAAGAGCCGTCTGCATTCGTTTCGGAGTGTTCCAATCTCCTCAGACCACCAGGGTGGTCTAGGTTTGCCTCTAGGTGTACTAGTGGGGCAGGAGATCGACATTGCATGATTGAGAGCGTCACTAAGTTTTCCGACAAGATTGTCTCATGGATGTTATTGAGGGGGCCAGTCGATCTAATAACTTCAGATATTGAGGGGGCCAGTCGATCTAATAACTCCAGATTTTCCTAAATTGACCAAATTGAATGTATCTGTAGTCAGAGAAGGAGTGCTCACGAGAAACCTTCCAATCCTTGATCTTGCATAATATATTGTCAGAGACTAGGGTAGGTAATGTCTACGACTTCCTGTATATTACTAGTAACAAAGGTGTATTCGCAACCAGTATTACAAAGGGAGAGGTTATTATTTAAAAAGCAATCAAAAAGTTGCTTACCTCTTTCGTTGATGTCGGTATTGTCCCAAACTGTATAATGCGCATTTGCATCACACCCCAGAATGAGCGCAGATTTATACCTCTTCACGTCCGGAGTCCTTTACCCCAGAGTAACCACAGGCCCTTTCCGCCTTGAGAGCCATGGGCCAAGTATGCCGAGGTTAGCCAGTATTTACAATACGATATCCAGCTTCCACGCTAACAGTCACCGTATCACAATCGCTGTAATTAAAGAGTAAAAAAGTATTTCGTGCGCCCTCCGCGAGAATGCAATCCCTAGACTTACCTTCATTCTTCACATAGATGTGTTTGTAGTTAGGAGTCTTGAGCCCACACACCAGATCTTTGATGACCCAAGGTTCCTGGATGAAGACAATGTCTTCCCCGATTTTATTTAGCAGGAAAATATGGGCGGACGAGGCCGGGATGGAGTGGTAAAGGTTAGTTTGGACGAACCCCAGAGCCATAACAATCGCGTTCAGATGCCTCCACCACAGCTTCAATTCAATTACTTTATCCCGAAATTGATTCAACAATAGTCCAAAAATATTATGTGATTGTTCAACACTCTCACACGTATATAACCCATTCATAATATCTTCAACATAACCGATAAAAAATGTTGTCTTTCATCTGTATTTCCTCTAAAATAATGGTTGTTAATGTTAAACGAAGTAGTGTATGACCTCTAATAGCCATTGAAAATGCATGGCCATCAGATATTTTGCCAAAGTGTGCGACACACTATTTTGTCAAGAGAGATTGAAGGATGGATAGTGCCTACCAGGGAAACACATATGTTTCAGGTCTTTCATATAAAGTCAACTTGCCTAATTTTGCTGCATGGAGTAGGTACATCTATTTCAAGCTTTATTCTTTTTGCCTTGCAGCACCTTTTTTTCGTTTCAGAATTTTGCATATTTTTCTGAAAAATGATTTGGAACATGATCCATATTACATACAATATATAGGTATATCTCTTTTGCAGTCATTTTGGGTTGCCCAAATACGTGTCAAGTTTGGAATGGTTAACCTGAACACATTCTTCGATGGCAAGAGCACTGTACATTCTCGATTTCCTTACGTTGTGACTAATTAAACCCCATTAACTTCAAATGCAAGTCGGGTCGGATATATAAAACTACAATTCGACCATAAGACATGCTGTAGAAATGAAATGGGGACGAATTGATTTATGTGGCTTTCCAATGGGTCTGCTTTAAAGATTTAGTCAAAAAGGTTTTCAGCGAAAGAATTGCCAAGTAAGGGATCGGCAATCAGACAAACTCCATACACATAAATCATCAATTTTTTATGTTTCCCCGTTGTAGCACCCTAACGACATAAAAGCTCCGAATGGTCTCATAAAAATTCGTCCTCCAAAAACTGCCGCAAATAAACTGCCATTCACATGGCACATACAAACCCTACGTCAGAAAAAAGAAGCTCCCAAAAAAGTTACCAACCCGCCTTCCACCACCGTATTCCTCCACCCATCACACTTGACCCAACAAGACAAAGCCAAACATTAAAAAAAACACAACGTAAAAAAGATTGCTAACATTCAGACACTAATTCGATCCGATAATAATCCCGCCAAAGGGCATGAATTGTAATTTCCTTTTCGCGGAATTAACTGTCGGCTGTTGTGTTCGGATTTGTTTTATGAGCCCACAATCAAAGAAACAGGAAACAAGCCGCCAGGACGAGTCCCTTCCCCTCGCACTTACTTCAAAAGCAAACGACAAGACCTTTTTGGTGCGCTTTGTTTGCTGTTCGTTTCGGTTGCGGATTTGGTTCTCTACCTTTGGCCCAAAGAACAAAAAAAAAGAAATCTCTTTGGGCCCGACACTATACGGGTGGAAGTGGAAGGAAGTGTGCTGGAAGTCTATTAGAATTTCAGTGTCGTCCTTTATTTCCACTCCGCCGCATTGCTGCTGGCTAGCAAACATAGTATTCTCTGACTTTTCTGCTGGTAGTAGCTTTGGATAGGACACAGCGTACTTTCAAAAGTTCGTTGCTTTGCATAAATTGTCCTTTTCAGTGTTCTGCCCCCACATGCATTCACTGTTATGACGCTGATACCCGAGGGCAGATACTCTGCACAAAAACACCATTCTACATCGGAAATTTCTGAAGCATGATGATTTCAATAATATAGAGCAAAAGAGCCATAAATGGCTACGGGGCACACAACATATCCGACTCATGCACAGAACACTCATATACAAAGGTGGCTTAGTGCCACCCTTAACAGGACATTCCTATCAGCAGAGGATCATTTTTGGAGAATGAATGGCTGGAAAATGTTGAAGAGGAATGTCGTAACAGGGCGAAACGTAAATCCTGTCAGAGGTTGTTTTGCAATATGCCACTTAACAGGATATGCCCGCACGCACACATCATGTGCGCCAGAGTGAATTGAAAATTTTTGGCAGCGGAAAATTGCTTTTCACATTCCTTGCGGGGTATCGTTATGCGATGATGAGTCCAGATACGAGATGGCGCGAGGGTGGTTGTCAATTGTCTGAGCAGTGAAGGTGTTGTTGATGTGTGTAAATATTATATATTATATAAGTTGTTTTTGTCTTATTTTTTAAACACACGGCACACACTTTTTTTTTTTTTTTTCTGGGGTAGGTGAAAAATCTTCCATAGACACTACAAGAATACCAAGCGCGAGATCCTGGTAATACTGAAGGAAAACGGCTTCAACGTGACGGCCTATGCGGACAATGTCGTTATCCTGGTTTCGAGAAAATTTCCTCCAGTCCTAAGTGAAAGGCACAATTTTGCGCTACAACTAGTAGACAACTGGGTCAACAGCAAAGGGCTGGGAGTGAATCCTTCAAAGACGGAGGTAGTTCTCTTCACTAAGAGGAGATCAATTCCTACCTTCAGACCCCCAAATATCGGTGGCATTGAGTATCTCAAGTTCAGCTCGGTATCTGGGCGTAATTCTAGATTCCAAACTAAACACGAAGGAAAATATTGCCGAACGCGTCAAAAAAGCAAGCGTAGCTTTCTACTCCTGCAAAAAGGCATTCAATAATACGTGGGGCTTCAAACCAGCTGTGGTGTGCTGGATATACACGACGGTTGTAAGACCCATTCTCACATATGGTTCACTAGTATGGTGGACGACACTTGAGAAGCAACACCAGCTTTCACACCTCACCAAAATCCAGAGGGCGGCGTTCATCGGAATCATGGGATCAATGAGAACAACACTAACAGCGGCAGTGGAAACCATGCTTAGTTTCATTCCGCTTGACATATAGTGCAGCAGTCTGGCAGCTAAAACCGCTGTAAGACTAAGAGAAGGCCGATTGTGGTCATCGAGCCTTTACGGCCATGCCTTCATTCTATCCCGATGGGGGACCACCAGTGGATTGACGGAAACTGATCACATGAACCCGGTTTGAAAGGAGATTGACTACAAGAATTCCGGATAGAATATACTGGAAGAGCCGAAGAATCATGAAGAAAAAGGAGTTTCCTATACCAACGGTTCTAAGATGGACGTTGGCACGGTAGCCGGAGTTGTGAAACCACTCCTTTAGAATAAACGACGACTGCAGTGCCTTTTAGGCCGAGGTCACAGGCATTATACAGGCTGTTGAAATTATACGCGAGAGTAATATCGTTGGTAAAACGACCACTGTCTATATAGACAGCCAGGCAACTGTTGAGGCTCTGGAATCTGTTGTAATTAGGTCGAGGCTTGTGAGGAGCTGCAAATCACTCTTAAACGAGATATCTAGAGCCAATGCGGTGACCCTCTGCTGGGTACCAGGGCATATGAATATCGAAGGTAACGAAAGGGCTGACGAGTTTGCTAGGAAAGGGTCGGCGCTGCACTTATCGTGGGCCCTCCCCTCTGTAGCAACCCCAATCAGTTCCTTGAGCAAAAAAAAAATTAAGAATGAAGCCACCGGTCGAGCAAACAGACGTTGGATTCATCTGGAAACATGCGCAATAGCTAGGGCGCTATGGCCGGCCTACAGCAAGAAGAGATCAACCTCTGGTAAAACTTAGTCGTTATAACGCACGGGTCATTTCTGGCATAATTACTGGACATTGTGCCATTGGCGTTTACGCAGAGCGACTCGGTGTGCTGCAAAACGACTATTGCAGAAGTTGCAGGGACGAAGAAGAAATGAAAGCTGTTCGTCACCTGTTGTGTGACTGTCCTGCCACATCCGTCAGAAGAATGAGGACTCTTGGTAGTAACTTCTTCTCGGAGCTGGAGGACTTGGGTAATGTTGAGCTGGCTGACGGACCTCTTGAGTTTCATATTACTTTCTAGGTGGATTTTCTCTACAGCTTTTCAGGGTTAAATAATTGGGCACAATGAAACCGTACTGTTGGTCTGAGTGAGCAGTGACTCCTTGTCACAAGGCACCCATCTACCTAACCTTACCTAAGCGCGTGATCATAGTAGTGTCAGATTCTTACTGACTAAAAAAGCACCACCCTTTGATATAAATTTGTTAGATATCACGACAAAGTAATAACTTATCACACAATTTTTCTATCACGAAATAAAAAAAAATTGGTAGGTTACTTTCCACTGAAACATCCTGCATGTTCCGCGGTAAATACTTATCTAGTTTCGGCTTCGATTGCCGGAATTCCGAAATCCCTGTGGATATCGTCGTTTCTACTACGCCACGGTGCTTTGACAATTTCTCTTAGCACTTATATTTTGAAAAGTTTGTAAAATATTTGCATTTTTTTCTTGCCAAGGTTGTATACCGTAGTTCCACACCGGCTTTAGCGCTTGCTTGTATAAAAGCAATTTGTTCTCAGTACTGAGCTGGGAATGTTTTCCGAGTAACCAGTACATTTCTCTATATTTGATTTCGAGTTCTTTACGTTTCATTTTCACGTGCGAATTCCATTTCAGCCTTGCGTCGAGTGTCATTCCCAGTTTAGAGTGTCATATCCGAGTTTAGAAAAATTGGCAAGTCATTAGTTTTCTTAAAAGTGAAATTCACGTGAACAGATCTAGATTCGTTGAGGGCGATCCGCCAGTACCTCGTCCATTCATTTACATTATTCAGTGCGTTTTGCAGTTTTGCAGTCGTTTCTTCGATTGTTTTATCTACTACTAGGATAGCAGCGTCATCGGCAAACGCAGCAAGGAATGTGCCATCTTCGTTCGGTATATCACGAGTACATAACAAATAGGGAAGCGGCCCAAGAACGCTTCCCTGCGGTACGCCGGCCGAAATTTCTTTCCTTTCACAACGAAAAAATCTATCAGGTCAGGTATTTTCGAAGTATCAGTTGGCCAGTAAGTCGGTTTACCCGTCGAATGGAGTCACAACTGTACTCCATACCTGCCCCATAGAGCATTCTACCATTTTCGAGCTGTATCTTGAGCCCCAGAACGTATGTTTCGCATTAAAGTTACCGCCGATGATAAAATTAGGTTTTAGCGATTCAAACAAATTAGTAAAATCAAATTTTTCAAGCGCGGAACGCGGTGGACAGTAGATAGATGAGATTTTATGAGTACCCTGAATATTTTTAACTCGAATCGTGCACAATTGGAAGGTTTCAAGCTCTATCTTTATTTTACTGTTGACGACCCAAGCAAATGTAAAAAAGGACAACGATCTTCGTGTCTGCACGTGGAATGTTAGGTCCTTCTACAAACTACTTGCAGTCGAACAACTTGCGGAGGCTCTGTCTAGAGTGTGTCAAAGCAGAAATCACCGCCATCCAAGAAGTGCGATGGGATGGACTGGGCTAAAGGAGGATGAAAAACTGCGACAACTACTATGGCGATTGTTACAGACAACAAGGGCAGCGCCTATTCGGATGCGGATTTGCCATAGGAGACAGACTTAGGCAAGAAGCCTTCAACTTCCGGCATGTGAACGAGCATCTTATGACTATCTGTATCAAGGCTAAATTTGCCAACATTAGCCTTATATGTGCTCACGACGCGACAAAGGATGACTTCTATTAACTTTTGGACAAGACGTATGAGGCATGCCCTAGCCACGACGTTAAAATTGTCCTAGGTGATTTTAACGCAAAGCTAGGAAGAGAGGACGTCGTTAGTAGCGTGGTCGGAAAGCACAGCCTGCACGACATCACATCCGACAACAGACTCAGGCTAGTCGACATTGCGGTTGGACGAAACTTTGTCGTAGCTAGTACGCTGCTCCCACGTCTCGATATTCACAAGTGAAAGAACATGGCTCTCCTTTGATCGAAAAACTGTCAACCAAATCGATCACATTGCGATCGACGCAAGGCACTCTTCCAGTATTCTGGGTGTCCGAACTTTCCGAGAAGCCAACGTGGACTGGGATCATTACCTAGTTGTAGCCAAGGTACGGATGCGGATATCCAGAACGGAGCGAAATCAACGAAATACTGTCAGGAAATTTAACGCCGGGCGGCTACAATCGCAAAAGACCGCCAGAGTCTTTGCCGATCGAGTTTCTTTTAATCTTAATAGAAGCCTGCAGGGACGCAAATGGCAATATAGTAGTAGAATCGCAGTCGGTGCTAATGCTGTGGAAGGAACACTTCTGCAGACTGTGAAACGGCGATGATTAACAATATTCCGCTGTCAGGCAGAATGAGCCATTCAACATTGATGACTACAGTCAAGCTTCCCGTCAACCCGGACAGAATGAAGTGAGGATAGCGATATCTAAACTCAAATCCAACAAAGCTGCTGGAGCCGACGGCCTTGCCGCTGAACTTTTCAAGGCAGGAGGAGATGAGTTGGCAAGGAGCATGCACCAGCTCATCTGTAAAATCTGGTCGGACGAAAGTATGCCCGATGAATGGAACCTCAGCATCGTTTGCCCGATCCTGAAGAAAGGAGACCCTCTGAACTGTGGCAATTACAAAGGTATAAGTCTCCCCAACATCGCGTATAAGATTCTGTCTGCCGTATTATGTGATCGCCTAACACCGATCGTCAACAACCTGATAGGTCCTTATCAGTGCGGTTTCAGGCCTGGAAAGTCCACCATTGACCAAATATTCATACTACGGCAGATCTTGGAAAAGACCCATGAATATAAAATCGATACGCACCACCTCATCATCGATTTCAAAGTTGCATATGATAGCGTGTATAGAGACGAGTTATACAGAACCCTGTATAGTCTTGGCATCTGTGCCAAGCTCGTCCGTTTGTGCAGAATGTCGGTAAGAACATCACCGAACCGTTCGATGTCAGGAAAAGTTTTAGGTGACGCGCTATCATAACATAGTACTTGAGAGAATTGTACGAAACTCACAAGCCAACACCGGAGGTACAATCTGTACAACTACTCGCTATGCAGTCAAAGGGGCTTTTACGAGTATTGAGATCGAGGCAGCAAAGATGGGTCTAGCGGTCAATGAAAACAAAACAAAATATATGCCAAGACATCGGCGTCTTGAACTAAACGCCACAATAGACAGATATAATTGTCAGGTAGTAAAGGATTTTGTCTACCTAGGCTCTATGGCGAATTTCGCAAATGACATCAGTAGGGAGATCACACGAAGAATTACTCTTACCAATCTTTGTTTCTATGGGCTAAGAAGGCAATTGAGTAGCAAAGAAAATCTCGAACTACTAAGGTAACTCTTTATAAGACACTAATCATCGCAGTCCTGCTGTATAGCGCAGAGGCATGGGCTTTGACAAAATCGGATGAGGATGCCCTTGGTTATTTTGAGAGAAAAGTTCTTCGAGCGATCTTTGGTCCCGTTTGCATAGACGGTGAGTGGAGGAGAAGGTACAACGCCGTACTATACGGCCTATATAAGGACATCGACTTAAACAGAAGAGTTCACATACAGCGACTAAGATGGCTGCGTCATTTAGAGGGGATGGAGCCCAACCTTCCCGCTAAGAAAGTCTTCGAATCCACCCCGGATGGACGGCGCAGTAGAGGACGACCTCATGATAGGTGGCGCAAACAAGTGGAGGGGGACCTCAACCAACTTGGCGTGTGCAACTGGAGGCAGCTGGCTCGTAACCGTGCTGGCTGGAGACGTTTGTTGGTTGAGGCCCATGTCCACCCCAGACTTTAGCGCCATCTAAGTAATTAGCTACTGAAGCTAAGAATCGCATTCAGTCTGTTCAATTCTAGGTCGCTTTTTCATATGTCAAGGCGTGAATTCTTGCTAATTTATCAGCATAATCCAGTGACTTCAAGTAGCCCCGCAGAAAATAATAGAGAGTTCTCAGATCGCACAATCTTGGATCCCAATCGACAGGTCCATTTCTCGAAATGAACTTATTGCCAAATTTTGATTTTAGCAAGTCGATGGCTTCAGTTGCCGATAGCACGAAGCGTCATCTCGTTGAAATCACATTTCGCCCGGATGAATGTCATCCATATTTTCAAAGAAGTATGAATTGATCATATCCGCATGGGATAACGGTAATATTCTAAAAGACGCCGCAATTGAAATCTACACAGATGGCTCCAAAACATCCGAAGGTACGGGATTGGGTAAGAGCTCTGCTGGAATACAGTCAAGTCCTACCGCCTTGTTGGTTTTGAGTGCCATGATCGCTGTAATGATCTCATCATTACTGGGAGTCGTAGTGCGTATTCGGGAATTTCTCACCTCGGGTATCTCAGTTTGATTTGGGAGCATATCGCTAGTGAATGCATGGTTCAAAATCGTAGCAAAATACTCTATCCATCTCTTGGGTTGGGTTGGCTGGAGCTGCGACCACCTGTCAGCTCTTTCGTGATTCTGTAGACGGTCCTGCTGTCGCACTTCCATGCAGCTTCTTCTGCTTCTGTAGCCTGCGCGTTGATGTAGTTGCGCTTGTCACGTCGCACGCTACGCTGAACTTCTCTCATCTTCATGCGATATAGGGACTCTAGCTCGCTTCTCCCTGCTGCTGGGGTAGCTGCAACGCGAGCTTTCAGCTGTTTTCGTTCGTCGATCCAATTTTTTTGGCATAGCGGGTTTTTATTCTTCTCTTTGAAAATCGCCGCAGCTTTTAATACCATGTTTCGTTCATGCGGTGTGGTGAACTTAATAACGATTACCGAGTTTGTTTTGGTCGAAGGTTTACATCGAAAAATGTCTTTAATATGTGAGGCTGGAATCCGATAGAATAGCATAAGGTGTTAATTGTTTTCTTGAGATCTAGCTCATCTTGGTATGGAATACCGAGGAGAACCGTATCAGAAGAAAATTTATTATATTAATTATCATTTATTTTGCTATTGAGTCTGAGAGCCTCCAATTCTTTGCTAAGATCAAGAATTTGATGATCACTCTCAAGTTGTTTGACTTTGTTTTCCACATCTCTAATAAAAGTTCTAAGATCCGCAATGTCGTTGTCATGTTTTTCTTTTATTCTCTCCTCCGAGTCTAAGATTTTGGCAGAAAGAAGCGAGATGATTAGCTCAGATTGCTTCGAGAGGTTCTCCACAAAATTTTTCGCAGGGTGGGATGTTGAGTTACTTCGTTGTATGTTTGCCACAAGAGATGACAAGGCTGTGGGAGAGCCTTTTCCTCTTGCTCTTTATGAGGACATGTTGTGAATGTTTATGAGAGTATAAGTATGACTTAAATAATACGCCCATTTGCACTAAATGGCCAAAATGCGTACCGTTTCCTCTGTACTTTAGAGAGTATTTTAATAAATTCGGGTAAAGGCGACGAGACTTTATAATTGGTTTCGATTTTAAAAGAATAAAAATGTTGAAAATAACACGACTATTCACTTTTGCACATTTTGCTTGAGTGATCAAGCAAGCAAACGCAGAAGTAAGATGTACCGCTGGAGTGAGCGAAGAGTTCTCAATCAAAGTAGGGGTGTACCAGGGAATCGCCTTAAATCATTTGCACTTTATTGCAGTCCTTGAGTAGCTACTTAAAGATAAAGAGATGGACCCCAAAGTGCACCAGTTATTCTTTGCTGACGATGGAGATTTCATAACCGAAGGTCCTACCTCCCTGCAGCGAGCATTGTACGTAAGGGTGGACGTTTTAGGGCTAAATGGGTACCGCATTAATTGAAACAAGACCGATTTTTTGTGCTGTACATTCAATGATCGACTCAGGCCTATTCCAGATATTTATTTGAATAGAACAGTGCTTCAAAGTGCAAACATTTCAAATATATGTGATCTATGATCGCGTGGGATATAGTGGATACAGTGGCGGAAAGTCCACTATCTTCTGTGACCGAAAAATCTCCCCTTAGCTAAAAGAAGGGCTCTACTTTTCTGTTGACCAGCACTCACATACGGTTCACAATGTTGGCCAATGTACAAAACGTATGAGAGTAAATCAACGGTAGCTGAGATGAAGATGACAAAGATACCATAACTTCGCCGAAATAGGAAGAGAAGGTACAGCCGTCCTGACGTTATTTTTTTAGTATTATAGTTAGCTTCCAGACATATTATCGATATATTGTATCCAGACATTTTACCGAGATCAAACATACCTTAGATTACATTTTGACACAAAACATTTCTACACAGACAACCCGATCAAAATCCGTTCAGTGGTTTTTGACCGATGGGTGGAGAATCAAAATATACCTTCAGTTTTGTTACATGTATGCATACTATGTAAAAATTAATAGATGTATAGATTCAGCTTCAATTTAACCACTGATTTTAAAATATTTTATTAGTTTTTACATTGGTGAGAGTTATGCACAATTTAATTGAATTTACTAGGGGTACCACGGATAGGCAGTGGTAGTAGAAGTTGTAGTAGAAGGACCAGATCCGTCAAACCTTTGCTTATTTCGAATATGCTGTACAAAGCGGAAATTAAATCCACTTCCTCTGTTGTTGAGGCTACCATGATCTCCACTTCCTCTATCGAAACCATTGTGATCTTCTGAGTCGACACTGGCAAATGTAGTTAGTGTCAGCGCGGCAACTAGAGCAAGAGTTAAGATAAATTTCAAATCCATTTTGGCACGAACGCTATTCGGCACAACTTACACGTGGAATGCGCAATAAAAGATAAAATCCCGTTTTATAGAAAAATTTTATACGAGAAACTTCCGACTTTTTTCAACCAATTGTGTAAAGAATTACATAAGTTTATTTTTTAATATTTATCTTAAAGTAGTCTTACATTTGGCCGCTGCGCAGCAAAGGCACTTGTAGCCATAAGTTTTACGAAAAGATGGAAAACCAAATTTACTTATTGAAATACGCCATCCGACTTTATTTAAATAAATATTATCTTATGTAAGATTACGCGAACAACACAACACGATTGTTATGGAAGCACATTGCGCCGATACAATCCGACTACGATCGTAGAACTCAAGACGAAAAGATTTGTTTTGAGAACCGAACAGAACAACATGATATCAAGATTGAACTATGATAAAACCCGCGTCTTACAATATTCGCAGTCAATTTCCTCTCTTTATCTGTTACAGGGCCGACTGCAATATTTCTTACGACAATTTTTTTTTGGAGGCTCAAGCCTTTAAATATGTAAATATGTTAGTAGTTAACCTTCAGGTCAGGTCAGGTGGTAGTATTAAACCACCAGGGTGCGTGGCTAAGCGAATTATCCGGGATAAAATCATTGACACGGCTAATCTAAGATGGTCAAACTTAGACGATCACAGGGTGTCTAAGGCATTGTGGCCTGTGTTAGATCGCAGAAAATCTGGGAAGATAGTTAACTTAGATAGATCGAGGATAAGAACAGCGATAGGAATACTCTCTGGCCACTGTCTCCTAAGGAGGCATGCCATGAGACTAGGGTTGTCCGATACGGATGTTTGTAGGTACTGCGATGACCTACATGTCTCAGAGGATATAAATCATATACTCTGTGAATGTCAAGGAATTGCCAGGATAAGGCTAAAGTACCTGGGTAGATACTTCTTCGATAACTTGGAGGAGGTGAGGTCCTTGAACCATAACAAGGATCTCTTCAAATTTTGTAGGGAGATTAATTGCTTGGAGGATTGGGTTTAGGTCTTTTGCCGTGAAGGTTTCCTAGGGATCGCGACGGGCCCACTTTGGTGCCTCGTGTTTTATGACAACCTCATAACCCTACCTAACCTAACCTAACCTTCAGGTCCAAATGAGTTCTGTTTTCTTGTTTTAAAGGTGTGTTAGGTTAGCCTTAACATTAGCTAGGGTCATCTCGAAAGGAACTATCTCCTCGGCGACCTTATTGTGTACCTACCAGAAAAATACAATCAAAACATCGATCATTACAGTAGACGCGGAATAGTAATCTCCTGATCTTTGTAGAGCCTGCCCAGAGTATGTCATCGTGCTTTCATAAACAAACTACAAAGTTGCACTTTTCTTAAATCATCAGTCAGTACAAGTTCTATTGGATGAATGTACATCTACCTAGACACCTTGCTCAACTAACGCCTTCGCACCAAGGAGCCTCCTATGACTCCCTCGTAATTCTTATTTATTGGATGCCTTAAAATATGTAAACATTTTTAGTCATGTGGACTTGGCCGTGTTCTATAAAGCTTAAATTCATCCCAAGTTGAGTAGAACTTCCATGTTTGGGGTGAAGGCTTCCTGTGTTTTGTTCTGAGAAGCTTTCACATGGGAGAAGTGGAACCGTGAAAAAACTGTTTGGTGTTTTCTGGTATTTGACCTTTGAATCGCACCCGCAGTGTTCCGACACACTAACCACTGTGCCACGGCGTCCACGGGGGCTGGTTGCGCGAAATCTAATAACTAACTGATGGGAATGAAATTATATAGGAAATATTATTTTTTTTGAAATTTTTGCTTACCAACCGTTTATCTTATCTTAATTTTCGCCTTCCTCTATCGTAAAACTCCCGAAGGTACGGCGCTTGGTATTGTATTGTAACCGCAAGCTCCTTATATGGAACCCTTACCAGTAATAAGATCATAGACTATTCTCCGTTTTAAGGGTCAATAGTTTTACTTTTATAGATTTGTTGTGCTTCCCCAGCTACAGATTCGAATGCCGCACTAAATACTACAAATAAGGCGTACAACTTCTTATGTTTTCACTTAAAAATCTCAGCAATATTAACTAAGAAAAATATTTGGTCTATAGTTGAATAGATTTTTCTAAAACCTGCCTGAAGTTCAATTAGGATATTCTTGTCTTCCACCCATTAAGTCTGGGAAAAAGCACCCAGGCAAACAGCTTGGCGGATGTGTTCAAAAACGAAATACTTCTACAGTTTGCTGGATTGTCGTGTTCTTTTTTCTTGTGCAGACTGCTTTCCTATAGCACTAGAAAAGCACTCTGGATGATCTGCCAATTGGTGTATCCGGTTGAATTCCAATGCAAGTGCCGACAGAAATTCCGATGTGCAGTTTTTATAATATTCAAACGGAATACGATCTTTTCCGGGAGCTTTATTTTCTTTGGATTTCTCGATGACAAATTCTATTTCCGCTACGGTGATCGGTGAATCCAAAAAGTTGTCCTCGATCGTAGAACCTGCATAATGGAAAGATGGAGATATTTGCGGCGCATTGAGAAGAGTTGCAAAGTGGTCTCTTAACTATTCATCTTGTAAGCCTGATGCTATAATATTTTTTTCCCCATTTATTAGCTTAACAGCTTTCCAGAATTCAGCTGATGATCTAGTTCCATTCAAAAGGGCGATATTTTGTTGATCGAATGCTAATTTTTTTTTTTCAAAGCAAAGATTTTTGTAATACTTGTTTGCAGCTGCATACGAGTATGAAACTTTAAAAACGTCGCTGCTGTACATCTTTAATAGTCTCAGAAACGCAAACGAAGATTTTCTAGCTCGCATGCATTTTTTTTTTAATTTTAGTAAAATATGTGATTTTATTGTACAATAAAGAAAGAATCCATAGATATAAATTCACAAAGTATAGCATTGGCATTTGCCGTCAGCCCCGTCTAAAACATGTCTAAAACTTGGGGGTGGCAATGGTATAGTGGTAACGTCGTCAATTGCCACGCTAATGGTTCATGGTTCAAATCCTGATGTCAGCAAGCATTTATTTATTTCTCATGAAATACGGACTGACCGATCAATTGCGAAAGCTTGTGTAAACACTACTGGGAATGCATAACAGTAGCTTGATCATATGGCTGGAAAAATTGTTCGCTCTGTTGATGATGATTTCCCTATGACATCGGTTGTCGGGAAAGAAATATTGTGAATCAGAACCAAAGACAATAACAACAAAAATCTTCCCAGTTATCTGGACGCCACCCCCGAAGAATAGCTGAAGCATAAACAACTAAGCTTCAAGAACCACTACACCAAAATCTGTCTCTCTTTCTCTCTATCTCTCTCTCTCTCTCTCTCTATCCATCCATTTCAACGCCCGCACTGTGTGCAAACATATTAAAGGTATTCATAACCCTTTGAGTGTGCACCTCTCCTGATCACGAATATGGGACATATTCCAATGAAGTGATAAATGTCTTCCTTAGCTAATAGATTGCACAAACTGCATTCCGGATTTCCTTCAGTCCTATACGGTATATAATTTAATCTGAAAGGCTTACCTCTAGCCTTGAAATTTAAAGAGATTAAACATATGCTGTTTTGGTAGTGGAAATCATTTTTTTCCCCGAGGTCATATTCAAGAGTTCGATACGTGTTCCTGGTAAGGCTTTCCTGCGCTATTTCTCTAAAAGTGACACGGGTAGATAACTCGATCTTCATCAACAGATCCTGAAGAGATTCTTTCAACGATGCTACATTGTAGTCTATCAGGGGAATATCGTGTTCGCTGCACAACCTAAACCATTCACTGAAGAATTGTAATTTCCCTCGTAGTAAGTGCATTGCAAATATAATAATGCGGAAGGCGTTGACTCGGGAGTGACATTACTTTTAAAATATAGAGGAAGTGTAGCCTTATAGTAAAAACATACAGTGGTGGCAAACCAGTTTCCAAGTGAAGCATATAGTTTGGCGTGTTTACAGGTAATCTGAAGATTTCTTTTGATAAAATATCTCAGCAGTTTTTCAGCTTCTTCATATTGAAAAATACCCCATACTTGGGCCGCATAGCACATAATAGACCTTACTACTGCTTCATAGACTTTGTACTTTGTGCTTAATGCAATGTTCTTTTTACAAAGTATGCCTTTCCAGCTGCAATTTATTACCCTTTTGGCTTCTTTAGATTTCCTTGCAGGTGATTGTTAAAAGTTAGCCGAGGTGTTATCATGACTCCAAGATATTTATACTCCTTCACCTTCTCTAGTTCTTCGCCTTGCCATGTCCATTTTTCATCCCTTGCCGTAACGACCAGAACCATTTCGAAAAACCATTATTTTGGACTTGGCGGTGTTGACTTAAAGGTTCCACAAAGTGCAATATTGCTCTAATTTATTAATCATGATTTGCATCATCGTTGGTGTTTCCGACAGAATGACAATGTCATTAGCGTATAGGAGCAGCTTTATCTTAATTCCAGCGAACTCGATTCCACCGGGAAGTTGGCAAGTCATCCAAAAACAGCGAAAACAGAAGAGGATTCATAAGACAGCCTTGCCGGACACCTATTTTTGACTCAAGCCAGTTTGACATGTTGACTCCATCCCATACTGCAGTTGTGTTGTTTTTGTAAAGGCTTTGTATAACTTTGAGCAACTTTGTAGAGACTCCCAGATTGCTTAGTTTGAAAAAGAGCGCCACTCTGTCAACAGAGTCAAAACCTGCTTTAAAATCTACGAAGAACGCATACAGCTTCTTGTCCTTGTCCAGGTAAGTCCTAGCAATAATTGTCATTGTAAATAGCTCGCATGCATTCACTATCAAACAATGTTTGCTTATTTGTTTTCTTGTTTGCTCTTGTTGTCTTATTATGCGTCGCTGATTTTTTAACTACGGAGGTAAGGTCATCGATTCGTGGTAGGTTACTCATTCCACGTAATTTCACGAGCTCTGCATTGAGCTTTTTTTTGTATAAGTCCCGAAAACTGTCCTTCTAAACTATTTTAGGGAGAAGTTCTAGTCTAGATGTCTTTGCTGTATCCTCAATGCCGGAAACCTTTAACAAAACTTCTATGGGCATATGATCAGAAAACGTTACTCTGAAATTGCTAATACGAGAATACCATTCTCCCGATATAAAGCAGTACTCGATTACCGAGCTTGCTGCACCACGTAAGAAAGTAAGTTGCCCTGAAAGATCTCCTTCACAAATTCCATTTAAAACAACTTTACAGTCCCAGACATCTGCTAAATCAAGAAATTTAACGCCTTTTGCATCGCAGCATTCATCCTTAGAGTTGCGTCTTGATTGTATGGGTGCCAGGTAAGATCCGTTAAAGAAATTGTTTTGCGTTAGCCCTATTCTTCCATCGAAATCACCGATAAGCATTAAATTTGATGACATTCTTCTTGAATCCAATTACTACACCTTAAAGCTGCTTATGGTAACCAAACATTTCACCTCCACTTGCTCCGGCAAATATGTTTAGCTTCACTGCTGGAACGTATTTCAGTTCAAAGTTCTTAAGAATATTCTTAGACCTATTTTCATCATACTCTACTATATGGGTCTCAAATAGTACAAAAACATCAAATTCATTAACATAATTAAAAAAGTCGGGAAATAGTGCTGTAGCTGGGGAAGCACTTTTTTATAAATTGTGTAGATATGAAATCGCGACTAAATTCATCAACGTGTTAAGAGGGATGGGTCCAACGTATCAGAGGAGTTCGGCACTTCAATGGGTGTGAAACAAGGGTGTGTTTAAGTACGCTTTTATTCATTTTGTACATAAATGATATAACAGAGCATGTAAAACTGACCTGAGCCGAAGAAACATCCCAGCATTATTATTTGCTGATGACATTGTGTTCCTTGGCGAGCCCCACAGGCGGATCAGTAGAAATGCGGTGAAGTGGGAGGGTTGTGATCCCTTGTTTTCGGATCATAACCTCGCTGATAAAAGGAAGAAGAAGAAGAAGACATTGTCTTCCTTGCAGACACTGTTGACACTATGCAGTTGATGATTAACCGTCTAGAAAACTATTGCAAAACATGGAACTTGTCCATAAATTTAGCGAAGACAAAGGTGATGATTTTAAGAGACGGCGGCGGGAGGACCTCTCGAAGCGAAAAGTGGAGATTTCAAGGGGAAGAAATTGAAATAGTTCAAGAATATAAGTACCTCGGAGTGTTGATTATAGAAAACCTTAATATGACCAAGCATCTTCAAATGAAATCAGCAGAAGCAAAACGGGCGATTTGTGCAGTTTGAGGAAGTTGTATCAACAATAGAAGCAAAAGGTATTCCGCGCAACCGCAGCCTCCATTCTTTTATATGCGGCGCAAGTATGGGGTTACCGTTCTTTTGAAGCAGTGGAAAAGTTCCTGCGCTATTATATCAAGCGAATTTTCTGATTTCCGAGTACTTCTCCCAACTATATACTACACCTTGAGACTGGACTAGCACCCCTATTCTTGGATACCCTCAAACTTGATCTAGACTAGGTCGTAAAAGTCTTGGCAATGAGCCAAGAAAGGCTATTGCGAATGGTGCTTTCTCACATGCTGCAGTACGGTGGAGAGTGTATAAAAGGATGGACAGATCTAGGAACCGAATGCGACCTGGCTTTAAATACTTTTCAACATGAACTGCCGACTATTGCGAAATAAACATTTTACACTATACTGAGGAAATTGGGCAATAAAATCTACGATAATTTTGCATGTGAAGCCAAGTCCTCGCAGTACAGGACATATTACATCAAATTGAACCACCATTTATAGGACAACACGTATTTTTCAAAACGAAACCCAACAGATATGTTAAACATTATCTTTAAAGTAAGAGGTGAGCTGATCAATTTGAATTACATACCGCATCGACCGGAACTGCCAATTATATGCGACCTATGCAACCTCAAGCAGCATAACGATGTGTTTCATTTCATCGCGATATGCCCCATTCTTCAAGAATTTCGCCACAGATACTTTGGAGCACATGTACTTGAGTTAGATGAAACGATTAAAATCCTTAATGGTGTCCGTGGCTGGGATTTGTTGTATAACTACACGGTTAACGCGCTACGATACAGAAAGTGCATTATCACAAGAGGGCTCTATTATTATAAGAAACAGTATTAAAAAATTGTCAATCTTGTAGACGGCCTAAAGCCTAACCCTATAGACTAATAACTTATATTGTGAAAAAAAAAACATTTTCTTTTCAAATAAATAGTCGTAAAAACTAACTAAGACTATATTTGTTGAAGAAAATGCGATGTAAGTCTAGGTACATGAGGAATATGTATTAAATAAGGTAGCCGACTGCCATTTATGTAATTTAAAAACATCTTTAAAATGATTTAATTTCTTTCAAAATTATGAAAATATATTTATTTTAGATAATCATTTTGAGCCAAAGAAAACGTTTTGAAGTAGCTGATTTTTAGAAACCGGCCTTACGTAAAGCACGCTTAATTTCGGGGTTAGAATGAATATTACATTTTCGACTTGAAAATACTTCAGAAATGAAATTTGAAGTTTCGGATAGACGGACAGACGATCGACACTTTTCTGAGTTTCTCTATAATAGTAATACCAAGATTGATCAAAATCTCAGGGCCGAATATTGTCATGAAAACAAGAAACATTAGTAAATACATTGAATAAAAGCTTAAGGGAATCCTTCCCTCACTTGCAGTAAACAACTAGAAAGGAACCGACTTCAACGTCATGTTAATTTATTACGTGTTGATCTTAATATTTCTTAATTATTTTTTTATATTTAATCAATTAATGACAATCATATTCATATCGTTGAATTTATCTCCAATTAGTAGGGATTAAATAAATAATAAGTCATGTTTGTTTCTTGTCTTGTAATGCTTATATAATGCATAAGTAAATATGCGTAAAATGAAGTAAATTGACGTTTTTACAATATATTTCGTGTTTGCATTTCATCATTTTTAAGACAATTGAATAAACAATTTAAACACGCTTTCAAATAAAATAGCTGAGCAATATTTTCAGTATTGATATAAAATACCTCAACATAACATCAAACATCTTAGTTGTTTGACAAAAATTTGTTTATATCAACTACAGACTACTAAATACTTCGACAGAAATAAATATTGACGTAGTTGTGAAATGAAAAAGTGAAAACGAAATGGAAATGTATATAATGGTTTTTTTTAATAGACTACATTTTAATTAATTGAAATTTAATTAGGAGATATGTATGAATATTGATTGAGAATGATACAAATCGTAGTGTCAATGAGAATTCCACACGACCGATATTTCTTTTATGTGTTCACTTTATAAAATCAGCGTAATAGTAGGAGTGTACATTTTTTTTAATAATACGCGCCCTCAGCGGGTTTTTTATACCCTTATGCATATTGTCACATATGCACTTTCTGATAGCAAGGCTGCTCTACTGGCAATTAAGGCTTATAAAATAACATCCAAACTAGTATGGGACTGCCTTTAACTACTCATATCACTAGCCAGCAAAAACAGAGTTCATCTCATTTGGGTGCCAGGACACAGCGGATATGAAGGAAATGAAAAAGCTGACCTGCTAGCGAGAACAGGATCTGCGTCAAACTTTATGATGTCAAGACCATTCCGTGCATTACCAGTGTGTACGGCAAAAAGTTGTATCAAAAATTGGCTAAAAGAAAAAGCGCATCATTACTGGATGAAAACTGAAGGTAACAGACAAGCCAAGATCTTTCTGCCAAATACTTCCTTCAAAAGAACGAAACAACTCCTACAAGTAAGTAGAAGTCGGATTCGAATAGCCACAGCTTTCCTTACAGGCCACTGTCGAGTGAAAAAAAAACATCTCATGGCTATGGGAATAGCACAAGACAGCATCTGCAGAATGTGCAACGAAGGCGAAGAATCAGCAGAACACATCTTATGTCACTGTAACTGTCTAATCAGAACACGTCATCGTTACTTAGGTAAATTCTTCCTTGAAGCAGAAGACCTATCTGCGAGCTCACTTAAAAACATAAACATCACCAAATCGGGTATATTGAGTGAGCTTTAAGATCAGAAGAAATGACACCCAATGTGGCCGCAGTGAAAAGGTGACCTAATTCTACCTCTTCACAATCTATAATCCACAATACCCTTATGGTGTGCTATACAGTGCGGGTGTTGGAAAGTATAAAAAAAGAGGGGAAGATTAGTGAAGTGGTTTAAAACTCAGGTGGTATTACTAACATACTCGCATGTACGATGTACATACATATTTGGTGCAACAGCCAGTGGAGGGTCTAGTCATATTTTCCACGTGTGTTGTGTGCATTATACTATATTTTTCGCACGAATGGAAGGAACCTATAGTTTTGCGCCTTATCCGAAGCGCAATTTTTATTTTTGAAAACCTTTTTCATGAAAACAATACTCTCGGATGTTTATCAAACGTTCGCGAGTGATTGCTCCGTAAAAAAAAGTTTCGTGTTTTCTGAGATTCGAACATTGAACCTCACGTGTAATGATCCGACACACTAACCACAGCGCCGCGGCGCCCACGTCAGGTGATATTTTGTTTCGAAAAAACTCCCAATGTGGTGTCCAGATGACTGGGGAGATTCCTTTTGTTATTTCGTCCTTGATTCTGATTCATACATAGTATTTTTTTTTCCAAGCATCTGATGTCATAGACATATAAATCATCAAACAGAGCGAACCATTTTTCCCGTCATATGGCTTACCTACAGTGTTATGCCTTCGCAGTAGCGTTGACATAAGCCTTCGCAATTGACCATATTGCCTCTTTATATCTTTCATGAGGAATTAATAAATGCTTGGTGACATCAGGCCTTGAACCATAAACTATTAGCGATTAGTACAAAGACCTTTAATGCAAAATTCAGGAATCTCGAGATTCAATCAAAAATATGAAGGTGGAAAAAAAAAACAGCGAAACGTGAGAGACCGGCGTCACGCGGAAGTAGATTTTTACCTAAGTCAACTTCTGAGTGGAGGATGAAGATCTATCTGAACTGCGGACTTCTGGAGCAAAAGATTGAAGCAACTCCTGAGAATATCGTACGCCACACGATCGTAGGTTGCAGCAATAATCCTGGAGGAACTTCCATGGTACACTCAGAAATAGCAACAACCCAAACCAAGCCCAGAAGATATCTCGTATAGAATAAGGAACAGAGTACGCTGAACCAAAAGCAACAAACACAGAAAGAAGAGCATAAATTGCTTACCAGTCTCGCAAAGTAATACCCATGGAAAAACTACTTCTGCAGACTGTATAACGGCGACGAAGACCAACATCCCGCTGTCAGGCAGAATGAACCATTACACATAGACGATGATAGCCAAAATTTCGGTCTACCTACCTGAAATGAGGTGAGAAAAGCAATATCCAAGCTGAAATCCATCAAGGCTGCTGGACCTGACGGCTTACCGGCCAAACTTTTCAAGGCAGCTGGAGATGAATTGGTAGAGTGCAAATCTGTACAACTGCTTGCATACTCTGACGATATTGACATTATTGGAAGAACTCAGCGGGCTTTCACTGGTCCATTTGCAAGCATTGAGGTGGAAGCGGCCAAAATGGGTTTAGCGATAAACGAGCGCAAAACCAAGTATATGCTGTCAACAAGAAGGTACAATCAACACCGACGAATTGGACAGAACGTCACAGTGGGCAGCTATAACTTCGAGGTAGTAAGGGACTTTGTCTATCTTGGCTCTGCTATAAACTCGAAAAACAAGATCAGCGCATAAATCAAGCGAAGAATAACCCTTGCCAATCGCTGTTTTTTTGGCTTATAAGGCAATTCAACAGTAAAGCCCTATCGCGAACAACTAAGGAGACTCTGTATAAGACCCTGATCATCCCAGTCCTGGTTAACGGCGCTCAAACATGGATTTTCTTAAAAGAGGATGAAGATATCCTTGGTCGCTTCGAGGGAAAAATTCTTCGTAAGATATTCGGTCTCGTTTTGCTAAAGACCGAGCTAAATGGAGAGGTTTGTTGGTTGAGGCCCAGGTTCACCCTGAACTATAGCACCACCTAAGTAAGTAAGTAAGTAAAGTAATACCTAACTGCAGTGCCATAGGGAGAGTGGTTGAAGTTTGTAGTGTGTGGGTTAACAAGTAGGAGTATTTCTCTCACCCAGTATTCAGGTTTGCGAATCGCGCATGTTAGTACCGCGAGCTACAGCTATCGTTACATATTAGCGCAGACAAAAAACAAACAGTCGGTTTCGAATTTGTACACCTCAAATTTATTAACAACAGCATAGTAGATACCATAGTGGGCGCCGTGGCGTAAGTGGTTAGTCTGTCGGATCACTACGCATGAGGTTCCAAGTTCGAATCCCAGAAAATACCAAAAAGTTTTTTCACGGTCCCACCTCTCGCGAGCGTCTGACAAATATCCGAGAGTATTGTTGTCAAGAAAAAGCATTAAACTGTAGGTCCCTTCCATTCATGTGAAAAAATATAACGTACACAACATGAGTGGTTGCGAGAAGCTAGGCCCTGGCACTTTAAAGAGCTCTAAACGATTCAAACTATTTACTTCAAAATTCATATCCCAAATGCAATTGGAATTTCAATTCTAACCTTAAAATTTAACGTAGGTATTATATTTTACTAGGCTGATATTAATTTTTGTTAATTTTTTTCGAGAATGACTCCAACGATCTTCTCTTCTTCTTCTTCCTTTTATCAGCGTGGTTATGATCCGAAAAGAAGGGATCACAACCCTCCCTTATCAAGCTTACTCGATAATTGATGTCGTCATCACTGGTTGCTTTGCTCTTGATTATAGATCCCAGATATTTGAACTTTTCGCATTTGAATAAGCCTGAGTGGATCAGAGAACGGGCAGCACAAGTACTCTGTCTTTTTTTTTAACTAATGCGATATCCATTTCCCTCCAAAACGTCTACCCACACATCAAGTGCTCGTTGCAGGGATGTAGGATCCTCACTTATGGTGGCTCCATCGTCAGCAAAGCATAATTGATGTACCTTGGAGTCCGTCATTTTACCTTCAACCAGATAGTCAAGGACTGTAATAAAGAGCAAAGAACTAAAGAAACTTCACTTGTGCACGCCGACTTTGATTGGGAACTCTTCGGTTACTCCAACGGTGCATCTTACTTTTGTCTTTCCTCCTTCGTACATGTCCATGATCATCTGTACATGGGTTTCTGGAACCCCTCGCCAGCCATATCAGATCTCGTGGTGGTCTGTCGAATGCCTTTTCAAAGTCAACCAATACAATATGCAAATCCTTTAAGCGATCACAATATTTTTCCATTATGATCCTTATACTTTGGATTGCATCTGTGGTTGATTTTTATCTAATAGGTTTACTATTAGATTAGATTTACACTCAATTTGCAAACGAAAGGCTATAGAAGTGCGAGTTTAGTTCGATCAAGTCGTGCACTAAATTTTGACAATGTTCACAACACAATAGCATACACTTATGATAGTTTTGAAAATGAAGTTGAAATTCTTATGGGTTCCGTACACATGCACATGCAAACATATAAGTACTACGGAAACCTATTGCTCTCTCTTTCTCTCTATGTCATCCGTATGTCACAAAATTTTAGCTTTGAAATTACAAGCGCTACACACATGATTTTTACACAGAATAGAAGTAGTAGCAATTGTGATTTTAGAAATTACTTAAAAATTTGCGGCCTTAAACTTCAAAAACTAGGCCTTTCGCCCATATCCACTTAAACAATTTACATTTCAACTAGTAATAGTTGTTAATGTAAATAAACCTTCTATTTTGATTATATGAAGCCTGGCCACGGGCTATATGGTCTTCCATTTATAGTCTTTGACCAAAGACGTGTAGAAGTTTATAATTCACATCTGCTTTCAGCAGATGAAATTATAATGTCTCGGTATACATCGACCAAACAGTGCGTCTAGACAAGATATGGTGGCAGTCTACTGACGAACTCAACCATCAAATCCGGGCGAAACAAATAGTTTTTAGAGTTAAAGGCCACAAATTCCTAAATAATTTGTAAATCTGGGCACTCCACTTAAACAATTTACGTTTCCACTAGTATATTATATAATAGTTGTTAAGGCAAATAAACCGCTTTTTTAATTGTGTAGTTAAATTTAGACAATTTTTTGTTTTATAAAAATAGAAGTGTTACAAAAAACGATTTTTTTTTAAGGAATACAGTTACAAAAAGATTTAAAAGGCTTTCGATGATTATTGACTGTCGACTTTTTATGCAGATTTGAGATACATACAGTGAGCTTGAGTGGTTTCTTTTAACATGGGATTTACTCCACCAAACTGGAAAAGATCTTATGTTCAAAGGTAGCATAGACTGCGGTCCTCGTTCTTGCCTTTTAAGTGTGGCATACAGTTCAACCCGTATGTGGCCTTTAATATATAAAATATTCAAGACACAATCGGAGTCCTTTCTCAATCAATTTGGTATCAGATATCTACAACAGTTTGTCGGATAAGTATGACATCTTGCTACTTGTGATGTAAAATCTGGCAACCGTCATGGAGGACAAACCCATAAAAATGTACACCACAATGCTTTCCAAGAATAAAGGAACGAATGAATATGAGCAAGAGGTAAGTTTATCCCATCTATTTCGGCAAGGCTATGATCTGAAAATTAGGGATCATAACCCTCCCACTTCACTACTTTTCTAATGATTCGCTTGTGGGGTTCGACACAAGGCGGTCCATTGTACTTAAACACCCAGTAAGCACCTAGTCAAATTTCTGCGAAGTTGTGGTGAAACGTAGAATTTCAACCGGGAAAGAGACTGGATTGAACCCATTTTCGTAACACCGAGACCCAGATACGCAGTCTCGGGTTTTCAAGAGCATGAAACTGAGAAAATTCTCCGTTATATATTCGCTTTCAAGGCAAGACTGCCATATAGATTCTGCAATAATTCCCATGATAGTTATGTGATTATCACATGCATTGTGGACTGTAGCTCTGCAGTCCTTCCTACTCAAATTGTGAAGAAATTTTGCAGTGCTGCTATTAGACCCTTTTTTTATAATTTGCGCGTAGTCGAGGGGTTATGAATATCCTTTACATGTTTTTACGCAGTGCGGACGTTGGAAAGGACCAGGACTAGACTATCACTAGACGTCATATGAGAATTGATCCAATACAGTATTTTTGCTAAACTAATGCCAATTATCGTTTTCGGACTTTGAGAAAGGGTCTCTGAACCCTCTTTCGCAAGTGCATCAGAGATTTCATTGCATGCAATTATGCTAACTGTCATTGCAGAGGCTGATACTTCTGCCACGCCATCTTTCATCAATTAACCAGTAAGGAACTCCGAGAATGGCAAAAACTTTTGCCTGGGAGACAATCGCCGTTTTGCCCAAAGCGCACTCACAAGTGGTGCTAGAGCCATCAGTGTAGAATACGTTAGTGAAATCCTAAAGGAGTTCGTTTGAATTTTCCCATTTCATCCTCTCGGCGAAATACACTTCGAACATAACATCAGGGCTCATATTATCGATGCGTATCATTAACAGAGCACATTAATTAGACATCTTACGAAATAGTGCTCAATGCCGAATGTCATGTCCTTCGTTCCAGAACTTGTTTTTTTTTTTTTGATTTGAGAAAGCGATGTGCTTTCCTTGCCTCTTTCTAAACAGCTTAGTCTAGCGTTACCAAATTTAGCAGCGCATTAAGAGCGTTGTCAGGAGTAATGCGCATGGCGCCAGTAAGTCCAAGGCAGGCTTCTCTCTGTAGTCTGGTAATTATACAACAGGCCGATTTAAACCACACCCTAGGCCGCTAGATGACAGATATACAGTTGAAAAATGGTCTGGTTATAGCTATCTATTATGCAAGCTCTTCGATGCTGCCAGAAAATTCTGAGAGCTCGAGTCCATTTCAAATCAGCGTGCTTATGCCACTTCAGCTAACTATCTAATATTAGTATTAAATATTTAGCATCAGGGGCAAGTTGGAGAGTTACAATTCAATTTTGATCAAATAGGGCCATCATATTTAAAAAAATAAAAAATCTCACCAAAATCGATCCAATTATTCAGGAACTATACGTTTAAGAAAAATTAATTGATGAAAGGTGTGTCTTATATTCTTTAGAATAGATAGTTTTGAGTGGAACCCCTCAGTCTTCAAATAAACTCGCACCTGACAATTTTTGTTTCCATAATGTATGTAATTAGATAATGAATAGGCAAAACTTATAGGCAAACCACACAGGCGGATCAGTAGAAATGCAGTGAAGTGGGAGGGTTATGATCCCTTATTTTCGGATCATAACCTTGCTGATAAAAGGAAGAAGAAGAAGAAGAATAGGCAAAACTTATTTGAAAATAGTTGCATTTATTTATAGTTTTTGTTTTTTTTTTGTTCATGGGTTTTATTTAAATTTTCAAACAGTGATAGCTTTACATATTCTATTTGTGGGCTAACCGGTCATGTTCGGATTATGTTTAGGGCGGTACAGTTGTTGTAACAGGAATATCAACATTTTCTTCACTTGAGCTCTCACTGGAGCTTTCACTTGAACTAGAACTATCATATCCTTGAGAATTTTTAATGTACTGCACAAATTGGAAATTAAAGCCTCTTTGTAAATTGCTTAGGTTATCACGATGGCCACTTCCGCCGTGGCCATCATTCCAATCAAATGACGATGAGTCGGCTTTGACAAATGTAGCTATTGCTAACAAGGTAGCAATAGTAAAAATTAAAAAGAATTTCGAAACCATTTTAGTACTCGTATGTTACTCTAGAAAGCCCCTACTTTGAATGCGCAAAATCAGACGAATTTCTGTTTTTATAAGTACTCGTATTTTGCGTTGGCGGTTCTCAGCTGCTTTTACTCCAATACCATACTTATTGTTTGCACACATGTCTGTTCCACAAATTACATATTGTGATTAAATATTTGAACTATTTTCAAAATTACTTTTGTTAGTAGTGTCTTTATTGCTAAAATGTATCACGCAAGAGACAGAACCTTTAAGTTACAAGTTCGATATACATACGTAATTGCCACACGGCACGCTATCTTCACCTCATTCCGTTTTGATGTCGAAATTTGTTGACAGTGTTCGACAAAGACAAGATTGGTTCATAAAAAGCATGGATGAGAGGAAGAAATAGAGCACATTTGTATGGATTTTAAAGTGTAAAATATGCGTCAATTATGTAAGTACCAAGCAGACTTTCAAAAGTCAACCTTTACAAATGGAATCAAAATTTCACATTGTACAAAGTTAGTTTTATTTCAAGGGTTTCTCCATATTTATCATTAGCTTTTCATAATTCCCCCTCCCGGTATGCCTTTGTGAATTAGCAATATACTACAGATCCTTTTTAATTTGAGGAACCCTCAAATTCACTCAAAAGTTCGGAAAACATAAGTTAACAAAATCACTTCCTTTTTAATTGTCATTCACAGTTGTGCTTAGTTTGGTGTATACCTTTGGGCTGACGAAAATCTAACAATTTTCCATCCCCAAAATAAATCTTAAATTCAATATGCACATCATATGACTTTCATTTCTGTAGCTACACATGTCCAAAAGGTTCCCTTTCATTTGTGGGAAAATCCCTCAGGGGGATTTAAAATGAAAGCCAACCTCAAAACTTTCAAATGGCATCTCGAGACTGTTAAAACAATCTCGGAGTAAGTTTATATTCAATGGAAAATTTAATTTTTGATTTGGATAGGCGAATGTGGGCGTTGGAATTTTTAAGATTTTATTTAAACAAATCGGCAGGAGTCGCAGTTAATTTGTGATTAAGTGATCGCTGGTAGCGATAACAAATTGGTGTGTACAATTTTTTTTTTTTGGAACTAACAAAGAGCTATTCATGAGGAATCTAATAACCAATCTGTAATCTGTATAATAAATTAATAATATTGAATTAATTTCATTTTAACTCGCTGGTGAACGTTGTCACCACCATCAAATTTCCATAAGTCATTAATTCATTCTGATGGTGAATGGTAAATACTTAATTAGCACCACGGGGCACTCAGCTCAAATTGGCAGCTGATATTTTATAATTAAGGTTATATGGTCAACCCACGTTCATATATACACAATAAATAATATACCCACTGTCATAATGTCTTGGAACAGTCAGCACGTGATCTTGGTGAATATACTTTATATATGTACTCTTGACTTACTGCTCATCGCAATTTTTGGAATTTTGAAACGGGTAGTTATCGTTCTCATCAAGTGGATATACATATCGCACCTCAGTTGCAGCAACTTCACAACGCTAAGAATCTACTTTTTCAGTAAATTGAGAAAACCATAACGTTGAATTCTTGTGGAGGTCATTTACTTTAAGAACTTAGTACAAACCTAAGAAACGCCGCTTCAAATAAACGTAGTCGTAGACTTAAACCTCGTAAATCCGAACCGCAAGACTTACAATTTTTCGTAAGTACCCTTATTAGGCCACATTAATGGCTTCTGCTAATGATTTTACGTCTGCAAATTGTTTACCTGACTCGTGAACTTTCCCTGACAGCCATCCCCATACATTTTCAGTTATATTAATATTAGGGGAATATGGTGGCCACTCCAGTACAGGTACGTTTTGGTTACGAATCCACTCTATTACCAGGCGTACAATATGGATTGGGGCGTTATCATGTTGGAAAGTCCATGACACGGGTCCAAATACATCATCTTCTCCGGTACGACTTTATAATGGTTCGCTTTAGTTCTTGACCAAAGAAACTGCAATTCAATTTAGCTGTTACTATGAACCCGAGTATCTTGAGTGGATCCTGCGAAGATATATCCATTTTTGATAATATGCGTATAGGCACCTATGTAGGTGATTTCAACTTTTGCAGATCAGTGCTTTGCATTCGATAAGAAGGTGCATGTAGATTCTGCAGTGTTCATCTCCCTTTATTCCCAGTTTCCTAAGGTGGCCCTTGAGTCTGCAGTGACCATTTAACAAACCTATCAAGATGCGAAGTCGATTCTTGCTAGCTCTTAGACAGGTTCTGTTTTTTTCTGGTTGTATTTCCCCAGAAGTTCTTTTGCCTGTCGCAATGCTTGACCCATTTGTTCTCTTCCTCTTTCCTTAAGTCCTCCTGTATTTTGTTGGGTCCTATCTCACAAAAGGGTTCTGGCCCAAGGAACGGCGTGTCTGACCCGTTTCTTTCTAGTTCAAAAACTACTATTTGTCTTTAATTGCTTTACTTACGAGTGATGGAAAGAGCAATGCCGAATTATCCTGTAGAATTGGTCCAGCTGAATCAGATTTAAGCTCTCCCAAAATCGGTCAATCTGTTATAAGGAATTCGAACTTAGTGTTCAAGCTAAATTATCGGTGTATGCTCTAGCGCTCATCTATGTTTATAAAATTTGGGAAGTGACCGAAAGAATAAGATCACGGATATAGGCTGCCGAAATGAGGTCCCTCGCGGTGTTGCTGGAATAACTCGTAGTGATCGAGTGCACAACAATAGAGTACGCAAGGGGCTCAATGTCGAGCAGCTACTTCTTCGAATGGAACGGTCTACGGCTTCGATGGTTTGATCACGTAGTGCATATGCCCTAAGACCAGCTTCAAAGACGTGCCATGATTGCCATGCCATCAGGTAGGCAACCCTCGGTAGAAATAGATGGTTGAATCAACTCGGACATCCCTCCTGGAGCCGTCTAGAGATTCCTCCAGATGAGTTGGAGTCAATGGCGAAGCATCGAGAACGATGGAAAGTCCACCTGAGCATCCTACCCCTGTGACCCTCATAAAGGATTAGCGGACTGTTGAAAATTAATATATATTGTTTACTTTTCTCTGGGTCGCCCGCGGCTTTCATTACAATACTCAAATAAACTGCACCGGCTCCGACTTAAAACATTTTTTAGCCTCCTCGAGGAAAAACTTTTTTTAAGCTACTCTATACTAAAATGACGTGGTTTGTCCTTTTCGGACTCCTCATAGCTTAGGTAAGCCAGCCCTTGGGGGCCTGCATTGCGATTGATCGGGAAACTACTGACTGCCCAAAACTTGGCTTGGGCCAGTAGCGCAACAATCAAGCTCGTGATGAAGTGCTTACTTTACCTCCTAGTGGTGGTCCCCGGGCAACTATACGTATAAACCCTTGTACGTATAGGCCAAAATCGTAAGTGCGGGTTGTCTAGGGCCTTGATTCTAGGCTAGGTAACGTGGGCCAGCAACCTGCGTTACCGAATATTGCCCGCTACAGAAACCGACACTATGCCTCGGATAAGCAATGATCACATGTTGATGACTTTTGGCTATTGAACCCGGACAAAGATAGGTTTCTGGAATGTAAAGACGCTCCTCGATTCGGGAAGAGAAGGCCCTTACAATGCCAGATTCCTCCAATTGGAAAAAAAAGAATTCATGCGATATCAATTGGACATTTTGGGGGTAAGTGAAATAAGATGGTTAGAAGCGGGCGAGTACCAGTCTCCAACGCGTAACACTGTACTACTCTATTCTCGAAGACCATCCGGAAGTCCGCGGGAATATGGAGTCGGACTACTGTTAACAACAACAGCACGCAAGGGCCTAATTTCCTGGCAGCCTCATGGTGATAGGATTTTGACGGCCAGATTCCGGACTAGAGTACGACGCGTCACCATCATACAGTGTTACGCCCCAACGAATAGTTCGTCTGAGGACGAAAAGGAGAGCTTCTACAATCTTTTAAGTGCCGTCTTCAACACAATACCAAATAGAGACATTGTCATAGTGATGGGGGATTTGAATGCGAAGGTAGGCAACGACAACGAAGGGCTCAAACATGTAATCGGGAAGCATGGAATAGACAACCGCTATGACAACGGCGAAAAGTTTGTGGATTTCTGCAATGCCAACCGCCTTGTGATAGGTGGCACCATATTTGAGCACAGCCCTGCCACAAAGTCAGCTGTGTTTCCAACGACAGGCAACCTCCAACCAAATTGACCATTTTGCCATCAGCCGCCGCTTTAGAAGTAGTCTCCTGGATGTCCGAAACAGGCGAGGGGCAGATGTGGGGATAGTACGAGACCACCATCTTATGACAGCTACTCTCCACCTACGCACTGCTGCAGTTCGAAGATCCCACGACAACACAAAAATGCCCAGGTTCAACATCGATAGACTTAGTGATCCCTCAGTGCGCCAACAACTAAGGGAGCACTTGTCGCAAGGTGTGGAAGCAATCAGCAGCTCAATGCCCACAACCATCCAAGACCATTGGTGTGCTGTGAAAAATGTTTTTATATCGGGTGCTGAAAGAACTGTCGGTCGATCGCAGGAAAGGTTTTTCAAAGATACCTGGAGACAGACTGACGAACGAAAACAGCTGAAAGCTCGCGTTGGAGATACCCCAGCAGCAGGGAGAAGCGAGCTGGAGTCCCTATATCGCATGAAGATGAGAGAAGTTTAGCGTAGCGTGCGACGTGACAAGCGCAACTATATCAACGCGCTGGCTACAGAAGCAGAAGAAGCTGCACGAAGGTGCGACAGCAGGACCGTCTACAGAATCACGAAAGAGATGACAGGTGGTCGCAGCTTGAGCCAACCCCCAGTGAAAAGCCTAGACGGCTCGTTGTTCATTTCGGATGAGGACCAGCTCAAGAGATGGAAAGAGCATTTTGTTACGGTTTTGAACCGTGTATTCGCTAGCGATACGCTCCCAAATCAGACTGAGATGCCCGAGGTGAGAAGTTCCCGAATACGCACCACGACTCCCAGTAATGATGAGATCATTACCGCGATCAAGGCACTCAAAACCAACAAGGCGGTAGGACTTGACGATATTCCAGCAGAGCTCTTACGAGCAGCGCCCACAACATCGGCTGAGCTTCTGCTTCCACTTATAGATAGAGCTTGGGAAGCTGAGAGCTTTCCTAACGAGTGGAAAAAGGGAATGATCGTCAAGCTTCCTAAGAAAGGAAATTTAATGGAGTATGGAAACTGGAGGGGTATCTGCGTGCTGCCTGCTGTAGGTAAGATAATAGCTAAAATCATCCTGTAGAGAATCAAACAACATCTCGAAGACACACTCGATGCCGAACAAGCGGATTTCCGCTCTGGATCCTCCTGTGCCGACCACATCAACACCCTGCGGATTATCATCGAACAGTGTGTTGAATATCGATCGCCACTGCACCTGCTGTTCATCGATTTTGAGAAGGCGTTCGATAGTGTCAGCTGGGAGTTTATTTGGCGTTCCTTACGCAGGAGAGGCATTCCCGATGAACTAATTGCTATTATCAAAGCTACATATGAAGGCTCCAAATGTCACGTTCTGCACAGGGGAAGGTTGTCTGAGGAATTTGAGATCCAAAGTGGGGTAAGACAAGGCTGTATCCTTTCACCAATATTATTCCTATTGGTGATTAGCGATGTGTTTCATGCAGCTTTGTCAACGGGAAACGGAGGAATTCGATGGAATCTTACATCTCAACTGAAACATCTTGACTACGCTGACGATGTATGCTTACTCTCCCACAGAATTATGGACCTCCACCAAATGACAGCAGATGTGGAGAGGGAGGCAGGTGTCGTCGGGCTGAAAATTAATACGGCAAAAACTAAAATTATCAGCCTTGGAACTAACTCATCAGCTCAAATATGCATTGCTGGACAACCGGTAGAGAGAGTAGAGGATTTCCAGTATATTGGGAGTATTGTCTCGACCAATGGTGGAACCGAACTGGATATAGCCAAAAGGATCGCCAAAGCAAAGTCCGCGTTCGGGATGTTGTCCAAAATATGGCGAAGCAATGCAATCAGTTTGAGCACCAAAATAAGACTGTTCCGCTCCAACGCTGAATCCGTGCTGCTATATGGTTGCAGCACGTGGAGAGTGACCACTACTATCACCAGAAAGCTGCAAACGTTTGTTAATAGGTGCCTGCGGAATATCTTATGGATTTTCTGGCCCAATCGTATCTCTAACGAACACCTTAACGAGAGAACGGCTCAGGAACCAATAGGCACAACCATCCAACGGCGGAAGTGACAGTGGATTGGTCACTCGTTCCGAAAGGGTGACAGTTCCATAGCGAACCCGCCAACTCAGGATGGCAGAAGACCTGGCGGTCCGAGGAGAACATGGCGCAGAACAGTCGAGAAGGAGGCACGGCAGTTGGGGAAAAGTTGGGGAGAACTCAGACACATTGCCAGAAACTGTACACGATGGCGCGCAGGCGTAGTAGAGGCCCTAGGACCCACAGGTGGATACAGGACATAAGCAAGTAAGTAAGTATAGTGCAAATTAAGTTTCATTACCATTGAAAATTTCAATACTAGTGTAAATTGACTTTCACTAGCATTGAACATTTGAATGCTAGTGCAAGTTCACTTTCATTAGCACTGCATTTTTCAATGGCAGTCCAAAATCAATGTTAATGCTTAAGTTCCCGGGTTGGTACCAGTCAAACCACTAGACTACGAGTACACAATTTTCATGTTCAACTAGCAACCGCAGGCTACAGACAAGCAGTCTTTGGAAATTATTTCCATGCTAAATGCGAAATATTTCCAGAAGGTTGGCATGGCCCCTTTCCCAAGAGGGGTTTAAAAAAAATGTCATTCATATACTATAGTGTTCCATGTATTTTGGGGGAAAACCTATTTTAAAAATTTACGGGTATTTTATTTGTTGCCCGATTTTATAAAATCTGTTATTCGAATAAACTGTGATTTCCAAAAAAAAAGACATCCAACACTTATACGACAGGGTGGGTATTTCTACACCCTGCCGAGTTATGGCTATATGAGTCTGTATTTAACAAAAATCACTTTATGTGCACTAATTTCTAAGCTAACTTATTGTATTATCTTTGCACAATTGAAACTATAAATGTATAATTACTATTTATATGAAGCAAGAACTTATTTATTCTAATTCGCTCGGTATTTATTGCCATATCAGAACGTTGTGTAAGTCCAGTAAGTCCCAGATGCAGGAGTGTAGTAGTAACCAGTCGTTGTGCCTGGGGGATAACTTTCTTTATGAGCTTCAGTTTCCAGTAGTATTCTAAGCTGTTGGTCAGTGGCACTTGATAGTATCAACAAAGAAAGAAGGGCTAGTGCTGTTGTAATTTTTAACACCATGATTGATTAATATTTTATAAAAGTTTTTACGTAACTGAAAAGAAGACATTTAGCTGAAGTCTTTTATAGAAAATTGTCTGTTTTGGGAGTTCATTTGCAGACCAGTTGTGTACACAGCAGACGCACAGAATTGTTCGTTCATATAACCTGAAACTTTACACTAGATTCCTAATGTTTGTTGACTCAGCAATGCGTAACCTAAATTATAGATTCAATTGATAATAATACCTCGTTTTGTTTTCGTGAGCTAGCAATTGCAATTGTTTTGCCGTTTCTATTGTATGTTTTTCGCAATGCCATTTACAGAAGAGGCGTTTTAATGTAATCACCTTTGTCAGAAATATAACAACAAGTGGTAAATATAATATTATATATATGCATATATATTATATTACCAGTTACTAGAGCTGCGGGTTCTGCTCGTGTTTAAAAATATATTATACTTCCCATATTCATTTATGTACCCTTTCACTTTCAGGACAACATACTAAATTACACAGGTCTACAGTGGTTTTGGTGCCGAAAAGACTAAAACTGTTCTTAAATATGCTCGTTATGCTGATTCTAACGATATATATATTTTTTATAAACCTACTTGTAGTTTTCGAGATATGATAATTTAAAAAGACACGTTTTTGTTTTATTATCTTATTTGAACACAAAGAAAACTCCTTTCCCTTCTTCAAGACACTCACCCAACAGTAATCAGCCATCATATGTTCATCCCATCGACCCTGGTACCGTTCTTCCATATTTTTTTAGATCCTGATGAAATCGCTCTCCTTAGGAGCCAAGATTTTCAGGAAATTTATCCAAATGGTTATGGAGATAGCGAACTTTTATGCTCATATGGTATAACATCCAAGTTTCTTTTGAAAAGTTAAAGTCTCTAATAAGGTCACTTAAAGCGTCTTGAGTAAGAAGTACAGGTTCTGATGGTGTTGCTTCAAAATCACTGTCCTTCTCGTTGGTTGTACTACCTTGGTTACATTCGATTGCACTGAATTCTGTGCTTGAAGGATCTCATAAGTCACCTAATGTAGGAACATGGACACCCTCTGAATGGGGCAATGGTCTTTTAGTGGATTCCAGATCGGGATAGGTCATTTTTTTCGGTTAACACAACGTAACTTGACTAAGCAAAAATAGCAGTCATCGTAGTGATTTTTCGGTTCCCTCCAAACCATAGGCATACCAAACTTTAATTGACGTCTTTTTCCATTATTCCCCTACCTTAAATGTTCAAACACATTTTGTAAAAAATGTTTGGAATCCAATGTTTATCAATGTCTTTTATTTTCATATTAAAATAAGCGAAATATACAGTTTGCATGGATTTAGTAATAGGTTTTCAGAACTTTTTTATCGTATGTTCGCCACAAGCATAGCAAAATGTATTTGGATCATTTAAACGAGAACGTTTTGACGAAAACATCTCGAAAAACTTATTTACGCACGTTTTAAATTAAACAAACCACATCGATAAATATGTGAAACGGCTACTGATAGCAAAATGTTATAAATGTGGGTAGCTCAAAAACTGTACGTAGTTTTGACAAATTAACCCTACCGAGAGTGTTGCCAGATACTATGTGCTCAAATTACGCTGAAGTCTCAGCGAATATGTAATATTTTTTTTTGTAGACCTGTGTTATCTTTTTTTAAAACTTTGATGATATTTACTTATCAATTTCATGGAAATCGATGACGCGGTTTTGATGATATTTCGTTTCGTAGGTTAGGTTAGGTTAGGTTGAGTAGGGTTATTAGGTTATCATAAAACACTGGGCGGTCCATCGCGATCCCTAGTGTGGCTGCGGCGGGCGAATTCGAAAATAATAGTCAACACACTCTTTGGGTGTATGATGACAGTATTTGATTTCTACGAAAATGTACATATGAATCAGGAATGGGAATAAAAAGAAGAATATTCTTACCGCAGTTTGAACTTCTACCCGCTGTAGCCAGGGACAAAGGAATGATTAAAAAAAAGGCGCAAATGGCATGGCGTAAGTATTCGACAAAGCGAGAGAGGGTTGCAAACTGTGATGAGAATGAGACGACTACACATTATACTCTAATAATAATGAACCCATAGATGGCGGTGTTGCGAGTAAGGGCGTTCTGTTACACCTAGGTATTTTGATTAGTAGCTACAGCTATTAGATACGCGTGTTTATTTTGAAATTTTTTTTTTGTTTGTTTTGCATTGGAAGGTGAAAATCATCGAAAGACATTATAGTTAATCCACTACTGTTTCATTTATAGAAGTCCAAATATTGACAGCAATTCAACTTATAATGAGTTTGATGCGCTGTCAGACTCCATCCTAAGAATTGTATCCCTGTACCCATATTCTGAAATCGTCATTGCGGGCGATTTCAATGTCCACAATTCTATTTGGCTTCGCCACTCTGGACAGACAACACCCGAAGGAAGGTATGTTGAGATTTTTTCTGAGGTAAATAACCTAACCCAGCTTGTGAATGAGCCAACTCGTGTTCCGGACATAACTGGCCATACCGCCAACACTCTGGACTTGTTCCTTAGTTCCGATCCTAATAAATACACGGTAAATGTATTATCGCCTCTAGGTTCGTCAGACCACTGTGTCATATCGGCCAATTTCTCGTACTCCAACCACAAAGCTAAAGAACAAACTCCAAAAAGAACAGCTTGGCTATACGAGAAAGCCAATTGGAATGAATTAAATAAGTTCTTTAGGAATTTTAACTGGTCGTTATGCTTCCTCGATAGCGATGTGGACGCCGCGGCTGATATGATTACTAATACAATTCTCCTAGGTATGAGAACTTACATCCCTCACAGGATAAAAGCTATTAGACCCAAGGAAAACGCGTGGTATGACTCGAGCTGTAAAGAAGCTATTAGGTTAAAGGAATTAAGTTTTAGGTCTTACAAGGCCAACCCAACTGAGGAAAACCGAAAAAAGTTTAAACGAGCCAGAAATGACTGCAATGCCCTCATTAACCGAGTTAAATTCTCCCACGACCAAAAGTTGAGGCAAAAAATACTACATTGTCCCAAG
This sequence comes from Brachypalpus laphriformis, assembly GCA_945910035.1. NCBI lineage: Eukaryota > Metazoa > Arthropoda > Insecta > Diptera > Syrphidae > Brachypalpus > Brachypalpus laphriformis. Next base: position 207,448,985 of record OX246753.1, read on the forward strand.
GGTAGTAAAAACTTTTGGTCGTTCGTAAAAAACATTAAGAATTCGGCCTCGTCATCTATACCGACGCTCATTCATAACGACGCACCAACTGTCAGCTCCTTAGACAAAGCTAATCTGTTCGCTGCTCACTTTGCAGCAAACTCCACACTGCCAGATAGTGCTTTGTCTCCACCTGTACTTGAGAGCGTCGAATTTTCCATGGGACAAGTCCACTTTCGCACTCGTACAGTTGCAGGAGTACGCAAAGGTCTTAACATACACAAATCCGCTGGCCCAGATGGTATACCCCCTATTGTTCTGAAGAGGTGTTCTTCTTCGCTGGCAAAACCACTGCGTAAGCTTTTCCACCGATCCTACACTTCAGGTCTCTTTCCGAGTAAGTGGAAAACAGCATTTGTCCAGCCCGTACCTAAAAAAGGCGATTCTTCTTCTCTCTCCAACTACCGACCCATTGCACTAACGTCCCTTCTTTCCAAGGTCATGGAAACGCTGATAAACCGTCAGCTAATGAAATATCTTGAATCACGAAAGCTCCTCAATGACCGACAGTATGGCTTTCGTGGCAACAGGTCCACCGGTGATTTGATGTCATATCTCACCGATAAGTGGAACCAATCTCTGCACCACTCCGGTGGAAGTAAGATTATTGCACTTGATATTTCAAAAGCATTTGACAGAGTTTGGCATCAAGCTCTTTTGTCGAAAATGCGTGCATTTGGGATCGATGATACTCTTCTTCTATGGATTAGAAACTACCTTTCGGGCCGTTCAATTCAAGTTGTTTTGGACGGCTTCAAGTCCGAATCTCACCAAATAAATGCTGGTGTCCCCCAAGGCTCTGTTTTGTCTCCGACTCTCTTTCTCATTTTCATAAATGATCTTCTGTCTGCAACTTCTAATCCAATCCATTCCTTCGCTGATGACAGCACCCTCAGTTTTTCATATTCGTTCCCAAACTCACGACCCTGCTCTTCGGCCGTGGACAAAGAACGACAACGTATGTTAAACACATTAAATTCCGACCTTGACAGCATATTTAAATGGGGCTTAACCAATAGAGTGGAATTTAATGCTTCCAAGACTCAATGCTGTCTTTTGTCATTAAAGCGAAACCCTACACATCAGCCATTATCCATGAATGGCACTTGCATTGTAGAAACTGAAAAACTTTCCATGCTCGGTATGTGTGTCAACAACAAACTCTGTTGGAACGACCATGTATTCGAAATCGCTAAGAATGCAGCGAAATGTTTAGGTTTCCTAAAGCGGTGTAAGAAATATTTCACCCCTTCTGATTTGGCTTCAATTTATAAGGCGTACATTTGCCCTAAGTTAGAGTATAACGCTCACATCTGGTCTGGTGCACCAAAAACCATATTGCACTTGCTAGATAGGATTCAAAAACGCGCGATAAGACTCATAGGAGACACGAATATTACAAGCAATTTTGCTTCGCTCGAACACCGTCGTAATGTCTCCTGCCTATCCCTGTTTTATCGATATTTCCACAGAAAATGCTCAGTTGAGATAGCCCATAGCATGCCTCCCCTTCTTCGTTTTAACCGCAATACTCGCCATGCCTCGAATGCTCATCAGTTTACCCTTAAGCCTATCTTCGGACGTACCGTGAAATTTAGAGATTCTTTTATGAGCCGCACAACACGTTTGTGGAATGCTCTCCCCGAGTCTGCTTTTCCTCTCCATTATAACCTACAGTCATTTAAGACCAATGTGCATCGGTGCCTCGTTTCCCCCTAACCCCTCTTCCTTAACGCTCACGCTATGTATAATGCATAAAAAGGGTAGTCATAACCCCTTTAGCGCGAGTAAATTATAAAAAAAAAAAAAAAAAAAGCTGCGATTGATAGCAATAGTGTGGGACTTTAACCCGAAATAAAAACACCTCCCTTAGAATGCAGAAGTATTGTATATTCGCCTTCTTATAATTGCGCCTAGTCTAATTAGACTAATCAGCAAATTAGCTTTGCCAGTTAGAGTATACTATAATCTATTATCGGAAGCAGTCGCTTTATCAGCATTATTTCAAAGATTTCAGATAGTAGAGGCAGAGGGGAAATCGGACGGTATGAGGTTACGTCACTTGGTGGTTTACCTGACTTTGGCACCATAATCACTTTAGCGACTTTCCACATTCGCGGTACGTATCTTAATCGAAATGCAGCATTGCATTATAAATAATTTGAGTTAACTTAACTTATTTTTCGATGAATCTCCACTTCTGAGAAAGTTTTCCACAAGAATATAAGTATCTCAGCAAAAAATAGAAGGAAAATCTCCTATTCCTTCTTAAGCCGAACGAAAGTTTGGGAACCAAAGATCTGAAAACAGCTGTGAGTTATCAAACGCTCGGGAAAGTAGAGAGTAGATTTAATTGACCGTTGTAGTGACGTTTACGAACTAAAGCAGGTACAGTGCCTGAGATAACATTCCGGATTACCCCATAAGAGCCCATTGATTCTAATCAATATGTCAAAGCAATCCCGCACCAACGCGACCTTGTGAATTGGGTATAACTTCCCAAGTGGGAGTCCCCATCAGAGCGCACACAGTTTTAATATAAGTATACAAAATACATAAATAACTACATGTTCCTAGGTTTTCGCTGTTAGTTGTGTTTTTTTTTTTAATACAAGCATCTACTTAAGGCTAAACTTAAAACTAACAAAAGAGAAATATATGGGCTAAGAGAAGAGGTGATTAAAGTTAGGAATTTTAAGCTAGCTTAAGATTTTTTTTCCGTGGCCCACCATGTTTTATTTATGAAACTAAAGCTATAAATATAAAGTATTTTCTAAGAAAGGGAGGAGAAGGTTGAGTTATGGGAATTTCTCAGTGCAAATCTGTTGTAATTAAAAGCAATGAAGATTTGGAGTAGGTTCGCCGTACGTAACATTCTTGACATCGGCTCGTTACGTTGGTGCGGTGAAACTTAAAACGGAGGAGTGGTAAAACTCTAAGCTTGCATAGGTTCGTGTTAAGTTAAATCCTTTGGACAAGCTTGGGGCAGTCTATTTCTCATTATTAGCTGATGGATAAGGAGTAGGTAAGGCGAACCCCACAGGCGGATCAGTAGAAATGCGGTGAAGTGGGAGGGCTGTGATCCCTTGTTTTCGGATCATAGCCTCGCTGATAAAAGGAAGAAGAAGAAGAAGAAGGATAAGGTACTCGTATGTGAACTACTTCACAACGTTTTCCGAGTGATTGTACATTGAATAGTCTTAAACGATTCTCATATGGGAGTAAGTTACATGTAACGGTAGATACCATTGGAGGCCCCGTAGAGCGAAACTGCGGTGAACAGCTTCAATTCTGAAAGAGTGGATATCGTGGTAGGGACACCACTATCGGAAATGTTTTCATCCGTAATCAGTGAGATTATGGAAGGTGCCTTGGGCAAGATTAGCTCATGGGCAACTAGATGTCGACTCAGCGTCAATCCAAGCAAAACTGAACTGATGCTCTTTACCACTAAAACCAAAATACCGACGTTTACGCTTCCACGGCTAAACAATCATCTACTCTCCCTATCCTCCAGTGCCAACTACTTAGGTGTGGTACATGATCCTTAGCTAAGCTGGAAGCTTAATATTGAGCAACAGGGAAAGAAGGCCTGGGTGGCTTTCTATGCCTGCAGTAAGTCCTTTGGTAAGAAGTGGGGACTTCGCCCGAAGATGGTCTTATGGATGTACACTGCCGTGGTGCGTCCCATTCTTTCCTATGTATCGCTAGTCTGGTGGCCTACGCCAAAGCAAGCTTATAGCATCAAACTTATCAACAGGGTACAAAGAACTGCGGCCAAAGGCGCAGCGGGTGCCATGAGGACAACCAAAGCCTTGAACGCTATTCTCCACCTTTTACCACTCGATCTTCACATTATGCATCTATCATCATGTAGTGCGGTCAGGCTAAAAGAAACGGGATGCTGGCGCACCAATCCGTATGGTCACAGCAGTATTCTGAGTCTGCTACCACAGGGTCTGGTAGCTAATCTGACAGACTATATAACTCCCACAGTGAACTTTAGAAATGACGCCACCGGTAGATTCCCTACCAGGGCAGAATGGGAGACTGGCGTACTGACAAATGAGTTCGAAACAACAATCTTCACCGACGGTTCAAAAATGCACTGCGGGGTAGGGGCAGGGATATTCTCTGATTCCCTCAAAATTTCCAGATCTTACCGGCTTCCTGATTCGTTCAGTGTCTTCCAGGCGGAAGTTTTTGCTGCACGTGAGGCCTGTCGCCTACTTAAGCAAACCTCTACACCCCTAAATACCATTGCCATCCTCATTGGCTAGTCAAACGGTAGTGCATGCGATCATATGAAAACACAAGCGTTTTCACTCAGCTGAGGCCTACCAACTCCTACTCTCAACCTCCACGCGGTGACAGCCGGGTGCCTAGTACCTTAATCCAAGAAATGGGTAACCAACCCCGTTTGGCGGATTCTTGGTGGCAGCAGATGAGAGAGGGGGGGAAGAGTGCTTTTCTCACTAGAGCACTTCTTCCTGTTCCAGGCGGCAGCGGACGAATTCCCTAGACGGAGTCAACGGTGGCGTCTATAGTTCCAGTTAGGTTGAACTTAGTGAATACCTTGCGCGAGCTGCTTCGACGTATTCGGATCACAGGTCGGTAAGGAATTTCCAATGTTAGTCAGGACATTGGAATAGAGATGGTGGCGGAGGAGCCCTTAATGGGCCAACGGCAGCGCTCATACTCCCGTAGTGGACTACTGGCACCGGTGTACCCGGCCCCTCGTCCTAGGGGAATAATTAAGGAACTGGCCCTCCAGGTTGGGGGTTGTGCCGTCGGGGTAACTTCCCTACCACGTAAAAAACGCATGGTTCCGAAACAACCAAAAGCCTCGGATAAGGATGACCCAACTAATGACGACCCCAGCAAACGAAATAAGGACAACGACCTTCGGATCTGTACGTGGAATGTTCTGTCCCTTTACAGACCACGTGCAGCCGAACAACTAGCAGAGGCCCTAGACTGCTATAAAGCAGATATTACCGCCATCCAGGAAGTGCGATGGGATGGGCCAGGCAAAAAGAGGATGAAAAACTGTGACATCTACTACGGTGATTGCTACAGAGGCAACAGGCAACGCTTATTCGGATGCGGATTTGTCATACGCGGCAGACTTAGGCAAGAAGTCTTAAGCTTCCGACACGTGAGCGAGCGTATTATGACTATCCGGATCAAGGCTAAATTCGCTAACATAAGCCTAATATGTGTTCATGCCCCCACAGAAGAAAAGGACCCTGCCTCCAAAGAGTGTTTCTACGAGCTCCTCGACAAAACATACGAGCAATGTCCTAAATACGACGTTAAGATCGTATTGGGCGATTTTAACGCCAAAATAGGAAAGGAGGACGTCTTCGGTAGAGCAGTCGGTAAGCATAGCCTACACGACACCACGTCTGATAACGGACTAAGGCTAATTGATTTCGCTGTGGAGCGAAATGTCACCATAGCAAGCACATGGTTTCCTCATCTCGATATTCATAAGCAGACATGGCGGTCCAATGATCATGTCACGATCAACCAAATTGATCATATTGCGATCGACGCAAGGCATGCCTCCAGTATTCTGGATGTCCGGACCTTCCGAGCGGCCAACATAGACTCGGATCATTACCTTGTTGTAGCCAAGGTACGAATGCGGATATCCCAATCTGAGCAACAAAGAAGAATTACTGTGAGAAAATTTAACGTCGAAAAGCTACAATCGCAAGAGACCGCCAGACTCTTCGCTGAACGCGTATCCCGAAATCTCTCAATCACCCCTATACCGCCAGCATCAAGTGCCGAAGACCAGTGGCAACGCTGCCAACATGCCATCAGAAACGCCGCGACTGATGTGCTGGGTCTCGCTCGCCCACCACCGCGAAACCCCTGGTTTGACGAAGAATGCCGGCGAGTGCATGCAGCAAAACAAGAAGCATACAAAGCGGCGCTGCAAAGGAAGACGAGAGCTGCTCGTGAGCTCTACGAGCAAAAGAGACGGGAAGAACATCGGCTTCTCCAAAAGAAGAAGAAAGAGCATGAGAAGCGCGCGTTTGAGAATATCGAGAGTTTATACTCCAGGAACAATGTACGGAAGTTTTACCAAAAGGTAAAAAGAACGTGTCAGAGAAGTAATACCCGTACAGAAACCTGTAGAGATGAGAATGGAAACCTCGTAGTAGAATCACAGTCGGTGCTGAGAATATGGAAAAACTACTTCTGCAGACTGTATAACGGCGACGAAGACCAACATCCCGCTGTCAGGCAGAATGAACCATTCAACATGGACGATGATAGTCAAAATTTCCGTCCACCTGACCAAAACGAAGTGAGGATAGCAATATCCAAGCTAAAATCGAACAAGGCTGCTGGACCTGACGGTTTACCGGCCGAACTTTTCAAGGCAGCTGGGGATGAATTGGTAGAGTGCATACACCAACTCATTTCTAATATTTGGTCAGAGGAGTGTATGCCTGATGAATGGAATCTCAGCATCGTTTGCCCGATCCACAAGAAAGGAGACCCCCTCAACTGCGCCAATTATAGAGGCATCAGTCTCCTCAACATCGCGTACAAGATCTTTTCTGCCATATTGTGTGAACGCCTGAAACCTTTTATCAACAGCCTGATTGGACCCTATCAGTGCGGTTTCAGGCCAGGAAAGTCCACCATCGATCAAATCTTCACACTTCGGCAGATCCTGGAGAAAACCCAAGAATTCCAAATCGATACTCACCACCTCTTTATCGATTTCAAGGCCGCCTATGACAGCATCTATAGAGAAGAGCTTTACAGAGCCATGTCTAGTTTTGACATCCCTGCCAAACTTGTCCGCCTGTGCAGGCTGACGATGGAGAACGCTCGCTGCTCCATCAAGGTCGGTAATGACCTCACCGAGACCTTTGATGTCAAAAAAGGCTTTAGACAAGGTGACGCGCTGTCATGTGACTTCTTCAATATTGTACTTGAACGGATTGTGCGGAACTCACAAGCCAACACCGAAGGCACAATCTATTACAAGTCTGTACAACTGCTTGCATACGCCGACGATATAGACATTATCGGAAGATCTCAGCGGGCTGTCACCGGTGCTTTTGCAAGCATTGAGGCGGAAGCGGCCAAAATGGGTTTGGCGATAAACGAGGGCAAAACCAAGTATATGCTGTCAACTAGAAGGGAAAACCAACATCCACGAATTGGACAAAACGTCACCGTGGGCAGCTATAACTTCGAGGTAGTAAGGGACTTTGTCTACCTTGGCTCTGCTATAAATTCAGCAAACAAAATCAGCGCAGAAATCAATCGAAGAATAACTCTTGCCAATCGCTGTTTTTTTGGGCTTATAAGGCAATTCAACAGTAAAGCCCTATCTCGAACAACTAAGGAGACTCTATATAAGACCTTGATCATCCCAGTCCTGCTTTACGGCGCTGAAACATGGACTTTATTAAAAGAGGATGAAGATATCCTTGGTCGCTTCGAGAGAAAAATTCTTCGTAAGATTTTCGGTCCCGTTTGCGTTGACGGGTTTTGGAGGAGAAGTTTCAATCACGAACTATACGAGCTGTACAGCGACATCGACCTAGTCAAAAAACTGCGTATTGGACGTCTGAGATGGCTAGGACATGTAGAGCGAATGGACACCAACGCTCCGGCCCGCAGAGTCTTCGAATCTAACCCCGAGGGACGACGCAGTAGAGGGAATTATCGCCGTAGGTGGCGCGCACAAGTTCAAGGGGACCTCGACCAACTTGGAGTGCGCAACTGGAGGCAATTAGCTAAAGACCGAGCTAAATGGAGAGGCTTGTTGGTTGAGGCCCAGGTTCACCCCGAACTGTAGCGCCACCTAAGTAAGTAAGTAATCCTCATTGACAGCCATGCGGCTATCAAGGCTATATTATCTGCCACTACATCTTCAAGGCTGGTAGAACAGTGCAAAAAAGAACTCGCATCGCTTGGTCATCGGTTAAGGATCTGTCTCATTTGGGTTCCGGGTCACAGCAACATTGAGGGAAATGAGCGAGCTGATGAACTCGCGAGGCAAGGATCTGCCCTTGATGCTTCCTTAGCAAAGGAGGTGAACTTCCCGTTGGGGGTCCTTAAGCGAGGCATCTTCGCGCATCATCTGCTTAAGGCTGATAGCAGATGGCATTGGGCGCGGAACTGTGTCATCTTCAGGCAGATGTGTCCCAAATACTCCTGGAAAAGAACGCAAGATCTACTAAACAGAAACCGTGTAGATATCGCAAGAGTTCTGGCAGTTAGTACTGGCCACTCGCTCATCGGAGTTCATGCGGCCAGAATAGGCATTACATTTAATGCACACTGTTGCAGCTGCAATTCTGCTGACGAGATAGAAACAATCTTACACTTCCTCTGCAAGTGTCCGGCCATAGGCAAGGCCAGACAGCGCACCTTAGATAAACCCTTTTTCGACAACCTTATAGAGCTAGCGGAGATTAGCATTGGGGATATTATCAGTTTCCTGAATGTAACGAGGTGGATTTGAATAGTCCTCACTGCTTTTTCTTTTCCCTTTTCCCTAGCAGTTAACGCTTTTTACATCCGATAGGTCACTTGAGTTGTGGTATTTCTTTGCTGACACAACCACTTCTACCTACCTACCTACCTACCTAGTGACACCACATTTGGCTAGCATATTCAAGAATTGGCCTGACAAGAGTGACGTAGAAGGATTTTGTGACATAGGGGTTCGAGAATTCGTTAGAAAAGCATTTTACGAAACCGAACATGGAGTTGGCTCTGCTAATAATTTACCCAATATGGCAGCGAAAATTGATTTCTTTGTCGCAAATGACACACGGATGTCGCAGTAGAGAGACGGGGCAGACTGTTACAGGAATATGTATCAGCTAGACATTTATTAACATTTAGCTTAGGATTTTTTTTGCTAACATGTTGAAAAAGTATTTAGTATTTAGGCGAACCCCACAGGCGGATCAGTAGAAATGCGGTGAAGTAGGAGGGTTATAATCCCTTATTTTCGAATCATAACCTCGCTGATAAAAGGAAGAAGAAGAAGAAGAAGAAGTTGAAAAGTTATTTTGCTTTACTTGGAGAGGATGAGAGATGCGAGTTAATAACATATTATTTTTCGTACCCTTTAAATGATTCAACTAAATATAAAACCGTATAAACTACAGTCTTTCGAGGACCTGGACCTCAACCAACAAGTCTCTTCAAATTTATCAGCTACCTCCAATTACGTACGCGAAGTTGCTTAAGCTCGCCTTGATTACTTTATGGAAGATATAATCTTACTTTTCTATGTACCCTTTTTTGGGTGAAACCGAGGGTTCGTCAGAATGGAGCATTCCGGTAAATGTTCTCTATAAGTCCCAGTGATATCAAGCGCTGGATACGTACATTTATTTATTATTAGTATTTTCTTTAAACTCTATAGTCCGTACACTTCATGGTACATTTTTCCTCTCAATTGCCTTTTTACATCGTAGAAGCAGCAATCGACAAGGCTGTTTGATAATGTCTTTGGCAGAATTTAAAGACAAATTTCTTGACCATCTTGAATTTTAGCTGTTCATGGTTATGTTTCCACCAATCAGTCATAGGTGAGCATTGTCATTTGTTGACATGATACTTAGTTTTTTCCCTATTATCTTTATTTATAAAAAAGACCTTTCTTGATCACTCTGATTTGATACGTGCGTCAGCCACTGCTCGCACTGTGCTGTAGATGTTGGCAATGTCATCCATAATCCAAACAGTCGCACTAACTTATTCAATGTGCCGGTGATGCATTTCCAATAAACAGCAGTAAGCATTTCTCATCATCATCGTGCATAAGCGAACGAATTTAGTAGGGATTGCGAAATAAATTAGGCATAGTGCAGTAAAGTTATTATTTATTTTAATATTTAAATCCCCTTGAGGAATATCGTGATAATTCTAATTGGAGATAAGGACTAACCTCTAAGGTACAGAAGCTTAAAGATATAGATATGGATGTATGGATATAAATATAGATATAGATATAGATTTAGAAGTAAGCCTTCAAATTCAAATTTAAAATTGTTGGCGTTAAATATTCTACGCTTTAAATTAATTTTATTTAAGCCATTAGACGTTATTTTGGTTGTTGGCAAGCTGTCCGTTGTACGCTCCAAATTGTAATCTTATAAGTCTTTTAAATTCTAACTATCTTTTAGATATGCTTACTCCTGTGGCATATAGTCAGTATGTCGTCTCAAATTTATTTTTGTAGTACAATACTACCTTAACAACCTCCGCTGCATAAGCAGGAACAACTTTAACAAAGCCAAACTAACAAGGCTACCTCTGGACTGAGAGATCTACAAAGATAGTCTGAAGAACTTCAAAGCAGAGGTTCGGAAGCCCAGACGCAGATCCTGGCGCAGTTTTTGTCAGAGTATTGACAACACATCCCAATCATCTAGACTGCAAAACGTCCTCTATAAAACACCAACTGTACCATGTATCCTCATGAATCCCAATGGATTCTGGGCAGAACCAGACGAAGTATCGCTCAACCTGCTCATGGACACCCACTTCCCCGTCTGCATGCCTATCCCCAGCGATGATCATGCCCTGGCAAATGTTTCACACTCACCGGCACCTCCTAATCTAATCAGTAAGGATAAGTTCAAATGAGCGGTGAACTGTTTCGAACCATTAAAATTCCCATAGTCGGACGGTATCTTTTCGGCAATGCTCCAGACAGCCTTCAACATTGTATGGCAGAATCTTTCCTGCATTCTGAGAAGGTTTCTCGAGCTCGGAACAACACCAACTGCCTGGACCGAGGTGAGAGTGGTTTTTATACCTAAAGCAGGCAAGACATCGCACACGCTTCCAAAGGACCTTAGACCAATCAGTATAACGTCTTTCCTTCTCACGATTCTAGAAAGCATACTAGATCTACACATCAAGACTAACATTCATAATACTTTACTGTCCATGTCATATCACGCCTACCAATAAGACAAATCTATTGAAACTCCATCATCTACCCTATCAAAAAATCACTTTCAATTAAAGAGTTTACCCTAGTGTTATTTCTGGACATAGAAGGAGCCTTTAACAGCGTTGAAACAGATTCGATTACCAATGCTCTACGCAGGCTTAACATCTGCAAACCCATCTGTTGTTTCATAGAGCACATGCTAAGGAACAGGGTAAGAACAGCATCTTTTGGAAGCAGCACTGTCAAATGACGTGCACATCGAGGCACCCCTCAAGGGGGTGTACTGTCTCCACTATAGAATCTAGTACTCAACGAATCCGTTGTGAAAATCGAATAAAAATGGATGCAAAGTCATTGCCTGCGCATATGATGTCGCTATCCTAAGAACAGGCAAATACCCACAGACACTAGCCGGTATCATGCAGTCTGTTCTAAACAAATTCTCTACTACTAATTAGTACTAATTTCGTCTTAGTTTTTGCTAGTTTTAACCCAACATAATTGAAGCCAGAATTGATCGATCGCATTACTTTCGTTGCTGATTTGTACCACCCATTCCAATAGTTAGGCGACTACAAATACAGCGATATTGTCCGGTAGTATCATCGTCCATTCATCCATTCTTAAATTTTATGTTCGGAAAATAAAATCTCACGTACTTGTACATACTCGTATAAGCTTCTGATAGCCCACTGCAGTACAATTGTAAACACTTCTTGAATCCGCCCACTTTTCGCAGAATGCTTTTCACAAACATTATTATAAGGAATCATAAAAGCAATGTTCAAACATTATATTGGATCAAGGCAGATTTTTGGGGCATTTAAGTCGAAAAAGTAATTAGGTACAATTCAGTACAAGGTTTTCGTTTCGCAACTTCACGACCGCTTTAATAGGGCGTGGTTTAATTATAAGAAATAGGGTGTGGTATGATTCGTTTCAGATGTATTATGACCATTATTTGTGTTTCCTTAACATTGTGTGTCGCAAATATTTATAATTGCCAACATGATCCCTATAGGAGACAAGAATCAATAAGACTCATTGCAGAGAAAACTTTCAAAACACATGTACAAATATTCGACAAGGCAGGCTAAATGTTGTTTAAGTTGTTTTCGCTCATGCATCACTACGCTACTTGTTTGCAGTTATGACTAACAGTTTGTCTCGTTTTATAGTAAAACCCAGGTAAATGCATGAGCAGAATTGTTCAATGTTATGACGCACTTCTGTGGGATGTGCAGTTATAAATACTCGGTTAAGTGCCTAAGGCACTTATCTCCAATCGCTTAGCTACTTTTTTTTTTTTTTTTTTTTATTTCAAACATAATAAGCTGCAAAAGATTACAAATGTTTGTTAACACTGCGACTAGTTATGTAACCAACGAGCAGTTTGCTTTTCAGTATAAATAGTGAGAGAAAAGTAAATGGCTAACAGTTTACTATTTTTAAAGTACAATATAATTTTAATTTGTTGTATGTCATTCTTAACTTTTAATGAAAGTAACAAGAGCATAGATGGGATTTAATCCATCCAAAGCGTTGGAGGTTAAATTCACTCCGAGCGCCTCTTTTCGCTCGTTGTTGTCGCTCTGTCACTATCTAGTAGAGGATGTGGTAAGTCGTCTGGTTTGCGGTTGCCTTGCAAGATCTGACGGTCTTATACGTTGCAGTCGTCTCACGCCATATACGTTTAGAAGAATTGTTGCTTCCTTGTTAAAATGTTCCTGGAGACTCTTCTCGTGTGCTTTGGCCCTAGTGTTGATTTCTTCAAGAATAGTAGGAATCCCTAGGTCCCGTTGGAGGTCGCTGTTTCTGATGTACCATGGAGCGTTCACAATACTTCGATGACTTTATTCTGGAATCGTTGGATGACTGCAATATTAGTTTGGCTGGCACATCCCCAGAGTTAAGCGCCATAGTTCCACACTGGTTTTAGGATCTGGTTATATAAAAGAATTTTATTATTAATTGGTAGTCCTGACTTTCTGCCTATAAGCCATTCTAATTTTCGCCATTTAATATCTAATTCTTGTCTTTTCATTTTAATATGCTCTTTCCAACTAAGCTTGGCATCTAGAGTCATACCTAGATACTTCGCTGTATTAGCGTAAGGTATTGTCGTGCCTGATATTGCTATGGGGGAGTATGAGATAGATTTATTTGTGAAGTCAATGTACAGGTTTGCTCGAATTTAGTATTATACGCCATCTTTGAGACCACCTGATAATTTGATCTGTAGCAGCATGTAGCTTTTGCGTCGATTCTAGCGTTGTATCTCCCACTGCTAAGACTGCCGTGTCGTCGGCAAAAGTTGCAGTTTTGGTGTAGGGCGTTGTAGGTAGGTCTTTAGTATAAAGGAGGTATAACAGAGGTCCGAGGACGCTTCCTTGAGGAACTCCGGCTTCGATCTGCATTAGCTTAGAGTAGTAGTTTTCTTGTTTTATACGGAAGTAACGCGATGTTAAATAAGACTCCATTAGGTGGAAGTACTGTTCTGGCAGGTACACTTTTAGTTTATTGAGAAGACCTTCATGCCATACTCTATCGAAAGCCTGTGCTACATCTAAAAAGATAGCAGAACATACTTCTTTTTCTTCTAGTGCTCTTTCGATTTCAGATGTTATTCTGTGGACTTGTTCTATCGTGGAGTGTTTGCTTCGAAAGCCAAACTGATGATTTGGGATTAAATTTCTTGATTCTACGATTGGTTTGAGACGCTTAAAAATCAGTCTTTCAAACAACTTTGATGTTGACGGAAGTAGCGATATTGGTCTATATGAGGATACCTCGTGAGGGTCTTTACCTGGTTTAGGGATCATTATCACGTCAGCTGCTTTCCAGACGCTTGGTACATACTCAAGGCTAATTGTTTTATTCATTAACCGTAAGAGTTTCACTAACGCTTTGTTTGGCAGTCGCTTCAGGACTTCCGCAGTGATCAGGTCAAAACCTGGAGCTTTTTTGTCTTTTAATCGCCTTATCTCATATTTTAACTCGTGCATTTTAATGGGAGCAATCATAGAACTTGTACTTTCATTGAAATTTAGAAGCCCATCACAGGAAGCATTATTAGGCTTAAAGGTATTCGCCAGGTGGTCGGCAAAAGCAATAGCTTTTTCTTCATTGCTTTTAGCCCATTGCCCATTACTGCATCTTATTGGAGGAATATGATTTATTGGTCGCTTAAGATATTTTGTACTTTTCCAAAGTGAATATTCAGTGCTCTTGTCAGCAGTTAGCTCTGAGAGATATATTTTCATCGTCTCATTCCGGATTAGCTTTATCTCAAGTTTAAGATCTTGTGTGGCCTTGTTTAGTCTCGTTTTGTCGGAGGGAGATCGAGTTTGTTGCCACCTACGCCGAAGTTTTCTCTTGCTTATTATAAGCTCCTTAATTTCTTTTGGATAATTGCTACCGACCGTTTTTCTCTTCGTTGGAGGAGTACAGCTCCAAGCTGCGAATTGGATTAGTTGGATGAAAGCATTTGCTTCGTTTTCCAGTTGGTCTGTCGTCTCAATAGGCGTACTAATATTGACTTTATCCTGAAGAATTTGTTTAAAACTAAGCCAATCTGTGAATTTGTTTGAAAGGTATGGACTTTCTTCTTTAACTATAACAGTTTCACTGAGTGTCAGGTATATTGGTGATTGGTCCGAGTCGAGATCCAAACCTTCTTGTACCCGGATAAAATTCCTTGACAATTTATTTATGACAAAAAAGTCAACTAGATCTGGAATTTTGTTAACGTCCGTCGGCCAGTATGTAGGCTTACCAGTAGATATAAATTCACACCCTGTCTTTTTAGCTGCATCGTAGAGTTCACGACCTTTTGTTGTAGTGAGTCGGGATCCCCAGTATGTGTGCTTAGCATTAAAGTCTCCTCCCATTACAGACTTAGACTTGTGCATTTTAATGATTTGCTGGTATTCATTTGAAGAGATCGAATGTTTGGGAGGACTATAGACAGCTGTTATTGAGAGAGGTTGATTTTTAGTTCTGACAGTTACGGTAGTGGTTTGAAACTTGAGTGAACTTATTTTCTCTTCTTCATAATGATCAATGCTACTTCTTATAATAATAGCACTGCCTCCTCTCGCACAATTATCTGGATGGACTGTATGGTACGAGTTATAATTCTTCAACTTGATATATGACTGGGTTGTAAGATGAGTTTCTGAGATCAAACAAATGTCTATCTTTTCTGTATCTAGTAATATTTGTAGCTCGTTTAAATGATTGTTCAATGCGTTCGCATTCCATGCCATGATTCTTAACGACTTAACCATTATTGATTGAAATTTATTTTTTCCTCAAGACTACTAATGCGATCTTGAAGGGTTTTATTGAAGACTTCTTGTTTGTTCAGCTTATCCAGTATTTTAGCTAGAGTCTCTTCAATTGTGCTTTGGTCTTTTCTGGTACGATAAGTAGTTTAGACTGTTTGCGAAAAAAGGGGTCTGCGAGCGTTCAAGTCTGCCGAATTATTTTCTTTCTGTTTCTGTTGTACTTCGGTAGTATCATTGGTTGTTGATGTTTGGATATTGATTTGAGCATTTTCGTTTGTTTGGCGATTAAGTTTATTATCTCTTATCTTTTGCAGCTCTTTGACTACAGCACATCCACGATAATTCGCAGGATGGGCCTCACCGCAGTTGTAACATTTTGCAAGTAGATTTAGAGGTTTAGTACAATTGACAGTGCTATGTTCTTCTGTGCATTTCACACATCTAGGAGGCTTACCGCAGTAATTAGTAAACAAATTGTTGACAGTTAGTACATTGGGGGATAAGTTTGGAGACTTTAATGGCCTCTATGGTAACTATCGAATGGAGGATGTGCTTAATTTCGTACACTTTTTGATTTCCTCGTTATGCGCAAAGGTTAATAAAAACATGTCTAATGGTTTCTTTGTTTTTAGTTGAGGTTTATTAACCGCACTGACCGCTTTAAGGCCTTGTGTTTTAAGATCATTAACAATCATATTTGGATCACAAGAGTGATGTAAATTCTTAGCAAGGACTCTAATGGGCCGAGATTGTTTATCTTCGTAAGAATACCAAGTCATTTTAGATGCAGACAGCATTTTAGTAATGGCTCTGTAGTCTTCACTGGTTTCAACATTAATTTTGTGAGTTTTATCCTTTAGAAGTCGAATAGCAAAATCTTTCTTTATCAAATTGCGGACAGTACTTATAAGCTCTTGATAGTTAGTAATATTTGTTACCATAATGGGCGGAGGGCGAGGATCTCTTTTTTTAATTCGATTTGTTTGATTGGTATTATCTGGATTGTCTATCATCTTTGGTTGAGTGGTAAGTTTTGGTGAAGAGTTTGCTTTTCGCTTTTTACTCGGATTTACAAAATCTTTTTTCCGTTTTCGAGTCCCTTCAGTTTCCACAGCTAATTCCTCTTCGTCAGTTTCATAGCTTTGAATCTCAGCGAAGGAAGTTGTATTAACATTGGGGTTGCTGGTTTTAGCGGACACTATTTTTAACATTTCTAGTTTCACTTCATCATTTTCCTTTTTAAGATTTTGGCACAGACGTTCTTATTCATTTATTTGTTTTTTTTAGGTTAACTAATTCAGTTGAAGAATTTTGTTCTATTTGTTCTTTGACATTTCTGCTCTTGAAACTTTTATTTGGTGAGTTCTGTTTCTGGACATTTTTAGAATGATTGGGTTCGCTTGTTCCTCCTGGGGGAGGAGTGCGACCAATTCCCATTTTTTTTTGAGATTTAAAAATAAAAATAATATGTGATGGTAGTATATTTACTAGGTTTTTATTTGAAACCATTTAGCTTTAAAAGAATTCTGACCTGGCAGTGCTGGTAAGAAAGCTTTTAAAGAGAGAAAAAGCTTTAGGGTAGAAGAAAGCTTTGTGATCTACTATCCACAAGTTAGGTTCCACACTGAAAGCTTGTCCTCTTTGTCTTGTCGAGATTCCAATTTTGTGTCAAATATGGGAAAATTGTAGCACTTTACCTGCTTTGCCCACGGTTTTCCTGTAGGGTGATCAGTGTTACTCCAATATTCCAATGTGCAGTAGCTGAAGCGCTTTTGCGTGGTGTATAAGACACTTTTTTGTTGTAACTCTCTAAATACTTTTAGAATTAAAATGATAGCACTTAGACTTTCTTTGATCTATAACTGGACGGAGTTGCCAATAGTTGCTTAGCTACTTAAATAAATAAATATTTGGCGCAACAGATCTTTAAGTGCATGGGCTAGCTTCACGCGACCGCTCGTGCTGTGTGTGTTATATTTTTCACATGAATGAAATAGACATACAGTTTAGTGCGAGAGATGTGGTACCGTGAAAAAACTTTTTGGTGTTTTCTGGGATTCAAACTTGATCGCTTAGCTACTTAGATTCACGAATTCGAAAAAGCGGCGAATTTTGGCAATCAAAAACCGGACTTACTTACTTACGTAGGTGGCGCTACCTGTTTGTAACAAACTCATATTGTTCTATGCATATAATACTATCACCCACGAACTTAACCCTTTCGCAGGTAATTTTCTGGAAGAATTTCATCATATATTTCAAATTTGACATTGACTTGTAAATAGTGATATCGCCTCATTCAACTGTTTTGAAGATAGGTGTGATACAACCAAATTTCCAGAAATTAGGGATGATCACTCGAATAAATACTTCAGAAAACTACGTAATGCGTCATTCGATCCTTGAAACGCTGCTGAAACAATGGGTTTGGAACATCGTTTGCCCGATCAACAAAAAAAGAAACCCCCTCAACTGCCCCCTAAACGTTGCATATAAGATCTTTTCTGCGATATTGTGCTAACGCCCGAAACCATTTATCAACAGCCTGATTGGCTCCTATCAGTGCGGTTTCAGGCCAGGAAAGTCCAGTATCGGTCAAATCTTCACACTTCGACAGATCCTGGAGAAAACCCAAGAAATTCTAATCGATACTCATCATCATTTTATCGATTTCAAGGCCGCCTATGGCAGCATCTTTAGAGTGGAGTTATATAGAGCCATGTCTAGTTTTGACATCCCTGTCAAACTTGTTCGTTTGTGCAGGATGATGATGGAGAACGCTCGCTGATCCATTAAGGTTGGTAATGACCTCACCGAGACCAGCGATGTCAGAAAAAGGATTAAGACAAAGTGTCGTGTTGTGATATGACTTCTTTAACATCGTACTTGAACGGGTGGTGCAGGACTCATAAGCCAATACCAGAGACACAATCTATTTAAAACCGTACAACTGCTTACATACGCTGACGATATTCACATAACTGGAAGATTTTAGCTGGCTGCCACAGGTGCGTTTGCAAGAATTGAAGCAAAAGCAACCAAAATTGGTTTAGCGATAAACGAACCCAAAACTAAGTAGCGTATTCAAGAACAAGAGACAATCAACACCGACGAATTGGACAGAACATCACAGTGGACAGCTACAACTTTGAGGTAATAAAGGACTCTGTCTACCTTGGCTCTACTATTAATTGTGAAAACGACACCAACGCAGAAATCAAGCGAAGAATAACTCTTGCCAATCGCTGTTTTTTGGGCTAAAAAGGCAATGCAAAGGTAAAGCCCTACCTCCAATAAGTAAGCAGACTATATAAGTCCCTGATCATCCCTGCTTCTAGTTGAAGATATCCTTGTTCGCTTCGAGAGGAAAATTGATTGAAAACAATATGTTGTACAGTGATATCGACCTAGTCAAAAACTACATATTGGACGTTTGAGTTGGCTAGGACATGCAGAGCGAATGGACACCAACGTTCTGGCGCACAGAGTCTCCGAATCTAACCCGGAGGGACGATGTATTAGAGGGCCTCCCCATTGTAGGTGGCGCATATAAATCAGTTCAATTCAACTGACTTGGAGTGCGCAACTGGAAGGAATTGGCTAAAGACCGAGCTTGTTGGTTGAGGCCCAGGTTCAGCCAGGTGCAAATACGTCCGACCCAGTCGTTCACTTTATTTCCCACTCATTTACGTCTAGGATGTGTAACTCTTTGAATGGAATAGGTGGCATAAGTTGGAAATGCAGAGCAAAGATAAGAAAGAGAATTGTTTGAAGAGATAGATAGACAGAGTTAGTGGTTTGAAACCCTTTTGAGAAGCAGTGAAAAATGTTGTGTCATTTTTGAATTTCACGAACTTCCAATACTTACTTTTTTGAAGAGAAGATAGGAAAGTCATCATGTTATGAGCCAGGATTGGGCCACAGAGGAAACTTTGTCGTAGGGGAGGAGGACGGTGGCACGCTTGAACAAGCACGGCTAAGCTCGTCGGACTGGGGTAGTTCTTGCCTCCCCTCCCTCTTACGTCTCGTGTTCATAAAAAAAATTAATCGTGCCTAGCTAAAACTAGGCACCCTTTATTAGAGGAGTGCGAAAGCATATTTCCTCGCAAAAATCTGAAATGTCAGATTTGTTTACATTTATCAGCATGGATGGACGTAAGTCTTGGTGTAATTTGCAATTTCTTTCCTTTTTATGTTTGATCTTTTGTTTTTTCTAGCTTCTGTAGGGTTTGCCGATACCAGCTGGCTTTGCCCATCGTTGGGCACCTTATATGCCAATGTAAGTATTTTTGGTAATAGTATATATGTGGTTTTTAGTTTCAAGGGGCCGCCATCTGCCAATGCATTTTGTGGCGCCTTGGATTTTGCCTTAATTATTTGATTTCTTTTTTTCAGATGGTGGACAACTTCGGCGCAAGCGCTGCGTACAGGAGCGGATTCTCGGTGGCCGGTGTATCGCGAATTGGCATTCGGATGCCATGCCATATGGCAGCCTTCGCTCACCAACACCATCTGATCACAGCGGGGTCATTGACCTTTGTCTAGCCGTGGCATATGGTCAATCCACCTTGGCGTCATTCGCTACGTCGGGTACGCAACAATCATCTTAAGATACTTTAATGCCGCCTATGCGCAGGCAAAACTACTGGCTATATTCGATCGTATACCAAAACAACATGTACATATGTACATATATATATATTCAGTGACGGCTCAAAAATGGATATGTGTATTAAAATGGATGGATATTTAAAAAAAAAAACAAAAAGACCACTGTCATTTCAACAAGAGTTCAAAACCGCGGCAATGTGGCCCATGGGGATTTTCTTGCTATTGCCTAAGCTCTCCAATAACGTTTCATATTGGCACGAGCAGATATCGACTGGATATTAACGTAGAAGTCAACCTAAGCAATATCATAGTCATGGGTTCCAGAACGTAGGAGTTTGTACGAAAGCGAGAAGGTTGATTAACTATCAGCAAGAAAGCGTTCGGAAATGGTACAAGAATTGACACAATCCTGACTCCAATTGTACTTTTAGAAACACCCATGAACTTCTAAATCTTCTTCATTTTGTTCAACAGACCTGCACAAAAATGCTAAGCAAAACATATGCATGTGACTCAGACTTAAAAAAAATTACTTTCGGAATATTTCAGGCAGGCAATATTTCTAACCAAAGCAGTCCATGTCCCGGGATTGGGATTTTTTCTTTCAGTGTAAGATAATATTCATCTGAAAATACTTTCATTTAGCAGTATTGATAGCATTTAAACAAAAAAAAAAAACATCCTATTTGATCAGCAGCGGCGCAAGCCTTTAAAATTGAAGTAATTGATTGCTTACACCAGTTTCTTAAAATATAAGTTAGATTACAGCCCCTAATCCAAATAACCCTAAAAGTTTATCTTAAAGTGTAAGTCAAAGTATAAAACCTTCAAAATGATCCAGACATAATAATCATCTTTATTTCACTTAACATATTTCAATATCACGATTGAACATTGTTTCCGATGTTATTGTAAGTTTCAGGCGGAGCTGGAGCGGTTATTATGTTGCCAGTAATTGTGCCGCCAAGTAAGCTTCTTAAATCAACGCCACCATCCAAAGAGCTGCCACCACCACCTCCTAAATAGTTTTGTAAATGGTCCAGAATGATGTCCTGCAGTTCATTTTCAAAGTCTTCCTCGCTTTCTTCAGGCTGATTACGCCAACCACGGCCTCCATTATTATTGCCACCTCGATTATTGCCCCCCCATCCACTGAGCTGTGCACCGAAAGCAGTAGCAACAGATAGCAAGACAATTAAAGCGAAAGCCAAAATGAACCTCATTACTGCTGGAAGTTCTTTGAAATTCAAATGAAATATTGGAAATTGAAGGATGTTGCCCTCTTTTTATAGCAAACTTTTTTATTTGCAAAATTTTTACCAAATGTGCAAATATTCGCAAGCTTTGTTTGTTCAAAATTTATGAGCTTGATTTATTAGTCTTTCTTTAGATTAATAGGGTACATTTGGTTTAGTAAAATTAGCATTTAAGGATTTAGATAACATGTTTCAACCAAAGGTAGATAACTGCTAATTCAAAAAATGTTCAAGCGTCGTTTTGAATTAAATATACGTATATGCACGTGTTCATATCTGTATATTAGAGCATTCCTTATTTTTATTTATCTCACCCTTCAAAATGTTTTCCAGAAATAAGAAAATTAGCTTATATAATTGCAGTTTAATTGGGGAAAGTTAATAAGTATAAAAAAAACTCTGAAGTCTTTACGGCTCGGGGAAATAACTCTCCAGACGGAAAATTAGTATGGAGTTGGGAGTTTATTTCATGGGTTTTTGGGGACTTTATCACTCAATTTTTACTTGACTAAGTATTTTAATTACAAAAAAATTAGAAAAATAGCATATGCTGTAAATTGGAGCGTCATTCAAGAGTTGTTCGCGAAGATGGAAGGCAGAAAACTATTGTACGTTTTTGCAAAAATATGAGTGCCACGAAAAATTTAAAGCACGTGTTAATATCTTGCCGCTGAAAGTGAGAAATAATTAAATAATTTTCCCAGAAATTTCGTGAAGTTATTTCCCACTATTATGAAATATCCGAATTCACAAAAGATCTTCTCCATTTCCAGTGGGAAATAACTTCACATCATGAAAGTGCACTTATTTTCCACTTGAAGTGAAGTTAATTCCTGTGCGAAGTAAATTCCCGTGAAGCTATTTCCGTACAACGCTAATATTTTGATGGCCAGTGAGTTATTGGAAAGAGGGCAGATTAATTCCATGTTCTTTTTTTTTTTGAATAGGATGAATTTTTAAAACCAAGGCATTTGTGTAGATGTGGAGCTTATAGACCACATTTTTTATGAAAATCTTGACGACGATGACCTCTTTCTAGACGAATTTGAAGAAAATTCATCAGAAGATGTGGACGCTCAGAATGTACTTATGGATTGTTTGCCAAGATTTTCCAACATTCTTTGTATGTCATGCAGACATCTCAAGCTGTGCTTTGAATCTGAATGCAATATAAAATCTCAGGTGCAGTCAATCTCTGAAGGGCGTCCATTGGTAAACTCCACTTATTGTAGAAGCTAAGTAAAAGAGTCCATTCTTGTATTTATATAAAAACTTTTTCTATGAATTAAAAAATATATAAACAAAAAAGCGCGAACAAATTATTTTGGGGACTTATTACATCTTCGGTTTTGGGACTTTATTTGACTGTGAAATAATCTCCCAATTTGAGGAGTTATTTCATTGGGGGGTATTTCCTTGAGACTAACTGCAAGAAATATGGAATATTGAGAAAGTATGTGTTTGTCCGTAATAAAAACCAAGTTAAATGTAAGTAATTTGGAGCTCTAGTAACTTGAAAATAAGATTTAGACGACATCATTATTTAAACACGCAATTCTTATCTCTCATTCCGGTCCTCCTCCGCTTAAGACAGAAATTCCTTGGCAGATATTTATGGAGGATACAGAAGGCTTATTTGACTGACATCTGTAGATACTATGATATACATTATAGGACAAGAAACGCTCCGGGGCGAGAGACTTATTCTCTCTATGGGCATCACAATGGGTCTATATTGACCTGAGTGTAGCGTAGAGGTCAAGACCCCCTACTTAAGCTAAACTAACCTATGCCTCATTCGCACAATATGCCAGTAGCATTTACATATAATACATGCGACAACTGTATAATGTGTGGCATAGCAAAGCAAAAAAGTTGGCATACAATTATTGCAATCTTCTTTAAAATATACTTTCCTTTCTTGCCTTACCTTTGTCTTTGCAATGTGGAATTTTTTAATTATAATTCGGTCGTAGGCTTTGTAACTATTTGATTTCAAGCGCTATTTAATTTTATAAAATTAAAGCCAAACTTTAAATTACCACATTTAAAAATTCCAATATTCTCTATATATTTACTATTGCTGAGGCAACTGTTCTGCGTAGTGCTATAATACCCCAGATATTTATCATATTAGGTATCTATTCTCTCAGTTAGAGGTTAAAAAATACTTCATTAAAAAGTAAATTATTTAAAAAGACTGAACTTAGTTTTCTTGAAGTACTATATTTACATATATAGTCAAAGGGATTAGTCAACTAACGGATACTTTTTTTTAGTAAAATGGGGCAAAGTGGTTAATTATCTAGTGCAGTTCAGTTTCCCTAATTCGAACCTCCAGGAAAAAGAAAAATATGAAAATATGTTCGATTTTGAAAAAACTCTAGTACGCAAAGAAAAATACGCAAGAAATGTTAAAGCAGTTCAAAAATTTAGATTGGCAGTAAAGTTATTTCATCACTAGCTGTATCCGCGGCTTGCTCGCGTTTAAGAATTTATTATGCTTTTCATATCCATTTGTGAATTTCTCAACCTCACGACAACGTACTAAAATTCTCTATGGTTTTAAATCTTTGATGAACTTTTAGTAATAAGATAATTTTTTTTTGGAAATCGGTAAGCATTTTTATTTTACCTGGGCAAAGCTGGGTAACACACTTAGTAGATACTAAAAATGTGTAAACTCAATCATAAATCTAAGATCAGACGGAATATATAAACTACATAATTATGTACTCCAGACGTAATTCTGACGTCAGCCTCCTGTCATTAATGGTTACATATCGCCTAATAGACATAAATATGTCAGTCGCATATAGCACATAAATTTATGCCAACAATATGTGTATCTATTTCGCATACTTAGTGTGCATTTTTACATATCGTGTAATCGGAACCGTACGAATCTTAACTCTATTCAGTCATGTATCGTAATTTCTCTGAAAACTTTTAAATGTCTAAGTGACCTTGTTAAGAACCAAAACATTGCCCCGACAAATCGGAGATGTCGAAACTCAATATAAACAAACGCGGTCGTTCCACACTCGCCATGCAAAACACAGTGGCAATTCCGACCAGTACGACACACATGTCCAAATTTTATACGACCACAAAGGGTTAATACCCTTAACATGTTTTTTGGGGACGTGCATTGCGATTGATCGGGAAAATACTGATTGCCCAAAACTTGGCTTGGGCCAGTAGCGCAGCAATCAAGTTCGTGATGAAGTGCTTACTTTACCTCCTAGTAGTGGTCACCGGGCAACTATACGTATAAACCCTTATACGTGTAGGCTAAAATTGTAAGTGCGGGTCGTCTAGGGCCTTGATTCTAGGCTAGGTAACGTGGGCCAGCAACCTGCGTTACTGAAACCAGTTCGCTACAGAAACCGACACTATGCCTCGGATAAGGAATGATCACATGTTGACGACTTTTGGATATTGTACCCGGACAAAGATAGGCTTCTGGAATGTAAAGACGCTCCTCGACTCGGGAAGAGAAGGTCCTTACAATGCCAGATCCCTCCAACTGGAAAAGGAATTCATGCGATATAAACTGGACATTTTGGGGGTAAGTGAAGTAAGATGGTTAGAAGCGGGCGAGTACCAGTCTCCAACGCGTAACACTGTACTACTCTATTCTGGAAGACCATCCGGAAGTCCGCGAGAATATGGAGTCGGACTACTGCTAACAAGAGCAGCACGCAAGGGCCTGATTTCCTGGCAGCCTCATGGTGATAGGATTTTGACGGCCAGATTCCGGACTAGAGTACGACGTGTCACCATCATACAGTGTTACGCCCCAACGAATAGTTCGTCTGAGGACGAAAAGGAGAGCTTCTACAATCTCTTAATTGCCGTCTTCAACACAACACTAAATAGAGACATTGTCATAGCGATGGGGGATTTGAATGCCAAGGTAGGCAACGACAATGAAGGGCTCAAACATGTAATCGGGAAGCATGGACTAGACAACCGCTATGACAACGGCAAAAGGTTTATGGATTTCTGCAATGCCAACCGCCTTATGACAGGTGGCACCATGTTTGAGCACAGACCTGCCATAAAGTCAGCTGGGTTTCCAACGACAGGCAAGCAACCTCCAACCAAATTGACCATTTTGCCATCAGCCGCCGCTTTAGAAGTAGTCTCCTGGACGTCCGAAGCAGGGGAGGGGCAGATGTGGGGATAGTACGTGATCACCATCTTATGATAGCTACTCTCCAACTACGCACTGCTGCAGTTCGAAGATCCCACGACAACACAAGAATGCCCAGGTTCAACATCGATAGACTTAGTGATAACGATAGACAATTAAGGGAACACTTTTCGCAAGGTGTGGAAGCAATCAGCAGCTCAATGCCCGCAACCATCCAAGACCATTGGTATGCTGTGAAAAATGTTTTTACATCTGGTGCTGAAAGAATTGTCGGTCGATCGCAGGGAAGACATAGGGCGTGGCTTTCCGAGGATACCTGGAGACGGATTGACGAACGAAAACAGCTGAAAGCTCGCGTTGCAGCTACCCCAGCAACAAAGAGAAGCGAGCTAGAGTCCCTATACCGCATGAAGATGAAAGAAGTTTAGCGTAGCGTGCGACGTGACAAGCGCAACTACATCAACGCTGGGTACAGAAGCAGAAGAAGCTGCACGGATGTGCGACAGCAGGACGACCGTCTACAGAATAACGAAAGAGCTGACATGTGGTCGCAGCTCCAACAAACACCCAGTGAAAAGCCTAAACGGCTACTTGCTCATTTCGGATGAGGACCAGCTCAAGAGATCGAAATAGCATTTTGCTACGGTTTTGAACCATGTATTCGCTAGCGATATGCTCCCAAATCAGACTGAGATGCCCGAGGTGAGAAGTTCCCGAATACGCACCACGACTCCCAGTAATGTTGCGATCACTACCGCGATAAGGGCACTCAAAACCAACAAGGCGGTGTGACTTGACGGTATTCCAGCAGAGCTCTTACGAGCAGCGCCCACAACATCGGCTGAGCTTCTGTTTCCACTTATAGAGAGAGCTTGGGAAGCTAAGAGCATTCCTAACGAGTTGAAAGGAAATTTAATGGAGTGCGGAGACTGAAGGGGTATCTACATGCTGCCTGCTGTAGCTAAGATAATAGCTAAAATCATCCTGGAGCGAATCAAACAACATTTCGAAGACACACTCGATGCCGAGCAAGCAGGTTTCCGCTCTGGATCCTCCTGTGCCGACCACATCAACACCCTGCGTATTATCATCGAACAGTGTCTTAAATATCGATCGCGATCGAGTTTATTTGACGTGCCTTACGCAGGAGAGGCATTCCCGATAAACTAATTTCTATTATCAAAGCTACATATGAAGGCTCCAAGTGTCACGTTCTGCACAGGGGAATGTTGTCTGAGGAATTTGAGATCCAAAGTGGGGTAAGACAAGGCTGTATCCTTTCACCAATATTATTCCTATTGGTGATTAGCGATGTGCTTCATACAGCTTTGTCGACGGGAAACGGAGGAATTCGATGGACTCTTACATCTCAACTGAAACATCTAGACTACGCAGACGATGTATGCTTACTCTTCCACAGAATTAATGACCTCCAGCAAACGACAGCAGATGTGGAGAGGGAGGCAGGCGTCGTCGGGCTGAAAATTAATGCGGCAAAAACTAAAATTATCAGCCTTGGAACAAACTCATCGGCTCAAATATGTATTGCTGGACAACCGGTAGAGAGAGTAGAGGATTTCCAGTAACTTGGGAGTATTGTCACGATCGATGGTGGAACCGAACTGGATATAGCCAACAGGATCGCCAAAGCAAAGTCCGTGTTCGGGATGTTGTCCAAAATATGGCGAAGCAATGCAATCAGTTTGAGCACCAAGATAAGACTGTTCCGCTCCAACGTTGAATCCGTGCTGTTATATGATTGCAGTACTTGGAGAGTGACCACTACTATCACCAGAAAGCTGCAAACGTTTGTTAATAGGTGCCTGCGCAATATCTTAAGGATTTTCTGGCCCAATCGTATCTCTAACGAAAACATTTACGAGAGAACGGGTCAGGAACCAATAGGCAATATGCAACTGCAGAAACCCCGTTTAATTTCGTGCAGTAGTTTTTTCGTGATGCCCACACAAATATACATGCAGACAGGATATTTTCAGTTTTATTATACTTGTACATACATATGTATATATACGAGAAGATATGTATATAACTGATTAAGGCATAGAGAGCATTGTGGATACTGGGGGCAAAGTAAAAAATTAAAAATATCTATCACTTTGTTCGACTGTCTTCGGCATTATATACGAGTATACTTTCCGAGCACAACAGTAATCGATTTAGGTTGTTGGTTAAAATTATCTAATGGTCTATAGTTTTCTGTATGTTTTGTTTAATATCGACGACATTGTATACACATATTTACCTTCTTGATCGTCATGAATTTGCTTTGTGTTGAATATATAATTTATATTTTTTCCAAATTGCAAATGATTAGCACCAGTATTGAATTTGTTTTTGGGAAAGAAAAAAAGTGGAATTCGTTACTTAAGTCTTATTTGTTTTATAAGTACTGATCAAATTTAACTCTTGAGTTTTGTCTTATATTTTGAAGTGTTGTCATTATGAAAATTTTTAACTATTTGTCTTCCAATATTTAGTATACACCGTGCAACCATCCTGATCGATGGGAGATAGATGGATAGATATATAATTGTAGTTAGGTGCAAGTGCACTGCGACCTTTAACAAATCGATTTTGCCCCCCAAACTTAATTTCTGGTCGATGATATACTCGGTCTCGAGCACTTCCTCCAGTCTAGCTGCTACTACAAACCGGAGTATCTTGAGTGGATCTCGCGAAAATAAATCCATTTCTGATAAGAGGTATACACCTACATATGTGATTTTGATGATATTATGATGGTTTTGTCCCACCTCTGTCTCAGCAGTCCTCGTACTTAGCATCTTACACATTGTGGTGTGATTTACTTCGTTTTATTTTATAACCCCTACTAATTGCTTCATGAGAGGTGTTGCCCAAGGCTCCTTCAATGTCTAGAAATGCGCATACTGCCATTTCCTTGCTCTCCAGTGTATTCTGAACCCAACTTGTCGGCTGGTAGAGCGCAGTTTCGGTGGATCTCCATGCTCTATGGGCATGTTGATTGTGGTGGAGACGTATTCTTTCCAGCACAGTCATCTTCAGGTGATTATCTATCATCTTTTCTAGCGTCTTTAGTATGAATGGGGTTAGATTGATGGGCCTAAAGGATTTTGGTGAAGTGGTGTCTCGTTTTCCCACGTTCGAAATGAATATAAATCTTGCCCTTCTCCATATTCCTTGTATATGATTTCCGTCTGCTCCCGGTGCTTAAAACAGCTGAAAAGTGTTTAGAGCCCAACTTAGCCTTTGTTTCGTGCAGACGTCTTTTGCCATCGCCCAGCCCTCTCTACTGGGCCTTTTATAACTTCTGAATACATCTGTGCAACTGTAGATTAAGCTACCCGGAAAGTGTGTTTCTAATAGTAGAAGAGCCCTCTGCTCTTTATCTTTAGCGTAGCTGCCATCTTGATTTTTCAGTGAGTATGGCGCCCCTGCTTTCTCCTTAGCCAGTGCATTGTGTAATCTGCTCGCAGAAGGGGTTGACGCTATGCTCTCACAGAATGCTCTGAAGTTATTTCTATTAGCTTTTATGATTTGCAAGTTGTACCCTGCTAAATTGTCGGTGTATGTTTGCCAGTCTCCGTCATGCTTTGCTTTGCTGAAAAGCATGCGCGCCTTTGTTCTTAGTACGACTAGCGGTTTGTTCCACCATGGAGTGTCCTTCGGATCTTTCTTACGGCTAATAGGGCCGTAATGCTTTTATATGCATTTATGATAGCCCTCTTGACCACGTCCACGTTGTTTTCCAGTTCCAGGAAGTGGCTCGCCGTTTTCTTTCCCCTCACATTTATTAGGTTCCACTCGAGTGTAGACCTATACCTGTCCCAGTTTGTTTTCCGAGGGGAGACTTTCTATGTTGAAGTGATGATCCTGTGGTAGTACGTGGACGGCTCGTCAGAAACTTTCCAACTTGTAACACAGTTACTAATACTCGGGCTGTCGAGTGGAATATCTAGAACCTCTTCCTTTACCCTAGTTACAAAAACTGGTGTAGTTCCCACATTTAAAATATCAAGAGTTTCATTAATAATGAATTCCAGCGTTGTTGTCGCTACTGCCCCATTCCAGACAATGGGCATTGGCATCGCATCCTAGCGAAAGTAGCAGCTTGTCCCTTCTGCAGTATTTCACTAGCATTTGAACTTCTTCTGGCGGTGCGTCCCGGCCTCTGTCGAAGTAGGCCGAAGCAATTACAATGGCGCAGTGGGTGCCTCCTACGTAAATGAGGGTCTGGATAGCTGTGAAATCCTACGTCATGTACCCTGAAAGACATAAGAATTTTATGTTTTTACTGATTAGTGTGCAGGCCCTGGGAGGTCCTTCCTATTATCCCAGGTTACCTGTGCATTCTTGCTTGAAAGACCTCTTACCGATGATCGGTGGGAAGCATCTTCCTACAATCAGTAACATTATGAAATCTGCACTGAACGAACTACCCTCATAGGCGGAACTAAATGGTCTAGGATTTAATCTAACAGAAACTGAATTAGTTTTGTACACTAAAAGGGGGGAAATGGAAAATTTCGGCCGTGCAAAGCTGAATGGAATCTCTCATGTCAAGTCAAATATCTAGGAACTAGCCTTGATTCAAATCTCACATGGAACAGAGGAGAGCATGAAAAAAGCCTTAAGTGATGTATACACGTACAAGAAAACCCTTGGTAAACGATGGGACTTACGAGCGCCCATAATCTACTGGATGTATAGTGCGGTCGTAAGACATATACTTATCTATCGAACAACTGTATAGTGGAGTGCAACAGACGGGGTTAGCTACCCCAATAATCGTATGACGGTACAAAGATTGTCATGTGTTAACTTAACAGGAGCACAGAGATCAATGCAAGCAAGATTGGTAATGATTCTCAATTTCCCTTCTCTGAATGAGTTCATGTATCCCTGCGTGAC
Organism: Brachypalpus laphriformis; assembly: GCA_945910035.1. Lineage (NCBI taxonomy): Eukaryota > Metazoa > Arthropoda > Insecta > Diptera > Syrphidae > Brachypalpus > Brachypalpus laphriformis. The sequence goes on from OX246753.1 coordinate 207,479,207, forward strand.
TATACACCTCGTCGCGGTGTAGGGCCTAGTAGAGGTCAATGACTCTCCGGAGTTTCTCCACAGAGGAGACTTTGAAACTAAAATATAGTCGCCCATACCCCTCCCATTTCGACTCACCTCTTCCTATTCCTATTCCTCCCCCTCATTTTTATTCCCTTCCGGTAGGCTGGATCAATGTGTCATACGACCCGTGCCGAGGATCGACCAGGCTGGAGACCCATAGCCCAGTCGCGAACGCTTGACACTTGTAGACAAAGCTAAATATTTGGGTCTCATTCTGGACAACAAATTTAGCTAGAAACCCAATATTCTAGAACATGTGAAGAAAGCCACTACAGCTTTGTACTGCTGCAAGAAAGCAATAGGAAACAAATGGGGATTACAACCACGAATTACGTACTGGTTCTATGTATCCATAATTAGACCCATGCTAAAATATGACGTGCTCGTCTGTTGGACGGCTTTAGAGAACGCTGTTCACCTAAACTCACTTGGTCGTGTGCTAAGGACGGCCTGTCTGTGCATCAGCGGAGCACAACAACTCCAGCTTCGGCTCTAAATATTCTTTGATACCTGCCTCCTCTATACGTAGATATCTAAGAGTATAGCAACAAGGGGCAGCGTGTGCAGCTACCCATACGAATGCCATATCTTAGTGGTCCAGTCTAAGTACTTGAATTCCTTCCAAAAGACACCGACTATGTGCTTCCACAACTTCTGTTTGACAAAAACTTTGAAACTCACAACTCCTTGACTTGAATGAGAGGTTGAGCTATGGACACAAGAGGGATCCATTTGCTTTTACACATATGGATCCAAAATAGAATCGGAAGTGAGGGGAGGTGTCTTCTCCCAAGAACTAAAGATTAGCATCTCCTTTCTGGTGCCTAATCACTCTAGCGTCTTCTAGCGTGGAGATCATGGCAATAAAAGAAGCCATCCAGTAGCTATCCAGTAGCTGAAGTCCCTGGAATCTGTCACCTTCAACTCGAAAACAGCTCTTAATTGTCGCTTGTATCTTGTCTCGAGATGGCAAAACAGTTCAACATTCACCTGGTTTGGGTGCCAGGGACACAGGGACATTGAGGGAAATGAACTCGCCAAGTAGGCCACTTGCCTACCGATTTGTTTGAGCAAGGCGAGTCTCGATATGCCTCTCGCTACAGTGTAACTACTACTTAAGCTCAATTCCATTAGCGCGACCATCTGCATGTGGTCTAGCGCCAGTACGTACCTCATCAATAGACAGATCTTGCCTGAATTAGATCAAAATCGTTCCAGCTGACTTATCTTGCTGAAAAGGTCGCTCATCACAACTACAATAGGTGTCATTATGGGCAAAGCATCATCGGTAGGCATGCCATTAGGCATCTTAGCAAATGACTTCTGCCGAAGTTGCATGGACGAGGAGGAGGAGGAAACCATACTTCACCTTCTTTCTACGTGCCAGGCCCTCTCCATTCGTAACAGACTACACTTAGGAGCCTACCTCTTCGACAATATGGGCGAGCTAACGCCCGCATCGGCAACCTCCAGCGCTTCATAACAAGCTCCAACTGGTTACAGGGGTAGTTCTCCCTGGGGATGATCCAAAACAGTCACCACATGCCGAGGAACTATAAACAGAATATGCAGCATCCACGAAGTGGGTTTCCGGATATAGTAATATATAATAGAAGTTAACGAAGCAGCAGACGAACAAGCATAAGGATTAAATAAGGAATTCATCCATGCATCGATAGCAATCCCCATTGGTGTATTGATGGGAAAATATGCCTTAAAGCTAGAGAAAAGATTAACATCTTCTGGGCAGCCAGAGGCTACTGTGTCATATCTCATAGGTTATGGCCAACTCTGAATGAAAAAAGGACCAACAGCCTTTCGTAAATGAATAAAAATGAAACTAATATCATGATAGTGTACTAACTGGGCATTATCCGATTAGTGCAATGGCCGCCAGACTGGGAATCAACTCACCTGATTACTGCAGGATCAGTCATAATAGAGAAGAAATTAAAACTATCAAGCACTGATTGTACTAATCTTCAAAGTCGTCGCTTCCGCTATATAGGAAACCGACTTTCTGAAAAACTGAAGGATCTGACGCAAGTCCACTCGAGAACATGATATGTTTCGTCAGGAGTATAGGTTTATTTGCTTCAAGACCAACTGAGAGGCAACCATATTAGAGATGGCTCCACAATTTAAAGAGAATCACAATGGACAAAAAGGCCCCCGTGTAAGCATCCTCCAAAGGTACACTTACCTATTACCATATACCGTATATACCATCAAGTTCTAATTCGTTGTGAAATGTTTAGAAAACCCTCCTGCCATGGAAAAGTTACGGGGCAACTACAGTTACCGAGTCTAATGCTGGATTAACGACGAAGTAACAGCTACGGAATTCAAAAATGGAAAAACATTTTTTGTTCAGTAGAGGAGAGGTGGATTAATTGGCTCAGTCGAGTACAGTTGGTGACCATACCTGAAAAGAGATAGTGGTTGTGTGACGTTATAAGCGATTATTTACTTACTTTTTACTTAAACCGTTTTAGCCTTCAAGGGGAATTGGGCGTGAAAAACGCCTGCGCACCATCTTATTCGGAGTTCTAGAATGAGTGTAAGCTCTCTCCAACTCATCCTTAAAGACATCATTTCCACTTTAAATATTATGACCCAAATTCTTTCACCCCCCAAGAGGCATATGGCGTCAATCACGCCTGCGCGCCATCTTGTTCGGAGTTCTGCAACGCGTTTGATCTGCCTTTAACTCATTCCCAAAGAGCTTAATTCCTCTTCGACTGACTTGCGCCACGTTTGCCTAGGGAGTCGCGCTGTTCTGTCCGACTAAGTGAGCGAATTCCACTGTTTGGCGTATTTCGCAATGAAGTTGCCATCGCGCCATAGCAATCCACTGCCATTTTCTTCTTCGCACAGTAATGTCTCTAGGTTCTTCGCTCATTCTCAGAAAAAGTTATTCTTTGGAGATACGATTGGGCCAACAGATCTTGAAGTTGATTCTTAGGTATCTGTTTACGAAGGCTTGCAACTTGCGTGGTGTGGTGGTATCTACCTTTGGAGTGTTGCACCCACACAGCAGTACTGATTCTACGATGGAGCGGAACAGTCGCGACTTGGATCTTAAGCTGAGAGCATTGCTTTTCCAGACTTCGCATTCTTAACGCAGCTTTTGCCTTCCCGATTCTTCTGCACGTATCCAGTTCGGTGCCATCGCGGTCAGCCGAGACCACACTTCCTAAGTAGAGAAAGTTGCCTACTTTCTCGACTACCTGTCCGGCACTGTTCAGTTGAGCGCAGGTGTAGCAGTTCTGCCGATGTGTTTCGCGCCGCTTGAAATAGTTCAACAGGGATGCCATCAATACCCACTTTGTTTTCTTGAGGGACTTGATTGCTGCTGTTATTTTGGTTTTACTAGGAGGTCTGATGGGAATTCAGGAATTTGTTGGTTTCGAAGACTCATTAAAGTTCGAGATTATATCACCATCGTCTTAGTGGTTAAAGACTGCATCAAAATGATCTCTCCATGTAGTGAGCTGATACTCATCTGAAGTCAGAAGGTTATCATCTAAACTCTTCACTGGATGATGTTTCTGCTTCTAAGGCAAGACGGTCCCTAAATTGTTGGCGCACTTGGGACTCCATGAGTCTGTCAGTATTGAACCTGGTAATGTTGAGTATTTTTTAGCGAATGCTGTTGATGGACGCAGTATGAAGGCGTATAAAAGCTTACATTCCCCTGTGGGATAGGGGACAGAATATACCCACGGTAGGCATGCCTGTCGTAAAAGGCGACTAAAATGCCAACCCGCCGTCCTTCTTACGGTAATATAAATCATGCAATGAACAAAACTAATGGTATTTATACCCCAGGTGGCAGCCCAGTTGAACTGGAAAATCCACCCTCGCAAGAGGCATGCTCTACGGATTCTGGGGAGAGCTATTTATTGCATCAGAACTTAATCAACCCATTTAGGAAAAGCTCGAGGCTACAAAGATCTCCGCCTCAGGAGCTTTCACCTAAAGCGCAAAATAAAAGTCTCGCAAATCCGGAAATGTTAATTCGGAAAACGCAAGATTTCGAAGAGAGTACTCTGAAAAAGGAGAACGCCGTACTCCGAAAGAGGCTCGACGGAATGGAGATGTTGTGTCGAGATCTCAAAAGCAAACTTGATAAACTTAAATCTCAAAACGAGTCTTCAAAAACGCAGACGGCTATCCACTGTGAGCCTTCTCCGGGTAGCCATCACTACAGCACGGATGAAGAAGAACTCACGCGCGAAACGGATTGGACACTCAAACGAAGACCATCTAAAAAACGTAAGGCCGGTTCATCGCCTGAAGTTGTTCCACAACTCCTACAACCTAATCGCAAAGCGCAGCCGAAACCGGAAAAGCAAATTGAAAGCAAACGCGCCCCTCCACCAATAAATATCACGGGCGTTGCCGACTATAATTCTCTAAGGAAAATTCTAAAAACAACGATCGCTAGTGAATTTAAAGTAACTTCCTTGTGGGCGCCGTGGCGTAAGTGGTTAGTGTGTCGGATCACTACGCGTGAGGTTCCGAGTTCGAATCCTACAAAACACCAAAAAGTTTTTTCACGGTCCCACCTCTCGCGAGCGTCTGACAAACATCCGAGAGTATTGTTGTCTCGAAAAAGCTTCTCAAATCGCCGTTCGGATACGGCACAAACTGTAGGTCCCTTCGATTCGTGTGAAAAATATAACGCACACAACATGAGTGGTTGCGAGAAGCTAGGCCCTGGCACTTAAAGAGCTGTTGCGCCAAATATTTTTTTTTTTATTCCTTGCGAAACGATGCGTGGAAAATAAAGGTTAATGACGCTGAGGGCTATCGGGCTGTATCTCAAAGGCTAAATAAGGAAAAAATTCAATGGCATACTTACGAAGACAAGTCTGAGAGACCCTTGAGGGTCGTAGCTAGAGAGCTTCATCCATCATGCGCTAAAGAAGACGTTATAGATGATTTACGCGTTGATTTACATTCTGGACGCCGTGAACCTTTTAAAAAAAGAGAGAAAACGACCAGACCGTGGTGAAGAAACTACATTGAAACGTAAGCTTCCGCTTTTTGTGCTATCATTCCATAAAACGGAAAGCCAGCAAAAGATATTCAATATTCGTGCAATCATGAGTATGGTCGTTAAAATTGAGCCGCTACGTGTCAACACGAAGATAATCGCTCAATGCAAGCGATGCCAAGAGTTTAATCATACACAAGCGTACTGTCGGAAAAAGCCGCGCTGCGTTAAGTGCGCTGGGAAACACTCTTCCGAAAATTGCAATTTGAGCACAAATGAAAAAGCTACTTGCGTTAACTGCAAAGGAAGGCACCCAGCAAATTATCGCGGTTGCGAGGTCGCTAAGGAATTACAGATGCGACGGAAAAAATCGACAACGCCGATTGTACGGGGAACGAAATCAGCCGATCGGGCTCCTACGTCGGAAGAACGTATTGCTAAGCAGACTGAGCGGTCTCGTAAGCCAGTTGTACAGATTCCTAAGCCGACTCAAAGGACGCTCGAATCAGCAGTGCAGACTCTTAAAACAGTCAATCAGCCTTCTAAGCCGGGTAAACGTACGTCAAAGTCGTCCACTAAAAAGGCTGAACGAAAAATAACCTCTGACAAGCCAGCGAACCCCGTACGTCTGACGTATTCTCAGGCTCCAGTCAAAGCAACCAAACGAAACGTCGGATCACCCTCTGATCCGTTGAATGAAATTCTTAACTGCATCTACGCTAAGTTCGAGGAACAATGTGAAATTAACAAACGGATTCTCGAACGTCTCAGTAACGTCGAAAGCTTTTGTATGGCTAACCATAAATCTAAATCTAAGTAAATATGAACTCTTTGCTTAAAATAGTAACATGGAATGCAAACGGACTCTTACAAAAATCTAACGAATTAGAAATGTTTCTAATAAGAGAAAATATCGACATATGTTTGATCTCCGAAACCCATCTAACAAGGGAATCGCAGATAAAGATAAGAGGCTACGCTGGTTATCACGCCTATCATCCTTCTGATAGAGCGCGGGGCGGTTCGTCCTTATTCATTAAAACTAACATCGAACATTCGGTCGACATAAGCATAGAGCTGGAAAAACTTCAGTTGTGCGCAGTATGGGTTAAAAATAAGCACCTGAGTTACAACACAGCGTCTGTTTACTGCCCGCCGCGATGCAAACTAGAAAAAGACGACTATTTTCGTTTCTTCAATGCTCTTGGTTCAAATTTTCTTATTGGTGGAGATTTCAACGCAAAGCACACCTTCTGGGGTTCAAGATGTACATCTTCTAAAGGAAAAATTCTTTACGAAGTGGCAAATGAATTCGGTTGTTGTTTTTATTCGACAGGAAAACCGACCTATTGGCCAACTGACTCACAAAAAATTCCCGATCTTATCGATTTTTTTCTTACAAAATGCATTTACGAGAAGTTTGTTACAGTCAAAGAATGTTTTGATCTCTCTTCTGACCACTCGCCGGTAATTTTATTACTTGGAGAAGCGCTGATCAAGAAAAAAGGACCTCCAAGACTCACTAGCAATAGAACAAACTGGGAGGGCTTTAGAAATGATTGCGAAACAAATATCGCCTTAAATGTATCACTTAGAACACCTTGTGAACTAGAGGACGAAATTGATCGTTTCGTGGAAGCAATTCAAAGAGCGGCATGGAGAAATACTCCTTCTAGAAGCTATAAGATTAACCGCAACGAAAAGTATCACACAGAAATCGTTGAACTGGTGAGAGAGAAACGAAAAGCACGAAAGAAATGGCAAAGAACTCGTGCACCGCAGCATAAAACGGTCCTTAACCGACTATGCAATCGCCTTAAAGATAGTATTCGCGAATTTAAAAGCAAAAAGATAGCGACCTATCTTGAAAATCTCTCCGGTGAAAGAGAATCAAATTATTCGCTTTGGAAAGCGCTAAAAGGCATCCGGAAACCTCAAATGCAAGCACCACCAATTCGCAAAATCGATGGAAACTGGGCCAAGAGAGACAAAGAAAAGGCAGAACTTTTTGCCTTGCACTTAGAAGAAACGTTTAAGCCGTTCGACGGCCCTTCGTTAACGCCCGACTCCCCAGTCACGACATCTGACAACTTTAAAGTAAAAAAAGTTGCATTGATTGAACTGAGGGAAGTGATTAAAAATTTAAAGACAAAAAAAGCTCCGGGTTACGACTTGATAACGGCGCAGGTAGTCAAGGAATTGCCGAATATAGCTATTATCAAACTGCTCTATTTGATCAACGCTTCGTTCAGATTGCTTTATGTTCCGAGGCAATGGAAAGTCGCCGAGATTATAATGGTCCCGAAACCAGGCAAACCGCTAAATGAGAAGAAATCATATCGCCCTATTTCCCTATTGCCGTTTATCTCAAAAATATTCGAAAAACTTCTTTCCAAACGTCTACAGCCCGTAATCGACGAAATACGTCTCCTTCCTGACCATCAGTTTGGATTTAGAATTAAACATTCTACAATTGACCAAGTCCACAAAATAACTGACGTGATTGAGAAAGCTCTGGAAGAAAAAAAAGATTTGTTGTGGTGTATTTCTTGACGTCTCACAAGCTTTCGATAAGGTTTGGCACGAAGGCTTGGAATATAAATTGCAACGACTACTGCCACGGCAACTCTTTTTAATCTTACGATCGTACCTCACCGAGAGACTCTTTCGTGTTAAGCACGAAAACGATTACTCTGACTTCAAGGAGATTGCAGCCGGAGTCCCGCAAGGAAGTGTCCTTGGACCACTTCTATATGTTCTCTACACGCGTGACATCCCGCAAGAAAGAAACTGTGTCGTCGCCACGTTTGCGGACGATACGGCGATATTGACAACGGGAGATACCATTGAAGCAGCAACCGGAAAGCTTCAACATGCTATTAATAAAGTCCACGCTTGGACGAATTCTTGGCGTATTGTGCTGAACGAAAGCAAATCTACTCACGTCAACTTTACGTACAAAAAAGTGGATAGATTGCCTGTATATCTAAACTCGGCTCAAATACCGTACGCAAACGAAGTAAAATATCTAGGAATGACTCTAGATGTCAAGCTCAAATGCGAAATCGCACGTGAAAAAGAAACGCGACGAACTTCAAAACAAATACCAACAAATGTACTGGCTACTCGGAAAACATTCGAAGTTGAGCCTACATAATAAACTGCTTATCTATAAGCAAGTGATAAAGCCAGTGTGGACGTATGGTATACAACTATGGGGTTGTACCAAGAAAAGCAATAGAAACATCATACAAACTTTTGAAAATAGTTCTTAGAACGATCGTTAACGCACCGTGGTATGTACGTAACGAAGATATTCATCGGGATCTGGGAATTCCCAGCGTCGTCGAAGAGATAACAAAATTTGCGCGTAAACACAAAGATCGTGTTCACGGCCATTGTAATCGTACTATCACTCAACTACTTGACGCGAACAATTCAATTCGTCGTCTTCAAAGGACAAAACCTTTTGACCTCGCGTCATAGCATATGAAGGTCGTGAAAAAGGCAGGAACTTTCATTGGAATTTAACCTGTCTAAAGTGCTACATTTATTTTTAATCACATACGATCATCTTTTTTCTAGAATAACGATTCTCGTAAGCGAAAATAAAACTACTGGATAAGCACTGGCTTAGTTGTAGTATTAATTTTGAGGAGAGGTGTTTTTTAGTGAGTAAAAATCTCACACTATCATAAGCACGCGCGGTCGGTCCTTATGGTGTCTTTGGAAGATTTTTCACCTGCTCTCGGCAAAAAAAAAAAAAAAACCGCACATAAGACGGTGATCGCGTTCTTGTTCGATGTCGACTCCAAGTCTGTTTTGGACTACTAGAACACAATTTCTGAAGCATTGGCTGATCGCAATGTGATCCATCAACTGATTTTGAGGCAGGTGTTATACTTAAACAGCGTATCTCCAATGACTAGGCGGTTGGTATTGCAGAAGTCCACATACCACCCTTCGTTGTCATTCCCTTCGGGTAGGGGTTAGACTATACCCGAGGTAGGCATGCCTGTCGTAAGAGGCGACTAAAATCCACCCTCCGTATACCGAGTATGGCGTATACAAAAAACATGCAATGAACAAAACAAAAGATTTAAATACCCCAGGTGGCAGTCCAGGTAAACTGGAAAATCCACCCTCTTCGGAGGTCGGCTCTACGGATTCTGGGGAGAGCCATTTATTGCACCTTATAAATCCCTTCTCAAAAAGTACAAGGGTATCTCGATCTCCACCAACAAGATCGAACGTCTCCGGAAAAAGAAGTCCGCCGGAAGCGCAAACGCGTGAAAAACGGGACTCAGCGAAATCTAAAAGCATTGAGGAGGAAAACGACGTACTCCGTACCAAGCTTAGCGAAATGGAGCTACTCTATCGTGAGCTCAAGAAAGAGGTAGATTTACTCAGGCAAGAAAATAATGCCCTAAAAAACACGTACCTACAAAAAGAAAATACAGTTAGCTCACATCGCTCACCTAGTCGCGAATACCAGACGGACGAAGAAGAGCTAACACGCGAAACGAATTGGGTCGAAAAGAAACGACCTAGCAAAAAACGAAAAGCTGGTTCCTCACCGGAAGTCGAGCCACAAAAAGATGAAAAGCGCAAGGAGATGCAAGAAAAGCAACAACAACCAAAATTACGTCCTCCGCCACCGATAAACGTCGTTGGAATTACGGACTATAATAAGTTGCATTGCCTCCTTAAAGGAACTCTGGCTTCGAAGTTTAAGGTGACATCTCTGCGAAACAATACGTGGAAAATCAATGTCGATGATGCCGACGGTTACCGATCAGTATCGCAAAAATTGAATGCCAAAGAGATTCAGTGGTATACTTATGAAAATAAGTTAGAAAGACCACTGCGTGGTGTAGCAAGGGGACTCCACCCCTCGTGCACTAGAGAAGATGTAATGCACGACCTTCAAGACAAAGGCTTTAAAATTCTTGATGCCGTCAATATTATCAAGAAGGAGAAGCAACAGTCGGAGGGAGATCATGAAAAATTGGTAAAGCGCGGACTTCCACTATTCATGCTCAGTTTTGATAAAGACGAAAATAAAGATATTATATATGGTATCAAGACCATTCTAAACATCGTGGTCAAAATCGAACCTATGCGTAAGAGCTCCAGATCGATCCCGCAGTGTAAGCGCTGTCAAGGCTTCAATCCTACGCAGACTTACTGCTAGAAAGAGCCGCGATGCGTTAAATGCGCAGGTAAACATCTCTCGGAAGAGTGTCACCTAAACAAGCAAACCCCAGCCACTTGTATAAATTGCAAAGGAAAACATCCTGCGAACTATCGAGGTTGCGAAGTGGCGAAAGAGCTTTAAAAACGCCGCGATACGCTAAAAAATTCGATGCGTCCGAATATGAAACCAATCAAGAACAGACCCAAAATAGCTACGAAAAAAGCAGCGAAAGATAGAAAGTCCGTCAGTATTAACTTAAGATCGGTTAATGATAAAAAATCCGAAAGTAATAGAGCGCAGAATGTAAAAACTCCTTCTCAAGTTGCGACATTGAAAAATAGTGATAGAGGTAGTTCAGAAGATCATGTATCCAATGTTTTTTCCCTAATTCTTGCGAAACTTGAAGAGCAATGCAAAACAAATAAACTAATTTTCGAGAGACTAGTTGCACTAGAAAACAACATTCATAACACGCGCACTTCAACCAGAATATGAAAGAAACGCTTAAAATTCTTACTTGGAACGCTAACGGGCTCATACAAAGACTCGACGAGTTAGAAATATTTATGCGAGAGAAAGATATTGATATATGCTTGGTCTGTGAAACTCATCTGAAAAAGCAATCGAATATTAAGATAAGGGGATATAGCGGATATCACGCCTTTCACCCATCGGAAAGAGCCAGAGGCGGATCATCTTTGTTTATAAAAGAAAATATCGAACACTCAGCGGAAATAAAAATTGAATTAGAAGCAATGCAAGTAAGCACGGTACGCGTTAGAAATAGACATTTTGCTTTCAACATTTCGTCTATATATTGTCCACTGCGATGTAAACTTGAAGAAAGTGATTTCACAAACATCTTCAACTTCCTTAAACCAAATTTTATTATTGGTGGTGACTTCAACGCGAAACACCCCTTCTGGGGCTCAAGGTACGCCTCTCAGAAAGGTAGAAAGCTTTATAATGCGGGTATGCAATTCAGTTGTGATTTTTACTCGACGGGTAAACCAACATATTGGCCAACTGATAGAAATAAGATACCAGATCTGATTGATTTCTTTGTTGTTAAAGGAATATCTAGCAACTGTATAAAAGTTGAAGAAAGCTTTGATCTCTCCTCTGATCATTCTCCAATCATTATGACGATAAGCGAAGCTTTGATTAAAAAAGTAGGACCGGCCAGATTAACTGGCGCGAAAACTAATTGGGATGGCTTTAAAAAAGATATTGAAGCAAATATTGAGCTGAGCGTATCACTTAAAACGCCCTATGAACTTGAAGTTGAAGTAGATCGCTTCGTCGAAGTCTTACAGGATGCCGCGTGGAAGAATACTCCCAAACTAAAGAGAACCCCGGCCAGTTACATTAAAATTTATCCGCAGGAAATAAAAGAGATGATTAAGGAGAAGAGAAAAGCGCGTAAAAGATGGCAACAAACTCGGGCTCCGCAACATAAAGCACATCTTAACCGCTTGTGCAACTCACTAAAACGACCTATTAAAAACCTTAAGAATAATGAAATACAAACTTACCTAGAAATCTTAACGGCAGAAAAAGATTCTAACTATTCGCTTTGGAAGGCTATAAAAGGTATTAAAAAACCTCAAATTCAAGCCGCCCCAATTAGGAAAAATCAAGACGAATGGGCCAGGCATGATAAAGAGAAAGCGCAAGTTTTTGCCGCCCACCTGGAAGAAACTTTCAAACCGTTTGATGGACAAGCTCTTATTCAAAATATAAATACGTCGTATATAGACAATAGCGTAATAAGAAATGCAACGCTTACCGAACTTAAGGAAGAAATAAAGAAACTTAAACCTAAGAAAGCTCCTGGATACGACCTAATTACGGGAGAGGTTCTTAAAGCACTACCAAGAAAAGCTCTAATTAAGCTTCTGTTCATTATAAACGCCGCGATTAGACTAGAATATGTTTCCAGTCAATGGAAAGTCGCCGAAGTTATAATGGTCCTTAAGCCTGGAAAACCGCCGAATGAAAAAACCTCTTATAGACCGATTTCGCTTCTTCCAATTATATCCAAAGTGTTCGAGAGAATATTGGTTAGGCGAATACAGCCGGTTATAGAAGAAGGGCATCTCATCCCTGATCATCAATTCGGATTTAGAAGTAAGCATTCTACAGTTGAACAAGTACATCGAATAACACATGTAATCGAAAAATCACTTGAAGAAAAAAAGATTTGTTCAAGCGTATTCCTTGACGTTTCTCAAGCCTTTGACAAGGTCTGGCATTAAGGCTTAAAGTTTAAATTACGACAAGTTCTGCCAGAGCACCTATATAATATTTTGAAGAACTACCTTACGAATAGGCTATTCCGCGTCAAATGTGGAAACGAATATTCAGATTTTAAGGAAATAATGGCTGGGGTGCCGCAAGGAAGCGTTCTTGGTCCAGTCTTATATATATTATACACTCGTGATATACCGCAAGTAGAAGGCACTGAGCTAGCTACATTTGCCGACGACACTGCTATCTTGACAGTAGGTAAAACGGTCGAAGATACTACAGAAAAACTGCAAGAAGCTTTGAATAGAGTAAATGAAAGGACAAAGATTTGGCGAATCGCACCCAACGAGACCAAATCTGTTCATGTAAATTTTACTTATAAAAAAATAAATAATTTGCCGATCTTTTCAAACTCGGTTCAAATCCCGTTTGCAAACGAGGCTAAGTATCTTGGAATGACACTTGATACAAAGCTGAAATGGAAAACGCACGTTAAGAAAAAGCGCAAAGAACTAGATAACAAATATCGAGAAATGTATTGGTTACTTGGAAAATATTCCAAGCTTAATATATATAACAAACTGCTTTTATATAAGCAAGTGCTAAAGCCTATATGGACATATGGTATACAACTCTGGGGTTGTACCAAAATAAGTAATATTAAAATTTTACAAACTTTTGAAAACAAAGTGCTAAGAGGTATTGTAAATGCGCCATGGTATATCAGAAATAGCGATATCCACAGAGACCTTGGCATTAAAACAATCGAAGACGAAATTCAAACCTACGCGAGAAAGCATAGAAGTCGACTAGAAAGTCACGTAAATATTACAGTCCTCCAACTTTTGGAAGAAAGAAATTTACTACGCCGTCTACAAAGAACCAAACCTTTAGACCTAGCGCGATAAGTAACCGCGTCCAAACTGCGGAGCTGGCAGGAACTTCTAATGGGAAGGTACCTGCAAAACGTCATTATTTCGCGAAACGAAAACTACTTGATAAGTCGAATACTTAGTTGTAGTAAAAATAAAAAAAAACAAGTCTGTTTTGAAGGGAGGTTTTTTAGTGGGTAAGAATTCCACACTACTATGAGCACGCGCTGTCGATCCTCATAGTGTCTTGTTGAAGATTTTCACCTACCCTCGGAAAAAAAAAAAAAAAAAAAAAAAAAAAAAAATGCCGGTTACCAAGACCGTGAACTCCCATCACGTGCTTGAGCATTGTATTGTCGCTTCCTAGCTTACCCATGAGATCTCCCATCCCCATAACGATGTCACTATTAGGTGTGTGGTTGTAGACGGAGCCTACGTAGTCTTTATTATCCTCAGTCGCGTCTTCAATCGGAGCATAACACTGTATGATAGTAATTTTAGTTACTCATCTCTGGAATCTAATCGTAGCCGTTAATATTCGGTCACTGTGAGGTTTCCAGGATATGAGGCTGCTTCGTGTTGCTGGAGTAAGCATCAGTCCAACTCCGGACCTCTGTCCGCTCCCAGCTGCTTTATCAATGTTGAGCACGACAGGGTTTTTTTTTTTGTTGGGGAGTGGTATTCCACGGCATCGTACCATTTTATTTCACTCAGCCCCAAGATATTTATATTACTTATATCGCGTGAACTCATGCTCTAATCGGGAGAATCTTGCGTTTGGAGGCCCTTACTGGAATGAGTCGGGGATGATTTTGACGTGCCGTGTACGATACCTAGAGGTCATCAACAAAGTGTCCGTCCGTATCCGAGGCGTTGTTTTCCATTTCGGGTCAATTGAGTTTTTTAAGGTTGCGGCTCGCTGAGCCACAGACCTGCCGACACCCATCCTGTTTTATGGCGCAAGAGGCTCGCCATTCATCCTTTTCCGTTCGCAATTTCTAGGGAAAGATGGCACCACGAGGAAGTGGAAGTAGGACTTACTACCAGAGCTGCAAGCTGCTCGGCTGCGGTTGCTCTTTCTCGTTATTTAGCGGACCAATACCTATCTGGAGATGCTGCTCCTACGAGGCCTTTGTAAGTCGCTTACCATAGAATATTTTACAAAATAATATCTTCGCGCCGTAAGGTGGGACCGATCCACTGCCGTTTGATGACCTATACGTGCCTGCCTTGATCTTTGATAAGGCTGTTTATCAGACACACGATTGGGCTAAAAGATACTTAAGAACGAAGCTATTTCGTTCCCTATTCTGCTGCACTCTGTACACGTTCAATTTAGTGGCACCAAGGCTGGGTGAGATCACACTTCTTAGGTTTAGAAAATAGTTCTTCAGTTATTGCTGCCCGAAGTAAACTGCTAATAACCACAAAGAACAGCAGCGGTAAAAGCATAATTTCATTTATTTGGATTGCAAACATATTTAAGTATCACATTATTAAGTGATAGAAGTGTTAAAGTTGCACAATGTTGTTATGGACTAGTTGACACAGAACCCCAACCAGTAATAATACCGCCGGGGAGCCTGCCGCCACCAACGTTACCGCGTCCTAAAAACAGGTTTGCAGATCTTGTAGTTTATTTTCAAAGCCTTCTTCGCATTCTTTAGACTTACCATTACCTCCATCACGACCGCCCCATCCACTGCGCCGTGTATTGGCAAAACTACCAACAGATAGCAAGGCAATTAAAACAAAGACTAGAGTGAGCTTCATTATCTCTTGAAGTTATACGAAATCTGCACAGATAATCAGCAGATTGAGGAATTGTGTTTCCATTTTATATAAAAATGTTGTTATTCGCAAATTTAAAACCAAATGTGCAAATATTCGCATACCTTATTTGATTTAAACTAGACTTACTCGTAAATTTAAATTTGTATTGTTTTATATATTTATTATGAAAAACATATTTTGACAATATACTACTACTAAGATGATATATATGGTAACCTGTTAGAAGTACCATTTTTAATTTACATTATTAATTATGTGAAATCACAAAATTATAAGGGTATCTTTGCATTAAAAACATAAAATAAAAAATTAAAAATAATATGAGATAAGAACTGCATATGTTTTTCAAATAGTGATATTGTTTTGTAATAGAAAGGTGAAAAATGTCCTCTTGAATACGACAAAAGAATTTATTAACTGCAATTCATGTGGAAGACGGTTCCACAGACGGATTGCAGTCACGGAGAAGGAATGTTCTCCAATGCAATGCGTTAATTGTGGGTTAATTAATTCTAAGCCCCTCGCTGAATGACCAAAAGTGAGAATTTCATACAGATAAGCCGATCTTTTGACTTGGATGATTTTCAACAGTTTTGTAATATTGTATTACGGTACCAACATTATACGTATAAACTTAAACCAAGAAAGCTAGACTTTAGATGTGAAACGCTGCTAGATCTAGGAATGTAGTGCATAAAACGAATTCAACCATTACAGCCTACATTTGCTTTACATTTACATCCGTAATCAAGACAATAATATACAGAACAGTTTAATGTAAGAAGTGGTATAGACAAGTATTGATGGATGATGGCGTGTTCTAACACTTAATTGGACTAAGATAACGGAGTACCACAAGCAACGCAACCCAGCCAAAACCATCCTTATTTTGTTAGTAGTTGCATCACAGCAAAAAAAAATGGAGTGAGTGTGATATCCGAGATATTTGGCAACACCTGCGACAGGAATTAAGTCAGCTATCAGAACAATAGGTGACAAATCGGTGGGATACTATACTATACTATACTAGGGGCTTGTGCGCACTGTCACCTCAAAGATCTATTATGTCACTACCTACTTACCCCCTTCGGGTAGGGGTTAGAATATACCCAAGGTAGGCATGCCTGTCGTAAGAGGCGACTAAAATCCACCCTCCGTATACCGAGCGTAGTGTATACACAAAATGCAATGAGCGTAACAAAACGATTGATTACCCCCTGGAAAATCCACCCTCTTCGGAGGTCGGCTCTATGGATTCTGGGGAAAGCCAGTCATTGCAACTAATAAATCCTTCTTTAAAAGTACAAAGGTATGACGATCTCTTCCACCAAGATCGAATAACTCCGGGAAAAGAAGTCCACCGGGAGCGACAGCGCGCGAAATTCAGGACTCAGCGAAATACAAAAGTCTTGAGGAAGAAAATAAAACACTCCGAATCAAGCTTAACGAAAGGGATCTACTCTATCAAGATCTTAAGAAAGAGATAGAATTGTTAAAAGAAGAAAATAAGGTCCTAAAGAACACGCATATCGAGAGAGAACGCGAATGTACTCCAGCACGCTTAGCTAGTCTGGAATATCACACAGACGAAGAAGAGCTAGCACGCGAAGCGTATCGGGTCCCAAAGAAAAGACCTAGTAAAAAACGGAGAGCCGGTTCATCGCCCGAAGTCGAGCCCGTGAAAGAAGAAAATCACAAGGAACCGCAAGAAAAGCAACTTCGAGCGCAATTTCGTCCACCCCCACCAATAAACATCGTCGGGATAACGGAATACAATAAATTGCAAAGCCTCCTTATAGGATGAATAATATCAAAGTATAAGGTTACATCTTTGAGGGATAATGCGTGGAAAGTTAACGTCGATGACTACAATGACTACCGAGCTGTATCCCAAAAGCTAAATACCGAAAAGATTCAGTGGTATAGTTTCGAAATCAAGTCAGAAAGGCCACATCGTGATGTTGCAAGGAGGCTTCACCCCTCATGCACCAAAGAAGAGGTTATGACTGATCTTCAAGCCAAAGGCTTTAAAATTCTTGATGCCGTTAATATCATCAAGAAGAAGAAACAACAAACGGAATAGATAAAGACGTCTTGGTAATGCGTGGACTTCCGCTTTTTATGCTTACCTTCGATAAGTCGGATAATATCGACGATATCTACCGAATTAGAACTTTACTAAATATCGTAGTCAAAATCGAGCCCATGCTTAGGAATTTAAGGATGATTCTGGAGTGCAAACGTTGCCAAGGATTTAACCATACACAACTGTACTGCAAAAAAGAACCGCGATGTGTGAAATGCGCCGGAAATCACCTCTCCCAAGTCTGTGGAGTAAATAAACAAACCTATGCAACATGTGCTAATTGTAAGGGAAAGCACGCGGCAAATTATAGAGGCTGTGAAGTAGCGAAGGAGTTGCAAAAATGGAGAGATGTGCTCCTTAAGCCCCTTGCAAAATCTAGACTGCAAACTAAGCCAAACCGTAAGAATGCACAGGAGAAACTAGGCAAACTAAAACTACCGGGTTCAGAGCGCAAAAAGGTGAGGGAAAGAGTGACAACAGAAAAGTCCTCGACCTCTGTTCTTAAAAGAAACGGTACTGAAAAGTTAACATCGAAAAATCCGCCAGGCAATGACCCTCGGACAACAGAAGTGCAGACCTACGCTCAGGCCGCAGCATCCGAAAAACCAAAAAACGTTGAAATTTCGACGGACCCTGTCTCTCATGTTTTGTCGGTTATTCTCGAGAAACTTGAAAAACAAAGCAAAATAAATAAAATTATTCTCGATAGGCTGGTTAAGCTTGAAAATAATTCTCAGAAAACGCGGACTTCAACTAGAATATGAATGACAAGCGAATGTTAAAAATACATATGTACTTGGAATGCAAACGGACTTTTGCAAAAACTCAATGAATTGGAAATATTCATGCGTGAAAAAGATATTGATATTTGCTTGATTTCTGAAACCCATGTGAAAAAGGAATCGCATTTAAAAATAAAAGGCTATAATGATTACCACGCCTGTTACCCTTCGGGAAAAGCGAGAGGCGGATTATCCTTGTTTATTAAAGACTGCATCGAACAATCCGAAAATCTAAAGATAGAGCTTGAAACTTTGCGACTGTGCACGATTCGAGTTAAAAATAGTCAGCGTACTCTTAAAATCTCATCTATCTACTGTCCACCGCGTTCCGCGCTGGGAAAATCTGATTTTACTCACTTATTTGAATCGCTGAAACTTAATTTTATCATCGGCGGCGACATTAATGCGAAACATCCGTTCTGGGGCTCAAGATACAACTTGAAAAAAGGTAGAATGCTCTATGGGGCAGGTATAGAGTACAGTTGTGATTTCCATTCGACGGGTAAACCGACTTACTGGCCAACTGATACTTCGAAAATACCTGACCTGATAGATTTTTTCGTTGTGAAAGGAATATCTACCAACCACATAAAAGTCGAAGGCAGCTTTGATCTGTCGTCTAATCATTCCCCGGTTATTTTAAAAATCAGCGAAAAACTAGTCTATAACCTAGAGCCAGCGAGATTAACTGGTCGAACAACTAACTGGGGGGGCTTTAGGAACGAAATTGAAGATAATGTTGAACTGAGAGTCCCACTTACGACACCCTATGAACTTGAGGTTGAAGTTGATCGCTTCGTTGAGATCGTACAGCTCGCCTCTTGGAATAATATGCCCAATCCAAAGAAAACGCCGGACAGATACGGTTTGCGATATCCTCCGGAAATAAAAGAATTGGTCAAGGAAAAAAGAAAGCGCATAAAAAATGGCAACAGAGTCGTGCTCCGCAGCATAAAGCACACTTGAATCGTCTGTGCAATTTGTTGAAGAAGACTATTAAGGATTTTAAGAATCGTGCAATAGGCTCTTACCTTGAAAGTTTAACAGCGAAAAAAGATTATAATTATTCACTTTGGAAAGCTGTAAAAGGTACCAAAAGGCCCAAAGTCCCCGCGCCGCCAATCAAATTAAATCAAAATAAATGGGCGAGGGAAGATAAATTAAAAGCGGACGCTTTTGCGGCGCACCTGGAAGAAACCTTTAAACCGTACGATGGTCAAGTGGTTTACGACAACCGCAATAGGCTGGATTTACCATTTGACGATTTGACGCTCACAAGTGCAACGCTAACGGAACTCAAACATGAGATCGAGAATCTTAAACCTAAGAAATCTCCTGGTTATGATTTGATTACCGAAGAAATTCTCAAAGTTTTACCTAGAAAGGCCCTGGAATCGTCCTCCTTCACTTCAAAGGCTGCCTTATACTGTCGTCTATCTCTTATGCAGATGACGGAGCAGTTCAACATTCACCTTTGCTGGGTGCCGGGCCATAGAGACATTCCAGGTAACTGCAGGGCTGACGACCTCGCCAGACAGGGTACCACTCTAAGGATTTTGCCTGAAAGGCAAGCCCTGGATATGCCCCTCGCTACATGTAAGTAAGTGACACTACTATGAGCACGCACTTGCTATTCTCATAGTGTCGATGGAGGATTTTTTTTTTTTTTTTTCCGAGGGTAGGTGAAAATCTTCAACAAGACACTATGAGGATCGACAGCGCGTGCTCATAGTAGTGTGGGATACTTACCCGCTAAAAAACCTCCCTTCAAAACAAACTTGTTTTTATTTTTACTACAACTAAGTATTCGACTTATCAAGTAGTTTTCGTTTCGCGAAATAATGACGTTTTGCAGGTACCTTCCCATTAGAAGTTTCTGCCAGCTCCGCAGTTTAGACGCGGTTACTTATCGCGCTAGGTCTAAAGGTTTGGTTCTTTGTAGACGGCGTAGTAAATGTCTTTCTTCCAAAAGTTGGAGGACTGTAATATTTACGTGACTTTCTAGTCGACTTCTATGCTTTCTCGCGTAGGTTTGAATTTCGTCTTCGATTGTTTTAATGCCAAGGTCTCTGTGGATATCGCTATTTCTGATATACCATGGCGCATTTACAATACCTCTTAGCACTTTGTTTTCAAAAGTTTGTAAAATTTTAATATTACTTATTTTGGTACAACCCCAGAGTTGTATACCATATGTCCATACAGGCTTTAGCACTTGCTTATATAAAAGCAGTTTGTTATATATATTAAGTTTGGAATATTTTCCAAGTAACCAATACATTTCTCGATATTTGTTATCTAGTTCTTTGCGCTTTTTCTTAACGTGCGTTTTCCATTTCAGCTTTGTATCAAGTGTCATTCCAAGATACTTAGCCTCGTTTGCAAACGGGATTTGAACCGAGTTTGAAAAGATCGGCAAATTATTTATTTTTTTACAAGTAAAATTTACATGAACAGATTTGGTCTCGTTGAGTGCGATTCGCCAAATCTTTGTCCATTCATTTACTCTATTCAAAGCTTCTTGCAGTTTTTCTGTAGTATCTTCGACCGTTTTACCTACTGTCAAGATAGCAGTGTCGTCGGCAAATGTAGCTAGCTCAGTGCCTTCTACTTGCGGTATATCACGAGTGTATAATAGATATAAGACTGGACCAAGAACGCTTCCTTGCGGCACCCCAGCCATTATTTCCTTAAAATCTGAATATTCGTTTCCACATTTGACGCGGAATAGCCTATTCGTAAGGTAGTTCTTCAAAATATTATATAGGTGCAACGCTAACGGAACTCAAACATGAGATCGAGAATCTTAAACCTAAGAAATCTCCTGGTTATGATTTGATTACCGAAGAAATTCTCAAAGTTTTACCTAGAAAGGCCCTGGAATCGTCCTCCTTCACTTCAAAGGCTGCCTTATACTGTCGTCTATCTCTTATGCAGATGACGGAGCAGTTCAACATTCACCTTTGCTGGGTGCCGGGCCATAGAGACATTCCAGGTAACTGCAGGGCTGACGACCTCGCCAGACAGGGTACCACTCTAAGGATTTTGCCTGAAAGGCAAGCCCTGGATATGCCCCTCGCTACATGTAAGTATCTACTAAAGCTGAACGCTATTAGCAAGACCAACCTCAGATGGTGAAACGTCTCAACGTGTCACATTTCGAGACAGATCTGGCCTAAGCTGGATCAAAACCGCAGTGCCGATCTGATCAAGCTAAAGCGCACACAAATCAGCTGCGTTGTCGGTGTTCTCACTGGACACTGTCTTATAGGCCAACACGCCAGAAGACTTGGTCTCTTCTCCAACGTCTTTTGCAGGAGCTGTGGGGACGAGGAGGAGGAGGAAACCATCCTTCACCTCCTATGCACATGTCCGGCCCTGTCGCATAAAAGAATGCTCCATCTAGGGTCCCCCTTCCTTGCCGACCTCCATCGCTTTGTCCAAAGCTCCGGTTGGTTTTGTTAGTCCCTGAGTGGCCTAATGGGTTGATCCATGGTATCACAAAGGACATTTACTGGTCTAAGTGTGTCTGCACTCTCGTGTGGACAGCCAACCTAACCTAACCTAACCTACCTAGAAAGGCATTGATTAAGTTTCTCCATATTGTAAATGCTGCGCTCAGATTAAGACACGTGCCGAGCCAATGGAAAGTTGCGGAAGTCATAAAAATTTTAAAACCAGGAAAACCGCCAAATGAAGTAAAATCGTATAGACCAATTACGCTTCTTCCAATCATAACGAAAATTTTCGAGAAGATATTATTAAGGCGTCTCGAACCGGTTATAGAAGAAAATAATCTTATCCCTGACCACCAGTTTGGGTTCAGAAGTAAGCATTCGACGATTGACCAGGTGCATCTAATTACTGACGTAATCGAGAAAGCACTTGAAGAAAAAAAGATTTCTTGACGTCTCGCAAGCCTCTGATAAGGTGTGTCATGATGGCTTGAAATTCAAACTACGACAAGTTCTCCCTGTATGCTTATACGATATTTTAGAATCATATCTCAGGAATAGACTCTTTCGTGTTAGACATGGAGTCGAATACTCCGAGCTCAAAGAAATTTCGGTTGGCGTACCGCAGGGAAGCGTTCTTGGGCCGCTTCTCTATTTTCTATATACTCGTGATATACCGAACGAAGATGACACTATCCTTGCCACGTTTGCCGATGACACCGCTATCCTAGCAGTAGGTAAAACAATCGAAGAAACAGCTGCAAAACTGCAAAACGTACTGAATAATGTAAATGAATGGACGAGGGACTGGCGGATCCCCTCAAGGAATCTAAATCTATTCACGTGAATTTCACTTACAAGAAAACTAATGACTTGCCAATTTTCCTAAACTCGGCCCGAATACCTTTTGCAAACGAGACTTGGGAATGACACTCGACGCAAGACTGAAATGGAATTCGCACGTGAAAATGAAACGAAAAGAATTGGAAATCAAATATAGAGAAATGTACTGGTTACTCGGAAAATATTCCCAGCTCAGTACTGAGAACAAACTGCTTTTATACAAGCAAGTGCTAAAGCCAGTGTGGACCTACGGTATACAACTTTGGGGTTGTACCAAGAAAACAAATGTAAATATTTTACAAGCTTTTCAAATTAAAGTGCTAAGAGAAATTGTCCAAGCACCGTGGTATAGTAGAAACGAAGATATCCACAGGGATCTATAAATTCCGACAATCGAAGCTGAAACTAGAAGCTTAACGAGAAAGCATAGAAACCGACTAATCGGACATGTCAACAATACAGTCCTACAAATTTTGGATGAGAGCAATTTATTGCGCCGACTACAATGGACGAAACTTTTCGACTTGGTGAGATAAGGATTAACCGCGTCTAGATTGCGGAACATGCAGGGTCTTTCACACGTTTTTATTTCGTGATAGAAAAATTGGTCGATACGTTATTACTTAGTTGCGATAGCTTTTTATCAACGGGTGGTGTTTTTTTAGCCAGTAAAAATCTGACACTACTATGAGCACGCACTTGCTATTCTCATAGTGTCGATGGAGGATTTTTTTTTTTTTTTTCCGAGGGTAGGTGAAAATCTTCAACAAGACACTATGAGGATCGACAGCGCGTGCTCATAGTAGTGTGGGATTCTTACCCACTAAAAAACCTCCCTTCAAAACAAACTTGTTTTTATTTTTACTACAACTAAGTATTCGACTTATCAAGTAGTTTTTGTTTCGCGAAATAATGACGTTTTGCAGGTACCTTCCCATTAGAAGTTTCTGCCAGCTCCGCAGTTTAGACGCGGTTACTTATCGCGCTAGGTCTAAAGGTTTGGTTCTTTGTAGACGGCGTAGTAAATGTCTTTCTTCCAAAAGTTGGAGGACTGTAATATTTACGTGACTTTCTAGTCGACTTCTATGCTTTCTCGCGTAGGTTTGAATTTCGTCTTCGATTGTTTTAATGCCAAGGTCTCTGTGGATATCGCTATTTCTGATATACCATGGCTCATTTACAATACCTCTTAGCACTTTGTTTTCAAAAGTTTGTAAAATTTTAATATTACTTATTTTGGTACAACCCCAGAGTTGTATACCATATGTCCATACAGGCTTTAGCACTTGCTTATATAAAAGCAGTTTGTTATATATATTAAGTTTGGAATATTTTCCAAGTAACCAATACATTTCTCGATATTTGTTATCTAGTTCTTTGCGCTTTTTCTTAACGTGCGTTTTCCATTTCAGCTTTGTATCAAGTGTCATTCCAAGATACTTAGCCTCGTTTGCAAACGGGATTTGAACCGAGTTTGAAAAGATCGGCAAATTATTTATTTTTTTATAAGTAAAATTTACATGAACAGATTTGGTCTCGTTGAGTGCGATTCGCCAAATCTTTGTCCATTCATTTACTCTATTCAAAGCTTCTTGCAGTTTTTCTGTAGTATCTTCGACCGTTTTACCTACTGTCAAGATAGCAGTGTCGTCGGCAAATGTAGCTAGCTCAGTGCCTTCTACTTGCGGTATATCACGAGTGTATAATAGATATAAGACTGGACCAAGAACGCTTCCTTGCGGCACCCCAGCCATTATTTCCTTAAAATCTGAATATTCGTTTCCACATTTGACGCGGAATAGCCTATTCGTAAGGTAGTTCTTCAAAATATTATATAGGTGCTCTGGCAGAACTTGTCGTAATTTAAACTTTAAGCCTTCGTGCCAGACCTTGTCAAAGGCTTGAGAAACGTCAAGGAATACACTTGAACAAATCTTTTTTTCTTCAAGTGATTTTTCGATTACATGTGTTATTCGATGTACTTGTTCAACTGTAGAATGCTTACTTCTAAATTCGAATTGATGATCAGGGATGAGATGCCCTTCTTCTATAACCGGCTGTATTCGCCTAACCAATATTCTCTCGAACACTTTGGATATAATTGGAAGAAGCGAAATCGGTCTATAAGAGGTTTTTTCATTCGGCGGTTTTCCAGGCTTAAGGACCATTATAACTTCGGCGACTTTCCATTGACTGGGAACATATTCTAGTCTAATCGCGGCGTTTATAATGAACAGAAGCTTAATTAGAACTTTTCTTGGTAGTGCTTTAAGAACCTCTCCCGTAATTAGGTCGTATCCAGGAGCTTTCTTAGGTTTAAGTTTCTTTATTTCTTCCTTAAGTTCGGTAAGCGTTGCATTTCTTATTACGCTATTGTCTATATGCGACGTATTTATATTTTCAATAAGAGCTTGTCCATCAAACGGTTTGAAAGTTTCTTCCAGGTGGGCGGCAAAAACTTGCGCTTTCTCTTTATCATGCCTGGCCCATTCGTCTTGATTTTTCCTAATTGGGGCGGCTTGAATTTGAGGTTTTTTAATACCTTTTATAGCCTTCCAAAGCGAATAGTTAGAATCTTTTTCTGCCGTTAAGATTTCTAGGTAAGTTTGTATTTCATTATTCTTAAGGTCTTTAATAGATCTTTTTAGTGAGTTGCACAAACGGTTAAGATGTGCTTTAGGTTGCGGAGCCCGAGTTTGTTGCCATCTTTTACGCGCTTTTCTCTTCTCCTTAATCATCTCTTTTATTTCCTGCGGATAAATTTTAATGTAACTGGCCGGGGTTCTCTTTAGTTTGGGAGTATTCTTCCACGCGGCATCCTGTAAGATTTCGACGAAGCGATCTACTTCAACTTCGAGTTCATAGGGCGTTTTAAGTGATACGCTCAGCTCAATATTTGCTTCAATATCTTTTTTAAAGCCATCCCAATTAGTTTTCGCGCCAGTTAATCTGGCCGGTACTACTTTTTTAATCAAAGCTTCGCTTATCGTCATAATGATTGGAGAATGATCAGAGGAGAGATCAAAGCTTTCTTCAACTTTTATACAGTTGCTAGATATTCCTTTAACAACAAAGAAATCAATCAGATCTGGTATCTTATTTCTATCAGTTGGCCAATATGTTGGTTTACCCGTCGAGTAAAAATCACAACTGAATTGCATACCCGCATTATAAAGCTTTCTACCTTTCTGTGAGGAGTACCTTGAGCCCCAGAAGGGGTGTTTCGCGTTGAAGTCACCACCAATAATAAAATTTGGTTTAAGGAAGTTGAAGATGTTTGTGAAATCACTTTCTTCAAGTTTACATCGCAGTGGACAATATATAGACGAAATGTTGAAAGCAAAATGTCTATTTCTAACGCGTACCGTGCTTACTTGCATTGCTTCTAATTCAATTTTTATTTCCGCTGAGTGTTCGATATTTTCTTTTATAACCAAAGATGATCCGCCTCTGGCTCTTTCCGATGGGTGAAAGGCGTGATATCCGCTATATCCCCTTATCTTAATATTCGATTGCTTTTTCAGATGAGTTTCACAGACCAAGCATATATCAATATCTTTCTCTCGCATAAATATTTCTAACTCGTCGAGTCTTTGTATGAGCCCATTAGCGTTCCAAGTAAGAATTTTAAGCGTTTCTTTCATATTCTGGTTGAAGTGCGCGTGTTATGAATGTTGTTTTCTAGTGCAACTAGTCTCTCGAAAATTAGTTTATTTGTTTTGCATTGCTCTTCAAGTTTCGCAAGAATTAGGGAAAAAACATTGGATACATGATCTTCTGAACTACCTCTATCACTATTTTTCAATGTCGCAACTTGAGAAGGAGTCTTTACATTAAAGTTTGAATGGTTTCTTGCTTTGATCTCCCGTTAGTTGTCGGTCGTGTACGTACCATTAACTGTCTTCGCCGCTTGAGCATAAGACTGCACGCCAATATTCGGAGATTTTGCTTCTGTTACCTTATCTCTATTACTTTCGGATTTTTTATCATTAACCGATCTTAAGTTAATATTGACGGACTTTCTATCTTTCGCTGCTTTTTTCGTAGCTATTTTGGGTCTGTTCTTGATTGGTTTCATATTCGGACGCATCGAATTTTTTAGCGTATCGCGGCGGTTTTGAAGCTCTTTCGCCACTTCGAAACCTCGATAGTTCGCAGGATGTTTTCCTTTGCAATTTATACAAGTGGCTGGGGTTTGCTTGTTTAGGTGACACTCTTCCGAGAGATGTTTACCTGCGCATTTGACGCATCGCGGCTCTTTCTGGCAGTAAGTCTGCGTGTGATTGAAGCCTTGACAGCGCTTGCACTGCGGGATCGATCTGGAGGTCTTACGCATGGGTTCGATTTTGACCACGATGTTTAGAATAGTCTTGATACCATATATAATATCTTTATTTTCGTCTTTATCAAAACTAAGCATGAATAGTGGAAGACCGCGCTTTACCAATTTTTCATGATCTCCCTCCGACTGTTGCTTCTCCTTCTTGATAATATTGACGGCATCAAGAATTTTAAAGCCTTTGTCTTGAAGGTCGTGCATTACATCTTCTCTAGTGCACGAGGGGTGGAGTCCCCTTGCTACACCACGCAGTGGTCTTTCTAACTTATTTTCATAAGTATACCACTGAATCTCTTTGGCATTCAATTTTTGCGATACTGATCGGTAACCGTCGGCATCATCGACATTGATTTTCCACGTATTGTTTCGCAGAGATGTCACCTTAAACTTCGAAGCCAGAGTTCCTTTAAGGAGGCAATGCAACTTATTATAGTCCGTAATTCCAACGACGTTTATCGGTGGCGGAGGACGTAATTTTGGTTGTTGTTGCTTTTCTTGCATCTCCTTGCGCTTTTCATCTTTTTGTGGCTCGACTTCCGGTGAGGAACCAGCTTTTCGTTTTTTGCTAGGTCGTTTCTTTTCGACCCAATTCGTTTCGCGTGTTAGCTCTTCTTCATCCGTCTGGTATTCGCGACTAGGTGAGCGATGTGAGCCAACTGTATTTTCTTTTTGTAGGTACGTGTTTTTTAGGGCATTATTTTCTTGCCTGAGTAAATCTACCTCTTTCTTGAGCTCACGATAGAGTAGCTCCATTTCACTAAGCTTGGTACGGAGTTCGTCGTTTTCCTCCTCAATGCTTTTAGATTTCGCTGAGTCCCGTTTTTCACGCGTTTGCGGAGACGTTCGATCTTGTTGGTGGAGATCGAGATACCCTTGTACTTTTTGAGAAGGGATTTATAAGGTGCAATAAATGGCTCTCCCCAGAATCCGTAGAGCCGACCTCCGAAGAGGGTGGATTTTCCAGTTTACCTGGACTGCCACCTGGGGTATTTAAATCTTTTGTTTTGTTCATTGCATGTTTTTTGTATACGCCATACTCGGTATACGGAGGGTGGATTTTAGTCGCCTCTTACGACAGGCATGCCTACCTCGGGTATATTCTAACCCCTACCCGACGGGTTTATTGGCGGATTTTTCACCTACCCTCGGAAAAAAAAAACAAAAACTTACCTACTTAGGTGGCGCTATAGCTCGGGGTGAACCGGCACCTCAACCAACAAGCCTCTCCATTTAGCTCGGTCTTTAGCTAATTGCTTCCAGTTGCGCATTCCAAGTTGGTCGAGGACCCCTTGAAGAAGGTGGCTTTCCCTCCTCTGATTCGGCATTGGATCACCTCTCACAAATTTGGAGATTAGACGTCTCCCATCTTTTTCCAGAACTCAGAGGGTATCTCATCTGCCCCAACCGATTTTCCTATTTTTTGAGTACTCGTATTTAACCGTCTCACTAACTTCTTCGACTGTAATGTCGAGTGTTTCTTCAGAGTTAGGGGTGGCTCTTGGAAAGCATAGCCGGGGAAACTGTTCATTCAAAAGTTCTTTACAATACTGCCGCCACCTCTGCAGAATTTTGTCGTCATCCACAAGAAGCTGGCCATGAGCATTGTTAACGAACTTTGGCGAACAAATCTCCTGAGCATTCATCCTTCTTTGGGCAGCTATTTGAAAGATGGGTAAATATGTATTTAAAAAAAATCTACGCTACCAGTTTTGTTTACAAATGACAATAGTTACCAGACGTTTTTTTTTGTTTTTCCTTACGTGACTGCACACCTCGTCGTGGTGTAAGGGCCTAGTAGGGGTCAAAGACTCTTGGGATTTATTCCCTAAATGAGATTCGAAACCAAGATGCAGTCGCCCCCAACCCTTCCTTTCCCATCCTTCCTTTCCCCTTCTCTCCTCCTGTGGGCTGGATCAAGGTGTCATACGACCCGTGCCGAGGATCAACTTGGCTGGGAGCCCATCCCAAAAATAACTGAGTCGCGAACGGCGTTTTCGGATACCTGGCGACCTCCGGATTAGCTTGCCTTATCTGTGTATTGCGGATCTCTGAACAGACTGACATCCTTTCTCTGCTACTCGTGGGAATAATAAATGCACTCAAAAAATAATACGAACCAAAAAACAATTAAGACCGGTCCCCCTATTAAACCGGATAGTAGCACGGCGCTCAAGCTGTCTACCGGTAAAGCCCCTGAAGAGCTGGCTAGTGGGAAGACTGTGGCTTCACATGGTCCGACTACTACCAATAGCCGCATGGAACCCCAGGGTATTAATACTCACCCTCGTTCCGCTAGGGAACTTTTAAAAAATCCTAAAAAGACCGGTTCTCCTTTCAAACCGGATGGTAGTACGGCGCTCAAGCTGTCTACCGGTAAAGCCCCTGAAGAGCTGGCTAGTGGGAAGACTGTGGCTTCACATGGTCCAACTACTTCCAATAGTCGCATGGAGTCTCAAGGTACCAGTACCCCCCCACGTTCCACTAAGGACTCCTCGGGAACAAGGCGTACCCTTGCTCTCGCTAAATAGGCATACAAAGATCGCCGCACAGCCTGCCGGATTCTAGAGCACTTTGGCAATATACCGGAGTGCAAAAGAACCGAAAAGGTGAACGCCCGTGTAGAATGGGCTAAAAAGATCGCCAGTGAAGACAAAGTTGGGACTAGCTGCGACTCCACGTCAAAGCGTCTGCGATCGTTGGAGGACTCCGTGTCGGAGCCGAAAAGAGCCAAGGTACACAAAACCAGTACCTCTTCCAGGCCATCCAACGTTATATCGAAGTCCTATAGCGATGTCCTTAAGGACAAGTTAGTGCTGGCGGTCATAGACAAAAGCGATGCGGACGGATCAATCGCCGCTGACAAATGGAAGTTGGTTCCTTCACGGATACTTTCAGTGTTCCTGGACATAATGAAGGAGAATCCAGGTCCGCCTCCTAGATGCTGCGATGACAGATGGCACCAGAGCCATGTTAAACTAATCGCATGCGACGATCAGAGGTCATACGACCTATATAAACTTGCTATAGGCAAATTAGGGGAGGTATGGCCAGGAGGTAAGCTCGAGGTTGTTGCGAGGGAAGATATCCCGAGTAGACCGTGAACTCGCACCTGGATCCCAGCCGAACCCTCTAACCCGGATACTATCCTTCGAATCCTGCAAGTCAGCAATCCTGAACTTCCGACGCACAACTGGAAAGTCGCTAAGCTGGACGAGCCAAAAGGTCTGTACAGATGTGCACTTATTGTCATCAATAAGGAATCTCTTGCTCCTCTGGCGAAGACTGGTGGTGTCGTCTACTACGGCTTCGACCCTATTACCATCAAGGTCTACAAAAAGGACGAAGAGCCTGATTTGGGCAAATTGCCCCCTCATCCCTCGGACCCCACTCCTGCAACTAACGAACCCAAGTCTATCACTTTCCCTTCCTTGGATAGTGATGACTCTCAAGCGTCGCTCCTTATTAATCCGTCTTTTGTCGATGAAGACAAATTGTCTGACATGGAGACGGATGAAAATTTTGAAATACCACATCCATTGCTTTTGAGTGAGGACAAATTGTTGGAATCGTCCTCAGACTTTGAAGCCCTGAATACCACAATGGTGGAGGTTCCTCTGCCTGATAGTAGCGCTAATGCTGTAGTTAGTTCAGATTAACCTCCACCATTCCATTACGGCTTCTGCCGGCCTTCTTCTCCGTCTTTCAAAGGAGAGGGAAGATATATGGTAGTCTTGGTCCAGGAACCTTGGGTTGTGGACAATTCGATACGGGGACTCAAGACTCCTAACTACTACACCCTGTATGTGCGCGACGAAGGTAAGCCCAGAGCGTGTATACTGGTAAAAAGTAGCCTAAATGTAACTTTACTCCCTGATTTCAGCGATCGACATACAACCGCAGCGAAAATAGATACACCCAGTGGCTCCAACATTTTGGTATCGGCGTATCTCGCCCATGACAATATGGACTCTCTTTTTGGGGATAACCTGGAAAGACTGATCGCGGTGCGGGAAGGCAAAAGACTGGTCTCATTATTGGATGTGATGCTAACGCTCACCAACTGTATGGGGCAGTTCCGATATCAACAGAAGAGGTGAGCTACGTTTTGATTTTATTCTGAGTACAAACCTTATTTTGTGCAACATAGGTAACGATCCCACTTTCGTCACCAGAAACAGGCAGGAAGTATTGGACCCTTGCCTCCGATAGCATCGTCCACCGCATCAAGAATTGGAAGGTGTCAGGCGAACCATCTTTCTCGGATCACAGGTATTTCCAATTCTCGCTACACATAGATTCTATTAGCCCTCCAGTTTTTAGGAACTACCGCAAAACTGATTGGCTCAAGTACAGGTCAACTTTAAGCAACCTAGTTACCTCAGATCACCTTAATCCCCTGCAACCCCCAAGAACTTGATCGCATGGTTGAGGACTGAACCTCAGCCTTAAATATAGCGACGACTTCTTCATACCCCTTGATACAACCCAGGGACAAGGAGAAGCCGCATTGGTGGATTGCCGGTTTAGGTCCTTTAAGAAATAGTTATAGAAAACTTTTAAATGATGCCAAAAGTACGAGAGACGCGTTAGATTGGGACTTGTACAAGGCATCCCTAAACATATACAAAAAAGAATTAAGGAAAGCCAAACGTAATTCTTGGAGACTCTTCTGTGGTAAAATAGAAAAAGCATCTGAGGCATCTAGGCTGAGGAAAATTCTCTGTTCAAATTCAATTACAGCCAGTTACCTTAAGAAAACCGATGGGTCTTAGACGACTTCAAGCGAAGATTCGCTAAATTTACTGCTTGACACTCATTTCCCAGGCAGTTCCCAAGTTGTTAGCAATATGGTTTTCAGCAAACCATCTACACAAAAAACAAACTCCTCAAAACTGATTACACAGAGAAAACTTCAGTGCGCACTGCACAGCTTCAAACCATATAAATCCGCGGGACCAGACTACATTATACCTGCCGAGTTGCAGAAGTAATCGGACATAATCCTGCCGAAGTTGTTTAGATCTGGTATATATCCCAAAGATATGGAGAGAAGTCAAAGTTGTCTTCATACCCAAAGCGGGCAAGGGATGCACGGCGATCACTTATGCAGATAATGTTGCTTTGGTTGTCTCAGGAAAGCACATAAATACTCTAAAAGAACTTCTACAAAATGCTTTAAACAAGCTCACTAGATGGGCAGTTCGGTGTGGTTTGGGTATAAACCCCCACAAAACTGAACTTGTACTCTTCTCCTGGAAATATAAAATTCCGTCAGTCGACCCTCCTTCTCTAAATGGTATCAGCTAGAGTTTCTCTGACACAGCAAAATATTTTGGTCTCATCCTGGATAAGAAACTAAGCTGGAAAGCTAATATTCAAGAAAGAGTAAAGAAAGCTACAGTAGCACTTTTCTCTTGCAAAAAAGCTATTAGAAATAGATGGGGTTTACAACCCCGAATCACTCACTGGCTCCATATCTCGGTCATTAGACCGATACTCACATACGGGGTCATTGTCTGGTGGACGGCCTTAGAAAAGCTAAAAATCGCGATTATCTAAGTAAAGTCCAGCGCACAGTTTGTCTGTGCATAGGCGGAGCACTACGTACAACCCCCTCTGCGGCACTGGACATTTTGTTTCAGCTGGTACCCCTCGTTATATTTAGCAAGCAATTGGCAGCGAATGCAGCCGTTCGCATCGAAGCTACCCAACAGTGGTCAAGAAGAGACTTTGGCCACGCTTCCATTTTGAATAAACTCAAAATCTCTCCCGAAAACACGGACTACACCATCCCACGTCTAAATTTTGACAAGAACTTCCTCGTCACCATCCCCTCTAGATCACTTTGGAATGATGATACATTTTTAGAAGATGCATCAATCCACTTCTACACTGACGGCTCAAAATCTAAGGACGGGGTTGGTGGAGGTGTTTTCTCTGACAGGCTTACTCTTAAGCTCTCCTTCTGTCTTCCAAATCATTGTAGCGTGCTCCAGGCGGAAATTTTGGCGATTAAAGAAGTCTTGTATTGGCTTAAAAAAAAACGTGATATCTGCTAAAAATATCCGCATCTTTTCAGACAGCCAAGCAGCAATCAAATTCTTGGAATCGACCTCTATAAATTCCTTAGTAGCTCTAGACTGCCGCTCGTCCCTCGTGGAGATGGCTGAGCAGTTTAATATTCACCTGTGTTGGGTGCCGGGGCATAGGGACATTCCAGGGAATTGTAAGGCCGACGAACTCACCAGAATAGGAACAACTATACCCATCTTGCCGGACAAAGGCTCCTTAGGTATACCAATCGCTACCTGCAAACTCAAATTTAAGCTGGATGCTAACGAGAGTACGAACCTTAGGTGGACAAGTGGACCCACATGTCTAGCGACAAAACAAATCTGGCCGAAGCTGGATCTAAAACGTTCTAAGAATTTGATTTCTCTCAACAGATTGCATATCGGCACTTTAATAGATGTCATCACTGGACACTATCTAATAGGCAAGCATGCCATAAGGCTAGGCGTTTTTGCGAACGACTTTTGTAGAAGCTGCATGGATGAGGAAGAAGAAGAAACTATTCCTCACCTTCTTTGTCACTGCCCAGCTCTCTCCCATAGAAGGAAGCTTCACCTAGGAGCCCCCTTTTACAACCACATAGGCGACCTGAAAAACAATGATACTAAAAGCCTCCTACACTTCATAAGAAGCTCAGAATCGTTTTACGAGTAAGTAGGAGAAATTTCTCCCATGATCCATGTGGTATCATAATGGAGCTATTATTGGCCTAAGTGTGTTGGCGATTCTTCAACTTAACCTAACCTACTATACGTTTTAACAGTTAATGCTTAGGCATCTATTTACGATAGCTTGCAGCTTGCGAGTGAGAGTGATAGTCGCCTCAAGGTGGCAGTGGTATTGTGTTTGCTCGTTAACCGATGTGTGCAGGTTCCAAGTTCGAATCACACAAAACACCAAAGAGTTTTTTCACGGTTCCACCTCCCGCGAGTGTCTAAGAAACTTCCGAGAGGATTCTTGTCTCGAAAAAGCTTCTCAAAACAAATTGCCCTTCGAATATGGTACTAAACCGTAGGTCCCTTCCATTTGTGTGGAAAATATAACGTTTTATATAATATAAAACGCACAGACCGTCGCCAGGCATGCTCCGACAGAAAGTACGGCGACATCATCCGCATATGCCTGGGCGTAGACGTTAGAACTATTTAGAGTGTTCAACAGAGAGTCGACCACCATGCACCATAACAATGGAGACAGAACGCCACCTTGCGGACAGCCCCTGTTTACCCCTGTCATAACATATCGGCCACAATCCGCATCCACTACCAAACTTCTATTCATTACTACTTAGTTAGATCCTTTAACCCCTCGGGGGGCATAGGGCGTCAACCACGCCTGCGCGCCATCTTGTTCGAAGTTCTGCAACGCGTTTGCCTCCAAATCATTCCTAAAGAGCTCGATTCTTCCTCAACTGTTCTGCGCCACGTTTGCCTAGGGCGTCCCGCTATTCTGCCTGCCTGGGTAAGCGGATTCCACTGCATGGCGTATTTCGCAATGGAGTTGTCTTCGCGCCGTAGGGTGTGTCCAATCCATTGCCACTTTCTTCTTCGAATAGTAATGCTTATAGGTTCGTGGCCCGTTCTCGTATAAAGTTGTTCATTGGAGATGCGGTTTGGCAAAAAAATCTTCAAGATGATTCTTAAGCATTTGTTTACGAAGACTTGCAGCTTGCGTGTGTTAATAGTGTCCACCTTCCAAGTACTGCACCCATAAAGCAGCACTGATTCTACGTTGGAGCGGAACAGTCGCAGCTTGGTCCTTAAGCTGATAACATTACTTCTCCAGATTTTGGATAGCATTCCGAACGCAGCTTTAGCCTTTCCGATTCTGCTGCACACATCCAGTTCGGTGCCACTGCGATTAGCCGAGACTACACTTCCTAAATAAAGAAAGTTATCAACTTTCTCGACTTCCTGTCCGGCAATGTTTAGTTGAGCGTGGGTATTAGAAGTGCTCAGGGCTTTTGTTTTGGCTGTGTTTATTTTTAAACCAACTTTGTTTGCCTCAGCTTCTAGATTATGGGCCATCAGATGAAGGTCCATTATCCGACGTGAAAGTAGACAAACATCGTCAGCGTAATCTAGGTGTTTAAGGTAAGATGTCATAGTCCAACGAATACCAAAGTTTACTTTCGACAATGCTGCACGGAGTACATCGCTGGTAACCACCAAGAACAAAAGTGCTGACAGTATGCACCCTTGACGTACTCCACTTTGGACTTCAAAATCCTCCGACACCTTACCATTGTGCACGACGTGACACTTACCGCCCTCGTATGTAGCTTTGATAATAGCTGTAGGTTTTTCTGGGATGCCTCTCCTGCGCAAGGCCAGCCAGTTCTATTCATTAGCATTGCTTTAATCCACAACACTAATGTTTCATCTACCCCGTGTTATCTGGCAGAGTCGCACATGCAGTCAAAAGTCGCATTGTCAAAAGCACCCTCAATGTCGATGAAGATACCCATCGCGTATTCTCTCCTATCAAGCGCGCATTCAATTCTGGCCACTAGATTTTGAAGTGCGGTCTCACAGGATTTCCCACGCTGATAGGCATGCTGCATCTCCGATAGTGGATGCAGCTTCAAAGAAACTTTGCGCACGTGAACTTCTACCGGTCTCTCCATACTTTTTAGTAAGAAGGATGTCAAACTTATAGGTCTGAAACTCTTGGGGAGCGAATAGTCCTCCTTATCTATTTTCGGTATGAAAGCTACTTTGACTGTCCGCCAAGGTGAAGGAATATATGACAGCGCAAAGCCAGCTGTGAAAATTCTTTTCAGAGTTGGCAATAGCTGATCTATACCCTGTTGCAGCATAGCTGGATATATTCCATTGGTGGCAGGCGATTTGAAACCATCAAATGATGCCACGGCATATTTGATGGCCTCATCTGGTGCCACGGCTGATGCAATATACCAACTGCGACGAGTTTTCTGACTTAGATCAAGCTCAGCCTGTAAGCACGCCAAGCTGCGACGTAGTGGTTATCTGGTTGCCAGGAAAGTGAGTCTCCAACAGAAGAATAAAAGTTTCCGCTTTCGTCTCAGTAAACTTGTCATCAAACTTTCTCAATGACTCCGGTTTGGTCGGCTTGCCCCTTTTGAGGACCCTAACCTGCTGGTTTCACCGAGAGTCTCGATATTTTCACAAAAATCTCTATAGAAGCACTTTTCGACAACCGAATTAACTTCTTATAGTCTTTTTCTTCGATCTAAGAAGTTCCCAGTCACCTTCTAAATTTGTCTTGAGTGACCTATTTAGAAGTTTTCTGGGTTCTTTCCTAAGTCACTGTAGTTCTGGGCTCCACTAGGGAATTGGAGTTCTGCAGGAGGTTTTTGCCAACGGGTACGTCAGTTCCAAACAGCCGGTAAGGACGGTAGTCAGGTTTTGAACAACATCCTCAGCCTTGGCAGATCTGTCTAGCTCTTCCCTAAACCGCACCCAGTTGGTTTTCCTCAGATTCCTCCTCTCCTGCAAAGTTATGGCCTCGCATTCGATTTGGAAAGCGATGTGTCTATGGTCTGACAAGGACACCTCCAGCAGTACCCTACAGTTAATAATTGACTTGAAATACCTATTAGATAAAGTCAATTCAATTATCTCCTACCTCCTTGCCGTAACAAGAGTTGGCTGGGAGCCAACATTGTTAATTACCATGCTAAACGATAGTATAAAGTCTAGGAAATGGTTTCCCCGTATGTTACATTTGCTGCTGCCCCAGACTGTATTCTGAGCATTAGCGTCGCAACACATAACTAGTCCCATCTCCCGAGTGTCACAGTACTTTATGAGTTCGGCAACCGCCTTCGGTGGTGGAGGCATTACCGAATCATAAGGGAAGTAAGCCGACGCAACGACGAAGGTTTTCCAACTTCCAGTCGTTTCGTAGCTTACAGCTGCAGCAATCAGGTCCTGTCCACAGAATTGTCCAAGTTTGGTTACTGAGAGGAAATTCGGCACAATTATACAAGCACTCGGTCTTTCAGATCGCTCGTCACATAGCACCGTTACTCCACGAACTCCTCCAAAATCACATATGCGCTTGTTCCGCACATATGGCTCCTGGATAGATGTTATGTGGGGTTTCGTACGCACCATGGAAAGTCTGCTACTAAAGCGAGCGGTAGCCGCCTTTGAGTGATGGAGGTTTATCTGCGAAAATATCAAAGATATAGTCGGTGTTTATTAGAAAGCAGACGAAACTTGCTTCGTCAGATTGGACCTGTTCGAACCGACGCCGCCTTCCTTCTTCTCCTTTTCAGTTGACTCTTAGTCAGGAGCTTATCGGAGTGCGCCGCTTCAGGAGCTCGTTCAGCCTTATTGGTTTCCCGAGTCAAATCGACACCGACACAACTTCGATCAGCTACCCGTCTATTGAGACAGAGATTAGACGTTCCAGCCGAACCCTTTCCGCCACTTTCTTTGTCATTCCAGCCCAGTCTACCAAACGAGCCGGAGACAGAGCTGCAAGAGTCTTCTGAAGCAAGCGTCGCTACTAATTCCGATTCAACGCCAGAGGCGGGGGGTAAAAGTATGGTGGTTGGGACCTCCAGAATCCTCGTCCCGGCCGTAGTCGAAAAGACCACCTGGAGTGAACATCTCATTTGTTTTCTCCATCATACTGTATAACAAGTTTTACGTCACAGTCAAGACGTCTTCAACCTTTAGTTCGATGTCTCACCTGTGATCTTTTCACATCCTTAGGATCATTGACTCTTAAGCCGTTTCGCCATGTCAAGGCAGCTGAAGAATGGAAACGATTGCTTCAGTTAGTGCTGCCCAAAGTGCATAGCTGATGACCACGCAGAACAACAGCGTTAAAAGTATGCATATGATTTTCTTTTAGCTGAAACGAGGAAGGTGTAAGATCGCTATTGAATTCAATGCTTTATGTACATAGGGTTCCATTTATTAGTAAAGGGTATTTATTATATTAATTTAATATATAGAAAACAACTAAGTTTAGTAAGGTAAGATGGCTGTGATAAAGTAGTTTCGCTAGAATGTTAACTTCAGCAAACTGATTTTCTAAACAAATCCCAAGAATATGACATTGGACCTTTAATACTAAAAAAATAAGTATCTTTTCTACTCACGTCTTTCGTAGACATGAACATACTACATATTTACTACTCCTCTTACAACCAAGCTCAAAGCCCTCACTTGCAAATCTATATATTTAAACCACAGGATATTTTGCAACAAAAAACTATAGAGGCTTAATATCAAAAATAAATTTATAACACCATCGACATATTTCAAGCAATGAAATAAAATTTATTTCAACGCACATATGGTATTTTAGTATCGCATTATTAACTGATAGGAATGTTATAGTTGCACAACGTTGTTATAGGATTCAGGTGGAGCTGGACCAGTTACTAGACTACCAATAATGCTACCGCCGAATAAACTGCTCAAATCAAATCCGCCACCATCGCTATCGTGTCCTAAAAAAGAGGCTTGAAGATTATCCTATCTTGTGGTTGGTTTTCAAAGCCTTCTTCGCATTCTTCAGACTTACCACGACCTCCATTACGTCCGCCCCATCCACTGTAATTTGGATTGGCAAAGCTACCAACAAATAGCAAAACTATTAAAACAAAGACTAGAGTGAGCTTCATTATACGAGTATCTTGAAGTTATACGAAGTCTGCACAGATAATAATTATCAGATTAAGGAATTGTGTCTCCATTTTATAGCAAAATTGTGTTATTCGCAAATTAAAACCAAATGTGCAAATATTCGCATACCTTGTTTGATTTAAACTAGACTTACTCGTAAGTTTACATTTGTATTGTTTTATATGGTGGTATGTTCATTATTATTTTTTTATTTACCTATTATGAAAAACATTTTTTGACAATATACTACAAGATGATATAACCTTTTGGAAGTACAATTTTTAAATTACATGATGAATTATGTGACATAACAAAATTATAAGGGTATGTATTACGAACAAAAAGAAAATCAAATAAAAATAATATGAGATAAAAACTACAAATTGAGCTTATTTTCTGAGGTCAAATAAAACCCCACAGGCGGATCAGTAGAAATGCGGTGAAGTGGAAGGGTTATGATCCCTTGTTTCGTCCTGAATATGGCAAAGGAATATATTAACTGCAATTCATATGGAAGTCAGTTCCACGGACAGATTGCAGTAACGAAGAAGGAGCGTTCTCCAATGCAATGCGTAAATCGTGGGATAATGAATTGTAAGAGCCTCGCTGAACAAGCACGACGGACAGAGGCGGACTTTTGAATTGGATGATTTTAAATAGTTTTATAATACAGTACAACCTCGATAGTGTGAACTAATTAAAACAAGGGCCTGTTCACATTTTGGAGGGGTTCACATTATCTAAACATTTTTTTCAGCTAAAAATAAGAGAATTTTCACATAGCGAATGCCCATATCAGATGAAAATGGTTCTTCCCCCAATAAATAACAGGTGGTAAAACATGGAATAACATGCCTAAACAAATAACTGCAAATATCAAAAGAATAACAAAAGAAGAATGCGAAATATTGAGGATAAGTTCACATTATGGAGGTGAGAAAATTTCCAAGTTCACATTATAGAGATAGTAATGTATAGATTTGTGAGTTCACATTATCGGGAATTTCACATTAACGAAGTTCACATTATCGAGGTAGTACTGTATTACGATACCAAGAATATATACTACATACAAAAATTGCACATATCAAATGTGATGAAGCTAAGAAAGTGATAAATGAGAATAAAGCGGCTTTCAAAGCTTGGTCAAAGTACCCCTCTAATAAAAGTAACGAAAAAGCTGGACGAAAAAGTGACGAAAAAATGGAATACAGATGCTGCAAGAAAAAAGCGAAGAAGAAGTGCGCCCAGCTTCAAGCAGAGAGTACGGAGGGCCTGTATCGGGAGCTGGAGAAAATATTTTCCCCTGCTGCTGAAGCAAACCAGGCTATCGAGGAGCTGCGAAGACACAATATGAACAAGAGCGTCACTATCTTCAAAATAGCTGCCCAAAGAAGGAAGAATGCTCAGAAGATTCGTTCGCCAAAGTTCATTAGCAATGCTCATGTCCACCTTCTTGTGGATGACGACAAAATTCTGCAGAGGTGGTGGCAGTATTGTGAAGAGCTTTTGAATGAACAGTTTCCCCGGCTATACTATCCAAGAGCCACCCCTAACTGTGAAGAAATACCCGACATTACAGTCGAAGAAGTTAGTGAGGCGGTCAAATACTCCAAATACCGAAAAGCGAATGGGCCAGACGAAATACCCTCTGAGTTCTGGAAAAAGATGGGAGATATCGGGTTCAGATGGGTCGGAATTCTCATCTCCAAATTCGTGAGAGGTGATCCAATGCCGAATCAATGGAGGGAAAGTTACCTTCTCCCTGTATACAAAGGGAAGGGTGATACACGAAACTGTGACAACTACCGTTCGAACATGCTGATGTCACACACCATGAAGATCGTTGAGCAGGTATTAGGTGACCGACTGCGAAAAATAATACGGCTATCTGATGATCAGTGCGGGTTTGTCTCGGGTAAATCAACCACAGATGTAATCCAAAGTATAAGGATCATAATGGAAAACATCGTGATTCCTTAAGGGATTTGCATATTGTATTGGTTGACTTTGAAAAAGCATTCGACAGACAACCACGAGATCTGATATGGGTGGCGCTAAGACATCGAAGGATTCCAGAAACCTACGAGTATGTACAGATGATTATGGACATGTACGAAGGAGCAAAGACAAGCGTAAGATGCCCCGCTGGAGTAACCGAAGAGTTCCCAATCAAATTTGGGGTGCATCAGGGAAGCGTTTTAAGTCCTTTGCTCTTTATTACAGTCCTTGATTATCTGCTTGAAGGTATAGTGACGGACCCCAAGGTACATCAGTTATTCTTTGCTGACGATGGAGCCATCATAAGTGAGGATCCTACATCCCTGCAACCAGCACTTGATGTGTGGGTGAACGTTTTGGAGGGAAATGGGTATCGCATTAGTTCAAAAAATACAGAGTACTTGTGCTGCCGGTTCTCTAATCCACTCAGGCCCATTCCAGACATTTATTTGAATGGAACAGTGCTTCCCAAGTGCGAAAAGGGGACCTGCATTGCGATTGATCGGGAAACTACTGACTGCCCAAAACTTGGCTTGGGCCAGTAGCGCAACAATCAAGTTCGTGATGAAGTGCTTACTTTACCTCCTAGTGGTGGTCCCCG
Organism: Brachypalpus laphriformis; assembly: GCA_945910035.1. Classification (NCBI taxonomy): domain Eukaryota; kingdom Metazoa; phylum Arthropoda; class Insecta; order Diptera; family Syrphidae; genus Brachypalpus; species Brachypalpus laphriformis. The sequence continues at coordinate 207,520,191 of OX246753.1, forward strand.
GGCAACTATACGTATAAACCCTGATACGTATAGGCCAAAATTGTAAGTGCGGGTTGTCTAGGGCCTTGATTCTAGGCTAGGTAACGTGGGCCAGCAACCTGCGTTACTGAAACCAGCTCGCTACTGAAACCGACACTATGCCTCGGATAAGGACTGATCACATGTTGACGACTTTTGGCTATTGTACCCGGACAAAGATAGGTTTCTGGAATGTAAAGACGCTCCTCGACTCGGGAAGAGAAGGTCCTTACATTGCCAGATTCCTCCAACTGGAAAAGGAATTCATGCGATATAAACTGGACATTTTGGGGGTAAGTGAAGTAAGATGGTTAGAAGCGGGCGAGTACCAGTCTCCAACGCGTAACACTGTACGACTCTATTCTGGAAGACCATCCGGAAGTCCGCGAGAATATGGAGTCGGACTACTGCTAACAAGAGCAGCACGCAAGGGCCTGATTTCCTGGCAGCCTCATGGTGATAGGATTTTGACGGCCAGATTCCGGACTAGAGTACGACGTGTCACCATCATACAGTGTTACGCCCCAACGAATAGTTCTTCTGAGGACGAAAAGGAGAGCTTCTACAATCTCTTAAGCGCCGTCTTCAACACAACACCAAATGGAGACATTGTCATAGTGATGGGGGATTTGAATGCCAAGGTAGGCAACGACAACGAAGGGCTCAAGCATGTAATCGGGAAACATGGTCTAGGCAACCGCAATGACAACGGCGAAAGGTTTGTGGATTTCTGCAATGCCAACCGCCTTGTGATAGGTGGCACCATGTTTGAGCACAAGACCTGCCACAAAGTCAGCTGGGTTTCCAACGACAGGCAAGCAACCTCCAACCAAATTGACCATTTTGCTATCAGCCGCCGCTTTAGAAGCAGTCTCCTGGACGTCCGAAACAGACGAGGGGCAGATGTGGGGATAGTACGTGATCACCATCTTATGATAGCTACTCTCCAACTACGCACTGCTGCAGTTCGAAGATCCCACGACAACACAAGAATGCCCAGGTTCAACATCGGTAGACTTAGTGATCCCTCAGTGAGCCAACAATTAAGGGAGCACTTTTCGCAAGGTGTGGAAGCAATCAGCAGCTTAATGCCCGCAACCATCCAAGACCATTGGTGTGCTGTGAAAAATGTTTTTACATCTGGTGCTGAAAGAATTGTCGGTCGATCGCAGGGAAGACATAGGGCGTGGCTCTCCGTGGATACCTGGAGAAGGATTGACGAACGAAAACAGCTAAAAGCTCGCGTTGCAGCTACCCCAGCAGCAGGGAGAAGCGAGCTAGAGTCCCTATATCGCATGAAGATGAGAGAAGTTCAGCGTAGCGTACGACGTGACAAGCGCAACTACATCAACGCGCTGGCTACAGAAGCAGAAGAAGCTGCACGGAGGTGCGACAGCAGGACTGTCTACAGAATCACGAAAGAGCTGACAGGTGGTCGCAGCTCCAGCCAATACCCAGTGAAAAGCCTAGACGGCTCCTTGCTCATTTCGGATGAGGACCAGCTCAAGAGATGGAAAGAGCGTTTTGCTACGGTTTTGAACCGTGTATTCGCTAGCGATATGCTCCCAAATCAGACTGAGATGCCCGAGGTGAGAAGTTCCCGAATACGCACCACGACTCCCAGTAAAGATGAGATCATTACCGCGATCAAGGCACTCAAAACCAACAAGGCGGTAGGACTTGACGGTATTCCAGCAGAGCTCTTACGAGCAGCGCCAACAACATCGGCTGAGCTTCTGCTTCCACTTATAGATAGAGCTTGGGAAGCTGAGAGCTTTCCTAACGAGTGGAAAAAGGGAATGATCGTCAAGCTTCCTAAGAAAGGAAATTTATTGGAGTGCGGAAACTGGAGGGGTATCTGCGTGCTGCCTGCTGTAGCTAAGATAATAGCTAAAATCATCCTTGAGCGAATCAAACAACATCTCGAAGACACACTCGATGCCGAACAATCAGGTTTCCGCTCTGGATCCTCCTGTGCCGACCACATCAACACCTTGCGGATTATCATCGAACAGTGTGTTGAATATCGATCGCCACTGCACCTGCTGTTCATCGATTTTGAGAAGGCGTTCGATAGTGTCAACAGGGAGTTTATTTGACGTGCCTTACGCAGGAGAGGCATTCCCGATAAACTAATTGCTATTATCAAAGCTACATATGAAGGCTCCAAATATCACGTTCTGCACAGGGGGAGGTTGTCTGAGGAATTTGAGATCCAAAGTGGGGTAAGACAAGGCTGTATCCTTTCACCAACATTATTCCTATTGGTGATTAGCGATGTGCTTCATGCAGCTTTGTCGATGGGAAACGGAGGAATTCGATGGACTCTTACATCTCAACTAAGACATCTTGACTACGCAGACGATGTATGCTTACTCTCCCACAGAATTATGGACCTCCACCAAATGACAGCAGATGTGGAGAGGGAGGCAGGTGTCGTCGGGCTGAAAATCAATACGACAAAAACTAAAATCATCAGCCTTGGAACTAACTCATCGGCTCAAATATGCATTGCTGGACAACCGGTAGAGAGAGTAGAGGATTTTCAGTATCTTGGGAGTATTGTCTCGACCGATGGTGGAACCGAACTGGATATAACCAACAGGATCGCCAAAGCATAGTCCGCGTTCGGGATGTTGTCCAAAATATGGCGAAGCAATGCAATCAGTTTGAGCACCAAAATAAGACTGTTCCGCTCCAACGTTGAATCCGTGCTGCTATATGGTTGCAGCACGTGGAGAGTGACCACTACTATCACCAGAAAGCTGCAAACGGTCGTTAATAGGTGTCTGCGCAATATCTTAAGGATTTTCTGGCCCAATCGTATCTCTAACGAACACCTTTACGAGAGAACGGGTCAGGAACCAATAGGCACAACTATCCAACGGCGGAAGTGGCAGTGGATTGTGCACACGTTCCGAAAGGGTGACAGCTCCATAGCGAACCATGCTATGCAATGGAACCCTCTAACTCAGGATGGCAGAAGACCTGGCGGTCCGCGGAAAACATGGCGCAGAACAGTCGAGAAGGAGGCACGGCAGTTAGAGAAAAGTTGGGGAGAACTCAGACACATTGCCAGAAACCGTACACGATGGCGCGTAGGCGTAGTAGAGGCCCTAGGACCCACAAGGGGATACAGGACATAAGTAAAAGTAAGTGCGAAAAGTTCAAATATCTGGGATATATGATTAATAGTAAAGCAACTTGTGATGACGACATCAATCATCGTGTAAGCGTAGGGTGGATGAAGTGGCAAGAAAATTCCGCTACCTTCTGTTACAGAAAAATGTCCCCTAAGTTGAAAGGAAGGCTCTACACCGCAGTTGTACGTCCAGCGCTCACATACGGTTCACAATGTTGGACGATGTACAAAAGGTATGAGAGTAAATTAACGGCAGCTGAGATGAAGATGCTTGGCATGACAGCAGGAGTGACAAAGCTTGATCGAATAAGAAGTTCGAAGAACCGTGGAAGCTTTCACATCAAGGAAACTATCGTACAAAAAATAGAGCGCGACCGGCTCAGCTGGCATTGCCACGTTCAAAGAAGAGATCATTTGAACCCTGTTAAAAAGGCAATATCAATGCACTTTCCAAAGACAGCGATGTAGGAAAGGCAGGCCTATAAACGCTTGGATCAGACAAATGCGACGACATCGGCATTTCATTGGCCTCAGTAACAGAGTGATCCAAAATCGGCAGGCCTGCCGATATTTTCTGAGATCCAATAGGCGAACCCCACAGGCGGATCACTAGAAATGCGGTGAAGTGGGAGGGTTGTGATCCCTTGTTTTCGGATCATGTCCTCGCTGATAAAAGGAAGAAGAAGAAGATTCAAAAATTGCACATACACCAGTTCTAAATTTAAAGAAATTTCATTTATTTTGTTTCAAAATAAGATTTGGTCTGTTGACAATTGATCACAAGAATAAGTACAAAGAAAAAGTAATGACTTACGAGTATGTTTCCAGTTTTTTTTTTTCAAAAAAGGCATAAGGCATAACACTGGCAGTAGCTTGGTCATGTGGCTGGAAAAATTGTTCGCTCTGTTGATGATGACTTGCCCTTGACATCAGTTATCGGGAAAAAAGTATTGCGAATCAGAAGCAAAGACAATAATAACAAAAATCTCCCCAGTTATCTGGACGCCACCCCCGGAGAATAGCTGACGCATAAACAACTGAGCTTCACCCCTGGTCTCCACTGGCAATAATTCATTGCAAGAAATATTTTATGCAATCGAAATTTCCAATGGAGACCGCAAATTTCTTGAAATGACTCATTTCAAGAAATCGATTCTGCTTTCATTTCTTGCCATCTCTGTGGAAATAAACCCTGAAATAAATTTGACAGGGAGTGTCAATTTGAGTTTTACTACGAAGAAAACATGGCTGATTGGTACCTGACATGAAGTCTGAAATAAATAAGTCTCGTGGAGACTCGGTGCCAAGCAAGAATTGGTCGTTGCTTGCTCTTACGTGATATGATTGAAAATGAAATTTCTTAACATAATTTGCCCACCCTATAAAAAAATAAAAATTTCTAACAAGATGTCTGACATAATGTTTGAAATAAATATGTCTCGTGGAGACTCGGCGTCAAGAACCACTACACCAAAATCTTTCTCTCTCTCTCTCTCTCTCTATCCATCATTTCCAACGCCCGCGCTGTGTGTAAACGTGTTAAAGGTATTCATAACCCTTTGAGTGCGCGCAAATTATATAAAAAAAAAAGAAGTGAAGAAGTATCTCAAAAAATTGTGCATACAGCAAAAAATTGCAAATACACTGCAGTAAAGTTGTGGTGGTCATCTAGTAGCGAGTGTGACATCCGTCTGCGGTTTCACTTAAAACGCCCTATGAACTTGAAGTGGAAGTTGATCGTTTCGTCGAAATCTTAGAGGATGCCGCGTGGAAAAATACTCCAAGCCAAAGAAAACGCCGGCCAGTTACATTCAAACTTATCCACACAAAATAAAAGAGATGGTTAAGGAGAAGAGAAAAGCGCGTAATAAACTAGGGCTCCGCAACATAAAGCACATCATAACCGTTTGTGCAATTCACTAAAAATATCTATTAAAGACCTTAAGAATAATGAAAAAAAACTTTCCTAGAAAGTTTAACGACATAAAAAGATTCTAATTACTCGCTTTGGAAGGCTGTAAAAGGTATTAAAAAACCTTAAATTCAATCCCCACCAATTAGGAAATATCAAGACGAATGGGCCAGGCATGATAAAGAGAAAGCGCAAGTTTTTGACACCCACCTGCAAGAAACTTTCAAACCGTTTGATGGACAAGCTCTTATTCAAAATATAAATACGTATATAGCCAATAGTGTAATAAGAAATGCAACACTAACCGAACTTAAGGAAGAAGTAAAGAAACTTAAACCTAAGAAGGGTCCTGGATACGACCTAATTACGGCCGGGGTTCTTAAAGCACTACCAAGAAAAGTTCTAATTAAGCTTCTGTTCATTATAAATGCCGCACGTAGACTAGAATATGTTCCCAGTCAATGGAAAGTGGCCGAGGTCATAATAGTTCATAAGCCCGGAAAACCGCCGAATGAAAAAACGTCTTATAGACCGATTTCGCTCCTTCCAATTATATCCAAAGTGTTTGAGAGAATATTGATTAGGCGAACACAGCCGGCTATCAAAGAAATGCACCTCATTCCGGGTCATCAATTCGGATTCAGAAGTAAGCATTCTACAGTTGATCAACTGCATAGAATAACACATGTAGTCGAAAAATCTCTTGAAGAAAAAATTATTTGTTCAAGTGTATTCCTTGACGTCTCTCAAGCCTTTGACAAGGTCAAGGTCATGCCAGGAAGGCTTAAAGTTTAAAGCATGAAGCTAGCTACAATTGCCGACGACACTGCTATCTTGGCAGTAGGTCGAAGATACTACAAAAAACGACAAGAAGCTTTGGATAGAGTAACTGAATGGGCAAAGATTTGGCGAATCGCACTCAACGAGACCAAATCTGTTCATGCGAATTTTACTTATGAGAAAATAAATAATTTGCCGATCTTTTCAAACTCGGTTCAAATTCCGTTTGCAAATGAGGCTAAGTATCTTGGAATGACACTTGATGCAAAGCTGAAATGGAAAACGCACGTAAAGAAAAAACGCAAAGAACCAGATAATAAATATAGAGAAATGTATTGGTTACTTGGAAAGTATTCCAAGGTTAATATAGAGGACCAGCTGCTTTTATATAAGCAAGTGCCAAAGCCTGTATGGACATATGGTATACAACTCTGGGGTTGTACCAAAATAAGTAACATTAAAATTTTACAAACTTTTGAAAACAAAGTGCTAAGAGGTATTGTAAACGCGCCATGTTATATCAGAAATAGCGATATCCACAGAGATCTTGACATTAAAACACTCGAAGACGAAACCAAAAACTACGCGAGAAAGAATAAAAGTCGACTAGAACGTCATGTAAATATTACAGTCCTCGAAGTTTTAAATGAAAGAAATTTACTACGCCGTCTACAAAGAACCAAACCTTTAGACTTGGCGCAATAAGTAACTGCGTCTAAACTGCGGAGCTAGCAGGAACTTCTAATGGGAAGGTACCTGCGAAACGTCCTTATTTCGTGAAGTGAAAACTACTTGATAAGTCGTATACTTAGTTGTAGTAAAAATAAAAACAAATCTGTTTTGAAGGGAGGATTTTAGTGGGTAAGAATCTCACAGTGTCTTATTGAAGATTTTCACCTACCCTCGAAAAAAAAAAAAATAAAAAATAAAAAATCCGTCTGCGATTATTACATCTTGTAAGCGATTTTTCATTGAAAGCACTAGTTTGCCAATTACTTTCCGTGTTCCACTCAACTTCACTAGCATGGAGGAATGCTTTGCATCGTTATCCAGAACTAGTTAAAAATCCTCCTGTAAGCCAATTTTGATAGCACTATCCCTTAAGTTGTCCTTAAAAATCTGTAAATATTTATGTTTGTCCATTGTGGTTTCGACAAAAATCGCCCCTTTCGCTCCCATCGCCCCCCAGACCATATACTTCCGCAACATTGCTTCACCGTCGTCAGTTTCAAATTCTTCATATCTAAAGCTATATGAGTCTTACGCCATACAAACCGTCGACCGTCAGATCCAAATGCATTGTATTTGGATTCGTCAAGGAAAACTACGTTCTTCCAAAATTCATCAGGCTTTGTCATATATTCATTTGGTTACAACAAACTCGGCGCTTTGTTTTTCATAGAAATATACGACTTTTTCCTAGTCCTTGCGACTATTATATCCTTTGCTCTGCAGAAAATTGCATATCGTCTGAGCGTTTACTGTTAGTCTGTCATTCTCACTGAGATCTGCAGCTATTTTGGGAGCAGTAATTTTGGGGTCATTTTTTACAATTCGTTCATTTCTTCTTTCCGAGTGTTCGGTCAAAGCTTTTATACATCCTCTTCCTGGAGCAATATCAAAACTTTTATTTTTTTGGAAATTTTTTACAACACTTTGTACTGTCGGACGAGGTCTATCAACAATCTCTGATATTTCTGTATAACTTTCACCTTCTTCTTTAGCTATGCTATTAATATTTCTTATATCAAACGGGACCTTCAAGTGCGATCAAGCCATTTCTAACAAACTTTGTAAAACTTGTAAGCAGGAAATCGCTTACACATCAAATGCTTCGGCACTAACAGTCAAGATCAGATTATGTTAATGCGTCACAGAAGAAGTACTGTTAGTACGCGATTACTAGTGTTTTTTTTGTTGATACGCGGGTAAAAGAAAAAACCCTCAGGGATACTTGTAGCCCGTGTTACAAGTTAAGCCCGACTCCATACTTACGTGGTTGCGTGCTAAAAAAAAACCCTCCGGTTTCTCTCTCCTGTTGTTCCCCTGCGACACCGTCGGCCAAGGCATTCCTTCGCAGGGGCAGGTTTGACATTTCGTCATTTCTTTTAGCTGCGTTTCCCGTTGCTCGTTCCTCTATACGCAGTTGCTGCATCATACTTGTGATTGCTCCATTTGCGGTCCCCCAGCCTTCGCACCTCGCCAACATAAATGAGGTCTTGGGGTCACTTGCTCGCCAATTGCTCTTTCTAGGATGTTCCTTCTTCTGGTATAATTTTGGCATTCCATCAGTACATGCTCCGCGTTCTGCACTTCTCCTTCACAGTGCTGGCAGAATGGGTCATCCGCGTGCTTGTACTTGTAGAGATACTCCCGGAAGCATATATGCCCCGATAGAAATTGTGTTAGGTAGTAGCTTACCTCGCCGTGATTTCAACTAATCCATTCATCACTTCGGAGATCAATTTGTATGTCCATCGATGCGTCGCTGATGCCTATATTGGGGCCGCATATAAGAGTATTGACCTACTCACGGTTGTTAAGAGATTTTTGATTGGCTGCTTTGGACCCCCAATATTTGGCATCAGTCTGCATAGTGCCGCTACTGCCCGTGAGGCCTTCTTGCCTGCGTGCATTAGTTGGTCCTTGAAGCTGAGCCTGTGGTCCAGCAACACTCCTAGGTACTAGATGTACGGCTGCAATTCGATAGTCTGCTCATCGACCTGTATGGTGTGGTGCTCCACTTTTTTACGGCTGCTTATGAGAACGGCTTCGGTTTTGTGGTCCGCTAGCTCAAACCTGATGTCTGTAGTCATAGCTTCACGTTTGCGATTGTTTGATTGCAGTTTTGCACAACTTCCTCTAATTTTTTGACCACTACTACTATTGCGATATCGTCGGCGTAACCGATGACGTCTACTCCGTTCGGCCTTTGTGTTCCTAGAATGCCATCGTACATTATGTCCCGTAGAATTGGTCCCAGGACCGATCCTTGTGGAACTCCTCCCGTGATTTTGTAGCTTTTTGGTCCCTCTTCTGTGTCATAGTAAAGGGTTCTGTCTTCGAAATGGCCCGCAGAAGGTAGTTTGGTATCTGCAGGTCACTCAGTGATTTTAGTATACAGCTCCAGCCGGCTAATTTGAATGCGTTCTTGACACCAAAATGATTGCTCAGGTGGTTTGTCGCCCTTTGGTACAAGGACTAGTCGTTGAAGTTTCCACTGAGACGGGAATTTTCCTTCTGTTAAGCACGCTGTGTATAGGTGTGTAAAGACGTCTGGTCTACTTTTGATCGCCTTCTTCAGAACAATGGTCGGGATCCTGTCCATCCCTGTCGTCTTGTTGCTTTTGATAGCTGCTGCGGCTTCTATAACTTCCTCAGTTGCAACTGGTGGTATTGTCTCCGTTTCATCTGCTTTGCCTCGTGGCAGTTTGAAGCCATCTTTCCTCGGGAATAGGCTGCTGACAATTGAGTTTATTATGTGTGGGCACATCAGTGCAGCTGCTGTCGTGCTTTTCAGTTTTTTCATGTCTATTTTATATGCGCTTCTCCATCGGTTGTGTTTTAGTTCCTCCCTGAGCACCTGGAATGATTCACTTTTTTTCTTCTTAATCATCTTACGGAGTTGCATTCGCTTCCTCTGGAATTCTCCTCGGAGTTCTTCATAGTTCTGTGAGTCTCTGCATTTTGCCCTTTGCTGCCGCCTTCGCATTCTATGGCCGTCGGCTCGAAGCTTGGCGATGTCGTCGTTCCACCAGTATACCGGCCTTCTTCCATTTCCTTTTTCCCTGCGCGGCATGGCTGCATCACACCCGCTGGTTAGAGATGATGTCACTTCTTTTGCTTGCTCCTCTGCTGTGCCGATCATTATTTCGATGCTGTTTAGCATATACCCAAGCAAGTCGCTCGTTTTCCAGCCTTGCTTTTATACTTTACGAGCAGATTGCAGTATTGGAACCGGATTTGCTCTTCTATATCGAATATTATGGCCCGGTGGTCGCTGTTCGTGTACAGGTCTGAGACGCGCCATTTTATTCTTCTTGTTAATGATCTGCTGGCGAATGTTAAGTCAACATGGAGCCGCATCTGCCGTTATGAAAGGTGTACTTATTTCCTCTGTTTAGCAGCACTAGGTCGAGATTGGCAAAGGCTTCCATTAGCGCCTCGCCCCGTCGGTTTGTCCTGACACTATTCCATTCAACTGACCAAGAATTAGAGTCCCCGGCCACGATGGTTGGTGACTTTCCTCGTACTTCAGCCACAATGTTGTCCTGCATCTCCTCGTATTCTCTCATGCTCGCGCTCGGTGGGGCATAGAAAGCTGTAGCTGTAGCTGTAGAAATTTATTTCTTTTATTTTTACATACACGTAGTTCTGCCGCCTCCTTTGGTCCTTACGTTCAAACGGGTATGTGCAGCAGGTCCATAGAGCTGCTGTCCTGCTTTCGTCCCCCACCCACCTTGCACTGCTGTGCAGTGTTTTATACTGCTCACTGATAAGGATTATATCTGCTTTTTGTTCTCTCGCCGTCTGTGTATATAAGTTTTGGGCGGCTTCACAGTGCATTCGATTTATTTGGATGCACTTCATTGTTTCGCTGTGATTGCTCGTACCGCGCTTTTGTAAGAAGCGCATCTAAAACTACCGGTAGGATGTTCGTTACCTGTTTTACTTTCTTGGGTTACATATGGCACACTTCCGTTTCGCTGTGCACCTTTTCGCAATGTGTCCTTTGTACTCCAGACATCTGTAGCACTGTGTCGGTGCTATGTGTGCGTTCAGCCTGCACCTGACCCATCCTACTCGCATGTACCCTACGGTAGTGACCTTATTTGCTTCATTCGCTGGGAGAGTGATAAGAGCCATTCGGGTTCCTCTTCCTGTCGTCTGTATGGATTTGATAGCACGATGTTCCCTGCCGATGGGAATTGCTCTGCTATCGCCTTGCAGATCTCTTCTGGTGTCGTACCCTCATATAGGTCGCGGCACTCTTTCGTTACTTGTTGGCACAGGGTTTTTACTTTTGCTTCATTTTGGAGGATTTCGATCATATCTTCCTTGTGTTTCTCGGTCTGCCCATCATTTTCCTCTTTAGCTCGATTAACACGTCACCCTCAGCTGTCCTTCGGATTTTGTTTACATTTTCGCCGAACTCCTTTAGCTCTGACTTCTCCTTCATCACTTTGAGAATGTTCACAAACGACATCTATCCCGTTTTCGTTATGACGATGGCCTCAGGCCTTACGGGTTTTTTTTTTCCGGGGTTGGCCCTTTTTGTCGTTTTCCACTCTTCGATCTTCTCTTTTATCGTCTTCTTTGTCCTGGTTTTTATTTTTGACTTTCGGTCGACTTCGACCTTTTTCCGCACCTTTTCTGTACTGCCTTCCATTCTTGTGCTCCAGGTGGCATAGTTTCCTTTTCCTCTTCCATTGTTGTTGGCCTCTTGTCATTTTTCGGGTCTGGCAGCTGGGCTTCTGTTTCGCGTGATCGCTTCGCATTCCTTCCTTCAACCAGTATAGGGCAGATATGCCTGCAGTGCCTGGATGATGTTGGTGAAAAACAAAATTTATTTTCTAGTTTCGAAAGTAGTATCGAGTGATCGATGCTGTCAAATGCTTTTGAGAAGTCCTGCAAACCTAATATCCCTATTTCATCGTAATCCAAAGCCTAGCGAAGATCACTAGTGAACAGCAGATTCTCAGCTATATTTGATACGAAAACGAGATTTCCATTACGACAATTTGTTATTAATACTCAGATAATATTGCATCTGATTGGAAAGCATATTTTCAAAAGCTTCTGACAGAAAACAAAGAGTTTCGAGGGTTGGGTTTTTTTGGGAACATGAATAATATTAGCAGCTTTCTATTGCTCTGAAAACTGAAAACTATATAATACAGAGATTGAAAGTATGACGTATGCACGAAAGAAGGTGGGGATGAAGTAATCACAAGAATCTATTCGATATAATCTGGTCTCTGGTCATCTGGTCCCGTAGCATTTGTTTTTACAGAAATAATTGCCTTTTTTTATATATATAAAAAGGAAACCCAAATCCCAGAGCACTCAAACCCTCCGGTCCATTGTACTACCATGCAGGAGCATTTCTTTGATGCAGTGTTTGGAAAAACGTTGATGTTATTCATTTTCCATTTTATACTCTGGTGGCTGCCGATTATATTATTATTGCTTAAATAACATCAAGTTCTTCAATGCATTCAAATGAGAAAGTTGCTGTCTCAGGGTGATTAGGGGAATCCTGATTGGAAATAGTCTCTACTAAAATCGGAAAAATTTGTAGCAAAAAAGAACTTATTTCGTTTGGACATATTGAGCACTTTGCGAATTTTTTTTTCTTGCTACTCCAAGTTTTTTTAAGTTTTTCCGCAACTCTCTAAAGTTAATTTTTGGATGAAGTTTACTATTGAGTATTAAAAGGTTAACTTCATTGCGGGATACGTAGTACTTCCTTTTGTTGAACTCATTAGACTTTCTTTTTAAAAAAACGGCTTTATTATTTACAGGCTAGATATTTTTAAGGAAATTTAAGGAAATATGTTTACAAAAGCTTCCAGCTTACGAGTGAGAGTGGTAGTCAGCTTCTATCTATGATACTACACTCATACAGCAGGACTGATTCGATGTTGGAGAGTAACAGTCGTAGCTTACTTAGATCTTGTAATGCAAGCATAACTTTCAATAAATTATTAGTTTATGTATTCCTGATTCTGCTGCACGAATCCACTGCGATTCCACCACGAGCACCCAGACCACAGTTCCTAGGTATAGAATATGGTCTACTTTCTCCACCGGCTGTTTGGCAATGTTGAGTTGAGTGTGGAAATTTGAAATGCTCAGGGCTATTGGTTTTGATGTATTTTTCCTTAGCCCCACTATCTCTGTCTCGCATTCCAGATTGATATGAAGATCAATTATTCTATGTGAAATCGGTTTCCTCCAGTTAGTGCTGCCCAAAATGCATAACTGATAACCACGAAGAACAACAGCGTTAAAAGTATGCATAAGCTACGTTAAGTTTTAATTTTCTTTTAGCTGAATTGAGAAAGGTGTAAGATCAGTATTGAATTCAATGCTTTATGTGCATAGGGTAGCTCTTTTAGCACTGCATAACTCGCATTTATTATATTAATTTAATATACAGAAAACAACTAGGTTTTCTAATGTATGATGACTGTGATAAAATAGTCTCCCCGTGCAGGGACGGGTTAAGAATATCACTGCAGCGCCCCCCCCAACAACCAGCGCTTGTCGTAAAAGGCGACTAAGGGGACAAATCAGATCTAGGCAATATAACACCCAAGTGAGCCTAGCGACACATATACTACCTTAAAACCCCTCCCACAAGTGTGCATGCGAGTCCGTGGGTTGACACGACTGGAGATCACCGGTGTCATAAAAGAAAGATCAAACAATACTAAAACAGGAGCATGCACGTGTCAAACAACAAACACCATCGCAATATGGTGCAAAAAATTGTATTGCAAAACTGTATCACTATGGTAATACTTGCAAAAAGGAAAGGCACTACCCCGCCAGGCACTACCACTGCTGTGCATGGTACTGATCCTGGACCGAGCAGAAATGTTCGGGTCAGAGCTATACGGATTCCTGGGGCTAGCAAAATAATGAAACAGTTTGGACGCAATTTGAGGGTCGCGAGTTGGAACGTTGGAAGCATGACCGGTCGAAGTTACGAGCTGGAAGAGATGATGAATAGAAGGCGGGTGGACATCTTATGTGTCCAAGAGACGAAATGGAAAAACACCGGGAATCGGGCGCGTTTCTTGGACGTTAGGACAAAAGATTACAAGATGTTCTACTACGGAACGGAAAAGTCTAAGAACGGAATCGGTATCATCCTTGCGGCAGAGCTACTTGGTAACGTCTTGAGCATTTCGAAGTCCAGCGACCGTTTGATGTCTCTCAAACTAGTAATACAAGGAGAGGTGTGGAATATTGTCAGTGCATATGCTCCCCACGATGGGTACAATCAGAGAGATAAAGATGCATTTTGGCTAGATTTCCACAATCTCCTTAAGAACATCCCAAAGGAAGAATTTCTATTTGTTGGAGGAGATTTGAATGGACATGTCGGGAAATCAAACGAAGACTATGAAGACTATGGAGGACTAGGATACGGCACCAGGAATCTTCCTGGTGAAAAAATCCTAAGCATGTGCAAATCACACGGTCTTATCGTGTTAAATACCATGTTCATCAAACAAAGCCGACACCTGATCACTTACAGCAGTGGTGGAGATGAAACTCAGATTGACTACCATTTGGTAGGCAGTTTCATGAAGCCCCGGGTAAAAGATTGCAAAGTGATCCTGGGAGAGGCAATCGCTCGGCAACACCGTCTCCTGCTAACAGAAATTTTTATGAAAACACCGAACAAAAGCAAACAAACAAGGGTCTCTGAGAAAATCAAGTGGTACAATCTGGACAAAGAAAAAGGCGAAGCTTTTGTTTTCGTAATGAAAAATTACCTCTCTCACACCATCAACGGAGCTGAGGATGAAGAGTGCAGAGCACAAAATATGTGGGATTCCCTACAGCGAACTTGCTTAAATAAGGCCAAATCACTGCTAGGAGCTTCAAAAGGCCACCATCAACACGCCAAAGAAACATGGTGGTGGAGTGATGAAGCTAAGATGCTGATAAATGAGAAGAAAGCGGCTTTCAAAGCTTGGTCAAAGTGCCCCTCTAATAATAATGACGAAAAAGCTCGCCTCGAAATGGAATACAGATGCTGCAAGAAAAAAGCGAAGAAGAAGTGCGCCCAGCTTCAAGCAGAGAGTACGGAGGGCCTGTATCGGGAGCTGGAGAAAATATTTTCCCCGGTTGCTGATGCAAACCAGGCTATCCAGGAGCTGCGAAGACACAATATGAACAAGAGCGCCACTATCTTCAAAATAGCCGCCCAAAGAAGGAACAATGCTCAGGAGATTCGTTCGCCAAAGTTCATTAGCAATGCTCATGGCCAGCTTCTTGTGGATGACGACAAAATTCTGCAGAGGTGGCGACAGTATTGTGAAGAGCTTTTAAATGAACAGTTTCCCCGACTATACTTTCCAAGAGCCACCCCTAACTGTGAAGAAATAGCCGACATTACAGTCGAAGAAGTTAGTGAGGCGGTCAAATACTCCAAAAAACGAAAAGCGGTTGGGCCAGACGAGATACCCTCTGAGTTCTGGAAAAAGATGAGAGACATCGGGTTCAGATGGCTCAGAATTCTTATCTCCAAATTCGTGAGAGGTGATCCAATGCCGAATCAATGGAGGGAAAGTTACCTTCTCCCTGTATACAAAGGGAAGGGTGATACGCGAAACTGTGATAACTACCGTTCGATCAAGCTGATGTCACACACCATGAAGATCGTTGAGCGGGTATTAGGTGGCCGACTGCGAAAAATAATACGGCTATCTAATGATCAGTGCGGGTTTGTCTCGGGTAAATCAACCACAGGTGTAATCCAAAGTATAAGGATCATAATGGAAAAACATCGTGATTCCTTAAGGGATTTGCATATTGTATTGGTTGACTTTGAAAAGGCATTCGACAGACAACCACGAGATCTGATATGGGTGGCGCTAAGACATCGAGGGGTTCCAGAAACCTATGTACAGATGATCATGGACATGTACGAAGGAGCAAAGACAAGAGTAAGATGCCCCGCTGGAGTAACCGAAGAGTTCCCAATCAAAGTCGGGGTGCACCAGGGAAGCGTTTTAAGTCCTTTGCTCTTTATTACAGTCCTTGATTATCTGCTTGAAGGTAAAGTGATGGACCCCAAGGTACATCAGTTATTCTTTGCTGACGATGGAGCCATCATAAGTGAGGGTCCTACACCCCTGCAACGAGCACTTGATGTGTGGGTGGACGTTTTGGAGGGAAATGGGTATCGCATTAGTTCAAAAAAGACAGAGTACTTGTGCTGCCCGTTCTCTGATCCACTCAGGCCTATTCCAGACATTTATTTGAATGGAACAGTGCTTCCCAAGTGCGAAAAGTTTAAATATCTGGGATCTATGATCAATAGCAAAGCAACTTGTGATGACGACATCAATCATCGTGTAAGCGTAGGGTGGATGAAGTGGCAAGAAAATTCCGCTATCTTCTGTGACAGAAAAATGCCCCCTAAGTTGAAAGGAAAGCTCTACACCGCAGTTGTACGTCCAGCGCTCACATACGGTTCACAATGTTGGACGATGTACAAAAAGTATGAGAGTAAATTAACGGCAGCTGAGATGAAGATGCTTCGCATGACAGCAGGAGTGACCAAGCTTGATCGAATAAGAAGTTCGAAGATCCGTGGAAGCTTTCACATCAAGGAAACCATCGTACACAAATTAGAGCGCGACCGGCTCAGCTGGTATTGCCACGTTCAAAGAAGAGATCATTTGAACCCTGTTAAAAAGGCAATATCTATGCACGTTCCAAAGACATAGCGATGTAGGAAAGGCAGGCCTATAAACGCGTGGATCAGACAAATGCGACGACATCGGCATTTCATTGGCCTCAGTAACCGAGTGATCCAAAATCGGCAGGCCTGCCGATATTTTCTGAGGTCAAATAGGCGAACCCCACAGGCGGATCAGTAGAAATGCAGTGAAGTGGGAGGGCTGTGATCCCTTGTTTTCGGATCATAGCGTCGCTGATAAAAGGAAGAAGAAGATGACTGTGATAAAATAGTTTCGCTTGAAAGTTAGTTTCAACAAACTAATTTTCTAAAGAGATCCCAAGAATATGACATCGGACCTATAATACTAAAAAAAGAGGTATCTTTTATACTCAAGTCTTTGGTAGACATGAATATCCTACATATTTACTACTTCTATTACAACCAAGCTCGAATACCTTACTTACAAATCTGCATATTTAAACCACAGCATGTTGCATTGTGCAACAAAAAACCATAAAAGCTTAACATTAAAAACAAAGTTTTAACACCATCGACATATTTCAAGCAAAGAAATAAAATGTATTTCAACAAATTATATTCAGTATCACATTATTAAGTGAAAGGAATGTTAAAGTTGCACAACTTTGTTATTGTTTCTTAAGATATTGGACTAGTTGTCGCAAAATTGTTGTTATAGGGTTCAGATGGAGCTGGACCAGTAACTAGACTACCAATAATGCTGCCGCCAAATAAACTGCTCAGATCAAAGTCATCACCACCGTGATCGTGTCCTAAAAATAAGTTTGTGTATTATCCTATCTTGTAGTTCGTTTTCAAAGCCTTCTTCGCATTCATCAGACTTACCACGACCTCCATTACGTCCGCCCCGTCTACTGTACTGTGAATTGGCAAAGCTACCAACAGATAGCAAAACAATTAAAATCAACGCTAAAGTGAGTTTCATTATATCAAATCTGCACAGAGAATTGGCAGATTAAAGAATTGTTTCCTCATTTTATAGTAAATTTTGTTATCTGCAAAATTGAAACCAAACGTTCAAATATTCGCACATCTTGTTTGATTTAAACTTGACTATAGTTTCAATTCTAATTGTTTTATAGGGTGTTGTGTTCAGTATTAATGTAAAAATCTTCAGGTTAGATATTTTAAGAAAATCGGCTCTACCATATTTTACAAACAAAATATAATACAGGGTTTGTTCAGTAAGTATCGTGACTAATTTTTTCCTGCTAATGGGAAGGGGTAAAGGGTGGTCTCTATGGATGGGATAGGGGGGTTAGATCTTACGCAGAGTGCTCGAAGGTCTTAGGGTTAGTATTAGCCGCGTGCGAAGAGAAATTTCCGATACTTGGATGCTCCATCGCGACAATGCGCCCAATCACAGGTTGCTGATTTCGCAGGAGGCACACACAGAGTGGCAACGCTGCCCCAACCACCCAGCAGCTCAGATTTGGCAGCACTCGACTTCGTTTCATTACCTCGGATCAAAACGAGGCTAAAGTAATATCATTTTGGGACGATTGAGGCGGTCCGAGCGGCTTCGATGGAGTGCCTGAACACCCTTGCGATTGCCGCCTTCCAGGGGACGTATGAAGAATGGAAAAAGCGCTGGCAACGTTGTATTAATGCGGGAAGGTTATATTTTAAAAAGTTCTAACGCACTGTACATAAATCTTCAATAAATCTATTTCTGTGACTGCAATCCCGATACTTATCGAACAAACCCTGAAGTTACGATACAATTTTTTTTGAATTAAGCATGGCTATGCTGGGTTAATGATAATAAAAAAAACTCCAAAATCGTTTGCTTTAAAATTTTAATTTTACTATTCATATATTTTGACTGTGTTTGGTCTTATTGTGAGTCCCCATCCGTTACCATTGTTATAGTGTTCTTCATGCTGACCATGGGTAATATCACAATTTTGGCTTAGAATTTTTGTGGAAAAATAAAACAAACATAAGGTCCAATGATGTGTAGTTTTCTGTGTTACTTATCCTTATATTTTCAGTATATCTTCTTATTTGACTAGAGTCTAAAATTTAGTATATATTATTTTCAAATTGCAAATAATCACCTATTTAATCAGTTGTGTTCTTAGCTTTACGCAAATTCGCAATAACTCGTATATAGCCAATTTTTTATGGTTAGCGGTATTGACGTCAGAGGCACAGTATCGTCAATATTTGAGTAGAAAACTTTTCTGATCAGATACGTGTGGTATGATAAAAACACTTTGTATTTCAAATGCGGCTCAGCGATCTGGTTTGAACAAAGCACCATGTTGATAACCGAGTATGCATATCTTTAAGCAAACTGAAACTATTTTTTTTTTAACTAGGTATTTGCATTAAACAGCAAAAATATTTTGTAAAAACTGAGCACGATTCTGTTTCGAAATTGGATAAAAAGCTACGAATATTAATATCTGTGCTCTATCGTTTGAGCATAGGTTCTAGTGTATTAGTACGATTTATGAAGATCAAATTTATTTCTCCAATAGTGAATACTGTTAAAATAGTTCGTGGTTATGGATTGGGGCCTTATTGAGGTTTGTGTGTACCGTTAAACAAAAAATGAAAAATGTATACTATTTCATAATCGCAGAAAGCCAAGCAAACCCTTCAGTGACGACGAGTTTGTAGAACCAACACACCACATCAGCACCTTCAATTTGCCACTTGATACGAGCAAAGGTCCAACAAAGTTGTAGTTCAATACCAGAAAAAATTTTCCGCAGTATCATAGGTGCCTGCATCTTGGAAAGTCATACCACACACCATTGTGTTAGTAAGAAACCCAATAATTTCATTCCTGGCTCAAACTGTGAACGGAGCCAGTCCTGAACAAGAGTAAAGTCGACTTTGGCATATTCATGAGAACTGAGTCGTATGATAAGTGTCGCGCAAGGCCATCAAACTATTTATATACTCAATGCTGATTTTACAAAAAAACCGCCTCGCCCAAGACGATGGATGGCTTTGATAGTATAGCCCATCATATAAGTATCATGAAGGGGTAAGTTCAACAGTGCGTCCAGAGCAGAGCCAGGCGTACGCCCGAAACCTTCCATTATTTAAAGAATATATTTAAAAGTGTGCGTGCAGATGATTTTTTATTTGTTTTTTTCAAAGAGATATAATAGCTTTTTACTCAGATATAAATTACTTTTCAGAGTTTATATTAAAGTTTGGGTTTTTTTTAAGAAGACGTCCTCAAAAAGTGGGCCTTGCATTTATAATGTATAAACGGTTTATAGTAAGACAATACCCACATATTTTTTTGCACTACTTTTCATGAAAAGAGTATTTTTCGAAAAGTGGGCTGACTTTCGACTTTTAGAAGCCCATATACTAATTTAGGATATACATTATATATAAGGGTTCATAAGATTGGTGCTAGTATCGAAACTTGTGGAATTCCGACAGACATATAGTACTATGTACCTTACTGCATCATCAATTTAGAAGTGTAGAAACTTTTTCTCGAAATAGCTTAACTATGGCACTATCATTGACTTAAGAGAATGCAGTATATGTCCCCAGTTTGTAGAGTTGAATGTATTTTTGACATCCAATGTTATAACGGCACCATATTATATATTACTTACACCTCTTCTCCATCATCTACCCCGAATAGCTTCTTTTAAGGTTGCAGTTACCGTCTCTAGCATAACATCTACGGTATGCATAGTACGAGCTTTTCTGAATCCATATTTTTGGTTTAAGAGCCCTCCGGCTTCATCAATTGCGACCTCCAGTTGGTTACAAATGATTCGTTCCAGTATTTTAGCCATGGTGTCCAGCAAACATATGGGATGATATGCCGAAAGCTCATCTAGTATTTTATTTCTTTTAGGCAGCAGCAAAGACGTTGCTTATTCCATTAGTTTGGGAAACGCCCTTCTCTCAGGGACTTTTTACCCAGCTTAACAAATAGTTTTGTATTAATTTGTATGGCTAGCTTAAGACCATCTAATCCGGGTACATTGCTATTGCTAAATCATCCATTGATGAAGCTCCATTTGCATGATAGGTGGGATTTGTTGTATTTCCTTGAGGTGGTTCCTTGCGCTTTGCTGGTGTTTGCGGTGGAAATAATACCGAAAATATTTTTCTGCGTAAAAACAGGGCATGAGGATGAGGATGCCCTTGTGCCCTTAAGTTTTGTCATGACTGTTTTATAGGCGCTACGTCAAGAATTTACATCTGTTGGTTCGCAGAGTTCTTTGAGGAATCTGTAGTTTCAAGTCCTAACGTGTATTGTTGTATTATAACTGCTGATCATGTTGAAGCTATCTCATGATTCAATCAGTGTACTGATGGCTCTCTCCAAACACGGGTCTTCGTCCAGTGTGTTTATTTCCCACCCCCTAATTCTGCTTGCTTCGTGGGCGCCGTGGCGTAAGTGGTTAGTGTGTCGCATCACTGCGCGTGAGGTTCCAAGTTCAAATCCCACAAAACACCAACCATTTTTTCATCCGAGAGTATTGTTGTCTCAAAAAAGCTTCTCAAACCAAATTGTCCTTCGGCACTAAACTGTATGTCCCTTCCATTCGTGTGAAAAATATAACGCACACAACATGAGTGGTTGCGAGCAGCTAGGCCCTGGCACTTAAAGAGCTGTTGCGCCAAATATTAATTATTAATTATTAATTCTGCTTCTTTGAGGTGAGTCCCTTGATTGCTTCACTCGATTGTTCCTTAAGCCGGACAGCCAGGTGGTCGCTGTGTGTATATTGATCACTGACTCTGCACTTACCGTCTCTCGCTAAGGAACCAGTCACAAAGGTGATGTCGACTTCCGAGCCTACGCCGTTTCTGCTAAATGCGTACTCGCTGCCCGCAGTAAGCAGCACTGCGCCTTGTAAAGAAATGGCTTCTACCAACGTCATGAATCGTCTATTGGTCATCGTGTGGCCCCAATCAGTGGCCCACGTGTTGAAGCTCCCATCCATAACTTTTCGGCTTCGTCTTCTAGCATCTTCCACGAACCATCATTTTTTAACTGTGGTATTTGAAAATGTATAATAACTATAAATTCCTCTTACCTTTGCTCACACAAAGCCTATTTCAGGTGTGGCCATAATTCTTTCAAAAGCGCAATAATCCACAGGCCCAAATGGCAGTTCTTTTTAAACCATCCGCTGCCCAAACTTTTCCTTCGAGATTATTATCGCATAGCAACATCTATCCTCCCCGTAAAAACAGCTTCTGTCCGGAGGTTATGTGCTGCTTACCCCCTTCGGGTATGGGTTATAATATATCCGAGGTAGGCATGCCTGTCGTAAGGGGCGATTAAAATCCACCCTCCGTATACCAAGCGTAGTGTATACACGAAAATGCAATGAACAAAACAAAATAATCGAAAACCGCAGCCCAGGTTCACTGGAAAATCCACCTTCTTCAGAGGTCGGCTCTACGGATTCTGGGGAGAGCCATTTATTGCACCTAATAAATCCCTTCTCAAAAAGTACAAGGGTATCTCGATCGGGACTCAGTGAAATTTAAAAGCATTGAGGAGGAAAACGACGTACTTCGTACCAAGCTTACCGAAATGGATCTCCTCTATCGTGAGGAAAGAGGTAGATTTACTCAGGCAAGAAACGAATGCCCTAAAAAACACGTATCTACAAAAAGAAAATACAGTTAGCCAACATCATTCTTGATGCCGTCAATATTATCAAGAAGGAGAAGCAACAGTCGGAGGGAGATCAGGAAAAATTGGTAAAGCGTGGACTTCCACTATTCATGCTTAGTTTTGATAAAGACGAAAATAGAGAAGTTATATAATATATGGTATTAGGTTAGGTTAGGTTAGGTTGGCTGTCCACAGCCAAGTGCAGAGAGAGTGCAGACACACTTAGACCAGTGAAGGTCCTTTGTGATACCATGGATCAACCCATTAGGCCACTCAGGGACTAACAAAACCAACCGGAGCTTTTGACAAAGCGATGGATGCTCATGACGTCCAGGGACGCCAGATCGCAGAGGTCGTCAAGGAAGGGGGACCCTAGATGGAGCAGTCTTTTATGCGACAGGGCCGGACATGTGCATAGGAGGTGAAGGATGGTTTCCTCCTCCTCCTCGTCCCTACAGCTCCTGCAGAAGTCTTAGAAGAGACCAAGTCTTCTGGCGTGTTGGCCTATAGGACAGTGTCCAGTAAGAACACCGACAACGCAGCTGATTTGTGTAGGCTTTAGCTTGATCAGATCGGCACTACTGTTTTGATCCAGCTTAGGCCAGATCTGTCTCGAAATGTGACACGTTGAGCCGTTTCCCCATCTGAGGTTGGTCTTGCTAATAGCGTTCAGCTTTAGTAGATACTTACATGTAGCGAGGGGCATACCTTGGGCTTGCCTTTCAGGCAAAATCCTTAGAGTGGTACCCTGTCTGGCGAGGTCGTCAGCCCTTCAGTTACCTGGAATGTCTCTATGGCCTGGCACCCAGCAAAGGTGAATGTTGAACTGCTCTGTCATCTCCATAATAGATAGACGACAGTTTAAGGCAGCCTTTGAAGTGAAGGAGAACGATTCCAGGGACTTGATTGCCGCTTGGCTGTCAGTGACAATGCTAATATCCCTGACAGATAATACATTACATTTCAGCCAGGACAGGGCTTCCTTAATCGCCATGATTTCCGCCTGGAAAACGCTACAATGATCAGGGAGGCGGAAAGAGATGTTCAGATTGAGCTGTTCGGAGAAAACACCACAACCCACCCCACCCTCCGTCTTAGATCCATCTGTAAAGAAGTGAACCGAACTACCATCGACAGGGGAGGTGGTGTCCCATACATCCCGGTTAGGGTATTAAGACTATTCTAAGCATTTCGGTCAAAATCGAACCTATACGTAAGAGCTCCAGATCGATCCCGCAATGTAAGCACTGTCAAGGCTTCAATCATACGCAGACTTACTGCCAGAAAGAACCGCGATGCGTACAAACTACAAATCAAAATATCCTGCGAACTGTAGAGATTGCGAAGTGGCGAAAGAGCTCCAAAAAAGGCGCCCGAATCCGAAACCAATTAAGAATAGACCCAAAGTAGATACGAAAAAAGCAGCGAAAGATAGAAAATCCGTCAATATTAACTTAATCGGGTAATGAAGAAACATCCAAACGTAGTAGAGAAAAGATGTCAGAAGCAAAATCTTCGAATATTGGCGTGCAGTCTTATGTTCAAGCGGCGATGACAGTTAATAGCACGTACATAACCAACAACTCACGGGAAAACGAAGCAAGAAACCATCCAAACGTAAAGCCTCCTGCTCAAGTTGCGACATTGGAAAACGGTGATAGAGGTAGTTCACAAGATCCTGTATCCCATGTTTTTTTCCTAATGCAAACAAAAAAAATAATTATCGAGAGACTAGTTGCACTGGAAAACAACATTCATAACACGCGCTCTTCAACCAGAATATGAAAGATACGCTTAAAATTCTTACATGGAACGCCAACGGGCTCATACAAAGACTCGACGAGCTAGAAATATTTATACGAGAAAAAAGATATTGATATACGGTATACTTACGTAGGTGGCGCTACAGTCTGGGGTGGACCTGGGTCTTAACCAACAAACCTCTCCAGCCAACACGGTTAAGAGCCAGCTGCCTCCAGTTGCGCACGCCAAGTTGGTTATTGATATATGCTTGGTATGTGAAGCTTATCTGACAAAACAATCAAATGTAAAGATAAGAGGTTATAGCGTGTATCACGCGACAGAGGCGGATCATCTCTGTTTATAAAAGAATGTATCGAATACTCAGCAAGTAAGCACGGTACGCGTTAGAAATAGACGTTTTGCTTTCAACATTTCGTCTATATAATGTCCACTGCGATGTAAACTTCAAGAAAGTGATTTCACAAACATCTTCAACTTCCTTAAACTCAATTTTATTATTGGTGGTAATTTCAACGCGAAACACCCCTTCTAGAGTTCAAGGTACACCTCTCAGAAAGGTAGAAAGCTTTATAATGCGGGTATGCATTACAGCTGTGATTTTCACTCGTAGTAATTAAAAGCGCGGACAACTTTACTAGTTATACATAATATATTTGTAATTCATTTAAGTATGACAATAAGAATATGATTAAGAATATTAATTGATGTGTGAAGGGCAAGCTTCGTTGAACGACTGCTGTCTGCTGTCCAAATTTTCATCGAATGACAACGGTCGCGGTCCAGTTGTACAGTAGGGAGATTCGGAGAGTGTGTCCTCTCTAATACTGTATACTACATTTCCTCCCCAACCAATTAAGAAACTAATGAGATAGCTGGAACCGAACAACTGGATTTCTTGTCCTGGTGGAACGTCTGAGTGTGGGCGTGCTGGCAGACGGTTCGGACTTGACTAACGGACTCTCGGGGGTGCTCTCTTGCGGAATTCCCAATGGTCTAGAAATATGTGGAGAACTGTTAGTATTACTTGATCGGATACTTGCCTGATCCAATGCGATTTGGATGAAACTATCATCGGTTGAAGACTCCTCAGTACTGGTATGACATTCTTTGCGTGTTCTTAGTTGATTTTGGTGTCGTCGCCAAGTTCCAAAAGGTGTTGACACTAGATACATCATACGTCCCATTTTCTTTAAAATTACTCCTGGAACCCACCCTGGGCCACGTGAATAGTTTTTGGCAAGATTTTTCTTCTGAATTCGTGGGAACATCAATGAAAGAGGAACCTTTGGCTGTCGTCCGTGCAGATTTTCCGCTGGAGATTTTCCAGAAGACGCGTTGGGAGTAGATCGGAAAGTGCTGAGAAGGTTCAGCAAGGCGAAGTCTCTGTTTTCTCCTCCAGCAATAGCTTTCTTTAAAGCTGTTTTAAACGTTCTGACAAAACGTTCTGCTTCCCCGTTGGAAGCAGGGTGAAACGGGGCAGAAGTCAAATGATTAATTCCATTTTGTTTACAAAATCCGGTAAATTCGGTGGATATGAACTGCCGCCCATTATCGGTGACAATCGTCTCGGGGAGTCCTTCGAGAGTAAATATGCCTTGAAGAGCAGCTATGGTGGCTTTTGATGTGATGGAGCTCATTTTGACTATAAACGGAAATTTGGAATACGCATCGACACATATCATCCACATCTCTCCCAAAAATTGACCTGCAAAGTCCACATGTAGTCGTTCCCAAGCGTGTGTAGGTGTAGGCCAAGCTGAAAAGTCTTTACGGGGACTGCTGCTTAACTGCTGACATTGTTTACATGTTGCGGCTCTTTCAGTAATACTCTTATCTAATGTGGGCCACCAGCAATATCTCCTGGAGAGCTGTTTCATCCGATTAATACCCCAGTGGCCACTATGCAGTAAGTCCATCACTTTGGCCTGCAATGCTGAAGGGATGACAACTCTAGCAGATTCCGTTTGAAGGAGGAGTACACTATTTTCTAAGCTTAATGAGAATCGACGGTCAAAGTATGGTTTCAGATACTGCTCTTCAACACTGAGTTTCTCCGGCCAGCCGTTGCGGACAAAACTTATAACCTTTTTTAGTGCGTGATCTAAGATTATATAGTGGGCAATTCGATCAGCATCTATTGGAAATTCATCTAATTCTTGTTGGAAATTAATTTGCAAGCATGAATGTTCACTACAATCGAATTGGTCATCTGGCCCCATTGGCAAACGTGACAATGACACGGCGTTTCCGTGCTGATTTGTTGGCTTGTAGCGCGATACTAAAGCGATAACCCATTAGGAATAGTGCCCAACGTTGCAGGCGCTGTGCTGCTAGTACCGGTAGGTTTTTGTGGGGATTAAATATTGCAACCAAAGGCTTGTGGTCTGTATACAAAATAAATCGACGACCGTATAGGTATTGGTTAAATTTTTGAATGCCATAAATAATAGCGAGGGCCTCTTTCTCTATTTGGCTATAACGTTTCTGATGGACGTTTAATGTCTTTGAAGCATGAGCTATCGCAATCTCAGAACCATCAAGATGTATGTGTGAAATTACGGCTCTAATGCCATGGGAAGAGGCGTCTGTGGCAAGGACGATGGGTAAATCATCATTAAAATATGATAGTAGTGTTGCGTCTACTAACTGGGTCTTTAAAGTTTGGAAAGCATGTTCTTGTTTATCCCCCCATACATACGGCACATTTTGTTGACGGAATCGATTCAGCGGTGCAGCTGTTTGCGATAATTTTTTTATAAATTTGTTGTAATAATTAATTTTCCCAAGGAAAGCCTGCAATTCCTTTATGTTGGAGGGTCTCGGTAGCTGTTTAATAGCACTAACATTTGCTTCAGATGGACTTATACCAGATGAACTAATGGAATGTCCTAAATAATTTATTCGAGGTTGGAGAAAGTAGCATTTACCTCTATTACACACTAAGCCATTTGCCAGAAGCCTTCGAAAAACTTCTCTCAGAGAATTTAGATGGTCCTCGATAGTGGCGCCTGTCACTACGATATCATCCAGGTAGTTAACACAATTAGGAATATCAGCAATTACCTGTTCTAACAACCGCTGGAAAATAGCAGGTGCGCTGGCAACTCCAAACGGCAAGCGTTGATATTGATAGAGTCCCTGTGGGGTATTGACGACCATGATTCTCTTCGACTCTTCGTCGAGTTCAACCTGCAAATAAGCATCAGAAAGGTCAATCTTAGAAAAATATCGCCCGCCTCGTAATTTGTGTATCAGTTCTTCCACTCTAGGTATTAGGTACTGGTCCACGTTGAGTTGCGAATTTACTGCCTTAAAGTCGCCACAGATTCTTACACGACCATCACGTTTTGGGACAACGAGAACTGGGGCTGCCCAGTCGCTAAATTTGATCGGTTTCCAAATGTTTGCTGTTACGAGTCGCTCAGCTTCCTGCTTAAATGCTTCACTTTGTGAGTATGGGATTGGCCTGGCTCTGAAAAATTTGGGGTGTGCGTCCGATTTTAAATGGAGGTGTGCTTTATATGGTATACAGCACCCTATAGCCTTCTCAAGTATGGAGCTAAACTCACTACAAAGATCATTTACTCTTCTCTCTGTCACCTCAGTTGCTACTAAATTAACCCCCTCCTGTTTTATGCTCAGTCCAAGTGTGTCCAGCCAATCAATACCAAGGATATTATTTGCAGCTCTCACCTTTGTTATAATAAGCGGTAACACCTTTTGCACTCCACAAAACTCCACCTTGACATACGCCTTTCCCAACACCGGTACGACAACATCACCATAAGCCTTTAGAACAAGATCTGCGGGTGCAATTTGTTT
Organism: Brachypalpus laphriformis; assembly: GCA_945910035.1. Lineage (NCBI taxonomy): Eukaryota > Metazoa > Arthropoda > Insecta > Diptera > Syrphidae > Brachypalpus > Brachypalpus laphriformis. The sequence continues at coordinate 207,547,717 of OX246753.1, forward strand.
GCAGTGTAACTTTTCGTATTCGTCCAAACCGATCATAGAACATGACGCCCCAGTGTCTACCTGAAATTTAATTGAACGATTATTCACTTTTATTTGAACCATTATCTTATTGCCTTCTCGGTGTGGTTGCATATGCAATTCATTAACCACATGTGGAGTTACTGCTCTGCACTTGTCTTCAATACCTACGGCATTGACATGCCCAATCGCAGTATTAGACATCGGTATACTGCTAATCGTATCAATGCTTTCTACTCTCTGTGCTGAGTTACCCGTAAATCTATTGCGAGAGCGCGATCTATTGTTCACTGTTGATTTCCCGTTGTTCCCCTTTGTTGCCATGCTCATACATACAGCTGAAATGTGTCCACCGCGATTACATTTGTAACACACTGCTTGCCGGAATTTGCAATTTTCCCTCTTGTGATTAATGCCACAACCTGAGCAAGATTTTATTGGTTGTGACTTCTTCCAGTTAGCCTTATGTGCTCCTGTGCTAATAGATCTACGTCGTGCATTTGCTTGTAGGTTATACACCTCTTTTTTTTTTTTTTTTTTTTTGGATTGCGCCAGGGATGAGTAATCTTCATAGATACTAATAGCCCGAGTGCTACTAGCATGCACGATTCGCAAACCTGAGTAATCGATTTCAGGAATACGCCTACGTACTAAACACACACCCTACACACTTCAACCACTCTCCCCGCGGGACTGCCGTTAGGTATTACTTCGCGGGGCTGGTTAGCAATTTATGCTATGCTTCTTGTGTCAGCTTCTTCCGCTGGTTCAGCTGCTCTTCTTAGCTCTTCTATTCTCCGCAGCTCTTTTTGTAGAGTTGTTACGAAGGAACATATTGCCATCCAATTCTCTTCCGACTGTAACATATGGTCGAGGAGTAGTGACGGACTTGGCAGAGTAATTCTCCATGCCGTGAAACGTGTGCAGTAAAACACTGCGTGCTCCGTATCTTCATCTTCACCTGGGCATTCCGGGCAGGATGGTGAGTTGTCATGTCCAAAACGGTGTAGATATTTGCGGTAGCCACCGTGGCCAGACAGGAACTGCGTTAGATGATAGTTGCAGTCTCCATGCTTTCGACTTATCCAGTCTTGGATTGTCGGTATAAGTTTATATGTCCATCTGCCTTTTGTTGTATTAGCCCAACGAGCTTGCCACATAGCTGCTGACGCTGCCCTTTCTTCGATTTTTATCACCTTGATACCAGTGGCGTCGTGATGACTCAATGCTCTTCTGTTATATATCCTCAGCATTTCATCTGCGAGAATATCGATGGGGATCATTCCAGCTATGACAAATGCAGCTTCGTCAGAGATGGTTCGAAAGCCGCTGATTGTCCGTAGCGCACAGAGTCTGTATGATGACGATAGTCTCCTTTTGGTCTCCTTCGTCCTCAGTGCATCCGCCCAGACTGGGGCGGCATACAACAGAACTGAGGTGATAACTCTAGAGAGTAGAATCCTTCTAGCGTATCCAGGTCCACCGATGTTAGGCATGATACGCGAGAGAGCTCCCTGCATATGCGATGCTTTTTTGGCAACAAAATCAACATGCGTTTTAAACCGTAGCTTGTTGTCCAGCATTACTCCAAGGTATTTAACCGCCTCCTTCGACCTGATGGTTTGGTTACCAACCTGAAAGTTGGCAAATTCGACGGTTTTCCGGCTGGTTATAAGAACAGCTTCTGTCTTATGGTCAGCTAGTTCTAGTCCGGCGGATATTAGCCAATCTTTTATCCGGGCAATTGCTTCATTTGTAGCTGATTCTACTGCATGGATCTGTTTAGCTACTGTCACGACTGCAATGTCGTCGGCGAATCCAATTATCGTTACTCCGCCAGGTAGAGTTAATCGTAGGACTCCGTCGTACATGATGTTCCACAATAGTGGCCCTAAAACCGATCCCTGTGGAACTCCCGCAGTTACGTCGTAGTATTTTACCCCATCATCGGTGTTGTACCTCAGCTTCCTGTTGTTGAAGTAGTTCGTCACTATCCGTAGCAGGTAATATGGCGTATCCATCCTGGCAAGTGACCTTCTAATAAACGACCAGTCCGCAGAGTTAAATGCGTTTTTAACGTCCAGCGTTACTACTGCACAATACTCCTTTGTGCCATAGAGCCATCTTTCGCCTTCGATGGCACCTTTGGCGATATCAACTACCGCTCTTATGGCATCAACAGTAGATCGTTCTCTTCTGAAACCAAATTGGTGATCTGAGAGGGCTCCTTTCTCTTCTGCTACTGCGAGTAATCTATTATAGATTATCTTCTCGAGGATCTTTCCCATGGTGTCCAATAGGCATATTGGACGATAGGATGATGGTTCCCCTGGAGGCTTCTTTCCTTTTGGCAGTAGGACAAAATGCTGCGTCTTCCATTTTTCGGGAAAGGTTCCTTCTTCAAGGCATTTCTGCATTGTTGATATGAAGAGGTCTGGTCTTTTTTTTACAGCTGCCTTTACTGCCTTATTCGGGATGCCGTCAGGTCCCGGCGCCTTGTTGTCACCTATCTTGCTGCATGCCCTTTGCAGCTCCTCGTGAGTAATTAAAGGAATATCTTCTGGATTGACTTCTCGTATAATATTGCACATAGTAGCAGGCCTTTGAGGGAAGAGGTGCTCTACTATGGATCTCAGCATTATCGGACATGTTATTTGAGGAGTCTTATAGCCCTTCAATTTCGTCATCGCCATTCTGTATGCCGAGCCCCATTACCAGGTTATACACCTCTGATGGTAATGCTGCGTGTGCAAATGATGACTTTTCGTTCTTTAATACACTTACTGTGTTTCTTGTTGCTTCAAATGATTCCGCAATCAAAGGCACTTCTTCTAATGATGGGTTCGTTTTCTGTAGAGCTGAGGAACGCACGGGATCGTGCGGCGTATTAATGACTATTGTGTCGCGTAGAAGCTCATCGACAAATTCCTTTTTACAGCTTTCGTTTGAACATACATACTTACAATTTCGAGCTAGCCCTCTTAGCTCTGCTACCCACTCTGCATAACTTTGACCATCGCCCATTTTAGCCTGAAGAAACTCATACCTCGCTGCCAGTATATGCAAGTTCCATTTGAAATGCTCCGTTAACTTTTCCGCTATGGTATCAAATGATTTGTCTCCCACGTCGCTACCGAATATATTCTGTATGAGATCAAATATATCGGTACCTACCCACGATAAAAAAAATGCCCTTTTTTTCTCCGTATCGCCGACACCGTATGCTGAAAAATGCTGTTCCAGTTGCTTCAAGTACGTGTCCCATTGATGCCTACTTTTCTCAAATGGATAGAATGGTGGTATAGCCGTTCCCCTGGCATTCTCTGATAGATTATTCGTACTTTTATTTTTGATCTGCCCTTCCATCCACGCTTTCTGATTGCCCACCAATTCCTCGAAAAACTGTTTCTGCTGGTCTAGCAGTTCCTTGAATAGGGTTGCATCCATCGCAAGACTGAGACGTGAAGAAGTGTATTTCAACTACCCACAAAAATCCACGCTTTCCGCGCTGCACAGCTGAAAAAAAAACTACTCAAATTAACAACCAAAATTGACCTCGTCGCCGAATGTAGTAATTAAAAGCGCGGACAACTTTACTTGTTATACATAATATATTTGTAATTCATTTAAGTATGACAATAAGAATATGATTAAGAATATTAATTGATATGTGAAGGGCAAGCTTCGCTGAACGACTGCTGTCTGCTGTCCAAATTTTCATCGAATGACAACGGTCGCGGTCCAGTTGTACAGTAGGGAGATTCGGAGAGTGTGTCTTCTCTAATACTGTATACTACAGGTAAACCAACAAATTGGCCGACTGATAGAAATAAGATACCAGACCTGATCGATTTCTTTGTTGTTAAAGGAATATCTGGCAACTGTATAGAAGCTGAAGAAAGCTCTGATCTCTCTTCTGATCATTCTCCACTCATTATGACGATAAGCGAAGCTCTGATTAAAAAAGTAGGACCGCCCAGATTAACCAGCGCGAAAACTAATTGGGATGGCTTCAAAATAGATATTGAAGCAAATACTGAGCTGAGCGTATCACTTAAAACGCCATATGAACTTAAAGTTGAAGTTGATCGCTCCGTCGAAATCTTACAGGATGCCGCGTGGAAGAATACTCCCAAGCTAAAGAAAACCCCGGCCAGTTGCATTCAAACTTATCCCCACAAAATAAAAGAGATGATTAAAGAGAAGAGAAAAGCGCGCAAAAAATGGCAACAAACTCGGGCTCCGCAACATAAAGCACATCTTAACCGTTTGTGTAATTCAGTAGAAAGATCTATTAAAGACCTTAAGAGTAATCAAATACAAACTTACCTAGAAAGTTTAACGACAGGGAAAGATTCTAATTACTCGCTTTGGAAGGCTATAAATGGTATTAAAAAACTTAAACTCAAGCATCACCAATTATTACGCCGTCTTCAAAGAACCAAACCTTTAGACTTGGCGCAATAAGTAACTGCGTCTAAACTGCGGAGCTAGCAGGAACTTCTAATGGGAAGGTACCTGCGAAACGTCCTTATTTCGTGAAGTAAAAACTACTTGATAAGTCGAATATTTAGTTGTAGTAAAAATAAAAACGTTTGTTTTGAAGGGAGGTTTTTAAGTGGGTAAGAATCCTACACTACTATGAGCAGGCGCTCATAGTGTCTTGTTGAAGATTTTCACCTACCCTCGAAAAAAAAAAAAAAAATGTGCAGCGGTTTAAGTTAAAGTGTAGCACTTTCACATACTTCTTGCTGATTTTCCTGGTACACTAAAAAAACAAATATTTGGCGCAACAGCTCTTTAAAATGCCAGGGCCTAGCTTCTCGCAACCACTCATGTTGTGTGCGTTATATTTTTCACACGAATGGAAGGGACCTACAGTTTAATGCCGAATCCGAACGGCGATTTGATAAGTTTTTTTCGTGACAACAATACTCTCGGATGTTTGTCAGACGCTCGCGAGAGGTGAGACCGTGAAAAAACTTTTTGGTATTTTCTGGGATTCGAACTTGGAACCTCATGCGTAGTGATCCGACACACTAACCACTTACTTCCTTGTACACTCTCCACAAGCGAATCGCCTTGGACCGTTACTGCAGTTCTTGGATACACGGCATGTCTGTTCAAACTTGACGCATTCACCAGTTATATCAACCAAGTTTTTACACGCCTTTACCAGATGGCCGAAGTGAAGACATCTAAAACGTCGTAGCTGCACAACTTTTCCCGTATTTGGCATGCTGTCCTTCTTCTTCTTCCTATATTGGCAAAGTTATGATCTAAACTCAAGGGATTATACCCTCTCACTTCAATGCATTTCTACTGATTCGCATGTGAGGCTTGTCATTAGAAAATATCGACAGGCCTCCGGACTTTTGATCACTTCGTTACTTACGCAAACCAAATTATGAAGTTCCTGCATTTGTGTGATCCACGAGTTTAGAGGCCTTCCCCTTTTCTTTCGCGATATCTGTGGAACGTTCATTGATATTGCCTCTTTAAAGGGGTTCATATGGTCTCTCCTTTGAACATGACATCTCAGCTGCCGTTACTTTACTCTGATCCGGTTTGTACATTGTCCAACATTGTGAACAGTCTATGAGTACTAGACCCGCAACTGCGGTGTAGGGCCTTCCTTTCAGCGTAGGAGGCATTTTCTGATCATAGAAAATAGCGAAGTTATCCCGCCACTTCATCCCCCTACGTTTACGTGATTATTGATGTCGTCATCATAGGTTGCTTCGCAATTGATCATAGATCCCAGATTTTTGAACTTTCTTTTCGCACTTGTGAAGCACTGTTTCATTCAAATAAATGTCTGTAATACGCCTGAGTGGATCAGAGTTTGGACAGCACAAGTACTCTGGAATGCGAAACCCATTTTTCTCCTAAATATTTACCTATGCGTTAACTGCTCATCGCAAGGTCGTATGATCATCACTTACGATAGCTCCGTTGTCAGCAAAGAATAGGTGGTGCGCTATTGGGTCTATCACTTTACTTTCAAGCAGATAGTCGAGGACTACCGTAAAGAGCAGTGGACTTAACACGCTTCCCTGGTGCATCCCGCCTTCGATTGGGAACTCTTCAGCTAGTCTAGCAGTGCATCTTACGTTTGTCTTTGCTCCTTGGAACATTACCATGATCATCTGTATATAGGTTTCTGGAGCCCCTGCTGAATGCTTTTTCTAAGTCAACCAATGCAATTTGCAAGTCCTTTAAGGAATCACCACGTTTTTCATTATGATCCTTCTACTTAAGATTGGATCTGTGGTTGATTTACTCGCGACAAACCCGTATTGATCATTATATACCCGTATTATTTTTCGCAATTGGCCATCTAATACTCGCTCACCGATCTCCGTGGTGTATGACATCAGTATTTTTATTCTTCTCATTGCCAAAACCTGCTAATAATTGTAGTTTGCGTCCATGCACACGCTTTCCATGGATTTAATAGATGTATCTGCATGCCCCACATCTCCTCGAACTGCTCGGTCAGGCCTTGGTAGTTTTGGCAGGACGGACATGAGTTAATCGACTCAGTTGGTACTGATTATTTATTTATGCATACGTATTAATTTTGTGGTGTCCATCTCCATTATTTCTCTGTTGAAAACTACGATTATGGACCCTATGAGATAGGGTAGACCAAAACTCCCCTCAACAAAGATGAGTAACAATATAAGTGAAACTTTAAACACAATTTCTCCACAATTTATGATTCACATAATAGCCCAATCAAAAATACATTCCTTTGAATAACAAAGACGCCAACTGTTCAAATTTCATCATTTAATGAATCATTGCCAAATATGCTGGCAAAATTATATATGAGGATCATTTGTCACCTCGAAGTTTCCCCTCAATTTTCCTCGGCAGCACTTTCAACACTATCCAAACAAAAGAAAGATTAATCCGTTCCCAATAATAAATCGAACAATAAATCAAACTCAAATCAAAGGAAATTATTGCGACATTCAACATTTTTTATTCAACAGATTAATCATTCAACCATACAGAGCGCGGCGTTAGGGAATCGAATCAACAAAAGCCAAAGCAGCAGCAGCAGCATCAACGGCTAAAAACAAAAGGAAACTGAACTCGGCATACACCTCTATTTCGACCACGCTGTGCCGTCGCTGTCGATATGCTAAGATCTCTTCTCAAGGCGGTCCGCCGCGCGCCGGTCGAACGACGATTATGATAAATGTCATCGTTCGATTAATTAAGTGGATTGCTGTATGTTTCTCTTAATTAAGCGAAAATTATTGAGCGAAATTTATCAATGTCATCGCCGGCCAAATTACAACGATTAATTTTCGATTTCATTTAGGGGTTTTCGATTTTGTTTGAATACCTAGCTATCGCTCGGGGTTTTTTCCATTCGCTACGAGAGGTTTTATTTTTTATCTCAAGGAAATGAATTAGATATTAATTGCAATTGGCTAAGCCCTAAGCGGGGCAAGCGAAATCGCGTGGACGGAAATAGATTTTTAATTAATTTCTCGAAGGGGAGAGCACTGGCTGGGTAGTCGTTGTCGTCGTGCGCTGTGGCAAAGTGTCGGATGGAAATTTACTACTTGACATGTGGAAACAGTTGTCCGGATGTGTACAGATGACATATCGAGGAAATGACAGTAAATTATATGTCATGTTTCTTGCGACAACGATTTATAGGGTTTGACTGAACAGGGACACATGAAGAAATTGAAATGATTGCTTGTGAGGTGTTTTACTTAGCGGGGCACTAATACTAATACATCAGCTAAACTGTTCGTAATGCCGATAGAACATAGCCCAATGAAAAGGAAGTGATTATATCTGCATCCATATACAGATACACGTTTTTAAAGTGACGAATAAGTACGTATAATGGAAATGAAAATTCAGTTTTCACGCCTAAGTTAGCAAGTAGAATATTCTGCAGTCATTTGTACTTTGTTATATGTTTTGTTTTACAGACCTCACTTTTATTTTGAGTCATGGAGATTCCAAAACACAAGTTTGTCAATAAATTTATATACCAATGCATAGTTAGACTAAGAACATTAAAACTATTAAGTAACTAGTGGACCAGTGCTCGCCTTGCTTCGCCCGTATTTTAGTTGACGTATATATATATTTGTTGAAATATAATTTCTAACTGAATACAATATAGAAAATGTGTAAACTCAATTATAACTTCCCCCGTGGCAAACCCGCTTTCAAAACACAATTTATTTTAAATTCATTAAAACATTCTAAAATATGGTCTACACATGCATATGCATGTACTGTACATAGCGTAGGTACGCTTATATTCCCAAGTCCCTTAATTGCATGAAGTTTTGACAGCACATGGATATCTTAATTAATCGAATTTACAATATCTTAGATTTGGCACTGATAATGTTTTTTTTTCAATTTTAACTCTAGAAAAGATCGCACACTGAAGATCAAAACATAATCATGGGATAGCGCGCCCTTATACTCACACACACATACTGTTGCAACGATAGCCACTGCTGCATGACTGCTGGCCGTGGTCTCCACTGAAGAAAAATTGTGGGCGATGATTTGATTAAATGTTTTTAGCATTCAGGACAGCGCAGAATGTTTTATACCTTAAATGAATCAGCGGCGAATTTACTAAATTCACCTTTTTTTTATTTTTTTAATTCGGAGAGCCAGTACTAAGCTACGGTTGTGGAATCAATATTTACAGATGGAAAATTCGATATCAGCCCCCTTTATGTCACTTAGACCTTGAATTTCGGAAAATCCCTTCTTATCTCGCATCTAGGCAAAATAAGGAATAATAGAGCAAAATTTCAAGTACCTACGTCTAGTAGTTTTCGAGAAACGGTGTTCACAACGAAAATCGACTTTGCTTTTATAGTATTTTAAGATAGGAATAACTTTGACAACTATTATTTAATATTTCACTCGATGTGACAAACAGGCAAATAGACAAACAAACTACAAACAAGTTCAGAAGCTTCTAAATAATGCAATCTTTTTTAAAATAAATTCTTGGTTTCAATGAGAACTAGTCTACTCTTTCATGGAGAAATAAATATTCACTTGTTGCCGGAGCAAGGGTAGGCTACTTTGGGGGAAAGGCTATATCATTTACCGCGCCCTCAATTTTGGCAACTCGGTAATGTTTTTATACCAAAGGGTAACACTTGGATAAGAGACCATGCACATAGCAAAAGATTTCCATTGGCAATATATTTATTTGAATCCAGAACTTGAACACACCTTTCGCACGTAAGAGACAGACTTATACCCGAAACACAGAGAGCATTGTCGAGTGAACGCGATAGCAGGTATGATCCACATGGCGACAAATCAACACCAGTAACAGCGCCCTTATGACCTTCCAGTCTTAAAACAACATCACATGGTCTTATGTTCCAGATTTTGATATCGGCGTCAGGACCACCATAATAATGTGTTCTCTTGCTTGGTTAAAGCAAGTCTTCGTATCACTGCAACGAAGACGTCGCGTCCCAAACGCGAACTATTGCCTCATCAACGTCAGAACATAAAATTCTGCTTGCACCATGTTCGCGCAATTAAACCTTAAAAACGGGCGGTTTTTATCCCATTGAGTGTGGAAAGTATATGCTTAAGACTTACAAAAATCACTCTAACAAATCCTCTCTCGGTACCCTTAAGGCTTTTCTCTGCTGGTCGGAATTCTATTTTTCAAAGTATTTTGTAATAGCTTGTTATCACAAAGTCCTCGAAAAAAGCATAGAAATCTACCCAAGTCTTAGAACTTATAACAATCAACAAGTAAAATCTGAGCAATGGTTAGATGTGTTACAAGTCTTTCGATGGAACCTCAAAAAAAGTATTATCCACACTATAGCCTTAAAGAAAATTTGCACATACAATTACGGACGGATTATTGTGGTATACAAAAATATGACAGAGCGGAAGGCTCTGAAGCATAAACAACTGAACTTCAAACAACTTCACCACATCTTTCTCTTTCTCTCTATCTATCCTTTTCAACGCCCGCACTGTGTAAAAACATGTTAAGGGTATTCATAACCCCTTGAATGCACACAAATTATATAAAAAACAATAAAATTACGAAGAAAACCTTTTACGGCCCTTTTGCTGAAACGAAACATAAATCTTGTTCATAGCTAAGTTCCACATAACTTTTAACTGATACATAAGTTTATTTAAGTTGCACATACAAATTTATGTTGAGCTTGGCAAAGGAGTAGTTTTCAAAAGACATCTTAGTTCACTTCAATCTACGCGAAATGTCAAATTTGAAATATTTTCGTGAATTGGAACATTTTTAAAATTGACACTGTGTTTTTTTGTAATTGGCGGCTTTTAATTGTATTGTATTATTGTGTTATTAAATTGTTTCCTTTTGTTTAAATAAATAAAATGTCGGAACAAAATAAGAAAAGAAAGCCCCAATTTTCATTAAATGAGAAGTCATGGCTTCTTTATTGCATTTATGAAGAAAAACATGTAATTGAAAATAAAAAAACCGATGCTGCTACGTGGAAAGGTAAGGAAAATGCTTGGCGCCGTATCGAACAAAATTTCAACAGCCAATCTGGAGTGTCATGTTATAGGAATAGCGAATCACTCAAAAGATTATATTTAAACTATAAAGCGGAAAAACATAAGGACGCTGCTCAAGAAAAATGTTCTAGTGTTCTAACTGCAGGTGGAAAGCCGTCCAAACCGACCGATGCAAATTTTGATTTCGCTATTTTTATCATGAACTCAAAAACTGTCCATGGGTTGGAGAACGAATTTGACAGTGACAATCAAGTTGAAGAACAGAGAGGAAATGTAACTTATAAGAGAATTTACTAAAGTTGACTACTTACATAAGGGCTCTACGGATTCTGGGGAGAGCCAGTTATTGCAACTAATAAATCCCTTCTTAAAAAGTGCAAGGGTATGTCGATCTCTTCCACCAAGATCGAATAACTCCGGGAAAAGAAGTCCACCGGAAGCGCCAGCGCGCGAAATTCAGGACTCAGCGAAGTACAAAAGTCTTGAGGAAGAAAATAAAACACTCCGAATCAAGCTTAACGAAATGGATCTACTCTATCAAAATCTTAAGAAAGAGATAGACTTATTAAAAGAAAAAAATAAGGTCCTAAAGAACACGCATATCCAGAGAGAACGCGAATGTACTCCAGCACGCTTAGCTAGTCTGGAATATCACATAGACGAAGAAGAGCCAGCACGCGAAACGAATCGGGTCCCAAAGAAAAGACCTAGTAAAAAACGGAGAGCCGGTTCATCGCCCGAAGTCGAGCCCGTGAAAGAAGAAAATCACAAAGAACCGCAAGAAAAGCAACTTCGAGCGCAATTTCGTCCACCCCCACCAACAAACATCGTCGGGATAACGGAATACAATAAGTTGCAAAGCCTCCTTAAAGGAATAATAACATCCAAGTATAAGGTTACATCTTTGAGGGATAATGCGTGGAAAATCAACGTCGACGACTACAATGACTACCGAGCTGTGTCCCAAAAGCTAAATACCGAAAAGATTCAGTGGTATAGTTTCGAAATCAAGTCAGAAAGGCCACATCGTGTCGTTGCAAGGGGACTCCACCCCTCATGCACCAAAGAAGAGGTTATGACTGACCTTCAAGCCAAAGGCTTTAAAATTCTTGATGCCGTTAATATCATCAAAAAGGAGAAGCAACAAACGGAAATAGATAAAGACGTCTTGGTAAGGCGTGGACTTCCGCTTTTTATGCTTGCCTTCGATAAGTCTGATAATATCGACGATATCAACCGAATTAGAGCTATACTAAATATCGTGGTCAAAATCGAGCCCATGCTTAGAAATTTGAGGATAATTCCGCAGTGCAAACGTTGCCAAGGATTTAACCATACACAAATGTACTGCAAAAAAGAACCGCGAAGTGTGAAATGCGCCGGAAATCACTTCTCCCAAGTCTTACGCTCAGGCCGCGGCATCTGAAAAACCAAAAAACGTTCAAATTTCGACGGACCCTGTCTCTCATGTTTTGTCAGTTATTCTCGAGAAATTTGAAGAACAAAGCAAAATAAATAAAATTATTCTCGATAGGCTGGTTAAGCTTGAAAATAATTCCCAGAAAACACGGACTTCAACTAGAATATGAATAACAAACGAATGTTAAAAATATGTACTTGGAATGCAAACGGACTTTTGCAAAAATTCGACGAATTGGAAATATTCATGCGTGAAAAAGATATTGATATTTCCTTGATTTCTGAAACCCACGTAAAAAAGGAATCGCATTTAAAAATAAAAGGCTATAATGATTACCACGCTTGTCACCCTTCGGGAAAAGCGAGAGGCGGATCATCCTTGTTTATTAAAGACTGCATCGAACAATCCGAAAACCTAAAGATAGAGCTTGAAACTTTGTAACTATGCACGATTCGAGTTAAAAATAGTCAGCATACTCTTATAATCTCATCTATCTACAGTCCACCGCGTTCCGCGCTTGAAAAATCGAATTTTACTAACTTGTTTGAATCGCTGAAACCTGGGGCTCAAGATACAGTTCGAAAAAAGGTAGAATGCTTTATGGGGCAGGTATGGAGTAGAGTTGTGATTTCCATTCGACGGGTAAACCAACTTACTAGCCAACTGATACTTCGAAAATACTTGACCTGATCGATTTTTTCCTTGTGAAAGGAATATCTACCAACCACATAAAAGTCAAAGAGAGCTTTGATCTGTCGTCTGATCATTCCTCGGTTATTTTAAGAATCAGCGAAAAACTAGTCTATAACCTAGAGCCAGCGAGATTAACTGGTCGAACAACTAACTGGGAAGGCTTTAGGAACGAAATTCAAGATAATGTTGAACTGAGCGTTCCACTTACGACACCCTATGGACTTAAGGTTCAAGTTGATCGCTTCGTTGAGATCGTACAGCTCGCCTCTTGGAATAATACGCCCAATCCAAGGAAACCGCCGGACAGATACGGTCTGCGATATCCTCCGGAAATAAAAGAATTGGTCAAGGGAAAAAGAAAAGCGCATAAAAAATGGAAACAGAGTCGTGCTCCGCAACATAAAGCACACTTGAATCGTCTGTGCAATTTGTTGAAGAAGACTATTAAGGATTTTAAGAATCATGCAATAGGCTCTTACCTTGAAAGTTTAATAGCGAAAAAAGATTCCAAAAGTCCCAAAGTCCGCGCGCCGCCAATTAAATTGAATCAAAATGAATGGGCGAGGGAAGATAAAGAAAAAGCGGACGTCTTTGCGGCCCACCTGGAAGAAACCTTTAAACCGTACGATGGTCAAATGGATTACGACAACCGCAATAGGCTGGATTTACCATCTGACGATTTGACGGTCACAAGTTCAACGCTTAGGGAACTCAAACATGAGATCGAGAATCTAAAACCTAAGAAATCTCCTGGTTATGATTTGATTACCGGAGAAATTCTCAAAGTTTTACCTAGAAAAGCATTGATTAAGCTTCTCCATATTGTAAATGCTGCACTTAGATTAAAACACGTGCCGAGCCAATGGAAAGTTGCGGAAGTAATAAGGTTTTAAAACCAGGAAAACCGCCAAATGAGATAAAATCGTGTAGACCAATTTCGCTTCTTCCAATCATATCGAAAATTTTCGAGAGGATATTATTAAGGCGTCTCCAACCGGTTATAGAAGAAAATAATCTTATCCCTGACCACCAGTTTGGGTTCAGAAGCAAACATTGGACGATTGACCAGGTGCATAGAATTACTGACGTAATCGAGAAAGCACTTGAAGAAAAAAAGATTTGCTCAAGCGTATTTCTTGACGTCTCGCAAGCCTTTGCCAAGGTGTGGCATGATGGCTTCAAGTGCAAGCTACGACAAGTTCTCCCAGTATGCTTATATGATATTTTAGAATCATATCTCGGGAATAGACTCTTTCGTGTTAGACATGGAGTCGAATACTCCGAGCTCAAAGAAATTTTGGCCGACGTACCGCGAGGAAGCGTTCTTGGGCCGCTTCTCTATTTGCTGTATACTCGTGATATACCGAACCGAAGATGGCACTATCCTTGCTACGTTTGCCGATGACACCGCTATCCTAGCAGTAGGTAAAACAATCGAAGAAACGACTGCAAAATTGCAAAACGCACTGAATAATGTAAATGAATGGACGAGGGACTGGTGGATTGCCCTCAACGAATCTAAATCTGTTCACGTGAATTTCACTTTTAAGAAAACTAATGACTTGTCAATTTTTCTAAACTCGGCCCGAATACCTTCGCAAGGCTGAAATGGAATTCGCACGTGAAAATGAAACGAAAAGAACTCGAAATCAAATATAGAGAAATGTACTGGTTACTCGGAAAACATTCCCAGCTCAGTACTGAGAACAAACTGCTTTTATACAAGCAAGTACTAAAGCCGGTGTGGACCTACGGTATACAACTTTGGGGTTGTACCAAGAAAACAAATGCAAATATTTTACAAGCCTTTCAAAATAAAGTGCTAAGAGGAATTTTCCAAGCACCGTGGTATAGTAGAAACGACGATATCCACAGGGATCTCGGAATTCCGACAATCGAAGCTGAAACTAGAAGCTTCGCGAAAAAGCATATAAACCGACTAATCGGACATGTCAACAATACAGTCCTACAAATTTTGGATGAGAGCAATTTATTGCGCCGACTACAAAGGACGAAACCTTTCGATTTGGCGAGATAATGATTAACCGCGTCTAGATTGCGAAATACGCAGGATCCTTCAGTGGAAAGTAACCTGCCAAACGTTTTTATTTCATGATAGAAAAATTGCTTGATAAGTTTATACTTAGTTGCGATATCTAACAAATTTATTTCGAAGGGTGGTGTTTTTTTAGCACGCGCTTGCTATTCCATAGTGACTATGGAAGATTTTTCACCTACCCTCGAAAGAAAAAAAAAAAAAAAAAGTATTCGCAAAATTAAAATTTAACTTGCCAAATTGCAGTATGATACTCTGAAAGAAGAATCAATTAAGAAAAGGCATCAGAGGAATATCTGAGCATGAGTTAAAGAGAAAGTCCATGGAACTGGACATTGAAATAAAAACCGAAGTTTTGAAAAAAATTAAAAAAGAAAACTGCACAGCAAAAGACGCTCAGAATGTCTGAAATGACATTGAAGTCTATTTCGATGAAATTAACCGACAATATCTTTTTTTAATATTCTTTGAATACACGTACCATCATACAAATATCCTACATAAGTACCTATATAAATTTAATAATTGTCAACTAGTTTTTTTAATCGTTATTTTTTAATTTTTATATTGTTTCAGAATGAATTAAAAACAATCGCTTCATGTTGAAAATAATGCATTTTATTTACCAATCATAAAAATGTTCACAATCATGTTAAAATTTGTTTATCAAATTCGTACGTTTTTGCATGTTTAAATTCGAAGAGATTCTTCTAGAATTGTTTTAATGGGAAGAACTTTCAACATCTATCTGTCCAGCGTTGATAACACGTTCTGGATCTTCATTACTTAACACGTTGACTGCCAACGTGCAAATTAAAAAAATATTAGCAAAGTGTGGTTTTTTGGGGAAAAGTGTGGTTTAGTTAATGTTTATAAGTGTTTCATAGTGGTGGGTCATGTGGCAGTCAACGTGTTAAGTAGTGAACAAAACGGTCACCGTAAGCCAAAATGATACGTCTTGGTTATAGAATCCCAAAAGCTTTTTCGGTTTCACCTCTAGAACAAATTTAAGACTGGTTATACAACCGCTCTGCAGTGATATGTGGAAGTGGTGTCATCCCTCCAAAATCAGCTATGCTTAGAAGATGGTTTCCCGTTGTAAAAAATCGCAAGGGGACCAAAAGTTGGTTAATAGGAGCGATAGAGTTGTTTCTGAAACGTAAATATACTCGTATATTTAATTTATATAGCTTTAAATCATACTTATCATTGCTGTAGCTGTTCAAATGACATTCTAATAAGCTTTCTATTTTCTCGAAAACAACAATTGTTATTTCGCTATATAACCAATTTTATTTGTTAAACAAAATCTTTTGTAAAAACAGAGCTCATCAAACGAAGAAAAATATTCATTTCTCTCATAAATTTGACGAGGAACTCCTAATTCTAAAATTTCAAGCAATTCCACGTCATCTTCAAACACATCCAGATTTTCGAAATCCATTTTTATTTAGTTCTTATGTTAATTTTGTTGTAATCACTTTATATTAGTTAACAAATAACACAAAAAATTACTATTAACGAATACGTCAATCACTTATGTCTTACTTAAATATTTTATGAGACACTTCTTCTTCCACATAAGTTATGTTCGGCTTAACGAAATTTAAGTTTAGGCTTGAGTTTGGTGCAAAGCGAGTGTAATTGGAGGAACAGGTGTACTTGAAAGAACTATACGAAACTCACAAGACTACACTGGAGGCACAATCTTTTACATGTCTGTACAACTACTCACTTATGCCGATGACATTGACATAGTCGGAAGAACTTAGCGGGCCGTCAATGGGGCATTTGTGAGTATTGAGATCAAGGCAGCAAAGATGGGTCTAGCGGTCAAAGAAAGCAAAACAAAATAGCTATAGTTTAGTTTAGTTAGTTAGTTAGACTTTTTATTAACTTCATATAATTTTCACGAACAGTATATACATAGGCGTTTATGGTTTGGCTTAAGGCCGTCTACCAGATTGACAATATGGTTGCTATTTCTGTTTAAAAATCGCCTTCCAAAATACGGGCTCTGTAGCGGATTGCAGCTGTAGCATAGTTGTACAAAACATCCCAACCATGACTTACTTACTTTACTTATGTCCTGTATCCCCTTGTGGGTCCTAGGGCCTCTACTACGCCTACGCGCCATCGGGTACGGTTTCTGGCAATGTGTCTGAGTTCTCCCCAACTTTTCCCTAACTGCCGTGCCTCCTTCTCGACTGTTCTGCGCCATGTTTTCCGCGGACCGCCAGGTCTTCTGCCATCCTGAGTTAGAGGGTTCCATTGCATAGCATGGTTCGCTATGGAGCTGTCACCCTTTCGGAACGTGTGACCAATCCACTGCCACTTCCGCCGTTGGATAGTTGTGCCTATTGGTTCCTGACCCGTTCTCTCGTAAAGGTGTTCGTTAGAGATACGATTGGGCCAGAAAATCCTTAAGATATTGCGCAGACACCTATTAACGAACGTTTGCAGCTTTCTGGTGATAGTAGTGGTCACTCTCCACGTGCTGCAACCATATAGCAGCACGGATTCAACGTTGGAGCGGAACAGTCTTATTTTGGTGCTCAAACTGATTGCATTGCTTCGCCATATTTTGGACAACATCCCGAACGCGGACTTTGCTTTGGCGATCCTGTTGGCTATATCCAGTTCGGTTCCACCATCGGTCGAGACAATACTCCCAAGATACTGGAAATCCTCTACTCTCTCTACCGGTTGTCCAGCAATGCATATTTGAGCCGATGAGTTAGTTCCAAGGCTGATGATTTTAGTTTTTGTCGTATTAATTTTCAGCCCGACGACACCTGCCTCCCTCTCCACATCTGCTGTCATTTGGTGGAGGTCCATAATTCTGTGGGAGAGTAAGCATACATCGTCTGCGTAGTCAAGATGCTTCAGTTGAGATGTAAGAGTCCATCGAATTCCTCCGTTTCCCGTCGACAAAGCTGCATGAAGCACATCGCTAATCACCAATAGGAATAATATTGGTGAAAGGATACAGCCTTGTCTTACCCCACTTTGGATCTCAAATTCCTCAGACAACCTTCCCCTGTGCAGAACGTGACATTTGGAGCCTTCATATGTAGCTTTGATAATAGCAATTAGTTTATCGGGAATGCCTCTCCTGCGTAAGGCACGCCAAATAAACTCCCTGTTGACACTATCGAACGCCTTCTCAAAATCGATGAACAGCAGGTGCAGTGGCGATCGATATTCAACACACTGTTCGATGATAATCCGCAGGGTGTTGATGTGGTCGGCACAGGAGGATCCAGAGCGGAAACCTGCTTGTTCGGCATCGAGTGTGTCTTCGAGATGTTGTTTGATTCGCTCAAGGATGATTTTAGCTATTATCTTAGCTACAGCAGGCAGCACGCAGATACCCCTCCAGTTTCCGCACTCCATTAAATTTCCTTTCTTAGGAAGCTTGACGATCATTCCCTTTTTCCACTCGTTAGGAAAGCTCTCAGCTTCCCAAGCTCTATCTATAAGTGGAAGCAGAAGCTCAGCCGATGTTGTTGGCGTTGCTCGTAAGAGCTCTGCTGGAATACCGTCAAGTCCTACCGCCTTGTTGGTTTTGAGTGCCTTGATCGCGGTAATGATCTCATCTTTACTGGGAGTCGTGGTGCGTATTCGGGAACTTCTCACCTCGGGCATCTCAGTCTGATTTGGGAGCATATCGCTAGCGAATACACGGTTCAAAACCGTAGCAAAATGCTCTTTCCATCTCTTGAGCTGGTCCTCATCCGAAATGAGCAAGGAGCCGTCTAGGCTTTTCACTAGGTATTGGCTGGAGCTGCGACCACCTGTCAGCTCTTTCGTGATTCTGTAGACAGTCCTGCTGTCGCACCTCCGTGCAGCTTCTTCTGCTTCTGTAGCCAGCGCGTTGATGTAGTTGCGCTTGTCACGTCGTACGCTACGCTGAACTTCTCTCATCTTCATGCGATATAGGGACTCTAGCTCGCTTCTCCCTGCTGCTGGGGTAGCTGCAACGCGAGCTTTTAGCTGTTTTCGTTCGTCAATCCGTCTCCAGGTATCCTCGGAAAGCCACGCCCTATGTCTTCCCTGCGATCGACCGACAATTCTTTCAGCACCAGATGTAAAAACATTTTTCACAGCACACCAATGGTCTTGGATGGTTGCGGGCATTGAGCTGCTGATTGCTTCCACACCTTGCGAAAAGTGCTCCCTTAATTGTTGGCGCACTGAGGGATCACTAAGTCTATCGATGTTGAACCTGGGCATTCTTGTGTTGTCGTGGGATCTTCGAACTGCAACAGTGCGTAGTTGGAGAGTAGCTATCATAAGATGGTGATCACGTACTATCCCCACATCTGCCCCTCGTCTGTTTCGGACGTCCAGGAGACTGCTTCTAAAGCGGCGGCTGATAGCAAAATGGTCAATTTGGTTGGAGGTTGCTTGCCTGTCATTGGAAACCCAGCTGACTTTGTGGCAGGTCTTGTGCTCAAACATGGTGCCACCTATCACAAGGCGGTTGGCATTGCAGAAATCCACAAACCTTTCGCCGTTGTCATTGCGGTTGCCTAGTCCATGCTTCCCGATTACATGCTTGAGCCCTTCGTTGTAGCTGCCTACCTTGGCATTCAAATCCCCCATCACTATGACAATGTCTCCATTTGGTGTTGTGTTGAAGACGGCGCTTAAGAGATTGTAGAAGCTCTCCTTTTCGTCCTCAGACGAACTATTCGTTGGGGCGTAACACTGTATGATGGTGACGCGTCGTACTCTAGTCCGGAATCTGGCCGTCAAAATCCTATCACCATGAGGCTGCCAGGAAATCAGGCCCTTGCGTGCTGTTGTTGTTAGCAGTAGTCCGACTCCATATTCCCGCGGACTTCCGGATGGTCTTCCAGAATAGAGTAGTACAGTGTTACGCGTTGGAGACTGGTACTCGCCCGCTTCTAACCATCTTACTTCACTTACCCCCAAAATGTCCAGTTTATATCGCATGAATTCCTTTTCCAGTTGGAGGAATCTGGCATTGTAAGGACCTTCTCTTCCCGAGTCGAGGAGCGTCTTTACATTCCAGAAACCTATCTTTGTCCGGGTACAATAGCCAAAAGTCGTCAACATGTGATCAGTCCTTATCCGAGGCATAGTGTCGGTTTCAGTAGCGAGCTGGTTTCAGTAACGCAGGTTGCTGGCCCACGTTACCTAGCCTAGAATCAAGGCCCTAGACAACCCGCACTTACAATTTTGGCCTATACGTATAAGGGTTTATACGTATAGTTGCCCGGGGACCACCACTAGGAGGTAAAGTAAGCACTTCATCACGAACTTGATTGTTGCGCTACTGGCCCAAGCCAAGTTTTGGGCAGTCAGTAGTTTCCCGATCAATCGCAATGCAGGTCCCCAACCATGACTTCCGTTCAGTACGTTGATCACCTGATCCAAGTCTAGCGAAATTACTCCGAAGTATCTCGCGCGAAATTCTCCTAAAATGGGACATCTTCCGATGAAATGGTAAACATCCTCCCTCTCTTTAAGGTTGCACAGGTCACATAAAATTGGCAGATCGGGTCGATGTGGAATAAAATAAAGACTTGTTAGTTCACCTCTAAGTTTGAATATTGTGCTTATCATATGCAGAGAGTAACGATTGAGGAAGTACGTTGAGTCGCTTTCAATGTGGTTAAAATTCAGCCTACTGTAGATCAGCCTATGTTGCGATGAATGTGCTTCAGCTACAAATCTCTCATACATGGAATTACCTGCATTTTTCAAAACATTTGTAAGCATAGGTTTTATCATTGAAAGTTGTATATCAGATGCAATATTTAAGCTCGCGCCATAATTTGCTGCCAACTCCTCCCACTTTTGAACCAAGTGCCCTCTTGTCGAAAGTATATGCTTCAGAACAATCCTGGGCAGTCTTCCATCATCCATCTCCACTACTTTAACAATATAATCTATATGCAGCTTTAGGGTATCTAAGAAGAGAGGAGGGACTCCAGTTTCTAGATGCAGCATATAGTTCGGTGTACATATTGGAAGTCGAAAGATTCGTTTCAAAAAGTACCTTAGAAATTTTTCAACTTCTTCAAAAAAGCAATAACCCCAAATTTGGGCTCTGTACAGCAGTATAGAGGCAGCAGTTGTACGAAATAGTATATTCTTCGCTGTGTGATCGATAAACTTATTGTCGACGCAACGTCCCCAAACTGATGAAATAGCTCTTTTAGCTGCTGCTAGCTGACATTCCAAGTGTTTTTTCATATTGAGGTTGGATGTAATTAGCACACCTAAATATTTATAGTCTTTCACTATTTCAACGTTTTTACCTCGATAGAACCACTTTTCGTTGCGAGAGTATCTTCCACCGCCATTTCTAAAAATCATCATCTTTGATTTTGATAAATTCACCGTCAAATTCCATTGCTTACAGTAGTTTTCAAGACGGTTCATAGTAAGCTGCATCCCTTCAACTGTCTCCGATAAAAACACATATCGTCCGCAAATTTTAGCGCCGGTATCCGCACACTACCAAGCTCGATCCCTCCTCCTACTTCTCCTACTATGTCGTTGATAAATATGATGAAGAGTAGCGTGCTTAGGATGCATCCTTGCTTAACTCCCATTTGTGTTCCAAATTCTTCCGATACATTCTCTCCATTCCATACGTACGCCACGTTGCTCTCATACATCGCTTTTAGCACATTTATCACTTTACTCGATAAACCAATTTTGTACAGCTTATAGAAAAGAGCTTCACGCGCTATGGAGTCAAAAGCTGCACGAAAGTCAACGAAGAAGACATATAGCTTTTTGCTACTTTGTTTAAAAAACTCTACAATGTTGGTGAGAGTAAAAATTTGATCCAGTGTTGAATAATGCTTTCTGAACCCCGCCTGGTATTCATTTAAAATTCGATTGTTTGCCATCCATTGTGTAAGCCTATTAAATATCAAAGCACTAAATAGTTTTGCCGAAGTATTCAAAAAAGAAATGCCTCTGTAGTTAGCTGGATTATCTAGTTCACCTTTTTTGTGCAATGGGAAAATTATCGCTCTTGTAAAGCTTTCTGGGACATTGGCTGTTTCAAAAATTTTATTGAATTCATTTGTGAGTGCAGTGAGAAATTCTGTGGAACTGTTCTTTTAGAATTCGAAAGGGATCCGATCGTCACCTGGGGCTTTCCTCGTTTTAGAGCAATCAACTGCGCGTTTCACATCCAAAAGAGTAAATGGTGAGTCTAAGAGCTCGTCTGTGAAGAAAGGGGCTGCATATTGCGGTAACGGAGAAAACTGTGGAGTGTTGAGTAAATTTTTGAAATACTCCCTCAGATCAGAAGCTTGTAAAGTCGACGAAATCAAGTTAGTTCTTCCAGTTACAATTCTAACCGCCTTCCAAAAGTCTGCTGAACACCTTGAAGTATTAAGAACTGCAATGACTTCCTGGCTAATTTTTTTCCTTTTTTCTATACAAAGACGCTTGAAATATTTATTTGCTTCTGCATAGAGTTCTTTGACATGGTCATTATTTTGCTTCCTTAGGCGCCATAGCAATGCAAATGATCGTTTCCTCGCCTTTAGACACTCGATATCGAACCACTTCTGTTAACTGGCTACAATACGCCTTGCATTGACGTTAGACGGTACAGATCTTTTTATAATTTGCGTTAGGACATCAATGTGTGGAGCTGAATTATGTTCCATCAGACTCAAAAGTTCCGTATTCAAATTACTTTGATAAGAGGCACGAAAACTGTTATTCCAAACCAACTTCGGAAGAAGAGCCAGCTGCCTTGAGTTAGACGTATCCCCTGCCTTCCAAATAGTGCACGAAATTTCCAACGGCATATGGTCGGAAAATGTTTGAACAGCTATTGAAAAATCGTTGACAATTGAGTTCCAATTACCGGACATAAAACAATAATCTATTACGGAGCACGATGTTCCACGGATGAACGTAAATTCACCATCTGAGTCACCGCTGCAGCTGCCATTTAAGATCTTACATTCGTACGCATCAGCAATTTCCATAATTTTGGAGCCTTTTCCATCGCAAAATTCATCTTTGGAACTCCGAGTTGCGTTTATAATTGTTGACGCAGGTCCACTTGCAAAATTATTTTGCGATAATCCTATTCTCGCGTTGAAATCACCAGCAAGAAGAAGGTCCGTCGAACCTAAGATCTGCAGCATATTGGAGAGTTTATCGTAATCTCGCATCCAGTGAGTGCAGTTCAAATAAACAGGTACTATGCAAAAAGTTCCGCCATTGATCCTTACATCGACAACACAGGTTCCTTCCACCATCTTAAAATGTATGTCCACCTCTTTAAGGGATTTACGATAACCCATAAGTTCACCACCGCTTCCTCTTCCAAAGACATTAGTTTTAACTGCTGGAATCCATTTCGTTTCGAAGTCCAGAAAAATACTCTTAAACCTAATTTCTTCACTGACTAAAACATGTGTTTCATAAAGCATAAATATATCAAATTTTTTAATATAATTAAAAAAATCCGAAAAAAATAACTTGTTTTTCAGACCTGCAACATTATAACTTAATATTTTAAATGACAATACTTTATGGTTTTTAATTTCTTTTATACTATAATTTTCATTTTCATTGCTTAATGTTTTTCTATTTTCTATTATATTTCGGCAAACGGCATTACTATTAAATATAAGGCTGCGGCGCCAAAAACGAAGAACTGCTACTTGTGTTTCCACCCAATGCATTTCCGCCTTCGGCAAATTCGCTTCTGACAGTTGCAGCTGCCACTATAGAACTGACATCAACCAGCTGTTGGAGAAGTGTCATCCCACATTCACTGACATAACCCTCACATCGGAGGATGTTATTATTGTCGAAATAAAATGTTTTGTTTCCAATTTTCAGCTTTTGTCCATTCACTACGACTTTCGTGTTCTTATTTTTGTTCTCAATGTCTATTTTTAGCTTTAGCATGCGTTTTCTTCGATTGTGCGAAGCTTCAGTGTAGTCTCTGTGAATAGTTACCTTGGTGCTTCTAAGTGTTGTTGTGTTGTTTAGTACGCGTACAACGTCATCCTTCTTTTGCAATTTTACAACGATATTTGCAATGTTGTTGTTTGGCCTCATGGCGCGAACGTCGCATATTAGTGATGAGTCGTCGCTTCCCAGCAGTTGCAGACACAGACTTTTCGCCCTCTCCTCCGAGTTGACTCCGGTCTCCTCAGGCATATGCACTACAAGATTGCTTTCTAACGCCTTTCTCTCCAACATCTCCACTTTGCGTTCCAATGAAGAATAAGAAGCTTCCATCACCTGCAGTTTGTGACGTAGTGTTGTGTTGTCTTTTTGTAGTGCTTGGATTTGGACGAATACTCCTTCTACATCAGCTTTAGTTGCAACGTTGCTGAGTTTATCGTCGAGTAAAGCTGTCATAGAACCCTCAATAAGGGACTTTAGATCCCAAATTGACATATTTCCCACTGCATTTTTTTTTGAAGTGGCAGGTGCAGCATTGTTCGCCTCTGGTGACGTTTCGACGATACGCCGCTTGCTGCCGTTCGCTTGCGAATTGTTGTTGGTATTCTTCGGCGGTGTTCTCCGTATTCCACCAACCATTGTTCTCCAAGTTGGTTGCAGGACTTAAAGAAGTGGGTACTTAACAAATAAGTTGACTCACCAGGAAATCTTAGCAGGTATTGAGGGAGTGTTTTTGCTCTACACTTTGCACTACTTTTTGAGTAGATTTTTAACTTTGAATATAAAAAATATCAATTTATTTGGACGAGCGATTTTACTTGCGTATAAGCCGTCAAATGTCCGCGTTGCCAATCTCCACAAAAATAGCTATATGATATCTACAAAAAAGGACACCCAACATCGGCGTCTTGGACAGAATGTCACAATAGACAGATATAAATTTGAGGTAGTAGAGATTTTGGCTACTTAGGCTCTATGGTGAGCTCCTCTATGGAAGATCAAACGAAGAATTACTCTTGCCAATTGTTATTTTTATGGGCTAAGAAGGCAATTGAGTAACAAAGCCCTATCGCGAAATACTTTCATAGGTACCTAACTCTGTATAAGATACTTATCATCGCAGTCCTGCTGTATGGCACAGAGGCATGGACTTTGTCAAAACCGGATGAAGATGCCTTTGGTTACTTTGAGAGAAAAGTTCTTTGAGTGATCTTTGGTCCCGTCTGCATATACGGTGAATGGAGGAGAATGTACAATGCCGAACCATGCGGCATATATAATGGTATCGACTTAGCCAGAAGAGTAGCTACACATACAGAAACTAAAAGGGCTGGGTTATGTGAGCGGGGGGAGCCCGGAAAATCTTCAATTCCACTCCGAAAGGACGGCGCAGTAGAGGACGACGTCGCGGTACGTGGCGCAAACAAGTGGGGGAAGATATCAACCAACATGTCGTGCGCATTTGGAGATAGCTGGCTCATAACCGGGCTGGCTGGAGAGGTTTGTTGGTTGAATTTTTATTTTTTTTTTAATAAAAAAAGGAACCCAAATCCAGAGCTTTCAGACTCTCCGGTCCATTACCAGGCAGGAACCTTTCTTTGGTGCAGTGGTTGGAAAAACTTCGATGTACCTAATTCGTTGTCTTTTATACTCGGGTGGCTGCTGATTGCTGTTCGCCGCTGGGGCTTGAACCTGCACAAATTAGTTAACGACACTGCACCATTGCCACCCCTTGGTTGAAGGATAGGTCCACTCGGTGAACTGTAGCACCACCTAAGGAAGTAAGTAAATAAAGTACTTGCTGTTAATAACCAAAAAAAACCAAATGGCATTTGTTTCGTGACTGCAGAAAACAAAAAACACTCAGATCAACTCATCGTCCACGAGCAGAGATTTACCAAGCTTATTAAATGCTTCTACAGGCTCACCATTTAGTGCTGGTGTTGGTAGCTAGAGACAAACTGTTTGCAAAATACCAACACAAGCATACACAAAATAATAACACAAAAATGAGAATTCAAGCCCTTAACCTCGTACGAGTATAATATTATTCCAAAGAACTTTTTTTAAGTTTAGTTTTGCTTACGCGAAAGTCAACGAGACTAAAGTTGAAATTGTGTGCATTACTCATGTGGCTAATCGGGTTATGCATTCCATGATACGTCCGTCGTATGATGCAATAACTCCAAATTGCGTTGGTTGAATGATCCCGTAAGATAATTAAATCCAATTAAGGACATCAGATCAGGTGCATGTATGCCTTCCGCTCCTATCGCTGTACAAAAAACATATCGTTATATAAAACTTATATTTTTATGGGTTTTGTGTGGTGCATACAAGGGGAAGGTTAATGGGTCTTCCCAGGGGGGTCCTTTTAAGACAATTCGAATAAAATTTGGTTGAATAGCCTCGATCCGAATTATACAGGGTGTGCTTTTTTGTTCCAGGTTGATGTTGTTGGACCGCCATTTTGGTTTGGCATTTACCAGATCGCATTTGATGGTCGTGAAAAGCACTCGATAGCAATATATCTGTGGCAATAAGTTGTTGTAGCTTAAGTCGACTTAAGTCAAAATTTAATTAATTACAGAAAAATGTTCCCATTATTGGGAAGTGTATTTTTTTCGCAATTTTTTAGCTGCATATCTGTAAAGACTGCCGAATTACGGCTGTCAGAATAGTGGTGCAATTCAAATATATCATACGATTTTCACATGAGCGACAAATTTAAATGCCTGTCCTGAAAAATCGTACAAATGGACTTAAGCTACTTCAAATTATTTCCACAAATATTTTGAAGCAACACGTAAAAGTTCATAAATAATTTTCAATAATCATGTTCAATTGTGAAAGCACGATGGGATTTACGTAATTTTTTTAGTTTAAATTATGTTCATAGCAAGTTTACCATTCAGCGTTTATTAAGTAACTTTAAAACTCAATAAACACTGACACATCAGCCTGGAAAACGCCCTGTATGAGTGTCATTGAAGGGTGTGTATACTTGTGACATCATCATTGACAGATGAGAGAGCTCAGAAGTAGGTCATTCTTGACCCAGCATATGGTAAAACTTTTAATGTTAGATTGTAGAGGATTACGGCCATTCTGTTTGTGTATAGTACGTATACAACCGAGGATTTTCACGTTATCAGCTTAGACCAGAATGTCACTATAATTTATTTATTACGTAACATCATTAAACATTTTTTTTTTAGGGTAAAAATCGTTTATGGATACTTGTATTTGTTTTTTTTTTTTCTGTTTGTTTATTTATCCACTTATACACTATTACATATTTTATTGTTTAAATAAACTAAAAACTACAGCAATAATTATAACTAAAAGTATCTGACCTGAAGAGTTCTTAATACTTACAATATGATTTATAAATACTTAGTATATTTGCATTATTTTTTATTTTATTTTAATTCTTTTTTTAATGCGTATTTTTATATTTTTGCTTTAAGGGGAAATGTGGAAAAACCTTGTACAAATCTTTATTATTTTTATTCAACTAAACTAGAGGGTAAAACAAATAAAACTAACTTATCCTATGTTAAACCTAACCTAACCTAACTTAGCCTAACTTAACTTACAGCAGAACTGGGCCCTGATATGCGATCTTCAGCTCGTCTTACAAAGGACCAGCGAATGACAAATGTCATTCTCCTTTTTACCGGCGGAACAAGAATCACATACCAGGGCCCAGTCCTACTTAACCTACACATTAGCTTCAACCCAGTCGATCCACCAGCATTTCTCCCGATTAAACCGGTCGGTGTTAGTTATATCCCTTTCAGGTATGCTTACGCAGCATCTTAGGACGGCATTTCGATCACCCGAGTCAATAGGGCTATTGGGAATACGTTTATCTGTTGCCCTTCTAGCAACATGATAGATAATTGGCACGTTCGTCGAGTCCGATAAATAGCCGTGTGCATCCAGATGCAAGAATGCCTCAGGTGGTATATATCCACTCTCCACAGCATTTCTGAAATACCCAGGGTTAGGCTAAAATAGGCCCGACACAAGTTCGTTCTCTGTAACGTTTGCTGACCATGCGAAATGATTCCTCACAAGATCCAAGATGAAATTGTCAATTCTGGATATCCCAGAAGCATCCAATAGCCTTTTGTTGGAGACGTAATGCCGAAAGTCGGAATGTGCGCTTCTGTACATCCGCATACATGCTCGAATGCACTTTCTCTCGAATAATCGGAGCTTTTCCATATACGATGGTCTTATGTTCCACCATACTGGACTCGCATAAGTCAGGATTGGACGAACGAAGGCTTGGTAACATATGACCTTCACATCGGATCTCAGATCTTTGGAATAAAAAAGGCGTTTGAGAGACATAAATACCGCCCTCGCCTTTTTTAACTGTGTATTTATGTGTTCATTATAGTACAAGAATTTGTCCAAATGGACACCTAGATAGCTCGCAGTAGTCTTTGATTCGATGCGAAGACCATTAGAACTCGTATACTTGTATTTCGTGCTACGAGTTATGCCTGCCTCGATGATCCTGCATAGTAATGTGTTCAAAAGAAGCCCTCCTATTTCTCTGTCCTCTTGTTCCCCTGCGCACCGCCAGTCAAGGCATTCCTTCGCAGGGGCAGGTCTGACATTTCGTCACTTCCTGCTTTAGTTGCTAGAGTTGGCAGAATCTTAATTTCTTGCGTTTCTCGTTGATTACTTCGTTTGAAGTCTCCGTCTCCCAGCTCTCGCTCCTTGCCAACGTAAATGATATCGAAATTCTTGGAGTCACTTGGCCACCAATTCCACTTTCAGGGATGTTCCTAGCCCTTGTGTAATTTTAGCATTCCATTAGTGCATGCTCTGTGTTCTGCATTTTTCCTTCACAGTGCTGGTAGAATGAGTCACCCAGGTGCTTGTACATGTGGAGGTACTCCCAGAAGCATACATGTCCCGATAGATATTGTGTTAGGTAGTAGTTTACCTCCCCGTGCTTTCTGCTTATCCATTCATCAACTTCGGGGATCAATTTTCCATCGCCCTTTGATTGTGATGTTCCACCTACTTGCCATTCTGCTTTTATAGCTTCTACCGTCGTTGTTCTGTCATCGTGCTCGTTTTCACGTAGTGCCGCGGTCCTTTTCGCGTCTAGATCGATAGGCATTTGGCCTGATATTCCACTTATCGCATCCGCTGGCAAAGTCTTAAAGGCACACTTTAAGATGCGATTCTAAGCGCCGAGTTTGTCGTTCTAATGTATGGCTTACGATGCGTCGCTGATGTCCATATTGGGGCTGTATACAGAAGTGTTGACTTGCTCACCTTGGTATTCGACATTATTCTGCATAGTGCCCCTACTACTCTAGAGGCATTTTTGCCTGCGTACGTTAGGTGATCCCTGGAGCTGAGTCTGTGGCCTAGCAACACTCCCAGATTCTTGACGTATGACTTTGACTCGATGATTTGCTAACCGATCTGTACGGTAAGGTGTTCCACTTACTTACCCCTGCTTCCATCCTCACTGATTTGGTCTTGTGGTCACCCAGCTCTAGACCTGATGTCTGTAACCATAGCTTCACGTGATCGTTTGATTGCAGTTTTGCGTAACTTCCTCTTATGTTTTGGCCACTACTACTCGTACAACTGCGATATCGTCGGCATAACCGATGATGTCTACTCAATTCGGCTTTTATCTTCTTAGAATGCCATGGTACATGATGTTCCATAGAATTGGTCCCAGGACCAACCCTTGTGGAACTCCTCCTGTAATCTTGTACTTCTTTGGACCCTCTGCCGTGTCATAGTAAAGAATTCTGTCATTATTAATCGGCAGAATAAATGGGATTGGGCCTAAGTCAGCTATGAAGGAACTGGAAAGTTTATGTTTTTGAAGACATTTAAGGAAATACACGTATATTGCCGCTTTTTGATGGAAAGGACTGTAGATCCTTGTTCCAAGTAACAATTTCTAAAACATAATTGGCCAAACAAATCGAATCGGGATAGCATTAAAAACCACAAATCAATTATCAAGATTCTAATTATGTATGGTAAAGTTATGTGAATAATGTAAAATACTTTAAAGATTTTTTTAATTAATGTCTAGATGGAGGAAAATTCGTGCCTACAAAATAAAAAATAAAAACCGAAATTTGCAGAAGCTACAGACGCTATACCTCCCACTAGAATCCAATCTCCTATCTTAAGACATCCCTCTGACATCTTGACAAGGTTACCAGTTCACCAAAACAAGAAACACCTGACCCCAGTGTCATGTCAGGCAAAATAAATGTCCACCCACCGCGTCAGGCCCCAAATGGTGTATTAAATGATATGATCTGTTGCTTCATGTTGGCCTCTTTTCATCTACCGCCAACATCGCCCATCGCAGACACGAAACCACTATCAAAGACCCACCCCACTCGTTTAGTGTGTGGTGTGTGTGTCTCGCAGAACAACCAGACAAGGCATTTCACTGGACAGCTTTGAACTCACCCTCTTGTGTGAGGGTGGGCGTCCATATACAGTTATACTTTCGTTCTTAAATCAAAAATGGCGGATGCCAGCCAGAGAGAACGAACATATTTTACACAGATTCACAGTACTCTTTTGACACACAAATACACTAAATGAATGGAATTGAAAGAGAAATGTAGAGAGAACTGCATAAGAAATACGCGCAACAACTCACGTTTGAAGAGAGAACCAGTTTTGGTGGTAGAAATGTATTTTGTAAACATGAGCGGTATACGGAATTAAACAGCTGATTTCATTGTAGCGGTATGTGTGCGAAATGGGGGAAAAATAGAGTTGAAAGAGAGAGAGTACAAAACCACTTAACAAGTTGTTTTGGTTTGTATCATTGAGTCAGTGTTTCTTGACAGCATTGCTTGGTCAAAATGGTACTTTAGTAGTACATGATGATAAGAGTGTATTAAAGGCGTGTTGGAATTTTAAATTACTGCTTAGACAGCGTTTTACGAGGTTGTCGAAATAATTGTGAATTACTTTCACGCAACTTCCAACAGAACTATCCGCTAGACATTGAACGAACCTTTATTGGAGTTAACGTGAAGCCTATTACACAAGCTCTAGACTGCTTAAAGATTTCGAAATAGTTTACTTCTTGGCTGAGTTATATGCGTCCCGAGGACGAGCTATATCTGCTACATAGGAACTATGAGGTTACCAAATATGTATTTACATGCTTCGTAATGTGTTCTTTTGCGGTACTATTCACGAACGAAACTAGGGCATTTTCGAATTCCAAAGTCCAAGAGCCGCAAAACAATGCACACAGTTGAAAAATTCTTCCTCAAAGTCTCAGGCACATGTACTAAAGCTAGTTTCGGCAAAGAGTTGATAAAGCCAATTTTAATGTTCTACCTTCGTCAAACCAAATTAAGGTTTCTACAATATCCAAACGTTTTATTTCCGTAAATGTCTGTTAAAAAAATATACAAAAATCCAATCTTGGCAATTGAACTAGATTCATGCCTCATAAAAACCTTAACCTGGAACTTTGTGGATTATTACATATCGGTAACTACAGACAGAAGGAGGTGACATTAAATCGCAGCATTAGATTGGAGTAAAAAGAGTATTTACTGTGCACTGAAAATGTTCGAGCTGAAGTGTTTGTCATACACAGGGGCATTGCACCTTGGTCACTCCAAATAGGATTCACAATGGAATACACTCGCGGAACTATCAAAACTATGATAAGGAATGTCCTTGCTTTCCCAAGAAAGGAAGTGTTTTTTTTTTAACAAAAAATGTACATGAAAGTGACTTTTGATTTCTATTATAAATTGGGTTTGAGCTGGAATTTAAAGTCTATGCTGACAATTTGAAATTAGAATGCTCCAAGTCCTTGCTCTAAATAGCACATTTCGTATGAGATGTCCTTGTTAATTTTTCCGTAGCTCAGAGCAGCGATCGAAAGAAAAATCTCCACTAAACTTAAGGAGCTTATACAGTTCTGTCACGCTAACTTGCATTTTATATAGCACTGCAGCATCACAGGCGAAGCTCTGCAAATCATTTAACTCCGCTTAACTTCTTCTCAATGTTTTCTTCCTCTTTTCAACCTTTCTGGATTAGGAAACCTCATACTTGTACTATTCTTCATTCATTTTTAAATTAGATTTCTGGTCGATTTTTAAAAGCAAAGAGTAAACCAGAAAGCTCGCTCAAGTAATGGTGGTAGTCAGTTTCCAAATACTATAAAGTGAAAGAAAAAGACACTGCTTTTAAAAATGTAGACTTTCTCTCCCAAGTCTACTTCCTACTTCTTTAAAGGGCTCCCGAGTCTTGGAGAGTGTTAGGGGAATAGTTTTTCTTTCTCGTGGTCGAAAATTACTAAAAAAAAACCGTCCTTCGAATATTGCCCACCAGAAACTACTAAAATTGCATAGAAATACGATCGTTAAATTTTAAACAACGTTTTGATGTGCTTCAACAAAGAGTATCTGCCTGAGACACAGCTGCCTTCCATCCTCTGAGGTCCTGTGTACGCTACTCTAATTGCGAGGACCAAGTTTTCAGGCATCTGCGACAGCTTGGTCATTATACCGGATGTTCGGTATTTTTCGGCATCTCGAACTTGGGGGTTGAGATTCAAAGATTCTCTTGGCTAGAGCGTTGTTGTCCATTCGCTCGATGTGGCCGTGCCAATGTAATCAACGTCCCTTGGCTTTTCGGACTACATTCTTGTAAATCCACATCCTGGTACAACACATAGATTTCGCGGTTTTATCTTCTTCTCAATTCGCCCTTTTCGCCATTCGCATATTTTCCAGCGTTTTGCGACACATCTGGATAAGTTTTGACGATATCCCTAATTGGGCCATCGCTTGGTGAAGTTTAGGACGATGAATGCTATAATAAGCGGCTTTAAAGTCGATGAAAGCGTGCTGAGTTTCGACTTGATATTGGTTGGTCTTTTCCAGGATTTTCTTTAGTGTGAAAATTTCGTCTATTATCGATTTGGCGGACCGGAAGCCATAAGCAATACTTCGGATAGGATGTTATATGCGACATTTAGCATGGATATGCCTCGATAGTTCCTACAAGACATAGGATTGCCCATCTCCGTATTTAAGAAGTTCAGGTGGGAAACCATCAGACCCAACGGATTTGTTGTTTTTCAGTTTTCTGATGGCTGCACTAACTTCTTCAATACTGGGTGGTGGTATTGGTTCGTCATTGACTGGAAGCCCTAGCACTCTCCCTGTTTACTGCCCGTTAAGCAACTGCTAGAAGTATGCTTAAACACATAAATAATTTCCTGCATTTCGGTGACTAGGTTACCTTCTCTGTTCCGAAGAGCATCTGTTCTGGGTTTGAAGGCAGCTACCAGCTGCTTGGCTTTTCGATAAAAATTCCGGATGTTGTTGCGCTCGCGGGGCTCTTTGATACACTCGAGTTACCAAGCTGTATGGCCCCATTTCTTTTTACGCGGGATTTTCTTCTCTTCCCCTCTTCTGACCCAGTACTCCTCTCGCGCTACTCTTGTCTTACACTGCAGCACCTTTTAATGTGCATCTTCTGTCACCATCGTCCATTGAATGCACTCGTCATCACACCAAGTGCTCCTTTTTGGTGGTGGCTGGTAGCCAATGGTGGTCATGGCCACGTCCTTAGTAATGCTGCGGTATTTTGTCCACTAGATGTTTGCGTTTGTGGTTGGTGAATGCACTGGAGATAGTTTCTCGGACAGGTGTTCTTTATAGGCTCTGGTTCCTTCTGGCATGCTAAGGCGTCCAACGTCAAGCTTCTTCTTCTGAACGGCTTGCAGCTTCTTCTCGTTGGACAGCCTGGCTACGAATTCAGATACGATAAAAAAAATTAGTCAGAGTGGACGTTGGCCCTTCGGAAAGTGAGCGTATTCAAGATGTTGGACGCGTGCCTTGCGTCGATTAGCACGCGGTTGATTTGGCTGTGTATTCAACCATCAAAGGAAAATCAGATTGTTGTGTGGATTCTTAGTCTAGAAAACCTAATGCTATTTATCACCGTATTGCGAGCTGCTGAAAAATCAATTAGTCGGAAACCGCTGTCTGTTGTCGTATCGTGGAAGCTGTGTTTACCGACAAGTCCGTCAAAGATGATTTTCGTATCGATTTTTGCATTGAAGTCTCTGAGTACAATTTCGACCTCATACTTCGAACAGGCTTAGTTGGCACCATCCAGGAGGTCATAGAATTCCTTCTTCACAGGGTCTTCAGCGATAGGATCGTGTGCACATATCGAGCTAATATTGTAGGATGTTGCTTTGATGCGGATTACAGCAAGGCGATCATTTACAGACTTGAAGTCGATAACTCTCTACTTCCTATTTCCTACATCCTCTAAAAATATTTGTTAAACAAAGTAAGAAGCCTTGTGGATAGAATTCAAGCTTGATCAATGGATACCAATAAAGTGACTGAATTTGTACTAGTCGTCTCAATCTTTCTTCACACTACAGTTTTAATGGCTTCCAAACTGTGGATCACTTGATCCATATACGGATTCCTATTTGAAAGCAAAAAGCAATCGTTCACTTATCTTAGATGTCTCAACTAAGATCTCATTAGTTGTTTTATTAGATGAGTGTCGCTGAACAGTGCTGCGAAAATACTGTATGACCATCAGCAATCACTTAAATACGTGCAATATTTTTGTAAGGTCCGTGCCATAACTTGCATAGTATTATTAGTAATACCGTTGCTTCTCGAGTAAGTGAACTAGACTAAACCCATGCTATTAACGGGAAGCAGCATTGGAAGTTATTACAGTCTTTAATAACTTCCAATGCTGCTTCCCGTCACGCAAGACTATCTTCGAAAATGCAATATTACACCTTTTATCCAAAATACGTCAGCATACGGTTTACATAAGCTAGTACACACTTCGTAGTTTCACATAACACATACAAAGCCGTGTCTTTTTTTTTCTTTTTACAAATCCAAGGCCAAATTCTATGGTCATGTAATTTAAGTTTGAATAAGAGGATTTGACATGGGGAGGCAAAGTCAGCTAGTTCACTCTTGCAAGCCAACATATGCCTCCTTCGTAGTCCCAGCTTAAATTCGAGTTTCATAACACGCTAAGACTGTGATGTGCCCTCAAATATCGTTCATAGGTTTGTTTGATAGCTGTTCAGTGTTCTGAAATAAATTCTTTGCAAGAAAAATGAACGAAGAAATGTGTATCCTTGCGTACTTCCATGTCAACGTAGGGCCTACAGAGGATAGGATAGGTGTAATAGTGTGCAGTAGTTTTTCGGGTTTGGTTTGCTGCTGCGTCGTCACAAATCTCTCTACGTATTATTGGTGCTCAGTAAACTGTACGACCAAGGGTAACGACCGTCAACAAACACGTCAAAGTTAAGACGAGAGTCGAGCAAAGTAAAGTTCCTTCGGCAAAATCAAAGAAAAAGCCACAATCTCCAGAGACGCTAACATATGCTCAAGCTGCGTCGCTAGAAACCAAGCAAAGCGATGTTACGGTAGACCCAGTCTCCCAAGTCTTCTCTATAATTCTTGCGAAACTTGAGGAGCAAACGAAGGTAAACAAAGTCATATTTGATAAATTGAGCAAGCTCGAGTTAAAACCTCGCCAAAAAATAACTCCCATATGAATATGAATCAGTTACTAAAAATTTTAACATGGAACGCAAACGGCCTTCTACAAAAAAAACGCCGAATTAGAAGTATTCTTACGGAATGACAACATTGACATTTGCTTGATCTCTGAAACTCATTTGACAAAGGAATCCGGAGTAAAAATAAGAGGGTATCGTGCTTATCACGCATACCACCCTTCCGGAAGAGCTAGAGGCGGATCCTCCTTATTCATTAAAGACTGCATTGAGCACTCCATAAATACGACGATTGAAATCGATACAATGCAAACAAGTTCAGTTCGAGTTAAGAATAGGCACTCGTATTTCAACATCGCGTCCATTTATTGTCCTCCGCGATGCACGTTTAGAAGTAACGACTTTGTACGTCTCCTTGACTCACTTGGACCGAATTTCATTATAGGTGGCGATTTCAACGCAAAACACACCTTTTGGGGTTCCAGATCCAATTCACGGAAAGGCAGACTTCTGTACGAAGCCGGTATGCAAATCGGTGTTTATTTCTTTTCGACGGGGAAACCGACGTATTGGCCCTCCGATACAGCAAAAACACCGGACCTAATAGACTTCTTCGTAGCAAAAGGAGTATCTTCAAATTTTGCGAAAGTAGAGGAAAGCTTTGATCTCTCCTCAGATCACTCGCCGGTAATCTTGACAATAAGTGACCGACTAATGACAGTAGAAGGTGTGCCTAGATTAACTAACAAAAAAACTAACTGGCGCGACTTTAGAACTGATTGCGAAGAAAATATTGTCTTAAATGTATCGCTCAAAACACCCTTCGAAATAGAAGATGAGCTCGGCAAATTTATTGAATCAATACAAAATGCCGCGTGGAAAAATACACCTTTAAGGAGGAAAGAAGTCCCATGCAATGAAGCTTATTATCCGCCGGAAATAAAAGAACTTATTCGAGAAAAGAGGAGAGCACGCAAAATATGGCAACAAACTCGCGCTCCCCAGCATAAAACCTACTCGAATTTCCTATGCAATAAGCTTAAAAAAGCGATCCAAGACCTAAAAAACCGAGAGACTTCAGCTTATCTTGAAGGTTTAACCGCCGAAAAAACCACTAATTACTCGCTCTGGAAAGCTGTCAAAAGAATTAAAAAACCGCAAATACACTCGCCACCGATAAGAAAAAACAACGACGAATGGGCAAAAGGTGACAAAGAAAAAGCGGATCTATTTGCCGAGCACTTAGAAGAGACTTTGAAGCCATTTGATGGAGAAACATTGGTAGACGATTTTACCGGTACGACTACGACATCTGACAACCTAAGAATAAAAAGTGTGTCACTTATAGAACTTTGCCAGGCAATAAAAAACCTGAAGAACAATAAAGCTCCTGGCTATGATTTAATAACCGGACAAATCCTCAAGGAATTACCAAAAAATGCACTATTAAAATTGCTTTATTTAATAAATGCTTCCATTAGATTATTATACGTTCCAAATCAATGGAAATTCGCAGAAGTCATAATGGTTCCGAAACCGGGGAAATCTCCAAATGACAAAAAATCGTACAGACCGATATCGCTACTACCAATAATATCGAAGGTATTTGAAAAACTCCTTCTGAAACGGATTCTTCCGGTCATTGAAGAGAGACGCCTAATACCTGACCACCAATTCGGGTTCAGAATCAAGCATTCCACAATTGACCAGGTTTATAGAATAACCGACGAAATTGAAAAAGCCCTTGAGGAGAAAAAGATTTGTTCTAGCGCTTTTCTTGACGTATCTCAAGCCTTCGACAGGGTTTGGCACGATGGATTGAATTATAAGCTAAGACGAATCCTTCCGGAGCAACTTCATAAGATCTTAGAATCGTACCTTAAAAACAGACTTGTTCGCGTTAAGCACGGAACTGAATATTCTGATTTTAAAGAAATCGCCGCCGGAGTTCCGCAAGGAAGTGTCCTTGGGCCTATCGTATTCTTGCTGTACACTCGGGACATACCTCAAACTGAAGGTACTATTGTAGCTACGTTCGCGGACGATATGGCTATTCTGGCAACGGAAAGTTCAATCGAGTCAGCAACCATAAAACTCCAACGAGCCTTGGATAAAATCTGTGAGTGGACAAAAACTTGGCGCATTGTTCTTAACAAGACCAAATCGACGCATGTTAACTTCACTTACAAGAAAATAATCAACCTTCCCGTTTTCATTAACTCGGTACAAATACCGCATGCAAACGAAGCTAAATATCTGGGAATGACACTAGACGCGAAACTTAAATGGAAACCTCACGTTAAAAAGAAACGTGACGAAGTCGAAAATCGACTTAGAGAAATGTATTGGCTAATTGGAAGATATTCCAAACTAAGCGTATACAACAAACTGCTTCTGTATAAGCAAGTGCTTAAACCCGTGTGGACGTACGGTATAAAACTCTGGGATTGTACCAAACCAAGCAATAGGAATCTCATACAATCATTCCAAAATAAAATTATAAGAATAATCGTGAACGCTCCCTGGTATATCAGAAACAATGATATCCACAGAGACTTAGGAATAGCTACCGTGGAGGACGAAATAAAAAACTTCGCTCGCAAGCTTCGTATTCGTCTTCATGGCCATTGCAACTGTGCCATACTCCAAACTTTGGATGTGACAAATCTTGCGCGCCGACTTCAAAGAACGAAACCGTTCGAATTAGCGCTATAAGACAAAAAGCCGCAGGTCATGACGGTTTCAGCAGGTGCTTTTATTGGAAATCTACCTGCCTCACGCGAATATAAATCTGAAGCTTAAACTACTTGATAAGGTCAAACTTAGTCGTAGTAAACAAAACGAAGGGAAGGGTGTTTTTAGTCAGTAGAAATCTGACACTACTATGAGTACACGGTCTCATAGTGTCTCATGAAGATTTTCACCTACCCACGAAAAAAAAAAAAAAAAAAAAAAAAAAAAAGTAAACTGTACATGTGTTTTTTGGAAGTCTTATTCGAGTGGAAATTTGCCTTAGTTGTGTTTAAAAAAACTTTATTTCCATATGATACTTCTGTAATGGAATTTGCCTCTGTAGCTGCATTTCTATCTCTAGATTCCTTTTAAGAAAAAAAAACTTAAAACTAGTTTGAGGATGGATTTGAGTTCAGCCATTGGAATGATATTTTTTTATTTGTAGCTTTAATGCACTCCAAGCCTTTGCAATTTTGTGGTGTGTATGAGGCTGTTGGTTTTTTCCGGCCACTTTACGATTGTAGTGTGCATCTACAACACAATAACTTACTTTCCTAAAGAACAACTAAAAGAACACTTTTAAACGCTATCCTAGAGGCTCAGAACTAAATTCTGTTAGGAGAAAGTGATTTTTTTTTAAAAAGACAACGTGAGTTTAGTACCTAGTTAGTGGGTAAGTTGTTTTAAAGAATCGGAAAGTATAGTTTTAGTTAAACCTTGAGAGGTGTTTTATTAATTGCATTACTCTGTTTACTGCCACAGCAACACTGTCTGGTACTGTGCAGCAATTCAACCTGATTCCGTCAGCCAAAAGGGAAATTCCCTCTTAATAAACCTGTAGTCAGAAGAAAAACAACCTAGCAAACGATAAAGAGAACATCAATCGCTCGACCGCAAACACAAACAAGCTCAACACAAGAGAAACCGCATCGTACACACCACCACGAAGAAAACAATCTGAACTTTCGTTCAATACTTTTTAGTCGCATTCAGATACTCTTTGTCGATAGAACGCGTGTCGTCCGTGTTCACCAACCTTCACGCCTCTACACCAACCACCCTCGCGTTTCGCTCCGGCCCGATTCCGACTACATAGATACGCCGGGTATTGAACCAAACAATAACAACACTACACACGTACCAAATTAATATTCTCGAGAATCAGTTCAAGGTGGGATTAGGGAAACAATTAACTATCGTACAGCCATTGTCTTTTGGGATGTCAATTACCAGGTGTAACAGCTGTACTATCGTCGATCGCATCGGCGCGTCGCTGATGATGTATCTAGATACGAATTATGAATAAAACATTAATTAAAAATGATATATTGCCGTTTCGCATGTGAGATCGAAGATATAGGATATTTTATTTGCAGAACTTTGCTGTTGTTTTGAAATTAATCGCGCGTTACTCTCCGTTCATGCCATCATCAAAGTAGTTTCCTTCTTTCTCCCCGTGTGCCGTGAGCTACAGAAAAATAACTAATTTTAAACAGTGTATAAGGTGTGATTTATTTTTGAATATCTAATGCTTGCGTGGAATAGATAATTCAATTTTATGTTCGTCAACGGAAGTGGTGATTGATTTCCGGTACAGAAATCTCACATTATAAGCAACCAATGCTAGTGACAGCGTGTATTTATTGGATTAATCAACGCAATCTTGAGGATTACTTTTTATAACCAAGCAACCACCAACCAGAGGATACCTCTAACTAACAGCCAAAGTGGATTTATCAAATTATAATAAAATGCTGACATCCAGCAATCAGTATCTGCGGCCGGATTATCTAACCCCGACAACGGTAAGTTGTTATTTTATGTTGCACGCAGATGGATGGAATCCTCAGGGTTTTCCGAAAATCTTCGGGGATGAATTTATACAAGAAATGTGTTGAATGGTGCCAATGGGGATTTTTAAGTGAGTTAAAATAGATTAGGGTCATTTGGCAAGCATCTGTTGGCAGTGCTACATTGTCGCTAATTAACATGAATTACTTGTGTTTGGGTTTGCTATCTCAAAGCTGATTGAAGGGTTAAGATTGCAGAACGTGTATTTACATACATATACATAGGAAAAGGTCCCTCCTTTTAGAATTTCAGGATATCATTAGCTAACTTTGTGTATTCTATCAAACCAAACTCTAAAGGCCAACCTTGTTAACCTTTGGTGAACAGAAAGAGTCACAGAAGAACTCACTAAAACGTGTCAATTTTAAATAATCAAATGTTTGTATGACGGATTTATATTGATATAAATGAGTTTCTTCTAGAAGTCTGTATAAATTATCCAGGAAAACGTTGGTTTCTTACGCACTGTTGATGATTAACGAGTTTGTAAGGACATAAATGGAGTGTAATTGCTTTTTTAAATAAAAAGTTATGATTCGCAGTTCAAAAAGAAGCTCTTGCGAGCGAACTGGCGTGTTAGATGTGTTAATGAACGAATATACGGATTAATTAGTTGCCCGGCAGTGGTGTCTTTACCCAAACCAAAGATAAGCCAGTTAGTAATTCAATTAAGGTATCATAAAAATCCACCACACAGGGGGTAAAGAATAGAGCACACGCTCTTTTGATGATGTTTATTCATTTGTAAACTCGAACTTTGAACCTTGCCTTCAATGGTTCAGCGCACTAACCACATAGTAAATTACAGAAGTACTGTACTACTTACTTACTTAGGTGGCGCTACAGTTCGGGGTGAACCTGGGCCTCAACCATCAAGCCTCTCCATTTAGCTCGGTCTTTAGCTAATTGGCTCCAGTTGCGCACTCCAAGTTGGTCGAGGTCCCCTTGAACTTGTGCGCGCCACCTACGGCGATGATTCCCTCTACTGCGTCGTCCCTCGGGGTTAGATTCGAAGACTCTGCGGGCCGGAGCGTTGGTGCCAATTCGCTCTATATGCCCTAGCCATCTCAGGCGTCCAATACGCAGTTTTTTGACTAGATCGATGTCGCTGTACAGCTCGTATAGTTCGTGATTGAATCTTCTCCTCCAAAACCCGTCAACGCAAACGGGACCGAAAATCTTTCGAAGAATTTTTTTCTCGAAACGACCAAGGATATCTTCATCCTCTTTTTAATAAAGTCCGTGTTTCAGCGCCGTAAAGCAGAACTGGGATGATCAGGGTCTTATACAGAGTCTCCTTAGTTGTTCGAGATAGGGCTTTACTATTGAATTGCCTTATAAACCAAAAAAAAAACAGCGTTTGGCAAGAGTTATTCGCTTGATTTCTGCGCTGGTGTTGTTCTCAGAGTTTATAGCAGAGCCAAGGTAGACAAAGTCCGTTACTACCTCGAAGTTATAGCTGCCCACTGTGACGTTCTGTCCAATTCGTCGGTGTTGGCTGTCCCTTCTTGTTGACAGCATATACTTGGTTTTGCCCTCGTTTATCGCTAAACCCATTTTGGCCGCTTCCGCCTCAATGCTTGCAAACGCACCGGTGACAGCCCGCTGAGTTCGTCCGATAATGTACTGTGTCTGTCTTAAATTTTGAATTCGTAGAGATAGGTCCAAATTATGTATACTTCTACAAGCTAAATAATACTTGAAGTGGTGCTTTGATGTATAAAAAGAGGGCCTACATTGTATTATATTATTCAACGAGAACTGTAGCTATTTGAAACTTTCCCGTTGGTTGAGAGACTGGGTATTTGCAGATTTTTTAACAATTTATGTAACCCGCAACTTTTTGAACATCATGAAATCTTTGTACGACTTTTTACTCCAGAATCGAAATGAAGTTGTACAACAGGTACTAACTTATTAGTCAATTTAAGTGACACCTTGAGTGATTATTGTGATACACTCACAAGTGAGGCTGTTAAAAATCGATATATTCTAAGGGTATGAAGTTAAACCTCAGTGAGAGTAGCAGTAGGCATACTCAAATCTTGCAACTGGAACCCATTTCCCTGTTCCCAAACCCCGTTTTCATTTCACGTCTTCAACTTCTGTTGTCTATGCCATTTTGGAATTATCAAGCAAAGTTCGATGTGAGCATAGACGCAGGGAACAAATCGGTCTCAAACTCTCAGTTCCAGGAACCCAAGAATCAGAATTATTTATCAATATATTATAAAATCCTTGGGTTCGATCTCTATAAATGGATTAGTAGCTCCAGATTGCCAATAGTCTCTCACAGAGTTGGCGTAGCAGCTCAATATTCACCTGTGTTGGGTGCCAGGGCATAGGGACATCCCGAGGAATAGTAAGGCTGATGAACTCACCAGAATAGGAACAACTATACCCATCCTTCCAAATAAAGATACTCTAGGTATACCGATCGCTACTTGCAAACTCAAGTCTAAGCTGGATACTATCGAAAGAACAAATCTTAGGTGGACGAGTGGATCAACATGTCCAGCGACAAAACAGATTTGACCAAAGCTGGATCTAAAACGTTCTATGAATTTGATTTCTCTCAACAGATTGCATATTGGCGCTACAATGTGTGTATTTACTGGACACTGTCTAATAGACAAGCATGCACCAAAGCTTGGTGTATTTTCAAAAGTTTTTTTGCAGAACTATTGGACAAAGAAGGAGAAACCAAAGAGGAAGAAACCATTCCTCATCTTCTCTGTACATGCCCAGCTGTCTCCCACAGAAGAAGCTTTGTACTACAACGATTTAGTCGATTTGGTAAACATGTAGTAGATATTAGGAGCCTCTTACGCTCAAAATGGTTCTAATGAGAAGGTGGAGATAACATGATACATGTTAGTGTTAGCTGTCAGCTAGTTAAACCTAACCTAGCCTAACCTAACCTATCTATAAATATGTACATACTCGTACTTACATTTTTCGATATTCATACATATATGGAGTAGCGATATTGTTGGTTTTTTTTTTTTTTTTTGTATTCAGAGCCTTTTGATATAAATATATTGATTTATATATTTTTTCAATATGTGTGTCCCTACAAAGCTTTCAGTACCAACTAAACTTTAAGGGTTGCACCTTTAAGAAAGTACTTTGCCATTTGCAAAATCGCAATTCATTATTATTATATTTCACAACCCGATGTTTCTTTGATACCTACGGATAGGTTAAAAGACGAGTGCATATTTGCAGCTGGGTATTATGTACTAATGCATTATGTATTTTTTATCGTCAGTATTTGTAAATTTGGGTGACAGGCTACTCAGCATTACCTTTTCAATGAATATTACTTATTTATTCAAAATAGGACTTCGTGTAATCCACAGATTTTGAAGTAAAACTAACACCCTTGTATCACACATATCCCCCATCGGATAGATGCTTTTTAGTAGGTTTCACAAATATCCGAAGTCGGGTACACGACACTGTGTGTCCGGTATGAGATGTGCAGAACTCAATGAGAGCGTTCACACTTATCCGACATTAGATAGATGATACAAATGTCGTGTAAACGTGTGTCTATTTTTAATTGCGGGCTTCTATCTTCGGCTAAACTGCATCCAATTGTGATTGTTTATCTAATGGGCCCACATACACGTTGGGCAAAGTAGGTAAACCATGATTGATCAACAGTTTCTTGCCTCTAACCACTTTAAGAACTATTACCAATGAACCGCACAAGATATGATTGGTGACTTCAACTTCCACTCCATCCGATTTTAATAATTAAAAAAAATAATGTTGTTTTGCATTACTACTTATATCTTGTACCTCCTTGTGGGCCCTAGG
This sequence comes from Brachypalpus laphriformis, assembly GCA_945910035.1. Taxonomy (NCBI): domain Eukaryota; kingdom Metazoa; phylum Arthropoda; class Insecta; order Diptera; family Syrphidae; genus Brachypalpus; species Brachypalpus laphriformis. The sequence goes on from OX246753.1 coordinate 207,591,358, forward strand.
TCCTCTACTAAACCTACGTGCCATCTCGTACAGTTTCTGGTGATGGGTTTGATCTCTCCCCAACCCTTCCCCATTTACGGAGACTCCTCATTCATTGTTCTACGCCGTGTACTTTTCTGTTGGCCCACTATTCTGCCGGTTGTGGTTAAGGAAGTCGACTGGTACTGGCACTTTTGTCGACGAAGGATGGTGCCTATAGGTTCCCGGTAAAACCGTTTATTCAAAATACTGTTCGGCTAAAAAACCTGTAGGATTCTTTTTCGTGATAGTGACGATCACTTTCCTAGTGCAGTACCCATATAACCGGACAAACTCAACATTGGAGAGGAACAGTCTTAATTCAACATTCCAAAAGCTGAATTTGCTTCAGTGATTTGCTTGTATTCGGTTCTTCCATTGGCTGAGATAATACTCGTACTTCCTACTCCTACTCTATCTGATGCGGTACTCTATCTGATTTTGAAACTATATATACATGCATATCTATACCATCTATCTTATACCACCACATTGCTCAAATTTGTTTATTCTTGCACAAAATTATGTTTATCCATATCATACCAGTCATAGAAACCAATAGAACCAAAATTATTTTCGATGGTTCTTTAGTAATGGTATACTGTTTATCCTATAAGCCCAAAGTCCTATATCCGGCATCCGATACGTGTGAAAATATTGCATTCGACGTCGGGTACCTGATGCCGGATGAATGTTCTTATGTGTTTCTATGGGCATAGTTCTCTACACCTTGATAAATGGACAGGAACCTTTTTTGGATGGGGTGGTTGGAAAAATTTCGTGTTATAAGTTTCCATATTATGTTGGTTGCTGTTTCCTGCTATTTGAGGTTCGAACTTGCTCACATCGGCTAACAAGCAATTACACTCCCATATTGACGGATGAAAAGATGAAAAGGCGAACCCCACAGGTGGATCAGTAGAAATGCAGTGAAGTGGTAGGGTTATGATCCCTTATTTTCGGATTATAACCTCGCTGATAGAAGGAAGAAGAAGATTGACGGATGAAAAGATGAAATTTGATTCTATCTTCAGGCTGTGCGTTAACATTAAGATATATTAGCGGCATTGTTTTGGCAGAAGATATTGTCGACCATTCCATAAGTAAAAATAAAAGAGTTACAAAGTGAGAGCATCGTGTATGGATTCCCTTGATATAACGGCATGATTATTTCATATGGTTGTTAGTCTTTCTGCATTCGCGAGGCAGGAGAGGCAGGCCTATAAACGCCTGGATCACACAAATGCGACGACATCGGCATTTCATTGGCCTCAGTAACAGAGTGATCCAAAATCGGGAGGCCTGCCAATATTTTCTGAGGTCAAATAGGCGAATAGTCACTGGCGAGGAAAAGTGGATACTCTACAAGAATATTAATCGCCCAAGATAGTGGGAAGCAAAAGGAGAAAAGCCAATACCTCGACTGAACACGGTTAACATCCGCGTAAGGTGTAGCTATCTATTTGGTAGGATATGAGAGGTCTAATCCAGTTTGAACTACTGAACCCAAACCAAACGATAACAAAAGAGTTATACTGCGAGCAGCTCAATCCGAGCGGATGAATGCACTTCGTCGTTGTGTTCATATCAGATGATGGTTTGCTACCTTTTTTTAGATTTTAGCTCTAGACGTTTCTTTTTCCCTATCGCCTTGAAAATGTTCTTCCCTTTAGAAACTTATTGTAAAAATGCACAACCAGCTCTGATTTTACTCCGGAATCTAACTAATTGTAGTATCCTATCTAATGCAGGCGGGTTTTTACTTTCCAAATGTTTGACCGTGTTTAGATGGTTACTCATAACCTTACCATGCCGATGGTTTGCTGGTGAGAAGAGTGACGTGCAAAGAGAGAGAGGGAGCAGTCAAGTTTCACTCTTGAAATGTTCCGTTTTTCGGATCACTACGCATGAGGTTCCAAGTTCGAATCCCAGAAAACACCAAAAAGATTTTTCACCGTCCCACCTCTCGCGAGCGTTTGACAAAGATCCGAGAGTATTGTTGTCATGAAAAAGCTTCTCAAATCGCCCTTCGGATTCGGCATTGAACTGCAGGTCCCTTCCATTCGTGTAAAAAAATATAACGCACACAACATGAGTGGTTGCGAGAGGCTAGCCCCTGGCACTTTAAACAACTGTTGCGCCAAATATTTGTTTTTGTTCCGTTTCTATTCCATTTTATTATTATAAGTTCGATCGTGGAGTAGCAAGGATCGTGGTTTGAAGTGAATATATAGACGAGATGACGCTGTTCGATACACAACCTTCATTCATTCCACCCCAGGTTTAGTAAAGTAGTGCAGGACTTAGCACTACTGTGTGTACTCACGACTTGCCTGTCCACTACGTAGTAGAGTGTAACCATGTAATCATTATGGCCTCAGTTCACCTGCACTCTATAAACCGCACATTTATACTTGTATCTACATCTACATGTACCATAGACGTACATATATTATGCATAGACGACCTATTTCGTAGAAGTTTTTATTGCCAACCGATTGGCGTATTTTAAACTCGGAAATAAGCGATTCAATAAAATAGAAAAACGAATGTTCGAAAATTCGCTCCTCAATTCATCTGTAGTACATTGTTGGAAAAATTTATCAATAACATTTTATTAACACGTATTGTATCTACTACTACAGAAAACTATTATTACTTAAACAATGTCTAACTTAGAACTACCATAACTGAGGCGACCAAGGCGATACGAAAACTTCTTACCTCATTCATACTGTAATGGGATTACGGTCTTGAGAATTAACTTCAACGAATTCTAAAACAACTTTTTTAACGGTATAAAGTAGATTCTGTTTTATTAAGAAGCGCAACGGGTGTCTAAAACACTTCTTGTCGCCGTTGCTGTCAGCCAGAGCGAGACTGGTGAACATAGTAAAAAGAATGGCGGAATGGTAACGGGCTAGTTCGGAACAAAAGGGTTGGCTCGGAAAGCAATGGATTCTGTAGCGGCTCTGTTGACATGTTGAATCGCTGATGTGTATGATATTATCATGCGGTTGCCACAATACCATTATTATAGCGGTTTCAATCGATGGATGCTTCGCATGACAGCAAGAGTGACAAGGCTTGATCGAATCAGAAGTTCGAAAATTCGTGGAAACCTTCACGTCAAAGAAACCATCTCACGAAAAAATAGATCGCGACCAGCTCAGCAGGTATTATCACGTTCAAAGAAGAGATCATTTAAACCTCGTCAAAAAGTCGATATCCATGAACGTTCCAAAGATATTGTGAAAGAAGCAAAACTCCTGGATAACACAAATGCAACAAATCCAGCATTTGGATTGCCTCTGTGAAAAAATGATCCAAAATCGGGAGGCCTGCCGCTATTTCCTGATGTCAAACAGGCGAACCACACAGGAGGATCAGTAGCAATGCAGTGAAGTGGGCGGGTTATGATACCTTGAATTCAGACCATAACCTCACCGAAAAAGTAAAAAGATCAAGCTTCGGAATTGATTTCTTTCTAATATCGCGATACAATGTATCGCTATAGGCAAACCCCACAGGCAGATCTGTAGAAATGCGGTGAAGTGGGAGGCTTATGATCCTTTGTTTTCGGATCATAATCTCGCCGAAATAGGAAGGAGAAGATTGCGATACGATGTACATATGTATATCGATATTTTTTCTCGATGCAAAATTATCTTCTTCTTTAACTCTCTACTGAGTTAATCTTCAATGTTTTAATGGCTATTATAAGTGTGGTGATCTTCATCAAGTCACCCACTTGCCCATAAGCAAAAAATATTCTCAAAATCGAAATGTTTTTTATAAGTTGCTTACCGACGCTTGAATATTGTCTGCTTTCAGTCTCACGTCCCTGATCAACTGTCATTGCAAATATCTTTAGCTCTTGGAGGTAAACTTGTTAACATAAAGTCAGATCGTATCTCACGATTTCCATAAGACACTTCGTCTTATCTTTGTTTATATTTATCGCCTTTAGCATGTAACCTTCCCAAACAAGAGTGAAAGCTTTAAAACGCTGTAAAACCATAAATCTTATCTCCTGTCACTTTGAATATGCATATCATACGGCGAGGCTTTCTTGACTTTTAATTAATGTGCGAATTAAATATTTAATATTCACTGTTCACTGATTGCCCCATGAACTTATTTATATCCCAATTACACAAAAACATAAAGTTTAAATTTATGCATCCAATTACTTCATTAAATGTCTCTGCTTAGCATCAATAAAAAAGATAATTAACTCGAATCAGTTCGTATTAACAAGCATTTGCATAACTAATTAGTACAAAGTTAATAACAATATATTGTAGGTTAGGCTAGGTTTCCGCCTTATATTGATTGTGTGCGGTTTTTGTTTTTCACATACACACTCGAAAATCCCCTGACCAAGAACGGGCTTACACACGATTTTCAATTATATATATCCGAAAGACCTTTCAGCAACAGAAATGACCGACTCCATTGACATGGCACTCTTTTTAAAGCTTTTACCCCCTGTGAGGGCAAATGCCATTATACCAGTGTGCAGACTCATTCCCACCGCCCGCGAACCCGGGGACCACTAGAACGTCCCCTGTTTCATACGCAACAACGTGGCGAGAGAAAATAGCAATTTAATATTTTAGATCAAAAGATAATATATAGGTATATCCAACGTCCGCTTATGATCGGTTGACTATAATTAACAAAATGACAGGCTCGCTGACAATTAAGGCACGAAGTGTCTATTAGCACAGTGCATGTTGTCGTCGAAGTGTCGTTGTCATGAAATTAAATGTTACGAGTAAATGTTTAAAATGAAATTAACACACTATGACTTGTTCCAGGGGTTGTGTTTCATGATTTCAAGTAATAATAAATAAAGTGCTTGGTTGTGTGCGACTGAAGCATGGAACGCGAAAGTGGATCTTTGATTAGCTTTCATTACTTGTTGTCGTAATATGTATATGAGAGGCATGACATGTTTACAGCGATTCAAAGCAGAGATTTGCATCTTAATTTGAAATTTTCTCCTTTGAAGTACATACACTGAATTATGGTTGACTATAACTCTTTTGCATGAAAAATGAATCAACTCGTTAGTCTGATTCATATGCAAGTTGTCGATGAAACTGAAATCAATCGGCAGGTGTACTCGCAACATTGTTACCACTTACAGCAAACAAAATCTAAGGAATCTCTGATTATTATTAGATATATATATATTTGGCGCAACAGCTTATCAAGTGCCTAGGCCTAGCATCTCGCAACCACTCGTGTTCTCATATTGTGTGCATTATATTTTTCGCACGAATCAGTGGCACCTACAGTTTTATGCCGTATCCGAAGGGCAATTTTTATTTTTCAGAAACAACAATAAGGATGTTTATCAAACGTTAGCGAGGGTGGGACCGTGAAAAGACTTTTTGCTGTTTTCTGGGATTCGAACTTGGAACCTTACGCGCAGTAGTCCGACACACTAACCACTGCGACACAGCGTCCGATTATTTACATACATCCACATACGAGGGCAAGGTGAATAGTTCTCGGCCTGACAATGAAAGACTGCCATTTTCAGTTCAAAAATGATTTTATTTTTCTACATAATCTCCCTTGACTTCAACACACTTACTCCAGCGTTTCTCCAACATCAGTATTCCTTCTCGGAAGTGAGAGTCTGGAAGGCTGTGAAAATATTCAGCTACGGCCCTCTCAACTTCTGCATTGGATACGTAGCACTTCCCAGAAACAAATTTCTTCAAGTTTGGGACAGATGAAGTCTGAGGGTGCCAAATCAGGTGAATAGGGGGAATGGCCGAGCAAATCGTACCCCAAATCCCGCAGTTTTCCCTTCGCCAACGCACACTTGTGTACAGGTGCATTGTCCTGGTGAAAGATGATTGTTTTCTTCTTCAAGCCAGGCCTCTTCTCGCGAATTTTGGCATCCTGCTGGTCAAGAAGGTTGGAGTAATATTCGCCTGTAATTGTCCTGCCTTTCTCAAGGTAATCAATTAACAGGATCCCTTTCGCATCCCAAAACACAGTGGTCATGACCTTTCCGGCAGATGCGATCGACTTCGCTTTCTTTGGCGCTGAACCACCGGCTTCTACTCACTGCTTCGACTGCTGTTTCATTTCTGGCGTGTAGTGGTGGACCCATGTCTCATCCATAGTGACAAATCGCTGCACAAAATCGGTCGGATCCCTATTGAGTCGGTCCAAAGATTGCCGCGAAAATCATTTGCGCATTTGCTTTTGATCAAATGCGGCACCCGTCTTACGCAGAGCTTTCGCATCCCTAAGTTTTTGTGCAAGATGTTTCGCACCCTCTCTTCCGATATACACACAGCCTCAGCTATCTTACTCACCTTCTCTCGCCTATCATCCAACACGATATCATGCACTTTTTCCATGGTTTCGGGTGTGGTTGCGGTTTTTGGCCGTCCTTCACGTGGCTCATCTTCGAGGGACGTGCGACCACGTTTAAATTCAGCTGCCCACTTTTTAACGGTTGACATGGAAGGAGCAGAGTCCCCGTAAACTTTTGTCAACTTTGGATGAATTTCCTTAGGGGTTAACCCATCCAAAACGAAGAATTTTATGACCGCACGATATTCAAGTTTATCCATTTTAACGAAAAACACGCAAGACGTCTACTGCAAAAATTCGTGTAAACAAACTACTTGAGAGAAAAATTTGCAACTTGTCATACGAACTAATGAGAAGTGCACCCAGGCAGGAAACATACATTTTGTCTGATTGGAATGCTATCTCTGTGTCAGGCCGAGAACTTTTCACCTTGCCCTCATATTTATGTGGATTCTTTGTAAGGAACAACGAACAACTCAAAATTCAACACAATCCGTAGCTATGTCCAAACTGAATCCAAATAAGGCTATTTATATGCAGACAAACCTAATAGTCGTCATACATATCGTCGGCTTAGTACAAAAAGTCATTAAGTACATTTGTTCAATATTTGGTTATTCACAATTCAAATTGGCAGTGCAGTAAAAAAATATTTATTAAAACATTTTCAAAGCTATTTTTTTTTCTTTTCAAATGATTATTATCTCATGAGTTTTTGCACTAAGCCGACGATATAATGTACGAGTACGTGATAAGAACTAGACTTATACATTCAAATCCGGGCACCAGTCTTGTGTTATATCCCCTCTTTTGTGGCTAGTAGTAATTTGCTGAATGAGTTCAAATTCTTTTGGGTATGCTAAGTGTTTGCACTAATGGCGGAGGGTGTCTTGAAAAATTGTAACTCATATGCTACAAGTAGTGGACTTACGTATTGAATGAACTGTTGTACTAAAATCCGATTTATTTATTTCCTCTTTTCTTAGGGAGTTAGGAGCCATACTAAATCGAAGTCTCAGTTCGAAACCAAACGTAAATCAGCGTGTTAATAAAGTATGTGTAGCTTTCTATGCGTCCAGTAAGAGCTGACTTCGAACCCAAGATGGTCTTGCAGATGCCGTAGTGCGTCCTATCTTCACTTATGGATTACTTATTTCGTTGCCCACTTTGAGTGAAGACTCTAATTTATTAGAACAGGAGCAATAGGCGCTACTGGTGCCAAGTTTTCATGTCCGACCAAGTCTATGAATATCATTTTTCCCTTAACCATCGTATTAAAAACATCTCGTCAAAATAGCCTCACTTTAACAAAAATCTACTTTCTTGAAAACCGATGGAAATATTTTATTCAAATTTTATATTTAAGTAAGTTTTTACCAAAGAAAAATGGCATTGGTACTTTATTTATTGGTATTTTATTTATGTCCGAGTCATAAAAAATTGTTCCAAATCTATATGTGAACAATATCATCCATATGCGAAAACATTGCATGTCAAGTTTAAGAAAATTGTCTAAATATCTTTTAAAACGGCAGCAGTGCTACTGCAATAATGTGGAGGTATTCGCATTAGTGGGTACCTTAATAAAACTTGGGACTATGATTGGTTCTCGCTTGCCTCAAACACAACAGTTAAGGAGCAGTTTAATTGACTGCATCGATTAGCCTGTGTGCGGATGCGTGCTCGACGGCAGCATTACGAGCAATGCTTAATCTTACACGGCTGCACCTCACAGTGCAGAAAGAAGCTACGCTGAGTGTTATTAGGTCACCTCAGATACAAGCACTGAAACCCGGTGACCTTACAGGTCATCTGAATATTCTTAAAAACATCCAAAACAGCGCAATCTTTAAAATTCTTGACACGATGCTTAAGAGAATTCGAACTGGTTATTTGTGACCGCAAAAAATGGAGAAAAAAAGGTCTCAGCAAACCAGCGAGCGCACAAATCTGGTACACAGATGCCTCCAAATCGTAAAATGGGAGTACCGGAGCTGGGATCTATGGTACTACCTTTCAGCGTGTGGCAGCGCTTAGACAATCACCTACTCGTACCATCTTCTAAGCAGAGGTCCATGCGATAGAACTATACGTTCGGGAATGCCTGCGGAGAAACACTAATGGGACACGTATCTGCTACATACATACAGATGTTTGATACGGACAGTCAGGCAGCTCTAAGGGCATTTAACTCCTTTAGGTAGGGTCAAAACTCATATGCTATTGTCTCGAACCCCTTGATAGCCTCGCGTCCACAAACCAGGTTACCACAACATGGGTGGCTGGACTTCTCTCTCGAAGGCTTACAGTTTGGGGGTGGGGCCTCAACGAACAAGTCTCTCCAGTTAATTGCTTCCAGTTGCGCAGTCCAACTTGGTTAAGGCCCCCTTCAACTTATGCGCGCTACCTAAGGCGAGGAGGCTGTCTACGGCGTCGGGCCCCTGCGTAAGATTCGAAGACTCTGTAGGCCGGAGCGTTGGTGTCCATGCGCCTTACATGTCCTAGGCCAGCGTTACCACTCTTGCTACTTAAGTAATGTAATTGCTTCCACTTTCGAGTATTATACAACCTACTACGTTTTTATTTGCATGCAGTACACATTTCTGCAAAATTATTTATGTTTTTCGTTCATATAATAAAAAAATATGTTGAACTATAATAAAAAAGGGGACAAAAGAGATTGTGGCAACTACAGGGGTATATGTTTTAAGTCTTCTGGAAAAGTCTTTGCTAAGGTATTATAAACGCGTTCCTGTCCTGTGGTTGGGGATAGTTTGAGGGATGAACAATGCAGTTTTCGTCCCGGCAGAAGCGCAACCGACCAGTTACTCACTCTCAGAATCGCTCTTGAGAAGACCTGGAAATATGCTTAAATAAATATGTCTGCATCTGTTTTGTGGATTAGGGTTCAGTCAACTCCTCTTTGTGGATGATTTGGTCATCCTTGGGTCCTCCCAAATCGAACTTCAGCGCGCACTCGAAAGGCGTATAGCCGTTTGTGATGAATGCTGAAATTAAGCTAAATACGAACAAATCGGAATTAATTATCATTTCCAGAACTCCCGTTCAGTGCACTCTGCATGTTAGCGGAGTCCCACTGAAGCAGATAGAGAAGTTTAAGTACTTCGGGGTGTTATTTGCGATTGACGGAAGAGGTATCTTAGGTATCCTGTAGAATTGGTCAGGCTGGATGATTTTGAGAGAGCTTAGGCAATCTGTTGTGTTGCCTCGCGCCTCGCGTACTCTGGTGTTCCGCACTCGATCCCTACGAGTTATTCCACCAACACTGCGAAGGAACGTCATTTTGGCAGCTTGTATCCGCGATCTTGCTTTCGGTCACCACCCAAATTTCGTGACCGTAGGTGAGAGTTGAAACGTCTACCGAGTTGAGTACTGATACTTAAGCTTAAACACTAAGTTCTACCTTATAACAGATTGAGTCTCCTAAGTTCTTCGAGATAGGGCCTTACTGTTGAATTGCATTATTAGCCAAAAAAAAAGAAGCGATAGTCAAGAATTATTTATTCTTCTCTTGATTTCGTTGATATCATTGCCAGAGTTAATAGCAAAGGTAGACGAAGTCATTTATTACTTCGAAATTGTAGCTCCCTACTGTGACGTTCAGTCCAATTCGTCGATTCTGACAGCATGTACTTGGTGGTTTTGCCCACGTTTATCGCTAAACCCGTTTTGGCCGCTTCTGCTTCATTGCTTGCAAACGTACCGGTGTCAGCCCGCTGAGTTCTTCCAATAATGTCAATATCATCGGCGTACGCAAGCAGTTGCACAGATTTTTGATAGATTGTGCCTCTGCTGTTGGCTTGCGAGTTTCGCACAATCCGTTCAAGTACGATGTTAAAGAAGTCACCTTGTCTAAATCCTTTTTTGACATGAAATGTCTCGGTGAAGTCATTACTGACCTTGATGGAGTAGCGAGCGTTCTCCATCGGCATCCTGCACAGACGGATAAGTTTGGCAGGGATGTCAAAACTAGACATGGCTCGATATATTGTAAATTCTCTCTGTAGATGTTGTCTGGGCGGCCTTGAAATCGATAAAGATACGGTGCGTATTGATTTGCACTTCTTGGGTTTTCTCCAGGATCTGTCGAATTGTGAAGATTTGGTCGATAGTGCTGTTTGTTTTTTCAATCAGCTAATTTCTGCTTATAAGCAAGAATACTTATATCAGCGGTGCTCCATTGAGGAGGGCTCTATTTGCCTACAACTGGTTTCCCTCGCTACCTAAAGCTCTGAAATAGCTCTCAGTTTCTCGCATTTCTCGAACGCTCAAAAGATCTTAAGTAGCCGATACATATACGATGTTCACTAAGTACATAAACACAGAGTACCCTCCCTTGCATAAAGTATTTAAATTGGACTAAGATACTCGTCTATGGGATATCGTTTAAAGGGACTTTAATACACCCCCTAATTGTACCATTCTGATTGACCCCCCATCAGTTTGCTCCATATAGCCCATATGCTAATAAGCTATCAAAACTTCTTCCAACATGTTCGTGCTTATTTATTAAACAACCCATATGACAGACATTCCACTTTGGCTTAAAAATTATTTTGTCGCATGTCTGCATCAATAACAGTGTCAACAGAGTGACAACACCAAACAAGGGTCAAAAGCCACTGTCGCCTCAGTCTAGGATGACATGTGTTACTAATATTCTACTGTCAGAAGAATATCCGCAGCACACACAACAAACACTTCCACTTAATGGCGAAACAAATTCAATTTGTCCACCGATGTTTCGTGTCTGTATTATGTTATTTCTTCTTCGCTCTCTTTCTCTTCTGTTTTATTTATTTACCTGTCGTCATGTATTTCATTATTAATTTTCTTTGCTCTTTCATCTTTTTAACGAGAAATATTTTGTTCTGACACAGAAATTAGAAACGCGCGACACAATTTCCACAAATGTTTGTCTAAATATATAACATGTCACTCTATCCGATTGAGAATGTGCCAACACAGTCGTTACAAGTTCTTCATTAAAAAATCTGACATCTGCACTTAAAATTCTGTCAAGGAAATGCATTCACAATCAATCTCATCTCATGCTTGGTTCGCATCTCCGGTTGCTCGGTGAAGGGAATGTTTTTCCGAATAAATTAGACGGGAGCACAGGAAAGATTTTGACGCAAATTTGACAGTGGGCGATAAGTAACGATCGTGCTGTCAAATAAATTTGCGCCCCATTAACACTACATTGCTGCACAGTAATGCGTTGCTGCATCAGCAAGCCCCATTTTGATTTTTGGCATCGCACTGAGAACCGAATCACCACACCTCCATCGACACACAGTGTAACGACCAGAGGACAAAAGTGCCAAAATATTTTGTTTTAATGTTTTCTCATATTGATTGCATTTGTTAATATGACTGCAAGTAATAAAAGAGATATAAGTATATGGCAATATGGTATATGGCTGTTTAAAAAACACAAAGGACTTTTGTTTTAAATGTAAGCATCACCCCACTGCAATGTTTGCACTTTCATCGTATCTCAAAAATTATATACTATTTCTTTGCAGTAGCAATTAGTCATAATCAGTATAGTGAATCTTGTCTATGTGAGATGGGCGTGGGCTTCACCCGATTTTTTTTTTTTTTTGCACAATAATCATATCTTACAAGAAAACCAGTAGTACATACTTATACAAAATCATTTTACTCTAAGAGCACACCTTCTATTTTTGGGCATAATTTATACTAGCTTGTTACACTGTGCGTCTATGTCGATGATGACGACGTTCGCAAAGACTTAATTCATTTGAATTATGAGAACTCCCTCTTGCTGCCCCGCAGTGCTTGTGTGCATTGCTCCAAATCTTCAGGATCGATACGATAGGAATATTTTCATTAATTTTTAATCGAAAGAACGAGGTTGTAGACTTTCAGATTGAATGGTGTGCAGGGGAAAGGTCTTGGATGCAATGGTCGGAGAGTATTACACACAAGAAAATCCCTACAAATTTATTTCGCCAGTCATCCTTTTTTTTTTTTTAGAAAAGTAATCATGAATTTGCTGGTTAAGTTTTTTTGTTTTTGTAAACCACAAAAGAGCATTTTTTTTAAACCACATCAGATCCGTACAGTCATATCGGCTGTTTTTGGTTCTATATAGCGAAGACTCCAGTGACGTTTGCTTCTGTTTTACGTACTTCTACTAGTTCCAAGTCCGTGATTATCCAGGCTCTTAGTCAAACTTTTATTTTGGCTTTGATGTATAGTGTCCGATAAGGTCTTCAATCACGAAGCATCTTCCAATTCGATGAGCACTTGCTTCCAAGTGAGTAGAAAGGGTGGTCGAATCCATGCTTTTTAGTGGTTAAACTAAGTATTCACTCTAATTCTAGTAGAACGATAATCGAATTCTTGAAATCAGCATGGGCTTCTAACAATTTAGCGTCCACTGTTCGAATCCTAATAATTAAGATGTAAGATATTGGAGTTCAGCAGGCTATTTTTTCGAAACTTGTTTCTCAAGTAATGGCTCCTATAGATGAAAATGGATTTCATGTGTGGATTCAGTTTTCCTTGAATGACAGCAGGAGAAGTATGGCTTTTCTTCAGCTATATGTGGTGTTGCAGTCGTATTCCTGTCATATAATCAGCTCTCTATGGAGATAAGTATTGTACTTGAATAGTATGGGGCACAGCTTCATCGTTTAGGCAACGTGCAAAGTCCGAGAAGAACGGCATTGATGTCGATTTTGATAGTTTTTAAATCATGTAGTGGAACAGTGCAATCCCGCTTTTGCTAAGAGATTCCGAATATGAACGCACTTAATGACTTCTTGGCTTGCCATTTTAATAAAAATGTCCGCATAATAGCATGACGGCAAGTAGCAAATGCCAAGTGGCGTCTAACTGCATTGAGTTACGATGGAAAGCTTAAATGGTCCACTATAAAAACTAAGGATATAATTGAAATAAAAATGATAATATTTATAACGATTAACGTAATCAGCTCGGCTACAGAGGTACGAATGTTGATTTCGCTTCCACTGTACTACATAACGCGAATACTCGCAAGATAATATTGCCATATTTGTCCATGCAGGCTCCGGTTTGGGTAGTTACAATATGTGTTGCGTTGTTTACCGTTTCATATGTAGATATTCCGAACTTGCTTCCTACTACAGCAGCTCTTTAACCCCGCATTGCTCACGCTCCTTTGCAGGAGTTGCTCTGGCCCATCTGAATGTTTATTCGTCTTTTCCCACCTTCTCTTGAATTAAAAACCCTATATGTATGATTTCTAGAATGTCTATGTAAATACGTTTGCATACATTTACGTATATGTACTGTACATATACATATAAACGACCATTACCAAGTCATGTTCTTCTGTAGGACCCGTATGTAACAAGTTTTGGGGCCTTAAGATCTTCACTCTAACTTTAGTATACTACATCCTCCTTATTTCATCAGATGCCAAATTCACAGCAATGAAACCCCCTTTAATAACTGGTTTCTGAAAATGATCTGCTTTAAAGGTTTTTCTGAGTCGATTAAGCTAAAGACTGCTTATCGGCTGAACTTTTTAAGCGTACACCAACTCATTTCTAAGACTTAGTCAGACGAGTGAATGCCTGCTGAATAGAGCATCGTTTGCCGATCCACAACAAAGGAAACCCTTTCAACTGCGCCAATTGTAGAGGCATACAAAATCTTTTCTACGATATTGCGTGATTAGGCCCTATTCAGGTCAGGAGAGTCCACTATCTATCAAATCTTCATAATTTGGCATATGCTGGAGAAAACCCAAAAAGTCGAAATCGATATCAAGGCCACTTATTTTAGCGTCTATAGAAAAGTGCTATACCATATAGAACATAGAGAGTTTTGCCATCATTGCCAAACTTGTCCGTCTGTGCAGAATGACAATGGTTGATAATGACTACACCTAGATATATGACTTCTTTAATATTGTGCCTGAACGGATTGTGCGGAACTCACAAGTCAACACCAGAGGTCCAATTTACCAAAAGTCTGTACAATTGCTTACCATATATAAGTAAGGTAAAACTGAATTTCTAAGCTAGGCCTAGGCTCTTCATGTGCTGTTGCGCCAAATATGTATTTATGTATGTAAGTTATATAAGACATATACATGAACATGGCGTTCTTATTTTGGATTTCTATTTATTAATTAATCAATTAATTGCAACCGAACAGCATATGACATAAAATTGCTAGTACGAGTTTGTAAGCAGACAACGATTTCTTATCAATCTTAGTCTCACACTGTCTTCACGCTTGTTAGACAGATTTTGTGCTACCTTCGCACCACCTAAAGTATAGGTAGATACGTATAATTGCCACATACTACATATTAATTAGCGAGTTACTCACGCCGCAATGGATGCAAAAGCAAGCGCTGCCGCGCGCAAAAACATCGCGCATTTGGCGGTTTTGTTAATAATAAAACGTATCGCTGCGATAATTTACGATCACAGGCGAACACAACGCTTGTAAAAAGTGCACAGCGATTTTATTATTTTTTCCGTGTGCCATAAATTAAAGCGTTCTTCTCAGGCCCCCGCCCTTAACCCCGGCCATCGTATATTATAGCAACGTATAAACTTTGATCTGTTTCACTTTCCATTTGGCGAACGCGCGGTGGCTGTGATGATGATGACTCTGATGGTACTGTGCTGCCTCCCCTCTGCCTCGAGCGACCTCTTTTAATTGCCTTCGTTCGTCCTACCTCGTGCACTCATCCGCGAGCTGACTGGAGTGTCGAGAGGCACAAGAATTATGAATAATTCACATTTGGCGGATGGAGAATTTACGAGCGCCTAGTAAATCATAAACAAAACAAAGGCGAACACAATTTATTGTCCGCTTTTGGCGAATGCAGCAACAACAATAAAAAGGCGGGGCTGTTCGGGTGGGTAGATGGTGAAGCAGCGTGTAAACGAGAACAAAGGCGCCGCCGACGCTGTAAATTCTCTCAACTATGTGTGCTTAAGCTCATTCGGACACATTTATGCCCCACTGTCAGAGTGCGGAGTGCCTTTTGATATAAAAGTGAAAAAACCTTGTTATCTACGGACGGGTGGCATAAGACGATGAATTACACGAGCGAGTTCATGTTAGTGGGGCAGCAATATATGCCGCAATGAGTCAGAAGCGTCAGTGTGGTTCATCAAAGAGTTGTCGTTGATCGTCGAGTGTTGTGATCGATTAGTGTGTTTTCAATTTAAAGGAATTCTTGAAACAACCTTTGAGCAAATGTCAGTCGATCGGGTTGATTAGATAAAATTGTTGGCTGAAGTTGAATAATATTCAAGTGTCTGTCTTTAAATGAGTTTCCGCTGAGGAGGAATGTTCTTTTTTTAAGTCAGAGATATTTGCATTTTGACAGCTTTGAGCTTGACAGGGGAAACAAAGTTGATGTTACATGTGCCGACATGGCGATCAGTCAAGTTTTGCATAAGAGTATGGACAATCAAGGCCCGCTTTGACAAAAAGGTTTGACTGATTTTGTCGCTTAGTCAAACAGAACAGCTTAAAGAGGATCAATAATGTTATAATCAATCATTTGTGTTCTACGCGTGTCATTCAGTCATCAGAAAATTTTATAAGCCGAGGTAACTCACTGTTCGTCAACGATTTTAAAGACAAGGTGATAAAACGCCGAACAGTCTTTCTCTCATGTGGGTTTGAAAAGATTAATACATCTAAAGCTGTGACTTAAGCAGCCTGAGTAGAATTCGGCTCATCAAAGTGAAATTCTTAGAATGTGAAGTGGTAAAATTATAAAACGCTGATACAGTACATACTCCACTAGAACGTTCCGTTTGATTCCTGTACTGATCCAGGCTGTAGACACATACAAGATAAAGAGTGTAGTTTGGCGTTCAAATGATCGCGGACATTTTTTAATTAGAGGCAACAGATTATGCAGTCTACTTTAAAAGATCCTGGGGCACGATCGGTTCGCACGTGCTTTACAATATTTAAATGAGATGGCTCGCAAAATCATATTAATTTGAGCGGGACACGTGTTAATATTTGAATCGGATGCTATGCTTGAAAAGGTCCAGCAATATGCATGAAGGAACCAAATGCAATCTTCTAACCCACCGTGATCCTTCAGTTTATTTGACTATTTTGTGTAACTAACGATTGACTTACTCGCATGATAGTCGATTTGATACATTTTTAAACGAGCGTCGCTTGCGATGAAAATTCGTATGCGATAATCAATCATATTTTCAATTAGCTAGAGACAAGAGAATGTAAGATTAAGATGACTAAGAGACTAGATCTTTTATCTGGATATCTTCTGCAAATAAGATGTTCTGGCAGACCGGCCGCCGTCGTTGAAGGAGTCAAATCCAAAGACGGTATACCTCTTTCCAATGAGGAGGACATCTTACGCAGATGGAGCGAGCACTTCTCAGAATTGCTCAACCCCGAACAGGGCACCGAAGATGACATACCTATGGTCGAGAGTAGGGCGGAAAGTAGTCCTACGGTAGGGGAAGTAACTTTGGCGATCAAATCGCTAAAAGTTGGCAAATCTGCTGGTGTGGATGAAATCCGGCCAAAAATGCTCAAGGCTTTAGGTAAAGAGGGAGTGCAATGGCTCTCACGTGTCATTAAAGTGGCCTGGGAATGCGGTGAAACACCTGGTGATTGGCAAGTGGGGGTGATAGTTCCTCTTTTTAAAAAGGGGGGATAAAAGAGATTGCATCAACTATAGGGGTATATCCCTTTTAAGTCTCCCTGGAAAGACCTTCGCTAAGGTACTAGAAACGCGTCCCAGAGCTGTGTTTGATGACAGTTTGGGGGATGAGCAGTGCGGTTTTCGTCCCGGTAGATGCACAACCGACTAGTTATTCACTCTCAGAATGGTTCTTGAGAAGGCTTGGGAGTATGCTAAACACTACACTTGTTTTGTGGATTTGGAAAGAGCATATGATAGGGTTCCTCGAGGCAAACGAGGTGTTCTGCAGAAGCATGGGGTTGATGGTCCCCTGTTAAGGGCGATTCAGTCGTTATATACAAAACTGTGTTCGGATAAACGGCGTTAAATCAATACCTTTCATTGTGGGCGTTGTCCTCCGTCAAGTGTGCGTTTTATCATCTCTCCTCTTCAATGTATATATGGACTGGATCTGGATGCTGCAGCGCAGCCGTGGCAGAGAATGTTTCAAAGTGGGAGACTTAAGGATTAGTCATCTGTTCTTTGCGGATGATTTGGTCATCATTGGGTCCTTCAGGGCGCACTCGAAAGGTTTGTAGCCGTTTGTGGTGATGATGGAATGAAGGTAAACGTGACCAAATCGGAAGTAATGGTCGTTTCCAGAACGCTCATTCAGTGTACTCTGCATGTTAGTGGAGTCCCACTGAAGCAGGTGGATAAATTTAAGTGCCTCGGGGTCTCATTCTATTGATGGAAAGAGCAATGCTGCGTTATTCTGTAGAATTCGTAAGCCTGGATCAAGTTTGAGAAAGCTTGGTCAATCTGTTATAAGGAAGGCCGAACTTAGTGTTCCAGCTAAGCTATCGGCTTTGAACTCGGTGTATGTTCCAACTCTCACGTATTGTCATGAAATTTGGGTAGCACCGACTGCGATTCTGCTACTATACTACCATTTTCATCCCTGCAGGCTTATGTTCTGGGTTTGGAGCCATGGCATATTCTTTTTATCTTTTGGTAAAATTTCCGAATATAATTCCTGCAATAAACTCTCTCAATCTCCTCTCCCATGCTCCTTTTTTTCGTTCCGAGAAATCGATGCTCCTCTTTTCTCCTCCTCTTATAGAGCTGGCCAGCAGCTTCAGTCCCGCTTTGTACGCATCTTGTTTTGTCACATGTGCTTGCCGCCATTTTTCCATTCCATTCCATTCATCAGGCATACACTCGTCTGACCATATCTTAGAGATAAGTTGATGTATGCACTCTACCAAATCATCACCAGCTTCCTTGGAAAGTTCGGCCGGTAAGCCGTCAGGTCCAGCAGCCTTGTTGGATTTCAGCTTGGATATTGCTATCCTCACTTCGTTTTGTCAGGTGGACGGAAATTTTGACTATCATCGTCCATGTTGAATGGTTCGTTCTGCCTGACAGCGGGATGTTGGTCTTCGTCGCCGTTATACAGTCTGCAGAAGTAGTTTTTCCATATTCTCAGCACCGACTGTGATTCTACTACGAGGTTTCCATTTTCATCTCTACAGCTTTCTGTACGGGTATTACTTCTCTGACACGTTCTTTTTACCTTTTGGTAAAACTTCCGTACATTGTTCCTGGAGTATAGACTCTCGATATTCTCAAATGCGCGCTTCTCATGCTCTTTCTTCTTCTTTTGGAGAAGCCGATGTTCTTCCCGTCTCTTTTGCTCGTAGAGCTCATGAGCAGCTTTCGTCTTCCTTTGCAGCGCCGCTTTGTATGCCTCTTGTTTTGCTGCATGCACTCGCCGGCATTCTTCGTCAAACCAGGGGTTTCGCGGTGGTGGTCGAGCGAGACCCAGCACATCAGTCGCGGTGTTTCTGATGGCATATTGGCAGCGTTGCCACTGGTCTTCGGCACTTGATGCTGGCGGCATGGGGTTGATTGAGAGATCTCGAAATACGCGTTCAGCGAAGAGTCTGGCGGTCTCTTGCGATTGTAGCTTTTCGACGTTAAATTTTCTCACAGTGATTCTTCTTTGTTGGTCAGCTTAGGATATCCGCATTCGTACCTTGGCTACAATAAGGTAATGATCCGAGTCTATGTTGGTCGCTCGGAACTTCCGGACATCCGGAATACTGGAGGCATGTCTTGCGTCGATTGCAATATGATCAACGTGGTTGATCGTTACCTGATCATCGGACCGCCATGTCTGCTTATGAATATCGAAATGAAGAAACCATGTGCTTGCTATGCTTACCGACTGCCCTACCAAAGACGTCCTCCTTTCCTCTTTCGGCGTTGAAATCGCCCAATACGATATTAACGCCGTATTTAGGACATTGTTCGGATGTTTTGTCGAGGAGCTCGTCGAAACAATCTTTGGTGGCAGGGTCCTTTTCTTCTGTGGGGGCATGAACACATATTAGGCTTATGTTAGCGAAGTTGGTCTTGATTCGGATAGTCATAATACGCTCGCTCACCTGTCGGAAGCTTAAGACTTCTTGCCTAAGTCAGCCACGTATAACAAATCCGCATCCGAATAAGCGCTGCCTGTTGCCTCTGTAGCAATCACTGTAGTAGATGTCACAGTTTATCATCCTCTTTTTGCCAGGCCCATCCCATCGCACTTTCTGGATGGCGGTAATATCTGCTTTATAGCAGTATAGGGCCTCTGTTAGTTGTTCGGCTGCACGTGGTCTGTAAAGGGACAGAACATTCCACGTACAGATCCGAAGGTCGTTGTCCTAATTTCATTTGCTGGGGTCGTCATCAGTTGAGTCATCCTTATCCGAAGCTTTTGGTTGTTACTTATGGTCTTCCTCACGATATATTGTAAAATCTAAGAACCCTTTGCGATGATCGGCAGCAAGATGTACATATTCTGCAATGTATCCCAAGATTATATATATAAATTCTAAAAAGAAGAGTGCGGGCGCCGTGACGCAAGCGGTTAATGTGTCGAACCACTGCGCGTGAGGTTCCATGTTCGTATCCCAGAAAACACCAACAATTTTTTCACCCACCTCTCGCGAACGTCTGAGTATTTTTGTCACGAGAAAGCTTCTCAAAAGAAATTGCCCTTCAAATACGGTGTTAAACTGTAGGTCCCTTCCATTCGTGTGAAAAAATATAACACAGATAACACGAGTGTTTGCAAGGCACTTAAAAAGCTGTTGCGCCAAATAGCATATATGTGTAGGATCCGAACTTAAATAAAACGGCTCGGTTGATTAAGATGAACAGTGTTTATATTTATTACTATTTAAAATATGTGTTTGAGTAAAAAAAAGTACAACCGAGGGTAGAGGTCCGACACACACGGAGATCGACAAGCGAATGCCATCCCTACTGCTGTTTTTTTCTGTCTGTTCCTACATATGTATATATACCTATATATTTTTTTTAAGAAGAAGAGTACTGCTTTACTCACATCACCAATCTAAGGCCAAACGTCGTCTTGCAGAAGTCTACGCTCACCGTTTGGCTCATTCTTTGGTGTTGTTTAGGTCTTTAAAAATACAACCAATAAGAGATTTATTCTTTTTAAGATTTTGTAAGATATTTTTACGAGAGGTGGCTATATCCAGAGTTTAATATATAATACTCATAACCTACATAGCACTAACGCCATGTTGTTGAAATTCCAACTTTTCGTACTACTCACTACAGAAACTCGTACCCAGTTGTATCTTCTAAGCTTTTTAATCGTCATCCTTCCGATATAAGATCCATAAGCACTCATCAGAAATTTCTTAAAAAAATTAAACCATGGCTTGATTTCGATCATAATGAGATTGAATTATTACTCGCCTATCTTATATAACTGTTTATTTCAACATTCGACAATATAGGCCTTGAGTTCCATTATTTTCGTTTATTATGTATATTTTTATTTTTTGGATATTTTATTGTTAGCTTTTGAAATAAGAAATGTAATATTGTCATCCCACAATTAATTAATTTTAGTTTTAAAGTGGCATTTACGACTATTTATCCCTTTTATTAGCAAAATGAAAATGTCACTATCTATTCTCTATTGCTTGTAAACATGTACTTATGAAAACTTTGCTATCTTATATTTGTAAAAGAGAATAATGAATTTAATAAAATATATATATATATATATATTAGAGTGAAAAACCTTCCCCATTTGTTAAGAAGACCTACGGGTGGTAGCTGGACATTGGAAATAAAGTCTTAAGGTCTTAGTAGTGTGTCCAAGTTGTATGCCGGATATGATAAATCGCACCAACAGGTGCCCGAAACGCCGTTGGAGAAACACATCTTGTCACAATTAAGTATTGTGTTATATTATTCATAGACCAAAAGCTAATAGCCCCTATTTAAGCAGCACGTGTAGGTGAATTGCATTTGTCACAAAGCAAAACAACGCCATAAAAAACCTTAAAACGACGCATCTTATGAGCAATAAAACCGTTTATCATCAACAAATATCTATGAACTTTAAGACAACTTATTTAAGCCTTTCTAAATGAAGCAAATTAGATCGTAAATTAAAACGTAATCGATTAATTAAGGCAGAATCTGTTTTATCGCTGCTTCTTTACGATCCGGAGAAGACTTGAGTCGTTGTGGTGTTTTTTTTTTGTGAAAGTGTCTCTTTCACGATCACTTAAGTGGGCGCACATATTGAAATTTTATTTTAGATATCGATTTGGCGATTGTATAAAATGGTTCTAATTTAATTTATAGCCCATAAGTTTTAAATTTTTAGTCTTAAGCTTTTCTAGGTTATTAACAAGGCTATCTGATGAAACGACACTCGATCATTAAAACGAAAATTTAAAATCAAAATATAAACAAAAATTCAACTCAATTGAGGAGACTTTAAACTTTTAAAAAAAGTTTAATTTTTGTATTTCTTTTTCTTTTTACGTGTGTGGAAAAAAAGTGGCGCGACGCTTAAAGTTAATTGCTTTGAATTTAAGTAAAAATTTACGACACATTGACGCCCACACTGCCATATTTTTATTTTTAAATGAAGAAGAAACATTTTAATGCAAATTAATGTACAACTGGTTTTCATTAGCTCAAGTGAGTTGAAGAGCACTTTTTTTATTGGTCACCTCGTTAATAATGACACTTCGAATGTGCTGATACTGCTATTAGTTTTTTTTTTTTGTATCTCATTTAATAGCTTTTTAAGTGGCATCCTCTTAATTTTAATTGATTTTGATATTTTATTAAGTTGACAATAGATTGAAGGGGCAATTTAAATCGCCTTTGGGTACATGATGGTGTCCTTGAAGGCGTTTGAAGAAATTGTGTACACATAGTACTTACCAAACCAAAATGAAATGTGGACGCCATGGCGCACTTGTTAGTGCATTCGAGGTTTAATTCCCGAAATCTTAAAAAAAGAAAAAAATACAAAACTCCTGAAAAGATCTTCTGAAAATGCGTGCATATGTATATGTTAAACTTGTTTGTTAAATAATATTTCGGTATCGCTGGAATACATCATTAATATTCAGCCATTATCGTGAAGTACACACACGACTGTGCATCTAGGGACCACAACTCCAAGCGCCGTTTTCTTATGAATCTTCACAAATTGGCGGCTGAGCAGGGAGCAGTACAAGAGGTGCATTCAAGAAGATCTAATCAAAACTGACCATATCCGAACAAGAGGACTCACCGACACTCCGGAAGTCAGCTGCCTATCAGCTGGCCTAAATGGACATCGGCAGGATTTACTTATCAAGTAAGGCCGAGGTGGTCACAGCGATAGACGAACAGAAGCTGGAAATGACGAAGACGATGTAAAAAAAACTACCCCAGCGGATGAGCAGATCTTTGAAAAGCATCCGAAACCGAAGATCAACCTAGAATCTCTGTCAGGAATGGGAAGATCAAGTCCAAGAGTAGAAAATCCATGCTGCCAATTCAAAACTACCCCACGCGGACACCAAATGCCACACACTGCCGTATACCGGAATAAGCTTCAAGGTCCCGTCGCCCATCCAGGCTATACGAAAAAGTTCCGCCGTAAGACCAGACGGGTAAGGTGAACCGACGGCTAGATGTCTACCGGAGACACCGCAGTCAGAAGGGGTCAACTTCGCCGCAGAAGCCAGGCAGACAAACTACTCGACTCAGCCGAACGAGTCCCACACAAGTTATTGACACCGTCACGCGGATAGTGCGGAAGAAGCAAGGGCTACGGAAAAAAGCCCAGGATTACATTCATATCTACCAATACCTACTTCGTCAACACACCCGAATGGATGCTAACGGAAGTGTAGATTGGATCTACGACAGTGGATGGCCTTAGTAGCGACAATTCATCAAACGCTGAGAAGAACCGATGGAATTTGCAGAAGAATATGAGTCGTCCCAAGATAAAAGAACCAAGGGGCCACCAACCGTTCCACACCCTCCAGCGAGACTACTACCGGTAAGGCCTTGACCCATCCAGAGCGTCGAAAACCGCACAGCTGGAACTGCAAACAACATCAATGTCGCCGGCCATTTCGTCTTTTTTGTTTCTAGTCATTGTGAAGAGGACGGAAGAATGCCGAATGAATGAATGGAAAGCCGACTTGCGTACCCAGGGTTCCCTCCAAAAGATCAGCTCAGAGCTGTCACCTGTCGTCATACCATCTCTGCCAGACAGTATGATCTTCCCGTCTCGTTTGTATGTACATATATAGGAGTGACTATTCGCTGGTCTCCTACTTCAGTAATTTTCGAAAAGAAGGAAATTTTAATTATGTATGGTTGAACTCTATTTCTTTCTGTATATTACACGGTGAACCATTATCATTAAGCTGCAATAGGCGAAGGGGAGCGAAAAGAGCGAAAGACGGAATTCTCTTCGTACCATGTGCTGAGTAGAAGAAAAAGGAGAATAAGTGAGGCAGAATTCTCCTTGCGCTCCGACGAGATATACAACTTGTTTACGATCATCCGTCCGTGGTGATATACTCGTATTCTCGCCAGATGTTGTTTCTTATCTAAAACAGCTGTAACATCACATAGAAGCGTCAGCAAAATTGTAACACATTGTTACAGTGTATGCAGAGCTGTGTTCATGCTAAAAGCTATCCACGGTAGTTCTTTTGCACTTTCGATTAGGCGTTGGGTTGCTCACTTTGCTTGGCAGGTGCATTACACTGTGGTATGGCCTTACTGCACCATCGTTCTGTACCAAAATCAGGCATATCCAGAATAAGATTCACTTTCCAGTTGTGAAATACTCAATACTTTGTACTGTCCGTACAAAGTGATAAATATCGGCTGAGAATTGGTCACTTATCATTTTGCACTTGCCTGGGGATAATGCATTATGCGCACAATAATCTTTGTCCGTAACATACCTGTATCAAAACTTTTATAACCCAGCACATAAAAAAGAACACTAAAGAGTGTACAAATATGGCTTTGACCACAAATTTAAGAAAGTTTTGGATTGTTTTTAACTTTGTTTTTAATTATTTTATTTAAAATGTATGCCCCTAGGACTCCTTACGTTGCCGTATAAATGTTGTATACTTATTGTTCGTGTATTTTGTACAACTCATTTCAGAGGAACAGTAATCATATAATGCCTATTAACAATAACTATATGATGTCAGGGCATTGCGTTACTGGATCGTTTCCAATGGATGAATTGGGAACAAATGTTGTGGTGAGTTGAATATTTTATTTGTTTGCCCATCTCCATTATCATTTTCCATTGAAATAATATAACGTGAACTTATTTAAGATTCACGATTACTTGAATCTTATCCCTAGTTTTTAATTAACGGAATCCAAAAATCTTTATATTACTAACCAAACCCTAGCTAACGTACATTCCGCATAATTTGTCAACATTTCTTATCTCAGGGTAAGCTATTGTGTTAGTTTTAATTTCAAAATGAACAGTCAACAAGACGCCCGCCAGCTGAAGACGGTAGCTAAGCAAGTCAAATTTATTACTGTAGCTTACTTTTCTAGCAGATAAGTGAACCTTTTACCTCACTTTAGGTCAAACGCAAAGCAGGCGTTCTAAGCTAATCATCGTTGGACACAGAGTAGGCCAATCCAGCACTGGGAGATCTCCAAAACCTCAGTGCTAGAAGCCTGTGCGCAAAATGTACTGTACTAATAAGTTCGATTGAAATGCACACTAGAGTCAAGGGATTACCCACGAAATTTGAACATACATTGCCTTCTATGAGTCTAAGTGAGCTTTAGCTACACATAGCACTTAACTCGCATAACCCATTTTAGCGTTTAGGCGAACCCCACAGGCGGATCAGCAGAAATGCGGTGAAGTGGGAGGGTTATGATCCCTTATTTTCGGATCATAACCTCGCTGATAAAAGGAAGAAGAAGAACCCATTTTAGCGTTTATCTTAATCCCGTCCAGTTAAATAGCTTACAGAAAGCGAATCATCAGGAGGTCAGTATACTAAAAGACTATTAAGGAGAGCACAGGGTGCAACTTTTTTGAAGGACGGCGGCTATGCAATCGATCTGATTAATTTTTTTATTTTCCTGGTAGGCACAATTCTAACAATTCTAAAAGCCTGTGAAACTTTGTAGATGTTTAAAGTTTCTGGGAATGTGCATCCTGTAATTGAATCCCAAGCCCGTTTAAGATAATTTTTTTTTGTAACAAAAGGGAGATGTTCGCGTAAGTATTGAGTTATTCTCAATATCTGCCGCTTAATATGATTTAATATATGATTCGCATCGTGATTGGGTACAACTATACATTTCATTCGAATATCTAGATAAATAAAAATGAAATGCTGTTCGTTGGTCATCGCATCACTTGAGAACGGCTGGACCGATTTGACTCATTTTTTCTTTAAAATGTTCGTAACAGTCCGACTAAGGTTTTTACGGGAAAAAAATTTGGAAAAAACTGAAAGTGCTTTTTTTCATGGGAAAAAATGTGTGCACCTATGTTTGTATGCTATGGACTCCGAAACTAAGGAACCGATTGAGCTCAAATTTTCAGGCAATCTTCGGTATTAGCTCAAGAGTATTCCTATTCTATGTTTAGTCAAAATCGGTTGACTACTTTAGTATTATAGTACTTTAGTACTAAAAAATGCACTTTAGTTAGTCGCAGCAAAGCACGCCGGTACCAACGGTCCAGCAGTTTGCGACTACTTTAGTATTATAGTACTTTACTACTTTTTCTTTTATATATATATTTACGGTTGGACCACTTACCCACTGTTGGCACAAAACTGTTCCCTAGTAGACTAAGCCCCAGGCGCCTGCCTGACAGTTGTTTTCTTTTTTGTTAGGCAAAAGAACGCTCGCCGGGCACCCGCTAGTTTATGATAAAAGTACCGATAAAGGAGCACTAAGCTTTCAATATTTTGGCTGTGTTCGAGCGAAGGAATTTCGTTGCAAATCGATTGATCACCAATTACTTAACCGTTTCATGCCCGAATTAATTGGAGCGTGGCTAATACTTTTTTAAGGATATGGAGTTGTTAGTCTACACGTAAATGTGAAGTGATTTCAATTTCAAAGTCATATGTACCATGTAAAGTGTTACATGTGCACTCAACGAAGATCAGCTACAAAGTGATCACTAGAAATACTTTTAATAAAATATTCGAAAATGAAATTGTACAACAAACTTGCACAACATACTCGTATCAAGCTATTCTAAAAAAAAAAGTCGTTAGAGAATGAATTAAAATTACGCGATTTAGAAGCTAAAGCATACAATGTTGCCTATAGGCAACATCGGAGCATTGGTACATCCGCCCAATACAACCTGTGTTGATTGAGCTTGCTTAAGAGGCCCTTATGCTGCACTCTGTCAAAAGCTTTTAAGATATCAGGAGCAACTTCTCGACATTCTCCGTGATGATGGGTGCTTGGATTGCGAAATGTGGTAGCCAGAAACCATTACAAATCCTTGCATAACAACCTTTAGGTTTTGTTGTGGCATACCCTGCTAGTGTTGCGGGTATTAAACCCATCACTATGATTTCTGTTGTAGGATAACGGGATAAAATACTAGCTATCGTTTCAAAAACTCGAAAATTTGTCAAGATGTTGGAATGCCAATTCTTTTCCTGAACCTGGGCTTCGCCTTCGATAAATAAATAAATATTTTGCGCAACAGCTCTTTCAGTGCCAGGATCTAGCTTCTCGCAACCACTCATGTTGTGTGCGCTATATTTTTTCACACGAATGGAAGGGACCTACGGTTTAGTGCCGTATCCGAAGGGCAATTTGTTTTGAGAAGATTTTTCGAGACAACAATACTCTCGGATGTTTGTCAGACGCTCGCGAGAGGTGGGACCGTGAAAAAACTTTTTCGTGTTTTCTGGGATTCGAACTTGGAACCTTACGCGCAGTGATCCGGCACACTAACCACTTACGCCTCGGCGCCCCCGTACCGTACATATGTTTGCCTAAAAATAGGGGGGGCGGGGAATTCTTTTGAATGAGTCAAATGCAAGTGCATTCACATTCGAAGAACATAATTATTGATCTCTTTCAACATCATCTGTGCCCTAGTACAGATAGTCTTTAGCCATGATCCATTAGAAAATTCGGCTGCAGAATGAATTTGCAACTCTTAAGTCCGCTATTGCATTTTTTAAATCCACAGCATGTTATTTAGCAGAGCGAAAGTCGGAGGGTCTTTATACGATGCCAAAACTTGACCACGCTTGTCGTAAATGGCTATTTATAAAAGAGATTCATTTTTTTTTCTTTAACCTTCCTTGATATATCTACTCATACATACATATGTATATAAAAACACAAATCCACAGATTAACCGTCCATCCTTGTACAGGGCAAAAGAGCAACACACAAATCTTAAAAATATTACTCATCCGCCCCTGTGTTCTCTAAAGTTTTGATTTATCTCCTCGTAAATTAAATACACTTTACATGTTCGCCACAAAATAAAAATGTTAAATAAAATTAGTATCTAATCCGCAAATCTATTCGCAAGTTATAAATTATAAAATTTAAAACAGACGACATTAAAACCCGAACACCGATTGAGAAAGAAAAGTTTCCCCCATTATCATTTAAAAAGCCATGCAGACATTTATTTAAAAGTCTTACAACTTAAAAAACAACAAAAACGAAAAACTAGTGTAATAAATTGTCTGAAATATGTTATACGATTAATTAATAAAAATCAACAACGGCATAAGCAACGTCAATAAAACAAAGTGGAATGAAAGCCAACCACTGCCATTAACATTAATTAATTCGAAAGACCGCGAGTTTAGCATGTTTATTTTTTTCGCTTAGTTAACTCTCTCAAACTGTCAGCCATGTCATTTAATAACGAATTCAAATGATATTCCATAAAATCTGACACTATGCCATAATTTTTCACAGAAATAATATGAATATATATATTTTCGATTTTATTTATAAATTTCACTGCGAGTCCACTTCAATGCGCATAGCAAAGTAAAATATGTCACCATTCGGTGTCGTCGACAAAGATGGCAATTTTGAATAAACAGGCGCTGCGCTGGTCAATCTTGACCAAGCAGTCTGAAATGTATTCATGAATTATAAATCTCCAAAGTGTGCGGAGGGAAATAAAAATCACGCAGCACACATGCAAAAAAAAAAGAAAATTTAAATAAATAAATAAATTTGAAAACTTTACGACACATTAATATTTTTTGTTAAAGCTTGTTGAAAATACGTCAGAAACTAGAGGGGTGGGAGGCTAAAACAACAAAAATTACAGACCGAACTGCAAATGAAATGTTAATGTCAAGCGTTAATCGTAAACATGACAATCAAATGAAATAAACTTTCCCCTCGAAATAACCGACCAAATGCAAAACAAAACGTAAGTTTCCTAGTTTTATTGTTTTTATTTTTGGACTTAGTTTGTTAATAACAGGAGCGGAGGTGGGAGCGGAAATGTGTTTGTTTTGTAAGAGGAAATAACATCGCGAAAGACGGATGAAGCATAAGACTTAACCCAGCTGTCCAGTCATTTGAAGACGTGGGAGTGGATTATTTATTTGTTTAATCTTAATACCAGCAAGAAGTAATTTAACTTATACTTACTAAATTACGCTTAGGATAAGCACAAACTTATGCCTAAGAAGGATTGAAACTGGACTTAAAAGTAACCGTTTATCGGTCAGGAGAGGGAATTAGAAGAATAAAAGGCGTTTCTCGGGGGGGCTCTGCTGTTGTGAAAGTTTGCATGCGATAATCTCTGCGGAGCATTCTGGACATTGGTTCATGATATCCATAGTTGATGTGGTGAGGAATAAGATGGAAGACGGGTGAGGACCTGATGCTACGTGGGTTGGTGTTAAAAGAGATCATATGCAGCAGGGCGGGGGAATCAATGTTACAGCTAATAATGATGAATAAACAAGATGTCAGCAACTTCGCGACGTTTATCAAAATAATGTAAATTGATAAGTATCAAACAGTCCGCGTATCGGGGTAAATTGCTGCTATCAGCCTAAGCAAGACCACGTAAGGCAAAGCGGATGAAACTACGCTGGACAGCTTCCATTCGCAAGATACGTGGTAAAATAACCATACCTGGCTAGCATACTCAAGGAGGGGTTCGACGAGTGCGATGTTTAAAGATTTTGTAACGTAAGGGTTTGAGAATTCCTTAGACCATCGTTTAATGAAACCGAGCGCAGAGTTAGCTTTGTTGATAATGTTATCAATATGAGAACGGAAGCTGAGTTCCCTACACAGAAAACATCCAAATCGCACAGTGGAGAGATAGAGGCGAATAGGCTCACCGCACATGGAGTAGATTCGAGGATGGTCAGAGACACTTATGAAAATATGTAATAGTTTGGCACTTGCTGACGTTGAGCTCTAAAAAATGACTACGGCACCAAACAGAAAATTGGTTCAAATCATCTTAGTCAACGGTATAATACAGGTCTGAAGATTTTCATATCTCCCGAGGTGGCTTTAATAGTATCAGAAATTGAAGATCTGAAAAAGACTTTCTACTGGCGACTTTTCAAGAAGGATTTGATCCATAAGATAAACCCCGATTGAAAACCAAGAACTTTAAGTTTGAGAAGAATGATTGCATGTGAAATTTTTCGTAGACTTCGCTGAAGTCGGTGGCAACTACGTATACATCGACTTCATTACCATCTTCCAAAACTTACAGAGTGCGTAGTTGTTGATCTGCCCTTAAGAAATCCATGCTGGTTCGGTGAAAGCATAGTCTTGCAATGGGCCGGTAGTTGGATATATCACTTTTACAACCTTTTTTGTGAGTGGGGATTACGAGTATGTAAGAATTTTTCCACATATCGGGGAAAACTCCCTGCGAAATAGATAGTTGAAATAGAGTGGTAATGGGTTGGACTAAGTAGTTCACGTATTTTTCTTTTCAGAGCTATAGCGCTTTTTTGAGTGATCGCTTTCAAAGGGTTGTGGTTGGGAATAGTTGCTCTTCATTTAGGAACATACCAAAGCACAAATATACCTGTCCAGACCAATAGGCCTAATTGAGGATCTAGTATGTAGGATGAACGAAGATCTATCTGCTATCTATCAATGGTCGTTGAGTAACGGGCTCTCTCTCAACTCATTTTAATCTCTAAAAGTCCCCACAGTACAGAAGTTTTACCTCCAATTCTCTTAAACGACATGCAACTGCGATTTGTAGAGACTGTAACTAGCTTGGGTTTTAGGATTGTTCGCTCACTTTCTCCTTCAGCTCACATTAACTTTACTATTCAGCGAATTTACGGTAGGCTTCGTAAACTCTGGTTATTTGCTAGCTTCACCCCAGTAAATATACGACTGAGGCTTATTAAAACATTACTCGTTACGTGTATCGACTATGCTTCAGCTGTGTACTGCAAATTGGATTCTCTAGCTCAAGACAAATTGACATCAGCATTTAATGATATGGTTATGTATGTATACGGCCTCCGCAGATACGATCATATATCAAACTACCATAAAAATATCCTTGGTTGCACTCTTCAACAGTTCATGAATGTTAGATGTTGTCTTTTTATGCACAAAATAATAAACAACAGATCGCCACCTTACCTGCGTGAAAAGCTACAATTTGTACGCTCCGCTAGAACCCTTAATCTAATAACTCCCACTTCGAAATATTTAAACACTTCGCGCCATTTCTTTGTTTATGTCACCAAACTTTGGAACTCGCTGCCTATAGCAGCAAAACAAATAATTGGAGGTTCTATTCGCAGCAACTTCTCTATTTTACTTCTTTTACTATAGTATTCTTTTTCTTCACACTTTTTTTCCCTTCCTTTTTCCATCCCTATGTTTTTATTATTATATATTTTAAATTACTATCTATTATATAATATTACAATTTATATAAATTAACCATATTTTTAGTACTATAAAAGACTAAGTCTTACTTGTACATTACCTTTAAATAAATAAATAAAATGAATTGAATTAAATTGAATATAGCGGGCAGACCATCAGGGCCGGGGGAGTATTAGTTCTTTAGTTTGTAAATCTTATCTACTAACGACGCCGAAGTTATATCAATTGTGACTAAAGATGTTTGGGGACATTTGTCTAAGTAGCGGAAGTAGTTATAATCAGGTTGAGTAACGTGATCCGTAAACGATTGTCTGAAAAAATGAGCGAATAGGTTTGCGATTGTTTTAGGGTCTGTCGAAGATTTATTATTAGCAAATTTCAAAGTAGATGGATATCTATCAAATTTCCGTTTGGGATTAATAAAGTGGTAGTGGATTGCATTCTGTCAATATATCCGATGTAAAGATATTCACAGAGTTTTTTTTTTGTTATTTATTTCATTGTAAATATTGTTGTTAACACGTAGAATTTGAATAAAAATCTAATCTACATGATCCAATCTATTCACAGAGTTCAGAGAATTGGGAGTAGACGTGTTGGTAATGGGAAAAATCAGAGTCAGATCGAGATTTGAGGAATGCTTGCCATATTTTAGTTCTTTTTTTACGAAGTGAGCGTAGCTCTTCATTTTACCATGACGGGGCTGACTTATTGTTCTTCTGAGGCATGAAAAAGACTGCCTGAATGAGGCAGGCGAAATTTTTGTCATAAAAATACGCTAGAGCATTGTCGATGCTATCAATTAGGGTAGAATTAAAGTTTATGTTACTGGGAAAATTATTAAGATTAGCGAAATCTGCTTTAAGAAAATTAAAGCTATATAAGTTCTCGCAGTGAGGAATTACTTAAGTTGTCGTACAAAAACGTTAGGAATAGAGGTGG
Source organism: Brachypalpus laphriformis (assembly GCA_945910035.1). Taxonomy (NCBI): domain Eukaryota; kingdom Metazoa; phylum Arthropoda; class Insecta; order Diptera; family Syrphidae; genus Brachypalpus; species Brachypalpus laphriformis. The sequence continues at coordinate 207,623,588 of OX246753.1, forward strand.
GTGGAAGCGGTCTAGTGTGGAGAGAAGATGGTTGCTTGCAATAACGATGCAATTGGCGGCATCGGTTGAGAAGATTAGGTCTAGTTGTCTACCTAAGTTGGTTGTAATGCTACTTATTTGGAAAAGGCCGCAATCAAAGAGAGTCGATAAAAAGGAATTCTTTTTCAGAGGTAGGATTTGCAGCAACAAAATGGGACTTATCTTCAGATTGTTTCCATTCAAGATGGGGAAGATTAAAGTATCTCAAAATAATGACGTCCACGCAGGGGTCTACAATGTCAATTATCTTGGAGGGTCTATTATTTTATTCTATTACATTATGAATCTTATCGGCCCATCGCAACCCAAAATGTAAAATCATTGGACTCGATGGGTGGTTCGATGAATAAAAAGATGCCTTCGATTCTCTTGATAACAAATACAAAAAAAAAGACCAAAACCAGAAGGGCGTTAATTGCGTCGATCCTGCCATGATTTTTCGTGCATCAACCAATACAAATCTATCTAATACAGTGGCGGTGTTGAACCTAAGCCTGGGTATAGCTATTTCCATTGAAGTAATTAGCAACCTTTTTATTTAGTAGTAACGATCAACTCTTGTCCTTTTCCGTAGCGCCGCTTTTTCAGCGTTTTCCTCTCTGCATTCGTTAGGTGGTGATGGTGAATTGAAACCGGTTAGACTTGTGGCTATATTACTTTGAATCAAATCTCTGCGATGCATATTAAAGATAAAAATAAATAAGAAGGATGTTCCCAACTACATCCGTGATAAAAATTCCCGCGATATGAGAGCTATGTCAGTCTATGTACGATTTGCAACCTTGATGCCACCGAAAATGCATTCTCTCTTTCAGTGATCTACTCAGCTGTTCACAGTTTCTTAAACAACTATATGAACTTATACAATTTTTTTAAATCTACTTTAAAATACCGATCACTTATGATAACTGGATGTTCGTAAACATGAAAACTAAGTTAAATATTGTACATAGTTTATCTTTAATCGGTTGTCGTGTAAGAATTATAACGAATGTAGCGAGAAAACTATATAATCTATCTTCTTATCTATTTTATTAAATAAAAGATAATCTTACTGACACTGCATTGTTTAGTGTTATCCAAAGGACTTTGGTGGATCCTGACTTGTGGAAACGAGTCACTCAAAACTAAATGCATCGGATGGATATGTGGGTGTTTTTTCTTTTTGCATTCAGTCACCGATGCCGTCACGCCTATTGTTGTACGCGATCCGGACTTAAAACACCTAGCAGATTCAATAACAATAAATTGTGGTACTTTTTTCGAATATGACTAGTATTGATTCAACAAGTTTCTGTGCCGTGTTTGTTGACTCGTTACTGTTTTCCGCATTTAGTGGATACATTTTTGGAAACTGTAAGGGGGTAACAGCAATTTTTTTTTAATACTAGCGTACGTCTATGAATCAACTGATTGACTTAAGTTGGAAATGAAGAAAATACATAGGAACGTTTATTTCTGGTGTAGCGATTTGAAACTCAGATGACATTAGGTTTCAGCACATGATGAGAACCCATGGACTAGGTGGGGAGAATTTGCTGTCATTTTTGGATTCGATTCTGATTTCTGGGAAATTCGAATGGTTGATACTCGAGATGAAAATCTACTCAATTACCTAACACATTACCACGACACACCATCCTATCCATGGCATTTCTGGTGGCAGCATTAGGATTACCCATGCAGAACTGAATATAAAAAAAAGTCACCATCGTAAGCTTCTTCTTTACATTTCATTAACTAGCCCACGTACAAATCCCATCGCCAATATCAAACTAGTATGAATATGGTAGGTACGATTCCCAAGAATTGAAGAAAACACGCGCCAACATATTTTCGTCTAAATTTTATTGCCGAGATATTTCTTATTTCGAATTCCACTGGAGATACAATTCTACAAATTCCACAATGAAACCAAATCAAATCGAATGACAAAATGATTGAACGTTTCTTGTGTTTCTTTCTATTCGAAAATAATACAATACCAATAAAAGATACAAAGCCAAGACTTCAACGTGCGTATCTCACACACGGTGGGAACAGTGTATGGGCGCCAAAGCCAATATTAATTGCGACAGCACATAACAAAATGTCATTTCGTACCATAATTGATGATAACCATCTATCAAAATATCTTTGTCTCTCCACGTTCCAGATGATGATGATGATGATGAATGTGAAAAGTGTTGTTCGTGATGTTATGTTATTGCTGCTGTTGCTGATGGTGCTGCTCCATTTTGCGCTTCCACCACCACCGTCGTCATTCCATTCCGATTCTCAAAAAGAAACAAGAGAATTATGAGCAGAAAAAAGAAATACCGTCAGATACATAGCTATAACATACCCACAACACATTCAGACGAAAAATTCATTTCACCATGTCATGACAGTTTTCTCATATTTCGCTGTCATTTCATGTTTTGCCATGTCCTATTATTTCGCTCATCAGTCAAAAGCAGTTTGGACAGCGTCAAGGTTGCAAAATGTTTTGACGAATGGGTTGGATAGACGGTGGATGAATGGATAGATTGATGGAAACAGAGGCACATGACAATGAAATGAAAAAAAAAAAAAAGACAGGCCATACATACTCTGGGGGCCGGTTTAGACGAAAAGAAATTGTCAGATTGATTGACAGATCAAACGATTTTCGCTTCAAACTTTAGGGGACTTTTTTGATTGAATATGATATAGCATAGAGAGATGTAACCAAATTTGTATATGAAAAGATTATTAAGTAAGAAATAGAAGACTTTAAGAATTTTGACAGTTCTGTTAGACAGGTTCCTTAAGGGATATGCTTAATATGTGTGGAACGACCGCATTGCCTAGTTTGGCGATGAAAATAAGTTTTCAGCACATTGAAGCTCCTATTTAGGGTGGCTTATACTTGAAGTAGGTGTAGTCTACTAAAACTGATTCCATAAGAAATCGTAATGCAGTGGGACTTCGATAATTCGAACCTCAAAGAAAGGCTCCTGAGTTATATGTTCCGTTTAAAAAATCTCAAACTATAGATGCATTAATTAAGAGTTAAGTGCTTTTCGTATTATAGAGGATATCAAAAGGAAAAGACTGGCCTATGGCGGTGATTTAAGGAGTTTTTGGACATCAAGAGTAAGGAGAACGGCCAAATTTATAGTCTTGTATGTAAAAGTTGTTGGCTTATATAAATTCAGCTTATTTCACTGTACTTATACACTGGGCAAATCCCAGTGGTCTCAACCCTTGGCTAGTTTCATGAACGATCAACGAGGTTCGCGGGTAATGATGCCTGGAATCCTATTGATTCTGGTGAGTTCACGAGGTTCTAAATTTTACGGTTCAGTGTTGGTGATGTTTTTTTATAATCATAGGTACTTCTTCAGTCACTGTTTTTATATGCAACTCCTTGTTAATGTTTTCATTGTGTATGTACCATAGTGCATTTACGATGGATCTTACGACCTTACTTTTAAACCTTTGGATGATATAGTTCTGCCCAAAGCTGGATTCCGTAAGTCCAAACTGGTCTTACAAATTGAAGGTATATTAGCAGCTTATTGCGTATGAACATCTCCGATCTTTTATGGAATAAGCCATCCTACCATCTTAATTTTAAATCTAAGGTCACGTCTCGATATTAAGTTCTATTTGTATGTGGAACTATATTAGAGTTTATATAAAGAGCCGATTCATTAATTGTACGTTCCTAGTGTAGTGATGAACTTGCCAGTGGGTGGAATATTCCTCAATTTGTTTGCCAAATACTATGAGAATCGAGTCGAGATAAGGTACATTGCTCTGATTGATTTCCAAGAGCACCATAAGGGATCTCAAAATGAAGCTTCATGTTATCAAACATAAGTCAAGTACTTTGAAAGTAGTTTTGCTATCATACTTAAGACTATAAAATTATAATTTTGGCTTGTTGGAACTTGGGTCCAATGGTATGCTCCAACTCTTAGTAGTGGGCACCGTGGCTCAGTGGTTAGTGTGTCAGACCACTACGCGTGAGGTTCGATGTTCGGATCCCAAAAGAACACCAACAGGTTTTTCACGGTCCCATCTCTCGCGAACGTTTGACAAACACTCGAGAGTTTTGTTGTCATGAGAAAGCTTCTCAAAAACAATATAAAAATTTCCCTTCGGATACGACACAAAACAGTAGGTCCCTTCCATTCTTGCAAAAAATAGAGCGCACATAACACGACTGCTTGCGAGAAGCTAGGCCTGAGCCATTCATGGGCTGTTGCGCCAAATATATATATGTATATATGTAAGTCTTAGAAGAAATGCTTTTAAAGATTCTTAATATCGAAGGATATTTACAATAGTCAGGTTGTGATTCATATTTAAATGTTGATTGGTGAACTCGCACACCGTATTCAATATGAGAACATACCCTAGCAGACGATAGTTTAAGTGATATCGTTTAGTGACAACTCTTTATATATTGATTTGGTAACCATAGAGAACTCACTGTATATCTGCCTTCCATTTATAAATTGCCTTACTTTTAAAGCTTAACAATTGTTCACTATCTTCAATCTTCTCTTGTATGAGGTGAAGCATAGGTCTGTCGATATACATATCTGATTATTTAATAGCACAGATTACAATGTGAGCATTTGTGGAAGCTAATTAATTACCTTGGTTTTGTATTGATAACTATTGCTATTCTAGATATTAGTAGCTCTTTTAACTCTAGTGCTCGTTAAACACAGAAAAATAACAACAAGGCACTACAAAAGCAATCAAAATGATTCATTTACGAACCTTACGGAGACAAATGATCACCATTCTAACTTATCTTAAACCCATCCTTCAAAGATTAAAAATTTGATAGATCTAGTACATTAATGTTTAATTTTGTGCTTAACTTAAAAATATACCCAGTTGATTACAAGGCCTTTTGGGAAATCTCAAATTTCGAATTAATATCAATCATTCAATCAATTATTAATTAATTTAGTTTCAACTGATCGCACTTCGTTCGCGTAACACTGTAATTTATTTTTCCCCACTTTAAAAACCTAACCAGACTGCTACAATGACTGGCCCAAGTATCAGTCATGCCAACGCTATCAATCACTCGAACCTCATTTCTTACAAAATCGATTTTTAATTAGCCACAAAAATCACCTCATATTAATCATTCGCATGTCAAAACTGAAGAAAAGCTTCAAATGTAGTCATTAGACTTCAATTTCAAACCCTCGGCCCGGCTAACCCCACACATATTCTTATATACAAAGTAATTTTGCAATTTTCGACAATAAATCATGTTCCCCGTCGTTTGCTATTACTACACCTAGTTCTACAGCGCCCCTCTGCACCTCCCCTGGGTCACATTCGCCGCTCTAATCGTACTACCTAAGCACGTTTAATTTATTCTCCTTAATTTATTAGCAATAAACTGTGAATGTGTTTGTGTATGGGGCCTGACAGTCGACGTCGATAAATTAAGTTCATGGAGCTATAAAACTGCTGCTGTTTCTGTTGCATTCCTATAGTGTCACTCTGTAATGGCTTGCCACTGGGATATTTCAATTTTCAAAAATATACAAATTGCCCACCCACATTTTAGTAATTCAACTCAGGTCATTTAAAATGCAATTTATATTTGGAGTATCGACGTTCCGATCGGGTACGATCGAGCAAATTCAAATAAGTCAATCTCTAGTGTGTGCGGGACACAGGAAAGCTGAGTGGCGCACATTGGACTTGACATCGATTTATGGCATCGCGGTTACTTCGAGAATAAAAATCAATGGAAAATCACTTAAAAATGTCAAACGATTGCGATAACTGTCAGTTAATATGACCGATTTTTGTTTGGTTGGCGTTCAGCGAACATGCAACAACTAAGCTCATGCATAATGCATGAAGATAAACGAGCTCGATCAGTGCTGACGATGTACTGCGCATACTGACCGCAGAGATCATGCCGCAGTAATCGCTGCAGAGAGAGAGAGATGTTAATTAATTAAATATTTATCGACATCTCAGTATGGTGATGTTATTTTAATGTAGTCAGATGAAAATTAATAGCGTTACCGTGGGGCAATCGAGCAAAATGCATTTTGACAGGTGACAAATGACAAATGTCAGTTTCACCATAAGTGAATTGTGTGCATTTGAGCGGAAATTCATGACGAGGTTCGTTAAATATGAAAATAAAATTAAATTGAGAAGGTTGCAACCTGTTATATGTGATAAGTTGATACGATGATTTTTAATTCAATTTGTTGTTGCCAACACTGGAACGAAAGAAAAACAAAGGGGACTGGGGATAAAATTAACACTTAATTTACGGTATGAAGAGATTTTAAACTTTAAGCATACCATTGTGGATTGTATTTGCTTACCATTCACCGCATTGGCTAAAAATGTGCATTTATAAAACTCCATCGGATGTCTTGCTAAAATGTGGTGCGTGAGCGCTGGATTTAACTATGCAGTTAAATATTTTTCTTTCCTTACTTACCTACGATTCGGGGTGAACCCGGACCTCATCCAACAAATCTTACTATTTAGCTCGATCTTAAGCTAATTGCCTCCAGTTGCCCACCTCAAGTTGGTTGAGGGCCCCTTGAATTTGTGCGCGTCACCTACGGCCAGGAGGCCCTCTACTGCGTCGTCTCTCTGGGTCAAATTCGAAGACTCTGCGGGCCGGAGCGTTGATGTCCATTTATTCTCTACATGTCCTTTTCATCTTAAACGTCCAATACTCAGTTTTTTGACTAGGTTGATGTCGCTGTACAGTGCGTATAGTACGTCATTGAATCTTCTCCTCCAAAATCCGTCAAGACTTTATAGCAGAGTCAATGTAGCCAAACGTGGACGCCGTGGCGTAAGTGGTTAGTGTGTCGGATCACTACGCATGAGGTTCCAAGTTCGAATCCCAGAAAACACCAAAAAGTTTTTTTCACGGTCCTACCTCTCGCGAGCGTCTGACAAACATCCGAGAGCATTGTTGTCACAAAAAAGCTTCTCAAATCGCCGTTCGGATTCGGCACTAACTTGTAGGTCCCTTCCATTCGTGTGAAAAATATAACGCGCACAACATGAGTGGTTACAAGAAGCTAGGCCCTGCCACTTAAAGAGCTGTTGCGCCAAATATTTATTTTTTAATGTAGCCAAAGCCCCTACTACCTCGAAGTTGTGGCTGCGCATTGTGACGTTCTGTCCAATTCGTTGAAGTTGATTGTCTCCTGTTGACAGCATATACTTGGTTTTGCCTCGTTCATCGCTAAACCCATTTTGACTGCTTCTGGTTCTTCTTCGGGTTTTCTCCGGGATTTGTTGAAGTGTGAAGATTTGATCGATGCATCGATATACTTTTCTGGCCTGAAAGGGACCAATAAGGCTTCTGTGAAAGGTTTCAGGCGTCCTCCCAATATGTCAGAAAAGATCTTGTATGCGATGTTGAGGAGACAGATGCCTCTATAATTGGATCGCTTGAGGTGCTCTCCTTTCTTGTGGATCTCTCCGTAATTTGTGATTTTCGCCTCAATTTACCGGTATAGTTCAGTTTTTTTTTTCCAGCATATGAATCTGATGTTTTCTTAAAGAAAAAGTGAGACTAGCACTCATTTTTTAGGAAAAATTTAAAAAAAAAAGTATTTTAATATTAACGTAATAGATGGAAATGAAGACAAGAAAAAAAAGGAAAGAGTTGTTCTTAGCGTAGCGGTTTAGGACTCAGTTTATATTAGGTTTCATACTTAGTTCGTGGGGGTGTCCGAATAAGTCGGGCAAAGTATATTGTTATTTTTGCATTGTTTGACTTCTAGTATTTGTTTCGAGTATGTGTTGAGTGACATGCATGATCGCGTGATTTAATTTCACTATTAGAAATCTTGAATGGGTACGGTTTGTATTAATATAAAACCATGCCACATGCCATAATGTTCTTAAAACAGTGTTTAAATAACTTTCGGAAATAAAACTGCATATTAGCTAATACTAAGCAATTGTACTACGAATTACAAATGTCAACGTTTCACAATGATACTTAGTTTTGGAGCTTCAAGTTTTTTCTTTTTTTTAAATATTAAGGAAAATGTGGTAATTATTTAGCCGCGTCGCAAATTTAAGTCCAGTTCTTAAATAAGTTTCGAACTAAACTCGAAGTTTCGAAGACTCCTGCAGCTCTCGCCGACATGATCGGTAGATTGAACTGGAATGATGAAGAAAGGGTGGAAAGGTTACGCCTGGAACTTCTAATCTAGGTTTGGGTGAGGGCTTGTGTTTGAGACAGTATGGCAACTCCCTTAAATTTCCCATAATCAATGTATATAAAAACCAAGAATAATTTAGAAATGTCAATTTGCTATATACTTTGCTATTGTCAATAATACTATATAATAAGAACAAAGGAAGTAAAGTCACACACAGTTTATAACGTTCAAAAGAAAAGAGGTTTTTTATTTTGCGGAGTTTTTACTGGTAGATTTTTTTACAGGCAATATTGTGCGGTTTTATTACATATATTTTAGAGTGGTCGAATTACCGCGAACGGCTTGACTCGGGAAACCAATAAGGCTGAACAAGCTCCTGAAGCCGCGTACTCCGGTAAGCTCCTGAGGAAGACGGCGATCGCGCGGTGCACAGATGCAGCCCTCGTTTGATGGCGACTTAGGTCGGCAGAAGGCAATGCAACTGGAACTGATCGACCACTTGGACCCAAAGCTGTCTCCACTTCTGTTAACTCGAACAGGTTCAAGTGGAAGAAGCATGCATGCATCGTGCACTTCTCTCAGTAGACGCATGTGCGAAGCTGGAGCACTTTCACCGGTAGTGTTATCTGCGCACATAATCTGTTACCTACATATAAGGGTCCTAGCGCCTGCTTAACGAAGCCAACACCACAGGTAAGAGTGCACGCCTTGGCGGACGCATCCTTTTGTTACGAAGTTTCAAGCCGGCGGCGTTACCCGCGCACAAAATCTAGCTTGTGCGGGTTCTGCAACCTCTGGAAGTTCCAGTATCAGTACAGAGAAATTGATCGATGTGTCCTGCATTTGCTCGTATCAGGTGGCAGGTTTTCGGTGCTGATGTGGTGAGTGCTGGTAGTATAAGCGCCTCATCACTGAAGTGCTTGCTTGGCTTTCTTAGAAAGACAAGAAAATTCCAATAGAACTGCTAAACCAGGGTATATTGACCAATTGCGTCTGAGTGCTTAGTCGAGAGTTTCCTATACCGTAAAAAAAAATATATCGCGCAGAAAACAAGTGAAAGTTCGAAGATCCATAGAAGTCTTGATGTCAAGGAAACCATCTTACGAAAAATGGAGCGCGACCGGCTCAACTGGTATTGCCACGTTCAAAGAAGAGATCATTTGAACCCTGTTAAAAAGGCAATATCAATGAACGTTCCAATGACATCGCGAGGCAGAAGAGGCAGGCCTATAAGCGCCTGGATCACAGAAATGCGACGACATCGGCATTTCATTGGCCTCAGTAACTGAGTGATCCAAAATCGGGAAGCCTGCTAATGTTTTCTGAGGTCAAATAGGCGAACCCCCTAGGCGGATCAGTAGAAATGTGGTGAAGTGGGAGGGTTATGATCCCTTATTTACGAATCGTAACCTCGCCGAAATAGAAAGAAGAAAAAGAAGACAGAAAACAATTGGAAATGATGCACCACTTGTACGTCAAGACTTGAAAGTTGTTTCTATATTTACAGCAACGCCTATATACTGAACATGATTAATTGATTTAAATCAACAATCAAGCGCATTTGACATCGAATCCTTTCCCCAACCAATATAACTGATCATAAACACAAACAATTTTGATTTGCAAACGATAAAGAGAACCTATAGTATGCTTGTATGTATTATAACTGAATTACAGTGTGCTTAGAAATGATTTGATAGATTTGTAGGTTTAATAAAAGCCAAATGGAGGAAAGAACAAGAAATGTGTTTTTTTATTTAAGAATCTACATACATACAATGGGATTTTGTTTTATTTCGTTTTAAAAATTAAATCAGTCGAGTGGGTGCCATTACTTTCCATAGACTGTTTAAGGTGTTCACGAAATTTGTTCATACTCGGCGGGTCATTTCATGTATGGAATGCGTTGGGCTGGTCGATTTTCGTTCCATTGCTGATCTACTAGCTCGGAAGTTGATAGCCCATTATAAAATCGTGTTTCGAGTAGGTATGGGATCATATCTACTACCAAGCCAGAAGTGCACACGAAACCCTCTTGTGTTGCAGCTACAGATTCGTTGTTCTTGATAAACGTTTCCACAATGAAAACGCGATGTTCACCCCTTTAATTCATGTTGGCAGGTGAAAACGACACCAATTTCCCTCCCCAACGCAACCCACTCCACCACCATGCTCCCACCACTCACCAACTATTGACCTCTGGAAATGTGTAAGATCATTTTGCCGCACCCTGTATAACCCTTATCTTGCATTGCGGATGACTACACATTTCCTTTTCCAACCCCAGAAGTTGACAACGTGTTAAATTAAAACGGCTGTCATGCAAATGCATACACCTTTCAAACGTACATATGTAACAAAAAAGAATTGAGACTAAATTTCGTTAGAACCCCGAAAATCACGCACTCAATGTACTGTCAGTTTTAAATTCACACCCCATCGTCCACAAAAAAGTCCTGACTTGTCTAGTATTGTCCTGTCATTCTTACTGTTTTCACTTTGCTGTATATTTTCTTCTATTCTGCCTTCCAAACATCATGTCAGAGTCAAATACAAGACACAGCCGTCAACGACACGATGACACGACATGAAAGCAAAATGGCAGAATTAGATAACACAGACCCTGACACTTGTCTGTCGGAAAAGTTGCATTCATGGCAAAGGTGCAATTCGCACAGACACGACTGTGTATGCTCTCATTTCAAGTCCTTATAACACTGACGATGAAAAATGATGTGAAAAGGTTTGCAGACAGAGGAGAAGGAAAAAGAAGCAAATGCAAAAGTTGCACACTTTTCACAGCATTTTTCTTTTTGCACATCTAGACAAGGGAGAGGTGAAATGAATGAAAAACGCAAATGTGATGAGACATTAATGAATAGATTACCGTCACGCGATTTATAATCCCATCGTTTTCGGTAAGAGCATGGCGGAAGCAAAATCGCATTTACAGTAGCCCCCCAGGGGAGTGGAATGCCACCACTACATCACCTTAATAAACAGCAGAAGAGGGTTTCACTTTTTTTTTTTAATTTTTTTCCTCTGATTTAATTTTTCTTGCAACACATTCATAAAATTAGGGGCAGACACATTCTGCAGTCATCCATTCACTTGAAAGTGGTGTCAGTGCATGGTGCTTGAACGCCTCTAAATTATCTTGGAAGAAATCTTTTCATTCCGCTACACCGACGAGATGCAAAAAATAAAATGAAATAAGATGAACATGGAAAAGTAGGCAAAAACAAGAAACCTCAGATGATCTTGATGAAGTAAATTTGTATTTGGGGATGAAGAGGTACAGTGGGGTCTAAAACTTTTTGACTTTATTGGTGAATTGTAAATACACTTGGATAACTAAGCTTGTCTAACACTTTGATTCCGATTTCGTTCTTGCATTTTTTTTTTCTTTTTTCGGCGATGTTATGAATTTAAGGGATCATAATCCTCCAACTTCACTGCATTTCTATTGATCCGCTTGTAGGGTTCGCTTGTTTGACTTTAAGAAAAATCGACAGGCCTCCCGGATTTGCATCACTTCGCCACAGAGGCAAACCAAATGCTGGTGTTGTTGCATTTGCGTGATACAGGAGCTTTTAACTCTGCCTTTCAATGCGATATCAACACAACGTTCATTGATATTGCCCTTTTGACAGGGCTCAACAAATTTCTTCTTTGAGCATAAAAGTACCAGCTGAGCCGATCGAGCTCTATTTTTCGTCAGATAGTTTCTTTGACGTAAATGTTTCCACGGATCTTCGAATTTCTTATTCGATCAGGGGCCTCACTCTGTATTGCTACTCTAAAGTCAAATCATTCGAATTCGCAGAATTGTCACTCTGTAATTCGAATCGCAAATCCAAATTTATGACAATCGAACAAACTTTTGTTGCCAACTTCAATGTCAATTTCTTGTCGCAAAACTGGCAATCTGTATTGCTAAACGAAATGTCAAAGTAACTCGAATCCGCATCATTTTGTTCTATTGTTATTTGGTTTGCGGATGTTGAGGTAAGCAATTGTTTCTTTTAAAATGTAAGTATTTTATGACATAAAATGTTATTTTTAACTTAAAATACAATGAAAGTGATATACATAAAATAGTTTTGTGGAATTACTTGATTAAAACTTGTTTTAGAACATAAGGGCAGTCCAGCAAAAATCAAATGCAAATGCTCCACCTTAACTTCTCTTGAAGGTAGCAGTGGATAGAATGGGTAAAGTGGGAAATACACGAACTGTTCTACGAACGGTTTCACAGCTTTGGTGTTGTATACGCTAATTGTGTCGTGTGTATTCACACAACCGACCGTTGTACCGATATCGTATGGTCGCATGGTCTTTACTGTACAATCGCTGTAACATACACTAACTGTATGGAAATTATATGGTGTGTATGTGTAAAATGGCTGAATAAAATGTCTGGTTGTACGTAAATCGTATGCAAATTGTATGCATGTGCTGCATACAACAGTATGCCGATGCTGGTACGACGGCTGTATCGTGTATTTCCCACATAATACTCTCAGTTTCGGGTTCAACCAACCACTGCTATATTTTTCTTCTACTTTTTATCATTTAGTTCCATTATATTCCACCTATTTCTAGTTCGCCTGCGTTCTATTCTTTCTCCTTGTGTATCATCTTGATGAAACCACAATTCGGCAGCATCCATTTCCATTTCTTAAAATATATTTAACTTTCTTTCTCAAATATAAATAAAACACAAAATTCTTTGGAACGAAATTTGCTTCAAAGTGACATTTCAGCGTTCGATACTCGAAGCTAGATTCGCACATTTCATAGCCCCAGTTGGCAATACTTCCATTCGATTCTGTTTTCTTACAGAGTGCCGGCTAAGATTAGAATCGCAAAAATTTGACTTTCGAGTAGCAATACAGAGTGAGGCCCCAGGCCTTGTTACTCCTGCTGCTATGCGAAGTGTCTACATCTTGTCTACATTTTGTACATTGGCCAGCATTGTGAACCGTATGTGAGTACTGAACGCACAACAAGGTGCAGATCCTTCCTTTCAGCTAAGGTGGCACTTTTCGGTCACAGAAGATAGCGATGTTTTCCCGTCACATCATACACCCTACGCGTACGCGATGATTGACGCCGTCATCACAGATTGTTTTGCTATTGACCATAGATCCCAGTCACTTGAACTTTTTGCACTTGGGAAGCACTGTTACATTCAAATAAATGTCTGGAAGAGGCAGTATAGGTACTCTATCTCTTTTGGACTAATCCGGTACCCATTTCCCTTCAAAACGCCCACACATATGGCAAGGACTCGTTGCAGGGACGTATAATTCTGACTTATGATGGCTCCTTCAGCAGCAAAGAATAACTGATATAGTTTGGGGTCCGTCACTTCAAGTTCAAGCAGATAAAGAGCAAAGGGCTTAAGTCGCTTCCCTGGTGCACCTAGATTTGTGGGAACTCTTTAGTTACTCCAGCGGGGCATCTTACTCTTGTCTTTGCTCCTTCGTACATATCCATGATTATCTGTGATTATCTGTACATAGGTTTCTGAAACCCCTCGATGTCTTGCCGCCACCTCTATCAAATCTTATGTTTGTTTGTCGAATGCTTTTCAAAGTCAACCAATACAATATGAAATTCCTTTAAAGAATCGCGATGTTTTCCCTTTATAATGCTTATATTTTGGATTGTATCTGTGGTTGATTTATCCACGACAAACCCACACTGATCATCAAATAGCTTTATTATTTTCCGCAGTCGGCCTCCAAATACCCGATCAACGAAATTTTGATTTGAAATAGTTTCCTGTGAATGAGGTTTCCTTGTTTGAAACGTACATATACTTTAGCACTATACTGTAATGACCATTTTGAAAAGAGTCCAATCCACTTCAGCACACTCCAATGTATTCATCTCCTCCCGCCTGTCGGAGTCTTGTATTCACATTACACTTTTCATATATTTTTGCACGCTTTACCACAACAAGAGGACACCATCATCATTTAATGTATCTCAACAAATCTCTCATGCTTATGCATTAAGCTGTTCATTATACACATCATCTTACACACGTTTTGCGCTGCAAGATACACACTTCAGATACGCATCCCATCTTTAGCTCGTTTTCTGCATTCGAGTGATGGCATTTTGCGCGCAGTGCTGTAGTTAGTCCTCGTCGTCGTCGGCACTACTCGTTCACCTCTCCACCTCACATTGTCAAGTTTGTGTTTTATGAGAGAAATCAGCATTTGCGTTAATTACATTTAATTATGAAAATGTTGACAAGTGGGATATGTGTTCATTTGCGAATGTCGAAAGAAAAATGTCAAACGTATTTCATTCATTTGTGTATCTCGTTTTTATTTATTTTTTGCATTTAGTTGCTGTCTGCCTAATGGGAGAGGAAAAATAACATTATTTGAATGTAACATGACATGTGGTATTTTTTTGCGCTAATTGATGCAGATTTTTTCGTGTCAACAAGAACAATAATAAATTAATTGATTTAACAACTGTTTTGAAGAGATGAGCGATACAATGTAAGCAGATGAGTATTTTGATTTGGGCATTGACGGGTTTCCGAATTTCGATGTGCATGACATTGGGGAATTTAAAAAGTTAGGCTAATTTAATTCTTGAAAATATTTTTGAGAAATAAATGGCATGTACGGGGTAGTAAGAATAATAATTTGAGGACTACAAGCGAAAAGCTAATTTGTACTTAGTCTGTAGAAGGTGAGGGTTTCAGTCTTTCTTGATTGGTATTTGAACCTTAACCTTCTGTCGTACGAAAACCCCTTTCACGCTTCAGAAAACGGTGATATATTGCTAATCCAAAGCTTTCCTAGACATTGGCGATGGCATGTGTCTGCGTGTCATAAGTTTAGTTAAAGTTGTAGGCAGCTTAGCTGTCATGTGGGCATTAAGGAGAAGAAGTGGTGATAATGGGATTACTACCTGAGTCTGACTAGCACATTGCACTTATGTCCATATTTAGCCGCACTTTGCTTTCTTGATCCAAAAATTGGCACATTCTCTAGTTAGCCTAATTAAATTGCATATACCTATCTGCAGTCCACATTGATGGACGCTATTGGTTGGCTTATCTGCAGATTGGATACTTATTTTTATAATTTGCCCTCGCCAAACGGGTATTAATCCTTATAAATAGAGGACAGCGCTATAGCGCTTTATGGCCAAAACTGAACAAGATGAAAACAAAGTACCTGCTGACACTGGATCGATCCTCTATCCGCACACTAACTGTAGTACTCACAGGATATTGCACCATTACAGTTATTCTCCGAAAGTGGAATGCTGGGTCCAACGATTTATGCAGAAGCGGGGATGAAGAAGATGTAGAATCAACCAAACACTTGCTGTTCCACTGCCCGCTGTATAAGAACGACGACTACGTATACTAAGCTCCAGGTTCTGCAGAAGCTTAAGGATAGACCGATACTAGGACAGGTTTCACCTCGCTAATAGATGATTACTTTTAATCCCACTCTACCATCAAGGGTACGTGATGAGTCCTTTTCCACACACGCCCTTCACAACCTAACGTAATGTAATACCCTTACGGGTTCTCATAGGAAAACGGGGCAGAGGAATAGAGGATATCCTGGTTTGCATTGAGTTTGAAGGTTGTAATGATGAGCAAATACAGAGCTTGATAGATCATTCCATATACATGTCATTCGGCTTATGAACGAATCCCTGTATTTAATAATACGCCCGATGTTAAGCTTGATGGTTAACTGATGTGCATTCGAAGCTTGATGCGTATTGCGGGTGAAATTTTGAAGGGCAGAAATGGTGGATCATTTTTTATTTTTTTGATAAAATAGGGAAAGACACGAGACATTTCTACGATTTTCGAGTGGGACTATGGAGTTCACAATGTCTCCATCATTTAAAAGTTTTAACGTGCGATTCTGCACCCTATCCAGAATATACAGAACGGTTTTGGGTGCACCAGACCAGATGTGGACCCTGTATTCCAGCGTTGGGTGGATTAACACCTTGTAAATTGACGCCAGATCAGGCGGAGTAAAATATTTTTTGCTCCGCTTAAGGAAGCGTAGACAGCATTTTTGTCAACCTCGAATATGTGAGCGTTCCATCGAAGATAGTTATCGATGCACATACCGAGAATGTCGAGCCTTTCGGTTTCAGCGATGTAAGTAACATTCGTCGATATTGGTTGAGGCTCTTGGTTTCGTTTGAGACACAGAAGACAGCACTGTGTTTTGGATGCATTAAATTCCACTC
Source organism: Brachypalpus laphriformis (assembly GCA_945910035.1). Taxonomy (NCBI): domain Eukaryota; kingdom Metazoa; phylum Arthropoda; class Insecta; order Diptera; family Syrphidae; genus Brachypalpus; species Brachypalpus laphriformis. Next base: position 207,640,051 of record OX246753.1, read on the forward strand.
TATTGGTTGAACCTCATTTAATTATGCTGTCTGTGTCGGAATTTATTGTGTTTAACATAAATTCTCATTCCGGCCGAAGAGTAGGGACGTAAGTAAGGAAACGAGTATGAAAAATAGAGTCAGAGATAAAATTTTCCACAAAACAGCCTAATGCCAAACTCTATTAAATGCCTTAGAAATATCGAGAGCAATCATTTTTGTTTCGCCGAAGTTTCCATTTCTCGGTGAGATGCGTCATCAAACCACCAGTGGATTTGATGTTCTCAAGGTGTTGCAGTAGGCTCCTCAATGTATTTAGAAGCACATACATATGTATTTGTACATTCTAAATAACAACCGACAGAAAAATGCTTCAACTCCAGCTTCAGTGCTCTCGTCACTTCATCTCTCTGTGTGGCGCCCGTTATTTTAAACGAGGACCACGGTCCAAAATAATTCATCTTCCCTTTCATTATAGGCGACAATATCAGTAAAATAAGCACGTCTTCTCTAAAGGATCTGCCTTCTTTCACAGAAGTCATGTACCTGTCCAAATTTCCTCCTCCCGCGCTGCTTGTCTCTATCCATGTCAAAACAATTAATCTCTTGCAGAAAACAAACCCTCTGTCAGCAGATTGTTTATCCTCTTTTGTTCCTTCATTTGAGCGCCGCGTCGCGTTAACAAACACAATGGCCAGGGGCTACTACCGACTCTTACATTTCTTTTTCGCTCTCCACATTGTTTCATAGTGCTGTCACTCTGAACACACACGCGTGTGGACCTACAGTGAAGCTCTGAAATTAATCCACCTTAAGGCTTGCCGCAACACCACTCACTCGTTATGTTACGCGTGTTAGATTCCATTTATTTGTTTTCTTAAATTGCGTGCGTTCTAACTTAAGTTTCGAAAGTGAAACACCCGACACGAAAATGGAGTACAATCATTTAACCTTTTTTTTCAAAGTCACACCAGAGAAGCTCGCATAGCAGCACCTACGTACCACACCGGACTCCGGTATAATTAAGTATTCCTGTCAATACGAATAATAACTCATGATTTTCCATCAATCACTGTCAACATTTCGACTCGGCGAATCGCACAGTCTAGGTACCCTCGCACTCCCACCATGCCGTGGGTCCTTTATAGAGGCGCTCTAGTATTGCTAACACACATACAATGAGGCTGACGGAAGAACTATGTAACTTTTGTTTGAAATGCCAAAAACGTCGGATTCTGAAAAGAAAAATGGTAATCAATCCTCATAACAGATGGCGACTTAAGCTCATCAGTCTTCGTCGGGTGCTTTTTTTTTTTGACGGCTCACTGTGTGTTCGAGTATATGTATGACTGTGGTGAAGCGTAGCGTGCTGCTTTTTTCTACTGTACCGAGGTGCGATGAGGTGTGGAGGCGTTTTGTGTGTGTTACCTCCAGGTTCAAGTTGTATTTAGCTTTGAAATGAAATAAGAGTTTGCTTTCAGAGTTCTTAGTAGCCGAAGCTGCTATCGAGTGACGGACTTTGACGTGCCTCAAGTCATTGATTGAGGGAATGATTAATGTTAATTATAATTTATTGCTAATTGATTTATGATTAATTGTTAAGTAATCCACAAAAAAAAAAAACTGTTGATTCTCTGTGCTGTGTTTTGTGTGTGTGTCTGCCTTCTCCTTGATTAAGACTGAAAGGGATTAATGAGGTTACGAAATGCGAAATGGAAGCGCGCGAGTATTTTTAGTTTCCTCTTCATCAATGACATTCAGCTGTCAGGTTAAATGATATATAACAGAAACGAGAATGACGTTAGCATGGTTAAGAAACAGTCAGCAAGAATTTTTGGAAAATTTTTCTCATTTCAGCGATGATATGATACTTGACAAGTTTGAATTGACTTTTATGAATTTAAGAGAACCTGACAGTGTTATTAAGGATACATTTTGGATAACATGGGCCCTCTGAGTAAGAATGGTGATTGGTTTTCACGTGTGCAGAAGTATACTGATTTTTCTTAGTCGTCTTAGTGTTGCTACCCACGAAATCAAAGATCAACTGTCTCAAAAGTATGCCCAAACGGTCTGGTTTGGCTCACGCTTTACAGCATTTGGATCCTATGACTGTTTACAATATGCTTTGGGTCGCTGGCGCAAGAATCAAGCGATTTTCAATGCTACTCACTCCTCATTAAAAAATAAAACAATCAGTTTTTGCTAAGGCCGGAGCAGTAATGAAGTTCTTGAACTGCAACTTTGGGATCGATAACAAATCTGTTAAGTGTTTAAAGGCTTTCAGTTGTGAGAGCATGCATACGTCAACCTATTGTCACGAGTAAAACGAGTAAAATAATATATGTTTCACAAGTTCTAAAAAGAATTAAAAAGCAATTATTCGCCTCGATATAGGAAGCTGCAATCCTTCTCGGATGGATCGTGAGAAAACCTATCACTTATGTGTATGTATCTTCTCACCCATCTTTATTCCAGACGCCATTGTTTTTTATTGTAGACAGCATATATTTGGTTTTGCTTTCATTGACCGATAAACCCATCTTTGCTGCCTTGATCTCAATGCTCGCCCCACTGATGGCCCACCGAGTTCTTCCGACTATGTGAATATCATCGGCGTAAACGAATAGTTGTACAGACCTTTAAAGGATTGTACCCTCGATGTTGGCTTGTGAGTTTCGTACAATTTGTTCAAGTATTATGTTAAAGAAATTACATCTTGATGTCTTGTCTATGACCTTTTCTGACATCGAACGGTTCGGTGGTGTTCTTACCGACTTTGATGGAGCAGCGAGAGTTCTCCATCGTCATCATACACAGACGGGCAAGCTTGGCAGGGATGTCAAGACTAGACATGGCTCTGTACAACTCATCTCTATACACACTACCATGGACAACTTTGAAATCGATGAAGAGGTGGTGCCGTAGTGTGAATATTTGGTCAATTTTGAACTTTACCGACCTGAAACCGCACTGACACAAGCCTGTTAGGTTATTGACGATCGGTTTTAGGCATTCACATGATACGGCAGACAGGATCTTATATGCGATGTTAGAAGACCTCTATACATCTGTAGCTGTTCTTAAAAAAGATTTCATAGAATCATTGAATTCGTTATAAAGCGAATTTGGTAGTGGAGACGTTCGTTCGAAACTCGTTAAATTAAGTATTGTATATAATGTAGTGCAAAGTGGGAATATTAATAAGCACATTAAATAACGGAATTTGAAGAAATTGATGACAATAATAATCACAAATGCTTGGTTGTCTTATGACTTTTTTTTCTTCCAATATAGGAGTGTATAGAAGAAACGCGTTAACTAGACCTGCTGTGCTAGCTTAACTTCTCTCCAAATTAGTATCAATAGATTCTATAATACTGGTAGTTCCATTTCTGTATGATGTTGATGTCCAGTTGGTCAGTTCCTCCTTCTGGATTTGAGTTATCTTCACCCGATTTGATCTGCCTTTCAAAGTCTATCAGTTCTTGAACTACTAGCTCATTATCGTGTGCTTCTAGCTTCTCAAACCAAATTGCTCTTCGGATACGGCATTAAACTCTAGGTCCCTTCCATTCGTGTCAAAAATATAACGCACACAACATGAGTGGTTGCAAGGAGCTAGGCCCTGGCACTTAAAGAGCTGTTGCGCCAAATATTTACTTTTTTTTTTTTTTTTGTGCTTCTAGCTCATTAATATGACTTACCTACAGGTCTTGAAAGCCATCCGCTCCAATCCGTCTTCGAAGTAAAATCAAGTTTTCTGTACTGCAATAAGCAGTGCCCCACTTTGTACACAATCTGGTCATAATGGTGTTCAAACTGTATTCATCGTCTATTTTTTGTATCACACTAGGTTTGATGTTCTTAATTGCATCCACAATGTTGTACTTACGCCAAAACTCCCGAAGAGTATGTTTCTTATGTCCATCTGTAGCTCCTAACATCGTGCGCTGATACATCTTCTTAAATGTTTCAATGAATTTTTGATCCACTGGCTGAATTATTGATATAGTGTTTGGGCGCATAAACGCAATTTTAACATTTTGGGTTAGAATTACATATGTAGGATGACTTAGCGCATTATTAAGCAGCCCTTTGAAGTCTACATAAGTTAGGATTCTTTCATTTTGTGATGAATTTTAATGAACCGCGTATAAGCATCGCGTATGTGAGGAAAAGTTCGAAGAAATTAAATCGCGTATAAGAGAATTCGCGTATGTTGAGTTTGTGTATGTGGAAGATTCAGTGTATTAAAAAGGAGCTCTAATGCACGCTACAAATATGGTGGCAGACTATTCCTTCAGATCTAGTGTGGTGCAACCGACTTTGTGGTTGTACTCCAATCTGCGAAATGACTGTAACTAAGATTAGTACTTTTTTTTAATTACATTTATAGTTAAACTTTTATTTGATTTTAAGAATTAAAAGTTGTCATTCTCCCTTTCCATCGCGCCCTTGTAATTTGTTTGATAGGGTACCTGACATTTACAGGATATACGTACATACATAGTTTTGTAAAAGCCGCCAGCAAATGGTGATAAAAAAAGATTCTATTTCTAAGAAATTTTAACAACTTCTGACATCTTCTTTCTTCCAATGACGACTGTCATCTAATTGCTAAATAAATATGTAACTACATATCTATTCTTATTTATTAAAAAATAAAACGTAGAAAAAATATGAAATCTCACTGAGCTTTAATTTTTATCTTTTCAGGTAAGGACAAGAAATTATGAGCCTTTTTTTCGTACATACGAGTATGTAAGTTCTATAGAGTTTTAAACAATTTTTTTAAAGTATATAATTTGAAGGTTGACTCTTTGTGCGAATCTCCCGCATTCCATTTCTCTGTCAGCATATATGCTTTTAAGTGTTTTAAAAATATGTAAATATGTACAATGTCCTTTCGGTGCAGTTGTTCCGCTAAGGGCCTAAAAGACTAAGCAGGTTGTACCGTGATGGATGAAAAAACTTGAAAAGGTTTACAGGGGTTAAACTATTTTTTTTTTAATTAAAAACACAGTAAAATGTGCAAAAAGCTGCAAAAGCATGGAAAAATGCCAGATATGAGTAGTTCTGCCTCTAAAATCCAAAAATATCTTTAGATTTATTATAAGATACATTTTGAAGTGTCTGATCAATTTTGATTTCCCAGAATCAGCAGTGTCCAATAAGTAGTTAAAATATATTGCTATGCTGATTGCTCCATCTTTGGGAAGGTCTGAAAAGTAAAGTTAAAGTAAATTGTTGTACAGTTTCAAAATAAACGAAAACTACAAGTCATGTTAGTTTTATAATCAACTTTCCAATGCTTTCCTTTAAGCAAATAGCAGGTATAATACATATATCGAATAGTCTGAACCAAGCCATACAATTAGCAAAAAAAAACGTTTATCAGCTCTTCGGGGAACTATTCACGTCCTAACAACGAAAATGGAAGGAGCTTACGCTTCCATGAAAGTGGCGGCCTGTGCACTTCCGGTTTTGAGTATATTTTACACGTGCCTAACGTAAGAGTATACTGATAACCGGATGATTATTCAAGACAGTCTTTGAGAGCTGGAGTATTAGACAGAAAAGTAATTCAGCACTCTCCTATGCTGGTCTTAGAGACATTCCGCCAGTAGAATTTTATTAAAAAGGCTTCATGTAAACGTCGCTCAAGCTGAAGATGCAATTACATAAAACAAATTTAACAACTTTACAAGTTTCAAAACAGATCTGACCTAATCTGGGTAATAAACGTTTTAATGGATTGATTTTACCTTTAGTAGTATCTTTATGGGGCACTACCCGACAAGTCTACGTGTCAAAAGATGAGACCCGTTTAAAACACTTTCGACGTAAGTTGAAGTGTGGAAGTGGAGGAAGTAACCATCCTCATGCACTTTAAATATGCTATCATGGGAACTATTTCCTCTCTGGCAAATATTGACGGCAAATGCCTCTTCCGCTTCATAAGAGTTGCAACTAGTTCAGTTTGCCCATTGTGTACTTTATATTAGCGGGCTTTTAATTTATACCTTCGTTGGTCGGTCTAATTGTGCATGCGTTCGGTTACCAACAGCCAGTTGGAAGTAGGAAGGGATAACATATTTTTTAAGATATTTCGCAGCCTTCTCAGTCGACCTGTTCTACAGATACTACAATAACAGAAGTTCAGAATATCTCAACAAAATGATCCCTAGAAACTCCCTTTTCAACATCCTACCATGCATCCCAATAAAGCACACAACTTTAATGTTCACCTGGCAACATCATTTTATCAAAAAAAATGTTTGTTACAGGTCAAGCAATCTTTGGAACTCATTGCCAAGCGAAATATTTCCAGACAGCTATAATCTGCAAAAATTTAAATGCAGAATTAACAGATATCTCTGCTCGCTCGGCATTATAGATTCACCTTTCCTTTGAAAGGTTTACAAACAAACAAAAAATCGCCTAACGAACGTCTTTCAGTATTACAATTCAATTGTCAGGCAATGAATGCAGAAGTTTATCCAATCCATCTTTGCTACAAAGCATTTGCCCTACAGCAAGTATTTTTTCTTATCTTTTCTATCGAGTTTCGCTAAAGTTAGTACAAATCAGCACTCTTTAGTCACCTTCAACGAAACTTCACTTCAATTATCACTTCGGCAAAAGCCATTTTGTGCTTCACAACCAATTCATCCCGAATTAACATTGTTCGCAGTTGACTGAATACAAACTATTCTGGCACTCACTTTCCCATCAAACATCTTTAACCAAACGACTTCTTTCACTCAGTCTCCTTGTTTCACCTTTTCATCTGCAAACAGTGGTCGCATTACAAATGTAATCCCTCAAACGAAACATTCACACCAAACAATACCTTCACGCCACGATGGGATTTAATTCGTTCCATTCTTCTTCTGTGACCATAATCGTCGTGACCATCATCATCACCACCATCATCATGCTTATCATCATCGTGCATGTCCATAAGGTGTTGAAACGCTTCTTCATCCGGCCACATTCGATTTGTCATCCATGCGAGGCGAAACAAACGCGCGACGTCAATAGACAACTGCAAATGGAAAGACTTATGATTAGCGTGGTCATAATAAAATGGGTGCTAATGATCTTTCTGTTCGAGAGGGCACCTCGGATCAAAATTATCGTGTCCACGACTGTTATTATCATCATCGTGCCGTGAGTACGTCTAAAAAAAAAAAACTTCCTAACACGTAGGCTATAATATGCATTTAATTATACCTACACCCATACACACGTAGCGTAGGCCTGTAATGTAACCCAGCTTACGAGGTGCGCATTGTAAATTAGCTTTAATAGGATTTCGAAATTGCTGTTAATTATTGGTAACACAACTAAAGTGTTTGGCGTATCTATTTGGTCAGCAGAGTCGACAGGGTGGGGGAGAATCATTTCACTTCAATTAGCATCAACTATTGGCCGTATTGGTCGCGTTTACTTTGGAGATTAGCAGTTCTGAGCAGTTGTTGAGTCTTATGTTTGGTATGCTGTTTTGTTTTCTTTTATGGTAAATATTTGTTAATTAGCTGGTTTAGCAGTTTTTATCTTCGCTCTCGACGTTTTGTTTGCTTAGAGCTCTGCCGGTGTATCTCTCCCCAACCATATCACCATAGCAGGTGATATTGATGTTTCCGAGCGCGATATATTTATGGTGCTGGGTGACTATATCGTTCGTTGAATTAACATCAGCTTTTGAGTTGGTCCAAGTCGTGAAATGCTTAATAGTCATCGCTGAGTCGTTTTGTTATGGGCGATTACGATGAGCTGCGACAGAATAGGACATACAAATGTCGAGTGGATTTTAGTGATCATAAAGACGCTTGCGTATGCGCATTTGGTGTTTATTTTACCATTTAGTGGAGTGTTTTCTCGTTTTGGTAAATGATTATTTTCACTCTTGTTGGGTGTTAATTGTTTGGAAAATGTATTTTTTCTTAGCAGTCTACTGATTTAGCAGCATTTTTGCACCTACCTACATATATCGAATGGTGCTATGAAACACTGAAATGGAAATTTTAAGGAAGTGTCGTCTTTTTGTATGTAATTCTAGTTAATTTTTACAAGCCTTTACAGGATCAATCCATTTGGATTGTAACTTCATATTATAATATTGTTCTTACTTTGTCAGGAATATTTTCCTTAAGAAAGCTCCGTGAGATTGTTCTTTTAGCTATTGAAATCTGTTTTTATTAATAGATTGCATCGTAGTCATGTGTGCAATGGAGGGCCAAATAGGTTTTCAAACAAACTTTTCTTATAGTATTTTATAGAAAATGAAGAGCACCTCGTTGGCATTATTAATCCAGAAAACGGCCACTGGTTGCTGTTATGATGGAAATGTAGCACAAAAAACGTTTAACAATTATAGTTAAATATATATTTGTTTTTATACATTTTGCAGAAGAAATAAATTTAATAAATTAACGTTTTATGCAATCACAAATTTATAATAAACAATTCGGCTCTTCAGTGGCTAGATACCAGGGCTAATGCTGATATCCGAGTATTTGGATTCGGATTTCTAGATATCGAATCTTTGATCCGAATACTCGGTAGTGGTAGGGGCTTACCACGATATCTCGGTATACAAACATAATCTCGAAAATACAAATTTTAAGAAAATCGAATAGAGAAAATATCGAAAAAGAAAATTGGAATATAAAAATTTCGAATTAATATTAATGTGGTAGTGGTTTAAATTGCGCGCGGATTGGAGGTTCATATATCCAAGAAGCGTGTTCATAGTTGTGTACACAATAATTTTAAATCCACTGCACATATGCATTAAAAGAAATGCCATGAAATTTGCATTGATGCTTGCAGATCCTATGGTTGAAGATATCATTTAATTAAAAAAAAATAAATGAATTTAAGAATTTTCTCGAAAACCATTTTCCTCTGTCGAAACTTTTGTGCTCTTGAAATTTTATACTATTCCAAATTTTGTGCAGTGCAGTTAGTCTTACAAAATCAGATGCTAATAGTACACGGGATCACGTGAATCCCATGGAGCTATTGTCCGACTTCCCCGAGCTAGACATGCTCAGCACGGTCTCCGACCTTACGCCTAAATCACTCTACTTTGGTAGAAGGTTTGAGATTGTGATCCCAAGCCGTGATATATGGAATAATGGCGGACCGTCGCTTGATACGAAAGGTATAGTGTGGTACACCGATGGATCAAAAATGGATTCAGGAGTTGGCGCCGGTGTGTATGGACCCAACCATAAAATTTCGAAATCACTCGGAAAGAGTCCTAGTGTTTTCCAGCCCGAGCTTTACGCCATTGAAACTTGTGCTAGCATTAACCTGCACTCAGGCATCAAAGGTTCCTCTATCCATATACTCACTGATAGCCAAGCGGCGCTTAATGCACTGATCTCCCATTTGATCAGTTCAAAATCAGTTCTAAGCTGCTTCGACAGCTTACAAAATCTGGTCCGACACAATAAAGTAAAATTGTGGTGGGTACCGGGTCATGTAGGCATTGACGGCAATGAAACTGCAGATCTGCTAGCTAGGAAGGGCTCCTCTGAGTTGTTCACTGGACCTGAACCCTTCTGCGGGATACCCGATTCCGCCTTCAATTTTACCCTAAACATTTGATAACGCAACATGTGCATCTCCCACTGGAATAACTCCCAAGGTCTCAGGCAGGCTAAAAGAGCTGTCCAACCCTTCCAAAGACAGGCAGTTGATATCCTTAAATACGCCCGAAATGACATAAGAAGGCTTGTGAGCTTCCTTACCGGTCACTGTCAACTTTTCTACCACCTTAACAAAATGAGAATTTCGGAGGATATCACCTGCCGCCTCTGCCTAGAAGAGGACGAAACCGCAGAACACATACTATGTGAGTGTGTAGCTCTGTGTAGAACTAGGAGAAGCTTTTTCCTTAAAGAGATCATATATCCAAAAGATCTAAGGAACTCCTCCACAGCCGTAATTATAGCTTTCGTAAGGAGAGTAGAAGTACTGCTGCCCTAAAAGTGGCCTATGGCACAATAGATCTCCTTGGTCGCAGTGCCTACACGCCATTTGGGCGTGGCCACACACCTGTTTAAAAAAAATTCCAAATTTTTACATTCGAAACAAAAAAAAAATTATTTTCGAGATTTAATCCATTCCAGATAATGTTGTGATTTCCGTATTTAAATGCATGAACCTTGAATACTAAATTGAGTTGAATTACTAAATCCATCCCACGGATCTTTGAACTGGATACCCGAATCTGAAACAGAATCTTTGGATATTGAGACCATGGTTCTCGTGTGTTGGATCCGGATCTATTTCTGACATCTGGATACCCGAGTACTTTGTAGGCGTAGTAGATACGTACATATGCATGTACAGTACATGTCTAACAACACCTAAGACTTGACAAAAGTCTTAATGTTCCACGTGTAAACAAGTACAATATTATAATGACTTTGCCTACTGACTATTCACCGTGTTTTTAAAAGAGCTCACGTTATGTGTATAAACACAGACACACTTGGATTAACGAAGGTTAATCATCACTCTCAAAGAGAAGAACTTTTCAGCAGGGCAACGGTTATGCAAGGTATTTGTTCCGCCTGTAATTCCTATGGATAGAATTGGAAATTATGCCTAACTTCTTCATATAACCTATCGGACTGTGTGCCTATCAGTACCAAGACAGGTACTGATCTGCGACCGCAATAGCAAAACTAACTCACTGAAATATTTCAGATCCATCTTAGACTAGAATTATTTAGAAATCGAACATGTCTTGTCACACTCCCGCCTAAATTCGGTTTTGCTGTTTGTAATCATTTGGAATAATAGTCTTTGGAGGCTTTCCAATAGAGTCTCCAAGACAGGCGCTGCGCTGTCCTCTACACCTTTTTTCCTTAATACAAAACTCATTTAATTTAGGTAGTGGGGTTACAGTCCGGGGTGCACCTGGGTTTCAACCTACAAACCTCTTAAATAAGCTCGATCCTTGGCCAGCTGCCTCCAGTTTAATACGCCAAGCTCCTTTACTACTGCGTTGTACCTCCGAGTTGAATTCAAAGACTCTTCGGGCTGGTGCGCTGGTGTCCATACTCTTGGTTTAAAAAAACGTGGTCGAAGTTCTCTCAACGAACTTTTCTTCGAAAACGAATAAGAAGGTAGAACAGGACTGTTATGATGAGAGAGATTATATATACCTAAAGTCTCCTTAGCTGTTCGCGTGAGCAATTACTACTAAATTGCCTTATTAGCCCAAGGAAACAGCGATTCATCGTTTGATCTGTGCACAGATGTCATTTTAAGAATTTAACGAGGATCCCATATAAAGAAATCCCTTCACTACCTTAATATAGCTATCTATTGCAACGATCTGTCCAAGAATCTGGTGTTGTATGTCGCTTTTTTTGTTTACCAGAATAATCGCGATAATCACAGGACACTGGCCGGTAGGAGCGCACGCAGCCAAACTAGGTATCCCATATAATACACACTGCCGCAGTTGCAACATAGCCACCGAAAAGGAAACAATTATCCACTACATGTGCACTTGTCCGACATTAGCTAGGGCTAGACATCGAGCATTAGGCAACCCCTTCTACAATTCAATTGAGGAGATCTCGGGTAAAAACAAATGAGCTAATCCTCTTCTTAAACTCCACAGGCTGGCTCTAGATTGTCCTCACCAATACACATCAGCATTCAAGGTAGCATAAGCCGTGGTATCAAAACGGCACAACTGTGCTAATTGGGTGTTTTTACAGAACCGCATATTCTACCTACCTACCCACGTCCCTTTTTTCTGACAGCATATAGTTTGTTTTGCCTTCATTCACCGCTCAACGCATCCTACCGCTTCTGTGTTAATAAAACTCTTCGCTGGGCAGCATTCATTTTGCAATGTCAGCCTGTACATACGGACGAGTTTGGCAAGGATAAAAAACTGCACATGGCTGTATTTAGCTCGTTCTATAATCGGTGGTATGGATTTGAAATGCCTAGGTTTTGGATAATTTGATTCCTATGTGTGAGAATTTGAGAAATAGTGCATATTCTTGATCTAAAACCACTCTGATAAGTATCAGTGTGCGAGCGAACGATTTTAGGGCCTTTGCTCAGTATAGAAGATAGGATCTTATACGTAATGTTGACGAGACCCATGCCTTTGAAATTAGAGTAGTTCAGAGTATCTTACAATAATCAGTAGACAATGATGAGGTTCGATTCATCGGGTCTATAATACTTACATTCGACCATATTCTACAGATGAGTTGGTGTATGCTCTGCACCAAGTTATCCCTTGTCGCTTTGAACAGCTAGGCCACACGCTCCAGCTGCTTTGTTGGGTGTGTGTTTAGATATTGTTATTCTCACTTTATTTAAATCGGGTTTTCGGTATTCTCTGCTATCATTCCCAATGTTGAAGGGTTTGTTCTGCCTGACAGTGTACTCAAAATAGTTACCGCCGTTTAACTGTCTGCAGAAATGCTCTTTCCAAATTCCCAGTACCGACTGCGACTACTATTAAATTCCCTTACTCGTATCTGCAGGGTGATTGTGGCCTTATCATATTCTTTTTACCTTTCGTTAACATTTTCAAGCATCATTCCTGCAATAACACCTCTCTATCGATTCGACTTCTCATACCCTTTCCTTTTCTTTTGGAAATGATACTGATGCTCCTCTTATCTTCTCTCCTTATTGGTCTCGCAAGTAGCTCACATTCTTCTTAACATGTCGTTCTATAGACAGATTGTTTTGCTGTATGCGCTTACCTACCCTCCTCGTCAAACTATGGGTTTCTTTGTTAGCACCTAGTAAAACCTAGCACATCAGCTGTAACACTTCTGACGACTTCGTGGCAAGAGAAAGTTCGTAGCAATCACATGCAATTGCAGCCGTTCGACGTTGGACCTTCTCACTGTATTTTCCAGCTGATATGTGGTTCTAGATATTCACAAACATGCCTTGGCTGCGTCGAAAGCAATCTGATCAAACTCCTTTTTGGTAATTTAATCAAAGGGAAGTTAGATCGCCTGTGAATGTTAAGATTGGCGAAATGCGTGCTTGCTGTAACGATGATACCCCCTGCCGCAGAAAGTCAATTAGCCCGAGTCTGTTTCCAGACGTAGTGTCATGTAAGCTATACTTCCCGATCGTACCACCAAACTCTGCTTTGCAATCATGGCAATGAAATTGGAAAGAATGTTTTTTTGATTGTACTTAGCATATTCCTCGTACGTCCTATCTAGGGGTTTACAGTTAAACACTCCTTAATTCGCTCACATATCCAAAGGTCAGGACTTTTTGCTTTAGCCTGCATCTGACAACAAATACACATCCAACCAAATGCCGTTTACTGTCTAGTAGATGTGTAGAAGATTGTGTAGTAGATGTCTTAGATTTTTATTTGATGGTCCACTCTAAATTTGCAGCAGCTCGCAATTCGCAAGCAACAACAAAAGTAGGTTAAGAACCTTATGAAGTAGATATACCACAGAAACGCTATTGCTCTCGCCGTCGCGTCGTTCGTCAACTGTCTGTCACAAACTTCCAGCTCTTAAACTATACATGCAATCACGGTGTAGAAATGTTAAAAAAAATGTGTTCGATTTTTTGGTGGAATGTGGAATTCTTTCCAAAGTCTTTTCACTATACCTGCTAACAATGTTTGGGGTGTTCTAGGCCTTAAAATGGGAACTACGACTTTAATTTTGCGGGTGTGAGATATTTAATGTTTCCAGGATTAAATTATTGATCGTATACGTATGTATTAACCATTGTGGACGTCGGTTTTACTTCGTCTGTATTCAGAGGCTTTTCAAAACAGTTTATCGCCATCTCGTTTCGGAATTTACTCGATGTTTATTATTGCGGATTCAATAGCCGTTCTTGTGCATTGTCAGTAGCTAAAACTTGAAAATTTTCTGGTTCTGACCAATAGTCGGTCATCCTCAAAAATATAATCGTCCACTCTTGGAAAAAAAAACATTTGGCATGCGCTGCTGTCAAATCCATTCTTCATTCTAAAATTCATCCCCCACTCGGTGAAGCAACTGCTATCCCTCATCCACAATTTTTTCTTATATTTAACCAGCAAAGAAGAAAGAAGTGTTTTTTAATGTGCAATTTAAAACAGAATAACTATAAATTTTCACATAATCTTAGAAATTTATATTCTTTCCTCCGGTGGTGGTCTGTGCTGCGCTGTGCAGGCCACTGCTCCTGCCTTACTAGGTGAGAAAAAGAATGCAGAAAACAAACCGGCACCAGAGCCAAAAGAAAGAGGACCGCATTATTATTATAAAAGAAGTATATACTCTTCCGAAATGGGAAAAAATGATAAACGTCGTTAAATTTCCATAAATGAGGTGAAGTCATCGTTCTTGCCCGCCGCCACACCACTTGGTTTTTTTTTTTTTTTTTTTATCCTGCAATTTATTCATTTTTTTCCCTCTTCGCTGTATCTGCATTATCCTTTGCACTGAATTCATTTAAGATAAATTTTATTATATGCCATGAATGCGGTGTTAATACAGATGTGCACATAAAGCGTGTTTTTATTATATTAAGAGCAAAATACACATCGGACGTCGTACATATATCCTCAATGAGGATTTTAATTTGGTCCTGCTCCTGCCATTTCTTGCAGGGCAATGAGCGCAAGATAAAGGATGTTTATGGAGGTTTTAAATTTTTTTTTTAAAATAAGATGACTTTCTTCTCAGCGGACTTCTTATCACAATCCCTGAAGAGCGCCTTTAATAGTATCCTTTCGAAAATCGTTACTTCCTTATCAGCTCCTTAGGCAGAATCAGGACATTAGACAAAGGGTAAGAATTCTTTCTGTTTTTTTTTTTTTTAAAACCCGTGACGTACATAAAAAAGCAAAGCAAATATAATGTAAAGCACGGGATACTATAATACTTACTGGTGGTGGAAGTATCTGTAACAACTTGGAGGCATAATTTTATGTATCTGTATCTGTATGTAGTGCCTTAGCTCGTTTTCGGAGCTTTTTATTGCGCCCAGATAGCAATTTATGATTCTGCTAATGTGTTTTTATGATTTTTATGTGTGGCATTGTGGCGCGGACGCAGGATGAATGGAATGATAAGGCTGCTTCCCTCCAGTCGCTGCTATTTTGTTTTATGGCGGCGGTTTCAGAGTGTTTGTAATTTATGAAGCCATAATTTTTTCGCAAAACGAATTTGTTGGTTTTATTGTATACAGAGCGGGTGTTCAGTTTTTGTGTGTGTGGGGACAAAATCGTACATCGCTGCTCTATGAAACCGGCTGGGGGTGGTGAATAAGAGGATTTAAATTGTCGTAAAATGTTTGCGACTTGCCTTCTCGAAATTGTATCTGCATATTTTGTGTTGTGATTTCGAATGTACAGAATGTGTATGAGGGTATTTCGATTTTTTTTTTTTTTTTTTATTGCCGGGTATGAAGTTAATTGGCGCAGCTAATGACCAGGACTCCAGTTTTCTGAATTTTATTGACATTTTGGGTTTTTGATATAAGCGTGATTAGTCAGCAATAGTTTGCAAACATCAGGCTCAGCGGTAGTTAAAAGTGAACCCATAAAAAACACACTAATCTTTAGTACAAAATATACACTTTCCAGGTCGTTAAATATTACAATAGTTTGCTAAGATAGTGTTCAGTATTTGTTTGAATGTTAAGCTGTTTTACTATGGCACTGTGATGGAGATCGATGGATCAGAAAGAAAGAGGAAATTATAGACGACAAGTACATTACATAGGTACTACACTATTAGCTTAGGCATACGTAGGTAAAGCGTATTAGGTAAAGCGTATTACCTTCGGAAACATTATCCTCTCCAGTGTCTCAAAGTTGGCTGCTTCACCGGTGCATGCCAACTTGCATTGGACGTAAATAAGTAGCAGTAAATGCCAAATAACTACCACATCATAATTAACATGCATATGTAAATGTAATACAAAATCATTTGAGCACGGCTTTGCCGCCTGCCTGGTTGACGAATTGAGATGGGCCATAACTTGACCATCTGATAAGAAATAGCTGCCTAGAAAGTCTCTTCTTGTTTCCCGTAAAGTTTGACATCTCCCAATAAAATGAAAAACGTCCTCTCTCTGCTAAATTGCATAAACTGCATACTATTGGTTGGTCCGCTCTGTGGGGCATGTAATTTAAATGAATTACATAGTTCATTCACGCTGTGCTCATCGCAAAAGTAGTTTATATGCAGGGAACTCTGATTTAGTCGGCTATAGATTAATCTATGAAGTGTGATCCAGCTGCATCCGCTTTAAAGCTCAACTTGTATCGTTCGTCGACACTGGCGATGAGTTGGTATAGCTTGGGTTTCCAGTTTCTGTAATCAGTGATATTTAAATTGAGTTCCATTTCCCATCCATCAGCTAACTCCATCTTGTATTATATAAATACTCGTATATGTACAAAGCAGAATGGCCTTGTCATAGTTATGGTTAGAGTTATGGTCTGTTCCTCTGTTAAAAACTCGCTCCGAAGGGTATTTATTCGAGTCTAAGGAAGGGTTGGGCATTTGCGAATAAAATTTGTTACGTTTTCTCTGTCCGCAATATTGTATATATTGGAAAATATTGGTAATCCATCCTACGAGATATATAACTTAGTTTCATAGCTTGACCATCATAGCCATTTTCCCAAATTTATACTTATCATTAAAATAGTTACTATTCTGCAAGTCGTAGATTAAGGGGCGTAGATTCATCGGTGTACAGATCTCGAGGATTTCTCTGTATGATGTGAAAATTTCGTAAACTCTTACGATTAGTTCGTAGATAATGCCCCTAAAAATGTTAGTACCACAGCTATTTGTTAATTCCAATCATTTACCATACCAGCTCGTGTTGATTGCCTTACAAGCAGCTATCTAAGGAATTCGAGTGTCTGGCTTTTTATATACCTTGAAAATGTAGTCTATTTGTGGCTTGAGCCTTTTTATAAAGAACTGAGATGTAGATACTTTGGAGTGTAAGGTGGTAGATGGAATGTACGCTTGATAAAGTATCACTATATCATTGTACTTGCATTACCATACCTGGGGGCATAAAACAGAAAGGAGACAACTTCAAAGACTTTATATTCAAGACAGTTTACCTTTTTGATGTTTTCCATGATCAGGTTTTTAGTTAAATGCATGCCAAGGTATTTGTAATCCGTCACCACTCCAGCATCATCCCCATTATATTTCTACTTTTCATTAACCAATATCTGCCTTCACATTACTATTATTTCACGTTGGCTATGAGACTCCAGAGGTAGTAGCATTCGTATATCCTATGCAAGCAGGACTATATCCTTAGCAAACAAAAGCGCCTTGATATATGCTCCTAACAACTCTATAACTCCTGGCAAATACGCTACTTCTACTTCTTCCTATTTCGGATAGGTTATGATCCGAAAACAAGGGATCACAACCCTCCCACCTCACCTCATTTCTGCTGATCCGCCTGTGGGGTTCGCCTATTTGACCTCAGAAAATATCGGCAGGCCTCCCGATTTGGATCACTCGGTTACTGAGGCCAATGAAATACCGATGTCGTCGCATTTGTGTGATCCAGGCGTTTATAGGCCTGCCTCTTTGGAATGTTCATTGATATTGCCTTTTTAAGGGGGTTCAACTGATCTCTTCTTTGAACGTCGCAATACTATCTGAGCCGGTCGCGCTCTATCTTTCGTTAGATGATTTCCTTGATGTGAAGGCTTCCACGGATTTTCGAACTTCTTATTCGATCAAGCTTCGTCACTCCTGCTGCCATGCGAAGCATCTTCAGCTGCTGGCAAATACGCTACGTCTTCCATTAAAGGCGCGAATAGGCGTAGGCTAAGCAAACCTCTTGATTTTGCTTCGAATTTCAAAGCGATGGTAAGGTGGTAACGTCATCGATTTTCACTCTAATGGTTCATGGCTCAAATCCTGATGTCAATAAGTATTTATTTATTTATTTCTCATGAAATAAAGAGTCAGTCCGATCAATTACGAAATCGTATGTGAACACTATTGCAAAGCATAACACTGGCCGTAGGTTGGTCATATGACTGGAAAAATGGTTCACTCTGTTGGATGATTGATATACCGATGATATCAGGTGGCGACTTGAGTCGACAAAAATTCTTTTGAATATGTACGTCCGCTTTTCTGAACTCCAGCCAAATTTTGTTGCGTGCTCTACCATATATCTCTACTTGAGACAAAAAAGATTAGTCAGTGTAGACGACCATTAGAGCGTTTGGTAGAGATCTGCAAGAAATTTCTCTACAAGCACTCTACGTAGATAAATTTGGAAGAGGCACGCAGTGTAAACGGCTTTGATATAAAAGTTTTTTTTTTGTAGAGTGCTACCACTTTTTATCTATAGTGGGCACGAGGCTTAAGATCTTTAGTTTTCTCATTTATAAGATCGACTATTGAGTACTGCTGTGTTGTTTGGAATCCGTTGTATAATATTTATTCTATTAGGATTGAGAAAATTCAGAAACTTTTTGCCAGGCCTATATTCAAAACTGGAATATCCGGATGTCTTTATATAGTGCCAGATACCGGCTAGTTAGCATTCAGCAACTTGAATTTCTCAATCATTTTCATCAGAGATATAAATACTAACGTCTCAAATCAATTGTCCCTTTCTGTTATCATTAATTAACATTTATGTCACAACTCGGATTTGTAATTATATTGACTTTCATACCTGCTTTAGCCGTGGTGCTTTTAAAAGAAATATCTTGTTAATTTTAACTTCGTCTTTGTCCGGTGATAATTTAATATTTGTTTGTAGTCTGTACTCGTAAAATAATGTATGTCACGTATAGTCCCTGATTGATGAAATAAATAAATAAATAGATAATAAATTATGAAGTTGCATGCCCTTTGGGAATCGAATTATTCTCTTGTTTCATTTCTGTTTTTTTCTTTTCTTTCTTTTCAGGTAAGGGCTAACTACTATGAACCTAATTTTTGTCACACACCTACGTATGTAAGTTTAATGGAAGTTTTTTGTTGACCCACAGCAATATTATTCATTTAATGCAGGATCGACAAATGTATTTTGCCATCCAGTGCTGGATTTTAAGAAACCGTCCCAAGTGCCCGGGTTTTTGTGTTGATGAAAAGAATGGAAAGTTTAGGACCTAAAACGGAAGCCTAGATCCATAAGTTTCTCGTCATTTCTCCCGAAGACACTTGAAAGGCTTCTCGATACTCACATCAGAAGTAAGTGTTCTTCAATATGCTCGGCATTAGAAACATAAATTCCACTATCTGAAATAGTTCAATAAGAAAATCCGTTACCAGAGGGATTCCCCAGGGAGACATTATCTCACCCCTCTTCTGGGCTGTAGTCATCGATGGTATATTAAAAGAACTAAGCAATACAGGAATAAGCGTCACTGCTGGTGATGATCTTAGGTAGGTAGGTAGAAGTGGTTGTGCCAGCAAACCATGCCGACGCTTAATTAGCGCAGAAGAGCCCTTTTGCTACCACAACTCAAGTGACCTAACGGATGTAACAAGGACTACTAGGGAAAAGAAGAAGGAAAAGGGGTAAGGAATATTCAAATCCACCCCGTTACATTGAGGAAGCTGATAATATCTCCAATGCTAATCTCCGCTAGCTCTATAAGGTTGCCGAAAAAGAGTTTACCTAAGGTGCACTGTCTGGCCTTACCTAAAGCCAGACACTTGCAGAGAAAGTGTAAGATTGTGTGCACACGACAATGTGCATTAGATGCAATGCCTATTCAGGCCGCATGAACCCCGATGGACCAGTGGCCAGTACTAACTGCCAGAACTCTTGCGATATCTGCACGGTTTCTGTTTAGTAGGTCTAGCCTTCTTTTCCGGGAGTATTTGGGCCCCATCTGCCTTGAGATGACACAGTTCCGCACCTCCTGCCATCTACTATCAGCTTTTAGCAGATAGTGCGCGAAGATGCCTCGCTTAAGGACCCCCAACGGGACGTTCACCTCCTTTGCAAGAGAAGCATCAAGGGCAGATCCTTGCCTCGCGAGTTCATCAGCTCGCTCATTCCCCTCAATGTTGCTGTGAACCGGAACCCAAAGGAGACAGATCCTTAGCCGGTGATCAAGCGAGGCGAGTTGAGTTGCACTGTTCTACTAGCCTTGAGGATGTAGTGGCAGATACTATAGCCTTGATAGCCGCCTGGCTGTCAATGAGGATGGCAATGGTATTTAGGGGTGTAGAGGTTTGCTTAAGTAGGCGGCAGGCCTCACGTACAGCAAAAACTTCCGGCTGGAAGACACTGAACGAATCAGGAAGCCGATAAGACCTGGAAATATTGAAGGAATCAGAGAATATCCCCGCCCCCTACCCCGCAGTCCATTTTTGAACCTTCGTTGAAAATTGTTGATGCGAACTCATTTGCCAGTACGCCAGTTTCCCATTCCGCCCTATTTGGGAATGTGACCGTGACGTCATTTCTAAAGTTCACTGTGGGAGTTTTATAGTCTGTCAGATTAGCTACCAGATTCTGCGGTAGCAAATCTGTTGTGACCATACGGATTGGTGCACCAACATCCTGTTTCCCTTAGCCTGACCGCACTACATGATGATAGATGCATAATGTGAAGATCGAGTGGTAAAAGGTGCAGAATAACGTTCAAGGCTTCGGTTGGACATGTCCTCATGGCATCCGTTGCGCCTATAGCCGCAGTTCTTTGTACCCTGTTGATAATATTATAAGCTTTCCTTAGCGCAGGCCACCAGACTAGCGATCTATGGGAAAGAATGGGACGCACCACGGCAGTGTACATCCATAAGACCATCTACGGGCGAAGTCCCCACTTCTTGCCAAAGGTCTTACTGCAGGCATAGAAAGCCAGACAGGCCTTCTTTACCCGTTGCTCAATATTAAGCTTCCTGCTTAGTTTTGGATCAATTACCACACCTATGTACTTGGCAGTGGAGGATAGGGATATGATTGTTTAGCCGTGGAAGCGTAAACGTCGGTATTTTGGTTTTAGTGGTAAAGAGCATCAGTTCAGTTTGAGCTAATCTTGCCCAAGGCACCTTCCATAATCTCACTGATTACGGATGGAAACATCCCCGATACCAGTATTACCACGTCATCCGCATACGCGACAACCTTAACTCCATCCCTATCAAGTCTACACAAAATTTTGTTGATGACCATAAGCCA
Source organism: Brachypalpus laphriformis (assembly GCA_945910035.1). Classification (NCBI taxonomy): domain Eukaryota; kingdom Metazoa; phylum Arthropoda; class Insecta; order Diptera; family Syrphidae; genus Brachypalpus; species Brachypalpus laphriformis. Next base: position 207,661,213 of record OX246753.1, read on the forward strand.
TAGAAGAGGAGATAAGACCCCACCTTGAGAAGTTCCTCTAACAACAGATACGGTGGAGCTGCTGTTGCCGAGAGTTGATTGAACGATTCTAGTTTTTAGCATTGTCAATATCCATTTGCTAATAAACTCTTCCACACCCAGTTGGATCAGAGCTTCCTGAATCGATTCCGTACTGACGTTATTGAAGGCGCCTTTAATGTCTAAGGAGGTAGCAAGGGTATATTGTTTAAAGTAGATTGTCTTTTCTATCGTTCGCACAACTTCACGGAGCGCCGTCTCTGTCGATGGCCCCTTAGTGTACGCATGTTGAGATTTGGATAGAAGGGATTTGTCTATCGTATTTCGAATATGTGTATCTAAGATGCGTTTAAACGTCTTTAAAAGAAAAGAGGATAAGCTAATAGGTCTGAAATCCTTTGCGGGTCCATGACCCCGCATCCGAGCTTTCGGGATAAACACAACACGAACACGTTTCCAGCTCAGGGGAACGTGGTTTAGGAGAATACAGCTTCTGTAGATCGGAACTAGCCATGGAACCACCTGGTCCAATGTTTTTTGCAGCATAATAGGGAGAATGCCGTCAAGGCCGGCCAATTTATAGGGAGAGAAACTTTTAATAGCCCAGGAGGTATTGTTGTCTTAATGTCATTCCAGGAAGAAGATTGCGCGACCTGAGAAACTGGTGGGAAGGCAATCTCATTATTACATCCTGGAAAGTGTGTTTGCATTGAAAGTTCCAGTGACTTGCTAGAGGAGTCTGTCCAAGTCCCATCCAGCCGTTTAATAAAGGACGGGCTAGAATGTTGAATGAATGTGTCTCAATGGACTGACAGCAGTCTTTCCAAGTAAGAAACTTGGCACTTTTAATGGATTTCTTGTATTCCTTCAGACAACCCTTATATGGTTGCCAGAACTTGTGTTTAAAGCAGATATTGAAGATCTCTCTAGTTATATGCCTCAGATTAGATAGATCTTCGTTCCACCAAGGGAGACTTTATGTTCTGAAATACATGCTATTGGTGAACATAAATACTCGCCTGGTAGAAATTCTACGCCGATAGAGAATTTTTTCTTGCTATATTTAATAAGACACGAAACCTTACAAGTCGCACCAATGGCTGTTTCTAAGGTCCTGATTTTGGCGTCTAGTTCCTCGACTAGTGATGATCTTAGTGCAGGGCAAATTCTTAGACACATTAAGTGAAATGATGGAATCAATTCTTAAAAGTCTCGCAAAATGGGCTAGGGATTGTGGATCAACCAACCAACATCAACCCAGATAAAACAGAATTGGTACTCTTCAGCAGCAAATAAAAGATACCACCCTTCAAACTGCCAAAGCTAGCGGGGGTGGAGCTTTCCCTTTCGGATCGCGGTATAATGATATCGATAATATCATATCTATTGTAGTATAGGTATAATGCTAGATAAAAACTTAAAATGGAAACTGAATATACAGGAAAGAGTCCGCAAGGCTTACAATACTCTCTTCACCTTTAACAGGACTGCAGGGAAAAAACGAGGCATAACGCATGCATTGATGTACTGGCTATACATCATGATAGTCAGACGCATTCTTACGTATGGTGTTCTTGTGTGGTGGAAGGCAATGAATACGAAAAACGTACAGGATATGTTCGCCATGATACAAAGAACAGCTTGCATTGTAATCACAGGTGCTCTACGCACAACGCCTACGGCTGTACTTGAGATCTTTCTGTATCTTTTACCACTAGACCTACAAATCAAATTTCAAGCGGTCAACAGTGCGCTTTGGTTCACTAACGTAGGTCTCTTCAAAATTAGTAATGTGTGACATAGCTCCTTAGGGAATCATTTCCCGATATCCCTGACAAATCGGACGATATCCCTGATGCCTTAGACTTCGTCACACTATAGAAGTAACGTACCCTCTTAGGGAAGATAGGCAAAGGAAGACAGTCTCTGTCCACAACGAAATTGCAATATATACAGATGGTTCTAAGACCAGAGAGGGCACGGAGTCAAGTATAAACTAGAGAGATATTAACCTTTAGGTGGCTCTGAGACTTCCGGACACACGCAGTGTGTTCCAGGCAGAGGACATAACAAGTGTAATCTGTTAATACCAAGACATTGCCAGTACAAGGCTAAAGTGCCTTAGAAAATACTTCTTCAACAACGTAGAAGGCCCTTGAACCACAACGATGACATGTTTAAGTTCTTTAGGGAAACTAAGTGTATGGGAGAATTGGTTTAAGTTTTTCGCCGTGAAAGCTCGCGATGGACACACCTTGTTGCCTAGTCCTCATAGCGCTACTCAACCTAACCTAACCTAAAACGCAAGACCAATTTCGATTCGAAAAGCTGAATAAATTACCCATTTGTTAGCATTAACATTATGAAAGTCTCTACCAATATTTCTCCCCTGAGCGCCAATCTTGACTGTTTCAGCTGGGGTGTATTCTGAACATAGGACATGAATTTTCAAAAACAGCTTGGGGTGTCATTTTAAGATTGAGTCTGACTTCTGTTCTCTTTGCTGAGTGAGTCCAAATAAAGCGGAACTGTCAAATATAAGAATTCTTTTGCATACGATATTCATTTCTGCATTACAGAGTGCGTTTAAGTTTCTTAGTCATATCTGGTAACGTCTGCAAGCAAAATTTTGTTTTTTCACTTTATTGAAGAGCTTCCTTACTTTATTCCTGCAGTCTTTAAGGATCACAAAGTTTACCTTTAAAACTACGTCATGTTAAGCGAGCAATTGCCGTAGACTTATTGTTATATAATAGTGTCAGTATTTTTCTTCGGGAAGAGGTTAATTTGATTGAGGTGTTCGTTGCTATATGAAATCTAACGCGTCTTTAGTCCGAACCAGATAATTCCGTAGCGATATTGATTTTTCGAAATTACTCCAAATTGCAAGTAATGGCCATAGACAGACTTCCGCGTCAATGAAGATGGGTTTATTTTATGATACTATGATCCCTTTTTTGATTCAGACTTCCATGTTAGAATATTTTGCTAAAAGAAATATACTCGTTTATGTAGGTACACACCACATAGTTCGGAAAAGTATCTATCTCACAGGGTTATACCAATGCCGGATATAAAAAGGATCAAAATGGTTGTTCTGCTTTAGAAAGGTCTGTCAAATATCTTAGCTCAATAAAAAACCGTTGCTTTCGAATTCATGGCAAAGTGGTCGCTTTAGTTTTATTTCTTCAAGCTCAATAGCAAAACTCCACCCCTACTGAACCTCTTTTATTGCTCTTTAGCTTAATGCAAGTTTAACTTAAACAAAACGATCTATTTGTTTTTATACGACTATAAAAAAAAAGTTAACTATAACACTCCCTTTATTGCTGTCTCTCGCCGTTCTGCGTTATTGTACTAGTTAAACATTTTATTACGTCTTCTCGCCGTGGAGTTGTTGTCGCCCTCGGTGTGGTCATATCCTACTGTCGTTAAAGCTGTCACATTAATGTGCCATTATCAATAAATTATGGGTCAGGATGTGAGAATAAATAAACCATTGCATCCTCGTGTCGAATGGTTTTGGTTTCGTATTACGGTCCTTTTATTTTCTTGGATCTTTTTTTGTACTCTTTTTCGAAAAAAAAAACAAATTGCAAAATTTATGTAATCACATTGAGAGCGGCAGAAGAGCTTCCTCCAACAGTACGCGGCGACAGAGATAACAACAAAGTGTTGAGATACCGGGATTCAGATGTTTCATGGGGTGCTGACGACTTCGACCTGATATACACTTGTAAGTCGTTTCACATCGAAATTGTAAATTAAAATAAAGGGAGGATAGCAGACGGGCCAGCTTTAAATGCGAGAGTTGTCCAAAATTTATCGTCGGTCATTAGCTATCATTAGGCGTTCCGATGTTGTATTCCTTTTTCTTTATTTTATTGCCCAGTCTTGATGAAGAAATTATGGAAATGTCTGTCGAAACGCTGCTGGATTTGATCTTGACATTGATGGGGGGGAGTCGTTCGGGAGGAATACTTATGGGGTACCATTTTTATATTGGCAATTAAAGAATTGGCATTTCGGCGAGTTGGCATGTTTAAGCAGGCCTGATTTAGCGATTTGAAACGTGGTACGACTTATTTCTGGGAGTTTAATGTGCTTATAAGTTTTTATATCAGGATTCTATTAAACGGATGCATGTGTTGAGGAATTCGAAATGAACTCCTTCAGTGTAATGCCTGGGTGTTAACGTATGGCAAAATCAATAAGCAAATCGTTAAATGAAGTGTCGGTTGTTAATCAATCGCTTTCAATACCAATATGTCCGATGATTCTTACACTTTGAAGGCTGTTCCAAGCAAACTAATACAGTTCAATAACCATTGGAGTATGCTTCGTTGATATACCTATATACTCCTTTTTTTTCATTTATTTTAGAGAGACTCCTTTATAATAAAGATACCGATATAAATGTCATGTCTACCGAAGTTCGCAAGATGTATACCTAGGCAAGTTTATGACTATGGAACTTTGTTTTCGATCGATTTTGCCTACGGATAATTTAAGCCATCTTAAAGAAATGAGCCCCGAGAAAGTCAAATGAGAAAATTCAGATAAGCTTATTCAGAATATCAAAAAATGATTTTTGTACTGACGGATTAAGCACTATTTGTGGAACTGATGCTGGCTGCCTGTTGGATAATTAAGTCAAACACTCCTGCTTCTCCGAAATAATGGCGACTGTCTTCCAGGCGGAAATTTTTGCTATACTCGGAGTGGCAATCTGCGTATTTCGTGAGAGATGACGTGGTAAAAGAATCATCATTAATGACTCCCCCAAATCACTGAAAAAAAGAAGCATTTTTATGGACTACTACTTGTCTTAATGGAGGTCATGTTACAGGCAAAGAAAGAGGAACTAGAGGCTCCTCTAAGTCCGATATTGGTGATTGCAATTAGATATAGATTGTCAAAAATCTTGTATTGAATACACCTATATGTTTTCTTGAATAACCTGCAAGCGTTTTGTGAAGCGAAGAAAGCGAAGCGGACAACTTCCTCTACGAGTGTTAAGTCGTCTGATATCAGATTGTAGCTAGTGCAGTTAGACCGGTTGCATTCGCTGTAGAAAGTGATAGACTTTTAGCACGATCACCGTCACTTACTAAAGTAATCCCGATAGTAGAACTAAATAAACACTCGCATGCAGTAAATTTGAATACCAAGAAATATTAATATCAGTGTTTAATGTCCTATTCAAACAAATTTCACAATATTAAGGGCTCGAACAGACACACCAGAAACCACGTGGTTCTTATTTACGTTACTGTCTTCATATTTGTTCACACACTGGTATAATTTGTTGCATACACAGAAAAAATTAACCTACGTTTCTAGAATTGTACTATATTACTAGTCAGAGTATGCAGAGTTGCAAATAATTTAACACGAACTTGTTTGCTGCGCTACTGGTCCGAATCAAATTTTGGACAGTCGGTAGTGCTGGTGGTGTTTTCTGGGACAGTCTCTAGTTTCTCGATCAATTGGTAACCATATATAAAAATATGGATTTACTGACAGAACGATGTACAGAAGTTGCGAAACCAATTATTAATATGGTCTGCATAATAGCCATCTAGATTGTCTTTACAATTACTTGATCAACAGTGTTGACATCAATGCATGAAACTGAATGCTTGCCAACACCTTGTCATTGGTTGTGCCAGGTAGTAATCCTTGCTGGCCTCGGATTAGGGTCCGCTCAAAAGTTGGAAGGAGCAGTTCCCAACGGTCTTAAACCATTTAGATGATAGCGTCGCTTCTTCGTATTCAAATGAGCTGTCCGTGGCAAAAAATGCCCAAATACGTGTCAGTTCTCCCAGTTAGTCGGAAATCGTAGCCGCGATGAAAGCATCCAACGAAAATAAAGCCGTGGGACACGATGGCATCCCTGCTTAGCTTTTCCAAGCAGCGCTAAATATCGCCTTGCCGTCTACACCAAATTATAAAAAAGCCATGGGAAAGCGAAAGCTTCCAAGCTGAGTGAAAAAGGGGAATGATTTTTAAGCTTCCGAAGAAAGGAAATTTAACGGAATGGAGGTATTTGCAACCTTTCGGCGGTTTCCAAGATAAAGCTAAACTTATACTGGATCGAATCAAACAATATCTTGATTCCACTCTTAATGTCGAACAAGAACGTTTCTGCTTGGGATCCGCATGCATTGACTATGTATATAAATACCTTGCGGATCGTTATAGAGCAGTGCGCCGAGTACAGGTCTCCGGGTCATCTGCTGTTTATCGACTTCAAGAAAGGAGAGGAGAGGTATTCCTGAGAGACTCGCTGCTATTTTTATTTGCTTGCTCTCGCATAGAGTTGGATCTGCACCAAATGGTCCATAGCCTGGAAGTCATAGCAAAGACAGCTAGGCTGAGGCATAATATGGCCAAGACAAAGGCACTCAGCTTTACAACTTCCACCGCTCAAGTAAGCATTGCTCGACAAGAGGTCGAGGGAGTCGATAACTTTCTATACTTAGGAAGTTTAGTTACGGCCGACGGTGGCAATGAGCCGATATAGACAGTAGCTATTGAACATCTTGAAGAGTTATGCTTATAGCACCATGACCGAGCTGCGACTTTTCTGCTCCAATGTCGAGTCAGTACTACTATATGGATGTAGTATTGTCATTCATTGTCATTCGTAAGCCTCAGACTTTCGTTATTCATAAATAAATGTCTTCGCATCATTCTTAGGATTTTCTTGCCTAATCGCGTCTCGAACGAATATCTCCGCTCAAGAACAGGTCAGCAACCCATTGACATCACCAATCGAAGAAGGAAATGGCAATGGATTAGTCACACCTTGCAAATGGAATCCCCTTACTCAATTTGCAGAACTAGGGGTCGCCCTAGGAATCTAGAGCTTTGGAAATGAGTTGAAAAGAGTTGAAGCGCGTTGGAAAAGTCCAAACACGATAGCGCGCAGGCGTTGTTGTCGCCCTATGCCCCTCGAGGAGTGACAGGACTTAAGTAGGTAGAAATCAAATCACACCCAAAATATTGTAAAAATGCCATGGCGTGATAACAAAATTTACATTTAAATCGTTCTTGGAATGCGGGGCTAATAAAGCAAGAAATGCAGTCAGGGTGGCAGAATGGTATTAAGTACCTACGAAAAAAAGCTTTTATTAAGCGGAGCCGCAAACTATATATGTATGTAGCTTTGTGCAGATTGAGATGGAATCCGAGCAATGGTCATGTAAGTAGAAATCAATGGAAAAAAAGAAAAAAAAAAAAAACAAATATTTGGCGTAACAGCTCTTTAAAGTGCCAGGGCCTAGCTTCTCGCAACCACTCATGTTGTGTGCGTTATATTTTTCACACGAATGGAAGGGACCTACAGTTTAATGCCGAATCCGAACGGCGATTTGAGAAGCTTTTTCGTGACAACAGTACACTCGGATGTTTGTCAGACGGTCGCGAGAGGTGGGACCGTGAAAAAACTTTTTGGTGTTTTCTGGGATTCGAACTTGGAACCTCATGCGTAGTGATCCGACACACTAACCACTTACGCCACGGCGCCCACTAGAAATCAATAGAAATCAACTTTAAATTGTATACCGATAAAGTACACTGGGAGTAAGCAGTGCTTTCCGAAAATCCCATAGTTAAGAAGAAGAAGAGTCTTTATGTCATCAGTTAACAATAAAAATGGCGCAAGTGGTTAGTGTGTCGGACCACTGCGCGTGAGGTTCCAAGTTCAAATCCCAGAAAACACCATAAACATTTTTCACGGGCCCACCTCTCGCGAACGTTTGGCAAACATCCGAAAGTATTGTTGTCTCGAAAAAGCTTCTCACAACAAATTGCCCTTCGGATGCGGCACTAAACTGTAGGTCCTTTTCATTCGTGTGAAAAATATAGCGCACACAATATGAGTGGTTGCGAGAAACTAGGCCTGGCACTTAAAGAGCTGTTGCGCCAAATATTTATTTACGAGTATTTATTCGGGATGGCCATGGTGTAGTGGTAACGTCGTATTGCCACGCTAATGGTTCATGGTTCAAATCCTGATGTCAGCAAGCATTTATTTATTTCTCATGAAGTAGATATATAAAGTCAATCCAATCAATTGCAAAAGCTTTTGTGAACACTACCGCGAAGGCATAACACTGGCAGTAGCTTGGTCATATGGCTACAAAAATTGTTCGCTTTGTTGATGATGATTTGCCTATGACATCGGTTATCGGAAAAAAAAATTCTGTGAATCAGTAGCAAAGACAAAAAATAACAAGAATTTCCCCAGTTATCGAGACGCCACCCCTGGAGTTTCTCTGACGCATAAACAACTGTGCATCAAAAACCAATACACCAAAATCATTCTCTCTCTCTCTATCTATCCTTTCCAATGCCGCACTGTGTGTAAACATGTTAAGGGTATTCATAACCCCTTGAGTGCGCGCAAATTATAAAAGAAAAAAATGTATTTATTTTTCAAATTTTAGTTATTCCCATCGTTAGCAACTGCACATGTTATTGGCCTGAGGGCTTGATGGCAGAAGCTATTAAATGTTTTAAAGAATGTGAAACCGCTCTCACTCTTTTGATGCTCTTTTAATCCTTTTAGATAAATCATTCCAAGAGACTTCTCAATTTAATAGAAAACCAGCCATATGCAACTTGCAAAATATTCGATAACTTTATCAAATTTCTTCCCCCAAGAAAAGCATTACTCAACAAACTAAATCAAATATTCAAAACTAGGTCATAGTCTCAACGCCTTTGCCATTTTGATCCCCAACTCTAACACCCAATGCCAAGAAATGTCACAACTTTTACCCCTCTAGGGTCGCGCGACAAAAGGTTTCTCTGGCAAACTCAGCAACCCCACAATTCAGTTAAGCCAACAAGCAGCAAAAGGAAGTCTATTAAGTTTTGTGATAAACGATTCCTGCATTGTCGGTGCGGAAACACTTGGAAAATGAAAATTGTTCGACATTAATTTCTCCAACAGCGGTCCTCTTCTCAAGCAGTGTATACACTTTATGTCATCGAATGTGACCTGACATGTAGCTGGAAACGGAGTGCACTGCATAGTTATAGTACATCTAATGGCAGTTTCCGGTTAGGTGCTGCAAGTGCACCGGAACTTGGTCGTTTTTCCTCTTTTACTTTATGCGCATTTATGATAAATGCCTTCGCAGAGTTACCTCTCTACCAATAAACTAGTAACTTTCAACCAACAACGGTATTTTTCCATTATGACTTAATTCAATATGCGGTTTATGGTCGTCATTCTGCTAACGAGAAGAAAAAGACGTCATTACGGTTCGGAGAGTCCCCCCCAGAAGGAACATGTTTCCATAAATTACTCCGCCATTGACTGGGGCCATAAATAATAGTATGGTGGAATTAACTGGTATTCACCTCAGTTTTGTTTGTCCGAATGTACTATCTCTGCACTTCGATGAGTAATTGAGTGTCATAATCGGGCTTATTTATGGCGTATTCTAGAAACACGATTGCGACTTGATTGCTGCGCCTGGTCGATTGCTAATATTCAATTCGACGAGAAACGGTGAAACGTTCGATTTTCATGACGACTTCGACAATAACAACGACGGCGACAACGACCACGTTGTTGATGATGATGACAGCGGCAAGTTGGCGTAGTTTCGAACTGTCATTGAGGGCAATGAAAATTTATTGGCACTACGAGTTGCGGGCCTTTCAATTTGTAATGAGTTGACGTCGTTGCTGTCGTCGATGGTAAAGTTGTCTGTCGAAGACTTGAAATCAAAACGTAAAAGTTAATGATTTGCCCGTTTTGTATGAGTGTAGCTTTGTTGATCGTCTGCTGACGCTTCGATTGGAATTTTGTTTGATATTGTCGTAAAGATATTTTCTGAGTGCAGTCGTAAAATGGCAGTGATGGACTTTTATGGAGCAATTAGCTAGTAATAAAATGTTCACTTTTAGATAGTGTGTACTCGAGGTTTATAATTGACTGTAATTAATTTTCTGTTAAATCACGGCACCGTGCGATTTATAAGGCGTGAATTGTTTTTAAGGTGCACTCTGACCTCGGATTAAGGCATCATTTCAGGTAAATCTCAAGTTGAACATGTTGCTGAAATGCGAATATTTATGTGCGTGCGTTCTATTCGATTTCTATAAGACCTACGAGTATTCACTGGCAGATACTTGGATTTTGCAGTTAGTATATCGAGTTAGATACCCCCTTCAAGTTGAGTATCTCATTATCACCTACTCGTATGTAATGAATTTCGTTCGAATATGAATTCACACAATTTTCGAATTTTTGTTGTGATTAGATCCGCAAATTTTTATTTCGAACGGGTTCGAGGGTTTGCTGACAAGCGATTGGTAAAACGCCAAAAAAATACGTTTTTAATTCGGTTGGATTTTTGTTGGCGAAAGTGAAATCGTAAGGTGCAGAAATATAAGTTTCACTAGGGAAATAATATGTATTTACGTGTACAACACATGTAAATACATATTTGGCGCAACAGCCCATGAAGGGCATAGGAGTAGCTTCTCGCAACCACTCATGTTGTTTGCGTTGTATTTTTTTTCGGACGAATGGAAGAGAGCTACAGTTTTGCGCCGTATCCAAAGGGCAATTTTTTTATTTTGTTTTTGAGAAGCTTTTTCATGAAAACAATATACTCTCGGGTGTTTGTCAAACGTACCCAAGAGGTGGGACCGTGACTTTTGGTGTTTTCTGGGATTCGAACATTGAACCGCACGCACAGTGGTCTGACATAGCAATCACTGCTCCACGCCGCCCACGCAAAAATAAATGCAAAAAGTTATAGTTTTTTTGTTATAATGTAAGGGAAAACATACAAAAACATCACAGGTTTCTATTCTGGTAATTTTCAGAACGTTGCTTAATATTGTCTTGTGCATTATTCTCTCCAAATCATTTCCAACTTCTCGTTGTGATAGCCATATTCTGCGAAAAAACGAAGACAAGTGGCTAGCTTCAAAATAGGTGAAATTGAATAATCACTTGCTGTTGGAGGTACAAGTTGCTAAATTTCACCCCCAAGGTATTTAAATGCATTTTTATTAATACTCTAAATCTGACTAATCCTGAAAGTAAACATTCGTTTCATCCATCCAAAATGTTTTGTAAATCCAAAGGATTGGCATTATCCTTTAATGTTCTCCTGTATCCTGTTAAACCGAAGATAGATCGATACGTCTTCTATTTTCCTCTTCTTACTCTTCAACAATAATTAGACCAATTTTTGGAAAACAATTTGACAGCCCTTAGCCGACAACAGCTGCTTTCCAAATTGCATTCGTAAACTTTTTGTTTCCGTTTTAATTCCGCAATTCGATCGAAATTCAGCACACTCTTTTTAATTTAGTTCGTTTTTGAATTCGCTTTCTGATTTTAATTTCTTACGAAATTCATCACAGACAGGGGTGTACCATATAAATATTTTTTAACACGTTGTCTGCCATGTGACTCTCCGGTAGGACACGTTTTTCCTGAGAGGTCGTGTTTTTTTTTCTCCCAGAATAAGTGAAAATATTCAACAAGACACTTTGAGGATCGCCAGCGCGTGCTCATAGTAGTGTGGGATTTTTACTCACTAAGAAACCTTTCTTCAAAACAAACTCGTTTTTATTATTCCTACAACTGAGTATTCGACTTATAAAGTAGTTATTTCTTGAAAGAAGGACGTTTTGCAGGTACATTCCCATTAGAAGTTCCTGCTAGCTCCGCAGTTTAGATGCCGTTACTTAACGCGCTAAGTTTAAAGGTTTGGTTCTTTGTAGACGGCGTAGTAAATTTCTTTCATCCACAACTTAGAGGACTGTAATATTTACGTGACTTTCTAGTCGACTTTTATGCTTTCTCGCGTAGTTTTTGATACCGTCTTCGACTGTATTAATGCCAAGATCTCTGTGGATATCGCTATTTCTGATATACTATGGCGCATTAACAATACCTCTTAGCACTTTGTTTTCAAAAGTTTGTAAAATTATAATGTTACTTATTTTGGTACAACCCCAGAGTTGTATACCATGTCCATACAGGCTTTAGCACTTGCTTATATAAAAGCAGTTTGTTCTCTACATTAAGCTTGGAATACTTTCCAAGTAATCAATACATTTCTCTATATTTGTTATCTAGTCCTTTGCGTTTTTTCTTTACGTGCGTTTTCCATTTCAGTTTTGCATCAACTGTCATTCCAAGATACTTAGCCTCATTTGCAAACGGAATTTGAACCGAGTTTGAAAAGATCGGCAAATTATTTAATTTCTTATAAGTAAAATTTACATGAAGAGATTTGGTCTCGTTGAGTGCGATTCGCCAAAACTTTGCCCATTCATTTACTCTATCCAAAGTTTCTTGCAGTTTTTCTGTAGTATCTTCGACCGTTTTACCTACTGCCAAGATAGCAGTGTCGTCGGCAAATGTACCTAGCTCAGTGCCTTCTACTTGCGGTATATCACGAGTGTATAATAGATATAAAACTGGACCAAGAACGCTTCCTTGCGGCACCCTAGCCATTATTTACTTAAAATCTAAATATTTGTTTCCACATTTGACGCGGACTAGTCTATTCGTAAGGTACATACATACATACATTTTCAATGGCCCACTAATCGTTCATGAGGGTCGCGGGGGTAGGATGCTCAGGTGGACTCTCCATCCTTTTCGATCCTCCGCCATTGACTCCAACTCATCAGGAGGAATCCCTAGACGGCTCCAGGAGAGATGCCGGACTTGATCCAACCATCTATTTCGTAAGATAGTTTAAAATATTATATAGGTGCTCTGGCAAGACTTGTCGTAATTCAAACTTGAAGTCTCTTCATTCAAGAGATTTTTCGATAACATGTGTTATTCTATGCACTTGTTCAACTGTAGAATGCTTACTTCTGAATCCGAATTGATGATCAGGGATGAGATCGCTTTCTTCTATTACCGGCTGTATTCGCCTAATCAATATTCTGTCGAACTCTTTGGATATAATTGGGAGAAGCGAAATCGGTCTATAAGACTTTTTTCCATTCGGCGGTTTTCCGGGCTTAAGGACCATTATGACTTCGGCCACTTTCCATTGAGTGGGAACATATTCTACGTATAGTCTAAGCGCGGCGTTCGTAATAAACAGAAGCTTAATTGTTGACCCCTGGTCAAGAACTAGTTTAAAAAAAAATTATGCACTGAAACCTAATTTCACCAGGGTTTCAAACCACTGAAACAAGCAACTGTTTTTCCTGCGTCTCTTTCTTTATTTCTCATTGCAATTGCAATCAAATGAATTTTTTTATACGCAATTTAATTTATTTATAAATAAATTTTATCTAAGCATGGTATAGATGCTTGTTGTCTTTCGTTGGATTTGTAAATAGAGTACGTGAGTGTGTACTTATGCGGTTTTTGAAAAGGCCTCTGGTGACTCCTTTCTGAGACGATACCTTTGTGAAGGCTTCTGCAGACACATTAACAGTGATGTCCGTACCAATTAGGGCACTGTGGACTCTTCAACTCACAGTGTGAGCTGTGGCTTATCAGTTCTTTTGACGGTTCGCTTCCAATTGAAGCCACCGAGGTTAAACTCTCAGGTAATGCATCTATATGCAATCGGCCTTGTCAGGTAAAGTTAGATGGAACCACGTATGAAAAGTTTTTGTGTTGACAATACTCCCTGAGGCAACTCCCCTGAAGATCGGAGTGGGCGATAAATCCGGAATATATTATCTCAGGAAGTGAAATCACGAATTTTTACCGCTGGTTGCACCGATCCATCTTCGAAATGTAATGCTAATTACTTCATGGAACCTGTAACATTATCCTTCTGAGGTACTAGGCGACATGGTGTGTCTCTACCTACATCACTCTTGACTTTTTTAGTCGGTTAAATATGAAGAAATCCTCAGCATCAAAGGTACTTGTATTCAGATGCTTTTCTGCTTATCGTCTGGCATTTTGTACCTGTACAGAGTTTCAATAAGAGTAAAGAGAGATTGACGCCGCAATATTTTGATAAGCCACAAGTCAGCCGAAAATATCGTTGTGAGTATCACCTCTAAATCAAGTCAGAACCCATTCACTATACGTCTTGTTTACACAACTTAATTGCTCTCGTACAAAATCATAAGCTACAAGATGATTAATTACATTCTATCGGTTTCTCGAGAACGATTAATTATTGGCTACGTTTTAAGTAGCTCTTGGATACCTAATTTCTTGAATCACTGCATCATTTTATACTCCCGTCCCTTTTCAAGCATGTACTTCTTATTGGAATGTTTCTTGAACTTTGGCCCCTTCAAACTCAAGTACGTGTTTTTCAATAAACTTCTATATCTCTGGCTGCCGTGAAGCGTAGGCAATATCTCAATGATCGTTCAGAAAAAATAAATGAGCATTTCTAAAGTGCTCATTGAAATCCGACAACAAAGTCATTATTTTCATCTAAAAATTTCTGGGATTATATTTGTTTTTTTTTTTTTTTTTCATTTTTACTCTATTTTCGAATCTACTTTGAAGTGTGAAATTTTTGCTTTAGGCACATGGCACTTAACACCTCGAATAGATACTCAAACGTGCTTATATGCGTCTCAAGTGCGGGTGTATGTATGAGTATATGAAATACTGGAGAGGATCTTGAAAAGTGTCATTTCAAGAGCGTGAGCATTTGCCCATTGCAAAGTAGTATCTAACAACAACAGATGATGTATCTGAAATATGAAACTGTCAGAAAAATGATTTTTCTTTTATCCAACCATCCATCATCTGTCTTGAAAAGAAAGATACGCATATACTTAGTTGTATATTTGTCAGAACAAAAAAAAAAACACATTAAATCGTTCATCATCGGGTTGCTGATGATGATGATGATTGATTGAGACTATCCACATGACTTGTCACACTTCACTGGAAAACATCTTTTGTCGTGCCATTGCCGCGCGCTGTGTGAGTGTTTTCTGATTTACGGGCGCAGAGTGGATGTACATATGTAGCTATAAGATATTCTTAAATGAGTCATGGTAATTACAATTAATAGAAATAATGTAACAACACGGATAATTGAAGATATCAAGCTGTCAGCACTGCTATAAGCGATTCGAGTGTGAATTCGTCGCGACATCACATGCAATTAGCATAAATTAACTTATATGTCTGACGATAAATGGAGGGTAACGTCACGTCTGTAGAGTGAGTAGGTCTCTTTATATGAAAAGATTGAAAGCTGGATAGGATGATAGGATCAGCATTGTGACGATGTAGCATACACACATTCCACTAGATATACCATTGTCTATCCTTCTTGATGCTTTATCCGTAAATATCTAGGTTAGGTTCGGAATACTTAGTTTAAAAACAACGATTTGAATCACTGTTACATTTTTTAAGATGCTCGTAAGCGTGTACCTGGAAATTTCGAAACTTCCATGAAGTGTGTTTCTTACAAACGAGTTAATTTGACTAAAAGCGATCTCAGAGTTTATCAGGTCGAGATCAGATCCCCTTCTAAGACCTAAGATCTATCCATCTGAAATCTTCTTAAATGCAAGCTATAACAAGCATTGGTTACACTCTTTGACCATTTTCCATGGCAATTTGCGTCAAACTGCCGTATTATTCATGAAAATGTTTGACCTTGTTCATTTAGCCCGGTTTGGCACAGTTTGGATCTAAATGAAAATTGAGACATGATCAAACGACTTAACTGGACCACGTTTGCCAACGAGTCAAACGTTTAATACTTCGTCAAATAATGTATTCGTAATCTTTAAATCGGAAAAATTACCTTTTTTTAACAAGAAATAATATTTCCACAATTAATATTACTAAGATATTAATTCTGATTGAAATGGGCTAAAAAGTAACCTAGAAATCGTCAAATTTCAAGAAATGGTAAGTACTATTCGACGACATTTCCTAGCCAAAAACCTGATAGGCAATTTAATAGCATACAAAAATATATCAAAACTACACAGAATATACCTACTTTACTTATGTCCTGTATCCCATTGTGGGTTGTAGGGCCTCTACTATGCATATGCGCCATCGTGTACGGTTTCTGGCAATGTGCCTGAGTTCTCCCCAACTACCGTGCCTCCTTCTCGACTGTTCTGCGCCATGTTCTCCTCGGACCGCCAGGTCTTCTTCTATCCTGAGTTAGAGGGTTCCATTGCATAGCATAGTTCGCTATGGAACTGTCAGCCTTACGGAACGTGTGACCAATCCACTGCCACTTCCGCCGGTGGATGGTTGTGCTTATTGGTTCCTGACCCGTTCTCTCGTAAAGGCGTTCGTTAGAGATACGATTGGGCCAGAAAATCCTTAAGATATTGCGCAGGCACCTATTAACAAACGTTTGCAGCTTTCTGGTGATAGTAGTGGTCACGCTCCACGTGCTGCAACCATATAACAGCACGGATTCAACGTTGGAGCGGAACAGTCTTATTTTGTTGCTCAAACTGATTGCATTGCTTCGCCATATTTTGGACAACATTCCGAACGCGGACTTTGCTTTGGCGATCTTGTTGGCTATATCCAGTTCGGTTCCACGATCGGTCGAGACAATATTCCCAATATACTGGAAATCCTCTACTCTCTCTACCGGTTGTCCAGCAATGCATATTTGAGCCGATGAGTTTGTTCCAAGGCTGATAATTTTAGTTTTTGCCGTATTAATTCTCCGACCGACGACGCGACGCCTGCCTCCCTCTCCAGATCTGCTGTCATTTGGTGGAGATCCATAATTCTGTGGGAGAGTATGCATACATCGTCAGCGTAGTCAAGATGTTTCAATTGAGATGTAAGAGTCCATCGAATTCCTCCGTTTCCCGTTGACAAAGCTGCACGAAGTACATCATTAATCACCAATAGGAATAGTATTTGTGAAAGAATACAGCCTTGTCTTACCCCACTTTGGATCTCAAATTCCTCAGACGACCTTCCTCTGTGCAGAACGTGACATTTGGAGCCTTCGTATGTAGCTTTGATGATAGCAACTAGTTTATCGCGAATACCTCTCCTGTGTAAAGCACGCCAAATAAACTCTCTG
This sequence comes from Brachypalpus laphriformis, assembly GCA_945910035.1. Taxonomy (NCBI): domain Eukaryota; kingdom Metazoa; phylum Arthropoda; class Insecta; order Diptera; family Syrphidae; genus Brachypalpus; species Brachypalpus laphriformis. Next base: position 207,678,249 of record OX246753.1, read on the forward strand.
TTGACACTATCGAACGCCTTCTCAAAATCGATGAACAGCAGGTGGATTGGCAATCGATATTCAACACACTGTTTGATGATAATCCACAGGGTGTTGATGTGGTCGGCACAGGAGGATCCAGAGCGGAAACCTGCTTGTTCGGCATCGAATGTTTCTTGTTTGATTCGCTCAAGGATGATTTTAGCTATTATCTTAGCTACAGCAGGCAGCACGCAGATACCCCTCTAGTTTCCGCACTCTATTAAATTTCCTTTCTAAGGAAGCTTGACGATCATTCCCTTTTTCCACTCAATAGGAAAGCTCTCAGCTTCCCAAGCTCTCTCTATAAGTGGAACCAGAAACTCAGCCGATGTGGTTGGCGCTGCTCGTAAGAGCTCTGCTAGAATACCGTTAACTTCTACCGCCTTGTTGGTTTTGAGTGCCTTTATCGCGGTAGTGATCTCAACATTACGGGGAGTCGTGGTGCGTATTCGGGAACTTCTCACCTCGGGCATCTCAGTCTGATATGGGAGCATATCGCTAGCGAACACGCGGTTCAAAACCGTAGCAAAATGCTCTTTCCATCTCTTAAGCTGGTCCTCATCCGAAATGAGAAAGGAACCGTCTAGGCTTTTCACTGGGTGTTGACTGGAGCTGCGACCACCTGTCAGCTCTTTGGTGGTTCTGTAGACGGTCCTGCTGTCGCATCTCCGTGCAGCTTCTTCTGCTTCTGTAGCCAGCGCGTTGATGTAGTTACGCTTGCCACGTCGCACGCTTCGCTGAACTTCTCTCATCTTCATGTGATATAGGGGCTCTAGCTCGCTTCTCCCTGCTGCTGGAGTAGCTGCATCGAAAGCTTTCAGCTGTTTTCATTCGTCAATCCGTCTCCAGGTATCCTCGGAAAGCCACGCCCTATGTCTTTCCTGCGATCGACCGACAATTCTTTCAGCACCAGATGTAAAAACATTTTTCACAGCACACCAATGGTCTTGGATGGTTGTAGGCATTGAGCTGCTAATTGCTTCCACACCTTGCGAAAAGTGTTCTCTTAATTGTTGCGCACTGCGGGATCACTAAGTCTATCGATGTTGAACCTGGGTATTCTTGTGTTGTCGTGGGATCTTCGGACTGCAGCAGTGCGTAGTTGGAGAGTAGCTATCATAGGATGGTGATCCCTCATTATACCCACATCTGCCCCTCGCCTGTTTCGGACGTCCAGGAGACTACTTCTAAAGCGGCGGCTGATGGCAAAATGGTCAATTTGGTTGGAGGTTGCTTGCCTGTCGTTGGAAACTCAGCTGACTTTGTGGCAGGTCTTGTGCTCAAACATAGTGCCACCTATCACAAGGCGGTTGGCATTGCAGAAATCCACAAACCTGTCGCCGTTGTCATTGCGGTTGCGTAGTCAATGCTTCCCGATTACATGTTTGATTCGTTGTCGTTGCCTACATTGGCATTCAAATCCCCCATCACTATGACAATGTCTCCATTTGGTGTTGTGTTGATGACGGCACTTGAGAGATTGTAGAAGCTCTCCTTTTCGTCTTCAGATGAACTATTCGTTGGGGCGTAACACTGTATGATGGTGACGTGTCGTACTCTAGTCCGGAACCTGGCCGTAATAATCCTATCACCATGAGGCTGCCAGGAAATTAGGCCATTGAGTGCTGTTGTTGTTAGCAGCAGTCGGACTCCATATTCCTGCGGACTTCCGGATGGTCTTCCAGAATAGAGTAGTTTAGGTTACTCGTTGGGGACTGGTACTCGCCCGCTTCTATCCATATTATTTCACTTACCCCCAAAATGTCCAGTTTATATCGCATAAATTCTTTTTCCGACTGGAGGAATCTGGCATTGTAAAGACCTTCTCTTCCCGAGTCGAGGAGCGTTTTTACATTCCAGAAACATATCTTTGTTCGGGTACAATAGCCAAAAGTCGTAAACATATGATCATTCCTTATCCGAGGCATAGTGTCGGTTTCTGTAGTGGTCGGTTTTCAATAACGCAGGTTGCTGGCCCACCTTACATAGTCTAGAATCAAGGCCCTAGACAACCCGCACTTGCAATTTTATCTGATTTGTTATGCGCGGCAGACTCAGGCAAGAAGTCTTAAGCTTCCGACACGTAAGCGAGCGTATTATGACTATCCGGGTTAGGGCTAAAATCGCTAACATAAGCCTATTATGTGTTTATGCCCCCACGGAGAAAAGGACCCTGCCACCAAAGGTTGCTTCTACGAATTCCTCGACAAAACATACGAGCAATGTCCTAAATACGACGTTAAAATGGTATTGGGCAATTTTAACGCCAAAATAGGAAAAAACAACGTCTTCGGTAGGACAGTAGGTAAGCATAGCCTACACGACACCACGTATGATAACGGACTAAGGCTAATTGATTTCGCTGTGGAGCGAAATATCAAATGTAGTCATAACCCCTTTAGCGCGAATAAATTATAAAAAAAAAACATGCCTCCAGTATTCTGGATGTCTGGACCTTGCGAACGGCCAACATAGACTCGGATCATTTACCTTGTTGTAGCCAAGGTACGAATGCGAATATCCCAAATTGAGCAACAATCAAGAATCACTGTGAGAAAATTTAACGTCGAAATGCTACAATCGCAAGAGACCCCCAGAGTCTTCGCTGAACGCGTATCCCGAAATCCCCTATGCCGTCAGCATTAAGTGCCGAAGACCAGTGGCAACACTGCCTACATGCCATCAGAAACGTTACGACTGATTTCTGGTGACCCTGAAGAAAGGTGACCCTCTGAACTGCGCCAATTACAGAGGTATAAGTCTCCTCAACATCGCATATAAGATCCTGTCTGCCGTATTATGTGAACGCCTAAAACTGATCGTCAACAACCTGATAGGTCCTTATCAGTGCGGTTTCAGGCCGGGAAAGTCCACCATTGACCACATATTCACACTACGGCAGATCTTGGAAAAAACCCATGAATATAAAATCGATACGCACCACCTCTTCATCGATTTCAAAGTTGCCTATGATAGCGTGTATAGAGATGAGTTATACAGAGCCATGTCTAGTCTTGGCCAAGCTCGTCCGTTTGTGCAGAATGACGATGGAGAACTCTCGCTGCTCCATCAAAGTCGGTAGGTAAGAACATCACCGAACCGTTCGATGTCAGGAAAGGTCTTAGACAAGGTGACGCGCTATCATGCGAACTCTTTAACATAGAGAATTGTACGAAACTCACAAGCCAACACTGGAGGTACTATATTCTACAAGTCTGTACAACTACTCGCTTATGCCGATGACATTGACATAATCGGAAGAACTCAGCGGGCATTCAATAGGGCATTTACGGGTATTGAGATCGAGGCAGCAAAGATGGGTGGCGCAAACAAGAAGAGGGGGACCTCAACCAACTTGGCGTGCGCAACTGGAGGCAGCTAGCTCGTAACCGTGTTAGCTGGAGAGGTTTTTTGGTGGAGGCCCCAATCCACCCCGGACCGTGGCGCTATCTAATGGAATGGATGTGCTAGTGAGCTCTACGAGCAAAACATCGGCTTCTCCAAAAGAAGAAGAAAGAGCATGAGAAGCGTGCGATCGAGAATATTAAGAGCTTATACTCCAGGAACAATGTACGGAAGTTTTACGAAAAGGTAAAAAGAACGTGTCAGAGAAGCAATACCAACCGACCGACGAAGATCAACATCTCACCATAGACGATGATAGTCAATATTTCTGTCCATCTGACCAAAAAGAAGTGAGGATAGCAATATCCAAGCTAAAATCCAAAAAGGCTGCTTTCAACTTTTCAAGGCAGCTGGTGATGAATTGGTAGAGCGCATACACCGACTCATCTCTAAGATTTGGTCAGACGTGTGCGTGCCTGATGAATGGAATCACAGCATCGTTCGCCCGATCCACAAGAAAGGATACCCCCTCAACTGCGCCAATTATAGAGGCATCAGTCTCCTCAACATCGCATACAAGATCTTTTCTGCGATATTGTGTGAATACCTGAAACATTTTATCAACAGCCTGATTGGACCCTATCAGTGCCGTTTCAGGCTAGGAAAGTCCACCATCGATCAAATCAAATATAAGGGTTTATATGTATAGTTGCCCGGGGACCACCACTAGGAGGTAAAGCAAGCACTTCATCACGAATATGAAATTTCAACAATACCCTTAAATAATTTTTGAGTACATGTAGTACAATAGACCAGCCGGAGGGCTGTGTATCTTTGTAGAAAAGTCCGTTTTGTCTACTATGTGCTCAATGCCAATGTGTGAACTGAATATAATGGAGAAGTAAGTAATTTTCGATTCCCCGAAAAATATTCAACGAGGATAACTTCGTTTTCTGTTGTTTCACAATTACATCCTCTGCAGCCTTCGATCATAACATTTCCAATTAATAAAGTCATTGTTGAGTTATATTCCTTTTAGGTAGTTATGAGTGTAAAAAAAAGTATCAAACATAAGCTCTAAAAGAGAAAGTTGAATCCATGGAAGGATTTCACTGGGAGTGAAACAGCAGGATGTATAGGTACATAGCTTGAAAAAAGATCGTACTTTTTTCAACAATATGAAAGAATAGCTAAAATCAGATTAAACGAAGGAGCGCCTCAATCGTCCCGAAACGATGTCCTTTCAGGCTGCTTTTGATTCGAGGGAACTAAGTTTGGACTGTAGGGTAGTTGGGCATCGTTGCCACGTTGAGTTTGGCCAGTACCTCGCTTTCAATTAGCGACGTGTGACTGGGTGCGTTGTTGTGATGAAACATTCAGGTATTGGAGAAACCCCGTATCTTGCCTTCGTGTTGGCAAATTCTCATTTTTCGAAGGATTTCCAAAAATTGAACTTCCCCTACGTTGAAGCACAATCGGTGGCAGATGCTAGTTCAAATTATAGAAGTTTGACTGTATCTCTAATTTATTTATTATTATATTTCTGGTGCATTGTGTGGACTCCAGAAAATGGAAGTCGTCTATGGTTCTCCAGAAGTATTTTTTTTATTCTCGTAGCCAAGTCTCATTTCGCAAAAATAGCTTGTAAGCTAAATTTTCTATGTACATTTTTTTTAATCAAAGTTATGTGTTGAGTTGGTGGGACATCTTTGTATTTGAGCCGAAGGAGCTAGGCCCAGAGGTGCAAGCATTTATCGATGCAGTGGCCCGTGCACAGATCTCGAGAAATGGACCACTTTCGGATGCATAGCCTGGTGTATGTCCCGTGTTGAAAGTCATTCTAATTAAGAACTGATAGTATTGCTTATATAATAGTCTCTCCCCTGTCAAAAAACGTTTGATTTTCTGAATTACGCATTTTTCTCCAGTAGCCACTTCCACACTCTACTAATCGCCATTTGCTTCAATCATATGCTAGCTGAATCCCACCCCTATTTAGCACCGCCCATTATACCCAGCTACCAACATGTGTATGCTATATAATTTAAAAAATAAAAAGTCTGCCCCATCACCACTTGAAACACTTCAATACTTCGCCAGCCATCTAAATTCGCCGTCAAAGAATTTCATTCGCAAATTTTCCAATCACTCTCCTTCTGCTGGATGATGGGGATCTTTGGAACACTTAACATAGGAAATAACCCAGAACACACAGCGCAACTGACAGCCGCAACATCTAGCATGTTACGGCCGCTTTGATCCTCCTGCCAAGTGTCTTAATAGCGGCTGCCCGATGACAGCGTGCCTGCCATTAAACTGAATTCTTCGTCGAGCATTGCCGCACTTCAAAAGACCGCAAAGGCGGCGGATTTTTTTGATGACGACGGCGGTTCCGCCGTACAACAGATGTTTGTTCGCCCAGCAACACTCCGACACTTACAGCGCCCGCCGGCCTCCCCCATCCTTCCAACCATGTGAAATAATTCAAAGGCTTTAGTGTAGTTCTGTATTTGGTTTGTGCCGTTATGGATGTTTCCGTCGGACATTCTTCTTCTTTTCTTCTCTTGCCCCAACCGCGATTGCTTTCCTATTTTTATGATTTGTTTACAGATGTTTTAACATTTCATTTTGTTTCTCATTTTAGCTGGATACGAAGAACAGCCCATTAGCATTGCTCGCTCAGACGTGTAGTGCCATCGGAGCGGATACGCCCAATCCCAAACTACTGGCGAACATCGAGAAGTCAGCGAAATCGCACAAGTCTGCGGATTCGCGGGAAAAGGCGTCGCCAGTAGGCAGTCAGTCGTCGTCGGTGTCAACCGGCTCGAATGAGCATCAGCAAGTCAAATCCAGCTTTAAGCCATATGAGTCAAACAACAATCGTTATGACCTGATGGACAATAGCAACGGTGGGGGCGGTGGTAATCAATCTAGTGTAAGAGCAAGGACGCCAAAAAGCAACACAGCAACAACAACGCGATGCGATTCAAACCAAAGTGCCACATCACAAAGAGACTCACCTGCAGCAACTGCGACGGCTGGAGCAACTTCAAATACAGCGGCCCGCAAGACTCCGTCAACGCTGTCTTCAACATCGTCGACGTCCTCGTCTTCTACGAGCATTCACCAGAATGCTGATCAACCAAATCCTAGTCCACATCGTGCCTCGTCCAAGGAATCCGGCGGCGGTAGCAACAGTGCCCCATTAGCCCAAAGCAGCCCTGTGTCAAAAATGCAGACGTCGGTGTCGGAGGCCCAGTACATGAAAGCACTGCATGCTGCCTCGATGCAGCCACAAGTGTCCTCTGCGGGTGGCCAGGCTTACTACACAGGCTATCCACCGGGGCTGGGTTATCCAATGGACTTAATGACAGCCAGCGCTCTGATGTCTCCCCATCATCCCATGTTCAAGGCCGCTGCGATGAACCCATACTTGAACTACGCCCGGCTTAAGGGCATTGATCCGTCTTCAATGATGCCCCCTGTGTGTCGAGATCCATACTGTACGGGATGTCCATCGAGTCCACATTTCCTGAATAAAGCAGCTGGACAGCCATGCCCGGCGGGATGTCCTCATTGTGAATCTCCGTCTGCATCAAAGTCAGCGGCGGCAGCCGCATACGCTCATGCACAGCTGGCCGCCCTCGCAGCTGCATCACAACTCCCCTACGTGTGCAGTTGGATCGCGGGAGATGCGGCTTATTGTGGTAAACGATTTGGTACCTCCGATGAGCTATTTCAACACCTACGGACCCATACCGCCACAATGCCCGAGTCAATGTTAGCCGCAGCTGCAGCCGGTGGTCTGCCACCCAATCATCCACTGTTTCAGAGAACATACCCGACACCGCCTCTAAGTCCATTATCGGCGACTGGCCGATATCATCCGTATAGCAAACCGTCCATGCTACCTCCGTCAGCTTTGGGGCCGCCACCGTCTTTGGCTGGCCTGCCTATGCCACCACATCCATCATTGGCGCAATACTTCTCACCTTACTCACTATATGGAGGCCCACGGCTGGGCTCGTCACATCCATAGTAGCTGCTGCAGAAGGCCAACCCCCGCTCGTAGTGCGCTGTCACTCCGAATTATTGACACCACGACGCTTGTTGCATTGACAATCGCTCTAAACGATTGTTAATTGTTTTAAGAATTCAATTCTTTTGTTTTTATTTTTTTAACAGATACAAAGAAGTAAACTTTAATTGTAACTTTAATTTAATTTTTTTTTTTTATTTGAAATAAATGTACGTTGTAAACTTCGTGAATGCTAGTGATACAAAAAAAAAGTAAACCTTAAAGCAAATGATAATTTATATAGAAACACACAAACAAACACACTTGTAAAATTGTAAATTATAAATACAAAACAAAAAACTCAAACGATTACAAAGGTAATAAATTAAACTTAAACTTATTTGTACTGTGGTGTTTTTTCTTCTTATCTTTGCTTAATGTGAACATATTGATTACACGTAAGTAATGACCTTACCTTGACCGTATGTATGTTTGATTAAAGAATACCAGAACCCTACCTTACTTATTAATGGGTTCCGACCCTTGGAGAGTCTCTGCCTGAGACAGGGCTGCCTTCCATCCTCTGCGATCCCGGGCACGCTGATTCCAGTTGTGAAGACCAAGTTTTCTGGCATCCGTGACAGCTTGATCTTTATACCGGCGGTTCGGCCTTTATTGCCGTCTCGATCTCGAACCTGGGGGCTGAGATTCGAAGATTCTCTTGGCTGGAGCGTTCTGTGCAATCGGTCGATGTGGCCGAGCCAATGTAGTCGACGTGTTTTGGCTTTTTGGACTACATCCACATCCTGGTACAACTCATAGAGTTCGCGGTTCTCCTCCATTCCCCCTCCTTGCATGTAAGACCTAATATCCGACGAAGTATTTTTTTCGCTCAAAGGTACCCAATATTTGGTCTGCTTTCTTACTTATCGTCGAGCAGTCGGCGTCATAAAGCAAGACTGGTAAGATGCGCGTACTATAGAGCATTAATTTGATACGTTGAGTTAGGAGTTTTGAACCCAGTTGCTTTGCCTAGCCGAAGTAGCAGCGGTTTGCTAAGGTTATTCTTCGTCGGATCTCCACGAAGGTGTCTTTTGCGTAGGTAAACTTCTTAACTATCTCGAAGTTGTAGTCATCAACAGTGACGTTCTGTCCAAGGTTTTGAGCAGATAATTTTTTGTTTGTTGACAACTTGAACTTAGTCTTGTCCTCATTTACTTCAAGACCTACTCGTTTCGCCAGCTTTTCAACTGCGTAAATGCCTCTACAACGGCTTGCCGGGATCTTCCGATAATGTCAATATCGTCCGCGTATACTAGCAGTTGGATAGATTTGGGAAAGATAGTGCCTTCCATGTTTACACCTGCCTACGCACTATCTGCTCGAGCAGAATATTGAAGAAGTCGCATGACAGCGCCCTTGCCGCAACCCGGTGCATGTTTGGAAAAGTTCAAAAGACCTGCTTCGAAGTTGCACAGAACATCGCGTCTTTTCCAGCGCTACGCGACACATTTGGATAAGTTTGACGGTATTCCGAATTGGGCCATTGCTTGGTAGAGTTCAAGACGATGGATGCTGTCATAAGCGACTTTAAAGTCGAAAGGTGGTGAGTTTCGACTTGAAATTCGTTGGTCTTTTCCAGGATTTGCTTTACTGTGAAAATTTAGTTTATTGTCGATCTGCCGGGCCGGAAGCTACGCCGGTACGGGCCGATTAGTGTGTTGCAGAAAAGTTTTAGACGTTCACACAATACGTTGGATAGGATTTTGTATGCGGCATTTAGCAGAGATATGCCTCGATAGTTCTTACAAGCCAGAGGATCGCCTTTTTTGTTGCGCTCACGAGACTTTTCGATATCCTGGTGCTCGGAGGCTGCGTGGGCCCTTTTCTTTTTACGCAGAATTTTCTTCTCTTTCCTCCTATTGATCCGGTACTCCTCTCTCGCTGCTCTAGTCTTGCGCTGCAGCGCTTTCTTATGTGCATCCTTTGTCACCTTTTTCCGTTGAAATTAGGGGCTCCCTTTTGGTGGTGGCTGGTAGCCAAGCCACGGCCACCTCCTTGTGGTATTCGGTCCACTAATTGTTTGCGTTTGTGGTTGGTGGAATACACAGCAGAGAGTTTCTCTGCTGGTGCTCCTTGTAGGCTCTGGATCCTTCTGGCGTGCTAAGATGTCCAACGTTAATCTTCTTCTGGGCGGCTTGCAGCTTCTCCTCGTTGGACAGTCTGGCTCTGAATTTAGCTGCAACAAGAAAATGGTCAGAGTCGACGTTGACCCAGGACTCTGTAAGTTGTCCGGACCTTCCGAGCGGCCAACATAGACTCCGATCATTACCTTGTTGTAGCCAATGTACGAATGCGGATATCCCGAATTGAGCAACAAAGAAGAATCACTGTGACAAAATTTAACGTCGAAAAGCTACAATGACAAGAGACCACCAGACTCTTCGCTGAACGCGTATCCCGAAATCTCTCAATCACCCCTATGCCGCCAGCATCAAGTGCCGAAGACCAGTGGCAACGCTTCCAACATGTCATCAGAAACGTCTGGTTTGATGAAGAATGCCGGCGAGTGCATGCAACAAAACAAGAGGCATACAAAGCGGCACTGCAAAGGAAGACGAAAGCTGCTCGTGAGCTCTATGGGAAGAATATCGGCTTCTCCAAAAGAATAAGAAATAGCATGAGAAGCGCGCGTTTGAGAATATCGAGAGTTTATACTCCAGGAACAATGTACGGAAGTTTTACCAAAAGGTAAAAAGAACGTGTCAGAGAAGCAATACCCGTACAGAAACCTATAGAGATGAAAATGGAAACCTCGTAGTAGAATCTCAGTCGGTGCTGAGAATATGGAAAAACTACTTCTGCAGACTGTATAACGGCGACGAAGATCAACATCCCGCTGTCAGGCAGAATTAACCATTCAACATAGACGATGATAGTCAATATTTCCGTCCACCTGACCAAAACGAAGTGAGGATAGCAATATCCAAGCTAAAATCCAACAAGGCTGCTGGACCTGACGGCTTACCGGCCGAACTTTTCAAGGCAGTTGGTGATGAATTGGTAGAGTGCATACACCAACTCATCTCTAAGATTTGGTCAGACGAGTGTGTGCCTGATGAATCGAATCTCAGCATCGTTTGCCCGATCCACAAGAAAGGAGATCCGCTCAACTGCGCCAGCTATAGAGGCATCAGTCTCCTCAACATCGCATATAAGATTTTTTCTGCGATATTGTGTGAACGTCTGAAACCTTTTATCAACAACCTGATTGGACCCTATCAGTGCGGTTTCAGACCAGGAAAGTCCACCATCGATCAAATCTTCACACTTCGGCAGATCTTGGAGAAAACCCAAGAACTCCAAATCGATACTCACCACCTCTTTATCGATTTCAAGTCCGCTTATGACAGCATCTATAGAGAGGAGCTTTATAAAGCCATGTCTTTTTGACATCCCTGCCAAACTTGTCCGTCTGTGCAGGATAACGATGGAGAACCCTCGCTGCTCCATCAAGATCGGTAATGACCTCACCAAGATCTTTGATGTCAAAAAAGGGTTTAGACAAGGTGACGCGCTGTCATGTGATTTCTTTAATATTGTACTTGAACAACACCGGAGGCACAATCTATTACAAGTCTGTACAACTGCTTGCATACGCCGACGATATAGACATTATCGGAAGAACTCAGCGAGCGGTCACCGGTGCGTTTGCAAGCATTTAGGCGGAAGCGGCTAAAATGGGTTTAGCGATAAACGAGGGCAAAGCCAAGAAAGAAAGGACAGCCAACACCAACGAGTTAGACAGAACGTCACAGTGGGCAGCTATAACTTGGAAGTAGTAAGAGACTTTGTCTACCTTGGCTCTGCTATAAACTCGAGAAACATGATCAGCGCAGAAATCAAGAGAAGAATAACTCTTGCCGATCGCTGTTTTTTGAGCTTATAAGGCAATTCAACAGTAAAGCCCTATCTCGAACAACTAAGGAGACTCTGTATAAGACCCCGATCATCCCAGTCCAGCTTTACGGCGCTGAGACATAGACTTTATTAAAAGAGGATGAAGATATCCTTGGTCGCTTCGAGAAAAAAATTCTTCGTAAGATGTTCAGTTCCGTTTACGTTGACGGGTTTTAGAGGAGAAGATTCAATTACGAACTATACGAGCTGTACAGCGACATAGACCTAGTCAGAAAACTACGTATTGGACATCTGAGATGGCTAGGACATGTAGAGCGAATGGCCCCCAGTTTTGTACACCAAAATCCTCAAAAAGGGTACCTCCTAAACTGCGCGAATTATAGGGTCATCAGTCTCCTAAACATCTCTTATAAGATCTCATCCGCCGTGTTATGATAATATCTAAAACCATTTGTTAACAACTCGATTGGTTCATATTAGTGCGGGTTTAGACCATGGAAAGTTCACCATAGGCGCCGTGGTGTATGTGGTTAGTATGCCGGATCACTACGCGTGAGGTTCCGAGTTCGAATACCAAAAAACACCAACAAGTTTTTTCACGGTCCCACTTCTCGCGAACGTCTAACAAACATCCGAGAATATTGTTGTCACGAAAAGGCTTCTCAAATCGCCGTTCGGATACGGCACTAAACTGTAGGTCCCTTCCATTCGTGCTAAAAATATAACGCACACAACATTAGTGGTTGCGAGAAGCTAGGCCTAGGCACTTAAAGAGCTGTTGCGCCAAATATTTATTTATTTATAAAGTTCACCATCGACCAAATATTCACATTACGATAGATCTTGGAAAAAACCCAGGAACATAAGATCGATACCCACCACTTCTTTATCGATTTCTAAGCCGTCTATCACAGCATATATCGACCAAAGACATGCCTAGTTTTGACATTCCTGCCAAACTTCTCCGGCTATGCAGGATGATAGTGGAAAACTCAGGCTGCTCCATCAGAAAGGTAACGAGACGCTCTGTCAGGCGACTTTTCAACATCGTACTTGAACGTATTGTGCGCAACCCACGAGCCAACATAAGTGACACATTATTTCAAAATCTGTACAAGAGAGCGTGTTGTCAATAGTAAGATAGATAGATAGATATCTTTATTGTAGCTAGAATAATACATTTCTTATAGACTAAAATTGCACAATTTTTAGAGATTTGGTTTATTGCTACCTTACTGCTGAAAAATTCATTAACAATTTCTACAATTATATCACAGTTTCATTCATAATATTTTGGAAGGAAAAGCTACATTAAAACCTTCATTAAATTAAAGTACATACTACGTTACTAGATATATGTACATAATGTTTGTATTTCGAACTTGAAAAGAGAGAAGGGGAGAAGGTAAGAACCGATGCAGTAAATATATTCAAACTTCGTTGATTAAATATATAAGTAAAATAATAAATACAATGAATAAATTAACAAGTAATCAATAAATAACAAGTAATAAATAATAGATAATATATAATACATAATAAATAATAAATAAAAAATAATAAATAATAAATAACAAATAATAAATAGTAAATAATAAATAATAAGTAATAAATAGTAAGTTCGTGAGTATTGAAGCAGAAGCGATTAACATGGGTTTAACAGTGAACGAGGGAAAAACAAACTGCATGCTGTCAACGAAAAAGGGCAATCATCATCGGCGGAATGTCACGATAGGCAGTTAGAACTTTGAGGAAGTTACGGATTTGTCTACTTAGGCTCCGCTATAAGCTCGAGCAATGACATAAACTCGGAGAGCAAAGAATAGTATTGCCAATCGCTGTTTCTTTGGGCTAAGAAGGCAATTGAGCAGTAAAGCCCTTTCTCGAACGACTAAGTAGCTCTGTTAAAGACCCTTATTATCTCAGTCCTGCTATATGGCACAGAGGCACGGACCCTATCGAAATCGGATGAGGATGTTCTTGGTTACTTTGATAGAAAAGTTCTTCGAGTGGCTTATGTATCTGTCTGCATAGTCGAAGAGTGGAGGAGAAGATGCAATGAAAAAATGTATGGCATGTGCAGATATAGACCTGGCCAGAAGATTGTAGATACAGCAACCGAGGGCATGTAGAGCGGATGAACATCAACGTCATGTAAAGAAAATACATACATATGTAGATAAATGGTTTCGTATTTCATAACGTCACTGTTTTGCCTTCTACCTTCTATCATTGAACAATTGGAAGCAATGCACTGTAGATCCTTTATGGATACAAAACAATCGATCCCAATAGAATAACAAACTATTATATATCGGACATTTCCATGCTCTATTTCCCGAAAACTACAATACATTAGCTAATGAACAGCACATCTAACACTTTACTGAGCAATCTGCAATAAATATAGGAACCAGCTCCGTAGTTTTCTTCAGTCGCTGATGACTTTAGTGACGCATGACAGCAGTATACCTTAAAACAAAATCTTCACAATCAGGACAACTCCCGAAGAAACTAGATCCTGTAATATTATAAACTACTAGTCAATGAGACAATTAGCTCAAAAGTAGTTTCTAGTTTAAGCCATTTAAGCTTTGAAAAGAATGTGCACTGTCTAGTATCTGCTGAGTTGCAGTAGATAGGAACAAAATAGCAGATAAAATGTCTAGAAAAGTATCAGCGTTGAGAGACTCAGATATACCTATTGGTGTGCTGAACACAAAAATAAACCTTAAGGTAAGTGAACTAGGTAACTGTGTGATCGACGGACTCGCGAGGCATGGCACAACTTTATCGATTCTTTCGCTAGATGAAAACTGTTGCTTAAACTGAATGCGGTTGAGATGATCAATCACAGATGGGCTATATCAGATCATTATAATCGCAGATCACTATACAGATCTATCCTGAGCTGAATCACAAACGCTCCAACTATTTATGTACACAGAAATGTAGCTCAGGAAGGGACATGTACCTACCTGTCAACTTGGTCAATATGGTGAAAGATTATTTTAAAGACAGAGTCCTGCTATATGACACCGACGACAGAGAGCAGAAATATCTCACAACAAGGGGAGTCTTACAAGGGTAAGTGTTAGGGTAGCTAATGTGAAGCATTATAACGCTCCCGCGATGTACTCTCTAGGACGTCTTAGTGCCCGTAGGGTACGTAATGCCTTCCGTACGGTATCGGAGTGACAGCAAAAATGAAATACTCGTATATCACCAAAAGGGCTATGGGCCTCCTGGCTCATACCAAACATAGGGGCATGGATAACTGACGTTACAGGAAAAACAGACTTCTACGTAAGCCAAATTCTGACGGAGGTGCTTTCGTATATTTTTGCATAGGTTTAGGCACGATGTCTTTCCACTATGTCTACAACTATTGAATACGACTAACTTTTGGACCGTTACAGCTCAATTTTTGTCAACTTAAAAATTGATTTATAGAATCGTGAGTAGGGGCTACCGTTATCCCAATATTCAGTGAACTGAAAACCGGCAGCTGATGCTCTACATCAGAGAAGATACAGATTGAAAAACTTGCTTAAATGCCTCCTTGGCCTAATATTTTCCAATAAACTCTTAAATATCCTCAATTAATGGTAATGGTTTCACACGCTGCTATGAGCAGAAATAGAGAGAAAAATCTTCCAACAAAACCAACCGGAAACCGTTCTTCTCGTGAAACTAAATAACCTCCCTATGTTAGGCGATAAATTCATTTTTGGAAAATATATTTGCTGCAGCAATCCTGTCAAGCGACTAAAAAATATGTGAGCCCACTAGTCCCCCACTAACCAGCAACAGCAGCGGCTTCTGGAATCGCCTATCGCCACTGCTGGATGGTGTTATGGTTTATCCCAAGGTACGAAACCGGGCATTCACTACCTCTCTTCTCTCCGAGCACAGAAAAGAAGTAGAGATGAAAAAAAAAAAAAAAACTATAAATTGAGGGTGGCAAAGCCGTTATTCTCCTTTGCAGTTGGCACTAAATCAAATTTTATTTCCCTAAATATCAGGAATTCCACTGCCCCCGCTCCACACATATACATAGTCCCGCATCCATGTTACCCCACTTGGCTTGCACATGGTGTCGATAAATTTAATTTATGTTCCTCATTCCACAACCGGCAGCCATAGCTCTATGGCATGGTCATACTGCGCTCTGACGTTTATGTCCTATGGCTGCCGGCATACAGTTTCTGGGGGCAGTAAATCGCAACCCGCCTGTATAGGGTGCAATTCAATGGTTTGGGATATCTGCCCACACACATGGCAGAGAGGACATTTGAAAATCTAATTTTTTTCTATTGAAGAACGGTGACTGTGAGTGACACCTGACCATGTCGCTGTGCACCGCGCCTCGTTGTGCTACACCTTCGCACATATGTTCCAGGTCACAGCCGACACTGAGGTGTAGCCGGACATTTTTTACGATTAGAGAGGCAAAAATCCTCGATTGCAATTTTTCATTCGCACTGATGGCGATGGCAACGGCAGTAGGTGGTGGTTGGACATGGCAACCATTGCACTCTAATACGTTAATTTATCATTTTAAATCGCGCGTCACAATGGTCAAGGATTTATTTAGAAGGTTTTTTCCGTGTTCGAGGAAATTGGCGATATTAATAGAATGAATAGGAGGAGCTGAAGTGATGATGAAGGTGGGTATTAAAAATCACGTTTAACCTAGTTTGGCGTTGTATCGGATATCGTTTTTTTTCTAATACGTAAACTTTGAATTATTAGGAAAACCTTTCATCAGCATTGTATTTTGATGGTAACTTTTGGTACCTTCCATTACTCGTATTAGACATGTATTCACATTTTTTTGTTATTTAATACAAAAATTCGATGTAAATTTTACATACAAGGTTTGGATATGTGGTAATAAATGGATACAATTTGAACAACATTTTTCCCCTGCCGCCCAACACCGTCAACTGGCATTTGCCATGGGAGAAGACAAAATACGAGTATGGTCTGAAAAGTTTCCGACCTTAACATGAAGATGCACTCATCCACAAACGCTAGGAAATCTGTTTGTGCATCTTTTGAAAAGTACTCACCAAATTTCAGCCATTTTAGACGCGCAGTTGTTGTTTGACAACCGTTTGACTGAGTCGATGTAAGTATTTTTGTGAAAATGGAAAAATCGAGTATCGAGCGATGAACGATGAACGTTCGGGATATGCAAAAATGGTAACCACTAATGAAAACATCGCTCAAGCTCGCCAAATGGTGCTAGACAACAGTCGAATTAAAGTGAGAGAGATAGCAGAGGCCATAAATATCTCCAAGGAACATGTTTTTCAAATATTGAATCAGAATTTAGGCATGATTTGCAATTGATCGGGAAACTACTGACTACTCAAAACATGGCTTGGGCCAGTAGCGCAACAATCAAATTCGTGATGAAATTTTTGCTTTACCCCTTAGTAGTGGGCCCCGGAGGTAATACTATACGTATAAACCCTTATATGTGTACGCTAAAATTGCAAGTGCAAGTTGTCTAGGGCCTTGATTCTAGACTAGGTAACGTGGGCCAGTAATCTGCGTTAGCGAAACCAGTTCGCTACAGAAACCGACACTATGCCTCGGATAAGGAATGATCACATGTTGACGACTTTTGGCTATTGTACCCGGACAAAGATAGGTTTCTGGAATGTAAAGACGCTCCTCGACTCGGGAAGAGAAGGTTCTTACAATGCCAGATTCCTTGAATTGGAAAAAGAATTCATGCGATGTAAACTGGACATTTTGGGGGTAAGTGAAATAATATGGATAGAAGCGGGCGAGTACCAGTCCCCAACGAGTAACCTAAACTACTCTATTCTGGAAGACCACCCGAAAGTCTGCGAGAATATGGACTCCGACTGCTGCTAACAACAACAGCACGCAATGGCCCAATTTCCTGGCAGCCTCATGGTGATAGGATTATTACGGCCAGGTTCCGGACTAGAGTACGACGCGTCACCATCATACAGTGTTACGCCCCAACGAATAGTTCATCTGAGGACGAAAAGGAGATCTTCTACAATCTTTTAAGTGCCGTCTTCAACACAACACCAAATGGAGACATTGTCATAGTGATGGGGGATTTGAATGCCAATGTAGGCAACGACAATGAAGGGATCAAAAATGGTATCGGGAAGCATGGACTAGGCAGCATGCCAACGGTGAAAGGTTTGTGGATTTCTGCAATGCCAACCACCTTGTGATAGGTGGCACAAGACCTGCCACAAAGTCAGCTGGGTTTCCAATGACAGGCAAGCAACCTCCAACCAAATTGACCATTTTTGCCATCAGCCGCCGCTTTAGAAGTAGTCTCCTGGACGTCCGAAGCTACTCTCCAACTATGCACTGCTGCAGTCCGAAGATCCCACGATAACACAAGAATGCCCAGGTTCAACATCGATAGACTTAATGATCGCTCAGTGCGCCAACACTTAAAAGAACACTTTTCGCAAGGTGTGGAAGCAATCAGCAGCTCAATGCCCACAACCATCCAAGACCATTGGTGTGCTGTGAAAAATGTTTTTACATCTGGTGCTGAAAGAATTGTCGGTCGATCGCAGGAAAGACATAGGGCGTGGCTTTCCGAGGATACCTGGAGACGGATTGGCGAATGAAAACAGCTGAAAGCTTTCGATGCAGCTACTCCAGCAGCAGGGAGAAGCGAGCTAGAGCCCCTATATCGCATGAAGATGAGAGAAGTTCAGCGTAGCGTGCGACGTGACAAGCGCAACTACATAAAGGCGCTGGCGACAGAAGCTGAAGAAGCTGCACGGAGGTGCGACAGCAGGATCGTCTACAGAATCACGAAAGAGCTGATAGGTGGTCGCAGCTCCAGCCAACACCCAGTGAAAAGCCTAGACGGCTCCTTTCTCATTTCGGATGAGGACTAGCTCAAGAGATGGAAAGAGCATTTTGCTACGGTTTTGAACCGTGTATTCGCTAGCGATTTGCCCGAGTTGAGAAGTTTCCGAATACGCACCACGACTCCCAGTAATGTAATGTTGAGCACTCAAAACCAACAAGGCAGTAGGACTTAACGGTATTCCAGCACAGCTCTTACGAGCAGCGCCCACAACATCGCCTGAGTTTCTGCTTCCACTTATAGAGAGAGCTTGTGAAGCTGAGAGCTTTCCTAACGAGTGGAAAAGGGAATGATCGTCAACCTTCCTAAGAAAGGAAATTTAATGGAGTGCGGAAACTGGAGGGGTATATGCGTGCTGCCTGCTGTAGCTAAAATCATCCTTGAGCGAATCAAACAAGACACATTCGATGCCGAACAAGCAGGTTTCCCCTCTAGATCCTCCTGTGCCGACCACATCAATACCCTACGGATTATCATCGAACAGTGCGTTGAATATCGATCGCCACTCCACTTGCTATTCATCGATTTTGAGAAGGCGTTCGATAGTGTCAACAGGAAGTTTATTTGGCATGCCTTACGCAGGATAGGTATTCCCGATAAACTAGTTGCTATTATCAAAGCTACATATGAAGGCTCCAAATGTCACGTTCTGCACAGAGGAAGGTTGTCTGACGAATTTGAGATCCAAAGTGGGGTAAGACAAGGCTGTATTCTTTCACCAGTACTATTCCTATTGGTGATTAATGATGTGCTTCGTTCAGCTTTGTCGACGGAAAACGGAGGAATTCGATGAACTCTCACATCTCAACTGAAACATCTTGACTACGCTGACGATGAATGCTTACTCTCCCACAGAATTATGGACCTCCACCAAATGACAGCAGATGTGGAGAGGGAGGCAGGCGTCGTCGGGCTGAAAATTAATACGGCAAAACTAAAATTATCAGCCTTGGAACAAACTCATCGGCTCAAATATGTATTGCTGGACAACCGCTAGAGAGAGTATAGTATCTTGGGAGTATTGTCTCGACCGATGGTGGAACCGAACTGGATATAGCCAACAGGATCGCCAAAACAAAGATCACTTGAAGGGATGATAACAAAATATGGCGAAGAAATGGAATTAGATGAACACTGAGATAAGACTGTTCCGCTCCAACGTTGAATTCGTGCTGTTACATGGATGCAGCACTTGGAGAGTGACCACTGCTATCACCAGAAAACGGCAAACGTTCGTTAATAGGTGCCTGCGCAATATCTTAAGGAATTTCTACCCCAAACGTATCTCTAACGAATACCTTTACGAGAGAACGGGTCAGGAACCAATAAGCACAACCATCCAATGGCCGAAGTGGCAGTGGATTGGTCACACGTTCCGTACGGGTGATAGATCCATAGCGAACTATGCCATGCAATGCAACCCTTTAACTCAGGATGGCAGAAGACCTGGTGGTCCGAGGAGAACATGGCGCAGAACAGTCGAAAAGGATTGATGGCAGTTGAAGTCGAACTGCAGCAGTGCGTAGTTGGAGAGTAGCTATCATAAGATGGTGATCACGTACTATCCCCACATCTGCCCCTCGTCTGTTTCGGACGTCCAGGAGACTGCTTCTAAAGCGGCGGCTGATAGCAAAATGGTCAATTTGGTTGGAGGTTGCTTGCCTGTCGTTGGAAACCCAGCTGACTTTGTGGCAGGTCTTGTGCTCAAACATGGTGCCACCTATCACAAGGCGGTGGGCATTGCAGAAATCCACAAACCTTTCGCCGTTGTCATTGCGGTTGCCTAGACCATGTTTCCCGATTACATGCTTGAGCCCTTCGTTGTCGCTGCCTACCTTGGCATTCAAATCCATCACTATGACAATGTCTCCATTTGGTGTTGTGTTGAAGACGGCGCTTAAGAGATTGTAGAAGCTCTCCTTTTCGTCCTCAGACGAACTATTCGTTGGGGCGTAACACTGTATGATGGTGACACGTCGTACTCTAGTCCGGAATCTGGCCGTCAAAATCCTATCACCATGAGGCTGCCAGGAAATCAGGCCCTTGCGTGCTGTTGTTGTTAGCAGTAGTCCGACTCCATATTCTCGCGGACTTCCGGATGGTCTTCCAGAATAGAGTAGTACAGTGTTACGCGTTGGAGACTGGTACTCGCCCGCTTCTAACCATCTTACTTCACTTACCCCCAAAATGTCTAGTTTATATCGCATGAATTCCTTTTCCAGTTGGAGGAATCTGGCATTGTAAGGACCTTCTCTTCCCGAGTCGAGGAGCGTCTTTACATTCCAGAAACCTATCTTTGTCCGGGTACAATAGCCAAAAGTCGTCAACATGTTATCAGTCCTTATCCGAGGCATAGTGTCGGTTTCAGTAGCGAACTGGTTTCAGTAACGCAGGTTGCTGGCCCACGTTGCCTAGCCTAAAATCAAGGCCCTAGACAACCCGCACTTACAATTTTGGCCTATACGTATAAGAGTTTATACGTATAGTTGCCCGGGACCACCACTAGGAGGTAAAATAATCTAAATGAAATTTGGATACACCATTATACCGCAGAAACAAAAATACAGTCAAAACAGTGGACTGCGAAGGAGGAATCACCTCCAAAAAAAGAAAAACTGTTTTTTTCGGCTGGAAAACTGATGGCAACTGTTTTTTCGGGGCACGAGTACGATAACTTTGGCGCCAAAAATTGATAACGGTTTTTTGTAGAGGGGTCAAAAACAAGCATTTTTTACTTAGGGAGGGGGGTCTATCTGGCCCCGTTTAGGAAGCAGGGGCAATTCTAGAAAAAAATTAATTGAAATGAAAAAAAAAATATTAAAAAACAACGGCTATACTTACAACGAAGTATTGTACCGGCTTTGAAAGCCAGACGCCTGCTCTTTAATCCTAAATTTAAATTAAATTATTTATGTCAATTGTTTTTGAAAAATTCGCATGCAAACACAAAATGTTGATAACAAAAATAAAAAAAAAGTTTAGACCAATTTTTTCCAAAATTGTGAAATGAAGTGCTAAATTGGCTTTTTGTGGTCAATGCTTATATCAATTCTGAATCGAACACAAGAAACCAAATTGTTTTATGTCTTCTAGTTTTTGAGAAAATTGAAAGTGACTATTTCTGTTTTGTTTTTTGGCATTTAAATTGCTGGTCAAAGAAATAGGTGTGTGCCATTTGCTTTCACAGTTTTGCTTTGATGTTAGTTTAACAGTTATTTTGGCATCGCAAAATGTGCAACAACATGGAAATGTTTAAAGATTGTCATTTTACGGTTACAAAGCCACCAACATTTTTCAATTGTGGTACGTGCTTATTCGTCTTTTGTTTGATTGAGCGTGGAGTTTATTTTTTGCCCTCTGATAGTTGGCTGCTTGTGAATCCAAATCGAAGTTCGAAACATTATTTTATTGGTTTAATGTTAATTATATAACAGTAAATTTCTTTAGATTATATCAGGTACTTCTAGCTAATAGCTTTTTTAAAAAAGCTTTAAGATATGGGACGAAAAGCTCATTGCACTCAAGAAGAGCGAAATTTGATAAGAAGGCGGGCAAAACGTACAACTTTATAGCTGAGGCACTAGGGTGCTTTGAAAGCTTTGTAAATAATGCCCTCAAGCCTTTAAAAGTCACGGAAAATAGGGAAAAGCAGAAAAAAACTTCACCGACTATTGACCGTAGCATTGTGTTACTGTCCAAATCTGATCCTTTTGCGTGTTCAAGGACCATTTGTGCACAAATTGGAAATGTAGTGAGTGCGTGCACAGTTGGCGAAGACTCCAAGATGCCAATTTGCAAGGAAAGTTCCACTTTTAAGAGGTCAGAACTTAAAGTTTCGCAAAGAATTCGCTTTAAGCCACAAAGAGTGGACCGGACCTGAAGGATGAATAAATTGGCTAACATCCTTTGGAGTGACGAAACAAAAATTAATTTGTTTTGCTTGGACTCTGGACGTAACGTGCGAAGACCAAAAGGTAGGGAGTTTGAAGCGCGCTACACAAGAAAAACGGTAAGGCACGGAGGGTGCAATATCGTGGTGTGCGGTTGCTTTTCGTAGTATGGTATTAGTCCTATATTTCGAAAAAATAATACCATGACCAAGTTCGAATACAAGGACATTTTGGAGAACATTATGCTTCCATATGCCAAAGAAAACACGCCCCTTCGATGGCACTACCAGCAAGATAATGACTCGAAGCACACATCGGGCCTTGTAAAGACTTGGTTTAGAGATAATGAAGTGTCTGTAATCCCGTGGCCCGGTCAGTCTCCTGATCTCAATCCTATTGAGAACTTGTGGAATGAGCTCAAGCGGATATTAGCGGGTCAATATTTCACCAACAGGGATCAGTTATGAGAAGCGGTACAAAGACAGTGGTATGCTATACCCTTGGCAACATGTCGAAAACTAATCAATTCAATGCAACGAAGACTTGAAAAAGTTTTAGCAAATGAAGGGGGATATTCAGGATAATAAGGTGAGGAAACGAACAACGTTCGAATCTCCGAAAACATGTTGGTAAAAATGCAACATTTCATTGTTTTAGCTCAACACACCTATTTCATTGGCCACGAAAATATCATGAAATTAAACCAATTTTTTCATTTTATCTGTTAATTTCTTAATTTTAGAGCTTTTATGTATATAAATCATTTGTTTATTTTATTTAAATTAATTTAAACCCGAAAAGCATTAAAACTATTGAAAACATTTGGCACAAATAAATTTTGAAAAAAAAAATTAAGTTCACACCTATTTCTTTGACCAGCTGTGTACGTGGTCTTCCTTTGAGGTAAGTGAATGAATAATAGATTAAACGCCTGCAGGCGCCTATATCAACAGTTTTCTTAATTAACAGTACCCTAGTGGGCCGCTTCGCGGGATTAAGGGATTCGAACTCTCTTTCCGCATGCGACAGGTCCCGCTCACGCAACTCCGTTGCTCCGCTCGGGGTAGGTGCTTTTCGTCAGGCAGGCGCCTATATCAACAGTTTTCTTAATTAACAAAACCAGTAACAGTTTAATCTATTATTCATTCACTTACCTCAAAGGAAGACCACGTAAATGCCAAAAAACAAAATAAACATAGTAATTTTCAATTTTCTCAGAAACTAGAAGACATAAAATCTTTTGGTTTTTTGTGTTCGATTCAGAATTGATATATGCATTGACCACAAAAAGCCAATTTAGCACTTTATTTCACAATTTTGGAAAAAAATTGGTCTAACCTTTTTTTTCCATTTTTTTTTATCAAAATTGTGAGTTTGCATGCATAAATAATTTAATTTAAATTTAGGATTAAAGAGCAGGTTTCTGGCTTTCAAAACCGGTATAGTACTTCATTGTAAGTGTTGCCATTGTTTTTAAATATTTTTTTTTTTTTCATTTTAAGTCAGTTTTTTTCTAAAATTGTCCGAACTTCCTAAACGGGGCGAGATAGAAAAAATGTTTGATTCACCAAGACAATACGCCGTCTCACACCTCAGCGGTTGCTATGGCGAAAATCCGCGAATTACGGATTGAACTGCTTGACCACCCTCCTTACTTACCCCAAGTGAGGACAGAGATGTTCGTCAAATGAGCAGGCCATCACCTGCGTAAAGCAATTATTTAGCAGAGAAAGGCACCGTGTACTACTTGGACGGGTTAAAGAGATGGGAGGATCGCTGGGAGAAGTACGTAGACTTACAAGGAGACTATGTAGAAAAATAAAAATTAATTTCAAGAAAAAGTGTTTTGTATCTTTGTTAGGTCGGAAACTTTTCAGACCAAACTCGTAGTTTCATATTATTTGCTTGCTATTTCTTACCTGAAGGGTTTCAAGCGATGCAACTGCAAAGCCGTTTTTGAGCTGAGAGGCTTCAGACCAAATATGTAGTAGTTTCCTAATAGTCAACAAAAACTACCTTTTGGACACCATCTTCAACCATTTCTGTTCAAATAGGAAAACCTGCTCATATTGTAGTGAGGTTTAGCCGCAAAACTTTCAAAGAAATGCTAATGCTAAAACGGGGTTTCAGGCTATTTCTTGATATATCTTGAAATATCTGTGTATGTACTAGTATGTATCCCGTTTTGTGGTTCACGTTTTCAAAGAAATTTCCAATTGGCAAGATATGGAGCTGGGAATAGGTCATTCCTCATTTACCGAGAGATGCTGCTTCTATGGGGCATTTGTTAGTCAGTTGTCATGCAAGTGCCATTAAGTCTGCAGACCTTTCGTTACATGATCTAGTGTGTTGATTCTAATTTGTACTGTCAACAATCCAGACGATTTATTGAATAAAAAAATACAACGCTTTCCTGCACAATCTATGATTCTCACACTTTCTTCTGCGTTCATTCTAGGTAAAGATTAATACAATGTGATGCCACTGTCACTATCAAATTTTCTTAAGCTATAGCTTTGGCTTTAATTGAAAAAACATGGGATTTTTGTGTTAAAAGAGACTTATGAATTCTGTCATCAAGCTCCGTCATTCTGACCGCCATTCGAACTGCTGCAAGTTTGGGCTTTTGGTGCATTTTGCATAGTTTTGTGAAGAAGGTTGTGGGGGGTAGATTTTGGTATTCATATTGAATATTGTCCTATAGTCTGTGGCTTATTCCCGTAATTCAAAGCCTTCGAATATCCCCAAAAGACGAAGTATACTTTCTTACTTACTTAGGTGGCCCTACAGTTCGGGGTGAACCTGGGCCTCAACCAACAAGCCTCTCCATTTAGCTCGGTCTTTAGCTAATTGCCTCCAGTTACGCACTCCAAGTTGGTCGAGGTGCCCTTGAACTTGTGCGCGCCACTTACGGCGACGAGGTCCACTACTACGTCGTCCCTCGGGGTTAGATTCGAAGACTCTGCGGGCCGGAGCGTTGGTGTCCATTCGCTCTACATGTCCTAGCTATCTCAGGCGTCCAATACGCAGTTTTTTTTACTATGTCGATGTCGCTGTGCAGCTCGTATAGTTCGTGATTGAATCTTCTTCTCCAAAATCCGTTAACGCAAATGGGACCGAAAATCTTACGAAGAATTTTTCTCTCAAAGCGACCAAGGATATCTTCATCCTCTTTTAATAAAGTCCTTGTTTCAGCGTGGAGTGGGATGATCAGGGTCTTATACAGAGTTTTCTTAGTTGTTCGAGATAGGGCTTTACTGTTGAATTGCCTTATAAGCCAAAAAAAACAGCGATTGGAAAGAGTTATTCTTCGCTTGATTTCTGCGTTGATCTTATTTTTCGAGCTTATAGCAGAGTCAAGGTAGACAAAGTCTCTTACTACCTCGAAGTTATAGCTGCCCACTATGACGTTCTGTCCAATTCGTCGGTGTTGGCTGTCCCTTCTTGTTGACAGCATATACTTGGTTTTTGCCCTCGTTTACCGCTAAACACATTTTCGCCACTTCCGCCTCAATGCTTGCAAACGCACCGGTGACAGCCCGCTGAGTTCTTCCGATAATGTCAATATCGTCGGCGCATGTAAGCAGTTGTACAGACTTGTAATAGATTGTGCCTCCGGTGTTGGCTTGTGAGTTCGGCACAATCCGTTCAAGTACAATATTAAAAAAGTCGACGAAGACGAAGTATTGGGCGGTTAAATCAAGGGATCTGGGAGATCGTCACTCTTTATCAATTTCCACAAGTTTGAGAAGTTTTGGCAGTGGACACCTGCTGGTGAGAGTTGTTGTGTCCCTTGGATGCCACCTTGTAACGCCAGAATTCGTTTAAGGGACCGCGTAGATAAGCCCAATTTTATAGCTCTTCTTCTTGTTGACATTTCAGGGAAATCATATAAATATTTTCACGAACACCATCGATATTCTCTGTTGAACGGCTTGGTCGAGGTATTCTATTTCTTGTCCTACATACACATTTCGTGTGATGCCAGTCTATTCAAATTGTCCACGAGGACGTCGAATGGTTAGCGGAGTATACGCTGGATGAAAAGGAAACAGTAGTACAAATAAGCGTTGTGTAAAGACCACCGACGAATTATTACGTGAACATTGTCACAATTTTTCCGCATTCTTAACGTGAAATTCTTCGTGAATCCCATCTATTTAAATGTCAAGACGGCAATGACGTTAATTATCATATGACGGTTAGTATGATCCGATGATTCCTGCTCCACCTTGCAGAAGTAGTCTAGGCAACCTAAAAGACCATAACGTGGATTATTTTGAGACATATGTCAACAATGTTATCGTAACTAGTAGTTTAAAGACCAATAATTCCGGTCACTCTCTAATGATTTTATCGAACTAGAGTTCAACATTTTAGAGTTCTACCAAGTTAAACACAAATCACGAACTCCCCGATTGCATTAAATTGAAATCTCAATGAATCACTCTCGCTACAAACTTTTATTTATGACAACGCTGCATACCTACCTAGCTCAAGAAACTCAGATCAGTTGTTCCTCTTTTAACTGTGCATCTTATATGTAGCTTCCTGTAGGTCTGCTGTGTTTAGTCATAGTCTCAAACGGTATGCACATTATATGTCTGCAAGTAAAATTTATTGCCTGCACAGCCTCTTACACCGAAGTTCTCACATTTTCAAGGTTCACCTTGAAGTTGTTAACAAAAATCGCCTTCCATTGCATTTCATTAGCCTTAACCGTCAAATCACAACACTTTAACACAAATTAATCTGCGAAGGAATTTCCCTCCTTCACTCCACTTAACCGACGAGGAGTTGTCATTATACCACCAACCTACCAGGATTTTAAACAAAAGAATTTCTCTCCACGTAGCCCTAGTTGCATTGTGTGCGGGGGGGCTCGAAGAATTGTCGTCGTTCCAATCTCACCTTTGTTATCACGATGCACATTTCATGCCTTTATCTTACGTTGGGCGAAGAAGCGAAACGCTTCGCTCAGAAAGCAAAAACCTCCCAAGCACCAAGGAACATAAAGAGGCAGTTAGCTCCTAAGTACTCGTTATGTATCACTTGGCTCATCTGCGGTCATGCATCGTCGCAGCCACAGTCGCCACCGCTGCTACCACCAAGAAACCATGCATCCTAAGTGGCACTGGTGTCCGCGCTGTGCATCGCTTTGCACATATCCATAAGATGCCAGATAATTCTGCACGATGCACGACGCGAAGACTACTATCACACCACACACGAACGGAAGTTGTCGGTGGCGATGGTGATGGCGGTGGTGGAAGATACATGAGCATTACGAAGAAGGGCAGCGCCTGAAAACAAAACGATGGCGACAGCACCAAAGTGACATGGAGACCAACCAAGAAGTCGGTAGCTACTAGGTTGTGTGCTGATCGCGGATGACGTTGATGATGGTGACACTCATGATGATAATCAAGGAATGTAGGATGAGCAGATTCACTTCAGTTCTTCTTTTTTTTCGCTTTTTCAACCGGAAATTTGTTTTGCCTCTTGTATCAATTATCTTGATTTCTTTGCTGGTATGGTATGGTTCTAATAGTCAATATTAGCAACACACAAGTTATAGTATCAAAAGTTTTAGTAAAGATCCCATTTGAAGTCATATTTTGCTAATCACTGCTGTAAGGCCAGGACTCCAGATCAGCGTTCTAAGGTCATATCGTCAAAGTCCATCCAATTCTTCGGCGAATCTGACGTGTACCTCGAATAGATTTTGATAGTAACCTGAATGTTCTGAATGAACATAGACTTCTGTCTGTATGACAGTTCGGCTTTCATCTAAATATGGATGGGCTGCGAAGAGCTTATCAGCTAGGGACCTTTATACAAAGAAACAGTACTTCTTAGTGAGATGTCAGTCCCGCAATCCAGCAGTTTAGGTTGACCAGTTTTTTAGCGTCCGTTTCTATAAAAAAAAAATGTAGAAGTTAATGTGAAAATAGTTGAAGCTCATTTCATTTCACGCAGAGGGATGCTGCAGTTTGATTAGTTTGTACTTGGGATAGTGTGCTCGTAACCACCAATTGATCTCACCATCTACTAGATTTAATCTGACTATGGTTGTAAGCTATATCCAGAGCAGCGTTCGAGGAATGCTAGTGACCTTAGCTTTTCCAAGTTACTTTCCAAAGACTTATTTTAAGTCCAGAAAAACACCCAAGCACTTCAAATAAGGAGGAGGTGAAAACCAAAGGATCTAAGGCAGCTTTCGTTTTATGGTAAACAGCTCATCTCCATCAACGTCATCTGACGAAACTAAGTGCCGAAAACACAGATCAGATCAGATTGCGGTTGTTCGCTATTTATACACATCTTTGTTTGATAGGAAGGTCCTCACGCTGGTTCGTGACAATATGTTCCTTATTTTCGAACCCGGTAGCAAGAAATCTGTTCGCGGTAATCCTGCTTACAGAGACTCAATAAGCCATTGGCTTTTTTTACATAAGCAGAGTATTTTATGATGTATATTGGTAACTTATGGTGATGTCTAAGGACAGATAAGATTTTCTGGGACAAGAATGTCCCATCAATAAATGCCAAAGAGACAAACCAATTAATAGTACCTGCGTACGCCTTATTTCTTGAAAACAAGAATTAGATGTGCAAACCATGATCAGCTTATAATAGAAATATTTGCCTTTTAGTAAAACGAGAACACTTCATGGGATATATCTGACCCATCAGTATTAAAAGGGTCAAGCAACATAATGTCTGTACAAAATCTTTTTACAGCTGGCGGTCTTCTCAAAGCTACTCAACGTAGCGGCTGCTGGCCTTCTCTTAGCATAGCGTGAATCGATTCCTTTAAGGTGAAGCTTCTTAAATGTCAATGTCTCATACATGTTATTCTACGCCAAATGCATTACTCGCTCTACTGTCAAATTATTCTAAACCATTTTCATAGGCTTTAGGTATGAAGGTTTTCGTAGATTGATGTTTAAACTGATACTGTCTACTTCAGCTGCACAATTCCTAGTTTTTATAATTCATTTACGGAGAACGTCAAACGCCGAATATTCCGAAAGCTATTAAACCAATATCTTTTACGAAAAAGTACCCAATAAAAATTTACCAAAACTGCTGACTATTGTCGCAATAAGTTTTCATTGCTCGCTAGATGATCCACTTCGTGAGGTTATTTCAGCTTCGCTCAGCAAAGAGTATCTGTGTAGTATCGAAATGTCGACAATCTTCTTTTCTAGTCAGCCAAGCAATGCGATTATGGGATTAAGGAAACTGCTCCAGGTTTCCGACTTTAGGTTTGCAATCAGTCACCTTTCAATCCTCGTTCATCTCGGACGCGCGCAAGATCGATACATCATGAGTTCAAGACCTGTCTCGTCATCTCAGCAAAATATACTCCTACATTCTTCAATTCTTCCAAATGACCCTATATCTTCTAGCCAAGTATAAACAAAATCTTAAGAACGCGACAACACAAAAATGTCTACTATAAGAATTCATTTATTGAACATTTTAAAAACTTTTTGGTGATTTAATTTCATTCAAATCGGGTCACAGTCCGAGTTGTACCTGGACCTGAAACAACAAGTCCTTTCAGCCGGCTCGGTCATTAGCCAACTGTCTGCAGGTGCATGCAACAAGTTCATTGAGGTCTCGTTCCACTTGTTCGCGCCACCTAAGGTGAGGGCCTTCCTCTACTAAGTCGTTCATCTGTAGTAAGTCCAAGGAAACTCAGTTACTGTATGCGTACACTTTGCTGTACAGGGCATACAATTCATTATTTTATCTTCACCTCCACTCCTAGGTTATATGTATAACCAAAACGAGAAACAGTGATTGGCAAGATTGGTTCTTCCTTTGATTTCCCCGCTCGTTATTATTGTTAGAATTTAAGCCGGAGCATAGGTAGGCAAAGTCCTTAACTACCCAAAAAGTGGTGGGTATCGATTTGGTGTTCTTAGGTTTTTTCCAAGATCTACTGCAGTGTGAGTATTTGGTGATTTTGCTCGATGGTGAGCTCGCGTGGTCTGAAACCACATTGATGTGGACAAATTAGGTTGTTGACAAATGATTTTAGACGTGCACACAAAACATCAGATAATATCTTGTAGGCGATGATAGACTGCAATAGGTCCAATTGCACCCCCTTTGGTCCTAATTTTTGAGGTTTGGGTAAACGATGCTGAGGTAGCACTTATCGAACATATGTACTTTTACCGAATCGTTTTATGTGGTGACTGACTAAAGACGGAAGCAATCATCAACTTTCCCAGTGGTGCTTCCGACAATTTGTTTGCCAGTATTTTTCTAAACAGTCGGACTGCTAGCCCGCCTGTTCTGAACTAACCACGAGAAACTGTTATTTCTGAAATAACAGTTTCTCATGAATTTTAGCAGAGAAAGAGAAGTTAAGTCTCTATAATCTTAAGTTGGAACCGGCTTACAATTCCGACTGGCTTTTTGAAGAGGCAGTATAAATTGAAAGAATATCTCAAATGTGTATAGGTATAGGAAATTGTTAACCTAGCTTTTGTGCGACAGTTGGAAAAACAAAAACACACATCATCAAGAATTGTGAATCAATTTTTCACCAAATTAAATACAACTTTTGGGCATGGCAGCTATCAGAAATGTATTTACCATCGTTACATCCGGATGACGTTGATGATGGTGACACTCATGATGATAATCAAGGAATGTAGGATGAGCAGATTCACTTCAGTTCTTCTTTTTTTTTCGCTTTTTCAACCGGAAATTTGTTTTGCCTCTTGTATCAATTATCTTGATTTCTTTGCTGGTATGGTATGGTTCTAATAGTCAATATTAGCAACACACAAGTTATAGTATCAAAAGTTTTAGTAAAGATCCCATTTGAAGTCATATTTTGCTAATCACTGCTGTAAGGCCAGGACTCCAGATCAGCGTTCTAAGGTCATATCGTCAAAGTCCATCCAATTCTTCGGCGAATCTGACGTGTACCTCGAATAGATTTTGATAGTAACCTGAATGTTCTGAATGAGCATAGACTTCTGTCTGTATGACAGTTCGGCTTTCATCTAAATATGGATGGGCTGCGAAGAGCTTATCAGCTAGGGACCTTTATACAAAGAAACAGTACTTCTTAGTGAGATGTCAGTCCCGCAATCCAGCAGTTTAGGTTGACCAGTTTTTTAGCGTCCGTTTCTATAAAAAAAAATGTAGAAGTTAATGTGAAAATAGTTGAAGCTCATTTCATTTCACGCAGAGGGATGCTGCAGTTTGATTAGTTTGTACTTGGGATAGTGTGTTCGTAACCACCAATTGATCTCACCATCTACTAGATTTAATCTGACTATGGTTGTAAGCTATATCCAGAGCAGCGTTCGAGGAATGCTAGTGACCTTAGCTTTTCCAAGTTACTTTCCAAAGACTTATTTTAAGTCCAGAAAAACACCCAAGCACTTCAAATAAGGAGGAGGTGAAAACCAAAGGATCTAAGGCAGCTTTCGTTTTATGGTAAACAGCTCATCTCCATCAACGTCATCTGACGAAACTAAGTGCCGAAAACACAGATCAGATCAGATTGCGGTTGTTCGCTATTTATACACATCTTTGTTTGATAGGAAGGTCCTCACGCTGGTTCGTGACAATATGTTCCTTATTTTCGAACCCGGTAGCAAGAAATCTGTTCGCGGTAATCCTGCTTACAGAGACTCAATAAGCCATTGGCTTTTTTTACATAAGCAGAGTATTTTATGATGTATATTGGTAACTTATGGTGATGTCTAAGGACAGATAAGATTTTCTGGGACAAGAATGTCCCATCAATAAATGCCAAAGAGACAAACCAATTAATGGTACCTGCGTACGCCTTATTTCTTGAAAACAAGAATTAGATGTGCAAACCATGATCAGCTTATAATAGAAATATTTGCCTTTTAGTAAAACGAGAACACTTCATGGGATATATCTGACCCATCAGTATTAAAAGGGTCAAGCAACATAATGTCTGTACAAAATCTTTTTACAGCTGGCGGTCTTCTCAAAGCTACTCAACGTAGCGGCTGCTGGCCTTCTCTTAGCATAGCGTGAATCGATTCCCTTAAGGTGAAGCTTCTTAAATGTCAATGTCTCATACATGTTATTCTACGCCAAATGCATTACTCGCTCTACTGTCAAATTATTCTAAACCATTTTCATAGGCTTTAGGTATGAAGGTTTTCGTAGATTGATGTTTAAACTGATACTGTCTACTTCAGCTGCACAATTCCTAGTTTTTATAATTCATTTACGGAGAACGTCAAACGCCGAATATTCCGAAAGCTATTAAACCAATATCTTTTACGAAAAAGTACCCAATAAAAATTTACCAAAACTGCTGACTATTGTCGCAATAAGTTTTCATTGCTCGCTAGATGATCCACTTCGTGAGGTTATTTCAGCTTCGCTCAGCAAAGAGTATCTGTGTAGTATCGAAATGTCGACAATCTTCTTTTCTAGTCAGCCAAGCAATGCGATTATGGGATTAAGGAAACTGCTCCAGGTTTCCGACTTTAGGTTTGCAATCAGTCACCTTTCAATCCTCGTTCATCTCGGACCCGCGCAAGATCGATACATCATGAGTTCAAGACCTGTCTCGTCATCTCAGCAAAATATACTCCTACATTCTTCAATTCTTCCAAATGACCCTATATCTTCTAGCCAAGTATAAACAAAATCTTAAGAACGCGACAACACAAAAATGTCTACTATAAGAATTCATTTATTGAACATTTTAAAAACTTTTTGGTGATTTAATTTCATTCAAATCGGGTCACAGTCCGAGTTGTACCTGGACCTGAAGCAACAAGTCCTTTCAGCCGGCTCGGTCATTAGCCAACTGTCTGCAGGTGCATGCAACAAGTTCATTGAGGTCTCGTTCCACTTGTTCGCGCCACCTAAGGTGAGGGCCTTCCTCTACTAAGTCGTTCATCTGTAGTAAGTCCAAGGAAACTCAGTTACTGTATGCGTACACTTTGCTGTACAGGGCATACAATTCATTATTTTATCTTCACCTCCACTCCTAGGTTATATGTATAACCAAAACGAGAAACAGTGATTGGCAAGATTGGTTCTTCCTTTGATTTCCCCGCTCGTTATTATTGTTAGAATTTAAGCCGGAGCATAGGTAGGCAAAGTCCTTAACTACCCAAAAAGTGGTAGGTATCGATTTGGTGTTCTTAGGTTTTTTCCAAGATCTACTGCAGTGTGAGTATTTGGTGATTTTGCTCGATGGTGAGCTCGCGTGGTCTGAAACCACATTGATGTGGACTAATTAGGTTGTTGACAAATGATTTTAGACGTGCACACAAAACATCAGATAATATCTTGTAGGCGATGATAGACTGCAATAGGTCCAATTGCACCCCCTTTGGTCCTAATTTTTGAGGTTTGGGTAAACGATGCTGAGGTAGCACTTATCGAACATATGTACTTTTACCGAATCGTTTTATGTGGTGACTGACTAAAGACGGAAGCAATCATCAACTTTCCCAGTGGTGCTTCCGACAATTTGTTTGCCAGTATTTTTCTAAACAGTCGGACTGCTAGCCCGCCTGTTCTGAACTAACCACGAGAAACTGTTATTTCTGAAATAACAGTTTCTCATGAATTTTAGCAGAGAAAGAGAAGTTAAGTCTCTATAATCTTAAGTTGGAACCGGCTTACAATTCCGACTGGCTTTTTGAAGAGGCAGTATAAATTGAAAGAATATCTCAAATGTGTATAGGTATAGGAAATTGTTAACCTAGCTTTTGTGCGACAGTTGGAAAAACAAAAACACACATCATCAAGAATTGTGAATCAATTTTTCACCAAATTAAATACAACTTTTGGGCATGGCAGCTATCAGAAATGTATTTACCATCGTTACATCCGGTTGATGTGCTCTGATTCATTTGTTGAACTGGAGAGTTTGCTCCAAGTCGAGTATTACATTGATTAATCAATGGGACTCTAATCAATCCGATCGTCGCAATGTACCTGAACGCTTATGTACTCACCCTCCGCGTTATTACTATAGGGAGAGCCCGAAATAAAGACACTAGCCCTATATAATTTAGTTTTTCTCGTTTTGTCGCATAATGGAGCTGCTGACTTACCACCTCCTGATGCCAACATGTAACCCTGCCCTCTGTCGACTCTTCGGGTTACATATGAAAATCTCCACCCATTTTCGTTCTGTAGGTATTTTCAGTATTCCGAAACTGAAAGATAAAACCGAAACACTAGTGGAATCAGCACGGTATATGTTTGTCCATTTGTTAGTTCATAGGGGCATGTAGCCCTTGAAACTTTTGTGCAATTTGACCCAAAGAGATGGCAGTTTCGGCACGTACCCATTTTACTTCTGCACGCATAGATTGTAGATTGTTGAAGAGGTGGAATTAGGTCACCTTATTAATGCGGCCACATTGGACCTATTGTGATTTTCTCTGATCTTAAAGCTGACCCAATATGCCCAATTTTGTGATGAACTCTAACACGCTTTTGAGTGAGATTGCAGATTGGTCTTCTGCTTAAAGGTAGAATTTACCTAAACAACGATAATGTGTTCTGATTAAACAGTTACAGTGACAAGAGATGTGTTCTGCTGATTCTTCGTCTTCCTTGCACATTCTGCAGATGCTGTCTTGTGCTATTCCCATACCATGAGATGTTCTTTCACCCGACAATTGCCTGTAAGGAAACCTGTGGCTACTTGAATCTGACTTCTAGTTCATTGTAGGAGTTGTTTCGTTCTCTTGAGGCAAGTATTTGGCAGTAAGATCTTGACTTGTCCGTTACGTTCAGTTTCCATTCAGAAATTCTGCGCTTCTTTTTACCATTTTTTGTTACAATTTTTCGCACCAAGCCTCTCCAATTAGCTCGGTGCTTAGCTAATTGGTTCCAGTTGCGCACTAGTCGAGATCTCCTTGAACTTGTGCGCGCCACTCACGGCGAGGAAACGCTCTACCGCGTCATCCCTTCGGGTTAAATTCGAAGACTCTGTGGGCCGGAGCGTTGGTGTCCATTTGCTCGACATGTCCTAGCCATCTCAAACGTCCAATACGCAGTTTTCTGGAGAATTTATAGCAGAGCCAAAGTAGACAAAGTCCCTTACTACCTCGAAGTTATAGCTGTCCACTGTGACCTTCCGCTCATTTCGTCGGTGTTGATTATCCCTTCTTATTGACAACATATACTTGGTTTTGCCCTCGTTTATTGCTAAACCCATTTTGGGCGCTTCTGCTTTAATGCTTGCAAACGCTTCGGTGATACCCGCAGAGTTTTTCCAATTATATGAAAATCGTCGATGTCTGCAAACAGTTATACAGACCTTTAATAAGTGTATCTCTGGTGATGGCTTGCGAGTTCCGCATGACCCATTCAAGTATAATATTGAAGAAGTCATGTGAGAACGCGTCACCTTGTCTTAAACTTTTTTGACATCAAAGGTCTCGGTGAGGTTATTACAGACCTTGATGGAGTAGCGAGCGTTCTCCGTTGTCATCCTGCACAGATTGAGAAGTTTAACAGGTACTTCAAAACTAGACATGGCTCTATATAACTCTTCTCTATGGATGCTGTCACAGGCAGCCTTGAAATCGATAAAGAGATCATAAGTATCGATTTAGACCTCCTGGGTTTCTCCAGGATCTGCCGAAGTGTGAAGAATTGATCGACGGTGGACTTTCTGCCCTCAAACCACACTGATATGGCCCAATCAGGCTATTGTTAAAAGATTCCAGGCGTTCACACAATATCGCAGAAAAAAGATTGATGACTATATAATTGGCGCAAGTAAGCGTGATGGGGTCTGCTTTCCTGTGGATTGAGCAAACGATACTGAAATCCCATTCATCAGACATACACTCGTCTGACCAAATCTTAGAGATCTCTACCAATTCACCAGCTGCCAAGAAAAGCTCGGCTGGTAAGCCGACATGTCCAGCAGCCTTGTTGGATTTCAGCTTGGATATTGCTATTCACACTTCGCTTTGGTCAGGTGCACGGAAATTTTGGCTATCATCGTCTATGTTGAATGGTTCATTCTGCCTGACAGATGGATGTTGGTCTTCGTCGCCGTTTTACAGTCTGCAGGAGTAGTTTTGTCACATTCTCAGCTACCGAAATGACGCTATTCTCAAAATCCCGGATACCATGCTCAAGAAATACTGGTTCTACAGAAGGTTCAACGTGGTCATAGGCAACCGCCACACATAGAGGAATGAAAGTATTGTAGTCTTACCAAACTCTCAAATTTGATACACAGATTGCTCCAAATTGGAAAATGGTAGCACTGGCGCAGGGGTTTATGGACCCAGGTTCTAACGTGCAGCAGCACTTACAAAATCACGAACAGGCGGAAGTCCATGCATTCAAGCTCTGTGTACGAGAATGCCTGCGAAGAAGGGTCGAGGGCATCCGTATTTACATTCTCTCAGACAGCCAGGCAGCACTTATGGCTCTGAAATCTTACACGGTAGGATCCAAACTTGTAAGGGACTGTCTAAGCCTACTCGAAGATCTCGCATCGAAAAACACCGTCACTCTGGCCTAGATACCAGGATACGAAGGCTTTGAGGGCAATGAATGGGTGGACTGCTTAGAGAAAAGAGGCGCTAGTTACTTACTAGGCGGCCCTGACCCCTATTTTGGAGTTACACGGTGTAGCACTAACCTCAAAATAAAAAACAATTGGAAGCTACTCACGTCAACTTTACGTACAAAAAAGTGGATAGATTGCCTGTATATCTAAGCTCGGCTCAAATACCGTACGCAAACGAAGCAAAATATCTAGGAATGAC
Organism: Brachypalpus laphriformis; assembly: GCA_945910035.1. NCBI lineage: Eukaryota > Metazoa > Arthropoda > Insecta > Diptera > Syrphidae > Brachypalpus > Brachypalpus laphriformis. Next base: position 207,715,113 of record OX246753.1, read on the forward strand.
TCTAGATGTCAAGCTTAAATGGAAATCGCACGTGAAAAAGAAACGCAACGAGCTTTAAAACAAATACGGACAAATGTACTGGCTACTCGGAAAACATTCGAAGTTGAGCCTACATAACAAACTGCTTATCTATAAGCAAGTGCTAAAGCCAGTGTGGACGTGTGGTATACAACTATGGGGTTGTACCAAGAAAAGCAATAGAAACATCATACAAACTGTTGAAAATAAAGTTCTTAGAACTATCGTTAACGCACCGTGGTATGTACGTAACCAAGATATTCATCGGGATCTGGGAATTCCCAGCGTCGTCGAAGAGATAACAAAATTTGGGCGTAAACACAAAGATCGTGTTCACGGCCTTTGTAACTTGACGCGATCAATTCAGTTCGTCGTCTTCAAAGGACAAAACCTTTTGACCTCGCGTCATAGCATACGAAGGTCGTGAAAAAGGCAGGAACTTTCATTGGAATTTAACCTGTCTAAAGTGCTACATTTATTTTTAATTACATACGAACATCTTTTTCTAGAATCACGATTCTCGTTAGCGAAAATAAAACTGCTGGATAAGCACTGGCCTAGTTGTAGTATTAATTTTGAAGAGAGGTGATTTTTTAGTGAATAAAAGTCTCACACTACCATAAGCACGAGTGTCTTTGGAAGATTTTTCACCTGCTCTCGGCAAAAAAAAAAAATGGGAAGCTGATTGTCATGCAGTGTACTGGGACAAATTCAAGGGCCTAAGACATGCAAAAAAGTCCATCAAACTCAGCCGCTGAAAGGCTAAGAAGCTATTTGAGCTTAGAAAAGCAGACTCAAGAGCCTTAACAGGCTACTTGACTGAGTCATTGCCCACTCAGGTACCATCTGCACAAGATAGGAGTAACAGATACAGACATACAACGGCAACGTGAAGAGCAAAAAGAGACGGCAGAACATATTCTTTGTGAATGCCCCATGGCCGCAAGAATGAGACTTCTTCACCTCGAGAGCGATTTATTAATCCCCACTGGATTTTGGAACATTACACCTGGAGCTTTGTAGAGGTTTGTCAAGAGCCTGAACCCAGTTCTCGGCTAAACACCAGGCTAGCGCAATAGATCTTTGAGGTCGCAGTGCCTGAGTATAGCATGCCTCTTGTTTTACTGCATGCATACGCCGATTGACAGATTTTGCGATACGCGTTCAGCGAAGGCTCTGGCGGTCTCTTGCGATTGTAGCTTTTCGACGTTAAAGTTTCTCACAGTGATTCTTCTTTGTCGCTCAGTTTGGGATATCCACACTCGGACCTTGGCTACAACAAGGTAATGAGTCTATGTAGGCCGCTCGGAAGGTTCGGCCATATAAGATATTGGAGGCATGTCCTAAGTCGATCGCAACACTTCACAGCGAAATCAATTAGCCTTAGTCCGTTAGGCTATGTTTACCGATTGCCCTACCAAAGATGCCTTTCCTCCCTACTTTGGCGTCAAAATCGTAATATTTAAGACATGGCTCGTATGCTTTGTCGAGAAGCTCGTAGAAACAATCTATAGTGGCAGGGTCCTTTTGTTCCGTGGGTGCTTGAGTTCATATCGGACTGTCGCGTGTAGCTCCTTGTTGCCTCTGTAGCAATAACCGTAGTATTAAGATGCCACAGTTTTTCATCCTCTTTTTGCCCGGCCCATCCCATCGCACTTCCTAGATGGCGGTTATACCTACTTACTTACTTAGATCCTTTAACCCCTCGGGGGCCATAGGGCGTCAACCACGCCTGTGCGCCATCTTGTTCGAAGTTCTGCAACGCGTTTGAACTGCCTCCAACGCATTCCTAAAGAGCTCGATTCCTCCTCAACTTTTCTGCGCCACGTTTGCCTAGAGCGTCCCGTTATTCTGTCTGCCTGGGTGAGCGGATTCCACTGCATGGCGTATTTCGCAATGGAGTTGTCTTCGCACCGTAGGGTGTGTCCAATCCACTGCCACTTTCTCCTTCGTATACTAATGCTTATAGGTTCTTGGTCCGTTCTCAGATAAAGTTGTTCGTTGGAGATGCGGTTCCGCCAAAAAATCATCAAGATGATCCTTAAACATTTGTTTACGAAGACTTGCAGCTTGCGTGTGTTAATGGTGTCCACCTTCCAGGTACTGCACCCATAAAGCAGCACTGATTCTACGTTTGAGCGGAACAGTCGTAGCTTAGTTCTTAAGCTGATAACATTGCTTCTCCCGATTTTGGACAGCATTCCGAACGCAGCTTTAGCCTTTCCGATTCTGCTGCACACATCCAGTTCGGTGCCACCGCGATTAGCCGAGACCATACTTCCTAAATAAAGAAAGCTATCAACTTTCTCGACTACCTGTTCGACAATGTTAAGTTGAGCGCGGGTATTAGAAGTGCTCAGGGCCTTTGTTTTGGCTGTGTTTATTTCTAGCCCCACTTTGTTTGCCTCAGCTTCTAGATTTTGGGCCATCAGATGAAGATCCATTATCCGATGTGAAAGTAGACAAACATCGTCAGCGTAATCTAGGTGTTTAAGGTAAGATGTCATAGTCCAACGAATTCCAGAATTAGCTTCCGTCAATGCTGCACGGAGTACATCGCTGATAACCACCAAGAACAATAGTGGGGACAGTATGCACCCTTGACGTACTCCACTTTGGACTTCAAAATCCTCCGACACCTTACCATTGTGTAATACGTGACACTTACCGCCCTCGTATGTAGCCTTGATAATAGCTATAAGTTTTTCTGGAATGCCTCCCCTGCGCAAGGCCAACCATATAGCTTCTCGATTCAAGCTGTCGAAAGTCTTCTCGAAGTCGAGAAGCAAATGTAGCGGAGACCTGTACTCAACGCATTGTTCGATTATGATCCGTAAGGTGTTTATGTGGTCGATGCAGGAGGATCCAGCACGAAATCCTGCCTCTTCAATGTCGAGAGTTGAATCTAAATTCTCTTTGATTCGTTCCAGAATTATTCTATCTGTTATTTTGGCTACGGCTGGAAGAACGCATATATGTACCTCTCCAGTTACCGCACTCCATCAAGTTTGCCTTCTTTGGAAACTTAATGCTCATTCCCCTTTTCCACTCCTGCGGAAATTGTTCACTATCCCAAGCTCTCCGTATTTGAGGGTGCAGCAGATCTGCCGATGTATTTGACGCCGCTTTAAATAGTTCGTCAGGGATGCCATCAATATCCACCGCCTGTTCTTATTGAGGGACTTGATTACTGTTATTATTTCGGTTTTACTGGGAGGTACGGTGCGAATTCGGGAATTTGTTGCTTCGAACTGCTCATTCGAATTGGAGATCATACCGCCATTGTCTAATTGGTTTAGCACTGTAGTAAAATATTCTCTCCATCAAGTGAGCTGGTCCTCATCCGAGATCAAAAGGTTACCGTCCAGGCTCTTCACTGGGTGCTATTTGGAGTTCCGACCTCCAGTCAACTCCTCAGTGATGCTATAAACAGCCCCACTATCACACCTGCTCGCTGCTTCTTTAGCCCTTGAAGCTAGTGAGCTGATGTGCTGACGTTTGTCTTGTCTCGCACTACGCTGCACTTCTTTCTTCTTCGCACGAGATTGGGCCTCTAGCTCGGTTCTCTCTACTGCTGAGGCTATTGCAATCTGAGCCTTGATTGCTGTACGCTCATCGATCCGTCTCCAGGTGTCTGCAGATATCCATGTGCGATGGTTTTTTTTGCCTTTTACCGACATATGGTAGGTGCGTGCCCCAGCTGTAAAAGCATTTTTCACAGCATTTAAGTGGTCATCCATGCTCTCCGGCATTGCGCTGCTGATTGCTTCTGCTTCTAAGGCAAGGTGGTTCCTGAACTGTTGGCGCACTTGGGGAAACTTGAGCCTGCCGATATTAAACCTGGTGATGTTATGTGTATCTAGAGCTTCTGGTAATTGTTCGGCTGTTTTCGTGGCAGGGAAGTTACCCCGACGGCGCAACCCCCGAACTAGAGGCCAGTTCCTTTTGTTATATCCCTTGGACGCGGGGCGGGTACACCGGTGCCAGTAGTCTACTACGGAAGTATGAGCGCTTCCGTTGGCCTATTAAGGTCTCCACCGACACCATCTCTATTCCAAGGTCCTGACTAGCCTTGAAAATAATTTACCGACCTTTGTTCCGAATATGTCGTAACAGCTTGCGCAAGGTGTTCAGTAACTTCAACCTAACTGGAACTGTACACGCCACCTTTGACTCCATCTAGGGAATTCATCCGCTGCTGTCTGGAGCAAGAAGAAGTACTCTAGTAAGAAATCGCTCTTCCCCCTCTCTCATCTGCTGCCGCCAAATATCCTCCAAACGGTGTTGGTTCCCCATTTTTCAGATCAAGGTACTAAGCACCCAGCGGTTACCACGTGGAGGTTGACAGCAGGAGCTCTAGGCCTAGGCTAAGTGAAAACGCTTGTGTTTACATATAATTGTATGCACTACCGTTTAACCGTCGAATTACTAGCTTACTGAAGGCATTTCAAGGCAAAAATATAATGCGACTTGATACTGAGACTTTAAGCACCTCCCAAGAGGATCCAGGTCTGCACCCAATAAATATACCTAGTATATTCAAAAATGACTTGATATAACCGAGAATAACTGTGTAGGTCATTTTGTGTGCCATTTAAGGACGAAAGGGACCTTTAAACTTCGCAAATCCTGGAGTTCAAAAATCGAATATCTTTGGAACCGTAAAACGTACAAGAAAAACAAGGTGCAAAAGCATGAAAATATTTGATACATTTTTATTCATTTTTTAAAATGATACTTAAAAATAAGAACGGAACCTTGTAACTTCTACCTTAATTGGTATATTTAGGGGATAAAACAAAGCAATTCCAGTTAGGCTTGTAAAAGTTCCATTCTGGCTTTGGGACAGAACTTACGAACGAGATTTGAATCCCAATTTCGATGATAACTGGTTACCTTAAAACTTGTGGTTTCTGGAAAACAACTATTTCGCTCATTAATTCGAAAAATTCGGACGATATATGGTTTTCCATGAAAACATGTATAGAGCTTGTACTCCCTGAAGTCTTTTCTCTCTAATTTCCCCCATCGCCATATCCCACTTCACCACAAATTCCCTTGACTTACTTAATTACACAAAAATATAATACTATATCCCCCGACAGAGGAAGAGACTATTTCAAGTATATATTAACCCTACATCACCCAATAAACCGCATCAAATGGGCCCTGACAAATCCCCCACACACACAGCAAAAAAGAAAAATCCACTGTACGTCCGCGCTACCACACAGCACACATCATGGCACAGCAATCTCATCCAGAAAGGATGTGACACGCCATAGCCACACCTGTCACCAATGCGTCTTCTTTAATGTCAGACATTTATTTAAGCAGCAAATTGAAAAATACAAAAATAAAGGAAATTCTCGCCCCTCTCACCATGGGCTAACCAACAACCGACTTAATTCTTGAGTAATGCCCGAGGCAAAATATTTGCTGTTAAGTGCTAAAAATCTCGGAGGGTAATAAATTTCCCTACCCTAGGAGGGTGGGGAGTAAAATAGTTTTCCACTCGCTTCGTTTGGGGCAGCCGATCGATGGGGGATAGCATTTGTTGTGCACGCAAATTGCCAACCCTTTCTCCTGCTGAGGCATTTCGTAGATGGGATTAACGACAGCAATCCGAATGCTTGCATGATGCATGATGGCGGGACATAAATTACAAATCTGGGGTTAGATGCTGCGTGCAGGCGTGCGTGAGCACGAGCATGCACTGTCGCACTGGTTCATACACCGTCGGAGTTCCAATTCAACTATTAGATGGTCCACAAAGTCACTGGGTCCCACTTTTCTTCCCAGCTACACCTTACCCTCAGACCATCTCGGTGATAGTGGCGGTGGTGGGCTTGTGGTTTTATTCGAATTTGATGGGACCAAGAACAGCATGGAAGCTGAACTATCGCTCTTCTCTTTTGGTTTGTTTGTTTGAAAATAAAACATCATCATTATCCATGGCAGGAGATACTCCTAAAATGCTCAATCATAATGGGCTCGTGTGACTACCACACCGTACGCCAACAGCCTCTGGCTGCTACAAGAAGAATCACATAAAACCCCTTTTTTATTCATTTACTCGTATTTTCCATTCTTTTAATCAGATATCATTTACAGTAATAAATTTTCATAAATTACCCCATAACTCTTGGGGCCGTGCGGGATGAATAAAGTGGAAGTTGAGGTTTCAAATTTGTGGTGGTGATGGTAGCGACTAGCGGGGGAGTCGGTAGTTGGTAGACTGTGCTAGCTGGCTTTTGGGGCTATCGCATGGCGGGCATCTTCGTGATTTCCCACCGCTTCGGAGGAATTATTGTTATAAAAACAACTCATTAAGACATCACAAAGGCTGCTAATGAGGTTAATTTTTCCTGGTTTCGCGAGGGGCAGCCCGGGTTGGCATGGCTAGAAATGGAAAATAGTAGTTATAGAGCTGCGGCGCGGTCGTGCCATTTAGAGGGGTAATTGTGTGGTTTCTGTTAAACGGGCCGGAATGATTAAGTGGCACAGCGTAGTATTGTTGTTTAACACGAAAGTTGTGATTATGATATTCTGGTAGGTTTTGGTATTTTTTTTTCACACAAAGTGCCATATAGCTGAGCTGTGTGATGGATCAATTATTTAGACATCATCTTGTCCTCAATTTGTTTGAGCACTATTTGGGGTACATAAGTGGCCTCTTATAAATATATAATACATAAATTTGGCGCAACAGCTCATTTAATGCTTAGGCCTAGCTTCTCGCGTTGTATGCATTATATTTTTGGCACGAATGAAAGAAACCTGCAGGCTTGTGCCGTATCAGAAGGGCATTTTTTTTGTTTGGCATTTATGTATGAAACGCAATATCCGACAAAAAGGTTTCATGACTTTTACCCACAGCTCGGCTGTACTTCGTTATTAACACTTATCATTTCGTCCTTCATGTAGCCTCAGAGCAAAAAGCCCAGTGGTGTTAAATCCCAAGATCTCGGTGGCCATTTGACCTCGTTATTTCGTGAGATAATGCGTCCTCGGAATTCCGTTGGCAATAGGCCCATTGTTTCGCACGCTGAGCGGCAAGTGGTAACATCTTGTTGAAACTGAATATTGAACAAGTCCATTCCATCAAGTGTGCTAGCATGTCACGATGTCACAATTCTCCGACGACGAATTGAGGTTGTCTCTGTGTGGCTACACTTTCTTCCACAATAGCAGTATTTTTGGTCAAACTACCAGGATTCTCGAAATGTTTGCAACAAACAGCTTACTGCTGTCTCAGATGACCGATTATATTGACCGAAAAAAATTAGCAATGCGCGAAATACACTTTTATTTCTATTTTGTTTTTGAGAAGCTTTCTCATGGCAACAATACTCTCGTTCGCGGGGGGTGAGAACGTAAACAGCCGTTTAGTTTTTCTGCAATTCGAGCATTGAACTTCATGCGCAGTGGTCCGACACACTAAACACTGTGCCACGGCGGCGCCACATTATCGGATTATCGGATAAGATGATGGTATTATCGATATAAAGAAGCACTTTAAGTATCAATTTTTGTATAATCATCTCGCGGGGAAGTTCTAAGTGCACTTCGTCGTTCGAGCAAAAAATAAACAGCAAAGTACTTAGAACATAATCCTTCTTAACTGTTATGTTGATGGGGAAGAAGTCTTACTTACTTACTTAGGTGGCGCTACAGTTCGGGATGAACCTGGGCCTCAACCAACAAGCCTTTCCATTTAGCTCGGTCTTTAGCTAATTGCCTCCAGTTGCGCACTCCAGGTCGAAGTGCCCTTGAACTTGTGTGTGCCACCCATGGCGAGGAGGCTCTCTACTGCGTCGTCCCTCCGGGTTAGATTCGAAGACCCTGCGGGCCGGAGCATTGGTGTCAATTCGCTCTACATGTCCTAGCTATCTCAAACGTCCAATACGCAGCTCTTTGACTATGTCGATGTCACTGTACAGCTCGTATAGTTCGTCATTAAATGTTCTCCTCCAAAACCCGTCAACGTAAATCTGACCGAATTCCTTAGGAAGAATTTTTCTCTCGAAGTGACCAAGGATATCCTCATCTGCTCTTAATAGCGTCCATGTTTCAACGCCGTAAAGCAGGACTGTGATGATCCGCGTCATATACAAAGTCTAATTGGTTGTACGAGGCAAGGCTTTACTGTTGAATTGCCTTACAAGCCCAAAAACAGCGATTGCCTAGAGTTATTCTCGCTTGACTTCCGCGCTGATGTCGTTTTCAGAGTTTATAGCAAAGCTAAGGTAGACAAAGTCCCTTACTACTTCGAAGTTATAGCTGCCCACTGTGACATTATTTCCAATTCGTCGGTGTTGACTGTCCCTTCTTAATGACAGCATACACTTGGTTTTCATCATTTATCATTAAACCCATTTTTTGTGCTTGTTCTTCAATGCTTGCAAACGCATCGGTGAAAGAACGCTGAGTTCTTCTGATTATGTCAATATCATCGGCGTATGCAAGCAGTTCTTGGCTTGTGAGTTCCGCGCAATCAATTCAAGTACAATATTAAAGAAGTCACATGACAGCGCGTCACCTTGTCTAAAACCTTTTTTGACATCAAAGATCTCGGTGAGGTCATTACAGAACATGTTGGAGCAGCGAGCGTTCTCCAACAAGAACAAGTTTGGCAGGGATGTCAAAACTAGACATGGCTCTATAAAGCTCTTCTCTATAGATGCTGTCATAAGCGGCCTTGAAATCGATGAAGAGATGATGAGTATCGACTTGGACTTCTTGCGTTTTCTCCAGGATTTACCAAAGTGTGAAGATTTGATCGATGGTGGACTTTTCTGACCTGAAACCACACTGATAGGTGCCAATCAGGCTGTTGATAAAAGATTTCTGGCGTTCAGACAATATCGCAGAAAAGATCTTGTATGTGATGTTGAGGAGACAGAAGTCTCTATAATTGACTATAACTGAGGGGGTCTCCTTTCTTGTAGATCGGGCAAACGATGCTCAGATTCCATTCATCACGCATACACTCTTCTGACCAAATCATCGTCATTCTGGCTGAGAGTGGGATGTTGGTCTTCGTCGCTGTTATATAGTCCGCAGAAGTAGTTTTTCAATATTCTGAACACCGACTGTGATTCAACTACGAGATTTCCATTTTCATATCTGCAGGTTTCTCTACGGGTTTTGCTTCTTCGACACGTTCTTTTTATCTTTTGGTAAAACTTTCATGCAAACGTAAAAAGGAAAACGATCTTCGTGTCTGCACGTGGAATGTTAGGTCCCTCTACAAATCATGTGCAGCCGAACAACTTCCGGAGGCCCTAGAGTGTCTCAAAGCAGACATTACCGCCATTCAAGAAGTGCGATGGGAAGGGCCGGGCAAAAGGAAGATGAAAAACTGCGACATCTACTACAGCGATTGGTATAGACAACAAGGACAGTGTCTATTCGGATTTGTCATTGGAGGCAGACTTAGGCAAGAATGAGCGCCTCAAGACTATCCGTACTAAGGCTAAATTTGCAAACATTCACACCCCTCACGAGGAGAAGGACGACGCGTCAAAGGATAACTTCTACCAGCTCTTGGACAAGACGTATGAGCAATGCCCTAGCCACGACGTTAAAATTATCCTAGGCGAATTTAACGCAAAGCTAGGAAGAGTTCCTCTCTCGTCTTTAGTAGCGTGGTCGGAAGGCACATCCTACACTACATCACATTCGGTAACGGACTCAGGCTAATCCCACTTCTCGATATTCACAAAGGAACATGGCTCTCCTTTGATTGAAAAATCGTCAACTAAATCGATCACATTGCGATCGACGCAAGGTAATCTTCCAGTATTCTGGGTATCCGGACTTTCCGGACATTTGCCGATCGAGTTTCTTCTAATCTTAATCTAAGTCCTATGCCGCCAGCAGCAAATGCGGAAGACCAGTGGCAACGTTGCCAACAAGCCATCTGAGGTGCCTCTGATGTGCTGGGTTTTTCTCGGCCGCCACAACGAAACCCCTGGTTTGATGAGGAATGCCGGCAAGCACATGCAGCAAAACAAGAGGCGGACAAAGCGGCGCTGCATAGAAGGACTAGAGCTGCTTACGAGCTTTACGTGAGCAGGAGAAAAGAGGAACATCGACTTCTCAAAAAGAAGAAAAAGGACCATGAGAAGCGCTCGATCGCGGAGATTGAGAGACTTTATTGCAGGAATGATGTTCGAAAATTTTACCAAAGGGTAAAAAGAACATGCCAGGGCTTAAAAGCCAGAACAGAAGCCTGCAGGGACGAAAATGGCAATATAGTAGTAGAATCGCAGTCGGTGCTGAGTATATGGAAGGAACACTTCTGCAGACTGTTAAACGGCGATGATGATCAATATTCCGCTGTCAGGCAGAATGAGCCATTCAGCAGTGACGATGACAGTCAAGATTCCCGTCAACCCGATCAGAATGAAGTGAGGATAGCTATGGTATATCTAAACTCAAATCCAACAAAGCTGCTGGAGCCGACGGCCTTGCCGCTGAACTTTTCAAGGCAGGAGGAGATGAGTTGGTAAGGAGCATGCACCAGCTCATCTGTAAAATCTGGTCGGACGAAAGTATGCCCGATGAATGGAACCTCAGCATCATTTGCCCGATCCTGAAGAAAGGAGACCCTCTGAACTGCGCCAACTACAGAGGTATAAGTCTCCTCAACATCGCATATAAGATCCTATCTTCCGTATTATGTGAACGCCCAAAACCGATCGTCAACAACCTGATAGGTCCTTATCAGTGCGGTTTTAGGTCGGGAAAGTCCACCATTGACCAAATATTCACACTACGGCAGATCTTGGAAAAAACCCATGAATATAAAATCGATACGCACCACCTTTTCATCGATTTCAAAGTTGGCTATGATAGCGTGTATAGAGACGAGTTATACAGAGCCATTCTAGTCTTGGCATCCCTGCCAAGCTCGTCCGTTTGTGCAGAATGACGATGGAGAACTCTCGCTGCTCCATCAAAGTCGGTAAGAACATCACCGAACCATTCGATGTCAGGAAAGGTCTTAGACAAGGTGACGCGCTATCATGAGATCTCTTTAACATAGTACTTGAGAGAATTGTACGAAACTCACAAGCCAACATCCGAGGTACAATCTTTTACAAGTCTGTACAACCACTCGCTTATGCCGATGACATTGGCATAATCGGAAAAACTCAGCGGGTCGTCAATGGGGTATTTACGAGTATTGAGATCGAGGCAGCAAAGAAGGGTCTAGTGGTCAATGAACAAACAAAATATATGCTGGCTACAAAAAAAGACACCCAACATCGGCGTCTTGGACAGAACGCCACAATAGACAGATATAATTTTGAGGTAATGAAGGATTTTGTCTACCTAGGCTATATGATCAGCTCCGCAAATGACATGAGTAGGGAGATCACACGGAGAATTACTCTTGCCAATCGTTGTTTCTATGGGCTAAAACGGCAATTGAGTAGCAAAGTCCTATCTCGAACTACTAAGGTAACTCTTTATAAGACATTAATCATCCCAGTAAATAAAGAAGGACCGCCTAGGTTAACTAGTAACAAAACTTACTGGGACGCTTTCAGAAGAGACTGCAAGGAAAATGTTGTTTTAAATGTACCGCTAAAGACACCGTTCGAAATAGAAGAAGAAATCGACAAACTCGTCGAAGCCATTGAGAGCTCCGCGTGGAAAAACACTCCTTTGCGGAAGACAGAAGCACGGAACAATAAAGTCAAATACCAGCCTGAAATCGAAGAGCTCATACGAGAAAAGAGGAGAGCGCGCAAGAGATGGCAACAAACATGCGCGCCACCCGATAAAACTTATCTGAACCACCTTTGTAACAAGCTAAAAAATGTGATGCCGGACCTAAAAAATCACGAGACTTCTACTTACCTCGACGGTCTGACCGCTGATAAGTATTCAAACTACTCTCTATGGAAAGCCTTGAAGTCCATAAAGAAACCTGTAATGCACTCGCCGCCAATTAGGAAAGCTAACGGCGAATGGGCTAAGGAAGACAAAGAGAAAGCAGAATTATTTGCCGATCACTTAGAGGAAACGTTCAAGCCGTTCGATGGACAACCGTTGATCGAAGATCCGAATGATAATACGGCACCCGACAACTTTAAAGTAAAAACCGTATCCCTGTCCGAACTTCGAATGATAATAAAAATATTGAAAAATAACAAGGCTCCGGGATATGATTTAATCACTGGCGAAATTTTGAAAGAGCTACCGAAAAAAGTGCTGGTTAAGTTGCTCTACATTATAAATGCTTCTTTAAGACTGTTATATGTTCCAAGGCAATGGAAAGTCGCCGAAGTTATTATGGTTCCGAAACCGGGGAAATGTGCAAATGACAAGAAATCATATAGACCCATTTCACTTCGAGAAGCTTCTGCTGAAACGATTGCAACCAGTAATTGAAGAAAGACACTTGATCCCGGATCATCAATTCGGCTTTCGGATCAAACATTCCACAATCGTTCAGGTGTATCGAATAACGAACGAAATTGAAAAAGCTCTAGAAGGGAAAAAAATATGCTCTAGCGCTTTTCTCGACGTATCGCAAGCCTTCGACAAGGTATGGCACGAAGGACTAAGGTATAAGCTAAGGGTAATCTTACCAGAAAAGTTGTACAGAATATTAGAATCTTATCTTGAAAACAGACTTTTCCGTGTTAGACAGGGGAGCGAATATTCGGATTTCAAAGATATCTACGCCGGTGTTCCACAAGGAAGTGTTCTCGGTCCAATCCTGTTCCTGCTCTACACAAGAGATATACCACAATATGAAGGGACCGTTGTAGCAACGTTCGCAGACGACACGGCTATCCTCGTAACGGATGAGTCAGTCGAATCATCAACGAGAAAACTCCAACGAGCTTTGAACAAAGTATGCGAATGGACAAAAACCTGGCGAATAGTCCTCAATGAGACAAAATCAACGCATGTCAATTTTACGTTAAGAAAGATAAACAACTTACCTATATCCATTAACTCAGTGCAAATACCGTACGCAAACGAGGCAAAATATCTAGGAATGGCCCTAGACGCAAAACTTAAGTGGAAACTACACGTTAAAAAGAAGCGCGAAAAGCTTGAAATCAGATTTAGAGAAATGTATTGGCTACTCGGAAGATAGTCGAAGTTAAGCGTATACAACAAACTGCTTCTGTATAAGCAATTCCTAAAACCGTCTTGGACATATGGTATACAACTTTGGGGGTATACCAAACCAAGCAATATGGCTCTACTGCAAGTATTTCAAAACAAAATACTAAGAGCAATCGTGAATGCTCCTTGGTATATAAGAAATAGTGATATTCACAGAGATCTAGGAATTGCTACCGTGAGGGACGAAGTAACAAACTTTGCTCGCAAACTTCGTACCCGTCTTCATTTTCATTGCAATAATGAAATAATCCATACTATGGACGTGACAAACCTTGAGCGCCAACTACAAAGAACAAGACCTTTCGACCTAGCGCCGTAAGGAAAAACCGCATGTAATGACGGTATTAGTAGGTGCTTCACTGGAAGGCTACCTACCTAACGCGATTAATACTACAGAAGCGTAAACTACTCGTTAAGGCAACTTGTCGTAGTCATCACAAAAATGAAAAAATGAGAGGAACGAATTTCCTACTACTATGAGTACGCGCAGGCGGTTCTCATAGTGCCTCTCTGAGGGGGTGAGGTTTAGCCCGTAGGCATATACTCACTAGCACTGATGGCGTTGTCAGATATATGAATCGGGCATAACCAATGGTACGGACCATTGGTATCTTTTGAAGATTCCTGCACCTCCAGGCGCAACCAAAAAAAAAAAATAAAAAATCATCCCAGTCCTGCTGTATGGAGCAGAGGCATGGGCTTTGACAAAACCGGATGAGGATGTCCTTGGTTATTTCGAGAGAAAAGTTCTTCGAGCGATCTTTGGTCCCGTCTGCATAGACGGTGAGTGGAGGAGAAGGTACAATGCCGAGCTATACGGCCTGTACAAGGACATCGACTTAGCCAGAAGAGTTCACATACAGCGACTAAGATGGCTGGGTCATTTAGAGCGGATGGAGCCCAACGTTCCCGCTAAGAAAGTTTTCGAATCCACCCCGGATGGACGGTGCAGTAGAGGACGACCTCGCGGTATGTGGCTCGTAACCGTGCTGGCTGGAGGGGTTTGTTGGTCCACCCCGGACTGTAGCGCCATCTAAGAAAGTAAGTAAGTAAGTAAGTTAAACTTCCGTATATTGCTCCTGTAATATAAGCTCTCAATGTTCTTGATCACGCGCTTGTCATGCTCTTTCATCTTCCTTTGGAGAAGCCGATGTTCTTCCCGTCTCTTTTGACTCTTGTTATACGCACTCGTAGGCATTCTTTGAAGCTCCGGACATCCGGAATACTGGAGGCATGTCTTGCGTCGTTCGCAACATGATCAATTTGGTTGATCGTTACATGATCATTGGACCGTCATGTCTGCTTGTGAATATTAAGATAAGGAAAGCATGTGTTTGATATGGTTACATTTCGCTCCACACCGAAATCAATTAGCCTTAGTCCGTTATCAGACGTGGTGTCTTGTAAGCTATGCCTACCAACTGCCCTACCAAAGACGTCCTACTTTCCTATTTTGGCGTTAAAATCGGCTAATACGATTTTAGCGTCGTATTCAGGACATTGCTCGTATGTTTTGTCGAGGAGCTGGTAGAAACAGTCTTTGGTGGCCGGGTGCTTATCTTCTGTGGTTCATGAACACGTACTAGGCTTATGTTAGCGAATTTAGCCTTGAATTGAGCCTTAAGACTTCTTGCCTAAGTCTGCCGCGTATAACAAATCCGCATCCGAATAAACCTTACCTGTTGCCTCTGTAGCAATCACCGTAGTAGATGTCACAGTTTTTCATCCGCTTTTGCCCGGCCCATCCCATCGCACTTCCTGGGTGGTGGTAATATCTGCTTTATAGCAGTCTAGGGCCTCTGCTAATTATTCGGCTGCACTTGGTATTTTAAGGGTCCGAATATTGCACATACAGATTCGAAGCTCGTTGTTCTTATTTCGTTTCCAGGGGTCGTTGAGTCGTCCTGATCCGAGTCTTTTGGTTGTTTCGGAGCTATTATTTTTTTTACGTGGTAGGGAAGTTAACCCGACGACACAAACCCCAACTTGGAGGGCCATTTCCTTTAGTTATACCCCTAGGACGAGGGGTCAGGTACACCGGTGCCAGTAGTCCATTACGAAAGTGTGAGTGCTGCCATTGTCCGATTAAAGACTCGTCCGCCACCATCTCTATTCCAAGGTCCTGACCAACGTTAGAAACTCCTTACCAACCTGTGATCCGAATACGTAGCACCAGCTCGCGCGAGATCTTCACTAAGTTCAACCTAACTGGAACTGTAGACGCTACCGTTGACTCATCTAGGGAATTCGTCCGCTGCCGGCTGTAGCAAGAAGAAGTGCTCTAGTGAGAAAGCACTCTTCCCCCCTCTCATCTCCTGCCGCCAAACGATGGAGCACAACTCGATCCCCTGCTTCGTATAAAAGAAGAAATGGCGGTGGTGTAAAGTGGTTTTATGTTTTGAAAAGATAACTTAACTTCGTGAAAGCGGATTTTGCCTATCGTGCCATGTTACTCCAGAATTTACTGTGACACCGAATAAATGCATGGTCTCCTTGCCTTCTATTATTTGGTTATCGATTTGAAGCCAGTGCTGCCTGAATTCTACGGCAGTAATATCCGTCCTGGTAGAGTGGGCATCACCACCAATTTCTTTAGTCAGTTTCCACCAGTCCTTTGATAAAGTTGCTGTTGAGAGAAGATATGTGATATTACAATTTTATTCACGCTGCTTCGAAATGCACAAAGTCTTGTATTTATTTATGGCTGCGGTGTAGGTCTTTCGTTAGCATTGTGTCTTTTCAAGAGATTAAAAGCAGATCTTTTAAGAGGGCTGTTACATAGATATATACATTTTTCAGTGCTGCGCATTGTACTCCAACGGACTCCGTGTGCTCAGATTTTTGAAATATGACAGAGTCAAGTCTACGTACATAGGTACGACAACGCGAGTCATACTATTTAAGTCTAAACAATAGGCGAATTGAGGCATGCCTAGTCGTTTCTCTAACGCAAAATCAATGGCAGATGGTCCGAGAATATTTCGCATCTAGCAGAAAAGTCTCCTGTCATACTGAAGAAGGACAGCAGTGATCAATCAATGATGAGCCTAGAACATCCGCATAAGTACACGTAGCCACTGAAGCCTCTGCTATTAACAACAAACCCTCCAATATTATGCAAAGCGAGTAGCCACGTTAACCTAATATAGCCTAAGATCGTCCAAACTTACTTACTTACTTAGATGGCGCTACAGTCCGGGGTGGACCTGGGCCTCAACCAACAAACCTCTCCAGCCAGCACGGTTACGAGCCAGCTGCCTCCAGTTGCGCACGCCAAGTTGGTTGAGGTCCCCCTCCACTTGTTTGCGCCACCTACTGCGAGGTCGTCCTCTACTGCGCCGTCCGTCCGGGTTGGATTCGAAGACTTTCTTAGCGGGAAGGTTGGGCTCCATCCTCTCTAAATGACCCAGCCATCTTAGTCGCTGTATGTGAACTCTTCTGGCTAAGTCGATGTCCTTGTACAGGCCGTATAGTTCGGCATTGTACCTTCTCCTCCACTCACCGTCTATGCAGACGGGACCAAAGATCGCTCGAAGAACTTTTCTCTCGAAATAACCAAGGGCATCCTCATCCGGTTTTTTCAAAGCCCATGCCTCTGCGCCATACAGCAGGACTGGGATGATTAATGTCTTATAAAGAGTTACCTTAGTAGTTCGAGATAGGGCTTTGCTACTCAATTGCCGTTTTAGCCCGTAGAAACAACGATTGGCAAGAGTAATTCTCCGTGTGATCTCTCCACTCATGTCATTTGCGGAGCTGACCATAGAGCCTAGGTAGACAAAAGATGGTCTTGGTAATACTTAATTACAATAGTAAGATCGTCCAAAAGTTGTTTAAAAAGGTAACAGTTGTTGACAGTGCTAGTGTCCTTAGAACATCTAAGATTGTTAGGTGGCATGCAAGGTAATGGGTAATGGATTTTCCTTTTCCAATTTTGAATTTGAAGTAATTGACTTTATTAAAAAAATTGCAAAGCCTGTTGAAATCTCTTACCCAATTACTACAATTGAGATAAGTTAATACTAGGACTAGAAAAGATCCTGCACAACGTCCTGCTAGTATTATTGTTTCGTTGTAATTATGGACCTGTGGTGCTACAGTTGTTCGATGCTTTTAATATGCCCAAAAAGGTAACCACCGCTTGTCCTTCCAAAGAGATGTTGGTTGGTTAGTGGAATCCAAATTAATTTATATCGACTTAAAATTTACCTACTGATATCTTTAGACATATTAAAAGTTTCAAGCTATTTTTTGGTAGATCATAATGTTGAATACAGTTGAATACAAGTACATGTAAAGGGTGATTTTTTTGTTCAGAGTGGTAGAACTTTCGATAGAGATAGCTGTTATTTGACAAGTGTTGACTGACATTTGAGTTTAGTAAGATTTGACAAGTTAACACAGAAAGACTTGCACCGCAACGACGCTTGCAAATTATAGAAACTTATTTTCAAAATCAAGTAAGAAATACCAAATCACCTGACAAGCTAATGCCGATAAATTTATTACTCACCCTCGAAAAATCTTTCGAAAAAGTCATGGCAGAACATATTATTGACAATTTATAATATTTTGTGTGAAGAACAATCGGGATTTCATAGTGGTAGATGTTGTGAAACTGCGTTAGTGTGGATGGTGCATGAATGGAAAGGTGCTAGGGATGATGTAGAATAAATGTCTGTAGTGTTTCTAGATATCCAAAATGCATTTGCAAGGGTTGACCATGTAATTCAGCTTGAAAACTTAACCGATTATGGTATTAAAGATATAGAACTGTGTTGGTTTAACTCATATCTTAGTACGAGACAACAAGTTACGAAAATTGAATCTGTTTTCGCGGAAAAACTCGAAGTGAAACTGGGTGTATCACAAGGTTCCATCCTTGGTGTGACTTTGTTCTTATTACATACACATGACATTGCAAGTGTTTTACGGCCAAGTAAGGTAAGGCTGTTTGCAGATGATACGCTTGTATATATATGTATGTAAGTGGTAAAAATATCAGTGAACTGAAATTGCAGTTAGAAGCAGACTCAAATAGGCTCAGCTATTGGCTAAATAGTAAACAACTGAAATTAAATGTAAACAAAAGTATATATTTACTAAATAGTGAAACTGATATAGAAATCAAAATCAATAATGAACAAATTGAAGGTGTAAGGTGTGTTAAGTATCTCGGTGCAATTATAGATAACAAATAAGATTTTAAAGCCCGTGCTGACTATGTCTGTTCAATTACCAATCAATTAGTAAAAAAGTGAACATCCTGTTCAGAGTTAGGAAAAAAATAAACAGAGAATTTGCAATAGCTATATATATTACAATTATATTACCACGTTTTGGTTATTGTGCGTCAATTCTTTTCATTTACAATCAAACTCTTAAAACACAGTTACAGGCATTTCAATAGAGCGATGCGAGCCATACTCAGAGTGGACATTTACACGCCCATTAGGACAATGCTAAGAACGCTTTATTTTTTTTAATATCAACCAAAGACTTACAATTAGAGTTCCTTTATTTATTTTAAAACTAAAACATAACGTATTTCCAGACTATTTAAGAAGAAAATTATCATACCATATGTATCTGATCGACACCATTATAATCTACAAACGAGCAGAAATTTCAACCTGGCGACGTACAACCTATCCAGCTCGCAAAGCTAAATATTTTACAGAGACCTACAGACTTTCAACCGCAACACACGTTAAAAAGAAGCGCGAAAGGCTCGAAATCAGATTTAGAGAAATGTATTGGCTACTCGGAAGATACTCGAAGTTAAGCGTATACAACAAACTGCTTCTGTATAAGCAAGTGCTAAAACCGTCTTGGACATATGGTATACAACTTTCGGGTTGTACCAAACCAAGCAATATGGCTCTACTGCAAGCATTTCAAAACAAAATACTAAGAGCAATCGTGAATGCTCCTTGGTATATAAGAAATAGTGATATTCACAGAGATCTAGGAATTGCTACCGTGAGGGACGAAGTAACAAACTTTGCTCGCAAACTTCGTACCCGTCTTCATTTTCATTGCAATGATGAAATAATCCGTACTATGGACGTGACAAACCTTGAGCGCCGATAACAAAGAACAAGACCTTTCGACCTAGCGCCGTAAGGAAAAACCGCATGTAATGACGGTATTAGTAGGTGCCTTCACTGGAAAGCTACCTACCTAACGCGATTGACACTACAGAAGCGTAAACTATTCGTTAAGGCAACTTAGTCGTAATCATCACAAAAATGAAAAATGAGAGGGACGAATTTCCTACTACTATGAGTACGCCGGTTCTCATAGTGCCTCTCTGAGGGGGTGAGGTTTAGCCCGTAGGCATATACTAACTAGCACTGATGGCATTGTCAGATGTATGAATTGGGCATAACCAATGGTACGGACTATTGGTATCTTTTGAAGATTCCTGCACCTCCAGGCGCAACAAAAAAAAAACCGCCTGCCACATGAGATAAAACAACTAAAGATGTTTTGCTGTATGTTAAGCTAAACTATTAGAAATATTATTTTGTATTTGTGGAGATTATATGTTCTTATATAACTTAATAAAATAATAAGAATAACAATGTTCTGTTCGGCAAAGCTATAGATTACGTCGTTAATTTTTTTGGTATATGTACAATACATAGTCGCCCTTCTGTGCAACTTATTCGTTGAGTTATTGATAAATTTCGAATAACATTTACCCTACTCGATGCAACAGCAAGAACAAGATAAATAACTTTACATACAGATACAAATATCGGAGCTCTAAGCGAAAGTGTTGATGAAGATCCGAATTGGTCTGTTTGCCATCTTTCTCAACAAGTTGGTCATCGTTAATCCACTGCATGGACATTTTTTCGTCCGTATAATCGTAGATAGATAGATAGATAGATAGATAATTAATTTTTGTGAGGTGCAAGCGCACTGCGACCTTTAGCAGATCTATTGTGCCCCCAAACTAAGGCTCTAGTCGATGATATGCTCCGTTTAGAGCATTCCTCCAATCCAGCTGCTTCTATGAATCGGAGTATCTTGAGTGGATCCAGCGAAGGTAGATCCAATTCTGTTAGGATGTATGCACCTAAGTGATTCCTTCTTTTGTGGATCAGTGCTTCGCATTCCATAAGGAGGTGCGCTGGTGTTTCTACGAAGTCCCTGCAGAATCGGCAGTGTCCCTCTCTCTCTATTCGCAGTTTCCTGAGGTGCTCCTTGAGTCTGCAGTTACCCGTTAACACGCTCGTCAAGATGCGAAGTCGGTTCTTGCTGACTTTTAGGCAGGTTCTACTTCGTTTTTGGTTTTATTTCCCCAGAAGCTCTTTCGCCTGTCTTAGTTGGGGGATATCATCCCAATGCTTGGCCCATTTGTTCACTTCCTCTTTCCTTAAGTCTTCCTTTATTTTGTGGAGTTCTATCCCACAAAAGGGTTCTGGTCCAAGGAACGGCCAGTTCATCAGCTGCTTCGTTTCCCTCTACTCCTACGTGACCTGGTATCCAGTAGAGAGTTACTTTATTTGTCTCTCCCAGTTTATTGATGCTGGTGAAGTATTCCCATACCAGTTTGGATCTGATCTCGTGTGAGGTAAGTGCTTTGATAGTGGCTTGGCTGTCTGACAGTATTGCGATGTCCTGCCCGCGATAATTCCGGTCTAGGTTCAATTGCGGGCATCTTTTGATCGTGTGAACTTCTGCTTGAAATATACTGGGGAATATCTGGTCCTGGGCCCGTACGCCCCCGTCCCAGTGCCTGTCGATATTTTCGATCCGTTCGTGTATCATTTAATTATATAATATGTTGTTTGAGTTGGTACTTATCGGACTCACTGCTCCAATTCTTTTTGTTGCTCAGATTTGATTCGAACTGTCTTTCAAAGCAGTATTTCTTGACCATATCGTCTCTGGGCCAGTCCAGAAGCGGCACCGATTTGGCTAGGGCTACTCGGTCTTTATTTGCGATGCATGTTCCTTTTCCGATGCCCTCTTTGCTTATTCTCAATATGGTCTCCTTGGCGATTCGCTTTAGCACTATGTGTAGCGGAGGTATACCTACGATCACCTCTAGTGCTGCTGTGGGACAGGTTCGGATGGTGTTCTCTCCAAAGTAGTTAACTGTCTAGTGTTATACCTACTACCTACGTATTTGACCTGTTTCTGTGGGTCGATCCTGATACCTTCCAATAGGATAGGATGCATACGGTTTAGCTGTATTTTCTTGGTAAAGGGTGTCACAGTGGTTTTGGTAGGGTTCAATCTAAGTCCTACCATTTTACACCAATTCTGTGTGATTCGTAGACCCCTTTGAATGATTTCGCATAGCGTTTCCTCAAATTTTCCTCTTGCAACAATGACTATATCGTCGGCGTACCCCTGAAAATTAATGCCGGCGTCTGTCAATTTGTGCAGTAGTTCATCTACTACTAGGCTTCACATCAATGGTGATAATACCCCTCCTGTGGGCATCCTATATTGGTGCTTAAATTGATGGTATTTTGTCCCACCTGTCTCAGCCGTCCTAGTTCTCAGCATCTCATACATCCAATTACTTGTGGTGTGATTAACTTTTTTTATTTCCAGACCCCTCCTAATTGCTTCATAGGAGGAGTTGTCGAAGGCTCCTTCGATGTCTAGAAAAGCACATACTGCCGTTTCCTTGGTCCCCAGTGCTTCCTGGACCCAACTTGTCAGCTGGTAGAGCGCGGTTTCGGTGGATCTTCCTGCTCTGTAGGTGTGTTGATTGTGGTGGAAAGGTATTCTTTCCAGCACAGTCATCCTTAGGTGATTATCTATGACCTTTTCTAGCGTTTTTAGCATGAATGAGGTCGGGCGGATAGGTCTATAGGATTTAGTTGAAGTGGTGTCTCTTTTACACACTTTCGATATTAATATGATCTTTGCTCTTCTCCAGATTCTTGGTATGTGCCCCAGTGCTAAGCTGTTTCTCAGTAGTATTAGGAGATGTGGTATAATGATTTCCTGCCCTTTTTGAAGGTAAAAAAGCTACGTTATCAAATAAAATTGCTATATATGGAGTGAGAATAATCCTCATGAGGCTCACGAGGTTCCATTACATTCTAAAAAAGTACTGTTTGGAGTGGTTTACATGTTGGAGGCATAATCGTTTCTTACTTCTTTAAAAGTGACCCCGAAGCGAATCTTACTGTCAACAGTGAGCGTTACAGATCCATAACAAATGATCATATATCTCGAAATTTGCTTGAGATCGACTCACAACATTTGCAATTTACCGACATCCGCTTTTTCGACCTTACCTCCTTCCACAACATACGAGTATGTACGCATATTTCTCTCCCAATAAACAATTCCAATTGACCCATGTAATCGTGGCTCTTGACATCATCCCGCATCCTCTATACATTACAGTGATACGTCATTATTCGCTCCGCACCCAACCGCCTGGAGAGTTTCCAAATGCACGCTAAGGAAGAATGACTGAATGAGCATTTCGTCGCCCCATGACACGTAGCTACTTAATTTCCATTTATTTTTATGTTTTCCGTTTGTACTGCATCCGCGAGATTAAATGAATACATAAACATTTTGACAGAGGGCGATTCTTCCTCCACCAACAGCAGTGCAGCGCACCATCACCAGAACATGATCATAGTCACAGCATCCAAATGCTTGCAGATACTATGCATGGATAGATGGATGTGGACGGATGGATGGATGCTTATGCCTCATTCAGCGGCGGCTTCTTGTGAAGCGTTCAAGAAAATTGGCCGGGGACCATGAACGAATGATACGCGCGATGCATGTTTACTTTGAGAGGAAGCTAATTCATGCCGACACTCAGTCACTTGGTTGACGGACATGATTTATGAAGTTCGCCATCAACTGCTGTTTTAGCTTCGACTCCTTCTGATGAGCAGGCTGATAACAACCACGAACTCATTTCACTTAACGCGGTACGAAGACGACCACTTTATGTGGTAATGCCAGTGACAGCAGGAAGTTAACTCTGTGCCTTCTAAGCATGCGAATCAAGCAGACAGATGTTTGCCGCAATTAGAATGTCAGAAGTGTGATTTACACCCGTACTAGGAATTAATCAAATGGATATGTGAGAGTGCAGTTACTAATTTGTTGAATGCTAATTAAGGGTAATGGATTCCACTGTCAAGCGTGTTATCTCCCCGCTAAGTGATAGATCGATAAATTGGAACAACGTGACAGAACAAATAGTGGGCGTACAGAAAAATAAAAACCAAACTCGTGATTTTAAACAAATGAAAGGAATTAAATTGAAACTAATGCGTGGGTGATGCGCCGGAACGACTACAAATGGATTCTATGTTTTAGTTCCTTTGCAATGCATTTTTGATTTGACAATAATGAAGTGTAAAGAGCGTTGCCGCGCGTCAACTTGACATCTTCATAAATGAATTTAGGAAGGAATTCCCCTCATTTTAGACATTCGTTCCTTATAATTGCTGTCAATTCGACAAAACTTTTGCTAGGGGTGAACTTTTGCTTATAATAGAACAGTACAGTAGTACTTAATGTTGTGTTTGTATTAATTGATACAGAGCTCACGGTCAGTAGTTGGAATTTAGGTAGGCTCGCTGATAACCCATTTCTCATTCATAGGTACGTAGAAAGGAGTTTGGTTCAACAGGTGCCGCCATAAATTAATACTCCAGTATATTGAATTGATTGCTTTTGCTGGTCATAAGGTGGCGTCCCCCAAAGCTCCGTGCTGAAAGCCTTGCGTGGAACATACTGTACAATGATGTTTTTAAGCTAAGTATCCCACGGTCCACCAAAATAGTTGGCTTCGCTGATGACATTACTATCGTGATATTAGCCAAACATCTAGAGGAGATAGAGTACGACAGCAATGAGTGTATTGGGACTGTACTCGATTGCTCCTAACAAGAGTGGCCATATCAATAATCCTCTATGGATCCCAAATATGGGCGGAGACCATGAAAATGAAAAGCTATAGACGGAAGACCGGGGCTGTTTACAGGACCAATGCGTTGAAAGCAATCAGTGTCTTTTGAACAACGTCATGCGATGCGGCTTGTTTTGTAGCTGCTTAAGTTCCCGGGAGAAATATAAATGAAAGAGAACAGAAGGAAGAAGCTCAGGCGATCGAATAACAACTAAGATGATAATGCAGTCAAAAAGGCAGATGAAAATATGAAATCATACCCAACATCGAGTCGTGGAAAGCTACATTTTTACTTAACCCAGGTGATGACATGCGATTAATCCTTCAGAGCGTATTTACAGAAGTTAGGGTACACTGCCTGAGCTGCACAGAAACCGATAAAGACATGGAGCATGTCATATTCCCCTGCTACAGAACCGAAAGACATCAACTGGAGGAGAAATTAGATGAGGTCATATCCCGGCAGAATGTAAACAGACTGCTGGTAAAAGCTCAGGAAAAAATACAAATACAAATATTTGGTGCAACAGCTCTTTAAATTGCCAGGGCCTAGCTTCTCGCAACCACTCATGTTGTGTGCGTTATATTTTTCACACGAATGGAAGAGACCTACAGTTTAATGCCGAATCCGAACGGCGATTTGAGAAGCTTTTTCGTGACAGCAATACTCTCGGATGTTTGTCAGACGCTCGCGAGAGGTGGGACCATGAAAAAACTTTTTGGTGTTTTCTAGGATTCGAACTTGGAACCTCATGCGTAGTGATCCGACACACTAACTACTTACGCCACGGCGCCCACCAAAGCTCAGGAAAGGAGGAACGCAATCAGCGAAACTGTTGTCAAAATAATGAAGTAGCAGCGTCATAGGAAAGACAGAGCAACAAAAGTAATTATATTCAAATTTGTTCAGGTTGGTATGAAAATCAATTTATATGCAGGAAATCATGGTTAAGAAACCTGTCCCTCTGTAGTGACTATTTTCTCCATTGCTTTTAGGAGAAAGGAGCTCAGGTTAATAAGACGGTGGAATTCCGGCAGTTCCGCCTCTTCTCAGCTATTTGGTTTGTATCCTTCTGCTGGACTAAGTTTAAAAATCTATGTGTTACTTCTAGAGTTAATAACTCAGGCAGCGAAAAATTTGGTGATTTGGAGCATGTTAAAAAAAAGTTGCAACGAGCACGAAAATATATTCGACAAATGTATTGGCTATGTGGAAGACATTCTAAATTAAACATATACATACTTGTACAGTATAACAAACTGCTTATATTCAGAAAAGTTCTCAAACTCATTTGGACGTTCGTATACACAACTTAAGTATTAAGGGTAATTTCTTTTTCTTCCTTTTTCAGCGAGGTTATGATCCGAAAAACAAAGGATCATAACCCTCCCACTTTAACGAATTTCTACTGATCCGCCTGTGGGGTTCGCCTATTTGACCTCAGAAAATATCGTCAGGCCTGCCGATTTTGGATCACTCGGTTACTGAGGCCAATGAAATGCCGATGTCGTCGCATTTGTGTGATCCAGGCGTTTATAGGCCTGCTTCTTCTGCCTCGCGATGTCTTTGCAACGTTCATTGATATAGCCTTTTTAACAGGGTTGAAATGATCTCTTCTTTGAACGTGGAAATACCAGCTGAGCCGGTGGCGCTCTATCTTTTGCACGATGGTTTCCTTGACGTGAAGGCTTCCACGGGTCTTCGAACTTCTTATTCGATCAAGCTTTGTCACTCCTGCTGTCATGCGAAGGATCTTCATCTCAGCTGCCGTTAATTTACTTTCATACTTTTTGTACACCGTCCAACATTGTGAACCGTATGTGAGTGCTGGACGCACAACTGCGGTGTAGAGCCTTCCTTTCAACTCCTTTTTTCACAAAAAGATACGGAATTTTCTCGCCACTTCATCCATCCCACGCTTACGCGACGATTGATGTCGTCATCACAGGTTGCTTTGCTATTGAACATAAATCCCAGATTTTTGAACTTTTCGCATTTCGGACGCACTGTTCCATTCAAATAAATGCCTGGAATAGGCCTGAGTGGATCAGAGAACGGGCAGCACAAGTATTCTGCCTTTTTTAAACTAATGCTATACCCATTCCCCTCCAAAACGTCCACCCACACATCAAGTGCTCGTTGCAGGGATGTAGGATCCTCACTTGTGATGGCTCCATCGTCAGCAAAGAATAACTGACACTCAGTATTCATCTTCATGGTCATTGTAACAATGGTATACTTGAAATTATTGATCGGACAAATTTTGCGCGCCGACTACAAAGAACGAAGCTGTTTGACTTAGTGTTCGTAAGGAATATCCGCATGTAATTGCGGTGTCAGTATGTGCTTTCTCTGGGAAGCTACTTGCCCAATACGAATATTGTTTGACAGTTAAACTACTTGATACGGTGACTTAGTTGAAATATGTATGGGCACCAGGCTCATCGTGTTTATGAAGATTTTCCCACCTACTAACAAAGCAAATAGTGATTTGGATACGCTAAAAGTCGATAAAGCTCATTTTACACGATTGGCCTTGAAGGTTCGGACAGATAGGCTATAGTCTCGTATAGAAGGATCCCTAATAGTTTCGAGAAGACAGCACTATCAGAAATGAAACCTTAGAAATGAGTGTCATACAGTAATTATGTTTCTTTAAGGTATCGAGGGAATTGGGGTAGCCTTATACTATGGCCTTTGAAACGAGCGGTTGCTGGAAAGCTTTCAATACTTATTATACATTGGGTACTCAAAAACTCATGTTTTGTGGTGTTCTGCCTCCTCCTCTGCTTTAGAATATAGGAGAAATAGATATACTTTCCGGTTTGCGTATCTAGGATTCTTACGGTTTATGTTGTCCTTGAGGAAAGTTTTCAGGTCGAATCGTATGTGGTTATGTTATGATCTGACATGAAGACCTTGCTAGACTCAAATCGATTTGTGATAAGATCATAAATGACTAAACTATCCAAACTGAGATCACGTACCTCTTCTGAATAACATTTATAAGTGTAGGAACATTTCCCTATTTCCGCATCTCCCGGAAAATAAGCAGAGGCAAAAACGACATCCGTTCTTCCCTTTATTAAGGGATCTTCTACTACTACGGCTATCAGGTTTCGAGGTTAGAATGAAAATTCTAACTTGGCCTGACATGTCGAAAAGTTATAACCAAACAAACAAACATGCAAACTTTTCCTCCTTATGATATAAATATAAAACGATTTTATATATATATAACCTGTATTACTCCGCATACAATGACTGACCTAATAATAAAAGTAAACAAATAAATTTGATTGAAAGAGTTACAAACTCATGTAGCTATGGAAAACTTTAATTTGCTCAAAACCTACACCTGCAACCGCTGAATAATGAAGACGTTCCATCAATAGCTCTACGAAGCAAGCTCTGACGTAATGAGAAACATATCGCAAACTCAATTTCACCTAATGTCTCGAGTGCATTCAATTTTTCCATATCCCATATCAGTGATCTCACATGTCTACTCCTTCGAACCACTCTCCTTTCTACAAAACCCACTACTTTGCCACCTCTAACCCATGTTTATGCAGGATACATCTCGCCAATCTTACATCGTATCATTATTCAGAAAATCCCGGGGTGGGCGTCCTAACATCATTTGTTTGATCCTCTCTCTGTGTACCTCCTTTTTCAATCGCGCTTTCAGTGCTAAACACATTGCAACTGCCGCATTATCGTCATCTATGGAGCTGCTGGGGCTGAAGCTGCTGTTTAAACCCGTCCCGAGGTGAAATGACTCTAATCTCTCAGATGAAATTGCTTTTGGTCTGCTTAGTGTGACACCTCCCTGAAATGTAATTTATGATTTTAATTGCAGCGTACGTCGGTTCGTACATCTACTTAAGTGGCAACGGTGTGGAAAACCCATTGTTCCGGTTTTGAGCAACGGACTGGCTGCCGCACCGTCGTCGTCGATTTAGCCTCTCCAGTGTTTCTGGAAATTATTAATCTTTTTTTTCTTTATTCCTCGACTATTTTCCCTGTCAGGTTACTGAAACAAATTACTTCATTGTTATCACCATCGGTCTGATTTATGGACAGACACAATCCCTATGCGGCTTGGTGGACGGCTTTGATGATGCAGTGTATCTCGGCTCGGGCCTCTGAGTGCTGGGAAATTAGCAGTGATTAATAATTTTAAATTGTCTGTCTATTAAAACATTTCCGGTTATTAATTATGGTAATAAATCATTAGGGGGAGCACTTGGCCGGGTCGGTATTTAGCTTGCTGATGCATGTGCATGAATAATGTGACAATAGCAAGGATTTGAGGGGTGTTTCATGTGAATGCGTTAGTTCGCGGCCTAGTTTGTGACTGCTAGTGACATGACTTAGAGTGGAAATTTCTTAAAAAAATAACATACAGAAAAGTTACAATACGCCTAGAACCGATCGTATGATACCCTACATATCTTTTCCTAATACCGCATTTTCATCCACAGGAATGTGGCGTGTCTTAGGAACCTTCATTGATTTTTCTAATAGTTCATTTATCATTTAATAAAATATAATTAGCCTCCCCGTAAACGATATGTCGAATACTGGAAAAACTTGTACCCCAACTATGATTGAGATACCTTCACTTCGGTCATCTGACAAATGCGTGTAAAAACCTGGTGGATAGATGATGATGACTGTGTCAAGTGGGGACAGAAAGGTAACGAATTCAAGAATTTCAGCAACACTCCTAGGTGCGTCTTTTGTGAAGAAAAGAGAAGTAGCAACACCAAACTACGGTTCGAGCAGACAAATTTTCGCAGCAGATGGATTATAAAGAACTGCCATTTGGGATAGTGTAGTTGGCATATTTAAAGAAGTAAAGGCGACACCCGAAATAGGCATTGTGCGAGGAAAGGTCAAAGGAATGCATACCTACAGTTGTTATGCATCTCCAAACATCACCCTTGATGTCAAAAACGCGTTCATCTCTACACACTGGGGACTTACACTGCATTGTCTTAGGTCAATGATGGTGGCATTGTTCTTAATTAAAATAGTGCATAGCTGTTTTGGGAAAAGACTTCTACTCTTCGATGATAGAGTAAGGTAGTAACATATATCTAGTATAAGGAACTATCTTATGGAACATTATATATGATGGTATTCTGAGCCTTAGAATACAAAATCAGAAAAAAAACGTAGGAGTTGCCGATGATATTGCAATTGTGGTGATGGCGAAACACCTGGAAACAACCGAGGATATTTGGAATGATTGTACCCAAAGACTGAGGCGGTAGTTGGCATTAGATCGCTGAACAAAAAAGCAGAAGCAGGAATAATGAGCAACCATAAGAAGAGGGAATCACCATCAAGGTAGGACAGAACAATAAAGTATCCAAATGGTTAATTTGCTACTAAGATGTGATGTTCAACGCTAGGGTCGCTTACGAAGAACACATCGATAGATCGTGCGACACAGCTACTCAGCCTTATCCAGAAAACTGGCGAGTATTCGACAACCAAGACAACAGAGGAGGTTACTTCTACCAAAGGTAGTACAGCCCATCATAATGCATGCGATATCTAGACTAGCGAACTACAGAGGAACCCCGAGCTTCAGTCAAAGATATCAAGCTGGAAGGAAGACAGCGAAGGGCGAGAGTATGGCAGGAGAGATGAAACCAGACCTCGAAGGGAACATGAACTCATACTCGATATACAAAATGTATGGACCGGCATCACGGAGAAGTCGATTATTTCCCCAGCTAACTCCTAACCGAACGTGGCTGCTATTGAACGTATTTAATCAGGTTAAAACAAGATGAATCTCCCATATGTCCATACTACGTATTTTTCAATGCCTAAAATTCCATATAGAGTGGTGGAGGAAAAAAATTGGAGAAACACTAACTCCCGACAATATCGTAAACGTATAATGGCATCGAGTAAAATTAAAAAAGAACCAAGCCCAAACGACATCTCGTATGGAACGAGGTACGGCAAATACTGAAACCGAAGAAGCAAAGACGAGCATACGCGTAAATTGCTCACCAGCCCCGCGGGGTAATGCGAGTACCTACGCAGGCGTATTCGCGGCATCGTGGTGCATGCCATCCCCCACTACTAGTATATTTACATCGTTCTACATCCATTGCCGGAACAAAGAAGAAAAAAACAAGCAAAATGTGTTCAAGTCCAATTGACCTATGCAGATGCTGTGACGATGCTGACGCGGACAAGGACCAAGCCGATACAAAACCAGAAGGACCGCTCATCGGTTGATATAACTTCAATAGCTACTCCGATAACTGTTGACAAAGCCACCAAGAGCCATTCTAAAATACATACTGGACTCAGAATTGTTAATGGAGCCGGCGTAACCAACAGAGGCCAATTTTATAGTTCACACTTTTTTCTTATCCTAAGGACTTGCATCCCATTACTGGGAAATACGTTGGGTTCAACAGAAATCCGAGTAGGTATGGACTATATCGGATCGGATCAGCATCCCCACAAGCCAAAACTAACCTAGTACCACCCTAAGAACCCACTACACTCGTACGACCGCTCTTTTTACGGCCTTTCGATATAATAGCCTTTTTTTTATGTCTTTGTTTCCATTTTACGGCCAATATTTTTCGTTACAACGCCCTAAAAAAAAAATTAGAACAAACGGAGAAATCACCGGTTACCGAGGGAACCTTAACCTTTCTCAGGAGTGTATTGGCTGAGAATAGCTGTGCCTGAAGTGGCTAAAGAGGGTGACTGACTCAATCAACCCTAAAGTCAATATGTACCGAGAAGGTATAGTGTATTGGGGGTGATTGATTCAACAAACGGAGAAATCACCGGTTACCGAGGGAACCTTAACCTTTCTCAGGAGTGTATTGGCTGAGAATAGCTGTGCCTGAAGTGGCTAAAGAGGGTGACTGACTCAATCAACCCTAAAGTCAATATGTACCGAGAAGGTATAGTGTATTGGGGGTGATTGATTCAATCGAACCCCCTGTACTGTTGTGTAAGTTATATTGGCAGGTCTAAGTGAACCGTGCAGGTGTAGAGATGCATAAGCGTAGTACAGTGACTGATTCAATCGAACTCTAAGTACTGCTACATATGCAAGGGTGTTGACTAGGTAGGGTGACTGTTTCAATCAAACCCTTCATACCTAGGTGGACCGTGCACGTGTACAAGTGCATAAACCTAATAGAGTGATTGATTCAATCGAACTCTAAGTACTGCTGTGCATAAGGTGTTGACTAGGTAGGGTAACTGTTTCAATCAAACCCATACCTAGGCGGACCGTGGAAATAGTGGGGAGTGCATAATAGAAGCGAGGTGACTGAAACAATCAAACCTTGCAGTAATATGCAGTCGAACTATGGTAACTGGTTTAGCTGGGTAGGGTGACTGATTCAATCGAACCCTTAGTACCTAGTTGCACCGTGTAGGTGGGGTGCACGGAAGTAATAGGGTTCATTGACTCAATCAATCTCTGTTACTCTTATGCAATATTGTTATTTACTAGTGTTGGTCTAGTGATATTTGAGAGGGTTAACTATCGAACTTAGGGGGTGTCTGTTACAGTACCTCTTGATCGATAGTAACCAATACGGCGAGGGGTAGGTTGGTGACTACTGCAGGGGGTGGGGTGGGGGGGTATATTCAACTAAACCAGTTGGATTTCAATTTGAATCTATATAAGTTTATAATGATTATGTTAGACAGGTTTCCCCGGCTATACTTTCTAAGAGCCACCCCTAACTGTGAAGAAATACCCGACAGCACAGTCGAAGAAGTTAGTGAGGCGATCAAATACTCCAAAAAACGAAAAGCGGTTGGGCCAGACGAGATGCCCTCTGAGTTCTGGAAAAAGATGGGAGACATCGGGTTCAGATGGCTCAGAATTCTTATTTCCAAATTTGTGAGAGTCGACCCAATGCCGAATCAATGGAGGGAAAGTGACCTTCTCCCTGTATACGAAGGGAAGGGTGATACGCGAAACTGTGATAACTACCGTTTGATCAAGCTGATGTCACACACCATGGAGATCGTTGAGCGGGTATTAGGTGGCCGACTGCGAAAAATAATACGGCTATCTGATGATCAGTGCGGGTTTGTCGCGGGTAAATCAACCACAGATGCAATCCAAAGTATAAGGATCATAATGGAAAACGTGATTCCTTAAGGGATTTGCATATTGTATTGGTTGACTTCGAAAAGCCATTCGACATACAACCACGAAATCTGATATGGTTGGCGCTAAGACATCGAGGGGTTCCAGAAACCTATGTACAGATGATCATGAACATGTACGAGGGAGCAAAGACAAGAGTAAGATGCTCTGCTGGAGTAACCGAAAAGTTTCCAATTGAAGTCGGGGTGCATCAGGGAAGCGTCTTAAATCCTTTGCTCTTTATTACAATCCTTGATTATCTGCTTGAAGGTAAAGTGATGGACCCCAAGGTACATCAGTTATTCTTTGCTGACGATGGAGCCATCATAAGTGAGGATCCTACATCCCTGCAACGAGCACTTGATGTGTGGGTGGACGTTCTGGAGGGAAATGGGTACGCATTAGTTCAAAAAAGACAGAGCACTTGTGCGGTCCGTTCTCTGATCCACTCAGTCCAATCCAAGACATTTATTTTAATGGAACAGTGCTACCCAAGTGCGAAAAGTTCAAATATCTGGGATTTATGAACAATAGCAAAGCAACCTGTGATGACGACATCAATCATCGCGTAAGCGTAGGGTGGATAAAGTGGCGAGAAAATTCCGCTATCTTCTGTGACAGAAAAATGCCATCTAAGTTGAAAGGAAGGCTTAACATTGCAGTTGTGCGTCCAGCGCTCACATACGGTTCACAATGTTGGACGATGTGCAAAAGGTATGAGAGTAAATTAACGGCAGCTGAGATGAAGATGCTTCGCATGACAGCAGGAGTGACAAAGCTTGATCAAATAAGAAGTTCGAAAATCCGTGGAAGCCTTCACGTCAATGAAGGAAACCATCGTACAAAAAATAGAGCGCGACCGCCTCAGCTGGTATAGCCACATTCAAAGAAGAGATCATTTGAACCCTGTTAAAAAGGCAATATCAATGCACGTTCCAAAGACATCGCGATTTAGGAAAGGCAGGCCTATAAACGCCTGGATCAGACAGATGCGACGACATCGGCATTTCATTGGCCTCAGTAACCGAGTGATCCAAAATCGGCAGTCCTGCCGTTATATTCTGAGGTCAAATAGGCCAACCCCACAGGCGGATCAGTAGAAATGCGGTGGAGTGGGAGGGTTGTGATCCCTTGTTTTCGGATCATAGCCTCGCTGATAAAAAGGAAGAAGAAGAAGAAGTTAGACAAGTCACTTTGGTCTTCAAAGGAGTATTCAGCTAATAGTTTCTTCCTCAGTGTAGCTAGCGCTGGGCATGTGCTGAGGAGGTGGAGACTGTTCTCCTCCTCCTCTTCATCTCTGCAGCTTCTACAGAAATCATTTGCTGGGACTCCCATTCTAGTGGTGTGTCTACCTAATAAAGAGTGTCCTGTGATTATTCCTACTGTGAGGCTTATGTTCCTTCTATTTATTGAAAAGAGTTTTTTGGGTTTCTTTGAATTCTAATTGTAATTGAAATTTAACTGTGCTCTGAATTTAGCACAATCGCACTTTCCAGGTCTCCTGTGAAGAAGATTCCGAAAGCTATGATGTAGACATCCTAATTCCAGTGGTGGTAAGAGCAGTTTTAAGCCGTACCGAAGGATGGAAGATTGGAGGATAAACCATTGATTGACAAGCTCCAATAGATATCCTGGCGAGGTTTGTGGAGTTGAAAGCTTGCTTCGATATGGCCGCGCTGTTGGGGTGTACCAAATTTTGCGGCTTTACGCGGAATTCCAACCACATGGACGATGCCGCTTAGGCAGCGCCTAGTGGAATGCAGGGACCTAAGAAGGAGAGAAGCAAAGCGACCACAAAGTCCGATGCCGCTACGCCAGGTTCCAGCTTGTCACATTTTTTTTTTGTCGGCATAGGAAACACTCGACTGGAGCACTCAGACACAACTGGTCCATTGTACTACCAGAGAGCAAACCCTGATTTACCCATTTTGTTGGAATTTCCTTGACTTTCGAAGAAAGCCAAGCAAGCACTTCAGTGATGAGGAGCTTACAGTACCAGCACTCACCACATCTGCACCGAAGATCTGCCACCTGATACGAGCAAAGGCCGGACACTCACAGAGATAATGTTCCGCGGTGTCGTCGCTTTCTCCACAAGCTTCGCAAATTGTAGTGTCACTTAAGCCTAACACGTTAAGGTGCTTGGCAAAAGCGAAGTGGCCTGTCAAGACGCCGATAAGTTGTCTACAGTCTTTTCTGCTGAGAGACAGCAAGAATGCTGCTGATTTCTTACAGACGTCCGGGAGCATGCGTTTAGTCAACCTGCAATCTGGAAAGTCATGCCACACACAATTGTGCTCGTGAGAGACCCAATCGTCAATGGAAGCCCTAACCGAGGACGCTGGAAGACCCAACACGGGTTCGGGACCGGAGAAAGCCTCCTCTGAGCCTTGTCTAGCAATCTCATCAGAGATCTCGTTCCCCAAGATCCCAGTGTGACCTGGGACCCAGATAAGAGACAGAGAATTCAGCCTTGTGACCGAGTTCAAAGAGTTTTTGGTTTCACGAACTATTTTGGAAGTGGTTAAAGGGTTAAGCAAGGCCTTAAGTGCAGCCTGACTGTCACTACAGACACAAATGCTACATCCCTTCCACCTGTTCTTCACAACATAGTTCATGGCCATTAGGATTGCATAAGTTTCCGTTTGGAAAACAGACGCATATTTGCCTAACGAGAAGTGAAGTCTAATGTTGTCGACTTCCACGAAGACACCAGCGCCAGACCCTTGACTGGTTTTGGAACCATCCGTGAAAATACGACTACATTCCATTCCCGGCTCAGACTCTGACCGAAGCCAGTCCTGGACACAAGGAAAGTCGACTCTGAATTTGCGCATCAGCTGGAGTTCTGGTGTCATTGCATCAGACGGCATATCCATAAGACAGGAGTCGTAAGATAAGTGTCGCGCAAGTTCATCAAAGTTCCAGTGTGGAGTATACCAAAAACCGCCCCGCCTAAGATGATGGATGGCTTTGATAGTGCAACCCATGATATAAGTATCAAGGGGAGGTAAGTTCAGCAAAGCGTCTAGAGCAGAGCCAGGCGTACTCGGGAAAGCTCCTGAGCAGCCGAGACAAGCCGTTCTTTGGAGTTTCGAGCAAAAAGCAACCACATATTTACGCGAGAGCCCCTTCCACCAAACAACCGACGCATATGCGAGGAATGGTCTTATCATAGCCGTGTAGATCCAGAGAACCTTATTCGGTGATAAGCCCCAAGTATTGCCAAAAGCACCCTTACACTGCCAGAAGACTGAGAGCGCCTTGGATGTTTTCGACTCGACGTGTTTAGACCAATGAAGTTTCTTATCTAGAATCACTCCCAGATATTTGGCTTCATTTGAAATGCGAATGGTGACGCCTTTTAGTGCTGGCTGAGTCAGACCGGTCAAAATCCTCCTTCTCGTAAAAAGAACAACCTCAGTCTTAAGAGGATTCACCGAAAGCCCACTTCTAGTACACCATTCATCGATCATGTCCAGCGCCGCCAGCACGTTAGCACAGACCGTCGCCAGGCATGGCCCGACAGAAAGTACGGCGACATCATCCGCATATGCCTGAGCGTAGACGTTAGAACTATTTAGAGTGTTCAACAGAGAGTCGACCACCATGCACCATAACAATGGAGACAGAACGCCACCTTGCGGACAGCCCCTGTTTACCCCTGTCATAACATATTGGCCACAATCCGCATCCACTACCAAAGTTCTATTCATTAGCATTGCTTTAATCCACAACACTAATGTTTCATCTACCCCGTGTTGTCTGGCAAAGTCGCACATGCAGTCAAAAGTCGCATTGTCAAAAGCACCCTCAATGTCGATGAAGATACCCATCGCGTATTCTCTCCTATCAAGCGCGCATTCAATTCTGGCCACTAGATTTTGAAGTGCGGTCTCACAGGATTTCCCACGCTGGTAAACATGCTGCATCTCCGATAGTGGATGCAGTTTCAAAGCAACTTTGCGCACGTGAAATTCTACCAGTCTCTCCATACTTTTCAGTAAGAAGGATGTCAAACTTATAGGTCTGAAACTCTTGGGGAGCGAATAGTCTTCCTTACCAATTTTCGGTATGAAAGCTACTCTGACAGTCCGCCAAAGTGTAGGAATATATGCCAGCGCCAAGCCAGCGGTGAAAATTCTTTTCAGAGTTGGCAATAGCTGATCTATACCCTGTTGCAGCATAGCCGGATATATTCCATCGGTGCCAGGCGATTTGAAACCATCAAAAGATGCCACAGCATATTTGATGGCCTCATCTGTTACCACGGCTGATGCAATATGCCAACTGCGCCGAGTTTTCTGACTTAGATCAAGCTCAGCCTGGGTAAGCGGGCCAAGCTGCGACCTAGTGATTATCCGATTGCCAGGAAAGTGAGTCTCCAGCAGAAGACTAAAAGTTTCCGCTTTTGTCTCAGTAAATCTGCCATCAGACCGTCTGAGTGACTCCGGTTTGGTCGGCTTACCTCTTTTGAGAACTTTAACCAACCTACTGGTTTCACCGAGTGTCTCGATCTTTTCACAAAAATCTCTATAAGAAGCACTTTTCGACAAACGAATTAACTTCTTATAGTCTTTTTGCTTCGATCTAAAGAGATCCCAGTTCATTCATTCATTCATTTCATTCATTTTCAATGGCCCGCTAATCCTTCATGAGGGTCGCGGGGGTAGGATGCTCAGGTGGACTCTCCATCCTTCTCGATCCTCCGCCATTGACTCCAATTCATCAGGGAGAATCCCTAAGCGGCTCCAAGAGAGATGTCGGACTTGATCCAACCATCTATTTCTGGGCCTTCCGCGAAGTCGTCTACCTGATGGCACGGCAACCATGGCGCGTCTTGGAAGCCGGTCTGGGGGCATACGCACTACGTGACCAAACCATCGAAGCATAGATCGTTCCGTTCGGAGAAGTAGCTGCTCAACGTTGAGCGCCTCGCGTACTCTGGTGTTGCGCACTCGATCCCTACGAGTTATTCCAACAACACCGCGAAGGAACCTCATTTCGGCAGCTTGTATCCGCGATCTTATTCTTTCGGTCACTACCCAAATTTCATGACCATAGGTGAGAGTTGGAACATACACCAAGTTAAAAACCGATAGCTTAGCTTGAATACTAAGTTCGCCTACAAACCTTTCGAGTGCGCGCTGAAGTTCGGTTTGAGAGGACCCAAGGATGACCAAATCATCCGCAAAGAGCAGATGACTAATCCTTAGGTCTCCCACTTTGGAACATTCTCCGCCACGGCTGCGCTGCAACATCCAATCCATATATACAATGAAGAGGAGAGGTGACAGTCACCTTCTAAATTTGTCTTAAGAGACCTATTCAGAAGTTTTCTGGATTCTTTCCTAAGCCGCTGCAGTTCCGGGCTCCACCAGGGAACCGGCGTTCTGCAGGAGTTTTTTGTCATTGGACACGCCAGTACAAAACAGTTGGTAAGGACACTGGTCAGGTTTTGAACAGCATCCTCAACTTTTCGTTTCGTTCTGAGTTTAGTTGGAGTTTTGACAGATCTGTCTAGCTCTTTCCTAAACCGCACCCAGTTGGTTTTCCTCGGATTCCTCCTCTCCTGCAAAGTTAAAACTTCGCATTCGATTTGGAAAACGATGTATCTATGATCTGATAAGGACACCTCCGGCAGTACCCTCCAGTTAGTAATCGACTTGAAGTACCTATTAGATAAAGTCAAATCAATTACCTCCTGCCTCCTTGCCGTAACAAAAGTTGGCTGGGAGCCAACATTGTTTATTGTCATACCAGATGATAGTATAAAGTCTAGGAGATGGTTTCCTCGTATGTTGCATTTGCTGCTGCCCCAGACTGTATTCTGAGCATTAGCATCGCAGCATATGACTAGTCCCGTCTCCCGAGTGTCACAGTACTTTATGAGTTCGGCAACCGCCTTCGGTGGTGGAGGCATTACCGAATCATAAGGGAAATAAGCCGACGCAACGACGAAAGTTTTCCAACTTCCATTTGTTTCGTAGCTTACAGCTGCAGCACTCCTTACTGAGAGGAAATTCGGCACAATTAGACAAGCTCTCGGTCTTTCAGATCGCTCGTCACATAGCACCGTTACTCCACGAACACCACCAAATCCACATATGCGCTTGTTCCGCACATATGGTTCCTGGATAGATGTTATGTGGGGTTTTGTACGCACCACGGAAAGTCTACTACTTAAGAGAGCGGTAGCAGCCTTGGAGTGATGCAGGTTAATCTGCGAAAATATCATAGATATAGTCGGAGGTTTTCGCCCATTACTTGCACTCATTTGGAAATTAAGCGGAAATGAATCCTTCCAAGATGCAGGTAAGGACGCATGTCATACCTAGACTTCAGGACCTCCACAGAGCCAAGATCTAAACCCACAACAAGCAAAGAACCTTCCACATTTTCCCGATTCTTGCACTTGCCGTGAGAGTAGACGAACCATTCGCTCGTGTCGAGGCCAGGATTCTGGGTACGGAGACGCGTCAGCACATCCGCCGTTTTTCTGAGTTTCCCCGGGATAAAGCAAATGGCGCGCGTTCTCTTGATGGGCATGAGAACCACAAAAGAAGTGGTCCCCAAGGGTGGTATTTTCGGCACCGCATTGCTTAGCCATTCAAGCGTTTGCTGCGAGGAGCACTTCACCACGAAGGTTCCGCTCTTTAACGCACAGCCCTCCACTTGAATGCAGGCATTTGCTGCCGAAGCCAGCTCCCACAGACGATCTTCGCAGTGTTTGCACTCCGCGTCGGTCATCTTGTGATCATTGCCAGCTCTTGTGATTCGTAGCGTAAGAGCGGAGGAACCAGTTTTACTATACAGAATCTGCTCCCTTCGCTCCTTCGATCCGGATTGCTTCTTACCGAGGGTCTTATACGCGTCAGCCAATTTCTGTCCGCAGGTGCTAGAGCTTTTAGAAGTTCCAGCACGCGCATCACCCAGATTTTGTGCGCGGGTAATACCTCCGGTTCGAGGCTTCTTGGTAGAAGGGCGAGCACCTGATGCACCCACGCTTCCGCCGAGACGAGCACCCTTACCCGTGGATTTGCCTGCGTCTGCCATTTTCTGTCCGCTAGTGCTGGGACCTTTAGAGATAGCAACACCAGCATCACTCAGATTTTGTGCGCAGATAATGCCACCGGTAAGAGTGTGTCCAGCAGAGGGGCGCGCATCAGATGCGCACACGCTTCCACCGATGAAAGTAGGCGAAACTTGCTTCGTCCGCTTTGACCTGTTCGAGCCAACCGAAGGGGAGCCGGCGTTGGGTCCGAGGGATAGACCGACTCCAGTTGGAGTACTTTCCCGTCGCCATTGAGGGATGACTGCTACCAGCGCTTGCGCCTTCAGCTGACTCTGCAGCGTCTTTGCACCGCGCCATCGCCGCCTTCCTTCTTCTCCTCTTCAACTGACTCTTAGTCAGGAGCTTTTCAGAGTGCGCCGTTTCAGGAGCTCGTTCACCTTTTTCGGTATCCCGAGCCAAACCGTCTTCAACACAACTTCGACCAGCTGCCCGACTATTAAAACAGAGATTAGACGTTCCAGCCGAAGCCTTTCCGCCACTTTCTCCGTCATTCCAGCCCAGTCTACCAAACGAGTCGGAGACAGAGCCGCAGGATTCTTCAGATGCAAGCATCGCTACTACTTCCGGGTCAACGCCAGAGGCGGGAGGTTTAGTATGTTGGTTGGGACCTCCAGAATCCTTGTCCCGGCCGGGGTCGAAAAGACCACGGGTGGATTGTCGCTTGCGCGAGTACCACCTGGAGTATATACCGTGAATGTTTCTTCCATCATACTTTTAACAGGTTTTGCGTCACAGTCAAGACGTCTTCAGCCTTTGGTTCGATGCCTCACCTGGGGTCCTTTCGGATCCTTAGGGTCATTGACTCTTAAACCGTTCCGCCACGTCAAGGCAGCTGAAGAATGGGAACGGTAGAGAAATAAGAGAGAAATAATGAAATTAGATCTTACAATGGATTTTACATATATACATATGTAAATAATAAGTTCCAGCGACCAAATAAATTGAGGTATGTCTTTCCATCTGTCCATATGTCATCAGCTACTTGGACCTTAAATTTGAAATTAGAGAGTTGAAGTTTGGTATGCAGGCTTCTTGGTACAAACGTCCTTTTTTCAAGCCACAACCACTTTCTTGCGTATTTTATAAAAAAACAAATACATATAAAATCCGGACAATGAGAGAAAACACATCCATTGAGCAAGTTTTATTTACACATTG
Organism: Brachypalpus laphriformis; assembly: GCA_945910035.1. Lineage (NCBI taxonomy): Eukaryota > Metazoa > Arthropoda > Insecta > Diptera > Syrphidae > Brachypalpus > Brachypalpus laphriformis. Next base: position 207,755,602 of record OX246753.1, read on the forward strand.
CTCCGCCCACTTTTATGCCTTCAAAGGTATGCGATAGGGTATCATATGATCCGTTTTGAACGGATTGTAACTTTTATCTATGTATGTTTTTTTTTTTTAAATTTGCGCGCACCCAAGGGATTGGAAAATCTCCGGAGGTGGCGTTCAAATAACTAGGGATATTTTTCCATATTGTTGTCTATGCTTCTGATGCACAGTATTTTTTTCCCGGCCACCGATGTCATAGGCAAATCAATCATGCAACAGAACGAAGAATTTTTCCAGCCATATGACCAAGCTAGTACTGCCAGTGTTATGCCTTCGCAGTAGTGCTCACACAAGTTTTCGCAATTGATCGGACGGATTTTATGTATTTCATGAAAAATAAATAAATACTTACTAACATCAGGATCTGAAACACTATGTTTTTAATATTTGTGCTATATGCATGACCGTATGTTCCATACAGTAACAACTGCATGTTACAAAGCGCCGAAACCACTGGGTTAAAAAATTAAGGGTGCCATAAGATCCGCTTCAGATGGGTTGCAACTTTTTTTTCACTTTACGATCATCAGTTTGATATTAGAAGTCTCAGTTACGAACTTTGATCGGTTTCAACTGGAATAGATTTGACGCAATGCTTATCCAAATACAATATACTCGTATGTATACACTTTTCGTTTCTAAATACATACCTGCTTGTTTAACTTATTTCCTCATGTCTAACTGATGATACTCTCTATACCACGCAGCATCATACTATACCAGCACTGCTCGCCGAACGCTTGACATATTACGTAAATGTCAAATCTAATCAAGATAATCATATAGTACAGATTGGGAGGTCCAGATGACAGAATTCGTTCCGCTAGCATCGCTGACGCTTTAATAAGACACCTCAGGAGTTCACATTGTGGGTGTTCGTTACACTATACCACTGCTGCAGCTATCATCCGCGCGATGATCGATCGTCGTGCTCCCGGCAGAGAAGTGAATTAATTCTTGTCACGACACTACAAGCTCGTAAGTAGATATGTATTTTATGTATGTATGTCGTTTCACGCCAAATTTATTCCCTCTGTATTCGGGATCTTATGCAAAGCAACTCCCTCAAATTTTTCAATGAGGATATGGTCCAAGTAGCCAGGCCGGAGATACACCGAAGGCGGTACATGTCTGTTCCCGAGCCAAGAGACAGACAAATGATCTTGTTATACTGATCGTAATCTGCAAGACGTCTGTAGTGTGCTTCTCTCACTCTGCGGTAGCACTTTGCTAGTAATTCGTTGAGGACGACATGAAATGTATCCCATAAATTTGCGCTCCTCCGCTGTGGAAAATGTGACAACATAACGAACAGAGTAGAGATTGTGTGTGCTTTGTGGCAGCAGGTCGACAGTGTTTTCCCGGCCAGAGCGGTGCTGATCAGCTGGTGGAACAAACTGACGGACTCTCTTCGCGTTAAGAATGGAGCAGTGGTAGCATGTTTCTTCGCTCGCTAGGTGCTGTGATGTTCATTGGAATAGATTTGTATGCAAATTTGGTGCAAATGTTTGTGGTGTGTTTGCTTGGTGGTCATGGTGGAAGGAATTCGTGTTTTTCGTGAATTGAGTACAACGGTTTATTTTGAATTGTTTAAAAGGTGCGAGGGTCCAGGCCGGGATCAAATGGGTGATAAATACGACTTCCAGGACATATCTTATAGAGGAATATGTTTTTTTTTGTTGTCCTCTTTTTCTTCATATCGCAGATTGTCTTAACTAAGACTCATTCGTCATTTTGCTATTACATCTACGAGAATGTACTATATCTTGAGGGAGCAGCGAGAATTTGGTATCGTCATCCTGTATAAGCGAATGACAGGCATAACATAGCTAGACATGTCACGATAGAGCTCAGTCCTATATGTACAGTTGTACACGACCATCTCCTGTCACTCTAAATAGTTTGACCTTCAGCCTATTTGGACATGTGGCACTGTTTGCCTTGAGCCGTGCTATAGCCACTGTGATTTGGTTTTAGTGTTTCGAGATGATGGTCATCATTTGAATTGAGAATATTAGACCGCCTGACAAGATGAATTTAACTGTTATTGCCATTTTAACAGTCTGTAGATACATGTTTGTGTGGCGGTACTTTGAGTTGTCGTTTTTACCCACCACAAAAGTATCGGACTTCCTTCCTGCTTAAACATTCCTTCATAGCTATTTTTTCTTTCTCTGAGCTGATGTTTTTCGTCTCTTCTCTTCCATAGGTAAAGCCATCAGCGCGTGTCATTTTACTGCAGTGCCGCTTTCATCTTCTTCTTCCAGGCACGATCAACATTAAACCACGGGTTTCGAACAAGTGATCGAGCGAAACCTAGACAAAAGTTGCCGTGCTTCTTATTACTATTATTCACGGGAGCTCAGTCGAAGTCGAATAGCATAGCATATAGATCAAATAATCCATTGTACTCTGTGCAACAAATCTAGAGCTCAAAACCTACCCACCTCTTTCGCAAAATGAAGGAGACTGACATGGCTGATCTCAATCAGATCGGAATTTTTAAGGAAGTGTTTGCCTAAGGTAGCAATACTAACTAGACCGAATGCTGGTCTCAAAACGTCATTCATATAGACCCGTGCCTCTTATACCAATAATTTTAAGATGCTTGTTTAGGGCTTAACTTAGTGACTTTCCTTGTAAGAGCTTCGGCTCTTCTACTATCCTAAACACATTTGTGACCAGGGACCCAAGTGCCGTCACAGAGTTACATCGCTCTATCTCATTCAGGCCAAAAATTGGTTCTTTCACGATTAGATAATTATCGTAGCAGAGCAAACTTTGATAGCAGCTTGGCTATCTGAGCAGATATAGTTAGATATGCTTTTACACGCTTCCTGTCCCTTGAAAGAAAGTGTGCTACAGTGGTAATCGCAAGAATTTCTGCCTAAAAATGTGAGTTCGTCTGTTAGTCCGCTCATTTTGCTTATGTCTGCATAAGATAGCGAACAAAAAAATTGTGGGGGCCCTCTGTTCGATATAAAAAATATATTGTTGCTCACCATGTGATACATCATCACTACGCATGAGGTTCCAAGTTCGAATCACAGAACATACCAACAAGTTTTTTCACGGTCCCACCTATCGCGAGCGTCGGACAAACATCCGAGAGTATTGTTGTCACGATAAAGCTTCTCAAATCGCCGTTCGGAGTCGGCATTAAACTGTAGGTCCCTTCCATTCGCGTGAAAAATATAACGCACACAACATGAGTGGTTGCGAGAAGCTAGGCCCTGGCACTTTAAAGAGCTGTTGCGCCAAATATTTGTATTTTTTGACTAAACCCACAAGAGCTTTGAATGACACGAGGGATGCTCATGTAGCCTGAGGACGCGAATTTGTGTAGGCCATCGAAGAAAGAAGCCCCTGGATAGAGCAGTCTTCTTTGAAACAGGCCCGGATATATGCAGAAAATCTTGCAATGGGGAAAAGCATACCTTTTTTTTTTTAATTTGCGCGCACTCAAAGGGTTATGAATACCTTTTTAACATGTTTACAAACAGTACGGGCGTTGGAAAGGATAGAGAGAGAGAGAGAACGATTTTTGGTGTAGTAGTTCTTGAAGCTAAGTTGTTTGTGCTTGAAAGATTCTCCTGGGGTGGCGTCTGGATAACTAGGGAGATTTTTGTTACTTTTTGTCTTTGTTTCTGATTCACAGTACTTGTTTCCCGATAACCGATGTCCAGGGCAAATCACCACCAACAGAGCGAACAATTTTTCCCGCCACATGACCAAGCTACTGCCAGTGTTATGCCTTCGCAGTAGTGTTCACATAAGCTTTCGCAAATGATCGGACTGACTTAATATATTTCATGAGAAATAAATTAAATGCTTGCTGATATCAGGATTTGAACCACGAACCATTAGCGTGGCAATTGACGACGTTACCACTACACCATTGCCACCTTGTTTAGCTCAACGTGAAGAAAACATAATCCTCCACCTTTTCCAGAAAGAATACATCTACTGTTCCCCAGTTTTCGGACATGGATAGCCAAGCAGATCATGCATTTACTGGGTATCACTGTAAACTCTGCAGTAACAAAGCATGACCACATATTCTATATCCAAAATCACCTTCAAAGAAGTTGAGTTATCTTTTCAGAGCAAAGAAACACACCGTCGCAACAACTATGCTAGATGCTCGCAAGATCTCAAAAGAATGATCCCTAGAAACTCGATCTTTCAACGTCCTTCCTGCCAGCCAGGCGACTAGATACACAACTTTCATGTTCAAAATTAATTTTGTTGCAGGACAATCAATCTTTGGAACTCACTCCAAATCAACAGAGATCTGTAGGCATTTCGGGACCGTGGTCTAGGGTTATAGATTCGCCTTTCCTGAAAGAAATTATTAAAAAAAAAAGGTAAAGGGCGGTTTCCTCCTTCTCTTTGTGGATACAGCTCCGGCAGGAGTCGCTAGAAAAGAGGAATAATCTTTAAGTAGGTTTGCCTATAAGTCAGTGTCCAGTGAGAACACTGATAACGTAGCTGATCTGTGATCGCTTTAGCTTAACCAGCCTGGTACTACGTTTCTGATCCAGTATATACCATATCTGTTTCAGATTCAGTTTATTATGAATAATTTAAAGGAAAGGTACAAATAAGACTTTGTCTTTTACATAACAATATTATACAACTTGCAATAAAAGAATAACATTCAGTGAGTAAAGAAATTTTAAAGAAATTCAGTTAAAGAGAATATCATGGATAAATGATTTGGTAATTCTATAATAACTACATTGAAATAATTAAGAACAAGACAGGGGAAAGGAATTGAAAGGAAGTTGAGAAATTGGGAAAGGATGTGAGAGAAGAGGATGCGAGAAAGTTAAGTGATAATTGCTGTTAAGAATAATACTCAATAATAGTCCTTTTAAATTTTGTGTCTCCGGTTATTTGTTTTATTGTAGTTGGCAGAGCATTCCAGAGTCTGGTAGCATGGACGAAGAAAAGGCGTGACGAGTTTAAATAGTTTATGGACGGAGTTATTAGGTTTCGAGTTCTTGCAAACTGTACGAATTGCAGTTTTTCAAAGATCGACCTAACGTCGAAAAACTGTTGTATAGTACATCCAAGAATCATTTTATGGTAGTGTGATACATGGTCATGTCTACGAAGTCCAAATACATACCTTACCATGTCGTTAAAGGCAACAAGTAATTTATGGAAGGACTGAGAATCGGGTTTACAGTACACAACTACTGCATAATCGATAAGAAGCACTAATAAGGTCTTTATAAGTCGTAATTTTGTGTCTACAGGGGTAAAACTAGAAATCAGCCAAAGTTTGCGCATAGCTCTCTCGAAATATGACACATTGCGTCATTTTCTCATCTGTAGTTGATTTTGCTAATAGCGACCACCTTACGTAAATGCTCATATGTGGTGAGGATCATACCCAGGGTCCGCCATTCGGCGTTTCTAACTCCCCCACAAAAAAAGCGAGAAATATCAGGTTTTTGCACGTATTTGACTGCAGTCTTTTAACAAAAATTAGACCAAGTGTGGCAATTACGAGGTGACACATAAGTACAACGCTACTGCTTCCTTGTCACAGAATTTCTTTCAAGTAGCTGCTTAAACCTTACACAAGATATAAAGTATTCCAGTCTACGCACTTAGCTCTGCCAATAGACTTTCTTCAAAGCAGATACAAAATTCCGCTTATTACTTGCAATTAATTACTTTCTTTTAATTTCAAGTAAATAAAATAAAAATTCTTTTCAAATTTATGACTGACATTCAGAGGAAATTAAGTCCTCAAAAAAAAAATGTCACCATTAAAATCAAACGCTTAGCACATAATAATTCCAATTGAATTATGCATAATTTAATTCATCGCAAGAATTGTTTTTACTACAAGAAAAAGAAATGAATTTATCTCAACACCCGTTTGTTAAACTTGACAGATCATTTGGCGATCACGTTGGTGTGCTCGAAACAGAAGTGGGTGGGTTTGGAAATGAGCCATTCATGAAGCATTCATTTGACATCCATCCGCTACTGAATAATAAGCCCCATGGTGATCGTAAATTCCCCAGCACATGTACATACATCGACATAACATATTTGACAATAAATCGTCTTACTAAGACTACAGAGAGCGACAACGAAATTACTAAGCCCCCTTGAAGAATTAATTAAAGATACGCCATGCCAGGCAAATCTCGAAGCACCGTGAAATTAGCTGTCACTCCCGCACCATCTGAGTGATGACATTTGGTTGTCTGTGTTCTTTTTTTTTTAATTAATTTCATTTTAGAATTCCAATGGCATGTATCCACCAGCAAACAATAAATAAGGATTATGAGACAGCCCGGTTGAGAGACTATTCTTTGTTGTCGCGCATCTCGAAACGCATCAGCGGAATCATTGAATTAAGTTGTTATTTTGTCACCGAGAGTTGAGGAATATTTATTGGACATGTGGTCGTGTTCTTAACTCGAAGGGGGTTATTGGGGGAGAAAATTAAATTCCGCCTTGTGAATGAAGTAGAGAGTAATTATAGTGTCTACTGAATGCTAATTGCTGGTAATTGTTTGTTAATGATCCTTTTACGTATTCTGTATAGAGGAAGTGGGCGTGAAAAGTACGTCAGATTTAGGGCCCTGTGATTCAATCAAAAACTACTACGATCATGTTGTATATTTACGGTAGTGCTCTGTAAATCAACGCGGAAAGATGATCAATGCTTACGCTTTGTGCAGTTAGAAGTGGGTACCCATACGGAAGCCGGAACTGAGATAGTGGTGTTGCTCAACCACAAGTCTATGCCCATCCTAAGGAGATATAACTATAAGGTTCGCATTGGAATTACCCGATGCAAGGTCAGACCTTTAGTTGGGATGGACGAAAAGAAAAGAAGGAAGGCGGGTGATAAGGAAAATCAATGATGAAGATTGCTCAAATAAACCTTCACCATAGCATAGCAGCTAGCGCCAACCTCATCTATCTCATGGGAGATAGGAACATAGACATTGCCCTAATTCAAGAGCCATGGATCTCCCGTGGCTGTGGGGCTAAGGCAGAATGTAAGACCAGAACGCGCATTGTAGCTAAGAAACGAACTATTCTTTTTCTTTTATCTAGCTACAGCAGTGAGGACCAAACAGTGGTAAGGCTTGAGCGGAGGGGGCTTTACCCACTGATTCTATCACCTGTCTACATGCCTTTTGATGCCAAGGAGGGACCGCCATCCACACTTACCCGCTCTCTTGTCCAAAAAGCGGAACAGGAAATATGGGACTTGCTGCTGGGGAGTGATGCCAACTCTCATCACTCTCAATGGGGTAGCAGCAACACAAACTTACGCGGTGAGTCTTTGTTTGAGTTTATAATTGAAAATAACCTTATTGTAGCGAATAGAGGTAACGAACCTACTTTTGTAATAAAGAACAGGTAAGAAGTTATAGATGTAACTTTAGCCAGTTACCACCCTAACTATTGACAAGTGGAACGTGATGGGGGAAGAATCCTACTCCGACCACAAAATGATCGAATTCCTCGTGGGTAACAACTATAACTCGCCCAAACCTTACAGGAACCCCAGGAAAATCAACTGGGATCTCTTTAATAACGAGGTGAGGAAAGGTATCAGATCCCTGCAGAATAGAAACTGTCTCGGACCTACCGACATCGACCGCAAGGCAGAGGATATTACATCCATTTTTAATAAAGCCTATGTCAAAGCATGTCCAGAAACCAAGCGCAAAGATAAAAAATCACCACCTTGGTGGTCATCTTAACTAGCTAGAATTAGGAGAGTAACTAGACACCTTCTAAATGTGGCCAAAAGAACTATGCTAGAAGCGGACTGGAAACAATATAAGTCCAGTCAGAGAAATTTCAAAAACGAGACACAGAAGGCCAAACGCCACTCTTGGCAGCACTTCTGTAATGAAATCAAGGGTACGACAGAATCTGCGAGACTGAGAAAAATTCTATCCAGGGAATCAAAAACTCTTGGATCCCTCAAGGAATCCTGTGCAGAATCGCTTAGCTCCCTGCTAAAAGCGCACTTTCCGGGTTGTACGACCCATCCAGATAATAACATCGTAACTAACAGTAGTTTTGTAACGGAAACTCCGACGGATTTTATCACAGAGGAAAGAATTGAGTGGGCAATCGGATCATTCTCTCCCTTTAAATCCCCAGGACCCGACGAGATTATCCCGATCATGCTACAGAAAACAATAACCACAATCATCCTGGTACTTAAAGAACTGTACCTCAACAGCCTCATTTGGGGGTATATACCTAGATCATGGAAAGAGGTCAAAGTGGTCTTCATACCCAAGGCCGGTAAAGCAAGCCACACTACTGCGAAGGACTTTAGGCCAATTAGCCTTACCTCCTTTGTCCTAAAGACCTTTGAAAGACTAGCTGACATATACATCCGTAGTAAACTACGCCCAGGTGACATATCCCCAGCGCAGCACGCTTATACGAAAGGAAAAAGCGTAGAGACAGCGCTGCACTGTGTTTTCGGCTCAATAGAAAAATCACTGAAAAACAAAGAATATACACTAGCCGCTTTCCTGGACATTGAAGGAGCCATTAACAATGTCAAAACGAACGCGGTCAATAGAACTCTAACGAACCTTAATATTCACAATTCCGTGATAAAATGGATCGTCAATATGCTAAAGGAAAGACATATCAAAGTTGAACTCGGAGGTACTAAGCTCGAAGTCTATGACTTAAGAGACACCCCTCAAGGAGGGGTTATATCCCCACTGCTGTGGGTAATTGTCCTGAACGAAGTCCTTCTTAAACTGAGAAACAGCGGCGTCAAGGCCATAGCATATGCGGACGATGTTGTGCTGCGAACAAATCGAAGGGGCGCTGGAAATCATTGACTCCTGGACGGAGAGATGTGGGCTGGCGGTTAATCCCCAGAAAACAGAGTTAGTACTATTCACTAACAAAAGAACAATTCCACAATTCGTAACTCCTTCCGTATGGGGTACTCCCCTGAGTATCTCCGGTAGTGCGAGATACCTTGGCCTGGTGCTCGATAGGAAACTGAACTGGAGACTAAACATCAACGAAAGAGTCAAAAAAGCCACGATAGCTTTTTACTCGTGCAATAGAATATTTGGGAAGACTTGGGGACCGAGCCCCAAAATCATCCTATAGATGTATACAGCTATAGTAAGGCCAATACTAATGTATGGCAGCCTTGTATGGTGGCAGGCAGCCAGCAAAATAAATAACCTAGCTGCCATCACAAAAGTACAAAGACTAGCGTGCATCGCAACAACCAGTGCGATGAGAACGACACCTACAGCAGGACTCGAGGCCATTCTCAATCTGCTTCCGCTAGACATCTTTATACAAGTATCGGCGGCTCATAGTGCCGTAAGATTAAGCCAAACAGATAGCTGGAGACCAAATGCATTGGGTCACACCACGATCATGCAGAGATATCTAGGCAGAGTATCTAATACAGACTACTTAACGCCATACCTGGACTTCACAAGACCATTTACCATCTAGCACCTATCCGAGCAGGGAAGACTGAAAAAATGACAGAACGCCTAACTAGCGATCCTTAGCTGTATACACCGATGGATCCAAAATGGAAATAGGTGTAGGCGCAGGCACCTTCTCTGAAACGCTTGGTCTCTCCATGTCAGCTCGGCTTCCGAACTGCAGCAGCGTTTTCCAGGCGGAGGTCCTGCAGTTACAATAGCAGCTCGTGAGACTGCGATGAGGGTAATACCACGAGAGGATATCACCTTTTTCATCGACAGCCAGGCAGCGATAAAAGCAATATCTGCTATAGAAATAAAATCGAAGCTTGTGAAGTGTTGTAGAGAAGAGCTCAAGGTTCTTGGAACACAGCACGAGGTAAAGCTCTGCTGGGTCCCTGATCATGAAGGCATACCAGGGAATGAGAAAGCCGATGAACTGCCCAGAGGAGGCCCAGCACTAAGCTCGGACCAATCCGACCCCTCGTAGTACATCTCGCCTTGCGCCCTTAAGCTTGAAGCAGGAAACAAAGCCCTAACAGAGGCTAACAATAGGTGGACCTCCTTAGATACTTGTGTCACCACGAGGAAGCTGTGGCCTGCATTTAACAGAGTAAGAACCAATATACTCATGCAGAGGCATAGAAAATCCTTCTCTACTCTAATAGGGGTCATTACGGGGCATAATACCATGCGGTACCACATGAAAAAAACTACGTGTGACTAACGAAGACCTTTGTAAAGTCTGCGGCGACAAGGAGGCTCAGGAGTACACCGCCCACTTTCTCTGTCATTGCCCATTTTGAGAAATAAGCTCCTTGGACAACACTTCTTTGAGCATCTAGAAGAGTTGTCCAACAGACCAATAAATAACATCGCAAACTTCATCAAATCCTCTGGATGGTTTGTATCTAGGGCACAGTAAGTACTAAATTCATTCTTTAGGATATTTACAAAGACGGTATTTTTCCACGAGGAAGGGATTCTCTTTTCTATCTCCTTTCCCCCATGGGTATCACAATGGGTCTATATTGACCTGAGTGTGGTGTGGAGGTTTTCTAACCCCCTACACCAGCCCACTTACCTAACCTAACCTACGCTTTGTACATTGATAAGCCGAAAGTCGTTTAACTCTTTGCCTTGTCAAATTTTCGAGTCTTTTCTTACTTAATAAGATAGCGCTACAGTTCGGGGGGAACCTGGGCCTCAACCAACAAGCCTCTCCATTTAGCTCGGTCTTTAGCTTATTGCCTTCAGTTGCGCACTCCAAGTTTGTCGAGGTCCCCTTGAGCTTGTGTGCGCCATCCTACGGCGAGGAGGTCCTCGGGGTTGGATTCGAAGACTCTGCGGGCCAGAGCATTGGTGCCCATTCGCTCTACATGTCTTAGTTATCTCAGACGTCCAATATGCAGTTTTTTGACTAGGTCTATGTCGCTGAACAGCTCGTACAGTTCGTGATTGAACCTTCTCCTCCAAAACCCGTCAACGCAAACGGGACCGAATATCTTACGAAGAATTTTTCTCTCGAAGCGACCAAGGATATCTTCATCCTCTATTAATAAAGTCCATGTTTCAGCGCCGTAAAGCAGGACTGGGATGATCAGGGTCTTATACAGAATCTCCTTAGTTGTTCAGGATAGGGTTGGCAAAAGTTATTCTCGCTCGATTTCTGTGCTGAACTTTTTTTTTTTGGGTTTATAGCAGGGCCAAGGTAGACAAAGTCCCTTACTACCTTGAAGTTATAGCTGCCCACTGTGATGTTCTGTCCAATTCGTCGGTGTTGGTTGTCTCTTCTTGTTGACAGCATATACTTGGTTTTGCCCTCGTTTATTGCTAAACCCATTTTGGCCGCTTCCACCTCAATGCTTGCAAACGCACCGGTGACAGCCCGCTGAGTTCTACCGATAATGTCTATATCGTCGGCGGTTGTACAGACTTGTAATAGATTGTGCCTCCGGTGTTAGCTTGTGAGTTCCGCACAATCCGTTCAAGTACAATATTAAAGAAGTCACATGACAGCACGTCACCTTGTCTAAAACCTTTTTTGACATCAAAGGTCTCGGTGAGGTCATTACCGACCTTGATGGAGCAGCGAGCGTTCTCTATCGTCATCCTGCACAGACGAACAAGTTCGGTAGGGATGTGAAAACTAAACATGGCTCTATAAACCTCTTCTCTACAGATGCTGTCATAGGCGGCCTTGAAATCGATAAAGAGGTGATGAGTATCGATTTGGACTTCTTGGTGGACTTTCCTGGCCTGAAACCGCACTGATAGGGTCCAATAACGCTGCTGATAAAAGGTTTCAGGCGTTCACACAATATCGCAGAAAAGATCTTACGAGTATATGCGATGTTGAGGAAACTGATGCCTCTATAGTCGGCGTAGTTGAGGGGTCTCCTTTCTTGTGGATCGGGCAAACGATGCTGAGATTCCATTCATCAGGCATACACTCGTCTGACCAAATCTTAGAGATGAGTGGATGTATGTACTCTACCAATTTATCACCAGCTGCCTTGAAAAGTTCGGCCGGTAAGCCATCAGGTCCAGCAGCCTTGTTGGATTTCAGCTTGGATATTGCTGTCTTCACTTCGTTTTGATCAGGTGGATGGAAATTTTGACTATTATCATCTATGTTAAATGGGACATTCTGGCTGACAGCGGGATGCTGATCTTCGTCACCGTTATACAGTCTGCAGAAGTAGTTTTTTCGTATTCTCAGCACCGACTGTGATTCTACTACGAGGTTCCCATTTTCATCTCTACAGGTTTCTGTACGGGTATTGCTTCTCTGACACGTTCTTTTTACCTTTTGGTAAAATTTCCGTACATTGTTCCTGGAGTATAAACTCTCGATATTCGTTATTTTCGAGTCCAACCAACTCTTATTCTCCACCTCGGCTTTGGTGACCGCTGGGTGCCTAGTACCATGATTGGAGATTAGGTAACAAGCCCCGTTGCAAAATATTAGTGGCGACCGGCGAAAGAGGGGAAAGAGTACTATCTCACTAGAGCAGTTCTTCTTGTTCCAAACGGCAGGGGGCAAATTCCCTAGATGGACGGTGGTGCCTACAGTCCCAGTTAGGTTTAACTTAGTGATCACCTTCCGCGAGCTGCTTCGACATATTCGGATCACAGGTCGGTAATTAATTTCCAAGGCAAATAAGGACCTAGGAGGAGAGATGGTGGTGGGGAAGCCCTCACACTCCCTTAGTAGAATACTCGCACCGGTGTACCCGAGTCCGCGTCCTCTAGGGTATAACATAAGGAACCGGCCATCCAAGTTGGGGGTTGTGTGATCGAGGTGATGATTTCTAAACAACCAAAAGCCTCGGATAAAAATGATTCAACTGTTGACAACGAGGCCACTATGGTGTAGTGGTTAGTGTGTTAGACCACTGCGCGGAAAATTCAAAGTTCAAATCCCAGAGAATACCAACAGTTTTTTCACGGTTCTATCTCTCGAGAACGTTTTACAAACATTTGAGAGTACTGTACTCATGAGAAAGCTTCTCAAAAAACAAAATAAAAATTGTCCTTCAGATACGGCACAAAACTGTTAAACCCTCCCATTCGTGGAAAAAATAAAAAGCACACAACACGAGTGGTTGCAAGAAGCTAGGTCCTTCGTGAGTTGTTGCGCCAAATATGTATGTATGTATGTAGCTGTTGACGACCCGTGCAATCGAAATAAGGACAACGACCTTCGAATCTGTACGTGCAATATTGAGACCCTTAACAGACCACGCACAGCCGAACAATTAGCACAGGCCGTAGACTGTAATAAGGCAAAGATAACCGCCATCCAGGAAGTGTGATGGGATGGGCCGAGCAAAGGTAAGATGAAAAACTGTGACATATGTATGTATACTACGGTGATGGATACAGAGACAACAGTCAGCGCTTTTTCGGATGCGGATTTGCTATAGGCGGCAGACTTAGGCAAGAAGCCTTTAGTTTCAGCCACGTGAGCGTGCGTATTATGACATTATGGTTCAATGATAATGTAACGATGAACCGAAGTCATCATAATGTAATCAACGCAAGACATGCCTCTAGTATTCTGGATGTACCTTCCAAACGGCCAACATAGACTGAAACCGCCAGAGTCTTCGTCGAACGCGTATCGCCAAATCTCTTAATCAGCCCTATGCCACCAGCGTCAAGTGCCGAGGACTAATGACAACATTTGCCAACACGTTATCAGAGCCGCCGTAACTGATGTGCTGGGTTTTACCCGATCAACACCTGAAAACCACTGGTTTGACGAAGGATGCTGGCGAGTGCATACAGCAGTGACATTTAGGAGCGATATGTCTCGGTAGCTCTTGCGTGAGAAAGCTTACATGGAGTATATATCGAAACGTGGCCGCCGTGGCGTAAGTGGTTAGTCTGTCGGATCACTGCGCGTGAGGTTCCAAGTTCGAATCCCAGAAAACACCAGAAAGTTTTTTCACAAACATCCGAGAGTATTGTTGTCACGAAAAGCTTCTCTAACCAAATTGCCCTTCGGATACGGCACTAAACTGTAGGTCCCTTCCATTCGTGTTAAAAATATAACGCACACAACATGAGTGGTTGCGAGAGGCTAGGCTCTGGCACTTAAAGAGCTGTTGCGCCAAATTTAAGTTGAATAACCTGACATTCGTATTACCAGCAAAGGCAGGATAATAGCAGAGGAAATGTTCCGTAGACTATATACACTAAGCCTAGCGCATTAAGACATGGGCGAATGCATTTACTTAAAATGCATCCTGAAGCGTCATATCACACAGAATTGTTTTCACAAAACACCCAAACGTCAATGGAAGCCCTAACAGAGGACGCAGGTAGACCCAACGTAATTTCGGGTGCTAAGAAATCCTCATCTGGGCTTTGCCTAGCAATTTCATCAAAGATCTCGTTTCGCAAGATTCCCGTGTGATCTGGGACCCAGATAGGAGTTAAAAAAAATTCAGCCTTGTGACCGAGTTGAAAGACTTTTTACATCCGCGAACTGTTTTGGAAGCATTTAATACTCATTATGCTAGGATTGCAGATACTATCACAAGTTCTTGCTTGAAGTAATAGACCAAATTTTGGAAAATACTCCTGTGATTAACGCTGGCCAAGTTACGTATAGATAGAACCAGAATGTTACATAATTCATTTTTCTTTCGCCGTAGACCCACTGATCTTCTTTATGTTTATACGAGTACGTATAGGTGGCGGTTCAACAGAGAACCCAATTAGCGCTATTTTGTGCCATTTTGATACCACAACTCATGTAATTTGGTTGTATGATAAAGTCTTCGCTTGAATTGAGAGATAAATATACTAGACCCAGCATATCGAGTTTAGGTAAAGGATGAGCACACATATCCTTTTGTCATATATTTCCCTCAAGTCACCGAATGTGGGTTTACCTAGAGTACGTTGTATAATTCTAACTAGGGCCGAACATCCAGAAAGAAAGTGAAAAGATATTCTTTCTTGTTAGTACCGATGCGTGTTTGTGTGTGTGTTTGCTCGTTAACCGATGTGTGCAAGTTCAAGCCCCAGCGCGGAAAAGCAATCATCAGCCATCAGAGTATAAAAAAGAAAAAACGATTAACATTGAACTTTTTCCATCTACTGTACCAAAAAGGTTCCTGCCCGGTAATGCAATAGACCGGAGAGTCTGAGTGCCCTGGGATTTGTAATTGTATCTATACATCCGCAACTATGGCAGAAGGTGTTATGGAGGATGCCAGCTTAAGGCGCATGCTCCCTTATTGGCCAAAGGCCTGTACTTATGGCTACAATTCTAGCCATACCTGGTCTTCATCTGCTTAGTAGTTCATATGATTTGGGCTTGTTGGAGCTGAGCCATGTCTTTATCAATATTTCGTAGCTGTCGAGAGTGTTCCAGCCGAGGTTAGCCAGCTTTAAAAAGCAATGTTGTATGTTACCCTCAGAGGCTCCTAGCGGAACGTTTATTCCTGCCAGAGTCACCTAGCCAGATCGTCCACTTGCTCGTTTCCTTCGAGTATCTCAGATGAAACTGATTTTTGATTGGATGTCTAGTTTGTTTAGTTCTTTCTTGCATTGCTCTACCGGTTTTTAAAATGTGGTAGCTGAATCAATGACCTTGATAGCTGTTTGGCTATCAGTGAAGATAGCAAGATTGCAGTTGGCTGTTGGGAAAGCGTTCGTTATGCGACAAGCCTCTCGAATCGCGAGTAGCTCCGCTTGGAAAACACAAGCAAAATTAAATAAACGGAAAGATTTCGAAACGTTCAGCTTGTCCGAGAAAATGACTGAGGCGACTCCGAAGTTCATTTTCGATCCGTCCGTATAGATGGTTATATTAAAATCGTTGATTATTTACCGTTCTTCCACTCTGCTTTGGTTGAGAAAGTTACTAAGAAAATGTTCTTGAAGTTTGAAATTGGAGTTGTGTAATCAGTCTCCAACTGACTTGATTTGTACCTTCTGTGAGTCGGACTGCTGTATCTATGATATATATAATTTGAGAGGGATCACAATTGGAGCATCCGTTGGACAGCATCTCAATGCGCCCGTGATACCTACATATGCTGCTCTGTGGAGTTTTCTTTAATCTATCGACATTGTATTTGCTAGTTAGGGCAGGCCACCAAACGATAGCTCCATAGGTCAGTATTGAACGCACAACGGCTGTTTACATCCAGAGCGTTATATTTGACTGAAGACCCTATTTTTTGTAGTAAGTTTTATTACACGCGTAGAAAGTTATGCTTGATTTCTTCACTCGCTATTCAATATTTAGCTTCTATCTAAGTTTTGGGTCGAGGATCGGGCTTAGATATTTTGCACTGGAACATAAAATAAGTGACCGACTGTTAGTGGTAAATAGCATAATTTCGGTTTTGTCAGGATTTATTCGAAGGCCACAATTCGTGGCCCATGGGTGTCCTTAATTAAACCATTTTTCATGAGTTGGCTTATCACAGGGAGACATTTTCCGTTTACCATTGACATTGCCATTTGACATTAAGATTACCAAATCAACCACGTACGTAACTACCTTGAAACCCTACCTGCCCATTCACGTCAAGACCTTGGTCATAACCATTAGCTATAAAAGAGCCGATATAACGCCTCCTTCAGGAGTTCCTCCGTTTGCAATTTTAGTTGTGCTGTTGTTGGCTGAATAATTTCCGTTCTTACCATGGATACTATCCATTTGCTAACGTGCACCTCTATATCTAACTCGGCGAGAGATTCTTGAGTCGCTTTAGTGTGAATGTTGTTAAAAATTCCCTATATGTCCGAAAAGGTGACAATGTATTCATTGTAGTGAAGGGTTTCTTCAACTCTACACACAACCTAATGAAAATCCATATCTGTACATCTTCATTTGAGGTACGCATGCTGCGAGTTGAACAGTGTCGGTGTTTTCAGAGTTTTATGTCAATATCTAGGGTACGTACCATAGTCTTTAGAACAAAAGCGTTCTCATCCTTGTGGATTCGTGTCCTCGCCTTCCCACCTTCGGGATGAAACCACTCGGATACGTCTACAAGTTTGAGGAACATGATTTAGAACTATACAACTCCTGTAAATCGGCACTAGCCAAGGAACTGCTATGTCTCCACATAATAGGCATTGTGTTGTCGAAGCCAGGGAAGAAAATAACTGGAGAGAAATTATTCATTTGACTTCGACTTCCTGCTTATATCTACATATAAAATCATATGTAATGCTGTAGTGGTAACGACGTCAATTGCCACGCTAATGGTTCATCTGATGTCAGCAAGAATTTATTTATTTCTCATGCAATATATAAATAAAGTCAGTACGGTCAATCGCGAAAGCTTGTGTAAACACAATTACAAAGACATAACATTGGTAGCAGCTTGGTCACATGACTGGAAAAATTGTTCGCTCTATTGGTTGAATGATTGCTTATGACACGAGTGGTCGGAAGAAAATACTGTGAATCAGAAGCAAAGACAAAAATTACTAAAAATCTCCCAGTTATCTGGACACCGGAATTTCTCTGAAGCATACACAACTGAGCATTAAAGCACTACACCAAATATTTCTCTCTCTCTTTTTATCTATCCCTTCCAACGCCGCACTGTATAAAAGCATGTTAAGAGTATTCATAACCCTTTGAGTGCGCGCAAATTATAAACAAAAAAAAAAATATTCAGTCTCTATAAAAATGTCGAGAAGTTCAGCAAAATAATTTTTCTTTCAATAGATACCACGAATTTTATATCAATGCGTGTTTTATATACACCCGTGTCGTGCGACACCAGCACGATGAATTTATTTTATGCTTTATGGTGTTTAGTAGGTCTATGTTTTATTGATGATTTTGAAAACATGTGACTTAATGTCTGGTTGTAAATTATGATTAATCTTAGCTTACTGCATTTTCTTTAAAATATTTTTTTTTAGTCATCTAGCCCCTTCTGTGGCATAGAACATCAAAAACTCCTATACTCCACTGTGATCTGCAATGCATTTCAATTGTCTTTAACTCTTTCCCAGACCCTTGATTCCTACTTATATATCGTCCACTATGTTTGGTTGAGTATGACAGCTCATGCTTCTGCCTGTGTGAGCGAGTGGCAATGGATTTCTTGAGGTACATATAACCAATCTACTTCCACATTCTTCGTTCCTGACTCGTTCAAGTATAAATCTCATCCACAGACTAGAAGCTTTATTTAGTGCTAAAAACGAACCACCATATGTACACGTAGACCATAACCCACGGAGTCGTAACAAATTTATGATAATCATACATTGTTTCGTACCCACACATAGCTTAATGTAATATATAACTGTCTCGATACCCGAAAACGCCCTCAATTTGTCTAAACTTTTCAGATGTCTAGCCGCACGATAAAGCACTTCCTGTGCTTCTACAGTTTCTTTCATCTCATTGTCACTTGTGCTCATAAAACGTTTGGCATGCGTATGTTTTCTGATGACCTAATAATAAACCACCGCCTCAGTAGTATTATTAAGTGTTAATCATTTCCATCATTAAGGACCATAATCAAAAGACCGCAACATCCTGCTCTCTGGCACTTAATTAATTGCTCGTATTAAATACTCAATTGAAAGTTTTATAGTTTCGCGCAGAGAACCACTTTCCCCTCAAAAAGCATAAAAACGAGGGCGTGTGTCCTTCAACGCAATCATTTGCACCCACCCACAGCCACTAGCACCGTTGGCGATTACTCATAACAACCATCACTTACACACATGTTATTGAAGCAACATGGAATGAAAACGATCTCAGAGTAAAATAAATAATCCAAAGGAAAAACGAACAAAACATGAACACCAACAATCAAATCAAAAGCAACCCCGACGACGACGGAATGAAAATGTTTTGATTAAATAATTAATTACGACATATTTATACATTTTTATAGCGTTGCGTGCTGACAGATTTATTACGAATAAAATTAACTGAAAATATTCTCTCGAAAACACCATAAATTCCAATGGAAAGCCAAATAAACTCGACGAATAATGAATTTGAGAAAAAAAAAAAGCGAAAAGAATATTATGCCACCGTATAAACTAAAAGAATAAGACGCCGCGATAAAACGCGAGGTGAACTAATAAAAATGGAACTCACATTATGCCTCCCACTCTGGCAACAACCGCCCCCACGCAACAATGCCGAACATACTCTGCGCCGCTACTGTGTGATCCATTCTCTTTCTTAGCCGAGAAGTGTAAATTATGCGACTCTTTTCGAGAATTTATCGCGCAACGATTATGGGACGATATTGTGCCGTCGGACATACATAAATCAGGCATCGTGTTGAAAACGCAAGTGGAGTGGATTCCTCCATGAATTCACAACTTCACGAATCCCATGGTGGAATGTCTTGTACTCGCGCGAGAGTTCTGCGTGGAGTGCTAAATCTCGGCACTTTGGGGTGCGATCGACCTCAAATTAAGTCCTATAACGTGAAGCTCCATAGTTTGGCGTATTTTTAGTGAAATTTATTACACGAAGAGAGTCGTCGCTGTTTGTATTTCATGTTCTTCGAGGAGAATACATTAATTATGTTCATATTGTTGGTAGTGGCAGCTCTGTTGTCCCTAGGGAGCATTTGAATGGGTGAACAGGTGCAATATCAAATATTTCAATAAGGAAGGATGTTTGACAAAAGTCTATTTTCTTATTAGAATTCAATTCTAAATGTTACGAGAATATCTACTTACATGACGCCATATTTAGACATTGGACGGCATTTTTCTACTGAATACCCTAGCAGGGAAGAATGGAAAAACGGGCATATACCTAATGCTGAATATATAGCCATCTACACAGATGGTTCAAAAATGAGCACTGGTGTAGGATCAGGCATCATCTCCGACCCCCTAGGTATATCGAAATCCATACGACTTCCAGACCATAGCAGCGTCTTCCAAGCAGAGGTCTTAGCAGTGGCAATAGCCGCCCGTGAGTCTACGGTAAGGGCAATATCGCCAGAAGGTATCACCATCTTCATCGACAGCCAGGCAGCTATAAAAGCGATTACTGCCATAGAAATGAAATCGATGCTTGTGAAGTGTCGAGAAAAGTTTTGGGTTCTTAGAACACAGCACAAGGTATCGCTCTGTTGGGTCCCTGGACACGAGGGTATCCTAGGCAATGAGAAAGTCGTCGAACAGGCTAGAATCGGCTCAGAAGCCCTACTAGAACAAGTTGACCCACCTGTTGCACTCAAGCTCGTTGCAGGGAACAAAGCCATTAAAGAGGCGAACACAAGATGGAGCTCCATGGCAACTTGTGCCATCACCAGGAAGCTATGGCCATCCTTCGACAAAGCAAGGACAGAGAGAATTGCTCGCAAAGATAGGAAATCCCTTTCCACCCTCGTGGGCATCATCACGAGGCACAACACTCTGCGGTACCACATGAAGAAACTACGCCTGACGGAGGAGAAACTTTGGAAGTTTTTGAGGACACTACACACTTCCTGTGCCACTGTCCGAGTCTTCAGGACTCCAGGAAAAAGTTCCTTGGTAAATATTTCTTCCTGGATCTCGAGGAGCTCTCCGGCGTTTCGACAGGAAAGATGCTGAACTTCATCAAATCATCAGCTTGGTTTGTATGCAGGAATGAAGTAAATGACTGAGTTAATGGTTTTTAGTTTCACTGGGTAAGGGATTTTTCCCCCATGGGTATCGCAATGGGTCAACGCTGACCTGAGTGTGGCAGAGAGCCTCCCTCCCAGCCAGCCCTAGACCTAACCTAACCTAAGTTCAGAGCAGTTTTGTTGTGTGATAAACAGTAGTCTCTAAAGGTTCATTCACAGCTCAGCGATCTGCGAATGCAAACGAGCGAATATTCGCCAATTTTGACATTTGATTCACATCTACTTTCTTATCTGGTCGCGGCAATCTGCGAATTTCAGTTGTCCTTCATTTTGTAACTAATTGCGTAAACACGAAAAATGCATAAAAAAATAGCGTAGCTTTGGCAAAATTTGGCGTGGCAAAATCGCATCATCACCTCCCCGTGGTGACCTCCTCTGATAGTGAACTAACGATGAGCGTATGCTGAGTCTGACAATATATGTGTAGCTGAACACTCAGACCTGCGTAAGCACATCTGAGTAAACTTCAGCGCGCATATGTTTAACCGGACGAGGCATCTCTTGTTGACCTGATCGGCTGAAATATGCGTCTCAGAAGTCTAGCAAGAGCTCCTCAGAAGGAGGACGTACGGCGGATGAATTCTCTCGATGGAATCAATGGTGACGTCTACAGAGCAGCGGATACCTTACCGGAGCTACTTCAACATATTTGGAGCTGAGGTTTGTAAGGATTTTAAATACTACGTCAGGGTATTGAAAAAGAGGTGGTGGCGGATGAACACTTAATGGTCCAACGGCAGCGCTCATATCCCCGAAGTGGGTTACTGACATTGGTGTATCCGGCCCCTCGTCCTAGGGGTTGCAAAAAAAAGAACCGGTCCTCCAACCTGGGGGTTGTGCCGTCGGGTTAACTTCCCTACCACGTAAAAAACGTTCGGTTACGAAGCAACCAACAGCCTCGGATACGGATGATTTTACTGTTGATGACCCAAGCAAACGTAAAAAGGATAACGATCTTCGTGTCTGCACATGAAATGTTAGGTCCATCTACAAACCACGTGCAGCCGAAAAACTTGCGGAGGCCCTAGAGTGTCTCTAAGCAGACATTACCGCCATCCAAGAAGTGCGATGGGATGGGCCGGGCAAAAGGAGTATGAAAAACTGCGACATCTACTACGGCGATTGCTACAGACAAAAAGGACAGCGTCAATTCGGGTGCGGATTTGTCATTGGAGACAGACTTAGGCAAGAAGTCTTGAGTTTCCGGCATGTGAATGAGCGCCTTATGACTATCCGTATCAAGGCTAAATTTGCCAACATTAGCCTAATATACGTTCACGCTCCTCATGAGGAGAAGGACGACGCGGCAAAGGACGACTTCTACCAGCTCTTGGACAAGACGTATGAGCAATGCCCTTACCACAACGTTAAAATTATCCTAGGTGATTCTAACGCAAAGCTAGGAAGAGGGGACGTCTTTAGTAGCGTGGTCGGAAAACACAGCCTGCACGACATCACATCCGGCAACGGACTCAGGCTAATCGACTTTGCGGCGGGGCGAAACTTTGTCGTAGCTAGTACGCGGTTCCCACGTCTCGACATTCACAAAGGAACATAGCTCTCCTTTGATCGAAAAACTGTCAACCAAATCGATCACATTGCGATCGACGCAAGCCACTCTTCCAGTATTCCGGGTGTCCGGACTTTCCGAGGAGCCAACGTGGACTCGGATCACTACCTAGTTGTAGCCAAGGTACGAATGCGGATATCCACAACGGAGCGAAATCAACGAAACGCTGTGAGGAAATTTGACGTCGAGAAGCTACAATCGCAAGAGACCGCCAGAACCTTTGCCGATAGTGCATCTAAGTCCTATGCCACCAGCAGCAAATGCGGAAGACCAGTGGCAGCATTGCCAGCAAGCCATCAGAGATGCCGCCTCTGATGTACTGGGTTTCTCTCGCCCACCACAACGAAACCCCTGGTTTGATGAGGAATGCCGGCAAGCACATGCAGCAAAACAAGAGGCGTACAAAGCGGCGCTGCATAGAAGGACTAGAGCTGCTTACGAGCTCTACTTCTCAGAAAGAAGAAAAAAGAGCATGAGAAGCGCTCGATCGAGGAGATTGAGAGACTCTATTGCAGGAATAATGTTCGAAAATTTTACGAAAGGGTAAAAAGAACGTGCCAGGGTTTCAAAGCCAGAACAGAAGTCTGCAGGGACGAAAATGGCAACATAGTAGTAGAAGCGCAGTCGGTGCTGAGAATATGGAAGGAACACTTCTGCAGACTGTTAAACGGCGATGATGAACAATATTCCGCTGTCAGGCAGATGGACGACGCAGTAGATTACGACCTCGCGGTAGGTGGCGCAAACAAGTGGAGGGGGACCTCAACCAACTTGGTGTGCGCAACTGGAGGCAGCTGGCTCGTAACCGTGCTGGCTGGAGAAGTTTGTTGGTTGAGGTCCAGGTCCACCCCGGACTGTAGTGCCATCTAAGTAAGTAAGTAAGTAAGAAGGGACCGATCAAATGTTGTCGTTATAACCGGGGGTCGTTATATCCGACTGCACTCCACAAGTACATATAATATAAAGAAACCAACCAAATGAAAGGAAAGTCGTCGTTATAAGCGACTTCCACTGTACATAACAAGGAGCAAATCACTAAATTGATGAAATCCTCAGCACAGTGCGAGACTGATATGTTTCAGTGAAACTGTCCCACGACACGAAGTCCAGCAGTTTTAAGAAATATGAGCTGCTGTTAATTGTTACTAGAGAACAGATCGGTATTCTGAGCGTCCAAAAGCGTCAGAATGTTACTAGTAGCAAAGCCGGTACTGTGTGGAAAGAACACACGGATGATATTTGGTTTTGGAAATGAATCCTTATCCACAAGCATCATGTTCAAACCACATTTCCCTACGATTTTACCGAAATTGAACCTCATCCACTCTGCAGTGGAGGGGTCTAAGCAAACAACTAGGAGCCAGCGTGATTTGTGAAACAAACCATGAAATTGTGGCTTAGCGACCTCGTCTACCAGCTCAATAATGGTTTCCATGATACTATTTTGGACGCAGCCATTTGCTCGGTACTAAAGGGACTGCGCGCCAGATCAGCGGGAACCACACCCAGTTTGACAGTACCTACTTTGTCCCTGTACGAGGTCTTGTCGAGTGTGGCAGTCTCGGTTTGGTCGAAAATTTTGGACTCACGAGTAGTCGGGAAAGGAAACAACACCCACAGCAGAGCCCTGTATACTATGGGAAGGCATAACGACTAAGCACCATCTTAGCCATGCATCCCTCGTCGTATGCTTGGATTAGAGATTTTTTCCAGAGGTTGTCTTCTCACGTTGCACACTTTGGCCGAATGCCACTGTTTGTGAATTTTATGTATATATGTGTATGAATGTGTAATTAATTATAATGTTTTTGATATCACCCACAATTGTGTCTCCTTGTGTGTAATGTTGTTTTGTGTAGAAAACAATATTGTGTAATGTGTGTTGTGTGTTTTATTGGTGTTACAATGAATTATTCTCAAATAATATTATAAGTGTTTTAGAATAATGTGTAAATGTACTGTGTAAACTGTTTAGTGAAAAAAATCAATAATAAATGTAACGAAGTCAACCGATATCGTTGGCGATACAAGGCAGAATGAAAGAATAGTTATAGAGAAAAATTACAGCAAAAAAGATAACAGTTGTCAATTAAAATATTTAACGTTAACAAATATATAATGAAGAGAATGAATGAGAGAGAAAATGTAATTGTATAATTTGAGTGAGAAATGAAATAAAGTGCTTTATGGTGTGTTTGGCGATTGATGCATTTTGAAATGTTCAGTTATTCTCCGACAGCCACAGTAATGAATTCGAGCCGTATGGTCCACGGAGGCGCAAGAGAACACAAAGTCCAGTTGAGCGACTCGGAATCAGCAGGCGGATTAACATGCTGTAGCATTCGTTGCACAGCAGCGCCCCGAGGAGGCACTGAGTCTTCTTGTAACGGTTGCTCAATAGGGATCGTACAACAACCTTACCCTAAGAGCCCGTACCTGGCCATCGATATTATTGTATAGTCATGACTCATGAGTAAGCCTCACAAAAAAAAAATAAAAATTAAAAATTTCTTCGGATATGGCATAAAACTGTAGGCCGTTTCCTTAACACGAGTATTTACGAGAAGGTAAATCCTAAGCCCTTCATGAAGTGGTTACGCCAAACATTTTTCCTCTTTCATTTGAACTTCTAGACCCTTTGCGGGATTTTTTTTTTACTTTGACCACCCACTCGCTGATGCTCTAAGCAGTCTTGCTGTTATATAACATAATAGCTCCCTAGACTTACTTTGACATTATCAGAGCGATATGGTCGTTACATTTATTAAGCCTCAGTTTGTGCTGTACTTCCTTCTTCTTCATTCGGTACTCGGATTGAAGTTCGTCTTTTTATACTGCTGAGGCACCTGCAACATAGGCTCTTAGCGAGATTCGTCCTTCGATTCGTACCCAGATAGATTGCAAGATACTCTTCTGCTATAGCTTTTCTATATTGTAGGAGTACCTATTAAACCCCGTGGTCTAATCACTTGGAAAATAGTCTTTAAGTTGTTGAGCGCCCTGTTAGCGGTACCAAGCTTGGCACTGAAGTTCTTCTTTGGTATTACGCTGTACACCATTGTGTAGGTATAATAGTATTTTTTTACATTAATATGTATATTCTTATAAATCAAAAAAGAGATTTATTTATATTAACTACTATTACCAGTTGAATGTAAATTGTTTAAGTGGAGTTCCGAAATTTACAAAAACTTTAGAATTTGTGGCCTTTAATTCTAAAAACTATGCATTTTACCCGGATGTGATGGTTGGGCTCGTCAGTAAACGTCTTGAGCAAAGACATTGAGCAAACAATGCGTGTTGTCTACTGACGAGCCCAACCATCACATCCGGGCGAAACGCATAGTTTTTTGAGTTAAAAGTCACAAATTCTTAAGTAATTTGTATTCTCATAAATATATCAAATATACATGCATGTGTACATATATCTATATGCTCTCATATTCATCATCTTTACTTAAAAAAATAAATAAAACCAACTCACACTCATTATTAACGAAATCTCGCCAGAATGAGCAACATTAAGCTCCAATGCTTTAAACCTTCCTACCAATGTGTGAAAGCTATTCTACTCCTTCTTCCGTGCCGACACGAACTGATGACACATGTAAAAGTGACAATTTCCTATTCCACCATCATGGCAAACGAAATTGCACCACATTCTAAACCAAAAAAGGGAAAAAAGGGAAAAAAACCTCGGTCGCAATGTCAGCTCTTCGATCCAAATGACATTCTCCAGGGACTTGGAGTGGGAAGTTCAAAATGGTTTCCACAGCATGCACGTACCTCAGAGAACCATTTGTGAACACACCACCAAACCTACGCAACCACATCCGAAAAAATGCAAGTTCAAACAGCAAAAGCATTTTATAGCTTTTCACTTAAGGCTGCTGCTGCTGTTCACAGCCCACAACCATCCAGGGTATCATTTTCCTATTAAGGACCAGTTCCAAGAAAAGGACTTAAGAAAAGTGCAAACTAGAAAATGAGTGCGACCGCCGCCGACGCTGACTCATACCACTTCACCCTTCGGAACCATTCCGACAAAGTATCACATCGTTCTTTCACATTTTTTTCTTGTCCTTCCTCCTCGATTTCTTTCGTTTTTCTCGGAAAATCATGTAAGATTTTCCGTTTTACAACCTCCCCGATGCAGGATGTCGTAAAATTCCTTTTAAGCGCCCATTACCACAACCATATACGATGTTCGTACAATCTCCTCGCTGATGTCCTTTGCTTGTGCCAATCTCCAAGGAGCGGCGGAGTGTGTGAGTGCGCTTTGTACAGGGAGTTGCTGCTTTGTGGTGTCGTCGGTGGTCTTAGAAAATTGCGACAAACGATAAGAAGCCCGTTACGACACGGCATTAACACACACTGCTGACAGAGCAGGAGGGTGATAGAACGGCTAAAAATAGCGGCAGTAAATGGATCCGGCTTTTTTCCCATGTGTCTAGGACTAATTTTGAGTGAATGGAGCAAAGTGTCAAAATCATTGGTTGTCAACATGATTTTTGACTTTTGCTTTTGTCCTTTCTGACTTTCTGGGCGAAGTGCCATGTAGTAGTGTAGGGATAATGGCATCAAATGGGATATCATTGGGAGTGAGAGGTCGTATCGAATTTTCTTATTAAAAGTGCTTGGGACCGTAATGCTTCTTATCTCTAAATTGCTCCTGCAATGATTTTTTGAACATTCGAGGAATCTTTAACTGGAAACGGACGTGGATAAAGGTTTGTCCAGTGCATAACATTTAAATGAACAGTCCAGCGGAAGGGTACTTTTAAATAAATTGTTACCTACGTATATGAAGACGTTTCAGATCTTATCTCGATGCAGTGCACTTGAAAGTACATACTTTTACGTTTAGAAAGCATTAAGATTAAAGTTATAAAGATATTTTGCTTAGCCAGTAGCGTTGGCAGACGGAATGAAACTTATAAATAAAAACAAATATGGTTTCGAATCAACTCAGATGCACGGACGGAAATGAAACGATACAAACAAATGATAACGATTTTCAGTTATACTCGTACTATGTCCTGGGAAAATTATAAGGTTTTGGAATGTAAGAATTCCAATTGACAATGACGATTTCCTATACTTCTCATTCGCCAATTTGCGAAAGTCATCTTTCGGTGACATCTTTGGACTAAGGAGGACTGACTGCAATGTGTACTACGTGTATGTGTTTGTATGCATGCGGTACTCAATTCAAACTATGTTCATCATTACCCTACAGTTCACGCTTCCACCCTGACGTAGTAGAAGGCCACGTGCAGATTTCCATACATACTATAGATACATATTTGGCGCAACAGCTAATAAAAAGCCTAAGCCTAGTTTCTAGCAACCACTGGAGTTGTGTGCGTTATATTTTTCGCACGAATGGAAGGGACATTACAGTTTTGTAAGCTATTTGAGCTTTCTCATAACAATAATGCTCTCGGATGTTTGTCAAGCGTTCGCGAGAGGAGCGACCGTGAAAAAAAATGCTTGGTGTTTTCTGGGATTCGAACATTGAACCTCATGCGCAGTGGTCCGACACATTAACCACTGCGCCACGGCGTCCACAGATATTATAGAACCGAATGAAGTGACTCAGGTACTAGCCTTTGACAGGAGATATAAAATCAGAATACGTGGCAGAATCAACTGGGCAAACCGGATATTTTAGGCATCGAAGGTGTGGATAAACGGGCAACGAAATGGTCGGATCTGAGTATTTTCTACGTTATTTCCATGGTCAGCTTAACCCATATGTAGAGAAAATATGCGTTTGATACATCCTTTGGAGACAGGACTGAAGGCAAAGGTATGCGAGTATCTCGTGGTCGGCCTGTCCCGCTCAGCAGCCGTCGCGAAACGGTTACTAGCTTCCTCTCAATAGTCTCGCGAACCATTACAGGGGTCAACGGGTGAGCGCGCTATGCACCGGTAGAGGCTCAGATGGGTTCACAAAATTTCGACAACGCCATCGACTTAGGATAGGCACATGGAACGTCTGATTGCTCACAGGGAAGGACCTTGAGCTTGTTAGGTAGGCTGTTAAAAGTCGACTAGATATAGTTGGCGTCCCTTCAACAAAGCAGAGAGGCTCTAAAACTGTGGACGTTTCAGATGGGTGGAGACTCTTTATCTCAAGAGTCGCACGGCCAATGCCTGCTCAGGCGAAAGTGAGCATACTCACAAGTCCCAGGTTGACAGACCGAGTATTGCAGTGGATGCCATTAGGAGCGAAAGTTACAATCTTAAACATTAAGATTGAACGATCGAATCTAGCATTGATGCAGGCATATGCAACAAACCTTCGGTCGAAGTTTACAGTTTTCTTTCTTATACGAAATAGATGCAGCCCTTGAATAGGTTGTGGTTATCAGCGATGTACTCCGTGCAGCATTGACGGAAGCTAATTCTGGAATTCGTTGGACTATGACATCTTACCTTAAACACCTAGATTACGCTGACGGTGTTTGTCTACTTTCACATCGGATAATGGATCTTCATTTAATGGCCCAAAATCTAGAAGCTGAGGCAAACAAAGTGGGGCTAAAAATAAACACAGCCAAAACAAAAGCCCTAAGTACTTCCAATACCCGCGCTCAACTTGACATTGCCGAAAAGCAAGTCGAAAAAGTTTATAACTTTCTATATTTAGGAAGTATCGTCTCGGCTAATCGCGGCGGCACCGAACTGGATGTGTGCAGCAGAATCGGGAAGGCTAAAGCTGCGTTCGGAATGCTGTCCAAAATCTGGAGAAGCAACGTTGTTAGCTTAAGAACCAAGCTACGACTGTTCCGCTCAAACGTAGAATCAGTGCTGCTTTATGGGTGCAGTACTTGGAAGGTGGACACCATTAACACACGCAAGCTGCAAGTCTTCGTAAACAAATGCTTAAGAATCATCTTGAGAATTTTTTGGCCGAACCGCATCTTCAACGAACAAGTTTATCTGATAACGGGCCAAGAACCTATATGCATTACCATACGAAGGAGAAAGTGGCAGTGGATTGGACACACCCTACGGCGCGAAGACAACTCCATTGCGAAATACGTCATGCAGTGGAATCTGCTCACCCAGGCAGGCAGAATAGCGGGGCGCTCTAGGCAAGCGTGGCGCAGAACAGTTGAGGAGGAATCGAGCTCTTTAGGAATGAGTTGGAGGCAGCTCAAACGCGTTGCAGAACTCCGAACACGATGGCGCGCAGGCGTGGTTGACGCCCTATGCGCCCCGAGGGGTTAAAGGATATAAGTAAAGTAAGTTGAATAGGTTGCGGATATGGATTCGTTTGTTCTGGTGGGTGACTCCAATGCTTACGTGGGTGTAGATGTTATGGCATGGAGAAGTATAATTGGGAGGAACAGTGACCCTGATCAAAACGCGAACGGAGAGAAGATGTTGAAATTTTGCTGTGAAAATGGCTTATCCATCATGAATACTATCTTTCCACACAAAGATATTCACAATTACACATGGTACCGTCAAAACCTTCAGCAGAAGTCGCTGATAGATTTCATTGTGGTACCATCGTGTCTGAAGGGAATGGTTTGTGATGTTCGCCAATTGAGAGAGGTCGAACTATCAGCTGATCACCACTTAGTGCTATGCAAATTGCATTCTAGGGATAGAGCGCCTCCCCTACCAAAGTGCAAACCAAGGATGGTTACACGGATACGATCAGAGAGGTTACAGAACGATGTGATACAGGAGACATTCTCGCGGCAAATATCTGAAAGGTTTCGACAAATCCCAGCTGTTCCATCAAATGTAGAGGAAGAATGACAACCGTTCTCAACAGCTGTTATTGCCTCTACAGGAGATGTTTGTGGAGTGGTCTGACGGCTGGTAGTGAGAAAAGAAATGCTTAGCTTAAAATGCCCAGAATGCTCAAAAAAAGCCATCCGAAAGAAGTAGAGAGCCTTTGAAATGTGTATTCATTTGGGGAACTCCAATTCTCGAAATCGGTATGAGGCGCAAAGAACTTGCAAAATGGCTGTGAAGACAGGGAAAGAACAGTTTGGAAAGAATTTGGCGAGAAATTGGAACATGATCACAGATCTGTAAATGGCAGACCGTAGGTGAATATCATGAAAGACGTCAAATCCAAAGACGGTACATCCTACGCTGATAGAGCCAGCACTTTTTTGAGCTGCTCAATCCCAAACAGGGCACCGAAGATGACAGACCTATGGTCGAGAGTAGGGTGGAAAGTATTCAAACAGGAACGGAAGAAACTTCCTTACTTCTCAGTAAGCTTTCGCTGTGATCGGATATACATTCCTATTCCTAGTACAATATTGCTTTTAATTTTAATCTTTTTCCTTTTTTTTTACTAAAGTTTAAAATGGTTACATCTCATTGCCCTTCGTGCAACCACACTTTGATTGACAGTGATTTCTTAATTACTTAAATCGAAGAACTACACAGTGAAATCATTGAATTGAAAAAACTGGTTTCGATGTCTTCATTGACAATTAGTGGTAAATCGCAAGTGACTACGCGCTCTCAAGCTCTTAGTAAGGTCAATTCACCCGGTCGTGCTTCCCCATCTCTTGCTAAAGGCTCGGGAAATAAAACCGTCGCAAAACAACTGAATGTTTACAGTCCAAATACTCCCAATGCTGTTCCTGCTAAAGCCAAGTCTGGCCCATCTGCTGCTGCTGCTGCATCTGTATTCACTTTACATTTGCATTCAGAGGAGAATTCATCCAACGTCTCTGCCATTACTGCTGCTGCTACGAATTTTCAAACTTCTTCTAGTCCAGCTACAATATCATCTCAACCTGCTTGTGGTGAGTCTAATGCAGGCCTTTTTCCAAATCCTATAGCCTCACAGGCTACTAAGATGAAACGGACAAATGTTGGAGGAGAAACAATCATTGGGACTAATAACATTTGTTCTTTGGATGTACTAACGCACCTGAAATGGGTACATTTATCTTCCTTTAAGCCTACTACAACATCTCAATCAATTCTTCAATATGTTTCTTCAGTGTTTAATATTGATTCATCGAAAATGGCATGTTACAGACTAATAAAGTTTAGGGCTGACGAGCTGTCGCTGAAATTTGCAAATTTCAAATTGGGTGTTCCGGAGGATTTAATATCTATGTTCCTCAACTCTAATTTGTGGCAAAAAGGAATTCGTATTCGCGAACTTCAATTTCTTAAAAAAAAACGGCATGGATCTACTCGTACCTACAATCAAGCTCACTTAGCGCAAACTTCTCTTCCTCCAATTGTTGACGTGTAGTCCGCCTATGTGTGTCACTACCAAAATATGGGCGGAATGAGAACAAAAATAAGCGACTTCTTCATCGCTGCAACTGACTGTCCATATGATGTTGTTGCCTTGTCGGAGACATGGCTGAACGAAAGTTTTTTCTTCGCTGAAATATTTACTGCTGAATTTGATGTATACCGGAATGATCGATGTCCCATCCCATTCAAATTGGATTTTGTAGATGCGGAGGTGTTCTGCTGGCTATTCGCTCGAGCTTTAAGAGCAAACAAATTGCACTTTCCGTTTCATCTGGTATGATTGAGCAAATTTGTGTATGCGTTGATTCTTTTACTTCTAAGCATGCGAGTCCAATTGAAATATATTTTTTTCTGTCTTATATTTACGAACCTAAATTTGACTTTAAAAACGGAGATTATAATTCCATAAATTCTTATTTGTCTTAATTTATTTGGCAAGAAATCGTCGACACTTCGAATTTAGATGCAGCCTACACTTCGTTTGGAAACATATTAGAATCATCGATTTCTAAGTATGTGCCGGTTAAACGACCAAAACTTTCAAAAAGGCCCGCCTGGTTTAATAAAAGTTTATCGAAATTAAAAAAACGCTATACTTAAGACTTATAGAAAGAGTAAATTCATGATTGCTTTGCGATGCAATTTTTGTCAGCTGAGAAATGAAAATGAATTCCTGAAGAAATTTGTGTATAGGCAATATAAGTATATGGTCAATAGAATCAAAAATTAAACATCACTCTAAAACATTTTGGTCGTTTATTAATATTTCCGGTGACAATTTAAAAGATGTATTTGATATGTTTGCTGTATTTTTTCAATCAAATTTCGTCAATGAATCAATTGACTGCAGTAAAATACCTTATTGTAAAGAAATGGTTGATTTGAGCTTGTTATCTATAACTGAGGATGAAGTTTTCATGGAATTGTCGGCTCTCGATTCAAGTACGAGCATTCCACCAGATAATGTTCGACCCCTATTTCTAAAACTATCCAAGTCTAATATCGTAAAGCCGTTATGCATTATTTTCAATATGTCCTTGTGCCGCGGTGAATTTTTAGACCGCTGGAAGAGTTCATTTATTACACCTATTTATAAATCTGGATCGAAGAGAGCTGTGCAAAATTACAGACCAATAGCTAAGCTTCCTTTAATACCCAAAGTATTCGAAGCCAAAGTGAAAAGTAAATTGTATACTGCACCTGCAGTACGCAACCATATCTCCGAACATCAACATGGTTTTGTGAGCGGAAGGTCCACCATTTTTACGAATTATTGCCTTCGTAATATGGAAATGCGTCTTCAAATCGATTTGATTTATACCGATTTTTCCAAAGCATTCGATCGTGTCCAACACAATGTCCTGGTGAAAAAAATGGAAATGATTGGGTTGCATTCAAACATTTTAAGCTGGATCAGTAGTTATTTAACTAATACTTACTTACTTAGGTGGCGCTACAGTTCAGAGTGAACCTGGGCCTCAACCAACAAGCCTCTCCATTTAGGTCGATTTTTAGCTAATTGCCTGCAGTTATGTACTTCAAGTTGCTGGAGGTCCCCTTGAACTTGTGCGCGCCACTTACGGCGATGATTCCCTCTACTGCGTCGTCCCTCGGGGTTAGATTCGAAGACTCTGCGGGTCGGAGCGTTGGTGTCCATTCGCTACCTCAGACGTCCAATACGCAGTTTTTTGACTAGGTCGATGTCGCTGTAGAGCTCGTATAGTTCGTGATTGAATCTTCTCCTCCAAAGCCCGTCAACGCAAACGGGATCAAAAATCTTACGAAGAATTTTTCTCTCGAAGCGATCAAGGATATTTTCATTCTCTTTTAAGAAAGTCCATGTTTCAGCGCCGTAAAGCAGGACTGGGATGATCAAGGTCTTATATACAGTCTCCTTAGTTGTTCGAGATAGGGCTTTACTGTTGAATTGTCTTATAAGCCCAAAAAAAACAACGATTGGCAAGAGTTATTCTTCGATTGATTTCTGGGCTGATCTTGTTTGTAGAATTTATAGCAGAGCCAAGGTAGACAAAGTCCCTTACTACGTCGAAGTTATAGCTGCCCACAGTGAGGTTTTGTCCAATTCGTCGGTGTTGGCTTTCCCTTCTTGTTGACAGCATATACTTGGTTTTGCCCAGGTTTATCGCTAAACCCATTTTAGCCACTTCCGCCTCAATGCTTGCAAACGCACCGGTGACAGCCCGCTGAGTTCTTCCGATAATGTCTATATCGTCGGCGTATGCAAGCAGTTGTACAGACTTGTAATAGATTGTGCCTCCGGTGTTGGCTTGTGAGTTCCGCACAATCCGTTCAAGTACAATATTAAAGAAGTCACATGACAGCGCGTCACCTTCTCTACAACCTTTTTCAACATCAAAGGTCTCGGTGAGGTCATTACCGATCTTGATGGAGCAGCTAGCGTTCTCCATCGTCAGCCTGCACAGACGGACAAGTTTGGCAGGGATGTCAAAACAAGACATGAAAATAACGATAAACCTTTCTGGAACATAATTAAACTGGTAAAAAGTAAAAACGGACAATTATCTTACCTCAAAAACTCTTCGGGCACATACTTTACCGATGTTGAAAAAGCCAATGCACTTGCCGTAAATTTAAAAAAAAAAATTATATGTTGTCTCACAAAATTTAGATGATGCACATACCAACACCCTCGTGGCAACACCATTCAAGCTTTTGTGGCAGAAGGAACAAACCATTCTTCTTCAACAATTTTTGTTACCGAAGAAGACATAGAGTTCATATTAAGCAACCTACGTCCTCGGAAAGCAGGTGGTCTTGCTATGTTAAGATATATTTACCTTAAGCAATGCCTAAAGCAGGTATAAAGTTTATAGCATATATTATAAACGCGTGTTTAAAAATGCAATACTTTCTTGATAAAGAAAAAATATATGGCATTAAGAACATACTTGGGATGAAAGTTGAAATTCATACCCCAATGCCTAAATTGTCCAAGGTATGGACATACTCATAAATACTGCAGCTCAAACCCAAGATGTGGAAAGTGTGCAGGAAGTAACTACGCTAATGAATGTGGAAAGAAAAAAGATGGGCATCCTAAATGTTCAAACTGCAATGAAAACCATCCTGCTAACTATAGAGGATGCTTAGTTGCAAAAGAAATCCAACTTGCAAGAGAAAAAAAAACAAAAGAAACCACAAAAAAGCTCAAATCAGGAAGCACAAAAAGTCAAAAAGGACTCGCAAAAGAGCCCTCAAAAAGAAAAACTTAAAGATCAAGTGATCATCAAAAAGAACCCAATACAAAATACAGCTGCCCCAAAAATGACATATGCTCAGGCAGCATCAGAAACAAATCAAATACCAGCACAGAAAGTCGCGAAACACAAAGTAGAGCAAAACACTGCAATGGAAATCCTCATGAAACAAATCCTAAACAGGATTGGTTCCATGGAAAAATGCAATAAAACGATATTATATAGAATATCATTGTTAGAGAGACAGAACAGCAACAAAAGAGCTGTACCGAAAAGGCAAACATGATGAATAAAATAAAAATCCTTGAATGGAATGATAATGGTATTGAGAATCGAAAGGACGAACTGCAAGTAACTCTCGATATAAAGCAGATAGATATATGTCTTATTTCAGAGACGCACTTTAAGTCGACTACTGACTTTAAACTGCAAGGATATAATTTATATCACTCCCCACATCCTCATAATTGTGCAAAAGGTGGGGCTGCGATGTTAATAAAGAATACAATTGAGCACCATATAGGAGCAAAATTCCAATCATGTGCCATCCAAGGAATTTCCATAAATATAAAAACGAGCAGTGGGGAAATATCTTTTGCATCAGTATACTGCTCTCCTAGCTATAGACTGAATAAAAATGATTTTAAAAGTCTTTTCCACATATTTCACAATAAATTCATCGCGGGAGGGGATTTTAATGCCAAGAATAAAGATTGGGGATCTAGATTAACAAATACTAGAGGCAGAGAACTATATGAAACTATTAAAGAAGATGGCATCAAATATAACTCAACAGGAAAACCTACCTACTGGCCAACAGATAGGAATAAAACCCCAAATCTTGTTGATTTCTTTATATCTAAAAATATATCCACAAATAAAATAAACATAGAAGAAGGGCCTGATCTTCAATCAGATCACTCCTCAATACTTCTTACACTTAGAGTTTAATAATGAGACTTTAAAAACTTACCTTACAAGTCTTACAAATGATGCTAGTACCGACTACTCGCTCTGGAAGGCAACAAAGAAAATGAACAGACCAATAGCACACATTCCACCAGTAAAAACCAGAGAAGGTAACTGGGCAAAAAGCAGCCAAGAGAAAGCAAACACTTTTGCATAGTATCTTGAAGACGTCTTCAAACCTTATGAAGATAAAGGTTATCAAGGAATCGAAGTAAGGTGCAAAGAAGATAGACCTATTCGGCCGGTAACAGCTAAAGAACTTGCCAAAGAAATTAAAGATGGAATAAACATTAAAAAGGCCCCAGGGTTTGATTTAATTACAGGGGAAATTTTAAAACAATTTCCATGAAAAGGTTTGAAAGAACTAGCGCAGATAATAAATGCTGCATTCAAGTTAAGATATGTGCCAAGCATGTGGAAGATCGCGGAGGTAACAATGATACCAAAACCAGGCAAACCACCCAGCGAAGTAACCTCATATCGCCCAATATCGATACAACCAATGTTGTCCAAGTTATTCGAAAAAATGCTGTTCAAACGTCTGCAAAAAATAATCGACGAAAAATCGATAATCCCAATTCACCAATTTGGATTTAGAAATTATCACTCTACAATTGATCAGGTGCATAGAATCACAGATAAAATCGAAAAAGCATTTGAAGAGAAAAATGTGTGCTCTATAATATTTCTTGATATAGCACAAGCTTTCGATAAAGTCTGGCACAAAGGATTGATACATAAATTACAAAAACAACTGCCGAAGCAGTATTCAAAAATTCTGAAGTCATATATATCAGATCGATTCTTCAGAATTAAAGAAGAGACAGTGTACTCAACATTAAGAGAAATTAAAGTTGGGGTACCACAAGGCAGTGTATTGGGTCCTGTGCTATACCTTTTATTAACTAGCGATCTGCCTGAAAGTGGAGAAACCACTATAGCAACTTTTGCAGACGACACTGCAGTACTTGCAGTGCGAGCAACTACCGAAATAGCCACAAAAAAGCTTCAAAAGGCAATAAACAGTATATCAGAATGGACAAAAAAATGGCAGATTAGGTTAAATGACCTAAAGTCAGTACACATTAATTTTACGTATAAAAACGTATCATACATTCCAGTATACATAAACAACAATGTTGTGGAATACTCGAATACAGCCAAATATCTAGCCATGACCCTAGACGCTAAACTGCGCTGGAAAGCGCATGTAAAGAAAAAGAAAGATGAGTTGAACATGAGATACAGTAAAATGTACTGGCTAATTGGGAGATACTCATCCCTGTCCAACTACAATAAGTTATTGCTATACAAGCAAGTTCTGAAACCAGTGTGGACCTATGGGCTCCAGTTATGGGAATGCACATGCCAAACAAATATAAGAAAAGTCCAAGTCTTCCAAAATAAAGTACTGAGGAACATAGTTAATGCACCTTGGTACATACGCAACGCTGATCTATATAGAGATCTAAATATTGAAATGGTTGAAGAGGAAGTTAAAAAAGTTGGCCAAAGGCACAAAAGTAGGCTTCTCAACCATGTAAACATAGAAATAAGAGAAATATTAAATACAGACAATGTAATCAGGAGGCTAAGAAGGGTAAAACCTCTTGATCTATAAGAGTTAGCTAAGGCTAAGAAATTAGGTTATATTTTCAAACAGAAAAGGCTTGAATTCTGACAAACGGCGGATTATTCTTTTCTACTTTCCAAAAATAAATTGGCGATTAGTCGAACGACTAGGTGCAATCCCATTCGGGATGACGAAAGTCAGTCCCCTCGGGAGGACTTGCTCCCTCGCGTACTTGCTCTGCAATGTCTTTCGATAATTTTTCCTTCCAGCGAAAAAAAAATAAAAAAATACTTTCTTGATACATATATGAAAACTTGCAAAAGTGATACCAATATTAAAAGCTGGTAAGCCTCAGGACTAGGCAACCACAATGACAACGGCGAAAGATTTGTGGATTTCTGCAATGCCAACCGCCTTGTGATAGGTGGAACCATGTTTGAGCACAAGACCTGCCACAAAGTCAGCTGAGTTTCCAATGACAGGCAAGCAACCTCCAACCAGATTGACCATTTTGCCATCAGCCGCCGCATTAGAAGTAGTCTCCTGGACGTCCGAAACGGGCGAGGGGCAGATGTGGGGATAGTACGTGATCACCATCTTATGATAGCTACTCTCCAACTACGCACTGCTGCAGTTCGAAGATCCCACGACAACACAAGAATGGCCAGGTTCAACATCGATAGACTTAGTGATCCCTCAGTGCGCCAACAATTAAGGGAGCACTTTTCGCAAGGTGTGGAAGCAATCAGCAGCTCAATGCCCGCAACCATCCAAGACCATTGGTGTGCTGTGAAAAATGTTTTTACATCTGGTGCTGAAAGAATTGTCGGTCGATCGCAGGGAAGACATAGGGCGTGGCTTTCCGAGGATACCTGGAGACGGATTGACGAACGAAAACAGCTGAAAGCTCGCTTTGCAGCTACCCCAGCAGCAGGAAGAAGCGAGCTAGAGTCCCTATATCGCATGAAGATGAGAGAAGTTCAGTGTAGCGTACGACGTGACAAGCGCAACTACATCAACGCGCTGGCTACAGAAGCAGAAGAAGCTGCACGGAGGTGCGACAGCAGGACCGTCTACAAAATCACGAAAGAGCTGACAGGTGGTCGCAGCTCCAGCCAACACCCAGTGAAAAGCTTAGACGGTTCCTTGCTCATTTCGGATGAGGACCAGCTTAAGAGATGGAAAGAGCATTTTGCTATGGTTTTGAACCGTGTATTCGCTAGCGATATGCTCCCAAATCAGACTGAGATGCCCGAGGTGAGAAGTTCCCGAATACGCACCACGACTCCCAGTAAAGATGAGATCATTACCGCGATCAAGGCACTCAAAAGCAACAAGGCGGTAAGACTTGACGGCATTCCAGCAGAGCTCTTACGAGCAGCGCCCACAACATCGGCTGAGCTTCTACTTCCACTTATAGATAGAGCTTGGGAAGCTGAGAGCTTTCCTAACGAGTGGAAAAAGGGAATGATCGTCAACCTTCCTAAGAAAGGAAACTTAATTTAATTAATTTAATTTAAAATCATCCTTGAGCGAATCAAACAACATCTCGAAGACACACACGATGCCGAACAAGCAGGTTTCCGCTCTGGATCCTCCTGTGCCGACCACATCAACACCCTGCGGATTATCATCGAACAGTGTGTTGAATATCGATCGCCACTGCACCTGCTGTTCATCGATTTTGAGAAGGTGTTCGATAGTGTCAACAGGGAGTTTGTTTGGCGTGCCTTACGCAGGAGAGGCATTCCCGATAAACTAATTGCTATTATCAAAGCTACATATGAAGGCTTCAAATGGCACGTTCTGCACAGGGGAAGGTTGTCTGAGGAATTTGAGATCCAAAGTGGGGTAAGACAAGGCTGTATCCTTTCACCAATATTATTCCTATTTGTGATTAGCGATGTGCTTCATGCAGCTTTGTCGACGGGAAACGGAGGAATTCGATGGACTCTTACATCTCAACTGAAACATCTTGACTACGCTGACGATGTATGCTTACTCTCCCACAGAATTATGGACCTCCACCAAATGACAGCAGATGTGGAGAGGGAGGCAGGTGTCGTCGGGCTGAAAATTAATACGGCAAAAACTAAAATTATCAGCCTTGGAACAAACTCATCGGCTCAAATATGCATTGCTGGACAACCGGTAGAAAGAGTAGAGGATTTCCAGTATATTGGGAGTATTGTCTCGACCGATGGTGGAACCGAACTAGATATAGCCCACAGGATCCCCAAAGCAAAGTCCGCGTTCGGGATGTTGTCCAAAATATGGCGAAGCAATGCAATCAGTTTGAGCACCAAAATAAGACTGTTCCGCTCCAACGTTGAATCCGTGCTGCTATATGGTTGCAGCACATGGAGAGTGACCACTACTATCACCAGAAAGCTACAAACGTTCGTTAATAGGTGCCTGCGCAATATCTTAAGGATTTTCTGGCCCAATCGTATCTCTAACGAACACCTTTACGAGAGAACGAGTCAGGAACCAATAGGCACAACTATCCAACGGCGGAAGTGGCAGTGCATTGGTCACACGTTCCGAAAGGGTGACAGTTCCATAGCGAACCATGCTATGCAATGGAACCCTCTAACTCAGGATGGCAGAAGACCTGGCGGTCCGAGGAGAACATGGCGCAGAACAGTCGAGAAGGAGGCATGGCAGTTAGGGAAAAGTTGGGGAGAACTCAGACACATTACCAGAAACCGTACACGATGGCGCGTAGGCGTAGTAGAGGCCCTAGGACCCACAAGGGGATACAGGACATAAGCATGACACCGCAATATTTTCATCTTATGAACTCGCTCTCAATATTGAGAGGAATCTTCAAAATGGAATGGATGGACAAATGGAAAATCAAGCTGAACGAAGGGAAACACAAGCAATTTTTTTTCACCCGAAAAAGAAAATCTTGCTGTCTTTCCAGCAGGCAGCTTCAGCTTCAACCAAGTTGACATTTAACGACCATAACGTCAAAACCTTAAAGAAAATCGGAATAGCAATAAAGATGTTGTACGCTTTCATTAATAGAAAATCACTTCTTCCCACTGACAACAAAATTATATTGCACAAAGTAATTTTTCAGGCAATTCTGCCAGGTATGAGGCGACTCGGCAGCGTGCCATATAAAGAAATTGCAAGTGTAGCAAAACAAGCTTTTGAAAATGATGCTAGACTTACATTGGCACCACGCAACTCTTGATATTCACCAAAGAGCGAATGTTGAATTGATAGCTAATGGAATCCTTAAACTCAATAACACGTTTAAAACAAGATGCAGTTTTGCTGACAATCCGCTAGTGAATGTATTGCATACTTAAGATTGTTGAAATATAAATGCACTTACTCCTTTGTACCTATTTAGTTATGTACTTTATATTAAACCCTCTACAATTATTGTTACTTATTTATTGATTTATCTGTGTACATACGTACACATGTATCTTTCTTTTTCCTACATTTTTATTTTTTATGAAATTATTTATTTATTATTTATTTATATTATTTATTTATATGTTATATATTTATTTATTTATTTATTTATTTATATATTTATTTACTAGGTATTATTATTTATTATCTATTTATTTATTTATTTATATTATTTATTTATTTATTTATTTATATATTTATTCATTTATTTATTTACTCTTGTTTGAGTATTTATTTGTTTGTTGTTTTTTGTTCATTATTTATGTAAATATAAAATTATTTAATTATTCTTGTTTAAGTATTTGCTTATGGCTTATTTGTTTATTATTTATTTATATATAAATTTATTTATTTATTTACTTATATGGAAGGTTTTTTTTTCGTATTTTCCTTCAAGCTTGCTTCGTATTCCTATATACGTTCTTAATAAATATAAATATTGTTTCAGTTGAATGATAATATTCCAATTCTCAAAACTCTGTAAAATGTGCAATAACACAAATTCTGTAACAAAATTTATATACGAAATAAAAATCGATCTATCTATCTATCTTGTGTGTACAAAAATGGCACCTTTTTGAAACGACATTATACCGACTAAATATTAATTACACCAAATTTGATGAAATAAAATCTAATCTACACACTTTGCTCTTTACAATCCATTTTAATACCAAAAATAAATTTGGTCTCCATTAATTTATTCTTAACCAGAACTTGCACTTTTAACCAGCGTCACTGCAATAGATCAATGTCGCTGGTAAATTAATTACCATATAAAAAAACGAATGCATTTTCTGCCTTGTTTTAAATAGGAAAAAAAACATTTCCCTAAGCGTCGCATTTATTTATTTTTTTAATTATTGCCGGCTTTTTCGTGAAAATTCAACACTGTGCAACGTCCAGACCGTTGATTTCTGAAGTAAATTTGTTTATGTTTCAAGTCTACATTTGTAGTGCCCATTCGTTTCCACATCCCATGATTCACAATCTAAAGCTCTCTGACAGCACCTCTCATAAACAAATGTCTTCATCAGTCGTATTGAAAGCGTCTGCCACTTGTATCTAATTAATAACAAGGCAGCTTACAAATACCCACACATATTACGGCGATTTCCTGCTCCCAATCGTAATTCTTCCGAAATTCCCATTCAAATTCGAAATTGACGC
The DNA here is from genome assembly GCA_945910035.1 of Brachypalpus laphriformis. Lineage (NCBI taxonomy): Eukaryota > Metazoa > Arthropoda > Insecta > Diptera > Syrphidae > Brachypalpus > Brachypalpus laphriformis. The sequence continues at coordinate 207,797,463 of OX246753.1, forward strand.
GCTCTCGGTTATTTATTCACGCCAGCACACTGTGTCTTTCTTAATTAGAGCTCAGCTCTTGATTTATGCACAATTAAGTTGTCTTTAATTAAGTTCAGCTCTGTGAAAACCACACTTTGTTTCGAGCTTCCCTTCTTCCACTGAGGAACCAGTGAGAAACCTAATTTCATGGAAAAGAAGTGCCGCCAGCAGTTGGAAGTGCTAATAGAGCGCCTGTTCACGGTCTTTTCAATGCTCTGGTGTATTTCATATATTTTTTATTTAACTTTTTTTTTTATGGTGATACAGCCGCCCGCGTTCTATAACAGCAACAACACCAGAAACACAAATCCGACATTTTAATAGCCAACATAAATTGTAATATTAAATCCAAACGAACGAACGGACGGACGAGAGGTTTTCGGATTGTCATGTCTATAGGGATCGTTGGATGGTTCGCTTATACTCACTCCTGGTTAAAAAGACAAAAACAGCATCAAAACGCCGCCAACGAAACAAAAGAAACAGAAACTAATAAATATATTTTATCGAAAGAATAAGAAGACAGACGAAGGAGAGCTTACCATGGAGAGCTCAATAGAGAGCGATACAGGGACCCTGAGCACATGGCAATAAATAATATCTAGATATTTGCCATAATATATTGCCTTATTAATAATGTTATATTGTGGCAGCAGCATGATGACGATGAACACGGTTGCCTACCAAACGGTAGGCTTTTGGAGGGTATCCGAAGGATGGCCATTGCATTCAGTGCATGGGATACATTGCGAGGATTTTATCCGAAAAATACTTGTAGGTGGGTGGATGCGGCGCGACGTGGAGAATGAATGGAGTGTAGCGTTGATTTTACGAATGATTAATGATATAATTTCTGTTGAGCACCCAATGAAAAATACTTCTTAGGGCGGAAATACTGCTGATCAGTGGCTTTGATATATGCCATTGCTGTTTGATTGGTTGATTTATGCGATGCGGGATGTTCGATTAAACGATGAATAAATAATGGAGCGGAACAAGAAATGCCTTCAAGGACATTTGTATCTACATACAGTATGTAGCAAAAGCAAGGTACTCTTGTGTGAAATAATTGACCAAGATATGTTCTAAAACGTACAAGATTATTATTTTTTAAATCCCGTGTTTGTAGTATATCTTGATAGTAAAACAATTTTTCGACATTTGGACAAGTTTCAAATATTTATATTCAAAATGGCGACCGTCCTTTATACAGAACGTTAGGCGTATATAGTACCATGACAGAAAGATTTAATTTTTTATGGAAATCCACAAAGCATTTCATGCGAAATCCGACATCACACTTAATACATCTTGTCGTCAATTTTTAATGACAAAAAGCACACGTCGTTAGCTCGATCGTTGCGTGTATTACCTACCTCCTTCAGGAGCTGATGGACGTCCTTGTGCGTAAGAAAATGGTTTTATGTTTTGTGGCAACAAGATTACAGCGATTTGCTTTCTAAAACGTAGTTGGTCTAAGTCGCCTTTGTGGATTCGGTGCATTTGCTAAGCGTTTTGAATTGCGGTCTCTAAAAACCTCTAAAAACCCATTCAGTGTACTCTGCATGTTAGTGGAGTTCTACTGAAGCAGGTGGATAAGTTTAAGTACCTCGGGGTCTTATTCACGAGTGATGGGAAGAGCAATGCCGAGTTATCCTATAGAATTGGTCAGGCTGGATCAATTTTGAGAGAGCTTGGCCAATCTGTTATAAGCAAGGCCTTAGTGTTCAAGCTAAAAAAATACAAATATTTGGCGCAACAGCTCTTTAAAGTGCCAGGGCCTAGCTTCTCGCAACCACTCATGTTGTGTGCGTTATATTTTTCACACGAATGGAAGGGACCTACAGTTTAATGCCGAATCCGAACGGCGATTTGAGAAGGTTTTTCGTGACAACAATACTCTCGGATGTTTGTCAGACGCTCGCGAGAGGTGGGACCGTGAAAAAACTTTTTGGTGTTTTCTGGGATTCGAACTTGGAACCTCATGCGTAGTGATCCAACACACTAACCACTTACGCCACGGCGCTCAAGCTAAGCTATCGGTTTTTAACTCGTAGGGATCGAGTGCGCAACACCAGAATAGCCGAGGCGCTCAATGTTGAGCAGCTACTTCTCCGGACGGAACGATCTATGCTTCAATGGTTTTGTCACGTAGCGCGTATGGCCCCAGACCGGCTTCCAAGACGTGCCATGGTGGCCATGCCATCAGGTAGGCCACCCCTTGGTAGGCCTAGAAATAGATGGTTGGACCAAGTCCGACATCTCTCCTGGAGCCGTCTAGGGATTCCTCCTGATGAGTTGGATTCAATGGCGGAGGATCGAGAAGGATGGAGAGTCCACCTGAGCATCCTACCCCCGCGACCCTCATAAAGGATTAGCGGGCCATTTGAAAATGTATGTATGTATGTATACTATACTCAAATTTATCCCTTGCAATTGCCCTGTAACCAAAGCATTATAACTAATCTTTTCTCGTTCCCAGTAAATTATTCTTCGTGGCACCTGAATGCACGCACTTAGAACTTTAACTCTAGCAAAAGCTTTTACTTCATACAATTCGATAATTGGTTGTCTGAACGATAGGTCGCATGCATATACGTATTAAAAAAAAAAGAAGATGAATCTCCTTTTGCGTGTTCCGAAGCCAACTCGAAAGTGTATGTTTAGGCGTGTATGTTTAGGCGCTAATATTTTACATATTCAATGTGAAAATCGTGTATATTGTAAATTATGAGTAGCTTAGGAATTAGAAAGCTGTGATAAACAGACCAACAGACAGAAGGATGACAAAGCGAAAAAGATAGGATTTCCGTAGCACAAATATTTACAGTGCACCGAACAAGAGATCTGACGATTTTGTTAATTTTGTTGTTTGTTTGCATTATTAATTTATTTAGTATGTTTAATTATGACGATTCATTCAATTAGAAAACTATAAGAAAAGTAGAACTCAAATTACAACACACCCCTATTAAGATACGTTCTAGAAAAAGATTAGCTATGTGCGGTGTATATAGCTAATTACCTACTCTATTCCATTGTGATAATATTTCCATTTTGCTAAATAAACTAAATAAACTGAGCGGAGCTTTTAATAAAATGAAGGATGCTCAAGACGTCTTAGGATGTCAGTTCGCCGAAATAATCAAAGAAAGCAGCCACTAGATGAAGCATGCTTTTTTGGGTCAGGGAAGTGAAGAATGGTTTACTCCTTCTCTTCATCTCTACAGCTCCTGCAGAAGTCGTAAGAAAAGAGGCCCAACCTTTTAACATTTTGGCCTATCAGACACTGTTCAGTGAGGACACCGATAACGTTGGTGATCTATGATCAGCACTACGTCCCTGATCCAGCCTGAGACAGATCTGTCTCAAAGTATGACATGTTGAGCCATCTTCCTGTTCTGTTAATAGCGTCCAGCTTTAGTCGATGTTTACGTGTAGCAACGGGCATACCATTCGGCAGAATGCTTAAAATCGTACCCTGTCTATCGACCTCGTCAGCTTGTGAAAAAAGCTACTTACCAGGAGTTTGCTCTTCGAATCTAACCCGAAGGGAACACGAAGTAAAGGGCCTTTTCGCCGTAGGTGATGCGTACAAGTTCAAGGGGATCGCGACCAACTTGTGATTGCACTACTGGAGGCAATTACCTAAAGACCGACCTAAGTGAAGAGGCTTGTTGGTTGAAGCCCAGGTTCACCTCGAGCTTTAGCACCACCTAAATAAGTAGGCAATATTTTAATTATTTATGTCATTATATGTAGTCTTTTAAATTTCTAGAGTATCTATAAGGTTGCAGTCTAAAATTCGAATTAGATACTGAACTACCAATATATGGCTGGTAGTCACTTATTGTCTCTTCTGCAACTATATTGTACTTCATTTTAAACACGAACGTTTATACGTTAGAAATGATTCAATTTTTATCACACATGCTTTTCTCCAAACAACTGTCGTCTCCATTCACTACAAATAAGTAACAAAAGGTCACATGGTATAGATCAGATTCCAAACGTTGTACTACAAAGATGTCCGCCCTCATTAGTTATTACACTTTTGGTTATATTTAACCACTGCACCAACAATGGTTATTTTCTCACATTTTGGAAAAAGGCAAAGATCTTACCCATAACAAAAAAAAAAAAAAAAAGCACGAAGGATGTTAAGGAATTTCGTCCAATATCTCTCAAATTTAGGAAAATTATTTGAGTGTGTTCTAGCAGAAACCCTAGATTTTTCTTGCGAGGACATGAATATTATTCCAAATAACCACTTTGGTTTCAAAAAGGGACATTTGACGGAGCATGCCTCCTTACTTCTGTGGAATAAGATAGTACATAATCTAAGAAAATATATTGTTGCATTAGACATAGACTTACAGACGGTACGGCGTTTGATTCTATTTGGAAGAAGTGTCTGCTTTTCAAGTTACTGAGTCGTAACTTACCTGTTTCACTCACTTGAATGATCACTAGCTTTTAAATATCAAGAAGCGCCTGCTTATCTATTAGTTTGGGGGTATCTGATGAATTTTCTGTCCTTCCGGGCGTTCCCCAAGGGTCTATGTATACGTGGACTCAGGTTTTCAATACATTTCTTTAAGATTGTCATTTCAAAGACCCGATTGCGAACGAACCTTGAGCTATTTTGTACCCTGACGGCACCATCCGTCTTGGCTAGTGATCTAAGACCTCATGTTGCTCTAAATGAAATAAAAAGAAATTCTTCTTCTTTAGTTTCCTATCTAAGCTCTCGGGGCGTGGATTGACTAGTTATACTTAGAACGCTTACGAAAAAGGACATCGACTGACTGTAAAGGATTTTTTATTTTTTTTTAATAGCCGGATACCTCTAAAAACAGAGATGAAATATTGGGGATGCGTTTCCACAATACGGGTAGATTTTCATTTAACAAACACGCAAGGAAAGTTTCAAATAAAGCCAAAGCAGCTACGTTCATGTTGATACAATTGCTTTCTTTCAAACATTTCTCAAAAAATACAAAATTGTTATTGTATGCATACAACTTTAATTAGATCAATTACGAACGGTAGAGAACGAATTTGAAGCTTTTAAAAGACAAATGTTAAGAGTTTGCAGTGGTATATTTTTGTTTATGCTTCAGAAAGCATAGCTGTGAAGGGCAACGTGACTGGGATGTGCGGATGTGGTAACTTAAATTGTTATTCCCATCAACACAATCCAGTCAGGCTAACAAAGCACACAGCCCATGATGACTAAAAGAAGACGACTGGCCTCGAACATTACCAAACCTGGTAAACCAGGGCATCCTGTAGAGCTAGGCCCGAAGTGCGTCAATTTGCGAGCATCTGGTGGTCGGCCTGTCCCGTTCGGTAGCCGACCCGGTCAAACCCGAAATGGTTACGAGCTTCCTCTCAATAGTCTCGCGAACCATTACGGGAGTCACCCGAGCGCGCTATGCATCGATAGGGGCACAGATGGATTCTCTGATTTTGGCACATGGCAACGGCATCGACTTCGGATAGGCACATGGAACGTTTCATCACTCACAGGGAGGGGGGGTTTACCTTTCGGATGGGTGGAACCTCTTTTTGTCAGAAGTCGCATCCCCAATGTCTGCTCAGGCAGGAGTGGGGATACCCACAAGTCCCAAGTTGACAGACAGAGTATTGGAGTGGATATCATTAGGAGGGAGAATTGCGATCTTAAAGCTCAGGTTTGAAAGATTTACTCTGGAATTGGTGCAGAGATATGCATTGAACCTTCAGTCAGAGTATGTAGCTTTCTTAGACGAAATTGATGTTGCTTTTGAAAAGGTTGCGGATATGGATTCTTTTGTCCTGATGTGTGACTTCAATGCTCACGTGGGTGTAGATGTTATGAGATAGGGGAGTGTAATTGGGAGGAACGGTGATCCTGATCAAAACGCAAGCGAAGAGAAATTGTTGGATTTTTGCTGTGATAATGACTTAACCATCATAAACACTATATTTCCACACAAAGGCATTCACAAATACACGCGGAAACCAAGGATGGTAACACGCATACGATGGAAGAGGTTACTGAAAGGTTTGAACGAATTCCAACTGTTCCATCAAACGTAGAGGAAGAATGGCAACTGTTTTCAACAACGATAATTGCCTCTGTGGGAGATGTTTGTGGAGTAAAGCGCCTTGGTGTAGTGGCTGGTTGTGAGAAAAGACCTGCTTGGTTTAAAACACCTGGAGTTTAAGAAGCCATCAAAGAGAAGAAGAGAGCCTTTAAGGTGGGAATTCACTTGGGGAACTCCGATTCTCGAAATTGGTACACGGAAGTGAGAAGAACTTGCAAATTGGCTTCGAAAACAGCTACAGAGGCAGAAGGAGTGTAGCAAAAGATTGGAAGCTAACCACAGATCTTCAAATACAATGTCCTGGCAGATCGTCTGCCGTCTCAGAGGAAGAAAGTTAAATATCGCTAAAGGATTCAAATCCAAAAACGGTACACTTCTTTCCAATGAGGAGTACATCTTACGCAGATGGAGCGAACACTTTTCAGAATTGCTCAATTCCGAAGATGACAGACCTATGGTCAAGAGTATGGCGGAAAGTAGTCCTACGGTAGAGGAAGAGACTTTAAGTGGATAAAATTCGACCAGAAATGTTCATGGCTGTAGGTAAAGAGGGAGCGCAATTGCTCTCGTGTGTCATTAAAGTGGCCTGGGAATGCGGTGAAACACCTGGTGATAGGCCCTCTTTTTAAAAAGGGGGCAAAAGAGATTGCGCCAACTACACGGGTATATCTCTTTCAAGTCTCCCTGGAAAAGTCTTCGCTAACGTGCTAGAAACGCGTTCCAGAGCTGTGGTTGAGGATAGTTTTGGGTTTTGGCACAACCGACCAGTTATTCACTCTCAGAATGGTCCTTGAGAATGCCTGAGAGTATGCTAAACCTGTCTACACTTGATTTGTGGATTTGGAAAAAGCATATGATAGGGTTATTCGAGGCAAACTCTGCAGGGTTCTGCAAGAGTATGGCATTAGTAGTTGTTAAGGGCGATTCAGTCTTTATGTACAAACTGTAGAAGCTGTGTTTGGATACCTTTCACTGTGGGCGTTCGACTCCGCCAAAGGTGCGTTTTGTCACCTCTTCCTCTTCAATGTATGTATGGACTGGATGTTGCAGCGCAGCCGTGGCGGGGAATGTTTCAAAGTGGGAGACCTAATGATTAGTCATCTTCTCTTTGCGGATGATTTGGTCATCCTTGGATCCTCTCAAACCAAACTTCAGGGCACACTCGAAAGGTTTGTAGCCGTTTGTGATGATGCTGGAATGAGGATCAACGTGAACAAATCGGAAGTAATGGTCGTTTCCAAAAAACCCATTCAGTGCACTCTGCATGTTAGTGGAGTTCCACTGAAGCAGATGGATAAGTTTAAGTACCTCGGAGTCTTATTCACGAGTGATGGGAAAATCAATGTCAAGTTATCCTGTAGAATTGGTCACGCTGGATCGATTTGGAGAAAGTTTGGTCAATCTGTTATAAGGAGGCCGAACTTTTTGTTCAAGCTAAGCTATCGGTTTTTAACTCAGTGTATGTTCCAACTCTCACCTATGGTCATGAAATTTAGGTAGTGAGGTTCCTTCGCGGTGTTGCTGGAATAACTTGTAGAGATCGAGTGCGCAACACCAGAATACGCGAGGCGCTCAATGTTGAGCAGCTACTTCGATACTGGATAGTTTGGTCACGTAGTGCCTATGCCCCCAGACCGGCTACCAAGACGTGCCATGATTGCCATGCCATCAGGTAGGCAGCTCCCCTCTAGGCCTAGAACTATATGGTTGGATCAAGTCCGACATCTCTCCTAGAGCCATCTAGGGATTCCTCTTGATCAGTTTGAGTCAATGGCGGAGTATCGAGAAGAATGGATGGTCCACCTGAGCATCCTACCCTAGCGACCCTCATGAAGAATTAGCGGCCACTGAAAGTGTATGTATGTATGTATGTATGAATGTTTCAGAAAAACTTCGGGGGTAACGTCTATATAACTGGTGAGATTTTTTTGTTATTTTTGTCTTTTGCTTCTGGTTCATGGTATTTTTTTTCCCGACTACGTCATGTCATTGATATATCAATCACCCAACAGAGCGAACAATTTTTCCAGCCACTGCCAGTGTTATACCTTCGCAGTTGTGTTCACAGAAGCTGTCGCAATTGATCAGACTGACATATATGCTTGCTGACACCAAGATTCGAACCATGAACCATTAGCGTTGAGTAGCAAAAGATTTTGGCATGAGACTCGACGCAAAACTGAGATGGAAGGAACACATAAAGAAAAAACTTATGGAGCTTAAGATTGAGCATCGAAAGGTAAACTGGCTGCTAGGAGGAAAGTCAGAATTATCGATTAAAACAAATTACTTTTGTATAACCAAGTCTTGAAACCAATCTGGCTTTACGGTATACAGCTATGGGGTTGCGGCAAAAAGTCTAATATTTAAGCTGTTCAAACATTCGAAAATAAAGTATTGAGGGCCATAGTAAATGCACCATAGTACATACGAAATAAAAATCTACATAGAGATCTACAAGTTCCATTAATATCAGATGAAATTAAAAGGTGGCGACGGATCATTTTCACCGTCTCTGTATACATTCAAACAGCGAGATACGAAGGACGATGCAAAACCTTGTAAATTAAGGAAGGCGGCACGTTTAACACCTAAGGATTTAGCATTTTATTCATTCGACGTTTCCACCTATGGTATATCCAAAGTATCTATTGCACATAAGCACCTTATAATATTGGCATCAACCACTGGGTTGCTTCCCGAATATGTAAATATCTTTATAAATATAAATTACTAGTAAAGATTTTAATTCTTATTTGTAATAAAAATTTAAAAAAAGAAATTGCGTTGAAATTGACGACGCTACCACCAAACCATTGCCATTTGTGCTATGCAAATACGAATGAAAGTGTATACGATTATTATTACCTACTACCTTTCAACTTAATGGATACACGACAGTACTATGTTTGAATTAGAGTCAAATACAAGACTAATATTACATTTTTATGAGAAAGCTTTAGTAGTAGTAGTAAAGTAAATTTTATTAGTAAACTTCATATTCAATATTTTTTAAATAATTTACAATGAAAGACTTTGGCCATTGCCGTCAGCCGAAGAAAAGAGAGAATTAGAGAAGTTTCGCTCCTTATTTGCTGCCGATATTTAAATGAAGCTTTAAGATAGCTAGCCAGCACGTTCTAGTCATCACCATCCAGAGTTCGGATGAATTCAACCATTGATAGCGCCTCTTTACCCCAGTAAGCTCGTCTGATCTCTTTCAATGTTGGGCAAGCTCCAATAAAGTGGAAAACGTCTTCTTTTGTTCGAAGGTTGCATAGGCTGCATTCTTCATTCCCGTCGCTTATATGAGGCCTGAAGTTAAGCCGAAGTAGTTCGCCTCTCGCCTTAAAGATGTTAGAGATTACATCCACTCTGAACCGATCTTGGAAATAATTTTTCGCAGCCAGATCATGGTTGAGTAAGGGAAACGTGTACCTGGTCTCACTTTGTTGCGCTTTCAATCTAAGACTCTTCAATATTGGATAACAGCTCATTCAGAGAACTTTCGCCGCCAAGATTCTGCATTATAGTTTGTTAGCTGCTTAGCAGTTACGAGCTCGAACCTTCCCACGGGTAAAATCAATATTATTTAGCTTAGGTTCACTGACAAACGTCCCAACATTTCACGAATTCCAAGAAACACAAGTAATATAATACAAAGTGCAATAAAGCATTAAAGTGCACAATCAGCGTCTGGAAGGTACCTGTGACAATTCGTGGAATCGTTGGTAGTGCATGTGAACATCACTCGATGTTTATTTTTTTTGCAATATAAGCTAAGTAAACAGGCTAGATAGTACGTTATTTGAATTGTAAAAGTTAGTCTTAAGATAGACCCAATAAAGAGCACACATAAATTGAAAAGTTTGTTTTTTTTATTTAAAAAATTATCAGTGTTCGAAAACCTTAGCCTCGACCATTCGTTAAAGAATTACAGCTTTCGCTGTATCAAATATAATATTTTGCGACAATGTGTGGAAGGCGGTAGTTTGGAAGTTCCATTGCGTTCAGAATGCAGAGAAAGTGCAATCTTAATGTATAGATGTAGAGAGGAGATAAAACAGTTTCAAGGTGCACATGTATGTCAAGTAATCTGAAGATTTTTTTAAAGAAATATTTTAAAAGTTGTTAAACCTCTTCGTACTCGAATATACCCCAAACTTGTGCAGCATAGCACATGACTGACCTCATAGCCGCTTTAAAAACCTTAAATTTGCTGCTCGATGGAACGTGTTTCCTACCAAGGAATCCCCGCCAACTACAATTTATTGCTTTTTTCGCCTCCCAGGTGGGCCTTGAAGGGTACTTGAGATGTAATTAAAACTCCGAGATATTCAAGTTCCTGCTTTTCCCAAGTTCATCTTTCTCTTCTTGAGTACCCGTTTCTAAAAATCATTACTTTGGACTTAGCGGTGTTCACTTTCAGGTTCCATAAATTGCAGTAGTTTTGGAGCTCATTAATCATCACCTGAATGATGAATGACGATATTATCTGCATATAAAAGCAGCTTTATTTAGAGTCCATCGAACACAATTGCACCTGTCAAAAAGGTCACAAGATCATTCAGAAATATTGAAAATAGAAGTGGACTCATGAGACGTCCTTGCTTCACTCCCATTTGAGACTTAAAACAGTTGAACAGGTTATGTCCATCCCAAAAAGAGGTGCTTTATTATCTTCATACATTTTTTGTATGACCCTTAGGGCCTTCGAAGACACCCATATGCGCTGTTCTATTACAGCTTGTAGAACAGAGCGTTTCTGTGAATACTGTCGAAGGCTGCCTTAAAATCAATGAAGAATGGATGTATTTTTTGTCTTTATCAAGGTATGACCGGGCGATGGTTGTCAATGTGAAAATGTTGCCTACTGTGAGTAGCCTTTTCTGAACGCCGCTTGGAATTCGCTTAGAAGATCATTATCTCGCACCCAATCCGTCAAACGGTCTAGGATAACCCCAGTAAATATTTTCATTATTGAATTAATAAAAGAAATTCCTCTGTAATTTGCTGATTCAGTCACATCTCCTTTTTTGAATAGCGGAAGTCTTATATACTTTCTAAAGCTTTCGGCCACTTCACCTGAGACGAATATGTGGTTATATACTTGTGTGAGCTTTTCTAAGAATTCTACTGACGCAGACTTAAAAAAATCATACGGGATACGGTCTTCACCAAGAGCTTTATTTGCATTGCATCGGTGTAGTACTTACTAAAGAACTGTTTGTTGAGAAAGCCTTATTAACTAACTTAAGAGGATAAATCTATAGTAAGAACAATATAGTTTATAACAATTGCACCAGACAAATGTAAAAAAAAGAGAAACATTAATGTTATATGTGTCAATAAATAAAATTAAATTTATTGATTGATCAGCCAATTTAGGTATGTTTTTTAAGAATCCTCATGACGAAAGCCGGCTTTTTTTCTATTAATAATTTTTTTATCAAAATCATTTTATAAAATTGCGCATTTTCAACGATTTTTTCCAGAATTTGCATCATTATTAATGGGTTTAAATTTTTTACAGTGAATCAGACGATTCTCTAAGATTTGGGACAGCAACTGCCCTTAAATTTGTCGAAAACTCGCCGCGAAGAAATGACACGTTTATTGTTCGAAGTATGATTGGACCAATAACAAATATCAAAATATTATAGAAGTACTCTGACATTTAGATTTACGAATTTTTTTGTATTCAAAGTAACGCTTACTGATGATACACCAATATATATCTTCGTCGATTTTCTTATTCGATTTGGTTCAAAATTAACATCTAAATACAAAGCAAGAGCAAGGATAAAACAAAGCAAGCTTTAGAAAACTGTAAAATTAGATTTTAGTTTGAATTTTAGATCGAGATATTTGTAATTTGCAAATGAACAACATATTCATAGGTCCGGTGTGTGCATAGGCCTTGTGGTTTGTTTTCCACGATTTGGTAGCTTTGGGAACTTAAACTATTTACTTAAGGACAACCCAGCCTATGTTCCATTACTTAACCTGCTCACCGGTTCCTGGACTGCATTTTTCCCATAAAAGCCGCACAGCATTTGCGTATAATATCATTTCCATAAAAAAAGCATTCAAGTTAGCTTCAATAGGTTCTTTATAAACAAAGCCAATTAAAATATCACATTAAACTGAAAGATAAACAATTCATTATTAGCATTGTGTCGATAATGTGCACTTAAGTAGGTAAAATAACTACATATTGCTCTCAGCGATTAATGTCAAACAAGAAGTGTAAGCCATAAAAACCAATTAATCCCACCCCGACATTTGCATATTTATCACTTCGTTTCATTAAACAAAAAGAAACCAGATTAAGATGCCAACGCCGATATCGCTAAACGCCCACTTTCGCGTCAGCATAAAACAAAATTTAAAGCCCCATAAATAATAAACCACGGGACTTGTATTGCAAATTAAAATTAACATTGACATGCAATATCTCTGTATAACTTATGTATGGATGTATACTAACTGTCTGCTTAGAAATTGCTTATTATCGATATCTGGATGAAATATACATTTGCATTTAAGTTCGAAATTTATTGCACTGCGATGATCGCCGCAGTCACTGCCGCCGCGTCGCCACCGATCGGTTCAACGTTCAACGGTTCCATCGCAGTATACCGCGAAATGCTTGCGGCGTTTTTTTGAAAACGATACTTTATTTTCGGTTTGGAATTTCCAAAGTTATTAAAGGCATAAATTACAATAAGGCACGTGGGATGCTGTGATCATCATGGAATATGATCGAGAGATCTCTACTTAGATACTCGGATTAAGGAAAAAAAAAAACTTTCGAAAGTTCTCTTATTTATTGGCGATTAAATTGAAAAGTGTAATTTGACGCCGTCTGCTGCGATAGGATTTGGGATGACAACACGTCGAGTGGAATATTCATATTTATATACATATCCGAGTATTTTGAAAGTGACAAAATATGGGAATGGCTATTCATAAATTTTCTTCGTTCTGTTGATAGTTTTTTAATAAACGATATCTTATATTAAATTTGTTGGTTATCTTTCGTCTGGTGGGTAGGTGATGTAAGCAGCATGAGTCTTAGATGATTTGTAGAGTTTCTGAGTCAGAGAACGAAACTTTTTGTCTACGTCTACAATCACGACCAGTTTATTTCCAGTTCATCAGCCCAAACTAGTTGGCATACGCGACCCATAAGTCTTTGAAATAATGTTCAATCTTCCCTGAATTTTCGAATCTAGGGGTTGAGATTTGGAAATCATTTTAGCTCTCTTAGCACCCCTGCGATGGAAGTATTCATCTGATGATTGAAACAATAAAAGTTACTAATGCCAGATGAAATAATATTAATACTTTAAAAAGGCAAACAGATTATTCTCGATTTCTAGGAAAAATTAGCTCTAGAGACTGTGAGTGCCCCCAAACGATTTCTGTAGGCGCTGTAATGACAAGGAAGAAAAACAATCGGCAACCCACCTTTTGTACAATCTCCCTGCGTCCTCATTAAAGAGAATGTGGCGAGTATTTCTTCAACAATCTAGATAGCTTTTCAGGACCTGACGTCTGCAGGATTAGCAGATTGTCGTCAGGTCAAATTGTTTTCAAGTCAAGAAACCAATTATATGGCCAACTGTAACTAGCTAGCAACTTATCATGTCTTAAAAAAAGGACAACTGAGAGTACAAGCTTACCTAATGTAATTTCCTAATTGAGATTATACGTATACGTGCGTTACAGTTACAAACGCCGGTGGATCCAGCTTTTTCAACATATGAGCCTAGTCTCAGGTCTAAGTGCTTGCAGTTCCAGGCAGCCAACCTGAACGAACCTCTCTGTATTTGATCAGCCAATAGATTGGACGTTAGAACGGGATATTCTATTAATCGAATTGCTCGTCTCTGAAGAAGATACATGAAGTATCTCTGATTTTCTAAACAGGTGCATAACTAAATTAATCTCCAGTTGAACTGTCGGCTGCAAGGCACTCGTATTTTTTTCATCATAGACCCACAGGGCAGTAGTTTTGCGATACGTAAGTATTTCCTGCCTTTTCTGTTAATCGGTTGAATGCAGCACGATCAAAAGCTTTCTATGGCATGGAGAAACGTCTACAAAGAAAAGTAATTAGTTTTGGTTCGCATGTCTAGTAGAATCGGTATTTTACAGTTCGTTAAGAATACGCTGAATATTTCATACATACATTTCGCAACGGACATTGATATTTGCGGTACAGTTGCTGTTTCCACTGACGCCGGACCTGGACGAATTGTTAGTTAGGTAGTTAGTTTTAGTTTAGATGTTATATTGTTTAATTACTAGCGGGTACCCAGCGAGCTTTGCTGCGCCTAAAAAAAAAAAAAAAAAAAACAACCGTCAGGCAGGCGCCTGGAGCAACAACTGTCGGGCAGGCGCCTGGGCCTAAGTCTATTAGAAAACAGTTTTGTGCCGGCCAACAGTGGATAAGTGGTCCAACCTTAAATACATATATCAGAATATTTTTAGTACTAAAGTACTATAATACTAAAGAAGTGGGCAAACTGATGGACCGATGGTACCCGGCGTGCTTTCCTGCGACTAACAAAAGAGAAATTTTTTAGTACTAAAGTGCTATAATTCTAAAATAGTGGACCAATCCAAACTCAGAAGTCTAGCAAGAGGTCCTCGGAAGGAGGACGTGCGGCGGATGAATTCTCTCGATGGAATCAACGGTGACGTCTATAGACCAGCGGATACCTTACCGGAGCTACTTCAACATACTTGGAGCTGCGGTCTGTAAGTATTTTCAATACTACGTCAGGGTATTGAAAAAGAGATGGTGGCGGATGAACCCTTAATGGGCCAACGGCAGGGCTCATATCCCCGAAGTGGGTTACTGACATCGGTGTATCCGGCCTCTTGTCCTAGGGGTACAAAAAAAAAAGGATCTGGCCCTCCAGGTGGGGGGTTGTGCCGTCGGGTTAACTTCCCTACCACGTAAAAAAAACCTTTGGTTACGAAGCAACCAACAGCCTCGGATACGGATGATCTTACTGTTGACGACCCATGCAAACGTAAAAAGGACAACGATCTTCGTGTCTGCACATGGAATGTTAGGTCCCTCTACAAACCACGTGCAGCCGAACAACTTGCGGAGGCCCTAGAGTGTCTCAAAGCAGACATTACCGCCATCCAAGAAGTGCGATGGGATGGGCCGGGCAAAAGGAGTATGAAAAACTGCGACATCTACTACGGCGATTGCTACAGACAAAAAGGACAGCGTCTATTCGGGTGCGGATTTGTCATTGGAGGCAGACTAAGGCAAGAAGTCTTGAGTTTCCGGCATGTGAACGAGCGCCTCATGACTATCCGTATCAAGGCTAAATTTGCAAACATTAGCCTAATATGCGTTCACGCCCCTCACGAGGAGAAGGACGACGCGACAAAGGATGACTTCTACCAGTTCTTGGACAAGACGTATGAGCAATGCCAAGACGTTAAAATTATCCTAGGCGACTTAAGCGCAAAGCCAGGAAGAGAGGAAGTCTTTAGTAGCGTGGTCGGAAAGCACAGCCTGCACGACAGCACATCCGGCAACGGACTCAGGCTAATCGACTTTGCGGCGGGGCGAAACTTTGTCGTAGCTAGTACGTGGTTCCCACGTCTCGACATTCACAAAGGAACATAGCTCTCCTTTGATCGAAAAACTGTCAACCAAATCGATCACATTGCGATCGACGCAAGGCACTCTTCCAGTATTCTGGGTGTCCGGACTTTCCGAGGAGCCAATGTGGACTCGGATCACTACCTAGTTCTAGCCAAGGTACGGATGCGGATATCCACAACGGAGCGAAATCAACGAAATGCTATGAGGAAATTTGACGTCGAAAAGTTACAATCGCAAGAGACCGCCGGAACCTTTGCCGATCGTGTTTCTTCTAATCTCAATCTAAGTCCTATGCCGCCAGCAGCAAATGCGGAAGACCAGTGGCAGCGTTGCCAACAAGCCATCAGTGATGCCGCCTCTGATGTACTGGGTTTCTCTCGCCCACCACAACGAAACCCCTGGTTTGATGAGGAATGCCGGCAAGCACATGCAGCAGAACAAGAGGCGTAGAAAGCGGCGCTGCATAGAAGAACTAGAGCTACTTACGAGCTCTACGTGCGCAGGAGAAAAGAGGAGCATCGACTTCTCAGAAAGAAGAAAAAAGAGCATGAGAAGCGCTCGATCGAGGAGATTGAGAGACTTTATTGCAGGAATAATGTTCGAGAATTTTACGAAAGGGTAAAAAGAACATGCCAGGGTTTCAAAGCCAGAACAGAAGTCTGCAGGGACGAAAATGGCAACATAGTAGTAGAAGCGCAGTCGGTGCTGAGAATATGGAAGGAACACTTCTGCAGACTGTTAAACGGCGATGATGCACAATATTCCGCTGTCAGGCAGAATGAGCCATTCAACAGTGGCGATGGCAGTCAAAATTCCCGTCAACCCGATCATAATGAAGTGAGGATAGCGATATCTAAACTCAAATCCAACAAAGCTGCTGGAGCCGACGGCCTTGCCGTTGAACTTTTCAAGGCAGGAGGAGATGAGTTGGTAAGGACCATGCACCAGCTCATCTTTAAAATCTGGTCGGACGAGAGTATGCCCGATGAATGGAACCTCACCATCGTTTGCCCGATCCTGAAGAAAGGAGACCCTCTGAACTGCGCCAACTACAGAAGTATAAGTCTCCTAAATATCGCATATAAGATCCTGTCTGCCGTATTATGTGAACGCATAAACCGATCGTCAACAACCGGATAGGTCCTTATCAGTGCGGTTTCAGGCCTGGAAAGTCCACCATTGACCAAATATTCACACTACGGCAGAACTTGGAAAAAAACCCATGAATATAAAATGATACGCACCACCTTTTCATCGATTTCAAAGTTGCCTATGATAGCGTGTATAGAGACGAGTTATACAGAGCCATGTCTAGTCTTGTCATCCCTGCCAAGCTCGTTTGTTTGTGCAGAATGACGATGGAGAACTCTCGCTGCTCCATCAAAGTCGGTAAGAACATCACCGAACCGTTCGATGTCAGGAAGGGTCTTAGACAAGGTGACGCGCTATGATGCGATCTCTTTAACATAGTACTTGAGAGAATTGTACGAAACTCACAAACCAACCCCGGAGGTACAATCTTCTTCAAGTCTGTACAACTACTCGCTTATGCCAATGACATTGACGTAATCGGAAGAACTCAGCGGGCCGTCAATGGAGCATTTACAAGTATTGAGAACGAGGCAGCAAAAATGGGTCTAGCGGTCAATGAAAGCAAAACAAAATATATGCTGTCTACAAAACAGGACACCCAACATCGGCGTCTTGGGCAGAACCGCCACAATAGACAGATATAATTTTGAGGTAGTAAAGGATTTTGTCTACCTAGGCTCTATGGTCAGCTCCGCAAATGACATCAGTGGAGAGATCACACGAAGAATTACTCTTGCCAATCGTTGTTTCTATGGGCTAAAACGGCAATTGAGTAGCAAAGCCCTATCTCGAACTACTAAGGTAACTCTTTATAAGACACTAATCATCTCAGTCCTGCTGTATGGCGCAGAGGCATGGGCTTTGACAAAACCGAATGAGGATGCCCTTGGTTATTTAGAGAGAAAAGTTCTTCGAGCGATCTTTGGTCCCGTCTGCATAGACGGTGAGTGGAGGAGAAGGTACAATGCCGAACTTTACGGCCTGTACAAGGACATCGACTTAGCCAGAAGAGTTCACATACAGCGACTAAGATGGCTGGGTCATTTGGAGCGGATGGAGCCCAACCTTCCCGCTAAGAAAGTTTTCGAATCCACCTCGGACGGACGGCGCAGTAGAGGACGACCTCGCGGTAGGTGGCGCAAACAAGTGGAGGGGGACCTCAACCAACTTGGCGCGCGCAACTGGAGGCAGCTGGCTCGTAACCGTGCTGGGTGGAGAGGTTTGTTGGTTGAGGCCCAGGTCCACCCCGGACCGTAGCGCCATCTAAGTAAGTAATCCAAACTTCACAGGAATACTTTCGGGCCATTACAGAGATTGCCTGAAAATTTGAGCTCAATCGGTTCAGTGGTTTCGGAATCCATAGCATACAAACATAGGTACACACATTTTTCCCATGGAAAAAAACGCTTTCAGTTTTTCCCGAATTTTCCAATTCTCCCGGCAACTTTTCCATTTCTTTGTAAAAGCCTTATTCGGACTATTACGAACATTTTGAAAATGAGCCAAATCGGTCCAGCCGTTCTCAAGTGATGCGATGACCAACGAACAGCATTTCATTTTTACTTACTCGTACATAGATTATTTGGTGATGATGCATGGAAAAAAACCGTCAGCGGAAAAGAGAAATACACTTATCCACAAAAGTACGCAGGTACAGCGATGAAACTTTGTAAAACAAAGGTGTTGTGGCCAAATAGTAAATAATATATCTTTCAAATTGCAATATTTCAGTGAAAGAGCATTAAACCCATTCATTTTGAACAATATTTATATATTTTTTTTTACTTTCTTAAGAAAAAGTTAACAAAAACAAAAAAAAGTCGTTAAATTCATTCCACAAAAGTTTGCGTACAGCTACAGATTTTCCTTCCCAGAATTCCGTTTAAGTAACGGGACATTTCTTTTTGCAGGATATGAATAAGTTGAGTGGTTGTCTGCTTGTAGTGCTTGTAGAGAGAATAGTTTTCTTTGATATTCGCTTAAAATTAATTCAGAAAATGGGAAAAAAAGAATTAAGTGTGTCTGAAAGGCAGTTGATTTTAATTTATACATACAACAGCAAAAGTCGTACTCTCAAATATCTGAAATAACTTCAAGACCCCGGTCAACGATCCAGAGAACAAAAAGTCGCTTTAGGGATGAAGGTGAAATTGAATCAAAGCCAATATCTGGTAGACCACCGAAGCTAACTCTGAGGGATAAGCGGGCGATCAAGCGGATTGTGGAGCAGGAGCCCTTCATAAGCGCTCAAAAGATAAGTTCGCATCTCGAAATTCACAATAACACCACAGTGCATCCAGAAACAGTACGAAGGGTCATCGTCGATATGGGATTTAAGTCGTGCACACCCAGAAAAAAACCTTTTGTGAACAATATTAACCGTCAGAAACGTCTCATGTTCGCAAAGGAATACGTGAACAAATCTCCAGACTTCTGGCGCAAGGTTATATTTTCGGACGAGTCAAAATATAACATTTTTGGTTCGGATGGCCGCTTGAGAGTCTGGCGACATCAAAAGAATGCACTAAATCCAAAGTATACCGTCAAGACAGTGAAACATAGAGGTGGAGGTTTAATGGTATGGGGCTGTATGTCTGCATCGGGGGTCGGAAAGTTGGAAATAATCGAAGGAATCATGGACCAATTCAACTACATTGATATCCTCAAAAGAAATTTAAGAGACAGTGCTGAAATACTGGGAGTCTCGGATGATTTTTACTTCCAGCAAGATAATGACCCAAAACATACGGCCCATAATGTGCATATGTGGCTTTTGTTCAATGTTCCCCACATGTTGCGAACGCCCCCGCAGAGTCCAGACCTCAATCCCATTGAGCACGTGTGGGATGAATTAGAACGCAGGATCCGAACGCGTGAGATTCGGAATAAAATGCAACTTAAGGAAGCCTTACTAGCAGAATGGAGAAATATTACTAGTTCGTGTACAGAAAAACTAGTTTCTTCTTCTATATAATATTTATAGATACAGGGCCTATACTGGCAGTTGTGAAAATAGTTTTTTGCAAGATTGTGCTCTAAAATCCGATACATGAACCTGGATTCACTGTGCTGTGTCCGTTTGCAAAAAAAAAAAAAATTAAATTCCACTTCTTTTATTTTCTCCCACAATATCTGCAACAAATTCTTCCAAGATACGGAATTATCACTGTCTAGTTCAATGTTGTTTCCAGGCACAATCTTGATCATTCGAAGCGGGTAGCCACAATTATAGGGAGTCTACGAATATGTGACTAGTAAACACTCCATAATTTTTCTGAGGTAGTAAGATTGTAATTTATGTGTATACAAATAGAGAGATGGTAGCCCCGTTTCCAGGTGTAGCATGTAGGTTGGTGTATTTTCTGACGGTCGGAATATTTTCTTTACGAAGTATCTCGGCAGTTTATCCCCATCATCATGTGAATAGACTCCCCAGACCTGTGCTGCATAGCACATTATAACCCTTACAAACATTTCAAACAGGTGGTACTTCACGTTTGTTGCTATGTTCTTCTTGCTTATTGCTATGTATCCACCAAAGCTAAAACCTTCAATAAACCCTGAAGGTTTGGCATAGAATTTTGCGTAACATATGTAAATCATAAATAAAACCGAGACTTATAATAAATCTCACTTAAACTCCTTTTTCTTGTAATTCCAAACTTGTCAAAAAATGACAGCGGCGTAGGAGCTTTTTGTGATGGGGAGGGGTCTAATCTAGTATTTAGTTTAATAAGTTTAAAACCAGTTAGATAATTGTGTACCATCACACACCGCTGCTTTATTTTTCTCATACAAACTGTACGAGTATATTAGCTTCAGGAACTGCGCTGATACCATTAAATTGCTTAGTTTAACAAAAAGACCATTCCGGTCGATCAAGTCGAAAGCAGCCTTAAAATACACAAAGAATGTCTAATTTTTACCACCAGTGAGGTAGGTCTTTGATATACCAGTTAGTGTGAAAATGTTATCAAAGTATCCATTACGGAAACCTGCCTGAAAGTCGCTAAGTAAGCTATTGTCCGTTACCCAGTTCGTGAAGCGTTTTCGTTCTTAACTGAGTTTTAAAAGGATATAATGCGATAGTTATTCGCATTTTCTATATTCACTTTCTTGAAGATAGGAAAAATGTCACTTTTTCTGAAGCTTTCTGATAATGTTCCTTCGTTGAAAATTAAGTTATAGCATTGTGTAAGCTTCTGGAGGAACTGTTCGGAGGAACATTTGAAAAATTCGTATGATATACGATCTTATCCTGGGGACTTGTTTAACTTATAAACCTTGATGACTTCCTTTACATTAAGGAGTGCGATCATGCTATCCAGATTTGTGTTTTCATTATACATATGGTAGAGCCAACATGTGTTACTTCGGGTTGCTTAGTGGATCAGTACATTTTTGAAATAGTTAGCCAAATTCTTAATTTTATTGTTGATTCGATTACGACCACTGAAGCCTATGTTATTGAGATTCCATGCAAGCATCCAGAAGGCACAATTATCTTTATCTTCCGCTGTCTCCTGTGTTAGGTTTTGCCAGTACTGATTCTGTTTTTCTTTGGAAATACTCTTGTATTGACTATTGGCTTGCTGGTACGTCATTTAAGCCGAAGGAGTTCCTATTCTTTTTGTAAACCAGAGGCAAGTGAACAATTTTTTGCTGGCCTTTTGCAGTCTGCATTATACCATGACTGGACTTTTACAGATCTTCCCCTTGTTTGAAAAGGTCTCGCAGCATCTGTTATACATGACATCAATGAATCTTTTCTGCGGCTGAGTTCAGTCCTATCAATCATATCTAGTGCTCGTTACAGATTCACTTGTTATCGCTGAGCAAGGTTTCCTTTCCATCTTAATTTAGGCAGAAGTTGCATTTCAGGCTACAAATTCTCCTTTTGCGCGTAGAATTTTGTTGTTGTTATTAATGAGAGATGGTCAGAGTAAGGATAATCTCTTGTTGAAACCGCATTTCCTCTGATGAAAGTCTTCATCGCTTTTAGTTCCTCCGTTCAACATCTGTAAAATTTCTTCCATTACTATCAACTGTTTTGCCGTTGGATTTAAACAAAAGTTGACCCGAATGAATCGAATTGCTTTTTAGTAAAAACGATGAGAGACAATTGTACGACATTGCTTGTCTGCTTTTAATATGAACATCACGTCAAATTCATTCCATGTCAATGGAATGTACCCAAGTTTAAGACAGTGCTTAAAGATTCCCCAGTTAGTGTCGAGCTATCATCACCTGTTACTTACTTACTTACATAGATGGCGCTACGGTCCGTGGTGAACCTGGGCCTCAACCAAATAATCTCTCCAGCCAGCACGGTTACGAGCCAGCTGCCTCCAGTTGCACACGCCAAGTTGGTTGGTCTTATAAAGAGTTACCTTAGTAGTTCGAGATAGGGCTTTGCTACTCAATTGCCGTTTTAGACCATAGAAACAACGATTGGCAAGAGTAATTCTTCGTGTGATCTCCCTACTGATGTCATTTGCGGAGATCACCATAGAGCCTAGGTAGACAAAATCCTTTACTACCTCAAAATTATATCTGCCTATTGTGGCGTTCTGTCCAAGACGCCGATGTTGGGTGTCCTTTTTTGTAGACAGCATATATTTTGTTTTGCTTTCATTGACCGCTAGACCCATCTTTGCTGCCTCGATCTCAATACTCGTAAATGCCCCATTGACGGCCCGCTGAGTTCTTCCGATTATGTCAGTGTCATCGGCATAAGCGAGTAGTTGTACAGACTTGTAAAAGATAGTACCTCCGGGGTTGGTTTGTGAGTTTCGTACAATTCTCTCAAGTACTATGTTAAAGAGATCGCATGATAGCGCGTCACCTTGTCTAAGACCTTTCCTGACATCGAACGGTTCGATGATGTTCTTACCGACTTTGATGGAGCAGCGAGGGTTCTCCATCGTCATTCTGCACAAACGGACGAGCTTGGCAGGGATGTCAAGACTAGACATGGCTCTGTATAACTCGTCTCTATACACGCTATCATAGGCAACTTTGAAATTGATGAAGAGGTGGTGCGTAGCGTATCGATTTTATATTCATGGGTTTTTTCCAAGATCTGCCGTAGTGTGAATATTTGCTCAATCGTTAACTTTCCAGGCCTGAAACCGCACTGATAAGAACCTATCAGGTTGTTGACGATCGGTTTAAAGCGTTCACATAATACGGCAGACAGGATCTTATATGCGATGTTGAGGAGACTTATACCTCTGTAATTGGCGCAGTTCAGAGGGTCTCCTTTCTTCATCACCTGTTACCTGATATTAGAAGTAGCCTCTGGTATTTTACAGCCCGGATAATGAGCTTCCATTAGAGTTTCCAACACTTTCTGGATATTTTCAATCCATTTGCTGTCACTTTCCCTCTTTTGAGAGCAGCCTTCGAAGTGTCTACGTCTCGCATAATAGCCCCAACTACTGACGGACTTTCTAACTTTTTCTTCTTGTAACTTCTTTCCTTTTTTTTTAGGTAGCTTCCTTATACTGCAGACTATCGAGTGGCAAATTGGATGCATTAATCTTTTTTTTTTTTTTTAATTTCTCTGTGAACATCTTTCCAGCCGGTCGAAATAATAGAATGATTATCGATATGCTGTTCTACTAGCTATGTGTACATAGATTTGATTTAAAGAAACCCATATCCTAGAGCACTCAGAGTCTTTGGTCCATTGTACTACCAGCCAGGAACCTTTTTTTTGGTGCAGTGTTTGTGAAAACTTCGATGTAATACGTTTACCTTTATACTCGGGTGGAATTTAAATTTCCTCCTATTTAAAATGGGAGATCAGAGTAAACTCAGCGATGAAAATGTTTACGGGTATCGGCTGACAACTTGAGTACAGGCAAACGACCTACTCACCGAGTTCCAAGCTGGGTTCAGGAAGAACTACTTTACGGTGGACAATATTTTTGCACTGTCAACTATTGCTAAGGCCTATCTGGACAAGGAAAAGAAACTTTACACGTTTTTTTGTGGATTTCGAGGCGGCGTTTGATTCCATTGACAGAAAGTCCTTTTTTTATAAATTAAGTAACTTTGGGGTTTCTACAAAAGTTCTTAAAATTATCCAAAGCATCTACGAGGAGAACAGGACAGTAGTATGGGATGGAAAAGGCGTTTCGAAAGAAATGGTTTGAGCCGCGGATGGGTGTCAAGCAGGGCTGTCCCTTGAGTCCCCTACTCTTTTTGATATTTCTGAATGACCTGCCAACCTTCCTGCCAGGAGGAATTTAATTCGCCGGAGTTAAAATAACGCTACTAATGTACGCCGATGACATTGTAATTTTGTCCGAAACACCAATAATGATGCAAAATATGATAAGGAAACTGCAACATTATTGCGGTCTGTGGAACCTGCAGGTGAACACGAACAAGTCAAAAATAATAGTCTTCCGGAGTGGGTTTGGCCGATATGTGAGAAAGATGTGAAAAATAGACTTGGCTACATAAAGAAATCGAGAAGGTGAAAGAATATACATAAGTACCTCGGATTGATTATATCACCTCGGATAGACTTCAAAAAACACCTACAAGAAAATCTAAAAGAGGCAAAAAGAGCTATAAACTGTAATTGGAAAGGCATATTGTGTAAAAAGAACACAGCACCAAGTATAAAATATAAGGTCTTTGATGGCGTAGTGAGGTCGATAATGTGGTACGTGGCTCAAGTCTGTGGAATTTGTCAGTATGAAGAAACGGAAAAAATTCTTAGATATTTTATTAAAAAAAATCTTTAGGCTGCCAGAAAATACACCAAATTACATGCTTTACCTGGAGACTGGACTGCCACTGTTGTACATTTTTACATTAAAATTGCACTTTCTATATATTTTGAAAGTAATGTCGTTTTCTAGTCAGCGCCTTCCCCATTTAGTTGCAATGCACTAAATACGCTTTAAGTTGCGTTTCTCAATGACTGGGTTAGGTTATTTAGCGAACATGGTTCCCTCTAATGGAGCACAATACAACAGCATGGAAAGGAACTCTACAGGAATTATTGATAAGGATAGAGTTAGCCACTCGTGTGAATTTCAGAACGAAAGCCCTCCAAAGCTACTCTCAGTATACCTATCGAGTACTTAACCCTTAAACGCGCCGCGTCCCATATATGAATCGTCTTAAAAAAGCTGGATAGAAGCTAAGCTTTTGCTATTTCTAATAAAAAAACTTTATGGTTGCACTATATAAAGATCTTTTTTTTGTGACCGCAAGGTTTTGCAGTTATTCTGTTTCTTGTTTTGACAGAAGAATTTGTGAAAGATCAGTTTTCGTTTTTTTCGTGAGTGTGAAATTTCCCAAAGTTTAAAATTATCTAAAAAATAGAAATAATTGTGAAAGTGTTTTAAAAAAATATATTTATGTAAGTACATGTTATTGTGGTTCATAATTAGGAAAAACATCTTTTTTTTCTACATACATATGTAAATATTTGCGAATATTTAGATGATTCATATATGAATCACTGCGCATTTATCGGAAGTGTTTTTTTATTTGGTTGAATGTCTTTTTAGTTGAAATGTCTCGCAAATTTTTACAAACAGAAGCTGCGATTCGATCTGTATTTGAAGAAATTCCATCAGAAAGTGAAGATGGAGGTGAATCAGATAGTGATGACTTCGAAGATGTTCATTTACCCGACTTTGCTCAGCTTACTGAAGAGGAATTAAGGGTTGTTCAAGAAGAAAGATCGGATGAACCAGAATTCGACGATATAAATGTGCCCATTTCTCAGGACGAGGGCCCATCAACATCCTCAGTCATACATCCCGAGAAGGAAGATTTTAAAAGACTTACTTGGAAGACTAGAAACCTGTCAGTGCCAGCAGAAGCAACTACCTTCCAAGGTTCAACTGAATTCTTAGATCAGCTTGAAGAACTAAGTACGCCTTTTCAGTTCTTCCGGCATTTCTTCTGTGATGAGCTATTGGAACCCATACGTACATAAACAATTAGGTACAGCGGATGTCTGGGGCCACGCTTAGGCTACCAGGGGGGTCAGCAAGGTGGCGGATAGCTGAGCGGCCTTCAGATATGTAGGCTAGCTGCGAATAACCAATAAGCAGTCCCCGATCACGAGCGGCAGAATGGAGGGTGTGAGGGAAAAAAATCACATGAGCCCTGTGAAGTATCTGTGACAGAGCGAGTAGACGCCGCTCTTAAATAAGTGTCCTATCCCGAAGGCAAGGTGTTACGCGACCCGTGCTGAGGCCTGAATGGTGCTGGGGATGTAAAATCAATACAGCATCTCTAACGGAGCCCTCCAGATACCTGGTGACCTCTGGTTGAAATAAAGCCTTACCACGCTACAGGGGGCTATGGCGTGGTCGATATCAATTCCCCCTTACTCGTGGGATTCAAAATGAACAAATTTAAACAAACCAAAATAAACCAAATAAAAATAACAAAAGAAACGGAAAAAAACCAAAAAAAGGGGAGCCAAAAACCCCAACCATAGAAGACCCATTTCGAAGGGGAGCACTATTGGCTCGATCGCCAGTTGATACTCCGCTTGAAAAGGAACAGGCGGCGATAATATCGCCCCAAATCGTACGCGTGGACACTGCTACCATAGCTTTAGCTGTGGTTCAAAACAACCCACGCTCCAATGAAGAGATAGGGAAGTGTGATACGATGACTGTACTGGGCAAAAAAATAGCCGAACTTGCTGAATTCATCAAGGATAAGAACAACGCGCATCACGAGATTCGTAAACTGGTGAGTTCTATTCGTACCACGTATGAAAAGGCATTGGACCCTGAAAACGAACGACAAGAACATTTACACGTTGAAAGGCAGGATAAGACTACACAAGCCATACAGTCAAAACCGTTAAACTACCGAGCAGCAGTCCTGAAGACCACTGAGGCGTCAAAGCCTGCGGTAGATAGCTGTGAGATACGACCACAAACGCCCAAACGCAGGCGGGAAAGCAAAATTACGAGCCAGCAGCTCCCAGCCGCGAAGAAGAAAAAGACCGTGGTCCCGATAGGAAAAGAAAAACCCGTCCAGGTGGAAACCCATAACACGAAAGCCGAAAAGTGGGAAAAACCAAGAGGAAGTACCAAAAAAAGGCTGAAAGCGCGCCCAGATGCTTTAGTGATTAAAGCTAAGGATGGTCTCTCTTATGCAGAAATGCTGCACAAGGTGGAGGACAACCCTGAATTGAGAGAGCTCGGCCAAAAGGTCACCCAAATCAGGAGGACGGCCAAAGGAGACCTACTCTTAAAACTAAGGAGCCTCCCAACAACGGAAACGACCAAGCTTCATTCATCCGTGGAAAAGGCCTTGGGAACAGAAGCGGAAGTGAAAACCCTAAAGCACGAGATACTCATAGAAGTCAAAGATCTGGACGGAATCACAACGAAGGAGGAGATCTGCGAAGCTCAAATAGCGACAGTGAGCCTGCCAACCTAAGTGGCTGAGAGGCTGATGACTGCCAGCAAAGTGCACATTGGCTGGGTGGTCTGCCGAATACGGGAAAAAATCACTCCAACAAAATGCTACAAATGTATGGACTTCGGACATACTGCCAGAGCATGCAAAAGTGCGGTGGATTATTCTGACCGGTGTATTAGATGTGGTGCGAGTGGACACACCGCAAAATCTTGTGCCCTAGAGCCAAAATGCCTGCTATGTTGTGACAAAAAGGACACAAATAGCAACCATGTCACAGGAAGCGGCAAATGTCCAGCCTTCCAAAAAGCCTTGAGAGACCTGAAACACCTTATATGAAGATAAAACAGCTCAACCTCAATCACTGCCAAGCTGCGAACGATCTCCTCATACAATCTGTGCGCGAACAAACAGTAGACGTCGTAATCCTTAGTGAGCCCTACAAAGAATTCGATGCAAACGCGTGGATAACGGACACTACGGGAAAAGCGGCCATATGGACCTGTGGGAAAACCGCCTTCAAAGAGAGAATGCCAACATCAGGAGATGGTTTTATATGGCCAAAAATCGACGGAATATATATTTATAGCTGCTATGCACCACCAAGCCTCTCGATAGCAGAGTTCGAAGAGCTGCTGGACAAACTCGTAAACGATGCTTTAGATCGAAAACCGGCGATCATTGTTGGCGACTTTAATGCATGGGCCGCTGAATGGGGATGCAAAGAAACGAACAGACGCGGAAGATCCCTACTGGAGGCTTTTACAGCCCTAGACGTGGTACTAGTAAACAGCGGAAATAAACCCACGTTTTGCAGAGGAAGCGGCGCTTCTATTATAGACATCACATACGTAAGTAGCTCCTTGATAGGAAGAACAAGGTGGGAAGTCAGTGACCTCTATACTCATAGCGACCACCAGGCGATAATATGTGAAGTACTGCCGGAAGCAAGAAGACAAACACCGCTAGCCAGGCTACCCCAGAAAAAGGCTGGAAATCAGACTCTTTCGACGTGGAAGCATTCACATGTATCTTCAACAGAAACGCAGTACTGACGGGTCGTGTGGGCAGTAAAGCAATGCAGGCCATAAATGAGGTTACGCGGGCATGTGACGCCACAATGAGGAGAAGAAAGGCTATGGAACATCGTCCCCCAGTTTACTGATGGAATGAAGAAATCGCGCATCTACGTACCAAGTGTCATCGAGCGAGAAGGGCGTATACGCGATCTAGAGCGAGGGCCGTCTCCAGTGAACTGCAAGAAGACTACAGGGTGGCTCGAAAGGAACTAAAAACAGCTATACTAAAGAGCAAGCTGACGAAAATCCTTGGGGCAAAGCCTACCAAATCGTCATGAAAAAACTGAAAAGGTGCCAGCCACAGATTTCCACCTGCCCAGAGTTCTTACACAAGAAGGAGTCTTCCCGGATCAGTGGAAACGGCAAAACCTAGTACTTCTTCCCAAAGGTAAGAAATCACCAAATGAACCATCATCATACCGCCCGCTCTGTATGTTAGATACGGCTGGCAAAATATTGGAGCGAATCATCTGTAACAGGGTAGAGGCAGCAATTCAAGAATCTGGAGGTCTTTCAGAACACCAATACGGTTTTCGAAAAGCGCGCTCAACAACAGATGCAATCAATGTGGTAGTTAAAACGGCACAAGAGGCTATACAGGGAAGAAGATGGAGAGGCGGTTCCAAAAAGTACTGCTTGGTTATAACTCTTGACATAACGGTAAATTGGAGTCACATCTTACAAGCGCTCAGAAGGATGAGAGTTCCACAATACCTCATAGACGTTATTGTTGACTACTTCAGGTGCAGAATCTTGGTATACAATACAGACCGCGGCCCCAAGGAATATAAGATCATAGGCGGAGTACCACATGGCTCAGTCCTTGGCCCTTTGCTCTGGAATATTATGTATGACGGTATACTGCGACTTCCTATACCCGAAGAAACAAAAATAGTGGGATTTGCTGATGATATCGCCATTATTGTCACTGCTAAACTGTTGAAGGAGGTGGAACAGATAAGCAATGCGACAATAAGGATAATACGAAAATGGCTCACCTCAGTTGGTCTAACACTGGCGGAGCATAAAACTGAAGCAGTCCTGATAAGTAGTAGAAAGAAGGTAGAAACTCTCACCATTATAGTCGGCGGCCATGAAATAACATCTAAACCGCATATAAAATACCTAGGTATCATGATAGATACGAGACTTTCATTTAGAGATCACCTTAAGTATGTAGGCCGAAAAGGTGCAATAGCAAGTGCTGCACTCGCGCGTATCATGCCCAACATAGGAGGACCAAGACATAGCCGTAGGTTACTGCTGGCTAGAGTGGTTACGTCTATAATCCTATACGCCGAACCAATTTGGGCCGAGGCCATGGCAATTAAAACATACAGATCACATATCACATCTGTTTATCGAATATGTGCATTGAGAGCTAGCTGCGCATTTCGCACTACTTCTAGCGATGCAGCGTGCGTGGTAGCGAGAATGCTCCCAATAGATATCCTGGCAGTAGAACAGCAACGTCAGTACTGCGCAAGAAGAGAAAGAAACGAGGCCAGCGAAAACCGGCTCTATAGAGCAGAAAGCCTAAGAGAATGGCAAGAACGCTGGAATGCTTCTGAGAAAGGCAGGTGGACCCATAGGCTCATACACCAAATCCAGCCATGGTTCGACAGGCAACATGGAGAACTTGAGTTCTACTTAACGCAGTTCCTAACGGGCCATGGATGCTTTCGTGAACCCCAGAAGGCATGGGATGCAGTCGCTGGGAGCACAATGCGCATAATGAAGATTTTAAGAACCCTAGAAAGAGAAAGGAAAGAATCAGACCGGCGAAATACAATCAATGCTGAGCAGGATAATGCAAACATGCACTAGTCGAATACATCAGACTAAAACCCCCCCCCGCGATGAAATGCTTGACGGCAGTACCGCGGGGAATGGGGCGGTCGTGGGAGGGGGGTTTAGTGGGTAAGAGTCCCACACTGTTACTCAGGACGTACTGAGTTTCGTCTTTTGAAGATTACCCCTTGCTTCAAAAACCGATTTGATCCACTACATCGGCATCCTAACTTTTACTTCTGTTGTAAAATGTCCTAATATGCGTTCATATTGGAATTCCACCATGGGATCTGATATGATAAAAAACACCATGTCTTCAAAAATGTTTGAAAAAATCAAGTCCTGTCTACATTTCAATGACAATGAGAAATGTGTTTCAAACCGAAACGATAAAAAGTTCGACAAACTCCACAAGCTGCGTCCCATAATTGATACACTAAATGAAAAGTTTTCGAAAATCCCTATGGAAGAACGATTGTGTGTTGACGAACAAATATGTGCTACTAAAATTCGTCACCATTTGAAGCAATATTTGCCATTGAACTATGCCGAGATATTCCCAGGGGAAAACATTTTAAGCTCTATTGTGACAATTATTACACCTCGGTGCCACTTTTCTTACACCTGCGTAGAGAAGGAATCTACTGCTTGGGTACGGTAAGAAGAAACAGAATACCAAACTGCAAGCTTTCTTCTGATAGTGAATTGAAAGCAGTTACTAGGGGAACATCTTTCGAAGTTACAGCGAGCTTTCAAGATACAGAGATCGTAAATATACTTTGGAAAGACAATAAAGCTGTAACTTTACTATCTACTTTTGTTGGCAAAGACCCAGTGACTTCAGTAAAGCGGTACGTCTTACTAATTTAAAAATTTGCATTTTCACTTGTTTGGAACTTTTCTTTTTCTTTCTTTTCTGTCAGTTATGACCGAAAATCAAAACAGATTATTGATGTACCATGCCCTGCCATTATATTGGATTACAATAAGCATATGGGAGGCGTTGACTTACTAAATAGCTTTGTGGGAAGATATAGAATCACTACAAAATCCAGAAAGTGGTACCTCCGCATCTTCCACCACCTTGTAGATATAACTATAATCAACTCTTGGTTGTTATACAAGCGCTATTCCGAGAAAAAAGGTATAAGTCCCAAAAATCAAGCAGACTTCCGGTTTGAGTTGGCAACAGTCATGTGTGCATACACATTTTTGAACGAGACTTTGACCAAACGGGGAAGGCAATCTAGCTCCCCTAGTACTTCAATGTCAAGCCTGCATGCCGAAAAGAAAAGAAAGTCTACGACCACGGCATCTATTCCACCAGTTGATATCCGTCACGATGGATTTAACCATTTCCCAGAAGTAGGTGAGAAAATTCTGAGATGTAAGCAGCCCTTGTGCAATTCTCAAACCTACATTAAATGCACAAAATGCGCCGTTTCACTTTGTCTCAATAAGGATAAAAATTGTTTCCTAACTTTTCATACTAATTAAACTAATTATCTACTAATATTTTCTCAATAAAGTGATATTAAATTTAAATAAATGGACTTGTATTTATTTTTTCATTGAAACGTGAACCTATACATCTGTTTTTCCTCTCATAAGACTTACCGGACTTATGACACATACAAAACTCATAAGTCTTTAAAAAAATAACATAATGTCTTTTGAAATCTAAAAAAAAGAAGAAAAATGTAGCCAAATGATTGTTTGCTAAGCAACTATTCAGTGAACCCACAAATGCGCCATGATGCATATATGCATCAACTACATTTCTCCGATTTTGGGCACTTCCTATTAAGTTTATCAAAAAACTGTAAATGCCACTCATTATAATAAGTTTTAAGGAGTCACTATGATTTTTTTCATGAAAAAAAAAATGCACATTTAAGGGTTAAATACGACCTAGGGGCGAATAATTACTTTCATCACCAAAACAGGAAGAGTTCGGGAAGTCAAACGAAGACTATAAAGATGCCATGGAAGACTAGGATATGGCACCAGGAACCTTCCTGGTGAAGACATCTTAAGCATGTGCAAATCACACGGTCTTATCGTGTTAAATACCATGTTCATCAAACAAAGCCGACACCTGATCACTTACAGCAGTGGTGGAGATGAAACTCAGATTGACTACCATTTCATAAAGCCCCGGGTAAAAGATTGCAATTGCTCGGCAACACCATGTCCTGCTAAAAGAAATTTTTATGAAATCACCGAAGAAAAGCAAACAAACAAGGGTCTTTGAGAAAAGCAAGTGGTACAATCTGGACAAGGAAAAAGGCGAGGCTTTTGTTTTCGTAATGAAAAATGATCTCTCTCACACCATCAACGGAGCTGAGGATGAAGAGTGCAGAGAACAAAATATGTGGGATTCCCTAAAGCGAACTTGCTTAAAGAAGGCCAAATCACTGCTAGGAGCTTCAAAAGGCCACCATCAACACGCCAAAGAAACATGGTGGTGGAGTGATGAAGCTAAGAAAGTGATAAATGAGAAGAAAGCGGCTTTCAAAGCTTGGTCAAAGTGCCCAGCTCGCCTCGAAGGGGAATACAGATGTTGCAAGAAAAAAGCGAAGAAAAAGTGCGCCCAGCTTCAAACAGAGAGTACGGAGGGCCTGTATCGGGAGCTGGAGAAAGTATCTTCCCCGGTTGCAGATGCAAACCAGGCTATCCAGGAGCTGCAAAGACACAATATGAATAAGAGCGCAACCATCTTCAAAATAGCCGCCCAAAGAAGGAGGAATGCTCAGGAGATTCGTTCACCAAAGTTCATTAACAATGCTCATGGCCACCTTCTTGTGGATGACGACAAAATTTTGCAGAGGTGGCGGCAGTATTGTGAAGAACTTTTAAATGGACAGTTTTGGAGTGTATTCGATAGTTATTTAAAGACATCCTTAAAATATCGACAGCAAATATCATATTAGATGAAGCTTTTTGAATAATATTAACACTTTTAAATCTCATTTTGAGCTTAATTTCAATAGCTACATATGTTAGAAATTGTAAATCTCACTTGCTTGCCTGACGGCATATGCCATGCTATATTTTGTGAACTTTGTAACAAAGAAAATTCTTTATTGTAAAATAAATCACATTTTACTACTACTACTACTACTCGGGTGGCCGATAATTGCTGTTCCCCGCTGGGGCTTGAACCTGCACACATCAGTTAGCTATGTGTTTGTTTGGCGGCAAGGTTCCAGTCAAAGGGGCCAGAGGAATAGAGGCATCCAAATGAATCTATCTCCTAAGACCGTCCATACGTGGTGAAGAACCACACCCTGCACGAGGTGTCCCTACTGAATACGAAATATGGCGGATCTAAAGAGGAAAACTTGAAAAACTCGTAATCCCAGGTGTGTAACGACCGTGCCTAAGTACTGAATGGTACACCGTAAGTGTGTCTTATAACGGTGGACTCCGGAAACCAGGTGACATCCGGTTTAAATCAGCCCTGGCTTGGCATGGGGCTCTACCGCGGGTGAACTACCCTTCCCCTTTTCAAAAAAATTCTATGGACACAAATTTAAACAATAAAGATGAGGAATGTACTCCACTTAACGTGCAAACCGGGCCGCTTTGGGCCTGTCAGACTCTACAGAGAGGGCACTTGGTCCTGCTGTGGAGTCTGAACTTATGGATGTCATAGCAGAGGACGTGGCTTTAGGTACCATCGACACAACCGACACCATAAATGCGGAGGATGAAGAGACTCTCCTAGCATCACCTGGCTCTCCTGCAACGGTGATTGACGCTCATATTGAAGGCGTCAAAAGTCTCTTTTCAGAAAGGGTCAAGCTATCTGGAGCTGGACGCAAACGACTGAAAGAGTTTCTGAGGAAAGGCCACAGCATGGAGAAAGCTCGAGAGCTAGCGCAAACTCCACTGAACAGGCAAGAGGGCCCCTCAAAACGTCCAAGAGGAGACAGCGCTACACCACGAGACAACGCAGGAAAGAAGATGGCCACCACGTCAAGAGTTGGACTCGGACCATCAAGCCCTGTTAAAACATACAGAGATGCCGTTGATAGCGCCAAGATTGCCGTCTTACCACCCGACTTTCCGGACACCATCTGGACTACAGACCAGCTTAGACGGGTACAGGACAAGGTACTGGACATCATCCTGCAGCAGAGGGAAAGTTCAATTCAATTTCAATTCAATTCAATTTTATTACATTGTACAGATGAGACGTTAGTCTTTTATAGTACTAAAATATACGGTAACATTTGATATAAATCCTTAAATACTAAATAATAATATATGTATATATACAATTTTTTTTTTTTTTTTAAGGGTTTTAACGAAAGTGCAGGGTAATTGCTTTTTTAAAACTTGCGTTTCCAATTATTTTTTAATTGTTATTGGGAGAGAGTTCCAAAGTTTGGTTGCATGTACAATAAAGAGGCGTGAAGAATTCAAGTAGTTGCATGATGGTGTTACTAGGTTCAAAGTTCTTACAGATTGGGTAAATTGCAGTTTTTCGTAAAGGTACGGTGGGTTCTTATGCTGAATGATCTTGTGCAGAAACATACAACACCTGGCATCTAGGAATTTTTGGAAAGTGCATCCAAGTAACAGTTTATGATAATGTGATATATGTTCATGTCTCTGAAGCCCGTATAT
The DNA here is from genome assembly GCA_945910035.1 of Brachypalpus laphriformis. Taxonomy (NCBI): domain Eukaryota; kingdom Metazoa; phylum Arthropoda; class Insecta; order Diptera; family Syrphidae; genus Brachypalpus; species Brachypalpus laphriformis. The sequence continues at coordinate 207,832,229 of OX246753.1, forward strand.
GTATCTAAGCATGTCGTTGAAGGCTACGAGAAGTTTATGTTGGGAATGAGAATCCGGTTTACAATAAACAACATTTGCGTAGTCAATAAGAGGAACAAGTAATGTTCTTACAAGTCTAAGTTTGGTTTTAACAGGAGTTATACTGGAGAATAGCCAAAGCTTACGTAATCCACAGTAGATTCTTCCAACAGTGTAATTAACGTGATTTTCAGCCGAAAGTGAGCAGTTGACCCTATAACCTAGACTGGTAACACTATCCACAAACTTAAGCTTAACGTGCGAGAGAAAAACCGGAGGTAAACATAAGGTATTAATGCTTCTTTGTTATCGCGATCAGTTGAGACTTAGCTGGATTAAGGGTTAGGCTATTTTTTAAGGACCAATTAGAGATTGCAAGAAGATCTTCGTTTATTCTATATACTAGGTCCTCTTGTAAACCAAGTGGACGGGACAGATAAATTTGCACATCATCAGCATACATATGAACTGATACGCTTAAACAGACATTTGGAAGATCATTTATGAAGAGGCAAAACAAAATAGGTCCCAAAATAGATCCTTGCGGCACCCCCATCGTCAGGTTTAAGGATTCAGAAAGTTCCTGACCAACCTTAACTCTCTGGCTTCGGTTATTCAAATAGTTTCCTATGAGACTCGCCGCTCTATCATGGAAACCAAAGTAGAGCTTCAGTTTTTTACAAAGTATTTTATGGTTTACTCTGTCAAAAGCCTTTGAAAAATCTAGCAAACAAAGAACAGTCACATTGTCCAAATCATATTGAATCCGAATATCGTCAAGGACCTTGATCATTGCAGTTTGGCAACTGTGCTGTGTACGAAATCCAGACTGAAGTGGGGATAGTAAATTAAACCTATTAAGGTGATTTGTTATTTGGGTTGCCAGAATCTTTTCAAAAACCTTTGACAGACAGGGTAAAATACTGATGGGACGAAAATCAGAGGAAGAGCTAGGATTCGATTTTTTTGCAAGCGGGATAACCTTTGCTAATTTCCAACTATCAGGAAATGATGAAGAGGCTATACAAAAATTTATCACATGTGTAAATGCACTTAAGATATGAGGCATAATCATTTAAATAAAACATAAAGGCACCCCATCTTCTCCAACTGCATCAGACTTAATCGTTCGCATGCTTTCAAATACATCATACTCTGACACTACCTCAAATTCAAATTCCGTTGTTGATTCATAAAGAGCATTGTTACTGGGTAAAAAGACTTCTGAAGAAATTTCACTTGGAATAAATGCCTTATTTAGGTCATTTGGGTCAGGAAAATTAAGAGCTAACTCCTTTTTGCCTATCCCAATGGAGCGTAGGTTATTCCAGAGCCTGCGAGCAGGTTGGTTTGTATCCAGCTTTGACGTAAAACCGCAGTTCCTCGGCTGTACCCTTAAACCCGGCTGGCTTCTCTTCAGCTGCAAAAATAGAGCAAGCGCGGACTGGCTTAAGGCGACAGTCCCCAAAATGAAGCCCTGGAAAGATGCTCAGCTGAAAGCTGTGGACGAGGGAGAAGTTCCGCGACCAGACATTTTTGTCGGATACTTTCCTGGCAAAGACTCAAACGAGCGTTTGTTGAGCCTAACCAAAGGCCAAAACGCAGGGCTAAGATTGGACGACTGGAGGGTGCTCAACAGAGTCGAGCGAACAGCCGTTCGTAGAGATCACCGTAGCTCTAGATCCGGCATCAGCCTTACACCTATCCGAAATCGGATGTGAACTTAGTTACGACTTCGGGTCCGTACAACTTCGCCGAAAGCATAACGAGCACCAAAGACCCGCCGTAAACCAGACAGGCACGATAGAAAAGGAAAATCCTGCCAGCTCTTGTACGCGTATAATTAATACCAGCGGCACCGAGGCCGCACAGGGCCCTAGCACCAGCGCTGAGGTGGTATTTGCAAACAAACGGCCGCCAGAGAGTACATCAGCTGGAGCTTCAAGTGCGCTACCGAAGCATCCGCGCAACCCTCATCCACATCCACCCTCGCCCCTCAGACTCAAACATAAACCACGTCGGGAGGTGCATTACACCCCTAAGTACAGCGAGAGATGCTTCATCCCTCCATCTGGAAGGTTAAGGAAGTGGGAGAGAAGAAACCCCGAGGAAGCTGCGCTACTGAATAGCGATAGGGCCAGAAAAACGGGCCACCGAGACAGAGGGCGTAAATGGTAGATGAGTCCTCCACCACCCACTTGCACCATGCTAGGGCAGCATCTTCCGTGCTAAATAGACGGTTCACCAAGGAAGATGTTGACTTGGTATTGACGCAAGAGCCATTAGTGCTCGAGGGAGCCATTAAAGGGCTCCCAACGAAGAACTGGAAGTTAATTTATTCTTACTCGTGGAGCAATCCTAGGGCAGCAGTTTTAATTTAAAATACTCATAAGTTCATTACTAGGGACCTGGTGGCGATAGTGGCAGAAGTGCCGCTAACAAGCGGAACCATGAAGGTTGTCTTTGCCTCCGCGTACTTTCCCGGGGACACAGCCGAGGCACCACCGAACGAGATAGAGTACTTGATGGCTTACTACCGTGCCAAATAGTTACCATGGATCATCGGCTGTGACGCTAACGCTCATCACACCGCCTGGGGCAGTTCGGACATCAACAAAAGAGGGGACTCCTTTTTGGATTTGTATGTACTAACAACATGGTGGTGGTAAATAGGGGAAATGTTCCTATTTTTACTAACATTATCCTCCAGGAGATACTAGATCTCACTTTGGCAAGCCCTTTTATATACAATTTCATCACAAACTGGCACGTGTCTGACGAAGTCTCCATGTCGGACCATAATCACATCAGATTCAATATAGGGATCTCCATGAATGACACGCTAAATTACAGGAACCCTAGGCACACTAATTGGGATTCCTATCGGTTTACCCTCGAGGCAGAACTAAATCGTGCTTCGAATCCTATACATACCATTCCAGAATTGGAATTCGAGGCAGAACACCTTCGAAAAACCTTTTCCGTCGCTTACGAAGGCAGTTGTGCCGAAACACAGAAAAAGACCAACCGCGATGCCCCCTGGTGGAATAAGCGTCTTGAGCCACTTAGGCGTGAAAGTAGGAAGCTATTCAATAGAGCCAAAATCAATGGCGATTGGTGCCTTTACAAAGAAACTCTAACAAGTTATAATAAAAACTTAGAAAATCTAAATGCGAATCTTTTTTAGAACTCACTGCGAACGAATTGAAAGCTTCCCCGCCGCGGCTCGCCTTCAAAAGGCCCTAGCCCAGAGTCACTCCAAGCACCTTGGCTCCCTAAAGAAATAAGGTGGGGAATTCACCAGCAGTCTGGAGGAAACCTGTCAAGCTTTACTTGATACCCACTTTCCAGGATGTCTCTCCAGAACACCTGAGGAACGACGTTCTCACTGCTTTAACACGAGACTATAGCCTATCTGGCAAAATCTTTACTGCCAACCATATTAGGTAGGCTCTGTCTACCTTTAGCCCATTTAAATCACCAGGTATAGATGGCATATTTCCCTGCCTACTACAACAAGGAGCAAACCTGTTACTTCCGACCCTCATAAGAAATTGCAGATCCAACCATACACTAGGCAAAAAGCTGGAAGGGGGTTAATGTGGTCTTCGTCCCAAAAGCGGCAAAGCAGGCGGAGCAATTGCCCAAATCCTTTCGACCCATTAGTCTCAGTTCTTTTCTCCTAAAAACGATGGAGAAAATTGTCGATCATCATATAAGGGAAAAATTCCTTATACACGATCCTCTGCATGCAAACCAATTTGCTTATCAACCTGAGAAGTCTACGGAGACAGCCATTCATAGCTTAACGCTATTGATTGAAAAATCATTAGCTGCTAAAGAAACAGCCCTCTGTGCCTTCATAGATATACAGGGAGCATTCGACAACACTTCCTATGAGGCTATCAAAAAGGCTATGATCATAAACTGGATCCTAACCATGCTATGTAGCAGGAAAATAAGAATCGAGTGCGGAGGCTCGCATAAGACTATAACAGCTACCAGAGGTTGCCCGCAAGGAGGGGTCCTCTCTCCAGTGCTCTGGACCTTAGTTATTGACGAACTCCTAGAACAACTTGAAAAATCGGGGTGCAAAGTACAAGGATATGCAGACGACATTGTCATCTGTGTCAGAGGCAAATTTGAGCACATCATTTCTCAACTAATGCAAGGTGCCCTCAATTTAACTTCCGATTGGTGCAGGACAAAGGGACTTACCACCAACCCCGGAAAAACTATACTTGTAGCCTTTTCCAGGAAAAGAAACCATACTCTTAAACATATTACACTGAAAAACGTCCCAATCGACATATTGAAGGAAGCGAAAAACCTAGGTGTTACACTTGACAAGACGCTCACCTGGAATTCACACCTGAACAAGATTACCGAGAAAGCCACATGAGCAAAAATCTTACAGGCCAAGACTCAGGAACAATTGAATAAAATACATCGTCTAGCCTGTCTGAGTATCACAGGAGCAATGAGAACGTGCCCCACGGCAGCACTGGGAGCAATGCTTAGCCTCACACCATTGCACCTTACAGTACAGAAAGAAGCTATGCTGAGTGCTCTTAGGCTGCCCACGATCTCGAACCTCAAAATCGGCAACTTTACGGGCCATTTGAAGATTCTAGATTATATTTAAAATGACCCTACTCTCAAAATCCCAGATACTATGCTCAAGAAATACCGGTTCTCCAAGAAATTCAATGTGGTCATAGGTGAACGCCACACATGGAGGAATGAAGGACTTGTAGTCTTACCAAACTCTCAAACTTGGTACACAGATGGTTACAAATTGGAGAATGGTAGCACTGGCGCAGGGCTTTATGGACCCAGGTTCCAACGTGCGGCAGCGCTTGAGAAATCACCAACAATATTTCAGGCAGAAGTCCATACAATCGAGTTCTGTGTACGAGAATGTCTGCGAAGAAGGGTCGAGGGTACTCGTATCTATATCCTCTCGGACAGCCAGGCAGCACTTATGGCTCTGAAATCGTACACGGTAGGATCAAAACTTGTATGGGACTGTCTAAACCTACTCGAAGATCTCGCATAGAAAAACACAGTCACTGTGGCCTGGATACAAGGACACGAAGGCTTTGAGGGCAACGAACGGGCGGACTGCTTAGCGAGAAGAGACGCTAGTCGCCCACTAGTCGGTCCTGAACCCTATTTTAGAGTCACATGGAGTAGCGCAAACATCAAAATAAAAAAATGGGAGGATGGTCATGGGCGCCGTGGCGTAAGTGGTTAGTGTGTCAGATCACTACGCATGAGGTTCCAAGTTCGAATCCCAGAAAATACCAAAAAGTTTTTTTACGGTCCCACCTCTCGCGAGCCTCTGACAAACATCCGACAGTATTGTTGTCACGAAAAAGCTTCTCAAATCACCGTTCGGAGTCGGCATTAAACTGTAGGTCCCTTACATTCGAGTGAAAAATATAACGCACACAACATGAGTGGTTGCGAGAAGCTAGGTCCTGGCACTTTAAAGAGCTGTTGCGCCGAATATTTGTTTTTATTTGTTTTGAGGATGATCATCATGCAGAGTACTGGGCCAAACTCAAAGGCCTAAGATAGGCAAAGAAGTTCATTAATATCAACCGTTGTAAGGCTAAAGGCAGACTTAAGAGCCTAATTGAGCTTAGGAAAGCAGACTTAAGAATCTTAACAGGCTACTTGACTGGTCATTGCCCACTCAGGCACCATCTGCACAAGATAGGAGTAGCAGATACAGACGAATGCCGGCTATGTGGAGAGCAAAAAGAGACGGCAGAACATATTCTTTGTGAATGCCCTATGGCCGCAAGAAAAAGACTTCTCCATTTTGGGAGGGCTTTATTGAGTTTCACTGACTTCTGGAACATTGAGCCTGGAGCTTTGTTGAGGTTTATCAAGAGCCTTAACCAAGTTCCCAGCTAAACACCGGGCTGGCACAATAGATCTCATAGGTCGCAGGGCGTACAATGCCCTAGTATAGTATAATATAGCATAGTATAGTATAGTATAGTATAGTAGCTATGTGTACTTAACCGAGTCAGCCTTTCTAAAGACATATATGTATATATATCTAAAGATACTACCTGCCTTGGGTTCGAAGCTTAATTAAAAGCGTATGCGGCGGTGATCAGAAAGTGACGCTTGGTAGACCACTGTGCATTTGTCCACGACTAAGCTATCCACATTAAAAGCTAAGGTGATATAAATTATATTCTTCAGCAAAAACGAAGGTGCCGTACCCTTACAGAATAAAATCAAACAAACACTCACATCTTCAACTGACGTCGCTGATGCTCCATTCCAGCCTATTATATGGGCCAATCTGTCCTGGGAAGTCTGTTCCTTCAACTTTACACAGGGAATCTCTTTGAAGTCGTAGAGCAGGTACGCTGATATCAGGCTTTTACCTGGCTTTACTGTCCTGCTCTGAGGAGAGCAAGAGATTTAGGGTATTGCAGAAGTCGTTCGAGTTGTATAGAAACTGTGTGGACTTTAGTTCGCTTCCGGCGTCTCCGGTTCTGCTAGAGTATTGAACCCAATTGGAGTTGTGCTTTTTTTGGATATAAGCAGAAAAATATTCATTCATTTTGTTTCATATTAATTCGAAACCAGTGTGCTTCATCTCTCTGACAAGCCAGGACCAAAAAAAAAATATGTAGGCCTCCTTTAAACCGAAATCGGGTATGCTAGGAAGCAATATCATGACTTTTTGTCCCACCCTGGTTGCACGCTTGAATGTATATCTGGTATACGACTCACTTGTATATAAAGCGTGTGGATAATAATGGGTACTTATGTACATACTATAACTTGTTAGCAGCAAAATAAAATCGACAGACCGTAGGTATGCTTCAGCAACGTGACGTACAGCTACAAGTCTGGAAAAGAAGTACAATCAACAACGTTGCAGGGCATCTCATTAGCCATTCTTACAACCCAAATGTGGACATGGATGACCCAAATATTTCAATCAAAATTCAAGGCAGTCACGTCTGAGCCTACTCTCTACTCTATAATTAATTTTAATTTTCGAAAGTACATAGTGTAAAGAACCCCAAAAAAGGCCAGCAACATCAAACATTTCTCCAAAAACAATTGGCCCTCACTTAATTGTCACCCACTGGTGGTTACTTCAACAAAGTTTTGACAAGAGGACAAACAAAAAACATTGTTCCACATAAATTATGAACAAGAATGCATAAAACAAAATCCATAAATATTGTCAATCACAATGCCAAATTGGTGGAGGAGCGTTTATGGACGCTTGTCTGCGCTTGTGTCAGTGTATAGGGTCATCAAATAACCATCAAATGTTGAATAATAAACGAAACAATGGCAGTTCCGTGAATTCGGGTACGTGTTTGCGTTTTTTATGCTCCTCCATGAGCAGAAGTGACAAACAAGCCACTTGTCGCCGATTAAAACTGAAAAAGGCTTGAAGAACGGAAATCGAGAGTCGCGTCCTCATGATATGTCACACCGCTGGGACATGCCGCAACTAATTGATTACAAATTGATCAATTTAAATAAAACACACAAATACGTATGTACGAGTATATTCACGAATTTAAGCCCGCGCATCCAATTGCGTCTAAATGGGGGAGTTACGTATTAGTTCTACTGATCCCATTTGGGAATATTGTTCGTTTTTATTGCAGTCCGCATTCATATTTTATTACTTTTGGGGATTTGAACGATAGATTCAAGTGCTGCCTGATGACGCGTGGTTTCTGATGATGATGATGATGGTGGGTATTGGTTGATTTCTTGCACTCAAGGCGTGTCATCGGAATGATGATGATAGCTTCGATGATTGCTGTAATGGATATAGTGAAAGTGGTGGGCATTCTAGGCAGTGACTCGGTGGTAATTATCCTAATAGCATAAGGGGGATATAAAGTTTCAAACTGTTTTGTTTCAATAATGACTATGTTCAGTGGGAAGTTTGTGGCACCCCTGGTGGTCCTAGTGATGGTTTGATATGATATGGTCCATATATTTTGATTGAATTATGTGGCATGTGATATGAATTAACTGAGTGTCCCTAAATAACCCGTTTATTCTAAAATATGTAAGTATGCATAGGAATATGTTATTCTTACTTCTATATCACTGTAAACTGAGATAGTTATTTTTATTTACTGATTGGAGATACATTTGAGATATGAAGAAGTGTTCCTAAAATTCACTTGGCAGCTATACACTATCTCATCGGCTTCAAATAATATCACTTGGTTTTTTTGGGAGCTAGCTTTAGAAGCTCCCAACAATAAAATCTGTAATATGTGATTTATTATGTCAATTTCTGCATAAGCGTTGCTTGATGTACGACTTTTCAAAATGGTACAGGAATTCCATAATTCAGTACTAAGGTGCAACTATGATACTTCGCTATGAGTCATGACATCAATAGATCAAATGGATCCGTTACTGGCGCTTTCGATAATGTCAAAAAATGGCCTTATTCAAAACCAGGATGAGGCCACATCTCTCTCGAAGAAAGAGCAGATATAACTTTGATGTAGCCAAAGAATGTATCTACATACTTATATGCATACTTTATTTCACTAACAACCTCGTCGTAGTGGTCTTGAGTAGCAGCTACAAGACTTTTATACATCCTTTCCATGGACCGACATATGTTTCAAAAGTACCGATTTAAAAGTACAGAAGCAGTCGGTGAAGCAATTCTTTTCGGAATGGAGCTAAATATTCATAAAACATCAGTGCCTAGTAAACCATAGTTCAACAGAGACTGTGAGCAATCTGTCGCCTTAAACAACAGATCATATAGGCAGTGGCGATCGAGACGGACAGAGTAGAGGAGAGTTAGCTTCGTGAGTTTGCAAAACAGATGCAATCTAACATTTGAGTTAGTTAACGACAGTCATCAACAAACTTCTTCAATATCCCATTGGATCACGTTTGTTCTCTCCGATGGCAAAAGTGATTAGCAACAACTTCTGATTTTTCTTCCTTTAGTAAAAGAGGACCGATTACTCACCACAGCACCCAAAGAAAAAGCTGATCTATTTGCAAAAATGTTTTCAGGCAATTCAACACTTAATCCGGCGTAAGTAGATTGAGGATAGATCTGTCGTTATACTGGCTGTATAGACATCGATGCCTGAGATGAAGTTCCAGCATCGTGTGATTCGGCGCATCCTTAAAGATCTGGACTGCAAAAAAGCCACCGGGCTACACGAAACACTAGTCACAGTCCTTAAAAACGGTGCACCGGAACTTGCTCCCATTCTTTGCTAACTTTGCTAACTCTTTATTTTTTAATACTTACTTACAGTGAACTTTCCCATTGTGCTCAGAAACCGCCCGCATCCAACCGATTCCCAAAATGGAAAGAAGTGCCTGCCACTAAATTATCGCATGTAGAGGGTTATGGACTATTGAGTGACCGGCATTATGGTTATCGTAGATGCCGTTCAGGAGGAGACTTACTGAGTTACGTAACCCATCTATGGACCTCAGTTGTTGAACAACATGGCGTTTCAAGAGCAATTGTACTAGACATTTTAAAAGCTTTTCATCGAGCCTAGAATAGGGCTCTGTCATGATTTTGAACATTAGAACAAATTGATTTACATTTGGTAATGTTAGTTTTAGGAAGGTGGTAGGAAAACACCAAGAATCCAGTATAACCCCTTAACCGTAAAATATCGGGAAGTTACTCAAATACATTTGTGGCCTAAGATTAACTCTAGTGTAATATACATTTTGAACAAAATTGACTGATAGACATCCAGAAGTAGCCAATTTTCTAAAACAGGACAATAAGTGAAGTACTGTTATGCTGTTGGTCGCATATGGGATACAATTTTCTTTCAAGATACAGTTTTTGTAGATCCTATTTCAGCGGTCCAATGATCATGTAACGATCAACCAAATTGTTCATATTCCAGTATTCTGTACCTTCCGAGCGGCGAAGAAAAACTTGGATCATTACCTTGTTGTAGCCAAGGTACAAATGCGGATATCCCAAACGGCAAAACAAAAGAGAATAACTGTGAGAATATTTAACGTGGTAAAGTTACAATCGTCGACTGATGTGCTGAGTTTCGCTCGCCCACCACCACGAAACCCCTAGTTTAACGAAGAAAGCCGGCGAGTCCATGCATCAAAACAAGAGGCATATAAAGCGGCGCTGAGCGGCATCGATTAAATCTTCACACTTCGGCAGATCCTGGAGAAAACCCAAGAATTCCAAATCGATACGCATCATCTCTTTACCGATTTCAAGGCCGCCTATGACAGCATCTATAGAGAAGAGCTTTATAAAGCCATGGCTAGTTTTGACATCTCTGCCAAATTTGTCCGTCTATGCAGGATGACGATGGAGAACGCTCGCTGCTCCATCAAGGTCAGTAATGACCACACCTCATGTCAAAAAAGGTTTTAGACAAGGTGATGCGCTGTCATGTGACTTCTTTAATATTGTACTTGAACGGATTGTGCGGAACTCACAAGCCAACACCGGAGGCACAATCTGTCACAAGTCTGTACAACTGCTTGCATACGCCGACGATATAGACATTATCGAAAGAACTCAGCGGGCTGTTACCGGTGCAAAAATTGGTTTAGTGATAAACGAGGGTGAAACCAAGCATATGCTGTCAATAAGAAGGGACAGCCAACACCGACGAATTTGACAGAACGTCACAGTGGGCAGCTATAACTTCGAGGTAGTAAGAGACTTCGTCTACCTTGGCTCTGCTATAAATTCTACAAACAAGATCAGCGCAGAAATCAATCGAAGAATAATTCTTGCCAATCGCTGCTTTCTTGGGCTTATAAGGCAATTCAACAGCAAAGACCTATCTCGAACAACTAAGGAGACTCTGTATAAGACCCTGATCATCCCAGTCCTGCTTTACGGCGCTGAAACACGGACTTCATTAAAAGAGGATAACGATATCCTTGGTCGCTTCGAGAGATAAATTCTTCGTAAGATTTTTAGTCGCGCTTGCGTTGACGGACTTTGGAGGAGAAGATTCAATCACGAACTATACGAGCCGTACAGCGACATCGACCTAGTCAAAAAACCCCGCATTGGACGTCTGAGATGGCTAGGACATGTAGAGCGAATGGACACCAATGCTCCGACCCACAGAGTCTTCGAATCTAACCCCGAGGAACGACGCAGGGGTGGACCTCCTCACCATAGAAGGCGCGCACAAGTGCAAGGGGACCTCGACCAACTAGGAGTGCGGAACTGGAGCCGATTAGCTAAAGACCGAGCTAAATGGAGAGGCTTGTTGGTTGAGGCCCAGGTTCACCCCGAACTGTAGCGTCACCTAAGTAAGTAAGTAAGCTAAAATTGAACAAGGCTCCTGGATCTGACGGCTTACCGGCCGAACTTTTCAAGGCAGGAGGAGATGAATTGGTAGAGAACATACACCAACTCATCTTTAAGAGTTGGTCAGACGAGTGTATGCCTGATGAATGGAATCTCAGCATAGGTTGGCCAATCCACAAGAAAGGAGGACCCCTCATCAGGCAGATCTAGCCAACTTTACTTGTGTATACTTTATTCTACACAAATATTAAAAGTTGTTCATAAACCCAAGATATTATATGTATTTACTGAAACGTTGGCATCCTAAACTAATAGTTAGTCCTTAAAGCAAAAAAAAAGTTGTTATTTAGAGGTAGTTTGTGACGGTGTTTTTGGTCGAAGGCTGAGGTAAGCTCGCCGGATCCCGGGTTTACCCAAAGAAACACCCTAAAACTTCGGGAAAGAATTGTCTTTATTGACCGAGACTGATTTTATACAATAACTACAATATATAAATAAAATATAATTTATTGGCGGGTTGATCGGCTCGCTGAATCTTGCTCCTTATGGATCCTGGGTCGCTAGGTCCGCTGAAGGTCGGCTTCCGTTCGGTGGACTCGTTCTGGAGTTGATTCGTCGGTTGTCCTGGCCCACTTTAAGGGCGGGCGAGAGTGTCGCGTCCCACTTTAAGGGCGGGCGTGAATGTCGCGTCCCACTTTAAGGGCGGGCGTGAATGTCTCGGCCCACTTTAAGGGCGGGCGAGAGTGTCTCGTCCCACTTTAAGGGCGGGCGAGAGTATCGCGTCCCACTTTAAGGGCGGGCGTGAATGTCGCGTCCCACTTTCAGGGCGGGCGTGAAAGTCTCGTCCCACTTTAAGGGCGGGCGTGAATGTCGCGTCCCACTTTAAGGGTGGGTGTGAATGTTTCGGCCCACTTTAAGGGCGGGCGAGATTATCTCGTTCCACTTTAAGGGCGGGTGAGAGTGTCGCGTCCCACTTTAAGGGCGGGCGTGAATGTCGCGTCCCACTTTACGGGCAGGTGCGAAGGTCTCGGCCCACTTTAAGGGCGGGCGAGAGTGTCTCGTCCCACTTTAAGGGCGGGCGAGAATGTCGCGTCCCACTTTAAGGGCGGGCGCGAATGTCGCGTCCCACTTTAAGGGCGGGCGCGAATGTCTCGTCCCACTTTAAGGGCGGGCGAGAATGTCAAGACTCACTTGAGAAGGGTTGTACCTACTGCAGAGGGTACGGCCGGTCGCGGTGCACCCCTTCTCCCGGAGGGTCGTGCTTACTTCTCCAAATAAATCTACAATTGACCACAAGTGTTTTCCCAGACGGGGCGAAACTTAATCGGGACGTCAGGTCAGCTATGGTCAGTAGCGGGCCTGAAGTTGGTTGCCCAATCACCAAGGCGAAGGCTTTCAAAAGTTGGAACCCAGGCTCCTATGAGAGAATGCTCGCAGTACACAAGATTGGTACCCAACCACGGCTGAACAGACTCTCCTGACCACGTCTCTCAATCTCCCTCTTATATAAGTTCCTGCAACAAGCAAGTGTGAATTCTAACAATGAATTCAATTTATTGTCACACACAACTTGGTTGGAGAGATTGAGAGAGCTGGTCATGCTCTGACGAGTGATCATCGCCAGATGTTGTTGTTCTATTGCAGGTACAGTAGTGGTTGGAAGTTTTCATCGACGAATTAAACTTTTCGTCGGTCGGAAGTATGCATCGACGAAGTAAGCCATTCGTCGGTCGGAGGTATACATCGACGAGGTAGGCCACTCGTCGGCCGGGGGTATACATTGTGAGGGTATCTTTCTTCAAAGGCTGAGGTGGGCTCGCCGGCCCCAGGGTTAACCCAAAGGAATACCCTAGACTTTGGGAAAGAGGTACTTTATTTATAATTAGAATGGTTCGATACAATATTGTTTCGTTAACAATGAAAAGGGTTTCTTAGCTAACAATATTTATACCTAACAACATATGAATAACTTAAGCTAATGTTGGTCGTCCTGCGGCTGGTGCTGGTACGGGCCGGAGTTATGCGTCCGGTTGTCTGGCTCGGTTCGGTACGTCGGCGGGCAGGAGTTTCAGTCTGCACTTCGGGCAGGCTTCGAAGGTCGCAGTCCGCACTTAGGGCAGGCGTGCGATGACCCAGTCCGCACTTAGGGCAGGCTTAGGAGGGATCCAGTCCGCACTTAGGGCAGGCTTGGAATGTAGCCGTCCGCACTTAGGGTGGGCGTGCTGTGACCCAGTCCGCACTTAGGGTGGGCGTGCTGTGACCCAGTCCGCACTTAGGGCAGGCTTGGGAAGGATCCAGTCCGCACTTAGGGCAGGCTTGGAATTTAGCCGTCCGCACTTAGGGCAGGCGTGCTGTGATCCAGTCCGCACTTAGGGCAGGCTTGGGAAGGATCCAGTCCGCACTTAGGGCAGGCTTGGAATGTAGCTGTCCGCACTTAGGGCAGGCGTGCTGTGACCCAGTCCCGCACTTAGGGCAGGCTTGGGAAGGATCCAGTCCGCACTTAGGGCAGGCTTGGAATGTAGCCGTCCGCACTTAGGGCAGGCGTGCTGTGACCCAGTCCGCACTTAGGGCAGGCTTGGGAAGGATCCAGTCCGCACTTAGGGCAGGCTTGGAATGTAGCAGTCCGCACTTAGGGCAGGCTTGGGAAGGATCCAGTCCACACTTAGGGCAGGCTTGGAATGTAGCCGTCCGCACTTAGGGCAGGCGTGCTGTGACTCAGTTCGCACTTAGGGCAGGCTTGGGAAGGATCCAGTCCGCACTTAGGGCAGGCTTGGGAAGGATCCAGTCCGCACTCAGGACAGGCTTGGAATGTAGCCGTCCGCACTTAGGGCAGGCGTGCTGTGACCCAGTCCGCACTTAGGGCAGGCTTGGGAAGGATCCAGTCCGCACTTAGGGCAGGCTTGGAATGTAGCCGTCCGCACTTAGGGCAGGCGTGCTGTGACCCAGTCCGCACTTAATGCAGGCTTGGGAAGGATCCAGTCCGCACTTAGGGCAGGCTTGGAATGTAGCTGTCCGCACTTAGGGCAGGCGTGCTGTGACCCAGTCCCGCACTTAGGGCAGGCTTGGGAAGGATCCAGTCCGCACTTAGGGCAGGCTTGGAATGTAGCCGTCCGCACTTAGGGCAGGCGTGCTGTGACCCAGTCCGCACTTAATTCAGGCTTGGGAAGGATCCAGTCCGCACTTAGGGCAGGCTTGGAATGTAGCAGTCCGCACTTAGGGCAGGCGTGCTGTGACCCAGTCCGCACTTAGGGCAGGCTTGGGAAGGATCCAGTCCACACTTAGGGCAGGCTTGGAATGTAGCCGTCCGCACTTAGGGCAGGCGTGCTGTGACTCAGTCCGCACTTAGGGCAGGCTTGGGAAGGATCCAGTCCGCACTTAGGGCAGGCTTGGGAAGGATCCAGTCCGCACTCAGGGCAGGCTTGGAATGTAGCCGTCCGCACTTAGGGCGGGCGTGCTGTGACCCAGTCCGTACTTAGGGCAGGCTTGGGAAGGATCCAGTCCGCACTCAGGGCAGGCTTGGAATGTAGCCGTCCACACTTAGGGCAGGCGTGCTGTGACCCAGTCCGCACTTAGGGCAGGCTTGGGAAGGATCCATTCCGCACTTAGGGCAGGCTTGGGAAGGATCCAGTCCGCACTCAGGGCAGGCTTGGAATGTAGCCGTCCGCACTTAGGGCGGGCGTGCTGTGACCCAGTCCGCACTTAGGGCAGGTTTGGGAAGGATCCAGTCCGCACTTAGGGCAGGCTTGGAATGTAGCTGTCCGCACTTAGGGCAGGCGTGCTGTGACCCAGTCCGCACTTAGGGCAGGCTTGGGAAGGATCCAGTCCGCACTTAGGGCAGGCTTGGAATGTAGCCATCCGCACTTAGGGCAGGCGTGCTGTAGCTCGACAAAAGGCGGCAAATCCGCTGTAATTTACTTAATTTGTTTCCCTCAGAAGGGGAGAAACCTATCGGGGAGAAACCTATCGGCTATCGCTAGTAGCAGACCCGTGGATTATTGCCCTATCACCGAGGTGAAGGCAGAAAATTGTGGAAAGTCGTAAGACCAATTCCGAGAGGCTGTCAAGAGTACACGAGATTGGTACTTTCACCACTTGAGCAGACTCTCTCGACTGACTCTCATCCACACTCCTTTATGGAAAAGTCCTGCAAGACGAGAATGTGAATTTTGAGCCAATGCAAAATTTCCTCCACATTCTCGTCTGCGACCTTTGTATTTACATTTTCTCCTCTTGTTTGACAGGAGATTCGGAGAATATTCTCCGTTTCCTCCGTTTCCTCTTGTTTGACAGAAGATTTGGAGAATACTCGCTGTTTCGCTACCTGCCAACAGATGGCGGCCTCCGCATTAGGTGGTTAGTGAGCTGTGCGTGGAGTGTGGATGATCGCTTCTGGGGTGGTGGATTATGTCACTTCGTTACATTCCCCTCCTTCTTCGGCAGACGAGAACATTCTCGTCGTAAACTGTCACTGGGCTGTAGAGGGGAATCTGCGAACGGAATCTAAAATATTTTTATTTCAGTCAGGAAAAGATCTTACATCTACTTAAAGCAAAAAAAAACAATAAATGACTAAAAATATTAACGCTAAAATAATGAATAGAAAAAAACTAATCCTAGCACTACTGATGACGGTTACTGCAGAAATTCAGGCGGTCGGGGCTGCGACCATCGTGATCTGATGTACGTTGGTGACGTCGGTGTAATTGGTGGTGACGGTGAGGGGAGTGTTTTGACCTTTGACCATGACGGAGGTTTTGACAGTGGCGGTTTAGCCGTAGTTGATGTTGAGCCTATTGATGGTGAGGTTTCGTTCTCTTGTGTCGGCAATATTATCAATGGTCCTGGTCTGATAATCGATGTAGAGGGTAACGCTAGTAGACTTGCTGGTGGAAATGGCAACAGCGGCGTATCCTCTTCTGGCGGTGTTGGAAACGGTGACGGTACGGTTTCTTCGTCAGGCGGTGTTCGTGTAACACTTCGCACTGACGGCGGCGGTATGACATCTGACGATGACGGCGAGTTGGCATCTCTCAACTCTGGCGGCATTGATGCCGACGGAACAGGTGGTGTTTTGACATCTGGTGGGTGCGACCAGTTGGAGTTTCGCAATTCTGGCGGCACTGATGTCGACGGTAAAGGCAGTTCTGGTATCGGTGCTGATAGTTCTGGCAACGGTGATAACGGTGACGGTGGTGGTATGACATCTGACGGTGGCGACAATTTGGAGTTTGACAACTCTGACGACACTGATATCATTCGTGATGGTGGTGACAACGGTAAGGACGGTGACGGCGGTGGTTTGACATATGGCGGGTGCGACCAATCGGAGTTTCGCGACTCTGGTGGCACTGATGTCGACGGTGATGAAGGTGACGGTGGTGGTATGACATCTGACGGTGTCGACCATTTGGAGCTTGACAACTCTGACGACACTGATGTCATTCCTGATGGTGGTGACAGCAGTAACGACAGTGACGGCGGTGCTTTGACATCTGGTGGGTGCGACCAGTTGGAGTTTCGCAGTTCTGGCGGCACTGATGTCGACGGTAATGGCGGTTCTGGTATCGGTGCTGATAGTTCTGGCAACGGGTGGGTGCGACCAGTTGGAGTTTCGCAACTCTGGCGGCACTGATGTCATCGGTAATGGAGGCTCTGGTATCGGTGATGACGGTTCTGGTAGCAGTGATGACGGTGCCGGCGGTGGTATGACATCTGGTGGGTGCAGCCAATTGGAGTTTCGCAACTCTGGCGGCACTGATGTGATCGGTAATGGAGTCTCTTGTAATGACTGCGGCGTTGACGACAATGACGATCTCAGTACGGGCGGGGTCCGGTGCGGTGGCTTCATTGGTCGCGTTGATAGGTCGCACTCTAGCAGCGGTATCGACGGTGGTGAAGAAAGCTTCATCCTGTTGACAGCTTCAGGCTGCTCTTTCGGAGGCGCCCTCGGATATGTATTCCGGCTTTCTACTGCGCAGAGCAGTGTTGTTGGCGTTGGTGCACTCGGTGTATTGTGGCACCGACAGTCCCTCGTCATTCTTCCGTCCTCTCCACAGTGGGAACAGAAGAGGCGGAACGGTTGACGGCATTCTTGCTGGCGGTGCCCATGCTGCTTGCAATTCCAGCAGTGCGTGTTGCGATCGTAGATGATCTGGGCAGGTAGAGTCTTGACGGCTTGGAGTCTCGGGGGACGGTTTGGAACGGCCGGCGATTCGCCGGCTTTTTCTTCGCTCCTTACGAACTCATACTCCTCCGCGAGATCCATCAGCTCTTCCAGCGTCTCAAAATCCCGACGCTTAATGTACAACCGGTACTCGGGCCGCAGGCTGTCGTAGATTCGGTCTACGCTTTTTGTTCCGTCCATATGGGGATGTTGTCGGATCAGGTACTGGTACGCTCGGATGTATTCTTTGGCCTTTTCCCGTGACCCCTGTCGCCTCTTCATGATTTCATCCTCCAACTTGTGGATGAATCGGGCCGGGCGGTAATATCGGAGGAAGGCTTGACGGAAGGCCTCCCAGGTCTGCCAATTATTCCGGTTAATCCTAAGCCACTCGAGGGCCGTTCCTCGAAAGATTTCCGGCAGTGTACGAGGTATGAGGTCCAGGGGGAGATCATAACACCGTGTAAGCTCTTCTACCCTTTCGATAAATTCCGGTGCGCTTCCGGACCCATCGAATCGCAGCCCCCATTTTCGGACGGTGTCCATAACCTCCGCTTCGTAGCTGAAATCGGGTTTATGCGGCGGTCGGCTGACTCGTGCGGAATTCCCGGGTAAGTTCGGGGAATTTATGGCTTCGGCCATGGGAGATGGTTCGGCCATCGTGGCTTCGTCTTAGCCTCCGGGCTTGTTGATCGGTTTTGGATATGTTACTGGGGTGACCATCGGAACTGGGAATCGGGTCTCGGTGTACAGCCGGTCAACCTCCTTGGCCTCAGGGTGTGTCGGGGTGGACTCTGCGTACTCCCGTTCCTGTATGCGCTCTTCCCACTCCGCGCAGAGGTTTTGGGTTCCTTCAGAGTCCCCGTGATGTTAAACCCTTTGTCGGTCATGGTAGTCATAAGCTCGGACTTACTCAACAGGTAGATCCAGCCAATGTTCATCATAGCGAGCTGGTCTTCTTCCACTGGTTCTCGGGGTGTCGGGGGGTCTTCCTTGTCGGACGGCATTGCTGATTCTTCTCTCGTTCGGTCGGTCGGATTTTTCGGTGGTACCTCTTGTAGAGGTCCCTGCTCGGGCGCCAATTGTGAGGGTATCTTTCTTCAAAGACTGAGGTGGGCTCGCCGGCCCCAGGGTTAACCCAAAGGAACACCCTAGACTTTGGGAAAGAGGTACTTTATTTATAATTAGAATGGTTCGATACAATATTGCTTCGTTATCAATGAAAAGGGTTTCTTAGCTAACAATATTTATATCTAACAATATATGAATAACTTAAGCTAATGTTGGTCGTCCTGCGGCTGGTGCTGGTACGGGCCGGAGTTATGCGTCCGGTTGTCTGGCTCGGTTCGGTACGTCGGCGGGCAGGAGTTTCAGTCTGCACTTCGGGCAGGCTTCGAAGGTCGCAGTCCGCACTTAGGGCAGGCGTGCGATGACCCAGTCCGCACTTAGGGCAGGCTTAGGAGGGATCCAGTCCGCACTTAGGGTGGGCGTGCTGTGACCCAGTCCGCACTTAGGGCAGGCTTGGGAAGGATCCAGTCCGCACTTAGGGCAGGCTTGGAATTTAGCCGTCCGCACTTAGGGCAGGCGTGCTGTGACCCAGTCCGCACTTAGGGCAGGCTTGGGAAGGATCCAGTCCGCACTTAGGGCAGGCTTGGAATGTAGCTGTCCGCACTTAGGGCAGGCGTGCTGTGACCCAGTCCCGCACTTAGGGCAGGCTTGGGAAGGATCCAGTCCGCACTTAGGGCAGGCTTGGAATGTAGCCGTCCGCACTTAGGGCAGGCGTGCTGTGACCCAGTCCGCACTTAATGCAGGCTTGGGAAGGATCCAGTCCGCACTTAGGGCAGGCTTGGAATGTAGCAGTCCGCACTTAGGGCAGGCGTGCTGTGACCCAGTCCGCACTTAGGGCAGGCTTGGGAAGGATCCAGTCCACACTTAGGGCAGGCTTGGAATGTAGCCGTCCGCACTTAGGGCAGGCGTGCTGTGACTCAGTCCGCACTTAGGGCAGGCTTGGGAAGGATCCAGTCCGCACTTAGGGCAGGCTTGGGAAGGATCCAGTCCGCACTCAGGGCAGGCTTGGAATGTAGCCGTCCGCACTTAGGGCGGGCGTGCTGTGACCCAGTCCGTACTTAGGGCAGGCTTGGGAAGGATCCAGTCCGCACTCAGGGCAGGCTTGGAATGTAGCCGTCCACACTTAGGGCAGGCGTGCTGTGACCCAGTCCGCACTTAGGGCAGGCTTGGGAAGGATCCATTCCGCACTTAGGGCAGGCTTGGGAAGGATCCAGTCCGCACTCAGGGCAGGCTTGGAATGTAGCCGTCCGCACTTAGGGCGGGCGTGCTGTGACCCAGTCCGCACTTAGGGCAGGTTTGGGAAGGATCCAGTCCGCACTTAGGGCAGGCTTGGAATGTAGCTGTCCGCACTTAGGGCAGGCGTGCTGTGACCCAGTCCGCACTTAGGGCAGGCTTGGGAAGGATCCAGTCCGCACTTAGGGCAGGCTTGGAATGTAGCCATCCGCACTTAGGGCAGGCGTGCTGTAGCTCGACAAAAGGCGGCAAATCCGCTGTAATTTACTTAATTTGTTTCCCTCAGAAGGGGAGAAACCTATCGGACGGGCCGGCTATCGCTAGTAGCAGACCCGTGGATTATTGCCCTATCACCGAGGTGAAGGCAGAAAATTGTGGAAAGTCGTAAGACCAATTCCGAGAGGCTGTCAAGAGTACACGAGATTGGTACTTTCACCACTTGAGCAGACTCTCTCGACTGACTCTCATCCACACTCCTTTATGGAAAAGTCCTGCAAGACGAGAATGTGAATTTTGAGCCAATGCAAAATTTCCTCCACATTCTCGTCTGCGACCTTTGTATTTACATTTTCTCCTCTTGTTTGACAGGAGATTCGGAGAATATTCTCCGTTTCCTCCGTTTCCTCTTGTTTGACAGAAGATTTGGAGAATACTCGCTGTTTCGCTACCTGCCAACAGATGGCGGCCTCCGCATTAGGTGGTTAGTGAGCTGTGCGTGGAGTGTGGATGATCGCTTCTGGGGTGGTGGATTATGTCACTTCGTTACATTCCCCTCCTTCTTCGGCAGACGAGAACATTCTCGTCGTAAACTGTCACTGGGCTGTAGAGGGGAATCTGCGAACGGAATCTAAAATATTTTTATTTCAGTCAGGAAAAGATCTTACATCTACTTAAAGCAAAAAAAAACAATAAATGACTAAAAATATTAACGCTAAAATAATGAATAGAAAAAAACTAATCCTAGCACTACTGATGACGGTTACTGCAGAAATTCAGGCGGTCGGGGCTGCGACCATCGTGATCTGATGTACGTTGGTGACGTCGGTGTAATTGGTGGTGACGGTGAGGGGAGTGTTTTGACCTTTGACCATGACGGAGGTTTTGACAGTGGCGGTTTAGCCGTAGTTGATGTTGAGCCTATTGATGGTGAGGTTTCGTTCTCTTGTGTCGGCAATATTATCAATGGTCCTGGTCTGATAATCGATGTAGAGGGTAACGCTAGTAGACTTGCTGGTGGAAATGGCAACAGCGGCGTATCCTCTTCTGGCGGTGTTGGAAACGGTGACGGTACGGTTTCTTCGTCAGGCGGTGTTCGTGTAACACTTCGCACTGACGGCGGCGGTATGACATCTGACGATGACGGCGAGTTGGCATCTCTCAACTCTGGCGGCATTGATGCCGACGGAACAGGTGGTGTTTTGACATCTGGTGGGTGCGACCAGTTGGAGTTTCGCAATTCTGGCGGCACTGATGTCGACGGTAATGGCAGTTCTGGTATCGGTGCTGATAGTTCTGGCAACGGTGATGACGGTGACGGTGGTGGTATGACATCTGACGGTGGCGACAATTTGGAGTTTGACAACTCTGACGACACTGATATCATTCGTGATGGTGGTGACAACGGTAAGGACGGTGACGGCGGTGGTTTGACATATGGCGGGTGCGACCAATCGGAGTTTCGCGACTCTGGTGGCACTGATGTCGACGGTGATGAAGGTGACGGTGGTGGTATGACATCTGACGGTGTCGACCATTTGGAGCTTGACAACTCTGACGACACTGATGTCATTCCTGATGGTGGTGACAGCAGTAACGACAGTGACGGCGGTGCTTTGACATCTGGTGGGTGCGACCAGTTGGAGTTTCGCAGTTCTGGCGGCACTGATGTCGACGGTAATGGCGGTTCTGGTATCGGTGCTGATAGTTCTGGCAACGGTGATGATGGTGACGGCGGTGGTATGACATCTGGTGGGTGCGACCAGTTGGAGTTTCGCAACTCTGGCGGCACTGATGTCATCGGTAATGGAGGCTCTGGTATCGGTGATGACGGTTCTGGTAGCAGTGATGACGGTGCCGGCGGTGGTATGACATCTGGTGGGTGCAGCCAATTGGAGTTTCGCAACTCTGGCGGCACTGATGTGATCGGTAATGGAGTCTCTTGTAATGACTGCGGCGTTGACGACAATGACGATCTCAATACGGGCGGGGTCCGGTGCGGTGGCTTCATTGGTCGCGTTGATAGGTCGCACTCTAGCAGCGGTATCGACGGTGGTGAAGAAAGCTTCATCCTGTTGACAGCTTCAGGCTGCTCTTTCGGAGGCGCCCTCGGATATGTATGCCGGCTTTCTACTGCGCAGAGCAGTGTTGTTGGCGTTGGTGCACTCGGTGTATTGTGGCACCGACAGTCCCTCGTCATTCTTCCGTCCTCTCCACAGTGGGAACAGAAGAGGCGGAACGGTTGACGGCATTCTTGCTGGCGGTGCCCATGCTGCTTGCAATTCCAGCAGTGCGTGTTGCGATCGTAGATGATCTGGGCAGGTAGAGTCTTGACGGCTTGGAGTCTCGGGGGACGGTTTGGAACGGCCGGCGATTCGCCGGCTTTTTCTTCGCTCCTTACGAACTCATACTCCTCCGCGAGATCCATCAGCTCTTCCAGCGTCTCAAAATCCCGACGCTTAATGTACAACCGGTACTCGGGCCGCAGGCTGTCGTAGATTCGGTCTACGCTTTTTGTTCCGTCCATATGGGGATGTTGTCGGATCAGGTACTGGTACGCTCGGATGTATTCTTTGGCCTTTTCCCGTGACCCCTGTCGCCTCTTCATGATTTCATCCTCCAACTTGTGGATGAATCGGGCCGGGCGGTAATATCGGAGGAAGGCTTGACGGAAGGCCTCCCAGGTCTGCCAATTATTCCGGTTAATCCTAAGCCACTCGAGGGCCGTTCCTCGAAAGATTTCCGGCAGTGTACGAGGTATGAGGTCCAGGGGGAGATCATAACACCGTGTAAGCTCTTCTACCCTTTCGATAAATTCCGGTGCGCTTCCGGACCCATCGAATCGCAGCCCCCATTTTCGGACGGTGTCCATAACCTCCGCTTCGTAGCTGAAATCGGGTTTATGCGGCGGTCGGCTGACTCGTGCGGAATTCCCGGGTAAGTTCGGGGAATTTATGGCTTCGGCCATGGGAGATGGTTCGGCCATCGTGGCTTCGTCTAAGCCTCCGGGCTTGTTGATCGGTTTTGGATATGTTACTGGGGTGACCATCGGAACTGGGAATCGGGTCTCGGTGTACAGCCGGTCAACCTCCTTGGCCTCAGGGTGTGTCGGGGTGGACTCTGCGTACTCCCGTTCCTGTATGCGCTCTTCCCACTCCGCGCAGAGGTTTTGGGTTCCTTCAGAGTCCCCGTGATGTTAAACCCTTTGTCGGCCATGGTAGTCATAAGCTCGGACTTACTCAACAGGTAGATCCAGCCAATGTTCATCATAGCGAGCTGGTCTTCTTCCACTGGTTCTCGGGGTGTCGGGGGGTCTTCCTTGTCGGACGGCATTGCTGATTCTTCTCTCGTTCGGTCGGTCGGATTTTTCGGTGGTACCTCTTGTAGAGGTCCCTGCTCGGGCGCCAATTGTGAGGGTATCTTTCTTCAAAGGCTGAGGTGGGCTCGCCGGCCCCAGGGTTAACCCAAAGGAACACCCTAGACTTTGAGAAAGAGGTACTTTATTTATAATTAGAATGGTTCGATACAATATTGCTTCGTTAACAATAAAAAGGGTTTCTTAGCTAACAATATTTATATCTAACAATATATGAATAACTTAAGCTAATGTTGGTCGTCCTGCGGCTGGTGCTGGTACGGGCCGGAGTTATGCGTCCGGTTGTCTGGCTCGGTTCGGTACGTCGGCGGGCAGGAGTTTCAGTCTGCACTTCGGGCAGGCTTCGAAGGTCGCAGTCCGCACTTAGGGCAGGCGTGCGATGACCCAGTCCGCACTTAGGGCAGGCTTAGGAGGGATCCAGTCCGCACTTAGGGCAGGCTTGGAATGTAGCCGTCCGCACTTAGGGCAGGCGTGCTGTGACCCAGTCCGCACTTAGGGCAGGCTTGGGAAGGATCCAGTCCGCACTTAGGGCAGGCTTGGAATGTAGCCGTCCGCACTTAGGGCAGGCGTGCTGTGACCTAGTCCGCACTTAGGGCAGGCTTGGGAAGGATCCAGTCCGCACTTAGGGCAGGCTTGGAATGTAGCCATCCGCACTTAGGGCAGGCGTGCTGTAGCTCGACAAAGGGCGGCAAATCCGGTGTAATTTACTTAATTTGTTTCCCTCAGAAGGGGAGAAACCTATCGGACCTTCTCGCTAGTAGCAGACCCGTGGATTATTGCCCTATCACCGAGGTGAAGGCAGAAAATTGTGGAAAGTCGTAAGACCAATTCCAAGAGGCTGTCAAGAGTACACGAGATTGGTACTTTCACCACTTGAGCAGACTCTCTCGGTAGATTTACCACAATTTTGAACGTTTTTCAAATCTGCCTCATCTACAACGGAATGCAAAAATGCTACCACGTTTTTAAATTCTGTCCTGGTCGTATTGAATCAACCAATTCAACTCGGTACCACCCTTTTTTTAAATCTACCACATTTCTTTGTCCAAATACCACATTTCTTTGTCCAAATACTCTCGGATGTTTGTCAGACGTTTGCGAGACGTGGGACCATGAAAAAACTTTTTTTGTGTTTTCTGGAATTCGAACTTGGAACCTCATGCGCAATGGTGTGACACACTAACCACTTACGACACGGCGCCCACGTCGGGGATGCCTTGGCACATTTCGTTGATTTTTCGGTTGCAGAGATCTGCGAGCCCAAGCACCGTTGTTTAATCCGTCGTCGTAAACTTAGTTAGCACGGTCCAGGTGATGTTGTAAAGGCGGCTCTTTCTATTGTTTCGAACAGCTCGGTGTATCATTTAAAGCGTTGATTTCGTAAGGGGCCGCGCGACTTCAGCGCTATCAATAAGCACCGATTGAGGATAGTCCTAAAACTAAGATCCACAATTTCGGCAAGTCATGGCGGACCAAAGAAAAAACTAGTTCTACACACATGCATACATATGGTGATTCTGTACTTCTTCGCGCCATTATTCATACATATATTCTCGGACATCATATCAGCAATCCTTTCCTAAATAGCTGCTTCCAACCTGTTGCATATGCAAGTCCTTATTCGTACTATAACTGCCCTGTTCAAGGGCTAGATTTTCCCAAAAATAACTTCTCCAGAAGCCGTATAGTTGAGAACTATAATGAGACCAAAGCCTGTCCAAGCACGTCCCTTCTTCTCACCAAGATGAAAAAAGGCTAAACTACGTATACGTAGTTTACGTAAATCCTTTATTAATAATACCTGAAAGCCTTGTAGCCCAACATCTCAAATGGTAAGGGTTAGTAATTGAAATAAGGGAACGCTATTAGGAGTATACTAAGGAATTGTTTTGCTCCATACTTCAAATAATTATCTTGATTAATGAATCTGAAAAGCACCACCTAAAATCTGAGTAGGTATTTAGATACAAGAATAGCCCCTTCAAATAAATCATCTGGCATTTGCCATTTACGTTCCAAACGACTGCTTATGATGTACGACTTGTCTAACCAACGAAATATAAAACAAAATTCAAATAAAACTAAACATCTTATCTTACGAAACTTTCAGAGAAATTATCCCAAATAGTGTCGTAAAAAATAATAAACTACTGCGTTATGTTTCCTCCTCTCTCACTCCCCTGGAAGAAATTAATTCTTTATCACCCCATTAAACTATTTTATCATCGTCAAACATCAGCCGAAATAACCTCGTCGTCGTAATAATTATGATACTACAGCGATGAATCAACCGCGAACGAAAGTGGCCCCAGGAATAACCTCATCTACATCACCAATCTCTCTATAACGAGGCCTAATAGCGTGCCATTAATTTACGAAAATAGCCTTTTTTTATGATTACTCCCACCATTGCCGCCGTCCTCGTGAATTTATTTCATATAAATCTTTCAGCAAAGTGAATTATCGCACTAAGCTATGTGCGTTCCAAAACACGCAGACGATTTTCAAAACAAGAATCATTTGCCAAAGACTACTAACACGACATTGGACATTTAACGGTGTGGAAATATTTTTTAAAAATTAAACAAAATACAATTTCTCTTCTGTTTGTTTCAACACGGCGGAGGACTGACAAAAAAGAATGTCCAATTAATTTTTTTTTTTTGTTTGTCAAAGAAACGAAAAAAAATTCCAAGACCACTCTCAGGGATGTGTAATCGTGTCTATAAAGTCTTATTTATTGGCAGACGATTAATTCAGCTATCTTGCCTTTGAATCAAGATTTAGGATCCCCGCCTTCGCCACCCGCACACACTATGGCATGACATCGACCATTGTCTGTTTTTCGTTTAAACAAAAACCACTTAGAAAACAGAAAAAAAACTAAATCTCTGTCCGTCTGTTGTCGGCTGTCACTTGCCATAATGTTATGGCAGTCTTGGGTGACAGGTGGACGCGCATTGTGTAAATGTAGCCTCCATAGCGCGGCGGCAATAAATTCTCCCCCGTGAACAATCGACGCTGTGACAGGTTTCGTATTTTTTAATATGCGCGCCATTATTTAATGATGTTGTTAGGTTAATTTTATGTTTCACCTAAAATGTACGGAAAGTGGGTTTTTAATGGGCATGGCGTGATTTAAATGGCGTTAGCAGAAAATTGTGGAGAGATATTGGTTAAGTGGTGATTTGACATTATTTGGCGTCTCTAATTGATTGCTCGGCTCAAGGTTTCCCCGCATGACTGTTATAAATTAGAAACAGAAGTGGAGTTATAAAATGTGCTGAATACAAATTTTATATCTATGACATACTGGCAACGTTGACTCGTGTGTGCAAAGGCTGTAAATGTCATGAAAGACAATGAGAGGTTGCATTGAGATGCGAAGGTAGACTTTTGGATGGTGGCATTGGCACTGTGAGGTGCACTTTGGAAATAGATATTTATCACCTCAGGTTCTTCTCAACATGCCTCCGACGTCTAGGCCATTATTTTACGAATTCAAATTCAAACGATTCAATATCTCAAAGTAATGCAAGAGGTATGTGTGGATTGGTACATATTCTGGTAACGTTATTATGTCACGATATTGCCCGAAGACGTTTTGTTCCATTATCGAAGTTACTTCAGTGGTATGGTACCATTTGAGGTTTTTTCTCTCCATTTAGCTCGGTCTTTAGCTAATTGCCTCCAGCTGCGCACTTCAAGTTAGTCAACTTTCCCTTCGGGCTAGATTCGAAGACTCTGCAGACCGGAGCGTTGGTGTCCATCCGCTTTAGATGTTCTAGCCATCTCAAACGTCCAATGCGCATTTTTATTTTGACTAGGTCGATGTCGCTGTACAACTCGTATAGTTTGTCATTGAATTTTTCTTCCAAAACCCGGTCGAAGCGACCAAGGGTATCTTCATCCTCTTTCAATAGAGTCCATGTTTCAGCGCCGTAAAGCAGGACTGGGATGATCAGGGTCTTATATGGAGTCTCGTTAGTTGTTCAAGATAGGGCTTTACTGTTGAATTGCCATATTAGCCCAAAAAACAGCGAATAGCAAGAGTTATCTTTGCTTGGTTCCTGCGCTAATATCATTCCCCGAAAAAGCCGGACACCCAGAATATTGGAAGAGTGCCTTGCGTCGATCGCAATGTGATCGATGTGGATAACGGATTCTCGATCGAAGCGAGCTATGTTGCATTGTGAATATTACGACATGAGAACGGCGAATTAGCTACGACAATGTTTCGTCCCGCCGCAAAGTCAACTAGACTGAATCCATTTTCGGATGTGATATCGTAGATGCTGTGCTTTTCGACCACGCTACTAAAGACGTCCTCTTTTCCTAGCGTTAAAATCGAGCAGGACAATTTTAACGTCGTAGCTAGGGCATCGCTCACACGTCTTGTTCAAGAGCTGGTAAATGTCATATTTAGTCGCATCATCGATCTTTTCGTTTGGAGAGCGCATATTAGGCGAGTGTTGGCGAATTTAGCCTTGATACGAATAGTCATGTGGCCCTCGTTCACATGCCGGAAACTCACAACGGATAAGCCAGTCAGTGGTAGCATAATGGTTATTTCCACAAACACGTTGAATCCTTAGAAACTCCTTTAAATCGTGTGCATTGTGTATAGACAAATCCAATTTATTCCCCAAACGTCAGAGGAATAAACAAACGGCAATATTCTCCTACATAAATACATACCTCTACACAATTCGCTTTGCACAAAAATTAACAAAATACGGTCACGAAACTCGCGAATTTTACTTTTAAATGCAATTTCGTAAGCACGAGGCAAAATCTTCACATAAAGTCAAATAAAAGCGAGGAAGACCGCACAACAAAAACAAAAACCATCATCAGCAATAAACGTTAATATCGTGGGCATTAAATATCGCCATATTTTATCTGGTTTCGTGATACGACGCAAGCGGGAGCGAGGACAAGCACCACAAAATAAAGGAGAATAAAGCAAACCCACCCGCCAGACAAGGAGTAGGTATAATAAAAGACGACATGAATGAAAATTGCTTCTTCTCCGATAAGGATCAGGATCCGTACGTGTGCGCATATGTATGTGGGAATGTGTGCAGCGCCGAAGACGGGTATTGTTTCGCCTTTCGGGACTTTATTTATTAATGCGATCCTGATAAGAGACACAAAGAAGCATGAGTTGTCCGCGCCACGATCAGCGTGAACTTGAACCGAAGCGCACGACATTACGCTCATATCTGTCGGTTGATATCTATGGTGGCCAACTGGAACTACCACAACGTGGTGAACGTATATGCAGAGTAAAATATCACATACATACATATGTACATACGAGTGCATGTATGCGAAATGGAGTACATGCATGGTCCCTCGGGATAATGATGCACATTTAAATCATATTGGCAAAAGGAAATGAGGAAATGTGCTATCATTGATAAGACATTCGCATAGCATTCAATAGACAACAATGAAGTTGGCATATGTAGATTAGGTATAGAGGCTAAGGAGGATTGGGTAAGGATGATGACCTGTAACGTTAGTCACTGCTGGCGTAAAGCATCATGTGCCACTTTTTACTAAGCCAGTGACCCTGCAAAAGTGACCAGTGGACTTATCGCAACCACAGAGGAGATAGGAATTCCGGAAAGTGATTCAGCTCTAGTGTGAATGGAATGTATAGTTTCAAAACTCCTGTTCAGAAAGACTTAAATGACCTTTCTTTACAGTCCAACAACAATCCTCGGATATAGTCGTCCCTTAGCTTAAAATCATAATGGCGGGTTGTCTGGGTATCGTCTACATTCCTTAACAGTGGATTGAGGTGGAAGCTGTCTTCATAAAGCAAGAAAAAGCTCACATTTAAGTCCAAAGGATATCTGACCTATCAGCCTATCCCCCTTTTTGTTGAAAACAGTGAAGAGATTGATTCATTTCCATCTACGCTACAGAAATAGCCTGACTATGCTCTTGCGTCCTAACATACGAACTTAAAAGGCAAATCAGTTGAGACAGTCTAACACTCAATCGTACGCGCTATTGAAAATTCTTTGAGCATTAAGCAGTATACTATATCCATCTTCTCTATATATAAAATTCAATGTACCTATACATACTCGTACATGTACGTATCTACCTATGTATGTTTATTTGCTATGGACTCCGAAACCACCGAGCCGATTGAGCTCAACATTTTTGGCATCTTTAGTATTGACCCGAGGGTATTTCTGTGTTCCTGTTTAAAATCGGTCCAGCAGTTTGCCTACAACTCAAACTCACTCAAAATGAGACAAGGCAGAGTAACACACGCCGCGTACCCATTAGTATACTACACGCTTGCAAACTTGAGATTCGATATTTCGCTTAGGCTGCTTATCTTTTATCCTGCTTACAGGCAGGATTATTAACAAAAACCAAGGCGGTGCATCTTACTTTACTTACTTGCATCGACTGTAAGATTTGTCAGTTGTGGCACACCTGGTGTTCTGTCCCATGTTCTTATGAATCTAGTAATAAATGATTTACAAGTCGACCCGGAAACGAGGACAGGATGCAAAGTGATTGCCTACGTTGATGACGTTGCTATTTCTACCTCAAATGGCACTCTTTCAATGCACTTTTCTCCTGCTCTTCAAATGGGCCACAAGAAGTGGTCACTTTTACTCATATATGTTACTTGCGCAAGTAGACTCTCTTAATATAAACGGCACCAGTTTTGCTTTTAAAGATAATGCAAAATACCTTGTTTTAGTTTTGGATAAGAAACTTGACTAGAATCTACTTTAACGCGTGAAGAAACCTAGTGTAGCTCTCTACTGCTGTATACAGAATATAGGTAGAACCTGGAGTATGAAACGTAAACCATAATCCGGCCCATACCTCTACATATATGGCATGACCGTTTGGTGGCCGACTCTTGTTAAAGCTGTAAACCTCAACCTTTAGGAAAAGTGCAACGATCCGTTTACATTATGTATCAGTGACAGGTTCAAGCCCCACTGGGGAACAGCAATCATCCGCCATCCGAGTAAAAAGAAAAACTAATTACATCGAAGTTTTTCCAACCACTGCCTCAAAGAAAGGTTCTGGCGTGTAGTACAACGGACCGGAGAGTCTGAGTGATCTGCGATTTGGGTTTGCTTAAAACAAAAAAAATAATGTATCAGTGGTGCGCTTACAGCTACCCCCTCCGCAGCACTAGATATATCGCTCCACCTATTGTCCTTAGATATTTCCGGTAAACAGATGGTGGCTTATGCGTGTGCTCGTCGGAAAGCCTCCTCTCACTGGTCAAGCACCCAAGATGACCACCCCTCGATCTTAGATCTACTGAACGTTATACTTGAAAACACCGACTACACCCCACCAAAACTCAAGTTTAATAAGGTTTTCGTGCAACTTTCCCTGCCCGGTCTGAATGGAGAAACGTTGCCAAGGTAGAAAGGACTTCCATTCGTTTCTATACAGACAGATCCAAAACCGGAATTGGGGTGGGTCTTCTCCAAAGAGATAAAACTGTGCATCTCCTTCCGCCTCTCAGATCACTGTAGCATTTTTCAATCAGAAATTATGGCGATAAAGGGAGCCCTTTCGTAGCTGAAATATAATGTAATATCTTTAAATCTGTCAATCGGTCAGCATTCACCTATGCTGAGTGTCAGGATCACAGAGACATTCCAGTTAACTACAATGCTGACGAAATTGCTAGACTTGGCACTGCATTAAGGAATATGCAGATTGTGGGAATATCTCTCGTTACATACAAACTTTTACTTAAGTTGGATGCTATCAGCGGGACAAAGGGGGCAGGGATAAAGGGGGGAAAGAGTCGATCGTCCATTTCCTCGGCACCTGTTCAGCCCTATCCAAAAGAAGCTGATCATGTGCTAGATACAGTAGTATCGCAATGGACCTCATATGGTTTCTGTATTTTGATACAAATAGCCACCTTAACCTAACCTACGATTGCTCTTCCCCAAGGTATTAGCATATACCTGAGATGTACAGCGCTCCAGATCAAAGCAACACACAGGCACAAGAGTCGCAGAACAGATGCTGAGATTGTAAATACAATATATTTATTGACGACCGTATAGGAGGCTGGCCAGAATGTTTATACATACTATCGAATGTTTATTCTTTTTATAGGCCCGTCATCGATTTTGCAAAAAGTACCTTCTGCTGAATACAGAACGAAACGGTAATAAAAGAGGGGGATAGGATAAATTCGTTTCCGATACCTTTTTTTGTGAATCCGTACACCGCACCATTCTTCGCGATTGTCATTCTATCCTCGTCATTAATCAGTTTAAGCTCTTCAATGAATGCAGAGAATTTGGCTTGAAAATCAAACATAAAGTTACATACTTACATACCTGCATACATATTTGCCACAAAGAGTTCATGTAGGGCATAGGACTTCTCGCAACCATTCGCACAAATGGCAGTCTTGTGCCGTTTCCGAAGGGCAATTTTTATTTTTGTCAGACTCTCGGATGTTTGTCAGACGTTCGCGAGAGATGGGACGGTGTAAAAACGTTTTGGTGTTTTCTGGGATTCGAACATTGACCTCATGCTCAGTGGTCCAACGCACTAACCACAGCGCCACGGCTCCCATCTGCATGTGCGCTTAAAGAACCTCTAAACAACAAAACTAATTTTATTAAAATAGGCAAAGCAAGTTGATGTTACAGTGTGACCTCAATAAAAGCACCCCTCGATACGCGCAACTTCTTGATAAAAGCAACTCCTAATATCTTACCATTGTCGACTCAGTAATTGCAACGTTAAAAAAAGAAGTGACTGATAAACGCAACTTTTGTTTCATGAATTCTTATTTCGTTCGCTATTTGCATCTCGTCCGTCTTGTTTGCTTTTGCTATGTCTGGGCAGTTATTTTACAGCTATTTTTCGGAAGTTAGTATACACATGTTTGTTTATGATGCACTTGTAATGCATTTATTTAACATGTTATCTGTGGTCGGTAGTGTTCGGGTTTGATTTTTTTTTGTTAGTTATGGCTTTTGTGAAAAAAGTTCCTAAGCTTTCTGTAAAGCAAAAAAGTAACATTTTGGATAAATTACATAAGGGCGCAACGGCTCACATAAGGGGACCTGCATTGCGATTGATCGCGAAACTACTGACTGCTCAAAACTTGGCTTGGGCCAGTAGCGCAACAATCAAGTTCATCATGAAGTGCTTGCTTTACCTCCTAGTCGTGGTCCCCGGGCAACTATACGTATAAACCCTTATACGTGTAGGCTAAAATTGCAAGTGCGGGTTGTCTAGGGCCTTGATTCTAGACTAGGTAACGTGGGCCAGCAACCTGCGTTACTGAAACCAACTCGCTACAGAAACCGATAGTGTCGGATAAGGACTAATCTTAACGACTTTTGGCTACTGCACTCGGACAAGGAAAGGTTTCTGGAATGTAAAAACGCTCCTCGACTCGGGAAGCGAAGGGCCTTACAATGCCAGATTCCTTCAATTGGAAAAATAATTCATGCGATATCAATTGGACATTTTGGGGGTAAGTGAAATAAGATGATTAGAAGCGGGCGAGTATCAGTCTCCAACGCATAACACTGTACTACTTAATTCTGGAAGACCATCCGGAAGTCCGCGGGAATATGGAGTCGGACTTCTGTTAACAACAACAGCACGCAAGGGCTTAATTTTCTGGCAGCCTCATGGTGATAGGATTATTACGGCCAGATCCCGGACTAGAGTACGACGCGTCACCATCATACAGTGTTACGCCCCAACGAATAGTTCATCTGAGGATGAAAAGGAGAGCTCCTACAATCTTTTAAGTGCCGTCTTCAACACAATACCAGAGAGAGACATTGTCATAGTGATGGGGGATTTGAATGCAAAGGTAGGCAACGACAACGAAGGGCTCAAACATGTAATCGGGAAGCATGGAATAGGCAACCGCAATGACAACGGCGAAAGGTTTGTGGATTTCTGCAATGCCAACCGCTTTGTGATAGGTGGCACCATGTTTGAGCATAAGACCTGCCATAAAGTCAGCTGGGTTTCCAACGACAACCAAATTGACCATTTTGCCATCAGGCGCCGCTTTATAAGTAGTCTCCTGGATGTCCGAAACAGGCGAGGGGCAGATGTGGAGATAGTACGAGACCACCATCTTATGATAGCTACTCTCCAACTACGCACTGCTGCAGTTCGAAGATCCCACGACAACACAAGAATGCCCAGGTTCAACATCGAAAGACTTAGTGATCCCTTAATGCATCAGCAACTAAAGGAGCACTTTTCGCAAGGTGTGGAAGCAATCAGCAGCATGCTGACAACCATCCAAGATACCAATGATCTTGCTGTGCTGTGAAAAAAGTTTTTACATCTGGTGCTGAAAGAATTGTCGGTCGATCGCAGGGAAAACATAGGGCGTGGCTTTCCGAAGATATCTGGAGACGGATTGACAAACGAAAACAGCTGAAAGCTCGCGTCGTCGATCGCCACTCCACCTGCTGTTCATCGATTTTGAGAAGGCGTTCAATAGTGTGAACAGGGAGTTTATTTGGCGTGCCTTACGCAGGAGAGGCATCCCCGATTAACTAATTGCTATTATCAAAGCTACATATGAAGGCTCCAAATGTCACGTTTTGCACAGATTGGTGATTAGCGATGTGCTTCGTGCAGCTTTGTCGACGGGAAACGATGGGCTCTTACATATCAACGGACACATCTTGACTACGCTGACGATGTATGCTTGCTCTCCCACAGAATTATGGACCTCCACCA
The DNA here is from genome assembly GCA_945910035.1 of Brachypalpus laphriformis. Taxonomy (NCBI): domain Eukaryota; kingdom Metazoa; phylum Arthropoda; class Insecta; order Diptera; family Syrphidae; genus Brachypalpus; species Brachypalpus laphriformis. The sequence goes on from OX246753.1 coordinate 207,866,369, forward strand.
AATGACAGCAGATGTGAAGAGGGAGGCAGGCGTCGTCGGCCTGAAAATTAATACGGCAAAAACTAAAATTATCAGCCTTGGAACAAACTCATCGGCTCAAATATGCATTGCTGGACAACGGCTAGAGAGAGTAGAGGATTTCCAGTATCTTGGGAGTATTGTCTCAACCGATGGTGGCACCGAACTGGATATAGCCAATAGGATCGCCAAAGCAAAGTCCGCGTTCGGGATGTTGTCCAAAATAAGTCGAAGCAGTGCAATTAGTTTCAACACCAAGATAAGACTGTTCCGCTCCAACGTTGAATCCGTGCTGTTATATGGTTGTAGCACGTTGCGATTGACCACTACTATCACCAGAAAGCTGCAAACGTTTGTAAATAGGTGCCAGCGCAATATCTTAAGGATTTTCTGGCCCAATCGTATCTCTAACGAACACCTTTACGAGAGAACGGGTCAGGAACCAATAGGCACAACCATCCTACGACGGAAGTGGCAGTGGATTGGTTAGACGTTCCGTAAGGGTGACAGTTCCATAGCGAACCATGCTATGCAATGGAACCCTTTAACTCAGGATGGCAGAAGACCTGGCGGTCCGAAGAGAACATGGCGCACAATAGTCGAGAAGGAGGCACGGAAGTTGGGGAATAGTTGGGGGAACTCAGACACACTGCCAGAAACCGTACACGATGGCGCGTAGGCGTAGTAGAGGCCATAGGACCCACAAGGGGATACTGGACTTAAGTAAGCATAAGTAACTTAAAGCGTTTCAGATCCAATTTGTGCCAAATCTACTTAGACAGACATGTTAGACATGTTGTACCACTTGTCCACCTAAGATTTGTTCTTTCGATTGCATCTAGCTTGAATTTATATTTACAAGTAGCGATTGGTATAGCTAGATTATCCTAATCTGAAAGGATGGGTACAGTTGTTCCTATTCTGGCGAGTTCGTCAGCCTTACAATTCCCCAGAATATGCCTATGCCCCGGCACCCAACGGAGGTGAATATTCAACTGCTCCGACATCTCCACAAGAGACGAATGGCAGTCTAGGGCTACTACTGAATTTATAGAGATCGATTCCAAGGATTTGATTGCAGCTTGGCTATCTGAAAAGATGCGGATGTCCTTGGTGGATATCACGTTTTTCTTTAGCCAAGATAAGACCTCCTTAATCGCCATTATTTCTGCCTGCAACACGCTAAAATAGACCGCTTAAAAATTTCGAAAACAAACCTGTCATTTATCTTCTTCTTCCTTTTATGAGTGAGGTTATGATCCGAAAACAAGGGATCGCAACCCTCCCACTTCACCGCATTTCTACTGATCCGCCTGTGGGATTCGCCTATACATGTCATTTATAAGGGCAACAAAAATGGATGGATGACATTCGCATTTTTTTGAAGATTGGTTTCACTCAACGTTTGTGCCAGAGGTATGCTTGTTTAATGAAAATGATTTGATAGACTTTTACATTTTTTTCTCTGCCTTTTGTTTCTTTCTTTTGTTTTTTTCTTGGTTTAGGTAAGACAATTCTTGGATTTAAAAATCTTCCGAAGAAAGCTCTGTTGCTGTTGGACAATGCAACGAGTCGATAAAAAGCGATGGCATGATAGTCACCATGTGCTTACCACCAAACTGCACTGCTATTCTCTAACCAATGGATCAAAATGTGATCAATTTGACTAAACTTTATTATAAAAAAAAGTCTATTGGCACATTTGGTCAGTAGTGAAGGGTCTGATTTGGAGAGCAATATTAAGGCATTTAGTTTAAGACATGCCATATGTCTCCTGGCTAATGAATGGGACAAAGTGCAGTATACGGCAATACGGAAGTGCTGGAACCCTTTGATGTCTCCAAGCAGTAATTACGACGAAGACAACGAGCTCCCTTTAAGTGTTAAAAGGGACCAAATCCTCAACGACCGTTAAATATTGACATCAATTAATGATCTGCTTGTAGAGTTATCCTCCACTGACTGTTCCGAGAACATAAATAATTGGATTACCGAAAAAGAAACCGATTTGGAACCGACTTGCATCAATTCGGAAGCCGAAGACATCGAAAGTGATGGCGAAAATGCAGTTGAGAAACCCCCACGGCCAAAAGTTAAAGCAGAAGCCGCAATTCAGGCACTCAACATTTGCATTCAATAGGCTGAAGAAAATTCAGCTTCACTGGATAACATTTTAACGCTGCAAAATTTAAGAGAGTCAGCCGTGGAAAAAAATTTTGCATCCAAAAAGATCCAACCAAAAATTTCACAATTTAAAAAACAATAAATAAAAATGTGTGTATTATGTAGGTACATTTGTATGTAGTATGTATAAATATTTGTCCTTATAAAATTAAATAAATTAGTAACTGTTTTCTTTTATTTAATAGTGTAAGAAATGTTTTTCTTTAATATTCTAATGTATTTAACTTTTTGGTCCACTTTTAACACCTACTATTTTTTAGACTCAACCTGCAACAACCTCAATTAACGCAACTGCACGAATTTCTATTAGTTGTTTTTATTGAGGTAGGTATTTGTGTTTCTTCGTTTCTCTGTCTGTTTTTGTGGTCTCTCAAACTCAAAACTGAATAAAGAGCCATATAACAACCTGCGCCAGGATATTTCCGAATCAACAAAAATAAATTATTATAATCCGTTCAGCCGTTTTCAGTGTTGCCTGTGACAAAGGAAATATGTACCAACTTAATTTTATAATACATACCTACTATGGATATGTTTAACTTTCGTTTCATAACATTTCATTTCCGCGAACTTAAAAGAGGTCAATGAAAGACTTAACTGCCATACTTTTATCATTAAACACATTCTAGGTTGACTATCCTCTTCCTTTCCAAGTTCATTCGAAACATAATTTCTGCTGAAATATGTATGTACGTATTTATCTATGAAACTGTGGATATCTGTGGAACCATCAACTTTACATAAGAACCGGTGAAACTTGAAATATACAGAATTTGTCTCCCTGAAGTCTATATCTTCTGCTAATATTGCCAGTCTGTAAATATCCAGACATTTCTCACGAAACGCCATCTTATGCCGGCACAATTTGGTGCAGTCGATTTCCGACCGATTGGGTCTCCCGTTTACCAGGAAATACATCCCATAAAAATCTTCATCGGGCAGCGGCACACATTAGTGAAAATCCGCACATATCCCACACACAAAAATGTTCCGCAGTTCCTGGAAGATGTTCGGCCGATCTACACCGTTCCGCTACTCTGTATCGTTATGTGTTATACGACAGATTCACGATCGACTTCGATGCGTATTCGTATTTTAGAAGCCATTTCGTGAAACAAAATTTATTCCCTCTCGTGTTCGTGTAACAACTAAGACAACAGCAACAACAGACCAACAACACAATGGTCAAGTTGTCCTTTGTCTTGAGATTTCTTCTCACGAAGGATAATTTATCGTTTATTGTATCCATCGTGACATTAAGACCGAGATGTTAATCTACAATCGTAATATAATCCAGACTCAATGCACGTTTAAATATCCGCGAGCGCGTCTTTTACGAGCAACATTGTTCGGACGAACACACTGGGTTGTGTTCCCGATCTCACATTGCAAATGTAATTTATTTCAATGAAACTTGTGCTATCCAAAGTGACATCAAGGGGGAGGTTGGGGATCAATTAACTTGTCATAAAGAGACACATGAAAAAGATATTCATCTTATTTGGTTTGACATCTCCTCAGCACTTTGCATGAAGCGAGTATTCATGAGCGGTTTTCTCATGTTGCAGATGCCCGTGTTGGTGTGATTAATCAAATTTCGAGATGAATTTTAAAATGAGTCTACTCGACCCCTTTCTCTTCGTTATGTGCAACAAACTCGTCGTCAGTGGGTTCGGGATGGAACGACAGCAACGAAGAAGACAACTCTGTTTGCTGTAGCTACGCAATATCTTGAGAACGCAAATCTGTCATAACTTAATTTGATATCTGACATTTCTGCATTTTCATTTCCTGTTCATGACAGCGCAGTGTCATAAATAAGGAAGGAGGATGTTTAGATGTTTCGCCGTACTTCTGGTTCTGTACCCATTTGGGTAGTAGTAGTTTGTTGTCGTCGTTGTCTTTGAGTTGGGATTACATTGTATGGTGATGTTGGTTAGTAAGCACTTTGAACGTGGATTTGATGTTAACTAACATCTATAGAGAAGTCGCAGTAAAATTGTAGAAATGATAAGCCCACTCAACACAGCCACACTCCGAGATTCTGTATTATTGTTTTTATTTGTAGACATACCTGTCTTGGAAGTTTTTAACATCGAGATTTTGAAAAATGTTGGCATTACAGATCCTTCACTTCTGTATCCGTTCATTAAAACTCAGATCACTGCCGGGTTTTTGATAAGAATTTTGGCCGTATCTTAAATTCTCAAACTCAATTTCAAGGATTACAGCTTATTAAGAATAAAAAAAAAATTAAGTATGGAATGACGCCACACTAAACTTCCATACCCGAGCCCTACCATCGAATTGTCACCCATATAGGGTAGAGTCGCCTGTTCCCGAACATCCCCAGTTCTCGAACACTTTTTACAAAAGTCGTTATATTATCGTTAATTTACCGTTTCAAACTTTTCATCAGAGCACACTTATATAGGTATGCATTTTCCCTTTTCCACTTACCAAGCATCGCATTCATAAAAATGTATCTTATGTCAAAAAAAAATCTGAGTTTGCTAATGTGATTCAAGAATGCGGTCGATCTGTTCTAAAAAAAAAAAAGTTTCAGTGAACGTATGGGAAAAGTTGGTTTAAAAGCAAAATTAATCACAACTGTGTTTTTTATGATATTACTGCATTCATTTACAATATATTTCATGAAGTTTTACAAATTAAAATTAAAGTTAGCTCGTGGTTTCGACTGCTCGAGAAAAGGTACCTAATTTTTACCGAGTTTCCTAAACCGAACACAACTGTTTTTTTGACTTATTATTTAAAAAATATGAGTTACCTGTGATTAGTTTTGTTCCTTTTTTTAAATAATTATTAAGAGTGATACCTGGTTACAGTACAAAATGACTGATTTTATTGGCGTAAAATTATAGTCGGATGAAGTGCAGTTTAAAATTATTTTAATACGTACCAAAGTTAAAATGTGTGTTATCTTAATTTTATTTTTTTTTTTTTTTTTTTCCGAGGGTTGCTGAAAAATCTTCCATAGACACTATGAGAATAGCAAGCGCGTGCTCATAGTAGTGTCAGATTCTTACTGACTAAAAAAACACCACCCTTCGATATAAACTTGTTAGATATCGCAACTAAGTAATAACTTATCAAGCAATTTTTCTATCATGAAATCAAAACGTTTGGCAGGCTACTTTCCACTGAAAGATCCTGCATGCTCCGCAATCTAGACGCGGTTTATCATTATCTCGCCAAGTCGAAGGGTTTCGTCTTTTGTAGTCGGCGGAATAAATTGCTCTCATCCAATATTTGTAGGACTGTATTGTTGACATGTCCGATTAGTCGGTTTCTATGCTTTCTCGCGAAGCTTCTAGTTTCGGCTTCGATTGTCGGAATTCCGAGATCCCTGTGGATATCGTCGTTTCTAATATACCACGGTGCTTGGACAATCTCTCTTAGCACTTTATTTTGAAAAGTTTGTAAAATATTTGCATTTGTTTTCTTGGTACAACCACAAAGTTGTATACCGTAGGTCCACACCGGCTTTAGCACTTGCTTGTATAAAACCAGTTTGTTCTCAGTACTGAGCTGCGAATGTTTTCCGAGTAACCAGTACATTTCGCTATATTTGATTTCGAGTTCTTTACGTTTCATTTTCACGTGCGAATTCCATTTCAGTCTTGCGTCGAGTGTCATTCCCAGGTATTTGGCCTCGTTTGCAAAAGGTATTCGGGCCGAGTTTAGGAAAATTGGCAAGTTATTCGTTTTCTTGTAAATGAAATTCACGTGAACAGATTTAGATTCGTTGAGGGCAATCCGCCAGTCCCTCGTCCATTCATTTACTTTATTTAGCGCGTTTTGTAGTTTTTCAGTCGTTTCTTCGATTGTTTTACCTACTGCTAGGATAGCAGTGTCATCGGCAAACGTAGCAAGGATGGAGCCATCTTCTTTCGGTATATCTCGAGTAGATTAGATTTAGATTAGATTAGATTCGATTTTTATTAATGTACTTCATATTTAAACATAATTTTAACAAAAATCAATTAGCTTGGCTTTGCCGTCTGCCAGATTGGCAACAATTATATAAATACATAAAATAGCAATTAATTAAATTATAAATTTTCGTTGATTATTCCAAGACGATACTTTAGTGCGACTTTGCAGTACTGAAATAGTTTTGCTACGTTTATTTCGTTAAGAATTGTTAACACTTGTTCCGTCGCCAGAATATCACTTCCGAAAATATATCTCCTCGTTTCTTTTAATACTGGACACTTTCCAACGAAATGTATAACGTCTTCCCTCTCCGCCAAGTTACACAAGCTGCACAGTATTGGTAGGTCATCTCTGTGCGGAATATAATTAAGCTTTAGAAGCTCTCCCCGCAGCTTAAACACAGTCGATATTTCCTCAATGCTGTTTTCATCACGGAAGTAATTATTCTCCTGCAAGTTATGACCTAAACGGCTATAGGTTATTCTATGTAGCGACGCCGTCGCCTGCTCTACGTATCCTGCTCGAAGCTGCTCGTCCACACTTGCAATAATTTGGTAAAGTTGACGTTTCCAACACCTGCTGTCATCGAGGTTTAACCCAATTCCACAGCTACTAGCAAGTTCCAGCCACTCACTGTACCACCCCGTCTTGGACCGCATGGCTTGCATTGCCGCTTTTTTCGGCAATCGGGTATCTGACATCTTCAAGACCTTTAAAATGTAGTCTACATGCAATTTTAGCGTTTTTATGAAGAGCGGAGATAAACCTGTTTCCAACATTATCATATAATTTGGGGTGTTAGGTGGCAGATGGAATGTTCTTTTTATATAATAACGTAGCAGTTTCTCCACATTCTCGTACTTCCTTACTCCCCAAACTTGCGCAGCATAAAATAGTATGGATTCAGAGACTGACATAAATACCTTATATTTGCTACTGTGGGCAATGTGTTTGTTGTTGAGACAATTCTTCCAAACCGTGTTGATGGCCGTTTTGGATTTGCTTAATTTTTCCTCTAGGTGTCTCCCCATATCAAGGTTTCTAGTGAAATAAACGCCAAGATACTTATATTCATTCACAACTTCTATATATTCGCCGTTGTAATGCCATTTCTCATTTCCTCTGCGTTTTCCTCCACCTCTTTTAAAGATCATGATTTTCGACTTATTTATATTAACTATCAGGTTCCACAGCTTACAATACTCATATAGTCTATTAATCATTAGTTGCAGTGATTCAGGTGAGTGCGCTAGCAGCACTATATCATCAGCAAACAGTAATGCTTTGATCAGCAGTCCTGCGTACTCAACACCTCCTGGTAGAATTTCAACCATATCCTCGATGTATAGAGCAAATAAGCTTGGACTCAAGGAACATCCCTGTCTAACACCCGACCACGTACGAAACCATGCTGACAACTCCACACCATTCCACACCGCTGCCTTAGTATCTGCATACAGGTTTTGGATAATTCGCCCAAATTTCATCGACATGCCCATCCTGTACAGCTTATAAAAAAGAGCTTTTCTTTCCACAGTGTCGAAAGCAGATTTAAAATCGACAAAGAACGCATAAAGTTTTTTACCTCTTCCAATAAAGGATTCCGCAATGCTCCTCAAGACAAAGATATGATCAATAGTGGAATATCCCGACCTGAACCCCGCTTGGTTTTCTTTAATTAGCTTATTCTCTCTTATCCATTCCGTTAGTCGACCCTGTAGAATTGTTGTAAATATTTTATAAGATGCATTTAAAAAGGAAATTCCTCTGTAATTTGCCGGATCCGCTGCACATCCCTTTTTATAAATTGGAAAAATGACTGCTTCCTTAAAACGGTTAGGAATTACTCCACTGTCAAAGATCTTATTAAATATTGTCACGAGGTTCTTATGCAATTCCTCATTGCCATATTTATAAAACTCGGAAGGTATGCCGTCAGATCCTGCAGCTTTACCATCCTTTAAAATATTAAGCGCTCCAATGACCCCTTCGTACGACATCTCCCTGTCTAGGATATTATTTTGAAAACCGGGCGTAGCGTAGTGAAAGCTTAACGTACTAGGGGACGGGTTTAAAAGTGCATTAAAATGATCAAAAAGGGCACTGGAACTTAGCTTGGGATTGATTATAAAATTACAGCCATTTAGTTTTTTTGCCGATTTCCAAAATTCTGTAGAATTTCTGCAATTTACCAAACTTCGAGCAAGCGATTCGTAATAATTATTTCGCTTTTCTTTCAATGTAGCCTTGAATTCTCTATTTGCTTCCAAATACAAACCTTTCATCTCATCCTCGTTGTAATGCCGAAATAGCCTGAGCCATGCGAATGATATTTGCCTAACCTTAAAGCAATCTTCATCAAACCACGGTTCTTTGAAATGCTTCTTCGTATATTTGGTATTCCGGTTGATGCGTATGTATAAGTCATTTATAACTCGTTCAATATTAGTGAGATTTTCATCTGGTTGCATTGGTAATTGCTCATACATTAGGGTCTTATACAAGGATTCCTTGGCGGCATTCCACACCAGTTTGGGCAAAAGGTTCATACCTTTTGCATCCTCATTTTCCACTACTCTGAGAATAAATGTGCTAACAACCGGGAGATGATCGGAATATGGCATTTGTTCCACTTCCATATCTATTATGTACGAGTTCCATTCACCTCTTATTAAACAGTAGTCGATAACGGACACGCCCTGTTTCCCAACAAATGTAAATTCGCCATTCCGATCACTGTCGCTAGTCCCATTTAGAATTCTTAGCCCAAAAGAGTCACAGAAATCCAAAAGCTTTCTCCCTCTGGCATTACATTGCTTATCCTTTGACTGCCTACTTTTTCCAGTTCCTTTATTAACTGCTCCCTCTTCATTACCTATTCTTGCGTTCATGTCGCCGATTATCAATAAATTTTGGTTATCACAGCACGTAACCGCTTCCTGCAGCTTTCCAAAATCTCTATCCCAATGGTTGCAGTTAATATACGATGGGATAATACAGAACACATTATTATCGAACACCAATTTCACGTAGACTAAATCCTCAAATCTCCTGAACTCACATTTAATTCCTCTAATATCCCGTTTGTAGCCAAAGAAACAGCCTCCGCTAGCTCTGCCTCTCTCGTGTACTCTTTCTGCTGGTATCCACTCAAATAAGTAACTTAAAAATTTTCGCTCGAAATTGCAATAATCATTTTCCGTACTAAATGTTTCGTACAGAAAGACAAATTCAAATTGGTTAATATAATTAAAAAATTCATTAGAAAGTAATTTACTGTTTAAGCCTGATACATTGTAAGAAAGGATTTTAAAAAATTTCAACTTAAGACTTATACTACAGATATTAATATTATTTTTATTACGACAGACGGCATTACTACTAAAAATTATTTTGAGACACCACTTCACCAGTTCGTACAGTTGGAGAGGCACTGATGTTATTTCCATTTGTGTTTCCAGCTTGATCTTCAGCGTTTGACGTTGTTTCTGTCAGTGTGGAAATGTCATTAAACATGCGTAGAAGAACTGTCATTCCACATTCGGCCACTCCTTCACATCGAAGACTATTGCTGTGATCGTAGTAAAAATGTTTGTCTCCAATTGTTAATCTTTGTCCGCGAACTTCCACTTTTATCCCTCTGTTTTTCTGTGTGATTTTGCTTTTAAGTATAAGTATATAACAGATAGAGAAGCGGCCCAAGAACGCTTCCTTGTGGTACGTCGGCCGAAATTTCTTTGAGCTGCGAGTATTCGTTTCCATGTCTAATACGGAAGAGTCTATTCCCCAGATATGATACTAGAATATCGTGTAAGCACACAGGGAGAACTTGTCGTAGTTTGGATTCAAGCCATCATGCCACACCTTATCAAAGGCCTGCGAGACGTCAAGAAGTACGCTTGAGCAAATCTTTTTTTTTTTCATGTGCTTTCTCGATTACGTCAGTAATTCTATGCACCTGGTCAATCGTCGAATACTTACTTCTGAACCCAAACTGGTGGTCAGGAATAAGATTATTTTCGTCTATAACCGGTTGGAGACGCCTTAGTAATATCCACTCGAAAATTTTGGATATGCCTGGAAGAAGCGAAATTGGTCTATACGATTTTACCTCATTTGGCGGTTTTCCTGGTTTTAAGACCATTATTACTTCCGCAACTTTCCATTGGCTCGGTACGTGTTTTAATCTGAGTGCAGCATTTACAATATAGAGAAGCTTAATCAAGCTTTTCTAGGTAAGACTTTGAGAATTTCTCCGGTGATCAAATCATAACCAGGAGCTTTCTTAGGTTTTAGAATCTCGATCTCATTTTTGAGTTCCCTAAGCGTTGCACTTGTGAGTGTAAAATTGCCAGATGGTAAATCCGGCCTATTGATGTTATCGTAAACCACTTGACTATCGTACGGTTTAAAGGTTTCTTCCAGGTGGGCCGCAAAGACGTGCGCTTTTTCTTTATCTTCCCTTGCCCATTCATTTTGATTCAATTTAATTGGCGGCGCCTTTGGGCCTTTTGGTGCCTTTTATGGCTTTCCAAAGTGAATAACTGGAATCTTTTTTCGGTGTTAAACTTTCAAGGTAAGAGCCTATTGCACGATTCTTAAAATCTTTAATAGTTTTCTTCAACGAATTGCACAGACGATTCAAGTGTGCTTTATGCTGCGGAGCACGACTCTGTTGCCATTTTTTACGCGCTTTTCGTTTTTCCTTGACCAATTCCTTTATTTCCGGAGGATATCGTAAGCCGTATTTGTCCGGCGTTTTCCTTGGAATGGGAGTATTATTCCAAGAGGCAAGCTGTACGATCTCGACGAAGCGATCAACTTCAACCTCAAGTTCATAGGGTGTTGTAAGTGGAACGCTCAGTTCAACATTATCTTCAATTTCGTTCCTAAAACCTTCCCAGTTAGTTGTTCTACCAGTTAATCTCGCTGGCTCTAGGTTATAGACTAGTTTTTCGCTCAATGTCAAAATAATTGGGGAATGATCAGACGACAGATCAAAACTCTCTTTGACTTTTATGTGGTTGGTAGATATTCCTTTTACAACGAAAAAATCTATCAGATCAGGTATTTTCGAAGTATCAGTTGGCCAGTAAGTCGGTTTACCCGTCGAATGGAAATCGCAATTGTACTCCATACCTGCCCCATAAGGCATTCTACCTTTTTTTGAGCTGTATCTTGAGCCCCAGAACGTATGTTTCGCATTAAAATCGCCGCCAATAATGAAATTAGGTTCAAGCGATTCAAACATGTTAGTAAAATCACTTTTTTCAAGCGCGGAACGCGGTGGACTGTAGATAGACGAAATTTTAAGAGTACGCTGACTATTTTTAACTCGAATGGTGCAAAGTTGCAAAGTTTCAAGCTCTATCTTTAGGTCTTCCTATTGCTCGATACAGTCTTTAATAAGCAAGGATGATCCGCCTCTCGCTTTTCCCGAAGGGTGACAAGCGTGGTAATCATGATAGCCTTTTATTTTTAAATGCGATTCTGTTTTGATGTGGGTTTCAGAAATCAAACAAATATCAATATCTTTTTGGCGCATAAATATTTCCAGTTTTTGCAAAAGTCCGTTTGCATTCCAAGTACATATTTTCAACATTCGTTTGTCATTCATATTCTAGTTGAAGTGCGCGTTTTCTGTGAATTATTTTCAAACTTAACCAGCCTATCGAGAATAATTTTATTTATTTTGCCTTGTTCTTCAAGTTTCGCGAGAAAACATGAGAAAAGGGGTCGGTCGAAATTTCAAGGTTTTTTGGTTTTTCGGAAGCCGCGGCCTGAGCATAAGACTGCTTTGCTGCTTTGCTGCTGTCCGAGGATCATTACCCGGTGGCTTTTCTAATCTTAGCTTTTCAGTACCGTTTCTTTTAAGAGCAGAGGTCGAGGGCTTTTCTGTTGTCAATCTTTCCGTCACCTTTTTGTGCTCTGAACCCGGTAGTTTTAGTTTGCCTACTTTCTCCGGCGCCATCTTACGCTTTGGTTTAGTTTGCAATTTTGATTTTATATTTAGTGGCTTAAGGAACGCATCTCTCCGTTTTTGCAACTCCTTAGCTACTTCACAGCCTCTATAATTTGCCGGGTGCTTTCCCTTACAATTAACACATGTTGCAGAGGTTTGTTTGTTTACTCCACAAACTTGGGAGAGGTGATTTCCGGCGCATTTCACACATCGTGGTTCTTTTCAACAATACGTTTGCGTATGATTGAATCCTTGGCATCGTTTGCACTGAGGTATCAATCTTGTATTCTTGCGAATGGGTTCGATTTTGACTACGACATTCAGAATTGTTCTTATTTCGTAAATCTTATCCTAACTCTCAGCTTTATCAAAAGTTAGCATAAAAAGAGGAAGCCCGCGCTTTACCGTCGTTTCCTCGCCTTCCAATTTTTGTTTTTCCCGTTTAATTAAATTTATGGCGTCGACGATTTTAAAGTTTTTGTTTTTCAAATCGTGAACAACATCTTCCTTTAAGCATGAGGCATGAAGTCCTCTAGCTACGACTCGTCTTTCAGATCTATTTTCGTAAGTATACCACTGAATTTTTTCAGTATTCAGTTTATTAGATACTAAGCGGTAACTGTCTGAGTCCTTTACGTTTACTTTCCATTTGTTGTTGTTGAGCGATGTTACTTCAAAATCGGATAGCAACAGAGGTTTAAGAATAGAATGCAGTTTATTATAGTCTGCAATTCCGATTACGTTTATTGGCGGCGGTGATCGTACCTTAGTTCGTTGATTTTCTTCGACACATGTGTTTATTTTGTCACGCTGTTCATTATCTTTTCGCTCATTTTGCGTGTTTTCTTGCCTCGTTACCATTTCGGCCGAAGAACCAGCTTTTCGTTTCTTAACTGGTCGTTTTTTTTAGGATCCAGCTAGTTTCCCGAGCTAGTTCTTCTTCATCCCTTTGATAATCAGTGTTATCGGGGACGTTTGAACTCGCAGCAGACTCATTACGAGGTTTCTTTATATCCTTAAATGCTTTATTTTCTGCTTTAAGTACATTTAATTCTTGTCCTAGTTCTTCGCAGAGAAGTTCCATTTTACTTAGCCTGGTCCGGAGTTCCATATTTTCGTCCGTACGTCTTTTAATTTTCGTTGAAGTCCGTTGTTCGTGCGCCGACACTATCGATGTCGCCGGACTTCTAGTTCCGCACGTTTTTATGGTAGATCTTGACGGTGGAGATCTAACTACCCTGGTACCTTTTCTAAAAGGGTCAGATGAACGCAATAAATGGCTCTCCCCAGAATCCGTAGAGCCGACCTCCGAAGAGGGTGGATTTTCCAGTGTACCTGGACTGCCACCTGGGGTATTTATATCTTTTGTTTTGTTCATTGCATACTTTGTATACGTCATACTCGGTATACGGAGGGTGGATTTTAGTCGCCTCTTACGACGGGCATGCCTACCTCGGGTATATTCTAACCCCTACCCGAAGGCGGTTATCTTAATTGTAGTCGATATAATACCCACTTTATTTTTGTAACCCCGTACTAAAGTTAAAACAAACGAGAGCCAATATTATCTTTTAGTTTCGACTTTTAAACTTCTGTCATTTTTGCGTTTGTTTGACTAAAATTCATTGCAAATTCTTTCGAAAGCTAATACAAGTTGTACGCAGGTTAAAAAGTATTTATAATTAGATAGTACCTGGTTTTGAGGTTAACATGATACTACTTAGTATGCAGTTAACCTACTTAAAATACGGTGACTATAATTTTGCGCCATTAAATATAAATGTTCCAATAGTTATAGTTATTTATCTCTTCTAAGCCTTTTTTTAAATCCAATGAATTTTTACTTTTATTTTCTTAAAATAAAATTAGTGCAAGCACTAAAGTATTACCTCCAATTTGTTTTTACTTAGTATGTACTTGAAATTAACATTCTAGACAAACTTATAGGTATGATTTAAGTGTTCGAAATGAGGAAACCTTTTGTTCGGCTTTAGAAAACAAGTGTTCAAGAATTGCGGAAAATGGTTAGTTTTCATATTTGTTTCATTTGTTAATAAATTGTAATAATAAATAAAATCAACTATATGGGGTTTAAGAATATTTGAGTTTTTCTTTCAAATTAAATCAAAACTATGTTTCTTGGCCCAACGTAAGCATTTTTTACAGACTACATTATACAGACTACATTTTTCAAAGTCCGTAAACTGTTCGAAAATAGGGGACTCTACCCTATATTATATTCACTACCACACCTTAATCCTTTCCAAATATCCTGCACAGTATCCAGCAAATAAGCAGTATGGACAACCTTTTTGTCATCTCATATTTCATTTTTAACGCATTTTTATTTTTTAATTCAGAATATCTTACGTGCTAACAAAAACGCTTAAAACTAGCTTAATTAACTTAATTAAGTATTTTATTCTAACTTACTTATGTGGGCGCTCTAAGCTAATCTTAACTCTTAACCTATGTCTTTCGACGACGTAACATAACTCAACTTATTAATTATAACTTAACTAAATTACAAATTGAAAATTAAGAAAAATGTTTGTAGGTAGAAAAAACTTAGTGTCTGGACTGATTTTTGATATGTAATAAAATGAAACTTACAAACTACCTTAAAATAATCTTAAGCTAACTTAACTACTTAACTACTATGTGTAGTTAAATACACACTTTTTTTTTGCAAAGTGCTGTGCCAATTTTGATATATTTTTGTTGTTGTTTGTTTAGCCAAGTGCTGTGGAATTTTTTTTTTTTCTACAACTAGCTAAACTATGTAAGCCGGCCATGTATATCATATGGTAATAATACAACGACGACGGCGTTTCCTCTCCTTCAAAAAGCCACCAAAATTGGTGACGCTGTCTACGCACGCCTTCAATGTCGCGGTATGAGACCGCCCTACTGTACCGGAGACGCCCTACACTACTCTGCGCGATGTCGCGGTCGTAGTTGAGTCGCCTATCCACAGCTGTTTCCGACTTTACGCCTAAATCACTCTACTTTGGTAGAAGGTTGGAGATTGTGATCCCAAGCCGTGATATATGGAATAATGGCGGACCGTCGCTTGATCCAAATAAGATATTATATCTTAAAGTGTATAGGCATTACAATGATAATAAATGAAAATGAAAATGAAAAATGCTATGGCATGGTGAAGTGAACCTATGAGATCGCTCGTGTAAATATTGAAGATGATCGGCGAATTATCTGCGCCCTGTTGCAGACCATTTTTTAATTCAAAAGTTCCAGCAGACGTCGCATTGCCATTCTTGACAATGAACTTTTTACTGGTGAGCATGTCATAAAGAATGTACAGCAGTGGTTTACTTATGCCCAGCCAGCTTAACTTGTAGAAGAGTCCCTCTAACCATACAATATCGAAGGCCTTCTCCAAGTCAACCAGACAGGCACCCGTGCATTGCTTCTTGCTATCATTCACCTTATACACGTCCTGGAAAACCGCTCGTGTAGGTAGGCGTTTGTTCAGAGGCATTTAATATTTTAGAAATTTGAAATAATGCACAGCTTCTAAGGAATCGGACAACCCATAGACGATAAGTATAACTTTACTTTTTTTTCGGCTCGTTTCGTGTTGACAGCCTCCTGCGCTGCGTTTCGTTGTCGCTCTTGTCTTCGCTGATCCTTCATAATTGTTTCTACAGTCTCGCTAACTGCTTCCCAAGCATCTTCCCTACTTATCATCTATCTGGTGATGTTGTCTGGGGTTAGGTCCTCACCCAGTTTGTTCACCAGCAGGTTTCGTTCTTCATAGTATCGTGGACAATGGAACATGACATGTTCCGCATCCTCCACTTCTAAGACTACGTTTTACTCCCGGAGATGGAAAAAGGATTACAGCTCTGATCTCTGTTTCGTCAACAACAACTCTGATAACCGCTTAATCCCTGCTGTGAGAAAAGTACTCCTGAACCGTCCAGTCATCACCGAAATCGGGATACAAATCCCACTAATAAACTCCATCCCAAAACCTCGCTGGAATTTTAACAAAGCTAACTGGAACAATTTCAGCCGAGAAGTCGATGATTGCCTCCGCTTCGTCCCTCCGTACAATAAAGAACTACTCGTACGACAGATTTGTTGGCATCACCATATCTATTGCTAAAAACACACACCACATGGCTAACGCGTGGATGATCCGAGGAAAGCGAGCGGTTGTTCAGTGAGTTTAAAGATACTGGCAGCCCTAACGTTTCTTGACGAGAGCCGCAAACAGAAGTGGATGTCAACGGAAGAAAGAATGAACTTCACATTCCAGCCGTAAAGCTTGGAACCTGTCCCACAAGCTTGGAGCCAGCAACCCAACATCAGCCCCACCAACTCCAATAAGCCCAGACGCAATAGCGAACCGCGTAGTAGAGTCGACAAAATGCATACAAAATGAATTAGACGTGCATGAGGGAACTTAAACGCAATACACATATGACATCCACATTCTTACATAGTTTTTCTATAGTTGAAAAGCGGGAAAGTAGCAGGAATTGATGAGCTCTTTCCAGAATTGATCATACATGTCGGCACTAGCACAAGAAGATAGTTATCTGCAATAAATTCTATACCAACATTTTAGACCCAGGAAATCTGCCCCAAGCTCTTAAAAGAACTAAGATTTTAGCAATTTTGAAGCCCAATAAGCCGAAAGCTGCAGCTCTATCGCGTTTTTAAGCACGTGCTACAAACTACTTGAAAGGTTGCTTCTCAATCGCATCGGTCCCATCATTGAAGAAGCCCATCGAACAAGCTGTCTTTCGGCTTGGACGAAACTGCGACGGCGAAGTGCTATCATTGACAACACATATCGAGGCTGGCTTTAAAAAGGGCTTTAAGACCTCTGTGGCATTCATCGACCTGATAGCCGCATATGATACAGTCCGGAGAGATGGACTTATGTATTAACTTCTGAAAGCCATACCCTGCCTCAAAAAATCACAGCTCATAAACGAAACGAATACTACAAGTTTTCATTAACGGAAAACAGAGTAAAATCAAGAACTTAACAATGGGCTCCTGAAAGGATCAGTGCTAGCTCTAATGCTGTTCCATTTATACATATTCGATCTACCCGAACTTTCCTCAAAGAAGTATGGATACGCAAATGACCCAACACAAATATATACCGTGCACTGAAGAAACGCTCAACGAGGATATCCGGATGCTCGGATCCTACTTTCAGCAATGGCGATTGTATCCGAGCCTATCAAAGATAGAGGTATGCTACTTCCACCTAATAAGCCAACTGGCGGATGTCAATCTTACAGTCTCTTTCAACAACGATATTCTGAGGCGCAATCCCCACCCCAAATACATTGGTGTAACTCTTGACCGTTCACTAACCTACAAGCAACACCTTTCCAATGCTTTGTTTAACTTATTCGCAATACTTTATTCGTTGTACTCTTCCATACCAAACCTGTGGAGATAGGCTTTGAAGCAACCATGGCCAGTAAGCACCTTGGTCAGGTAAATTTTCAGCTTCCCATGCTTCCTATTGATCCACGCGTTTACATTGGGGATCAATCTTTGCGTCCACCTGCCTTTATCAGAGTAATCCCATCTCTCCTGCTATTCACCCAGACTTGTCCTTGGTGGTGCCTCAGTGTCACTTCGACTCATCGCTGTTGGTGCCGCTGTCCTGCTGGCACAGCATTTCCATTGGGCTTCTTTAACCAGAAGGTCTGTTGGTACCATGCCAGGCACTACACATGCCATGTCGTAGGAAGTTGTTCGGAAGGCGCTGCATACTCTCAACGTGTTGATTCTGTAAGTTGTCTCCGTCTTTCTTCTGTATGACTTCGTCTTCATGGTACAAGCCCATATTTGGGAGCCGTAGATCATTGTCGTTGCCATAACTCTTGGTAAGAGCAGTCTCCTCTCCATATACTGGAGGCACTCAAAAATTTACGAGTCCCAGCGTATCTTATAAAAATCGTTACGAATTACACTGCAGACTAGACAACTGACTTCGTTCATGGATGGAGACTAAATTATATTAATTACATTCGAATTTTTTACTTAAATTTTCTGCCAGAACAATACACAACACATTCAGATAATAAAAGTAGGATTTTACACTCACGTTTTTTAACAGTGCGCCTTTTGTTTATAAATGTGTGAAAAACCGCTTTTGTGGTTTATTGAGAAGTTTTTAGGTTTTTTAATTATTAAATTCTATGACTTTGGTTGTTCACTCAGCACTTGTTTACGACTTCTTACATCAAAAGAGTTCTCAAATCCCGAAATTGGTCGACCTAGATTTCAAGGGTCTTACATAAAAGCCACACTTTGAAGTCATACGAATTTATTTCAGATTCTTCACGTCTTGGGTACACAACCCATTAAAACAGGAAAAGTCGCGGAAACTACAATCGAGAATTGAGCAAAACACAGCGGGAAGTTGCTTCGCAGTTGGACGTATCAAGGGGCTGCGTTCGACGTACCATTAAACGACACGCTCAAACCGGAAGTCTTGAGGATAAACCACAATCAGGACGGCCTAGAGTTCCAACTAAACACGACGATCGGCTAATAGTCACAACATACAAACGAAGTAGATGAAAAACAGCACCCGAAATATGCGCCGATATAAATGAAACACAGAAAGAACCGCTGTCCTTGACAACGGTCAAATGAAGACTAAGACATGCTGGGCTATTTGGGCGAGTTGCTGTTCGAAAACCCTTGCTGTGACCACAAAACAAGCAGAAAAGGTTAGAATGGGCCAAAAAGCATGAAGACTGGACGGAAGAAGATTTCAACAGCGTTTTATGGAGCGAGGAATCCAAGTTCGAGGTATTTGGCACAAAAAGCAGAGTTTTCGTTCGACGCAGCGCTGAAGGAAATATGCTACCAGACTGTATGGTTCCTAGCGTCAAGCAAAGAGGCGGTTCTGTTATGGTCTAGGGATGTTTCTCTTCAAGTGGAGTGGGAGATCTAGCTCGAGTGATTGGAAAAATAAATAAGTAGGCATACAAGAGAGTATTGGAAGAAACGCTCTGACCTCTGGGCTAAGATTGATTGGCGAAGGATTTGTATTTTAACAGTACAACGACCCTAAACACACGTCAAAACTTTGTCAAGACTACCTGAAACAGAGGGAAGATGAAGAAATCTTACAAATCGTGATATGGCCACCACAATCGCCAGATTTAAACCCTATAGAACTATTCTGGGAGGAATTGGATAGAAGGGTCCAGGATTAATGCCCATCATCAGGATCTGTGTTGTAAAATATACTATTGGATTGCTGGAGCAATATATCACAGGCAACAATTCAAAAACTGATAGCTAGAATGCCAAGAATTGTAAAAAAAGTGATCAAATGTAAGGGTGGCTTTTTGGATGAAAAATCGGTTTAAGTCATTTCTTCTTCTTTTTAATAAATTCCTTTATGTTAAGAACAAAATGAAAATATTTGTCTTCTTATTTTTATTTCAAATATGTTCCCTGATCATTTTACATGATTATTATTCGACTAATGATGTTTTTTCGATGTAAGATCTTGTTTTTCCTTCGTGCGCTTGGGGTGGACTCAAAATGTTGGCCTGCAGTGTACTTCAAGCGCAGAGTCTTAACCTATGACACAGACAACGGACCCAAAGAATACAAGATCACTGGCGGAGTACCACAGGGGTCAGTGCTAGGTCCATTACTCTGGGACGTCACAAAACAAACAAACAAAAATTATCGGTTTTGTGGACGACACAGTCATGGTACTGGCAAACTACTGGAAGAGGTGGAACAGTTAAGCAACTCTACAATTAGGACCATACGGAACTGGCTAAGTTCGGCTCGTCTTATGCTTGCAGAACCTAAAACGGAAGCGGTTCTTATAAGCAGCACGAAGGGGGTAATAACATCGGAGGGGGTAATAACATCGGAGCCCAACATAAAATACCTCGGATTCATACTAGATACGAGGCTTTCCTTGAAAGAACTCCTCAAGAGTGTGTCTCACAAAGCAGCGAATGCCAGCGCTGCTCTCGAATCATGCCTAATACAGGAGGCCCTAGGCACAGTGAAAGATTACTTTTGGCCAGAGTAATAACGTCTATAATCCTCTATGTCGCACCACCAATTGGGGTGGCAATGGTGTAGTGGTAACATCATCAATTGCCACGCTAATAATTCATGTTTCAAATCCTGATGTCAGCAAGCATTTATTTATTTCTCATGAAATATATAAAGTCATTCCGATCATTTGCAAAAGCTTCTGTGAACACTACTGCGAAGGCATAACACTGGCAGTAGCTTGGTCATGTGGCTGGAAAAATTGTTCGCTCTGTTGATTATGATTTGCCCTTGACATCGGTTATCGGGGAAAAAGTAATGTGAATCAGAAGCAATGACAATATGACAATAATAACAAAAATCTCCCCAGTTATCTGGACGCCACCCCCGGAGAGTAGCTGAAGCATAAGCAAGCTTCAAGAACCACTATAGCAAAATCTTTCTCTCTCTCTCTCTATCCATCCTTTCCAAGGCCCGCACTGTGTGTAAACACGTTAAAGGTATTCATAACCCTTTGAGTGCGCGCAAATTATAAAAAAAAAAAAAAAAAAATCTGGGCGAGAGCCATGACGACTAAAAGAAATAGAAGTAAGATTGCCTCAGTGTCCACGCCCTGAGGCTAACCACGATATTCTGTCTGCATTGAAAAGGCCGAACATGTGTTTTTTCGATGCCAATGGTTTCCAGACGAGAGGGAAACATTGAGGCAGAAATTATGCGTGGCGCTAACCTTCGAAAACATAGTTGGTGAAATGCTTAAGGGCCAAATAGTTTGGGATGCAGTGACTGAAATTGTCTAAACTATCGTGAGCAAACTAAGAATAATGAAACGTGGAAGAAAAGAGTCCAACAGGACTAACACGAATTCAAATGACAGTTTAGTCAGAAACCGCCCACGATTGAATGCCAAGAAGGCGGTACCGTAGGGAGAAAGGTTCAGAAGGAAGAAGGGGTTAGTGGGTAAAAGTCCCACGCTGTTACTGAGTACGAGCTCAGTTTCGTCTTTTGAAGATTACGACCTCCCAGCGTAAAAAAAAAAAACACTGTAGGGGGCCTAGTACATAGCCTTGGGGCACACCGCCTGTGATGTTATACTACTTCGTTCCATGGTCAGTGTCGTAGTGCAGTATCTTATTTCTGCAATTGTCCCTCATTATCTTCTGCAGCTAGTCTGGTGCTTTCTTTGCGGTTAGAGCTCGCAAAATATTTCTCCAGCTTGCGGTGTTGAAGGCGTTCTTCACATCCTGTGATTAGCGAGGCTATCGGTCTCATCGACCTGCCACTCTCCAATCTATTACTTAAGAGGGGCTCCAGTATTTTCTCCCCGGTGTCTAACATGCATAGAGGCATATACGATGAGGAATCTTGCAGTGTTTTCTTACCTTTTGGTAGGAGGTCCAGTATTTGCTTCTTTCACTGGTCGGGGAATACTCCTTCCTTGAGGCAGATATTGTAAACTTCTGAAAAGATGTGTGGGCGCCAATTGATTGCCACTTTTAAGGTAATTTTGGGGATTCTATCCACACCAACTGCTTTTTGGTC
The DNA here is from genome assembly GCA_945910035.1 of Brachypalpus laphriformis. Classification (NCBI taxonomy): domain Eukaryota; kingdom Metazoa; phylum Arthropoda; class Insecta; order Diptera; family Syrphidae; genus Brachypalpus; species Brachypalpus laphriformis. Next base: position 207,888,066 of record OX246753.1, read on the forward strand.
TTTGATTTTTGCGCATACTTGCAGGACATCTTCTGCGGTGACGAGGAGAATTGGTAATGCTTCCGTCGAATTTCCCCTCTCCGCTTGTTCCTCTATTCCCTGCTGTTGTGAAAAAGTACGGTGACCACGTATTCGAGAAACGCTGTGGATCTGGGCGAGAGTTTTGAACTACCCTTCAACTACTTGATAGGCTATTCACCATGGATTTTGATCAGCTTTGTTGCACAGTTCGGCGAAGCTTCTATTTTTATTGTCTTTGATGGCAGTTTCTAGGGTTCTCTGGGCAGTTATGAATCTCTCGTGGAGTTTTCCGTGGCTGCTCTGTTCCCTGGTGCGCTGATACAATCAGCGTACACTGGTGACCGTCGCGTGTTTGTTGTTTTCCCTTGCATGGATGCGTCACAGGCTCTCACCAATCCTCCTGTGAGCTGATTGGCCTTATAGGCAGCTGATCCCCGAAGGAATATATCTTCCATTATCAGCTGGAGTACTTCATCGTCCAAAGTGTGTGGTTTCCATTCCTTTTTCGATGGCTGCCTTCCCTGCTCTCTTCTATAATATTTTCAAATGGGACTGGGCCTTAGCTGGAACTTGATTGCCTGGTGGTTGCTGTGCGTGTGTTTAGTGCTTACTCTCCACCTTCTCTTCTTTCGGTTTTGATGAAGGTCAGGTCACTCCCGGAATTCGCGAGAACTATGTCCAACGATGCGAACGCCTCTAGGAGTATTCCTTTTCTGGCGTTTGTGGTACGTGAACACCATTCTACCGCCCGCGCGTTGAAATCGCCTGCAATGACGACCCGGTTTCTCCCTGTTGCAGGGATTATGACGTTGTCAACTATTCGTTCGCATTCTTCGTGCGTGATGCTCCGAGGCGCATAGCAGCTGAAGAAATATATGCCATTTATAATAATTCGGCCTACACGAAGCTTGCCTGGCTCGTAGTCATTTTCTCTTCGAATGCTCGTTGACCACATATCCATGTCACGGCTTTGCCTGAAGAGTCCGCCATCCATAAACCTTTATTCAACTGCTTAAAGGGGTCGCTAAGTATTGCGATATTCGCATCGTACTCTCGGACGATCTATGTAAGTAGGTCATGAGCTGCCTCGCAATGGTTGACGTTTAGTTGAATAACCCTCATGTTCGCTTTTGAGAAGCGTTCAGCGAGAGCTGGAATGCACTCGATCTTATGCTTCCAGTACTATGCTATATACTATAAGTTCAACTTTACTTCTGGTAACAGTATGCAAGTTTATACCAGCACACAGCACCTAATCAGCTACATACATATGGACTAACTATACTATAGAGAACCAACCGGAGGTTTTCACAAGGCGATGCATTTGACGTCTATGTTCGTCTAGTCACCAAGGTTACCGAAGAAAAGGGCTTAAATATGGAGTAGTCTTCTTTTGTATATGGCTGGACAGGTGCAGAGAAAATAGAGGATGATTTCTTCCTCCTCTTCATCCCTGCAGCTCCTATAGTAATCATTTGACAAGAGACATAGGTGAATGCTGAACAGCTCTGCCATCTCCATGAGAGACGCGCGGCTGTCTAGCTAGAGCAACCTTCAAACTAAAAGAGAACGACTAAATTTCCATACACACTATCATTCCCAGCTTTGCCAAATCAGTGATTTCAACGTTAATTTCAGTCCTCGAAATTTTATTTTAGTGCCGAAAAGGTCACTTAGAAAATTTTGTTAGTGCTTTTTTAACGCTGTAGCTGCACGCTATAAACTGATTTTGTAGCCTTATTGGACGAGAAAATTAAATTTACTAAAAAATGGAAATTGTTTTAAAATGGGAAGCATAGCGGAATAGTACTTAATAAAGTTATTGAGAGTTTGGTTGCCAATTATTTGATTTTTTAAAACTCTTTCTCTAGGCCCACAGTAGATTCGACAGCCACTGTATTGCCGACAGTGATGGTAAGAGTACAGTTAAATGGTAAGCTTATGGGACCGGTACGTGTTGTTCTCGATTCAGGCGCACAGCTTAATTTTAGCTTATCTTCAGCATAGGTCATCACTTTACAACCTGCCCTTCCTTACAGGTCGACTGGAAATCCCAAACATTTTTATGAATAATGTTAAGACTTTAGTTGAAAGTTCATAGAATGTTGAGTTATATCGAGTGTGGACTGATCAAATTCTTAAAGGGGCTTGCGATTCAACTGGATATTTCCATAGTTCATCAGACTTGAATTTTGGGCTTAAAATACTTCGGAAAATACGGTAGACAAAGTATGATAATTGCTAATTCTTTTTTTTGTTTTGTTTTATAAAGATCGTTGTAGGTGTGAGCCTTTTAATAAGGGCGCTCGATTGAATTCAATGTCATTATATAAGCACTATAATGACTTCCACATCCTCGTTTGCAGGAGATGATCCGAGAGTGTCGATTTTAGATAATTTTTCCACATAAATTGGGCTGGTAGCAATGACTTCAATCACGTTGGTCTCAAGGATATGAATTATTGCTGATTAATTGGCACAGGCCAGAGACTAACCGTTGAAAGTCTATTTGCAGGTACCGCGACCTGGACACTTTCCCCTTAAAAAGGGAAATGGGGATGGGCACCGTCTTATTTATTTATTTATTTATTTTAGCTTAATACAAGCAAGCTTAAATCTAAACATAAGAACTAACAACGAGGGACCTTAACTCTAAGCTTAGCATTTTTTTTTTTTTTTTATTTTTTATTTTTTTTTTTTTTTTTTTATTTTTTTTTTTTTTTTTATTTATTTATTTATTTATTTTTTTTTTGTTGGGCCCCAGGGGGCCCACACATTGTTTATTAAACTAGGTCTTAAAATCTATCTTAAAAACTAGAGAGGGAACTGGGACTGGTTAGTTCATGAAGAGGTGTACAGGGACTTTCTAAGGGCGGATAGACTCGAATGAAAGTCTAGGGTGTTCTGTGAGTTATTTGCCAGGCGTAACATTCTGGAAATTGGTTCGAAATTTCCGTAGTTGGTGCGGTGGTGAGGGAGAAGAAAGAGCGGTACGGACCTGAGGTTTCGAGGGTTAGTGCGAAGGGAAATCATTTCCAGTAGTGCGGTGGAATCGATCATACCGGTTAATAATTGGTGCACGAAAAGTATGTCAGCGACTTCGCGACGTTTTGTAAGGGTTTGCAGGTTAATCAATTTTAGCCGGTCTTCATAGGGAGGTAAGATATAGTTGTCGGCCCATGGGAGACCGCGTAAGGCAAACCGGATAAACCTACGCTGCACAGCTTCGATTCTAAGGGAGTGTATGTTGTGATAAGGTGACCAAACTTGGCTGGCGTATTCCAGGAGTGGTCGGACAAAGGTGATATAAAGGGATTTAGAAGCGTAAGGGTTTGAAAATTCTTTAGACCAGCGTTTTATGAAACCGAGAGAAGAATTGGCCTTGTGTACAATATGATCAATGTGGGAACGGAAGTTTAGCTCCCTGTCACAAATAATACCCAAATCGCATATAGAGGAGACTGAGGGAACGGGCTCGCTAAGAAAGTAATAGGTTCTGAGGGATGGGGGGAGGCGTTTACGGGAGAATGTTATGGATTGACATTTGGCGACGTTAAGTTCTAGAAAGTTTTTGTCGCACCATGTGTGGAATGAATTTAGATCGATTTGAAGTAAGAGAGAATCGGTGGGGGTAGATATTACCTTAGTGATTTTCATATCATCCGCGTAAATAGACAGATCAGAGTCTTTTATGACGTGACCAACATCGTTTATAGTTAAGACAAAGATCAGCGGACCAAGATGACTGCCTTGAGGAACCCCTGAAGTGGCGTTAATGGGGTCAGAGACTGAAAATCTGAAGAGAACCCTGTACTGGCGTTTTTCTAGGTACGATCACAGCCATGAAATGAAAGAGGGTGGGAAACCGAGGGCTTTAAGTTTAAGGTAAATAGTTCGGTGACAGATTTTGGCAAAGGCCTTGCTGAAGTCGGTGGTAATGACATCCACTTCATTACCTTTCTCTAATGCTTGTAGTGTTTTGGAAACGAATTCGATCAGGTTAGTCGTAGTGGACCTACTTTTTAAGAAACCATGCTGTTGTGGGGAAAAAATGGATTTGCAGTGGAAATACAGTGAGTCGTAGACAATGCTTTCGAAGAGCTTAGGGATAGAGGAAAGTTTGGCTATGGGTCTATAGTTAGAAATGTCGTTTTTACTGCCTTTTTTATGGATAGGGAAAATAAAAGAGTCCTTCCATAATTTTGGGAAAACGGCTTGAGAGAGTGAGAGACGAAATAGAGTTGTAAGGGGCTGACACAGGACATCTACACATTGCTTTAGTAAGATGGCGGGCAGACCATCGGGACCAGGGGAGAAGTCATCTTTGAGCCTATTAATTTTTTCTCGCACAATATCAGACCTAATGTCGACTGAAGCTAGAGAGGTTTGAGGACAGTTATTCAGGTAGGAGAAAAAATCTAGGTCCGGTTCGTGTACATGGTCACTATACGATTGGCTGAAAAAGGTTGCAAAGAGGTTGGAGATTACTTTAGGGTCAGCAGATGAAATATTAAGTAATTTTAGAGTGGAAGGAAAGCCGTCGGACTTTCTTTTGACGTTGATAAATTGGTAAAAGCGCCTAGGGTCAGTGATTATACTAAATTGCATTCTATCGAGGTATTCGAGATAGAGGGATTCGCAGAGGATGGAAAAGCGGGAGTAAGCTTGCTGGTAATATGCGTAATCTGAGGCAGATTTGGATACCAGGTAAGTTTTCCATAATTTGTTTCTGACGTTGCGAAGAGTACGCAATTCCTTATTATACCAAGGAGGTGATGATGAGCAGTTTTTTCGAGGCAGATAAGGGACAGATTGGAGAAGACAGTCAAAGATTGCTGTGTAGAAGAATACGAGAGCGATATCAATGGGTGTGTTAATGTTTAGGAAGAGGCTGAAATTTATGCTATTGAGTAGGTTGTTAAGTTTAACGAAGTCAGCTTTGCGGAAGTTGAAAGAGAGAGAGTTCTCAGAATCAACGGTAATGTTGATGTTTTCATACGAAAAGGCAAGAGCTAGAGGAGGGTGATATTGGTCTAGGGTGCAGAGAAGATGGTTACTCGCGGTAACCAAGGAGTTATGGGGGTCGGATGAGAAAATCAGATCTAGCTGCCTACCTAAGTTGTTGGTAATGCCACTGATCTGAAAAAGGCCGGAGTCAAAAAGACGATCAGTAAGGAGGGTTTCCTTTTCTGAGGAGGAGTTAGTAGGAACAAATGATGATTCGTCCTCAGATGGAGACCATTGTAAAAGGGGAAGGTTGAAGTCGCCAACAATTATAAAATCGTCATCAGGATTAGCGATATCTAACAGAGAGTCAACTGTATCAACGGCCAGCTGGTATGCTTGGACGGGTTGAGAAGGGCGAATATAACAGCAAACAATATATACGCTCCGTTTGGATACAGATAATTTAGCTGATACGAATTCAAAAGAAGTGGAATTTGAGAATTTGACGAGGGTTGCATCAAGACGATTATGTATGGCTAAAAGAACACCGCGGCCGAAGGAGAGATCTTCATGTTTCTGCCCGTCAGCGCGAAAGACTACGAAGTCAGAAGTGAATAATTCACAGTTAAGAACGTTGGGACAAAGGTTGGTTTCAGTTAGGGCAAAAATGTCGTAGGGAAGTGATTGTGATTTCAGGTGCACCATCGGGGTTTTGGTGCGAAGTCCTCTGACATTCTGATAGTAGAGGGAAAGGAGCTTTGGGGCAATTTCAATGGAGTGAGATGGATCGACTGTGATGGAGTTAGGGACGAAAATATTTATTATGAGTGAGCTGCGAGTTTTTTGGAGATACGAGAGACGTTTGGAACCAATATGAGAGCCATAGGTTGATAGGTCTTTAGCCACAGTGGAAGAGGAGATATTAAAACTCTCATGAAAACGCGTGTAGATATTCTTAAGGGCTATAGGGTTAGTTGGGAGGCCTTCTTTTTGGATCAAGACCATGACATTAGTCTTTGTTTTTCCGTCGATGCAGACGGAGTCAGGCTTGTCATGTAAATAGGCTAGGTAAAGGCGCACATTTTCAAAAACCCGGTTATCGCGCAATCTTGACATAATGTAGCGGCCATCGAGGTCATTGATTGTTGACGTTGGGTCTATTAATTTAGACGTGAGTTTGACGGTGGGAGGAAGCATTGGATCGAAAGTGGGGGGAGATGCAGTAGATGGCAAATTGGCCGAGATGGAATTGTTAAGAGAGACCGAGGACGAAGTATGGGCAGAGGTGCAACTGGGGGTGGTTAACGAGGAAGGATTGAGAGTGTGGGAGTGGGTGAAATTCAGGTAATTAACGGTGGGGGGAGTGTTATTAGAAGAAGTGCTATGGCTTGGAGGAAGACAGGAATCAGGTGACAGATTGAAAGAGACGCGATTACTTGAAATTCTATTGGGGTAGTTGACTGAGGGAGTGGCCTTGGTGTTTGGAGAGGGAGAGGGGACCGGCGGGACATCGAAAGAAACTCGCTTGATATTCGGCAATTTGGTAGCAGACTTAGACAGTACGGCTGCCGTTTTAAAGTTGAAGTTAGGGAAGATGCCCATTTTGAAAGACCAATTTGTGTCGGGTTTAGACTTGTTAAAGGACGGGAGATGAGTACTGCTGGATTTTTGGTGGGTGGTAGGTCCATTGTTTGAAATGGTGGATTTGTTATGCGAAGAGTGGACAGAGAGTGGGTTCAACTTATTATTAATTAACTTATCTCTATCTCTTGTTGGAACCATACACATATCATATTGTCTATGTTTCTCGATACCTTTCGCCGTTGACTGTTACCATCTCGCCTCATTTTGGAAGACGTATGACCTGATTACGCTGCTTGGTCAAAATCCACACTAAACATTAAGGGTATTCGTTTAAACTTGTAAAACCCTCGTAAACCACGTAAACCGTATAAATTTATCATCGCGTAAATGACCTGTCAAATTTTATATGAAAAAATAATTTACGAGAGCCCCGTCAATTTCTGCGACTATTTTGACTCGGAAATCACCCTCGGAAAATTACACTGCTGTCGAAAATTGTGCTGCTGTCAAATTTGATTGAAACTATGGCAGAGGTGAGAATACAATCTAATAAGTTTTTTCTTTTCACTAATTTTCGGCATTTTCATATGTTTGGCGACAGTTTGTTGACAGTTGCAGAAAAGTTGATTCAATTACGCAACTTGTTTCCGAGGGACATTCATTTAAAGGACCTCGAAAATTTACAGAACTACGAGATGAGTAAATTTATCAGTTTAAGTGAATACCCTTATTGTGCTCTATTTTTATTTTTTTGATAGAAAGGAAGCTTCTTGAACAGTTGTGTATTCTCATCATCTCAGATCCTATAATTTTGATTACTTGAAGTTGATTTTTTCACACGTAGCTCACGCATTGTTTGGCAAACAGATCACTCATTTTTATAATAAAGGTACCGGGCGAGTATTGATGCGCCTAGCACAAAAAAAAAAACAAAACAAAAGTCAGGCAGGAGCCTGGGGCAACAACTGTCAGGCAGGCACCTGGGGCTAAGTCTATTAGAGAACAGTTCTGTGCCAGCTAACAGTAGTTAAGTACTTACTTACTTAGGTGGCCAACAAGCCTCTCCATTTAGCTCTTCTAGTCTTTAGCTAATTGCCTCCAGTTGCGCACTCCAAGTTGGTCGAGGTTCCGTTGAACTTGCTTGCTTGCTACTACGTCGTCCCTCCGGGCTAGATTCGAAGACGCTGCGTTGCGTTGGTGTCCATTCGCTCTACATGTCCTAGCCATCTCAGACGTCCAATACGCTGTTTTTTGACTAGGCCGATGTCGCTGTACAGCTTGTATAGAAATCGCCAGCAATGACGATTTCAGTATGAAGATACACGGAGACAATTCGTGTGATGGAATCAGACAGCGCATCAAACTCGTTAAAAGCAGTAGTGAATTATTTGCTTGCGGACGTTGAATTTTAGCCATTTGTAGTTAAATTCAGGATTGGAACAATGGCCACACTGTGGTGGAACTTGGTAAGCTATATCACTACGGACATAAATGGCAAGGCCGCGATGGGGAAAGAATAATGGCACTAAGTTATATCCAGGCAGCTTGAAATCACATGATTCTTCAACTACCTGTGTTTCACTAAGTGTCAAAATAGCTGGTTTATAGGAATTAGCGTGGGCGTACAAGTCGAAGAAATTCGTTCGAAGCCCACGAATGTTGGTAGAATCAACCCTAAATTACTTACTTACTTAGTTCCTTTAACCCCTCGGGTTTTTTGCGTAACAAGATGCAAGAGCATCTGTGCAACTGTCAAAGACATGTTGCTCACTTTAGAGATTTGGCGCAAATTTAGAGATGAAATGGCGGAAGCGAGTGGAGAAAAGTCAGTTGGAATTAATAAACTTAATTTATTAAAACCAAAATTGTTTTCAGAACGTTGAGGAAATGGACACACAACGAAATCAAACTGCTGGTTACTGTGCGCCTCGAACACGAGTTGGAGTTCCGTGCAGGAAAAAAAAGAAGGCCACAATATGGGGAAAAATATATTCCCAAATTGTTGCAACGCGTCCAGACTTCGAATTTAATAAAGAAGATTTAATAAGAAAGTGGAGTAATCTACTTTTAACATAAAAACGAATAAAACAACGTAATTCAAAGTCTGGACGCGGTGCAACAAGATGGGAGTATTATGACTTGTTCCACGAAGCCTATGGAACAAGACATTTTATTGAGCCCCCGCGAGTCAATATGATGTCAACGTTCGAGGAAGAAAAGACTTCAGATGAATCGGAACCCGACGCAGCCGAAGAACCATCACCTAAGAGGAAGAAGACATCGCGAAATGAGCTTTTGGAATTTTTAAAAAAGGATGCAGAAGAGGAAAAAATTCAGCATGCGCAACATATGGAGGTGGAAGCAGAACGCCTCAAAATATTAAGTGGTATTAAGGATTTACTGGCCGGCATGTTAGGTGTGAAGTGCTGATACAGGAACCCTATCATTTCAGGGGAAAGGTAAGAGGTCTCTCAAGCAAGAATGCACAGGTAATCTGGGATAATAGACAGGACCTCCCCAGGGCCTGCATACTAATCAGTAAAAACATAAAATTCTTATGTCTTTCAGAGTACATGACGCAGGATTTGACAGCTATCCAGGCCTTCATTAACGTAGGAGGCACCCACTGCGCCATTGTAATTGCTTCGGCCTACTTCGACGGAGGCGGAGAGGCACCGCCAGAAGAAGTTCAAAGGCTAGTGAGACACTGCAGAAGGCACAAACTGCCACTTCTGCTAGGATGCGATGCCAACGCCCATTGTCTGGAATGGGGCAGTAGCGACAACAACGCTAGAGGTGAGCGCCTTCTCGAATTCATTATTAATGAAAACCTAGATATTTTGAATGTGGGAACTACACCAACTTTCGTAACTAGGGTAAGGGAAGAGGTTCTAGATATTACACTCGGCAGCCCGAGTATTAGTAACTGCATTACAGGTTGGAATGTTTCTGACGAGCCGTCCATGTCGGACCACAGGATCATCACCTTTAACATAGAAGGTCTCAGTAAGGAGGTTACCCCGAAAAGAAGCCCCCGCAAAACTGACTGGGACAGATATAGGTCTACACTCGAGTGGAACCTATTAAATGTGAAAGGAAAGAAAACGGCGAGCCACTTCCTAGAACTGGAAAGCAACGTAGAAGTGGTTAACAGGGCGATCAAAGATGCATTTGAAAGCAGCTGCCCTATTAGCCGTAAGAAAGATCCGAAGGATATTCCCTGGTGGAACAAAACGCTAGTCGACCTAAGATCAAAGGTGCGCAAGCTCTTTAATAAAGCAAAGCGTGACGGAGACTGGCAAACATACACCGAGCAATTAACAAGATACAACTTGGAAATCAGAAAAGCTAAAAGAAATAGCTTCAGAGCATTCTGTGAGAACATAGCGTCAACCCCTGCAGCGGCCAGGTTACATAAAGCACTGGCTAAGGAGAAAGCAGGCGCGCCTGGCTCACTGAAAAAGCAAGATGGCAGCTATACCGAAGATGAAGAGCAGAGGGCCCTTCTACTATTAGAGTCACACTTCCCGGGTAGCTCAATCTACAGCAGCACAGATGTACTAGTAAGACATAAAAGGCCCAGGAGAGAGGACTGGGCGATGGCAAGAGATATCTGCACGAATCAAAGGCTAAGTTGGGCTCTGAACACCTTCCAGCCGTTTAAAGCACCGGGAGCGGATGGAATATTCCCTGCCCTACTACAACAAGGGCAGGAAATCATTATGCCACACCTCCTAGGACTATTGAGAAGCAGCGTCGCACTTGGGCATATACCAAGAATATGGAGAAGGGCAAAGGTTATATTCATTCCGAAAGTGGGAAAAAGAGACACCACTTCAACTAAATCCTTTAGGCCCATCAGCTTGACCTCATTCATGTTAAAGACGCTAGAAAAGGTCATAGATAATCACCTAAGAATGACTGTGCTCGAAAGAATACCTCTCCACCACAATCAACATGCCTACAGAGCAGGAAGATCCACCGAAACTGCGCTCTACCTCTCTGGGTTCAGGATACACTGGAGAGCAAGGAAACAGCAGTATGCGCATTTCTAGACATCGAAGGAGCCTTCGATAACACCTCCCACGAAGCAATTAGGAGGGGTCTCGAAATAAAAGGAGTAAATCACACCACAAGTAACTGGATGTGTAAGATGCTAAGAACTAGGACTGCTGAGATAGAGGTGGGTCAAAAAACCATCACAATAAGCACCACTAGAGGCTGTCCACAAGGAGGGGTATTATCACCATTGATGTGGAGCTTAGTAGCAGATGAACTACTGGACAAATTGACAGGTGCCGGCATTACGTGCCAGGGGTACGCCGACGATATAGTCATTGTCGCAAGAGGAAAATTTGAAGAAACGCTATGCGAAATCATTCAGAGGGGTCTACGAATCACACAGAAGTGGTGTAAAACGGTAGGACTCAGAGTGAACCCTACCAAAACCACTGTGATACCCTTCACCAAGAAAAGACAGTTAAAGCGTATGCAACCCATCCTGTTGGAAGGGATCAGAGTTGACCCACAGAAACAGGTCAAGTATCTAGGTCTAACACTAGACAGTAAACTCCTCTGGAGAGAACATGTAGAAACTGTGGTAACCAAAGCCACCAGAGCACTTATGGTGTGCAAAAACATTTCAGGAAAGACCTGGGGTTGTAGCCCAGCCACACTGAGATGGATGTACCTGATGATAGTAAGACCCATCATCACATACGGGGCAGCGGCATGGGTCAACAGATCTAGACTAACCACGACGAGGACATCCCTCAACAAAGTGCAAAGATTAGCCTGTATATGTATAACAGGAGCCATGCGAACCTGTCCCACAGCAGCTCTAGAAGTGATCGTAGGGATACCTCCACTACACATAGTGCTAGAGCGAATCGCCAAGGAGACCATTTTAAGAATCAGCAAAGAGGGCATCGGGAAAGGAACATGCATCGCAAATAAAGAGCGAGTAACCCTATCCAAATCGGTGCCGCTTCTGGACTGGCCCAGAGATGATATGGTCAAGAAATACTGCTTTGAAAGGAAATTTGACTCAAAGCTGAGCAACAAAAGAGATTGGAGCAGCGAATCCGATAAATACCAACTCAAACAACACGCAATTAAATGGTACACAGACGGATCGAAAACATCTACTGGCACTGGGGCAGGAGTGTACGGGCCCAGGACTAGATACTCAGAATCACTGGGAACATTCCCCAGCATATTTCAAGCAGAAGTTCACGCGATCGAAAGATGCGCGCAATTCAACTTAGACAGGAAATATCGCGGGCAGGACATCGCGATACTATCAGACAGCCAAGCCGCTATTAAAGCACTGACCTCGCATGAGATCAGATCCAAACTGGTATGGGAGTGTCTCACCAGGATCAACAAACTGGGAGAAACAAACAAAGTAACTCTCTACTGGGTACCAGGACATGTAGGAGTAGAGGGGAACGAAGCAGCTGATGAGCTAGCTAGAAACGGATCAGACACGCCATTCCTTGGACCAGAACCCTTCTGTGGGATAGGACCCCACAAAATAAGGGAAGACTTAAGGAAAGAAGAAGAGAACAAATGGGCCAAACATTGGGACGATATCCCCCAAATAAGACAGGCAAAGGAACTTCTGGGGAAATACAACCAGAAAAGAAGCAGAGCCTGCCTAAGAGTTAGTAAGAATCGGCTTCGCATCTTGGCGGGCATGTTAACAGGTCACTGCAGACTTAAGGAGCACCTTAGGAAACTGGGAATAGAGGGAGACGGACACTGCAGATTCTGCAGGGACTTCGCAGAAACACCAGCGCACCTTCTTATGGAATGCGAAGCACTGATCCACAAAAGAAGGAATCACCTTGGTGCCTACCTCCTATCAGAAACGGATTTGCCTTCGCTGGATCCACTGAAGATACTCCGGTTTGCTGTAGCAGCTGGACTGGAGGAAGTGCTCTAGACCGAGTATATCATCGGCTAGAACCTTAGTAAGGGGGGCACAATAGATCTCTTATAGGTCGCAGTGCACTTGCACCTCTCAACAATATAAATATATATATATATATATATAGGTGTGAAGTATGTAATGAAATGTAGATACGTATCTACATAAATGATAACGATGTAGGTATTACCAGAACCAATAGACTTGAATTCGATGTTCCTCAGTTTCTTTTTCTTAATTTTTGTTTAATGAATGAATTTATTTAGTGTTTAATACAGTTTGTTTTAAAAAAAAAAATCTTTATGCTGAAATAAGGGTCATGATTGCATTTCTTTTGTTTTGCGCTTCTCTATTATTTCGGTTTAAATTTTCTTCTCTTTAAGGGACTTCTTGGATTCCTCGATTGCTATCATTTTCCAGAACTTCGTCATAGTCTTCAGCTAGGCCTTGGCACTGTGTAATGTGATTATGCAACGCTACTCAGGATAATGCGTAATGCTTTGTGTCTTTTAGCTTATATATTTCCAGGAACTTAAGAATACGGAACCTTTGCTTTAAAATCCCAAAAGCTTGTTTAATGCAGACTCTTGTACAACTTAAGGTCATATTAAACCTCGTTTGCTGATTATTGAGGTGGCCATTGTCCCGAAATGGAACCATCATGTGCTGTGACAGCGGATGTGCTGAATCCCCCAAGAGATGGGATTCTTGTGGAATACGAATAGACCCATTTTGTAGACCCTTACCCAAAGGACTATTTCGCCATACTGCAGCGTCGTGAGTCCTACCTGGCCAGCCAAAATAAGCATCGGTGAAAATGCAATCGGCGTCACATACCGCCTAGAATATAATGTAAGACAAAAATGTATTAATGATGATTCGCAACCTTACTTGGAGTATCATGGAATGAGTACCATGTCTATTGTAATAACTCTCTTAATTTGATGATGGCGCGGGGATTTAAACATGAGTAGCGTCCCCAATTACATGTGGAAATGGGTATCTTCTTAGTGCTTGAAACATTTCAATTTTTCGGGTAAGTTCCACATGAGTTAATGGCCACTTTATGAACATTCTTCGATGTTTGCTTATTAATTTGATCGTTTTCAAAACAATTTTATGGCAAACTCCTCGTCCCACACAAAATCTATCCGATTAGTCTTGATAACAGCATCCATTTGCCAATTTCAAAATGATTATTAGTAAAGCATGGTTCATACTTATTCCAGGTCTACCGGTTTTTTCTGTAGTCCAAAAGGGTTCAAGTTTTGATAGGAGTTGCTGCGAATGAAGCGAAATTTGAAGTGAAATTTTTTTAAAAATCTAATTTGATCTTACCCTGTACGTTGCTTTACTCATCCTGAAATGACTCGCAAATACATCGTTCGGAAATACTTGGATTAGTTTAAAAAAATCCTACATTTTTTTGGGACATAGCGTTGTTTCGACATATTTGCATATAAAAGGCGTTTAATGTTCTTTTTCTTTTTTTAGTATACTTGGTAGATTGGCAACCATTAAGTAAGGCGTTTAAAACAAGTACGCAAATTGGTTTAACAATCATCCTTCCTTTGTATTATAAAAAAAGGAATAAGTAAAAAATGTGCAAGTTGTACGTTCATAAACGTTCAACACTTGCAATGCAAACATATGCTTTTGACGTTTCGACTCCTTTATCGCTTTTGCTTTGCAGATGTTTTGCTTTGCAAGTCTTGCGTTTACGAATTCGCCCTATTTTTTTTCTTTTCTATTTTGGTACAGATCGGTGATCGCGTGCGCACACGACACCAGATAACACGGCACATGACATACATATCGTATACTGAGAACCCTCTTTTTCCATTAAGTTTTGATAGCACATGCATATCCCAAGTAATAAAATTTAAAATGCCTTAGTTTTGGCACTGATAATGATTAATTTCAATTTTTACTCTAGAAAAAATTACACACTAAAGTTCAAAACATAATCATGTTATAGCGCGCTACTCACACACACACTATTGCAACGATAGCCACTGCTGCATGACAGGGCTGTCGAAGTGACTACTAAGGGAGTATTCGTGCTCCCCTCTCATACACTGTACTCCCGTACTCCACTCATCATGATTTTACTCCCTTTAAAATATTTTTTATTTTTTTTTTATTTGAGTATTTTGTTTATTAAGTCGTAATTTGTTAACCGTTCGATGTCAGGAAAGGTCTTAGACAAGGTGACGCGCTATCATGCGCTCTCTTTAATATAATTCTTGAACGAATTGTGCGAAACTCACAAGCCAACACCGGAGGTACAATCTTTTACAAGTCTGTACAACTACTCGCTTATACCGATGACATTGACATAATCGGAAGAACTCATCGAGCTGTCAATGGGGCATTTGCTAGTACTGAGATCGAGGCAGCAAAGTTGGGATTAGCGGTCAATGAAAGCAAAACAAAATATATACGTATATATGCTGCCTACAAAAAGGACACCCAACATCGGCATCTTGAACAGAATGCCACAGAAGACAAATATAATTTTGAGGTAGTAAATGACTTTGTCTATCTAGATTCTATGGTGAGCTCCGCAAATGACATCAGTGGGGAGATGAAAAGAAGTCAATTGAGTAACAAAGACCTATGTCGAACTACTAAGGTAACTCTGCAGTAGATACTAATCATCCCAATCCTGCTGTATGGCGCAGATCCATGGGCTTTGACAAAACCGGATGAGGATGCCCTTGGTTATTTTGAGAGAAAAGTTCTTCGAGCGGTCTTTGGTCCCGTCTGCATAGACGATGAGTGGAGAAGAAGGTACAATGCCCAACTATACGGCCTATATAAGAACATCGACTTAGCCAGACGAGTGCACATACAGCGACTAAGATGGCTGGGTCATGTAGAGCGGATGAAGACCAGCGTTCCCGCCAAGAAAGTCTCCGAATCCACCCCGGATAGACGGCGTAGTATAGGACGGCCTCGCAGGTGGTGGTGCAAACAAGTGGAGAGGGACCTCAACCAACTTGGCGTGCGCAACTGCAGGCAGCTGGCTCATAATCAGGCTGGATGGAGAGGTTTGTTGGTTGAGGCCCAGGTCCACCTCGGACTGTAGCGCCACCTAAGTAAGTAAGTAATGTTTAAATCAGATATAAAAATGAATGCAATGAAGATATATTTTTAAATGATTTACATGTTTGATTTGCAATGTTTGTTTTTTGTACTCCCCCAGGCAAAAAATTCTCCCCTGTGAACTTCTAAAATACTCCCATTAATAAGTTTAAAATGGTAGCCCTGCTGCATGACTGCTGGTAGTGGTCTTCACTGAAGGAAAATTGTAGGCGATGATTTGATTAATTGTTTTTATCATTGTCCAGCTTCAGTACAATGCAGAGGGATAATTTATAACTAAAATAAATCAGCGGCGAATTTAATATATTCACCTATTTTCCATTTTTTAAATCCGATGAGTCATTACTGAGCTAGAGCTGTGTAATCAACTTTTAGTGACGGAAAATTCCGTCTCAAACCCCTTTATGCCACTTAGACCTTGAATTTGGGAAAATCCTTCTTATCTCGCATTTAGGTAAAATAAAGAATAACTATGCAAAATTTCAAGTATCTACGTCTAGCAGTTTTGGAGAAACCGTGTTCACAAGGAATATCGTCTTTGCTTTTATAGTATCTAAGATTAAAAAAAAAAATAATGGTACTAAAGTACTATTATACTAAAGTAGGGGACCGATTTTGACCAAACTTCACAGGAACACTCTCGGGCCAATACCGAAGATTGTCTGAAGAAGAATTTGATCCGAACAATCGGTTCTGTGGTTTCGGAGTCGATGGCATGCAGACATAGGTACACACATTTTTTCCAATGCAAAAAAGTACTTTCTGTTTTTCCCTAATTTTTTCAATTTTCCTGTCAACTTTTCCAATTTTTCTTTCCATAAAAACCTTATTTGGACTATTAAGAACATTTTAAAAAAAATAAGCCAAATCGGTCCAGCCATTCTCAAGTCACGCGATGACCAACGAACAGCATTTCATTTTTATTTATATAGATAGATATAGAAGAAGATGTTCACAATTTCGATGCGTTGTTAAAGCATGCAATACAATCGTCACAGAACGGCAGTGCTGTCATTTCAAACATAACCACAAATCGGTTGAATCCTGACATGGCTACTGAAAGAGCCATCGATTCGCAGTCTTAGATTCCTCTTTAGAAAAACACAGCAAATCGTGACGCACAAGATCGATAAAGAGAAAAATTGATAAGTAACGAGTAACGAGTATTTCCCCTCTATGAAGTTCTGCCAGCGAGAACGTAAAAACTGCTAAATGATTAGGTCCGTTCGCGTACTTTGCGAGCCAAAAACTAACTAACTAAACTTTGATTCCATTTCAAAAAGTCAATAGACATAAAAAATATATGCAAAGTATCTTGAGGAAAATGCTGTGATGTGTGAATGTTCTCCCAAAACATTTCTTTTTAACTTAATTTAAATTTGCTAGTTTTCACACGAGTTTAATTTGTGCATTATCGTTTTTTTAATGACAGTTGGCTCCACTTGGCTCGAAATGGCTCGCTTTTCATTCGCTTACTTTTGCTTAGATTTTCCGCTCTCTGAGAGCTTTTACTCTCATCATGTCATATTTAACAATTTGTAATTGTTTGGCTCCGAAATTACGCGCACGGACCTAATGCTGCAGAATGCTGATGGACGGGCAGGGTTCAAAAATATATTTTATCCACTTGTAGTGGAAGTATCGACGGAGACGCCAATCTGCACGGTCAATCTGTAGGGTATTAGATTAGAGATAAATTAAGTGCGATTCTCTATACGATCCAGTTTTCAGTAGATTGAATATGGTATACATATGTACATATTAATATCATACGGGCGTGGCGTACTACATTACTTCACCGCTCGACGAAAACTTTCCGAATTATATTATTCGCCATTTGTCTTAAATTTATTCAATATCTTCGCATGTCTATAGTTGGTATGTTTCTATAATACATGTTGGATTCCCTCAATCTGAGGACTCCTTTTCCGGCACAACCTTTAATGAACAAATCCAGTGGAAGGAGATGGAGAATCCTGTCCAAACATGCTTCCGGTCCGCTTATCATAACTCCCTTGGTGTAGAGTGCTGCTGCTAGGAGTTCATTCAGATAGGGTTTAATGATCGCTGTCTAGTGAATAATGCGCAGTTGCAGTCCACATTTTTTTCCGAAGGGCCTTTTACAGGCGCAAAGAGCGCTCACACTTTTTTTTTTCATTCTCTCTTTGACATTCCTTTTTCAGGACAACTAAGAGCCTAGAATGAGAATGAGAGATTAGATCTCTGTGGTGCCATCTTGCTTTGGCAATGCCAAGTTTAGTATCTTTCTTTTTCTCGTCAACAGAACCTGCTCCACTTCACGAGGGTTAACTCCTAAACCTTTTCGTTCCGTCCATTTGGAAAGCTTTTTAAATTGCATTAAGTTTACTAATTTTTTTTATTTTTCATTTTTTTTTTTTTTTTTTTTGTTTTTATTGAATCTTTCTTGCTCAATAAACTAACAATAAGTAGCTAAATTTTACATTATCCTTTGCCAATGCTAGAGATATGTATGTTGTTTTAAAAGATTTAAAAGAGTTTTTTTTTTTTTTTATTAAATCGAGAGTTATAATATATATTATATTATTATGGGTGCCGTGGCGTAAGTGGTTAGTGTGTCGGATCACTACGCATGAGGTTTCAAGTTCGAATCCCAGAAAACACCAAAAAGTTTTTTCACGGTCCCACCTCTCGCGAGCGTCTGACAAACATCCGAGAGTATTGTTGTCATGAAAAACCTTCTCAAATCGCCGTTCGGATTCGGCATTAAATTGTAGGTCCCTTCCATTCGTGTGAAAAATATAACGCACATAACATGAGTGGTTGCGAGAAGCTAGGCCCTGGCACTTTAAAGAGCTGTTGCGCCAAATATTTGTAGTTATAATTTCCATTACATAACATTTTTTTAATTTCTTATGCAAAGCTGATATCTATTAAATGTAGTAACTACAGTATTACAATTATACATTTATGTAAACATATATTTAATTAGATTAAGAAATTCCTATATCTTGTGCATCTTTTCGTTTTAAGGGCTTATAATAACTACGATTGAGCAAGTTGGTTGCTAAAGCACTGGGAAGTCTTCTTAGTCTCATAGAGTAGCGGATGCACTGTGACAATATTTTTTTTCCTGGGCCATAGGAACTTTCAGGTCTCTGTTGATGTTGGAGTTTCTTACAAACCAGGGTGCTTTAGTTATCTTTCTGAGGATGTTTGATTGTAGAGATTTGAATTTTGTCCACGTTCGAAGAGGCAGCGGTGCCCTAGATTTTGGATACCATGAGACCAAATTGGTTTTAAGCCTGACTTGTAGAGTTAGGCTTTGCAGTCCACGCTAAATTTCCATTTATAACCCAATGCATTTTTTTTTTTGAGTTTTTTTTTTAGCTTCTATGTGTCTCTTCCATGTCAGTCTTCTATGAAGGTGGAAGCCTAAGTAATTAACGTATGTTCGCTGAGAAATTGGGCGGGCATTAAACATTACTGCTGGGCAACTGTCCTTATTCAAGGTAAGCGTTATGCGGGAATTTTTGGTTTCATTTATTTTAATTCTCCATACTGATAACCATTTTTCTACGTTTTCGAGATGCTTAATTAAATTCACTGATGCAGTTATCACATCCTTGCTTGTACATAGGAATGCAGTGTTATCTGCAAATATCGAAGTACAATAAGAACGTTGTTGCAAGTTGGTAAGTCTGAAGTGTATAGCAGATAGAGGAATGTCCCAAAGACACTATCTTGTGGAACGCCAGCATTAATGGGACTTTTCGGAGAAGAAACTTTTATATTTAACGACAAACTTACGATAATGCAGGTAACTTGTTCGAATCGGGTGTAAGTTTGAAGGTAGAAGTTTGCTTACTTTGTATACAAGACCTCCATGCCAGACTTTGTCAAATGCTTGGGCTACATCTAGGAATACAGCCGAGCAATATTGTTTTTCCTCAAATATCTTCCATATGTTTGAGACTAGTCTATGCACTTGTTCAGTTGTTCCATGTTCTTTCCTCAATCCAAACTCGTGTTCGGGTACAATACGGTTAGGCTCTATTAGTTTACTAATTTTTGATAGAAATTTGCCTTTAGTATTTGCAATATTGAAACTCCCCTCTATGCCGACAAACGATGCCATAGTGTATTCATTCAAAGACATTGCATCTTCTATTTTCCTAACGACACTGTGTAAAGCACATTCCACTGATTTACATTTAAGGTAGGTGTGTTGTGCTTTGCATAGGTTTTGGAATTTGATCATTCCTGAAATGTGTAGATCAATGAGTCGCTCTTAATTTTTTTTTTACATAAAAAAGACAGATTAATTGTGTCTGTAATTCTTTGCGATATTGTGGTTAGGTTCCCCTGCTTTAAAAACGATCAAATGATCACCACTCTTACGTGTACCCTATACGTAGGCACTCTGAAAACATATTTAAGACCTGGCGTACGGCACTGCGCAGAGACAGTTTCAGTATTGCTAGTAAAATTCCTTGAGGTCCTGCAACGGTGATGACGGTGACGGCGGTGACGATTTCAATACGGGAGGGATCCGGTGTAGCGGCTTCATTGGTCCCACTCTGGCAGCGGTATCGACGGTGATGAAGAAAACTTCATCCTGTTGACAGCTTCACGCTGCTGTTTCGGAGGCGCCCTCGGATATGTATGTCGGCTTTCTACTGCGCAGAGCAGTCTTGCTGGCGTTGGTGCTCTCGGTGTATTGTGGCACGGACAGGCCCTTATCATTCTTCCGTCCTCTCCACAATGGGAACAGAAGAGGCGGCACGGTTGACGGCATTCTTGTTGGCGGTGCCCTGCCCATGCTGCTTATAATTCCAGCAGTGCGTGTTGCGGCCGTAGATGATCTGGGCGGGTAGAGTCTTGACGGCTTGGAGTCTTGGGGGATGGTTTGGAACGGCCGGCGGTCTACTAATCTTTTCTTTGCCCCTTACGAACTCGTATTTCTCTGCGAGATCCATCAGCGACTCGAAATCTCGACGTTTGATGTACAATCGGTACTCGGGCCGCAGACTGTCGTAGATTCGGTCTGCGCTTTTAGTGCAATCCATTTGGGGATGTTGCCGGATCAGGTACTTACACGCCCGGATGTATTCCTTAGCCTACTCCCGTGGTCCTTGTCGTCTCCTCATGATTTCGTCCTCCAACTTGTGGATGAATCGGGCCTGGCGGAAATCTTCCCAAGTCTTCCAATTCTCACGGTTGATTCGAAGTCATTCGAGTGCTGCTCCTCGGAAGGTCTCCGGCAGTGTACGCGGTATGTATTCTAGTGGAATGTCGTAACACTGCGATAGTTCTTCGAGCCGCTCGATGAATTCGGGGACGCTTCCTGATGCGTCGAACCGTAGGCCCCATTTCCGCACGGTGTCCATTACCTCGGCTTTATAGCTAAAGACCCACTTATGATGCTGTGCGGCTTGCGGGGGATTCGGTGTCACGGTGCTGTCCTGTTGGGTCGTCTGGTTCATCTGGACTAGCTGGTCATCCTCTGCTGCCTTATGGGGTATCGGAGTGTCCTCTTGGTCGGACATGATTAGTTCCTCTTCGGTATCGGTCTCGGTTGGGTTTTACGGTGGCACCTCTTGTAGAGGTCCCTGCTGGGGCGCCAATTGTAAAGGTATCTTTACTCGAAGGCTGAGGTGGGCTCGCCGGTCCGAGAGTCAACCCAAAGGAATACCCTAGACTTCAGGAAAGAGGTACTTTATTGTGGTTACTTATATTGGTTGTTAGCAATATGAATATAAGCTTAACACTATTGTAGTCGTCCTGCGGCTTGTTCTGTTACGGGTCAAGGCTACGCGAGTTGTTGTCCGGCTTGGCTCGGTGTGTCGTCTCGAAGGGTTCCAGTTCGCACTTAGGGCAGGCTGAGAAGGTTGCAGTCCGCACTTAGGGCAGGCTTGCGATGACCCAGTCTGCACTTAGGGCCGGCAACTGCAAAGCGGATAAGCTGGCGATGAGGGTGCCAGTCGGCACTTCGCTGGAAATAGTGAAGCTCTATCAATCCCAATTGATGTGATCAAATTCAAACTGAATACTAAAGCAGTAAGAACTATCAATGTCAGGAGGTGCGATATCAGCACCTGTCTCCTATCTAGACAATTTTGGGTGTGCCTAAAACATAGAAAGACATCAGATAAATTTCAATGTGTAGGAAAAACACTAGTTCTACAATCTGCGCCCTCACAGGCATTCTTTGATAGGCAGAAATGCCATAACACTAAGAGCGTCGATAACTCTTCTTCTGTGCAAATGTCCTGCGCTATCCACACTGAGAAGGAAAACCCTAGGAAAGTACTTCTATAAAGTCCTAGACGACATCTCGGATCTTGACATCTGTAAGATTAGCAGTTTTGTCTGCATGTTAGATTGGTTCACTTGTACCAAATACGTAAAGCCAAGTAGACAGACACGAAAGGTATCACACATAATATCCAATCCCATAAAGATTATTTGAGTACGGGGTATCCGGTACTACATATAAATAGTATTACAATGGACCTACTCAGTGACCTAACCTTGAGTCCTGGATTTAGCTTGGGGCAACCGTTCTATCTAACCTAACCTAACCTTACAATACATCTTTTTTGTTGTAGGTTCTTATGCGTACAAGTCCTTCCTTACATATTTGAAAACTGTCTAATAATGTAAGTTTTGATAAAACTCCACGTCATCATGAACAATACGAGTACTATGCAAGAATTTCTCGGTAATAACCGGAAAAGCTCACATGCAGACCTTTGCCAAAAATTAATGTAAACTTTATCGATCTGAAGGGTTTTCTTAGTCATATTCGATGCACATCCTGGTGCCTGTACTATTATTGATAAGACTTACTCCTTTCAAATAATAATTAAAAACTCTCGAGAGGTAGGCTAAGGCATAAAGTATGTTGTTCCTGTGAAATTTATTTTGGTTTTCATGAATGCCACACATTCTTCGTTAACAACTTGCTTTTGTTAAAAGGAACTCTATCCAGCGGCCTTTTATCAGGACTTGTCGGTCGATTCTCTTTGAAAATTTGTAATAAAATAAACATCTCTTGCTGGCTATACCGATGGTCACAACCAATTGCACACTGGCGGACCACTCTGGATAGAGTAAATGGTGAATAGGAGGAGTATCCACTCTCACTACAATGCCCTAGTGGCATTATATTTCATATGTGGCAGAGCTGCAACAGTGCATACCTTCGAACGATTCATAACTCTCTATGAAATATGCAACAGCAGGAGCTGTTTCGTCCTTTCCTCCTCCCTACCACCGTCAGCAGATGATTCAATGCTGTGCTCTGATTTATGACCGCATCTTGTGTGCATCTATCTCGTTCATAATTTAAATAAAACTCCTGTTGTAATGGTTGACTTAGACCCTCGCAGACATTTCATTTGCTATTTATGAGTGAATCCCCATTTGCAGTAAGTTTCGTCGGCGGGTGGGTGGTGGTGGTGGGGGAGCAGTGTGTTGGGACTGCCACATTCCGAACATGATCCTCCGCCGCTTTTGTGTTACTACTTCCTCAGGCATACAATGTTGTTCATCTTTCCTACGAACGAACGATGCCAGTCATGTGCACATTTATTTTGCGTCCAATTCAGGTTCACTAGTAGAAGTACACTTCGCATGGCTGGAATCATTGCTGGAAATGTTAGATGGTAGATGGCCCTGATGACGATGATGATATGCTTGCGGTGGTTCTCTGGCATACTTTGTGTGTGTACGTGTGCTTGTCGGTTTGCGAAAATTGGGGCGGCTTAGATCTATTGAAGGAAAATGGAAGGATAAATCACATCCAGAGAATTGTGTGTCATTCACAGTGTGAACAGAAAACAGAGTCATTGGATGAGGTTAGATCTGACATGGGAATATTTATAACTGTGTCTTCTTTGTAGGTACACGGAAGAAAATTGTGCTGGTAAATTTGAACAAACCAATCCTAGGTACACATAAAGGAAGAATTGCGACGTCAATTACCAGTCAAATTAGGAATAACTCTTCTTCTTCTATTTCGGCGAGGTTATGATCCGAAAACAAGGGATTATAACTCTCCCACTTCACCGCATTTCTACTGATCCGAATGTGGGGTTCGTCTATTTGATTTCAGAAAATATCGGCAGGCTAACCGATTTTGGATCACTCGGTTATTGAGGCCAATAAAATGTCAATGTCGTCGCATTTGTCTGATTCAGGCGTTTATATGCCTGCCTCTCCCCCCTCGCTATGTCTTTGGAACGTTCATTGATATTGCCTTTTTAACAGGGTTCAAATAATCTCTTCTTTGAACGTGGCAATACCAGCTGAGCCGGTTGCGCTCTATTTTTTGTACGATGGTTTCCTTGATGTGAAAGCTTTCACGGATCTTCGAACTTCTTATTCCACCAAGCTTTGTCACTCCTGCTGTCATGTGAAGCATCTTCATCTCAGCTGCCGTTAATTTACTTTCATACTTTCTGTACATCGTCCAACATTGTGAACCATATGTGAGCGCTGGACGCACAACTACGGTGTAGAGCCTTCCTTTCAACTTAGGGGGAATTTTACTGTCACAAAAGGTAGCGGAATTTTCTCGCCACCCTACGCTTACGCGATGATTGATGTCGTCATCACAGGTTGCTTTGCTATTGATCATAGATTCCAGATATTTAAACTTCTCGCACTTGGGAAGCACTGTTCTATTTAAATAAATGTCAAGAATAGGTCTGAGTGGATCAGAGAACAGGCGGCATAAGTACTCTGTCTTTTTTGAACTAATGCGATACATATTTCCCTCCAAAACGTCCACCCAAACATCAAGTGTTCGTTGTAGGGATGTATGTAGGACTTATGATGGCTCCATCGTCAGAAAAGATTAATTGAGTTTTGAGGATGCTATTGAGACATTTGAGGATGCTATTCTGACTATGTAGTCAGTTGTATAAGAATATTAAATGTAATAAGTCTACAATGGCTCTCTTTGTTGATATGACAAAAGCATTTGATATGGTTGACCATGACATACTACTAGAAAAATTATGTGCTGCTGGTTTTAGGGGTGTAATTCACAAATGGTCCACCTCTTATTTAAAATGCAGAGAGCAAAAAGCTAATATAAACGGACATTTTAGTAACTCCCGTTTTTTAAAAAATGGAGTACCTCAGGGTTCGGTTCTTGGTCCGTTGTTGTTTTTAATTTACATAAACTCTATTTTTAAACTAAATTTACATGGAACGTCTACTGCCTTTGCGGACGACATGACCTTCACCTATCAATCTCATACAGGTTTCGAGTGTATTGCAAGGATTTCTGAAGACCTTGAAACCTTGAGGCTTTGGTTTACTGGGCATAAATTAATCATCTGCGAGAAAACAAAGCTTATGTCATTTAAAATATCCGATAACGTCTTATATGATTTTAATCTCTGTTTTCACGCACATGATTGTAAAAAGTTTTGCTTACCTGTTCATAGTTGCGGGAGAAGTAATTTTATATATAGCTCTCATTGTTCGGCTAATTGTTTTATAATTGAGTCAGTGCAACATTATAAATACCTTGGAGTCCTAATCGATCACAATTTAAATTAGAGAGAGCATATCGGAACCATTAAATCCCATATGTTGTTGGTGACGCGAATAATGTATCTCATTAAACAATTTTGTTCCCAAAAAGTTCTGAAGTTAATTTATTATGGTCTTGCTCACTCTAAGTTGTAATATGGCATCACAAGTTGGGGTGGCTCATATACAAACTCCTTTAGACCTTTGTCGATAGCTCAAAAACACTTGATTCGTATTATCTGCAATAAAAATCGTGTTACCCATAGCGGGGTAGCTCACAAGCCAACCCCGGAGGTACAATCTTCTTCAAGTCTGTACAACTACTCGCTTATGCCGATGACATTGACATAATCGGAAGAACTCAGCGGGCCGTCAATGGGGCATTTACGAGTATTGAGAACGAGGCAGCAAAGATGGGTCTAGCGGTCAATGAAAGCAAAACAAAATATATGCTGTCTACAAAAAGGACACCCAACATCGGCGTCTTGGACAGAACGCCACAAAAGACAGATACAATTTTGAGGTAGTAAGGGATTTTGTCTACCTAGGCTCTATGGTCAGCTCCGCAAATGACATCAGTAGGGAGATCACACGGAGAATTACTTTTGCAAA
The DNA here is from genome assembly GCA_945910035.1 of Brachypalpus laphriformis. Classification (NCBI taxonomy): domain Eukaryota; kingdom Metazoa; phylum Arthropoda; class Insecta; order Diptera; family Syrphidae; genus Brachypalpus; species Brachypalpus laphriformis. Next base: position 207,913,798 of record OX246753.1, read on the forward strand.
TCGTTGTTTCTATGGGCTAAAACGGCAATTGAGTAGCAAAGCCCTATCTCGAACTACTAAGGTAACTCTTTATAAGACATTAATCATCCCAGTCCTGCTGTATGGCGCAGAGGCATGGGCTTTGACAAAACCGGATGAGGATGCCCTTGGTTATTTTGAGAGAAAAGTTCTTCGAGCGATCTTTAGTCCCGTCTGTATAGACGGTGAGTGGAGGAGAAGTTACAATGCGGAACTATACGGCCTGTACAAGGACATCGACTTAGCCAGAAGAGTTCACATACAGCCACTAAGATGGCTGGGCCATTTAGAGCGGATGGAGCCCAACTTTCCCGCTAAGGAAGTCTTAGAATCCACCCCGGACGGACGGCGCAGTAGAGGACGACCTCGTGGTAGGTGGCGCAAACAAGTGGAGGGGAACCTCAACCAACTTGGCGTGCGCAACTGGAGGCAGCTGGCTCGTAACCGTGCTGGCTGGAGAGGTTTATTGGTTGAGGCCCAGGTTCACCCCGGACCGTAGCGCCATCTAAGTAAGTAAGTACCCATAGCCGGCCTTTATTTAGAAACCTGCGCATTTTACCAATGATACATCTTTATGTTTTTAAAGTACTGAGAGAATTCTTTAAGCAAAGTGGTAATATTCCTAGCAGAAACTCCCAGTTTTACAGTCGCTTACAAAACCCATTTTTCACATTTCTACACCGTTACAGCCCCCTGTCTTTATTTGTCCTGACAACTTTAAATTTTCATTCTTTTCTAAACCGAGTAAAAGTCTGGTTGTTCACGACTGACTATGCTACTATTGAATCTTGTCTGAAAAGTGCATCTTAATCATCAGCACAAATCATTGTTAAATATGTGTGTATCTTATTGTCTGAATTGCTATATCTATTACTTTGAATTGTTTTTCTTTATCTTTTCGCTTGAATTTTGAAATTATAATAAATATTATTTCGGAAATTGAATTATTAATAATGTAGAACTGATTGTCATGCCACATTAGATTTTTAAGTTTGTATAAAATATGAATTCTTGTGTCAATCCACACTAACCTTTTAAGTTACAGAATGGTCACTATTATTTAATTCCGCCATTGTTTAGCATTTTTTGTTAATTATCTTTAAGTTTGGAAGTAAATAAATAAATGAAATGAAATGAAAAAAAAAAATGTTACCTTGGGGTCCATCACTTACTCTTGTCTTTGCTCTTTCGTACATGTCGATGATCATCTGTACATACGTTTCTGGAACCCCTCGATGTCTTAGCGCCACCCATATCAGATCTCGTGGTTGTCTGTCGATTGCCTTTTCAAAGTCAACCAATACAATATGCAAATCCTTTAAGGAATTACGATGTTTTTTCATTATGATCCTTATACTTTGGATTACATCTGTGGTTGATTTACCCGCGACAAACCCACACTAATCATCAGATAGCCGTATTATTTTTCGCAGTCGGCCATCTAATACCCGCGCAACGATCTTTATGGTGTCTGACATCAGCTTTACGAGCGGGAGTTATCACAGTTTCACGTATCACCCTTCCCTTTGTATACAGCGAGAAGCTAACTTTCCCTCCATTGATTCGGCATTGGATCACCTCTCATAAATTTGGAGATGAGAATTCTGAGCCATCTGAACCCGATGTGCCCCATCTTTTCCAGAACTCAGAGGGCATCTCATCTGGCCCAATCGCTTTTCGTTTTTTTGGAGTATTTGACCGCCTCACTAACTTCTTCGATTGTAATGTCGGGTACTTCTTCAGAGTTAGGGGTAGCTCTTGGAAAATATAGCCGGGGAAACTGTTCATTCAAAAGTCGTTCACAATACTGCCGCTACCGCTGCAGACTTTTGTCGTCATTCACAAGAAGCTCGCCATGAGCATTGTTAATGAAATTTGGCGAACGATTCTCCTGAGCATTCGACTATTTTGAATATGGTTGCGCTCTTGTTCATATTGTGTCATCGCAGCTCCTAGCCTGGATAGCCTGGTTTTCAACAGCAACCGGGAAAGATATTTTGTTAAACTCCCTACCCTCTGTTTTAAGCTGGGCGCACTTCTTCTTCGTTTTTTTCTTATAATATCTGTATTCCACTTGGAGCCGTCCCTTATTAGAGGGGCACTTTAACCAAGTTTTGAAAGCCAAAGCGTTCTTCTCATTTATCACTTCCTTAGTTTCATTACTCCACCACCATGTGTCTTTGGCGTGTTGATGATGGCCTTGAGAAGCTTCTAGCAGTGAATCGACCTTCTTTAAGCAAGTTCGCTGTAGGGAATCCCACATATTTTGTGCTCTGCACTTTTCATCCTCAGCTCCGTTGATGGTGTGAGAGAGGTAATTTTTTATCACGAAAGCAAAAGCTTCGCTTTTTTTTCTTTGTCCCTTTTTTTCTTTGTCCAGATTGTACCACTTGATTTCTCAGACACCCTTGTTTGTTTGCTCTTCTTTGGTGTCTTCATAAAAATTTCTATTGGCAGGAGACGGTGCTGCTTGGCGATCGCCTCTCCCAGGATCACTTTGCAATCTTTTACCCGAAACTTCATGAAACGGTCTACCAAATGGTAGTCAAACTGGGTTTCATCTCCACCACAGTTGAAAGTGATCGGGTGCCGGCTTTGTTTGATAAACATGGTATTGTTTTTAACACGATAAGAACGTGTGATTTGCACATGCTTAGTATGTCTTCGCCAGGAAGGTTCCTAGTGGCGTATCCCAGTCCTCCATGGCAGTCTTCATAGTCTTCATTTCACTTCCCAGCGTGTCCATGCAAATCTCCTCCAACAAACAGAAACTCTTCCTTTGGGATGTTCTTAAGGATATTCTGAAAATCCAGCCAAAATGCATCCTTATCCCTATGATCGTACTCATCGTACTCAGTATGGAGAGCATATGCACTGACAATATTTCACACCTCTCTGTGATACCGATTCCGTTCCTAGCCTGTTCCGTTCCGTAGTAGAACATCTTGTAAGCTTTTGTGCTAACGTTCAAGAAACGCGCTCGATTTCTGGTGTTTTGCCACTTCGTTTCTTGGACACGCAAGATGTTCACCCGCCTTCTATGCATCATCTCTTCCAGCTCGTAACTTCGACCGGTCATACTTTCAATGTTCCAACTCGCGACCCTTACAGTTCGTCTAAACTGTTTCATTACTTTGCTGGCCCCCGGAGTCCGTATAGCTCTGACCCGAACATTTCTGCTCGGTCCAGGATCAGTACCATGCGCAGCAGTGGTAGTGCCTGGCGGGGTAGTGCCTTTCCTTTTAGCAAGTATCTATTTCCATAATGATACAGTCGCAATTATTTATTGCGATTGTGTTTGGCACGTGCCGCGCATGCTCCTGTTTTATTGTTGTTTGATCTTTCTTTTATGACACCAGTGATCTCCAGTCGTTTCAACGCACGCATGCAAACTTGTGGGAGAGTTTTTAAGGTTTTGTATATGTCGCTGGTCTCACTTGGGTGTTATATTTCCTATATCTTATTTATCCCCTTAGTCGACCTACGACAAGCGCTATTTGTTAGGGGTGCTCAGCTGCAGTGGTATATTTAACCCGTCCCTGCACGGGGACCTTCCATAAAATGTCAAATGGGTCAAACTTTCATACAATTACACTGTTTGACAAAATGTCAATTCCTCGTTTTCCTTCAAGTGCTGTCAAACGACCGATAGCCAAACGTTTGACATAGAATTAAGCCTTCTTAAAGCCTATAAATATCACAACGCCAAGTAGAACCAATGAATTTTTCCTCGAAGTGTATAGAATATTAATCCCACCGACTCAGTGGAATTTCATTTCTGCATTCCGACATATGCAGAAGACTCATCTGTCTGGCCAGAGACACAACCCCAGAATGTTGTTTGTAAGCACATGAAAATGTCATAATTCTTAACTGCCAACAAGGATCATAAAGAGGAGGTGGGCGGTTAGCCAACATGCAGCCAGGAAGACAAGCAGACAAAGAGACACACGAAGAGAAACAGCCGCACATCGGGGAGGTCTCCTTCTGGACTCTGGTGTCATCTGCATTTCCATCCATCCCCGGTCAAAAAGAAAGCAAAAGCTATTGTGCTATGATACACACATTCAACGACGCAAGAACATAGGAACTCGGCCTAATGACAGCTTCAATATGCATGTGAATGCATGGTGTCCCACTATATTCCATACGAATCCATCTCCTTCACTGTCGCTGAATGCCACTTCTCTGTGCACTGTGCGAGCTCCTGCTGCGTTCAGAATTCAAAATGAATATGAAAATATTCACAGCAATTAACCCACGTGACAGCTGCTGTTGCTGCCCATTCGTGGAAGCGCCTCAAAATTTATTTTCGCCCAAGAACCGCACCTCCATGCAAGACTGTTTATACTTTTCTCTCCGTGACCTATCATCAGGTACACCGCGCCACTGACATTTTCATGGAAAATTAATTTATTGTCGGACTTACTAGGAGAAGGCAAAAGTTGTGACGGATCTCCTGAAGGCGAATCACGAAAAGAAAAAGGGGCCGATGCGAATTCACCGCCGACAGACAGTCAAACAACAACTATGGTCGACAAAGAGACAGGCCAACAGACACGCAGACAGAAAAGGAAATTGCTGACAGAAGTTATACCGATGACAAATGGCAACCTCTTCTGTCATATTGTGGGGTTTCGGTGGAAAACCGTGATGGAACTTACACGCTATGGACAGTCTGTACAGAAAGGGAGGATATAATCGAAGCATCATATGGGTCATCATTACCGAATTGTTAGGACTGCCTTAAATGCTCTGGTCTGCCAAGAAGGTTCAGTAAGGAATCTCAGGTGGTGAAATGGCGGACAATAGGTACTGGGGATGCGGTGCAACTCTAGCCGTTGATTCGGGAAGCCGTGCATGAGCTGCGATAGCTGTGCAGGTTCTCCCTGCGGAATATCCGTAGGATATGCTTGATGACGCGAATCTCAAGGCATTGTGGCTGAAATGACTACCAGGGCTTTAAAACCAGAACCAGAGCCTTCAGGGCCTAATATGGTAATATAGTAGAAGTGGATGTAGAATCACTGTCGGTGCTGAGGATATGGATGGAAAACTTCTGCAAACGTTTAAGCGGCGACGATGATGCTCAAACACGTTGTCAAGCAGAACGAGCCATTCAACAATGACGATGACAGTCAAAATTTCCATCAACTCGATCAAAATAAAGTGAGGGTAGCTATATTTAACTTGAACCCAACAAATCTGCTAAAGCCGACCGACGTGCCACCGAAGTTTTCAAGGCAGAAGGAGATGACTTGATGAGAAGCATGAGTGCATTTGGTCGGACGCAATGAATGTAACATGAGCATTGTTTGCCCGATCCTGAAGAAAGGAGACCCCCTGAACTGCACAAACTACAGAGGTATAAGTCTCCTCAATATCGCTTATAAGATCTCGTCTGCGTATTATGCGAGCGCCTAAAACCAATCAACACCTGCTCCTTTTGTACAGGTTGACGATAAAGAGCTCTCGCTGCTCCATACAATTCGATAAGAACACCAGCAAACCGTCCGATTTCAGGAAAGGTCTTACACAAGGTGACGCGCTATTATGATATGCCTTTAACACTACACTTAAAAGAACTGCACAAAACTCACGAGCCAACACCGGAGGTACAATCTTTTACAAATATGTGCAACTACTCTACTCGTTTACGTCGATAATATTGACATAGTCGCAAGAACTCAGAAGGCTGTCAGTGAGGCGTTTGCGGGTATTGAGCCAGAGGCAGCAATGAAAGCAAAAAAGGGCCCCCAACATCGGCGTCTTGGGCAGAACGTCACAATAGATAGATATAATTTTGAGGTAGTAAATGCTCCAAAATTGCCAACGGTGGGGCACCAACAATCCGAGAGGTCACCGCAGAGGAAATAATCGAGATCTACAATAAAATTGGAGATAAAAAAGCACGTGGACCAGATGGCATCCCAAATATAGCACTCAAGACAGCAATAAAAGTAAGCCCAGACATGTTCATTAACATCTACAACTCGTGCCTGAAGGAATGAGTTTGCTCGGACCAGTGGAAACGGCAAAACATAGCGCTTCTTCCCAAAGGTAACAAACCACCAGATGAACCATCATCATACCGCCCGCTCTGTGAATGTGAGACGGCTGGCAAAATATTGGAGCCAATAATCTGTAACAGGCTAGAGGCAGAAATTCAAGTATCTGAAGGTCTTTCAGAACACGGTTTTCAGAAAGCACAATCAACGTGGTAATTATTATTATTATTATTTGTGTAGGGTTATTTTGCACTGCAACCTAGTGGTCTATTGTGCCCCCTGCTAATACCTTGGAGAGGTTTGTTCCCTCGTTAGAGTTTCCCTCGCATTTCAATTCCTTTGGAATTGTGTTTGAAGGTCATACACACTTACTTTGCCTTGGCGAGAATAGTTCACCTTAGAGCTCTCTCTCCAAACCAGTTTCTTTTAAGAATCTGAGAATGAGAAATGTGTCCATGGTTGGCATATCCTCTTCTGATATTTGGTACGTGGTAGTCAAAGCGGCACAAGAGGCTGTACAAGTAAGAAGATGGAGATGCGGTTTCAAAAAGTACTGCTTGGTTATAACCACAGACATAAAAAAATAATTTCAATACGATCAATTAGATCAATATATTGATCTAGCAACTGAGTCAATGTGATTTTCACAGGAAAATTTGCAATTTAGTCATATTGCTAGGCTAGTAACACTACATTTAGCGATGCAGCCTTTGTGGTAGCGAAAATGCTATATCTATAGATATTCTGGCAGTAGAACAGCAATGTCAGTACTGTGCAAGAAGAGAAAGAAATGAGGTCAGCGAAAACCGGCTACATAGAAAAGAAAGTCTAATCCACAATCTCCTTAAGAACATCCCAAAGGAAGAGTTTCTGTTTGTTGGAGGAGATTTGAATGAACATGTCGGGAAATCAAACGAAGACTATGAAGACTGCCATGGAGGACTAGGATATGGCACCAGGAACCTTCCTGGTGAAGACATCCTAAGCATGTGCAAATCACACGGTCTTATCGTGTTTAATACCATGTTCATCAAACAAAGCCGACACCTGATCACTTACAGCAATAGTGGAGATGAAACTCAGATTGACTACCATTTGGTAGCCAGTTTCATGAAGCCTCGGGTAAAAGATTGCAAAGTGATCCTGGGAGAGGCAATCGCTCGGCAACACCGTCTCCTGCTAACAGAAATTTTTATGAAAACACCGAAGAAAAGCAAACAAACAAGGGTCTCTGAGAAAATCAAGTGGTACAATCTGGACAAAGAAAAAGGCGAGGCTTTTGTTTTCGTAATGAAAAATTACCTCTCTCACACCATCAACGGAGCTGAGGATGAAAAGTGCAGAGCACAAAATATGTGGGATTCCCTACAGCAAACTTGCTTAAAGACGGCCACATCACTGCTAGGAGCTTCAAAAGGCCACCATCAACACGCCAGAAACATGGTGGTGGAGTGATGAAGCTAAGAATGTGATAAATGAGAAGAAAGCGGCTTTCAAAGCTTGGTCAAAGTGCCCCTCCAATAATAGTGACGAAAAAGCTCGCCTCGAAGTGGAATACAGATGTTGCAAGAAAAACAGCGAAGAATAAGTGCGCTCAGCTTCAAGCAGAGTGTACGAGGGGCCTGTTTCGGGAGCATCAGAAAATATTTTCCCCGGTTGCTGATGCAAACCAGGCTATCCAGGAGCTGCGATGACACAATATGAACAAGAGCGCCACTATCTTCAAAATAGCCGCCCAAAGCAGGAGGAATGCTCAGGAGATTCGTTCGCCAAAGTTCATTAGCAATGCTCATGGCCAGCTTCTTGTGGATAACGACAAAATTCTGCAAAGGTGGCGGCAGTTTTTGTGAAGAACTTTTAAATGAACAGTTTCCCCGGCTATACTTTCCAAGAGCCACCCCTAACTCTGAAGAAATAGCCGAAATTACAGTCGAAGAAGTTAGTGAGGCGGTCAAATACCCCAAAAAACGAAAAGCGGTTGGGCCAGACGAAATACCCTCTGAGTTCTGGAAAAAGATGGGAGACATCGGGTTCAGATGGCTCAGAATTCTTATCTCCAAATTCGTGAGAGGTGATCCAATGCCGAATCAATGGAGGGAAAGTTACCTCCTCCCTGTATACAAAGGGAAGGGTGATACGCGAAACTGTGATAACTACCGTTCGATCAAGCTGATGTCACACACCATGAAGATCGTTGAGCGGGTATTAGGTGGCCGACTGCGAAAAATAATACGGCTATCTGATGATCAGTGCGGGTTTGTCTCGGGTAAATCAACCACAGATGCAATCCAAAGTATAAGGATCATAATGGAAAAACATCGTGATTCCTTAAGGGATTTGCATATTGTATTGGTTGACTTTGAAAAGGCATTCGACAGACAACCACGAGATCTGATATGGGTGGCGCTAAGACATCGAGGGGTTCCAGAAACCTATGTACAGATGATCATGGACATGTACGAAAGAGCAAAGACAAGAGTAAGATGTCCCGCTGGAGTAACCGAAGAGTTCCCAATCAAAGTCGGGGTGCACCAGGGAAGCGTTTTAAGTCCTTTGCTCTTTATTACAGTCCTTGATTATCTGCTTGAAGGTAAAGTGATGGACCCCAAGGTACATCAGTTATTCTTTGCTGACGATGGAGCCATCATAAGTGAGGATCCTACATCCCTGCAACGAACACTTGATGTGTGGGTGGACGTTTTGGAGGGAAATGGGTATCGCATTAGTTCAAAAAAGACAGAGTATTTGTGCTGCCCGTTCTCTGATCCACTCAGGCCTATTCTCAAACATCTGTGATCTATGATCAATAGCAAAGCAACTTGTGATGACGACATCAATCATCGAGTAAGCATAGGGTGGATGAAGTGGCGCGAAAATTCCGCTATCTTCTGTGACAGAAAAATGCCATGTAAGTTGAAAGGAAGGTTCTACACCGCAGTTGTGCGTCCAGCGCTCACATACGGTTCACAATGTTGGACGATGTACAAAAGGTATGAGAGTAAATTAACGGCAGCGTATCAGTAGAAATGCGGTGAAGTGGGAGGGTTGTGATCCCTTATTTTCGGATCATAACCCTGCTGATAAAAGGAAGAAGAAGATAGAACAGAAAGCCTAAGAGAATGGCAAGAACGCTGGAATGCTTCTGAGAAAGGCAGGTGAACTCATAGACCCATACACCAAATCCAGCCATGGATTGACAAACGTCATGGAGAACTCGATTTTTACTTAACGCAGTTCCTAACTTGCATGGATGTTTTCGTTCGTACTTATTTAAGTATAGGTATAAACACGACAATAGCTCCTACTGCCCGCATTGCACCGACTGCATAGAAAACGCAAACAAATATTTGGCGCAACAGCTCTTTAAAGTGCCAGGGCCTAGCTTCTCGCAACCACTCATGTTGTGTGCGTTATATTTTTCACGCGAATGGAAGGGACCTACAGTTTAATGCCGAATCCAAACGGCAATTTGAGAAGCTTTTTCATGACAACAATACTCTCGGATGTTTGTCAGACGCTCGCGAGAATAGAAAACGCAGAACACGTGTTTTTCCAATGCCCCAGTTTCCTCGACGAAAGGAATGCACTAAGAAATGAACTCGGCAAGCCACTGACGAAAGAAAACAGAAATGCTTAGGGCCAGCAGGCATGGGACGCAGTCGCTGGGAGTACAATGCGCATAATAAAGATTCTTAGAACCCTATAACGAGAAAGGAAAAATCAGACCTGCAAATTCAATAAATGCAGAGCAGGGAAGTGCAAACAAACGCTAGTCGAATACATTAGGCTAAACCCCAAAATCGGATGGGAATGCCCTTCTTACTTTGAGAGAAAAGAAGCCTAACTTCCAGCCTGGAAAATCTTCGAATCCATCGGGGAAGCGGCGCAGTAGAGGACAGTCTCGCGGTAGGTGGCGCAAACAAGTGAAGAGGAACCGCAACCAACTTGGCATGCGCAACTGGAGGCAGCTGACTCGTAACCGGGCTAGCTGGAGAGGTTTAGTTTTGCTACATATGATACACCTCATGCTTGACGTCGTACCAGATGCATACTGAGCCAATTTTCCGTCTATCATTCTAAAAAAAAGTTCATGCTTAATTCTGATTTCCATATCATATTTATTTAGAATTGCTTTTTTTTAAGGTTCTAATTTCTTCTTTTAACTTTTTATCCTCATTTTGAATTTCTTCTCGATCTTCTTTTATATATTTAAATCCAACAGGTCCACAGAAATAAGTTCATGATGGATTAGGATTCTTCCATATTTGCGAAATATAATTTTTGTCATTATTAATTTCACTCATATTTTGAGAATAGTTCTATAGTCTTAATGGTACTAGAGATGTAGTAAATAAATTACTATCGAAAAGTTCTGTTGTGTTTTTCGAAAAAAAAACCTTGCTTATATTGCAATTGACCCGAAGAACCATCAAATCCATATTTTATGTAAAGAACAAAAGTGGAAAATGTACTCGGAGCTATTTTTCAGCACTTATCGTTTGCTAAATTCTATTTGCAGTGTGATCTAGAATGTCTTGAAGGCTTGATTCAGCCAAAGTTTCGGTAACATTCCACTTAGATGCACTGAAAGAAAAAACAACTTAAAATCAAATAAAATAACTTTAAATTAAAGTAATATCGGAATGATTTGGCAACCAAACTTTAAAAAATAATCGCAATTAAAATCAGTTGAAATTAAATACGATTTAACTTTAATTCAAGGTAGTTAAAATAATAGATTTAAATGTGTTGCAGATACACTTTTAATATGTATAACTTTAAATTTAGTGCGGTATTGTACTTACATTAAATGAAAACCAGCATTGAATCAATATAAAGTTAGATCAATGTAAATATGGCAGTTACTGAATTTAAATGTGTGGCCAAATATATTTAAATATCATTTACTTCGTTTTTAATATGACACTCGTTTGGATGGTGATGTTTCCATATTAAAACTAAATAGGAAGAATCTTCCATTTTAAAATCGTTCGTTGTTGATTAAAATGCGATGGTAAATGAAACAAGGGCGAAAATACATCTGTATGTATGTATACAGCTATATATATAGAAATAGAAATAGAAATAAGTGATAAATAAATACAAGACAATTTTTTTTAATAAATATTTATTACGGCTTAAAATGTTCATGCAAATTTTACATATATTTATTCCTTACAAAGGTTTTTTCCATTATTAATTTGGTATAGGTGAAGTGGAGGACTGGTAAAGAAGTTTATATTTTTAATAAGAATACTACCAAATTTGTCTCCAACTTCATAAGCAAACATTATAATTTTTATTGGAGAACAAACAACGAATAAATGTTAGTTTTCATAAAGTAAGTCAGTTATTTTAAACAATTCAAATCAGGGCGAATTGATTGAAGCTAAGTAATAATTATTTTTCTACGAAATATTTGTATACGTCACATATGTATCAAAGTTATGATTTCAGTAGAAGATAAATGAGGATTATATGCTTTGCTTGATAAATCTTCGATTTTGAAATAGAAATTTAAATCCCTATCGGTCGGACCAACTGCTATAATGAAGGGCTAATTTGTCAGACTTACATTGTAGTATCATCTATTTTTTTCGAGTAATTATTGATGAATGGTAATCTCAGAACAAAACTCTCCTGAGCATCACCTATAGTCACCTTCCGTTAATTACTTCCGGTTTCATTCCTATTGGCGCTTTCTTTGTAAAGCTTTTTTGGTCGTCCTCTTGTAATTAACTGTTCCTCAGAAAGGCTTCTTAGCCCAAAAGAGATTTCCAGCCACTTGGAATATTTTATAATGAAATTCTTTTTGCTGAATGCACAAGGTAGATATCTTCTCTTTATTTGATTGAATTTCCCATCTAAACTTATGTATAACGAATGTTCTTGAAAGTCTAACTTGCTGACCACTTTTTTTTTAAATCTTTAACATTCACCTTCGGGTCTTCACAAACACTCAAAAAGAAACTTGTAGGTCCACATTATAATTACACGCACTATTTAAACAGAGGTACATGTGTACTCGTAGGTCTTCTTCTTCTTCTTCCATTTATCAGCGAGATTATGATCCAAAAATAAGGGATCACAACCCTCCCACTTCACCGCATTTCTACTGATTCGCCTGTGGGGTTCCCCATGTGTACTCGTAGGTACGAGGGCAAGGTGAAAAGTACTCGGCCTGACGCAGAGATATGGTTCCAATCAGAAAAACAGTATGTTTCCTGCCTGGGTGCACTTTACATTAGTTCGTATGACAAGTTTCAACTTGTTCTCTCAAGTAGTTTGTTTACACGAACTTTTGCAGTAGATGTCTCGCGTGTTTTTCGTTAAAATGGATAAACTTAAATATCGTGCGGTCATAAAATTCTTCGTTTTGGATGGGTTAACCCCTAAAGAAATTAATCTAAAGTTGAAAAAAGTTTACGGGGCTCTGCTCCTTCCATGTCAACCATTAAAAAGTGGGCAGCTGAATTTAAACGTGGTCGCACGTCCCTCGAAGACGACCCACTCGAAAGACGGCTAAAAACCGCAACCACATCCGAAACCATCGAAAAAGTGCATGATATCGTGTTGGACGATATGCGAGTGAAGGTGAGTGAGATAGCTGAGGCTATGTGTATATCGAAAGAGAGGGTGAGACACATCTTGCACAAAAACTTAGGGATGCAAAAGCTCTGCGCAAGATGGGTGCCGCATTTGCTGAATGCCGATCAGAAGCAAATGCGCAAACAATCTTCGCTGCAATCTTTGGACCGATTCAATAGGGATCCGACCAATTTTGTGCAGCGATTTGTCACCATGGATGAGACATGGGTCCACCACTATACGCCAGAAACGAAACCGCAGTCGAAGCAGTGCGTGGAAGCCGGTGGTTCAGCGCCAAAGAAAGCGAAGTCGATCGCATCTGCCGGAAAGGTTATGGCCAGTGTGTTTTGGGATGCGAAAGGGATCCTGTTAATTGATTACCTTGAGAAAGGCAGAATAATTACAGGCGAATATTACTCCGACCTTCTTGACCAGCTGGATGCCAAAATTCCCGAGAAGAGGCCTGGCTTGAAGAAGAAAAAAATCATCTTTCACCAGGTCAATGCACCTGTACACAAGTGTGCGTTGGCGATGGGAAAACTGCGGAATTTGGGGTACGATTTGCTCGGCCATCACCCCTATTCACCTGATTTGGCACCCTCGGACTTACATCTGTTCCTAAACTTGAAGAAATTTGTTTCTGGGAAGCGCTTCGCATCCAATGCAGAAGTTGAGAGGGCCGTAGATGAATATTTTCACAGCCTTCCAGACTCTCGCTTCCGAGAAGGAATACTGATGTTGGAGAAACGCTGGACTACGTGTGTTGAACTCAAGGGAGATAATGTAGAAAAATAAAATCTTTTTTTAACTGAAAATCGCAGTCTTTCATTGTCAGGCCGAGAATTTTTCACCTTACCCTCGTAAATATTGCAAAGAAAAAGTTGCCATGTAAAGAGTTGTTTCTCTATAACTCCTAATAATGGACGCACTCGGATACGGTTTTTTGAATTTTGCAAGACAACGTGTTCTATTTTAGTTCCGTAATAAAATTAATGTTGTGAAATGGTGTGCATTTTTTTCTCGCTCTGATGCAACTTTCGAAATTGCGTTAGAGTTCAATTGGCTTTAGAATTTCAATCGGTACCCCCTGATTTTTGTTTTGTTTTTATTTTTGCACATAATAACATGAAAAGGTGTAGACAAAGTGAGCATAATAAGTGCAGTAACTTTACACAACATTAGCCGTGTTTTTTTTTTAAACCTAGCCAGCCATTAGTTGCTAGTAAAGTAACATTTTACACATAAAACAAATACAAGAACCGGCTGGCTACTACTCTTAATTTTATGCCCAGCAAAAAGTTACTGGCTGGGAATTTCGTGATGCCTAATTTCAGGCGGCGCAAAAACGAATGTTTTTTTAGTTATTTGTTGTTGCTGTCACTGCGAGGTTGCTTGGTTCCTAGAGATATGTTCGTATAAAATCGGCTGGCTTTGGCTGGCTGGCAAATCGTTTAAATGAACGACTGGCTGGCTAGGTTTCAAAAAAACACGGCAATTGTTTTTGAAAATCCAGAACTTAAACTTTTGCAACAAAGTGCTCCATAAATCCATTTATATTTTTTCCTAACTTTGAACTTTAATTACTCTTCACCTGATCATTTTTAGACAAAAACAAAATTTATGTTTCTTACGTGTGACTATTTCTGTACTGACCAAAAATGAAACTGAAGTATTTTCAAAAGATAAAAAAATTGAATTTTGACCATCAAATCGACGATTTTTGCCCACTGTGCGGAGTCGAAATATAGATTAATTTTTCGGATTTAAAATAATTTAATAACACTTGGAGAATGTCTGTAAAAATGTTCATTTCCCTATCCCCTTCTTCTGCCTAAGTTCTTGACAAAAACATTTGAAAAAATTATAACAATACAGCACTTTTAGATGTATATGGAAAAATATGTTCAGAAAGTTCATAGAAAATTTATAAAAGGTATATGTGATACATTTTTTCGATATATGTACTTACCTTCCAAAGACATCACCTAACTTCTGAAAAAGAACTGCTAAGAAGTTACAATCCATCTGGAACGGGGTGCATGATACCTTTTCCTTCACGAATTAGCTGGGCCGGCTAAAGTTAGCGCAGAGTTGTGAAATAAAAACTTTCTACTCGGATAGATATATTACGAGTATGATACTTTCTTTAACTATTCTGAGATTTCATTATGATTAGGTTTTCTTAAAGAAAGCGCTCCCAAAAAGTTTGCGTGGCCCTTTACAATATATGTACGGATTGCAGCGAGATACTCGTAGCTATACATTTTACAATACTATTTTTATGATTTCTTCTAAAATTTAAAAAAAAAAAAACATATTTTTTGAATATTCACTTTGGCTATCTCAAGGACTAGCTTAAATTCTAATCGTAACGAAGTTCAATACCTTTAAAGCATTAAGATGTCAGAGAATATGAAAATCGTTATATACGAATGACAGGGTAGCTAAAATGACGCAACCATTGTCCATGCGTTTGCTCTTGCTGGGCATAGTGTACCCCTTTAACAACTGTATCCTTCATATACATATGCATGCATAATACTGCAGGTATGGTATGGCAGTAGTGCTCGTTGCGAAATTGGACTTTCTCCCATCGTAGGTTCTCACAGTCGACTGCCTCTCGCTGGAGGCTATCGTTTTAATATTCTCAAAGCGATTAATTACTTGGCATTTCCGCTCCTTTGGGAGCCCTCATATCCCTCATACTCATCAGCAACGTCGCATTCGTAATCATCATCTGCATACACATACGCATTGCATAGCATGTGCTAAGGTGAAAGGGGGAGGCGTGAGGGTCACCTCCTCTCAGTGGGATTATCAGTACTTGCTTGCGACGAACTACCACGATGACGACGACGACAACGTGGATAGACGATTTATTAATTTTGCATAAAATATGATGGCGCTGCAATTTAAATGTTTTAATGGCATACCAAGCCATTGGGTAGAGTCGAGCCGCTCTGATGTATTATTCACAAGTGCTTATTTAAATTTTTCACCAACTGACGTTGTTCGGTGGGGGGTCCGTGATTGCATGGCACCCTGAACTGTCGATCTGTTACCGGAACGAGAGAGTGAGACGCAGGAGCACTTAACAAGTTGAGTCCTTGTGCGATGGGCATAATTGAATTTTAGATTTGTTTCTGTGTCGTAACTGTTGATGGATGTTGTGATGTACTCTGTGATGAGCGTTTGTCTGTTTGAGGTCTGTTTCGTATATGTAAATACTGATGATGCCTATGCTGGTGAAATGTCGTCTTACTGAAAATAAGTATGCGTTTAATTGAGTATGCAGTAAATTAATTAAGCTTTTTGATTTTGAAGACATATGGTAAGCATTTAGAAAATTAATGATTTTATGTTATTTTTGGTTTGACACCTTGTTGATTCAAAGAGAAATTACTGAATATTCAAAACAAAAAAACCTTACATCTACATCCGAAACTAATTTCTCATTGTTGAAAGCAACAAGTAAACTAAAGCATAGGATAATGCACCACCCGCATTTAAAAAAGATTGGACGGTACCTGGGCCAGGACAAATTGTGAGAAGGCAGCTACGCTAGCAGAACATTTTAAAGAGGTATTTCATAATGGCGATAACGGGGCTACTTTGCCTTCTTTCAACGACTTAATAATTCCATACATTAAGATTAAGAAAGTTACTGCAAAAGAAATAGATGTTTGCATCAAAAAAAGGATTAAACATAATAAACCCCCAGGATACGACTTACCCACCAGTAAGTTGCTTGACGAATTACCAAAAAAGACAACTATATTCCTGAGAAACATATACAACGCAATTATAAGACTTCAGTATTTCCCAAAATATGGAAAGTATCACAAATTATAGCCATACCTAAGCCCGGTAAAGACGCCACGAAAACAACCACATACAGACCAATTAGCCTACTTTCGCTATTATCAAAAATCGACCAAGTGTGGCACAGGGGACTGCTACATAAATTGCAAAACATGCTCCCTCCAGAATTTTACCTATTACTTAAAAGCTATCTAACCGATCGCTCCTTCTATGTATGTAAAATGTAAAGACGAGTCCTCAATAATTCATCAGATAAGAGCAGGAGTTCCTTAGGGTAGTGTTCTAGGACCATTACCTACTTTATGTCTTATATACTGCAGACATCCCCTTTCCAAGACAAGGTACATCTTCAACAATGATTGCAACTTTTGCGGATGATACAGTACTACTAAATTCACATAAGAATCTGACTACAGCCACAACGCAGCTCCAACACACACTAGACGAAACAATAAAGTGGTTCGATGACTGGCACATAAAAATGAATGAGGACAAAACTTCACAAGTGGTTTATACTACTATGGTTAATAATTCACCAATACCCTTAAAAATAAATGACAAAATTATCCCTATAGACAAAGTAGCTAAGTATCTAGGCAAGCACTTGGACTCGAAACTCACATGGAAGTATCATGTACAAAAAAAGAAAAATTAAATAAAAGAGAAATACAGACAATTATACTGGCTACTTAGAAGAGACTCGAAATTATCGACAAGCAATAAAATCTTATTGTACAACTCAATTATCAAACCTATCTGGACCTATGGCCTACAGATTCGGGGGACATCAAAAAAACCTAATATAGCACTAAGACAACAATCAAAAATTATACGTGCAATACATCGAGACCTAAACATCCGTACCATAACTGAAGAAATAACTACGATAAGCAGAAGACACCATATAAAAGCATTACTTCACCAAAACTTCTAACCACACCCTTCGGGTAGGGGTTAGAATATACCCGAGGTAGACATGCCTGTCGTAAGAGGCGACTAAAATCCACCCTTCGTATATCGGGCTTAAAGTGTATACAAAAAAATGCAATGAGTAAAACGAAAAGATTTAATACCCCAGGTGGCAGTCCAGGTTCACTGGAAAATCCACCCTCTTCGGAGGTAGGCTCTACGGATTCTGGGGAGAGCCAATTATTGCAATTGATAAATCCCTTTATAAAAAGTTCAAGGGTACCTCGGTCTCCACCATCAAGACCGAATGTCTCCGGGAAAAAAAGTCCGCCGGAAGTGCAAGCGCACAAGAAACAGGACTCAGAGAAATGTAAAAGCTTTGAGAAGGAAAATAACGAACTTCGCAATAAGCTTAATGAAATGGATCGACTCTACCAAGAGCTCAAAAAAGAGGGAGACATACTGAGAGATGAAAACAAGCTTCTAAAGAACTCGCTTTTACAAAAAGAACGCGAAGATTCCCCTCCCCGCGCAGCTAATCCACAATATCACACGGATGAAGAAGAGCTTGCACGCGAAACGAAGACAAGCAAAATGATTCGAAGCCAAAACAAACTCAAGCTAAAGCACGTCCTCCGCCTGCAATAAACGTCGTTGGCATAACGGACTACAGTAAGCTACATTGCCTTCTTAAAGGTACGTCGACATCGAAATTCAAGGTAACGTCACTCAGGAACAATGCGTGGAAAATTAACGTTGATGACTCCGATGGCTACCGAGCGATATCACAAAAATTAAACACGGAAATGATCCAGTGGTATACTTATGAAAATAAGTCAGAAAGACCACTGCGTGTTATAGCAAGGGGGCTCCACCCCTCGTGCACAAAAGACGACGTCATGAACGACCTCAAAGCTAAAGGTTTAAAAATTCTTAATGCCGTCAATATTCTCAAAAAGGTGAAGCAAAAAACGGAACAAGGCCAGGAAATCATGGTTAAGCATGGACTTCCGCTCTTTATGCTTACCTTTGACAGGAGCGAAAATGTAGACGATATTTATAACGTTAAAACTATTCTGAATATCGTAGTCAAGATTGAGCATATGCGTACGAGTACGAGATCGATACCTCAGTGTAAACGCTGCCAAGGCTTTAATCACACACAGTCGTATTGTCAAAAAGAGCCGAGATGCGTAAAATGTGCTGGTAACCATCTCTCGGAAAAGTGTGACCTAAGTAAGCAGGCCCCGGCTACCTGCATTAACTGCAAAGGAAAGCACCCAGCGAACTATCGAGGTTGCGAAGTGGCAAAAGAGCTTCAAAAAAGGCGAGACACATTTAAAAATATTCAACCCCAGAACGCAGAACCGGTTAAAAATAGTCGTGAAATTGCTAAGCCAAGGGTAACGACCGTCAATAAACACGTCAAAGTTAAGACGAGAGTGGAGCAAAGTAATGTTCCTTCGGCAAAATCAAAGGAAAAGCCACAATCTCCAGAGGCGCTAACATATGCTCAAGCTGCGTCGCTAGAAAACAAGCAAAGCGGTGTTACGGTAGACCCAGTCTCCCAAGTCTTCTCTATAATTCTTGCGAAACTTGAGGAGCAAATGAAGGTCAACAAAGTCATATTTGATAAATTGAGCAAGCTCGAGTTAAAACCTCGCCAAAAAAGAACTCCCATATGAATATGAATCAGTTACTAAAAATTTTAACATGGAACGCAAACGGCCTTCTACAAAAAAAACGCCGAATTAGAAGTATTCTTACGGAATGACAACATTGACATTTGCTTGATCTCTGAAACTCATTTGACAAAGGAATCCGGAGTAAAAATAAGAGGGTATCGTGCTTATCACGCATACCACCCTTCCGGAAGAGCTAGAGACGGATCCTCCTTATTCATTAAAGACTGCATTGAGCACTCCATAAATACGACGATTGAAATCGATACAATGCAAACAAGTTCAGTTCGAGTTAAGAATAGGCACTCGTATTTCAACATCGCGTCCATTTATTGTCCTCCGCGATGCACGTTTAGAAGTAACGACTTTGTACGTCTGCTTGACTCACTTGGACCGAATTTCATTATAGGTGGCGATTTCAACGCAAAACACACCTTTTGGGGTTCCAGATCCAATTCACGGAAAGGCAGACTTCTGTACGAAGCCGGTATGCAATTCGGTGTTGATTTCTTTTCGACGGGGAAACCGACGTATTGGCCCTCTGATACAGCAAAAACACCGGACCTAATAGACTTCTTCGTAGCAAAAGGAGTATCTTCAAATTTTGCGAAAGTAGAAAAAAGCTTTGATCTCTCCTCAGATCACTCGTCGGTAATCTTGACAATAAGTGACCGACTAATGACAGTAGAAGGTGTGCCTAGATTAACTAACAAAAAAACTAACTGGCGCGACTTTAGAACTGATTGCGAAGAAAATATTGTCTTAAACGTATTGCTCAAAACACCCTTCGAAATAGAAGATGAACTCGGCAAATTTATTGAATCAATACAGAATGCCGCGTGGAAAAATACACCTTTAAGGAGGAAAGAAGTCCCATGCAATGAAGCTAATTATCCGCCGGAAATAAAAGAACTTATTCGAGAAAAGAGGAGAGCACGCAAAATATGGCAACAAACTCGTGCTCCCCAGCATAAAACCCACTCGAATTTCCTATGCAATAAGCTTAAAAAAGCGATCCAAGACCTAAAAAACCGAGAGACTTCAGCTTATCTTGAAGGTTTAACCGCCGAAAAAACCACTAATTACTCGCTCTGGAAAGCTGTCAAAAGAATTAAAAAACCCCAAATACATTCGCCACCAATAAGAAAAAACAACGACGAATGGGCAAAAGGTGACAAAGAAAAAGCGGATCTATTTGCCGAGCACTTAGAAGAGACTTTGAAGCCATTCGATGGAGAAACATTGGTAGACGATTTTACTGGTACGACAACGACATCTGACAACCTTAGAATAAAAAGTGTGTCACTTATAGAACTTTGCCAGGCAATAAAAAACCTGAAAAATAATAAAGCTCCTGGCTATGATTTAATAACCGGACAAATCCTCAAGGAATTACCAAAAAAGGCACTATTAAAATTGCTTTATTTAATAAATGCTTCTATTAGATTATTATACGTTCCAAATCAATGGAAAGTCGCAGAAGTCATAATGGTTCCGAAACCGGGGAAATCTCCAAATGACAAAAAATCGTACAGACCGATATCGCTACTACCAATAATATCGAAGGTATTTGAAAAACTTCTTCTGAAACGGATTCTTCCGGTCATTGGAGAGAGACGCCTAATACCTGACCACCAATTCGGGTTCAGAATCAAGCATTCCACAATTGACCAGGTTTATAGAATAACCGACGAAATTGAAAAAGCCCTTGAGGAGAAAAAGATTTGTTCTAGCGCTTTTCTTGACGTATCTCAAGCCTTCGACAGGGTTTGGCACGATGGATTGAATTATAAGCTAAACGAATCCTTCCGGAGCAACTTCATAAGATCTTAGAATCATACCTTAAAAACAGACTTTTTCGTGTCAAGCACGGAACTGAATATTCTGATTTTGAAGAAATCGCCGCCGGAGTTCCGCAAGGAAGTGTCCTTGGGCCTATCTTATTCTTGCTGTACACTCGGGACATACCACAAACTGAAGGCACTATTGTAGCTACGTTCGCGGACGATACGGCTATTCTGGCAACGGAAAGTTCAATCAAGTCAGCAACCATAAAACTCCAACGAGCCTTGGATAAAATCTGTGAGTGGACAAAAACTTGGCGCATTGTTCTTAACGAGACCAAATCGACGCATGTTAACTTCACTTACAAGAAAATAATCAACCTTCCCGTTTTCATTAACTCGGTACAAATACCGCATGCAAGCGAAGCTAAATATCTGGGAATGACACTAGACGCGAAACTTAAATGGAAACCTCACGTTAAAAAGAAACGTGACGAAGTCGAAAATCGACTTAGAGAAATGTATTGGCTAATTGGAAGATATTTCAAACTAAGCATATATAACAAACTGCTTCTGTATAAGCAAGTGCTTAAACCCGTGTGGACGTACGGTATACAACTCTGGGGTTGTACCAAACCAAGCAATAGGAATCTCATACAATCACTCCAAAATAAAATTATAAGATTAATCGTGAACGCTCCCTGGTATATCAGAAACAATGATATCCACAGAGACTTAGGGATAGCTACCGTGGAGGACGAAATAAAAAACTTCGCTCGCAAGCTTCGTATTCGTCTTCATGGCCATTGCAACTGTGCCATACTCCAAACTTTGGATGTGACAAATCTTACGCGCCGACTTCGAAGAACGAAACCGTTCGAATTAGCGCAATAAGACAAAAAGCCGCATGTCATGACGGTTTCAGCAGGTGCTTTTATTGAAAATCTACCTGCCTCAAGCGAATATAAATCTGAAGCTTAAACTACTTGATAAGGTCTAACTTAGTCGTAGTAAACAAAACGAAGGGAAGGGTGTTTTTAGTCAGTAGAAATCTGACACTTCTATGAGTACACGGTCTCATGAAGATTTTCACCTACCCACGAAAAAAAAAAAAAAACCAAAACGACGAAATTAACTCTGTACCAGCCCAAGAGATATCAAGGAGAAGAAGACTAAGAAGGACAAGAGCAACGGACCTAATTAGAGGAAATTGACTACAAAATACATGCTAAGTTGTTATCAAGATAAACTTTAAACCTAAAATTGAGAAATATTATACTAATATACATATATAGTACTCGTACATTAAAAAAAAAAATGTCTAAGCTTTTCAACGAAATGACTATGCGACACTGGTCGGTAGGTCAAAATATTTTCAAGTAACAAATCTATGTAAAACAAAATGTACTAGGTGTCAATAGACAGATGTATGCATAAACCTTTGGAAAATAAAAAAATAAAAAAAAACGTTGTTGATAATTGAAAGCTCTGCTTCCACTCGGAGAATTTCAAATCCGTTGTAAATCCCTTCATAGCTTTTTTCATCCTATTCTAGTTTTAAGCCAGCGCGAGTGTATGGCTCAGAAAAGTTCGCGACCTAGTGCACGGTTGTTATTGTATAGTAGCATGCCTTATTATATGGCAGAATTATTCCATTTATTTCTATGTGACAAACAGAATTATTTCTAGAGGTGAGAATTTGATTATGATTACTGCTTATCTCTGTTTTAGTTACTGAGCGCGGAACAGTTGTTATTGCTCTGTATTATAACTGCTCGGCTGCTCATTAAAATTTACTTGCACTCAACTCCACAAAACACACTCGCAGCTTGCTCAGTATTCTTCAATAACATAGGCCAAGCATACAAAATCGTATGTTATGTACAACGTAATCATATAATTTACTCTTGCTCATAGTTGCATACTGCATGTATTACAGGGCATAGTTGAGATTGTGAATTCGATATATTTGCGATTCGTTCGCTTTACTTTAACCCTTTGTAGATCCGTGTGACATTACTGTCACAAACCAAAAAAGTGTTACTACTAACGCATCACCATAAATAACTTGCTTTCCAATAATATTATAATATTTATTTTTTACGAAATACGTGTTTTTTTTTTCAAATGCTAAAAGATGTCCTAATTGCAGTCATTTTTATTTTTATTTTTGATAACTTGAGCTTCAAAACTGCTTTCTGTACTATGCTCCAGAAAGAACAAAGCAATAAATGCTTACTGTGATATGCAGAGTTTGATCGCTTTGAGTCTTAATCGTATTTCTCATTTTTATTTTTATTTTTCTAAACTGCTGTCTGCGATCACTGCTCACTTGAAATCGCTCTTCAGCCCATCTCCAATTATTTTTTTCATTTTTATTTTATTTTTAAGTCTTTATTTCATTTAAGTTCGAAATTACAATAATTTACATTCCTTACAAATGAAATAGCGAGGCGAATGTACCATAAATATAAATACAAAAGCAAAAAACTATAACCAAAAGTGAATTAAATTTCAATAAATACAAAACATTATTATTTGTTGTGGAGTTTAACTAAAAGTAATATATATTCGATTAAACAGCCTGTAATCTTTTTTATTACACTCAGAACTGCGTAAGCACATCTGCGTGAACTTCACCACGCATATGTTTAACCGGACGAGGCATCTCTTGTTGACCTGATTGGCTGAAATATGGGTCTCAGAAGTCTAACAAGAGTTCTGATGGAATCAACGGTGACGCCTAAAGGCCAACGGATACCTTACTTGAGCTACTTCGACATATTTGGAGCTGAGGTCTGTAAGGATTTTCAGTACTGCGTCAGGGTACTGAAAAAGAGATGGTGGCGGATGAACCCTTAATGAGCCAACGGCAACCCTCATATCCCCGAAGACGATTACTGGCATCGGTGTATCCGGCCTCTTGTCCTAGGGGTAAAACAAAAGGATCTGGTCCTCCAGGTTGAGGGTTGTGCCGTCGGATTAACTTCCCTGCTACGTAAAAAACTTTCCGTTGCGAAGCAACCAACAGCCTCGGATACGGATGATTTTACTGTTGATGACCCAAGCAAACGCCAAAAGGACAACGATCTTCGTATCTGCACGTGGAATGTTAGGTCCCTCTACAAACTGCGTGCAGCCGAACAACTTGCATGGGCGTTAGAGTGTTTCAAAGGATACATAATCGCCATCCAAGTGCTATGGGATGGGCCGGGCAAAAGGAGGATGAAAAACTGCGACATCTACTACGGCGATTGTCACAGACAACAAGGACAGCGTCTATTCGGGAGCGGATTTGTCATTGGAGGCAGACTTAGGCAAGAAGTCTTGAATTTCCGGCACGTGAACGAGCGTCTCATGACTATCCGTATCAAGGCTAAATTTGCCAACACTACCCTAATATGCACTCACGCCCCTCACGAGAAGATGGACGAAGCTCTTGGACAAGACGTATGAGCAATGCCCTAGTCACGACGGTAAAAATGTCCTAGGTGATTTTAACGCAAAGCCAGGAAGAGAGGACATCTTTAGTAGCGTGGTCAGAAAGCACAGCCTGCACGACATCACATCTGACAACGGACTCAGGTTAGTCGACTTTTTGGCGGGACGAAACTTTGTCGAAGCTAGTACGCGGTTCCCACGTCTCGATATTCACAAGGGAACATGGCTCTCCTTTAATCGAAAAACTATAAACCATATCGATCACATTGCGATCGATGCAAAGCACTCATCCAGTATTCTGGTTGTCCGGAATTTCCGAGGAGTCAACATGGACTCAGATCACTACCTAGTTGTAGCCAAGGTACGGATGCGGATATCCAGAGCGGAGTTCAATCAACGAGATACTATGAGGACATTTGACGTCGAAAAGCTACAATCGCAAGAGACTGACAGAGCCTTTCCGGTCGAGTTTCTCCTAATCTTAATCTAAGTCCTATGCCGCCAGCAGGAAATGCGGAAGACCAGTGGCAGCGTTGGCAAAAAGCCATCAGGGATGCCGCCTCTGATGTACTGGGTTTTTGATGGATGCCGGCAAGCACATGCAGCAAAACAAGAGGCGTACAAAGCGGCACTGCATACTGAAGCTGCTTGCGAGCTCTACGCGAGAAGGAGAAACGAGAAACATCGACTTTTCAGAAAGAAGAAAAAGGAGCATGAGAAGCGCTCGATCGAGGAGATTGAGAGACTTTATTGCAGGAATGATGTTCGAAATTTTGAACAAAAGGTAAAATGAACATGCCAGGGTTTCAAAGAGAGAACAGAAGCCTGCAGGGGCGAAAATGGCAATATAGTAGTAGAATCGCAGTCGGTGCTGAGGATATGGAAGGAACACTTCTGCACACTGTTAAAGGGCGATGATGACCAATATTTGCTATCATGCGATCTCTTTAACATAGTACCTACTTGAGAGAATTGTACGAAACTCACAAGCCAACACCGGAGGTACAATCTTTTACAAAATTCTACAACTACTCGCTTATGCCAATGATATTTGTCATAATGGGAAGAACTCAGCGGGCAGTCAATGGGGCTTTTGCGAGTATTGAGATCGAGGCAGCAAAGATGGGTTTAGCGGTCAATGAAAACAAAACAAAATATATGCTGTCTACAAAAAAGGACACCCAACATCGGCGTCTTGGACAGAGCGCCACAATAGACAGATATAATTTTGAGGTAGTAAAGGATTTCGTCCACCTAGGCTCTATGGTGAGCTCCGCCAATGACAACAGTAGGGGAAGGCAATTGAGTAGCAAAGCCCTATCTCGAACTACTAAGGTAACTCTTTATAAGACACTAATCATCCCAGTCCTGCTGTATGGCGCAGAGGATGGGCTTTGACAAAACCGGATGAGCATGCCCTTGGTTATTCTGTGAGAAAAGTTCTTCGAGCGATGTTTTGTCCCGTCTGCATAGAGGGTGAGTGGAGGAGAAGTTACAATGCCGATCTATACAGCCTATATAAGGACATCGACTTAGCCAGAAGAATTCACATACAGCGACTAAGATGGCTGGGTAGACCGGATGGAGCCCAAGTAGAGGACGACCTCGCGGTATTTGGCGCAAACAAGTGGAAGGGGACCTCAACCAACTTGGCTTTCGCAACTGGAGGCAGCTGGCTCGTAACCGTGCTGGCTGGAGAGGTTTGTTGGTTGATACCTAGGTCCACCCCGGACTGTAGCGCCACCTAAGTAAGTAAGTAAGTAATATTTTTTTATAAAGGAAAAATAATAAATATTTTATAAAGAGTAAATAGAATACATAATTCAAATTTAAACTATAGGATCAATAATGTGTATAATCTGAGAATGTGGAAGCGGAAAAAGCCATATTTTCACATTATTCAAAAATTTCGATTCAACTCTCTTGCATCTGCAATCATCAGGCAATTTAATTAAACAGCCGAGGTGCAACTTCTTCTTCTTCCTTTTATCAGCGAGGTTATGATCCGAAAATAAGGGATCATAACCCTCCCATTTCACTGCATTTCTACTGATCCGCCTGTGGGGTTCGCCTACCGAGGTGCAACTATTGTATAAAAATTACAAAACTGTGATTTAAAAATTCTAGAAACTCTAACAATGTAGATGTATAATCAATGCTCTTAAAAAACTATTTTAAAACATTAAAGAAGTACAGGTGTTTAACTAGAAGGATACCAAGTCTAACAAACAGATCAAAGCTGGGTTCTCTTCTGTTTGCATTGGAAATTATGCGAATTGCATGCTTCTGTTTAATAAGCAGCTGTTCAATTTTATAAGAATGCGTTCCATCCCAACAACTAATTGCATACTGCTTTGATTTTCTATCTATTGTAAACAAGAATTAAAATTGAAGGAGTACATAATATATAAACATAGATGGTAGATTTGACGAACTACATTGTTCAGATACTCCCTTACATCACTACGCATATCGCCCAGGTGTAGAGGCCAAGTACTGGCCCATGATTCTCGGGTATTATTCCCCAGATGAGACAAGAAGCCAAGATGTAGTCGTCCTAATTTCTCCCCTTCATATCCTATCCAATCCTCCCTCCCCTGCAGTTGGCCGGATCAAGGTGTTACACGACACGTTCCGAGGATCAGCCTAGCTGGGGGCCCACTTTAAATAATAGTCCAGTCGCTAATGGAGTATCCGCATACCTGGTGACCTCCGGATTAGCCTGCCTTGCTTGCACAATGCAGGTCGATCTTCCATTCTCCGCCACTCGTGGGTCCAAAAAATGTATAAAAATAAAAACATAAAAAAACAAAAAAAAAAACCAAAAAAAAACATAAAAAAGTAAAAAAAAGAGGCCGATCCTCTTAAAAAACCGTCTTCCAGCCCCCTGGAAAGCATACCCGCAAGCTCTGCTAAGGCGATCCCTGCCAGCGCATTAGTCTAGAGGCCGAGCACTAGCTCTGCGAGCAGTTGTAAGCAGGTGGTCGCTCCCAGGGTTGCTGAACACGCGTCTGGAACGCCGCCAGCTAGGACATTGGTATCAGTACCTGGTCCTTGTGGAAATCCAAGCCATGAGATGCGAAGGGTTAACCCCCAAAATACCTCTGCACCTTCAGTGGCAGATAGCTATTCCCTGTTCCCTCCACCTCGAAGGATCCACAACCCATTCTCAAATCCCTTTCAGGGGCGACGGACTGCTCGGCTTCGAGTTTGCGGAATGTCGCTCCCAACAAGATCTCCTACCAAGATCGCCGGCTAGCGATCAAACGTGTCCCCCGACTCATCGAGCAAGAACTTATCGTCCAAACGCTGGAGGTCTTAGGATGAGTCTCCCACCCTAGCTAAAAAAAGCCCTTCAACCAAGTGCTTAAGGCACACTTGGAGATCGCGGTCGTTGACCATAGCGAAAAATTGCTGTCTTCAGATTGGGGCAGGTTTGGCCAGGTGCACAGTTGGAGGTCGTGGAAAAAGACCAGATTCCAAACCAACCAAGAACACGTGCCACCATTCCGGCTGAACCCTATGATCCTAAATTTATTCTGGATATTCTCAAGGCAAACAACAGCTCCCTTCCTACCCATAATTGGAAGATTGCCAAAGTGGACGAGTCGAGAGGAGACGTCAGAAGTGTCATCATTGTTATCAACCAAGAGTCTCTGGCCCCCTTGGCATCTTCTAAAGGAATAGTCAATTCTGGATTCAGCTCCATCACCCTAAAAGTGCACAAATGCGACGAGAAGGAGCTCGAGAAAGTACCTCCCAAGCAGGATGTAGTCTCTTCCTCACCAGCTTAGAGCATCTCTCCGCGTCCCTTCCCTCGCTCCCTTACGCCGATCCATCTCTATTGGGGGTCGACTCCTCGTCAACGGACACGGAGATGGTTGACGCTCTTTTAAAACTGCACTTTTCTGGTCCTCCTTATCCTTCACCATCTCTCCTGGGCGTCAGCTTCGGGCTGATGGACAGTGACCCATGTGGCCTCTCTCTCGAGGATGATCTTGTGTCATCAGACTAAGGGGAAGCCAACAATACTGTGATAATGGTATCTGTACCGAGAAGTAGCCCCAATGCTGCGGATCCTTCAGATTAACCTGCATCACTCTATCACGGCTTCGGCCTCCCTTATTCTTCGACTCTGCAAAAACGGGGAAGACTTTGTCTTGATCCAGGAAACATGGATTGTTGGAAACTGGGTTTGTGGCTTCAAGTCTCCTAAATACAAATTAATCCACGCAAGGAAGGTAGGCAAACCGAGATCCTGTATCCTTGCGAAGACCCATCTAAACGTCCTTTTACTCTCTCATTTCAGCAATCAAGACATAGTCGCTATCAACCGGGAATGCCAGTCAAGAAATTACTGGCTGGTATCGGCATATCTAGGTCACGATCATGTGGCCACACTCCCTCCGGACATCTTGCGGAGCTGGATTGCTAAATCGGAGAACTTTAATACTAGTCTCATCATTGGCTGTGATGCGAATGCCCATCGCTCAATGGGGCAGTTCCGACATAAATGAAAGAGGTGAGCACCTTTTTGACTTTATCCTTAGTACTAATCTCCTAATCTGAAACCGGGGGTCCAAACCGACCTTTATTACTCGCAATCGACAAGAAGTTCTGGTCATCACTCTTGTCTCCGATCACTTATATAACTTGTTTAGGGACTGGAGAGTCTCTGAAGAGCACTCTTACCTTCAATTTAGTCTTGACGACTATCTGCCTGATCAGAACGATTTTAGAAGTTATAGAAAAACCAACTGGTCTCTTTATAGGAAACATTTACTGACGCTGATTCCCTCCCACCTGCCTACTGTACCTATTTGCATTGAGGACATTGACAGTCTGGTCAACATCCTACCATCGGCATTCAATGGTGCCATGTCTGCGGCCTGCACACTCGGCAAACTTCGAGGTAAAAAGAAACCACCTTGGTGGAATGCTAATCTCAGTACTCTTAGGAAAGACAGTAGACTCCTTTTTAATATTGCCAAAAGCTCCCACGAGAAGGCCGAATGGGACTCCTATAAACTGTCTCTCAGGAAATACAAAATCTCACTGAGGAAAGAGCAACGACGATCCTGGAGACTCTTCTGCGACAGCATTGAAGAGTCCTCGGAAGCTTCCAGGTTGCGGAAAATCCTCTCTAAAAGCCCTTCTAAGCCTAGCTACCTTTTGCATCCGGATGATCACTGGACCTCTTCTGTTGAGGAATCCACTGACATCTTATTGGATACTCACTTTCCTGGTAGCTCCCCTGTTTCTGTCTCGCAAGTGGTAATTACCCCCCCCCCCTCAACCTTGCAGCAACTCCTTAGTCTTGGTAACTACAGATAAGATCCGATGGGCCACGCGCAGTTTCAAACCCTTCAAGTCCCCTGGACCTGACGGTATTATTCCAGCTGAAATTCAGCAATGCGAAGACATTGTGCTTCCATGGCTCAAAGTCATCTTGTCGGGCTGTCTAAATCTGGTCTATATTCCCAAACTTTGGACCGAGGTTGAAGTCATCTTCATACCTAAGCTCGCACGTGGAACCAAAGGATCTCCGACCTATCAGTCTATCGTCCTTTCTGCTTAAAATTTTAGAAAGATTGATTGATATCCATCTTCAGGAAAGTATTAGCCCAGCTTTACTCTCGCCGTCCCAACATGTGTACTGCAAAGGCAAATCGGTTGAGACAGCCTTACATTCGCTTGTGTGCATCATTGAAAAATCCTTGAGCATCAAAGAATGGTGGCTTTCTTTGACATTGAGGGAGCTTTTAACAATGTCAACTCAAAGGTGATTACCGACGCACTTGCATATCTGAAAGTGCATACTTCGCACGGAGTGTTGATCAATCAATTGCTTATATGCTGGATTATTAACACACAGCCGGGCGGAGCATCGGCGAGAAGAATTGTTCGCTGCGGTACACCCTAAGGTAGAGTCTCGTCACCTCTTCTGTGGAACTTGGTGGTATATGAGCTACTAGTGGACCTGTTTAGGCTGCAGAGTGATCACCTATGTTGATGACATTGCTATTGCTGCCTCCGGTAAACACCCACCAACTCTCAGGGAAATCCTCCAATATGCTCTCTTTCGGCTCACCAGATGGGCCTCCAAATGTGGACTGGGGGTTAATCCCCATAAAACGGAACTCGTTCTCTTCACGAGGAAATATAAAGTTCCCCTCATAGACCCTGCTATGATAAATGGCACCAATCTCACCTTCTCTAAAAACGCCAAATATATGGGTCTTATTTTGGATAGGAAATTGAACTGGAAGGCCAATCTACTAGAACGCGTCAAGAAACCGAATGTACCTCTCTATTCCTGTAATAAGGCTATATGAAGTGTAAATCCTCAGTAGCATTAATTTAATTATTATAACAATTGTATTGCGCTTTTATAACTAGCTAACTAGCGCGACTTAGTGGTCGCGTTCATAAGATATATAAGTTAATAAAGCACTGAATGAGTTCACTCGATTTCACACGGCCATGAAGGTGCCACGTCAGCCAAGTTTGTTCATTCACTTTAAGACAACCAACGCGCGCAGTTCTTTCTTATTCCTCCAAGTAGGAACTCTTATATTGGTGACCCCGACAGTTATATATATATAAAAATATAGCGTCATTTCGATAATCATCGGTTAACAGTTTTTCATTACCACCGGTAAATTTTAAGAGTTCTGCTGAAAAGAAACTGCGCTTGAGGAAAAAGTTGTTGTTGTGGTCAATTTGTTGCGTTATATAAAAAAAAACACTGGCTCACACATAAAATTACATTTTTTGCTGCTTTCGTCGGAATTAGAGTTGCCGTTGCTGTGCTAAGTTCGAATTCACAAAAAATCGTTGCTCGCCACCGCATTCACCATCTCCGCCGCAAATACAACACCGACGCCACATACGTCATCATCGTCACCGCAGTCACGCTACCAACGACGATATAGTTGCTTGTTACAACGGTCGTCTAATCCACTAACTTCCTTGCTACGATTGCAAATATCAACGCTGCATCATCACCATCAGCACCACCATCTCCACCAACACCTTCTTCAGCATCACCACCATCTGTACAACCACCTCCATCACCACCATATCGACATCATCAAGTCATTTCCAAGATCTTCAGTTTTCATTTTGTGCATGTAAGTCAATCCGCATTTATTTTCTATATACCTTACCATACAAGTGTTTATCAGTACTAGGAAATAAATTTTGCTTAATAAATTTATAACGGAACAAATTAGTCTTTTGGGGGTTATGCGCCTTCTGTTTTACTAGTGTACCGTAACAATTTTCATATACCGTAATATTTTTCGTGTACAGTAATAATTTTCGCGTAACGCGTAAGTATTTTAAAGATTCAAAGTTAACCTAGAGTGCGTTGCGATTATGAGTGATCAGGAAGATACCGCAGAATTCGGAGTTGTGCGAAATAATCCTCCGGTTTCAGGTGCTAAAGATAGCGGTAAAATCTCAACCGCGAATCCAACAAGTGAAACGCATGCTACATATTCCCAGACATGTTCTGGATCGGCTGCCTTTATGGAAACCCATACGCTGAAATTACCTCCCTTTTGGACTTCAAATCCAGATTTATGGTTTATTCAAATTGAAAGCCAATTCTCCATAAAGCGTATTTCCGCTTCGGAAACAAAATATAATCACGTGTTAGCGTCTTTACCGGAAGGTACTTTGCATTTAGTGACAGATATTTTGTATAATCCACCTACTCAGGGCAAATATGAAGCCCTTAAAGAAGCTATATTGGCGAGATGTAGGGACTCCGAAGAGCGCCGACTCGATACTTTGCTCAATAAGATTGAACTCGGTGATGCCAAGCCCTCTGAGTTGTACAGAAGAATGGATTCACTAGCGAAAAGCAATAGTCTTGTCAATTCGTCTCTTTTAAAAACATTTTGGCTTAACAAGTTGCCGCCCGCGGTCCAATCATGTGTAATAATGCTCGAAAATAAGGATATTGACTCAATCCTTAAAATTGCAGACAAAATTTCAGATCCGACAGTAGGTTCGAAAGTTTGTACTGTGGAACAAACTAATCGTCTTTCACACGAAAGTATAGTTTCGAATATGAACCGAACATTAAAAGAACTTTCTGACAAACTCAATCAAATCCAAATCAGTAACACTCGACAACTAAGACCCCGGAATAATTTCAGTACTTTCCAGAAAAGATCTAGAAGTCGCTCACAGTGATCTTCACTCCTCACACCTTGCTAGTTTCACAGAAAATATGGCAACAATGCTAAAAATTGTTCACCGCCTTGTTCTTTTAAACATGGTTTATCAAACAACAATTCAAAAAACGATCGACAGTAGAGTTTCCGGCGGCAGTAACTTCTACTACCATTTCACGCCGCTTATTCATATATGATAATTCCACTAAAGTTTCATTTCTCATTGACACTGGTGCGGACGTGTCGATCATTCCAAAAGGTAAGACTCCCATCGCTTTTCAAACAAGCTCACAGAACCTCGTCGCCGCCAATGGCATGCCAATTCCAACTTTTGGTTATAAACAGGTATCTTTAAATCTGGGATTAAGAAGAGTTTTTATTCATTTTTTTGTTGTGGCCAATGTAGATTATCCTATCATAGGAGCAGATTTTCTCTACAAATTTTCTTTGTCTGTCGATCTACGCAACCGACGATTAGTCGATTCCAAAACGAATTTGTCTGTTAACTGCTTATGTCGAAGTGTTTCTTCTGTTTCACCGAGATTAGCACCCGTGGAAGGAGAATTTGGATCCATACTTAATGGTTTCCCTTCTCTTAAGGCACCACCTGATTTTTCCATTCCACTGAACCATGGGGTAGTACACCATATACACACTCAAGGTTCACTACCATACGCCCATGCACGTCGCTTAAACCCGGAAAGATACAATCAGGCAAAAGCTGAGTTTGATACCATGCTCAAACTAGGAATATGTAGGCCTTCTTCCTCCCCTGTCGCTTCACCTCTGCATATGGTACCTAAACATGATAACTGTTTCAGGCCTTGCGGTGATTATCGACAGTTAAATTCGGTAACAGTTTTCGACAAGTATCCACTGCCCAATCTTCAAGATTTCACCATGAATTTAGATGGGTGCAGTATATTTTCAAGAATCGATTTAGTCCGAGCTTATAACCAAATTCCGGTCGCAACGGAGGACATTTATAAGACAGCTGTCACCACACCATTCGGACTTTTTGAGTTCCTAAAAATGCCCTTTGGCGTCAAAAATGGAGCTCAAACATTTCAAAGATTCATAAACGAAGTCCTAGATGGTCTACCATTCACTTTCGCTTACATCGATGACATATTAGTTGCAAGTAAATCTCGTTCCGAGCATAAGGAACATCTTAAATTACTTTTTCAAAGGCTCGACCACTTTGGCATCAAAGTCAATCCAGCCAAGTGCATTCTAGGTGCAATCCAACTTGAGTTTCTGGGACACAATATCACCAACGAAGGTATACTCCCTGCTGAAGCTAAAGTGAAGGCAATCAAGGAATTTCCTGCGCCTACAACTTTCAAGCAGCTTCAAAGGTTCTTGGGTATGGCAAATTTTTATCATCGTTTCATACCAGGTTTTGCATTAGTGGCGATACCACTATATGACATTATAAAATGTGCTTGTTCTAAAAAGCCTGCTAACCGAGAACAGTTCTCATGGTCTCCGGAAGCAGAAGAGGCATTTTTAAAAATCAAAGCACTATTCGAAAAATGCGTTTCTCTAACGCATCCGCACCCAACCGGAAAAGTAAGCCTTTGGGTAGACGCCTCCAGTGATGCAGTAGGAGCAGTGCTCCAACAATTTGAAAATAACTCATGGTCTCCACTGGGATTTTTCTCTAGGCGTCTTCAACCTAACCAAAAAAAGTATTCGCCTTTTGACCGAGAATTCCTCGCTCTTTTCCTAGCTATAAAACATTTTCGATATTTTGTCGAAGGTCGATGTTTTACCGTTTATACGGATCATAAACCGTTAACGAAAGCAATTGCTTCAAAAGCCGAAAAGTCACCCCGTCAAATTAACCAGCTATCATACATTTCACAGTTTACAAATGACATACGTCATGTCAAAGGTTGTCACAACCTCGTAGCTGATACATTATCACGCACATTCATAAATCCTATTTCTTGTGAAGATAAAATCGATTTCAAAATGTTATTCAACGAACAGGAGGCTGACGAAGAGTTAAAAGAGCTCTTGAATACTGCAATTTCAAAAGAACGTTCATTCAAGTTAGAAAAGGTTTTCGTACCATTAGAAGAACTAGAAATATGGTGCGAAGTATCATTGGGAAAGAATCGCCCATACGTCCCCGAGAGTTTGCGAAGAATCGTCTTTAACAAGATTCACACGCTTTCACATCCTGGTGTTAGAACCACAAGAAAGCTAGTAACTGCAAAGTATTTTTGGCCAAGAATAAACGTAGATATTAATGTTTGGACCAAAAGCTGCATTAACTGCCAAAAGGCAAAAATAACTAGGCATACTTTCTCGCCTATTGGAAAGTTCGAGATTTCTACCAAGCGTTTTCAACACGTGCATCTCGACATAGTAGGTCCTTTACCGCCATCTCAAGGCTACACGTATCTGCTAACTATTAAAGATCGTTTTTCGAACTGGCCGGAAGTTATTCCTCTAAGAAATATACAAGCGCAGACAATCGGACAAAATTTTGTAACTCACTGGATTGCCAGATATGGCGTTCCAGCAACATTAACCACAGACCAAGGGGCGCAGTTCGAGTCCGGTTTGTTCAGAGAGCTATCCAACATCATAGGGGCGAACCGAATACGGACTACGGCGTACCATCCACAGAGCAATGGATGCGTTGAACGACTTCACCGCCAAATAAAAACTGCTATCCGTGCATCAAATGAACCCAAAAAATGGTACGACCAGTTACCATGGATACTCCTGGGCCTCCGATCAGCCTTAATAGAAAATATTAACTGTTCACCAGCACAGTTGTTATATGGGCAGTCCTTGCGCCTACCTGGCGAATTAGTAGCATGTGCTTCGCCAAAATATCAGCAACCAACACTTCCACTAACTAAGCAAATTCGCGAAAGCATCTTAAAAATAAATCCAAATAAAAACAATACTAGTAAAACAAAGGCTCATACTTTCGTTCCCAAAATTCTAGAAACATGTTCTCATGTTTTCCTTAAAGATCCCATTTATAAAAGCAGTTTAAATCCTCCGTATACTGGACCACATCCAGTTATTAAAAGAACAAACAAGGTATATAGAATAAATGTAGATGGACAAGAAGTAAATATTAACATAGACAGGTTAAAGCCAGCATTTCTTTGCAATGAATATGCTACTGAACCATTAAGTCAATTAACAGATAGAAAGAAAAAAGTTACTTTCATAATTTAAATTTAAAGATAAATTTATTTATTTATTTATTTATAATTTTTTTTTGTAGAGGGGAAGTATTGTAAATCCTCAGTAGCATTAATTTAATTATTATAACAATTGTATTACGCTTTTATAACTAGCTAACTAGCGCGACTTAGTGGTCGCGTTCATAAGATATATAAGTTAATAAAGCACTGAATGAGTTCACTCGATTTGACATACGGCCATGAAGGTGCCACGTCAGCCAAGTTTGTTCATTCACTTTGTTCGCGCCTATTGCCAAGCACCTATGGCAATAGGATGTTCCAATTCCTTACTTAGGATGCCGTCGGATTTTGTACCCGTAAAATAAAAGACCACCTTCTTCGATCGACAGCTTTATTGCGACGACAGGAAATTATATAAAAAATGGAGTACATGTCTCTTCCGAGCTACAATTAAAGAGTGAAGTTGGTTGACTTATTAAGGTTACATTGCAATGCAATTAATTCTACTAAGCTCTAGATGGCGTAGACATGCCGCCCACCTTGAAATAATGAAGATGATTTCAATATTAAGTTAATTTCAATTCAATAGGTATAAGTAAGTAGCAAATCTAAGTTATACAATTCATATTATAAGGCCAACTCACTATATACGCTTATACAATTTTTAAGTTTAATACAATCTTCGAATCTGTTAAATTCAGCAAACAAATCTTCGAAAGCGGTCGCTTGACCAAACCATTCTTTGTCAAAAGGGTGGCTACTCGTACCAAACCATCAGCTCCGCAGTGCACTTCCTTCACTCGCCCTAAGGACCATTTTCCAGGGGGCTGGTTATCGTCGCGAATCAATACTAAAGAGTTTATAGTTAAGTTTTTTGCCTGGTGCTTCCATTTACTTCTCTGCTGAAGAGTGGTAACATACTCTAACTGCCACCGCTTCCAAAATGCTTGTTGAAGTCGGTTAATGATCTCAAATCTATAAAGGCGGTTAATATTCGTGGACAGATAGTTAGGTTCAGGCAGAAAATAAGACGCGCTTCCTACTAAGAAATGGGCAGGTGTAAGGGGCTCAAAATCCTCGAAGCTGTCAGACATTGCAACTAATGGCCTTGAATTTAAACAGGTCTCAATTTCACATAGTAAGGTCTGAAGTTCTTCAAACGATAGGAGGGTACACCCGATTACTCTCCGCAAATGAAACTTGGTGGACTTAACTGCGGCTTTCCAGAGTCCTCCGAACGTTGGCGCCCACGGCGGTATAAAATGCCAGTTAATTGCCTCTTTGCTGGCGTGATCCTGCAAATGCACCTGGGAATCTCTGGACCTCAAAAACCTGCCGAGTTCATCCAGAAGATTCCTTGCTCCCACGAAGTTTGTACCATTGTCGCTGTACAAATTAGAGCACCTCCCCCTTCTCGAAATAAAACGCTTTAAAGCTGAAACAAACGCATCAGTCGACAAACTTGAGACCATCTCTAGGTGTATGGCCTTTGTTGATAAACAAATGAATACAGCTATGTACACCTTCTGCCCTCTGCATCCCCTTTTCCGCCATGGCGTAGCCAACACTGGTCCCGCGTAATCCACACCAATATACAAAAAGGCCTTTTCTCCTTGGACGCTTGGCGCCGGAAGGTTCCCCATTAACTGAGTTAACGCTCTACCACTGTATCGTTGGCAAACAACGCAGTTCCTTGTTATGGCCCTCACCAAGTTTCGAGCTCCCAGGATCCAAAACTTCTGCCTAATCAAGGCTAACAGCAGCTGAGGACCAGCATGTAAATACTTGTGGTGAACATTCCAGACAACCAGTTTTGTAAACGCTGAAGACTTCGGAAGAATGAGTGGGTGCCTTCTTTTGTAACCTAACTGTGCGGCCTCCAACCGCCCACCAACCCGCAGGATCCTATCCGTGTCTAATACTGGATTGAGTTTTATAAGCTGACCTGTTTTTATCGACAGGCCATCCTGCAAACGGACTATCTCCTCCCCGAAGTGATCACGCTGCACTACCCTGACCAATGTAGTCATTGCTTCATTAAGTTCTTCTGTCTTCAAACATCCCATCCTTTGCTTATCCTTGACATTTCTACAGTTATGCAGAAACCGTAGAATCCAAGCAGTAACCCTTAACAACTTGGTTAAATTCGAAAACCTCTGCAATAGATCGAATGACCCTCCCGCTTCATCAATAATTGCTGTCAGTGCCACCCTCCGCTCCTCCAAGTTATGCTGATCACCTCTGTAAGGAGGCAGAGAGTTAAATGCGGTTGGCTCACTAAGTATTATCTTCGGTCCATTCCACCATAAGGCATGATTGACTAACTCATCAGGTCCGATTCCCCTCGACGCGCAGTCGGCCGGGTTCAAGTCTCCCTTAACGTGACGCCATTGCTTTGCTGGAATTACGCTTGTTATTGCCGATATCCGATTAGCGACGAAATTTGCAAACTTCCGAGGATGTCCATTAAGCCAATGTAGAACTATACTTGAATCAGTCCAACCATAGATGGGAATGTCCTTGTACCCTTCCGCCTCAAGTATTCTTCCCACTAACTTAGTTAAGAGAGTAGCAGCACACAGTTCTAGACGAGCTATAACAAGAACAGGAGTTAGAGGTGCAACTTTAGTCTTTGCCGCTACGAAACTCGTTACCACCTTCCCAGAATCCAGAACGCTGCGCAAGTAAACGACAGCCGCATAAGCTTCCTCGGACGCATCGCAGAAACCATGCATTTCCAAAGTTACCTTGTTATGCGGTGCATATCTTGGAAGTTTAAGGGCACCCAGCTCGCCTACACGTCCTCGTAAAGCCTCCCATTTACGTATAAGCATCAACGGAATCTGATCATCCCAGTCTATTTTCTTTCGCCATAAGTGCTGTAGTAAAATCCTGTAATTTATCAAAAAACGGTGCCAAAAATCCCAAAGGGTCAAAAATGCGTGCTGCTTCAGACAGAAGGTTGCGTTTAGTGTAACATGAAACTTCCTCGATCCCGACATTGAAGCTAAAACAATCCGTCACAGGATGCCATCGCAAGCCTAACGTCTTAACAGGCTGATTTGCCTCCATGGACCAATTCCAATTGGCATCCCTCCTTTCTAGTGGAATCTCCTCAAGCAGATCCTTCGAGTTCGATGCCCACTTTCTTAGGTTAAACCCAGCTCCTTGAAGTAACCGGCACAATTGAGTAACGATCCTTTTAGCCTCCTCCACGTTACTACTGCTAGCGACGAAATCATCCATATAAAAATGGTGGGTTATCATAGCAGCACCTTCAGGAAACTTCTCCCGACCATCTTCGGCCAACTGGATTAGAGATCTCGTTGCCAAGAATATAGCAGGCGCTGTCGCGTAGGTGACTGTGGTTAACTGAAATGTCCTAATTGTTTCACTTGGTGAGTTTCTCCACAGAATTTGCTGGAATCGTCTTTCGTCGGGGTGGATCAAGATTTGCCTATACATGTTGGCTATATCGGCGCTTAAGGCGATTGGATTCATCGTGAATTGAAGTAAAATTGTTATAAAATCATTTTGAAGAACAGGTCCGGTGAGTAGCTGAGAATTTAAGGAGTTTCCGCCAGGTGGAGTACAAGTAGCATCAAATACCACTCTCAAGCGGGTTGTTGTACTGTCAGGCTTGATAACCGCATGATGTGGTAAGTAGTAGCCCGATTCCCCATCAAGCTCCTTATCCAATCCTACCATATGTCCTAAATCCTCATATTCCTTCATGAATTCCTTGTACTGCCTGTGTAGGTCTGGATCCCTTTCAAACCGCCTTTCCATCGACTTGAGCCTTTGTTCCGCCATTTTCCGAGAATCGCCCTTCACTTCGGGTGAATTCTTGAATGGAAGCCTTACTGCAAAACGGCCTTGAGCGTCCCTCTTGTAATGAGTTTTGAAGTGAGTCTCACATGGGTGGTCATCGTGCAAGCGACGTGATGTAGGTGCAGGCTCCTCCACCTCCCAAAAGTATTGTAGCATATCTTCCAAGTTATCCGCTGCGTGAAAGGCTCGTAGTCGGGTATCTGGCGTTTCCCCATCCTCACTGGCTAACACCCATCCGAACTCAGTGTCCATCCCAATTATATTACTTTCGTTATCGTAGATCTTGCCCCCCTTTAATGCCCTAAAGAGTATACCGGCCTTCAACAAAATATCGATGGGTCCTGATTCATCGAAGGACGGATCCGCTAAGTTTTTCTGATTCAACTGAGAAGGTACGTTATAATATACCTTGCGCTGAGGTATTTGCTTGGTGATACTTCTCAGCACCACAGCTTGCGAAGAAACCCCAAATCCTGTTATTCTGGATTTAATGTCCAATGAAACTAATCCCCGAGCCCTAGATTCAGCATCA
The DNA here is from genome assembly GCA_945910035.1 of Brachypalpus laphriformis. Classification (NCBI taxonomy): domain Eukaryota; kingdom Metazoa; phylum Arthropoda; class Insecta; order Diptera; family Syrphidae; genus Brachypalpus; species Brachypalpus laphriformis. The sequence continues at coordinate 207,953,775 of OX246753.1, forward strand.
CCCACTGTATCTATCGCCAAGGTGCATTTTTCTCGAGGCAATGCCAAAAACTGTACACAAGATTCAGTGATCAACGTAACTTGGGAACCCGAATCCAGAAGAACTCTGCAGGGCTTAAATTCCCCCCATCTGTTTCTCACCAAAACAACAGCTGTAGGCAATAAATTATACCCCTTGCTTCTTTGACTTGGCGCATCGTTCCTCGCCGCTAATGTTGCTAGAGATGGTCCTTCCTTGAACCCTGGCTCTTGCGCACAATTACCTACTGCCACATTGGATGTCGAGCATGTTGTACCGCCGGACTTCACCCTACCTTCCTCATGAATCAGCGTGTGGTGTCGTGCCTTGCATATTCTACACGTCCCTGATTTGCAGGTCTTCACGGAATGACCAGTATTAAGACAATTGTAGCATAGACCCTTTTCTGCTATAAACTCTCGCCTCCCACTGAGGTCGAGATCACAAAACCGAGGACAAGCAGACACAAAGTGAGTTCCCTTACACATCGAACAGGAATGAGAGACCACGGTGCAAACTGTACGACGATTCGACCTATATCCTGATGTTAGAGGAACCTGACTGCATGGCACTGCCTCTAATTCAAACTGCCTCCTTAAAAGAAATTCCAGGATATCCTTAAACTCTGGGTTTTCCTTTGCTGCCGAAGCCCGAGCCCATAACCTTTTTGATTCTGGATCTAATTTTGATGAGACGACATAAAGGAACCAAGCATCCCAATGATCTACTGTTACACCTAAGGATTTCAACGCAGAAACTGACTCATTCGAAGTACTGTAAATCTTCCTAATACCAGCAGCAGTAGGTTGGGAGCTCATCTCGAGTTGTTCCATAATGGTCTTAATATGGGACTCGATAATTATCTTTTTCTTGTCATACATCTTGTTCAGGTCCTTCCAGGCTTGTTCATAATTCGCGTCCGAGATATTCGTATGCTTGAGTAAGGACGCGGCATCATCCCTTAACGATAGTTTCAAAAATTGCAACTTTTGAGCACCCGACAGAGAAGTAGAATCGTGAACAATGGTTTTAAATAAATCCTTGAAGGTGGTCCATTCCCTATAATCGCCTCCAAATGACGGCAACGAAATTCGAGGCAATTTCAGATCCCCTTGACTAGACGATATTCTACCTGTTCCGCTACCTACCATAAGCTGCGATAGCGCGGACGTAATAGTGGTCTGACCTTCAGCTAACTGCCTAAGAGTCTGATCGTGATCGCTTGAACCACCAGGTATAGATGTTTCATTGTGAATTCCCGTCGATTCTGCTACGTTAGCACGGTGCGACATTCTTTTTAGACACCACCCCTTAATGTGATAGTATTTAGATTCAAACTCTTCCCTGCACCTAGATTCATTTGCGATATCTTCATCCGGTAAAAGCATCTCAATTTCCATTTGTACTTTTTCGAAAGCCTTCATAAGATCTTCTAACTTATCTAACCTTATTTGAGCATCTATCGCCGACACGCTTTCCTCAGTGACCTCAGTAATCATTTTTTCTAACCGCGTAAGGCAACCCTTTACTATTCCCCGCCTCTTTCGTAATGATTCCATGGTGTTCAATATATATTTACGAGTAGGTATATATGGGTATGTGCATAAAATTATGATTCTACTCACTGCGACCTTCCAGCGCTCGATGACTTGATTGATGAGTTCCTCCGTATGTTTTGTTGCTTCCGATGACACCACTTAACCTCCGCTGTTCCCTTTTGTGTGCGTGCACCAACCTCCTGTGTCTGATTGCTCCAGCTGCATATACTGCTACAGGACCACTATTTCCCGCTCCACCTCCAATCCTTGACTCGCTTGCTACGGTTAAGTTGATCCCAAGGAGTCCAATGTAACTTCCAATTCCTTGTGGTCGAAAACTCGCCCGTGAACCCAGTTTATTACGAAGAATTTCGTAATTATTCCAAAACTATCCGGCTCGAAGGACCATTTATGTTCGCGCCTATTGCCAAGCACCTATGGCAATAGGATGTTCCAATTCCTTACTTAGGATGCCGTCGGATTTTGTACCCGTAAAATAAAAGACCACCTTCTTCGATCGACAGCTTTATTGCGACGACAGGAAATTATATAAAAAATGGAGTACATGTCTCTTCCGAGCTACAATTAAATAGTGAAGTTGGTTGACTTATTAAGGTTACATTGCAATGCAATTAATTCTACTAAGCTCTAGATGGCGTAGACACACTTTAAGACAACCAACGCGCGCAGTTCTTTCTTATTCCTCCAAGTAGGAACTCTTATATGAAGGAGCTGGAGGATGAAACCCCAAATCGCTCATTGGTTGTACGTGTCCGTTATCAGGCCTACACTACTCTATGGCGTGATCGTATGGTGGCCTGCTCTTGACAGGGCTGTCCACCTCACTCAACTAGCTAAGGTGCAAAGATCTGCATGCATTTGCATCAGTGGCGCACTGAAAACTACTCCCTCCGCGGCACTGCACATTTTGTTCAACCTGCTACCTTTAGATATTTTCGGCAAACAGATGGCTGCATGTGCGGCCACCCATCTAAAAGCCTTCTCTCAGTGGTCTAGCTATCGCTTTGACCACTCCTCGATCCTTGATCTTCTCAACTTCAAATACGAAAACACGGACTACACCCCGCCGAAACTGAGATTTGACCGTAACTTCCGTACGAGCATCCCTGATCGGGATGAATGGGACACTTTCCCCCCTGTCGTTCACTTTACAGATGGCTCTAAGACCGAGAGTGGGGTGAGTTGTGGTGTTTTCTCCGAAAAGCTCAATTTGAGCTTCTCTTTCCGCCTCCCTGATCATTATAGCGTTTTCCAGGCGGAAATCATGGCGATTAAGGAAGCCCTGTCCTGGCTGAAATTGAATGTACTATCTGTCAGGGATATTAGCATTTTCACTGATAGCCAAGTGGCAATCAAGTCCCTGGAATCGTACTCCTTCACTTCAAAGGGCGCCTTAATCTGTCGTTTATCTCTTATAGAGATGACAGAGCAGTTCAACATTCACCTATGCTGGGTGCCAGGCCATAGAGACATTTCAGGAAACTCTCAGGATTCTGCCTGACAGGCAAGCCCTGGGTATGCCTATCGCTACTCGTACATGTAAGCATCTACTGAAGCCGAACGCTATTAGCATGACCAAGCTCAAATAGGGAAACGGCTCAACGTCATTTCGAGGCAGATCTGGCCTAAGCTGGATCAAAAATGTAGTGCCGAGTTGGTCAAGCTAAAGCGAACACAAATTAGCTGCGTTGTCGGTGTTATCACTGGACACTGGACACAGAAGACTTGGCCTCTTCTCCAACGACTTCTGCAGAAGCTGTAGGGACAAGGAGAAGGAGGAAACCATCCTTCACCTCCTATGCACTTGTCCAGCCCTGTCGCATAAAAGAATGCTCCATCTAGGGTCCCCCTTCCTTGACGACCCCGGCGATCTGGCGTCGTTAGACATCATGAGCATCCATCGCTTTATCAAAAGCTCTGCTTGGCTTAGTGGTTGATCCATGGTATCACAAAGGACCTTCACTGGTCTAAGTGTGTCTGCACTCTCGTGTGGACAACCAACCTAACCTAACCTTACCTTGTTCAGATACTGTTTTAAAAGAGATGAAGTATGATTTATCCAACTAAGTCTGCTATCTTATGTAATGCCTAAGTACCCAAAATTATCAACCCGCTGGGTTTATCTGGAGACATGTGCAACGGGCAAACAGCTATGGCCGGCCCTTAGCAAGAAGAGATCCATTTCCCTGGGTCATAACACCCGGATTGAATTAATGGGCACAATGGACCCAAACTGTTAGTCTAAGAGAGCTGTTACTCTTTTGTCCCAAGGCACCCATATACGAGCACCTAACCTCACCCAATAGAAACAAAAAATTAATATCTTAATTTGGCTGCAAAACTAGCTTCACTATAAAAAAAAAATTTGACGTTGTCCTCATTAGAAGTTAATTGCAAAAGTGTGCAGCCCGTAAAATTTTACGATATTGCCAATTTTGTAACACACTCACGCACACACTCCCCTGCCACCATCAAAATGAATTAATTGACTTAAGTTTCTTCTAGAAAATAATTTTCACATCATCATCTTCGGACAGAGTCCAATGTCCTCCGCCATTCTTTAAGTATCATAAACATCTAGAATTGCAACGACTTCCTCGATAAGCAAAATAACAGAAAAAAATCACATTAACCGCTCTTAAAACAAGAAATATCACCTTAATGAAAATCTCATGTTGTCGTGGCCGTCACAGAACCACTCAACTCATTCAATCGTAATAATTTACGACCAATCACTGTTCACAAACAGTCAAAACTCATTAGTGGCAAATAATTTATGTTAATTGCGTAAAAAAGTGTCAGCGTCTCTGCGCCCCACCACGCCGGTAACCGCACCGCCAAGTAGCAACCCACCTGTCTGGCCTAATCTGATATTTTATTAGCCAACCCACAGAGTAGGGGCATTGCAATGGGAATGCCATTCGGAGACACAGAGAGATATTAATTATTATTGTCTACAGCCACATGTTTTGGGCATAAATTTCATTTATTTATCGCAGAAATTAAATTCCGAAAGAAATTAATTCCATAATCTCGATAAGAATCAGTTGAAAACGATAAAAACGAAACGAAATTAACAATTCACAGAGCAGTGAAATTAAAACATTCCAATTTGTCACTGGGGCATTGTTGCCGCAGTGTCTTGTATTTAAATTAATAAGCCCAGCCGTGATATCGATCTCAAATGCCAGCCACAAGGGAAACCACAAAAATTATAACACTGCGACTTGATGTCATACCCACAGATACGTATATAAATATTCATAAACTTAATGATACTGTTGTTATTAAAACGAAAAAGGAAAACATTTTTCTGATTTTATTAATGCACTGTTTGTATGGAAGCACACAGGGCTGTCGCATAGTAGCACTCCTGCTTACAACTTTCAGTGAATACTATCAAAGGGATAATTTATTGCGGAAGCGGATTGTATCTCTATCTGATTAAAGGCACGCAAGCTACTTAATCTTGTATGCTACGTTTAAAATACACTTTAGGCTATTTTTCAATTCGAAAGATTAAATTTGAGTCTGAATAGCTTTACAAAGAGAAATTTGTCTTCCCGAGTGGCAATCACCGTGATACCGTGATCTCTAGGGAAAATATAGAAAAGAGATCAAGACAAAAGTTCTTACCAATTTACTCCGAATGTTCAAGTACATATAGGCACAGAGCTTGAGCACATCGAACGTGCTCTGAACGTGCTCTGAACGCTCTGATTTATTTATGAAACGCGCTTGAACACTCTGGTGTCATTTGTTTAGCAATTAGAGGTTGAGTTGTCAAAATATTAAAAATGGCTGTGCTCAGGATTTTGCTCTGAACGCTCGGTCAATTTATTCTGAGCTCATAGAGTGCGCTCTGAGCATACTCTGAACGAAAAAAGAAAAACGAATTCAGAGCTCTGATGTGTCTGAGCTACGAAAGAAACACGATTTTTTTTTTTTGACAACGCAAGGTCTGCTTTAAACGAAAAAAAAAACGCCTTATGACGACAGCATCAGCAAGATGGTGGAAGAAAAAACACGATTTAGTGAAGAGTTTCGTTGTATGTTTAGAAGAAATTGCTTCTGGCAAAGTTGCCCAAGGGGCTTACGTGCACATTCTGTAAAGGATGCTACTCTTTCCTCAAAGTAAACAGCCTCCAAGGTGCTGTTTATTCAAATACGATAATGCACGTCATCACACCCGTAGAAAAGGTTTAGCATTTCTGTACGAATACTTTGTAATGTCAACATTCTCCTACATAGTGTCAGTATTCCTTAGTTTGCTTGCAGTCTAGAGTTAAACACTCTCCGTCCAAAGGATATTATTAATGAAGATGATGGCTTCTGTTTGCCCGACCCACAAGAAAGGAGACCCTCTTAACTGCGTCAATTGTAGAGGCATCGGTCACCTCAACATTGCATACAAGCATGCTGATTATTGCAACCGACGGATCTGCTGCGGCGGCGGGAGCCAATCCGATCTACATTCGATTCACTTTTTCGGAATGAATGTATTATTGAAACCGGCGATTATAAACGCTCCTGCTCACGTGAAACCGGCCCGCTCTGTTTCAAGTAGTGTTGGACTTTCTACTCACTAAAAAACCATATTAAACCCGTTTTCAACTTGACACCATCCACTCCGGAACCGCTTTTGCATTACTTGAGAGTGGTGTCGTTTTCCTTCCCCTTTCGGGGCCGCCTTTTTCATATTTGTCTCTTGCTTGCGGGTTAATTCTTTCTTGCCGGTAAGGCTTACATCAGGCTTACATAAATCTCATGAGGGTGATTATTATGTCTTCCTCTCCCCTCCAGATCACTCTGGAATGATGATACATTTTTAGAAGATGGGTCAATCAACTTCTACACTGACGGCTCAAAATCTAAGGACGGGGTTAGTGGAGGTGTCTTCTCTGACAGGCTTAATCTTAAGCTCTCATTCCGTCTTCCAAATCATTGTAGCGTGTTCCAGGTGGAAATTTTGGCGATTAAAGAAGTCTTATCTTGGCTTAAGAAAAACGTGTTGTCTGCTAGAAATATCCGCATCTTTTCAGTCAGCCAAGCAGCAATCAAATCCGTGGAATCGACCACTATTAATTCCTTAGTAGCTCTAGACTGCCGCTCGTCTCTCGTGGAGATGGCTGAGCAGTTCAATATTCACCTGTGTTGGGTGCCGGGGCATAGGGACATTCCAGGGAATTGTAAGGCCGACGAACTCGCCAGAATAGGAACAACTATACCCATCCTGCCGGACAAATGCTCCTTAGGTATACCAATCGCTACCTGCAAACTCAAATTTAAGCTGGATGCTATCGAGAGTACGAACCTTAGGTGGACAAGTGAATCCACATGTCTAGCGACAAAACAAATTTGGCCGAAACTGGATCTCAAACGTTCTAAGAATTTGAGTTCTCTCAACAGATTGCATATCAGCGCTTTAATAGGTGTCATCACTGGACACTTTCTAATAGGCAAGCATGCCACAAGGCTAAGCGTTTTTGCCAACGACTTTTGTAGAAGCTGCATAGATGAAGAAGAGGAAGAAACTATTCCTCACCTTCTTTGTTTCTACCCAGCTCTCTCCCATAGAAGAAAGCTTCACCTAGGAGCCCCCTATTACAACGACATAGGCGACCTGAAAAACATTGATATTAAAAGCCTCCTACGATTCATAAGAAGCTCAGAATGGTTTAACGAGTAGGTAGGTGAAATTTCTCCCATGATCCATGTGGTATCACAATGGAACTATTACTGGTCTAAGTGTGTTGGTGATTCTTAACTGGCAGCCACTTCAACCTAACCTAACCTATGTCTTCCTCTCCCTTTTTTGTTTTAAGCACTTTTCTATAAAGGAACGTACTTGATTCCAGCTCTGGTCACTCATTGACAGTTTTGTCACTATGTTTTCCGGGGTGATGACGCTGATTAAAAATTCTAGCGCCCCTCTTTCAGCTTCCCATCTGTTGCACTCTAAGAACGTGTGGTTTGCGTCGTCCAGTTCTGAGTCGCCATATTGGCAAACTCGGCTCCCTGTTTTGCCCATTCTGTGGAGGTAGGCGTTGAAATAACCGTGTCCGGTAAGAAATTGGGTGGCGTAATAATTTACTTCCCCGTGTTTCCCTTCCTTCCATTCAGCGATGTTGCTGATCAGCCTCGCGGTCCATCGTTCTCTGTTGTCTGAGCTCCATCTCTTCTGCCATTTCTGTTTGGTGAGCTCCTTCGCCTCCTCAGTTGCCGCTCCCACTCCAATTTCCGCCTTTTTGTGGTAGACGTACTTCCTCTCTGCCGCAAGGAGATCAATAGGGGTCACTCCCGCCAGAGTGAGGGCGGCTGGTTCCGACACCGTTCGGTACGAACTTGCAACCCGTAGCGCCGCGCGCCTTTGTACTGCGGCCATTTGTTTGCTGTATTTCTCTTGTCGTAGTGCGTCGGCCCATATCTCGCACCCATACAGGAGGATGGCGTGGTTGACTGTCATCAGGAGCTTCCTCTTGCCGGCCTTTGGGCCTCCAACGTTTGCCATTAATCTGCTCAGTGACATTGTGACCTTCGTAGCTCGTTCCGAAGCAGATCTTATTTGGTGCCAGAAAATGAGCTTCATGTTTAGGGCCATCCCTGGGTACTTCACCGCTTCCTTGCTGGTTATTTCGTCAGACCCGACTTGGAAGTCGACAATAGTTGGAATCCTCTTCTTTGACAAAAGGACTATCTCCGTCTTTTCTGTGACCAATCCTAAGCCATGTTCTTCCATCCAGAGGTGCACCCGCCTCATCACCTGGTTGAGTTTTCTTTGCGCGGTCTCTGTGTCTCTTGCCGTAATCACCGCGGCGATATTATCTGCATACCCTACCAGGAAGGTGTCTTCGGGCATTTCCACACGAAGGATGCCATCGTAGGAGATGTTCCAGAGATCGGGTCCCAGGATTGATCCCTTCGCTGCTCCAGCATTAGTCTCCCTTGTTCGTGGTCCCTCTGCGGTGTTGTACAACAGCTTCCGGTCCTTGAGATAGTCCTTCACCATCCATAAGAACTGTTCGGGAATATCAAAAGTGCTTTCGAGGACGTTCAGCATATAGCTTCATCTGGCTGAATTGAAGGCATTTCGCACGTCCAGAGTTGCTAGCAATACGATTTTTCTTGAATAGTGGTTGCCCTGTTGAGCCAGTTGGACAGTCCTTACCACTTCTTCAATTGCTCCAATCGTAGAGTGTCCCTTTATGCATCCGTGCTGTCTTTCGGACAAATCTCCAAGGCTGCTGTAAGCCTTGGTTTTAGCAACTTTTCTAGGAGTTTCCCTGTGGTGTCCAGAATACCCAGAGGCCTGTACGCTGATGGGGAATCCGGATCTCCTTTTCCTATGCTGATCAGTACCAAGCGCTGTAACTTCCAGCTCCTAGGGAAAACCCCTTTCTGGAGACAGCTATTGTACATGTTCAGCAGCAGCTGAGGACATGTCTGGGCAATTGCACCTCTGCTGGAATTCCGTCGGGTCCAGGGGCATTTCGGTTTTGTAGTATTTTCGACGTGCGGATCAACTCTTCTTCACTGAACATCGGGGTTTCTGGTCGTTGGACCGGAGAGGTGTCGGAAGGCCGAACACGATGCGTTGGGAACAGTGTGTTCACTATAAGCCAATAGCCATTCCGAAAATCAGCTGTGTGCTGTCAGTGATAAATCATCAAACTTATTTTTGCAAACAAAATCAGCTTACTTTTAAACAAATCAAGATGGATTCGATTTATTTATTTTTAAGTGATGAAAATGTATATGACAGCAGGTAAAAGCGAAGAGAAGTAAGAAGTATGAACACAGGCTTTTTGCAACTATCCGATGCTCACTGAGTTAAACTTATAAGTTTCATTTTATTCAATGTGTAAGCTTATGACTTTTTTGTTTATTTTTTTTTTTGAGATTTATCAAAAACTTTTGCGTCAACGAAGAGGCATTAATATTATATATTTTGAATGAGCTGAAGACTCAACTACCCCCGTTGTAAGGTCATCATCATTACATCAGAATTCAAACTGGCGTCAGTATTGAGGTTTTTGGCCGAAGGTGGATACCAACATGGTACCGGACAAGATTTCAATATTGGAATGGCGCAATCAACTCTTTCTGTTGTGCTCTCTGAAGTCTTAGATATTTTGGAGGGACGATTGTGTCCAAAGTGGATTACATTGCAAATGTCAGAGGAAGAAAAAACAGCCGCAAAGTGGTATTTTTATGAAAAATGCATGATTCCGGGAGTAGTAGTGTGTGTGGATGGACTGCACATAAAAATTTCCAAGCCATCCGGTGAAAAAGCTCACATTTTTTTACAACCGGAAAGGCTTCTATAGTCTGAACACAACGATTGAAAGTGATTATTCATTTTTAGTTATATTTTTTATTTTTTAATCGTTTTTTCAGATATGTGATCATAAACAGCGAATCAGATTCCTGGACGCCAAATATCCCGGAGCTAGACATGACTCATTTGTATGGAGAATTAGCGATGCATCGTTTTACCACATATAATAAACATACGGATGTCGCATGCCCATACAAAAATGTGAGCTAATTTTCTATAACAACCGACAAAAAGCTTTTGCTTAAGCGCTATCAGATAAGCTTTTGTGCAAATTCGGCATTAAATCTGAGTGTTCGAAGAAAATGCTGCGACCAAGGACCAACAAATAGGAAGCTATATAAAAACTTAGTTATTACGGAAGATAGGCCCTATTTTGTGCATAAATAACGTTCCATCCACGCGTTGTATGATATTCCTCATTTGTTCAAAAGTGTTAGAAACAACTTATACAAAAGTACCGAAGATGATGTTGTGTCATGGAAAGTTATCGAATTTCTATTGAGTAAAGTATTGAGAAAAATCAAACAGTTAAAATATGCCCAAAGTTGACATCCGCTCACATTAAACCTACAGATTTTCAGAAGATGAGCGTACATCTAGCTACTCAAGTACCTACTAAGCATAAGTGTTGCTATTGGAGTAGAGACACATAATAAATTAAGCCGATTTCCAGACAACTTAAATGAAAGAGCTCAAAGCTTATTTTATGGTTTTGAACGACTTAAATTGAACAAGATTTCCCAAAAATTTCTTCAATTCGCTGGAATAATATAAGGGAAATATCGCCTCGTAATAATACTAAAATATAAGCTAAGTAATAAAATGTCGTGTTTAAAACGCTGCCAAAAAGTAACGGTGTTGAGCAAATTGATAATTTTGAAACTGTATATTTTCTGAAGTTTTTCCAAAAAAACATTTAGCAAAATTTTTAGGAAATCTTCTTCAGTTCAAAAGTTATAGCAAATTCAGTGATTTAAGTCGTCCAAAACTATAAAATAAGCTTTGAGCTCTTTCATTTAAGTTGTCTGGAAATTGACTAAACTTATGTGTCTCTATTCCAATAGCAACACTTCGGCTTAGTACTTGAGTAGCTTGATGCATGCCCATCTTCTGAAAGCTAAATATTAATAAATGGACCATAGCTGCATACAATTTAGTCTGGAATTTACCAAACCTCCACTAAATTCTAGGAATACTAATACATGTTTAAATAGAGAACTTAAACTACTTACTTACTTAGGTGGCGCTACAGTTCGGGGTGATGGGCGCCGTGGCGTAAGTGGTTAGTGTGTCGGATCACTACGCATGAGGTTCCAAGTTCGAATCCCAGAAAATACCAAAAAGTTTTTTCACGGTCCCACCTCTCGCGAGCGTCTGACAAACATCCGAGAGTATTGTTGCCACGAAAAAGCTTCTCAAATCGCCGTTCGGATTCGGCATTAAATTGTAGGTCCCTTCCATTCGTGTGAAAAATATAACGCACACAACATGAGTGGTTGGGAGAAAAGTTAGGCCCTGGCACTTTAAAGAGCTGTTGCGCCAAATATTTGTATTTATTTTTTGCAGCTGAATTCGGGGCCAATCACCGATAATTCGCGACAGTGATAATACTAAATAAAGTAATGATAGTAAATTGTTGTTGTTTGTTTATTTGGATTTCGGTCTCGCTCATCTTTTACACAAAGGATAGATGAAATCATTTATTCATAAAGAAACAAAGAAAACGGAAAAGTCCTCTGCAAACATATAATTTTTAATCAAAAGTCTAATGCCCGAAAGAGTTCTATCTATTCATCGTTCTGTGATGCCCTAGGCCGGGTGTGCCTTACTATAAATCTATCACTGACAAGAATCCATGTCTCTTGGACTTAACGTGCTGCGAATGTATGTATACATTTGTCGATTAGCCTTTCCAGCGTTTTCTGAATGATTAGGTCAAACTTATAGGCCTGAAATCCTAAGCACAGTTGTGACTGTTTCTATCAGTTTCCGGTACCTTAACCTTCCGCCATGCCTTTAACACACAGTGAATTGTTCATGCTGTGAGTGACAACACAAATAAAAATCTTTTTTGTTCTTCATAAACGAGGGTTGTCCTTGCGCTCTGGGCTTGGTGAGGTGAGGCTCCTATTCCATCAGGCTGACGATGACAATCAAGAATCTGCTCTTTTGGTAGTGGATTTTCTCGATCTTCTCTACCTGCCCCTGCACGTATTCCAACCCCCCCTTTGGGTTGTCGAGGTTCTTTTCGATATGATAACCCGTCTCGACATCGATGAAAAAGTCATCCATGTCCTTTTTGGTGCCAGGCACGTACATATTGCTTATGAGCGAGACGAGGGTCTGCTTATTCTGCCAACAAAGCAGGCTGCACCTGCTCGAGGGCTTCCTCCGAGGTCGTGTTTGTGAGTTTGCGGCTGTAGAGGATGTATCGATTCTTGAATATCTTCGACTTTCGACTGGAATTCCACTTATATTTCGCTGCGGTAAAGCAGGACTGGGATGATCAAGGTCTTATATAGAGTCTCCTTAGTTGTTCGAGATAGGGCTTTACTGTTGAATTGCCTTATAAGCCCAAAAAAAACAGCGATTGGCAAGAGTTATTCTTCGATTGATTTCTGCGCTGATGTTGTTTGTAGAATTTATAGCAGAGCCAAGGTAGACAAAGTCCCTTACTACCTCGAAGTTATAACTGCCCACTGTGACGTTTTGTCCAATTCGTCGGTGTTGGCTTTCCCTTCTTGTTGACAGCATATACTTGGTTTTGCCCTCGTTTATCGCTAAACCCATTTTGGCCACTTCCGCCTCAATGCTTGCAAACGCACCGGTGACAGCCCGCTGAGTTCTTCCGATAATGTCTATATCGTCGACGTATGCAAGCAGTTGTACAGACTTGTAATAGATTGTGCCTCCGGTGTTGGCTTGTGAGTTCCGCACAACCCGTTCAAGTACAATATTAAAGAAGTCGCATGACAGCGCGTCACCTTGTCTAAAACATTTTTTGACATCTAAGGTCTCGGTGAGGTCATTACCGACCTTGATGGGGCAGCGAGCGTTCTCCATCGTTATCCTGCACAGACGGACAAGTTTGGCAGGGATATCAAAACTAGACATGGCTCTATAAAGCTCTTCTCTATAGATGCTGTCATAGGCGGCCTTGAAATCGATGAAGAGATGGTGAGTATCAATTTGGAATTTTTGGGTTTTCTTCAGGATCTGCCGAAGTGTGAAGATTTGATCGACGGTGGACTTTCCTGGCCTGAACCCGCACTGATAGGGTCCAATCAGGTTGTTGATAAAAGGTTTTTGGTGTTCACACAATATCGCAGAAAAGATTTTGTATGCGATGTTGAGGAGACTGATGCCTCTATAATTGGCGCAGTTGAGGGGGTCTCCTTTCTTGTGGATCGGGCAAACGATGCTGAGGCTCCATTCATCAGGCATACACTCGTCTGACCAAATCTTAGAGATGAGTTGATGTATGCATTCTACCTATTCATCACCAGCTGCCTTGAAAAGTTCGACCGGTAAGTCGTCAAGTTCAGCAGCCTTGCTGGATTTTAGCTTGGATATTGCTATCCTCACTTCCTTTTGGTCAGGTGGACGGACATTTTGACTATCATCGTCTATGTTGAATGGTTCATTCTGCCTGACAGCGGGATGTTGGTCTTCGTCGCCGTTATACAGTCTACAGAAGTAGTTTTTCCATATTCTCAGCACCGACTGTGATTCTACTACGAGGTTTCCATTTTCATCTCTACAGGTTTCGGTACGGGTATTGCTCCTCGGACTCGTTCTTTTTACCTTTTGGTAAAACTTCCGTACATTGTTACTGGAGTATAAACTCTCGATATTCTCAAACGCGCGCTTCTCATGCTTCTTCTTCTTCTTTTGGAGAAGCCGATGTTTTTCCCGTCTCCTTGGATCGTAAAGCTCACGAGCAGATCTCGTCTTCCTTTGCAGCGCCGCTTTGTATGCCTCCTGTTTTGCCGCATTCACTCGCCGGCATTTTTCGTCAAATCAGGGGTTTCGTGGTGGTGGGCGAGCGAGACCCAGCACATCAGTCGCGGCGTTTCTGATGGCTTGTTGGTAGCGTTGCCACTGGTCTTCGGCACTTGATGCTGCCGGCATAGGGGTGATTGAGAGGTTTCGGGATACGCGTTCAGCGAAGAATCTGGCGGTCTCTTGCGATTGTACCTTTTCGACGTTAAATTTTCTCACAGTGATTCTTCTTTGTTGCTCAGATTGGGATATCCACATTCGTACCTTGGCTAAAACAAGGTAATGATCCGAGTCTATGTTGGCCGCTCGGAAGGTCCGGACATCCAGAATACTGGAGGCATTCCTTGCATCGATCGCAATATGATCAATTTGGTTGATCGTTACATGATCATTGGACCGCCATGTCTGCTTATGAATATCGAGATGAGGAGACCATGTGCTTGTTATGGTGAAATTTCGCTCCACAGCGAAATTAATTAGCCTTAGTCCGTTGTCAGACGTGGTGTCGTGAAGGCTATGCCTACCGACTGCCCTACGAAAGACGTCCTCCTCTCCTATTTTGGCGTTAAAATGTCCCAATACGATTTTAACGTTGTATTTAGGACATTGCTCGTATGTTTTGTCGAGGAGCTCGTAGAAACACTCTTTGGTGGCAGGGTCCTTTTCTTCTGTGGGGGCATGAACACATATTAGGCTTATGTTAGCGAATTTAGCCTTGATCCGGATAGTCATAATACGCTCGCTCACGTGTCGGAAGCTTAAGACTTCTTGCCTAAGTCTGCCGCGTATGACAAATCCGCATCCGAATAAGCGTTGCCTGTTGCCTCTGTAGCAATCACCGTAGCAAATGTCACAGTTTTTCATCCTCTTTTTGCCCGGCCCATCCTATCGCACTTCCTGGATGGCGGTAATATCTGCTTTATAGCAGTCTAGGGCCTCTGCTAGTTGTTCGGCTGCACGTGGTCTGTAAAGGGACAGAACATTCCACGTACAGATCCGAAGGTCGTTGTCCTTATTTCGTTTGCTGGGGTCGTCATTAGTTGAGTCATCCTTATCCGAGGCTTTTGGTTGTTTCGGAACCATGAGTTTTTTATGTGGTAGGGAAGTTACCCCGACGGCACAACCCCCAACCTGGAGGGCCAGTTCCTTAATTATTCCCCTAGGACGAGGGGCCGGGTACACCGGTGCCAGTAGTCCACTACGGGAGTATGAGCGCTGCCGTTGGCCCATTAAGCGCTCCTCCGCCACCATCTCTATTCCAATGTCCTGACCAACATTGGAAATTCCTTACCGACCTGTGATCCGAATACGTCGAAGTAGCTCGCGCAAGGTATTCACTAAGTTCAACCTAACTGGAACTATAGACGCCACCGTTGACTCCGTCTAGGGAATTCGTCCGCTGCCGCCTGGAACAGGAAGAAGTGCTCTAGTGGGAAAGCACTCTTCCCCCCCTCTCTCATCTGCTGCCACCAACAATCCGCCAAACGGAGTTGGTTACCCACTTCTTGGATTAAGGTACTAGGCACCCGGCTGTTACCGCGTGGAGGTTGAGAGTAGGAGTTGGTAGGCCTCAGCTGAGTGAAAACGCTTGTGTTTTCATATGATCGCATGCACTACCGTTTGACCAGCCTTTAATAATCAGCATGAAGATCTTTTTTACGATATTGTGTAAACACCTGAAATCATTCATCAGCAGCCTGATTTCCCCTATCAGTGCGGTCCTGGAGATCCTGGACAAAGCTCAAGAAGTCCAAATCGACACTCAACATCTCTGAACGGATTATGCAAAACTTACAAGCCAACACCAGAGGCGCAAAATATATTACTTATTTACTTAAATTTCCCATCGAGAGGCATAGGGCGTTAACAACACCTGCGCGCCATCTTGTTCGGAGTTCTGCAAAGCGCTTGAGCTGCATTCAACTAATTCACAAAGAATTCGGGGCCCTTCCTGGAGTGAGTCGAATAGGGTCTTAACGTTCTAAAAACGAATCGTTGTCCGTGTACGATAGCTAAAGGTCGTCGGCAAAGTACCAGTCCGTATCCAGGCCGTTGTATTCCGTTTCGGAGCAATTGGTTTTTTTTTACGGTTGCCCTTCGCTGGGCCACAGACTAAGCGACACTTATCCTGTTCTGTGGCGCAGGGGGCTCGCCATTCGTCCTCTTTGGTTCACAATTTCCAGACGAATTTCCAGATGGTACCACGAGGGGGTGGAAGTAGGACTTACAAATAGATCTACAAATTGTTTAGCTGCAGTGGCTTTTTCTCGTTGTTTAGCGGATCAACACCTGTTGTGACCACAACAGCAACATAGTTTACTTACTTATGTCCTGTATCCCCTTGTGGGTCCTAGGGCCTCTACTACGCCTACGCGCCATCGTGTACGGTTTCTGGCAATGTGTCTGAGTTCTCCCCAACTTTTCCCTAACTGCCGTGCCTCCTTCTCGACTGTTCTGCGCCATGTTTTCCGCGGACCGCCAGGTCTTCTGCCATCCTGAGTTAGAGGGTTCCATTGCATAGCATGGTTCGCTATGGAGCTGTCACCCTTTCGGAATGTGTGGCCAATCCACTGCCACTTGCGCCGTTGGATAGTTGTGCCTATTGGTTCCTGACCCGTTCTCTCGTAAAGGTGTTCGTTAGAGATACGATTGGGCCAGAAAATCCTTAAGATATTGCGCAGACACCTATTAACGAACGTTTGCAGCTTTCTGGTGATAGTAGTGTTCACGCTCCACGTGCTGCAACCATATAGCAGCACGGATTCAACGTTGGAGCGGAACAGTCTTATTTTGGTGCTCAAACTGATTGCATTGCTTCGCCATATTTTGGACAACATCCCGAACGCGGACTTTGCTTTGGCGATCTTGTTGGCTATATCCAGTTCGGTTCCACCATCGGTCGAGACAATACTCCCAAGATACTGGAAATCCTCTACTCTCTCTACCGGTTGTCCAGCAATGCATATTTGAGCCGATGAGTTAGTTCCAAGGCTGATGATTTTAGTTTTTGTCGTATTAATTTTCAGCCCGACGACACCTGCCTCCCTCTCCACATCTGCTGTCATTTGGTGGAGGTCCATAATTCTGTGGGAGAGTAAGCATACATCGTCTGCGTAGTCAAGATCTTTCAGTGGGGATGTAAGAGTCCATCGAATTCCTCCGTTTCCCGTCGACAAAGCTGCATGAAGCACATCGCTAATCACCAATAGGAATAATATTACCCCACTTTGGATCTCAAATTCCTCAGACAACCTTCCCCTGTGCAGAACGTGACATTTGGAGCCTTCATATGTAGCTTTGATAATAGCAATTAGTTTATCGGGAATGCCTCTCCTGCGTAAGGCACGCCAAATAAACTCCCTGTTGACACTATCGAACACCTTCTCAAAATCGATGAACAGCAGGTGCAGTGGCGATCGATATTCAACACACTGTTCGATGATAATCCGCAGGGTGTTGATGTGGTCGGCACAGGAGGATCCAGAGCGGAAACCTGCTTGTTCGGCATCGAGTGTGTGCAACATAGTTTAGCTTCCTAATATGTGTTTACATGTGCATTACGTTCTTTATTATAATCACAACACCGGACAATGTACTCATGTTCGATATTGTTGTCAAAATTTGTTTTATAATTTCTCAGCCAGTAGGCACAAATATTCTTCATGCTGTCTGTGTATATTGATTCATAATGTGTAACAAAAAACTTTAGCGCCTAAGAAATTTTGTACAGTTAGCATCATTTTAGTATTTAAGGCAGGTAACTTTAATAAACGGTGAGTTCACGTTGAACCCGCAGCAAAGTCAGTGTTTTTATTATAGACTTCCCCCCATCAGCGGTAAGGGGTCTTTAGTAACCTAACTTACTGGTCAAATCAACACCTATCGGGAGATGCTGCTCCTCCGAGGCCTTTGTTAGCCGTTTACCATCCTAGTATCATAATCCTATATACAACATATAATACGCCGACGATATTGACATAATTGGAAGAAATCAGCGGGCTGTTACCGATACGCTTACAAGCATTGACGCAGAAGCGGCCAAAATAGGTTTAATGGTAAACGAGGGCTAAACCAATTACCTAGACATGCTACAAGAAGGAACAATCAGCACCGAGGAATTAGACAGAACGTCACAGTCGGCAGCTTCAACTTCAATGTAGTAAGGGACTTTGTCTATATTAGCTCTGCTATAAATTCTAATTTTTTTTTTTCCGAGGGTAGGTAAAAATCGTCCATAGATACCATAAGAAAAGAATAGCAAGCACGTGCTCATAGTAGTGTCAGATTCTAACTGACTAAAAAAACACCACCCTTCGATATAAATTTGTTAGGTATTGCAACTAAGCAATAACTTATCAAGCAATTTTTCTATCACGAAATAAAGCAGGTTACTTTCCACTGAAAGATCCTGCATGTTCCGCAACCTAGACATACTTATCTCGCCAAGTCGAAATGCTTCATCCTTTGTAGTCGGCGCAATAAATTGCTCGCATCCAAAATTTAAAGGACTGTATTGTTGACATGTCCAATTAATCGATTTCTCTGCTTTCTCGCGAAGCTTCTAATTTTAGCTTCGATTGTCGGAATTCCGAGATACCTGAGGATATCGCCGTTTCTAGTATACCACGGCGCTTGAACAATTGCCCTTGGCACTTTATTTTGAAAAGTTTGTAATTTGCATTTGTTTTTTAGTACAAACCCCAAATTATATAGCGTATGTCCACACCGGCTTTAGCACTTGCTTGTATAAAAGCAGTTTGTTCTCAAAACTGAGCTGGGAATGTTTTTCGAGTAACCAGTACATTTCTCTATATTGGATTTCGAGTTCTTTTCTTTTCATTTTCACGTGCGAGTTCCATTTCAGTCTTGCGCCGAGTGTCATTCCCAGGTATTTGGCCTCATTTGCAAAGGGTATTCGGGCCGAGTTTAGGAAAATTGGCAAGGCATTAGTTTTCTTATAAGTGAAATTCACGTGAACAGATTTAGATTCGTTGAAGGCGACCCGCCAGTATCTCGTCCGTTCACTTACTTTATTTAGTGCGTTTTGCAGTTGTGTCTTCGATTGTTTTACCTACTTCTAGGATAGCGGTATCATCGGTAAAGTTTCTTCTTTCGGTATATCACGAGTATATAATACATAGGGCGGGGCCCAAGAACGCTTCTTTGCGGTTCGCCGGCCGAAATTTCTTTGAGTTCCGAGCATTCGTTTCCATGTCTAACAAGGAAGAGTCTATTCCTGAGATATGATTCTAGAATATCGTATAGGCATACAGGGAGAACTTGTCGTAATTTGCATTTCAAGCCATCATGCCACACCTTATCAAAGGCTTACGAGACGTCAAGAAATACGCTTGAGCAAATCTTTTTTCCTTCAAGAGCTTTCTCGATTACGTCAGTAATTCTATGCACCTGGTCAATCGTCGAATGCTTGCTTCTGAACCTGAACTGGTGGTCAGTGATAAGATTATTTTCTTCTATAACCGTTTGGAGACGCCTTAGTAATATTCTCTCGAAAATTTTGAATATGACTGGAAGAAGCGAAATTGGTCTATACGATTTTACCTCATTTGGCGGTTTTTCTGGTTTTGAACCCATTATGATTTCCGCAACTTTCCATTGGTTCGGCACGTGTTTTAATCTGAGCGCAGCATTTCCAATATGGAGAAGCTTAATCAATGCTTTTCTAGGTAAAACTTTGAGAATTTCTCCGGTAATCAAATCACAACCAGAAGATTTGTTAGGTTTTAGATTCTCGACCTCATGTTTGAGTCCCCTTAGTGTTGCACTTGTGAGTGCTAAATCGTCAGATGGTAAATCCGGCCTATTGACGTTGTCGTAAGCCACTTGACCATCATACGGTTTAAGGGTTCTTCCAGGTGGGTCGCAAGGACATCCGCACTTTCTTTAGCTTCCCTTGCCCATTAATTTTAATTTAATTTGATTGGCGGCGCGGGGACTTTGGGTCTTTTTGTGCCTTTTACAACTTTCCAAAGTGAATAATTGGAATCTTTTTTCGCTTTTAAAAAATTACAGAAATTGTTTCTAGGCTAATAAGGCAATTCAAAAGTAAAGCCCTATCTCGAACAACTTAGGATACTCTTTATAAGACGCTTCTCATCCCAGTCCTTCTTCAAGGCGCTGAAACTTTATTTAAGGTGGATGAAGATATCCTTTGTCGCTTCGGGATTCGTAATATCTGTTTGCCGGGACGGGAACTATACGAGCTATACAGCGACATACACATAGTCAAAAAACTGGCCGCAGAGTATTCCAATCTAACCCAGGGGGACGGTGCTTTAGAGGGCCTTCTCGCCCTAGGTGGCGCGCAAGATTAAGGGACCCAAAAAACTTTAAGTGCACAACTGGGGGCAATAAAATAAAGGCTGAGCTAAATGGAGAGGCTTATTGGTTGAGGCCCAGGTTTACCCCGGGCTGCAGCGCCACTTAGGTAAGCTACTATTGGTTTTCTTTTGTAAGCATTTTTGGGTTGCTACTTAGCTTTTGTTTCACCTCGCTTAAGGGGGTTTAAGCTCGTATCGATTCCACAATTAATGAATGCGGTCAACCTACCTACCTAGTAACTACGTACGCACCCCAGCGATGGCTGTCCACCTTGTCGTGGTGCTGGGGCTTAAGTAGGACCGAAGGTTTGCTGCGGAGATGTGTCGGAGAGTGCGGATGACTCCTCGACTCCCTGAGGTCCAAAAACCAAGAGATAGTCTAGACCGTGCCGAAAGATGAAAGGTTGGGGGGATTAAAGTAAACCAACCACTAACGAGCTCTCACAGATGCCCTGGCGAGGTCTGTGTAAAATAAATGCCTTAACCCGGCATGGCGGCTCTGGCGGTACTCATGGGAACATGATGAATGACAATGCAAAAGAAAACAAAAACCAAACAGAAAAAAAACACCAGTTCAGAAGCTGACACGCTACCCGTGGGCGTACCGGAACTGGTACGATGGAAGATGGAAGAGCGACTATTAGCAGATCCATCCGAGAGCCCCCGGAAATCGAAGGTGGGGAAGAAGGTTTCTCCAGGTCAGATGAGACGACGGTTGTTCCATAGAGCGACGCATGTCAAATCAATTCTTCTTCCTTTTATCAGCGAGATTATGATCCAAAAATAAGGGATCACAACCCTCCCACTTCACCGCATTTCTACTGATCCGCCTGTAGTGATCGCCTATTTGACCTCAAAAAAATATCGGCAGGCCCGCCGATTTTGGATCACTCGGTTACTGAGGCCAATGAAATGCCTATGTCGTTGATTGGAAAGTCTCCAACAAGGCGTCACTATCTGACCATTGTTGGATACTCTTCAACCTTCAACTGTGGATCTCATTCGCATTTCAAGAGTAGGGTGGAACCTCGTTAAGGAGGGGGTCGTCGAATGGTCCACCTATAAAGAAAGCGTAAAGCTCCTCAAGAAAGAGATTAGGTTCGCAAAGAGGAACTCTTGGAGGTCCTTTTGTGCATCTTTAGAATCAACAAATGAAGCGTCCCGTCTAAGGAAGATCCTGGCCAAATCACCAACTCCGGAATCCAATATTAGGGAGAGTGACGGTACCTGGGCAGAGTCACACGAAGAAACACTGGATATACTACTGAGCACTCACTTTCCCGGGTGTACATCAATCTTCGGAGATGAGATACACATTCCAGCGTGACATCGGGAATAAGCGCGGAAGAGGTGGAAAATATAATAGACGATGATAAGATAGCTTGAGCAATTAAATCATTTGCTCCATACAAGGCACCAAGAATGGATAACATTCGACATGTGATGTTGCAAGAGTCAGTAAATATTGCTATTGCATGGCTCAAGCGTATTTTCACAGGATGCCTTAAGCTAGGATATGTTTCTAAAGCATGTGGGGAGGTGCGTATTGTATTTATTCCCAAAGCAGAGAAAGCGAGCCACCCAAACGCTAAAGACCTAAGACATATCAGTCTGTCGTCGTTTATGCTGAAAACTTTGGAACCTTTAATAGATGTACACATAAGAAACGTGATCGGTGATGATTATCTGTCTAAATCACAACATGCATACATCTGCGGCAGATCGGTAGAAACAGCCCTTCACAGGGTTGTATCAAGCATAGAAAGGTCCCTCCACTTCAAGGAGTACACTCTTGGGGCTTTCCTAGACATTGAAGGGGCGTTCAACAACGTAAGCTCTGACGCGATCCTGAAAAACCTACATAGAGCTCATCTTAACACCGGCCTCTGCAACTGGATTGTACAGATGGTTCAATCGAGAACTATCTTCTCAACGCAAGAAAATGTAACCATCCGGAAAAAGTCTGCAGAGGAACCCCCCAAGGTGGAGTTCTGTCTCCGTTAATATGTCTCCTTGTAGTGGATAAGATCTTGGTAATACTGAAGGAAAACTGCTTTAAGGCGACGGCCTATGCCGACGATGTGGTTATCCTGGTTTCGAGAAAATTTCCTCCAGTCCTAAGTGAAAGGCTCAACTTCGCGCTACAACTAGTAGACAACTGGGTCAGCAGCAAAGGGCTGGGAGTGAACCCTTCAAAGACGATGGTAAATCTTTTCGCGAAAAATAGATCAATTCATACATTCAGACCCCCAAATATTGGTGGTATTGAACTAAGTATCTCAAGTTCAGCTCGATACCTGGGTGTAATTCTGCATTTCAAACTAAACTGGAAAGAAAATATTACCGAACGCGTCAAAAAAGCAAGCGTAGCTTTCTATTCTTGTAAAATGGCATTCCGTACTCTCGTACATGGGGTTTCAAACCAACTGTGGTGTACTGGATATACACGGCGGTAGTAAGGCCAATTCTCACTTATTGTTCACTAGTATGGTGGATGGTACTTGAGAAGCAATACCAGCTTTCAAACCTCACCAAAACCCAGAGGGCAACGTGCGTCGGAATCATGGGATCAATGAGAACAACACCAACAGCGGCAATGGAAACCATGCTTAGTTTCATTCCGCTTGACAGCAATGCAGCAGTTTGGCGGCTAAAACCGCCGTAAGACTGAGAGAAGGCCGATTGTGGTCATCGAGCATTTACGGCCATGCCTCCATTCTGTCCCGATGGAGAACTACCAATGGATTGATGGAAACTGATCACATGAACCCGATGCTAGCATTGGAAAGGAGATTCACTACAAGAATTCCTGATAGAATATACTGGAAGAACCGAAGAAAAATTAAGAAAAAGAGTTGGCTTTCTATACCGACGGTTCTAAGATGGACGTTAGCACGGGAGCCGGAGTTTATTGTGAAGCCCTAGGAATAAACTACTCCTTTGGAATAAGCGACGACTGCAGCGTCTTTTAGGCCGAAGTCGCAGCCATCATACAGGCTGCTGAAACTAAATATACGCGGAAGTAATATCGTTGGTAGAACGATCACTGTCTATAGAAACAACCAGGCAGCCGTTAAGGCTCTGGACTCTGCTGTAATTAGGTAGAGGCTTGTGAAGACCTGCAAATCACTTTTAAACGAGATATCTAGAGCCAATGCGGTGACCCTCTGTTGGGTACTAGGACATATGGATATCGAAGGAAACGAAAGGGCTGACGGGCTTGCTAGGAAAGGGTCGGCGCTGCACTTATCGGGCGGCCTCCTTTTTGTAGTAATCCCAGTCAGTTCCTTATGGAAGAAAATGGAAGATGAAGCCACCGGTCGATCCAACAGACGCTGGGTTCATCTGTAAACACGCGCACCGGTCAGGGCGCTATGGCCGGCCTTCAGCAAGAAGAGATCAACTTCTCTGGTAAAACTAAGTCTTTATAACGCGCGGATCGTTTCTGGCATAATTGCTGGTCATTGTGCCATTGGTATCCACGCAGAGCTACTCGGTGTGCTGCATAACGACTATTCTAAAAGTTGCAGGGACGAAGAAGAAATTGAATCTTTTCATCACCTGCTGTGTGATTGTCTTGCCCTTTCCATAAGAAGAATGAGGACCCTTGGTAGTAACTTCTTCTCGGAGCTGTGGGACTTAGGCAATGTAGAGCTCACGGACCTCCTGAGATTCATATCACTATCTGGGTGGTTCTAAAAACAGTCTATCTTTACATCGTTTCCAGGGTTAAATAATTTGAGCACAATGGACTCGAACTGTTGGTCTAAGTGAGCAGTGACTCTTTTTGTCACAAGCCACCCATCTACCTAACCTAAACTAATTTACTACGTACGCAATACTATTACAAACATTTCTACAATCTGGATACTGACACGCCCACTTTTTTAAAAAAAAATGTTCCTTCTATATTCTTATCAGAAATTATAAACATTTGTGTTAAGAATATATGTAGGTGTTGTTTTTTTTATAATCTGTCTATACATTGTATGGAGGGACTCTTCTAGGGACATTTTACTAAAAAAGACAAATTTTAGTGAAACATCCAAAAAGTCAAGGAAGAATTTCAGTAGAGAGTTTTCATTTTACAACTTTATTGCGCACTTTCATAGAGCGTGGTTATATCATAAGCGATAGAGTACCATACGATCCATTTCAGACGTATTATAACCAATCTGCATAAATTATGTTGTAATGACAATGTCGCAAAACCTAGCAGTTCCTAAAGTCAGTTCAAACGAGGGAGCGTCGGTGAATATCATTACCCACATAAATTCGCACTATGTATGAGGACGTGAGTCCATTTCATTGTTCCTTTCAACACCTCCAGCCATTGAGTATATCTCAACCAGTAATCGTACACCCTTCCAACGCAAAGTTTGAACACGAAATTCAAGTTTTGGTTGCAATTACCAGGCAGCAACTACTAGCTTCACACTGACGCAAGTAGTTTCGTGTCGGCCGCAGGGTAAGAATCCGCTTACATGCATTTTTCAAGCTCAATCAGTACCCAGGCCCAGGTGCCAAAAGTAACAGCCGGGAAAATTAAATGTTCTCACCTACAGGCATCAGACAACAACCTACGAGTAAGTCTAGCGATCGACCGCAAGTTTCTATCTAACGTGACAACGACCACTAAACCACATGCCACTATGATGCCTGTCTGCCTGTCGTAATAGATCATTGTTTCTGGCCTGTTGTTGACTTTAAATTGACAGGGAATGTTCCCGCGTCGAGAGTACATCAAGCGTCGTCAATCATTTGTATGAAAATGTTTTTCAGATTTTTTGTCCCACTACCCCGCTCATTGCTAGATCAGTCAGCGCTTTAGCAGTTAGATTGCTCTGTTCGGACATCATTCTCCGTGTCCATTCCGTATCTGTCTGTCTCAATAACCGGCTACACAATCGTTAAGCGTCAAATGATTAATTCATTCGCTCGATCAACATGAGATGCAGTTGTTGTTGTTAATGTTAATGCACACTCGAGTTGGTACAACGCGAAGCGTCGAGCGTTGTGGTCATGAACGCCAACAACAAGATGGACATCGACCGACTGTGCAGCCCGTTTAGGCAACTAATGGCAAACGAAATGGTAATGGTAATAATGACAACAACCACAGAGCATGTGTCACCTTATGTTCTCAACGACCATAATTAAATGCACCAATGGCCAAGCGGACAAGTTGTAATAGACTGGCGGTAATTTATCGAGCGGTTTCGTGCACTTTTGCGGAATAATAAACGAGTACACTGAAAAAAATTGCTGCCTCGGATTTATTTGTTTGTGAACAGGTACAAAGTGGCCAGAGTTAAATATTATATTCCACTAGTGGAGTTTTGTTTTGATTGGACAACTACTTGCATTTTTTGTTTGAGTACAATACTGTAATATTCTTGCTGGGGTTCGTTTAAATAAAAGTGTCTTTTGTGTATTTCAACTGTTTATTTATTTCAAATACTAACTTTACTTCAACACAATATTGAAATCACGTTATTCTCCATTTATTTCACATTCACAATCACAATATCGATTATTTTCACCACTTGGTCGAGTCTCTCTTGTAATCGCTGTATTCACTTATAAACAACTGTGTCGACTATGGTTGTGGTATGGGTATCTATACAAAACTGCAAAGGGTTCTAGAACATGCTAAATGTTTCTCGGGGTGAACTGATGAACCTGGAATAATTTGGATATTGTGTGGAACAATTGTGGAACATAGCACATCAGGTGGGAGTATTTGCTGCTAGCAGGTTTTGGCAATAGATGTCGTTGCTACAGTTTGGAACACAGTGTTTTAGTTTGGTACACAAACCATCCTGTAGTCAATGCTACAATACTATTACGCTTTACCAAGGTCGTTGTGTCAGTCCAATTTTTGCCACTTCTCCGAGTAATTTTTATTTTTTTTTTTAATACGCGCGCCCCGAAGGGATATACCCTTATACTGATGCTCAGCGCACGGGCGGATAGGAACAGAGGTGAGAGGAACGAAGCAGATGCTGGTATGCGTTGGCTTTAAATGTTTGAAGGTTGTAATGATTAGGAAACACAGAGGCTGGTAGATCATTCCACAATCGTGTTGTTCGGCTTATAAACGAATCCCTATATTTGACAGTACGTCCGAAGTTGGGCTTGAGGGTGAACTGATGTGCATTCGAAGCATGATGCGTATTGCGGGTTAAGTTTCGAAGGGGAGGAATGCAACTGGCTATTTCGCTGGAGCATTTTTTATAAAAAAAAGCGACAAAATAGCGCGGTTCTGTACCCTATCTAGAATGTGCAGAACGGTCTTGGGTGCACCAGACCAGATGTGGGCGTTATATTCCAGCTTTGGGCTGATGAATGCCTTATAGATGGAGGCCAGATCAGACGGGGTAAGATATTTTTTGCAACGCTTAAGGATTCCTACACATTTTGAAGCGTTTTTGGAGGCTTCGTATATGTGCCCGTTCCATCGAAGACGGTTATTGATGCACATACCGAGAATGGCAAGTCTTTCGGATTCAGCGATACAAATACCATTCATGGACAATGGTTGAGGGTCTTGGTTTCGCTTGAGAGACAGAAGAAAGCATTGAGTTTCGGATGCATTAAATTTCATTCTATTGATTGAACCCCATTTGGTTATGCTGTCCAGGTCGGAATTTCATGTGTTCAACATACGTTGTCGTTCCTCTTCTACGGCCAAAGAGCAGGGACGTGAGTTAGGGAACGAATATGAAAAACTGAGGGTACTGTCATCAGCGAAAGAATGGATTGGATTAGAAGTTGCAGACAAGAGGTCATTTATAAAAATAAGGAAGAGCGTGGAAGACAAAACGGAGCCCTGGGGAACACCAGCATTTATATGGCGAATTGCAGAGTTGAAGCCGTCCAAGACAACCTGTATTGAACGCCCAGAAAAGTAATTTCCAATTCATTGAAGAAGAGACTCATCGATGCCATATTCACGCATTTTCGACAAAAGAGCCTGATGCCAAACTCTGTCAAATGCCTTAGAAATATCGAGCGCAACCATCTTTGTTTCGCCGAAGTGATGCAGAGATTGGTTCCACTTCTCGGTAAGATATGCCATCAAATCACCAGTGGACCTGTTGCTACAAAAACCATACTGCCGGTCATTGAGGAGCTTTCGCGAATCAAGATATTTCATAAGCTGACGTTTTATCAGCGTTTCCATGACCTTGGAAATAAGGGACGTAAGTGCAATGGGTCGGTATTTGCACGGGGAGAAAGATTCGCCTTTTTAGGGACGCGCTGGACAATTGTTAAAACTTTTGAGTACTCCTGCAACTCTACGAATGTGAAGTGGACTTGTCCCAAGGAAAATTCGACACTCTCAAGGACAGGCGGCGACAGACAAAGCACTATCTGGCATGGTGGAGTTCGCTGCAAAGTGAGCAGCAAGCAGATTGGCCTTGTCTATGGAGCTGGTAGCCGGAATGTCATTGTAAATGAGCGTTAGGATGGCAGACGAGACAGAATTTTTAATATTTTTGACGAATGACCAAAAGTTTTTACTACCTTTGGGACATTGTAGAATTTGTTGCCTCAATTTTTGGTCATATACGAATTTTACACGTCGAATATGAGCATTGCAGTCATTTCTGGCTTGTTTAAGCTTCTTTCGGTTTTCCTCAGATTTGTTGGCTTTATAAGACCGAAAACTTACTTCTTTCAACCTGATAGCCTCTTTGCAGCTCTGGTCAAACCACGAGTTTGCCTTAAGTTTGATGCATTTTATTCTATTAGGAATAAAGGCATCCATACCTAAGAGGATGGTGTCAGTAATAATATCAGCGGCGGCATTCACGTCGCTATCGAGGAAGCATTGCGACCAGTTAAAACTCCTAAAAAAAAAAACTATTAAGGCCGTCTCACTTGGCTTTCTCGTAACGCCATACTTTTCTTTTGGGAGTTTTTTCTTTAACTGTGTGGTCGGAGTACGAGAATTTAGCTAGCTGATACGATGTTATAGTCAGACTGGCCTAGAGACGCTAAAACATCAATGATGTATTTAGCAGGGTGTGAAGTAAGAACAAGCCCAGAGTGTTGGCGGAATGACTTTCAATGTCCGGTATACAATTCTTGTGATGAAATCGGACAGCTCATTACATCCGGTGAAAGTGGAGTTGCTATCCGCACTAGGGCTTCTGTAAATAAAACAGTAGTGGATTATTTGTTTACGGACGGTGAATTTTAGCCGTTCGTAATTAAATTCCGGATTGGAACAGTGGCCATACTGTGGTGGAACTTGGTAAGCTATATCACTACGGACCTTAATGGCGAGGCCGCGATGGGGAAAGAATAATGGCACTAAGTTATATCCAGGCAGCTTCAAATCAGATGATTCTTCAACTACCTGTGTTTCACTAAGTGCCAAAACAGCTGGTTTATAGGAATGAGCGTCGGCGTACAAATCAAAGAAATTCGTTCGAAGCCCATGAATGTTGGTAAAATTAACTCTAAATTGCCTCATCATTACAACACAAAAACACAAAAGGACACAACTCTGACGTTAGTAAGCGTAGCCGCGAAGTGTAGATCCAAAGATTAGTTTTTCAAAGCAAACTATCGCCGGTGTTATGCCCAAACGATAGTCAGCAGTGGTCCGCTATTCGGATATACACTCACGGTCCGCTATACATCAGATGTTACGCTCTCTCAATCATCACAACTGGAAGCATGTAAAGAACATGCGGCAGTTGCGATGACGAAGTAGCGCAACAGCTAGTGAGTGGGGGTGGGAGAGATGGGAGCCCAGTACTTGTTGTTGTTTTTTTTTTGACACTGCACTGATGTTTTTTAGGCGCGCACGATCGGGAAATTTAATATTGAAAGATGATTTTATTTTTTTATTTTTTTTTTCGAAGGCAAATGGTTTATTGGGGGTTTTTTTTCTTTTAATTAGATTTAATTCGGTTGCGACTTTTTTTCGATGGGGACTGCGGATTCTGGATCGCGTGCGCACAGGATGCCAGACAACACGGCACTCAATCGGTCCAACTCGTCCCTAAAAAAGGCGAGTCTTCCTCCCCGTTCATCTACCGACCCATTGCATTTACGTCCCTTCTTTCCAAGGTCATCGAAAAGCTGATAAATCGTCAGGTTATGAAACAAAAACCCCTCAATCACCGGCAGTATGGTTTTCGTAGCAATAGATCCACTGGTGATTTGATTCGTATCTAGGCAAATCAATCCCGGGATCCCGGACGTTTTTTGCTCTTGAACGATCCCGGGATTGCCAGTCACCAATCCCGGGATTTTCGGGATTGAAAGCTGGTTTTATTTGGTACTCTCTGTCTCTGAAGCAAATAGCTAAGTAGTTTTTGATTTTTAAAATTTAGATTATTAATTTTTTGTGATCGAAATTAACCTTTGCCTTGCCGTTTTCCAAAAATTATGTACAGAAAAGAAACATATTTAGAATAGGTTAGATTACGGTAGTGCTTGACAGATCCGGCGCCGTTGAAGCGCAAATCAAGGTATGCGTTCATCTATTTTATTTGTATTATGGTTTCTGCAGTGCTTATAGGTTCCATGAACTACGCATGCATGTAGTACAGTTATTGCGCATGCGCATACAAACTTAAAGTATATGTTAGAACTTCGAAGGCGCCATTACCACTTCCTAGATTCACGAAAACCTGTTCTTTAGAAAAGAAGAAAGTTTTCAAGGAAATGGGAACACGCTTTAAAAATCATGCAATACCTACAGTGATTGCGCAGCGCATGCAACTATGAGTGGTTTCCACTATCTAGACACATGCAAACATGTTTAAAGGAGAAAGAGAAACAAGTATTTTCGAACAAGACTGAGCGATGTTGCAAGTGCATCATAACAATACTGTACGGGAAACAAGTTTAGTTATGTTTAGTTTCTATTGTGTTTGTGGTGTTCTCGCACGCGTTTTAAATAAAGTACTAGTCCCTATAATTATTGTGTGATTTCAAAAATGTCAAGTGAAACTCATTTTACCAAGCTCAAAAAAGATTGTGAAACTGACCCATCACCATCAGTTTGGCATCATTTTTACACATCAAAAGATAGAATAGGTGCACAGTGTAAAAAATGTAAGGCTGTCCTGAAGACTTTGGGAGGTTCAACTAAAGGCTTACACACGCACTTATTAGCCATCCATAAATCCAAAGTGGGAGGTGAACTGAGTATTGCTTCGACTACTCGACAATCAAGAGAGAAGCAAACGGCAGGACCACCGGTTAAACGAAAATGGATGATTTTATTCCTTTTGATTCATTTTAATAATAAAAAAAAAATGCAGAGCATAATAGCTACGCTGTTTTTTATTTAAAAAGATAAGGCACTTATAATTAATTTCTACATTTTTGTGAGCAATTATCGGAAGTTGATTTTTTCTGTAAAAACATGACATCAATTTCTTGACCCGTGTATCGGTTTTTGGTTTGATTTCTTTTTTTTTTTCCAAAAAAAAAAAAATATTCTGTCCAATCCCGGCATTCATTTTTCCAAATCCCGGAATCCCGGGATTGAAAATTAGCTTCGGGATTGAAATCCCAATTCGTATCTCACCGATAATCCCTTTGGCGAAACAAAGATTGTTGCGATCGATATTTCTAAGAAATTTGACAGAGCCTGGTATCTGGTCAAAAATGCGTGCATACGGCATCGTTCGTACCCATTTCGGATCGTTCAGTACAAGTTGTCTTGGACGGCTTCAAGTCTGCAATTCTTCATATAAATGCCGGTGTTTCCCAGGGCTCTGTTTTGTCTCCGACACCCTTTCTCATTTTTATAATTGAACTTTCGTCTACGACTTCTTATCCTATTCGTTCCTTTGCTGATGACAGTACCCTCAGTTTTTCATATTTGCTCCCTAACTCACGTTCCTGCTCTTCGGCTGTAGAAGAGGAACGTCTACGTATGTTAAACACATTGAACTCCGACTTGGACAATATAAATAAATGGGGTTCTACCAACAGAGTGGAATTTAGTGCATCCAAAACACAACTCTGTCGGCTGTCTCTCAAGCGAAACAAAGACTTTACTTACTTACTTGGGTGGCTTTACAGTTCGGGGTGAACCTGGGCCTCAACCAACAAGCCTCTCCATTTAGCTCGGTCTTTAGCTAATTGCCTCCAGTTGCGCACTCTAAGTTGGTCGAGGTCCCTTGGACTTGTGCGCGCCACTTTCGGCGAGGAGGTAATCTACTGCGTCGGCCTCGGGGTTAGATTCGAAGATAGTCCAATACGCAGTTTTCTGACTAGGTCGATGTCGCTGTACAGCTCGTATAGTTCGTTATTGAATCTTCTCCTCCAAAACCCGTCAACGCAAACAAGACCGAATATCTCTCGAAGCGACCAATGATATCTTCATCCTCTTTTAATAGAGTCCATGTTTCAGCGCCGTAAAGCAGGACTGGAATGATCACAGTCTTATACAGAGTCTCCTTAGTTGTTCGAGATAGGGCTTTACTGTTGAATTGCCTTATAAGCCCAAAAAAAAACAGCGATTGGCAAGAGTTATTCTTCGCTTGATTTCTGCGCTGATGTTGTTTGTAGAATTTATAGCAGAGCCAAGGTAGACAAAGTCCCTTAACCTCGAAGTTATAGCTGCCCACTGTGATGTTCTGGCCAATCCGAGGGTGTTGGTTATCCCTTCTTGTTGACAGCATATACTTGGTTTTGCCCTCGTTTATCGATAAACCCATTTTGGCCACTTCCGCGTCAATGCTTGCAAATGCACCGGTGACAGCCCGCTGAGTTCTTCCGATAATATCTATATCGTCGGCGTATGCAAGCAGTTGTACAGACTTGTAATAGA
Organism: Brachypalpus laphriformis; assembly: GCA_945910035.1. Classification (NCBI taxonomy): domain Eukaryota; kingdom Metazoa; phylum Arthropoda; class Insecta; order Diptera; family Syrphidae; genus Brachypalpus; species Brachypalpus laphriformis. The sequence continues at coordinate 207,985,842 of OX246753.1, forward strand.
TTGGGCCTCCGCTGTTGGCTTGTGAGTTCCGCAAATCCGTTCAAGTACAATATTAAAGAAGTCACATGACAGCGCGACACCTTGTCTAAAACCTTTTTTGACATCAAAGGTCTCGGTGAGGTCATAACCAACCTTGATGGAGCAGCGAGCGTTTTACATTGTTAGCCTGCACAGACGACATGGCTCTATAAAGCTCTTATAGGCGGCCTTGAAATCGATAAAGAGGTGGTGAGTATCGATTTATAATTCTTGGGTTTTCTCCAGGATCTGCCGAAGTGTGAAGATTTGATCGATGGTGGACTTTTCTGGCCTGAAACCGCACTGATAGGGTCCAATCAGGCTGTTGATAAAAGGTTTCAGGCATTCACACAATATCGCAAAAAAGATCTTGTATGCGATGTTGAGGAGACTGATGCCTCTAAAATAGGCGCAGTTGACGGGGTCTCCTTTCTTGTGGATCGGGCAAACGATGTTGAGATTCCATTCATCAGGCATACACTCGTCTGACCAAATCTTAGAGATGAGCTGGTATATGCACTCTACCAATTCATCACCAGCTGCCTTGAAAAGTTCGGCCGGTAAGCCGTCAGGTCCAGCAGTCTTGTTGGATTTTAGCTTGGATATTGCTGTCCTCACTTCATTTTGGTCAGATAGACGGAAAGTTTGACTATCATCCTCTATGCTGAATGGTTTATTCTGCCTAACAGTGGGATGTTGGTCTTCGTCGCCGAAATACAGTCTGCAGAAGAAATTTTGCCATATTCTCTCTACGGTTTCTGTACAGGTATTGTTCATCTGACACGTTGTTTGTACCTTTTGGTAAAACTTCCGTACATTGTTCCTGGAGTATAAACTCTGAATGTTCTCGATCGCGAGCTTCTCATGCTCTTTCTTCTTCTTTGGGGAAGCCGATGATTTTCCCGTCTATTTTGCTCGTAGAGCTCACAAGCAGCTCTCGTCTTCCTTTGCAGCGCCGCTTTGTATGCCTCTTATTTTGCTGCATGCACTCGCCGGCATTCTTCATCAAACCAGGTGTTTCGCGGTGGTGGGACCCAGCATATCAGTCGTGGAGTTTCTGATGTCATTGTGGCAGCGTTGTCGCTGGTCTTCGGCACTTGATGCTGGCGGCATAGGGATGATTGAGATATTTCGGGATACGCGTTCAGCAAAGAGTCTGGCGGTCTCTTGCTATTGTAGCTTTTTGACGTTATGTTTTCTCACAGTGATACTTCCTTGCTGCTCAGTTTAGGATATCCGCACTTGTACCTTGGCTACAACAAGGTACTGATCTGAGTTTATGATGGCCGCCCGGAAGGTTCGGACATTTAGAATACTGGAGGCATTCCTTGCGTCGATCGCAATATGATCAACTTGGTTGATCGTTACATGATCATTGGACCGCCATGTCTGCTTGTGAATATCGAGATAAGGAAACCATGTGCTTGCAATGGTGATATTTCGCTCCACAGCGAAATCAATTAGCCTTAGTCCGTTATCAGACGTGGTGTCGTGTAGGCTATGCTTACCGACTGCCCTACCAAAGACGTCCTTCTTTCCTATTTTGGCGTTAAGATCGTCCAATACGATTTTAAAGCCATATTTAGGACATTGCTCGTATGTTTTGTCGAGGAGCTCGTAGAAACAATCTTTGGTGGGAGGGTCCTTTTCTTCTGGGGGGGGCTTGAACACACATTAGGCTTACTCGTATGGTAACGAATTTAGCCTTGATTCGGATAGTCACAATACGCTGGCTCACGTGTCAGAAAGCTTAAGACTTCTTGCCTAAGTCTGCCGCGTATAACAAATCCGCACCCGAATAAGCGTTGCCTGTTGCCTCTGCAACAATAACCGTAGTAGATGTCAAAGTTTTTCATCCTCCTTTTTGCCGGGCCCATCCCATCGCACTTGCTTGATGGCGGTAATATCTGCTTTATAGCAGTCTAGGGCCTCTGCTAATTGTTCAGATGCACGTGGTCTGTAAAGGGACAGAACATTCCACGTACAGATTAGAAAGTCGTTGACCTTATTTCATTTGCTGGGGTCGTCATCAGTTCAGTCGTCCTTATCGGAGGCTATTGGTTGTTTCGGGACCATTCGTTTTTTATGTGGTAGGGAAGTTACCCCGACGGCATAACCCCCAACCTGGATGGCCAGTTCCTTAATTATTCCCCTAGGACGAGGGGCCGGGTTCACCGGTGCCAGTAGTCCACTACGGGAGTATGAGCGCTGCCGTTGGCCCATTAAGGGTTCCTCCGCCACCATCTCTATTCCAAGGTCCTGACCAACATTGGACATTCCTAACCGACCTGTGATTCAAATACTTCGAAGCAGCTCGCGCAAGGTTTTCACTAAGTTTAACCTAACTGGAACTATAGACGCCACCGTTGACTCCGCCTAGGGAATTCGTCTGCTGCCGCCTGGAGGAAGAAGAAGTGCTCTAGTGAGAAAGCACTTCGAGCCCTCCAAGCGGGGTCGAAACCAAGACCCACAACCATTATCCATGAATGGTACTTGCATCGCTGAATCCGAAAGACTTGCCATTCTCGGTATGTGCATCAATAACTATCTTCGATAGTGTAATAAATGCGTTATCCCCTCTGCTCTAGTCTCTGTCTATAAAGTATTCATCCTCCCAAAGCTGGAATATAACGTCCACATATGGTCTGGTGCAGCCAAAACGATTCTGTACATTCTAGATAGGGTACAGAGTCACCCGTTTAATCGTATAGCTGAAAGAGACATTGTGAACTCCATAGTCTCACATGAACATCCTAGAAGGGTCCCGTGTCTTTCCCTGTTTTATGTAATGTGTTTTTTTTTTAGTTCTCCAGCGAAATAGCCAGTTGCATTCCTCTCCTCCCAATTCCACCCGCAATATGCGCCGCGCTTCAAATGCACATCAGTTAAAAAAAAACACATCTCGTGCAGATCAATCCATATTGTAAAAGAAATTTTCGTTGAGCATAGTCCAGTAATGGTAACGCGAGTTCCGGCAACAAGGACCAATGATGCCATCAGAGTGTGAACCGATGATGTAATGGAGTTTTAAGAACCTCTTCAGCATTCTGCAAATTCCAGATGTGAATTCATCGATGGTTCGACGAATAGCTAGCTCAAACCGTCGCTCGCGTCGATTGCGCGCACAAAAAAAAGAACGAATAGAGCACGAATTTTAAAAATAAATGACCACGAAACGTAGCGTTATGGAGGCATGAGTCGTTTCGTGATGATTTGCCAACAGCCTGATAGATCCTTATTAGTGCAGTTTCAGGCCGTGAAAGTCCACCATTGACCAAATATTCACACTACAGCAAATCTTAAAAGAAACCCACGAATATAAAATCGATACGCATCACCTTTTCATCGATCTCAAAGTTTCGCACAAAAAATTTCCCTCAGTGTAGCCATTCCTTAAACAACTTGCCATGGATCTACTCCAAGCGCGCATTAACTGAAGTTTAGTACGCACAAGATGAATTCGCCCGTCCAAACACGTCCATTGACTGATTTATTGACATAACATGATTTTTAATTAGTTGTCACTTTTTTCATCGAAGCAATACCGCAGCGCGCACGAATTAAACGTTTTACGCAGCACGACCGCTATGAACCTGAGTGTACGTTGGTGGCGGCAGCGGCGTCGTCGGAGCCCGACCTCACGCTGCCCCTACATATCTGCGAAACACCATTAAGATATTGTTTGTGGAGAATTATAAATAATTTATCAGCGATGCTAATAACATTATTAATGATCCACGATTGTGCGGCGTAGGCTGGTAGCTGCTGCTCAATCGCGCAAGGTTGCTCTAGACGATCCGTTTTCACATCGACAAGTCTCTCCTCCATATTATGGATTCAATGATGAATGGAGCAAAAGAAATTCGAATAAAAATATGTGTGGCTCCGAATAGGGAGCTGTAAGAGGAAGCACGCCAATTTCTAATCACATACATAGCATCCAAAGGTGATTTATAATAATTCTCCTCAAGTGCGTCCCGAACCGTTGTGCGAGTTAGTTAAGACATGTGGCAGAATGTTGTAATATCTCGCAACACGGATTAATAACTTAAGCCAGGCTAGTCAGGATAGAGGTGTGTTGGCGGTTCTCTGCTGATTGTGGCCAGTGGCATCCATCATGGTCGCCTGTGTCCATATTTTTGCCGTGTTTCGTGCCGGCAGATCGATTTATTATGGCTTTATCGGCGCTGTTATGCGTCGGATCTTTCTGTGTGTATACGCCAAAACGGTGTCGTTAATTCATTCATAAATTGCCAGTTGTCGCTCATTAATATTGGTTAAGCTGTCAGATTTACTTTATTCATGGTGTCATGTTAATTCTTAATTATGTCGTAGTATCGCTTTTTCTTAATCCACCATCCTGCTGCTGCTCCAGTCCAGTTCAAGTATGTGCTCGAGCGAGAGAAATGGCTGTCGATTTAGTTCACATGGAGATTTATTGCAAATTTAAAGGCCAGCTAATTGTTTACATTATTCAGGCTGTTGACTGCTGGGGTAATATAATTTATTGTTTAGTTGAGAATGTGGTTTTTAATTGGTATCTTTCCACGAAATAAATATAAAGATTAGAAGTGATTTTCTTAATTTATATGCTAATTCATGTGGGGTTGTTGTGTGTGGTGTAATTTAGGGTTTGGCGAGATGAGTTATGGCGTTGTTAACTATGGAACTCTGACAGGCGCGAGATAATTCTCCTCTTGTTCCAATTCCTACTAAATGTTGCTAATTATATACGGCTTCTAATAGTTTCTTGTTTTTCGCAATAAATTACCTGAATGTGTCGTTTCATTAGGCAAATTAGATTTCGAATTGATTGTGACGGTGGCAGCGGCAAAATGTTGGCACAGAAAATTTATATGCTAAATATGTGGACGTTTTTAACAGCCAATAAATAGTTTGATTTAAAATATATTTTATTACTAGACGGCTTCGTTTTAGCGACACCTAGGAAAAACCGTCATGAATAATAATATTAGTTAAAAATAAATAAATGCAATATTGAGTCTAAAAAATAAAAGGTTCTTGGGATCTGTTTGGAAAATCACATATTTTGAAGGAAAATGTTTGTGAGAAGGTGATGCTGAGTATTTGGTGGGACTGGAAGTGACCCATTCATGAACTGCTGCCGCCTGGCGGCAGTATCAGATGCTAACAAGATTAAATTAAGGGGTTCAGGAAAAGCGGGCGGACTTGATCAACAGAAAGGACGTTGCCTTCCATCACGACAATACCAGACCACATCGTCTTTGGCCAAAACCTGAGAGAGCTTGGCTGGGAAGTATTTATGTATCCACCATATAGTCCAATGAATATCAAGTCGAAACTCACCACCTGTTCATCGTCTTTACAGCCGCTTATGACAGCATTCGTTGTCTTCAACTCTCCCAAGCGATGGTCCAATGCGGGATACCGTCAAAACTTATCCAGATGTTGCTCTCTGCAACTTGGAAACATCTCTTTCGAACTCTTCCAAACATGCGCCGATTCCGGCAAGGAGATGCGCTAACATGTGACTTCTTCAATATTGTGCTGGAGCAGATAGTGCGCAAGGCAAGTGTAAACAAGGAAGCCACTATCCTTCACAAATCCATCCAACTACTGGGATAAGCGGACGATATTGACATCATTGGAAGATCCCGGCAAGCCGTTGTAGAGGCATTTACAGCAATTGAGGAGCAGACGTAACGAGTAAGTATTGAACCCACATATTTGTCAATAGTATGGTGGACAGCTCTAAAAAAGGTATATAATATAACCAAACTTAATAAGGTATAAAGAACGGCATGCATAGGCACCACAGGCGCTCTATGTTCAGCCCCGACCGACTCTCTAACTGTCTTCTTGTATCTAATACCTTTAGATCTACAAATAATAAACATCACAGCACATAGTTTTTTTTTTTTTATATAATTTTGCGCGCACTCAAAGGGTTATGAATACCTTTAACATGTTTAGACACAGTGCGGGCGTTGGAAAGGATGGATAGAGAGAGAGAGAAAGATTTTGGTGTAGTGGCTCTTGAAGCTCAGTTGTTTATGCTTCAGCTATTCTCTCTATAGTGCTGTCAGACTCAGGGAGTCTGGGTGGTGGTTTATGAAACCCTATGGGCATAGTATCATTTTAAACTCTCTGCCGAGAGAACTCGCTTTGCCCACAACAGATTACATGATACTCAAATTGAATTTTACAAAGCGCTTCGACGTTCAATACCACACAAGGTCATAATGGCAAGATGGACAGGTGATTAAGGATTTCGACATAACAATCTACACAGACGGTTCAAAAATGGACTGTGGAGTCGGTGCGGGTGTGTCCTCCGAACCCTTAAATATGTCTAAATCATTTAGGCTCCTGGATTCTGCCAGTGTGTTGCAGAGGAACTGGCTAGGCAAGGCTCAGCCTTCCACAGCTCTTTGCAGATTCAGATTCCGCTTGGAGCAGTCAAAGTAGAAATATCGTCTAAATTCTTTGCCCAAGCCAACCTCAGATGGTCTAGGCTAACAAACTGTGTCATATCCAGAAAGATATGGTCAAACTACAACAAATCAAAAACAACTGACTTCTTAAACAGATCGCTTAGGGACACCGCCAGGATAACAGCAACCACTACGAGTCACTGGCCTATAGGAGACCATGCGGTCAAACTAGGTATCCCACACAACACACATTGTCGCAGTTGCAATGTCGCAACTGAAAAAGAAACCCTTAACCACTTTTTATGCGCCTGTCCGGCATTAGCTAGGGCCAGACAACGTGCTTTAGGAAAACCCTTTTTCGCTTCCCTTAAGGAAGTCTCAAAGAAAAACATTAAAGATTTAATAATCTTTTTCAACTCCACAGGCTGGATCTAAAGACTCCCTACAAACACACTTTTTACATTCAGGTACACGAGTTTTGTGGTATCAAAACGGCACCTAGTGCTAATAGGGTTCTTTTCTTAAGAAGAACCACCACACCTACCTACCTAGGTATTGAAGTAAATGAGGACAAGACCAAGTACATGGTGCCAACAATTAAACAATTATGTGCTCAAAACCTTGGACAGAACGTCACTGTTGATGACTACAACTTCGAGGTAGTTAAGAAATTTATCTACCTCGGAGCAAACATAAATCCCACAAATGACACCTTCGTGGAGATCCAACGATGAATAACTTTAGCTAACCGCTGCTACTTCGGTTTGGCAAAACAACTAGATTTAAGACTCCTTTCTCGATGGACCAAATTAATGCTCTATAGAACCCCCATGTTACCAGTCTTGTTTTATGACGATAAGTGAGAAAGCAGAGTAAATATTGGGTACGTTTGAGCAAAAAATACTTTGTTGGATATTAGGTCCCATATGCGAGGAGGGCGAATGGAGGAGAAGATACAACTGCGAACTCTATGAGTTGTACCAGGATGTGGATGTAGTCCAAAAATCCAAGACACATCGACTACATTGGCTCAACACATCGAATGGACAACAACGCTCCAGCCAAGAAAATCTTCGAATCTCAGCCCCCAGGTTCGAAATGGCGAAAAAGACAGGACGTCCGGTATAAAGACCAAGAGGCGCGAATACCAGGAACTTGGTTTTCACAACTGGAAGCAGAGTGCACGGGGCGGCAGATGATGGAAGGCAGCCGTGTCTCAGGCAGAGACTCTTCAACGGTCGGGAGCCTAAACCATATAGCCCAGACATTGCGCCGTTGGATTACCATTCCACAACTGGATGCGAAAATCACTTGTCGGAGTTTTTCGCAAAGAAATCTAAGAAATCCTATGAGGATTCAATCATGGTTTTGCCCGAAAAATGGCAAAAGATCATTGATAAAAATGGGTAATATGTTACTTCTTTTAAGAAAATTCATTTAAAATAAAAAAAAAAGGCTTGTACTTTCTTTTCAACCCATACATACATATACAAATATATTTAGGAATAAGTAAAATATACTGAACATCCACCCCGCCCTGAGAAGATACAGATCTCTCAAAACAAATTGGCAGTCTCCTAAGCTTGATTTTGGCACGTTGAATAATGCCCGATGAGGTTTTTATATGTAGAAGCTGCACGGACGATACCATCCATGCCAGGATGAGCTTGTATTATTCTTCAATTTCCATGTAAGTGGTGGAGAATTGTCATCAACGATAAGGACTATATCGCCAGCTTGGGAATTAGAACGACATG